>CM054822.1:16025717-18972908 GCA_028984105.1 Lavandula angustifolia
TAGGATTTAATAATGAGGAAGCAACATTAACAGATGTACATGGATTAGACGTAATAGTATATAGAGATCCATTTAAAGTCCCATTGCAGATAAGATCTTTCCCTTTTGAAATCGAAATTTGATCATCAAAAACAGATCTATAACCATCCACAATAAAAAATTTTGAAACAGTAATAATGTTTCGCCTAAACTCAGGCACCAATAAAACATCTCTTAATACTAAACTAGAGTCTAAAATAGATAAATGTAAATCTCCTATGGCAATAGCTGGAACTCGCGATCCATTGCCTATGGAAACCACCACCTCGCCATCATCCAGAACCCTTTTCTGCAAAAACCCCTGCAAGGTGTAACAAACATGATCAGTTGCTCCGGAATCTACTACCGATTCATGGGTAGATGCGGAAACAAGCACAGTTTCAGTTACTAAGGCGATGCGTGTACCTTTCTATTTTACCTTGAAGTCGGGACATTCAATCTTCCAATGTCCAACCTTACCACACTTGAAACACTTCCCCTTAGGTTTTTGAACCCCTACGGTGGGTGCTAACTTCGTGATCTCACTTTTCTTCTTGACGTTCGTAGCCTTCTTGCCCTTTTTTCTGGAATCTACCTTTCAAAGGGTTCCTTGAGCTGCTAGTAGTGTTCAAGATTTGGGTTCCCTTACCTTTAGTCTGACCCATGATTCCTTCTGCAGTAATTAACTCACTCGAAAGTTCATTCAAAGTGTAGTCTTTCCTTGACATCACTACATTTAGGCGGAAATTCTCATATGACTTAGGTAGTGAATGTAGAATGATGTCTATCTTGATGCCAAGATCCAAGACACCACCAACCTTTGCAAGTCGATCTAGCAGCTCGATCATATATAAAATATGATCCTGCACGAATGCACCTTCAGCCATTTTGCAGGTAATAACCTGCCTCAGAAGATGAAATCTCTGAGATCTGTCGGTCTCACCGAAATTTTCAGCCATGGAATCCCATATCACTCCCACATGAGGCGTGTTTTCATACTGTGAAGCAAGAGAATCAACCATAGTGGATAGAATGACAAAACTAGTCTTGTCATTATCCTCTATCCACTTTTCAGATTCCCTTATCTGCTCCTCAGTCGCCTCTTCTTCGGGGAGTTCAGGTTCAGGGGTACTGAGAACATACAAGATCTTCTCATTTTGGAACATTAGTGTAAGGTTTCTCCTCCACTCTTTAAAGTTGCCAATACCCTTTAAGGGTCGGCTCATAAGACCATTAGCAACAGCTTGAACAGATATATCTGAAAAATAATTAAAATAAAAGCATGTGAGGAAAAAAAAAATTTGCACATAATTCGTAATTAACGATCATTGTAACATTTTGAAAAAACAATGATGTTAAAAACCTCGAACGGCTCTAGGAATTCCACTAGCAAGCCACGCAGGTGGACGTTTACTTGCGTAACCCTAAACCAAGTTATTTACCTAGCTCTTTAATTCCAATCCACGCCTAGGTTCTTAAGACGAATGGAATTAATAGTTCGATATTCTGGACCATGTCACTATTAAAATGCGGGAAGGGACTTCGAGGGAAGTGAATTGTACCTGCAGTGACATCTAAGCATTGACCATTAATTTGACCAAAATAGAATCAAATTCTCGAAATTGACATACTTACTCGAACCATGCCGCATTCAATTTGATCTAATTAGCCATCTTATTTAATTATTATCTTCTAGAGTACTCGTGTTTACTAGGCACGCAAGCCACGCAGGTGGACGTTTACGGCTTCGCTCCCACTACTCAATAATAATCAAATATTGTTTTTGGAAAACTCATCTCACAAAACTTGTAGCTCAAAGATGCAAGCAAGCCACGCAGGTGGACGTTTACTCACATAATCTTACTACTTTTGAGTAGAGTTCAATTAATGGAGGTCCAATTAAGTGTTTAATATCCAAATTAATGGAATCTAATTAAACATTTTAATTTAATGTTGCTTAGTCTTTTTATTCAAAAGGTTTGTTATGAATCATGCATCATCACAAAATTCCTAAAGCATGCAATTTCTAAGCGCACATAATAAAACGTGCTCGTGAAAATTAAAACATGCTTAATTACGACATAAATCCTATTTACATGTTTTTCTAAGCGCAATTAATCACATAATCGCATGCTAAAGCATAATAAAAAATAAATACGCAAATAGGAAATTTAAAACGTCGTTATCGGACTTTAAAACACGTAATTCCTAACTATTACATTGCCCGATCAAAATACAGATCTTCGAAATCTTCAAAATCTTCGAATCTGGAAACTGCGTTGAAAACTGCATCGAAAACTGCATTGCCACATCATCAGGGTCGTCTGCCACTTGGCAGACACGTGGCAGACACGTGGCAGCTAGGGCTGACGTGGCACGCCACGTCAACTGCCACGTCAGCATCTTCTTAAACGTTCTCTCGCTGCCGTCGCCACCGCTACAGGCCGGTTTTGTGCCGGCCGCCGACACCCAGGGACACGCCGGACGATGGCGAACTAGGAACCGTCGTCCGCACCCGGCGCCGCGCCGCGTGCGCGGCACGCGAATCTGCGCTGCGTGCGGCGCGGCGCCCGCGCCGCAGCGCGCACCGTCGCGCCTTCCCAGGCCGGTGCCCACCGTCCTCGTCGTCTTTGGCCGCCTCCAAACATGACCCACGCATTTGGGCAGCCTAATTCCGGCGACAAACGCCACCGCGACGTCGTGTATGCGCAAGACCGCGCCTCCCGCCGCCGCCACTTTCGCCACCCGAATTCTCCCTTTCCGAGCCGCGATTCGATCAATTGAAAGAGGGGAAACGTAATTGGAACACTCACGACCATCGGGTGACGGATTCCGGCCGAGATTAGTTCCTCAATTTCCCGAATTTCAAACGATTCGCCGGAACGAATTCATAACGAGCAGCCAACTTCATACGTCAATTTCGATCGCATCCGGGATCAAATGATCCCTTACAACCTATCGATGCGAAGCTCGTAAGACAAGGATTCCAGAGGTTCAAGCCAATCGTCGATCGAACATCGAACGCACTGGGAATCTCCGCCGCAAGATGCGGCGGAACCCTAGAAAACTAGGGTTTTCGCTGCGAAAATTAGGTTCTTCTTCGTCTCATTTTTCGTGCTTGCCGGACCAATTACAGTACAAAAATAGTACAATCACATAACAAATAGGTTCTATAATCTACTCGCGGATTTTCTCATGAGAAAAACGTTACAACGGGGTCAAAACAGTAGCTCGTAGGCCACCCCAAACACGAAAACAGCCCGATAACGACGGAAATAAAATCTAATCATACATCTAACAGCAACAACTAGAGCCTAAACCAGGCTCTGATACCAATTGAAGGATAATTGAGGGTTAGAAACCGATACCTTCCTCCTTCGTATGTTGTCGCGACTTTGATTGTTGCTCCTGTGTCAGATCTTCTGATCTGTGTCCCGGCCTTTTTCTTCCTCTGGGTGGTCAGAGAACTGAAGAAAATAGATTATTGTCTCTCTCTCTTACGCGTGCGTGCGTGTGATTTTATGTGTGTGTGTAATCTGTTTCTGAATAGAATACTAATATATATAGGCTTCAAAAGCTAATATAATATTAATATATTTGTAGCTCATTAATTTAATTATATTTCTAATGGGCTTCCACATAACCAGCCCATAATATAATTAATTAATTTATTGGGCAACTAATATTTATCAATTAATTGGCCCAACCAATTAATTCCAAATAAATAACATTATTAAATAATGTAAAATTACATGAATCCATTAATAATGATTTCTGAGATACAATAAATAACTAGACAACTAATTGGGCCAGATCAGGGATCCAATATAAGAAATAAAGCTGGGCCTCAAATTAATTAATTATCCATGTTTAGCCAAGAGCAAAATTAATAAATAAACACAGATTCATTCCACTAGAAAATCCGTGCTGACTTACCCCTTTATCCCAAATTGAGCAAGGGCTTGTATTTTAGACTTAATCGATCTCCGTATTTAAGATAGAAATATCCGTTAATTAATTAAGCTCACTGATAGCTTAAATTAATTAACATCTTATATTCCTGAGTAGTACCACTCGACCTTATTAACACGCCTGAACTTAATCAACCGACCGGGTTTAGTGTGCTAATCCTTTCGAGTTCCTCAGGGGATATTATCAACCCATTTTACTAGGATACGGCTGCAAGATACAGACAACCAGCCTGAGCCACAAATAACTACTAACACCTAAGATACGTAGATCCGGTCGCGATGACGTTCACCATAGTAGGTCAAAGTGATAGATAGCCAAATGCACTCAACTGAAGTCTTACCAAGCTTAAGACCAGCTAAGTCACCGAGATCTTGGTTCTCCACTAAGTTCAGTTAGGAGAACACATCTCACTGTGATCCGTCAATACACCACCTTAATGTACCTGTAAAGACAAGCAGCTAAGACAAGCCACTTCTTATCTAAACTGCAGCTTAAACCGACAACTTATCCTTAAGTTGTCTCAGCTGTGATAACTGTTTATATCTTGTCAGTTCAACCAATTTGTGTTGTCTTCTGTGAAACCCGACACACCACACAAATCTAACTTTTATACAAGATAAAGGATAACATGTGTAAATATACATATTTATCAGATAGGAGAATAAAATATTGGTAAGGACAAAAACACATTGTATACAAGCATAAAAAGTGCTTCCAGTATACAAAATCCCAATAAATTGTTGGTCCGGAGACGAGTGTCAGGTGTAGAGGGGGGGGGTGAATACACCTGAGTACAAATTCTTTTTCTCAAACACGAAGGACAGCTGAGCTGTAGATTGCGACTGATGAACAGTGCCAAATAGTAACATTCTAATCGCGGGTCAGAGTGCGTCAACTACTGAGTTTCTCCTACTGACTTTTGTCAGTGTTTGATTCTCAGTCGGAGACTTAGTACGGATAAGTGTGCAGGGCCCGAAGACTTCGTCTCAGTTTGAAAACGTGTTTTTCACAAGTTAAATAATTTTGGCTAGTGCACTTCTCAAATACGTTTTATGCAAAGTATGAGTTTGTACGATGATTTTGAATGCAGTGCACTAAAACAGTAAATGACACAAGCAATTTTTAACGTGGTTCGGATACGCAAGATCCTACGTCCACGGTCCTGCTGAACAGGAGGTCTTGTAGATTTATCTGAGCAAGCCTCAGCAAGGTATCTGTGCACTTGACAGATCCTTTTCAGTTATAGTCCTTAGCGACTTTACAATCCAAACCTAAGTTTGAAGGGGAGGGGATTTTCTCCAACAGTGAAGGAGTTCTTACAATAAGTTATAGTCCTTAGCGACTTTACAATCCAAACCTAAGTTTGAAGGGGAGGGGATTTTCTCCAACAGTGAAGGAGTTCTTACAATAAGAACAGTCACGAAATGTGAACTCCTTCGAAGGTTCTAAGCTATGGATATGAACGATGGAGCTTAGATAGAGAAGAGGGATCTAAAGAAATAACTCTAAAGAGAAGAACTAGAAAATATTCTAATAAGGCAAGTTTTTCGCTGGATCTTCGTGAACGGCGCTAGAGTGTTTCGAAAGCTTGAGCGTGTAGTCCTTTTGATATCCCGTGCGTGGATCTCGAAAATGCTTCTCTATTTATAGTTGTGACCCAAGCATTTGTCCGTTGGAGAGGACGAAGCCACGTGTCACAAACGTCCAAGGAAAATGGCCATATGTTCGAAATGATGTCGCAGAGTAGTTGGTTACTGTGCATGAGAGCAGCTTTTGTTGGTCAGAGCAGGTAGAGCTTAGACTGCTTCCCATTGGTCGAGGTTTGTGGTAGGTGAGACTTGTCAGACATCGGTCTTCATCGGAGTTGACTCTCACTTATCCTCGTATGATCTTCTGCTGACTTTCGAAAGAAGTTGGACTGGGTCGTTTCCTGTCGGATACAGTAGACCTGATAAGATCTCTGTCTTCTTTGTTTGAGTCTGCTGATAACAAAACTTCTACTGAACGGGATCAACTGATGACTCTGAAGGTACTGAGCTTGAATATTGTGTTCTTCTGCTGATATAGGTCAGCTGATGAGATGTCTTTTGCTGAGCGAAGTCAGCTGATGAATTGAGAACACAAGCTCTTACACTGGTGAGGTGGGGTTCTGGAAAGTAACTTCCTACTGAAGATCAATCCAACATTTACCCCGTACAAGACTTAGACAAAAACGATAATGAAAATATAATCCGTCTAGCCTATTACATCATCTAGCCCTATCGACACTACACAAAGGATACAAGACGGTTTTGGGATCTTCAATTCCATAGTAATGAAACACTATGATTTCCCCCATTACCGATAAACAGATGGGTCCTATTACAAGAACTACTGATAAAATAGTACTAAATATCCTCTAAGTGGTTGTTAAGACAAACCACTGACTCATAACCCAACACAGTATAAACAGTATAGGATATCGATAAACAACAAAATAATATACGCATTTAGGTGTATTATTATGGAAAAAACTATATAGAAAAAAATGCAAAAAAGAATATACAAAATTGAAACATACTATAACATTATTATGGAGAAAACTATATAGAACAAAATGCAAAAAGGAATATAGAAAAGTGAAACGTACGATATCATATATCTCATCTCATTTTATCTACTATTAAAAAACAAACTAAGACAAAATCGAACCATAAATATTTTATCAAATTCAAAGACTGATATTAAATGAAAGCATATTCAATTTATATTGAAAGTCCATCACGATCATGACTAACTTTCCATTAAATTCAAATTGATTAAAGAAAAAAAATTAAAAGTATATAAACCTTCAAATCCCGTTAAAAAGGAATATAGTTTCCTATTTTAAATATTAGGGTCATGCTGATGCGGAAAACCATGGTTTCGTTTATTAATTTCCATAAAGGGTCCAATACGTGGTTTGGTTCGAGAGAATTAGCGATCCACGAGTTATATCACAGCATGAAGTGTTAAGCTTTGAGTACATGCAGGAACACCCGTACTGAACTCCTAATGCATATGGTTAAACCAGCATTTCCACGTAGGGCAAAACCAGTGACTGGGTATTCTCCTGCAAAATTTATACGGCGGCTAAAATTCATATCTTGTAACCAAACAATAGTATTAGAAAAAATTGTTATCTTATCAATAATATTTTAAAAATATGATTGTAACCAATAAAAGAATAATAAATAGAAACGATAATACCAATTAGGAGATAAAGAGGTCCTAAATTTTTCAAGAGGCAAGCTGGTATATACACATTCAACGCCCAAAAGAAGCAGCATATTTGAGATATCAAGTTGTTAAGAAGAGAGTAAGAACAGATAAACAAACAATCTCTATAAATGAAACAGAA
Source organism: Lavandula angustifolia (assembly GCA_028984105.1). NCBI lineage: Eukaryota > Viridiplantae > Streptophyta > Magnoliopsida > Lamiales > Lamiaceae > Lavandula > Lavandula angustifolia. The sequence continues at coordinate 16,033,087 of CM054822.1, forward strand.
TAACCAACACCGACAGGAAAAAGTAGCCCAAGCGGACTCGCCAGAAAAGATTATAAAAGTAAACCATAAGAAAACAAGACCTTAAAATAATGTTATAAGAAGCAATTTAGAACGATGCATTTACTAATAGACAGTAATACATACGACAAACCTGCAAAAGAAACTAATCAATGAAATAGGAAGAGGACGTTGTTGCCCCAACAACAAATTGCCTAGTTTATATCCCGACAATATGAAGGCTGTTAATATTTTGCATATAATTGATGAGGAAATGGTTATCACCAAAAGCCAGAAGTGCCAAGTTCTCTGGGTCCACATCAATTACAAATAATAGACTAACAGTCTCCATAACATACGAAACTGAATCGCAAATTTAGGTAAAAGATCAAATTAAACTAACTACGATTCATTAAAAGAGTGCAAAAAGATTATTTTTAGGTAAAAAAATCCACCACAACTAACTATAATTCATTAAAAGGATGATTAAAGATTATCTACGAACCATTTTTTTAAAATCGAATTAATTATGCTCTCTCGATGAAAGTAATGTAGCCACACGACAACTGTCCCCATAATCATCTTCGTATTCTGTGTACTTATAACAAAAAAAGTAGATACCGAACATAAAATTACCAGAATTTTTCTATCCTAGACCAGGTCTACAAGACCTTGTGGTCTAGGATAGAAGTTGTATTTTTTAGTAATTTTTTATTTTCAAAACATTACATGTGTCTTCATTTTTAACCCTGGTCTAGGATAGAAAAATTCAAATTACCAAGGGAGATGAAAATCCAAATGCATATAGGGTTTATGCACAAACCCCAGAGAGAAGGACTTCCACCGCACGTAATAGATTTGCACCAGGTCCAACGCCATCCTGAAGAGAAATACGAGCATAAGTGGATTGATGAACAAAATTTTCTGCACCTCAAATTAAAAAGGAACATATAAAAATTTGAGAACACCTTTATAGTTAATGAGAAAAATAGTATAACTTTATCAGCTACCAGAGCTCTCGTTCTACTACTGAGCTTCAGCTCGTCTATATCAGCTACAAAATCCCTCCCCACAACAAATGAAAAAATGCGCGTCTCTATCAACCTGCATTAGCTGCAACTCAGACGTCAAAAAGGAAGATCAGTTTGAACAACAAGAAAGAGAAAGTCGTAAAGTAGACGCGCTTCCTGCGAACTAAAGACATTATAGCAGTTCATATCAGCAGAACGGTAGAAAGTTGGCAAGGCAACACATAAGAGAACAATTCAATTTTCTGATAACTATATAACAAACATTTTTAGAGATTTAACAATTTGGAAGCAGACCAATTGAGGATAAATTATTCTTACATGGTGTTGAGCTGATATGCCCAGCACTAAGTGTGCCCAGGCCCATCTTCCAGTTGCCCAGCCCATCTCTTCTGTCCTCTTTTTTGATCCAGTCCGATTGGCCTGTTTGAGCGAAACCGCCGCGCGGTTTACGCTGAACCGCTCCGCATACTGTGCTGAGCCGTTACTAAAACCTACCTATAAATAGGTTGGCTTCGTGTACTGTTGATGTGCGCAGCTTCTGAACTTTACCTTCTTCTCTCTGCATACTTTCTATCTTCATTCTTTGAGCGATTCAGTGTATTAAAGAGAGGATTTGGTGTAATAGTTGTTTGGGCCTGTTGGTGCTTTGAGTGTAGTGGTGTGGTGGTTGTATTCGGTGGTCTGAGCCTGTAATACACTCGATCTATATAATTGTTCATCTATATTGTGACTTGTGTAAGATCTCAACAGTGGTATCAGAGCGGGTTTCATCTCCGCTCAGCCACCTCGACCTTGACTGCCGAGATTGTGAAAGGGCAGTTTCTGAACTGTAACCCTAGATCGACGGTAGTCCACTCCAAAGGTAAGATCGAGGCTCAAATCTCCGAGCCTCGCTCAGGTAAAGCGGCTAAACCTCTTGTTCTCTCTGTTCCTAGATCTGCCGATTGGTGCAGTTAGGCTTGGGATTGTTTGCTGCTAGTTCTGCCGACTGGTGCAGTTTAGGACTTGGTGATCTAACGGTCTTTCTTTGTGCTGCGATTTCTGAGTCTCTGTTTTTCTGTGATAAATCTGTGAGCTTGAAACTATCTTGGTTGTCTCTGATCTGTAAAGATCGGTTCTTTTAACCGAATTCTACGATTTTTCTTTTCTATCCTAGCAGTAGCTTGGGTGAACCTCTGCGCCCAGGGCTTGACCCTGCGTTTTGTGAACTGGGAAATCCCCTTGCATATATACTGTAAGATATCAACCCTTGAAAGGGTCAATATCTTGATTTGTGTTATCATGGCTTTGGTATCCTCAAGTGGAATTTGCCATATTCACTGGAAAAACTGATTTTAACTTGTGGAAGAAAAGAATGACTGCTATCCTTGTGGAAAAACGTGTGTTTCCTGCTATTAATCATACTTATGTGTCTGATTTATCTAAAAAGAAAAAAACTGAGATGAATGACCTTGCTCTATCTGCTATTACTCTGAATTTATCTGATTCTGTATTGAGAAAAGTAGAACATCTTGATTCTGCAAAAGAGGTTTGGGATAAGTTAAAGGATCTTTCTACTGAAACTTCCCTTCCATAAAAAATGTACCTCCTTCAGAGCTTCTTTAAATTCAGGCTAGACATGTCTAGGGACATTGATGAGAACCTAGATGAATTTAATAAGCTGCTGCAGTTAATTAAGCAAACTGGTGACACTAGTATAGACAACTATGCCCCTATTGCCTTACTGAACTCCATTCCAGAGACCTATAGTGATGTTCAATCTGCCATTAAGTATGGGAGGGATAAAATTGACCTAGAAACTGTGGTCAGTGCCTTAAAGAGTAAGGAAATGGATTTGAAATTCGATAGAGAGGTTAGGGTCGGTGAACGAGTACCTCTTATCGGGTGAGAGGTAGAAACACGAGAGAGAACCACTTACGCCTCTAGTTCGATAAAGGGAATAAGAAAAATACCTTTAGAACTAGATCTAAGTCCAGATCCAAGGGTAGAAAATGCTTTAATTGTGGAGAATATGGGCATTACCAAAAGGAGTGTACTTCACCTAGGAGAGGAAAACATAATAATGACCATAAGGGTGTGTCAAATGCTATTCTTGGTGATGATTCAGAACAAAATGTGCTTGGCAAATATTTTATGGTTCTTGAACCAAATAACCTCTCCTCCGTGAATTCCGTGAACTCGTGCAAATAAATGAATGGCTTATGGATTCTGGAAGTGCCTATCATGTCTCTCCTTTCAAAGCATGTTTCTCAAATCTGAAACTTGGTGATTTTGGGTTTGTTATTGTTGCAAATAGAGATAAATGTTCTGTGCTAGGGATAGGTGATATTTGTTTAAAATTTAAAACTGGTTTTCAGTATACCATGAAAAATGTGAGATATGTTCCTGATGTGGCATGTAATCTCCTGTCTTTCACTGCCTTGGAAAATGATGGGTTTGGGGGAAGTTGGGGGAATGGGTGGATGAAGGTAAAAAGAGTTTCTTTGGTGGTGTTTAAGTCTAAAAGAACAAACAATTTGTATCCATTCACTGCCTTTGTACCTATCTTACCCGCATCAAATGTGAATATCTTGCTCTTCATGATAAAACTGTGTTGTGGCATTTAAGACTTGGGCATGCTAGTTCAAAGAATTTGTCTGGTTTGAACAAAACTGGTGTATTTGGAAATGATAAGATCTCTGATTTACCATTCTGTGATTCATGCATTATTGGTAAACAACATAAGGTTTCTTTCCCTGTTTCTAATTCTTCTGACAAACCTATTGCCTCTGATATTCTTGAGTATGTGCATGCTGATGTGTGGGGGCCCTCTAGTACTTCTACACATAGTGGCTGTAGGTTTTATTTATCTATAATGGATAATTTTTCTAGGAAGACTTGGATTTTCCTTTTAAAGCAAAAATCAGAAGTTTTCAAAATGTTTTCTGAATGGAAGGTGAGAGTAGAAAACCAAACTGGGAAGAAGATTAGATTCTTAGGATAGACAATGGGCTTGAATTTTGCAATTTCCCCTTTGATAACTTATGTGTTAAGTCAGGTATTAGAAGGCACAAAACTGTACCTTACAACCCACAACAAAATGGGGTTGTGGAAAGGATGAATAGAACTCTATTGGACAAGGTTAGATGTATGCTAGAGACTGCTGGTTTGCCTAAAACCTGCTGGGGAATTACTGCTTTAACTGCTATTTATCTTATAAATAGGCTGCCCTCTAGTCATCTCAAGGGCCAATGCCCTGAAACTGTATTTACTGGGAAATCTCTAGACTTGTCTCACCTTAGAGTGTTTGGCTGTGCTGCCTTTGTTCATAAAAGGGTGATAAATTAGGTCCTAGGTCTAAGAAATGTGTCTTCATAGGTTATCCTGATGGAGTCAAGGGTTATAGACTGTGGGATAGGAGTGTCCTTGGCTTTAAAGTGATTATCAGTAGAGATGTGGTGTTTAATGAGTGTGATTTTCCATGCTTACCTGCTGTTCCTTCTGCTGATACTGCTCCTTCTGAGGTGGAGCCTGTTGATACTTTGCCTAAATATGTTACTTCAGAATTTGTGTCTGATAATTGTGCAGATGACTCTCTCTCTGACTCTTCTGTTTCTGTTAGTGAGTCTGATTCTCTATCTGATCCTGTGCATGATTCCTCTGGCTCTGAGCTCTCTCATCCTGTGCATGGCTCTCATCTGTCTGATTCACATCAGAGTGATTATATGCTCTCTAGGGATAGAGTTAGGAGAACACCTCATATTCACTCTAAATATGATGATTATGTGATGCATGCTTTATCTGTCTGTGAATCTTTGGATAATGAACCTACCAGCTATTCTGCTGCTATGAAATCCCCATCCTCTTCTAAGTGGTTAGAAGCTATGCAGTCTGAAATACACTCCTTGCATGTGAACAGAACTTGGATACTTGTACCTAAACCTGCTTCTTGTTCTCTTGTGGATTGTAAATGGCTCTTCAAGCTTAAACCTGAGTTAGACTCTGTTAGGTACAAGGCTAGGTTGGTCGCCAAGGGTTTTACTCAAAAAGAGGGGGTAGACTACTCTGAAATCTTTGCCCCTGTTGTTAAACTGACTACTGTGTGTATTATGCTTTCTTTGGTGGCTCATTTTAACTGGGAATTAAAACAAATGGATGTTAAAACAGCTTTCCTTCATGGGGATTTAGATAGGCAGATTTATATGTCTCAGCCTGAAGGTTTTGTTAATTCTACTAAACCTAATCATGTCTGTTTATTGAAGAAAGCCTTATATGGTTTAAAACAGTCCCCTAGACAGTGGAACAAGAAATTTGATCAGTGTATGCTTTCATTAAACTTCTGTAGAAGCTCTTTTGATCATTGTCTCTACTATACTAAGTCTGCTTCTGCTCCTGTGTATTTACTGATCTATGTTGATGATATGTTTATTGCCAGTCCTTGTATCAAGTCCATAAAGCATGTTCAAAACTGTCTTTGTGAAAATTTTGAAATGAAGGACTTAGGAGATGCAAAAATGATTCTTGGCATGCATATAGTTAGAGACGAGACAAAGATAACTCTCTCACTCTTAATCAGATTTCATATGTTGAAAAGATTTTGAGTAAATTCTCTATGTCTACTGCTAAACATGTAACTGTGCCTCTTGCTTCACATATACTGTTAAGTAAGGATCAGTCTCCCCAAACTGATTCTAAAAGATTTGATATGAAAAAGATCCCATATGCAAATGCTATAGGTTCTGTAATGTATCTTATGGTGTGTACCAGACCTGACATTGCATATGCTGTTAGTTGTTTGAGCAGATACATGTCTAATCCTGGTTTGGCTCATTGGAATGCTTTAAAGTGGTTGTTTAGATATTTAAAATTCACTAAGCATGTGGGCATCCTGTTTCTCTAAACGACGATAGCACTAAACTAGTGGGTTATGTGGATTCTAACTATGCAAATGATAGAGATAATAGGAAGTCTACTACCTCCTATGTTTTTACTTTCTGTGGCTCTTGCATAAGTTGGAAATCTCAGCTTCAACCTATTGTAGCTTTGTCTACCACTGAAGCTGAGTATGTTGCTGCTGCTGAAGCCTTGAAAGAGGCTGTTTGGTTAAAGAGCCTGCTGTCTGAACTTAATTTTCTGGATAAAAATGTTACTTTATTCTCTGATAGTCAATCTGCTATTCAGTTGAGTAAGAACCCTGTGTTTCATGATAGAACCAAACATATTGATGTTAGGTTTCATTATATTAGAGACTTGGTTGACAAAGGTATAGTTATCCTTGATAAAGTTCATACAGATTTAAATCCTGCAGATATGGGTACAAAACCCTTGAGTCCGGAAAAACTACAAACATGCCTCAAGATATTGAACATCAAATAAGTTGTTGTGTATCTACCCCTTCTACTGTGTGTTTGTGTTTTTGTTTTGCAGGTTTGTGATGGCTCAATGAAGAAGGGGGAGGAGGCGATGATGACAAACAATGCCGATACAAACCTTCCCTCTTTTAAGAAGGGGCACACCACATTGGGCCTAAGGTGGAGATTGTTGAGCCGATAGGCCCAAAGACTAAGTGTGCCCGTGCCCATCTTCCGGTTGCCCACCCCATCTCTTCGGCCCTCTTTTTTGATCCGATCCGATTGGCTGTTTGAGCGAAACCGCCGCGCGGTTTACGCCTGAACCGCTCCGCATACCTTGTCTTGAGCCGTTACTAAAACCTACCTATAAATAGGTTGGCTTCGTGTACTGTTGATGTGCGCAACTTCTGAACTTTACCTTCTTCTCTCTGCATACTTTCGATCTTCATTCTTTGAGCGATTCAGTGTATTAAAGAGAGGATTTGGTGTAATAGTTGTTTGGGCATGTTGGTGCTTTGAGTGTAGTGGTGTGGTGGTTGTATTCGGTGGTCTGAGCCTGTAATACACTCGATCTATATAATTGTTCATCTATATTGTGACTTGTGTAAGATCTCAACACATGGGAATCAATTCTGTAACATTTCCGTGTTATCTCTCAAATCCACAAAAAAATTAGACAGTCCAAGTCAAGGCCTTCTCCTTGCCCTGAAATAGAAATTGTAAAGATGAAAACATCAACAACAACGACTATTAGTTATTACACAAGCAATGCTTAATGAAACGCCAGAAGAGAACACTGAAACCTACAAACCTTTTCGGAATTACACGGACGAAAGTCTTCCGAGCATCTCTTGAAGTCCAATTCCAATTCTTCTCTGTCTCCGCTTTGAAGGACTTGCAAAGGACAATGGAAGAATTCCATCACTTTTTGTATTTAACAACCACCTAAAAAGTAAAAAGCAATAACGTAAAGGCTCTGAGAAGATTAGTATAAGTAATCCACAATTTTATAGTTGCATAATAGACAACCCAAAATTAGAGGGATTAAACACCTGAAAGTTTCAAAATCAAAAAATATTTATCCGCACCAACCTTGTCGAATTGATACAAAAGAGTCTTATAAGTTCAATTAAAAAATTTAAATGTCTCAAAGGAATCCACGACTAATGACTTCCATATCAACACTCTTCTATATGTACTAATGAAATCCACCTCTTGATATTTACGTATATCTACTCACCTCGATCATCCACCACCGCCCCGTTCCAACTCCGCATCACCTAAACACAAAAAAGATTTATTACTTAGTATTAAGGATTCTGGTTTTAACTGTACTAAAGGGAATAAAAAAGAAAATAATCGGGTAGAACTCTACCGGACAGGGCCGGCTTCGCAACGACAATCGCAATCCTCGAGACCCAAGCACTATTTATGTAGATCTCCTTGCCTCGCGCCTCCAACACCGTCCCATTCCAACTCTGCATCAACTAAAGGCAAAATAGATTTAGGACTTTAGATTTAAGATTTTGGTTATAACTGTAATAAAGGATCGAAAAATTTAGAAGAAATTTGGACCAAGATCAAGACAATAAATAATTCAAGGAAAAATAAATACGCGTTTAGAAACTTACCGGACAGGGGCGGCTTCGCAACGACAATCATAATCCTCGAGTGCTAAGTGCTCTTTCCATTGAAAATACGCCGCCTTCACGAAGCATCGCGGCGAGTCTTCATATCCTTCGTGATCGGAGAAGCAGCCTCATGTTTCTCCGGGGTCCGATGATGCGGAGAATGGAGGGAATCGCAGCTTTGGTGGGGAGAATGGAGGGTATAGAGAGAGACATGGTATTGAATATTTCTACATTACTCTCTATTAGTACATAAGATTCTAGATTTAAACACCAAAGAAACATGTATCTTCTTAGCAAATTATCTTCGAGACAACATCCTATGGAGAGCTTGAAGGCGTATTTGAATACTTCGTACATCTGCACCTAATATTACGACCTACAGTAAAGCCAGATTGATTATATTGCTGCTTGCATAAAGATATTGATAGAAATTGCTCCTTGGTCCAAAATAAATGCTCCACTATTCTAAATTCAGTTATACAATCTCATTACTATTTGATAAATATTCTTTATGGCACTGGAAATTAACAAGCAACATTAGATTATTGCAGGCCAGGAAGTCCCAGATATCATGAAATAAAGGCAACACAGTAAGCAGTTTACTCACGAAAGAGGCCAACGTAGACCATATAATTGCAGTGAATGGGTATTTCATATGAAGAAATTTCAGACCTAGAGAGCATGTTGTTCACATTAACTATAAAGTAATAGAAAAGTATAGCACTTTCCACAAGAACAGAATAAGGAATATAATATTACTTATAAGGATCGAATTCCCTAAGAGTGCTTTATATAAGACTTATGTAACTAAGTAGAAAATCATGGGAATCTTTCTAGAAGAAAAAAGAAGCAACACAATATTCATGAATATAAATAACCAATGCATCACAAGAAAAATAAGGAGGCAGTTGAAGTTGTCTTTGTCACACTAATATAAGTTCTAAGCACATGAGCACAATCTTTCTAACAGGTTCAGACACCTTAAGATTAATTAAAACAGAAAATAACTATAAATAGCATAACAAAATTCAAGAAAATAGCATTGAAAGGAACCAAAGCAATCCAGCCAACGCCAAAAAAAAAAAAAATCTTGGTGGTAGTGGACAAATATAAGAGATTTTTTCCACAAATTCAATAATTATAATTTAAGAAACAGATAGAAGCTCAATTCAATTTTACCTTAACAAAGAAGGTCACTAATTACAAAAAACTGTTTCTACATAAAAGCCAATTGCATGGGCGGATCCAAGGGGGGGCGGGTGGGTGCGACCGCCCCCCCGAATTTTTGTGCAATACTACGAGTTATCTTTTATTTCTAGTAATTTTTATACTTGTTCCAATTAAATTTTCGAATTCGCCCCCCGAAATTTTTAAATTTGTTATCCTAACTTTGAAATTTTTTTAAAAACGTATATTAAGTGTCACATATTTTAGTGGAGGTGTAGATTTTGAGTTTTGGATACCTAGTTTGGTAGAACCAACTTATATAACTTGATGCAATTAATATACTATGTTTTTTGTTTGATGCAATTAATATACTATGTTTGTGTTTTTTTTCATGTACTTATTGATATAAAATTAAGAACATTTGAAGTATAAATAAACTATCATTTAAATACTTATTAATTCATCAGTTAGATATTGTTATTCTTCATAATTTCCTCTAACTAAATTTAGAGTGATGTCAAAATAGGATTGTGTACTATATTTTTCAAATAAATATAAAAAATATGAATTATTCATGAAAGAAGAATTTAATCCTTAAATAAGCCATAAAACATAAGTATAATTAGATTTAAGTAGAAAAATATGCTAAATTTTTTTTTTCGGGGACTCCGCCCCCAAACCCCCGTACAAAGAAAACTCAATCCCCGATAAATTTTGCCTCCTTAACCGAAAATCCTAGATCCACCCCTTGCCAATTGTTACCTTAACAAAGGTCACTTATTACCAAGAACTGTTTCTATAGAAAAGCCACAACTTTCGCAGCATGAAAGTGGAGTATATGTGACTGCATCATGCACATTATATTCATAGTGGCTGCATACTCTAATCCAGAGAGAGAGAGAGAAAGAGTGTACACAATCAGAGTCCATAATTGTATCTGTTACTCATTCAAAGCTCAGTTCAAAGGAAAGAGATGAACAAATTAAAAAGAGTTGATAAAAGTTCACACTGATTATACAAAATCTTCAGGTTGTGACAAATACAGGTATTATTTGCACACCACCAAGACTGAAGACCGACAGTTAACATTAAAAGCTCAAATTTCAACACAACATAAATTCTCAATTTCAAGCAGATGGAACATGACAAACCACTACAACTGAATTAATTTATACCAGTAAAAGACTAGTGGCTTAATATGTTTTCCACATCCATTTTGCATCACATGACAAATCAACACAATCACTTAGAAAAATATGAATCAAATTCGAGATTAGAAATCCATTCGGCTAACCAAATATAGTTATGCTCATAAGAAGATCATCTCTAATTCCAAACTTAATTTGAGGAATTTGATGATGAATCATCTTTCTTGAGATCATGTAAACAGTTTTATCACAACATTTTCAGACTTCTGATTTTAGGATCTTGCTATCAAGAAGAAACAGAAATGTACTGGAATTCGAATCGGAAAGTAATCGATTCACCATTAGCAGAAACATAGATCACACAATATATTAATTAAAAAAACCCCTTAAAAAATCAAATAATTCAAGCCCTAGAATTCCACGATCAAGAACCATAATTCGCAACTCCAGAATCAATATCTAATTTATCCGAAGGGCAGGTTCTTACGCGTTACTCACCCATCTGCCATTGGAAACACCACTTCCCGTCCGACTTCAAGTTGTTGATAAAATCCATGGGCGTTCCAGTAGACATTATCTAGGTAGTGAATCAGTATGCTCGAGCAACTAACTGTCCATTCTTGCAGCCTGAATTGTTTCATTATACATAGAAAATATTATTATCAATTTATCATTATCATTATATACATAACTAGGCTCCTTAAACTTATTTTACTCCTAATGTTGACCGTTGGTCTAGATCACATTATCAGTATTGTTAAAACAAATCATGACCAACTTAATGATAGCACAGACCATCTGAATTAACAGAACTCAGTTTGATGCGCTTCCATTTTAAAGATGATTGCTCATTCAAATCTAACAATTAAAAAATAATTCTATTCTTCCCCGATTATGATTATATGCCATCTTAACACGGTTCCACATCTGACTCGAATCGCGTGAAGATTTCACTTACAGAGTCAAAAGAGCATAATATACTGGCAGGAAAACCTAAATTGTCATCTTCTAATTACAAATCGATGCCAGAAAATTGGCTAGTCAATTCAAATAATTAACAGGAAACGAGAGAGACATCCGTACCTAGGGCTGCTATCGAACCGAGCCGAGCCGAGCTTTGCAGAGGCTCGGCTCGATTAGTCCCTTATTGCTCGGGCTCGAGCTCGGTACGAGCTTTAAATATGGGTTCGAGCTCGGCTCGATAAAATTTTATGGTGTTCGAGCTCGGTTCGAAAGCTCGATTAAATGTAAGAATAAAATATTTTTTAATTTTTTAATTCAAGCTCGAAAGCTTGAATTCAATACAAAAGCTCAAATTCGGTACCAAAGCTCGAATTCAACTAAATCGGATCGATTTTCGAAATTCAAATTTTGAACTTGCATCGGTTCACCAAAATAAATTAATTTACCGAAACTTCACTCAAGAGGGATTGTCAATGAAAGGAGGGGATAGGGTTTATATAGAAAATATTGTTCTCAACTTCAACCCATTTTCGATGTGGGATGACAACACATTTTTGAAGTGAGAACAAAAGAAGTGCACAACTCCCACTTATTTTTTTCCACCATCCCACATCGAATATATATGAAAAATGAGAGACAACATAAGCCTATATATAACTATCTACTTCTTCCTTTTTTCTGTAAATTTTTTCGTTAATTAATGAAAATTTTTTGTTAATTTAGTTAAAAATTTTACAAAGTTTAAATTGATTGGTCAATTTAAATTTATTTACTTAAAGTTTTATATTTAAATTATATTATGTTTTATTTGAGCCGAGCTTTCGAGCCGAATAGTCTTAGGCTCGAGCTCAGCTCGAATAAATTGTCGAATATCAAATCAAGCTCGAGTTCGAGCTCGAGCTCGAATTTTTCGAATTCGAGTCGAGCTTTATCGAGCTCGAGCCCGAGCTATTCGAATAAAGCTCGGTTCGATAACAGCCCTATCCGTACCTGATGGTGAAAGCATTGGCCGATTTAGCAAGCGCAAAACACTCGCGGAAACATCGCCATTTTCTGCATTTTAGCGACACATCACCTGAGAATGAAATGCAAACTCAGAAAGCATGCATAAAAATTAGGCAAAGTTCTAAAGTGGTTGTATGAAGGCGGGAGACACTATCTGTGCTTAATTACCTGGTGTTTCTTGAGGGAAGATCTTAAAGCAAGGCAACAGTCGGAGGACGAGGGAGCAGCAAAAAAGAACGAGGGCTTTGCAAAAAAGGAAGACCTTCAATCACTCAAAAACGATAATTTTCTATCTACATGCCGCCAGAAGTCCCATTTCGAGATGCTGTCCAGAGGGCAAAGAAGGCTAGGGTTTGGGAAATAAAGAGTGATCGGTGGGATGTTGATTTTGAGAGAAGCGCAACGAAACCATATTGAGAGTGATCGGAGGGAAATTTTGAGAGAAACGCGGGATGGGAGTTGTGGCGGTGTGAAGGAAACGACGTATAGCGCACGAGGCTAAATCCCGGGCGTTTGTACAAAAGGGTTAAGATTATGCAGAATTTACGACACTGCCATTGTAATTGAGTTGTTAATATTCGGGAAAGCAGGGGCATTCTCGGAATTTCACGACAAGCAAGTAGGAGTGCTCGGATCTTTAATTATACAGTGACAAGAGTGATGTGACCCGGACGGTAGACGCGGTTATAGGAAAAAAAGTAGGTATTTTGACATCCGGGAATATTAGTCGGAAGGGTAAAGTAGAGCGATATACCGTGCGAGAAGACGATGATACAAGAAGTAGCACATAGGTAGTCCATATCCCACGAGAAGTAGGCAACTATTGGCGAGATGAGCGTTTTGAACAGTGGAAACACACTGGCCTTTATTATTTAATAGATAGATGAAAAGAAATTGATAAACTATGAGAAGATTTGTAATTTTATTTTTAAAGTTATTTTATTTTTAAAAATACTTGATTTGAAATAGAATATTTCGAAAAGGAAAATAAATCATTTCAAATGAGAGGAAGTATTACTTAATTTATCGATTAAATCTATTTATATTTTACTATAAACTTTCGGTATTAATGTGCGTTACTCGAATAGTATTTTATGGCGCGTCAAACAATATTCAAGCGTATTCAATCGGAGGGTTCAACTAAAAAAAATTAGGGTTTAAGCTTTCACATCAATATTGAAATTCCCAAAACTCCAAACTTGCCGCTACCCGCCCCGCCCCGCCCTGTCGTCGCTCATCGTCATCGACATTGCGGCTCCTCGCTATCGTTTCCAGTCGCCGGCTACTCGCCCTCATCCCCAAATAGTTTCTGCTCCTTTTGTCTTCCAGGTACCATAATAAATTTGCTTCTCCTCCCTCCTGTTTTCTCTTAGGAACTTCTCTAAAGTGACATTGCCGCTCCTATGGCATGCGAATGTTTTACCCAGTTGACGTTTGGTTGTTGTGTGATGCATTCAAATTTTAAACCAGACAACTTTTGATGCAGAGCAGAAATCATGCTCGTATCAGGTTTCAAGTTGCTGAATGATTGTTTTTTCTTTCCCTTATTTAAGGTGTATCTTTAATGGTTAGCAGTGACATGTATTTAATTGGAAGATTGTATTTTTAACTATATGTAAATATAGTTCGATGGTGGGTTGATAAAACTGGTTAGGTTGAAGCAGAATATTGATGTAGATTGAGAATGTGTGAGATATTAGGGATTCTGTGGTTGCAAATTGTCAGAATTTTGGCCATTATGCCACTTCTGCTTTGACTGTGTTTGCTGTATAATTTGTGAGATTGAATGCATTTTTCGTGGTGGAAATACTTTCATGATTTGTTTATCCAGTCTAATTTATGTGCACAGACAGAAGTGCAAAGGCTTACTCACGCGTGCTTAACTTGGGGGATTTGAAAAAAAAAGTTGGGTTATTTGTTCATTAGTTGACCTCTTTACGTTTTTACAGATTAGCGACAATACTTGCATAATCAGGGAGAACTAAATTTGTTGGATCTTGTTTTGGGAGTCTAAAATCTAAGTAGCAGCAGATGGAGGAATCTCCTACATCCATTAAAAGGAAACAACCAGAAGATGGTTCACAAGAAAAAAAGGAAAGCCAGATGCAAGATTCTGCCTCTAAGAGGCGCAGCCTATCTCGAACATGTGTGCATGAAGTGGCAGTGCCAAGTGGATATGTTCCAACTAAGGATGTAGCAATTCATGGCACCCTTGCAGATCCAATTTATAATGGGGACCGAGCTAAATCCTACCCTTTTAAGCTTGATCCTTTTCAAGAAGTTTCTGTTTCTTGTTTGGAGAGAAATGAGTCTGTCTTAGTCTCTGCCCACACTTCTGCAGGGAAAACTGCAGTTGCAGAGTATGCAATTGCCATGGCTTTCAGAGATAAGCAGAGGGTCTTATATACTTCTCCACTAAAAGCTTTGAGCAATCAGAAGTACAGAGAGTTAAGCCAGGAGTTTTCAGATGTCGGATTGATGACAGGTGATGTCACACTTTCACCTAATGCAAGTTGTTTGGTTATGACTACAGAAATCCTCCGAGGGATGCTTTATAGGGGTTCTGAGGTATTGAAGGAAGTTGCCTGGGTCATATTTGATGAGATACATTATATGAAGGATCGTGAAAGAGGCGTAGTTTGGGAAGAAAGTATTATCTTCCTGCCCCCTGCCATCAAGATGGTTTTTCTTTCAGCTACTATGTCAAATGCGACTGAGTTTGCTGAGTGGATATGTCATTTGCATAAACAGCCTTGTCATGTGGTCTACACAGATTTTAGGCCGACACCTCTACAGCACTATGTATTTCCTATGGGTGGATCTGGTTTGTATCTTGTAGTTGATGAGAATGAGCAGTTTAAAGAGGGTAACTTTTTGAAGCTCCAAGATACTTTCATCAGGCAAAATTCTGTTGACGGGGGCAAGAGTGCGAATTCGAAAGGCAGTGGAAGGATTGCAAAAAGTGGAAATGCTTCTGGCGGTTCCGACATATACAAAATTGTCAAGGTTAGTTGGCTTCAAAGATTGTGATGTTCAGCTCGATTTGAAGTTTTTGGTGCATCTATGCTCTGTATATATGCAAAACTAATATGTTTTGTCATGTTATGTATTTTCATCTTTCCTTTTGTGATTCATGTTCTCTATTTGTTGTATTCAGTCTTAAAATTGTGTTTTGCTTTTGTGGTTTCTCACAAAAGTTTTTGACTTTGTAGATGATAATGGAACGAAAATTCCAGCCAGTCATAATTTTTAGTTTTAGCAGAAGAGAGTGTGAACAGCATGCCATGTCGATGTCCAAACTTGATTTCAATTCTCAAGAGGACAAGGATGTTGTGGAGGAAGTGTTTCGAAATGCCATCCTATGCTTGAGTGAGGAGGATAGAAATTTGCCTGCCATTGAATTAATGTTGCCATTGCTTCAGCGAGGCATTGCTGTTCATCATTCTGGCTTGCTTCCTATTATCAAAGAACTTGTAGAACTTCTCTTTCAAGAAGGTCTTGTTAAGGCCCTATTCGCAACAGAAACGGTATTTCCAACTTATTTACTTTTTAGTTTTTCACTTTTAAAGAAATGAGATCAGATTTTACAACAAGATCATAAAAGCTAAGTTTTAATAATTGGCATCAATTGCTGGAATTTTTTGTCTATAACATTCTCATTTATCTTTTTCCTATATTATGTTGTAAGGTATTTCTTTTCTTAACTTATTAACTGTCAATACATGACAGTTTGCCATGGGGTTGAACATGCCGGCAAAAACTGTTGTTTTCACAAGTGTGAAAAAATGGGATGGTGACAGTCATCGTTTTATGGGATCTGGTGAGTATATCCAGGTGAGTAATTTTCATTTAGAACTTGTGTGTTATATCTGCTACTTTACATGACTGTTGACATGTACACTTTCATTTAGATGAGTGGTAGAGCTGGACGACGTGGTAAAGATGAGCGGGGCATCTGCATTATAATGGTAGATGATAAGGTAAGATTGATGCTATCTTTGCTTGGTTTGGAAACATCTTTGTTGATGGAAATAAGTTCACAAATGATGTTTGTGAGAGAGAGTTTATGTGCTTGTAGCCATGTCATTGGGCATCATGGTTTTATTCGACACATCCACTAAACAATGTTAAAGCTTATCTGGACATCTATAAAGATTGTCTCATAATTTAAGTTGTTTATTATTTCCTTTGGGGTAAAGGATAGATATTATAATATGTAGAATGCTGAACTCCAAGTACTAGGTCTTATATGGGAAAAGAGAGAGTGTGATTCTTTTAGTAATTTCTGACAGTATACTTGTGCAACTTTTGACCTCGAGAGATCACCATAACCATGTTTTGGGGGTTGGAAACTATCCTTGCCCACAACCTAAGGGAAGTATAATACTCCCTCTGTCCCATTAATTCTTTCGTGTAGAGTTTCTGCACGGAGAGTAAGAAGCTTGACTTTGATGTGGGGCCCACATGACTTTTTGTGACTTTTAGTGTTATGTTATTTCCTTTTTTAGAAAGAGGATAGTATTATTGGGACAACCCAATTAGGAATACGAGATAGTATTATTGGGACAGAGGGAGTACCTTTTCCCTCTAGGGATAGAGAAATCATGATTGTGATATGGGACCAACACTAACATTTGTCAAATGCAGAAAGAATTTTAACACATAGTTCACAGGTATCCTTGATTTCTGCATGCGTGTAAATGTACATTCACATAATGTAATTATAAATTAACATGAAAAGATATAGTTTAAATGTGTAATTAATCGAAGTTCTATCTTCTGAATGCTATCTCAAGGATGAGAAAATAGATGAGATTGTTGTTTCTGGAAAGATGAACATTTTGGCGAAAGAGCATATTAATCAGCCCAAACAAACTTAAGCCAAATGTATTGAAGTTACTAACACTGTATTTAGCTCTGTTGTTTTTATCTTTCTTGATTGGAATGGTCCAATTTAATGTTGCCTCAATTCTGGTTAGGTAAGCTTTGCAATTCAAAATAAAACTGTTGCACAGTATATTTTTATTATTGGTCTAATAATTATTCTCTTCTATCTTTTATTTGAGATCAATTTTCTTTATATGATGCTTCATTCTTCTGCCTTTACATCAGATGGAGATGAATACCCTTAAGGACATGGTTTTGGGCAAACCAGCACCTCTAGTCAGTACTTTCAGGTTGAGCTATTATTCAATTCTGAATTTAATGAGCCGTGCTGAGGGACAATTCACAGCTGAGCATGTTATCAGAAATTCCTTCCATCAATTTCAGTATGAGAAGGTTTTAATCTACGACTTAATTTTCCTATGTTCTGAGAGGTTCTTCATAATTGCTAAACTATGAAATTTCTACCTTTTTAGACTTTACCTGACATTGGGAAAAAAGTCTCACAGCTTGAACAGGAAGCTGCTGTCCTTGATGCTTCTGGCGAGGTAGGCTTCTGCTTGCACCTGGAGCTCAGAACTACTTGCTTCTTATCAAATAACAAATTTCTCATATTTCAACTTATAGGCTGAAGTAGCCGAGTATCATCGACTAAAGCTTGAGTTGGCCCAACTTGAAAAGAAAATGATGGCAGCAATAACGCAGCCTGAAAGAGTTCTCTCTTTCCTTTTACCTGGTAGACTGGTAAGCTCCTATATAGGTGTTTTTGAACTTCATGTTTGCTCGGGATACATATTAGACCATCTTTATTTGTATTTCATTCCAGTTGTCTATTTATATATAGTTGCTGTTGTTTTATATAACAACCTTTCTACAGAGTTCAGTCATTATTTGCTTCTATTGTTTCTCTTGAGAGCTTCTTATGTAACTTTACAGATTAAGGTAAGAGAAGGAGGAACAGATTGGGGTTGGGGAGTTGTTGTCAATGTTGTAAGGAAACCCCAAGGTGTATCAAGTTCTTTGCCAGCTGCACTTGCTTCTTCACGTGGTAACAGCTATATTGTGGACACCCTGCTCCACTGCTCTCTGGCCACAACTGAAAATGGTTCTCAACCAAAGCCATGTCCTCCTCGTCCAGGAGAACAAGGTGAAATGCATGTGGTAAGTTGATAATATTTAAAGGGAGAATGGTGGTGGCAGAACTTGTGTTTGCTGGTATTTTACTGCAGCTGGCATGTGCCACTTAGGGTTACCCCTGTGATTCATGCACTTTATTTACCAGGTTCCTGTTCAGTTGCCTCTTCTTTCTGCACTTAGCAAGCTTCATATATCTCTCCCTTCTGACTTGCGACCAAAGGAAAGTCGGCAAAATGTTCTCCTTGCTGTACAACAGCTTGAAAAGCGCTATCCACAAGGTTTTCCAAAGCTTAATCCCGTGAAGGTGGGAGATTTTTTCCTGATGCTGCTTTGTTGATATTATTCTGCCCATGGCTTCATCATGAATATTGTTATGATTCTGTGCCTACTTGAAATAGCCTCTCCAATTTAATAAGCTAAACTGCCTGTCATAATTTTTGTTCCAACAATTAACGTGGAATATCTGTAGGCCTTATTGAAAAACTGGGAAATTTTGAGTATATCTTGTAGGACATATTGAATACAGGTGCATGCGAATGTGACGAGTCTATCATCATTGTTTATAATTATTCCAAAATGTGAATAATGTGATAGTAGTTTTACTTATCATTCATTAGAACTAAAATGCAAGAGTAGGTGGCTGGTGAGTGACAACTGACAACAATTGATATTAGTCAATTAAATGCACATCTTTTGATTGTTATGTTTGTATCATCAGATACTCCATTTCTTTAGACACCATGCAGTCCCTGCTATGATACATTTTTTGCGTTTGAGTGATAACTCCCTTAAATATTTTATAATTGCATTTCCACCTTACTTATTACTTGTAACTAATGGTCCTTGTTTGAGTCTTAGTCTTAAAACAAGCTTTTTATTCAACATCCTCAACAATTGTTTGTTTTATGGAACATGTTTACAGTTATGAGAGAAGGCATACACATTTGAATTACTTGTGATTTTTTCTCAGGATATGGGAGTTGAGGAGCCGGAATTTGTTGAGTTGGGTAGTCAAATTGAGGAGCTTGAGCAGAAATTGTTTACTCATCCACTGCACAAAGTACGATAAAGTGCCCCTCTTCCCCCTTTCTCTTGCATAACAGTTGGTTCAGTTTGCTGGGCTTCCCATTTTATCTAAGAGTTACTGACATATATACATCATCTAATCAGCACTTCTAAGCATTTATCTAATTCGATTTGTTGCTGGCATTAATAATCTACAGTCTCAAGATGTACATCAGAATTCAAGTTTCGAGAGAAAAGCAGAAGTCAATCATGAAATTCAACAGTTAAAGTCAAAAATGCGTGATTCTCAGGTGACTCTTTTCTGGTGGATACACTTGCCTAACTCTTACCTGCACTGGTACTCATGTTATATTTATCTTGACTAATGGATTAGCTGGTCCTTTTTTCTGGTTACCACCTTTTGACAATTATGTTTGAAGTCCCTGTTTTTAGGTTAGGCTTGCATATGTGCTTTGTCATCATTGTCTTTACCTGATACATTGGTCCAAATAGACCTTCTCTGACACTTCATGCATATTGGTTAATTCATTAACGGTTCTCTCTTTTTTCTTTTCTTTTCTTTTTCGAGTTTTGTAATCATATAGACACATGGACTTATTTTCAGCTTCAAAAATTCCGTGATGAACTTAAGAACCGATCACGGGTTCTCAAAAGATTGGGTCATATTGATGGTGATAGCGTGGTTCAATTGAAGGGACGTGCGGCTTGCCTGGTAGATACTGGAGATGAGCTCCTTGTCACGGAATTGATGTTCAATGGTGAGCTCCCTATAAGTGATATATCAAATCATATTGGTTTCCTTAACAAATAGTTCTGAGCAGCAATTGTCATTTGTCTGCATTGGTTATTGTATTCAAACTTGAGAACAACCATAGAGTGTGTATTTTGAGTTTTGGGGTCTGTATCTCATTTGTTATGCACTTGTTGAATTACACAATTTAATTTGCATATTTCCTTTTGATAAATATGGTCAAACTGCCTGTGGTCACAACTTCGTATGGAATTCTATAAACAGGTACCTTTAATGATCTCGATCATCATCAAGTTGCAGCACTGGCTAGTTGCTTTGTTCCTGGGGACAAATCAGGTGAACAGATCCATTTAAGAGCTGAACTTGCTAAACCTTTGCAACAACTTCAAGACAGCGCTAGAAGGATAGCTGAGGTGTCTCTATTCATTCAATAGTTGTTTTCCTTAATATATTTTGTCCTTTCGAATTAGTTCCATGACAAAAACATATTGTGTTTATTTAACGGTAAATTAATATTATATCCTTGCAGATACAACGTGAGTGTAAACTCGAAATAAATGTCGATGAATACGTTGAAGCATCAATTAGACCATACTTGATGGATGTGATTTATTGTTGGTCAAAGGTCAGTTTATTGAAACACCATGTTCCTGGATGACATGTAAAACAGCTAGTGAGCTTAGATTTGAACTTGTTAACTATCTTGTGAGACAGTGTTATTTATCAAGTGTTCATGATTTATTATTTAATTACAACATAGGAAGATAACCTTTTTTAGATAGCTTCTGTCTAGTATCGTTGCTATTGCATGTGCTGATGATAATTTTGAAGCATGTTGATTAGCACCATGTTTGTGAATGTTCAAATATTTCGTACTAAAACCAGTTGAATTATAAACTTGTTTGATGTATTTCCATTTAATGCAAATTGTTGATCTTTTTGTAATTGATTGATCTATTTTATTTGTGTTCAGGGAGCAACCTTTTCAGAAATTACTCAAATGACTGACATTTTCGAAGGTAGCATCATAAGGTTGGCTAGAAGGCTTGATGAATTTTTAAACCAGGTGACATCCATTAAGAGATGCATACGGTTTGAAATTCAAATTCTCCTCCCCACGATTTCCTCTTATCCTTTTGTCTAACGATCTTTTCAGAGATAACTAGAACAGTGAGCTATTCTGAGTATTGCTTTCAGTTGTTCATTCAAGCACAATAGGATTAGCAAGTTATAGATGCCTTCATTTCATGAGGTTGCTCTTAAAGGAGATCGTATACTTGTAATATAATTGCAATTAGGAAATTAGTCATTAGAGAGTACAGTGACATGTAATCTGTTAAGCGTGCCATTATGTGCCTCTTTGGATGACACATCACTAGTTATTACACTCAGACATTTGTTAGTAATACTTTATATCTGCTTTGTTATGCATCTATCTTACCTTGTGAATTTGTAGTTGAAAGCTGCTGCTCATGCGGTTGGTGAAGCTGCTTTAGAGGAGAAATTCACAGCCGCCAGTGAAAGCCTTCGTCGGGGGATAATGTTTGCAAACTCGTTATATCTTTGAAGTGAGAGAAACTATTGAAGCCTTGCTGCAATTGAGGTTAGTGTCTGCCTTTCTGAACTTAGATAGGTAATATATTCTTGATTTATGATATTAGATAGGTAACTTATTTTCTATTAGCAAACCAGATTTGAACAAATTCCCTTCCAAAGTATTGTAGCCTTTTCAATTTCAATCTGTGTTGTATAATTCAGGGAATTCTTGAAATATTTTTTTCATGCAACCTAAGTAGAGATGTAAAAATTTTTATGTTTCCGGTATTTATGGAAAAATGCCCTTTTTATTTTTTAGGGGAAGTTTCTCAAGTAGTGAACGGATTTTTATTTTTTTATCTTTAAAACGATAAGTCCAGTTTGCCTCTTGGGCATAATGGCTTGTAGTTTGCAGGTTAATTTTCTAAATTTCTTCACAAAATAATTGTTGAGTCTCCCGCTACCTAGTGGATCAAAACCAATTTAAATGAGTGTATTTAGTTACTTTAAACATTTTCAAACTTCTTTAATCGGCGGAATAAGATAACAATAGTTGAATGTATATTTAGTGTTCATATAATAAAAAAATGATCTGATTTAAGGTATTCTAATTTACGAAAATTTAATAGTAAATGTGCACTAATGTTCATTTCAAATAAGCTTTATTGAGCTTTTGCTAATAATCGTCCATGTTATAAACGTTTATTTAAATTCTTTTATCAGACATAATCTAAATTAGTCTACAATTTCTTCGAATTTTCCAAACTTTGTATATAGTAGTATTTTTTAACTATTATTTCAGAAATATTCGAATATGAGTACTAATATAATCGCCGATATATAATAATTTATTAATTTGGAGAAAGGGTTTATGTGTAATACTCTCTAAGTCTTTATAGAGTGCAGGGCTATTTTAGTGTCTAAACTTTCATTTTTTTTAAATTTTGATGTATTTACTTTAAAAATCACAAAATTTGATTCCAAAATTAAGAAATGCGTGCTATTTTAGTGTTTTCTATTAATTTAATGATTAAATAATATCAATGATGATTTAATGAGGGTAAAATTGTACAGCCGTGTGTAATATTTTCTTTCAATAATCTTGTTTATATTATAATTTTATTTTGATGATTAATAATTAAATATAATTAGTAATTAAATATTCTTAAGAATTAAAAATTAAATAGCGCTAAATTTTTTGTAATATAATATTTTTACTATTCATTGTAGTGAAGTTGGAAGGAGAATAACAAAATGTTTATGTATACGGTTACACAATTTTTACCCCTCATTTTATAGTATTATAAAAATACTTCCTCCGTCCCACTATTACTGTCCTCTTCGGTTTCGGTACGGAGATTAATAAACTTTGTTTAAGTGTATATTTTATGTTTTTTAATTGTATTAAGAAATGAACACAATTTTCCCGAGTGGTTGGTGGAATAAATGAGAATTTATCCAATTTTTTGCAGGGCATAGTTGAGGCAATTGATTTGTTCTTCTGTTTTTATTTTTTTCATATTGTATTTTAAGAAATAATCTTAAGTTTTCAAAAAAGTTAAAAATTCATAAATTTTCGAGTACGGAGTAGAACGAAAATCGTGTGAGAGATAGATTTTTGAAGAGAGAGAGTATGATAATGTGGGGATGAGTATTAAGTAGGAGGAGCCCACTTCATTTTTTGTTTAAGAGTAGTTTTTGCTATTTCAGAAAAGATGACAGTAATAACGGGACAATCCGATTAGGAAAGTATGACAGTAATAGCGGGACAGAGGGAGTATTATTTAAAAAAATTAAAGATAAATTAAAATAAACTATTATTAAATTATTTTAAAAGTTGAAATTAAAAATGTAAATGATTAAGCTATTAAATAAAATTGATATAAACTACTAAATTATTATAAACTATTACTTTAATAATTTAAAATTATTAAAATAAAGCTATATTATAAACAAATTGTTTAAAAAAATCACATGATTTTAAAATTTTACTCTTCTTTAAATCATAGTTATTATTAGATAATCATTAAAAAAAAAAGACACCAAAATTACAAGTGTTTCTTAAATTTAGAAACTAAATTTGCAATTTCTGAAGTAAATGTACTAAAACTCAATACTTGAAAATTGAAAGTTACACCAAAACTAATATCCCGTTTCTCAACAAGTGTCATTTCAATTTTCCGATTTTCAATTTGTACAACATTCTTCATGATGATGAAACATGTCCAGCTAAATCTTGAAACACCATTAGCACAGATGTAAGGATTGAAAATGCAGAAAACTAAAACATTTTGGGAAAGGGTTATATTTCAACGAAGCAAGACCAACCGGTACTCCAGAATGAAAAGCCAACCATGTCAAATTGCATTCTTATAAAATCATTACTGATGTAAATATTTTTTCTGACTCGTACAATAATTTATTTAGTAATCAGGTAAGTGGGCAAAGCGACGAAGAAGTCTTAGAGGCTGCATAAGCTAAGTAGCGTCCAACACACTCTACAAAGGAATTCAACTACCTAAATGTATGGAAGATAATGAATTTGGTAGAAAAATGGAACCCTGAAGGAATGACTAGCAATCCTCGCAAGAAATCAAAAACATCAGAATCAGATAGTCATACCTCCGACGATGCAGAGCCAGCTCGAACACGTCCTATGGGACAACATAAGGCTAAAACCAGAACCAAAGCCAAAGCACATACAATTGAGGTCGATCCAAACATGTGGAATAAGTTACAAGAGTTGCAGATCGAAAAGATGAAACAAAAAAATATAGAAATTGAGCAAAGAGCGGTTGATATTCAACTACGGAAATATGATTATTGCAACCAAGATAAAAGTAACTTCACACATGCAAAGCTTTTCAACTTTGCAAAAAATCATAGTTGAGATCAAACAAAGACGCGAGTTGTTGTAATCTATTTATTTTCAACTGTCAGACTCATTTATTTATATTTCGTGTTATTAGTATTGTTTTCAATGACATGTAATAGCCTATGATTTATTTTTCATGTTATTGTTATTGTTATTGTTATGAGATGTATGAAAACTTCTTCTTCGTCTCAAATTTTATCTCGTCTTCGTTATTGATTATTTTCAACAAATAATTTACTATAGCCAAATGAAATATTAACATTTTGATATACTATCTACCGTATTAAATAAAGTGGAATGAATTTAATACGACCAAATATAGGTGAGCAAATTATGACCCATATCTACCGTATTGAATGAGCATTAATTTCTCTTCAAAAATTATGGTCTATATATTATGAGATTTGTGTATATTTCATATTCACAAACACTTTTATGGAAATCTCTAATATTCCGAGTGAGCATGAAATGAGAGAAATGTGGAAAAAATCTTATCCTAGATAATGATCAAGAGATGATTGTCCTTGCTGATGCAGAAGAGGTAGTTGGATCATCCCGCAGAAGGAGGGGTTCACGCAGAAGATATGTGAATCGAGAGTCTGAAATCGGTCATGATAGTCTAGGTCGTGATTATTTCGCTGAAGGTCCAATATTTGGCGATCATTTATTTCGTTGTCGTTTTCATATGCAAGGCAATTGTTCCTTCACATTGTCGATGCATTGAGCATCACTCTACCTATTTCCAGCTAGGGTTGTAAAATGAATCAAATAATTTTGCTCGATTCGGTATTCGTATTCGATATTCAGTTTTTTTATTCGAAATTTTGATATTCGAATTTGAATATGTATATTCAATTCAATTTGATTAGTATTCAAATACGAATATGAAATTATGATATCCGATTCGATATTCGCAAATATTCGATTATTTTTTTAGCATATTTAATAAATAAAATATAATAAATAAATATAATAATGAAATCCATTAATAATTTAGTCCATAAATAATATATAATGATCATAATCAATTAACTAAGGAAATATTAAAATATACATTATATAATAATAAATATTTTAAAAGTGACGCTATTACTAAGGAAATATTAAAATATACATTATATAATATTAAGTCTTCTAAAACTGACGCTATTACTTTGAATATATTTCAAGTTTTCAACCTAGAAACAAACTTCCCTCAGGCTTCATCTACGTGAACGGCGCTTTGCCTGACGACTTTTTTTTATATATTGTTGAAGTTTCAACCAAATCACAATCAGGTAATTCTATAATTCTAAAGTTATGTATGTAATAAACGTTTTAGAAATTAGTTTGATTTTCTTAGGATTTATTTTTGAAAACCTTGTCGAGTGTTTTGATCGATTGAGAAGAAAATATGCGCAATAAAATTGGAGTTTCATGACCGAATGAATATTTAACAAGTTTTGATAATCCATGGAATTATGGAATAAATTATTGATGTGCATCCCCTCCTTTTTTGACATAGACTTAAATCACATTAATTAGTCTTTGACTACCTTCATCCATGGAATTTTAGGGGTCTTTTATGAAGCTACACATGTGATTTCGGGAGTCAATTATCCTACTTCTAATGTCTACATTGCTGTTATTTGGAGAGTCAAGCATACATTGAATGAAAAAGAAAATCATGATGATGAGTTCATTAGAGTGATGATCAAGAAGATGAAGCAAAAATTTGACAAATATTGGGGAAGCTGCAATCTTTTGATGGCTATAGGAGCAATACTTGATCCTAGGTTCAAAATGAGGTTGGTTGATTTTGCTTTCAATAAAATATACAATGAGATTGATGCACGAACAAATGTGATGAAGGTTCGAGATGCATTATACACTTTGTTCTTTGAGAATGTTGAAGGTGATCATGCAAGGTCTCGAAAGAATACCACTTTAGGAAGAAGCTCTTCTACATGTTCAAACTCCACATTGAAAGGAAAATTAGTGTCTTCTGGTTTGTCTATGTTTGATGAGTATTTAAATACTGTCGAGGATCGTGACGTTCTTTTGAAATCATAGTTGGACATTTACTTGGAGGAGGGTGTGTATAGATGTTAAGATGGGGATGCAGATTTTGATGCTTTAGCTTGGTGGAAATCTCAAGAATTGAAGTTCAAAATCTTATCAAAGTTAGCTCGTGATTTCTTAGCGATTCCAATTAGTAAAGTGGCATCAGAGGCCACATTCAGTGCAAGAACTCGAGTGTTATATCCTTATCGTTCAAGGTTATCTGCTGATATGGTTCAAATTTTGATTTGTGGAGCAGATTGGGTTCGCCAACTTCATGGAATTAAGAAGGCCATTATGACACATGTGAGTCCTATTTCTAATTCATTACACGTTTCATAAATAAAATATATCTTTAATTCATTCTATTTGTTTAGGAGCAAGAGGAACCGATTGATGTCATGCTGCAAACAAGTTGATTTGCAAACTTGGTGGAAGATTCAAGATTGGTGCTTATTCAATTTAATAATCTATTTTTTCTCTTACGTATTTGATATTGATAATTATTGTTTTTATATTTTTAAAAAATATTATTTTATAAGTTTTGAATATGATTTATGTTGAGTATTGCTAATTAATATTATTTAGAATTTATTTTATTACGAAAGTCATAAATTGAATTGAATATTTAACATTAACTATCGAAAATGAATCAAATATTTGTATGAGATAGTCAAATACTATAAAATACTAATAAAAAAAATGAATATCCGATTCGATTCGAATATTTGAATAACATAAACGAATCGAATACGAATCGAATTTAATATTCGAATAATAAACGAATACGAATATGAATACTCAAATAACGAAGCAAATACAAATCAAATACAGTGATATTCGACTCGATTCGGTTCGTTTACAACCCTATTTCCAGCAGAGACAAGACACATGTGGTCGAAATGGGCTATCACCACTTCAGAAATGTAAGACAGCTATCCGTCAACTGACGTATGCAGCTCCTGGTGATTCACTCGATGAATACATAGGGATGGGTGAGAGTACTCCTTTGGAATGTCTCTAGAAAATTTGTCAATTCATAGTCGAAGTTTTTGGTCCTCGATATTTGAGGAAGCCAACCAATAAAGATATTCAACGGTTGCTTCAAATGCATGAAGAAAGACATGGCTTCCCCGGAAATTGGGGAGCCTCGACTGCATGCATTGTACTGAAGGAATGTAATTTACCTTTCTCCTTCGTATGTTGTAGTAGCTCTGATTATTGCTCACATTCAGATCTTCTGATTTGTGTCCCGACCATTTTCTTCCTCCGCATGGTCAGAGAACTGAAGAAAAAATAAATATTGTCTCTCTCTCACACAAAAACATGCATGTGCGCGTTTCTGTGTGCATATTTTTTTTATTGATTATGAACAAAATACTAATATACATATGCTTCAAAAGCTTATATTATATTATTATCTGTAGCACATTAATTTAATTATATTTATAATGGGCTTCAACAACAATCAACCCATAATATAATGAATTAATCTTTTTGGCTAATTTTATTTATCAATTAATTGGAGCCAATTAATTCTAGATAAATAATATTATTAAATAATACAAAATACATTAATCTATTAATAATAATTTATGAGAGATAATAAATAACTAATAAACTAATTGGGCCAGATCAGAGATCCAATACAAGAAATAAAGTCGGGCCTCAAATCAATTAATTATCTATGTTCAGCCCAGAGCAAAATTAATTAATAAACACAGTTTCATTCCACTAGAGAATTCGTGCAGACAAACCCCTTTATCACAATTTGAGCAAGGGCTTGTATTTTAGACTTACTCGATCCCCGTATTTAAGATAGAAATATCCGTTAATTAATTAAGTCCACTGATAACTTAAATTAATTAACATCTTATAATATTCTTGAGTAGTACCACTCGACCTCATTAACACACATGAACTTAAAGAACAGGTCGGGTTTAGCGTGCTAATCCTTGAACCTATTTTACAAGGATACGGTTGCAAGATACAAACAACCAGCTTGAGCCACAAATAGCTATTGACACTTAAGATACGTAGATCACGTTGCGATGACGTTCACCATAATAGCTCAAAGGGCTAGCCAACCGAATGCACTCAGCCGAAGTCTTATCAAGGTTAAGATCAGTTAAGTCACCGAGATCTTGATTATCCAGTAGTGGTTCTCCACTAATGTCAGTCAGGAGAACACATCTCACTGTGATCCATCAATACACCATCTTCAGTGTACCAGAATAGACAAGCAGCCATGACAAGCCACTTCTTATCTAAACTGCAGCTTAAACCGACAACTAATCTTAAAGTTGTCTCAGCTGTGATAACTGTTTATATCTTGTTAGTTCGACCAATTGTATAGTCTTTTTGTGATCTACAACACACTATACAATTTAATTTTAATACAAGATAAATGATCACATGTGCAAATACATATATATATACACATAGTAAACATGTCCTATCTTAAACACTTGAGAGTTGAGGGTTACATTTATATATATCCATGTCGTGAGGGTTCTAACTAAAGAGACTGAGTATCCATATTTGTTGAAACATGTGAAATGTTGATGAGGTGTTTGCATTGGTTTGAAAATTTTGAGAAAGCTTGAAGCTTAAAACCGTCATATCCATTCACTCTGCCAAGTTTGTTTTCTTATTTTTTCTCTTCCGTCGATTGAGGACAATCAATACTTTAAGTTTGGAGGGTGCAAATTGAAGCTCAAGGATCTAAAAGCCTACAATTCGAAACTATACAATGCATGCATTACTGAAGCTCTTTCTTTCTATCAAAACCATGTTTACAGATACAGAGAAATGTGGAAAGAAACCAGCCAACGTATACCTAACAAGACTATCTATTTCTTGGCTTACGGGCTTGTGCAAAACTACAGAGCAAAGATGCTTCATCTGCCCTCTCGTATACTTCTCATCTGTTGCCTTTAGCATCATCAAGGAATCTCCTGCCTTCTGCGATTCAACTTTACATATATGAGTGATCCTGATGGCTGCTCTTGCACTGCACATATCAAGGAGCAGCATAATGTTTTCCACGGTTGAGGTAGAGGGTAATGAAGTTGTGTTTGATAAGCCATTGCTAAGCTCTCCAAGTGGAAAAGAATGCCTAGAAATTATATATCTACTAGTTTGCACCATTATCAGAGCTACTGCAAGCTTGGTTTGAAAGAACATTGTTCCCAAAATCTCCATCCAAGCTCATTTGCTGGACCTCTTGAGGTGAAAGGATCTTTATGCACCGCACACAGCTCACAAATTCCCTGAGCAAAGCATGTGTAAGTAGGTTATTTTTTATGTTCAAGCCTTCTGCTACTTAAGAATAAAAACAAGAATCAGTGTGTAAGTATAGCCTTACTCCCATGGGTCATCTCCGACTAGTAAGACGTCATTCTCATGATCCACGTAGACAAGTTTCCAGCCGATTCTCTGCCTGTCCTCCAGTTGTCCCTCTATACCAAACCTACGAGCTAGATCTTGTTTAAGCTCACCGTATCCTGCATAACGAGTGATGTCAATTGATCTGCCAACAGCTCCTCTTTTGTACACCTGAAAGAAAGTATTTCCCAAGTTAGAATAGGACAGCTATAGCATTTATACAAGAAGAGTTCATCTTATGAAAAACCAACCTTAGTGTATGTTCTCATCCTAGGTATCTGAGGTGGAGCCCAAGCACCAAAGCTACCATCATTTATCGTCGAATCAATGGAGTTGAATGTCATGTCTGGTACTCCAAATGACTGGGAAACCATTGATGATGATAGTTCAGGTTGAGCTTCCTTGGGTTTGTTGAAGGTGGAAAGCATGCCTCCTTCAGATGAGATATTAGTACCAAAGTCTTTACCTGATCCAACCATGTCTTTAGTGATCAGCGTCTCAGGCATCATCGGCATCTCCAACTGATTGTCAATGTTGGCATCTCTAAACAACATTGATTGAGAATTAAAAGAAATGGTGTTGTTTGGTGGGATCTGGAGATCATTCTGAGAAAGAACTGATGTTGCTGAAGACGAACTATCCAAATAGTCTGTACCGGTCCCAGTAGGATTAAGGTAGGTCTGTGAATGTGATGCGAAGAAACCTTGATTCTGGATTTTGGGTACATTCAAAGAGGGCCTAATATCTGTATTTCGCTGTAAGTCTTTGTTACTGCAAGAAGGTATAGTTTCGAAGCCACTTGAATTCAAATGAGAGACTGAAGACTGAGCAATCTCATCCCCTGCCATTGCACTACGTTGGTGTTTGCAGTTCATTATCAACTGGATTCCATTTGAACAGTTATTTGTGGATGGTGAAGTCAAACAAGATGGGAGATCATCAGTCACTGCAGATTGACCTCCACCACCACCAGCACCGGTCAGTAGACTGCTACTACCACCTGAAGGCTGATGGCTTATTGGGTTGAACATATGACCATCATGTCCACCCAACTCTGATAGCATCCCTGGTTGCTGCTGCTGCTGAAGTTTTGGCGGCTGAGATTGTTGAGCAAAACGAAGACTCGCTTGGCCACTATCTCTCGTCATCTGATGACCAAGAACATGAGACTGATGGATCATGCCCGGTGTTGTTTGAGATGCATCCATCATTTGGCTCGTTGACATAGACTTAGAAAAGTTTGGTGGACCGTCTGATAGCTGTTTTTGGTGATCTTGCAGCTGAGTAAATACAGAGGGCTGTTGCATGGCAGATTGTTGTGCCAACATTGTTTGCTGTTGCTGATGAAGCTTCTGCAGAAGTTGCATCTGTACTTGGTTGTTCTCCGCCACATGATCAGCCGACTGGGGTGGCATTAGATTTTTTAGTTGAGAATGACTCAAACTATGTGATTGTTGCTGTTGCTGCTGCTGCTGGTGTGGCAGATTTTGTGATAGATTTCTCTGTAGCTGATGGCTTAGAACAGGCTGCTGCTGCTGAAGTGGGAACATTTGGGACTGAACTTGACTGGCAGGTAAGTTCTGTCTCGATTGAGTTGGATCGTTCATCTGATGTTGTGGCTGCATAATCGAGCCCAAGGGGTTCAATGCGGAAGGCTGCTGCTTCTGCAGTAGATCCATTTGTTGAACCGGTTGGCTTGGCCTCTGACCATTGAACTGAAAGTTGTTCTGCTGAGGAACTTGAGTTGTTGGCATGCCTAATTGCTGCAGAACAGAACCAGACAATGGAGTCATATAATTAGGCTGCATCGAGTTAGCAAGCGACGGGCTTTGCTGCATGTTCATCCATTGGGCTAAGCTCAGGCCAGGCAGAGCTTGAGGCTCCTTCAGACCAAACTCATCACCAAACCAAGGGGATGTCCTCCTAAATATGTTGTCAAGATCAGAAGTATCATCATCTGCAAACATGTCAAGAATCAAACCTTTTCAATCTTGCATCCTCTAAGTTAGCAAACTGAGATTAACTTTTTAAGTCATAGTCTTTACCTGGCCCTCCTAGCTGCCTTGGACGCTTGGAACGGAACAAAGGAGGCGTCGGGCACATAAAGAATGGAGCGGTCACAGGCTCAATCTCCCAGATGGATACACGGCTACGCTTCTCACCAGTAGTCGACTCATCCCAGCCAACCTGCTCGTAGTCGTGGATACACATGATCTTACGCAAGAAAACAAACAAATTCCAATGATATTCTTACCTGCAAGTTGCGCCACTGGGAGTTCTTCCATCTGACTGTATCAAGGTCAGTGATTCCAGTTATTGTACCCATATATCTGCAGAAATCATAGTATTTCAGTTCAAGTAGGAATTTTCTGCGTGTTTCGGAGCCAAATTAGATGAATGTAGAAGAAGGCTATCTCACTACCTTCGTGTACCCGATTCTTCAGTTTCAAACATCATCCGGAACCGCATGCCAAGAGATATCTGGCTACCGCAAACTGCTTTATAGTACTTTGCCAAAGGGATGACAAACTCCGAAGGACTAGCCCTGCTCATGTTCATGAACAGATAAGAAACAACAGAAAAAAGAAAAACAAACTCGTTCAAACCCGAGCTGCTTACCTTGGATTGTAAAAAACAGTGAAGGGGCTGTTGTTTGCAGCAGCATGGGCAGCTGCAGCTAGGACTCCTATATGCATACTGTCACTAGATAGCACTGATGACGATGAATTGGTTGGTTGTCGGTTAGCCCGTCTTATCCCTAACAGAAGCTGCTGCTTCTCGTCCCTGATGAACAACACCGAGTCACCTGCAAACAGCCTCTTCCCACTAACGAATAGGCTCCATCCGGTTGTGAGCAAGTGTCGCTTAGGTTTACCCCGGTAGATATGGCGAAAGGTCCACACGTTGTCGTGCAAGTCTCTTGCAACAATCTCTTGTGCAGGAGGTTGCATTGTGAAGTCCTAAAACAACATCCCTCTTCTAAGTAAGACTGTATATATGCATTATCCGAATGAAGGCAGAGAACTAACCAAAGAAGGGAAGATCTTGTCTGCAGCACGACGAGGCACGGAGAAGCCCCCATGAGTGCTGGTATCACTAGCAGTCAAGGTTTTGCAGAAGAACTCGGTTTGGGGCTTATCTACTTTCATTGACAGATCAGACCTCAGCAAAGCATCCTTGTCGAACTGCGGAACATAACATGTAATGAGTTAGCTTTGATGCAAAAGGGAATATTCTTGCATATGATGGCAAAGCAAGACGTACTGATGGTACTGGTTGGAGCGTCATCTGCGCGTATACTTCATCCGTCTCTGGATCAGCCTAATGGATATATGAAGAAAACACCTATTCACATTGTTGATTGAAAAGGAGAAAAATCAAGAGGTGGAAGGTGTTATACGTGAAGGATGACATTGTGGAGGCGGCAGAGCAGCTTTGATGGAAGGTTTGGGTAGTTGGGGATTTGAGCATCTACATCCTTCTTCATTGATGCAGCAACCTGAAATCCAAACTAAAATATCACCAAAACATACATCATTATGTGAGGAAGACATTTTACGACGAGGGAAAGCCCAAGCTGCTAAATGACACATAAATCAAGAGGCTATCGCCTAGGTGGGACAGTAGACAAGGCAAATTGTTGACAAAATCATAGATAATTATTCTAGAGGAGTTTAGTTAAAATTAATTTGGGATAGGGTATTATATGACATATTGATTGACATTGATGATTAGATTAAGTAGGCTATATATATATGAACATATAATATTTAAGATGATGTCCGAAAAATGACATAAAGGCACCTTAAAACAGATACACCAACCCACCCGGTATAAGCGCACATTAGCACGTTCCACTACTATTACTCCTGTGCTGTCTTTTACAATGCAAGGGTCCAACTTAGCAAAGCAGATCACTAATCACGCGGTACCATGCGTGCATTGATGGACCATGTTATCATTTAAAAAATATTTGAGTTATAAAAAAGTGGCCCACCAAATGCACGCGCGTCGCGTGATTGGTGGGCCACCAAGTAGTACTCCAATTATGGGCCAAATGATCTTTTCCGCCAACTTAGGATAAAATTTACAGATTTCAGTATGTGCTGGCATCTCCTACTCCATTTAGTTATTCTACGCACCAGCTCACAGTAGCAAGAATTGAGACGCAGACTTAAAATATGCCCCAAAAAGGAATTAAAAATGATGAAAGCATGTGATCAAATTATGCAGGGAGTCAGCCACTGACACAAGGAGTAAAAGGTGAACGCACGCTAGATGAACCGTAACCGCGCACGTTAGCAGCTGTCAGTAGATACATACAATAAGAAGAAGACAGATACAGAAGAGAGAAAGAAGAAGGATAGAGATTAGACCTGCTCACTGTGGCCTTGAGGGAAGTAGACGACGTGGGTTCCAGCCGCCGGCAGATTCACCAGAGGGCCGGCGCACGCTTGCCATAACTCACCGTTAATTATCTTCTTCGCAACTGCAATTAATTATACGAATTTTATCCACGTATAAATAGGCCTAAAATCAAAATCAAGATTGCACAAAATTAATGGAGGAGCGAGGAGGAAAGATTGGGACCTTCGGCGGTGGCGGCGTTCGCCGGCTGACCTCCGGCGCCGGTGGTCGCCGTCCTCATTTCTTTTCTTTATCTCTTGTTGCTTCCAACAAGTTTTTGTTTCCGACTAAGGGTAATTGAGAAGCCGGAGTTTGTCAACGGAGCCTCATCTCGCCGGTGAATATTCAGCTAAAGAATCTTCACCTCCCCCAAAAGATTCTAATTTAAACCTTTTGAAGTTGATCAAACAGCTGATACCTCTTTCTCTTACTCCACCTAAGCTGGATCAAGCAAGATATTTTTCAGATAAAAAGGTTTAGTTTTTTCAGTGAGAAGAAAAAGGAGGGATGTTTCTAAAGCGGCCGGCGGCGGAGGTGACGTTTCCCGGCGAGAGGGGAAGAGGTAGAGAGAGAATGGGTTTCCAATTTTAAGGGGAGACAAGATTAGCTTTGGAAAAGGAGGGTATGTTGATTATTTCGCAGACCACATGCTGCAATTGCCCCCTCTCACGCACTACAGCGTCCCGACACACCTACATATACACGCTTTCTCCCTCTACGTGTATCTATTTACGCACCTGTTCTCTCTCTCGCTCTCGCTCTTCTTCTTCCTACGCCCTTTTCAGGCTTCTGTTTGCCCTTTGGTTTTTTACTCCCTCTCTCTCTCTCTCTCTCTCTAGATTCCTAGGCTTTCGCTTCTTCTCTCTCTGCGTTTCTATTTCAACTCAAAGTTCTCACCTTTTCTTTTTGCTCACATATTTTATTCGGTTATTTATATGAAATGAAGAGAGTTGTGTGCATTGTTATACGTTTGCGTCTCTCTTTCTACCCCTTGTTTCTCCCTCCCTCTCTCTCTAAGAATATTTTATTCTTTCTTCCTCTACTTAGGATGGGGGAGAGCCCGACTACGGCTCTGACCGTTGACTCGGTCTTGGTAACTTAAGTCGTGCGTTTTTTTTTTTAATGAAACTCGCAGTCGGTATCTTCGTTGCGTACTGAGTAAACCACGCTTCTTATGCAATAGCCTGCAAATCACACAGGAGGGTTCAACCACCATTAATATGACAGAGTGACTAACAAATCACATAACGGTCTTGGTGAGAATTGAACCCAGGACCTATGGGTCCCGGACCACCCACCTTAACCGCTACGTCATCCCATGGGGACAAGCCGTGCGCCTCTTGCATGTGAATTACAAGGAAACTTAAATAATTTACGTAATCAAATTTGTAACTTATTTAATTTGACATAGGTCCCGTTTGGAAAAATAGTTTAAATAAGTGGTGATAGGATAAGTACTTATGACATAAGTGCTTATATTATAAGTAGTAAAATTGAATAAGTTATTGCGTTTAGATACACTTATATATAAATACTTAATTAGAAAAAAATAAAATGTATAGTTTAAAACTTTGTTGTCAAAAAGATTTGATATGATGACCTATTTTTCATAAGTTATTTTTAACTTATTTCTATAAATAATATGAAAATAAGGAAAAATAACTTATTTTTTAAAATACATTATTTTCATAAGTTCTTTCAAACGCATGTAAAAACGCTAAACAAATCCATAAGGTGTCTCATTCAAGCTCATGTTGATCAATGCTAGTGATTTGCTTTAATACCTACAAATAATGGTTTGTTATTAAATTTATATTCTCATTAATAATAAACTCTTTTGGAATCATTAAGTGGAATTACCAACACTTATTGATATTAAATAAGTATTGTTGGATATGAGTCAGTAGATGATACTCAGCTGTTCTTTGGTTAAAAGAAAATTGGGGGAAATCATAGTAGTACTATGGAATTGAAGATCCCAAAACCTAGCTGATATCAGTAGATTAGTGTGTCGTTAGGATTAGCTGATGTATAGGTTAGACTTGGTGTATTGTTTATTATTTTTGTCTAAGTCCTGTACGGGGTAATTGTTGAACTGATCTTTTGTTGAAGATACTTTTCAGAACCCCACGTCATCAGTGTAATCGCTTGTGTTCTTCAGTCAGCAGCTGATCCTTCACTCGATCGAAGACAAGCGCATCACCGACAAATCATCGCAGAAGACTACTCCCGGTGATAGTCATCGGCGGAAGAACGAGAAACAAGCACGGTACCTTCGCAGTCGCCCGCTGACCTACTCGGTAGATGCCGTGTCGCCCGACTCGATGAAGAAGACAGAGACTTTTCGGCCATCGTATCCTACGGAAAGCGACCCGACTATTCAAGTCTTTTCGAAAAGTTCGGCGAGAAGACATACGAGGTTGTTGAACGGTCAACTCGACATTCTCACCAACTACAAACCTCGACCAATGAGAAGCCGACAACGCTTACCTACTCTACACGAAAAAGCTCTCATGAACAGCGCATTAACCGCCCCGCCGCAACAAGCTCGAATTAATGACCGTTTTCCTTGGAAGCTTGTGACACGTGGCATCGTCGTCTCCAACGGACATATGCCATAACTCACAACTATAAATAGAGAAGTTTTTTTGAAGCTCCATGAAGAAAAAAACGGAATTTCAAAAGGGACAAACTCAAGTTCATAAACGCTCTAGAACACTCAAAGATCATCCAGAGGAAAACTTGCATACTTAGAAGATTTCTTAGTTTTTCTCTCTAGAGTTCTTACATCCCTTACTTCTCTAGACTAAGCTCATTGTCATATTTATAGCTTAGATTCGAAGGAGTTCACATTTAGTGAATTGTTCTTATTGTAAGAACTCCTTCTCAGTTGGAGAAAATTCCCTTCCCTTTCAAACTTAGGTTTGGATTGTAAAGTCGCTAAGGACTATAACTTAGAGGGAACTGTCCAGTGCACAGTATCCCTGCTGAGGCTTGCTCAGAATAATCAACAAGTTCTCCTACCTTGTTCAGGACCGTGGACGTAGGATCTTGGGTATCCGAACCACGTTAAATCGCTTGTGTTCTTTTACTGTTTTATTGCATAACATTAAACTGACTTTAAAATCAAAAGCTTGCATAAAACGTATTTTACAAAGTGCACAGCCAAAAGACTTAATTTGCTAAAACGTGTTTTCAAAAGAGACGAATTCCGGGCCCCACACTTTCCGCACACTTGATCTCCGATCCGATTCTCGGAAATCGACAACGATCGGTAGGAGAGAGTTCGATGGCCGACTCACTCGTCCCGCGATCGAAGGCTTATTTGGCACTGTTCATCAGTTGCAATCATCAGCTCAGCTGACCTTCACTGAGAAAAAGAAACTGAGCTCAGGTGTATTCACCCCCCCCCCTCTACACCTGACTTATCGTCTCCGGACCAACAATTGGTATCAGAGCTCACGGTGTTCAACTGATCGCCGGTTCTAAAATACTGGTCCTCTCGAACTGATCCTGAAAATCGTTTTCACTGCATAAGCATCTTTTCAGCATCCTTATACTCTTACTCTTACAATGTCTGATATGTCAGGTATTAGGATGGTACCGATGTTCTCAATAGAGAACTACACGGTATGGCGCGTACGTATGGAGGCACACCTAACGTCACTCCACGACAGCATGTCAGATGTCCTAGAGTCAGGACCGATCATTCCCATGATCGACGGCGTAGTATTTGCCGCTTTGGAGGAGGCGTGGGAGCACAAACTGGTGCTAAGGTTCCCAAAGACAAATCTGCCTTCACGCCTGAAGAAAAGAAGTTGCACAACCTTGACCGAGTTGCACGTAATGCCATACTGACTACGCTCAGTGACTCACACCTCGGAAGGGTACAAGATTGCAAAATGGCGAAAGAGCTATGGGACGCCTTGGCTGTACTGAGCCATGGAACCCCTCAGATTAAAGAAAACAAGCTCGAGCTAGAGCTTCAGAAGTTCGACGCCTTTGCAATGGAGCCTACTGAAACCATTGACGAGCTGAGTGTCAGATTCACCAATCAAGTCAATGTCATCAATGGGCTGGGGAGCTCGTTCACCAACAAGGAGATGAACACCAAGATCTTGAGAGCGTTGCCCCGACAGAAGTGGCTTCCATTTTCTACTTATTTACGTCGCTCTGATCTAAATGCTCTAACTCCTGATGTTATATTTTCAGAATTAAAATCGAAGGAATTCGAGCATAGCCTACCCCAAAAGTGCTTAAGCGCTCCAACCGACACACGGTTCAACCACGCCTTCAAGGCAACAATCGGCAATACCGGAGCCAAGCCTATTTCCTCAAGCAAAGCGTGGCCACATCGTAGCAAAGTCTTACGAGACTTCGGGCCCCGACCGGCTAGCACCGATGGCTCTCAAATATCGAGAGGGAAAAGGAGAGAGTCGAAAGGCCGAGGAAATACAACCGAGATTCTTCCTCGGGTAAGAAAGACTATCATAAGAAAGAAGAATCTAATCCTTCTACCGAATGCGGGGAAATCGGAGTCTGTCGCCGGTCCGTCTAAAGACTCACTGGTAAGAGCAAAGCAGAACATCCACCGCTATAACCGCAAGAAGGAGGGACACTATCGGTACGATTGTCCCGAACTCTCGCTGCTCAAAGAGCGAACGGCGAGCCGGGAGAAAGAAATTCGCCGAGAGACGGCGGGCTATATAGCCGGAGAGATATCCGACAACTCAATTGA
Source organism: Lavandula angustifolia (assembly GCA_028984105.1). NCBI lineage: Eukaryota > Viridiplantae > Streptophyta > Magnoliopsida > Lamiales > Lamiaceae > Lavandula > Lavandula angustifolia. The sequence goes on from CM054822.1 coordinate 16,072,140, forward strand.
GGAGGATACATTCATGTATTCTTTTCGAAGACGAAGCCGCATTCGTCGCAGTTGAGGTCGCAAAGACAGTTCTCGATGAGTCGGCCGAATACCGCTCGATGGCCGGAGAAGAGGCCGAGGTAAATTCTAAACGCATTATTACCTCTTCTTCACACAAAGACACAAGACACGTGCTCGGTCACGGATGATCCTCTAGATGTGGTACAAGCCTACGACGATCCGCTAGAGGAACGAGTTCGGTGAGCAGAGAGTTCAGCGAGAACCATCCGGGGAACTTGAACAGGTAAAGGCTGAGAATCAGAGACTTTCTTCTGATTGTCAGGTCTCTACTGAGTCAGTGGATCTAGTTGCGAGACTCAAGGAAGAGATTGAATCTCTTATAACTAAGTCTCAGCTTCAAGAGACTCAAAATCTCGGTTCGACCAAGGACAATTCTGAGAAAGAGACTGAAATAGCCAAGCTCAGTCAGAAGCTCACAGACGTGCAGAATGACTATGACTCACTCAGAAGGAGTGACGAGGTATGGAGAGGTTTGATGACTGAACAATACCTGGGAGCGAAGGAGAAGCTTGAAAGCATGCTTAGAGCACAACGGCCAACTGCTGTGAAAGAAGGCCTTGGCTATACCCACGAAGCTTCCACCTCCAAAAGCTCAGCAACCCTGGCTGATAGGTTCGTCAGAGGAAAGGTGCAAGCTGCTGACACCACACCTCAGGCGAAAAACAAACAGAAAATGATTACACCTCAGCCGAGTAGCAACAAGCAGCTGACCAAAGGTTCCAGCCCCAGGACACCGCGATCAAATTCAGGGGGAACCAAGAAGGTCAGATGGGCAGAGCAGTACAAGGAGCCACTGTATGAACACCCGGCTTAGTACGGCTCGTACTACTATGAGCCCAGGGTCAGGAGAAGCGCTAAGACTCAGAAGAAGAAAGCGCCTGAACCCAAAATTATCAGCAGAAAGTCAGTATCTCCAAGTCCTGTGGAGAAGAAAGCTGATAAGGTTCAGAAGAAGAAGTCTAGAACTTCTAAGGTCCCGAGACAGATCTGGGTTCCGAAATCACCCACTAACCTGTAAGGACCCAACTGAACCAAAGGGTACCTAAAAATGCCTCTATTTTGTTGGTGCATAAGGACCCGTGGATAGTGGACAGCGGCTGCTCGAGACACATGACTTACCAGAAGAGCCTGCTGACCAACTACGTACAAGAAGATGGTCCCAGAATTGAATTCGGTGACAACTCCAAAGGCTACACAAGGGGATACGGAATGCTGAACATTGGGACTGCCACAGTTCCAAGAGTAACATATGTTGAAGGACTTCAACATAATCTCCTTTCGATCGATCAATTTCGTGATAATCTTAACGAGTAATCTTTGACGCTGGTTTATGTGATATTGTTGACAAATCTACAGGGAAAAGCAGTGTTATCGGGTTCGCGGAGGAAGAACATCTATGTTGCAACCGGAATACCGCGAGAACCCGAGGCTTGCTTGCTCGCACGAGACCAAATCGGGTGACAAGTCGGGTTGGCTATGGCACAAGAGACTCGACCACCTGAACTTCAAGACCATGAACAAGCTAGTCAAGAACTCTAAAGTCGAGGACCGCCCAACGAATCGTTTATCAAAGACGAAATTGTGAAGCGTGCACGAAGGGAAAGCAAACAAAGAGGAGCAATCCACCTATTCCGTCACCTTCCACCGATGGAATCCTTCACGGTACTTCACATGGACTTATTCGGGCCGTCTCTCCAAGTGACTATAAGAGGCAAGAAGTATGCCCTCGTCGTCATAGACGACTACTCGAGATATACTTGGGTCATCTTCATTGCCAACAAATCGATGTTCGGACCGAGTTACCTAATCTACCGAAGAAACTCGGTGTGGAAAAGAACATCAAGATTAAGAAGATACGCTCGTACGGAGGAACAGAGTTTCTAAACTCGGTAGTTAAGACATCTTGCGATAAAGAGGGAATTCAGCACGAGACATCAGTCGCGCGCACCCCTCGGCAGAACGGACTTGCCTGAACGTAAGAACGAGAACACTCAAAGAAGCAAGCAAGAACGCTCCTCGCAGATTCCGGACTACCCTCAAAGTTTTGGGCCGATGCTACCGACACCGCCTTGTTACACTTAGAATCGCTCACTACCGACACAAAGCAACACATGAAGACGCCTTACGAACCGTGGAAAGGGAGAATTCCTTCTATTTCTCATTTTCATGTTTTCGTTTGTCCTTGCTTTATCCACAACAATGGGAAAGATCGGTTGAAGGTCTTTGATAGCAAATCGATCAAGGAGTATTCTTAGGATACTCCCGAGTCGATAAAGCCTTCGGAGTCTTTAACTATCGAACTCTTTGCGTGGAGGAAAGCCCTCATGTTGTTTTTGATGAATTTGTTACGAGAACGGGAAAGATACAAAGTCAAATATGCGAGGATGTCGCAGCAAGCTACGGGATCTCGGATTGAATGACAAAGCCGAAAAGATCTAGCATTGTTGGGATGATGAGTCGGAAGATGAAGAAATTCATACTCGGCCAACGAGCAATGTAGCTAACCTAGTTGATTCTATCGAACATAATCAACAACGAGGTAACATCGGTCGATGAGGAAGCCCCCGTGGTAACCGAGACCTCTACCGAGAATATAAACTCGGGGGGAACGATTAATGTTCCCGAGCTAAATGCCCCGAACACGGAAACTCGGTAGATCCTAACCTTCTTACCGAATTGCTACGGTCGCGTAACAGTACTCATCGAAATGCCTAATACACCTACCGGCCGTGCGAAGTAGTATCGAAGAAGAAGAAGCGACTCGGGCGTTCGTGGCTCGATGCTCATTCTTCGGATCTTATCATTGGAGATCCATCAAGCAACTATAAGGACGAGATCAAGATTAAGTCAAGGAGAAAGCTCACTTTACTCTTGTTTTACGTCTACGAAGAACCTCGATCGATAGAGGACGCACTTAAAGATGCTTGGACCGGGTCATTGCTATGCAAGAAGAGCTGAACCGGTTCGTCGAAATGAAGTTTGGGGGCTTGTCGACGGACCTAAACATCAGCACGTGATTGGAACTAAGTGGGTCTTCAAGAACAAGCGAGATGAAAACAACGTCATCGTCGAAATAAAGCTCGACTAGTTGCTAAAGGATACAATCGGGCGAGAGGAATTGACTTTGATGAAACGTTCGCTCCGGGCCGCTAGATTGGAAGCCATTCGTCTTTTCCTAGCTTATGCAACACATCGGGGATTTAAGGTATATCGGATGGATGTGAAGTCGGCTTTTCCGAACGGCGTCATGAAGGAAGAAGTCTACGTGGAACAACCGCCCGGCTTTCACAGGGGACATCGAGTGTACGAGACTTAGGAAAGCTCAGTATGGGTTAAAACAAGCACCCGGGGCTTGGTATGATACCCTATCAGACTTTCTACTTCAGAAAGGTTTTCAGAAGGGGATAGTAGATCGCACCCTATTCAACATAAAGTCAGGAGATGACATCCTACTAGTGCAGATCTACGTGGACGACATCATTTTCGACTGCAAAAACAAAGTCATATGTCAGCAGTTCGAGAAGATGATGAAGGAGAAATTCGAGATGTCCATGATGGGAGAGATGAATTATTTCCTTGGATTTCAAGTGAAGCAATCACCTGAAGAAATTTTCATCAATCAAGCCAAATACACTCGAGATCTTCTCAAGAGATTCGGCTGCGACTCCAGCAAGCCAGTCAAAATCCCCATGAACACGAACTTTAAAATCGATCTAGACAAAGAGGGAGCTTCTGTTAACTCTACTGATTATAGAGCTATTATAGGCTCTTTACTTTATTTAACAGCTAGCCATCCTAACATAACTTATGCTGTAGGTGTATGCGCAAGATTCCAAGCGGATCCCAAGTGAAGTCATTTAGACTCAGCGAAGAAGATTCTGCGCTATTTAAGAGGAACACCTGATGCTGGGTTATGGTTTTCAAAGAAGCAGCACTCAGTAGCAACGTCCACTACTGAAGCTGAGTACATGGCTGCAGGAAGTTGCTGTGCCCAGATCCTTTGGCTTCGACAACAACTTAGAGATTATGGTATAACTCAGGATGAAGTGCCCATCTACTGCGACTCCACAAGTGCAATTGCCATAACTCAGAACCCAGTTCTACATACCAGATGCAAGCACGTGGATATCCGACACCACTTCATCAGAGACCATGTCGAGAAGAAGGATATCAGGATGGAGAAGATCCATACCGACAAGCAAAGGGCGAGATATACCGACCAAACCACTAGGCCGAGAACAAAGTTCGGAGAACTATCGGTTAAGCTAGGTCTCTTGGATCCTATCGAGATGTGTCGGTAGATGCCGACTACCGAGAACATCATTGCCCAATAATTGGTAACAATTGGGATCAGCATAAGGAATCGCACGACGAGTCGGATAACTAAGTACGGTGACTCGGTTGGGAAAGTCACACTGCACACACGCAAGGGGGGAACATAGTCATCGGCATGACAACCATTCTCCTAATACGAGCAAAGTAACCGGTGATAGGTTCAGACGAAGAGGTTCGGTAACCGGTGATAAGTTCATTTGAAGAAGATCGGTAACACGTGATAAGTTCAGCTGAAGAGGTTTGCGTAATTTTGTGTACTTAAATTCTTTTGAAGCATGCTCGCATTTATTGCATCAGTCGCTCACACTCAGTAGTTAATGTGCATTCATTTCCCGCCATTAATAGTTTTAAGGAAAGGTCAGTAGGAAACCTTTTCATTTACATAAACTGAGTAATTAATGCTGTCTGTTGCGCATTTAATGCATGTCTTCTCACTTACCTTTATTACGTCGATCTATGTTTTAGGCGGCTTTTGTAATCATCCTCTTTTAACATTAAATCTTAGCCGTTCATAGTTTTTGGAAGATTAAAACTCAGTCGTTGGATTGAAACTTGCAATCAAGCCAATATATACAAAATCTTTCAAACTTCTATCTTTTTCCTCACTTTTCGCCATTATCAAAACCTAAGAGCTTTTATCGCAAATCAGTTTCCATCTCAAAACTCCTGTAACTGCTTTCCCTGTGCATCTCTCAAGCTCTCATACTCGGTAATGTATTCAAATCTGCTGACAACTACTGACTTACTCTATTTTCAAGTGCTAACATGTGTTTTGCAGATTTCTATGGCGATCGTACAGACTCCTGAACCCATAGTGGAGATCATGGCTATCCGAATCTAGTTCGAACCAACAATGGCTTTCCGCCAGGTGGACATTTCATAACTGGAGCCTATGTTCGATGCTCTGGAGAGGTCTGGGTTGGAGACCCTTGTGACCAAGCATCCGCGTGCCCATCTGCCAAGGCAAGTGGCAGAAGCATATTTTAACTGGAACTCAGTGGCTGCCGGAGGAGAAGAAGCTTCTTTCTCATACATGAGAGAAACCACTCCGAACAAGTGGAAGCCGACTCAGCACACCTTCAACATCCGAGAGGCTCTAGTCCTCGCGTTTCAGCTTCCAAATTCTGGTATCTCACCTATCGGATATAAGGAGAGGGAGATCAATGCCTATGTACAAAAGTTCTGTGGACGCAGTGATCTGACGTTCAAGACAGCTCTCCCGAGGAACCTTTTGCTACCTCAGTACAGAGGTTTAGCGTATGTGGTCTCACACATACTGACAAGCTCAGCTGGATCGTATGATCAACTGTCCAAGCCAAGGATTCAGCTGATGATGGCTATTGATGACGGAGTAGAAGTGAATTGGGCAGACTATTACACGACTCAGATGAAAGCCCAGGCCCAGAAATTCACTACTCAACCCACTGGCGAGAGGAAGTTGGCCAGTACGGGTAAGCTTCTATTCGGGACTAAGATGTCTGTCCTAATAGAGAGTGTTGTACAGAGGAACTCAGCTTTCGAAGACTCAAAGCTGTACAACACCAAGCTGATAAAATTTAAGACCAAAGAAGCGACGGAGAAGTCAATTGGCAAAGGGCCACCTGAGCAGAAGAGAGCTGCTACTGCCCTGCCATCTCCCGCTGATGTGCCCAAGAGGAGGAGGCTTACAAAGCCACGACCAGCTGAGGTCACTGTGGCTCAGCCGATAACTGTCATAGAACAGGCTCCCCCTCCACCTCAAGATGAGCAAACCTTGGACTCCGACACAGGGATGGAAGGAGCCACCCTCAAGGATAAAGCTCAAGTCATCAGCTCCGATGACACTCAGTCGGACATTAGAGAGCCAACTGAAGAGACTGAATGGACAACAACTCATACCACTCGTTTGCGTGCTACAGCTGAGATTCACGATCAGATTCCAGAGATAGCTGAGCATGAAGACTTGGTTGACATTGCCATCAGGGCAAGAGTTCAGATGCTATTGAGGTTTTTAAACTGGGATATTCTGATAGACTTTGCAAAAACTCAGTCAGCCATCGATCTACTAACAGAGGAGCAAGATTTACGAGGCGAGAGATCGGTTTTGGGGAGCCGACTGATTTGGCGTCCTTCGAGGATCTTCGAGCTGCTATGCTCTATCTTCTTAGCCTGCGTACCACAGCTCCTGCTGATAATGCTCCGCCTCCATCTCCTCCTGCTGATGAGGATGATGACCAAGAACAAGATCAGGATATGGAAGGCAACCCTAAGGATGCAGAGTTGGGAGGCTCTGCTGAGGGACCAACTCCTCATGAGAAGAGCCAATCACCACCCCCTGGTACATCAGGTGAGGCTCAGGGCGCTCCGAAGTACAGTAGGGAGCAGCTCCTCATGTTTTCTGATCAAAGGCTCGGAACAAGCTCTTACCAGATTCAACCCATTGGTTCCGTGTCCTCCAAATCAGTGAATAAGGCAATCAGACGCCAAGGTGCTAGAAACAGACTTCTCGCCAAAGACGTCCATATCAAATGGGAGAAGTATACGAAGGCGCAGACTGAAAGCCTGAATAAGGTAGACGCTGGCATCTCCACTCCTCAAGAGGCTCCTCCGTAGCCTGACTTTAAGGAGATGATCGAGCAGGCGTTGATAGCTCAGAAAGCAGATCTATCTGCACAGAGTCAGTTGCTGCTCCAAGCTCAGCACAAAACATTTACTGAGCAGCTGACTCATGCTCTCACAATAGTCCAAGCTCAAATGGAAGAGCGAAACAAGTTGGCTACAAGCAGCCTCCAGACTGCTATTAAGCAACAGGCTGCGGCCTAGAAAGAGATTCAGAAGGAGATGAAGGAATCTAATGATCTAGCCCTGCTGAAACTCCGCCAGGAGTTAGCTGCTCATCTCAATCGATCTAGGGCTGATCAAGAGAAGGACTGGGAGAAATACTGTGACTTGGTCAAGGACTTCGACTCTACAGTTAATCAGATCAAGGACTCAGTATACAAGCTTGAGAAAGAGGTCACAGCTATCCGTACCAACCTCGATAAGGCTGCTGATGCCAAAAAGGGGGAAGGTATAATAAAAGATGAACCTGAAACGGATACAGCTGATGTACAGATTATCAGGGAAAGGGTTCAGGAGGAGAGACCCTCCACAGCTGAAGAACCCGCACAGACTCAGGGGGAAAGGGCTCAGGAGGAAGGACCCTCTACAACTCAGGATAAGAACTTTTCTGAGGTCCTTCTCCTAGAATTCCCACTTCAGCTGACCCCCATCTCCTCTTCTGCTGCTCACATTGAAGAAGTAGAAAATTTTATTGAGCAGGAGACAGAAGAAGAAGAGCCTGAGCCTGAACAATTGCCACCGCAGAGGCCGGGGAAAGAGTTTGCAACTGAATCTACTCCTCCTTCCTCCCCGGTCCATAAGTTCAAATCAAAAGCAGAGCAAGAGGCTTATGACCTCAAAATTGCCCAACAACTGCAGGATGAGCTCGACCATGAACGTCAGCTTAAAGAGGCAGTAGAAGCAGCAAAGAAGCCTAAGGGCAAAGCTGTTAGAGGCAAAGGCAAGAAAAAGGTCGGGTCGGTCGAAGAGTAGAAGAAGAAAGCCCAAGAAGATTTTACTAAGGCTCTTCCGACTGAGATCCAAGCTACTGCTCAGAGTATTCCCACTTCTACTCTAACACCTGAGCAGATAGCGAAAGATCAAGCGACCTGGGAGGCGACGCTGCAAGGTCTGAGTCTCAGACGAGGAGACAGTAGAGCAGCCGCACTCCGAGAAAAGAAAAGGATAGCTGACTTGGCGAAAATGCGTAGCTTATCTCTCAAGCCAGCAGCTGATCCGAGGAAGCAGATCCCAAGAAAATCCAAGTTCATTAGGGGCCCATATGTTAAGAATATTCCTATCCCGCATGTGGATAAATGGGTGCCGGCTGATATGAACGACCATTGGGAAAGGCTGAAAGAGGATTTTATTAATGGCTATTTTGTATGGCGCATTTATCCTCTCGAATGTCCAGCTGATCAGTTATTCGACGAACTTATCTCGAGATTTGATATCTCATTCAGATATCGGCTGAGACAGATTATGGAAGAACAGAATATTCCCTTCCGTGCCCTAGCTTTCCGACGTTTTCCTCCGCCAAGAACTGCTAGTGGACTGCTGTGCACGAAGGATATTTAGAGAGAGATAGAGGAAGCCGCTTTCCATCTGGGTTTGCTGCCTGACAATCCTCTTGACAACGAAGAAATCCAGGAGATCAGGATCAGTGTTTACAAGTATTATTATCTGGATCCTCCTGTTGAGAAGTCTGCCGATTTCAAGAAAAGGACTCAACGCTTCAAGCGTCAGCAGTGATTTCTCTTCTTTTTTATTTCTGTTGTAATAGCTGTAGGAGCTTGTACTTCATTGATTATATATATATATCAGTTCCTACTGCTTGTCAGACAATTACTCATTGTCTTTCAGCTCTTTGCATCGTGTTTTCACGATTGATCACTAAGTGATCTGACACACACTCACAGACAGTTTCTCTGATTTTGCCTATCTCCCACCTACTGAAGTATTGAAATTACTTTATCTTTATTTTTCCTCAGAATGTTGTAAGGGGGAAATTGTTGTCAGTAGGATAGCATCTTTTATAGACTTAAGAAGTTTAAGAGGTAGAGGTAGAGGTTTTGGCATCATCAATTAGGGGGAAATTGTTGGATATGAGTCAGTAGATGATACTCAGTTGTTGTTTGGTTAAAAGAAAATTGGGGGAAATCATAGTAGTACTATGGAATTGAAGATCCCAAAACCTAGCTGATATCAGTAGATTAGTGTGTCGTTAGGATTAGCTGATGTATAGGTTAGACTTGGTGTATTGTTTATTATTTTTATCTAAGTCCTGTACGGGGTAATTGTTGAACTGATCTTCTGTTGAAGATACTTTTCAGAACCCCACGTCATCAGTGTAATCGCTTGTGTTCTTCAGTCAGCAGCTGATCCTTCACTCAGTCGAAGACAGCGCATCAGCTGACAAATCATCAGTAGAAGACTACTCCCAGCTGATAGTCATCAGCAGAAGAACAGAAACAAGCACAGCACCTTCGCAGTCGCCGGTGACCTACTCGGTAGATGCCGTGTCGGCCCGACTCACTGAAGAAGACGAGAGACTTTTCGCCCTCTGTATCCTACGGAAAGCGACCCAGCTATTCAAGTCTTTTCAAAAAGTTCAGCAAAAGACAAACGAAGGTTGTTGAACGGTCAACTCTGACATTCTCACCAACTACAAACCTCGACCAATGAGAAGCCGACAACGCTTACCTACTCTACACAGTAAAGCTGCTCTCATGAACAGTGCATTAACTGCCCTGCTGCAACAAGCTCGAATTAATGACCGTTTTCCTTGGAAGCTTGTGACACGTGGCATCGTCGTCTCCAACGGACATATGCCATAACTCACAACTATAAATAGAGAAGTTTTTTTGAAGCTCCATGAAGAAAAAAACGGAATTTCGAAAGGGACAAACTCAAGTTCATAAACGCTCTAGAACACTCAAAGATCATCCAGAGGAAAACTTGCATACTTAGAAGATTTCTTAGTTTTTCTCTCTAGAGTTCTTACATCCCTTACTTCTCTAGACTAAGCTCATTGTCATATTTATAGCTTAGATTCGAAGGAGTTCACATTTAGTGAATTGTTCTTATTGTAAGAACTCCTTCTCAGTTGGAGAAAATTCCCTTCCCTTTCAAACTTAGGTTTGGATTGTAAAGTCGCTAAGGACTATAACTTAGAGGGAACTGTCCAGTGCACAGTATCCCTGCTGAGGCTTGCTCAGAATAATCAACAAGTTCTCCTACCTTGTTCAGGACCGTGGACGTAGGATCTTGGGTATCCGAACCACGTTAAATCGCTTGTGTTCTTTTACTGTTTTATTGCATAGCATTAAACTGACTTTAAAATCATAAGCTTGCATAAAACGTATTTTACAAAGCGCACAGCCAAAAGACTTAATTTGCTAAAACGTGTTTTCAAAAGAGACGAATTCCAGGCCCCACACTTTCCGCACAATGAGTCTCCGACCGATTCTCGAAGCACCGACAACGGTCGGTAGGAGAGAGTTCGATGGCGACTCACTCGTCCCGCGATCGAAGGCTTATTTGGCACTGTTCATCAGTTGCAATCATCAGCTCAGATGACCTTCACTGAGAAAAAGAAACTGAGCTCAGGTGTATTCACCCCCCCCCTCTACACCTGACTTATCGTCTCAAGACCAACAAGTATTATTGATTTTTTTTGTCCTTGTTTGAAGTTGAAACCTTTTTAATATAAGTTGATCATTTATTTATAAAGATTGGCATCATTTATTAAGATTTAATTATGTATGGTATTACGGAAAATAGTTTTAATAAGTGCACAATACCTTATGAAAATAAGTTAGGTTTATGCTAAAAAAATATGCTCTTAAGTTATGCATGTATTTGGAAAGCTTATATAAGATTTCCATTATATTTTTTCTCTTATGTTCATAAATTGATAGTAATAGTTTATCTAGATCTTATAAAGAGATCCTACAATTTAATTCAATCCAGAGCTTATGCAGAGGATCTTACCACCGAATCCCAATTGCTCCAATTTTTCATACTATTTTATATAAATTATTATTATATGTGCATCCAGACAAAAATAACTTATTTAGTGTTTTTATGTTATAAGCACCTTTTTAAGCTGTTTTTTGGAATCATAAATTATTTCAATAGACTTTCTCAAACGTGCACATTAATATTTACTCCATCCGTCCCATAAAAAGTGTCTTGTTTTTCTTTTCGAGATGCCTCATAGAAAGTGTTTTATTTCTTAAAAAGGCAAATAATATCTTGGTCCCGAGATTAAACGTTCAGGTGTAGAGGGGGGGGGGTGAATACACCTGAAAACAATTTTTCAACCTAAAACGCGAACAATCCTTTTTAGGAGGATGTCGTACTGATTAAGTTCAATAGACCAAATAAGCTGTTCTGAATCGCGTGGCAGAGTGACTGACTTCACTGAGGTCTGCTAGCTGACTTAGGTCAGAATTTAGTACAGTTCAGCTGAGCTTCAGTATGGTGCGGAAATGTGTAGGCCCAAATTCAGTTGAGTTAGAAAATGTTTTTAAGAAAACTGTTTCAGTATATTAGTGCGATCTGTTAAGCTTTGCTGAAACTCAGTTGAATGATTTTGAAAGATATTTTTAGTATGAACAGTAATCAATGCAACAGTAAAAACACAGAGCACAAGCAATTTTAAAGTGGTTCAGATCCAACAATCCTACGTCCACTGTCCTGAAAAGATCAGGAGGCTATTTTATTATACTGAGTTAGTCTCAGTCGGTTTGTGCACTGGACAAACACTGGTCTTGAGATTTATACTGAGCAAGTCTCAGTTTACAAGATATCGAACTTAAGTGTTTGACAAACTCTCCAACTATGAAGGAGTCCTTTACAATAAGGATCAGTTCAAAGATGAACTCCTTCGTTCTAAGCTATAGATATAGTCTGCTGAGCTTAGGTTAGAGGGAAAGGGAACGAGAAAGGTGGCTTCTAGAGCGACGAACGGTTAAGTATAGACTTCGGGTTCGTATTCAGTCGCTTGGATACTAGAGGTTTTATGATCTGATTCAGCTTGGTTCTCTATGAGCAAGTATGTCGCCTTTCGCTCGAGATTACTCTATGAAGTTCTTGCGGAAAGCTTAAGTCGTTTCTGAGTTGCTCGTGAATGCTGTGTGTTCTTCGTTTTCTAGGTGAGCTTTAATTTGAAATCTTCCCTCTATTTATAGAGCAGAGACATGGATAGATCCGTTGGAGACGACGATCCATGTGTGATGTGTCTCTCTCTTTTGGGTAGCTAACGGCTCTTTCAAAGTATGGTGGTAGAATCCTTTCCCTCCATTTCTGGAAAGTTGTTGACTTGCAGCTTTAATCAGAAAGTAGACAGCTGGCCGCTCGTCATTGGTCGAGGCTGAAGAAAGTAGGTGAGACAGACAGACTTCAAGGTGGATCTGAAGCTGACTTCTCTATACCTCGTATGACTACGCTGATTTGACTTATGAGATATCCTGTCTAGCCGTTGCTGAGTCTGATCTATGTTCAGTAGCTTACTCCTGCTGAGTTCAGCTCTACTGAAGATCAACTCTGAGTTCAGTTAACTACTCCTGCTGAGTTCGGTCCATCGACTCCTTTCGCATATCTCGCTCATGCTGAGTCCAGTACTACTGAGTCTTCTTCTTCTGGTACTGAGGCTGATAGTCTGCTGAAGAACCAGCGGACAGAACTGAGCGCCTGAACCATATTGAAGAGTGTCTATTGAGTCTGAAACACTCAGAGACAGAACAAACAATTACAACAGAATGGTTCATCAGTCAAAGTAGGGTTTTGGGATCTTCAAATCTACTGAGCACTAGGCTACTGAGTTATCTCCCAACAATTTGAGGAGCTACTGAATCATCTCCCTAACAATTTCCCCTTATTTGATGATGCCAAAACCTAACACTACAAACTGTCAGAAACAAACCCCTTACACATATTACAAGTAGAATCAGTGGAGTTGTTCTTGAAGTTCTAGACTACTGAGGGAGTTCAGGGAAAAAATATCAGAACATATACAGAAAACTAACAGCAATTTCCCCCTTTCTAACAACAATTTCCCCCAAATACATCTATCAAACCAGAATCTAGCAAGCTAAGCAAAAACTAACAGATATAAATATAAATATTCAGTGAGTGTGTGAGTCAGTAATCACTTGGGTGATTCTGAGTGTTAAGCATAAAAGAACAAGGCCAGACAACAAGGAATTGTTAGGGCCGAACAACAATGATGTTATATATCAGGAGGAATATCAGTACAGTACATCAATCTAGCTATTCTAGAGAAAAACAAAGAACAAAGACAAAGATACACATAAGCTATCTACCATCTCCTGAACTGCTGAATCTGCTCTTTGAAATCTTTGGACTTCTCTTCAGGAAGCGGCAGTCCATACATCCTGTAAGTATCTCTTCTTAGCTTCAGAATCTGTGCCATATCAGCAGAATCAGTCTCATCGAGATCAGTAGCTTGAGAAGCACTCTTAATTTCTTCTTCAATGACTCCAGTATGTAGGGAACCATCAAGCTTCAGTGGGGGAGGCAGAGGTCTTGGAGCTGGAACCCTGACATCAACCTTTTCAGCTAGGGCCTTCTGAACTCTTGCATAAATCTCTGGATCACTCTTCAGAAGCCACTCAGCAAAGGCAATTGACTTGTGCATGTTAGGTCAATACCTCCAGAAATAGAACCTCTTAATGAAGTCAGCTTTCAGCGTCTCCCACCTCTGAGTCCGTTCCTATGGTATCCAAGTATCAACCCTAGGCCATCTGTGGATTTTGAGGTCTGTGGGCTTCCTGAGTCTTCTGTACTTATATGGAATTTCAGCCTTCTCAGGAACCCTCTAACTTGCTTCTTTCTCAGCCTTGATCCTAAGAGACTCTAGATCAGCGAGTCTGAGCCTTTCCTTTGCCTCACTAATCTGCCTGGCTTCAGCTCCTCTGTCTAAGTATATTTCCATCTGGTCCCAGATTTCTTTCATCTCATGCTCTTGAGCCTTAGAAGGGACATAGGATGGAACGTGCTCTTGCTCTTCTTCTGAATCAGCAGGTATTGAAGATTTTGATTTAGAAGTGCCCTGCTGACCAGTTTGCTGCTGTTGATGTTGTTCTCTTTCCTTCTCCTTGGCAGCTTCATCGCTGAGCTTCAGATTCCTCGGGGGTAGCCTTTTCCCAGGCTTCCTTCCCCTCTGATCTTTGGTTCTGCCTTTGGCAGGTTGTTTTTGGCTTATTTGCAGCCTCTGCCTCGGCTATCTCCCTTGCCAGGTTCTCATCAGCTGCAATCTGAGTCTCTTCCTCAGGAGATATGAACCTCTTAATTCCTTTCTTTTGGGTGTAGTAGGGAGCTTCAGTATCTTCTTCCCTTTCCCCTGAACTGGAGGAGGTAGAGGGACTTCTTCCTCTTTAGAGTCCTCCTCTGCATACTCAGCAACTTCCTTAATAATATCACTAGGAGTCTGAGTTGCTGATTCTTTGGGTCCTGAGCCACTTGGGCCGGTCTCAGCAGGCACTACAGCCCCTGCTGCTGAGACACCCTGAGCCTCTCCCTGATCTTGCTGAGCAGTGAGAGCTGATTGCTGAGTCTGAGTTGCTCCTGCCACTATCCTGACTCCCCTTGGTGCTCTAGGTACCTTTTCTTTACCTTCCCCCTTTTTGGTATCAGCAAATAGGCCAAGGGCAGGTGTCTGTACCTTCTTATCTAGACTGGTATAAGCTGAGGCAAGCTTATCTAAAGCATCCTGCAGTTTGACAAGCCTCTCGTGGAGTTCATTCCTTTCATCTGTGAGTTCTTCACTGTATTTCTTTTGAGAGGTCTCCACCACAGTCTGAATAGCTTGCAACTTCTGATCTATTTTGTCTTCCAGGGCCTTCTGAATGGTCTGGAGTCTGAGCTCTGAAGCCTGAGTCAGGGAAGATATGGATGCAGTGTGAGCTGACTGGGCTGCCTTGTATTCTTCAAGAAGTTTGGTCTGGGCAGCTTCCATCAGCTTATGCTGCTCTTCGAATTTGGCTCTCTGAGTGGCTAGTGCATTAGTCAATATAGTAGAGAAGTTAGGGGCATGTGTATTCTGAATGGTCGTTCTGAGCCCCTTAATCTTCGCACTCTGAGCCTGAGTGGACTGCCTCCACGTCTTGTGGACGGCGCGGGCAAGGAGTCGGTTCTGAGCACCTTGACTCCTCAGTGCCCTTGCCACTGTCTTCGATCATCGGCTCTTCGGGCTGGGTGCTACCTCAAATGCAGACCCCAGCAATAATTATACTGGGTCCGCCGACCGAGAGGTACCAGCCGCCGACTGTCCTTGAGGGAGGATGCTGAGAGGTGGTTCAACAGTTGTAGTAGGAGCATCCTCCTCCAGTTGAGTTCCCTCATCAGGCTTCTCAGGGCCTGAATCACGGGGCGGGTACTGATCGTCGGGATCAGACCCGTCTGAGGGAGTGACCGCTGAAGTAGGTAGACGGTCGTTCAGCAGAGCAAGCATGGCCGCCCTCAGATCCTCCAGGGAGCAGATGTCAGCAGGCTCGGAGTAGCCTATCTTCTCCCGGATCATTAACTCCTCCTCATGGAGTTGTTTGTAGGAGTGGTGCTGGATCAACCTATTCAGTGTTGACCACGCTTGGAACTGAATCAGAGTATGGAGCCTGGCCTACCTTGCCAATATAATCAAGTCTGAATGGCTGGCTATCTCGGGGATTGCTTCTGAAACTTCTCGGGAGGCTCTAGATTGTAACGCTGAAGCCTCCATCCCAATTGACTCTGACTCTGACGCAGTCTCCGAATCCTCAACTTCTATCGGAGACGTTTGTTTTTCAGCAGATGGGATGCTTCTGAGTGGTGGGATATCCAAGGGGATCTGAGTAGGAGAGATTGGATCAGCTTCTACCCCTTGGTCCACTGCTTCACCTTGTTCAGTGGAGACAACCTTCTCCACTGACACTGTCTTTTCAGAGGACTCAGCCTCGTCTCTGAGTTGTAGAGGAGGTACATCTACAGCTTCACTGACCTTTTTAGCTTCTTGGTCGGTGTCTTCTGAGCTACCTTGGGAGGTGACCTATTCTTTGATGGAGTGGAGGTCTTCTGAGAACTTTGCTTGTGCTCAGCAGGCCCTGAGCCAATCTGCTGAAGGGCCGCTGCCCTGCTATGGAACCTCACCTTCTTAGGATTGAAGTACATTTTTCAGCGTAGACTACGTGGTCAGCTCCACATAGGTCTTCTATCATCATGGAGAGCTTCAGTCCGTAGAGGAGTTTTCCCTTCACGGCTAGGCAGTTCGTGGATCGGTCAAATTTTTAGCTGCCTGAGTTATGAACTCCTTTAAGAAGAACTCGGTCCAATTTATCTTCGCTTGATCGTAGATGGCCATCATCATCTGAATCTTTGGCCTCGATACTTGGTCAAATGACCCAGCCTGACTCGTCAATATCTGAGTGATGATATAGGCTAAGGCTCTGAACTTAGGAAGCATAGCATTCTTTGGGAAGGCGGCTCTGAGGTGGTAGGCTTCCTGCAGAATACTTCCAAGTACTCGTCTATAATGTCATCCTTGTAGCCCACTGTACTGAATCCCTCACTAGGAAGCTGAAAGCTTGGCTGAAGAGCTTCCTTGATTGACATCAGCTTGATCTCTGGTACAATACGGGCGGGGTCACCAATCTGATTAGTGACAAAATGACATCTGATATCTCCTTCTACTGATTCTGAGTTCAGATACAACTCAGCGATCTGACGCGGGAGGAAGTATGATGGTTTCCTGGAAAGAAAGGCCTCCAGCCCTGACGCCCTCAGCGCGTCGAATATCTCCTCCATAAGGTCAAGGTCGCAAGAGTCGAACTCCATCATCGGCTCACACCAAACCCGATCCTTCTCAATGATCTCCTTCATATCAAGCGGAACACTAACGTCCCTTCCTGCCATGGTTTATAATCTGCAAAGAAAAGATATCAGTATCAAAAGAAAAATATTATTAAGAACATATACGATGCTGAATAATAATTAAGATTTACCAAAGATGTTTCTGAGAGATTGGAATAGAAGTTTGCAAGTAAACGAGTGTTTTCTCAGAAATTCTAGGGTTGTGAAATTTTGCAGAGTAAAGTGGCGATTTCTAAACTTTGAACATGTTTTTATATGATAAAGAAGATGAACAGTTATTAATCCACAGTTCAGTTTAAATCTGCTTTATGAGAGGATGGCTAGGATTTAATGTTATAAAATAGGCAATGAACAATTTAGCCGCCTAAGTCAAATTACAGTTGTATATAGCCAAAGAAGTAACTTGATTAGACATGCATTTAATGCGCCGCAGAGTTCAGTAAAACTTTACATAGAATGTCGTGTATTAAATGTAAACCGTTATATTTAATAACATTTTCTAAGGCATTGAATACGAAGCTGAATCTGAATCATTAATGCACAAAATATTTCATTGGCTACTGAGTAGAGATACGCAAACCTGTCAGCTAAACATCGTAGTCAGCTGATACCTCGTGTAGATGGTTGCTGAGTCTCTACGTACTGAATTAGTTCAGTACTAAGAGTGAACATTCCCCCTTGCTGAATGCTCCTCTCCTGAATCCCCTTACTGACTGGAGTCAGTAGGGTCCAGCAGACCTAGCTCTACTGAAAGTTCTCTGAATCTGGCATCAGCTAGAGGCTTGGTCAGAATATCTGCCCTTTGATGGTCAGTATGGATCTTCTCCATCCTGATATCCTTCTTTTCGACATGATCACGAATGAAGTGGTGTCTGATGTCCACATGCTTGCATCTAGTATGAAGTACAGGGTTCTGAGTGAATGCAATTGCACTAGAGCTGTCGCAGAAGATTGACACTTCATTCTGAATGACATCATAGTCGCGTAGCTGCTGTCTCAGACAAAGGATTTGGGCGCAGCAACTTCCGGCAGCCATGTATTCAGCTTCAGTAGTTGACGTCGCTACTGAATGCTGTTTCTTTGAAAACCATGAAATCAGCTTACTGCCAAGGAACTGACAAGTTCCAAAAGTTGACTTTCGATCAATTCTACATCCTGCATAGTCAGCATCAGAATAACCAGTTAGTTCAATATTATCATCTGCTGGATACCATAAGCCCATGTCAGGTGTTCCTCTGAGATAGCGGAGAATCTTCTTTGATGAGTCCATGTGACTCTGCTTGGGATTCGCCTGAAATCGAGCGCAGACACCTACAACATAAGTTATTTCAGGTCGGGTAGCAGTTAGATATAATAATGAACCAATAATAGCACGAAATTCAGTATGGTCTACTGATAATCCCTCTTTATCAAGATCAATTTTCATATTCGTGTTCATCGGGATCTTGATTGGTTTGCCGGATGTACAACCGAACTTCTTGATGAGGTCTGGAGTGTATTTACCTTGATTGATGAATGTTCCCTTCTCAAATTGTTTGACTTGAAAACCGAGGAAATAATTCATCTCTCCCATCATTGACATCTCGAACTTATCCTTCATCATTTTCTCAAATTGTTGACACATGATGACGTTCTTCGATCCGAAAATTATGTCATCTACATATATCTGCACAAGTAGGATGTCGTCTTGAATGCTGAATAATGTGCGGTCTACTGTGCCCTTCTGAAAACCTTTCTGAAGAAGAAACTCAGACAGGGTATCGTACCAAACCCTGGGTGCTTGTTTTAACCCGTACAGAGCCTTTCTGAGTCTGTAGACCTGATGTCCCAGCTGAAAGCCGGGGGGCTGTTCTACATAGACTTCTTCTTTCAGCACGCCGTTCAGGAACGCAGACTTCACATCCATTTGATAAACTCTGAATCGCTGATGTGTTGCGTAGGCTAGGAATAGTCTGATTGCCTCCAATCTTGCAACTAGAGCGAAAGTTTCGTCAAAATCTATCCCTTCAGCTTGACAGTAGCCTTTTGCCATGAGTCTTACTTTGTTCCTTACTATAACGTTGTTTTCACCTCGCTTGTTCTTGAAGACCCATTTAGTTCCAATCACATGTTGATGCCGGGGTCTGTCAACAAGCTCCCATACTTCGTTTCTCGTGAACTGGTTCAGCTCCTCCTGCATAGCTATGATCCAATCAGCATCCTTGAGTGCGTCCTCAACTGACTGAGGTTCTTCAGTACACAAGAAGCAGGAATATAATGCGCTTTCTCCCTGACAAAATCTGGATCTTGTCTTTACGCTTGCTGAAGGATCTCCAATAATCAGGTCAGAAGTGTGAGCGTCCAGCCACGATCGACGATGTTTCAACTCTTCATCTGAAATTTGTTCAACACAGATAATAGGTGAGTTAGGCATTTCAGTTGTACTATTATGAGATTGAAGTAATTCAGTTACAAGAGTTGGGTCTACTGAGTCAGGGGCATTTAGCTCAGGAACTTCATTCGTTCCCCCTGAATTATTATCCTCAGTAGAGGTCTCAGTTACCACTTGGGTTTCTTCATTGACCTGAATTACCTGGGATTGACTCTGTTCAGTAGAGTCAATCTGTTCAGCTACTTCTACTGCTGGCTGAGATTCAGTTGTCTTATCTTCATTTTCCTCTTCTGAATTATCATCCCAACACAGCTGGATCTTTTCAACTTTATCTTTTAGGCTCAGATCCTGTAGCTGCTTACTGATGACCTCAGATTCTGATTTAGAGTTCCTGCTCCTATCTTCAGTAGCAAACTCATTAAAAACAACATGAGGGCTTTCCTCCACGCAAAGGGTCCGGTAGTTAAAAACTCTGAAGGCTTTGCTGACCCGGGAGTATCCTAAGAAGACTCCCTGGTCTGAATTGCTATCAAAAGTCTTTAACTGGTCCTTCCCATTATTGTGGATAAAGCACGAGCACCCAAAATATGGAAATAGGATATGAAAGGCTTCCTTCCGCTCCATGCAGTGTCAGTTGCTTCTGCCCATAATTTGGTTGGGAGTCCTGAGTCTGCGAGCAGGGTTCTTGCTGCTTCTTTGAGTGTTCTATTCTTCCTTTCAGCAACCCCGTTTTGTTGAGGCGTGCGCGCGGCAGACGTCTCATGCTCTATGCCTTCAGCTTTGCAGAACTCCTCCACCATCGAATTCAGGAACTCAGTTCCTCTGTCTGAACGTATCTTTATAATCTTGGTGTTCTTCTTGACACTGAGCTTTTTCAGAAGCGTATGTAACTCTATTTTGACGTCAGACTTGTTGGCAATAAATATGACCCATGTGTAGCGCGAGTAGTCATCAATGACTACTAAAGCATACTTTTTGCCTCTGATCGTCACCGGAGAGACTAGACCGAATAAATCCATGTGTAGCAGCTGAAGGATTCCATCAGTGGAAGGCGATGGAATAGGTGGATTTTGTTTCTTTGTTTGCTTTCCCTTCAGACATGCTTCACACTGAGTGTCTTTGCTGAATACTTCATTAGGCAGTCCTCTTGCTAGAGCGTTTCTAGCTAGTTTGTTAAGTGTCTTAAAGTTGAGATGGTTGAGTCTTCTGTGCCAGAGTCACCCCGTTCTGTTGTCGTTCTTCACCAACAAACAAGCTTCAGGTTCAACTGAGTTCCAGTCAGCTACGTAGATATTCTTTTTGTGCGAAACTGATAACACTGTTTTCCCTGTAGATTTATCAATGACATCACAGAAACCAACGTAAAAAATTACTTTATTCGAGTTATCACAAAATTGACTAACAGAGAGAAGATTATGCTGAAGTCTTCAACATATGATACTCTTGGAACTGTGGCGGTTCCAATGCTGAGTGTTCCATAGCCTCTGGTATAGCCTTTTGCATTATCTCCAAACTCGATTCTGGGTCCTTCTTCAGTAGTATAATTCTTCAGTAGATCCTTTTGGTATGTCATATGTCTTGAGCATCCGCTGTCCACATACCAAGGGTACTTGTGCACCTGCAAAACAAAATTATATTCAGGTACCCTTTATTTTTGATTTTGGGTCCTTACATGTTAGTTTTGGAAACCCAGATCTGTCTTACGACCCTGGTGGTCTCAG
Organism: Lavandula angustifolia; assembly: GCA_028984105.1. NCBI lineage: Eukaryota > Viridiplantae > Streptophyta > Magnoliopsida > Lamiales > Lamiaceae > Lavandula > Lavandula angustifolia. The sequence continues at coordinate 16,093,077 of CM054822.1, forward strand.
AGAGTTTCTTTCCACTTTGATCAACATACTTGACCACTGGACTGGTCGATGCTGACTTCTGAGGCTTCACAGGTTCAGGAGTCCTGATCTTCTGAATTGGTGGACTGTTGACCTTTGCCTTCTGAACGACTTTCTTCTTCTTCTTCTGACTTTTAGGTCCTCTCCTGACTATAGGATCATAATAATATGACCCATACTAAGCTGGATGTGTCAGCTGTGGAGGTCCATACTGATCAGCCCATTTAACTCTGCTGGTTTCTCTTTGACTGAACTGGGGTGATTTTGAGCTAATCTTCCTGTCAGAATGCTGATAGCTGGGATGAGGTGTCTTCATCTTCTGTTTGTTCTTGGCTAGGGGGTTCAGAATCTCAGCGTTGATGGTCTCCCCTTGAACAAATCTATCAGCTAGCCGGTTCTCTGAGCGTACGGGGGCAGATGAGGAGGCTCCATGACTGAATCCAAGTCCCTCCTTACAGTGCTTAGGCTTGTTGCTGGCTAGCATGGCCTCAAGCTTCTTTTTAGCGCCCATGTACCGCTCTGTCATCAGATTCCTCCAGACATCATCACTTTTCTTAAGTGTTTCATGCTCGGTCTGAAGTCCTGACAACTTTTGCTTCAGTAGACTCGGTTCAGTATCTTTCTAAGTTAAGTCATTGGTCAGTACTGAGATCTGATCCTCCTAATTCTGAGACTTGGCCATCAGAGAGTTAATCTCCTCCCTGAGTCTCAACACAAGTCCTTCTGACTCAGTAGCAACCTGACTCTCCTGAGAAAGTCTCTGATTCTCTACTTTCAGGGTATCCAATCCTGACGAGTCTTACTGAGCTGCAGGCTCATCTGAATCTGCTCGTCTAAAAGTTTTTTGCGATTGAGACGTCCAGATTCTCAGCTGCACCTGAAATAGTGTCATGTGTGCAGTGTGAAGAGGAGTTAGATGGAGCGTGAGAGTTTACCTCATCCTCTTCTCCTGCCATAAGACACTTTTCAGCATCTTCTTCAAGCTCTACGGCCATGAATGCCGCTTCATCATCTGATGAATCCATGAAGGAATCGACTTCATCTAAGTCGTCTGAGAGTTCACCAGCTGTATATGCTTGACGCTTCTTGATGAACTTCTCCCTTCGAGCTTTGTGTGCTACTCTCTCAGCAGTACTGAGCTCAGGACAGTCATACTGATAATGTCATGGCTTCTTGCAGTTGTTACAGGTGGTGATTCACTCTTCTTTACTTTCGCTGTCTTTCGACTGAGCTGAGTCCTCCTGTTTCCTGCAATCAGAAGTATGCGAGTCAGGAGTGCGTTTGGGTGTATATTCAGACTTACCCTTGGAGTCTCTGACAACTCTAGAGAGTTTTATGCGCCTCTCCTTCTCCTTCTGATACTTCACGGCAAGCAGTGCGTATTTCTTAGCCAGGTTTCCTTCTTGTATGTCACTGAGTGAAGGTTCAGCCTTGCTAGACGTGGGAGCCGCTGTGCTGACTGATGCTTTGAAAGCATGGTCGATTTGGGTGTCAGCTTCAGCTCACTGCTTCGTTTGGGGTAGACCGAACTCAAACTCCTCAGCTTTTAGTTCTGAAAAGATATGGTCAGGAGAAACAATATCTAAGTCAGAATATCTCAGTAAAGTAGCAAATGGAGTCCAATGTCCGTCTGGCAGTGCTCTCAATATCTTGAGATTCATTTCTCGGTTGGAGAATATCTTTCCCAGCCCGTTGATGGTGTTCATCAGATCCGTAAATCTGACGTTAAGATCTTCAATAGTGTCACCGGGCATGAGAGACAGTCTCTCCAGCTTCTGAAGTTCCAGCTCCAGTTTGTTTGCTTTGATCTTCTGAGTCCCCCAACTCAGTAGCGCTAGAGCATCCCAGAGTTCCTTCGCGGACTTGCAGTCCTGAACTCTCCCAAGATAAGAATCATCCAGGGTGGTCAGTATGGCATTTCTGGCGACCCGGTCTAAGTTGTGAAGCTTCTTCTCCTCAGGGGTGAAGACACTTCTATCTTTGGGAATCTTCTTCTCGGTCACCATTCCTCCTCCTTGTGCTGGGTCCTGAGTTTCGACACTATCAATCATGGGAACGATAGGTCCGTCCTCCAGTACCTCTGTCATGCTGTCGTGGAGGGAAGTCAGATGTGCCTCTATTCTGACTCGCCATACCCCGTAGTTCTCTACTGAGAACATGGGCAACATCCTGATTCCTGACATACAGGTATTGAAAATAGTGATATGAAGTGAAAACATTTTCTAGATCCGTTCATGTAGACCGTTTCAGAAAACAAGAGTCTTAGAGAACTCCTGCTCTGATACCAATTGTTGGTCCCGAGATTAAACGTTCAGGTGTAGAGGGGGGGGTGAGTACACCTGAAAATAATTTCTCAACTTAAAACGCGAACAGTCCTTTTCAGGAGGATGTCGTATTGAACAGGTTCAGTAGACCAAATAAGTTGTTCTGAATTGCGTGGCAGAGTGACTGACTTCACTGAGGTCTGCTAGCTGACTTAGGTCAGAATTTAGTACCGTTCAGCTGAACTTCAGTATGGTTCGGAAATGTGTAGGCCCAAATTCAGTTGAGTTAGAAAATGTTTTTAAGAAAACTATTTCAGTATATTAGTGCGATCTGTTAAGCTTTGCTAAAACTTAGTTGAATGATTTTAAAAGATATTTTCAATATGAACAATAATCAATGCAACAGTAAAAACATAGAACACAAGTAATTTTAAAGTGGTTAGGATCCAACAATCCTACGTTCACTGTCCTGAAAAGATCAGGAGGGTATTTTATTATACTGAGTTAGTCTCAGTCGGTTTGTGCACTGGACAAACACTGGTCTTGAGATTTATACTAAGCAAGTCTCAGTTTACAAGATATCAAACTTAAGTGTTTGACAAACTCTCCAACTATGAAGGAGTCCTTTACAATAAGGATCAGTTCAAAGACGAACTCCTTTGTTCTAAGCTATAGATATAGTCTGCTGAGCTTGGGTTAGAGGGAAAGAGAATGAGAAAGGTGGCTTCTAGAGCGACGAACGGTTAAGTATCGACTTCGGGTTCGTATTCAGTCGCTTGGATACTAGAGGCTTTATGATCTGATTCAGCTTGGTTCCCTATGAGCAAGTATGTTGCCTTTCGCTCGAGATTACTCTATGAAGTTCTTGCGGAAAGCTTAAGTCGAATCTGAGTTGCTCGTGAATGCTCGTGTGTTCTTCATTTTCTAGGTGAGCTTCAATTTGAAATCTTCCCTCTATTTATAGAGCAGAGACATGGATAGATCCATTGGAGATGACGATACATGTGTCTCTCTCTTTTGGGTAGCTAACGACTCTTTCAAAGTATGGTGGCAGAGTCATTTCCCTCCATTTCTGAAAAGCTGTTGACTTGCAGCTTTAATCAGAAAGTAGTCAGTTGGCTGCTCGTCATTGGTCGAGGCTGAAGAAAGTAGGTGAGACAGACAGACTTCAAGGTGGATCTGAAGCTGACTTCTCTATACCTCGTATGACTCTGCTGATTTGACTTATGAGATATCCTGACAGTCAGAAGACTGTCTAGCCGTTGTTGAGTTTGATCTATGTTCAGTAGCATACTCCTGCTGAGTTCAGCTCTACTGAAGATCAACTTTGAGTTCAGTGAACTACTCCGCCGAACTCGGTCCACCGACTCCTTTCGCATATCTTGCTCCTGTTGAGTCCAGTACTACTGAGTCTTCTTCTTCTGGTACTGAGGCTGATAGTCTGCTGAAAAACCAGCGGACAGAACTGAGCGCCTGAACCATATTGAAGAGTGTCTACTGAGTCTGAAACACTCAGAGACAGAACAAACAATTACAACAGAATGATTCATCAGTCAAAGTAGGGTTTTGGGATCTTCAAATCTACTGAGCACTAGACTACTGAGTTATCTCCCAACAATTTGAGGAGCTACTGAATCATCTCCCAACGTAATATGTAAACCAAAATTAACAAACCAAAAAGTCAAACAATATACACCACACAATCTTATTTTCTTAATCTCCGTGCCCTATAGAAAGGAGATACTTTCGATGGGTCGGAGGGAGTATTTTTTAACAAAAGTTCTAGCTTTCAATAGCCTATATTTATGCATCACGATTGATAACATAAGAATATTTATAAGGTATCAAATTAAGTAAATTAAAAAAAACAAATACTCTCTCTGCTCCGCTTGACTTATCTTAAAGTTATTGATTTGTCTTATTTCATAAAATATAAAATAATAAGTTCATAAAATTTTATTTTTCTTTGTGGGACTCATCCATCTACACGACCAACAATTTATCTTAATCCTTATACCAAAAGAAATACTCCCTTCGTCCTAGCTGACTTGTCTGGTTTCTTTTCATCATAGTTATTTATACGGATTGATTTTAATTAATAAAATTGTGGAATCTATATAATTAAATAATTATTTAGAATTGGTTTATGTGGTAAATGTGTGGATTCATATAGATATTTAATTACTTGAAGTTAATTTGAATTGGTAAAAATGTGAGACTCATTTTCTTATTTAAAAAATAGACAAGTGAGATAGGATAATCTAAAAAAAAATTTAGACAAGTTGAAGAGAAATAAGGGAGTGGAAACAAATTAACTCTGGTGGCTTGACCATCGATTGACCCACATTAAATCATGATTCCATTACCATATTGACCTCGCCAATATGGACAATGACTAGACGGTACAATTTTGGAGATTTTGTTATTCTTAGTTTTTCATAAGAGTTACCCAAATATTCGCCTAACATATAACTCAATCATAATTGCGGATTATTCTTGATCGTACAAAAATTAGTGAACTGCTAATTAGAAGAAATTCTAGAAGATACTTAGTTAAATATAGTGGATACTAGTGTTCATTGTTAAGAAAATTTTCCTCTTATTTCCAATCTCCTTTCCCTTCTCATGAGCTCCCTCTTCTTTAATGTAAATTTATTACAAAACACCAAATATTAAATATATCAATTATAAGCTATAGAACATTATTGTTAGCATGTGCAAAGATTACGTGAGAAAGTATAACTTTCCGTTTTTATTTATATATACGACAAATTTGAGTTTAGGTTATTATAACAAAAAGGCGTTATGATTTTCGACGATAGTAAAAAAGTAAATAGTATTATTTCATAGATAGAATTGATCGAGAATAGTGGGGAGAAAATAGTTGTAGTTGGTGAGGCGTGGCCTTTTCAGCCGAAAACCCGCCTCGTTTAAAGGAGTCGCCTTTAATTTCTTTTTATCCCTTATATTTTACTATTTCCTTTCTTAATCAACCTGAAAAATTGAGATAAGCTTTATCTTTTTTATGATGAAGGTAGTCCGTAGTTAATATTTAAATAACGTATACGTGAAAATTTACGAGAAACTTATGGATGGCCCTCATGAAACAAAGGTCCACTCCATCATCACATGCTGATGTAGAATTATACAGCTATTAGGACATTTGTTAATAACTGCAAACTCGTTGGAAAATTAAATGTTTAGACTTGTAGAACGTGGTTTAGGTTAATGAAAGTTATCCTTCCATGACTTGCAAGAAAAATAATTGAAGTATTCATGTATCGAATCATCAGCTATTTATTATGTTGACATTCTCGTTGTTATAAATGAATAATTTGCACTAAATCATCTTTTTTTAAATCACTCCATCCTAATTATAATGTCCACTTTCCTTTTTATATGGTTTTTAAGGAGAGTTGTTAGTTATGAATAGAAATATATAAAGGCGTGGGTCTTATAAAAAAATTGTGTGTAATAATTTACAAAAAAAAACTAAATATTATATTTAAGACAATTTGAAATGAAATATTACAAATTATAATTGGTACTAAGGGAGTATTTATTTAATGACCAAATATCATTTTATATTCAATACTACACAATTTTCACATGATGTTTGATTGACTACGAATCTGTCTCAACGATTCACTTTTTCATACAGTGATATATTATTCGCTAGTCGAGTTTTTCGAATCCAGAAAATAAAAAATTAACTCAAATTTGGTGATTTTTTCCTTTATATCTGACGAGGTGGACCTGCAAATAATATGCGGAGAGTTAAATTTTTTATCCCAAAAAACTTGACGAGTGGTATGTTTATTGTACTCTCTCTATTTCACTAATTTAGTCTCATTTTCTATTTTGGGGTGTCTCACTAAACAAGTCATATTTCATAAATGGAAAGAAATGAGTAGACCACAACTACTCTAAATAAATGGATTCCACACTTTGTATTTTTACACCATACATTTTATTTTTCACTCAATTTCTAAATTCTCGTGCCCAAAAGTAATGAGATTTGATTAGTGAAACTGAGAGAGTATTAATTTGTTTTTTTAATGTCTCAATCGTCAAAGATGTTGCTTTGATACTCAATGCTTGCATCTGAATCAAGAGTGTCATATAATTTACGCGTACATATATTAAGCTAATGTAGTTAAGAGTATTAAATGAAATGGAGTTTTGAATCGATTTATAATTTTGTAATAGGGTGGCAGGAGAGAAGATAGAAAGAGTACAACTACAAGCATCCCCTTTTAATGCAGTTTGTTTGGTTGCTACTTTGCTAATGCTAGTGGATCAGCCGTACCCATGCAAAAATAATTCTTGGGATATGCCTCCAAAACAATATTGTCTAGTTGTGTAGTTACAACTTACAAACGATCCCCACCTCTTCGACAACTGCACGATCTTGTCTTTGATCAACTTCTCTCTCTCCATATATATATATATATATATATATACCCTATATTATAAGAAGATATGAGGCTACTGTTACTACCAACAGTAGCCCCATCAAGGCAAAAAACTTAGAGCTGCAGTACTGTTACTACCTAGACGATGAAGAAAGTGATGAGTTCATTGATGATAAAGATTTCTGTGATGACGACTTTATCTGGACATATTGCTCTCCAGAATTCCCAAAGGCGCGGGTAACTTTCTTGGAGATGCTTTTGTGATTTCATGCTTGTTTCTTGTGAATTGTCCGGGGAGGACTTGCTTGATTTCAGTTTTTCCATGTATGCATGGGGGTGGAATGAAAAATCACAGATATTCTTTAGTGTGGGTTAGCCAAGTTGTTTTGTTTTCCTTCTAGGTATTCGGATGAAAAATCTTGGCATACTTTGAAAGCTGGAACATATTTCCTTTTCAACTGACAATCCGATTGGCGATAGCATGAAAGTTTTAATATTTTGTTGTTTAGATGTCATGCTCATCTCGATCAATTTCAGTCTTTGTTATTGTTGTTTTCTTATTCATGGATGCATGACATTTGTAATGCTGATTCTGATTCTTTAATGGACTATAGGAAAATTTCTTGCAAAAGTTCAAGCTTCCCGAACCCATTCTCTGCGTTGGAGGAATTCTTAAAGTCGAGCTACTGGGTAGAGTGCAGATTCAAGAAATGGACGGATTGTACTATATATGGTAAAGCTGTTCATTTCCTTGAAGGGCTAAGACTGTAGTCTGCTTTAACAATTAGCAAGTATAATTCTCAAAGTTCTAGATTTAGTTATGCCAATTCCACCAGATTTTCGGTTTGAGAACAACTCCAAACGGGCTCAGCCCCAAGTATCGAATGAAAAGGTAGAAAAATCACTTCCATAATAGCAATACTCGTTTGAGAACATAGAAGGATACGTATCTGCATTCTTATAAACATTTTCCAGTTTACGTATATGTGATATGAAAGAGGGCTAACAAGCATCTAAGAAGAGATCATGGAGAAACTGTTACCCTAAACTCTTCCTCCTCGTTCTGGCCGTGAGTCAGCTGCAAGATCCCAACCGCGGATCCTTCCTTCTCTTCAAACGGGTTAGTGTTACGAGAGTGTTTCGAGGGTAGAGGCTGCGTCACCATCGGCGGCGAGACTTTCGAGGCCGGCGGATCGATTCTCCATCCCAAGAACTACCACGTCTCGAATTACACCAAGCTTCTAAGTCTGAAAGCCAACAAACATGATCTCGCCAACGATTCTCTCTCTAACAGTAAGTTCGTCTACAAGACGCTGAGCTCCAACTCCAATCTGCCAATTGTCCAGCGCCTTATCTCGATTGCGAATTCGATCATCATGGCGTTGAGATGCGGCGTCGTTTTGATTTTCCGGATGAATAGCTTTATTGAGGTAGGGTTTTCTCAATTGGAGCTTCATCTGCATATATTTTGTTGGATCATAACAAAAATTTAAACTTGCTGGAACTAACAATGGAGTATGATTTGAGATTAACCTAGAAAGTGAATTATTTGGAGAAATTTATGAGATTCTAATGAAATTCTGCCAATTTTGTATGAGAATCGCCGTCTGAAGTCTTCCTAACAATAAATTAACATAATTTTTTTGACCAAAACCTCATGTGGGTATAAATTATTTGGTTTTCCATCTCGACATAAAAAGCGTTTCGTTAAATCAAGAATAAGACTATAATGTGCAAACTTGATTTGTTCCAGTTGATCAAGTCATACGTAGCTGATCAAGAGTCTTCCTGGGTTGCTCTCTAGAATGGGTATGTTTTCTGCTTCCTGATGTTCAAAAGTTTTGTAACTTTTCAAGAAGTTTGTTGGATACCCTTTTGGTGATTATGTTGATGGGTTTGCTAAAAAAATGATCTTTTTTATTATTGGGTTGCTTTTTTTTCTTCCTCCAAGTTATGTAGATGGAAACCCTTGTAAATTTGGATTTTGGGTGTTTTTCTTCCAGTATTTTCTGTTTCTTTTTTGCCACTTGAATTTTGTAATTTGAGTAGTTGGAGCCGTACTAGATGATTTTAGGGTAAAGGAGAATTAGGGTGAGGAAGGGTTGTTGAATTGGGGGGTGGGGTGGGCATGAATTAAGTAAAATCAAGAAGCTTGAATATGAATTTTTCGAAAAGAGAGCAAATGAGGAAGACTTTTGTGAAGTCTAGATTGAGAATACTATGAAAAAGACGCTCTTTCTTATATTTTGTAGCAATTTTTAATATGTGAGATGTTTAGATGTATGTAATTTTTCTATATTTCAAGGCTGATATCTTGAAACAAGAATTCAGTATGTCGTTGCTTAAGTCCCCTTTTGCAAATTCGATTAGTTGTTGTTGCAACCCCTTAAGTCCCCTTTTGGAAATTCGATTAGTTGTTGTTGTAATTGCTTATTATATTTTCAAAATCCAATTAATTGGTTACGAAATTGTCTATTTGCTTGTTAAATTTGACTAAATGTTTGTGATTAATTGACAGAAAAAAATTGACTAGATATAGCGTAGGTAGTTTGGATCACATAATGACAAAATGGTGACCTGAGCCTCAGGTAATTTATTAGTTGTTCTCATGAGTAGTTATAGCTCTTAAATTTTGGATTGTGTACCTTTTTTTGTTCCAAAATAGAATTATTTTTCTGAAATTGTGTCTTAGAGTCAACCAGCTGGAGGGGGTAAAGATGATTTTGATGCCTTTCTCTAATTTGAAGTGTACAATAATGTAACTTGATGCTCTATTGGTCTCCTTTGTTTGCCTTGAAGTGTACAATATTGTAACTTGTACAATATTGTATTTTTTTTGAAACATATGTGTTAGTAGGGTATTTTTTGTCGAAATCAATGTATTACTATTAGTATATTGAAATGCATTATTATTTAGATGCTTGATTTATTTGTTTTCAATTATTGTTTTGTTTATTAAACGATTCCTATGCCACACCAATTTATCGACTTGCGTTGATCTTGTGTATTGATTGATTATCATGAGTTACTATCCCATAACAAAAACAAAAGAATACGACATACTTATTTGACAAGGCATAGCGCTACCGCGGTAGGAATTGCTTATCATGAAAAATTTGAATACTTGCTTCTGTAATTGCTTATTTGCTTTTGAATGAAAAGTGTAGAAGAGTGCTGCATGTTGTGTCGATTGACGGTTTACGTCTACTGGATAGAGGGGTTAGAATTGGTTAAGACGTAGAATTTATCTGATATATTTGAGAATTCAATATGTCATTGGTTAAGTCCCCTTTTGCATATTCGATTAATTGTTGTTGCAATTGCTTATTAAGTGCAGATGGGCAACTTGTTAATAATAGAGCTTAAATGTATTTCTTTTAATTCATGATTCTAAATTGTTCTTTCCATCTGCGAGCTTGACGATTTTTGTATGATAATTCTAATGAAATTCTGCCAAATTTGTATGAGAATTGCCGCTCTGGACTTCTCCTTTGATTAGCTCCTCAAGCTTTTTCTGAACTCGAGGCGTTCCTCACTGGTGAAAACGTCGAATTTTACTTGATATATTTCAGAATTCATACTGATATGTGATGCGAACAGAATTGTGTACTTTGAACTTTGCTAGCAACTTTTATCTGTTTGGTGTTACTCTCACATTGGATAACCGGTTGAGCTTGCTTTGAGTTTTTGGATGGTACCATGTGCATTCTTCGACTTGATTTAGTTGAGGCTTTCTAGCTATGTCATATGGTGTAGAAATGGAGAAGATGGTGGAGAAGGCGTGGGGCTATCTCATTATATGTTCAAAATGGTTGTCTATGCCTGTATTGGAGGACATGACAGTATATTTTCTTCTTCTCAGAGCATAATGAAATGTTCAAATTTAGTAGTTGTTGATTGTCAAAAGCAAAAAAATCGTATATCGTTTTGGAAATCCAATTGTCTATTTGCTTGTTAAATTTGACTAATTGTTCATTCGCTCTTGGAAACTTGATTAATTTACAGTGTAAATGAAACTCATTTTGTTTGTGGAGTTACATAAGAGTGTTACTCCAATGCAGATAAATACAAGTACAAGGTTTTGAGGCTTGTTTTGATGAGATTAAGGGTGGAATGAAGTTTGTTGATGGTCATGATGATGCAGTTTACCGCTTTGATTAATATGGTCATACACCTGTCTGAGCTGCCATACATCTTGTTGGTTTAGGTAAATTCATATATTTGGAAAAAATATGACGAGTTTATTTGGCCAGACACCGCGCTAGCGCGGTGGGAAATTTCTAGTATAATTAAGTATATTATTATAATTAACCTATACAGTGAATTGTTCGTATTTGTTGTAGTTAACATTTCAAAATACTGCCTCCGTCCCATTATTAATGTCCCACTTGCCTTTTTTGGTTGTCCCATTATTTATGTCTCATACCAAATAAGGAAATAAATGAGTGGACTACAATCAATCTATGCAAGTGAACCCCACCCCTTTATACTTTTACACCACAACTTTACACCTTTTGTTGGGTGATGATTCTATCCTCAGCACTGTTTCACTCAGTGGGAAATGATTATGTCTTCTATACTGAACCAAGCTCAGTAGCCTATGTGCTCTGAACTGTTGAGAAGATTTGAAGATCCCAAAACCCTATCTGATTGGTGAACCATTCCGTTGTATATGTTGTTTGTCTCTGGAGGTTTCGGACTCGGTAGACACTCTGCTCGGTCAAGGCGCTCAGTAGCTTATTTGCCTCAGCACCAGTGTAGAAGACTCAGTGATACTCGAACTCGGCGGGAGCAAGATATGCGAGAGAGTCGATCGAACCGAACTCGGCGAGGAGTAGTTCACTGGACTCAGAGCTGATCTTCAGTAGACTTATCTCAGCTGTCTATCTACTGAATACAAGGTCAGGCTCAGCATCGGCAGATAGTCTTCAGGACTGTCAGAATCTTTTGAAAGACAATCAGCATTGTCATATACGAGGATAAGAGAAGTCAGCTTCAGCTTGTCTCGAAGTCTGTGCTGTCTCAACCACTCTATCCACCTCGACAAATGACAAGCATACACGTGTCATCCTACCTACTAAAGCTGCAAGTCAACACTTTCCGGAAAAGGAGGAAAATGCACTGTTACCTACGCCAAAAGAGCCGTTTGCTACCAAAAAGAGAGAGAGAGAAGAAGATCGTCTCCAACGGATCTTTCTCAATCTCTTCTCTATAAATAGAGGGATCATTCAAGATTTGAAACACAAAAAAAAGAGAGAGTTCACGAGCTAACGAAGAAACGAACACACACACGAACATTCAAACGAGCGAATTCCAAAAGCCTAAGTCTTTCGCAAGAATCGAAAGAGTTATCGCCGGCGAAAGACTACCTCTAAGGTCATAAGGGAACCAAGCTGAACCGACGATAAAGCATCTAGTATCCAAGCGACGTGACACGAACTTATAGCTAAACCTCAGCTGTTCGTCGCTCTAGAAGCTACATTCTTGTTCCCATCCCTCTAACCCTAAGCTCAACTGATATATCCATAGCTTAGACGAAGGAGTTCACTTTTGAACCCAATCCTTATTGTATAAGGACTCCTTCACTGTTGGAGAAGTTTGTCAAACACTTTAAGTTTGATAGAAGTGTAAACTGGGACTTGCTCAGAATAATCCCCAAGCCACGGATTTGTCCTGTGCACAAGCTGACTGAGACTAACTCAGTATAATAAATAGCCTCCTGATCTATCGGGACAGTGGACGTAGGATTGTTGATATCCGAACCACTTTAAAAATCTCTGTGTCGTTTACTTACGTTCTTTTACTGTTACATTGATTTTACTGTGCATACTGAACATCGTATTTAAAATCAATTAACTGTCTCAGTATACTGTACTTCTTATCTACTGAACTGAGACTTAAAATGTTTTCTCATAAAAACTGATTTGGGCCTACACTATTTCGCGCACTGAACTCTTGCTAATCGATACTGAATTCTGACCTAGTCGGTTAGCAGATCTCAGCCGAGTCAGACTTTTGCCTTTAACACGATTCAGAACAGTTGTCTGGTCTGCTGAATCATTTCAGTACGGCATCTTCCTGAATAGGACTGTTCGTGTTCGAAGTTGAGAAATGTGGATTCAGGTGTATTCACCCCCCCCCTCTACACCTGAACTCACTCTCGGGACCAACAATTGGTATCAGAGCAGGAGTTCCTTAAGACTCTTGTCACTTTGAGACTGGTCTATTCGAACGGATCCGAAGGAAAACGTTTTTCACTGCATATCACTCTACATTCATATCATTATTCTTCATGGCTGATATGTCAGGTATAAGAATGGTACCCATGTTCTCGGTGGAGAATTATGGAGTGTGGCGAGTCAGAATGGAAGCACATCTGACATCCCTCCATAACAGTATGACTGAAGTGCTTGAAGATGGACCTATCGTCCCCATAATCGATAGTGTTGTAACTCAAGTGAAGGAGGAGGAATGGTGGACCGGGAAGAAGATCCCTAAAGACGAAGTCTCTTCACTCCCGAAGAGAAGAAGCTTCACAATCTAGACCGAGTCGCCGGGAATGCCATACTAACCACTCTTAGCGATTCTTATCTTGGCGGGGGTTCGGGAATGCAAAACCGCTAAAGAACTGCGGGATGCTCTAGCGCTACCGAGTCGAGGGACTCGAGAAGATTAAAGCGAATAAACTAGCGCTAGAACTCCAAAAGCCGGAAAGCTTGTCTCTCATGCCTGGTGACAAAATCGAAGATCTGAACATCAGATTTACCAATCTGATGAACTCAATCAACGGGCTGGGAAAGACATTCAGCAACCGAGAAATGAATCTAAAGATACTGAGGGCACTGCCGGACGGACACTGGACACCTTTTGCCACTCTATTGAGACATTCTGATTTAGATGTTGTCTCTCCTGACCATATCTTTTCAGAATTACAGGCAGAGGAGTTTGAGTTCGACAGACCTCAACGAAAGCTGAGAGCTGAAGCTGACACAAAGATCGACCATGCTTTCAAAGCAACAGTCAGCACAGCATCTCCCGTGACGAGCAAGACGACGAGTAAGACTGAGCCTTCACTCAATGATCTACAAGAAGGAAGACTCGCTCAGAAGTATGCGCTGCTCGCTGTAAAGTATCAGAAGGAGAAAGAGAGGCGTAGAAAGCTGACTAAAGCATACCGAGACACAAAAGGAAGTCAGAATATACACCAAAACGCTCTCGTGACTCACAATCTTTAGAATGCAGAAAGAAAGATGACTCAGCACCCTCAAGGGATAGTGCAACCAAAGAAGAAAAAGTCATCACTTGCTACAACTGCAAAAAGCCGGGACATTATCAATATGATTGTCCTGAGCTCAGTAGTGCTGAACGCGCAGCACGTAAGGCAAGGAGAGAGAAATTCGCCCAGAAAAGACAATCCTACATAGCTGGCGAAATCTCAGACGACTCGGAGGGGGTCGACTCCTTATGGATTCATCTTGACGATGAAGCAACTTTCATGGCCTTAGAGCATGAAGCAGATGAATCGACTGAAATGTGCATGATGGCAGGCGAAGAGGATGAGGTAAATTCTCATGAACCGGTCAACTCCTCTACACACCGCACACACGACATGTTTCGAGTGCGGATGGGAATTTGGACATCACGACCGCCTATGAAGATCTACTAGATGAACAAATTCGGATGAGTCTACGACTCAAGCAAGACTCTTCGTGAGCCGGATACCACGAAAGTGGAGAATCGGAGACTTTCTCGGGAGAGTCGGGTTACTACCGAGGCCGAAGGACTTATGGTGAGACTCGGGGAGGAGATAAACTCTCGATGGCCAAGTCTCAAGCATCAAGAAGATCGGATTTCGGTTTTGACCAATGACTTGACTCGGTAAAGATCTTGAACCGAGCTCTTTGAAGCAAAAAGCTGTCAAGACTTCAGACCGAACATGATGCACTGAAGAAAAGTAATGATGTCTGGAGGAACCTGATGACTGAGAGGTACATGGGCGCTGAAAAGAAATTGGAGGCTATGCTAGCGAGCAACAAGCCAAAGCACTGCAAGGAAGGACTTGGATTCAGCCAGGGAGCTTCCTCGTCCGCCCAGATACACTCGGAAGGACGGCTTGCTGATAGGTTTGTTCGAGAAAAGACCATCAATGCTGATATACTGAACCCCCTCGCAAAGAACAAACAAAAGATGAAAGCACCTCATCCTACTCAGCAGCATTCTGACAACAAGATCAAAGCCAAAGTACCCCAGTTCAGTCAAGGGGGAACCAGCAAATCAAAATTGGTCGATCAGTATGGACCTCCAAAACTGACACATCCAGCTCAGTATGGGTCATATTATTATGATCCTATAGTCAGAAGAGGTTCCAAAAGTTAGAGGAAACAGAAAGCCGCACAGAAGGCAAAGGTCAGCAGTCCACCAGCTCAGAAGATTAGGACTCCTGAACCTCAGAAGCCTCAGAAGTCACCTGTGACCAGTCCAGTGGTCAGATATGTTGACTCTAGTAGAAAGAAGATGTCTGAAACCACCAGGGTTGTTAGACAGATTTGGGTTATTAAAACTAACACCTAAGGGCCCAAAATCAAAAATAAAGGGTACCTGAATATAATTTTGTTTTGCAGGTGTGCAGAGACCCATGGTATGTGGACAGCGGATGCTCAAGACATATGACATACCAAAGGAGTCTACTGAAGAATTATATCACGAAGAAGGACCCCGATTGAG
Source organism: Lavandula angustifolia (assembly GCA_028984105.1). Classification (NCBI taxonomy): domain Eukaryota; kingdom Viridiplantae; phylum Streptophyta; class Magnoliopsida; order Lamiales; family Lamiaceae; genus Lavandula; species Lavandula angustifolia. The sequence goes on from CM054822.1 coordinate 16,108,498, forward strand.
TTCGGAGACAATGCAAAAGGCTATACTAGAGGATATGGAACACTCAGCATTGGAACTGCCAAAGTTCCAAGAGTATCATATGTTGAAGGACTTCAGCATAACCTTCTCTCTGTTAGTCAATTTTGTGATAACTCAAATAGAGTGGTATTTGACGCTGGTTTCTGTGATGTTATTGATAAATCTACAGGGAAAACAGTGTTATCAGGTTCGCGCAGAAAGAACATATATGTTGCTGACTGGAACTCAGCAGAACCTGAAGCTTGTCTGTTGGCGAAGAACGATAATCGAACGGGGTGGCTATGGCATAGAAGACTCAGCCATCTCAACTTCAAGACGCTCAACAAACTAGCAAGAGACACTCTAGCAAGGGGACTGCCGAATGAAATATTCAGCAAAGACACTCAGTGTGAAGCATGTCTGAAGGGAAAGCAAACAAAGAACCAAAATCCAACTGTTCCATCTCCTTCCACCGATGGAATCCTTCGGTGCTACATATGGATTTGTTCGGTCCAGTCTCCCCAGTGACGATCAGAGGCAGGAAATATGCATTAGTGGTCATAGATGACTACTCGCGCTACACATGGGTCATATTCATTGCCAACAAGTCTGACGTCAAAACAAAGTTACCAACGCTTCTGAAAAGGCTCAGTGTCGAGAAGAACACCAAGATCGGAAAAATACGTTCGGCACGGAGGAACCGAGTTCCTTAATTCCATGGTAGAGGAGTTACGCGGCGAAGGAATAGAGCATGAGACATCGGCTGCCCGCACACCTCGGCAAAATGGAGTTGCTTGAACGAAAGAACGAGAACTCTCAAAGAAGCGGCTAGAACTCTACTCGCAGATTCGGGACTCCCATCCAAATTCCGGGCGTAAGCAACGGATACTTTGCGTGTTACACTCAGAATAGATCTCTACTGACAAAGCAGCATAAGAGGACACCATATGAACTATGGAACGGCAGGAAGCCTTCTCTATCTTATTTCCATATCTTTGGTTGTTCATGCTTTATCCACAATAATGGGAAAGATCAGCTGAAGACTTTTGATAGCAAGTCAGATCAGGGAGTATTCTTAGGATACTCTCGCGTCAGCAAAGCTTTCAGATTATTCAACTATCGGACTCTTTGCGTGGAGGAAAGCCCTCATGTTGTTTTTAACGAGTTTGCTACTGAAGACAGGAGCAATAACTCAAATTCTGAATCTGAGGACATCAGTAGACAGCTACAGGATCTAAGCTTAAAGGACAAACCTGAAAAGATCCAGCTATGTTGGGATGATGATTCAGACGAAGAAACTGAAGACAAATCTACTGAATCTCAACCAGCAGAGCAAGTAGCTGAGCAGATTGATTCTCCCGACGAGAATCAATCCCCGGGTAACTCAGGTCGATGAAGAAACCCAAGAGGTAACTGAGACCACTACTGAGAATAACAACTCAGGGGGAACATCTAGTAATGTTCCTGAGCTGAATGCCCCTGAACCTGGTGACTCAGTAGACCATACTCTTATCACTGAAATTCTTCAATCTCAGAATAGTACAACTGAAATGCCTAACTCACCTACTATCTGTGTTGAACAAATTTCAGATGAAGAGCTGAAACTTCGTAGATCGTGGCTCGATGCTCACACTGTTGATCTAATCATTGGAGATCTCTCAACTAATGTCAAGACAAGATCCAGATTCTGTCAAGGAGAAAGCGCATTATTTTCCTGCTTCTTATCTACTGAAGAGCCTCAGACCATTGAGGATGCATTAAAGGATGCTCGACCGGATCATAGCTATGCGGGAGGAGCTGAATCGGCTTTACGAGAAACGAAGTGTGGGAGCTTGTAGACGAGACCCGACATCAACATGTCATTGGAACCAAATGGGTCTTCAAAAACAAGCGAGATGAAAACAACGTTATAGTAAGGAACAAAGCAAGGCTCGTGGCTAAAGGCTACTGTCAAGCTGAAGGAATAGATTTCGATGAAACTTTCGCTCCAGTTGCAAGATTGGAGGCAATTAGACTATTTCTAGCCTACGCAACACATCAAAGATTCAGAGTTTATCAAATGGATGTGAAGTCTGCGTTCCTGAATGGCGTGCTGAAAGAAGAAGTCTATGTGGAACAACCGTCCGGCTTTCAGCAGGGACATCAAGTATATAGACTCAGAAAGACTCTGTATGGGTTAAAACAAGCACCCAGGGCTTGGTACGATACCCTGTCTGAGTTTCTTCTTTAGAAAGGTTTTCAGAAAGGCACAGTAGACCACACTCTATTCAGCATTCGACTGTAAGAAGACTTATTACTTGTGCAGATCTACGTGGATGACATCATATTCGGATCAAAGAATGTCATCATGTGTCAACAATTTGAAAAGATGATGAAGGATAAGTTCGAGATGTCAATGATGGGAGAAATGAACTACTTCCTTGGTTTTCAAGTCAAGCAATCTGAAAAGGGAACGTTCATCAACCAAGGCAAATGCACATCCGGCAAATCTATCAAGATCCCGATGAATACGAATATGAAGATAGATCTTGATAAAGAGGGAGTATCAGTAGACCAAACCGAATATCGTGCTATAATTGGTTCATTATTATATTTAACAGCTACTCGTCTTGACATAACTTATGCTGTAGGTGTCTGTGCTCGATTTCAGGCGAATCCGAAGCAGAGCCATATGGACTCAGCAAAGAAGATTCTCCGCTATCTCCGAGGAACACCTGACATGGGTTTATGGTATCCAGCTGATGATAATATTGAACTAAGCGGCTATTCTCGATGCCGACTATGCGGGATGTAGAATTGACCGAAAATCAACTTCGGGGAACATGTCGGTTCCTTGGCGCAAAGCGATCTCATGGTTTTCAAAGAAACAGCACTCAGTAGCTACGTCGACTACTGAAGCTGAATACATGGCTGCCGAAAGTTGTTGCACCCAAATCCTTTAGCTGAGACAGCAGCTGAGAGACTATGACGTCATTCAGAATGAAGTGCCGATCTTCTGCGATAGTACCAGTGCCATTGCAATCACTCGTTATCCTGTACTACACATGAGATGCAAGCACGTGGACATCAGACATCACTTCATTCGTGACCATGTCGAAAAGAAGGATATCAGGATTGAAAAGATCCATACTGACAAGCAACGGGCTGATATACTGACCAAACCTCTAGCTGAATCCAGATTCAGAGAACTTTCAGTAGAGCTAGGTCTGTTGGACCCTACTGACCCCAGTCAGTAAGAAGGTTCCATGAGAGGACCATTTCAGTAAGGGGGAATGTTCACTCTCAGTACTAAATGTATTCAGTACGTAGAGATTCAGAAACCATCTACACGAGGTATCAGCTGACACTATGTTCAGCTGACAGGTTTGCGTATCTCTACTCAGTAGTAATTTATATAACAGAATCTTGCATTTATGGCAAAGATTCAGCATGATATTAATATCTCTTAGTTTGTCTTTATTATTAACGGATTTCATTTAATGCACGACATTCCATACATAAGCTTGCTGAACTCTGCGCGCATTTAATGCATGTCTTTTCACAGTTACTACTTAGGCTATTTTTACAACTGGCTTTGACTTAGGCGGCAGATGCGATCATTACCTATAATATAACTTCTAATCTTGTCCGTCCATTCTATAAAGCAGTTTAAACTCAACCTTTGATCAAATAACTGTTCATCTTCCCGTTTGATATATATATTTGATCATATCTTCTCAAACCGCCATTAGCATACTTCAAATCTTTCAAGTCCGAAAAATCCGAGATTTGCAAAAAGCAATCCCTATTTGTATCTTCTTGCAACTTCATCTTCATATCTTATCTCGATTTTATTGGTATGCTTATTAGAATTGTTACTGTATTCTCTGTTTCTTCAGTATCAATATATATAAACTGTTGTATCTAAAGCGATCTCGATAAGATTCTTATGTAACAGTACTATGGCGAACATAATCGTAGATGCCCCTCCGAACATGGAGGACATTCTTCAAAAAGGCCGTGTGCAGTGCGAACCCGGTCATGGAATTCGATGCGTGCGACCTAGACTACATGGATGAGATCTTCGCATCTCTAAGGGAGTCCGGTCTGGAGATGTTTCTATCGAGGAAGCCAACGTTCTTCCTTCCTCGACAGGTGGCTGAAATATACCTCAACTCAGACTCCATCTCTGGCGACATCATTGGGAGGTTCAGAACTTACTCCATCAACAATGCTTCCCAACTGCTGAAGCGTATATCTATCAAGGAAGCACTGAAGAACAGCTTTGACTTGCCATCTGAAGGAATCGGCACCATAAGGCTACAATGACGACTCGGTAGACGAGTACCTATCCATATTCTCGCGGAAAGCCAACCACCTTCGAGTGCTTTTCCCAAGAACGCCATGCTACCACAATACAGAGCCTTGGCTTACATTGTCACTCAGCTGCTGACAAGCCAAGCTGGCTCATTTGATCAGGTCTCCCGACCTAAGATCCAATTAATGATGGCGATATACAATGGCGCTAAGATCAACTGGACAGATTTCTTCATCCGAGAATTCATGATCCAAGCGGCCAAGTTTGACAAGTCAACACGCATCCTGAGCGCGAAGGGGAAATTATGCGTATGGGTGAAGCTCTCGGTAATGATTGAAGACCACCGTGGTTCGGATCAAGTCACCTTTGATGATAAAGAGTACTTCAATGTGAAAAAGGAGCGCTTCCACAACCCGGTCTGCGCCCTTCGGCCAGATAGGGTCAGGTCCCCAAGCTCAACTGACTAAGCCTCAGCAGGCTGCACCTTCAAAGAAGAGAACACCTCCAGCAAAAATATCTAAGGCACTGGCTAAGAAACTGAAGAAAGCCATCCCAGACGTGCCTGCTGAATCTGAGGTATCTCCTGAAACTCCTGCTGAACGGGCTACTCAGCAACCTATTCAGCCTTTGCGGCTAATAGATGAGCCAGAGTCTTCTGAGAAGACTCAATCAGTGGAGAAGGGAGTCTCCACTGAAGAACCAATAGAGATGGAACAAGGGGAGGCTACTGAAGCTCATAGTGAAGAAATTCAACGCCTGAGACGGCCCCCTCACGGTTCCTCCACTCGGCCAGTATGCCACTGCTGAACATCAGACGTCTCCAATCGACTTGGAATCTGAGACGACGTCTGAAGAAGAAACAATCAGGATGGAAGCGTCAGTGATTCTATCCAGAGCATCCCGAGAAATTCTTCAACTGATTTCGGAGCTTGCTGACTACTCCGATCTGATGCTTATTGCCAAATCAGCAAGACTCCACATGTTGCTGCGACATCAGGAGTGGCCTCGTCTACAACGCTTAGTTCTCCACTTTTCCTGTCTGCAGCTTCATGAAGAAGAACTGAGATTGAGGGAACAAATAGGCTATTCAGAGCCTGAAGACCTCAGCTCAATGGAAAATTTGAGGGCTGCAATGCTGACAATGGTACATGATCGACAACTTGCCTCAGGCCCAGCACCCTCAGATGGGTCAGCCATGACGACCCACCCAGTGATTCAGGCCCTGGAAAGCCTGATGAGGGAAATCCCCAGGACAAGGATATACTCACTTCTGCTGAAGCTCCGCGTCCACTCAGTATCCTTGGACCTGCGAAGTCGACGGCTGGTACCTCAGCATCCACAGAGCCCGCTCAGCCCTTGTTGGAGTCTGCATTCGAGGTAGCGCCCAGCCCGCATCGTCGACGTTCCAAGTATGTGGCGAGGGCTATTAAAAGCCAAGGCACTCAGAACCGTGCCCTCGCCAAGGCAGTCCACAACGTGTGGAAGAAGACTGCTGAAGCCACCGCTACTGAGCTTCAGGGGCTGAAATCCTTTATGTCCCAATCAGCCGCCCCTGATGTCTCTGCCATTGTCACTCAAGCACTGGCTCAGCAGCAGACAAAATTTGATGATCAGCTCAGGATCTTCCAAGAAGGACAAGCTAAGCTTCTTGCAGAGTTCAAGGCATCTTTGTCTACTCATTTTGAGTCCTTCGCTGAACAAGCCCAGGCCACTGAGATCCGATTAGACAACATTCGGTTGGTCGTGGAAGATAAGATCTCTGAAAGGCTGAAAGAGTTCAAGGAAGCGGCTGACCTCTTACACCAGCAGTACAAGGTAGATCTTGCAACTGAGAGGAACGAGCTGCATGAGGCTCTGACTAAGATCAATGATCGTCTTGATGATCTGTCAACCTCTTACAAAAGTCTGGAAAGGTCAGTACTCATCCCAACCCCGGCTGCAATTGATGATGCCAAAAAGGGGGAAGGAAAAGAGAAGGAAAGAAAAGAGGAGAGTACCGCAAAGAAGAGTACTGAGAAGCTGACCCCCACCAAAACTGTAAAAACTAAGGGTACAGCAACTCAGAAGAAGACTCAGACTGAAATGGGTGAGGCCCAGGGTGTCCCAGCTGCGAGCACAGCTGAGACCGGCCCAAGTGGCTCAGGAACCCAAGCTACTCATGCGACTCAGACTCCCACTGATATCATTAAGGAAGTCGCAGAGTATGCTGAGGAGGCTGCTGAAGATTCAGATGAAGAGGAAACACCTCTCCCTCCCCCTGTTCAGGGCAAAGGCAAAAAGGTACTGAAACTCCCGACCCCTCCAGCAAAGAAAACGAAACGATACATCTCAGCTGAAGAAGAGGCTCAGGTTGCCGCTGATGAAAAGCTGGCAAGGGAGATTGCTGAAGCAGAAGCTGCAAACAAGCCTAAGCCTAAGCCTGTGAAAAGAAAATCTAAAGCTCCAAGCGAGAGGAGGAAGAAAGCCCGCAAGGCTACCTCCAAGGAAGCTCGGGATCGAAGACGATGATGACAGGGGAAAAGGAGAAGGAGCGAAGCGGCGAGAAGACCGAGAAGCGGGGTACATCGAAAGAAAAATCAAGTACCCCCGCCGACTCGGAAGATGCCTCCCGAAACCTAAAGAGCTAGATGATGAGAGGCGAAGCCATATTCGCCCGGATGGACGGATATTTATATAGAGGCGAAGAGGCGAGACGGATCGAGGCCACGAGAAACGAGAATCCACTTAGGCCGATCCGGGAAGCTCTAAGGAAGCGTGCGAGGAAGAAGCTAGGCACAGAACCCCTGCTAAAGCCGACATTCCCTATCGTTACAGGAAGTTCAGAAAGAAGGCCACTGATCTGAAATCTCACAGATGGCCGAGAACAGACGAGTGGATGCCGGCTCAATTCACTCAGAGATGGGAAAATTCAAAGATTGAGTTCATCAAACGCTATTATTTCTGGAGATTCTGGCCGAACAAGTCTAGAGTGGAACTTATGCTGAATGGATGATGCTTACTGAAGCGGATCTCTACATCCACTTGTATAATGCCATTTCAGAAGGGAAAGAGATTCAGATTCCCGGACCCAGAATCATTCTACCTCCAAGAAGAATGGATGACTCAATTCATGTTGCGACTATTGAAACTAAAGTGAAGGACGCTGCTGATCAAAGATACTTACAAGATGATAACCCAGCTGACTTCGTGGAATACTTGAAACTGAGAAAGACCACGTACCGAATGTATGGTGTGCCACTGCCTGAGACACAATCGCAAGGATTCATGGACCGGATTCAGCAGTTTAGGCGCCTATAGTCTTAGTATTCTCTCTTCATAGTCTAGCAAGATTTGTAATGTACTAAACTGAATCACTTTTATATATACAAATCTTCTTTTGGCTCTGACAACAACTTGTTGTCTAAATAGCCGTGTTTGTCTTATGCTTTAACACTCAGAATCACAAAAGTGATTACTGACACACTCTCACTTTCTTTATTACTTGTCAGTTTATGGCTTTGTTAGATTCTGCTAGTATTGCTTCTATGTAATGGGGGAAATTATTTTTGCCCTGTTTTTCAGTAGTCTAGAACTGATGGAACATCTCCTCTGATCTTACTTGTAAAATTGTAAGGAGATTTGTTTCCGTCTGTTTAGTGTTAGCATAGATGATAGGTTTTGGCATCATCAAATAGGGGAAAATTGTTGGGTGATGATTCTATCCTCAGCACTGTTTCACTCAGTGGGAAAATGATTCTGTCTTCTATACTGAACCAAGCTCAGTAGCCTATGTTCTCTGAACTGTTGAGAAGATTTGAAGATCCCAAAACCCTATCTGATTGGTGAACTATTCCGTTGTATATGTTGTTTGTCTCTGAGGTTTCAGACTCAGTAGACACTCTGCTCTGGTCAAGGCGCTCAGTAGCTTATTTGCCTCAGCACTAGTGTAGAAGACTCAGTGATCTTGGACTCGGCGGGAGCAAAGATATGCGAGAGAGTCAGTCGAACTGAACTCAGCAGGAGTAGTTCACTGGACTCAGAGCTGATCTTCAGTAGACTTATCTCAACTGTCTATCTACTGAATACAAGGTCAGGCTCAACATCGGCAGATAGTCTTCAGGACTGTCAGAATCTTTTGAAAGACAATCAGCATTGTCATATACGAGGATAAGAGAAGTCAGCTTCAGCTTGTCTCGAAGTCTGTGTTGTCTCAACCACTCTATCCACCTCGACAAATGACAAGCATACACGTGTCATCCTACCTACTAAAGCTGCAAGTCAACACTTTCCGGAAAAGGAGGAAAATGCACTGTTACCTACGCCAAAAGAGTCGTTTGCTACCAAAAAGAGAGAGAGAGAAGAAGATCGTCTCCAACGGATCTTTCTCAATCTCTTCTCTATAAATAGAGGGATCATTCAAGATTTGAAACACAAAAAAAAGAGAGAGTTCACGAGCTAACGAAGAAACGAACACACACACGAACATTCAAACGAGCGAATTCCAAAAGCCTAAGTCTTCCGCAAGAATCGAAAGAGTTATCTCCGGCGAAAGACTACCTCTAAGCTCATAAGGGAACCAAGCTGAACCGACGATAAAGCATCTAGTATCCAAGCGACGTGACACGAACTTATAGCTAAACCTCAGCTGTTCGTCGCTCTAGAAGCTACATTCTTGTTCCCATTCCTCTAACCCTAAGCTCAACCGATATATCCATAGCTTAGACGAAGGAGTTCACTTTTGAACCAAATCCTTATTGTATAAGGACTCCTTCACTGTTGGAGAAGTTTGTCAAACACTTTAAGTTTGATAGAAGTGTAAACCGGGACTTGCTCAGTATAATCCCCAAGCCACGGCTTTGTCCCCGTGCACAAGCCGACCGAGACTAACTCGGTATAATAAATAGCCTCCTGATCTATCGGGACAGTGGACGTAGGATTGTTGATATCCGAACCACTTTAAAAATCTCTGTGTCGTTTACTTACGTTCTTTTACTGTTACATTGATTTTACTCTGCATACTGAACATCATATTTAAAATCAATTAACTGTCTCGATATCGAACTTCTTATCTACCGAACCGAGACTTAAAACGTTTTCTCATAAAAACTGATTTGGGCCTACACTATTCCGCGCACTGAACGCTTGCTGATCGATACTGAATTCTGACCTAGTCAGTTAGCAGATCTCAGCCGAGTCAGACTTTTGCCTTTAACACGATTCGAAACGGTTATGCAGTCCGTCGAATCATTTCGATGCGGCATCTTCCTGAATAGGACTGTTCGTGTTCGAAGTTGAGAAATTTGGATTCAGGTGTATTCACCCCTCCCCCCTCTACACCTGAACTCACTCTCGGGACCAACACCTTTACCTCCACTGTCTTAATTACTGTGCCCAGTCTCAATGAATCATAAATAATGAGACGGAGGGAGTATAAGATTTTCTATCTATATCGATTATCCAATAAAGATGGAATATGGACTGTGATTTGTTAACATCTTTCGGCAAAAGTGGGACATTCTCTCCCTCAGATGTGGACTAAAAGTGTCTGGACCTCAGCCTATCACCTCGTGCCACGTGTGTGTACGTAGGGTCGTGCACGTGCTTTGTCAGGTCCTTTAATTAACATTTGTTTCATTAATTTTGGAAGAAATTTAAGAGATCGACAGTTTTTTTTAAGGAAAATTCTGAAGCGAACACTAGCATCTAAAAAATTTAGAATGTGTTTAAGAAAGTTTATACAAAATATATAATTTTACTCACGTATAACGAAATACAAAATATACAAATAAATTGAAAATCGTACTATTAAATCTCGATAAAGTAATAACATTGGAACCGGAAAAAAATATTTATTTAACGATGTTATTACTTTATCGAATATTATTTTGGTCCATTGACCCATATCGAGATCGAAAAAATTTATTATTTAAGTGAAATTATTATTTTATTGAATACTTACTTTATCGATGTTTAACTGTATCTGACTATGAATTATAGCTTCAACATACTTATGAGGTGATATTATAGTTATGAAATTGCGTGAAGGCATGAAATTTGGGACAAAAGAGCAGCTTCCTGCAAAAGCAATGATGACGGCAAACATGTTGAGTTTAACTATTGATTTAATTCATAGTATTTTTCATGGAGGAATTAAGAAATTGAAAATTGACACAAATGGTCTTCAATATTTGCTATTTTGGATGAATTGATCCCTAATTTTTTTTAATTTATTTGTCTCTAATGTTTGTTACGTTTGGATAAATTAGTCATTCTGTTAAATTTTAAGTTAGTCATATGTGTATTTACGAAATAAAAGTTTCAGGGACCAATTCATCCAATTTTCAAATTAAATTTAAACTTTTTTTAACAAAAATAATTTTAAAATTATAATATTTTTCAAAAAAAAAACTTTTCAAATAATTCTTTTTTGAAAAAGATTAATTTTATTAAATAATTTTTTTCAAATAATATTTTTGGTAATGAAAAAATATAATTAAAAATAAAAAATTAACTAACAATAATTTTAGAGACCAATTCATCCAATTGTAACTTAATTTTAGCTATTTTTTTAAATAATTTTTTAAATTAACTTTTTTTCAAGTTTTTTTTATTTAAATAAAATATTAACTAAATCCAGATTAACTAATAATTTTGCATCTCACGACAGAGGAGGGGAACGGGTCAACACAGGAGTTGAGAAATGTGTTATGTTCTTTGAGGTCGAAGATGTCGTCGGAGAGAAGCACCTGGACGACTTAGAGGTGGGAAGCTCCTCTCCGATGACATCTTCGACCTTAAAGAACATAACACATTCCCCAACTCCTGTATCGACCCGCTCCCCTCCTCTGCCGTGAGATGCAAAATTATTAGTTAATCTAAATTTAGTTAATTATTTTTTTAAATTATTTTTTAAATATATATATATATTTTTAAAGTTAATTCAAAAAATTATTTGAATCCCTAAAACTAGTATTAGTTAATTTTTTATTTTTAATTTAGGTTTATTAATAATTTTTTTCATTACCAAAATTTCTTAAAAAAATAAGAAAATTTTATTTCAAAAAAAAATATTTTAAAAAAATTATATTTTTCGAAAAAAATTAGTTTTTTTTTCAAAAAGATTATAATTTTAGAAAATATATTTAAAAAAATTCAAATTTAATTTAAAAATTTGATGAATTGGTCCCCGAAACTTTTATTTCGTAAATACCTCTATGACTAACAGTTGACTAACTTAAAATTTAATAAAAGGACCAATTTATCCAAATTAGTAAACATTGGGGACCAATAAACTAAAAAAAAATTAGGGACCAATTTATCTAAACTGGTAAATATTAGGGACCATTTATGCTAATTTGCCTTAAGAAATCTATTATTTTTTGGCCGACATCATAGTCCATAGGGTTGGCCAATCTAGTTTTTATTGGTTCCTTTTTATCCTCGCGAGATAAAAACCAACATAAAGAAAGTATGAGTATGCGTATAAGGTGTCTAGGAGTGGTAAGGTGTCTACGAGATGCTTGTATGTGTAAAAACATATCGATTTATGCTATTACAAATACATACTTCCTCCATCCTGCTATTATTGTGTTCTTTTTTTTTTCGGCACATAGAATAGGAAACTTTGTTTAAGTGTGTATTTATGAGTTTTAATTGTATTAAAGAAAGGACACGAGTTTAGAGAAATAATTGGTTTGAAAAATGAGAATTCATCCAAATTTTTACAAGACACAGTTGAAGTAATAACTTTTTTTTTTCTATTTCTTTCATATTGTAATTGAAGAAATAATATAAAGTTTACAAAATGGTAAAAATTATATAATTTTATTGTTCAGAACGGAACGAAATCGTATGAGAGAAAGATTTTTAGAGAGAGAGCATAAGAATGTGGGGATGAGTAATGAGTAAGGAGGGACACACTTCATTTTAGATTTAAGATTTAAATTTTATCATTTTAAAAAATAGCACAGTAATAGCACGACAATCCAATTAGGAAATGATGAACAGTAATAGCGGGACGAAAGAAGTATTATATAAATGCATTATGCATGCGTGTGTATTTGTATTGACTAGTGCTTTGCTTGAAATCAACACATGAGTTCTAGAGCTATCAATTTGGTCGGCTATAAAAATACTATAAGTCTTTTTATATTCTTGGCTGATAGACTTATATGATGCTGGTAACATCTTTCTCATTTTTCCGGTTTAGTTCATTACTGTTAAACGTACAAATTAACGGAACTACATGACTCAGTGATTATATTTCAATGACGAAATTGTCATTTAGTATACTTGTTCGTCCGGAGACGATAGTCAGGTGTAGAGGGGGGGGGGGGGGTGAATACACCCGATCACAGTTTTTTTTTCTCAGAACGTGAAGGACAGCTGAGCTGTAGGTTGCGACTGATGAACAGTGCCAGATATTAACCTTCGATCACGGGTCAGAGTGTGTCAGCTACTGAGCTCTTCTACTGACTTAAGTCAGTTGTTGAAACTCAGTCGGAGACGTTTGTGCGGATAAGTGTGTGGGGCCCGGAGATTCGTCTCTGTTTGAAAACGTATTTTCGCAAATCGAAGTCTTTTGGCTGGTGCGCTTTTATAAATACGTTTTATGCAAAGATATGATTTTAAACCAGTTTGTATGCAATGCAATAAAACAGTAAATAACACAAGCAATTTAACGTGGTTCGGATACGCAAGATCCTACGTCCACGGTCCTGACAAGGCAGGAGAACTTGTTGATTAATCTGAGCAAGTCTCAGCAAGGAATCTGTGCACTGGATAGACCTTTCTAAGTTATAGTCCTTAGCGACTTTACAAATCAAACCGAAGTTTGAAGGGTGGGGATAATCTCCAACTAGAAGGAGTTCTTACAGTAAGAACAATTCACAGAAAGTGAACTCCTTCGAATTTCTAAGCTATAAATATGGCAATGAGCTTAGCTAGAGAAGAAAGGGATCTAAAGATAACTCTAGAGAGAAGAACTAATGATTTTCTATGAAGGCAAGTTCTTCGCTGGATGATCTTTAATTTGCTAGAGTGTTTGTGAGCTTGAGCGTTTTCCCTTGTGAATCCCGTGTGTGGAGCTCGGATTTCTTCTCTATTTATAGTTGTGAGCAGGCATATGTCAGTTGGAGAAGACGATGCCACATGTCACAAGCTTCCAAAGAAAACGGCCATAATTTCGAATTGTTGCAGCAGGGCAGTTAATACTGTACATGAGAGCAGGCTTTAGTTGTTTGGACCAGATAAAGCGTGTCGGCTTCTCATTGGTCGAGGTTTGTGGTAGGTGAGAATGTGTCAGAGATTAGAGTTGACTAGTCCACATCCTCATATGATCTTCTGCTGAACTTCGAAAAGACTTATACGACTGGGTCGTTTTCTGTCGGATACAGTAGACTCAAGACAGTCTCTGTCTTCTTCGGCTGACGAGCTGATAGGGCTTTGGTAGGTCAGCTGATGACTGCGAAGGTACTGAGCTTTGCATTATGTTCTTCTGCTGATAACTATCAGCTGATGGGGTATCTCCTACTGAGGTCAGATACAGCTGAAGTCAGAAGAATGCAAGCGATTACACTGATGACGTGGGGTTCTGGAAAGTAACTTGGTCAGAAGATCAGTCCAACAGTTTACCCCGTACAGGACTTAGACAAAAGATAAACAACTACGAAAAGTCTAGCCTATACATCAGCTAATCATATCGACACTATACTACTGATATCAGCTGGGTTTTGGGATCTTCAATTCCATAGTACTACTATGATTTCCCCCAATATTATTTTATCCACTAATCAGTTGAATACCATCTACTGACTCATAACCCAACAATTTCCCCCTAATTGATGATGTCAAAACCCCTATAAAATAAGAACCAGGAATACTAGACTACTGACTGTAATTTCCCCCTAATTGATCTGAGGATTCAGTCAAGATGAAGTGATTAGTTGACTTCAATAAGTTCAGTAGTGAGGTAGGCAAAATCAGAGAAACGGTTATGTGTGAGTGTGTGTCAGATCACTTCAGTGATCAGTCGTGAAAACACAATCAAAAGCCGTAAGACAATGAGTAATTGTCTGGCAAGCAATAGAAACTGATAATATATACGGACAAAGGATTACAAAGTTTCTATTACTATTACAAAAGATAAGAAGATCATTGCTGACGTCTGAATCTCTGCGTCCGCTTCTTGACGTCCGCAGACATATCAGTTGGAGGATCCAGGCCATAATACTTGTAGATTCTGGCTCTCAGTGTCTGGATTTCCTCGAGATCTTCAGGGTGGTCTTCGCTCAGATCGAAGTGATATGCAGCTGCCATGATCTCGCCTTCTATTTCCTTAGTGCATAGAACTCCGCGAGTTGTCCTCGGAGGTGGAATGCGCCTGAAGGATGGAGCTCGAAAAGGGATATTTTCTTTCTTCATTATCTCCAGGAGCTAATCTCTGAGCTGGGCATTGTATTGATGCATGAATTCATCAAATGCCTGATCAACTGGTTACTCAGAAGGGTAGTAACCCCATACATAAAAGCCCTTGATGAATTCCTCCTTGAGTTCCTCCCATTGATTATTCACCTCAACAGGCACCCATTTATCTATGTGAGAGACAAGAGCCTTCTTGATATAAGGTGCTCTGGGCGCTGCTCTCCTGTACTTAGATCCTCTGGGTATCTGCCTTCTCAGATCAGCTGCTAGCTTATCAGATAGAGCAATCATCTTAGACATGTCAGCCAACCTCTTCTTCTCTCTGAGGGCTGCTGATCTAGCATCTCCTCTCCAGAGACTTAGTCCTTTCAGCGTTGCCTCCCAGGTAGCTCTGTCTTCAGCCTCTTGCTCAGGATTAAGAGTGGGAAAATAAGCACTCTGAGCCGAAGACTGGACTACAGTAGCTAGCTCCTTCTGAGCTTTCTCCTTCTGTTCGTCCAAAATTTTTTTAGCCTTGCCTTTTGCAGATTTGGCAGTTACTTTCTTAGGCTCTTTAACTTTCTTAGCTTCTTCCAGCTGATGCTCCTGATCCAGCTGGTCTTGCAGCTGTTGAGCAATTCTGGCATCATAAGCTTCCTACTCCGCTTTAGTTTTGAATTTGGGCGTCGAGGGCGTCGAGGAGAATGGAGGAGTGGTTTCAGTTGTAGTCTCCTTCTCGGGCCTTTGCGGTGGCAGTTACTGAGGCTCTTCTTCATCCTCCTGATCGAGAAAACGAGCTATGTCCTCGATGTGCTTAGCAGATGAGATAGGAACTGCCTCAGTCACAGTCGGTCGGAGAAGGGTATACTCCAGGAGGAGTACAGCTGAACTGGTTTCAACCTGAGTGGCTGAACCTTCTCCTTGAGGTGCAGAGCTGGTTCCTTCCCCCTTATTATCTCCCTCAATAATCTCTACTACAGCCGGTTCCGCCTCAGTTTCTTCTTTTACATCTTCTTCCCCCTTTTTGGCATCATCGGCCTGGGAGAGGTGAGTGCGGATAGCTTTCACGTCTTTTTCCAAGTTATATACAGAATCTTTGATTTGGGTAGCAGTTGCCTCAAAATCCTTGACCAGATCGCAATACTGCTCCCAGTTTTTCTCCTGATCAGCTCTGAATGTCTTCAGTTGAGCAGCTGACTCCTGACGGAGTTTCAGCAGAGACTGATCGTGAGACTCTATCATTTCTTTCTGAATGGCTTTCAGTGCCTCAGCCTGTTGCGTAATGGCTGATTGATGACTAGAGGTGGCCAATTTGTTTCTCTCGTCCATGGTGGCCTGGACTGTCGCGAAAGTCTGAGTCAACTGCTCAGAGAAAGATTTCTGCTGAGCTAATAAGAGCTGCTGACTCTGAGCGGCTAAGTCCGCCTTCTGAGCTGAAATGGCTGCCTCAACGATCTACTGAATGTTAAGTTGAGGAGTAGGAGCTTCTGAGGCCTTCTTAAGCCCTTCGGTCAGTCGGTCGACGCTCTCAGTCTGGGCCTTAGTGTATTGAGCCCATTTGAGATGCACGTCTTTAGCGAGGAGACGATTCTTGTCTCCTTGGCGCCTGATAGCTTTATTGACCGACTTGGAGGTCACAGAACCTATTGGTTTTATCTGGTATGAGCTGGTTCCGAGCCTCTGCTCAGACATCGTGAGTTGTTGCGCTCGACTCGGCTTTGAGGCAACAGGGGCTTCACCTGATTTGGAAAGAGGTGGTGATTGACCCTTTTCGCGGGGAGTGGAACCCTCAGCAGAACCTCCCAATTCTGCATCCTTGGGTTGTGCCTGTTCCATCTCTTCATCATCCTTGTCATCTTTATCATCGCCATGATGAGATGGAGGCGAAGGGCTATTACCGGGAACTGAGGAGCGCATGCTCAGTAGATAAAGCATCGCTGCCCTCAAGTCTTCAAAGGATGCAAGGTCAGCCGGTTCCCCGAACCCGATGGTGACTGCAATTCTTGCTCCTCGGTAAGCAAGGACAAAACTGACTGGGTCCTGATAATATCCTCGAGAATGTCCCAGCTGAGGAACCTCAGCAACATTTGTGTTCTAGCCCTTATTGCTATCTCCACTAAGTTAGGATGCTCAGAGATCTCAGGGATCTGAGCATGTACTTCTCCTGTAGCTCGGAGACGAGTGGAGTGTAAGGCTGTCCACTCAGAGGAAGTCTCCTCAGTCGGTACCCTGATGTCCGACTGAGTCTCCTCAGAACTAATGCACTGAACTTTGTCCTTTATCGTGGCACCCTCAATGCCGGTGTCAGAATCTAGGAGCTGTTCTTCTTGAGTGGGTGGAAGAGAGGCTTGTTGAGCTTGTACTGCTGGGACCTCAGACGGTCCAGTCTTAGTAAGCCTCTTCCTCTTGGATGGGTTAGCACGAGGGGGAAAATCAGAGGCTACTCTCTTCGGTTCAGGCGGCCCTCGCCCGATAGACTTCTCAGCAGCGACTTTCGTCTTGAATTTAATAAGCTTGTTGTCAAAGTATCTGGAGTCAGCAAAAGCTGAATTCCTTGAGACTGATTGCTCGATAAGTATGGACATCTTTGTCCCATACAGCAGCTTCCCCACACTGATTAGGCTTCTCTGTCCAGTGGGCGAGGCTGTGAACTTCTAAGCCTGAGCCTTCAGCTCGGCTACATAATAGTCCGTCCAATTAACTTGGACTCCATCATTAATGGCCATCATCAGCTGGATGCGTGGCTTGGATAGCTGATCGTAGGAACCTGCTGAGCTCGTGAGGATATGAGATACGATATATGCGAGCCCTCTGTATTGTGGTAGCAGAAGGTTCTTCGGCAGCGCTGCCTTGAAGGTGATATCCTTCCTTCCACAGAACTTCTGAACATATGAGTTCATCTCCTTCTCCTTATAGCCTATAGGAGAGATTCCTTCGGAAGGAAGATCGAATGCTAGTTCCAGAGCATCCCTGATGTTGATGACGTGCTCACTAGCATCCCACGAGTTGGGTACTACTTCCTTCATGAAGGCAAATGAAGATTCCTCAACCCCTGAATCTAGGGTTCTCCAGTTGTAGTGGACTTCCGCCACTTGTCTGGGCAAATAAGTACGGGGTTGCTTGGAGACGAGCAGTTCTAGTCCAGAATTCTCAAGGGTGGTGAATACGGGCGCCAAGTACGGAAGATCAACTTGCCGAAGCGCCATGGTCGGCTCAAACTGGATGCGAGAGATGATGATTTCATCGATATTGGTGTGTTTCTGTACTGTCGCCATTAGTATCTGCATCAAAACTCATTAGCACTTGAAAATAGAGTAAGTCAGTATAAGCTTAAAATAGAGATAAAGATATTACCGAAATATTTAGAGCTTGAGGGATATCAAATGAAAGTAGTTAGATTTTCGGAGAAAAAAAATTTGCAGATGAGTGAGCTCTAAGATCGAAAATGGCGAGAAAGTGAGACGAAGAAGGAAGATGAAAGATTTTATAAGATCATGCAAAATAAACCGTTTAGATCGAACGACTAGGGTTTAATCTTTCAATCTAATAGACGGCTAAGATTTTTGATATAAAAAGAATGATTACCTAAGCCGCCTATAATCTAGACCCACGTAGGATAATGCGCAATTAAATGCGCTGCAGGCAGCATTAAAGACTAGGTCATTTTAAATAAGAACGGTTTCCTACTGACCTATCCTTAAAAATATTAATGGCGGGAAATAAATGCTCATTAACTACTGAGTGCAATCAACTGATATAATAAATGCGAGCATGCTTCTGAAAAAGTTGAAGTATGTAATACTACGCAAACCTCTTCAGCTGAACTTTTACGATCAGCTGGTTACCGTTAAGACTAAGGAGGATGGTTGACGTGCTGATGACCACGTTCCCCCTTACTGTGTACAGTTTGATTCTCCCGACTGAATCATTGTACTGAGTTTTCTGACCTGTCATACTGGTTCCTTATACTTGATACCAATTGTTGTTATCAGTAGTTGGATTCTACTGATACCAATTGATTGTCTTCTACTGATACGATTTAGTAGGATCTAGTAGACCTAGCTCAACTGATAATTCTCTGAATCTGTTCTCAGCTAGTGGTTTGGTCAGTATGTCTGCCCTTTGCTTGTCAGAATAGATTTTCTCCATTCTGATATCCTTCTTCTCGACATGGTCTCTGATGAAGTGGTGTCGAATATCCACGTGCTTGCATCTCGTATGGAGAACTGGATTCTGAGTTATTGCAATAGCACTTGTGGAGTCACAGTAGATGGGCACTTCATTCTGAGTTATACCATAGTATCTCAGTTGTTGTCGAAGCCAAAGGATCTGGGCACAGCAACTTCCAGCAGCCATGTACTCAGCTTCAGTAGTGGACGTTGCTACTGAGTGTTGTTTCTTTGAAAACCAAGATATCAGCTTGCTGCCTATGAACTGACACGTTCCAAAAGTTGACTTTCGATCTATCCTGCATCCTGCATAATCAGCATCAGAATAACCTGTCAGTATAAAATTATCATCAGCAGGATACCATAACCCAGCGTCAGGTGTTCCTCTTAGATATCGCAGAATCTTCTTTGCTGAGTCTAGATGACTTTGCTTGGGATCCGCTTGAAATCTTGCACATACACCTACATCATAAGTTATGTCAGGTCGGCTAGCTGTTAAGTATAATAAAGAACAAATAATAGCTCTATAATCAGTAGAGTTAACATAAGCTTCCTCTTTGTCTAGATCGATTTTGAAATTTGTATTCATGAGGATCTTGACTGGCTTGCTAGAGTCGCAGCCGAATCTCTTGAGAAGATCTCGAGTGTATTTGGCTTGATTTATGAAAATTCCTTCAGGTGATTGCTTTACTTGAAATCCAAGGAAATAATTCATCTCTCCCATCATGGACATCTCGAATTTCTCTTTCATCATTTTCTCGAATTGCTGACATATAGTCACGTTTCGCGTACCGAAAATGATGTCGTCCACGTAGATTTGCACCGGTAGGATGTCATCTCCTGACTTTATGTTGAACAAGGTGCGATCTACTGTCCCCTTCGAAAACCTTTCTGAAGTAGAAAGTCTGATAGGGTATCGTACCATGCCCTGGGTGCTTGTTTTAACCCATACAGAGCTTTCCGAAGTCTGTACACCTGATGTCCCTGCTGAAAGCCAGACGGTTGTTCCACGTAGACTTCTTCCTTTAGTACGTCATTCAGAAAAGCTGACTTTACATCCATCTGATATACTTTGAATCCTTGATGCGTTGCGTAAGCTAGGAAAAGACGAATGGCTTCCAATCTTGCGACTGGAGCGAATGTTTCATCAAAGTCGATTCCCTCTGCTTGACAGTAACCCTTGGCAACTAGTTGAGCTTTATTTCTGACGATGACGTTGTTTTCATCACGCTTGTTTTTGAAGACCCACTTAGTGCCAATCACGTGCTGATGTCTAGGTCTGTCAACAAGCTCCCAAACTTCGTTTTTGACGAACTGGTTCAGCTCTTCTTGCATGGCAATGATCCAGTCAGCATCATTGAGTGCGTGCTCTATTGACTGAGGTTCTTCTATACACAAGAAACAAGAATAGAGTGAGCTTTCTCCTTGACTTAATTTAGATCTTGTTGATGGATCTCCAATGATGAGATCTGAAGTATGAGCGTCAAGCCATGAACGTCTGAGTCTGGCTTCTTCTTCTAATACTACTTCTGCACAGTCAGTAGGTGTATTAGGCATTTCAGTAGTACTATTTTGTGACTGTAGCAGTTCAGTAAGAAGGTTAGGGTCTACTGAGTTTCCAGGTTCAGGGGCATTTAGCTCAGGAACATTAATCGTTCCCCCTGAGTTTATATTCTCAGTAGAGGTCTCAGTTACCACGGGGGCTTCCTTATCGACCGTTGTTACCTGTTTTTATTCTGTTCAGTAGAATCAACCAGGTCAGCTACATCGCTTGGTGGCTGAGTCTGAATCTCTTCATCGTCTGACTCATCATCCCAACAATGCTAGATCTTTTCAGCTTTTTCAGTTAGTGCAAGATCCTGTAGCTTGCTGATGTCTCGTGCTGAATTCCCTCTTTATCGCAGTACTCCTTAACTACTGAGTTGAGAAATTATGTTCCTCTGTCTGAGCGAATTCTTTGAATCTTGATGTCCTTTTCCACACTGAGTTTCTTCAGCAGATTGGGTAGCTCAGTTTGAACATCAGATTTGTTAGCGATGAAGATGACCCAAGTATATCTCGAGTAGTCATCAATAACGACGATGGCATACTTCTTGCCTCTTATAGTCACTGGAGAGACTGGCCCGAATAAGTCCATGTGCAGCAGCTGAAGGATTCCATCAGTGGAAGGTGAAGGAATAGGTGGATTGCTTTTCTTTGTCTGCTTTCCTTTCAGGCATGCTTCACAATTTCTATCTTTGATAAACGATTCGTTGGGTAGTCTTCTGACTTTGAAGTTCTTGGCTAGCTTGGTCATAGTCTTGAAGTTCAGGTAGCTGAGTCTCTTGTGCCATAGCCATCCTGACTTGTCACTTGATTTCGTCTGTGCTAGTAAGCAAGCCTCAGGTTCTGCGGTTTTCCAGTTAGCAACATATATATTCTTCTTCCGCGAACCTGATAACACTGTTTTCCCTGTAGATTTATCAACAATATCACAGAAACTAGCGTCAAAGATAACTCTGTTAAGATTGTCACATAATTGACTGACAGAAAGGAGATTATGTTGAAGTCCTTCAACATGTGTTACTCTTGGAACTGAAGCAGTCCCAATGTTCAGCGTTCCATATCCCCTTGTGTAGCCTTTTGAGTTGTCACCAAACTCAATTCTGGGACCATCTTCTTGTACGTAGTTGGTCAGAAGGCTTTTCTGGTATGTCATATATCTCGAGCAGCCGCTGTCCACTATCCAAGAGTCCTTATGCACCTGCAAAACAGAAGCATTTTTAGGTACCCTTTGGTTCAGTTGGGTCCTTACATGTTAGTGGGTGATTTCGGAACTCATATCTGTCTAGGAACCTTAGAAGTCTGAGACTTCTTCTTCTGAACCTTGTCAGTTTTCTTCTCCACAGGACCTGGAGATACTGACTTTCTGATGATTTTAGGTTCAGGAGCTTTCTTCTTCTGAGTCTTTGCACTTCTCCTGACCCTGGACTCATAGTAGTACGAACCGTACTGAGCCGGGTGCTCATACAGTGGTTCATTATACTGTTCCGCCACCTGACCTTCTTGGTTCCCCCTGAGTTTGATCGTGGTGTCCTGGGGCTGGAACCTTTGGTCAGTTGCTTCTTGCTGCTCGGCTGAGGTGCAACTATTTTCTGTTTATTCTTCGCCTGAGGTGTGGTGTCAGTAGCTTGCACCTTTCCTCTGACGAACCTGTCAGCCAGCATATCTGAGCTTTTCGAAGTGGAAGCTTCGTGAGTATAGCCAAGACCTTCTTTCAGGACAGTTGGCCTTTGTACTCTAAGCATGCTTTCCAGCTTCTCCTTAGCTCCTAGGTATTGTTCAGTCATCAGCCCTCGCCAGACCTCGTCACTCCTTCTGAGTGAGTCATAATCTTTTTGCACGTCTGTGAGCTTATGACTGAGTTGGGCTATTTCAGTCTCTTTCTCAGAATTATCCTTAGTCAGAACTGAGATCTGAGTCTCTTGAAGCTGAGACTTAGTCATAAGAGATTCAATCTCTTCCTTGAGTCTCGCTACCAGATTCTCTGACTCAGTAGAGACCTGACAATCAGAAGAAAGTCTCTGATTCTCAGCCTTTACCTGTTCCAGTTCCTGAATCGTTCTGCTGAACTCTCTGCTCAGCTGAATCTGTTCCTATAACAGATCGTCGTAGGCTTGTACCACATCTAGAGGATCATCTGTGACCGAGCACGTGTCGTGTGTGCTGTGTGAAGAAGAGGTTATGTTAAGTTTGGAGTTTACCTCAGCCTCTTCTCCGGCCATCAGACAGTATTCAGCCGTATCTTCAGGAACCGTCTCTCCGATCTCAACTGCGACAAATGCAGCTTCATCCTCAGAGGAATACATGAATGTATCCTCCTCAATTGAGTTGTCGGATATCTCTCTGGCTATGTAGGCCTGCCTTCTTTTGGCAAATTTATCTCGTCTGGCCTGCCGTTCTGTTCGTTGAGCAACTAAGAGTTCGGGACAGTCGTACTGATAATGTCCCTCCTTCTTGCAGTTGTAGCAGGTAGATGTTCTGGTGCTTTTTCCAGCTGAGTCTTTGGATGGACTAGCAGCAGGCTCTGTGTTCCTGCATTCAGTAGAAGATTTAGATTCTTCCCTTTTCTGATAATCTTTCTTACCTGAGGGAGAATCTCTGTTGTATTTCCTCAGCTTTCTGACTCTCTCCTTTTCTCTCTGATATTTGAGAGCCATTAGTGCTAGCTGGTCAGGGCCTGACGTCTCAGAGGACTTTGCTACTGTTGTGGCCATTGCCTTGCTTGAGGAAACAGGTTTGGCTCCGGCTTTGCCGATCGTTGCTTTGAAGCCATGGTCAATCTGAGTGTCAGCTGGAGCGCTGGAACATCGTTGGGGTAGGCTATGCTCAAATTCCTCCGTTTTCAGTTCTGAAAATACAACATCAGGAGTTAAAGCATTAAGATCAGAGCGACGTAAATAAGTATCAAAAGGAAGCCACTTCTGTCGAGGTGGCGCTCTCAAGATCTTGGTGTTCATCTCTTTGTTAGTGAATGACCTCCCCAGCCCGTTGATAACATTGACTTGATTTGTAAATCTGACGCTGAGCTCGTCAATGGTCTCACTAGGCTCCATTGCAAAGGCATCGAACTTCTGAAGCTCTAACTCGAGCTTGTTCTCTTTGATCTGCGGGGTTCCTTGGCTCAGTACAGCTAGGGCATCCCAAAGTTCTTTTGCTGTCTTGCAGTCTTGCACCTTCCCGAGATGAGAGTCACTGAGCGTTGTCAGTATTGCGTTTCGCGCAACTCAGTCGAGGTTGTGCAACTTTTTCTCTTCTGGCGTGAAAGCTAATTTTTCTTTAGGGATCTTAGCACCAGTCTGTGCTCCTACACCTCCCACAACGGCAAATTCTACGCTGTCGATCATGGGAATGATGGGTCCAGATTCAAGGACGTCCGTCATGCTGTCGTGCAGCGATGTGAGGTGTGCCTCCATTCTCACGCGCCATACCGTAAAGTTCTCTATTGAGAACATCGGTACTATCCGAATACCTGACATGTCAGACTTATGTGAACGAGTATAAGGATGAATGAAGAGATGCTTGTGCAGAGAAAACGTTTTCAGGATCTGTTCGAGAAGACCAGTAGTACAAAACCGACGATCAGAAGAACACCGTAGGCTCTGATACCAATTCTTGGTCCGGAGACGATAGTCAGGTGTAGAGGGGGGGGGGGTGAATACACCTAATCACAGTTTCTTTTTCTCAGAACTTGAAGGACAGCTGAGCTGTAGGTTGCGACTGATGAACAGTGCCAGATATTAACCTTCGATCACGGGTCAGAGTGTGTCAGCTACTGAGCTCTTCTACTGACTTAAGTCAGTTGTTGAAACTCAGTCGGAGACGTTTGTGCGGATAAGTGTGTGGGGCCCGTAGATTCGTCTCTGTTTGAAAATGTATTTTCGCAAATCAAAGTCTTTTGGCTGGTGCGCTTTTATAAATACGTTTTATGCAAATATATAATTTTAAACCAGTTTGTATGCAATGCAATAAAACAGTAAATAACACACGCAATTTAACGTGGTTCGGATACGCAAGATCCTACGTCCATGGTCCTGACAAGGCAGGAGAACTTGTTGATTAATCTGAGCAAGTCTCAGCAAGGAATCTGTGCACTAGACAGACCCTTCTAATTTATAGTCCTTAGCGACTTTACAAATCAAACCGAAGTTTGAAGGGTTGGGATAATCTCCAACTAGAAGGAGTTCTTACAGTAAGAACAATTCACAGAAAGTGAACTCCTTCGAATTTCTAAGCTATAAATATGGCAATGAACTTAGCTAGAGAAGAAAGGGATCTAAAGATAACTCTAGAGAGAAGAACTAATGATTTTCTATGAAGGCAAGTTCTTCGCTGGATGATCTTTAATTTGCTAGAGTGTTTGTGAGCTTGAGCGTTTTCCCTTGTGAATCCCGTGCGTGGAGCTCGGATTTCTTCTCTATTTATAGTTGTGAGCAGGCATATGTCCGTTGGAGAAGACGATGCCACGTGTCACAAGCTTCCAAAGAAAACGGCCATAATTTCGAATTGTTGCAGCAGGGCAGTTAATACTGTACATGAGAGCAGACTTTAGTTGTTTGGAGCAGATAAAGTGTGTCGACTTCTCATTGGTCGAGGTTTGTGGTAGGTGAGAATGTGTCAGAGATTAGAGTTGACTAGTCCACATCCTCATATGATCTTCTGCTGAACTTCGAAAAGACTTATACGACTGGGTCATTTTACGTCGGATCTGATAAGAGACTCAAGACGTCTCTGTCTTCTTGGGTGAGTCGGCCGACGAGCCGATAGGGCTTTGGTAGGTCGGTGATGACTGCGAAGGTCTTGAACTTTGCATTATGTTCTTACGCCGATAACTATCGCCGATGGGGTATCTCCCTCCGAGGTCGGATACGGTGAAGTCGGAAGAATGCAAGCGATTACACCGATGACGTGGGGTTCGGAAAGTAACGTCGGAAGATCGGCCCAACGGTTTACCCCGTACAGGACTTAGACAAAAGATAAACAACTACAAAAAGTCTAGCCTATACATCAGCTAATCCTATCGACACTATACTACTGATATCAGCTGGGTTTTGGGATCTTCAATTCCATAGTACTACTATGATTTCCCCAAATATTATTTTAACCACTAATCAGCTGAATACCATCTACTGACTCATAACCCAACAATACTTTTATATATAAAAAAACACGAGTAATTTTTATATAACAATCTTAGATATCAATCACATCGTAATGTCTCCATAGAGTAAAAATCTATGCATCTTTTCCTCACAATATTTTGTTGATTAGATATATAGTATACTTTTGCTAGCACGGATTCCTTGTTACTACGTGAGAATAAAAGGTGGCACAAATTATCCTCATTGGAATCAAATTATTCTGATTAATATGGCGTGATAAGATTTAGTGCACCTTTTAATCTAAGTGCCAAAATTACTTTCAACGTGTCAATCACTTCCAAGTTTAAATCTAGGTTTGCACGGACACATGACATGCAATATGAGATAAGACATGATAAGGACACAAGACATAACATTTTTTAATAACTCAGGACACAACATAATAGTTGAGTGTTAAATAAATTAATTTTTGTATTTCTTAATTAGTATTATGTGCAACTTGTACTAAAACATACTAGACACACTAATTAAAATATCTAATTATATTAGAGTGTCCAATATGAATCCCAAAATACGTTGAGATTTTTCTGAAGTATTCGTGCAACATAACTGCTAACTTAGAAACATAATCCTTTACTTATTTATACTTCCTTGCTACATATATGGAGTACATGATAGATATAAATGAACAGGAAAATACATGAAAAGATCTAAATGATGGGAATTTTCATTTGAATGGATTCCGATATGCGCCACACAAGTTTCAACGTGAAATGATTGATAGAAAGTAAGCCACACAGAGTTGAATTGGATTGGCATTCTGAATAAGTTGGTTTGGGATCAGCCAAATTTCATTAAATTTGCCAACTCAATGTTTTATATATCCCTCATGGGATCCTACAGGCCAGCTACCATTAAGAATCCATGCAATAATTGATCAACAAAGTAGGGTACCTTAGATTAATGTTAGGACATCATAAATCTTTGATAAGGCTCGAAAATGACAATTCTGTCATTATTCTATCAACCGAAAGCTTCAATTCTGTGTAGGTTATTAGTATTAATTAGGCTGAATTCGAAATTTAAATTGGAGTTAAATAAATTTACATGTCTGTGAATGGGATATTAATTGTAACTTTGTTTAGCATTTTGTGTGTTTAGCATAAGGTGGACTTTGCATGAGGGCGATAAGTAGGGGCAGGACCAATTTAATGATTTGTCATGTGAAAATGTCACAATTGAATGGTCCCTGATCGTGTGGGAAAAGAAATTATCCCAATCTTATGGATTGGAATTTGGAAGCAGAATCCTCCACCTCTCTCTCTCTCCTCACCCGCAACCCCTAGAGAGAGATTCCATAGCTCCAAGAACATAATAATATGATACTCCTAGTTCCATATTTTTTGTTCAATACTATTTTCTGTATTATCACTTTAATCAAACTAATTCCGTTTTCACCCAACAATGTTCCAACCATAATTTCATCATCGTTCGCATCTCGGTTATGCCAATTTTTGAACTTTCCAAAATGTTAAAGGTCAATTTTAAGCTTCAACTTCTCTAAAATCGCGACCTTAATCAACATATAGACCTATTAGATTCTTGGATTTTCAAAATCTTGCTCCAAGAGATGTCGTATGTAGTGATATTTCAACTCGACATGTTTTGTTCTTGAATGATTCAAGTTTATAATCATTGAGTGCGGGAAAAGTGCAGCAGCTAGCCATGAAGAATAAAAGTGACCCTTCTCATCAATTGCAGCTGTATTCTCAATAACACATAATCTAAGCAGCCTTTCAACAAACAAAGAAATAAAAACAGCCAAAGTGAGTAACCATTCATCTTCATCTTAGCTAGCTAGTCTGTATTTGGGGATTTGGCCTTTCTTGAGAACCGAGAGAGCATACTCGCCGGTGCTGATGAGGTCCTCAATGTTGTGGATCGATCGCTCCTCCGCGGCCACCACAAAAATGGCGCGAGCCTCGCCGCAACAGGTGAGTTCAGGCTCCTCAGCATCTGCCGGTACAACGACAGAAACCGACCTCTGCTCCGAGCCAGATCTTCTGCAGTAGCCCATATCAAACTTTTCGCCATTGGTGCCAACAATTTCTCTGCATTTCACCAAAGGAATGTGGTTCAGGCATTTCATCAAACACTTGGACTGCGCGAGATTCATCGCCGTCAATCCATCTCCCTTCTATTACAATTCGGTGATTCAATTGCAGAAATATTTGAGTTAGATTATAAAGAAATCACCTGGCAGTGGAGAAAAAATCGAAATTGGTCCTTTAATGTGGTCATTGTCCAATTTTGATCTTTATATCCGATTTTGGTCCTCTAACTTTCGCTCATGCCCGATTTTGGTCCTACGGTCAAGATTATTTGCCTGACAATGACGCGTGAACTTCGCTCAATGTCAGAAGACCTAAATTGACATGGTTCAAAGTTACAGGACCAAAATCGAACACTATTTATAATTAAAGAATCAAAATCGGACACTGTTAAACTTTATAGGACCAAAATTGGACACCGCAAAGTTACGAAAATTGGATAAAAACTACAATTAAAGTATAAAAATGGACGAAGGCATAATTAAAGGACTAAAAATGGACAAAAAATATTATTATTATTTTTTTAATGTCAAAATCTACAATTTTCAATTGATATTTATTCGTGTAGATTTTCCATTTCCTAGTACCAAATTTAATTTGGTCAATTGCATGTTTGTAGATCTTGGTATTAAAAAATAATATTAATATTTTTTGTCAATTTTTAATCCTTTAATTATGCATTCGTTCATTTTTAATCATTTAATTATAGCTTTTGTCCAATTTTCGTAACTTTGCCGTATCCAATTTTGATCCTATAAAATTTAACAGTGTCTGATTTTGGTCCTGTAATTTTGAATCCTGTCCAATTTAGGTCCTCCGACTTTGAGTGAAGTTCACGCGCTATTGTCAGACAAATAATCTTGACTGTAGGACCAAAATCGAATATGCATGAAAGTTAGAGGACCAAAATCGAACAGTGCCACAATAAAGGACCAAAATCGGATAGTGACCATATTAAATGACCGATTTCGATTTTTTCTCCCTAGCAGTGAGTATTGGATTGAATTGGATGCTTGAAACTGAAGCGCTACTCCTTTGATTTGTTCTCGTAAGGGGCTTACCGAACAAATATTTCCCTCAATAAAAAAGAAAAGAAAATTCAAAATAAATAAATTGGAACGCATGTGTATGCTGGCCGGAAAAAGAAAACTATTTATGGGCCTAAGACCAAGCCCAAGCATATTACCATATCCTTTATCTTCTATTTCAGATCCCAAAATGCCCCTATCTAAGGGTAATCTTCCCACACCAGAAATGGTCTTCAGGAAGGGTATTATTGTCATTTGAAGATTGAGGTGTTATCCCCAACACTACTACAAACGCTGGTACGATCTTACCTGGAGCTACAGAGAGGGAGACGAGAAAGAGAGAGATCAAAATACTGAGAAAGATGGGGGGCGGAATGGAGACAAACAAGAACCGTTGGATCGAGGACTGGGCTACTGCCAGGGAGAATCTGGAACACAACTTCCGCTGGTCCCGCCGCAACCTAGCCCTCGTCGGAATCTTTGGCATCGCCGTCCCTGTCCTCGTCTACAAAGGCATCGTCAAAGAATTCGTACGTCTTTCTCAATTCCCACCAATTCATTTTGTGATCATTTTGTATTTTAGTATATTTTTCCCTTTTTCTCCTGGGCTTCTGTTTGAGCCCTAATCGAGTGCTTGATGCAGCGCCTTCCGCTGTTTATTTCGATTTTATTTCCTTTTTCCCTCATAAACGCGAAGTGTGTGTTGAATGTTGAATCTTTATGAGCCCTAGATAGGTGTTGACTGTTATTTTGTTGTGGATATTGGGGAAGAATGGTAGTCAATTAGATTATAGATATTAAGTAATTTCGTGCTTAAAATCAATTTTAAAGTTTTATCTTAAAATTTTCCTGATTGGAGTTCGGCGGATGTTTATGATTCAGCAAATGACGTACTAATATTGTGAGGTGAATGATGTTGCGATTAGCAAGAAAACCTAGATCTAGAACCTTCGAGTTGGTGCGAGAAGAAAACGAAAGAAGAAATTTTCATTGAGAATGATTCAGTAGTGATCGCATGCCTTACATCCATTATTTATACTAGTTCATAACTGCCTAACTACCGAGCTGAGCTGGCAAACAAAAACGTAAACAACTAAAACACGACTCTATTAGAATCAATCTCTACCCTTCATCTATTATCACTGAAACCAATGGCTGTGATGAAACTGACTTTGTAACCGCCTTCAACGAACTCTAACGGCTATGAAACAGCAACAGAATCTGTCTTCAGCTTTCTCCATCTTCCATCTCTTCATCCAATTCTTCAATCATCTTCTACATTCAAGATCGCGCGATTAAGAATCTCTACACCCCCCCTCAAGATGAACTCTATGTAAATCAGAGAGTGACATCTTGGAAAGAAGAAAACGAAATCTTGGCCCCGACAAGATTTTGGTAAACAAGTCAGCAATTTGTAATGTAGTAGATATAGAACTTGGCATAATAAAGCCAGCTTTATACTGATCTCGAACCACATGACAATCCATATCAAGATGTTTTGTCCTTTCATGAAATACCTGATTTTTAGTAATATGTATAGCTGCAGTGTTGTCACAATGCAAAGGTATAGGCAACTTCACAGTCATCTCGAATTCACCCAGCAGGTAGGAAATCTACTGCAACTCCCTCACAGTACTCCCAAGTGCCCTATATTCTGCCTCAGCCGTGGATACGGATACAGTAGTTTGCTTCTTACATTTCCAGGATATTAAAGCACTACCAAGAAATATGCAATAACCAGTTAAAGAGCGTCTTGTGGCCGGGCATGTACCCCAATCCGCATCACAAAAAGCCTGCAAATCAACACTACATTGCCTCTGGAAAAACAAGCGAAGAGGACAACCTTTCAAATACCTCAGTACATGAGTTGCTGCATTCCAATGGTGCTCATGTGGTGATGAAATGTATTGTCTCAATTGCTGTGTAGCATAAGAAATATCCGGTCTTGTCAGATTGAGATAGAGTAGCTGTCCAACCAATCTTCTGTACTTCTCAGGATCAGTCAAAGGAGAGGATTATGTAGAATGTAAGGTCAGTCCAGTAGGAAATGGTGTGGAAACAGACTTACATCCTATAAGTCCAGCCTGTTCAATCACATCAAGCACATACTTCCGTTGAGTCGAATAAGTACCTTGTTCTCCTCTTGCAATCTCCATACCCAAGAAATATCTAGCTGGTCCAAGATCTTTGATAGTGAATTTGTCATGCAAAAACATCTTCAATTCCTCTATGCCAGTTATATGAGGTCCACCAATTAATATATCATCCACATAAACAAGTAGTGCCACGAAGGTAGAACCAGAACCCATAGTAAACAAGCAATTATCATGAACACTCTGAGAAAAACCATAAGAAATTAGGGCCTTACTGAATTCAGCATTCCATTCCCTTGAAGCTTGTTTGAGGCCATACAAGCTCTTGACTAACTTGCACACCTGCCCTTTCTGTGCCTTCAAGTATCCTTGTGGTGGCATCATGTATATTTCATCTGAAAGATGGCCATGTAAAAAAGCATTGTTAACATCTATTTGATGCAGAAACCAGTCATTAGCTGCAGCCAAAGCAATAAGCATGCGTATGGTTACTGGTTTGGCTACTGGTGAAAATGCTTCTTCATAGTCTATCCTTTGTTCCTGTTTGTACCCCTTTGCCACTAATCTGGCTTTAAAGCGTTCCACACTTCCATCTGAATTTAATTTGACCTTGTATACCCATTTTGATCCTATAGCACGTTTACCTGAAGGTAGATTTGTCAAAGTCCAGGTTTCATTGGCCTCCAATGCATCCAGTTCAAGCTTCATAGCATCTTGCCATTCCCTAATTTGACTGGCCTCTTTATAAGAAGATGGTTCTCTGATTTCAGTAACATTGGCTAAAAACTGATTATATGGCTGTGAGAAGATTGGAGAAGATGTGTATGGGAATGTTGGGGGGGTGAGTAAAGGACTACATTCTGCAGTAGGAGAGTAAGATTCACTTGTGTGACAAAGTCATTTAACCAGGCTGGAGCTCTAACTTGTCTTCTTGGTCTAGGAACTAGGACATTAGGAGAACCAGATCCTTCATTTTGGGAAGAAGGGATAATGGAAGAACTGTTTGGGCTCTCTATGTCAACTGTATAGTTTGAGGTTTCTTCATTTGTTGTAGGAGTAGAAACAATATTATCAGATAATACCTCATTGTGTAATGAAGGTACCTCATAGCTCAAAGATGGAACAAAAGATGGTGACTGTGTTGGTTCTGCAGAAGAGACCTCATTGTCAAGATCTGCAAAAGGAAAGTTGTTAGGGAAAATTTTTACATCCCTAGAGATAATAACCTTATCATTATCCAAATCATATACTAAGTAAGCCTTTTGATCAGTTGCAAGACCTATCAATATGCATTTGGAGCTCTTGCAATCAAATTTCTTTCTCTGTGGTTGCACCACTGCTGAATAAGCCAGACAACCAAAAGGCCTCAAAAGTGACAAATCTGCTTGTTTTCCACTGACAGTCTGGTATGGAGTAGCCCAATTTAAAGTCTGATTGGGAATCCGATTAAGAATCCAAGTTGCTGTGAGAATGGAGTATGGCCAGAATTTTTCAGGAACCTTGCTATGAAACATCAAAGCCCTAGCAATCTCCAGAAGCGATCTATGTTTTCTTTCAATCGTCCCATTCTGCTGAGGTGTATAGGGACAACTTTTGATATGAATAATACCAAGCTCCATAAACAAGGCACGAACAGAGTTGTTGACAAATTCAGATCCATTGTCTGTTTTGATCTTGAGGATAGAACATCCATACTGAGTTTGAACCATATTAATGAACTGTTGTAGAATGCCACTCACCTGACTCTTGGATTGCATCAAGAATGTCCAAGTACACCGTGAATGATCTTCCACTATGGTCAAAATATAGGAGGCATTAGCTATATTCTCCACATTATAGGGGCCCCAAACATCTACATGAATCAATTCAAAAAGAATATCACTCCTGTTGAGAATGGGAAATGGATTTCGGCACTGTTTTGCCTTGTGACAGATGTCACAGATAGCAAGCTTGGCCTTGGCTTCTGCACTGCATATATCTTTTACTTCTGGAATATGTTGTAGAGCCTGGAATGAGGCATGTCCAAGTCTAATATGTCAGTCTAAAAGTCTTGAGAAGTGTGAGGAGCCATATTAATATGGTGTAAAGATGAACTCTTCTCCATTACATATAGTCTGCCATGAGCTTTTCCCATGCACAGAATATGATCACTTTCTATCTTCTGTACCAGACAGTAGGCTTGGTAGAACGTGCATCTCACATTTAAAGCACTAGTCAATTGGTATGTAGAAACTAGATTGTGAGTGAAAGAAGGAACAAAAAACACTTCAGTCAACACAACACCTCTTGCAATCATTGCAGATCCAACTTCAAAAATCTGTTGAACAACTCCATTAGGTAAAAAAATACTCTGTGGAGGATTGAGTGGTTTCAGGTCATATAGCAAACTCTTGTTGCAGCAAATGTAGCTGCTAGCACCTGAGTCCATGATCCATACTTCTTCTCCTTCTGAATCTCCATAAAAACTAAAAGCATAATGTTTGTCCATTGAGCTGAAAGGTGTACCAGAAACCACATTGTTTACACTATTTGTACTTGTTGATGAACCAGTTCTCCCACTACTATTTAATTGAGTCAATGCCTTCTCGATTTCTTGTTGAATGTATTGAGAAACATTCCTCTGTCCAAATCCAATATCCCTTCCTTCATCATTACTCAACTGACACACAATGGACAAACTTTTGCTCCTTTTCATCCTTCAATTTCTTGTACCAGTCTGGAATTCCATTTAACTTGAAGCATTCTCCCCTCTCATGTCCAACTGCTTCACAAAAGGTACACTTCAGTTTCCTTCTTTCTTCCTTACTTAACCGAGGTCTAAATGAACCTCCATGCCCCTTGTTAGGTTGATTATAACCACTCCTATGGTTAACATTCATAACTGACTGTTCATTTTGATTTTCTAGACTGTTTTCCAGAATTAACTGCAGGATTCCCTATCACAGCCATAGCTGACTGCCCTACAGAGGCACCTTTTGAACATGTAATGTGCCTTTGATCCTCATCTTGACATACTACGTTATAGGCACGGTTAACTGTAGGCAGTGGATCATACATTAACAGATTACTCCTGACATTATCATATACATCACTTAACCCCAATAGAAACTGCATCAATTTCTCATTCTCACACATGCCTCTAGTACTTTCTGCTGCAGCATATACACAATTAGGAGGTGGCATCAACAAAGCTAGTTCATCCCAATAAGCACTCAACTGGCTATAGTATACAGTCACGGATTGATTTCCTTGCACATAGGTAGACAAATCCTTTTTAATTCGAAATATATTTGGACCATTGCTCTGGTCAAATCTCTGCTTAAGTTCAATCCATAATAGGTGAGCATTATCCTTCAATTGGAAGGATTGACACAGTTTTTCCGAGATGCAATTCATGATCCAAGTGAACACCATATAATCGCATTGAATCCAATCATTATAGCAGGCATGATTATAACTAGGTTGTGGAAGAGTACCTTCAATAAATGGCAGCTTGTTTCTTCCAACTAATGCACGATGCATCGCTTTGCTCCAAGTGTAATAGTTCTGGCCAGTAAGTGTTATTTTAACCACCTTCAATCCGGCATGGTCATGCGGACTGAGGTAGTACACGTCTGTTCTGCGCATCTGATTTTCTCTTTGCATCACTGTGTTGTGCTCTAAATTCTGATAAACTTTACTGTTGAAATCCTCTCCTGATTGAACAGGATTCTCGTGGAACAGGTCGCGAAACGATCTGTTCGATCGATTGCTTTCTTCGTCTGCTAAAACTTCCCAAGGAATGTGTCTCTGCTTTGGCATCGTTGTCCTTGGATAGATCGTCGCTCTGATACCATGTTGCGATTAGCAAGAAAACCTAGATCTAGAACCTTCGAGTTGGTGCGAGAAGAAAACGAAAGAAGAAATTTTCATTGAGAATGATTCAGTAGTGATCGCATGCCTTACATCCATTATTTATACTAGTTCATAACTGCCTAACTACCGAGCTGAGCTGGCAAACAAAAACGTAAACAACTAAAACACGACTCTATTAGTATCAATCTCTACCCTTCATCTATTATCACTGAAACCAACGGCTGTGATGAAACTGACTTTGTAACCGCCTTCAACGAACTCTAACGGCTATGAAACAGCAACAGAATCTGTCTTCAGCTTTCTCCATCTTCCATCTCTTCATCCAATTCTTCAATCATCTTCTACATTCAAGATCGCGCGATTAAGAATCTCTACAAATGAAAAGAATGCAGCAGCAGGCTGTCGATGGACATTAGTTTATCAATCTTTCTCTTAGTTGGCCATTAGTTTAGCACATTAATCCATCCGTAGTGTTGCTGGAAGATTCCTGCTTTGACGCTCATACCTTTATTGTTATTTATTAGTGCTCAAATTTTTATTTCGGCACATATAGATACCAATGTGTGTTTCTAATCTTTGTTTTCACGGAGGAAAGTTCAGTGGCCTTTTTGACATGATCAACTGAAGATATATGTTTCAATTTAGTATACTCCGGTTTGACTTCTTAAATTCGTATTCAAGTCATTATAGCCTACTCTTCACTGTTTCTGTTTAAGAGGTACCAGGCACTGGGACCCGTATATAGATCAATATGTTTAATTTGCTTTTCTGTGTTAAAACTATTTTGTATCGTCAGATTAACTTCCTCAACTTATCTAGTGCTACCAGTTTACACTTTATACGAATTTAACTGCTTATCCGCTATACCTAAATTGGTGTCATTGTCCTCGATTATGATTTTCTAACTTTATTCTGTCACTGTCGTTAAAACTATGAGCATTTTTCTGGATGTTAACCTTGTTTTATGGGTCGGATACGTACTAGTTAAAAAATTGGATGTGTAGTTGTTGGTTAATGTATCCCATAAGGCTTTTGTCCATACATTTGCAACCAAAAGTGACTTGGGTCTTTGATCTTGGGTTCCTCTCTTACAAAGATGTCAGTCTTACTATCCTTTGATGATAATTAGGTTCACCGTTTCAGGTTGAAACATTAAAAGAACTGTTCCAATCACGTAGTGGTTTTATTTGTGCTATATATTCTACTCATATGCCCTGGTCCCCTTTTAACCAGTGCTTTGCAGTTTGCAACACAAAAATTCCATGCATTTTGACTACTGTTATGCTTAGTAAACACTTTATTTCTCAGCTGCTTGTTTCATTCTTGCTACTAATGATTCTGCTAGTGGGAGGCTTCTATTGTTCTTGTTGCATTGATAAGCCAGCAAGGCTCTGCTAGAGTCTGTGTTTATTCATGCTTATGCAAGACCAATTTCATGGTTTTAAAGTTTAAACCGAGTAATAACCTCATGATAATTTCTGTGGCAGCACATGCAAGACGAGGATGCAGGGAGACCACATCGGAAATTCTGGCTCTCGTGATTCACTGCTATTCTACTAAGAATCTGGCTGGAATTGCAAGACCAGAAATCTTCTGGGACATTCCTTGTCTGAACACGTTCAAGTTTTTCTGTTACTGCGATTTGGCATACCAAATTTATGCTTGAATAAAAACGGCAGACTTGTTGTGAGACTTCATTTATAATTGAAGTTTTGTTTTAACATATTCAATTTCTTTGAATTGAGCAATAACAGCGAAGCGCAACGAATTCGTCCCTTCTCGATCCTCCTTTGCAAGGACTCCTTTGCAAGGAGAATCTGTTTAGCTTGATAATGAAAAATGGACAATATGATATGGTGTAGGTGTACCTCCCACAGAATCAATTAACGGTAACATGCAATTGGGCCCAGACAAATGGCAGCATAGTGCTTGTTGGGTTGGATCCATCCATGATGACAATTATTCCCACTTCTCCCTCTCAACTTTACTATTCGCTCCGTTTCATTAAAGTTGATTTATTTTTCTTTTTGTTCCATTAAAATTGGTTTGTACTTTTTAATAATAATATTTTAATATAATTTAATGTATCCAGCTAACTTTATAGTATTATTTTACACACAAAAACAAGTTTTTTAAGTTCCGTGCTCAAAGGAAACAATGAATGTTTGTTGGGACAGAGCGAGTACATATTAACAATTATTGGAGGAATTTTGATGATCTATTTTTGGTAATAACTCTAAAGTATAGGAGGATTATATACATAAGCAGGTGGATCCGTATACTTGTGGGCCTCAAAGTTTCGCGGCTTTTTTTTTTTTTTTTTGTCATAATTCAATTGTGCGCACTGTGGAAAGCAATTATCACTCAACATAATCTGCTTGCCACTCAAGCCCAAAAGTCACATTTTACAATCAAAATATAAAGTAATTTTGAATTTAATGAGGCATAACTAAATTTGCAATATGGCTATATTTATGTAGTGTGACCCACCACTACAATATGGCTATATTTATGCTCCATTATTGACTCGTTGTCTAGTAGTAGATTGAAATAATAAGGTATGCAAAACTATATATATTTTGTTGTTCCTATTTAAAATAATCGATATTGTGGAGAAATTATGGAGATTGATTTGAGCGTATGTAATTCTCCGACTTTAGATCTGGCTTCCAGCTGTAATCCAGAATGTAAAGACGAACTATAATGCCACTCTTTCCTTCTCTTTCTCTCTCATGGCATCCATGATCTGAATTTGTAACTTATTCTTATTTTAGATGCAAATATTAGAAAAGTAGTAAATCAATTACTTTTTATGATAAAATAATAGACAGCCTAATAAAAGTAATAGTATTGATTAGCTTGGAAAATGAAATGAGGGATTTGCTCAAATAGTCCAAAACTACCACATAAAACAGAAATATAGCCAAGCTTTAAGTTTATATACATAAAATACTTTATTCACTTTTTATCAGAAATCATATTGTTTATAGGCTGATAGTAGTTCTTGAGGTAGGCCGATTGCAGAGAATTAAGATTTCACTCAAAGATTGAACGGTTTTTGTCTCACTATCGGCCTTTGATTCATACTCTCAGCCCCCTCGGCTCTCATTCACTTTTAATTGTTTCTTATCTAACCAGACAAAAGAGTACGAAATGACTGCAGATTAATTATTTCTCCCACAACAGTAACCTCTTTGGTACATAGTTATAACAATGGCTATACTTGATTTTTTATAGTGAGCTTGGCAACAATTCGTGTTGGTCCCGAGGTAAACGTTCAGGTGTTGGGGGGGAGGGGGGAATGAATACACCTGAAAACCTTTTCTCAACTTAGAACGCGGACAGTCCGATTAAGGAGATTGTCTGCTGAATGAATTCAGTAGACCAGACAAGCTGTTCTGGATCGCGTGGACAAAGTGACTGACTATACTGAGGCCTGCTAGCTGACTGATGTCAGAATTCAATACCGTTCAGTAAGAGTTCAGTAGCATGCGGAATAGTGTAGGCCCAATTCAGTTGAGTTGAAAACGTTTTTATTAAAAACTGTTTCAGTAGATTAGTGCACTCAGTTAAGCTTTTCTAAAACTCCGTTGTATGATTTTGTAAATAGGTTTTCAGTATGAACAGTAAATCAATGCAACAGTAAATGAACACATCAATTTTAAAGTGGTTCGGAGACTATTTTATTATACTGAGTTAGTCTCAGTTGGTTTGTACACTGGACAAACGCGGCCTTGAAGATTATACTGAGCAAGTCCCAGTTTACAAGGATCAAACAAAAATGTTTGACAAATTCTCCAACGATGAAGGAGTTCTTTACAGTAAGAACAGTTCAAGATATGAACTCCTTCGGTTCTAAGCTATGGATATTTCAGTGGAGCTTAGGTTAGAGGGAAAGGGAACAAGAAGAGGCTTCTAGAGTGAAGAACAATGAGGAGTAATCTCTCTGGGTTCGTGTTCTATCACTTGGATGCTAGAGGCTTTGATTCTATTAAGCTTGGTTCCCTAGAGCAGTGTAATTGCCTTTCGCGTTGAGTATTTCTCTGAAGTTCTTGCGGAAAGCTTGTGTTCTATCCGTTCGATGCTCGTATTTCACTGTTGTATTCTTCGATTTGATTTTTCCTCTATTTATAGAGGTGAGCTATGGATAGATCCGTTGGAGACGAACTGTCCACGTGTCACTCTCTGTGGGTAGCTAACGACTCTTTTAGAAATCTTGCAGAGTCTACCCTCTTTTTTAGGAAAGTAGTTGACTTGCGGCTTTTTACCAGAACTTTGACAGCTGGCTGCTTGTCATTGGTCGAGGTGTAGAAGGTTGTTGAGACATTCAAACTTCAAGGCAGATACTGAAGCTGACTTCTCTGATGTGTACAACCTCGGACAACTCTACTGATTTAACATTGAAAACTTCTGACAATCAAGGAGACTGTCAGGCCGTTGCTGAGTCTGACCGGGGGTTCAGTAGTATACTCCTGCTGAGTCCAACTCTACTTAAGGTCAACTCTGAGTTCAGTAAACTGCTCCTGCTAAGTCCAGTTCTACTGACTCTTTTAGTATGTTGCTCCTGCTGAGTCCAGCACTACTGAGTCTTCACACCATGGTACTGAGGCGGATGGTCTACTGAGGGTACAACAGACAGAACTCTGAGCCTGGACCATGCTGAAGGAAAGTCTACTAAGTCTGAAACTCTCATAGATCAAGGCGTTACAAATTACAAAGGAATGATTTACCTATCAAATTAGGGTTTTGGGATCAGCCAAATCTTCTAAACAATCTAATGCTGAATCATCTCCCAACAATTTCCCCCTATTTGATGATACCAAAACCTAACACTACAAACTATCAGATACAAACTCCTTACAAATATTACTAGTAGAATCAGTGGAGTTGTACGTCAAGTT
Source organism: Lavandula angustifolia (assembly GCA_028984105.1). Taxonomy (NCBI): domain Eukaryota; kingdom Viridiplantae; phylum Streptophyta; class Magnoliopsida; order Lamiales; family Lamiaceae; genus Lavandula; species Lavandula angustifolia. The sequence continues at coordinate 16,147,970 of CM054822.1, forward strand.
CTAATCTACTGAGGGACAAAAGAATTACTGAAATAACTCTCAACAATTTCCCCAAAACAGAAATTATGAAATCTAATCAAAAACTGACAAACACGGATAAGTAGTGAGTGTGTGAGTCAGTAATCACTTTGGTGATTCTAAGTGTTAAATTTAAAATAGATAGGCCATAGAGACAATGAGATGTTGCCAGGCCAAACAACAAAGATGCATGTATATATATAAATAAGTTTAGTACAGATACATCACTTGCTATTCTAAAAAAATAGAGAACCTAACAAGATCATCTTCTGAAACGCTGAATCCGTGCCTTAAAGTCTTTGGATTTATCTTCAGGCAGAGGGAGTCCATACATCTTGAAGGTATCTCCGCAGCTTCTGAATCTTGGGCACGTCTTTAGGATCGTTAGCATCAAGCTCAAGTGCAATGGCTGCGTTTCTGACCTCTCCTTCTATCACGCCAGTGTAGAGAGAACCATCCAGCTTCTAAGGTTGAGGCAATGGTCTGAAAGCTGGATTCTGAACATCTTCTTTATCCGCAGTGGCTTTCTCGACCATGTTGTAGATCTCTAAGTCACAGTTGAAGAGCCAGTCAGCAAAGGCGTCATTCTTCTGAGTTTCTGGCCAGTACTGCCAGATATAGTATCGCTTAATGAATTCAGCCTTCAGTGTCTCCCAAAGCTGAGTTTTCTCCCAATGCATCTACTTATCAACCCGAGGCCACCTATGTATCTTCTGATTGTTAGGTCTTCTGCCTCGTCTGTACTTGTAAGGAATCTCCCTATCCTTCGGCGGAGGAGGTCGAGGTTTCAGTCTTTCAGCTTCTCTCGCCGCTTCAACAGCCTTCTCCTTGGCCAGAGCCTCTTGCCGTCTGAACTCTTCTAGCTGATAGTATTGTGCTCTCTTATCTCGAGCAACAATACTGAAGTTGATCATTTTGTCCATAGTCGGCTCAGCTCTTTTCTTTTTTTTTTTGTTGCTGCTGCTGCTGTGAGTCAGTAGCTGTCTTCTCAGTTTCATGCTCCTTCTCTTTTTCTCTATCAGCTTCATCGCTGAGTTTTAGCTTTCTTGCAGGAGGCCTTTTAGCCGGTTTCCTCGCTGGAACCTTAAGCCTTTGCAGGAGCCTTTTTAGGCTTGTTTGCAGCTTCAGCCTCAGCTAACTCCCTTGCCAATTTCTCATTGACTTCAATCTGAGCTTGCTCAGCTGGGCTTATATATCTTTTGAGGCCTTTCTTCAGTGGGGTGGGGACCTTCAGTGGCTTCTTCCCCTTACCTGATACTGGTGGAGGCAGAGGAGGCTCTTCCTCATCTTCTGAGTCCTCCTCAAGGAACTCAGCAACTTCCTTGATATGTTCAGCAGAAGTTTTTGTTGCTGATTCCTTGGGTCTTGAGCCGCTTGGGCCAGTCTCAGCGCCTACATCACATGCGCTGGAGACGCCCTGGGCCTTATCCTTCTCAGTCTCTTCCCCATTAGGAGTTGAGTCAGTGGGAGCAGATTTGCTTGGAGTCCCTGGTACTGACTTCTTCCCTTTCACTATTCTTTCCCCCTTTTTGGCATCATCCAATATGCCTGGGGTGGGAAGTGAGACTACCTTGGCATTCAAAGCTGAGTAGGAAGTTGAGAGCCTTTCCAAGAATTTTTGCAGACCTTCGAACTTTATGTTTAGGTCGTTCCTCTCCATGATTAGGTCTTCACCGTATTTGAGGTGAGAGGTATCGATCAAGTCCTGAATGGTCATCAGCGTCGCATCAAACTTCTCCTCACATGCTTTCTGAATATAGGCAATCCTGAGCTCGTGAGCTTGAGTCAGTGTGGAGAGTCTGGATAAGTTTTCTGACTGTGCTGCCTTAAAGGTCTCCAGAAGAGAGGTCTGGGCAGCCGTTAGTGATGCTTTCTAATTCTCGAACTCAGCTCTTTGTGCGGTTAATGCGTTGTTGAGAATGGCTGAGAAATCAGGGGCAGGCGAGTTCTGAATTGAAGTTTTCAGCGCCCTGATCTCCTCGCACTGAGTTGTCGTAGCCTTTTTCCAACTCCTGTGGACAGCCTTCGCCAGGAGGTGATTTTATGTCCCTTGACTCTTAAGAGCCTTGGCTACTAAATGAGACTTTTGGCTTTTGGCACTGGGCGCAACCTCGTAAGCAGACTGCAGCAACATCTGTTCAGAGTCTAAAACATGAGAGGTTCCAGCTGCCGCCGAACCAGGAGGGAGGGAGCTGATAGGTAGATCAGTTGAGGGGGGTTGAGCTCCCTCCTCCTGTTGAGTACCCTTAGCAGGCTTCTTAGGGCCTGCATCACTGGGTGGGTCCTGATCATCCGGATCAAATCCCTCTGAAGGCGCGGCTGTTGAGGGGATTCAGTCCTCAAGAAGAGCTTAGATCTTCAAGGGAGCTTAGGTCAGAAGACTCAGAATAGGCTATCTGCTGACGGATCTCTAGCTCCTCGGAATTCAAGATCTCGCAGGATTTGAATCGGATAAGTCGATCGAGGGTGATCCAATCCTGGAACCTGATAAGCATTTGAAGCCTGGCCTTGTATGCAACATTCACCAAGTCAGAGTGACTTGTGATTTCTGGGATGGCCTAAGGGACTTCTCGGGTTGCTCTGTCCTAAAGAGTGTCAACCTCGTACCCGATTGTCTCAACTTCAGTGCTGGTCTCCAGGTCATCCACATCAATAGGAGATATAGTCTTCTCAGCAGATGGAAGACTGCTGAGTGGAGGTACATCCAGTGGGGACTGAGATGTAGGAGTTATAACCTCAGGTGCGGTCCCCTGTTCTGCTGAGGCCGCTTTCTCAGCTGAGGCTGCCTGCTCAGACACAACCTTTCCTACTGAGATTGTTTTCTCAGAGGAGTCTGAGTCGTTCCTCAATCTGAATGGGGCTACTACCATGACCTTCTCAGAAGATTTCTTCTGCTTCTTCTGAGGGGTAGCACCCTTCTTGCTGGTAGTGGAGGCCTTCCTCTTCCCTTTCCCTTCCTCAGTGGCGCCTGCGCTTATCCGCTGAAGCGCAGCAGCCTTGCTGTGGAATCGGATCTTCTTTGGGTTAAAGTAACCTTTATCAACGTAGGTTACGTTGTCGTCTCCGCATAGATCTTCAATCATAATCGACAACTTCATCCCATATAAGAGCTTGCCCTTGGCACTCAGACACCAAGTAGATCTATCAAACTTTGAGGCTTGTCTAAAACTCCTTCAAGAAGAACTCCGTCCAGTTGACCTTGGCCCTATCGTAGATGGCCATCATCATTTGTAGTTTTGGTCTGGACACCTGATCGAATGAGCCTGCTTGGCTCGTCAGAATCTGCGTAACTACGTACGCTAAGGGTTTTTAGGAAATGTAGCTCTGAATGACGTCGACTCTCCGTAGAAAATCTCTAAGTATTCGTCCAAGAGATCATCTTTATAACCAGCTATACCGATGCCACTGTCTGGCAGCCAGAAACTACGCTGAAGAGCTTACCTCACAGACATCTGTCTGACTTGAGCATTGGCTTTGGAGGGGTCAGCGACATGATGTATTGTGAAGGCACCAATAATATCCCCTTCTACCTCCTCAGAATTGAGGTAGAGCTCCGAAATCTGCCTCAGAAGGAAGTATGCTGGCTTCGTCGATAGAAAACCCTTAAGTCCTGATGCTCTGAGTGCATCAAAGACTTCGTCCAAAATATCCAGGCCGTAGGAATCAAATTCCATGATCGGCTCACACCAGACACGATCCTTCTCTAGGATCTCGATCATGTTCACCGGGACGATCACGGTAACGTTGCTGGGTTTTGCCATGACTTAATCTGCAGAGTTATGTATTAGTACTATAGAATATAGTAAATCAACATAAGTTCTAATAAAATGTAAAAGTTACCGTAATAATCTTTGATGGTGTGTTAATGCAGAAGCAAAAGTAGAAAATCTAGGTTTGATTCAGAGATTTTAGGGTTTTAGCAGAGCGAAAATAGCGGTTTCAGAATATATACATCGATATATATGATCTTGAAGATGAAAGGATTTTAGATCGACAGTTCAGTTTGAATCCTGCTATAAAAGATGGACGGTCTAGATTCAATATTACATAAAGCAATGAGTAAACTAGCCGCCTAAGTCAAGTCCAGTTGTATTTAGCCTATAGGAGTAAGTTGATATGACATGCATTTAATGCAAAGCAGAGTTCAGCATACATAGCATAGAATGTCGTGCATTTAATGAAACCGTTTATAATAAATGACATTCTTTAAGGCATTGAATACGGTGCTGAATAAATATCATAACAACATTTATTACTGGGTTGACTACTAAAAGAGATACGCAAACCTGTCAGCTGAACATTGTAGTCAGTTGATACCTCGTGTAGTTGGTTTCTGAATCTCTGTGTACTGGATGAGTTCAGTACTGAGAGTAGGCATTCCCCCTTGCTGAATGCTTCTCTCCAGAATCCTCTTACTGACTTGAGTCAGTAGAGTCCAGCAGACCTAGCTCTACTGAAAGTTCTCTCAATCTGGCTTCAACTAGAGGCTTGGTCAGTATGTCGGCCCTTTGATGGTCAGTATGGATCTTTTCCATCCTGATATCCTTCTTTTCGACATGGTCAAGAATGAAGTGGTGTTTGATGTCCACGTACTGGCATCTAGTACAAAGAACAGGGTTCTGAGTGATTGCAATTGTACTGGAGCTGTCGCAAAAGATCGGTACTTCATTCTGAATGACATCATAGTTGCGTAGCTGCTGTCTCAGCCAAAGGATTTGGGCGCAGCAACTTTCGGCAACCTTGTATTCAGCTTCAGTAGTTGATGTAGCTACTGAGTGTTGTTTCTTTGAGAACTATGAGATGAGCTTATTGCCGAGGAACTGACAAGTTCCTGAAGTTGATTTTCGGTCAATCCTGCACCCTGCGTAGTCAGCATCAGAATAACCAGTTAGTTCAATATTATCATCTCCTGGATACCATAAACCCATGTCAGGTGTTCCTCTGAGATAGCGGAGAATCTTCTTTGCTGAGTCCATATGGCTCTGCTTAGGATTCACCTGAAATCGAGCACAAACACCTACAACATAAGTTATGTCAGGTCTAGTAGCAGTTAGATATAATAAAGAACCAATAATTGCACGAAATTCAGTAGGGTCTACTGATACTCCCTCTTTGTCAAGATCGATTTTCATGTTCGTGTTCATCGGGATCTTGATTGATTTGCCGGATGTGCAACCGAATTTCTTGATGAGGTCTCAAGTGTATTTTCCTTGATTGATGAACGTTCCTTTCTCTGATTATTTGACTTGAAATCCAAGGAAATAATTCATCTCTCCCATCATTGACATCTCGAATTTGTCCTTCATAATTTTCTCGAACTGCTGACACATAATGACATTCTTCGAACCGAATATAATGTCATGTACGTATATCTGCACAAGTAAGATGTCGTTGTCTAGACGAATGCTTAATAGTGTGCGATCCACTGAGCCTTTCTGAAAACCTTTCTGAAGAGGAAACTCTGATAGGGTATCGTACCAAGCTATGGGTGCTTGTTTTAACCCGTACAGAGCCTTTCTGAGTCTATATACTTCATGTCCCTGCCGAGACGCTGTTCTACATAGACTTCTTCTTTCAGTACGCCGTTCAGGAACGCTGACTTCACATCCATCTGATATACTCTGAAGTGTTTATGTCTGATGGCCTCCAATCTTGTAACTGGAGCGAACGTTTCATCGAAATCTATCCCTTCGGCTTGACAATAGTCTTTTGCCACGAGTCTAGCTTTGTTTCTTACTATGACGTTATTTTCATCTCGCTTGTTCTTGAAGACCCATTTAGTTTCGATCACATGTTGATGTCGGGGTCTGTCAACAAGCTCCCATACGTCGTTCCTAGTGAACTGATTCAGCTCCTCTTACATGGCAGTGATCCAGTCAGCATCTTTAAGTGCGCCCTCAATTGACTGAGGTTCTTCAGTAGACAAGAAGCAGGAATATAAAACACTTTCTCCCTGACTGAATCTGGATCTTGTCTTTACACTTGCTGAAGGATTTCCAATGATAAGGTCTGAAGAGTGAGCATCCAGCCACGATCGACGATGTCTTATCTCTTCATCTGAAATTTTTTCAACATATATAGTAGGTGAATTAGGCATTTCAGTTGTACTATTATGAGATTGAAGCAATTCAGTGACAAGAGTTGGGTCTACTGAGTCACCAGGTTCAGGGGCATTAAGCTCAGGAACGTTAATTGTCCCCCCCTGAGTTGTTATTCTCAGTAGAGGTCTTAGTTACCACTTGGGTTTCTTCATCGACCTGAGTTGCCTAGGATTGATTCTGTTCAGTAGAATCAATCTGTTCAGCTACATTTGCTGCTGGCTATGATTCAGTAGTCTTGACATCATTATCCTCTTCTGAATCATCATCCCAACAAAGCTAGATCTTTTCAACGTTATCCTTTAAGCTTAGATCATGTAGTTGTTTACTGATGTCCTCAGATTCTGAATTTGAGTTTCTTGTCATGTTCTCAGTAGCAAACTTATTAAAGACAACATGAGGGCTTTCCTCCACGCAAAGGGTCCGGTAGTTAAAAACTCTGAAGGCTTTGCTGACTCGGGAGTAAGAAGACTCCCTGGTCTGACTTGCTATCAAAAGTCTTTAACTGATCATTTCCATTATTATGGATAAAGCACGAACACCCAAAAATATGGAAATGAGATAAGAGAGGCTTCCTGCCGTTCCATAGTTCATATGGTGTCTTCTGATGTTGCTTTGTCAGTAGTGATCTGTTCTGAGTGTAACATGCAGTATCAGTAGCTTATGCCCAGAATTTAGATTGGAGTCCTGAGTCTGAGAGCAGGGTTCTTGCTGCTTCTTTGAGTGTTCTATTCTTCCTTTCAAAAAGGCGTGTGTGCACCAGACGTCTCATGCTCAATTCCTTCAGTTTTGCAGAACTCTTCCACCATCGAATTCAGGAACTCTGTTCAAATCTGTCTTACGACCCTGGTGGTCTCAGACAATTTCTTTCCACTCTGATCAACAAACTTCACCACTGGACTGGTTGATGTTGACTTCTGAGGCTTTACAGGTTCAGGAGTCCTGATCTTCTGAGGTGGTGGACTGCTGACCTTAGCCTTTTGAACGGCCTTTTTCTTCTTCTGACTCTTGGAACCCCTTCTGACAATAGGATCATAATAATATGACCCATATTGAGTTGGATGTGTCAGCTGTGTCAGTCCATACTGATCAACCCACTTGACTCTGTTGGTTCCCCCTTGACTGTACTGGGGTGATTTTGAGCTGAACTTTGAGTCAGACTTCTCATAGCTCGGATGAGGTGCTTTCATCTTCTGTTTGTTCTTTGCTAGGAGGTTCAGTGTTCTGCATTGATCATCTCCCCTTGAATAAACCTATTAGTTAGCCGATTCTCTAAGCGTGTTTAGGCTTCATGGCTGAACCCGAGTCCCTCCTTGCAGTGTTTAGGCTTATTTTTGGTTAGCATCGCCTCAAGCTTTTTCTCAGCTCCCATATACCGCTCTGTCATCAGGTTTCTCCAGATATCGTCACTCCTCTTGAGAGTTTCAGGCTCGGTCTGAAGTCCTGAGAACTTATGCTTCAGTAGACTCAATTCAGTATCTTTCTAAGTTAAGCCCTTGGTCAGTACTGAGATCAGATCTTCTTGTTGGTGAGACTTGGTCATCAGAGAGTTAATCTCCTCCCTGAGTCTCATAACAAATCCTTCCGACTCAGTAGCCACCTGACTCTCCTCTGATTTTCCACTTTCAGGGCATCCGACTCCTGAAGAGTCTTACTGAGCTGCAAACTTATCTGAATCTGCTTGTCGAGTAGTTCTTCGTAGGCAATCGCGACGTCCAGATTCTCATCTGCACCTAAAATAGTGTCTTGTGTGCAGTGTGAAGAAGATTTAAATGGTTCATGAGAGTTTACCTCATCCTCTTCTCCTGCCATTAGACACCTTTCAGTATTTTCTTCAAGCTCTTGGGCCATGAAGGCAGCTTCATCATCTGATGAATCCATGAAGGAGTCTACTTCTTCTGAGTCGTCCGAGAGTTCACCAGCAATGTAGGCTTATCGCTTCTTGATGAACTTCTCCCTTTGAGCTTTTCTTGCAAATCTTTCAGTCTCGAGCTCGGGGACGGTCGTGCGATAGTGTCCTGGCTTCTTGCAGTTGTACCAGGAGGTGATTCTGCCTTCTCTGTTCTCACTGTCTTTCGACTGTGGAGAGTCCTCATGTTTCCTGCATTCAGAAGTATGTGATTCAGGAGTGCGTTTAGGTGAGTAATCAGACTTACTCTTTGAGTCTCTGACGACTCTGGAAAGTTTTCTGCGCCGCTCCTTTTCCTTCTACTATTTTATTGCAAGCAGTGCATATCGCTTAGCTAGGCTTCGGTCTTGTAAGTCACTGGTTGACGGCTCAGCTTTGCTAGACGTTGGAGCTGCTGTGCTGACTGATGCTTTAAAGGCATGATCTATTTGGGTGTCAGCTTCAGCTCGTTGCTTCCTCCGTGGTAGACCGAACTCAAACTCATCAGCTTTTAATTCTAAAAATATATGATCAGGAGAAACAATATCAAGATCAGAATGTCTAAGCAATGTAGCAAAGGGAGTCCAATGTCCGTCTGGCAGTTCTCTCAAGATTTTGAGATTCATCTCTCGGTTGGAGAACGTCTTTCCCAGCCCATTGATTGTGTTCATCAGATCCATAATTCTGACATTAAGATCTTCCATCGTATCGCCAGGCATGAGTGACAATCTTTCCAGCTTCTGGAGTTCCAGGGCTAACTTGTTAGCTTTGATCTTCTAAGTCCCCCGACTCAGTAGCGCTAGAGCATCCTAGAGTTCTTTGGCTGACTTGCAATCCTGAACTCTCCCGAGATATGAGTCGCTCAAGGTGGTCAGTATGGCGTTCCTGGCAACCCGGTCAAGATTGTGAAGCTTCTTCTCTTCTGGAGTGAAGAGGCTTCTGTCTTTAGCCACCTTCACTGCTCCACCTCCTTGTTTTGGATATTGGAAAGCAACACTATCAACCATAGGTACGATAGGTCCGTCTTCCAAGACCTCTATCATGCTGTCGTGGAGGGAAGTCAGATGTGCTTCTATTCTGACTCGCCATACCCCGTAGTTCTCTACTGAGAACATGGGTACCATCCTGATTCCTGAGATATCAGACATGTTAGGTAATGATATGGATGAAGAATGATATGCAGTGAAAACATTTTCAGGATCCGTTCAAGTAGACCAATTTCAGATAACAAGAGTCTTAAAGAACTCCTGCTCTGATACCAATTGTTAGTCTCGAGGTAAACGTTCAGGCGTAGGGGGGTGAATACACCTAAAAACTTTTTCTCAACTTAGAATGTGAACAGTCCGATTAAGGAGATTGTCTGCTGAATGAGTTCAGTAGACCAGGGAAGCTGTTCTGGATCGCGTGGACAGAGTTACTGACTATACTGAGGCCTGCTAGCTGACTGTTGTCAGAATTCAGTACCATTCAGTAAGAGTTAAGTAGCATGCAGAATAGTGTAGACCCAATTCAGTTGAGTTGAAAACGTTTTTATTAAAAACTATTTCAGTAGATTAGTGCAATCAGTTAAGCTTTTCTGAAACTCTGTTGTATGATTTTGTAAATGGGTTTTCAGTATGAACAGTAAATCAATGCAACAGTGAATGAACACATCGATTTTAAAGTGGTTCGGATATCAACAATCCTACGTCCACTGTCCCGAAAAGATCAGGAGGCTATTTTATTATACTGAGTTAGTCTCAATTGATTTGTACACTGGATGAACACGACCTTGAAGATTATACTGAGTAAGTCCCAGTTTACAAGGATCAAACAAAAATGTTTGACAAATTCTCCAACGATGAAGGAGTTCTTTACAGTAAGAACAATTCAAGATATGAACTCCTTCGGTTCTAAGCTATGGATATTTCAGTGGAGCTTAGGTTAGAGGGAAAGGGAACAAGAAGAGGCTTCTAGAGTGAAGAATAATGAGGAGTAATCTCTCTGGGTTCGCGTTCTATCACTTGGATGCTAGAGGCTTTGATTCTATTAAGATTGGTTCCCTAGAGCAGTGTAATTGCCTTTTGCGTTGAGTATTTCTATGAAGTTCTTGCGAAAAGCTTATGTTATGTTCGTTCGATGCTCGTATTTCACTGTTGTATTCTTCGATTTGATTTTCCCTCTATTTATAGAGGTGAGCTATGGATAGATCCGTTGGAGACGAACTATCCACGTGTCACTCTCTTTGGATAGCTAACGGCTCTTTTAGAAATCGTGCAGAGTTTACCCTCTTTTTCAGGAAAGTAGTTGACTTGCAGCTTTTTACCAGAACTTTGATAGCTGGCTGCTTGTCATTGGTCGAGGTGTAGAAGGTTGTTGAGACATTTAAACTTCAAGGCAAATACTGAAGCTGACTTCTCTGATGTGTACAACCCGGACAACTCTACTGATTTAACATTGAAAACTTCTGACAATCAAGGAGACTGTCAGGCCGTTGCTGAGTCTGACCGGGGGTTTAGTAGTATACTCCTGCTGAGTCCAACTCTCTCGAAGGTCGACTCGAGTTCGATGCTTCGCCTGCTGAGTCCGGTTCTACGACTCTTTCGGTATCTTTGCTCCTACTGAGTCCAACACTACTGAATCTGAACACCTCTCAGTATGCTGCTCCTGCTGAGTCCAGCACTACTGAGTCTTCACACCATTGTACTGAGGCAGATGGTCTACTGATGGTACAACAGACAAAACTCTGAGTCTGGACCATGTTGAAGGAAAGTCTACTGAGTCTGAAACTCTCAGAGATCAAGGCGTTACAAATTATAAAGGAATGGTTCACCTATCAAATTAGGGTTTTGGGATCAGCCAAATCTTCTAAACAATATACTGTTGAATCATCTCCCAACAATTGGTATATTATCACAAATTAAATTGTTGATTTCTACATATCTACTTTTGGGACTAATTACAAATGTTATATGCAATGATTAAAAGTTAATAGACCACTTAATTGCAGTATAGCAAATTTAAATAAGTTGTTTTTAATTTTTTTCACCATATAAGTATTTTTTAAAATATTTATAATAAATTTTTTAGTTTTTTTTGGAGCTTAAAATAAGTCATAATATGCAGAAACTCGGTCAGATGATACTTTAAAGCATAAACAAAAATAACTGAAAAGCAGTTTATGAGAATATTTGTATTACAACTTTTTCTAAAATTAATTTTTTTTTATAATATTGCAAACACTAACTACTTTTGCTTAAGAAAAAATTTAAACAACTTTAAACATAAGTAATTAAAAGCTGGTTATGAAATTATTCCAAACAGTGTCTACATCATGAAGAAAAAAATATCTCCCGGTTTTGCAAAAAATTGCATTGAACCTTTTTAACAAGACCCGCCTAAAGTTAGGAATTACGTTAAAAAATATGAGCTTATATTCTACTAGTACTTTGTTAATTCTAAATACAGTTACCAAATTCAGTAGACTCCCGAATAAAAAGATTAAAAAAAAATCACTGTCGGATATGAATTTTGAAAAAATCAGCATTTGTTAGAAATGTAGATCGATAATTTATTTGGGGATCCTCATACAAAAATCTACCTACAATTATAATTTTTGGATGGATACGATTTCTTCTTTTTTCAGCTCAATAACGGGATTATTCGAATACTTGAGAGTCAAACGGCTCTAAAGCTGACATGGCACTCGATTCCAACAGCAGTAGATAAAACCCCATCTCTCCCACACCTGTCTGCACTCTGCACTCATTCCCACCACCACACCCTTCAACAATGGCCGCCTCCCTCACCCTCTCTCTCGCCGTCATTGCCATTCTCGCCGGCGTCTCTGCCGCTACCAACATTACCGCGATCCTCTCGGCCTTCCCCGAGTACAGCGAATTCAACGACTTACTCACCAAAACGAAACTCGCCGACGAAATCAACAGCCGCGAGCCCGTCACCGTCTGCGTCCTCCCCAACGGCGCCCTCTCCTCCTACACCGGAAAATACCCCCTCAGCGTCGTCAAAAACATCATAGCCCTACACGTGTTGCTCGATTACTTCGACGCGCCCAAGCTCCACAAAATCTCCGAGGGATCCGTGCTCTCCACCACTCTCTACCAGACCACCGGAAACGCCGGCGGCCAGCTCGGATTTGTCAACATCACCGACGTCAAAGGCGGCAAGGTCGCCTTCGGATCCGGCGTCCCCGGCTCCCCGCTCGACTCCACCTTCTCTAAATCCGTCAAACAAGTTCCGTACAACCTATCCGTCATCGAGGTCACCAAGGCCATCGCTCCTTCCGCGATTTTAACGGCAACGGCGTCCGACGTCAATATAACGGCGTTACTGGAGAAGGCGGGGTGCAAAACGTTCGCGTCTCTGATCGTCTCTAGCGGAGTTGTGAAGGTGTACGAATCGGCCGCTGACAAAGGTTTGACCATTTTTGCGCCGAACGATGAGGCCTTCAAGGCGGCGGACGTTCCAGATCTGAGCAAGCTCACCAATGCTGAGGTTGTCTCGCTCCTACAGTATCACGCCCTCGCCAGCTACACACCCGTCGGAACTCTCAAACAGACCAAGGGCACGATAACTACTCTAGCCACCAACGGCGCCGGAAAATACGATCTCAGCGTGAAGACAGCCGGTGATTCAGTGAGTCTCGACACCGGAGTCGACTCTTCCAGAATCGCCAAGACCGTGCTCGATTCAACTCCTCTCTGCATTTTCACCGTCGATAGTGTGCTTCTACCGGTCGAACTTTTCGGTAAGGCTCCGTCTCCGGCGCCGGGACCTGCTCCGGATGTTTCCCCGTCTCCATCTCCGGCGGATGCTCCTACTCCGGCATCCTCTCCTGAACCTGCTGCTGCACCGTCCCCGTTCCAGTCCCCTCCGGCCCCTCCGAAGAGCTCACCTGATGGATCTCCGTCGGAAGGTCCGACGGCCGACTCTGAGAACAGTACCACTGACAAATCCGGCATTGCGGTTGTAGCTCCGGCTGCGGCGAAGATTCTGCTCACAGTGTCAGTTTCGATGTTTGCTTGCATTCTCATGTCCTAAATCGTCAATTCGTCCAGGTTTGCTTTTTGTTTATTTATATTTCGTTTCTTTTGTGCAATTCTGGAGCTGTTTGTCAGTTGCTCCATAGTAAGGCATTTTAGTCTTTTCCTTTTTCCATTTCTTTTTTCTTTTGTATTTTTGGTTTAATTGTTGTGTTTATTTATTTAACATAGTAATGAGAGACAGATTGATTGTGCATTCGAGTGATTTCTTTTTCCTTTATTATTATTATTATTATTATTATTATTTCTTTGTAAAGTAAATAAAATTGTGGTCTGTCTGTGTAGTTCTGGTTTAAAGTGTCGGTTGTAATGATCTGTCTGGGGAGTTCTGGTTTAAACTGTCGGTTGATGGAGCCTCCTTCACGTGAGTGAGAAAATTTTGTGGGGACCACACCTCAATTTTGAACTGCGATTAAGGTTTGGTTTACAAATTAGACTACTCAAAAGCAGACAGGAGTTAGCAATAGTGGTAGATATTCTCAATTGCTCTTTTTTGGAAAATATATAACATACGCTCTTTCTTAACGGAAATGGAAATTGTGTCCGCGTGGGTTAGATTCTTAAAAGTGGTTCATACAATCTTTTACTATTTTCGGGAAATGCCCGATAAAAGAAATGTGTCACGGAAGTATTCTTTGCTAATATGCATATTATTTTAGTCATATTTAATTATTCTATACCAAAGAAGTCATTGTAGCTTGGCTTACACTATTACAAAATATATTTGTCAATATTAATCACATTTAACCAAATGAAAATCTCAATTAAACATAAGATTCTTTTTCTTTACTTCTAAATTAAGAAAATAGTCCATTTACATCACATGCTTCCATTTTGGTCTTCTTACTTGAAGATGGTTATACTTGCACATGCAGACATAAGGGGTGCGTGTAAATGCGAACTTATCTCAAATATATATTTAATGCACTTAGAATTTTTCGACAATTTAATATCCTCTTGAGATTGTATATTAACACTTTAAAAATTAATTTCACACTTCCAAATAATAAATTCTGTTGATGTCCTTATTTATAGATATCTTTTACTTCATTCTATCAAATTAGAAATTTCATAGATGTCATTCTAGACTTAACAATTGGATTAAGTTTTCCAATCTCTACTTCTGGTATTTAAATGTCTTTTTTATGTAGTAAAAATAAGAGATGAGGTTCAACAATAAAATTTGAATCCCGTCACATCCCTTAAGTTTTTCATTCTCAAAACAAATTCTTGCTTTTGCAATCATTTATCTCAAATTACTGACCACTAGATTTTTATTTATCTCTAACTGCTTCAAATCAAATACTACCATTTACTTTTCGGATATTTGCCCGTGGATAAAAATATTGTTTTTCTTTGCAAATACTATTAAATCCGGTCCTTTTCGATAGCCATAATCATAATATGCAACATTGGATTTGGTGAGATCCTGTAAATACTTAGCTACAAAAAAGAGTTCTGATAATAAATGCTCAATTTTTTGCGCTCATCTCATAGCTCTTTTTGTCGGCTCTTGCATATAGCATTATCACCGACAATACCTAAATATCTACATACTTATTTTATATTCTCTCGTTGTTCAATACTACTATTTAGTAAAGATATTCATGTACATTAATCTAAATGAGACAATGAACCTTTTATACATTTGTGTTGGACATGCAGTCTAAACATGGCACATCGTAGTTTAGAAAAATTATAAAATATATAGTAACTATCTACTTCAACAAAACATGATAGAAAGAAGAAAATGGTGGAATATGTAAATGTTTAAAAACATATGATAAGAAAAGTCGTGTTTTCTAAAATACCTAAATCCTTATAACAAAAGGTAAATTTACCAAATCCTTATAATTGCTACACAAAATACTCATATTGACTTAAATATCTCAACTTTTCAGACTTGTCAGCCTGCATATAATGATTAGTTCGTTATTTTACATTATTTTGTGCGTAAATGATTGAATTCCGTCAAGTCCAACAAAAATACGAATCCCGCTCAGTTGTCCCGGTCAAGTCCCGCTCAGCATGTAGAATCTCGCTCATCTTTCTGGCACTGCAAGAAGCTGAATCCCGCCCGACGTCCCACTCGATGTCCCGCTCATCAGCCCCCTCGTGTCCTGCTCGTGTCCCGCTCGTCTTTAGAAAAAAAACTCATGAAAATCTACTCAAAATCCTACTCGGGTCCCGCGAGGTCCTGCTTATAGCCCGACGTCTGCCAATTTGCTATATGATCGAGGCAATAAGACATATGGTGGAACATTGGTGTGACTAACATCGAGCAAAAGCCATGTCACAAAATAATGCGCTCACAATAGCTGTAGAGTAGACCTTTCACATCGCTTCACTGTTGTGTTAGTGAACGGAGACAAATTCAAGGTTCACAACAGAGCGTATCAATGGAGAGTTCAAATCAGCAGAAGCGCTTGTGAATGTCGTGTGTTCTCATGCTTGCGCTGCTATCAGGTATACTCTTGTAAATTGTATAATTATGAAATTTATTTGCAGTGTATTAATAAAATTTTCGTTAAGAGGGTTGTTGGCCTAAAGTTGCTCGACTTCATCTCAGACGCATACAAGACTGAAAATCGGAGGATGATATACGCCATAACACTTTATCCGGTGCCCCCCCATGCGAAATTGGTGGGTGCCATCAGATTTAGCCTCTATGGTTGTGTTGCCATCATTAATTAAACGACAGACAGGGCGACCAAAAAACAATAGACGACCCTCAGGTGCCGAAGCAAGTGCATTCAGTGGCAGAACACACGGTCCAAAAAATGCAGCATATGTGGTTGGTCACACCAAAATGAAGTGTCCGGAAAAGGAAGTTCCGGACACGCCTAGGTCGCAGGAATTTTTACAATTATGTTGTACTGTATTTTTATTTATCCGTCAAATTTTAATTTATTGTATTTGATTTCTAATTTATTTGCATTGTCGAATTTTAATTTATTTGCAATACGAAATTAAAACACAATAAATAATGTGAGTGAGATAGCAAGCGGGACTTATCCGCAGGACTTGAACTGATAATTGGTTGGATTTTGTCAAATGCCAGTCAAAGTCCAGCTCACGTGAGCGGGACATATGAGCGGTACTTGAAAAGAAATCCTGCTCCATTCTCCCGCTTGATAAACATGGGCGGGACTTGGACATAAATCCCTCTCGTTGGTCCCACAGGATAGTTCCGCTTGATTAGAAATCCCGCCCGGATGTAGTCATTAAATTCGTGTTTAGTTCGTAAATAAAAGATTTATATTCATAATTAATTCGTATGTAAGTTGTAGTTAATTTAATAAGAAATAATAAGTTAATAAATCATATTATCGAAAAAATATGTGAATCCATCATAAATCTATAAATCCTCATAAACCCGTCTTAGTAAAACACATTTCAAAGATCATCTGGCCCATCAATCGACGATACACGACCACATTGTCGGGCTGGTTTCCCCACTTCGCTGTCGGGTAAGTTGCAATGAAACGTTCTACTACCATACACGTCATGGGCCCACAACTGGACGAGTCGTATTGTATTAACTGTTAATCCTCAGGCATAATCTGGACAAGAGGCGATCGCTCTTGTCCAGATTCTCATAGCCGAAGTCATTGTTGGACCTATATATGGACCCAACAAATTCACTAGAGGTCTTAACTGGCTTATCCTACACTATCGGCTATGACCATTGCTTTGTGGTCGAGAGAGTCATACACATCAATCTTCCACTGACTAAAGTCGATGCGAACAGTGACCTAGTGATTGAAGCACAAACAAGGCATTAACAACTTAAAAAAATAATAAAAAATTATAATTAGTAATATAAAAATATAAAGTCAAATGGATAAATAATACGAATAATTAAATAAAAAATAGAATATTTATGTATTTCGCAGTATGTCACTTTTGTCTATAGGTGGACAAGTTTGCTCCGACTATATACTCCATGAGGCTATCATTCAGTTTTCACAACCTCTGATAGTTGTAGTCCACGTCGTGCATGTCACTATCCGATTCGAGAATGTATTTCTTCCAATTTTGGCATAAGACGGTCTGTTAAAAAAAATTATAGTAAATAAAGGTAAGTAATTATTAAAGTAAATAAAAAATTAATAAATAACTTAAATGATAATTATTACTATTACTTACAAAGAATGTTGAATCGACGATCACAGTCTGATTAAAGTGGGGTGTAGTCAACACGACACCCCCGAGATTCTTCATCCTCCTCAAAGCCGCCATATATAAATCCATGGTCCCTTGTTCCAACTTCTTACGAGGATCCTCGAGCTCGTCGAACATTTGCTGGGGGACAACATAATTAGCATCTATCATGAAACACCATAGTCCAAACTCCCGGTGCTCACGATAATTGTTGGCGAGTATAAGAGCGCTCATTATTGGGGCTTCGAGCGGGTTGACTCGTGGGCATGTCAAGGCCTATAATAAAAAATTAATTAATTAAATTTATAATTAAAAATCAATTAATAGATCCAATAATTAAAAAAATAAATAAATAATTAATACGGTACCTAATAAACTGTACTTGGAGAATGTATCGAAAAAATCGGCCTCTGGGGATTGAGTAGGTTCGATCCACACGGGTTTGGCAGACGATGCACCCACTTCCACGTGATATGAAGACGTCCGGTTCTGATCGAGATCATAGTACCGACGCCAATTGCAGTCATCAAAAGGAAGTGGGTGCATGAGATGTGCACCGTATAATCAACTTTGATGAGGCAGAAAATCTCCATAATCTCGGGACGCTCCACGTCCTCCTACATAATCTCGAGTCAGTATACCAAGTTCGTTCTCTCCTCACCACGAGGTGAGTTATCCTCCACCTTCTCATGAACTGATATCTCATGATCGTGGCCCATCGATACTGACTCGTTCCGCCGAGGGTCTCGACGACTGCCCTCCGCGTGAGAAGAAGTACTAGCCAATCCCCGGCTCTTGGATTGACTGAAAACCCCTCGGAAGAGATTCTTCACATCCTGCAAAAGCTCCTTCCGAAGGCTCTTATGTTCATCCGTCACAACCAATCTGGCATCTTTGGCTGTCAGATAGTGGTGGTGGTCCGACTCCGCTGAATCACCCTCAGTGCGGACCCGCTTACCACCTTCAGTTGGCTGACACTACCTCTATTGAGTCCTTTGAGAAGTGGAGGGCCGCTGTATCAGCGGAGCAACCCAATTAAGCTCCCTTTCTCCACCGTCCCCTATCACCATCGGCCGTAGCGGATTCTCAATCAGAACACTACGACCTCAAAAGGGTTGGGGGCAACTGCAGACCGCCAGTAGGGCGTTTGTGTCTCCATCACTGATGGTACGGGGCCAAAATGGACAACATGCTGCAAATACAATAATTTATATAATTAAATATTATATATAAATAAAATAATCTTGGCACAAATAAATGTTAATTATAAGAATAATTACCTAACGAGATCAAAAATTGGTAAACCTACGTGATTGCCCTCCGCCGAAAAATCAATTCCTTCAACGAGGCATGACATCTTGAGACACCCTTTCTGCAAATATAGCTCACAAATTTGGGATAGTCTCATAAGACAAAATCTACAATTATTACAAAACAAAATTGATTAGTGATTAAAATTTGCAAAATTTAAATTTAAATAAATTAAAAATATAGAATTGCGTACCTGAAGTGCCCAAACGGGTGCATAGAAATGATATTTGCTCGTAACTTTTTCCTAAGTATGAGGAATAAAACTGCATTAGTGGTTAAGTGCATCATAGGTGTACGAATCCCAAGGGAACTTGTAAAGCGCTGATAAGTCATTAGCTAAGAGCCAGATCTAGGGGTCGACCGTCTTCGCGTCGCTATAACCAAGGGCAACGAAGAATGCATCTAGGACATTGGCCACCTTCGAGTATCCAAACTCGTCCAATCCGAAACCTCCATTTTCAAACTTTGAGAGCAAATCTCTGCCCGTCAACGACTTAGGTCTCCGTATACTAGTGTACACAATTGACAGAAGAGGGTCATACCCCGCGTTAAAATTACTGCTTCCGAACATAAAACCCGTCACAAGGGCATAGTCGTAGTGAGAAAATTGAAAGTTAAATTTGTTCAAGCAAAATCATATGTCGCTATTGTCCTCACCGATATGCTGAATTTCATGACACATCAACATGAGACCTACCCGCATTTCTACCCGCCCTCCATTTGAAGAAATCAGCGAAGCAACTAATCCTAAACTGTTCAACTAATTCATCACCACCAATTGCATCTAAAACTTTCCTAATTGTCTCAAATATTTTAGGCTTGTAATCAATTTTAAGCCTCGGAGTCATATGGAGAACACCCATTCTTTTATAAGCAGGCTGAATTCAAAAAAAGCAGAATTTTTTTTTTAAATCCCACTCAGGTCGAAATCAAAATTCGTTGTGTAGGAAAAAAATAAAAAAAGTTATAGGATGAAATCCCGCTCGGGGCCGGGAGAAATCCTGCTTGTTCATCATTTTGTCCCGCTCGCTGAGCGGGATTTCCACGAAAAATCATAGAAAAAAACATCAGAATAAAATGATAGAATTCTATGATAATCATGCTCCAACTCTATGATAATCATGCTCCAATAAAAAAAAAAAAAAAAACATGCTCTAATATAAAACAACATGGTTGAATTCTATTAAATTCATGCTCCAATATGAAAACAAAAAACATGCTCCAATTCTATACTAATCATACTCCGATATGAAAAAAAACATTCTCGAATTATATATAATTCGTACAACACTTTAATATTATGCTCGAATTGATGCTCTAATACAAAGGAAAATTATGCTCCAAAATTAAGTAAAAATATGCATAATTCACATGAAAATAAACGAAAAATGTTGGTTCAGAGACGAGCCTCAGGTGTAGAGGGGAGGGGAGGGGGGGGGGGTGAATACACCTGAAGACAAATTCTTACTCAGAATGCGAAACTGAATATTGCTACTAAACAAGTCAGTTGCCAGTTAAGCTTTCTAGATTGCGTGGGCAGAGACTTCCTCTACTGAGTACAGTCTACTGACCTATGTCAGTGAATAGTAGTTCAATATCAGAAAATGTGTGCGGAAGTGTAGGTCCAAAATATATGTTCGTCTCAGTTGAAAAACTGTTTTGTGCTGTTTGATTTAAAGTCAGTTTTATGCAATGTGAACAGTTATCAATGCAACAATAAATCAACACAAATAATTTTTAAAGTGGTTCGGATAAGCTGGATCCTACGTCCACTGTCCTGAACAAAGCAGGAGTTCTTAATTAACTTATACGGAGCAAGTATGAGTCGATCTGTTCACTGGACATATACATTCTTGTTTGCTTATACTGAGCAAGTCTCAGTTAATCTGTATGCTGGACAAATATCTGCTTATAGTTGTAGTGAGTTTACAATCTCAACCGTGAAGGTTTGAGTTTCTCCAACTATAAAGGAGTTCTTAAAGTAAGAACAGTTCACAAAGATGAACTCCTTCGAGGTTTCTAAGATAATGATATTACAATAAGCACGCTTAAGTTAGAGAATGTGAACTAAAGGATCTCTAGAAAGAAGAACTAAGATGACCTTTCAAATAAGCAAGTTCTTCGTTGTGTTTGGCTTTGAGTTTGCTAGAGTATGTTCGCTTGAATGTTTGGTTCCCTTTTTGTTGGTGGTGTCTTTCTG
This sequence comes from Lavandula angustifolia, assembly GCA_028984105.1. Lineage (NCBI taxonomy): Eukaryota > Viridiplantae > Streptophyta > Magnoliopsida > Lamiales > Lamiaceae > Lavandula > Lavandula angustifolia. The sequence continues at coordinate 16,168,691 of CM054822.1, forward strand.
CATGAAGACTCTTCTCTATTTATAGTCTTCGATTCATGAATAGATCCGTTGGAAGGAGTCTAGACACGTGTCGAATAAGATAAGGAAAATGACCATATCGATTTTGAATATCGCTGTAAGGATTTCCTCTTTTTCAATCTAGGAGCAGCTTTATGGCAGAGCAGGTAGAGTGCTGACAGCTCCTCATTGGTCGAGGTTATGAGAGTAGTTGAGGCTTGTTCAAACTCTAAGTGTACGATGAGTTGACTTCCTGTTAATCCTCGGACCTTTAACTAAATTGTCTCCTACTTCCATTCTCATGCTTTTGAGATTCGTGGCTCGAATTCATTTGCAGATTCAGTTGGTTATAGCTAACCCAACTGACTTTTTCGATACTGAGTTCCTTCGGCTGAGTGGCAGATCTTTTACTGAATGCATCAGCTACTTAACTGTAGTTGAGTTCCTAGCATCCTGAACTCAACTAAGCTCTTATATTATCGAAGGCTCATCATTCAGCTAGGGGTTTTGATATCTTTAAATCTAATTATACTGAATCTTATCCCAACAAAATATTATGAATGGGACTATAGAAAGTGAGCGGGACTAACCTGGTATTCCACACTCGTAATCGGAGTGGGATTCCGGTCGAAAATAGGATCTCGGGCGGGCACATGCGGGATTCCAAATCTGGGAGCTATGGGATGAACATTTGGCCGAATGCAGGAAAGTGACGGATCTGAATATTAAATTCCAGATCTGGTCAAAATTTCGCTCGGTCCTATTCGCAAATCTTGATTGCCAAGCGGGACTTCGCAGATCGTGCAGGAGACGTGCCCGAGTGGGACAGAGAGAGACCGAACTGGATTTGGGGAGCGGGTTTTCGTGTCATGTGTATTTCAACCATTCGTGAGTGGGACATGAGCGGGATGAAGCAGGATTATAGTTTCTGAGTGGGTTTTCGAGCTTAAATTACAATTCTGTGATCTTTTTATGGGCTTTCAGTTTAAACCTGTCTCAATTTCAGGAAAATACCTGAAAATAATTGGTATCAGTCAGCTTTTTCAAAAAGTAAGGATATTGTCAGTAAAATTAGACATTTTGTGGATGAAATATAATGTTTGGGTAGTTTTGCTTTTTCATTTAAATATTTGGATATAAGTAGATATTCCCACTAACAAACATGACCGTAGTTTTTGGTTGATCCTCTTTCCTCCTATATTTTATTTCTCAAAAACATATATCAAGAAGTGTTTTAGAGGAAATGTTGAAGGAAAAATTTAGTAGAAAACTGTGGCTAGGTTAAAACGAGTTTACTCTTAATTGTCTTAGGTGAATTAGATGTGAAAGATTTCTTTTCATTTTATTTTAAAAAAATGAGGTGAAAAATTCTATATTTTCTTATGATTTATGAAAATTGTATAGCAAGACCCAAATAAGGTAGAAATTTTTGTGAAATTTGAATTGCAGGGACAAATCCCCCTGATTGACTTCATTCACAATTTCTTTCAACTATCAAAACGTAATAATTTTCCTTTTGTCTTTCTACATGCAGGTGTTTGTCAATTTCTCTGCACACATATATATGTATCTTCTAGGTGACAGGCTGTGCCTTGTATAGCCTTGAAAATGAAACTTGAAATACTACTACACCACAAAGGCGTCTATTACAAAATCCTCCATTTAGCGATACGGGCCACACAGTTTCAGCGACTATATAAAGATGAGGAAAAAAATCAATTCACTATGCATGCACAAAAGCTTACGTATTGACATGTGTTAGAGTATCTTCAAGGCTCCTCTATTTTAAGGCTTCCGTATCCCTATTTTTGTGCGGAAACAGTATTTCATCTCCAACGCTATTTCCCTATATTTTCCCGTAAAAATGAATATTCCATAATATTCTTTTTTTATACTCTTATAAATTAAATTAAAATACTATTATATTATATCTTTAATTATAACTTAATGATATAATATTTATAATTGTAATTTATTTATATAATTAAATTAAATATAATAATATATTTATTCAAAAATTTAAATTAATTGCAAAAAAGATAATTTAAATTACTTAAATAAAAATCATATGTTAGATGTGCATTAAATCTTGTCCATCTATTTCAATTCAAAAAACTAAAAATCATAGGTTAGATGTGCATTAAGTAATTTTAATTAATGTTATATTAATTATCTAAATTTATTCTAAATAAAATTAATTAGTAATTAATTTATTGTAAATTAAAAACCATTATTAAAAATCATTACTAATCTAAACCTACATATAAATTACCCTCACTCACCTCTTTCGCTCTCTCATCCGCCATCTCACCCTCTCTCTCAAGCTTTCTCCCTCATCAAGCTCTCCCTCTCATATCATCCCTTACTCAACAACTTCAACTTCGTTAACCTCCAACACCACTCAACAGCTTCACTGAACAAAAAAAGAAGATGAAGAAGGAAGAAAGAAGATGCGGCGCCGATTCCTCCTCCACCCTCTTCCTCCCCTTCTTTTTTTAGATCTGTCTATGCCGTCGATTCCTCCTCCATCGCCGCCTCTCAGGTGGCGGCAGCCACTCCAGTTTAGGGAGCAAGCCCAGGTTGCCATTTGTGAAGAAGATGAAGAAGGAAGAAAGGAGTTCGGAAAATATGGTTTCGACTGAACTCCAAGAAGAGGTATTCATTTGATTTCACAATTTTGTAACTGAAAAACTGAATTGTGCCAAATTTGTTACTTTTTTACATTAAATTTAAAAGAAAAAAGGGATAGGGGAGAAATAATTCCTCCCCCAAAAGTAGGGGAAAAATTTGGCCTCCCATATTATATGGAAGGGTTTTGAGTAGCTTTGGGAGATACACAGTGTAAAAATATAGGGGATTTCCAATTTTACAGCAGCTTTGGAGATGATCTTAAATATGGCCTATTTAATTTAATAAGAAATACCACATATCAATACCTTTGTGGTATAGTATATATAAGGATATACGAAAGTGGTACATACAAATGACTCCGCTATGCATGTAACCGGAATTATGATGCTACCGCTAATTGGAAACATGAAGTGAACTGGTCGTATTTATTAGGGGTGTGCGCGGGCGGGTTCGGGCGGGTTTAGACGTAAAAAATGACCCACCTATATATAGGCGGGTTAGGAGAATTACAAATCGTGGCGGTTTAGTTTTTTTCCGAAACCGTAGCGGGTCGGGTAAGCGGGTAGGCGGGCGGTTTGGAGGATTGTTACTTCTCTAAATTATGTCGATAAAATTAATCATTCCATATCAATAAGAGGTGTCCAATGCGGAAAATGAAATAATAATAAAGAATAAATATGATATCTCTTTAGCAAATTTTGATGAACGTAATTAAAATCCTATAACTTGAAAATTAAAGTCCTTCAAGTAATCTGAAAATTGTATTCTGCAACCTATCAAACATAAAAAGAAAAGAAACTTCGAAAAAGAATAGGAAATGGACTTAAATTGAAGGCCGTGAATGAATTTTAAAAAGTTAGAATTTAAAATGGAAGAGGAAGAAGGATAACAAGAATGAACCAATTTCTCTCAATTCTAAAAGACACATACATGAGACTATATTTTTATTATTTATGTATTTAAATATTATATTTTAGCATAAAAATTAAGATAAATAGAAGGCGGGTGGGTCAGGTGCCCTCAACTCGTAACCGCCATCCACCCGCCAAGTAGCGGTTTGTTTAAATTTCAAACCGTGGTTCATTTTAAAAAATCCCAATCGACGGGTACGGATTGGAACTGGCGGTTTAAGCGGACGGGTGGCGGTTTGCGGTTTTTTTGCACACCCCTAGTATTTATTGCATTTTGTAATAATCTTCATTATATCATCACTAGCAGGAGGTGGATACTATTAATGCATATTAATTACTTTGTTTCCCCATTGCAGAAAAGGGGTACGTAATTAATGTTTCCCCATTTCAGACAAGGGGGTACGTATGCCAATTGAGTTGCCTTGACAATTTGATTTGGACTCGGTTGGAGATTTAGTTGGTTTAATAATAATCAATGAGATGAGATGATGGACGGATTTTCCTATAAAGTTTTAGTTTGGGTATTAATGCTAGTTGCGACGATCGAGGGAGGATTCATTTTAATTTTCTGGATTGTTGTGAGAATTGTCTACTATTGAAACTTTAAAAAAAACTGAAATTAAACATAAATGAAATTGAGAATTAGCTGATCTACAAACAGTTGGTTAGTTAGATGTCCAATCCATGATAGAAGGCCGCTGCAAAGGCGTCCATTGTTTTCTCCGGCAAAGAAACCCCCATCTCCAAACCTCCCTCGAATTCCCTCGACTTGCAAAGCGCCACAGACGGATTTGCATCCCCATCGATCGATACCGCTTCAAACTTCACCGGACTCCCCCACCCGAAATCCGCGCCGTAGATGTCGAATTTCGGCGATCCGGCCACTCCGAAACAGCGTTTCCCCATCAGCATCCCGTACTTGGTCAACCACTCGTCGGCGTCGCTCAGCAGCGCCCCCTTCTTATTCACCTTATCCCTAATCAACCCTCCCACCAGCTCCGCCGCTCTCAGAAACCCATCCTTCTCTTTAATCGCTCCGTGCCTGGCCTTCGCCACCACAAAACCGAGGCAGTTCCCGAAATACGCCGCCGGAAGCGGAGGCGAAATCCGGCTCCGCGCGTCGACAGCGAAGCCGAAGAACTCTTCGTCGTCGTCGCTGATCCCCTCCCCTGCCTCCGCCGCAGCTCTATCCATACATGTCCAGAAATAGGCTATTGCTACGGTGAAAGAGGAGAGGTGAATCCAACTGCCTATTTCTGAATTCAACACCAATTCCTTGAGCTTTGCGACGTCTTTCCTCTGCAAAACAAACGTTGCTCGGACTTTGTTAGTCGGAGTTGTTGGTTGCGATTCGCCGATTCTGGTCTCTCGCATTTGGTTCCAGTAAAGGCTAAGCAGATTCGACGGATCTTTGAGCAACGATCTATCGAAAATTGGAAGCGCGTCGTTTTGAATTAAATGTTCGTCTTCTCCGCCGACCTTAGCTATGGAGCTCCAAGCTTTGATGAATCCAACAATGGAGCTCGCGTCGCCGAGGACGTGGTGGTTAGTTACGCCGACCGCTATCCCGGTATCCGGAAAATGTGTGACCTGAATAGCTAAAAGAGGTAATACTTTGTAATGGGAATCGGTCTTGGGTTCCGGCAGCTCCGGCACGAAGGAGTGGAACTGGTCGGCGTCGCGCGGCTGATCTCCGATGAGATAACCGAAATTAGTACTTTCGGTGGATTCGGCGAATGTGACGGTGACTGAGTCGCCGGAGGAGTAGCGTAATTCCGGTATGCTTGAGCCGAGGGGGTAGAACAAGTTGCCGGCGGCGGGGAGGTAGTGGCGGAGGATTTGGGAGAGAGATTTTTTAATGTTTGGGATGATCGTTTCTCGGAAATGAGCGGCAGAGCAGGGGTGTTTATAGAAGAGTAGGCGCTGGATTGGGTGGAAGTAGAGCCAGATTACGTCGAAGAAAGTGATAGGGAGGCGCTGGTCCGCCGTGTCCCCGGCCGGAGCAACGGCGCAGCGGTCGAGGACGGAGAGGGTTTTTCTTTTCGCCGTCATGGATAATGAGAAGGTAGGAGGCGTTGGAGCCGCTGAGGGGAGATAAATGAACTTTTCTTCCAGAAAGTTAGGTATGACGTAATAGAATGCGTAATAAATTTTGAAGAATACCGTCGTCTATCCTACCAAACTAGTTTACTTGATCAAGTTTTTGTATGAATTTTTAGTAGTGGCTGTAATTTCATTAGATGCAACTCCTAACAACTAGGGATGGCAATGGACCGGATTTGGACCGGATCCTTCTCGGTCCAGATCCAGATTCGGAATTTTTTACTTTGGTCCAAATCCGGTCTAGATCCATTGGATCTCAAAAAATGAGATCCAGACCCAAATCCATTGAATCCACAGGGTCTCGGGTCTAGACCCGGCACTACAAAAAATCTGTCTTTTACCGACGGAAAAATCCGTCGGTAAACATTAAAAAATCCATCGAAAAACAGTTTACCGACGGATTACCGACGGAACATAATCCGTCGTTATAGAGCTTGTCGGTAAATTTTACCGACGGAATTGAGGTCCGTCGGTATTTATCTACGGAAAATTCCGTCGGTAATTCGTCGGTACACTTGTAGACTAATTTTTTGAAATTAAGCCGACAATTGACCCGCCGACTATCGGAGTTGGTAGTCGGCGGCGATCAGGTGGAGACACTGGCCGGCGGAGATCGGACGCTGACGGTGGCCGGTGGTGGAGGCCTGTGCGCGCGCGTGCGCACATGTATAGCAAAATTCTTAATAGCTTAGGAAGTAGTTTGATATATAAAGGTGGAAAAAGTTTGTCAAAAATTCGATGTGGGATGCAGAATTTTAAGTGTACCGACGGATTACCGACGGAATTTTCCGTCGCTAAATACCGACGGAAAATTCTATCGGTAATCCGTCGGTAACAGATGAAATAGCGACGAAAAATTCCGTCGGTAATCCGTCGGTACTCTTAAATTTTGAATTTCCGTCGGTAATCCATCGGTAAATGCCGACCCGTGTTTTGTCCGTCGGTAAATCCGTCGGTAATTAGCAAAAATTTTGTAGTGCGGATCCATAAGTTTTTTTAGCTAAAATTAAAAAATTCTAAATCAATTAAAATTTAACTAATTTAATTAGTTCTACGATAACACGATAATCTTTAAGAGCATTACTATCATTAAAAAAAAATCAAACTACTCATGATATTATAAAAATATTACAATCATCTATAAAACTATCATATTCTCTCTAAAAAAAACTTCCAAATTCGTGGACAGTGGATACTCAATCTCCTCCCTCTTTTCTATTTATTAGATTACTAGTTAAGTATTTCAAGCTCAACAAATAATGTAACTTGATATTTTAAGTAATAATATAAATATAATATTTTAGATATTGTTGTAAATATATTTTATATATATACTTACCATATATTGTGATGACCATGTAAACCCTAAAAGCCCATGAGCTCATCTTGTACTCTATAAATAGAGGTCTCCACCCTCATAATAATACACATCTCATTTCCGCTCTCTCTTTTATTCTCTCGTTCCATTTAGTTTATAACAGATATGATAATAAAATAATATTTTAGTTATAAAAATGGCGGATCTGGACCGGATTCGGATCTTAGATCGTAAAGTCCAGATCCAGATCTGTAATTTTTAAAATTAGTCCAGATCCGATTCAGATCCAATGGGTCCAATTTTTTAAGATTCAGATCCATAAAAATGGATCTGGATCCACGAATCTGGATCGGGTCCAAGATCCATTGCCATCTCTACTAACAACCCCTTCGGTCTCTTCTTATACGCTAGGGATCATCTATCCCACAATTGGTGGACCACTTGGTGGCCCACCAATCACGCGGTGTCACGCGTGCATTGGTGGACCACCTTTTTAACACTCAAATATTAATTTATTGACTTGAGGGGCCACCATTGCACGCGTGACGCCGCGTGATTGGTGGGTCACCAAGTGGTCCACCAATTGTGGGATAGAAGATCCGGATTGCTTCTTATATGGTCTCTTTTTCCTTGAAACTACGTCATAATTGAAACAAGATAATTTGGATAAACTAAAGAGGAACTACAATTAAAAATGAGACGGAATTGTTGAATGAAGATGGTCATTGATTTGTTCTTTACTTTAATAAAATTCAAAGGTAGGTAAGAAGGAAGTCAAATTGAGGAAAACAAGAAATCAAAAAACTAATTTCTATCACATCATAAAAACTCAATGTATAATAAACCAAAGAATAGTGACTTTGCACATTAATCTTCAAAAGAAACCAAACACAAAGAATAGTGACTTTGCACAAGATTTTGGAAAAAATATACCGTTATGTCTTGTACTACTCTAATTGAGTTTAGAGATGATTTAATAGTTAAGGCAAAAGAGAGATTACTTACGTAGTGGCTTGTATGTTCCAATTCCATATTGTCTCATAATTCTAGAGATGATATGTGACATTTTTTTTATAACTATGGTTATTTCTATTCAACTAAAGAACTTAATTTAATATCTGTTTATCTAATTTCAAAATTCTTAAAAATTAATTAAAATGTAGAAAGAAAAAGAGAAAACGTGGGTTTCTCTCCTCTCAAACTTGCTGCCACAGGAAAAAATCTCCACCATGTACGAACAAAATCTCCGCGAAGAACCTCCATCATCCAAGAAAATTGAGTTTCGTTTTCTAATCTTTTGCTCGATGCTGGTGAGGAACAACATTCTTTATACAAGCCAAAGACATAAATAAAGCGGTGCAAATCCTCTTGCCCATACTTAGTGTCCCATTTTTGTGGTCCACCAAATGGGACACCAAGTATGGGCCAGAGGATTTGCGGTGTAAATAAAGTCAATTTTCGCCGTTAGGAACAATACGATTTGTCTTTATAAAATTAGGGATTTCAAATATATGGACACTAGGTAAAACTTATCATTGATTCCCAATTCCGTTTCTCTTTTCTTACGAATTTGATGGTGTTTTTTCTAAATCTGTTGATATTTTTGGTGGACTAAAATATATAGTTGCAAGGATCGAACCTACTTATAGATATTTAATAATTATAATACTAAACTGTTTGGATTAAGCAAGCTAACCAGTAATTAGTTATTGGGATGAATTTTTAGAATTTGATGTTTACTAAAGTTTTGATTTTGGGCATTTCTTATGCTTGCTTAGTTGTGATCCAAGAGCAACATGAAACATGATTGACTGATGTTAAAACAAATTTATAGCCTAAATTTTCTTATTTTGCTCTTTGTGGGAGACATTATTTTAAGGTGTTATGGTCTTACATCAAACGTTTTAGTAGGAATTTACTCATTGTTTTTCTAACATCACAACCTTATTGTCATTGCCATAATTGTGGTCTCCTGTTGCTGTTCTTAGGTTAAGGACTTGACTTGGAAGAACTTCACTCTTATAGAGCAGGTTGGATGATTTTATCTAGCTGTATTTTATCTCTGGATTCTGGTTTTTCGGATTAAATGGTGAAAAACAAGGGAATCTTGGTTCTAATGAATAGGAGAAATATGCACATAATTAAATTGTTTCAGTTCTTTTAAATTTGTTATGGTATCAAATTATACTATACTAATAATTATTCTATAAGATAATTTTCCAACAAGTTTGTGCTGTCGGAACTTTTTGATTGGAGTGCACTAATTCACCAGTTTTTGGAAGCTTATTTTATTTGTGGTATATATTTGTTGTTAAATAGTACTCCCTCTGTCCTACTGGAAACGACACGTTTCCCTTATCGGACCGTCCCACTGGAAACGACGTGCTTCCTAAAATAGAAATAATTATTTCTAATTAACTACTCTATTATTGAATAATTAATCTATACTAACTATAATTAAAACTAATCTAACTCTACTAACCTAACTCCTGCCTACCGACCCAAATATAACTCTTCAACCTAAATCATTCAAGATGTTATCTCTTCAACCTCTCGTTCTTGCGCCGCCTCCCTCTCCGTCTTTGGTACCCTACGCCACACCTCCATTACCACCGTTCGCAACCCCTTCGCCATGAAGAATAGCCATTTCGGCAACAACCGATCATTCGATTTTGGCTGTCTTTCCTTAAAGCTTCCATTTTCCGAATGTGAGACCTGCAAAGCAGATCCATCATTGCCCCCTTCCACGATATCTCTCCTTCCATTATCCGGATCTGAGACTTGCGAAGGAGATTCGTCATCGCCCCCTCCGCAATGTCTCTCCTTCCATTATCTGGATCTAAGACCTACGAAGGAGATCCTACAGATCTAGACCTGTCCGAGTATGAAACCGACGATTTGTCTAACTACGATACCCTTTTCCAACTGATGCAGAAGTCTCGTGTTGTCCTCTCTTATGCGGTACTCGATCCAAAAATCGGCCGGGCTGATGAAACGGTAGATTTGAGCGGAGAAGAGATAGTTGCCTCCTTCTTGGAGGGCGGCTCATTCAAGAAGGTTTATGTTTGGTTTCCCGATTCCTTCAATAGAAGGTACCCGGGTGTGGAGGAAGAGCATAGCGTGAAGAGATAAAAATACAAGAAAATGATTGAGGATTATGCCTATGGATCGAGAATTCGAACTGCCTCGAGATCGAGCTCTGAACCTTGCTCTAATCTGGTGAGATCATTCCTACATTTGTGCATGTTATTGTGCTTGCTATGTTAATGTGAAGAGCCAGTTATTATGATAGGAGGGTGATGAAGCTAGAAATGATAAGAATTATGCTCACACTTACGATATGTACTGTTAATCACTGTGTTGGAATATGTGATGCCCAACATCCTTCTAGTTGCGCAGTGTTAGGCTCTGTGATACCCGACACCACGCTCCTACGTGGCAGAGCAGCGTTCAAACTGTAACCGTGGCGCTGACTGCTATGCAATGAGGAATAAAAGTTGCGCCCTCACTACCAGCAATTACTTTTGGTGTAATGGTAAGCACTTGAGGTCTAATAGTTAGTATCAGAGGAGATCACGGGTTCCAATCCCCTTGAGCACGTTGCAGCTGGCAGGTGTTGGGGGGGAGGGGATTGTTGGGATATGTGATGCCCAAAATCCTTCAAGCTGCGCGGTGTTGGGCTGTGTGATGCCCGACACCACACTCCTACGTGGCGGAGCAGCGTTCGAACTGTAACCGTAGCGCTGACTACTACGCAATGAGGAAAAGAAGTTGCGCCCTCACCACTAACAATTGCTTTTAGCATAGTGGTAAGCGCTTGAGGTCCAACACACTGGTTATGATGACTTATGTGCAATTGCCTTGTTGTGGCCTTAGCATTGTTATGAATCTTTATGAAATTAAAGTTGCTGGCCTTGTTCTAGTATTGCTATTATGAAATTAAAGTTGCTGCCTTGTCTTCTGCATTTGCCTTTCAGTGTTGCTAAAGAATAGGGTATGCTTTGTTCCCTCCTACATTTTCACTTTATTTTCTTGAGTAATTTGGAAAAAACTGATTGCCTTGAGTCACTTATTGCTCCAGTCCATGAACTAGACTGATGTAGTTTTGAGCATTCAACTATATTTGTGTTGTGACTTTGAATGTTGAATATTTTCATTCAACTTAAAAAACAAACTGCATTAAATCAATCCCATAAAGTAGAGTGTACTTATAATTATTATGATTGAACATAAGTTCATTCGTAATAAGCAATACTTCTATGATAATTCAACTTATGCACTCACATTTATTTCCTTTGTGTTGATACATGGTTTCTTAATTCACCTTGTGAAGATTTACACTCAAAACATCATGATTTTCCCTTCTATCTCCCGTCATCACAACTTTCTCCTAAAAACAACTTTCGCATTGGTGCTTTTTTCTTCTTAGCATTAGCAAAGAACTAGAATTAAAGTACGGTCAAGGACATAGAATTAAAGTTTAACTTACAAAAGGTTTTTCAAACTGATCTAGATTAAAACTTAACAAACCCTTGGTTTCTAGAAAAAAAAAACTTCTACATTTCCCAAGTCTGCTATTTACAAAACATTGGATCATAATACTTTACAAAATGTAGCATCTTTGATCATCTTCCAGTTGTCCAATAATCCATATTCAAGCCCAACCTCTCCTTTAGCTCTTGTGTATCAGTTAGGGTTCCATTTTCCAACATATAGTTGATGCATTTAGCTGCCAAACTGTTGGGAACTTTCAAATCCATTGGTAGTGCATCCAATCTTAGTAAGTTGTCCTTTAGGTGTGGGACTTTGTAGCTGTTGCCGGCTTTAACCTTCATAATTTCAATCATACACCCTTGCAAGCTCAAAAATACTTTGTTTAGGCTGACAAGTGATAGTTGTTCAAATGATAGAACAACTGCACTTATGAGTTGGTCCACATTGTAGCTTGCAGTTTCAACTTGGATACTCTGAATTGTTCTAAAAAATCCTAGATCAAGAACATTAGTGTTGGTCCAGAGACGAGTGTCAGGTGTAGAGGGGGGGGGAGGGTGAATACAACTGAGTACAAGTTCTTTTTCTCAAGCGCGAAGGACAATTGAGCTGTAGGTTGCAACTGATAAACAGTGCCAAATAGTAACCTTCTGATTGCGGGTTAGAGTGAGTCTACTACTGAGTTTCTCCTTCTGACTTCTGTCAGTATTTGATTCTCAGTCGGAGAGTTAGCGCGGATAAGTGTGTAGGGCCCGATAGACTTCGTCTCGATTTGAAAATGTATTTTTTGCAAACCAAATAATTTTGGCTAGTGCACTTTCAAATACGTTTTATGCAAAGTATGAGTTTGTAAGATGGTTTGAATGTAATGCAATAAAACAGTAAATGACACAAGCGATTTTTAACGTGGTTCGGATACGCAAGATCCTACGTCCACGGTCCTGCTAAACAAGAGGTCTTGTTGATTAATCTGAGCAAGCCTCAGCAAGGTATCTGTGTACTGGACATACCTTCTAAGTTATAGTCCTTAGCGACTTTACAAATCAAACCGAGGTTTGAAGGGGAGGGGATGTTCTCCAACTATGAAGGAGTTCTTACAATAAGAACAATCACGAAATGTGAACTCATTCGAATGTTCTAAGCTATGGATATAAACAAATGAGCTTAGATAGAGAAGAGGGATCTAAAGAAGGAAACTTTAGAGAGAAGAACTAGAAATATTCTAATGAGAAAGTTCTTCGCTGGATCTTCGTGAAAAGCGCTAGAGTGTTTTGAAAGCTTGAGCGTGTAATCCCTTTGATATCCCGTGCGTGGAGCTCGGAAAAGCTTCTCTATTTATAGTTGTGACCCAGGCATTTGTTCGTTGGAGGGGACGATGCCACGTGTCACAAACGTCCAAGGAAAACTGCCATATGTTCGAAATGTTGTCGCAGAGTAGTTGGTCACTGTGCATGAGAGCATCTTTAGTTGGTCAGAGCAGGTAGAGCTTAGACTGCTTCTCATTGGTCGAGGTTTTGGTAGGTGAGACTTGTCAGACATCAGTCTTCATCTGAGTTGACTCTCACTCATCCTCGTATGATCTTTTGTTGACTTTCGAATGATGTTAAAAGTCGGGTCGTTTCCTGTCGGATATAGTAGACCTGATACGATCTCTGTCTTCTTCGTCTGAGTCTGCTGATAACGAATCTTCTACTAAGTGAAGTCAGCTACTCTGAAGGTACTGATCTTTGATAATATGTTCTTCTACTGACATGGGTCAGCGAAATCTTCTACTGATCGAAGTTAGCTGATGACCTGTAAACACCAGCTCTTACAATGATGACGTGGGGTTCTGGAAAGTAACTTCCTACTGAAGATTACAGGACTTAAACAAAAACAATAAAGAAAATACAAATAGTCTTAGCCTATTACATCATCTAGACACTACACAAGGGATACAAGACGGGTTTTGGGATCTTCAATTCCATAGTATCAAATCACTATGATTTCCCCCATTACCGATAAATAGAAAGTCCTATTACAAGAACTATTGTTAAAATAATACTAAGTACCATCTAAGTGGTTATTAAGGTCAACCACTGACTCATAACCCAACAATTTCCCCCTAATTGATGATGCCAAAACCACAAAAAAATATTCTAAGAACACTAAGTTCTAAACTACTGACCCAAAGAGACTTCAGAAAGAACTGAGCAATAAAAACAGGGTAATCAGCAACTAAAAGATAGGCATATCATAGAAAAAAGGTTATGTGGGTGTGTGTCAGATCACTTCAGTGATCAGTTGTGATAAAGTAAATAAACACAGCCGTAAGACAATGAGTAGTTGTATGTCCAGAAGAAAGGTATTGATATATATATGAGAGATGATTACAATCAGTCCTAACTTCTATACAGAGAGAGAACATCTACTGCTATCGTCTGAACTTCTTAATCTTGTCCTTGAATTCAGCACACTTGGCAGCAGGAGGATCCAACCCGTACTGTAGATTCTAGCACGGAGGGTCTGGATGTCCTCGAGATCATCAGGCTGCAGAGGATCTAGATCATTGTGATGTGCAGCAGCTTCGAACTCCAATCTCTTTTGTACATAAAACTCCTCGAGAGGTCATGGGCAGAGTCAGCTGTCTGTAGGCAGGGGCAACGAGTGGCAGTTTTTCCTTGGAAAGAATTTGCTTGATCTGCACTCTGAGGTTGGCATCGTACTGATGTATGAACTCATCGAAGAGATCAACAGCCGGTATCTCAGCAGGTTAGCACTACCATACGTAGTATGCCTTAATGAATCCGATCTTCAGCTCCTCCCATTCCTCATTCAGGTTCCATGGCATCCATTTATCAACATGGCGATGCGGCGTCTTCTTCGAGTAAGCTCTCTGTGCACCTCGCCTGAAGAATTTGGAAGACCTGGGTACCTGCTTGCTCTTGTCGAGGATTGGCTCCTTGGTGATTTTGTCAGTCACCTCTATAATCTTCGCCAAGTCATCCAACCTCTTCTTCTTCCTAAGGGCCGCAACTCTTCTATCTCCTCTTCGGAGATTCAGCTCTTGCTGCGTCGCCTCCCATGTCGCCTTATCCTCTGCCTCCTGCTCAGGTGTGAGAGTAGAAATTTTCTTAATCCTCTGAGCAAGTGGCAGGTTGTCAGTGTCCGAGCCAGCCGGCTCATCAGCAGATTGCTGAGCCTTCTTCTTCTGCTCATCTAAGATCTTCTTGGCTGTGCTCTTGGACATCCTGACTTTAGGCTGTCTCTTTTTCTTGGCCTTCTGTGCCACTTCTTCCAGTCGCATTTCATAGTCCAGCTCATCCTGGAGGAGCTGAGCCACTTTCTTATCATGTTCCTCCTGCTCCGCTCTGGTTTTGAATTTGGGCGTCGGGGAAGGAGGTGGAGTAGACTCTGATGCTTTCTCCTTCCCGGGCCTTTGCGGTGGCAGGGGCTCGTTTTCCTGATCCTCTTGGTCCACAAACTGTGCGACCTCCTCAATATGCTGCACCTGAGCCGAGTATCCTTTACCTGATCCTCCGACTGGCTCGGGCAGCTGAGTTGCTTGGACTATAGGGATTTGGACAACGGGACGGGGTACTGAACTGGTTCCAGCCTGAGCTGCTGAACCTTCCCCCTTGATGACTTCCCTTGCCTCAAACTCCCCACCCACCTGAGCTGTCTCAGCCCTTTCTTCCCCCTTTTGGGCATCATCAATAGCCGGGGTCAGAAGAGCACGGATTGCTGCGACGTCCTTTTCAAGTTTAAAGAGGGCAGTTTTAATGGAGTCGGTGGTGGTGTTGAATTCGCCAACGGCATCGCAATAATGCTCCCAGTCAGCCTCTTGATCCTTGCGGATTTCGCGAATTTGGGCTGCTGTTTCTTGCCTTTGCTTCAGGAGCGATGCATCGAGTGAGGTAGTCATCTCTGACTTGATGAGCTTTAAGGCGGCCGCCTGATTCTCCAAAGCCATCTGCACGCTGGAGGTGGCTATCTTATTTCGCTCATTCATAGTCTTTTGGACTGTGGCTAAGCTCTTTGTCAGCTGCTCAGAAAATGATTTATGTTGAGCTTCGAGCAGCTGCTGACTCTGAGCAGCCAAGTCCGCCTTCTGAGCGGCCAGCGCAGTCTGGACGATCTCCTGAATGTTCAGAGTTGGAGTCTCCGAAACCTTCTTGACTGCGCTTGCCAGTCTGTCAACAGTCTCCGTCTGAGACTTTGTATATTGCGTCCACTTCAGATGGACGTCCTTAGCTAGGAGACGGTTTTTGTCTCCTTGCTTCCTTATCTCTCGGTCGACAGACTTTGAGGACACGGAACCTATAGGTTTGGCCTTATAGGATGAGGTTCCGAGCCTCTTCTCTGAGGCTGCGAGTTGTTGCTTCCAACTGGGTTTCGAAGCAACTGGGGCGTCACCTGATGTAGGAGGTGGAGGTGGTGACTCGCCCTTCTCGCTGTGAGTTTACCCTCAGCAAATTCTCCCTGATCTGCGTCCTTGGGTTGTGCCCGATCCTCATCATTGTTGTCATCATCATCATGATGGGAAGGCTGTGATGGATTGCTGGCTATTTACTGGGAGGACCTCAGATTCAGTAGATACAACATGATTGATCGTATGTCCTCGAAGGATGCAATGTCAGCGGGTTCCCCAAACCCTATGGCTGACTGCAGACGTTGCTCCTCTACCAGAAGGGACAATGCAGAGTGCTGCTGAATCAGCTCTGCAAGAATATCCCAGTTCAAGAATCTCAAGCAGCATCTGAGTCCTGGCCCTGATCGCTGTGTCGACCAGATCCTGATGAGATGAGATCTCATGAATCTGTGCAGCGACTTCTCCTGTGGCTCGGAGACGAGTCATCTGCAACATCGACCACTCGGATGAGACTTCACCAACCGGTTCCTCAACTGCCTCCGGCTGAATCTCTTCCGAACTGACCCGCTGTACCTTGTCCTTGAGGGTGGCACCCTCTATCCCGATATCAGCGTCCAGTATGTCCTCCTCCTGAGGTGGTGGAGGAGAAGCAGGCTTCGCGGGAGTCTCAGAAGCTCCAGCCTTGGAGAGCTTCTTCCGCTTCGGCGGGTCGGCCCATGGAGGTAGATCAGTAGAAGATCTTTTGAGCTCAGTGGCTCCACGTCCGACTGACTTCTCAGCCGCTGCTCTCGTCTTGAACTTGATGAGCTTTTTGTCGAATTATTTCGAATCAACAAATGATGCATGATTCGTTACTGAGTCTTCGATCAGTATGGACACCTTGGTCCCATCCAGACTTAGTGGGTGCAAACTTGTGCGCCTGAGCCTTCAGCTCGGCCACAAAGAACTCCATCCAGTTCACCTGGACTCCGTCGATTATAGCCATCATCAGCTGGAGTCTGGGCTTGGAGAGCTGGTCGAAAGAACCTGCGGTGCTGGTCAGGATGTGTATAACTATGTAGGCGAGCCCTCTGTACTCCGGCAGGAGTTGGTTCTTCGGTAGCACGGACTTGAAGGAGATGTCGTCCCTTCCATAGATGCGGTGGACATAGGCGTTCAGTTCCTTCTCCTTGTAGCCCACGAGAGAAATCCCGTAACTCGAAAGATCGAAGGAGGATCTCAGCGCTGCCCGGATGTTGATGTCGGCATGGCTGGATTCCCACTTTTGAGGGGCCACTTCCCTCATGTAGGCGATCTCCGATACCTCTCCATCGGTATCTTCTACGGAACGCCAATAATAGTATAGCTCAGCCACCTGGCGGGGAAGATATGAGCGAGGTTGCTTCGTCACCAAAAGTGTTAGGCCTGACTCCTCAAGAGCCGAGAAGATGGGCTCAAGGTATGGAAGGTCAACCTGGTGGAGGACCAACGTCGGTTCGAAGAGAACCCTTGACTGGATGATCTCGTCAATATTGTGCGGGGTCTGAACAATCGCTATAGTTATCTGCAAGAAACTCGTTAGCACTTGAAAATAGAGTAAGTTAGATACGAGTGATGCAGAAGGTTAAGAAATTACCGTAAACACAAAGCTTGAGTTGAAAAACGTAATCAGTTTTGAGAGAGAGCGAGAGTAAAACTGAATGCTTGAAGAGCTCTAAGTGCGAAAATGGCGTAAAAAGATAGGATTAGAGATAAATGGGGAGATTTTATAAGTTTTGAATATTAAACGTTTTTAATCGGACGGTTGGTATAAAATCTCGCTTTTTAATGACGGCTGTGATCTGATGTTATAAACAGAATGATTACATTAGCCGCCTCTAATCTAGACCCACGTAAGATATGCGCAGATAAAGTAAGGTGAGAAGACATGCATTACATGCGTTACAGGCAGCATTAAAGGCTAAGCCTTTTAAATGAGAACGGTTTCTACTGACTTAAACCTTAAAAATTAATGGCGGGAAATAAATGCACATCATGCTACTGAATGCAAACAACTTATTTAATAAATGTGAGAATGCTTATGAGAATATTAAGTATTTTAACTACGCAAACCTCTTCAGCTGAACTTTTACGATCAGCTGGTTACCGTGATGACTCAGGAGGATCTTTGTGGTACTGATAACCATATTCCCCCTTACTGTGTACTGTATGATTCACCCAACTGAATCAAAGTACTGAGTCTGACTTCTGACCTGTCATACTGACTCCTCTTACTGACTCGAGTCAGTAGGATCCAATAGACCTAGCTCAACTGATAATTCTCTGAATCTGTTCTCAGCTAGTGGTTTGGTCAGTATGTCTGCCCTTTGCTTGTCAGTATGGATCTTTTCCATCCTGATATCCTTCTTTTCAAAATGGTCTCTCATGAAGTGGTGTCAAATGTCAACATGCTTGCATCTCGTATGAAGAACTGGGTTCTGAGTTATAGCAATCGCACTGGTGGAGTCGCAGTAGATGGGCACTTCATCTTGAGAAATTACATAGTCTCGCAGTTGTTGTCGAAGCCAAAGGATCTGGGCACAGCAACTTCCAGCAGCCATATATTCAGCTTTAGTAGTGGACGTCGCCACTGAATGCTGTTTCTTTGAAAACCATGATATCAGCTTGCTGCCTAGGAACTGACATGTTCCAGAAGTTGACTTTCGATCTATCCTGCATCCTGCATAATCAGCATCAGAATAACCTGTTAGTATCAGATTATCATCAACAGGATACCATAACCCTGCATCAGGTGTTCCCTTCAGGTATTGCAGAATCTTTTTCGCTGAGTCCAGATGACTTCGCTTGGGATTCGCCTGAAATCTTGCACATACACCTACAGCATAAGTTATGTCAGGTCTGCTTGCTGTCAAATATAATAAAGAACCAATAATAGCTCTATAATCAGTAGAGTTAACAGAAGCACCCTCTTTGTCTAGATCGATTTTAAAATTTGTGTTCATGGGGATCTTGACTGGTTTGCTTGAGTCGCAGCCGAATCTTTTCAGGAGATCTCGAGTGTATTTTGCCTGGTTGATGAATATTCCTTCAGTTGATTGCTTCACTTGAAAACCAAGGAAATAGTTCATCTCCCCCATCATGGACATCTCGAACTTCTCCTTCATCATTTTCTCGAATTATTGACATATAGTCACGTTCACCAGTAGGATGTCATCTCCTGACTTGATGTTGAATAGGGTGCGATCTATTCTCCCCTTCTGAAAACATTTCTGAAGCAGAAAATCTGATAGAGTATTGTACCAAGCCCTGGGTGCTTCTTTTAACCCATATAGAGCTTTCCGAAGTCTATACACCTAATGTCCTTGCTGAAAGCCGGGCGGTTGTTCCAGATAGACTTCTTCCTTCAGTACGCCATTCAGAAATGCTGACTTTACATCCATTTGATATACTTTAAATATTTGATGTGTTGTATAGGCTAGGAACATACGAATAGCTTCCAATCTGGCGACAAGGGCGAATGTTTCATCAAAGTCTATTCCTTCTGCTTGACAGTATCCCTTAGCACAAGTCGAGCCTTGTTTCTGACAATGATGTTGTTTTCATCTCGCTTATTTTTGAAGACCCACTTAGTGCCGATCACGTGCTGATGTCTAGGTCTGTCAACAAGCTCCCAAATTTCATTTCGAACAAACTGGTTTAGCTCCTCTTGCATGGAAATGATCCAATTAGCATCGTTGAGAGCATCCTCTATCGTCTAAGGTTCTTCAGTAGACAAGAAGCAGGAGTAGAGAGAACTTTCTCCTTGGCTTAGTATGGATTTTGTTCTAATTGCCGCTGATGGATCTCCTATGATAAGATCAGAAGAGTGAGCGTCAAGCCACGAACGTCTGAGTTTGGCTTCTTCTTCTGAGATTACTTTTGTACAGTCAACAGGAGTGTTAGGCATTTCAGTAGTGCTATTCTGTGACTGAAGCAATTCAGTAAGAAGGTTAGGATCTACTGAGTTTCCAGGTTCAGGGGCATTTAGCTCAGGAACATTAGTCATTCCCTCTGAGTTTATATTCTCAGTAGAGGTCTCAGTTACCACTGGGGCCTGCTCATTGATCGTTGTTACCTGAGGTTGATTCTGTTCGGTAGAATCAACCAGATCAACTACAGTGCCTGCGGGATGAGTCTGGATTTCTTCATCGTCTGACTCATGATCCCAACAATGCTGGATCTTTTCGACTTTGTCGTTCAGTGTGAGATCCTGTAGCTTGCTGCTGACATCTTCAGGATTTGTCTTCTTTGATTTCCTGTTCTCAGTAACAAACTCATCAAAGACAACATGAGGGCTTTCCTCTACGCAAAGAGTCCGATAGTTAAAGACTCTGAAAGCTTTACTGACTCGAGAGTATCCTAAGAATACTCCTTGATCAGATTTGCTATCAAAGACCTTCAACTGATCTTTCCCATTATTGTAGATAAAGCAAGGACAACCAAAAATATGGAAATGAGAAATAGAAGGAATTCTCCCCTTCCACAGTTTGTAAGGCGTCTTCATGTGTTGGTGTGTAAGTAGTGAGCGATTCTGAGTGTAACAGGCGGTGTCAGTAGCATGAGCTCAGAACTTTGAGGGTAGTCCAGAGTCTTCTAGGAGCGTTCTTGCTGCTTTTTTAAGTGTTATGTTCTTTCGTTCAGCAAGTCCGTTCTGCTGAGGGGTACGAGCAGCTGACGTCTCGTGCTTGATTCCCTCTTTATCGCAGTACTCTTTAACTACAGAGTTGAGAAATTCTATTCCTCGGTCTGAGCATATTCTTTGTATCTTGATGTCCTTCTCCACACTTAGTTTTTTCAGCAGTCTGGGTAACTCAGTCTTGACATCAGATTTGTTGGCTATGAAGATGACCCACGTATATCGAGAATAATCATCAACCACGACGAGGGCATACTTCTTGCCTCTTATAGTCACTGGAGAAACTGGCCCAAACAAGTCCATGTGTAGCAGTTGAAGGATTCCATCAGTGGAAGGTGACGGAATTAGTGGATTGCTCTTCTTTGTCTGCTTTCCCTTCAAGCATGCTTCACAATTTCTGTCTTTGATAAAAGCTTCATTGGGCAGTCCTCTGACTCTAGAGTTCTTGATCAGCTTGTTTATAGTCTTGAAATTCAGGTGACTGAGTCTCTTGTACCACAACCATCCTGTTTTATCATTGGATTTCGTCTGAGCAAGTAAGCAAGCATCAGGTTCTGTGGTTTTCCAGTTTGCAACATATATATTCTTCCTCCGCGAACCTGATAACACTGTTTTCCCTGTGGATTTGTCAACAATATCACAGAAACCACCCTCAAAGATAACTCTATTCAGATTATCACAGAATTGACTGACAGAAAGGAGATTATGTTGAAGGCCTTCAACATATGTTACTCTTGGAAGTAAAGTAGTCCCAATGTTTAGTGTTCCGTATCCCCTTGTATAGCCTTTAAAGTTGTCACCAAACTCAGTTTTGGGACCATCTTCTTGTACGTAATTGGTCAGCAGGCTCTTTTGATATGTCATGTGTCTTGAGCAGCCGCTGTCCACAATCCAAGGGTCCTTATGCACCTGCAAAACATAAACATTTTTAGGTACCCTTTTGTTCAGTTTGGGTCCTTAAGCATTAGTTGGTGATTTCGCGACCCAGATCTGTCTCGGGACCTTAATAGTCTGAGACTTCTTCTTCTGAACCTTGTCAGTTTTCTTCTCCACTGGACTGGGAGATACTGACTTTCTGGCAGTTTTGGTTTCAGGAACTTTCTTCTTCTGAGGCTTTGTGCTCCTCCTGACTCTGGGCTCATAGTAATACGAACCATACTGTGCTGGATGCTCATACAGTGGCTCGCTGTACTGCTCTGCCCACCTGACCTTCTTGGTTCCCCCTGAATTTGATCGTGGTGTCCTGGGGCTAGAACCTTTGGTCATTTGATTCTT
Organism: Lavandula angustifolia; assembly: GCA_028984105.1. Classification (NCBI taxonomy): domain Eukaryota; kingdom Viridiplantae; phylum Streptophyta; class Magnoliopsida; order Lamiales; family Lamiaceae; genus Lavandula; species Lavandula angustifolia. The sequence continues at coordinate 16,190,422 of CM054822.1, forward strand.
GTTGCTCGGCTGAGGTGCAATCATTTTCTGTTTGTTCTTCGCCTGAGTTATTGGTTCAGAAATCTGACCTTTCCCTCTGACGAACCTATCAGCCAGCATTTCTGAGCTTTTAGAGGTGGAAGTGGAAGCTTCATGAGTGTAGCCAAGTCCTTCTTTCATGGCTGGTGGCCTTTGAGCTCTAAGCATGCTTTCCAACTTCTCTTTAGCTCCTAGGTACTGTTCAGTCATCAGTCCTCGCCAGCCCTCATCACTTTTCCGATGTGATTCATAATCTTTTTCAACTTCTGCGAGTTTTTGACTGAGTCGGGCTATTTCAGTATCTTTCTCAGAGTTGTCTTTGGTCAGAACTGATAACTGAGTTTCTTGAAGCTGAGACTAAGTCATAAGAGATTCAATCTCTTCCTTGAGTCTCGCAACCAGATTCTCTGAATCAGTAGAGACCTGACAATCAGAAGAAAGTCTCTGATTCTCAGCCTTTACCTGTTCCAATTCCTGAATAGTTCTACTGAACTCTCTGTTGGGATTTTGTATACTAGAAGCACTTTTATGCTTGTATACAATGTGTTTTTGTCCTTACCACTATTTTATTCTCCTATCTGATAAATATGTATATTTGCACATGTTATCCTTTATCTTGTATAAAAGTTAGATTTGTGTGGTGTGTCGGGTATCACAGAAGACAACACAAATTGGTTGAACTGACAAGATATAAACAGTTAACACAGCTGAGACAACTTAAGGATGAAGTTGTCGGTTTAAGCTGCAGTTCAGATAAGAAGTGGCTTGTCTTAGCTGCTTGTCTTTACTGGTACACTTAAGGTGGTGTATTGAAGGATCACAGTGAGATGTGTTTTACTAACTGACATTAGTGGAAAACCAAGATCTCGGTGACTTAGCTAGTCTTAAGCTTGGTAAGACTTCAGCTGAGTGCATTTGGCTATCTATCACTTTGACCTACTATGGTGAACGTCATCGCGACCAGATCTACGTATCTTGGGTGTTAGTAGTCATTTGTGGTTCAGGCTGGTTGTCTGTATCTTGCAGCCGTATCCCAGAAATGGGTTGATAATATCCCCTGAGGAACTCGAAAGGATTAGCACACTAAACCCGGCCGGTTGATTAAGTTCAGGTGTGTTAATAAGGTCGAGTGGTACTACTCAGGAATATAAGATGTTAATTAATTTAAGCAGTCAGTGAGCTTAATTAATTAACGGATATTTCTATCTTAAATACGAAGATCGATTAAGTCTAAAATACAAGCCCTTGCTCAAATTGGGATAAAGGGGTAAGTCAGCACGGATTCTCTAGTGGAATGAATCTGTGTTAATTAATTAATTTTGCTCTGGGCTGAGCATGGATAATTAATTAATTGGAGGCCCACTTTATTTCTTGTATTGGATCCCCGATCTTGGCCCAATTAGTTGCCTAGTAATTTATTATCTCTCAGAATTCATTATTAATGGATTAATGTATTTTTACATTATTTAATAATGTTATTTATCTGGAATTAATTGGCTGTGCCAATTAATTGATAAATATTAGTAGCCCAATAAATTAATTAATTATATTATGGGCTGATTTTATAGAAGCCCATTGGAATATAATTAAATTAATGGGCTACAAATATATTAATAATATATATGTTTTTGAGGCCTATATATATTAGTATTCTGTTCAGAAACTCATACAATTTCATTCTTAATTTTTGAGATTAACGTGAGTGGCAGAGAGAGTTATAAATTTATTTTCTTCAGATCTCTAACCACCCAGAGGAAGAAAAAGGCCGGGATACAGATCAGAAGATCTGACACAGGAGCAACAATCGGAGCCGCGACAACACACCAGGAGGAAGGTAGCCTTACTATACAATCTTATTCCTTCACTCTCTACTTAGCTGAATCTGCTCCTCTAATAGATCATCATATGCTTGCACCACGTCTAGAGGTTCATCTGTGACCGAGCATGTCTCGTGTGTGTGCTTTGTGAGAGGGGGTTATATTAAGTTTCGAGTTTACCTCAGCCTCTTCTTCGGCCATCAGACAATATTCAACTATTGATTCAAGATCTGTTTCTCCGACCTCAATGGTGACAAATGCAACTTCATCTTTAGAAGAATACATGAATGTATCTTCCTCGATTGAGTCATCGGATATCTCTCCGGCGATATAGGCCTGCCTTCTTCGGGCAAATTTCTCGCGTCTGGCCTGCCGTTCTACTCGTTGAGCAGCTGAGAGTTCGGGACAGTCGTACTGATAGTGTCCGTCCTTCTTGCAGTTGTAGCACACAGAGGTTCTACCGCCTTTTCCAGCTGAGTCGTTGGATGGACTAGCAGCAGGTTCTGCATTCCTACAATCAGTAGAAGTTTTAGATTCATCCCTTTTTCGATAATCCTTTTTACCAGAGGGAGAATCTCTGTGATATTTCTTCAGCTTTCTGACTCTTTCTTTTTCTCTTTGATATTTGATAGCCATGAGTGCAAGCTGATCAGTAGCAGGAGTCTCTGAAGACTTAGCATTTGACGCAGCTGCTATCTTGCTGGATGAAATAGGGTTGGCTCCAGTTTTGCTGACTGTTGCTTTCTAAGCATGATCTATCTGGGTGTCAGCTGGAGCACTGGAACATCGTTGGGGTAGGCTGTGCTCGAATTCCTCCGTCTTTAATTCTGAAAATATAACATCAGGAGTTAGAGCATTAAGATATGAGCGACGTAAATAAGTAGCAAAAGGAAGCCACTTCAGTCGAGGCAATGCTCTCAAGATCTTGGTGTTCATCTCTTTGTTGGTGAACGTCTCCCCAGCCCTTTGATCACATTGATCTGGTTTGTAAATCTGACGCTAAGCTCGTCAATGGTCTCGTTGGGCTCCATGGCAAATGTGTCGAACTTTTGAAGCTCTAGCTCGAGCTTGTTCTCTTTAATCTGTGGGGTTCCTTGGCTCAGTACAACCAAAGCATCCTAAAGTTCTTTTGCCGTCTTACAATCTTGCACCCTCCCGAGGTGTGAATCGCTGAGCGTAGTCAGGATTGCATTTCGCGCAACTCGGTCGAGGTTGTGCAGCTTTTTCTCTTCAGGCGTGAAGGCTGATTTATCTTTTGCAACTTTAGCACCAGTCTGTGCTCCTATACCTCGCATAGCGGCATATTGAACGCTGTCGATCATGGGAATGATAGGTCATGTCTCAAGGAAATCAGTCATGCTGTCGTGCAGCGATGTAAGGTGCGCCTCCATTCTCACGTGCCATACCGTGTAGTTCTCCACAGTGAACATCGGCACCATCCGTATACCTTACATGTCAGACATAATGGGTGAGAGTATAAGGATGTATGAAGAGATGCTTGTGCAGTAAAAAACATTTTCAGGATCTGTTCGAGTAGACCAGAGTTTCAGAACCGATGATTAGGAGAACACCGTTGCTCTGATACCAATTGTTGGTCCGGAGACGAGTGTCAGGTGTAGGGGGGGGGGGTGAATACAACTGAGTACAAGTTCTTTTTCTCAAGCGCGAAGGACAACTGAGCTGTAGGTTGCAACTGATAAACAGTGCCAAATAGTAACCTTCTGATTGCGGGTTAGAGTGAGTCTACTACTGAGTTTCTCCTTCTGACTTCTGTCAGTATTTGATTCTCAGTCGGAGAGTTAGCGCGGATAAGTGTGTAGGGCCCGATAGACTTCGTCTCGATTTGAAAATGTGTTTTTCACAAACCAAATAATTTTGGCTAGTGTACTTTCGAATACGTTTTATGCAAAGTATGAGTTTGTAAGATGGTTTGAATGTAATGCAATAAAACAGTAAATGACACAAGCGATTTTTAACGTGGTTCGGATACGCAAGATCCTACGTCCACGGTCCTGCTGAACAGGAGGTCTTGTTGATTAATCTGAGCAAGCCTCAGCAAGGTATCTGTGTACTGGACATACCTTCTAAGTTATAGTCCTTAGAGACTTTACAAATCAAACCGAGGTTTGAAGGGGAGGGGATGTTCTCCAACTATGAAGGAGTTCTTACAATAAGAACAGTCACGAAATGTGAACTCCTTCGAAGGTTCTAAGCTATGGATATAAACAAATGAGCTTAGATAGAGAAGAGGGATCTAAAGAAGGAAACTCTAGAGAGAAGAACTAGAAATATTCTAATGAGCAAGTTCTTCGCTGGATCTTCGTGAAAATTAAGCGCTAGAGTGTTTTGAAAGCTTGAGCGTGTAATCCCTTTGATATCCCGTGCGTGGAGCTCGGAAAAGCTTCTCTATTTATAGTTGTGACCCAGGCATTTGTCCGTTGGAGGGGACGATGCCACGTGTCACAAACGTCCAAGGAAAACGGCCATATGTTCGAAATGTTGTCGCAGAGTAGTTGGTCACTGTGCATGAGAGCAGCTGTAGTTGGTCAGAGCAGGTAGAGCTTTGACTGCTTCTCATTGGTCGAGGTTTGTGGTAGGTGAGACTTATCAGACATCAGTCTTCATCCGATTTGACTGTCACTCATCCTCGTATGATCTTCTGCCGACTTTCGAATGGTGTTAAAACTCGGGTCGTTTCCTGTTAGATACAGTAGACCTGATACAATCTCTGTCTTCTTCGTCTGAGTCTGCTGATAACGAATCTTCTACTGAGTGAAGTCAGCTACTCTGAAGGTACTGAGCTTTGATACTATGTTCTTCTACTGATGTGGGTCAGCGAAATCTTCTACTGATCGAAGTTAGCTGATGACCAGTGAACACAAGCTCTTACAATGATGACGTGGGGTTCTGGAAAGTAATTTCCTACTGAAGATCAGACCAACACTTACCCCTTACAGGACTTAGGCAAAAACGATAAAGAAAATACAAATAGTCTTAGCCTATTACATCATCTAGACACTACACAAGGGATACAAGAGGGGTTTTGGGATCTTCAATTCCATAGTATCAAATCAATATGATTTCCCCCATTACCGATAAACAGAAAGTCCTATTACAAGAACTATTGTTAAAATAATACTAAGTACTCTCTAAGTGGTTATTAAAGTCAACCACTGACTCATAACCCAACAATTAGTGTCAGAGCTATTAGGTGGCTGAGAAATTAACCTAATATCAAACCTTTCCTTGTTGGCTGCCTCTCTAAATTGGATGTCATTGTCTTTGATGTGGGGCTTAGCATTATCTTTCTATGAAAAGATACGCTTGCTAGCATGGGATGACCACTTTGCTCTAATTGCTGGTAGTATTTGCCATAAATTTAACACTTAAACTGCATAAATTCTAAATTGCATTGTAGGCTTAAATATAGAACTGCATTGTGCATTGTAGGCATAAACATAGAGCCACATTGTGCATTGTCTGGAGTTACAAATGACATAAAGATGAACCTGCATAAATTATAAAACTGCATAAATCAGGTTCGTAGCATTGTAGCTTCTTACTCTCCTAATACAATAGTTGTAAAACCATACAAGTTTCTATTATATTTCAAGCATACTTCATTGCATCTCCATACCTGATCTGTTAGGCAAGCTTTAGTCACCTCTTTGGTTATAAATGATATTGGTTTAGTCTCCAATGTGCTCGCTGGTCGATTTTTGTTTTTCTTTTTACCGCAAATTGTTGTGTGAAGGGAAAAATATCTATTTTCCCATCAAATAAAGTTGATCCATCTGGATTGAATAAAGGACGGCACACAACACACATAAATATCACTTTTGTGATGAATTTCTTGTTCTTACAAGTTCTATGTGGCTTTGCCTCTCCGGGAGTAAGATAAATCTATCTGGTGCCCTAGTTATATAGAATCATTTTTCATCTATATGTATAGTGTAGTAAATATCCTTAAACTTCAAGATGTTTAAGACTCGATCAAACTCTAGTGCTTCCATAGCCTACAATTTGTTGTTAGGTCGGGCCTAATTGCACTAATATGATCAAGCATTTCATCGCCCACCTACCAACAGTACTACTGCTACAACTTATGCCACCAGCTAATTTTAAAATGGTTGATCTTTTTTTGTAACTGGAATCCTTGAATCAACTCAAATCTATCACCACTCTTCAGTTTGGTCTAATCTTACCTATCTTTGCACTTTGAAGATAGATCATCTCACCTGCATTTGTTATTTCTTTGCTTCAGCCCATTGACGGTGAACCATGCTCCGATAACAATTCCACTTGACTGTGGCTTCTTTCATAATCCCACCAGTCGGCTTTCCATTCTTTTAGTTTTGCAGCAAGAATTGGACAAGTTGATTTCTTTGTTTGGTGGTTAGATTGACTGGTGCCATGATTGAAGATAGATTTTTTGCTTCTGTGATGAATACTTTTTCTTAAACTGAGTTTTAGAGAATGTTGAGAAGCTGATAGACTATCTGTATTTAAGGAGCTGAAATGTTTTTGAATTTTTAATTGTTCACAAAAGTTGGTGGCAGTATTACTTTATTTGCCATTTTATCTTCTTTTTGAAGTTTGTAACATTTTTGTCATTCACATTTGTATCAATTTGGTGGCAGATTAAAATGAAGCAAATTTCAGCAAATTTAATGGCGCATATTACTTTATTTGTTTATAGAGCCACAATTTTTGTAACTACAAATAGCTTTGCAAATTAAAAAAAGTTAGGCAGAGTAAATGGTAGGTAGAGTAGGAAGGAATTACCATTAAAATATTATTTATTGAAATAAGTGGGCCATAAAAGATTAACTCATAAAGACAACCTCCTAAATTTCTGCGCCCAAAAGAAACACGTGGTTTCCAATGGGACGAAGGGAGTATTAGTATTTACAACTAGCTAGACTACATGTAATATGGTTTAAGTCAAAGTGAATTCAGTTTTCGAAGAGGTTTAGTTTACTGGTTCAAGAAAATACTGAAAAATATGCCATTCACTTTACTGAAACTACATAAAGAATTGGTGTTTCTACCTTATTTTTCTTAATAGGAAAAACAGAAAACAAAATGCAATGATCAAGCACAATAACAAATACATAATATAGGTCCAAAATAGTGAACTGTCTCAATTCTCGGATACAGAAAAGAACAATTATTCAAGATTGACAATGTCAATTCTATTTACTTGTTTTTCGAGCTGATATGGGGAATTCTATGCACCAAAAAGTTGTTGACTTCCTATATTTGGATTCGTTATCTGTTAGAAAAACGAACATACAAACTAGACTATTCTAATATCTTAAATGTGCAGTAAGAATACTATGAATTAAAATGTATTTATTATACCTGCAAGGACTGCGTAGAAATCCAACTTGAAATGTTGATATAATTTGTACTTGTACACACCGATATATGGTTGCTTCAAAGATAATTATACTATCAAAAGTCACAATATTAAAAAACAGTTTTAGAAAGAAAAGTGATTACTAAAAAAGATAGCATACCTAACTGAACCCATGAGGGAATCTAATCTCGTCAACAAGCTGTGAATCCTCAACATTCATAGATGGCAGTACATGCATCGAGTTTTTTCCTTACCCTTGCCAGTGACTATTGATTTTTCCTTTCTTGTAGCTTTTTCTAGACAACTTTTTGGTCTTTAGCTATTTTTATAAGTAATTTTTTCCTTTATTGTTAACCCTCAGACTTTTTTGTAGCTAATACTATCTTGCACAGTTCTGTCAACAGGATCGGAGATAGGTATATTTGCACTTTTTGGTTTTGATGTAGTATCTTCCACAAAACTTGCATTGACATGTTCTAACAATTTTCCTAAACCCTCCTTAGCAATTGTTGGAATTTTGTATACTGAAAGCGACCTTTATGCTTTTATACAATGTGTTTTCTTTCCACTATTTATTCTCTTGTCTGTTTTAATATATTTGCACATGTTAAATTATTTATCTTATATAATAGTTAGATTATGTCGTGTGTTGTAGATCACAGAAGACTACACAATTGGTTGAAATAACAAGATATAAACAGTTATGACAACTGCGACAACTTTAGGATAAATTGTCGGTTTAAGCTGCAGTTTAGATAAGAAGTAGCTTGTTTTGACTACTTGTCTAACTGGTACACTAAAGGTGGTGATGGATCACAATGAGATATGTTCTCCTAATTGACCTTAGTGGAGAACCAAAGATCTCGGTGACTTAGTTGATCTTAAGCATGATAAGATTTTAGCTGAGTGCTTATAGCTATCTATCACTTTGACTTACTATGGTGAATGTCATTGCGACTGAATCTATGTATCTTGGATGCCATTGTGACTCAGTTTGGTTATCTGTATCTCGCAACCGTATCCCTGTTAATTGGGTTGATAATATTTCTTGCGAAAATCCCAAAGATTAACACACTAAACCTGATTGGTTGATTGAGATGTGTTAATAAGGTCGATTGTTACTAGTCAGTATAAGAAATTAATTAATTTAAGTTGACAGTACACTTAATTAATTAATGAATATTTATTTCTTAAGTACAGGGATTAGTTAAATCTAAAATACAAGTTCATGCTCAAATTGAGATAAAAGGGTAAGTCAGCACAGATTCTCTAGTGGAATGACCCGTTTTTATTAATTAATTTTGCTCTAGGCTAAGCATAAATGATTAATTAATTAGAGGCCCTGCTTTATTTCTTGTATTGGATCCATAGTCTCGCCCAAGTAGGTCGCCTAGTTATTGATTGCACTCTCGTGTGATTATTAATAGATTATTGCATTTTATACATTATTTAATAAGCTACATTATTTAATAAGTTGGAGAATTATTTATCTGGAATTAATTGGTTGCGTTAATTAATTGATAAATAATGATTAATAATTATATTATCGGCTGATTATTATTAATTGAAGCTCATTAGCAATATAATTATAAATGGGACGTAACATTATTAATGGTTATTCACTGATAATAAAACTCTCCCCCCTCCCACACACATTTTTGAATCAATCATCACACATTCACACAAGCGAAAAACATGAGTTTCATAAAAGAGACCGAGAGCAGTTTCTAATCTCTCTATCAAGTTTCAAGTTTCTGTCCACACAGAAGAGAGGAAGACACATGATACAGACCAGAAGGTCTAAACACGAGCAACAATCAAAGCTTCTCAACATACGTGGAGGAAGGTAATTCGAAAATCTTCCCCGTATTCCTTCAGCAATCTCATAAGCCTTGCTACGTTCTACTACTCTTGTGGTCAATTGACTATTAAGTTGACATAAATCACTATATCGAAAGCTGGGTGCTTCTTTAGGGTCTAATTGACTCGTTTCACTATAGTGTATTATCCCACTTTCATGTTTTGCAGTTTTTATCCATCGCTTCTTGATATATTTTTCAAGTATTGCGGAAATCTGTATGAGATTCAAAATCCTTAATGCATGTGAGCATAAAATTTCAACTAACTTAAATTTCTTGTAGATGCAGTATATGGAACTATCACTAGAATCATAAGAAACACGATGATGACGACGACCCCCAAAGTACTTAACATCATAATCGGTTTTGTGTATTGTTTGCCACAAATCTCCACATTGCAATCATATGCCTTGCATACTTCAACATTGAAAAACTCAAAAACCTTATGTGTGTAAACATCTGATGCATGATTCAGAATCTAAACCCGAAGTGTTGAAGGGGGTTCACTTTGACTATTTCTATGGTCTTCCACTAGTTACTTGTACCGACTATCCTTCAGCAACCTCTCAAAATGCTCAAAAAATTCCACCAACTCATTCTTGTAGCTGATGTACTTCTGAATAACACTATTCATGGATTTACTGCGTTGTGCGGTGCCCATGTCTGCACAAAAAGTCCATCTCCCATACACAAGTGCCCACTTCTCTTTTATCTTGAACAATTCTTTCAACCATTCATTATCTCGAAGATCATATTTATCAAGCATGTTATTCTAAGTTGCGGTAAATTCATCTTCGTGCACATGGTCATACATGCAGCTACTAAAATCTTCAACAAATTTCTTGTGTGAAGCAAATTCAGGTCCAAGATGAATAGCTGCATTTTTGTTGATGTGCCACACTCAAAGAAGATGATAACTCTCCTTCCATTGAGAAGCCAAAGCTTTTGATATTGCTTTGTCTTAATCTGTAAGAATTGTCTGTGGCATTTTCCTGTTCATAGATTCAACAAAAGTATCAAATAACCAAGAGAACGTAATAGCGGTTTCGTCATATAACAATGCCGCTCCAATAACAATTGATTGTTTGTGACTATTGATGCCAACAAATATTGCAATTGGTCTCACATCCTTATGCTTTCTATAAGTCGAGTCAAAGCAAACAACATCGCCAAAATGTGAATAATTTAACCTTGTCTTTGCATCAGCTCAAAAATATTTTTATCAAATCATCGTGATCTACTTGAATTGCATAGAAGAAATTTGGATCCTCTCCATGCTTTTGTTGTAAATATTGCAATACTCCTCCAGTATCACCTACTCACATTTCATGTGAACTTTTCGAGTGTAGGTAGTTTTTGCAATTATTAGATATGAATCTGAGATGTTTACGACCACCGGCGTGTCTGGACATAAGTTTCATTGTAACTTTCTGAGCAATCCCACAACTTATAGCTATATCTACTCCGGCATTTGTGCATCAATCATTTTCCGATGGGATCTAAAAATGTTTGTTTTTGAAGGAGTAGCACATGCATGATTATGCTCGGGGATGAATTTTGCAGTATAGTAGTAACCCTTTTGGCGATAACTAACTTTCATCTCAAGAACATAATTGCATCTAGTTTCAGCTTGTTGAAATTTTCTAGCGTCATGAGCGTCACTTTTTTTTCCTTCCCTTGCACAACAATATTTTTGTCCAAAATTACATCGGTCTTTTTGTCTTTGAAAGCTTTCAATATTCGGATGCCAAATTCAACAGCTTTTGCGTATGCTAGATAAAACTCATAAACTTGTTGTAAAATTTCGAATTGCATATCAACTTTAGGAATTAATTCCTCTGGTATCCGTGAATGAATAATTTCAATGCCTTCTTTAAAGTCGTGTCTTCGAATATTATTATCATCCTCAAAATCAAGTCTACGATATAGGTCTCATCCACCATTTAAGTTTTCGGTTGCATCCATCTACAAAACCAATTATACGATAAACCATTAGTACTTTTGGATTATCTGGTCTCAAACTAAGAAAAAATGCTACATCAGTTAATCAAGAAAAAAATTACATGCCAAGATAAAAGAAAATCTTAAATAACGTGTTGGAATAATATGGTTTAATACTCCAAACCAAAAGAGTCAATAATTGAATAAGACAAAGTCCAATAATTAAACCAGAGGATACATCTACTTGCAAATGAGAATTAACAGTTATATAATAAACCCAAATCGAATGAGTCAAGAATTGAATGGCCGAGAGACTCTCCAGAATTCAATTTCTTGAAAACACTCTTCTCACACCACATCAAAGCCATAAAATGCATATTAACATAATAGTCCAGAATTGAACAAGAGAATGCAGTTCTCTCTCCAAAGCACACCGCCGCTGTTATTTAGGGTCAACGTACTGGTCCGGGACAGCGTTGAGCAACAAAACCGAGAGCCTCTCGAAAACACAGTTTTGAAGGACGGTTTTCAGAAGAGGGATTGGCAATTCGGTGATGAAGTTTTGTTTGAAAAGAGAGGGAATTGGCAGCACGTTTGAGAGGAGAGAACCTCACAATTTCTCTTTCTATTTCTACATTTTAATTAATTTTGAAATTAAATAAATAGATATTAAATTAATTTCTTTAATTGAATAGAGTTAACAATGATTATAAAAAATACCACATATCATCTTTAAATTTGTGGGATATATAAAGTTAGGACATACAAGTCACTCCGCATTACTTAATATTTGCACAATTTACTCACTAAACACTTTGAATAATTACTTGTCGTATCATAAAAAAGAAAAGAAATAAAGAAGCAAGCAACACACAAAATGCCAATACTTTCCATAACAATTCCAATTATTTTTTCTTTCACAATAGAAGATAGCAATTACTCTAATAATAGAATAGAAAACCTAAATTTGCAGGTCACGATCAAACATATTTGCAAAGGCATTCATTTTTGCCTTCGACAACGACATACCAATCTCCAAGCCGCCCTCGGATTCTCTGGATCTACACACTGACATCGAGCCGTCGCCGTCGATAGATACTGCTTCGTATTTCACCGCCTTTCCCCACCCGAAATCGGCGCTGTACAGATCAAACTTCGGGGATCCCGCCACCCCGAAGAGGCGTGTTCCTATCAGGGCGCCGAACTTTGCAATCCACTCGTCGGCGTCTCTGAGGAGTTCGTCCTTCTTGTTCACTTTATTGCTGATCACATCTCCGATCAACTCCACGGCGATCAGGAATCCGTCGTCCCCTTTCAGCTCCGCGTGCGTCGAATGCACCGCGGCCAGGCCTACGCAGTTGCCGAAGTAGGCGGCGGGAACAGGTGGATCAGTGCGCTGCCGGACGTCCGCCGCGAAAGCGAAATGCTCTGGCTCGTCGCCTTCGACTTCCTCGCCGGATTCGTCTGCGGATTTGACCAAGCAAGTCCAGACGTAAGCGCTCGTAATGGTGAAGGGTGATAAGTGTGTGAGATGCGGTTTCTTCGATAGAATGAAATCCCTAAGTTTCTGAACATCTTGTTTCTTCAGAATATACGTCGATCGGACTTTGTTTAAGGGGAATCTCAACGGCAAAGACTCAATCCTGACGCTCTTCATTTGATTCCAGTAGTGATTCAGCACTCCAGATGGATCGCTCACCACGGATCTGTCGTACAGCGGAAGCGAATCTGACGACGCTAAAAATTCATCATCTCTCCCAAATTTAGCAATCGAGCTCCACGCTTTGATGAATCTCACGATCGAGCTAGCATCGCCAACGACGTGATGATTGTTGAATCCCACGCAGATGCCTTTATCCGGAAACAGCGTTATCTGCGCGGTGAACAGAGCAATTTTCTCGGATTCCGATTCCGGTTCAGTTTCCGTCGGGGGCAAATCGGAGAAGAAAGCGTAGAAGTCATCAGCCACGCGCGGATGGTTGCCTGTCAGGTGGTCGAAATCATGATCTTCACTCGATTCAGCAACCGTGACCAGAACTGCGTCGCCGGGAACGAACCGGATTTGGGGAATTTTTTCTTTGTTGAAGGGAGCGACTAAGTTGCCTGCTATTGGAATAAAATGCTTAAGAGTTTGGGAGAGAGATTGTTTGAAATTGGAAACAATTGTTTCGAGGAAATGAGTTTTGGAGCAGGGGAATTGGTAGAAGAGAAGTCGGTGAATTGGATGGAAGTGCACCCATGGAATGTCGAAATACGTAAGAGGAAGAGTTTGCTCCGCCGCCGCCTCGCCTTCGGGTGGTGGCGCGACGCGGCAGCGCTCCAGGACATTGGCGGCCATAGATTATGACGATAGATTTTGTTTATCCGTTTGGATATCTCTTGCTGTGATCGGAATTTTTGGAGATTTATGCAGGGAAATCAGATCTAATAAAAGAGAGAACACATGTGACTATGATCTCTTAATTAAAACTAAATCAAAATTAATGTCAATATAGACACGTAGTACAATTTTGTAAAGAATGATAAAGTCAAATTTAATTTAAATAAGATACCATTTCTGTATTGACTATACAAGTACGATCGAAGGTTTTAGTGTTTTACACGGCAGCCACGATTTGATGTATTTTACTGTATTCGATTGGACTATGGTTAATATTTATATATATATATATATATATATATATATATATATATGAGGGTTATATTGAGAACACCCCTTATATAGAGAAATAAAAATAAATTGCTACTATTGATCTTGATTAATAGATGGTATAGATTGAATTGAAAATGTATTTTATTTATTAATTTTTTTAAATCAAAAAATCTCATTAAGGGTAAAATGGGTATAATTTGGGCTTATTATTCATTTGGTAAAAGAATGAAAAGGGGCTAGGGTTTTGTGCAGTTTTCGAATGACAGTATCGTTCCAAACATTTCGTTGTCCATGAAGGGGCGAAAATGGTGATTCCGGTGGAGACGCTTGCAGTAGTTTTCAGAGGAGACTTTTGAAGAAGATATTATTGTTCGTTGTCCACGAAGGGGCGAAGGTGTTGAAGGTATTTTCAGTTCGAAGAAGTTTTCTGAAAAGGTATGTTTCGCGAATTAATAAACTTTGAAACCGAATTGATAAATTGCATTGATTTGTTGTGAAGATTTCATGGATCTGCGTAGTAGACTTAGAAATCGAAGTGAAAATTGCTTAATTAGAAAACAGATACCTAGGGCTTTCTTTGTTGGATTATGATTTGATAAAGTGCGTAATGTAATTGGGTTTTTTTTGGATTAGTGGTTGATTAGTTCATATTAACGTGATTATGCACATTTGAATTAGGTATATCCCAAATTGCAATGACAGATTATGCACATTTGCTTGAAAGATTATGCACATTGGTTTTTTTGTTCGATTTGTAACTCAAATGGCTACTTTGGTTGTTTGACATATTATGCACATTATAGTCAAAAATTTGCACAGATTATGCACAGTTTATGCACATTTCAGTCCCTTCACATTTACTTTTGAATGCACGTGCACATTATGAACCATATATGCACATTTATTATAAAATATATGCACATTTCCTGTATAATATATGCACAAGCACGAAAAATATCTGCACATTTCCTGTATTATATATGCACATTTATGAATAGGTGGCTGCTTAATAAAATTTCTTAGTGTATTGATTTTGTATATAGGCTTACAATGGGTGGGAAGAGAAAGGGATGAGGATTGATAGGAGGGGGTAGACTAAGTTTACTAAAAAAAAGTAAGGTTGAAGCGGTAGAAGTTGAAAACGATAGAAGAAAGAAGGGTAAGGGAATTGATGATGAAAGGGAAGAAACAACTAAAAAAATAAAAAGAGAAGCTTTTGCCCAAAAAACTCATTGGATGTCATGTAAGCAATGAAAGCACACAGGTGACTAACGAGTTTGAAGATGAAAGCTACTGGGGAGATGTTCGAGATATTAATTCAATCATAGAGTTAGAAGAAGCATGTCAGAAAAAAGAAGAGTTCCTAAATAACTTGTTGCCTGCACCAAGTTTTAGTCTTGGACTGTCTCAAATGACACAGAAGGGGCAAAAAACACCTACCAAAAATGTGCATAGAACAGTTTCCATATAGTCCCCAAAGCAAGGGAAAACAGCTGAGGTAAATATATAACTAGTTAAGTATGAATATCTATGTTAATACAATTCAGTTTAAAAATATACAATTCACTTTCTTCTGTTTTAATATTTTAGGAAGAAAATGTATGGACAAATGGCAATGACGATGAGCTGTATAATGAAGTAATAGATAATTTCCAGGTAAAGATGATGTAACATTTTGCAGCAGAATGCAATAAATTTATATGCACATGTGATTTCATTTATATGCACATTCATTGTTTCTTTATATGCACAACTTCCAGGTTGATGATTATATTAATGAAAAGGGAAATGGAAACGAGGAGCACATAGCAGGATGTAAAAGAGATAAAGCTGACGCAGACAAAGTGTTTGATGGAGGTGAACAAGAAACTGGCTTGGAAGCAGAAAAGGTAAAATTACATTGCCTATCACATTTCAGTACATTCATATGCACATGTGATTACGTTTATATGCACATTCAATGTTTATTTATGTGCACAATTTAACAGGTTGACAATGTAAATGTGAATGAGGAGCACATATCAGAAGGTGAAAAAGAGAAAAGGTGAAAGAGAGAAATTGGTTGATGGATTAGAACAAGTAGATGAAGCTGAAGTACAAAAGGTTAAATTAAATTAACATAATATGTGTGCAGTTAGATAACAAATTTGATAATTCAAATAATTGTTTGTTATATCAACAAGTTGCAGGGTGTTGATGAATGTGAACAGGATACGGAATCAGAAGGGAGTGAGGATGGTGATAATGAAGGAGATAACAATAAAGGGAATTCGGAAAAAGTTGGGACAGACATTGCTGTAAGCATTAGTTCACTATTTATACATAATAAATGATAAACTTCATTACATATAATTTGACTATTCGTAGGAAACTTCTCGGGATGGGGAGATGCGTAACAAGAGACTACAAAAGAAAAAACCAGCTGCTTGTATATCCCCATATGTGAGAAGAACAGTTGAATTGACAAAAAGATTAGTTAAATCTGAGAAGGTTATAGGAATGTACACTTTGAAATTCAGTATTATTTTGTTGTGATGGTGGTTGCAGATGTCATTTTGAAATTCAGTTGAATTCATAGTAGAAGTACAAGTTAGGACCTATTCAGATGTGATTTTACAGACTTGAAAAAACAAATGGTTTTGTTATGCACATTTTGAGAAATTGTTATGCACATTTCTCGCATTTGTTATGCACATTCCCTGAATTTTTATTCTGCAATACTGTATTTGTTATGCACATATAAGGTATTTTTTATGCATATTTGATGAATTTGTTATGCACATTAACCAAAAAAACAATATTATCTGTATGTTTTGCAACAAGAAATTCATAAAGAGGAATCCAACACGATTAATTTCAAATGCGATACAAATTCACCACAAAAACATTTAAACATGTCATATTACATAATTAGAATTGTTCATTCATCTAGACACTACATTAAAGCAAAGAACTAAAAAAAAACAGTGAAATTTTTCAAAGATGAGTAGTTATTACACATAATTTAATTCCAAAACCTTGTGATGGTGGCCATGAGAGTCTGCAATTTCCGTGGCTTCAACATCAAAGGAATCAACTCTCTTGGGCATCTTAATCAGCCTTCTTCTCACACCTCCGTACCCTTCTCTCCTTCCTCATCACCAGCCAAAGGCCACGGCGGCGACTCAGAATCCACCTCACTCCCATCCACCCACCGAAATGACTCCCCACCCCCCCCCCCCGCCGCCGCCACTTCCATCGCCACCCAACAACCTCACGCTGCTCTCTTCATTCCCATCACATTCCATTCTCCTCTTCTCTTACTCCCCCGCCTCAATCTTCTCAAAAAAACAGCAATCCACACCTAGAAAATTCAATCCATCAAATTTCCCACCAATCTCAAGAAAAAAATATTATAATCCAAATCCTTAATTCAGACGATTGTTCTAACAAACACGCAAATTTATACATTTCGCACAATCACTACAATTTCATAAAACACCCAATTCAATAAATGAATTACAAAATAATTATTGAAAGTAAAGCTTACCAATATGTTTCGGAAATGATAATGGCAAATTCAAAACGGGATGTGCACAGCGAAACGAATGGCGAAACAAGGGAAATCGATTGAAAGACTATTCTCTTCAATTCTTAAAGCTATCCAAATTGCATATGGAGGAAGAGAGAGAGAAAAAGCTGTCGAACATTGCATATGGAGGAAGAGAGAGAAAATGTTTTACATTTTAAAACATATGAGCGAAAATGACGAAAATACCCTTAATGAGTTCTTTTTCCCTTCAAAAACTGATTAGTCAACACTCAATCTGAACCACATATCACGAAAATGAATGGCACGGATTTGTTCTTATTTCTCCCATTAATGGTGTATTCTCAAAAGATCCCATTCATATATATATATATATAAACGACAAGAAGAAAAAGCTAGTATAATTTAGAAGTTTCACATGTGACCAAATATTAGGCCGGCATTAATACTCTAATTACTATGTATTATACTCGACGATGTTCAACTGGAGTAACGAGGGACCCAAAAGTTATGGTTCGAGTGACGAAATACGAATTTAGAGATGCGAATTTATAATTTCAAATGGAATAATAATTTCTCAAGAAATATAGGTTAAATTTGTGTTTTTTCAAAATCTGAATCCATGCGCAAGTGTTGGATCAAAATTTATTTTATGTTATTTATCGAAAATACTTTTCAACAAAATTTCCTTCGTAAATCTCCGTGCGTTCACTGTGTGTGTATATAAATGGATAACGATTCAGTCGTTTTCAGAAAGATCTAAAATAAAAGAACACATACTCCATAATAAGAAAGATCTAAAATAAAAGAACACATACTCCATAATAGAGCCATTAATGATGTGACCCAATTCAAGAAAGCAGTAATTCTGCTCAATTAATCTTTTGTGAGAAATGAGGAATGAAACTCATGTAATTGATTATGTAAAAGTGAGAGATTTAAGGTCAATATCCTTAAATTTAAAGTCGTTTTTAGGTTATCACATTATCTCTAAATGTAGACCTGGAAAAAGTATATGATCTTGAGACAATGGAGGTTAAATATTGTTGGTCCAGAGACGACTATCAGGTGTAAAGGAGGAGGTGAAATACCTGAGTCCAAGTTTTGCTGAAACACGAAGGTCAGTATTTTACTGAGTATGCTACTGAACGAGTTCAGTTGCCAGTTAAGCCTTCTGATCGCGGGGCAGAGTGATTCAACGACTGAATCCTTTCTACTGACTAATGTCAGTACTGAGTAATTCAGTATATGAATAAGTGCGGAATTGTGTAGGCCCGATTTAAGTTCGTCTCTTTGAAAAACGTTTTTATGCAAACCAAATTAGTTGACTAATGCAGTTTTAAATCTGTTTTACTGAAAATATGATTTTGAAAACAGTTGACAAACAACTGCAATAAAACAGTAAATGACACGAGCAATTTTTAACGTGGTTCGGATACGCAAGATCCTACATCCACGGTCCTACCGAACAGGAGATTTTGTTGATTAATCTGAGGAAGCCTCAGCAAGTTTCTGTACGATGGACATTACCTTCTAAGTTATAGTCCTTAGTGACTTTACAAGATCAAACCGAAGTTCGAAGGGTTTTATCTCCAACAAGGAAGGAGTTCTTAGAATAAGAACGTATCACTAAAAGTGAACTTCTTCAAGTGTCTAGGCTTAAGATCTAACAAGGTTAGCTTAGAAAAGAGATCGGGAAGAAATCTAGAGTGAAGAACTACTAGGATATCTCTAAGATTTCTAGTTCTTCGCTGGATGTAGTAGTAAAGCTTGCTAGAGTGCTTGAGTATGTGTTCTTGAATTTCTTGCGTCTCTATTCCCATTGTTTTTCAAGGTTGTTATTTTCAATCCTTGAAGATGATCTCTTTATATAGTTGTGACCCATGCATAGATCCATTAGAGGGGACCATGCCACGTGTCACAAGACTCCAAGGAAAACGACCATATGATTTGAATGTTGCTGCAGAGGGTGGTTGACTTTTTGTGCATGAGAGCAGATTTTGTATTAGAGCAGGTACGCTTTGCTTGCTTCTCATTGGTCGAGGTATGGCGGTAGGCGAGACTTGTCAGACATCAGTCTTCTAGCTTAGTTGAGTTCCTTTGAACCTCGGACACTAAGTGTTCCTCGGCTGACATCCGACTGATAAAGTCAGACTGTCGATTTCCCTTGTGCGGTCTGCAACTGAGTTGTAGCTCATTTAGTAGATCAAGGATGATCATACTGAGTCTTCTTTCTGAGTCGGCTGAAGAGTGATCTTCTATTGAGTGGTTCCAGCTGCTGACTCGAAGACAAACTACTGAGTTCTTATACAGACAGAGCTCTACTGAACCGATGACACATGGGGTTCTGGAACCTTAATGTTGGTCCCGAGATAAACGTTCAGGTGTAGAGGGGGGGGGGGTGAATACACCTGAAAACTTTCTCAACTTAAAACGCGAACAATCCTTTTCATGAAGATGCTGTACTGAAAAGGTTCAGTAGACCAGATAAGCTGTTCTGAATTGCGTGGCAGAGTGACTGACTTCACTGAGGCCTACTAGCTAACTTAGGTCAGAATTCAGTACCGTTCAATAGAAGTTCAGTAGAGTGCGAAAATGTGTAGGCCTAATTCAGTTGAGTTAGAAAACATTTTTAGGAATACTGCTTCAGTATATTAGTACAATCTTTTAAGCTTTACTGAAACACAGTTGAATGATTTGAAAGATATTTTCAGTATGAATAGTTATCAATGCAACTGTAAACAAAACACACAGAACACAAGCGTTTTTAAAGTGGTTCAGATCCGACAATCCTATGTCCACTGTCCCGAAAAGATCAGGAGGCTATTTTATTATACTGAGTTAGTCTCAGTCGGTTTGTGCACTGGACAGACACTGGTCTTGAGATTTATACTGAGCAAGTCTCAGTTTACAAAGTATCAAACTGAAGTGTTTGACAAACTCTCCAACTACGAAGGAGTTCTTTACAATAAAGAACAGTTCAAGGATGAACTCCTTCAATCTAAGCTATATATATAGTCTGCTGAGTCTGCTGAGCTTAGGTTAGAGGGAAGGGAACGAGAAAGTGGCTTCTAGAGCGACGAACGGTAAAGTATAAACTCTGGGTTCGTATTCAGTCGCTTGGATACTAGAGGATTATAGTCTGATTCAGCTCGGTTCCCTTTGAGTAACTATGTCGCCTTTCGCTTGGAATAGCTCTTTAAAGATCTTGCGGAAAGCTTTAAGTCGATTATGAGTTGCTCGTAAATGCTCGTGTGTTCTTGATTTCCTGGGTGAGCTTCGATTTGAAATCTTCCCTCTATTTATAGATGAGAGGCAGGGAAAGATACGTTGGAGACGATGATCCATGTGTCTCTCTCTTTTGGGTAGCTAACGGCTCTTTCAAAGTATAGTGGCAGAGTCTTTTCCCTCCATTTCTAGAAAAATGTTGACTTGCAGCTTTAATCAGACAGTAGACAGCTGGCTGCTTGTCATTGGTCGAGGCTGAAGAAAGTGGGTGAGACAAACAGACTTCAAGGCGGATCTGAAGCTAACTTCTCTATACCTCGTATGACTCTGCTGATTTGACTTCTAAGATCTCTAACAGTCAGGAGACTGTCTGGCCATTGCTGAGTCTGATCTATGTTCAGTAGCATACTCCTGCTGAATCTAGCTCTACTGAAGATCAACTCTGAGTTCAGTGAACTGCTCCTACTGAGTCCAGTTCCACTGACTCCTTTCTGAAGGAAATATTAGGTTAGGAATCGATACCTTCCTCCTTCGTATGTTGTTGCAGCTCTGATTGTTGCTCGTGTGTCAGATCTTCTGATCTGTGTCCCGATCTTTTTCTCCCTTTGGGTGGTGAGAGAACTGGAGAAAATAAGATTTCTCTCTCTCCACAAAATTCACGTTGTGCGTCTGTTTTTGTGTATGTGTGTGCAATCTGTTTATGAACTGAATACTAATATATATAGGCTTCAAATGCCAATATAATATTAATATATTTGTAGCCCATTAATTTAATTATAATCCTAATGGGCTTCCACATAATTAGCTCATAATATAAATAATTAATCCACTAGGCTACTAATATTTATCAATTAATTGGCCCAACCAATTAATTCCAGATAAATAACATTATTAAATAATGTAAAAAATATATTAATCTATTAATATTGATTTCTGATAGACAATAAATAACTAGACAACTAATTGGGCCAGATCAGGGATCAAATAGAAGAAATAAAGTTGGGCCTCAAATTAACTAATTATCTATGCTCATCCCAGAGTAAAATTAATTAATAAACACAGATTCATTCCACTAGAGAATCTGTACTAACTTACCCCTTTATCCCAAATTGAGCAATAGCTTGTATTTTAGACTTAATCGATCTCCGTATTTAAGATAGAAATGTCCGTTAATTAATTAAGCTTACTGACAACTTAATTTAATTAACATCTTAAATTCCCGAGTAGTACCACTCGACCTTATTAACACACCTGAACTTAATCAAGCGGTCGTTTTAGTGTGCTAATCATTTCGAGTTCCTCAGGGGATATTATCAACCCATTTTACTTGGATACGGCTGCAAGATACAGACAACCAGCTTGAGCCACAAATAACTACTAACACCCAAGATATGTAGATCCAGTCGCGATGACGTTCACCATAATAGGTCAAAGTGATAGATAGCCAAATGCACTCAGCTGAAGTCTTACCAAGCTTAAGACCAGCTAAGTCACCGAGATCATGGTTCTCCACTAAGGTCAGTTAGGAGAACACATCTCACTGTGATCTATCAATACACCACCTTAAGTGTACCAGTAAAGACAAGCAGCTAAGACAAGCCACTTCTTATCTAAACTGCAGCTTAAACCAACAACTTATCCTTAAGTTGTCTCAGCTGTGATAACTGTTTATATCTTGTCAGTTCAACCAATTTGTGTTGTCTTCCGTGATACCCGACACACCACACAAATCTAACTTTTATACAAGATAAATGATAACATGTGCAAATATATAAATTTATTAGATAGGAGAATAAAATAGTGGTAGGGACAAAACACATTGTATACAAGCATAAAATTTGCTTCCAGTATACAAAATCCCAACAATTCTCCCACTTATACTAAAGTAAACTTTTAGTATACAATGTGTTAGTTCTAGGTACAAACTAGTACTCACTATCTATCCTATCCATTACTGCATCTTCTCTCACTTATACAAAAGTTTCTGTAGTCCTAAGTGGGGGGCATCTCTACCACTCCTAAGCCACAAACATGCTTCTCGTAAGCCGGGAGTGGTAAGCTCTTTGTGAAAGGATTAGCTAGGTTGACTTCAGTTCCAATTTTGTCAATCACCATGTCTCCTCAATTTACGAATACTCGTATAATGTGGTACTTACTGTCTATGTGTTTAGACACCTTGTGAGATCTAGGTTCCTTAGAATTTGTCACTGCACCCGCATTATCACAATAAATCGTGATCGCCTTAGGCAAATTCTTAACAATATCAAAATCTTGGAGAAAATTCTTGAGCCAAACTGCCTCTTTCGAAGCTTCTGAAGCAGCCACATACTCTGCTTCCATGGTTGAGTCCGCAATGCATTTCTGCTTTGCACTTCTCCATGAAATGGCTCCACCTCGCAAGGTAAACACATAACCCGAGGTCGACTTCTTCTCGTCTCTGTCAGCCTGGAAATCCGAGTCCGTATAACCCAAAGGCACTAGACTGTCTGACTGGTAAACAATTCTATAATCTCTAGTCCATTTAAGGTACTTGAGAATATTTTTGACCGCAGTCCAGTGCACTTGTCCAGGATTAGACTGATATCTTGAGACCATGCCTACAGCATATGAGATATCTGGTCTCGTACAAAGCATTTCATACATGAGACTAACGACAGCGGAAGCATATGGTACTAGCCTCATACTTTCTATCTCTTCAGGCGTTTTAGGGCACTGATTCTTAGATAGAAAAATGCCATGTCTGAAAGGTACCGAACCTCTCTTGGCATTTTGCATGCTGAAATGAGCAATAACAGTATCAATATAGGATGCTTGTGACAAGCTTAACATCCTTTTCTGGCGATCTTGGATAACCTTGATCCCAAGGATGTAAGCAGCTTCACCTAAGTCCTTCATTTGAAACTGCTCGGATAACCATGTCTTTATGTCTGATAACACTTCAACATTGTTGCCAATGAGAAGGATGTCATCTACGTAAAATGCAAGAAATACCACTGTTCCATTAACACAAATACGGTACACGCACACCTCGTTAGGACAGGATACAAAACTATAGGATTTGACTACCTAATGAAAACGCTGGTGCCATAACCGGAAAACTTGCTTAAGTCCATGAATAGACTTCTTAAGCTTCCAAACTAGATGCTCTTCGCCCTCCTTCACATAACCATCTGGCTGTTTCATGTAGATGCCTGTACCTTTTTTTCAAGGTGCCCGGTGCTGTCAGTTGGGATGTAATCCTACATTCTGTCAAGTAGTCCTTGAACTCGTTGGATAGGTATTCCCTACCACGATCAGATCGTAGTGTTTTGATTTCTTTACCTAGCTTCTTCCCCACTTCTGCCTTGAATTCCTTAAAGGTTTCTAAGCAATCCAACTTGTGGCGAAGAAGGTAAACATATCCATACCTCGAGTAATTGTCAGTAAATGTGACGAAGTACTCATACCCTCCACGAGCTTGTGTAGACATAGACCCACACAAGTCAGAATGTATCAAACTTAATACTTCTGTGGCTTTATTACCCTTTGCCTTGAAAGGCCTAGTCATGATCTTTCCTTCCAAACAGGTTTCGCAAGTTGGAAATGGTTCACCTTGAAGAGACTCCAATGATTCATATACCACCAACCTTTGAGTCCTATTAAGATTGATGTGACCTAGTCTTAAGTGCCACAAATAAGTTTGGTTTACCTTAGAAGACTCTTTCCTCTTCTTAGGATTTGATGATGAGGAAGCAATATTAACAGAAATACGCGGTTTACAAGTAATAGTATATAAAGATCCGTTTAATGGTCCATTGCACATAAGATCTTTCCCTTTTGAAATCGAAATTTGATCATCAAAAACAGATCTATAACCATCCACAATAAAAAGTTTTGAAACGGAAATAATGTTTTGCCTAAACTCAGGCGCCAATAAAACATCTCTTAATTCTAAACTAGAGTCTAAAACAGATAAATGTAAATCTCCTATGGCAATATCTAGAACTCGCGATCCATTGCCTATGGAAACCACCACCTCGCCATCAGCCAGAACTCTTTTCTGCAGAAACCCCTACAAGGTGTAACAAACATGATCAGTTGCTCTGGAATCTACTACCCATTCGTGGGTAGAAGAGGAAACTAGAACAATCTCAGTTATAAGAGCGACTCGCGTCTCTTTCTGTTTTGCCTTGACATCTGGATTATAATTTGAAGGATAATTGAGGGTTAGAAGCGATACCTTCCTCCTTCGTATGTTGTTGCAGCTCTGATTGTTGCTCGTGTGTCAGATCTTCTCATCTGTGTCCCGACCTTTTTCTCCCTCTGGGTGGTCAGAGAACTGGAGAAAATAAGATTATCGTCTCTCCCACTACTCACGCACGGCGTGTGTAATTTGTGTATGTGTGTAATCTGTTTCTGAACAGAATACTAATATATATAGACTTCAAAAGGCAATATAATATTAATATATTTGTAGCCCATTAATTTAATTATATTCCTAATGGGCTTCCACATAATTAGCCCATAATACAATTAATTAATCCACTGGGCTACTAATATTTATCAATTAATTGGCCTAGCCAATTAATTCCAGATAAATAACATTATTAAATAATGTAAAAATACATTAATCCACTAATAATAATTTATGAGAGACAATAAATAAATAGGCAACTAATTGGGCCAGATCAGGGATCTAATACAAGAAATAAAGCTGGGCCTCAAATTAATTAATTATCTATGCTCAGCCCAGACCAAAATTAATTAATAAACACAGATTCATTCCACTAGAGAATCTGTGCTGACTTACCCCTTTATCCCAAATTGAGCAAGGGCTTGTATTTTACACTTAATCGATCTCCGTATTTAAGATAGAAATATCCGTTAATTAATTAAGCTCACTGACAACTTAAATTAATTAACATCTTATATTCCTGAGTAGTACCACTCGACCTTATTAACACACCTGAACTTAATCAACCGGTCGGGTTTAGTGTGCTAATCCTTTCGAGTTCCTCAGGGGATATTATCAACCCATTTTACTAGGATACGGTTGCAAGATACTGACAACCAGCCTGAACCACAAATAACTACTAACACCCAAGATACGTAGATTCGGTCGCGATGACGTTCACCATAGTAGGTCAAAGTGATAGATAACCAAATGCACTCAGCTGAAGTCTTACCAAGCTTAAGACCAACTAAGTCACCGAGATCTTGGTTCTCCACTAAGGTCAGTTAGGAGAACACATCTCACTGTGATCCATCAATACACCACCTTCAGTGTACCAGTAAAGACAAGCAGCTAAGACAAGCTACTTCTTATCTAAACTGCAGCTTAAACCGACAACTTATCCTGAAGTTGTCTCAGCTGTGATAACTGTTTATATCTTGTCAGTTCAACCAATTTGTGTTGTCTTCTGTGGCTCTATAACCTTTTGCCTTAAAAGGCCTAGTCACCATCTTTCCTTCTAAGCAGGGTTCGCAAGTTGGAAATGGTTCTACATGGAGAGACTCCAATGATCCATATTCCACCAACCTTTGAATCCTATTTAGATTGATGTGACCTAGTCTTAAGTGCCACAGATAAGTTTGGTTTACCTTAGAAGATTCTTTCCTCTTCTTAGGATTTGACGATGAGGAAGCAATATTAACAGAATTACGCGGATTACAAGTAATAGTATATAAAGATCCGTTTAATAGCCCACCAAAGATGAAATCATCGTCTTTCATGATAGAAACTTCACTATCAAAACTTGATTTATAACCATCCATGATGAAGAGTTTTGAAACAGAAATTATGTTTCGCCTAAACTCAGGCACATATAAGACATCTTTAAGTACTAAAACAGAACTATCAAAAGATAGATGTAGATCTCCAATGGCAATTGTAGGAAATCTCGATCCATTGCCCATTGAGACTACCACCTCGCCATCGCTCAATTGCCTTTTCTGCAAGAAACCTTGCAAGGTGTAACAAACATGATCAGTTGCCCCCGAATCCACTACCCATTCGTGGGTAGAAGAGGAAACAAGAACAGTTTCAGTTACAAGAGCGACTCGCGTCTCTTTCTGTTTTGCCTTGACATCTGGATTATAATTCTTCCAGTGTCCTTTCTTACCATTCTTGAAGAATCTTCCTTTCTCCTTTGACATTTGCATGTCGCCGGTAAGGACCTTTGCAGAGCATTTATTGGGAAGGTAAGATATCTCTTCCACTTATAAAATTATTTAAACCCGTTAGGGCTTGGTTGGTGAGCTTTTTAGAAACTCGATAATTATTCGAACAAACATATCTGAAAAATATAATAAAAGCATGTAAGAAAGTTATATTTGCACATAATTCGTAATTAACCATCATTGTAACCTTTTGTAAAACCAATGATGTTAAATACTCGAATAGCCCTAGAGATCACACTTGCAAGCCACTCAGGTGGACGTTTACTCGTGTACCCCTAGACCAAGCTATATACCTAGCTCTTTAATTCCAATCCACGCCTAGGTTCTTAAGACGAATGAAATTAATAATCCGATATCTCTAGACCATGTCACTATTAAAACGCGAGAAGAGACTTCTCAGGCAGTTGTACCTGCGGTGACATCTAAGCTTTGACCAATAATTTGACCGAATTAACATCAGATTCTCGAATTTGGCATTCTTACGCGAACAATACCGCTTTCAATTTGATTTAATTTGCCATCTTATTTAATTATTATCTGCTAGAGTACTCGTGTTTACTAGGCACGCAAGCCACTCAGCTGGACGTTTACGGCTTCGCTCCCACTACTCAATAATAATTAAATATTACAGTAGAAAACCCATCTCACAAAACTTGTGGTTCAAAAATACAAGCAAGCCACTCAGGTGGACATTTACTCATATAATTGTTCCACTTTTGTGTAGGGTCCAATTAATGGAGGTCCGATTAAATATTTAATTTCCAATTAAAATGGAATTCACTTAAATATTTAATTTGTTATTTGCTTAGTCTTTTTCTTCAAAAGGTTCGTTTTGAATCATGCATATCCACATAATTCCTAAAGCATGCAATTTCTAAGCGCATATAATAAAACATGCTCGTGAAAAATAAAACATGCTTTAATACGACGCAAATCCTATTTACATGCTTTTCTATGCGCAATCAATCATATAATCGCATACTAAAGCATAATAATAAATAAATGCGCAAATAGGAAATTTAAAACATCGTTATCGAGCTTTAAAACACGTAATTCCTAACTATTACATAGCCCGATCAAAATACAGCTCTTCGAACTTCAAAATCTTCGAATTTGAAAACTGCATCGAAAACTGCACCGACACGTCATCAGGTTGTCTGCCACGTGGCAGACACGTCAACGTCGTGTGGCGCCACGTCAGCGTCCTCTTCATCAGCAAGCCTCCGCTACCGCCGCCGCTCCAGGCCGCGCCGCAGCCCGCCGTCGACAGGGGATGACGTCCGCGGCCTTGCAGCCCCTCGCCGGCCAACGCTGTTTTACGGAAAACGCGCGGCGCGCGCGCGCGCGTCGTGCGTTTCTCGCCACCTCCCGCCACCTCACGGTTGTCCGGCAGGACGCCGCCGCTGCCTCGGCCTCCGCCGAGCTGGACTCGCCTCGCGCGCCGCCGCGCTGCAGCGGCGCGAATCAGCGCCTGCGCGAGGCCGCTATTCCGGTAGCTTACGTGCGGCTGCCGCGGCCTCCACGGCCCGGCGCTGCCATATTCGTCGTCTGCTACCGCCACTAGATATGACCCACACGTCTGGGCTGCCCAAATCCGGCGACAATTGCCGCCGCCACGCCGGGAATCAAACGAATTTCGCATCCCGTCGTCGGCGAACTTCGCTGCTCAAATTCGTGCTCTTCGAGCCGCGATTCGATCAATTGAAAGAGGAAAAACATAATTGGAACACTCACGACCACCGTGTAATGGATTCCGGCTGAGATTAGTCCTTCAATTTCTCGAATTTCAAACGATTCGCCGGAATGAATTCATGATGAGCAGCAAACTTCCGACGTCAATTCCGATCGCATTCGGGATCTGATGATCCCTTACAATATCGACACAAAGCTCGTAAGATGAGGATTCCAAAAGTTCAAGCCGATCGTCGATCGGACGCCAGATGCGCCGGGAATCGCGTCCGCAAAATGCGACGGAACCCTAGCAAACTAGGGTTTTCTGGCCAATTTGGGCATTTCTGGACAGCACGACCACTTCTACTTTCCGACGCTATTCCGAACAAACCAGAAATTGGAATGTGTCGTGCGACCTATCCAGACGAAGCTAAGGAAAAAACGAACACAACTATCCGGATGGGAAAAATAAGGTGGCACGCGCCCCCACACGCCTGTTGAAGACGACGGTCGTGTTCTGCCAGTTTCTAGGGTTTCGCCCTTTTCCGTCCTTCCGCGCCATCGCGCCTCGATTTTCATGCCTCCCGGACCAATTATTGTACAATAACAGTACAATCACATAACAAATAGGTCCTATCATCTACTCGTTGATTTTCTCATGAGAAAAACATTACAACGGGGTCAAAACAGTGGCTCGCAGGCCGCCCCAAACACGAAATAAGCCCGATAACGACGGAATTGAACCCTAATCATACACCTAACAGCAACAATCAGAGCCTAAACTAGGCTTTGATACCAATTGAAGGATAATTGAGGGTTAGAAATGATACCTTCCTCCTTCGTATGTTGTTGCAGCTATGATTGTTGCTCGTGTATCAGATCTTCTGATCTGTGTCCCGGCCTTTTTCTCCCTCTGGGTGGTCAGAGAATTGGAGAAAATAAGATTATCGTCTCTCCCACTACTCACGCACGGCGTGTGTAATTTGTGTATGTATGTAATCTATTTCTGAACAGAATACTAATATATATAGACTTCAAAAGCCCATTAATTTAATTATATTCCTAATAGGTTTCCACATAATTAGCCCATAATACAATTAATTAATCCACTGGGCTACTAATATTTATCAATTAATTGGCCCATCCAATTAATTCATGATAAATAACATTATTAAATAATGTAAAAATACATTAATTCATTAATAATGATTTCTGAGAGACAACAAATAACTGAACAACTAATTGGGCCAGATCAGGGATCTAATACAACAAATAAAGCTGGGCCTCAAATTAATTAATTATCTAACTTTTGTACAAGATAAAGGATTACATGTGCAAATATATACATTTATCAGATAGGAGAATAAAATAGTGGTAATGACAAAAACACATTGTATACAAGCATAAAAACTGCTTCTAGTATACAAAATCCCAACATAATTATGCCAGTGTCCTTTCTTATCACTTCTTTAAGAACCTTCCTTTCTCCTTTGACATTCGTATGTCACCGGTAAAAACCGTCTTCCTACTCCCACTGCTCTTCTTGAATTGACCACCCTTTCTGCTCTTTTTCTGGTTTCCGCCTTTTGGAGGATTCCTGGAACTACTAGGGATATTCAAGACTTGAGCACTCTTGCCATTTCCTATAACCTCTTTGACGGCTACCAAAGATTTGAGTAACTTAATCATAGTAAACTCGTTCTCAGACATAGCGGTCCTAAAATAGAAGTTCTTATAGGACCTTTGCAGAGCATTTATTGGGAAGGTAAGATATCTCTTCCACTCTATGAAATCATTTAAAATTATTAAACCCGTTAGGGTTTGGTTGGTGAGACTGTTTAGGAACTCGAAATTTTTTCGAACAGACATATCTGAAAAAATGTAATTTAAAAGCATGTATGAAATTAATATTTGCACATAATTCGTAATTAATAATCACTGTAACCTTTTGTAAAAAAATGATATTAAAACCTCGAAAAATTCTAGGAATTCCACTAGAATGCCACGCAGGTGGACGTTTACTAGCGTAACCCTAAACCAAGCTATTTACCTAGCTCTTTAATTCTAATCTACGTCTAGGTTCTTAAGACGAATGGAATTAATAGTTCGATATTCTGGACCATGTCACTATTAAAATGCGGGAAGGGACTTCGAGGGAAGTGAATTGTACCTGCGGTGACATCTAAGCATTGACCATTAATTTGACCAAAATAGAATCAAATTCTCGAAATTGACATACTTACTCGAACCATGCCGCATTCAATTTGATCTAATTAGCCATCCTATTTAATTAGTATCTTCTAGAGTACTTGTGTTTACTAGGCACGCAAGCCACGCAGGTGAACGTTTACGGCTTCACTCCCACTACTCAATAATAGTCAAATATTGTTTTGGAAAACTCATCTCACAAAACTGGTAGCTAAAAAATGCAAGCAAGCCACGCAGGTGGACGTTTACTCACATAATCTTACTACTTTCGTGTAGAGTCTAATTAATGGAGGTCCGATTAAGTGTTTAATATCCAAATTAATGGAATCTAATTAAAAATTTAATTTAAAATTGCTTAGTCTTTTTATTCAAAAGGTTTGTTACGAATCATGCATCATCACGTAATTCCTAAATCATGCAATTTCTAAACGCACACAATAAAACGTCCTCGCGAAAATTAAAACATGCTTAATAACGACATAAATCTTATTTACATGCTTTTCTAAGCGCAATTAATCACATAATCGCATGCTAAAGCATAATAATAAATAAATGCGTAAATAGGAAATTTAAAACGTCGTTATCGGGCTTCAAAACACGTAATTCATAACTATTACATAGCCCGATCAAAATACAGCTCTTCGAACTTCAAAATCTTCGAATTTGAAAACTACATCGCCACATCATCAGGGGGTCTGCCACGTGGCAGACACGTGGCAAACACGTGTACAGCTATGTCAGCAAGGGCTGATGTGGCGCGCCACGTCAGCATCTTCATCAACGAACTGCCACCGCCGCCGTTACAGTCCGGTTCTCTGCTGACGGCGAACCAAGAACCGTCGTCCGTGCCCGGCGCCGCCGCATGCAGCGGTGCAGATCTGCGCCTGCGTGCGGTGCGATTGTCGCCGTAGGTGCGCGCTGCCGCGCCTTACCCGGCTGTTCCCAGGCCTCCTCCGCCATCTACACACCCCGCCGACGTCACCCAGACGTCGGATCTGTGCAGAAACCCCCTTGGAGCCGCCGCCGTGAAGCTCATGTGCGAAAAATTGCGCCCCCCTCCGCCGCTGAATCCGCCACCTAAATTCTCCCTTTCCGAGCCGTGATTCGATCAGTTGAAAGAGGGGAAACGTAATTGGAACACTCACGACCACCGGTAACGGATTTCGGCCGAGATTAGTTCCTCAATTTCCCAAATTTCAAACGATTCGCCGGAACGAATTCATAACGAGCAGCCAACTTTAGACGTCAATTCTTTTCACATCAGAGATCGGATGATCCCTTACGATCTATCAATGCGAAGCTCGTAAGACGAGGATTCTAGAGATTTAAGCCGATCGGACTCTGGACGCGCCGGGAATCTCCGCCGCAAGATGCGGCGGAACCCTAGAAAACTAGGGTTTTGCTGCGAAAATTAAGTTCCGTCTACTCGTGGATTTTCTCACGAGAAAAACATTACAACGGGGTCAAAACAGTAGCTCGCAGGCCGCCCCGAACA
The DNA here is from genome assembly GCA_028984105.1 of Lavandula angustifolia. NCBI lineage: Eukaryota > Viridiplantae > Streptophyta > Magnoliopsida > Lamiales > Lamiaceae > Lavandula > Lavandula angustifolia. Next base: position 16,222,362 of record CM054822.1, read on the forward strand.
TGAAATTAGCCCGATAACGACGAAAATAAATCCTAATCATGCTCCTAACAGCAACAATCAGAGCCTAAACCAAGCTCTGATACCAATTGAAGGAAATATTAGGTTAGGAATCGATACCTTCCTCCTTCGTATGTTGTTGCAGCTCTGATTGTTGCTCGTATGTCAGATCTTCTGATTTGTGTCCCGACCTTTTTCTCCCTCTGGTGGTCCGAGAACTGGAGAAAATAAGATTTCTCTCTCCACAAAATTCACGCCGCGCGTCTATTTTTGTGTATGTATGTGTAATCTGTTTATGAACAGAATACTAATATATATAGTCTTCAAAAACCAATATAATATTAATATATTTATAGCCCATTAATTTAATTATATTCCTAATGGCTTCCACATAATTAGTTCATAATATAATTAATTAATCCACTGGGATACTAATATTTGTCAATTAATTAGCTCAACAAATTAATTCCAGATAATTAACATTATTAAATAATGTAAAAATTACATTAATCTATTAATAATGATTTCGGAGAGACAATAAATAACTAGGCAACTAATTGGGCCAGATCAGGGATCAAATACAAGAAATAAAGCTGAGCCTCAAATTAATTAATTATCTATGCTCAGCCCAGACCAAAATTAATTAATAAACACATATTCATTCCACTAGAGAATCCGTGCTGACTTACCCTTTATCCCAAATTGACCAAGGGCTTGTATTTTAGACTTAACGATCTCCGTATTTAAGATAGAAATATCCGTTAATTAATTAAGCTCACTTAACATCTTATATTCCTGAGTAGTACCACTCGACCTTATTAATACACCTGAACTTAATCAACCGGCCGGGTTTAGTGTGCTAATCCTTTAGAGTTCCTCAGGGGATATTATCAACCCATTTTACTAGGATACGGCTGCAAGATACAGACAACCAGCCTGAGCCACAAATAACTACTAACACCTAAGATACGTAGATCCGGTCGTGGTGACGTTCACCATAGTAGGTCAAAGTGATAGATAGCCAAATGAACTCAGCTGAACTCTTACCAAGCTTAAGACCGGCTAAGTCACCGAAATCTTAGTTCTCCACTAAGGTCAATTAGGAGAACACATCTCACTGTGATCCATCAATACACAACCTTAAGTGTATCAGTAAAGACAAGCATCTAAGACAAGTCACTTCTTATCTAAACTGTAACTTAAACCGACAACTTATCCTTAAGTTGTCTCAGCTATGATAACTGTTTATATCTTGTCAGTTCAACCAATTTGTGTTGTCTTCTGTGATACTTGATATGGTCAATCCGTTGATAGATTCAAAACTTTCTTTGCCCAAGAAGCACACCACACAAATCTAACTTTTATACAAGATAAAGGATAACATGTGCAAATATATAAATTTATCATATAGGAGAATAAAATTATCAGATAGGAGGATAAAATAGTGGTAGGGACAAAACACATTGTATACAAGCATAAAATTTTCTTCCAGTATACAAAATCCCAACACTTTCAGTATGCTGCTCCTGCCGAGTCCAACACTACTGAGTCTTCTTCTCATGGTACTGAGGCTGATAGTCTACTGAAAACCCAGCAGACAGAACTGAATGCCTGAACCATGAAGGAAGGATGTCTACTGAGACTGAAAATCTCAGAGACAGAGACAAAACAAATACAACTGAATGGTTCATCAATCAAAGTAGGGTTTGTGATCATTCAAATCTACTGAGCACTAGGCTACTGAATCATCTCCCAATAATTTCCCTCTATTTGATGATGCCAAAACCTAACACCACAAACTGTCAGAAACAAACTCCTTACAAATATTACAAGTAGAATCGGTGGAGTTGTTCATCAAGTTCTAGACTACTGAGGGAGTATAGGGAAGAAATATCTGAACTTATACATAAATCTAACAACAATTTCCCCCTTTAACCTCATACAAACAGTTCCCTCAAGCTTCTAAACAAATCTGATCTATCAGCTAAGCAAAAACAGTCAGACACAAATATCAGCAGTGAGTGTGTGAGTCAATAATCACATTAAATAAATAAACAAGGCCATGAAGATAATAAGATATTGTCGGGCCGAACAACAATGATGTTTTATAGATAAGAGAATATTCAGTACAATGCATCATCTGCTATTCTAGAAAACAAAAACAAGATACAGAGAAGCTAACAATCTATCTTCTGAACTGCTGGATCCGCGCTTTGAAATATCTTGACTTCTCTTCAGGCAACGGCAACCCATACATTCTGAACGTGTCTCTTCTGAGCTTTTGTATCTTCAGCATATCATCAGGATCATCTTGAGTTAAAGCTTCTATGGAGGGGGCAGAGGTCTAGGGACTGGAACTCTGACATCAATCTTCTCAGCTAAGGCTTTCTAGACTCTGGCATAGATTTCAGGGTCGCTCACCAGAAGCCATTCAACAAAGGCTGCAGCTTTGTGCATGTCCGACTAGTATCTCCAGATAAAATATTTGTTGATAAATTATGCTTTGAGCGTTTCCCACCTCTGAGTCCGCTCCCATGGCATCCACGTGTCAATTCTTGGACATCTGTGAATCTCGAGATCAGTAGGTTTCCTGCTTCTTCTGTATTTATATGAAATTTCAGCTTTATCAGGTACCCTCTCTCTTGCCTCTTTCTCTGTCCTGAGTCTTAGTGCTTTAAGGTCAGCAAGCCTAAGCCTCTCTCTGGCTTCGCTGATCTGTCTAGCTTCAGGACCTCTATCTAGATACCTGTCCATCGCGTCCCAATTTCCTTCATCTCTTGTTCTTGTGCTTTAGAAGGGACATACGACGGAACATGCTCTTCTTCTTCTTCTGACTCGACATGGGTTTGAGATTTTGACTTAGTTCCACCCTGCTGACCAGTCTGCTGCTGCTGCTGCTGCTGTTCCTTCTCTTTTTCTTTATTGGCCTCATCGCCGATTTTCAGCTTCCTAGGGGGTGGCCTCGTTCCAGACTTCCTTCCCCCTTGGACTTTAGTTTTGCCCTTAGCAGGAGCTTTCTTGGGCTTATTAGCAGCCTCTGCCTTAGCAATCTCCCTGGCAAGCTTCTCATCAGCTTCGATCTGAGCTCTCTCTTCAGGGCTTATAAACCTTTTAGTTCGTTTCTTCGGTGGGGTTTGGAGTTTCACACTTTCTTCCCCTTACCTGCCACCGGAGGAGGTAGAGGAGTCTCCTCATCAGAATCCTCCTCGATAAAGTCAGCAACCTCCTTGATAATTTCACTTGGAGTCTAGGTTGCTGAGTCTTTAGGTCTTGAGCCGCTTGGGCTGGTCTCAGCAGGCTCTACATCTCCTGCTGCTGAGACACCCTGGGCCTGACCTGTTCCTTGGGGTTCAGTGGGAGTATATTGGCGTCCAGGTGCTCCTCTGACTGTCTAGTTCCCCACGGTGCTTTCGGTATCCTTTCCATTTCCCCCTTTTTGGCATCATCAACTGAGCCAAGGGTAGGTACCGAAATTTTCTTGTTCAGACCGTCATAAGCAGTGGCCAGCTGATCCAAAGCTGTCTGTAGTTTCTCGAGGCATTCGTGGATTTCATTCCTCTCTTCAGTAAGTGCATCTCCATATTTCTTGTGGGAAGACTCCACTACGGTCTGAATAGCTTGCAACTTATTATCCATCTTCTCTTCTAGAGCCTTCTGAATATTTTGATGTCTGAGTTCTGAGGCCTGACTCATTGAAGAGATGGATTTAGCATGGGCTGACTGGGCTGCTTTATAATCTTCAAGAAGTTTCTTCTGAGCAGCTTCCATCAGTTTTTCTTGCTTCTCGAACTCGGCTCGCTGAGTGGATAGAGCATCTGTCAGGATAGTAGAGAAGTCCGGAGCTGGTGTGTTCTGAATTGAAGTTCGGAGCTCCTTCATCTCCTCACTCTAAGCCTGAGTCGACTGCTTCCACGTTTTGTGGACAGCCCTGGCCAGAAGTCGATTTTGAGCGCCTTAACTTCTGAGTGCCTTGGCCATAGTCTTTGAACATTGGGTCTTAGGGCTGGGCGCTACCTCGAATGCAGACTCCAGTAGAAGCTGTACTGGGTCCGCGCCCTGAGAGGTACCAGCCGCCGACTGAACTGGAGGGAGGATGCTGAGTGGGATTTCAGCAGTTGAGGGTGGGGTACCCTCCTCCAGTTGAGATCCCTCAACAGGCTTCTTAGGGCCTGAATCACGGGGCGGGTCCTGATCATCAGGATCGGACCCATCTGAAGGCGCGGCTGCTGAAGTTGGGACTCTATCATTCAGCATGGCCAGCATAGCCACCCTTAAGTCTTCCATGGAGCAGAGATCTGCAGGCTCTGAATAGCCTATCTTCTTACGAATTATGAGCTCCTCTTCGTGTAGCTGTTCACAAGAATGGTGTTGGATCAGTCTGTTCAGAGTTGACCATTCCTGGAATTTGATCAGCATATGAAGCCTGGCCTGTCTGGCGAGAGTGACCAAGTCAGAATGACTCGATATCTCTGGAATGGCCTCTGAGACTTCTCAGGAGACTCTGGTTCGAAGAGCTGAGGCCTCCATCCTGATTGTCTCGGCTTCAAAAGCGGTCTCCGAGTCCTCAACTTCTATCGGAGTCATTTCTTTCTCAGCAGATGGGATGCTGCTGAGAGGTGAAATATCTAGTAGGGTCTGAGTATTAGGAGTAGTAGGTTCAGCACCGGACCCCTGTTCCACTATCTGTCCCTTGTCAGCCGATGTAGTCTTCTCCGCTGAGATAGTTTTCTCAGAAGAGTCTCCTCATCTCGCAGTCTGAACGAAGGGACGACTACTACTTTAGAGACCATCTTCTGCTTCTTCGACGGTGTCTTCTGAGCAGCTTGGGAGGCGACCTCTTCTTGGTCGGAGTAGAAGATTTCTTAGAACCTTTCTTGGGCTCAGCAAGCCCTGATCTAATTTGCTGAAGGGCTGCTGCCCTACTTTGGAATCTGACCTTATTAGGGTTGAAGTACCCTTTGTCAGCGTAGACGTGGTGGTCAGTACCACAAAAGTCTTCTATCATAATTGTCAGCTTCATCCCGTAAAGAAGCTTGCCCTTGACAGTTAGATTGCATGTTGCCTTGTCAAACTTTCGCGGCCTGAGTCATGAACTCTTTCAGAAAGAACTCTATCTAGTTGACTTGGGCTCTGTCATAAATCGCCATCATCATTTGCAGTTTGGGTCTGCTCACCTGATGGAATGACCCTGCCTGGCTAGTCAAGATCTGTGTGACTATATACGCCAGTGCACTATACTGAGGCAGTATCGTGTTCTTTGGAAAGGCAGCCCTGAATGACATGGGCTCGCTGCAGAATATTTCCAAGTACTCGTCCAGCATATCATCTTTATAGCCTGTAATGCTGATACCGGTGCTGGGCAGCTGAAAGCTCCACTGAAGAGCTTCTCGGATATACATATGTTTGATATCGGAGTCAGCACGGGCGGGGTCTATGACATGATGGATGATGAACCGACCCCCTAATATCTCCGTTTATGGATTCAGAATTCAGGTATAATTTTGAGACCTGTCTCGGAAGGAAGAAGGCTGGCTTCCTTGAGAGAAAACCTACCAGACCTGACGCCCTCAACGCCTCAAAGATATCCTCCATATAGTCCAACTCACATGCGTTAAATTCCATGATTGGCTCACACCAAACACGGTCCTTTTCCAGAATTTCCACGATATTGGCTAGAACGGTTAATGTAACGTTCTTGGCTGCCATGACTGTAATCGGCAAAATAAGATATCAGTATCGAAGAAAAATATTACGAAGCGAGATACTGAGTATGCATGTAAGTTTACCAAAGTAATTTCTGAGAAGTTTTAAGAGGAGTTTGCAAATGGCAGATTTAATCTCTGAAAATTCTAGGGTTCGAAAGTTGCAGAGCGAAAATGGCAATTTTTCTATCTTTGAACGTGTTTTATATGATCAAGAAGATGAACAGTTTTACATCCACGGTTCAGTTTGAATCCGCTTTATGAGATGGATGACAAACAGACTTTAAGGCGGAACTGAAGCTGACTTCTCTATATCTCGTATGACTCTGCTAATTTGACTTATAAGATCTCTAACGGTCGGAGGACCGTCCCGCCGTTCTTGAGTCGATCTATGTTCAGTAGCATACTCCTGCTGAATCTAGCTCTACTGAAGATCAACTCTGAGTTCAGTGAACTGCTCTTGCTCAGTCAAGTTCGACTAACTCCTTTCAGTATGCTGCTCCTGCTTAGTCCAACACTACTGAGTCTTCTTCTCATGGTATGCGAGGCCGATAGTCATCGAAGAACCAAAGAAATGTAACCGAATGCCTGAACCATGTGGGAAGGATGTCTACTGAGTCTGAAACTCTCAGAGATAGAGACAAAATAATTACAACTGAATGGTTCATCAATCAAAGTAGGGTTTTGGGATAATTCAAATCTACTGAGCACTAGGCTACTGAATCGTCTCCCAACACTTAACTTCTCTGCTGAAGTTCAGTCCAACAATTTACCCCTTACATGACTTAGACAAACTAATCTAGAAAGATCAAAGCAGGTCTAGTCTATTACATCATATCGATTCATCACACACTCAAGGCTTTTGGAATCTTCAATTCCTCCTTAAACATTTATACAACAATTACTCAGTATCAGAGGTTCTGAATCATCTCCCAATAATTTCCCTGATCCACTGACTCATATCCCTATAATTTCCTCCTAATTGATGATGCCAAAACCATTAACCACTAAAAAGAATTACAACATAGATTAACAGTTACACAATGGTACATCAGAAGAAATTAAGTACAATGAGTGTGTGTTGATCACTTCAGTGATCAGTTGTGATAACGAACGATATAGCCATAAGACAATGAGTGGTTGTCTGGCCAAGTGAAGTACTGATTTCATTGATAGAGAATGGTTACATATACATCAGTACTACACTACCAAAAGAAGAAAAAGGCAAAGACTGAAAGACAACTGAGTTTGCAGCTATGGGGATCTGAACTTCTGAATCCTCAATTTGAAGTCAGCAAACTTGGCCTATGGAAGTTCTAGCCCATAGGATTTGTAGATGGCTTCCCTGAAACGTTTGATCTGTGGAAGATCTCCTGTCATCTGGGAGGACAGCTCGTTGCATTCCATGACTATCTTCACCTCTTTCTCTATCTCTTTTGTGTAGATGTTACCTTCAAAAGTCATGGAGGGAGTCAAATGTCTGAATATAGGCGCTTTTAGTGACATTCCTTATGTTGAATCATGATAATCTGAGCACAAAAGATCGGATCATACTGATACAAGAACTGATCGAACAGTTTGTCAACTGGAACATCGACTAGATAACATTGCCATACATAGTAGCTTTTTATGAAATCTTCCTTCAGACTCTCCCACTGCTCATTCAGGTTCCATGGGATCCACTTGTTAGTGCGGCAGAATGGTGTTTTCTTGAGATGTGGCTTCTGTCCACCGCGTCTGTAGAATTTAGATGTATTTTGGATCTCTCTACTCTTAACTAGAATGGCTTCCCTGGTTGCTTTTTCAATTTTGGCAATTTGCTATGCAACTTCAGCCTTTCTCAGTCGTTCTCTGGCCTCAGCTGTGAGCCTTTCCCTGGCTGTGAAGTCGAGGCCTATCTCAACTGCGTCCCATAAGGCTTTCTCTACAGCAATCTGTTAATCTGTAAGCTTAGGAGCTTTCTTCTTTAGCCTTTTGGATAGTGGCAGCTTGTTAGTATCAGAGTTTTTAGTAGACTCAGAAGCAGATTTTTCAGTTGGCTTATGCTGAGTCTTTTTCGGAGTGGTTGTTTCTGTTGAACTTTCTTCAACTGAGCCTAAGTCCGTGACGGCCTTTCCATAGGGGCTTTCGGCTTCCTCTTCAACTTGGCCTCTTCTTCTTTTCGGACTTCATGATCCAGCTGAGCCTGCAGCTACTGAGCCATCAATTCATCATACGCCTGTTGTTCTTTCTTATTCCTGATCTTAGGTGATGGAGGGGGAGAGCTCTCAGTTGCTATCTCTTTGCCATGCCTCTTCGGCGCAATTGGCTCCGTCCCCTCGATAAATTCAGCTATTTCATCGATGTGCGCCTGAACTGAGGATCCTTCACCTGATCCTCCAGCTTGCACTATCAGCTGCCTAATTTGCTCCTGAGGCTCTGCCCGGCCTTTAGTAACCTTTTCTTTCTCCTTTAATTTGTGGAGAGGGAGATCTGTTTTCATCTGTTCCCCCTTTTTCTCTTCCCCATCCCCCTTTACTTCCCCATCCATCTTTACTTCCTCCTTTTTGGTATCATCAGTCTGGGTCAGTACGGTCTTGATAGCGACTACATCATCTCGTAGGCTGTAGAGAGAGTTTTTGATTTGGGTGAAGGAGGAGTTGAGGTCCTCGATGACATCACAATATTTGTCCCAATCCCTTTCGTGATCAAGGCGGATCCTTGAGCTGGATATCAGTATGGGCTTTGTGCTGCATTAGAGATGCGTCTAGTATCCTCACGAAGTTTGACTGGATGAGGTCGAGAGCTGTGGCTTGCTGAGTAAGAGCTTAAGCTACACTGGATGATACAGCTATGTTCCTCTCATCCATCGTCTTCTGGACTTCAGCCATAGCCGCAGCCAGCTGCTCGGAGAATTATTTGGCTTGAGTTTCAAGCAACTGCTGGCACTGAGTGGCTAAGTCCGTCTTCTGAGCAGCTTGAGCTGTCTCAATGATCTCCTGGATGTTTGGCGTAGAAGTTTTAGAGACCTTCTTGACTTCTCCAGTGAGGGCATCAATTCGCTCAGTCTGAGCCTTAGTGTACTGTGCCCATTTCAGGTGCACATCCTTAGCCAAGAGACGATTTTTGTCTCCTCGCTTTTGAATTGATTTGTTGATGCTCCTCTTGGATACAACAACTATATATTTATCTGATAAGATGAGCTACTGATCCTTTACTCAGAGGCTGCGAGTTGTTGTTGTCTATATGAAGATGCAACTAGGGCGGCACCGGATTCAGGAGGTGGAGGTGGTGAGTCACCCTTCTCGCTGGGAGTTTTGCCCTCAGCAGTCTCCCTGCTCTGCATCCTTGGGTGCTGAGTCATCGTTAGCTGGGTCTTCATTGCACGAAGTGTTCTTGGCAGGTGAGGAGGCAGTCTTCTGCTGAAGTAAATACAATATGGCAGACTTCAGATCCTCGATGGAAGCAATGCCTGAGGGTTCCCCAAACCCTATCTCAGACTGCAATTGCTGCTCCTCTACCAAGAGAGTAGGCACTGAGTACTGCTGGATAGTCTCTTCTAGAATGTCTCAGTTAAGGAACCTCAGCAGCATTTGAGTCCTTGCCCTGACTGCTACATCTACCAAATCCTAATAGTTGGCTATCTCAGAAATTTGTTCAGTGACTTCAGATTCAACTCTAAGCTTGGTCAGCTAAACGGTGGTTGGTAGCTCTGAAGAAACTTCAGTAGTTGGATCAGCATCATGCTCCAACTGAGTCTCTGAACTTTATCGTTTATCATTGCACCTTCCATGCCAGTGTCCGAGTCCAGTATTGTCTCCACTTGTGGAGGGGGTGGAGAATCAGCCTTAGAAACTTCCTTCTTCGATAGTTTCTTTCGCTTAGGTTGTTCAGCTCGTGAAGGCAAGTCAATAGATGACCTCTTCAGTACAGTTCCACGGTCGATGGACTTTTTAGCCACAATCCTTGTTGTGAATTTAACTTGCTTCTTGTCGAACTACTTCATATCTTCGAACGAAGATTTTGAGGACAGAAAAGCTTCGATCAGTGCTAAAACTTTAGTCTCACACAACAGTTTGCCTATCGACGATAGTCTTCTTTCATCGTCATCGCCATAGACAAATTTCTGCGACTGAGCTATCTGTTCTGTAAGGATGAACTGAGCCAAATTTACTCTGACTCTATCCACTATCGCCATCATAATCTGGAGTTGAGGCTTGGACATCTGATCGAATGATCCAGCTGCGCTAGTGAGGATGTGGATGACAATGTAAGCCAAATCTCTATATTCTGCCAGGAGCTGACTTTTGGGGAAAGCAGGTTTGAAGGATATGACATCCCTCCCACAGAAACACCTATTGTAGTTGTTGATCTCAGCTTCTTTGTATCCAACTGGAGAAACGTCCGAGTCAGGAAGGCTGAAAACTCTCGCCAGCGCTTCAAGAACATTGATGTAGGCGACACTCTCTTTCCACTTCTACTGAGAAGTTTCCTTTAGGTATTTCACAGCAGTGACCTCTGCGTCGGAATCCTCAACATGATGAAGGTTGAAGCAGAATTTAACCACTTGTCGAGGAAGACAAGCTTTCGGTTGCTTCGTCAAGAGCATCTTCAGGCCATATGTCTGAAGAGCAGTGTAAATATGCTCCATGTAAGGGAGTTCCGATTTGTGGAACACCATTGTTGGCTCGTAACAAACTCTTCCTTGGATGATCTTGTCTATAGCAGGAGTTTGAACGATCTTAGATTGAGACGCCATTTGATCTAGAATATGCAAAACAAGTGTTAGCACTTGAAAATAGAGTAAGTTAGAATTGCAGACAAGATATGAGAAGTTTACCGTAGATTAAGAGCTTAAGAGGTAGTAGAAGTCTTACATGCAGTTATGTGCAGAGCTCTTAAAATTCGGAAATTGCGAAAATAAGGTGAGAAGAATAAGCGAGAAGATTAAGTAGATTTGAGTACCAAGCGCTTTTCAGATTTGACGGTTATGATTTAATCTCTTTTTATTATAGATGGTTAGGATTTAATGTTATAAACGGAATGATTACGTAGCCGCCTATAATCTCGACCTACATAAGATTTGCATGATGAAGTAAGGTGAGAAGACATGCATTTAATGTGCCACAATCAGTTGTTGCGCTTTTAATAAAAATGATTTTACTGAAAGCATCCTTTAAGAATTAATGGCAGTAAATAAATGGGAAGCATGCCACTGAATGTAAATACTGAATTTAACACTCAAACCTGTCAGCTGAACATAGTATTCAGCTGATACCACATGGTGATACCAATTGTTCATATCAATTGTTAATGATACTAAAGGTTCAGTATTTATCTCATGTTCCCCCTTGCTGAGTACTGTATGGTTCACCCTACTGAACCATAGTACTGAGTCTGACTAACTCACTTGTCGTACTGATCCTTTTACTGACTCGGTTATTAGGATCCAACAGACCCAGCTCAACTGAGAGTTCTTTGAATTTGTTCTCAACTAGCGGCTTGGTTAGTACGTCCGCCCTTTGCTTATCAGTATGGATTTCCTCTATCCTGATATCCTTTTTCTTGACATGGTCTCGGATGAAGTGGTGTCGAATGTCCAGGTACTTGCATCTCGTGTGAAGAACTGGATTCTGAGTGATTGCAATCGCACTGGTGGAGTTGTAGTAGATGGACACGTCATCTTGAGAGATACAATAATCACGCAGTTGTTGTCAAAACCAAATGATCTGGGCACAACAACTTCCGGCAGCCATATACTTAGCTTCAGTAGTGGACATTGCTACTGAATGCTATTTCTTGGAGAACTATGATATGAGCTTACTGCCTAGGAACTGACGAGTTCTAGAAGTTGACTTTCGATCAATTCTGCATCCTGCATAATTAGCGTTAGAATATCCAGTTAAAACAAGATTATCATCAGCTGGATACCATAACCCTGCGTCAGGTGTTCCCTTCAGATATCGCAGAATCTTCTTCGTTGAGAATATATGACTCCGCTTAGGATTCACCTGAAATCTCGCACATACACCAACAAAATAAATTATGTCAGGCCTGCTTGCCGTTAAATATAGTAAAAAACCACTAAAAGCTCGATAATCAGTTGAGTTAACAGAAGCTCCCTCTTTGTCTAGATCGATTTTGAAATTTGTGTTCATGGGGATCTTGACTGTCTTGCTAGATTCACAGCCAAATCTTTTCAGGAGGTCTCAAGTGTATTTGGCTTGGTTGATGAACGTTCCCTTCTCAGATTGTTTTACTTGAAAACCAAGGAAATAGTTCATCTCCCCCATCATTGACATCTCGAACTTCTCCTTCATCATCTTCTCGGATAGTTGATGGATGGTCACATTTCTGGAACAAAAGATGTCGTCCACGTAGATCTGCACCAGTAGGATGCCATCTGCTGACTTGATGCTAAACAAAGTGTGATCTACTGTCCCCTTCTGAAAACCTTTATGAAGTAGAAAGTCTGATAGAGTATCAAACCAAGCCCTAGGTGTTTGTTTTAAACCGTACAGAGCTTTCCTGAGTTTGTAACCCTGATGTCCCTGCTGAAAGCCGGACGCTTGTTCCACATAAACTTCTATCTTTAGTACGCCGTTCAGAAAAGCTGACTTTACATCCATATGATATACTTTAAATCCTTGATGCATTGCGTACTCTAGGAATAGATTAATGACTTCCAATCTTGCGACTGGAGTGAATGTTTCATCAAAGTCAATTCCTTCTGCTTGACAATACCCCTTGGCAACTAGTCGAGCTTTGTTTCTGACTATGACGTTGTTTTCATCTCGCTTGTTCTTGAAGACCTATTTTGTACCTATGACGTGCTGATATCTTAGTCTATCAACAAGCTCCCAAACTTCGTTTCTGACGAACTAGTTCAGCTCCTCTTGCATTGAAATGATCCTGTCAGCATCATTCAGTGGTCCTCTATCAACTGAGGCTCTTTAGTAGACAAGAAACAAGAGTATAAAGCGCTTTCTCCTTGACAGAATCTAGATCTTGTCTTTACACTTGCTGAAGGATCTCCATTGATGAGATTAGAAGAGTGAGCATCTAGCTATGATCGTCTTCGCCTGGTCTCTTCTTCTGAAATTACTTATGTACAGTCAGTAGGAGTGTTAGGCATTTCAGTAGTATTGTTCTGCGACTGAAGCAATTCAGTAAGAAGTTTAGGATCTACTAAGTTCCCAAGTTCAGGGGCATTTCACTCAGGAACATCATTCGTTTCCCCTGAATTGTTATTCTCAGTAGAGGTCTCAGTTACCATTGGGGTTTCCTCTTCGATTGGGGTTAGCTTAGGTTGATTATGTTCAGTAGAATCAATCAGGTCAACTACATTGCCTGTGGGATGGGTCTGAGCTTCTTCTTCATCTGACTCATCATCCCAACAATGCTGGATCCTTTTAGTTTCATCATTCAGCTTGCGATCCTGTAGCTTGCTGCTGACATCTTCAGTATTTGACTCTTTACTCGATTTCCTGTCGTCAGTAACAAACTCGTTAAATACAACATGAGGGCTCTCCTCCACTCAAAGGGTCCGGTAGTTAAAGACCCTGAAGGCTTTACTGACTCTAGAGTATCCTAAGAACACTCCTTGATAGACTTGTTATGAAAGACATTTAACTGATCATTTCCATTATTGTGGATAAAGCAAGGACACCCAACGATATGGAAAAGAGAAATAGAAGGAATTCTCTCTTTCTATAGTTCATATGTTGCCTTCATGTGTTGCTTCCTTAGTAGTGAGCGGTTCTGAGTATAACTAGAGGTGTCAGTAGCATCGGCCCAGAACTTCGAGGGCAATCCAGAGTCTGCTAGGAGCATTCTTGCTGCTTCTTTTAATGTTCTGTTCTTTTGTTCAGCAAGACCGTTCTGCTAAGGTGTGCGAGCTGCTGAAGTCTCGTGCTGAATCCCTTGATGATTAAGTTGAGAAATTCAGTGTCTCGATCTGAGCGTATCCTCTAAATCTTGATGTCCTTTTCCACACTGAGTTTCTTCAGCAGTGTAGGTAACTCGATCTTGACATCAGATTTGTTAGCTATGAAGATGACCCACGTATATCTTGAATAATCTTCAATAACGATGAGGGTATACTTATTGCCTCTTATGTTCTGTGGAGTGACTGGCCCAAACAAGTCCATGTGCAGCACCTGAAGGATTCCATCAGTGGAAGGTGATGAAATAGGTGGATTGCTTGACTTTGTCTGCTTTGCCTTCATGCATGCCTCACAATTTCTGTCTTGATTGAATACTTCGTTGGGCAGTCTTATGACTTTTGAGTCCCTTGCCAGCTTGTTTATTGCCTTGAAATTCAGATGACTGAGCTTCTCATGCCACAACTATCCTATCTTGTCACTTGACTTCGTATGGGCAAGCAAGCAGGCTTCAAGTTCGACGGTGTTCCAGTTTGCAACACATACATTCTTCTTCCGCGAACCTGATAACACTATTTTCCCTGTAGATTTATCAAGAACATCATAGAAACCAACGTCAAAGGTAACTCTATTAAGGTTATCACAAAATTGATTGACAGAAAGGAGATTATGTTGAAGTCCTTCAGCATAAGTTAATCTTGGAACTGAAGCAGTCCCAATGTTCATCGTTCCATATCCCCTTGTGTAGTCTTTTGAATTATCACCGAACTCAATTCTGGGTACTTCCTCTTGTACATAGTTGGTCGGCAGGCTCTTCTGATAAGTCATATTTCTTAAGGAGATGCTGTCCACGATCCAAGGGTCCTTATGCTTCTTGTCGACTGAAGAACCTCAGACGATAGAGGATGCGCTGAATAATGTTGATTGGATCACCGCCATACAAGAAGAACTGAATCAATTTACGCGAAACGACGTATGGAGCTTGTTGACAGACATAGACACCAACACGTGATACGAACGAAGTAGGTCTTCAAGAACAATTACTATGAAAACAACGTCATCGTTAGGAACAAAGCTCGCCTTGTTGCCAAAGGATTTTGTCAATCAAAGGGAATAGATTTTGATGAAACATTCGCCCCAGTCGCAAGGTTGGAATCTATTTGTCTATTCCTAGCGTATGCAACACATCAACAATTCACAGTCTATCAGATGAATGTGAAGTCAGCTTTCCTGAACGACGTACTAAAGGAAGAAGTCTACGTTGAACAACCGCCCGGCTTTCAGTAGGGACATCAGGTTTACAGACTTAAGAAAACTTTGTACGGGTTAAAACAAGCACCTAGGGCTTGGTACGATACCCTCTCAGACTTTCTACTTCAGAAAGGTTTTCAGAAAGGAACGGTGGATCGCACCTTATTCAGTATCAAGTCAGGCGAAGACATCTTACTGGTACAGATCTACGTAGACGACATCATCTTTGAATCAAGAAATCTGACTATGTGTCAGAAATTCGAGCAGATGATGAAAGAAAATTTTGAAATGTCGATGATGGGAGAGATGAATTATTTCCTTGGACTTCAAGTCAAACAATCAAAGAAGGGAATATTCATTAATCAAGTGAAATACACAAGAGATCTCATCAAGAAGTTCGGCTGCGAATCCATCAAGTCAGTCAAGATACCCATGAACGCCAATCTCAAGATTGATCTTGACAAAGAGGGAGTATCTGTTAACTCAACTGACTATCGTGCTATTATTGGTTCTTTATTATATCTTACAGCGAACACACCTGATATAACATATGTTGTAGGTGTATGCGCGAGATTTCAGGCGAATCCCAAGAAGAGTCATATCGATTCAGCGAAGAGAATTCTTCGTTATCTGAAGGGAACACCTGATGTTAGATTATGGTATCTAGCTGATGATAACCTTGAAATAACAAGTTATTCTGATGCTGACTATGCAGGTTGCCGAATCGACAGAAAATCAACCTCAGCTTCTTGTCAGTTCCTCGGTAGCAAGCTCATATCGTGGTTCTCAAAGAAACAACATTCAGTAGCAATGACCACTACTGAAGCTGAATATATGGCTGCCGGAAGCTGTTGCGCATAGATACTGTGGCTTCAACAACAGCTGAGAGACTACGACATCCATCAAGATGAAGTACCGATCTACTACGACAGTACCAGTGCTATTGCAATCACTCAGAATCCAGTTCTACATACAAGGTGGAAGCACGTGGACATTCTTCATCACTTCATCAGAGATCATGTCGAGAAAAAGGATATCAGAATGGGGAAGATCCACACTGATACGCAAAGAGCTGATATCCTGACCAAACCTCTAGCTGAGAACAGATTCAACGATCTCTCAGTAGAACTAGGTCTTTTGGATCATATTTATACGATTCAGTAAATGATCCGGAAAGTACTAAGTAAGGGGGAACTTACGTTCAATACAGCCGAATACTTAGTTTCGTCAAACGTGGTATCAGCTGACTACGATGTTCAGCTGACAGGTTATGAGTATTAAATTCAGCTTTTGGTGATTTAGCATGTCATAGCAGTTATTTCCCGCCTTTAATGTTCATCGTATTGCATTGAGTATGTCGTTTTCATTAACTCACGATATTCCGTAAAACTGACTACGACGCATTAAATGCATGTCATTTCACCTTACCATTTAGGCGATAGAGATAAGTAGGTGAGATTATAGGCGGCATAGTATCATAACCTATTATAACATTCAATCTGAGACGCTCGCTTATTAAAATCTGATTAATCTCAACCGCATGCTTAAAAACCACCTCATATTCAAATATGAATATATATACGCTTTTATCTCTAAACTGCCTCACTTTTATCCGCCATTAACGAAGACTTGTGCATTGCATTTGCTCTCAAATTTGCATCAGATATCTACTGCATTTTCTGCACAATTTCTTCGATAAGAATTTCTTCAAACTAAGTCTGCTACTAAGTCACTCTATTTTCGAGTGCTAACCTTATTTTCAGCAGATTTCATTTATACATGGCACATTTCGTACCGATCAGCGACGTTACCATCCCTGAGGATATGGAGGATATCCTCTCTAGGAAATGGGTGTGGTTTGAGCCTGTTTTGTCTGTCAAAACTTGCGGTGTGGAGTGCATGATGCCGGTATTCGATGCTCTCGAGAGGTCGGTCCTTCTTCCGATTCTCTCCAATTCTCCGCGTCATCTCCTTCCGCATCAGGTATCGGAGTTCTTCCTGAACTTCCGCCAAGATGATTATTTGAATGACATCTTCAATATCATCTCGAGGTGTGAGGTCCGTCCCAGTCAGTGGGAGGACATGGCCACACAGATTGATGTCTCTAGACGTATCCGTATCAGCTTTGGTTTGGAAGACGAAGGGGCACCTATCGCCAAGTACAAAGAGTCTGAGATAGACAAGTACTTCTGCAGATTCAGCGGTCAGAAGGACAGTGTATTCAAGGTAGTGTTCCCGAAGAATCAGCTACTGCCTGAATACAAGGGCTTGGCGTATGTTGTCAATCATACATTGACAACCTCCACGGGATCGTATGATCAGATGTCCTGCATTCGCGTCCAGATAATGATGGCCATCGTCGATGCAGTGCCCATCAACTGGAATGCGTTTGTTAGAGTCGAGTTCAAGGCTCAGTCGCAAAAGTTTGTCGACGCTGAAGAAGGGATGAAGCTCAGTCCTAAGGGAAAGCTTCTGTTTGGGACAAAGGTGTCGATAATGATCGAAGACAACCTCCCAGACAAGGTCTCATTGGCTGACGCCTCCTATTTTGATTCTAAGCTGATGAACTTTGCCAACTCAGCTTCAACCGAGAAGTACATTGGGAAGGGGCCGCAAACTAAGCGCCCCATGGAGATTACTCAGGATCTCCTTCCCACTCAGGCGAAGAAATAGAAGACACTGAAGAAGCCTACTTCAGTCATCCCACCTCCCTCACCAATTTCTGTTGAGGACGCACGGTCAGGGCAGCATGATGTGACCTTGAGAGAGAAGGTGAAGACAATACACTCAGAGGAAACTCAACCGGAAATCCCCGCTGAAGCTTAGACTGTTGAGGTTTCCTACATTCCGATCTCAGTGCTTAATGCACGGTTGAAGGCGACTGATGAAGTCGCAACTAAGATCCCGGAGATCAGTTCACACTCTGAACTCGTGGACATAGCAATCCGCGCTCGCGTTCAGATGCACATCAGATTTCTAGAGTGGGATTTGCTAGAAGAGACCATAAGACTCAGGTCTCTATCCACTCTGCTTGAGGAAGAGCATAAGCTCAAAGAAGAGATAGGCTATGAGGAGCCTTCCGATATAGCTTCTCTAGAGGATCTGAGAGCAGTGATGCTGATGCAGCTCAGTGACAGAGTTCAAGGAGCTGAGCCCTCTTCCACTCAGCCTCCTCCTTCTCCCCCACCATCTCCTCCTCACGATGGATCGCCTAAGGATGCAGACCAGGGAGGATCTGCTGAAGGCAAAACTCCCACCAATGATCCGCCCCCACCTCCGACATCGGGCCAGATCACCCAGACTCCTTCCGCGACTCAGCATAATTAGATACTGAAATGTTGTTACCAGACTGCTGAGATCAAGGAATTTTCTACGGAGTCAATAAATAAGGTGATTAAGCGTCAGGCTCATAAGAATCGCAACCTTGCCGATGATGTGAACACAAAGTGGACCAGGTTCACTGAGGCACAGACTAAGACGTTGAACAACCTTACGACT
Source organism: Lavandula angustifolia (assembly GCA_028984105.1). Classification (NCBI taxonomy): domain Eukaryota; kingdom Viridiplantae; phylum Streptophyta; class Magnoliopsida; order Lamiales; family Lamiaceae; genus Lavandula; species Lavandula angustifolia. The sequence continues at coordinate 16,240,672 of CM054822.1, forward strand.
GAAGTGCACAGGATCAGTACACCATCTGTTATCAATACTGAAGAGATCCTCACCAAGGCACTTGCAGTACAGAAGACTGACATCACTGCTCAATTCCAGAGCATTTTACAGTCGCAGGCCAAATCTTTCTCTGAAGAAATGGCGACTGTAACAGGTCGAGTCCAAAAGGCAGTGGAAGAAAGATATGCATTCACAGCTGACAGTGTATCTAAGGTACTGACTCAACAGTATCCATCCTGCTAAGAGATTAAGTAAAGTGCATCAGCTGCTGTTCAAGACTACCTCACCCGGTTCGACAAATCTAAAGAGGCTCTACTCAAAGCAATAAACAAAGAGCATGAGCGACGGTGGGAGTCTTACATGGATGCAGCAACTGATACAGCCATTGGGATGACTACGGTTAAAGACTCAGTAAATGCACTGACGAAGAAGGTCACAGCCCTGGCAACCCTTATTGATGATGCCAAAAAGGGGGAATGATCTAGATCAGCTCAACTTCGATATCTCCTTAAGGCTGAAGACCAGCAGGGCGGACCTAGCTCAGCAGCTGCACATGGGGAAGTGCCAGCTGAAGGAGCAACAATTGAATCAGCTGTAGCTGAGGTGGCTACTTGGAGAATTTGCCTGTTGAGGGCTCGCCACTTCCAGCTCCCGAGAAAGATGATAAGGGTAAAGGCAAAGCTCCAACTGGCCCTAGCCCACCCAAGGAAAAGAAGCTAAAATTCAAGTCTCGCGAGGAGCAGATCGCCTATGATGAGAAGCTCGCGAGAGAATTAGTTGAGGAAGATGCTAAGAAAAAGCCAGCTGCTAAGAAAGGGGTTCAGATCCATTCTCCTGCGCCTTCGTGCTCACGGACGATCCCCAGGTAATCAAGATCAGCAGCAGCAGCGGTTATAGCTCAACAGTCCAGAGCTCAACAATCCAAAAAGTCCAAATCTGATAAGCAGGGCGCTTCAGGTTTTAAATCCAAATCAGAGTCACCTGCTGACTCAGAAGAACAACCACATGTGTCTTCCACGGTCCCTTCTAAGGAACAAGAGCAAGAGATCAAGGATATATGGGACGCGTGGGAAAGGGCACTTGACAGATCAGCTGTGGCAAGGCAGATCAGAGAGGCGAGGGAGATGATCCGCCTAGCTGACCTTAAGGCCCTCAGGCTGAGTACATAAAAAGAAGCAAGGGAGAGGGTGCCACTCAAAGATAGAAGCATTCCCACCTCTTCCCGATTCTTTAGGAGCAGAGAGCCACTCAGTGAAGTGAAGAGAGTCGTATACAAGAGAACTGACGTCTAGGTTCCTCTCAAGCTCAATCAACAATGGGAGAAGCTGGATGTGGATTTTATCAAAAGATTCTACATATGGAAAGTCGGCAATGAAGACTCCTCTGATGCTGATGGATACTTCAAGGACTTTCTGACTGTAGCAATCCATCTCTCCTTGCTGAGATTCAGACTCTGCTAGACCAATCTGGTCAAACGCTGAAGGCACCTCCGTTCAGAACTCTTCCTACTCCGATGACTCACCAAGACAATTTATGCAAGAAGGAGACCGAAGAAGAGATTGAAAATTCCATTTACAGTAGAGGTTTGAGCAAGGATGACGAAGAAGACTTGGCAGAGATCAAGGCCCTGAGAAGCAGAGTCTACGCAGGATACAACCTTGAGCTTCCAGAGAAGAAGTCCGCTGACTTCCTAGCCCGCATGCAGAAGTTTAAGAAGAAGCCCAGCTGACTCTCCCCTCTCTCCTAGTCTAGCTTCATAGTGATACAAAGTCATGTACTGTAATTCCCTATCACTTTTTGGCCTCGACAATTACTCATTGTCTTTACGGCTTTATTTATCTTTCTGCCCAACTGATCACCTAAGTGATCAGATATTCATCTAACTGACCCCATGTGAGTTATGTGCTTATCTGCATAGAATTATTTCCTACTGATTAACTGTGTTTGCTTTATTCTTCTCTGATACTTTGTTAATAGTTAGGGGGAAGAGCTCATTTATATGACGTAGAGGGAAATTGTTTCTTAGGGGGAACCTGCATTTTAGGGACATGATTGATAACTGCTGAACTTACACTTGATGATTAGCTACTATATGATCTATTTTGAACTTTGAGCTATGGCAAAGGAGAATCCTAATGGACTTGATCATTGCTACAGGCGAGAAGGTCTCTTCATAATCGATACCTTTTTTCTGGTTAAGAACCGAGTGTCAGTGCTAACAACGATCTTTTGTTCTTTAGGATCATAAAAGCATCCACCCTTCGTTTCCTTCGGATACCCTATGAACAACATCACTTCTAAATGTGATTCCAATTTATTGGTTTGCCTATTTAAAACATAAGCAAGACAACCCCAAATCCTTAATTGGTGCAAACTACGCTTATGCCCGTTCCACAACTCAAAAGGGGTCTTTTGTACCTACTTGGAAGGTACTAGGTTCAGCAAGTATGCTGCAGTCTCTAGGGCATAACCCCAAGAGGAAACTGGCAATGTTGCATAACTCATCATGGACTGAACCATCTCTAAGAGAGTTCGGTTCCTTCTCTCTGACACACCATTCTGTTGAGGCGTGCCTGGTGCTGTCAGCTAGGATGTAATTCCCACATTCTATCAAGTAGTCCTTGAACTCATTGGATAGGTATTCCCCACCACGATCAGATCGCGGTGTTTTGATTTCTTTACCTAACTTCTTCTCCACTTCTGCCTTAAATTCCTTAAAGGTTTCAAAGCAATCCGACTTGTGGCGAAGAAGGTAAACCTATCCATACCTCGAGTACTCATTATTAAATTTGACAAAGTACTCATACCCTCCGCGAGGTTGTGTAGACATAGGCCCACACAAGTCATAATGTATCAAACTTAATGCTTCTGTGGCTCTACAACCCTTTGCCTTAAAAGGCCTAGTCACCATCTTTCCTTTTAAATAGGGTTCGCAAGTTAGAAATGGTTCAACTTGGAGAGACTCCAATGATCCATATTCCACCAACCTTTGAATCCTATTTAAATTGATTCTTAAGTGCCATAGACACGTTTGGTTTAACTTAGAAGATTCTTTCATCTTCTTAGGATTTGATGATGATGAAGCAACATTAACATAATTACGCGGTTTAGAAGTAATAGTATATAAAGATCCGTTTAATGGTCCACCACAGATAAAATCATCGTCTTTCATGATAGAAACTTCACTATCAAAACTTGATTTATAATAATCCATGGTTTAAAGTTTTGAAACAGAAATAATGTTTCACCTTGTTGGGTGATGATTCTATCCTCAGTAGTGTCGATAAATAGTGGGAAATGATTCAGTCTTCTATGCTGTCATACAGTCAGTAGCCTTGTGCTCTGAATGAATTTGTGAAGATTTGAAGATCCCAAAACCCTATGTTGATTGGTGAACCATTACGTTGTATTATGTTTTGTCTTTGAGGTTTCAGACTCAGCAGACCCTCTGCTCTGGTTCAGGCACTCAGTAGATTATACGCCTCAGCACCAGAAGTAGAAGACTCAGTAATACAGGACTCAGCAGGAACAGTATACTGAAAGGAGTCAGTGGAACTAAACTCACCAGGAGTAGTTCACTATACTCAGAGCTGATCTTCGATAGAGCCTACTCAGTAGGAGCATGCTACTAAATAAGTGATCAGACTCAGCAACGGCTAGACAGTCTTCTGACTATCAAAATCTTTGAAGTCACTTTTCAGCAGAGTCAATACGAGGAAGAGAGAAGTCAGCTTCAGATCTCCTTGAAGTCTATTTTGTCTCAACCACTTTCTGAACCTCGGCCAATGACAAGCAGACACGTACCTTATATCTACTAAAGCTGCAAGTCAACAACTTTGCAGGAAAGGAGGGAAAGGACACTGCCACCAAACTTCAAAAGAGTCGTTAGCTACCCAAAAGAGAGAGACAAAGGATCGTCGTCTCCAACGGATCTATCCTAATCTCTTCTCCATAAATAGAGGGATAAATTGAAATTTTGAAGCTCACGGGAAGAACACGAGAGAACATACAGAGCATTCAAATGAGCAAAATTAAAAAAGCCTAAGTCTTCCGCAAGAAGTTCGAAGAATCTATCTCCGGCGAAAGACTACATTCCAGCTCTTATTGAACCAAGCAGAACTGATTAATACAGCCTCTAGTATCCAAACGACGATAGACGAACCCAAAGCTATATTCAGCTGTTCGTCGTTCTAGAAGCCACTTCCTTGTTCCCTATCCCTCTAACCTAAGCTCAATAGAATATATCCATAGCTTAGACGAAGGAGTTCACCTTTGAACTAATCCTTATTGTAAAGGACTCCTTCACAGTTGGAGAGTTTTTCAAACACTCAGTTTGATAACCGTGTAAACTGAGACTTGCTCAATATAAATCTCAAGACCAGTGTGTGTCTAGCGTACAAACAGACTGAGACTATCTCAGTATAATAAATAGCTTCCTGATCTTTCGGGATAGTAGACGTAGGATTTTTGTGTCCGAACCACTTTAAAAATCTCTGTGTCCTGTGTTCTGTTCTTAACTGTTGCATTGATTTACTGTTCATACTGAAAAACCTTCTTAAATCATTCAACTGAGTTTCAGCAAACTTAACAGACTGCACTAATCAACTGAAACTGTTTTAATAAAAATGTTTTCCTAACTCAACTGAATTGGGCCTACACTATTCCGCACCACTGAACTCTATCTGCAAGATACTGAACTCTGACACTTAGTCAGCTAGCAGGTCTCAGTAGAGTCAGTCACTCTGCCAACACGATTCAGAACAGCTTATCTGGTCTGCTGAACTTGTTCAGTATGACATCATCTTGAAAAGGACTGTTCGTGTTTAAGTTGAGAAAATCGGTTTTCAGGTGTATTCACCCCCCCCCCCTCTACACCTGAACGTGCTTTCGGGACCAACAATTGGTATCAGAGCAGGAGTTCAATAAGACTTTTGTTATTCTGAAACTGGTCTACTTGAACGAATCCGGAAAACATTTTCACTGCATATCATTCTTCATTCACATCATTATTCATCATGTCTGATATGTCAGGGATAAGGATGGTTCCCATGTTCTCAGTAGAGAACTATGGTGTATGGCGGGTCAGGATGGAAGCTCATCTGACCTCTCTCCACGATAGCATGACAGAGGTTCTAGAGGACGGACCTATCGTTCCCATGATCGATAGCGTCGTAACTCAGGATCCAGCAGATGGAGGTGGAATGGTGACCGGGAAGAAGATCCCCAAGGACAGAAGTCTCTTCACCCCAGAGGAGAAGAAGCTTCACAACTTAGACCGCGTCGCAAGAAATGCCATACTGACCACCCTGAATGATTCATATCTCGGGAGAGTTCAGGACTGAAAGTTCGCGAAGGAACTCTGGGATGCTCTAACGCTACTGAGTCGGGGGACTCAGAAGATCAAAGCAAATAAACTTGCCCTGGACCAAAAGATGGAGAGATTGTCCCTCATGCCTGGTGACTCCATTGAAGATCTCAACGTTAGATTTACGGATCTGATGAACTCTATCAACAGGCTGGGAAAGACATTTTCCAAGCGAGAGATGAATCTCAAAATTTTGAGGGCACTGTCAGACGGTCATTGGACTCCCTTTGCTACTTTATTGCGTCATTCTGATTTAGATATTGTTACTCCTGACCATATCTTTTCAGAGCTTAAAGCAGATGAATTCGAGTTTGGCTTACCTCAAAGGAAGCAGCGAGCTGAAGCTGACACTAAAATCGACCATGCCTTTAAAGCATCAGTCAGCACGGCAGCTCCAGCGTCTAGCAAGGCTGAACCTTCACTCACTGATATACAAGAAGGAAATCTAGCCAAGAAGTACGCACTACTTGCCGTAAAGTATCAGAAGGAGAAGGAGAGGCGCAGAAAAGTGACTGAAGCCCTCAGAGAATCCAAGGGTAAGTCTGAATACACGCCAAAGCACACTCCTGACTCGCATACTTCTGAATGCAGGAAAAAGCATGACTCAGCACAGTCGAAAGACAGTGAAAGCAAGGAAGAAATAGTCACCACCTGCTATAACTGCAAGAAGCTAGGAAACTATCAGTATGACTGTCCTGAGCTCAGTACTGCTGAACGAGCAGCACGCAAAGCCAGAAGGGAGAAGTTCATCAAGAAGAGACAAGCATACATTGCTGCTGAACTCTCAGATGACTCAGATGAAGTCGACTCCTTCGTGGATTCATCTGACGATGAAGCAGCTTTCATGGCCTTAGAGCTTGAAGATGAAGAAGATGCTGAAAAGTGTCTCATGGTAGGAGAAGAGGATGAGTTAAACTCTCATGAACCATTTAATTCCTCCTCACACTGCACACACGACACTCTTTCAGGTGCAGACGAGAATCTGGACGTCGCGATCGCATATGAAGAACTACTCGACGAGCAGATTCAGATGAGTTTGCAGCTTAGTAAGACTCTTCAGGAATTGGATACCCTGAAAGTGGAGAATCAGAGACTTTCTCAGGAAAGTCAAGTTGTTACTGAGTCAGAAGGACTTGTGTTGAGACTCGGGGAGGAGATAAACTCTCTGATGGCCAAGTCTCAGCATCAAGAAGATCAGATCTCAGTCTTGACCAAAGACTTGACTCAGAAAGATACTGAACTGAGTCTACTAAAGCAAGAGTTGTCAGGACTTCGACCGAGCAAGAAACGCTGAAGAAAAGTGATGATGTCTGGAGGAACTTGATGAAAGAGCTTTACATGGGTGCTGAAAAGAAGTTGGAGGCTATGCTAGCAAGCAACAAGCCCAAGCATTGCAAGGAGGGACTTGGATTCAGGCAGGGAGCCTCCTCATCTGCCCCCGTACGCTCAAAAAACCGGCTAGCTGATAGATTTGTTCGAGAGGAGACTATCAATGCAGACATACTGAACCCCTTAGCCAAGAACAAACAGAAGATGAAGGCACCTCATCCTACTCATCAGCAATCTGACAAGAAGATCAGCACCAGATCACCCCAGTTCAGTCAAGGGGGAACCAGCAAAGCAAAGTGGGCTGATCAGTATGGACCTCCTCAGCTGACACATCTAGGTCAGTATGGGTCATATTACTATGATCCAATAGTCAGGAGAGGATTCAAAAGTCAGAAAAAGAAGAAGAAAGCCGTACAAAAGGCAAAGGTCAGCAGTCCACCCACCTAGAAGATCAGGACTCTTGAACCTGAAAAGCCTCAGAAGTCAGCAGTGACCAGTCCAGTGGTCAAATATGTTGACACAAGTGGAAAGAAACTGTCTGAGACCACCAGGGTCGTAAGACAGATATGAGTTACCAAAACTAACATCTAAGGACCCAAAATAAAAAAAATAAAGGGTACCTAAATATAATACTTTTTTGCAGGTGCACAAGGACCCTTGGTATGTGGACAGCGGATGCTCAAGATATATGACGTACCAAAAGGACTTGCTGAAGAATTATACTACTGAAGAAGGACCCCGAATCGAATTTGGAGACAATGCTAAAGGCTACACTTGAGGCTATGGAACACTCAGCATTGGAACTGCAACAGTTCCAAGAGTATCATATGTTGAAGGACTTCAACATAACCTTCTCTCTGTTAGTCAATTTTGTGATAACTCGAATAGAGTGATTTTTGACGCAGGTTTCTGTGATGTTATTGATAAATCCATAGGGAAAACAGTGTTATCAGGTTCGCGCAAGAAGAATATCTATGTAGCTGACTGGAACTCAGCTGAACCTAAGGCTTGTTTGTTGGCGAAGAATGACAACAGAACGGGGTGGCTTTGGCACAGAAGACTCAGCCATCTCAACTTCAAAACGCTCAACAAATTGGCTAGAAACACTCTAGCAAGAGGACTGCCGAATGAAATATTCAGCAAAGATACTCAGTGTGAAGCATGTCTGAAGGGAAAGCAAACAAAGAAACAAAATCCACCTGTTCCATCTCCTTCCACTAATGGAATCCTTCAGCTGCTACATATGGATTTGTTCGGTCCAGTCTCTCCGGTGACGATCAGAGGCAAGAAGTATGCATTAGTGGTCATTGATGACTACTCGCGCTACACATGGGTCATATTTATAGCCAACAAGTCTGACGTCAAAACAGAGTTACCAGCGCTTCTGAAAAGGCTCAGTGTTGAGAAGAACACCAAGATTGTCAAAATATGTTCTGACAGAGGAACTGAGTTCCTTAATTTCATGGTGGAGGAGTTCTGCAAAGCAGAAGGAATAGAGCATGAGACGTCTGCCGCGCGCACGCCTTAACAAAATGGGGTTATCGAGAGGAAGAATCGGACACTCAAAGAAGCTGCAAGAACCCTGCTCGCAGACATAGGACTCCCAACCAAATTCTGGGCAGAAGCTACTGACATTACATATTACACTCAGAATCGATCTCTACTGACAAAGCAGCATAAGAAGACACCATATGAACTATGGAATGGCAGGAAGCCTTCTCTATCTTATTTCCATATTTTTGGGTGTTCGTGCTTTATTCACAATAATGGGAAAGATCAGCTGAAGACTTTCGATAGCAGGTCAGATCAGGGAGTGTTCTTAGGATACTCCCGGGTCAGCAAAGCTTTCAGAGTCTTTAACTATCGGACTCTTTGCGTGGAGGAAAGCCATCATGTTGTTTTTAATGAGTTTGCTACTGAAGACAGGAGCATAAACTCTGAACCTGAATCTGAGGACATCAGTAAGCAGCTATAGGATCTGAACTTAAAAGATAAAGTAAAAAAGATTCAGCTATGTTGGGATGATGATTCAGATGAGGAAACTGAAGACAAGTCTACTGAATCTCAGCCAGCAGCAGAAGTAGCTGAACAGATTGACTCTCAAGAACAGAGTCAATCCCAGGTAACTCAGGTCGATGAAGAAACCCCAGTGGTACCTGAGACCTCTACTGAGAATAATAATTCAGGGGGAACTAATGATGTTCCTGAGCTAAATGCCTCTGAACCTAGTGACTCAGTAGATCACACTCTTGTAACTGAACTGCTTCAATCTCAGATTAGTACAATTGAAATGCCTAACTCTCCTACTATCTGTGTTGAACAAATTTCAGATGAAGAGTTGAAACATCGTAGATCGTGGCTGGATGCTCACACTTCTGACTTAATTATAGGAGATCCTTCAGAAAGCGTAAAGACAAGATCCAAATTCTGTCAGGGAGAAAGCGCCTTATACTCCTGCTTCTTGTCTACTGAAGAACCTCAGTCAATTGAGGACGCACTGAAAGACGCTGACTGGATCATTGCCATGCAGGAGGAGCTGAATCAGTTTACGAGAAACGAAGATTAGGAGCTTGTTGATAGACCCCGGCATCAACATGTGATCGGAACTAAATGGGTCTTCAAGAACAAGCGAGATGAAAACAACGTCATAGTAAGGAACAAAGCAATACTCGTGGCGAAAGGCTAGTGTCAAGCTGAAGGGATAGATTTCGATGAAACATTCGCTCCAGTTGCAAGATTGGAGGCAATCACACTATTCCTAGCCTACGCAACACATCAAAGATTTAGAGTTTATCAAATGGATGTGAAGTCTGCTTTCTTGAATGGCGTGCTAAAAGAAGAAGTCTATGTGGAACAGCCACCCGGCTTTCAGCAGGGACATCAAGTTTATAGACTCAGAAAGGCTCTGTATGGGTTAAAACAAGCACCTAGGGCTTGGTACGATTCCCTATCTGAGTTTCTTCTTCATAAATGTTTTCAGAAGGGCACAGTAGACCGCACATTATTCAGCATTTGACTGGAAGACGACCTATTACTTGTGCAGATCTACATAGATGACATCATCTTCGGCTCGAAGAATGTCATCATGTGTCAGCAATTTGAGAAAATGATGAAGGATAAGTTCGAGATGTCAATGATGGGAGAGAGGAACTATTTCCTCGACTTTCAAGTCAAACAATCTGAGAAGGGGACGTTCATCAATCAAGGCAAATACACTCGAGACCTCATCAAGAGATTCGGTTGTACATCCGGCAAACCAATCAAGATCCCGATGAACACGAATATGAAGATCGATCTTGATAAAGAGGGAGTATCAGTAGACCAAACTGAATTTCGTGTTGTAATTGGTTCTCTATTATACTTAACAGCTACTCGTCCTGACATAACTTATGTTGTAGGTATCTGCGCTCGATTTCAGGTGAATCCGAAGCAGAGTCACATGGACTCAGCAAAGAAGATTCTCCGCTATCTCAGAGGAACACCTGACATAGGTTTATGGTATCCAGCTGATGATAATATAGAACTAATTGGTTATTCTGATGCTGACTATGCAGGATGTAGAATCGACCGAAAGTCAACTTCTGGAACGTGTCAGTTCCTCGGCAGTAAGCTGATCTCATGGTTCTCAAAGAAACAGCATTCAGTAGCGACGTCAACTACTGAAGCTGAATACATGGCTGCCGGAAGTTGCTGCGCCCAAATGCTTTGGCTGAGACAGCAGCTACGCGACTATGATGTCATTCAGAATAAAGTGTCGATCTTCTGCGATAGTACCAGTGCCATTGCAATCACTCAGAATCATGTACTTCATACAAGATGCAAGCATGTGGACATCAGACACCACTTCATTCGTGACCATGTCGAAAAGAAGGATATCAGGATGGAAAAGATCCATATTGATCATCAAAGGGCAGATATTCTGACCAAGCCTCTAGCTGAATCCAGATTCAGAGAACTTTCAGTAGAGCTAGGTTTGCTGGACCCTATTGACTCCAGTCAGTAAGAGGATTCAGGAGAGGAGCATTCAATAAGGGGGAATGTTCACCCTCAGTACTGAGTAAAATTAGTACGTAGAGACTCAGCAACCATCTACACGAGGTATCAGCTGACTACGATGTTCAGCTGACAGGTTTGCGTATCTCTACTCAGTAGCCTATAGAACAATTCTGTGCATTTATGATCAGATTCAGCATCGTATTCAATGCCTTAGGAAATGTCATTTAAGTTTAACGGATCACATTTAATACACGACATTCTATGTACAAGTATGCTGAACTCTGCCACGCATTTAATGCATGTCGTATCAAGTTACTACTTAGGCTATTTTCGAATGGCTTTTGACTTAGGCGGCTAATTTGATCATTGCCTATTTTATAAAACTTAATCCTAGCCGTCCATCTAAAAAGCGCGTTCAAACTGAACCATTGATCTTTAACTGTTTATCTTCTCTAAGATATATATATATATATATATATATATATATATATATATATATATATATATATATATATATATGAGTTCAAATCTTTGACACCGCCATTTCATATCTGCAAATATTTTAAATACCCGAGATTTTCTGAGATACTTATTACCTTCTATCTAAACTCTTTTCAAAATATTCAGAAAATATTTTGGTAATTCTCGGGATTATTAAGTATCGTATGGTTTTTTATTTCTCTTATATGTTAATCGATACTGACCTATGCTGTGTATGCAGATTACAAAAATGACAGGAAATGCTATTATGGCTCTAGAGAACATGCAAGAGATCCTCGAGAAGGATAGAGTCTGGTGCAAGCTAGTTATGGAGTTCGATGAATGCGACCTTGACTTCATGGAGGAGATTTTCTATGCCCTCAGAGAGTCTGGTCTGGAAGGTTTCTTGTCGAGAAGGCTGACCTTCTTCCTCCCGCGCCAAGTTGCAGAGATCCCTCCCGCTCCATGATTGAAGTGAAGCAGATGTCCATCCGCGAAGCTCTTCAGAAAAGCTTCAATCTTCCCAACTCAGGACTCAGCACCGTCGCTTACAAAGATGATTTGATGGATGAGTACCTCACTGAGTTATGCGGAAAGCCAACAGTGTTCAGAGCCGCTTTTCCCAAGAACGCTATGCTCCCTCAGTACAGAGCACTAGCATATATTATGACTCAGTTGCTGACGAGTCAAGCAGGCTCGTTTGACCAAGTGTACAGACCCAAACTGCAACTTATGATGGCAATATATGATCGGGCACAGATCAACTGGACAGAATTTTTCCTCAGAGAGTTCACGGTGCAGACAGCCAAATTTGGTAAGGCATCTAACAGGCTGAGCGCCAGAGGAAAGCTCCTCTACGGACTTAAACTCTCCGTGATGATAGAGGATTTTGGTGCATCTGACAAAGTCACCTATGCTGAGAAACAATACTTCAACGTGAAGAAAGTCAGATTCCAGAATAGGTCACTAGCCCTTCAACAGATTGGCTCAGGGCCAGCTGCACCTACGAGTGGGACTCAGCATACCTCAACACCGAAGAAGAAGAGGTCCCCACCAAAATCCACACCAAAGACGCCAACCAAAAAGCTGAAGAAGGTCAGCGAGGTTGCGCCCACTGAAACTGCGGTGGAAACAGAGGCCGTCATTACTCAGCCACCACTACAGCTGAGAGACGAGCCTGAGTCTTCTGAGAAGACTCAATCAGTGGAGAAAATCATCTCCATTGAACATGGAGAGACTATGGACCAAGGGGTCCAAGCTGAAGAGATCCAATCAGAAGTCCAGACTGAAGAAGTTCAGGCTTTGGAAAGCCCCTTGGACGTACCTCCACTCAGCAGCATCCCATCTGCTGAGAAACAGGCGTCTCCTATCGAAGTCGAGAGCTCGAAGACAGCCTCGGAGTCAGAATCTGTCGGGATGGAGGCCTCAGCGCTCAAATCCAGAGCCTCTCGGGAGATTGCTAAAGTAATACCGGAGATCACCAGCCACTCAGATCTTGTTATATTGGCTAGGCAGGCGAGACTCCATATGCTGATCAGGTTCCAGGAATGACACAATCTGAAGCGCCTTGTCATTCACCATTCCTGTGAATAGCTCCATGAAGAAGAGCTGCTGATAAGACGGAAGATTGGCTACTCAGAGCCATCTGACCTCGACACGCTCGAGGACTTGAGGGCGGCCATGCTCACCTTACTAAATGAGAGACAACCAGTCTCAGCACCTACGCCCTCAGATGGGTCTGACCCCGATGGTCAGGACCCACCCCATGATTCAGGCCCTGAGAAGCCTGATGAGGGAGCTCAACAGGACAAGGATGTCACTGCAACTACTGCTGACCCTCCACTCAGCATTCTTGGTCTTGGGCAGACGGTGGCTGGTACTTCGAAGGCAGCTCATGCTGCTCAGCTTCTTCTCCAATCTGCTTTCGAAGTAGCGCCCAGCCCAAAGAGCCATCGTTCGAAAACAGTGGCCAGGGCACTGAAAAATCAAGGCACCCAGAATCGCCTTCTTGCCCGTACCGTCCACAAAACTTGGCGGCAAACCACTGAGGCACGAGTGCGAGCCGCAGGGACTCGGAAACGGCCCATTTCTTCATCCCAAGTCCTCGACTTCTCCAAAGATTCGACGAATGCCTTAGCTGTGCAGAGAGCTGATTTTGAGGCTCAGCTCAAGACGATTCAGGAAGGCCAGGATAAACTGATGAATCAATACAAGGCCGCTCACACTGAATCAGTCACAGCCATCTCTCAAGCCAACGAACTCAGAATCCAAACTATTCAGAAGGATCTTGAAGAGAAGGATGAGCAGCAGCTGAAAGAGTTCAAGGCTGTAGTAGATCTCTCACACAAAGAATACAGCGATCAGCTGACCAACGAGATAAATGAGCTGCATGAGGCACTGACCAAGATTCATGCAAGATTAGACGATCTGTCAGCCTCCTACAAAAGCCTGAACATAAAGGTATCTGCTCCGCCCCGAACCCTACTTGCTGATGCCAAAAAGGGGGAAAGTTTGGCAAAGAAAAGGGAAAGTGTAATAGAGAAATCAACTAAGGGGGCAGCTGACAAAGAGCTGATACTGAAGGCTCCGAAGAGAGCAAGGTCAATAGCAGGGGCAACCTCAACTCAGTCATTCGCCCCTACTGTACCTACTGAAACTGGCGAGGCCCAGGGTGTCTCAGCTGCAGCTGCAGCATCAACTGAGAGTGGCCAAGTGGCTCAGGAGCCAGAGAAGTCGCTACTCAGGCAACACAGACTCCCCTTAACATCATTAAGGAAGTTGCCGAGTATGCTGATGAGGAGGACTCAGAAGAGGAAGAAGCTCCTCTTCCTCCTCCTGTTGCCGGCAAAGGCAAGAAAGTTCTGAAACTCCCAACCCCTCCCTCCAAGAAGAAAGGACCCAGGAGGTTCATTACCCCGGAGGGGGCGGCTCAGATAGCCGCTGACGAGAAGCTGGCTAGGGAGATAGCCGAAGCTGAAGCAGCCAACAAACCTAAGAAGAAGCCTGTCAAAGGCAAATCTAAGGCTCCAGCTGGAGGCAAGAGAACAAGTGCAAGGATGCCTCCCAAAATGCTTAAACTCAGCGACGAAGCTGATAAGGAAAAGGAGAAGGAGCAGCAGTAGCAACAATCTACTGAGCAACAGGGCACCTCCAAAGAAAAATCATCAACTCCCACTGACTCAGAAGAAGAGCCACCTCACAAGCCTTCCTACACTGCCTCCAAGGCACAGGAACAAGAAATGGAAGAGATCTGGGCTCAGTTAGACAGATACTTATATAGAGGTGAAGAGGCCAGGCAAATTGAAGCAGCCAGAGAGAGATTACATATAGCAGATCTTGAAACCCTCAGGCTGAGAATGGAAAAGGAAGCTAGTCAGAGGATCCCCTCAAAGGCTGACATCCCCTACAGATACAGGAGATTCAGAAAGCCTACGGATCTGAAGACTCACAGATGTCCTAGAACAAATGAATTGATGCCAGTGGAATTCACGCAGAGGTGGGAAGCGCTGAAGATAGAGTTCATAAAAAGGAACTATTTCTGGAGATTCTGGTCTGAGAAGCGCAAGGCAGAAGCATATACTGAATGGATAATGAGAGCAGACTTAGATATGTATGTCAGACTGCAGAAAGCTGTCAACGAACATGTTGAAGTCAGAGTTCTAGACCCTAGAATCCTGCCAGCTCCACAGAGACTTGACGGATCCATTCACTATGGAGTAATAGAGAAAGAATTGAAGGACGCTGCTGAAGCTAAATTTCTTGATGAAGAAGACCCAGCGGACTTTGCTGAGATACAGAAGCTGAGAAAAGTCACTTATCGCATGTATGGAGTGCCTCTTCCTGAATCTCAATCCCAAGATTTCAAAGACAGGATTAGGCAGTTCAAATGACTTCTGGCTTCTGTGTTCTCTTTATATCTTTTTTCTTTTTCCTAGTCTAGCAGAGATGTAACTGTACTGAATTTCTTTACATATATAATATATCTCTGTTTGGCTTTGACAATATCTTATTGTCTGAATAGCCGTGTTTGTTTATGCTTAACACTCAGAATCACTGTCTGATTATTTGTTGTCAGTTGTTGCTTAGATTCTGATAGACTTGATAGCACTGAAAGGGAAAATATTGTTAAGATAGGGGGAAATTGTTGTTCAGACTCTGTATTTATTCTGACTTTCTGCCCTGATCCCCTCAATAGTCTAGGACTTGAAGAACGACTCTACTGATCCTACTTGTAATTTTGTAAGGAGCTCTGTTTCTGATAAGTCATAGTGTTAGGTTTTTTAGTTGATAGCTATTAGGTTTTAGCATCATCAAATAGGGGGAAAATGTTGGGTGATGATTCTATCCTCAGCAGTGTAGATAAATAGTGGGAAATGATTCAGTCTTCTATGCTGTCATACAGTCAGTAGCCTTGTGCTCTGAATGAATTTGTGAAGATTTGAAGATCCCAAAACCCTATGTTGATTGGTGAACCATTACGTTGTATTTTGTTTTGTCTTTGAGGTTTCAGACTCAGCAAACCCTCTGCTCTAGTTCAGGCACTCAGTAGATTATACGCCTCAGCACCAGAAGTAGAAGACTCAGTAATACTGGACTCAGCAGGAGCAGTATACTGAAAGGAGTCAGTGGAACTAAACTCACCAGGAGTAGTTCACTGTACTCAGAGCTGATCTTCAGTAGAGCCTTCTCAGTAGGAGCATGCTACTAAATAAGAGTTCAGACTCAGCAATGGCCAGACAGTCTTCTGACTATCAGAATCTTTGAAGTCACTTTTCAGCAGAGTCAATACGAGGAAGAGAGAAGTCAGCTTCAGATCTCCTTGAAGTCTGTTCTGTCTCAACCACTTTCTGAACCTCAGCCAATGACAAGCAGACACGTACCCTATATCTACTAAAGCTGCAAGTCAACAACTTTCCAGAAAAGGAGGGAAAGGACACTGCCACCAAACTTCAAAAGAGCCGTTAGCTACCCAAAAGAGAGAGACAAAGGATCGTCGTCTCCAACGGATCTATCCTAATCTCTTCTCTATAAATAGAGGGATAAATTGAAATTTTGAAGCTCACGGGAAGAACACGAGAGAACATACAGAGCATTCAAACGAGCAAAATTCAAAAAGCCTAAGTCTTCCGCAAGAAGTTGGAAGAATCTATCTCCGGCGAAAGACTACATTCCAGCTCTTAGGGAACCAAGCAGAACTGATTAATACAGCCTCTAGTATCCAAACGACGATACACGAACCCAAAGCTATATTCAGCTGTTCATCGTTCTAGAAGCCACTTCCTTGTTCCCTATCCCTCTAACCTAAGCTCAATAGAATATATCCATAGCTTAGACGAAGGAATTCACCTTTGAACTAATCCTTATTGTAAAGGACTCCTTCACAGTTGGAGAGTTTCTCAAACACTAACCGTGTAAACTGAGACTTGCTCAGTATAAATCTCAAGACCAGTGTTTGTCCAGCGTACAAACCGACTGAGACTATCTCAGTATAATAAATAGCTTCATGATCTTTCGGGACAGTGGACGTAGGATTTTTGTGTCCGAACCACTTTAAAAATCTTTGTGTCTTGTGTTCTGTTCTTAACTGTTGCATTGATTTACTGTTCATACTGAAAAACCTTCTTAAATCATTTAACTGAGTTTCAGCAAACTTAACAGACTGCACTAATCAACTGAAACTGTTTTAATAAAAATGTTTTCCTAACTCAACTGAATTGGGCCTACACTATTCCGCACCACTGAACTTTATCTCCAAGATATTGAATTCTGACACTCAGTCAGCTAGCAGGTCTCAGTAGAGTCAGTCACTCTGCCAACACGATTCAGAATAGCTTATCTGGTCTGTTGAACTTGTTTAGTATGACATCATCCTAAAAAGGACTGTTCGTGTTTAAGTTGAGAAAATCGGTTTTCAGGTGTATTCACCCCCCTCCCCCTCTACACCTGAACGTGCTCTCGGGACCAACATGCCTAAACTCAGGCACATATAAAACATTTTTAAGTACAAAAATAGAACTATCAAAAGATAGATGTAAATCTCAAATGGCAATTGCAGGAACTCTCGATCCATTGCCCATTGAGACTACCACCTTGCCATCGCTCAATTGCCTTTTCTGCAAGGAACCTTCCAAGGTGTAACAAACATGATCAGTTGCCCCCGAATCCACTACCCATTCGTGGGTAGAAGAGGAAACCAGAACAGATTCAGTTACAAGAGCAACTCGCGTCTCTTTCTGTTTTGCCTTGACATCAGGATTATAATTCTTCCAGTGTCCTTTCTTCCCACTCTTGAAGAACCTTCCTTTCTCCTTTGACATTCTCATGTCGCCGGTAAGGATCGTCTTCCTACTCCCACTGCTCTTCTTGAAATGCCCATCCTTTACGCTCTTTTTCTGGTTTCCGCCTTTCGGAGGATTCCTTGAGCTACTGGTGATGTTCAAGACTTGAGCACCCTTACCCTTTCCTATAACCTCTTTGACCACTACCAAATAATTGAGTAACTTACTCAGGGTAATCTCAATCTCAGACATAGTAGTCATAAAAACAGAAGTTCTTATAGGACCTTGTAAGGGCATTTATTGGGACGGTGAGATATCTCTTCCACTTTGTGAAATTATTTAAACCTGTTAGGGCTTGGTTGGTGAGACTGTTTAGAAACTCAAATTTTTTTCGAACAGACATATCTGAAAAATATAATAAAAGCATGTAAGAAAGTAATATTTGGACATAATTCGTAATTAATCATCATTGTAACCTTTTGAAAAACCAATGATGTTAATACTCGAATAGCCCTAGAGATCACACACGTAAGCCACTCAGGTGGACGTTTACTCGTGTACCCCTAGACCAAGCTCTATACCTAGCTTTTCAATTTCAATCCACGTCTAAGTTCTTAAGACGAATGGAATTAATAATCCGATATCTCTGGACCATGTCACTATTAATATTAAAACGTGGGAAGGGACTTCTCAGGACGTTGTACCCGCGGTGACATCTAAGCTTTGACCATTAATTTGACCGAATTAACATCAAATTCTCGAAAATGCGTCAGGGAGGAAACCGACAGAAAGCTTTCTCTTCAGGTAGATACTTTGACCCTTCTGTTTTACAAGGTTTGGGCATTCATGATGAGTTCGTAGAGAAGTTTGAGACCATAGGCTGGTCATGGTTGTTGAATATTAATAACGTGTTTCCTCATGCTGAAATGTACGAAGAATTAGTGCCTGAGTTCTGCTCTTCCTTTAGAATAGAAAGGTTCGAGTCTGTGAATGATCTATGCATAACCTTCCGTATTTTAAATGTTTGGTATAAGTTGCGTCTAGCCGAGTGGAATTTTTGTCTTGGAATTATCCCATCTGCTGTCAGTCTGCATGCACCTTACTTGAATGCATTGCGAGGTGCCCCTAATGAAATCCCCTGCTATAAGAAACCCCAATTGGTGTGGTCACAGTTTGCCCCTGGGGCTGGTAAGTTTCGGTCCTCACAATCTGAGATATACCCTGTCCAAGACCAAGTCCTTAGAGTCTGCCATCTCTTCCTCACTTATAACCTTTCTGGTCGTTGCACTACTTACTCTAAAGTGTCTTACCAAGAATTATTTTTCATGTGGTACATGAGGGAGGGTTATAAAATTGACTTAGGATATTAGATAGCCAAGGGGTTTGCTGAGATTTCATTGCGACCTACTCGCCATTTCACTCTTTGTCATTTTCTGGGGGAATTTTTCCATAAGCATTTCTTGCTGTAGAGTACACGTCGGCTGAAAGCCATCCCTCCCCCAAAGCCATTTGGAATTCATCATCTTATCTGCGCTAAAGTAGTCTTTCATAGAGCTAACAATTCTTACAAGTTTATTGAGCCGGGAGTCAAACTCCCGAGCCACACCATAGCTGCAGGTGTCTCTCCTTCTAAGGCAGGCCCTTCTGAGGTGCGACGCTTAAGAGAGACAAATATTCAATTGTAAAGTCAAGTCTGCCGCCTGCAAGCAAAGCTCAATAAACTGCAAAGGAAGGTCGCCGAGTTGACTAAAGGGAAGGAAATGGCAGAAGAATCCGAAGAGACCCCCACAGATGACAATTCCGCAGAAGCAGAACAGCCAGAACCATCTACCGAAAGTAGTGATCAGCACAATGAAGAAGGAACCCCAGAGGACAGCCCCCAGGAGAGTGATCTTCCAACCGAGGAAGACACGGACTCTGAGTTCCAGGCCTCTGAAGGCCATACTGAGTCAGAAATTGAAACAGGAGAGGTCAGAGATGAACAAGTAGGGTCACTAGAGGAAAGTGACCTAGAGCCAGGGGAAATCAGAGTGTCTGCCGCAATAGAGTCGGATGAGAGTGAGCTTGAACCTGGTGAAGTCAGATTACCCCAACCCGGTACCCCAGTTGAAACAGAAACCAATGCCCCCACTGAAGATAACAAGGCTGAGCAGGAAAGCCAGCCTAAGCCCGAGGAACACATTCCGAATGATGGAGTGGAGCAGGACGCGCAGCAAGAAGTTCAGCCTAAGGACACCACTGTGTCAAGTGCTGAACCGGATGAGAACTCTCACAGTAAGACTCAGCCCGACCTACAAAACCCAACCAATGCTGAGCCTAAGGCCGACTTCCCGTCCACTGCTGAGCCTTAGAAGGAGTCTTCCCAGCAGGCAGCCGTTGTTCGCCCAGAACAGACAGTCACTGTGGTAGCTAACCAAAGCTCCAGTGAAGCAGCAGATCAGGTGCCCTCTGGCATTGATCAGGCAGCGGCCCCTGTAGAAGATAAGAGCAGCCCTATGGCAGCCACTCCTCCGTCCAGTGCTCCTCCATCTAAGAAGCAGAGCCCCCCCCCACCCTGATGCCAGAAAGAAACTCAGATTCCACAACATGCCGGAAGGAAGGAAAAAAGGGGAAGGCTCCAGTTCAGCCTCCAAATCCAAGAAGAGGAAGTCATCCGCCGCTCAGAAGCCAAGAAAGAAGACGCACCACGCGGCAAAGCCGCGCGCCGAGTAAGTAGGTTAGCTCCTCCCCCCGTTTTTCATTTTTAATTTTTATTTTGTTTTGTGAGTCTGTTTGCTTGTTTCTTTCTTTCTTTCTGTGTTTGTTTGTCCCCCTCTGTTCTCCTTTAACTTGTCTTGCTTGAGGGCAAGCAAGGCTCAAAGTGTGAGGAGGAGGGTGTCGTTATGTTGTATGTTTCTTTTATTTTTCTGTTTATTTTTCTTCCCCCCGAATCCTTGATCTTGTCTTGCTTGAGGGCAAGCAAGGCTCAAAGTGTGAGGAGGGGGGATGCATTTATTTTATTCTTGTGTTTGTGTCTAAGCATGTCAGCCTATATTCTTTCTGCCCAATCTTCTCATCTGCCCTACTCTTGCGAAAAAATTTCAAAAACTTAGCGAAATCTCTTTGCTCAGCATGAGAAAATGTAGATTCAATTCCTAGGAACTTATTAGATGAAAACAGGAATGATGAATAAGGGCATGAATAGGTCTTAACATAACCCCTAGGCAGTCAGATTTGAGCTTAAAGTTGAGCAGTCTCAACTCTTTCCTTCATGAGCGTAATAGGTTTGCAAAGCTGTTATATTGTCATATCACATGCATCATATGATAGGAGGCATTAGGGAATCCCATTTGAGCCTAAATTCTTTCAAATCCTACCAAAGAAGAGATCCCCTAGTGAACCAAGATTGTGCCTTGGCCTGTTGTTTCATTAACCCACAAAATTTTTAGCCAAGCCTTTCTGACCTTCCTTTCACCCAGTTGTGTTGCTTGTTTGTGAACTTTAGGAAAAATTATTCAGACAGAAAATTTCAAATTTGGGTGTTGTGCAAAAAAGAGAAAAGTTGCAGCAGCGTATAATGTTCTTGAAAAAAAAAATTAATAATAATGACGGTTCTGAAATAAAGAAGAAGGGGAGAAGAAGAGGAATAAATCTGAATACATGATTACCTCCCTAGTTTGCTGCCTTGTACAAAATTGCACAGCCATTATGCTTTTACATGCTTCTGTTTGCACATTACAGTTCTATTGCCTATTGTTTACAATGCATGCATACACAACGCTTGTGCTTAATTGAAGAAGCCTAGGACCAATTAGGACAATTCCACCTTTGCAAAATCTGTTCATGGTCCCTGGCCCCATTACAACCTGAAAAGGAAGACCTCCTTGATGTAGCATTTGTGATTGACACAATATGGAAGCTGAGTGAACATAGTATAGTTGAGCGGTTGTCCTGGACTAGTATAGGGGAGTGATGAGCGAATCGTGAGGAAGACCTTATTACCTGCCTGGTTTTTGACCGTTTGATAATAATGTTCCTTGGTTTTGAATCCATGATTTGTGCTCTACAAATCGAGAATCACTATGTTTGCTTCATCTATTTTTGAGTTTGGGCATATTGCGAACCTTGGGCAGTTTGAGTGGTTGAATGCTTTTCTGTCTTTTCTTTTTAGTGTCTGTTTGTGTGTCTGGGGGAGTCTGTCTCGGGCTACAATCCAAGCTTTGAAATTCTCTTCATACTTGAGGGCAAGTATTGCTTAAGTGTGAGGAGGTTGATGAGCCTAGGTTTGTAGCCCAAGTATCCATTTGATTTGTACGTTTTTTGTTATGCAAATGTAGATAAGTGGCCTGGATGTGGAGAGAATAGGGATAAAATATGGTGCTGCTGGATCTAGAGGTCTTCTGACCAAGATTGATGGAACTGCCCAGAAGACAGGAGAAATAGCCTGAAAACAGGCGAGAATTAATGTAGATTCCATCGGGCCGAAAATTGAGAAGAAAAAAATGTTGAAACAGGCCCAAAACCCGGCTCACATCATTCTGGCAAGTTTATGGCGGGAACTAGGGACCTAGGAGCTACAACATAGCCTTACTCTGATCAGCAGCCCATGCCTGCTACAGTTCTTCTCACCTACCAAATCCAGATATTTTGTGAAGACAAAAGAGGAGGGAACGATGCTAATATATAACTTTTCATACTTACATTTTCCATGGATGGAGCTTGTTCCTCTCTCTAGAAAACTCTCTAAAATTTCCACCATTAATGTAGTTCAAAAACATCTTTACTTTTCTGCCTAGAATAGCTTGAAGCTCTCCAAGGAGAAGACTTCCTTTTGTGAATGTTATCGGTCAGCTTTATTTACAGTTCTTAACTTCAGTCTTCAATGCTTACATTTACTCTTTCATGTTCGTTGTTAAGTTCCTCTACTATTCACATCTAAGTTAATTTATTACATGCTTTCTGTCCATATCATGCCTTTACATATAAATGTCTTTGCTTTCGTACGATGTCGTCTCTTGTTATTTTTAGTTAAATGTTCATGCTAGTTCTTTGTTGTTTTACGAAAGTTTGATGTTTCAACCTTAAGTTTCAGATCTGCTTCATGCTTTATTTTTACATGCCTAGTTTTATGTCAGTCAATATGTGTAGCTAATTTCCCAGATCTAGCCGAGGTAATGAGACACCACCCCTAAGAATCCGTGAGATGTGAAAACGTGCTTGATAATTGGTTGAGTAAAGGTTTTAGTTGAACTCTGTTTGAGATAGTTGAGAACTGCTTAGATCTGATCAACCTGGACAGGTACACTTCTTTCTGGGCAAACGTAGACTAGCTGGGTTTTCTGCTTTGAATGCTAAACATCGGTAGATGCATTGATTTGGTTCCTTTGTTCTTAATGCTCCTTAGTGCCTCCCTACTTATTGCTAAACAAGGTAGGGTAGTCACCTGGGTAGGGGACTGTTTCTATGCTCAACATGGCAGTTCCAGCGTAATAGAAGGAATGGACGCCCCTGTGCTCAACACGGCGTCCTAGCCAGATAACCTTAACTAAACTGATTCACATAGTAATCTAGGATCGGATAGAGGGTGGTGTGAAATTACCTTAGCTGGATTGCTTTTATAACTTGTTATTTGATTGTTGATTATTTTATGTTATCTTTCTGCCTAATTATAGAACACCCAAAATTTATGGTGGCTGCTAGCCAAACCCTTTAGGTCAGTAGAATTTGTTGCTTAATCACCCGTTCCCTGAGGATCGACCTCTTGCTTGTCACTATACTTGTCCAGTATAGTTTCTGATCAAGTGTTCTTACTTATAAATTTATTTGGTGCGCGCGGTTCTAACAGCGACGGAACTGCGTGTCCATCACTCTTCTTAGGATTCGCCTGATATTTTGCGCATACACACACAACATAAGTTATGTCAGGTCTGCTGGCTGTAAGACATAGTAAAGAACCGATAATAGCGCGATAGTCAGTTGAGTTAACAGATACTCCATCTTTATCAAGATCAATCTTGAGATTGGTGTTCATAGGTATCTTTACTGACTTGCTTGATTCGCAGCCGAATTTCTTGATGAGATCTCTTGTTTATTTAGCTTGATTAATGAATATTCCCATCTTGGATTGTTTGACTTGAAGTCCACGGAAATAGTTCATCTCTCCCATCATCGACATTTCAAACTTCTCTTTCATCATCTGCTCGAATTTCTGACACATAGTCAGATTCCTTGATCCAAAGAGGATGTCGTCCACGTAGATCTGCACCAGTAGGATGTCTTCTTCTGACTTAATATTGAATAGGGTGCGATCTACTGTTCTCTTCTGAAAACCTTTCTGAAGTAGAAAGTCTGAGAATGTATCATACCAAGCCCTAGGTGCTTGTTTTAACCCATACAAAGCTTTCTTAAGTCGTAAACCTGATGTCCCTGCTGAAAGACGGGCGGTTTCTTCCTTCAGCACGCCGTTCAGGAAAGCTGACTTCACATCTATCTGATAGACTGTGAACTGCTGATGTGTTGCATATGCTAGGAATAGACGAATGGCTTCCAATCTTGCGACAGGGGCGAATTTTTCGTCGAAGTCTATTCCTTTAGCTTGACAATATCCTTTGGCAACAAGTCAAGCTTTATTCCTGACAATGACGTTGTTTTCATCACGTTTGTTCTTGAAGACCCACTTCGTTCCTATCATGTGTTGATGTCTAGGTCTGTCAACAAGCTCCCATACGTCGTTTTGAGTGAATTAATTCAGCTCCTCTTGCATGGCAGTGATCCAGTCAGCGTCATTCAGCGCGTCCTCAATTGTCTGAGGTTCTTCAGTCGACATGAAATAGGATTATAAAGCGCTCTCTCCTTGATAGAATCTGGATATTGTCTTGACGCTAGCTGATGGATCTCTAATTATGAGATCGGAAGAATGAGCATCTAGCCACGAATGACGACATCTTGTTACTTCGTCTGGAGTTGATTCTACACAGATAGTAGGAGTGTTAGGAATTTCAGTTGTACTATTATGAGATTGAAGCAATTCAATAACAAGAGTTGGGTCTACTGAGTCACCAGGGGCATTTAGCTCAGGAACATCAACAGCTCCCCCTGAGTTGTTATTCTCAGTAGATGTCTCAGTTACCACATGGGTTTCCTCATCGACCTGAGTTACCTCAGATTGATTCTGTTCAGTAGAATTGTTGGTCCGGAGACGAAAAGTCAGGTGTATAGGGGGGGTGAATACACCTGAGCTCTGTTTCTTTTTCTCAGTGAAGGTCAGCTGAAGCTGATGTCTACAACTGATGAACAGTGCCAAGTAAGCCTTCGATCACTGGGGTCAAAGTGAGTCAGCTTCTGAGCTCTTCTACTGACTGATGTCAGTATTACGAAACTCAGTCGGAGACTGTAGTGCGGATAAGTGTTAGGCCCGGAGTCGTCTCTTTTGAAAACGCGTTTTTGCAAGTTAAATCTTTTGGCTGTGCACTTTATAAAATACGTTTTATGCAAACTTATGATTTTCAAGTCATTTGAATGCTATGCAATAAAATAGTAAATGAACACAAGCGATTTAACGTGGTTCGGATACGCAAGATCCTACGTCCACGGTCCTGAACAAGGCATGAGAACTTGTTGATTATTCTGAGCAAGCCTCAGCAGGGATACTGTGCACTGGACAGTTCCCTCTAAGTTATAGTCCTTAGCGACTTTACAATCCAAACCTAAGTTTAGAATGGAGGGAATATTCTCCAACTGAGAAGGAGTTCTTACAACAAGAACAATTCACTAAATGTGAACTCCTTCGGATCTAAGCTATGAATCTAGCAATGAGCTTAGTCTAGAGAAGAAAGGGATCAAAGTGCTCTAGAGAGATGAACTACAAGAAGTGTTCTATGAAAACTAGTTCGTCTCTGGATAAGCTTGAAGGTTCTAGAGCGTTGTGAGCTTGAATGATTTCCCTTGATTTCGCGTATATTCCTCTTTTTGAAATCTTCAAATCCTTCTCTATTTATAGTTGTGAGTTGCGGCATATGTCCGTTGGAGACGACGATGCCACGTGTCACAAGCGTCCAAAGAAAACGGCCACTATTCAACTTTGTTGCAGCAGGGCAGTTAATGCACTGTTCATGAGAGCAGCTTTACTGTGTAGAGTAGGTAAGCGTTGTCGGCTTCTCATTGGTCGAGGTTTGTAGTTGGTGAGTGTTAGAGTGGACCGTTCAAACTACCTCGTATGTCTTCTGCTGAACATTTGAAGGGACTTTAAGTGCTGGGTTGCTTTCTGTCGGACACAGTACTCGAAAGTCTGTCTTCTTCGGCTGAGTCGTCTGACTGATAAAGTGAGCTTCTGATAGTCAGTTGGTCGACTGCGAAGGTATACTGCTTGCACTGATTCTTCTACTGATGACCATCAGCTTGTAGAGAATGCTCCTACTGAGGTCCGGTCGACCGATGCGGGATCTTCAACTCGAGTTTGATATCACCGCCGACGAAGAATGCAAGCGATTACACCGATGACGTGGGGTTCGAAAAGTATCTTCGGCAGAAGATCGGTTCAACAACTACCCCGTACAGGACTTAGACAAAATAATAAGCATTACATCAAGTCTAACCTATACATCGCCTAATCCTATCGACACACTAATCTACCGATATCGGCTCGGTTTTGGGATCTTCAATTCCATAGTACTACTATGATTTCCCCCAATTTCTTTTAACCCTAGAACAGTGAGTATCAATCTACCGACTCATATCCAACAATTTCCCCCTAATTGATGATGCCAAAACCTCTATACTCTAACATCTATTAAAGATATCTGTCCTATCGACAACAATTTCCCCCTTAAAGCATCTCGAGGAAAACCGATAATAGTAAATGAACTTCAGCAGTGAGAGAAAGGCAAGATCAAAGAAACCGATGTGAGTGTGTGTCGGATCACTTGGTGATCGTAGTGAAAACATGACACTAAAAAGCTTAAAGACAATGAGCGATTGTCTAGCAAGCGATAGGAACTCTTATAGATAGATCGTCAAAGTACGGGGTTCCTATGCTATTACAAAGAATTATCAAAAACAAAGAGGAGAAATCACCGCCGTCGTCCGAAGCTCGAGTCTTCTTCTTGAAATCCGCCGAGCGATCACCGGAGGGTCCGAGCAATAAAATTTATAAATCCTTTTGCGCAAAACCCGGATTTCCTCTTGATCTTCCGGTCCATGCGGATGTAACTCATGCCGATAGGCTACGTATTCGATTTCTTCTTCGATAGACTTTGTGATGATAATGCCTTTAGCAAGCCATGGGAGGAGGATATCTTCCGAATGCGAGTGCTTTCACGAGAATGTTCGGGTTCTTTCATGATAGGCAGCAACCGTTCTCCGAGTTCCGGAAAAACTTCATTAAAACACTCTTCGAACAGTTGATCGCCGGAATGTCTTTCGGATAGAAGCCCCATACATACGGATTTTTAACAAACATTTCTTTGAGAGTCTCCCATTGATCATTCGGATTAGCGGTACCCATTTGTCCACATGAGGTGCGGGAATCGGCCTTCATATGAGGAGTTCGATAGTAGTCCTCCTGTTCCTCGATCCTCCGGGTATCTGTTTTCTCGGATCGGCCGGCTTATCGGATAGACTTTTCATTCTTGCCGTGTCGGCCATCCTTTTCTTCTCACGGAGAGCGGCCGCTCTAGTGTCTCCTCGTCCGAGACTCGGTCCTTGCAGCCGTCACCTCCCGTGTCGCTTGATCTTCGCTATCTCGCTCGAGTGTAAGAGTAGATATGGGAATACTACGAGCAAGTAGCTTTGATTTCGATCGGAAGAGCCTTAGCAAAATCTTCTTGGGCTTTCTTCTTTTGCTCTTCGACCGTATTAATGACCTTTCTCTTTCCTTTGCCCCCGACGGCTTTGCCCTTAGGCTTTTTTGCATTCGCTTCTACCGCCTCCTCTAGCCGACGCTCCCCGGTCCAGCCTTGTCTTGCAGCTCTTGGGCTATTCCGAGGTCGAATGCCTCTTGCTCCGCTTTTGATTTAAACTTCTTGACCGGGGAAGGAGTAGTGGATTCAGTAGCGATTTCCTTCCCCGACCTCTCGCGGGCACTGTTGAGACTCTTCTTCTTCGGTGGCTCTTCAAGGAATTGAGCGATTTCGTCTATGTGCACAATCGAAGAGGAGATGGGGGTGGCTTGTAGTGGGAAATCAAGGAGAAGGACCTCGTAGATGTACCTTTCGAGTAGATGGTCCCGCCTCCGAGCCTGTTCCCCCGAATCTCTGCGGCCGAGGGCTCTGCCGCCGAGGAGGGTCCCGCCTCCCGAGCCTGTCCCTCAAGGATCCGGACGTCGACCGTATCCGTATCGGGTTCATCTTTCACAATATCTTCCCCCCTTTTTGGCATCGGCAATATTTGCCGAGGAGGTGCGGATAGCTTTTACGCCCTGCTCCAGTACTGCACGTAATCTTTGATCGGGTAATCGTGTCATCAAAATCACCGACCAAGTTGCGTAGTTTTCCCGGTCTTTCTCCCGATCGCTCTAGATTTCTTCAATCGAGCGGCCGACTCTCGACCGAGTTTCAGAGAGCTTGATCATTTGATTCCGTTATTTCTTTCGAATGACTTTTAAGGCCTCAGCATATTGCTTGA
Source organism: Lavandula angustifolia (assembly GCA_028984105.1). Taxonomy (NCBI): domain Eukaryota; kingdom Viridiplantae; phylum Streptophyta; class Magnoliopsida; order Lamiales; family Lamiaceae; genus Lavandula; species Lavandula angustifolia. The sequence goes on from CM054822.1 coordinate 16,268,719, forward strand.
TGGCTGTTTGAAGAGAAATGGTTGCTATCTTGTTTCTCTCATCTATGAAGCCTTGAAGCTGTTTTCATGGCTCGAGTCGGTTGCTCCGAGAAAGTTTTATGCTTTGAGCGGCAAGCGCCTGCCGACTCGTGGCCGTTAAATCGGCCTTTTGAGCACTTAGGGTCCGCTCAACTATCTCCTTGAAATCGGGCCGAGAAGCCTCTTTAGGAGTTGAGATGTCAGCGGCCAACTTACTTAGAGCTTCGTTCTGAGCCTTGGTGTACTTCTCCCATTTGAAATGAACATCTTTGGCTAGGAGTCGATTTTTCTCACCTTGGCATTTGATAGCCCTGTTGACAGAACGTGAGGACACGGAACCGATGGGTTGTATCTCGATAAAAGCCGGTTCCAAGCCTCTCGCTCGGAGAACGAGATCAACCGCTCCCTCATCGTACTGGAGCGGTTGTAGCCTCACCCGATGTGACTATGGGTGGTGTTGGGCTCTTCTCTTGGGGAGTTTGTCCCTCTCGCAGATTCTCCCCGGTCCGCTTCCTTGGGTTTTCCATCCATCTCCTCATCTTGATCATCATTATCACCTTTATCGGAAGGTGGAGATGGGGGCGGAGGCTGTTTCGATCGGAGCTCTCAAGCTCGATAAATAGAGCATTGCAGCTCTCAAATCTTCGAAGGACGCCACATCAGCCGGCTCTCCGAATCCAATCTTGGCTTGGAGCTCTTGCTCCTCCGTCGCAGCTCATCCGTGACCGCTGGGATTTGGCAAAGTCAATAAGAATGTCCCAGTGCGAGAAACCTTAAGAGCATCTCGAGCTCTTGTCCTTACGCTATTTCAACCAGATCTGCGTGCTCGGCAATTTTCGGTATCTCTTCTTGTGAATCTCGACTGCAAGCACGCATCGAGTGGTGTCGCTTGTTGTCCACTCAGCAGTAGGTTCGGGTGACGGTTCCCTCTTGTCAGACTCTGTTTCCTCAAAGCTAATCACTTGGACCTTGTCCTTGATCGTCGCTCCCTCGATTCTAGTATCTGAATCGAGTAGTTGCTCCTCTTGAGTAGAAGGAGGAGTTGGCTCAATAATGGTAAGTGGCTGAGCCACTGTGACCTCAGCAGGTCGAGTCTTAGCCAACCTCCTCTTCTTTGGCACTTGGACAGATGGGGGTAGAGCAGACGCAGCTCTCTTTGGTTCAGGTGGCCCCTTGCCAATTGACTTCTCTGTTCCAGCCTTTGTCATAAATTTAATACTCTTGAGATCAAAAGACTTTGAGTCCTCAAAAGCTGAACGTTTCTGTACCACACTCTCTATCAGCACCGACATCTTGGTGCCGAATAGGAGCTTGCCTGTACTGGTTAGCTTCCTCTCTCCAGTAGGCGAAGTAGTGAACTTCTGGGCTTGGGCCTTCAGCTGAGTAGTATAGTAGTCGGCCCAGTTCACTTCTACTCCATCGTCTATAATCATCATCAGTTGTTTCCTCGGCTTAGAAAGCTGATCATAGGATCCAGCTGAGCTCGTCAAAATATGAGATACAACGTAAGCTAAACCCCTGTACTGAGGTAGCAAAAGATTTCTCTGTAGCGCCGTCTTGAACACTATATCGCTGCGTCCACAGAACTTTTGGACGTAATCATTTATCTCCCTTTCCTTATAACCAACGGGAGAGATACCAGCTGAGGGGAGTTGAAAGGCTTGAACGAGAGCCGCCGAGATATTGAAGGAGTGGGTAGCCTCCCTCTACTGATTTAGGGCAACTTCCCGGCTGTAAACAAACGAAGCCTCTTCTACTCCTGAGGCAAGCGACTTCCAGTTGTAGTAGGCCTCCACAACTTGTCTCGGCAAATGAGAACGGGGATGCCTCGACACAAGAGTTGTCAGCCCTGACTTCTCAAGGGCGCCAAATACCGGCTCTAAATATGAAAGGTCCACCTGCCGGAGAGCCATCGTCGGCTCAAACTGAACCCGGATGGTCATGATCTCAACCATCTTCTCAGGAGTCTGTACTATCGCCATTGAAATCTGCAAAACAAATTGTTAGGTCTTGAAAATAGAGTAAGTCAGTGACTATCAGCAGATATTAATACATTACCGTGAAATAGAGCTTGAATGAATATACAGCAATGCAGTTTGGATGAGGATGTAAGGAAGATAACTGAATCGCTAAAAAAGCTCTAAGATAGGAGAATGACGAAAAGTGAGGAGTAATCGAAGTTGAAAAGATTTTGTACTAGTTGATTTGATCTTCAGTTTGAATCCTATGGTTCAAATTTAATCTTTCAAAATCGATGGACGTCTAAGATTGAATGATATAGAGTGTATGATTACTTAGCCGCCAATACTATAGATATAAGTAATAAAGGTAAGTGAGAAGACATGCATTAAATGCGCGATAGAGAGCATTAATTACACAGGCGAAGAGTCCTGCTGACCTTCCCTTAAACCTTAAACATAATAAATGGTAAGAAATAAATGCTCCTTAACAACTGAATGTAAGCAACTGATGCATTAAATGCGGCATGCTTCTGAATAATTTAAGTAACGATACTACGCAAACCTCTTCAGCTGAACTTATCAGCTGGTTACCATCATTTATCAGGAGGATGGTTGTGCTGACGACCATGTTCCCCCTTGCTGTGTACAGTGTGCATCTCCCAACTGAGTCACTGTACTAAGTTTTCTGACCTGTCGTGCTGATTCCATACTGATACCAATTGTTGCTAAGTATATCATTATCGGTAGTCGGCTTCTACCGACTTGTCTCGCAGGGATCTAGCAGACCTAGCTCAACCGCTAGTTCTCTCGAACCTCGTTCTCGGCCTAGTGGTTTGGTTAGTATATTCGCCCTTTGCTTGTCGGTATGGGATTTTCTCCATCCCGATGTCCTTCTTTTCGACATGGTCTCTCGATGAAGTGGTGTCGGATATCCACGTGCTTGCATCTCGGTATGTAGAACCGGGTTCGAGTTATAGCTATCAGACCTTGGTGGAGTCACAGTAGATGGGCACTTCATCCCGAGTTATACCATAATCTCTCGGTTGTTGTCGAAGCCAAAGGATCTCGGGCACAGCAACTTCCCTGCAGCCCATGTACTCGGCCCAGTAGTGGACGTAGCTACCGAGTGTTGTTTCTTTGAAAACCACGATATCGCCTTGCCGCCTAGGAACCGACATGTTCCGGAAGTTGATTTTCGATCTATCCCGCATCCCGCATAATCGCATCGAATAACCTCGTCGGTATTAGATTATCATCGGCAGGATACCATAACCCAAAGATCGGGTGTTCCTCTTAGATATCGCAGAATCTTCTTCGCCGAGTCTAGATGACTTCGCTTGGGATTCGCTCGAAATCTTGCGCATACACCTACAAAGATAAGTTATGTCGAGTCGGCTAGGTTGTTAAATAAAGTAAAGAACCAATAATAGCTCTAGAATCGGTAGAGTTAACAAAAGCTCCCTCTTTGTCTAGATCGATTTTAAAGTTCGTGTTCATGGGGATCTTGACCGGTTTCTTTGGAATCACAATTGAATCTTTTGAGAAGATCTCGAGTGTATTTGGCTTGATTGATGAAGATTCCTTCGCTGATTGTTTTACTTGAAATCCAAGGAAATAATTCATCTCTCCCATCATGGACATCTCGAATTTCTCCTTCATCATCTTCTCGAACCGCCGACATATGACTTCGTTTACGTAGCCGAAAATGATGTCGTCCACGTAGATTTGCACCGGTAGAATGTCATCTTCGACTTTATGCTTCGAATAGGGTGCGATCTACCGTCCCCTTTTGAAAACCTTTTCGAAGTAGAAAGTCCGATAGGGTATCATACCAAGCCCACGGGTGCTTGTTTTAACCCATACGAGCTTTCCTAAGTCTCGTACACTGATGTCCCTCGCCGAAAGCCGGGCGGTTGTTCCACGTAGACTTCTTCCTTCGCACGCCGTTCGTAAAAGCCGACGTCACATCCATCTCGATATACCTTAAATCCCCGATGTGTTGCATAAGCTAGGAAAAGACGAATGGCTTCCAATCTAGCGACCGGAGCAAATGTTTCATCAAAGTCAATTCCCTCTCGCCCGATCCGTATCCTTTAGCAACTAGTCGAGCTTATTTCGACAATGACGTTGTTTTCATCTCGCTTGTTCTTGAAGACCCACTTAGTTCCAATCACGTGCCGATGTCTAGGTCCGTCGACAAGCTCCCAAACTTCATTTACGATGAACCGGTTCGACTCTTCTTGCATAGCAATGACCCGGGCCAAGCATCTTTTAGTGCGTCCTCTATCGACCGAGGTTCTTACGTAGACGAAAAACAAGAGTAAAGTGAGCTTTCTCCTTGACTTAATCTTGATCTCGTCCTTATAGTTGCCGATGGATCCCCAATGATAAGATCGAAGAATGAGCATCGAGCTACGAACGCCCGAGTCGGGCTTACGCTTCGATACTACTTCGCACGCCGTAGGTGTATTAGGCATTTCAAAGTAGTGCGTTCGCGACCGTAGTAATTCAAGAAGAAGGTTAGGATCTACCGAGTTTCCTGTGTTCGGGGGCATTTAGCTCGGGAACATTAATCGTTCCCCCCCGAGTTTATATTCTCGGTAGAGGTCTCGGTTACCACAGGGGCTTCCTCATCGACCGAAGTTACCCGTTGTTGATTCTGTTCGATAGAATCAACTAGGTTAGCTACATTGCTTGTTGGCCGAGTCCGAATTTCTTCATCTTTCGACTCATCATCCCAACAATGCTTGGATCTTTTCGACTTTGTCATTTAGTTCGAGATCCCGTAGCTTGCCGCCGACATCCTCGTGTTTGACTTTGTATCTTTCCCTGTTCTCGGTAACAAATTCATCAAAAACAACATGAGGGCTTTCCTCCACGCAAAGAGTTCGATAGTTAAAAACTCGAAGGCTTTATCGACTCGGGAGTATCCTAAGAATACTCCTTGATCGATTTGCTATCAAAGACCTTCAACCGATCTTTCCCATTGTTGTGGATAAAGCAAGGACAGACCGAATACATGAAAATGAGAAATAGAAGGAATTCTCCCTTTCCACGGTTCGTAAGGCGTCTTCATGTGCTTGCTGTGTCGGCAGTGAGCGATTCCCGAGTGTAACGGGCGGTGTCGAGTAGCATCAGCCCAAAACTTTGAGGGTAGTCCGAGAATCTGCGAGGAGCGTTCTTGCTCGCTTCTTTGAGTGTTCTGTTCTTACGTTCAGGCAAGTCCGTTCTGGCGAGGGGTGCGCGCAGCTGATGTCTCGTCTTGAATTCCCTCTTTATCGCAAGTATGTCTTTACTAATGAGTTTAGAAACTCGTTCCTCCGTACGAGCGTATCTTCTTAATCTTGATGTTCTTTTCCACACCGAGTTTCTTCATAGATTAGGTAACTCGGCCCGAACATCGATTTGTTGGCGATGAAGATGACCCAAGTATATCTCGAGTAGTCGTCTATGACGACGAGGGCATACTTCTTGCCTCTTATAGTCACCGGAGAGGCGCCCGAATAAGTCCATGTGAAGCGGTGAAGGATTCCATCAATGGAAGGTGACGGAATATGTGGATTGCTACTCTTTGTTTGCTTTCCCTTCGTGCACGCTTCACAATTTCTCGTCTTTGATAAACGATTCATTGGGCGGTCCCTCGACTTTAGAGTTCTTGACAAGCTTGTTCATGGTCTTGAAGTTCAGGGTGGCCGAGTCTCTTGTGCCATAGCTCGACCGACTTGTCACCCGATTTGAGTCTCGTGCGAGCAAGCAAGCCTCGTGTTCTGCGGTATTCCAGTTTGCAACAAAGATGTTCTTCCTCCGCGAACCCGATAATACCGTTTTCCCCGTAGATTTGTCAACAATATCACGTAAACCGGCGTCAAAGATTACTCGTTAAGATTATCACGGAATTGATCGATCGAAAGGAGATTATGTTGAAGTCCTTCAACATATGTTACTCTTTGGAACCGTGGCAGTCCCAATGTTCGGCGTTCCGTATCCCCTTGTGTAGCCTTTGGAATTGTCACCGAATTCACCTGGGACCATCTTCTTGTACGTAGTTGGTCGCGAGCTCTTCACGGTAAGTCATGTGTCTCGAGCAGCCGCCGTCCACTATCCACGGGTCCTTATGCACCCGCAAAACAGAGGCATTTTTAGGTACCCTTTGGTTCGATTGAGTCCTTACGAAGTTAGTGGGTGATTTCGGAACCCGGATCTGTCTCGGGACCTTAGAAGTTCCGGACTTCTTCTTCGAACCTTATCGCCTTTCTTCTCCACAGGACTTGGAGATACCGACTTTCTCGCTGATAATTTTGGGTTCGAGGCGCTTTCTTCTTCTCGAGTCTTAGCGCTTCTCCCGACCCCGGGCTCATAGTAGTACGAGCCGTACCGAGCCGGGTGCTCATACAATGGCTCCTTATGCGTTCGCCCATCCGACCTTCTTGATTCCCCCGAATTTGATCGCGGTGTCCGGGGCCGGAACCTTTGGTCACTGCTTGTTGCTACTCGGGCCGAGGTGTAATCATTTTCTGTTTATTTTTCGCCTGAGGTGTGGTGTCAGCAGCTTGCACCTTTCCTCTGACGAACCTATCAGCCAGGGTTGCTGAGCTTTTGGAGGTAGAAGCTTCGTGGGTATAGCCAAAGCCTTCTTTCACAGAAGTTGACCGTTGTGCTCTAAGCATGCTTTCAAGCTTCTCCTTCGCTCCCAGGTATTGTTCAGTCATCAAACCTCTCCAGACTTCGTCACTCCTTCTGAGTGAGTCATAGTCATTCTGCACGTCTGTAAGCTTCTGACTGAGCTTGGCTATCTCAGTCTCTTTCTCAGAATTGTCCTTGGTCAGAACTGAGATATGAGTCTCTTGAAGCTGAGACTTAGTCATAAGAGATTCAATCTCTTCCTTGAGTCTCGCAACTAGATCCACTGACTCAGTAGAGACCTGACAATCAGAAGTAAGTCTCGATTCTCGGCCTTTACCTGTTCAAGTTCCTGGATGGTTCTGCTTGAACTCTCGCCCACTGAATCGTTCCTCTAGCGGATCGTCGTAGGCTTGTACCACATCTAGAGGATCATCTCGTGACCGAGCACGTGTCTTGTGTCTTTGTGTGAAGAAGAGGTAATAATGCGTTTAGAATTTACCTCGGCCTCTTCTCCGGCCATCGAGAAGATTCGGCCGACTCATCGAGAACTGTCTTTGCGACCTCAAGCTGCGACGAACGTGGCTTCGTCTTCGAAGAATACATGAATGTATCCTCCTCAATTGAGTTGTCGGATATCTCTCCGGCTATATAGGCCTGCCGTCTCTCGGCGAATTTCTTTCTCCCGGCTCGCCGTTACGCTCTTTGAGCGGTGAGAGTTCGGGACAATCGTGCGATAGTGTCCCTCCTTCTTGCGGTTATAGCAGGTAGATGTTCTCTTGCTCTTACCAGTGAGTCTTTAGACGGGACCGGCCAGACTCCGATTTCCCGCATTCGGTAGAAGGATTAGATTCTTCTTTCTTATGATAGTCTTTCTTACCCGAGGAAGAATCTCGGTTGTATTTCCTCGGCTTTTCGACTCTCTCCTTTTCCCCTCGATATTTGAGAGCCATCGGTGCTAGCCGGTCGGGCCTGAAGTCTCGGAAGACTTTGCTAACGATGTGGCCACAGCTTTGCTTGAGGAAATATGCTTGGCTCCGGTATTGCTGATCGTTGCCTTGAAGCGCATGGTCGAACCGTGTGTCACTGGAGCGCTTAAGCACTTTTGGGGTAAGGCTATGCTCGAATTCCTCCGATTTTAATTCGAAAATATAACATCGGGAGTTAGAGCATTTAGATCGAGCGACGTAAATAAGTAGCAAATGGAAGCCACTTCGTCGGGGCAACGCTCTCAAGATCTTGGTGTTCATCTCCTTGTTGGTGAACGACCTCCCCCACCCATTGATAACATTGACTTGATTGGTGAATCGACACTCGGCTCGTCAATGGTTTCGAGAGCTCCATTGCAAAGGCGTCGAACCTTCGAAGCTCTAGCTCGAGCTTGTTTTCTTTGATCTCGAGGGGTTCCATGGCTCGGTGCCCAAGGCGTCCCATAGCTCTTTCGCCGTTTTGCAATCTTGTACCCTTCCGAGATGTGAGTCACCGAGCGTAGTCGGTATGGCATTACGTGCAACTCGGTCAAGGTTGTGCAACTTCTTTTCTTCAGGCGTGAAGGCAGATTTGTCTTTGGGAACCTTAGCACCAGTTTGTGCTCCCACGCCTCCTCCAGCAGCAAATACAACGTTGTCGATCATAGGAATGATCGGTCCCGACTCTAGGACATCTCGACATGCTTCGTCGTGGAGTGACGTCAGGTGTGCCTCCATACGTACACGCCATACCGTGTAGTTCTCTATTGAGAACATCGGTACCATCCTAATACCGACATATCGGACATTGTAAGAGTAAGAGTATAAGGATGCCGAAAAGATGCTTATGCGGTGAAAACGGTTTTCGGGATCGGTTCGAGAGGACCAAGTATTTCGTAACCGGCGATCGGTTGAACACCGTGCGCTCGATACCAATTGTTGGTCCGGAGACGAAAAGTCGAGTGTAGAGGAGGGGGGGGGGTGAATACACACGAGCTCGTTTCTTTTTCTCGGTGAAGGTCACCAAGCCGATGTCCGCAATCGATGAACAGCCGCCAAGTAAGCCTTCGATCACTTGGGGTCAAAGTGAGTCGCCTTCGAGCTCTTCTACGGACCGATGTCATTATTACGAAACTCGGTCGGAGACCGTAGTGCGGATAAGTGTTAGGCCCGGAGTCGTCTCTTTTGAAAACGCGTTTTTGCAAGTTAAATCTTTTGGCTGTGCACTTTATAAAATACGTTTTATGCAAACTTATGATTTTCAAGTCAGTTGAATGCTATGCAATAAAACAAGTAAATGAACACAAGCGATTTAACGTGGTTCGGATACGCAAGATCCTACGTCCACGGTCCCGAACAAGGCGAGAGAACTTGTTGATTATTCCGAGCAAGCCTCGCGAGGGATATCGTGCGGACCGGACAGTTCCCTCTAAGTTATAGTCCTTAGCGACTTTACAATCCAAACCTAAGTTTAGAATGGAGGGAATATTCTCCAACTGAGAAGGAGTTCTTACAACAAGAACAATTCACTAAATGTGGACTCCTTCGGATCTAAGCTATGAATCTAGCAATGAGCTTAGTCTAGAGAAGAAAGGGATCAAAGTGCTCTAGAGAGATGAACTACAAGAAGTGTTCTATGAAAACTAGTTCGTCTCTGGATAAGCTTGAAGGTTCTAGAGCGTTGTGAGCTTGAATGATTTCCCTTGATTTCGCGTATATTCCTCTTTTTGAAATCTTCAAATCCTTCTCTATTTATAGTTGTGAGTTGTGGCATATGTCCGTTGGAGACGACGATGCCACGTGTCACAAGCGTCCAAAGAAAACGGCCACTATTCAACTTTGTTGCAGCAGGGCAGTTAATGCACTGTTCATGAGAGCAGCTTTACTGTGTAGAGTAGGTAAGCGTTGTCGGCTTCTCATTGGTCGAGGTTTGTAGTTGGTGAGTGTCAGAGTTGACCGTTCAAACTACCTCGTATGTCTTCTGCTGAACATTTGGTCGACTGCGAAGGTATACTGCTTGCACTGATTCTTCTACTGATGACCATCAGCTTGTAGAGAATGCTCCTACTGAGGTCCAGTCAGCTGATGCGGGATCTTCAACTGAGTTTGATATCAGCTGCTGACGAAGAATGCAAGCGATTACACTGATGACGTGGGGTTCTGAAAAGTATCTTCAGCAGAAGATCAGTTCAACAACTACCCCGTACAGGACTTAGACAAAATAATAAGCATTACATCAAGTCTAACCTATACATCAGCTAATCCTATCGACACACTAAGCTACTAATATCAGCTCGGTTTTGGGATCTTCAATTCCATAGTACTACTATGATTTCCCCCAATTTCTTTTAACCCTAGAACAGCTGAGTATCAATCTACTGACTCATATCCAACAAGAATCAATCTATTCAGCTACATTGCATGTTGGTTGATTCTGAATTTCATCGTCTGAATCACCATCCCAACAATGCTGGATCTTTTCGATGTTATCTTTTAAGCTTAGATCCTGTAGATTGCTCCTGACCTCTTCAGCTTTTGCCTGAGAGTTTGACTTCCTACTCTTAGAAGTAAATTCATCAAATACAACATGAGGGCTTTCCTCCACGCAAAGGGTCCAGTAGTTAAAGACCCTGAAAGCTTTGCTGACCCTGGAGTATCCTAAGAAAACTCCTTGGTCTGACTTGCTATCAAAGATCTTTAACTGGTCGTTTCCGTTATTGTGGATAAAGCATGAAGAACCAAAAATATGGAAATGCGAAATAGAAGGTGTTCTCCTTTTCCACACTTCATATGGCGTCTTCATGTGCATTTGTGTCAGTAGAGATCAATTTTGAGTGTAGCAGGCAGTGTCAGTAGCTTTTGCCCAGAACTTCAATGGTAAACCTGAGTCTGCGAGTAACGTCCTTGCTGCTTCTTTAAGTGTTCTGTTCTTCCTTTCAGCAGTCCGTTCTGCTGAGGCGTACGTGCTGCTGAGATCTCATGTTCAATGCCTTCAGCTTCGCAGTAGCCTTTCACCACCGAGTTCAGAAACTCAGTTCCACGATCTGAGCATATCCTTTGGATCTTGATATCTTTATCGACGCTCAGCCGCTTCAGTATTTTCGGCAGCTCAGATTTGACGTCAGATTTGTTGGCGATGAATATCACCCAAGTATATCTTGAATAGTCATCAATGACTACAAGAGCATATTTCTTTCCTCTGATCATCACTAGATTGACTGGCTCAAATAAGTCCATGTGCAGCAGCTGAAGGATTCCATCAGTGGAGGGTGACGGAATAGGCGAATTGCTTGACTTTGTTTGCTTCCCTTTCAGACATGCCTCAAAGTTCTTATGTCTTTTGAATACTTCATTGGGTAGTCCTCTAACTTTAGCATCTCGTGCTAGCTTGTTCATTGTCTTGAAGTTCAAATGGCTCAGTCGTTTGTGTCACAACCATGTTGCTTTGTCATCTGACCTCGTATCTGCTAGCAGGCAGGCTTCATGTTCCTCCGCCGCGATCCTGATAACATAATTTCTCGTGTAGATTTATCAAGAACATCACAAGAACCTGCGTCAAAAGTCACTTTATTGGAGTTATCACAGAATTGACTGACAGAAAGAAGATTATGTTCAAGTCCTTCAACATAAGATACTCTAGAAACTGTCGCAATCCCTATTTTCAATGTGTCGTATCCCCTTGTGTAGCCTTTAGAGTTTTCACCAAACTCAATTCTAGCTCCATCTTGCTGAACGTAGTCGGTCGGTAGGCTCTTTTGATGTGTCATATGTCTTGAGCATCCACTGTCGACAATCCAAGGGTCCTTTAGCACCTACAAAACAAAGACAGATTCAGGTACCCTTTCAGTTCAACTTGGGTCCTTAGTTGTTAGATTTAAGGATCCAAACTTGTCTGACATCCCTGATGGCTTCAGACTTCTTCTTGCCCTTGTTGTCAGTTACTACCTTCTCCACTGAGCTTGGAGAAGCAGACTTCTTAGACTTTTAGGGTTCATCTTTCTTCTTTTTCTGAAACTTAGAGCTTCTGACTCTTGGCTCATAGTAGTACGAACCATACTAAGCTGGGTGAGTCAGTTGTTGATGGCCATACTGCTTGGCCCACCTGACCTTCTTGGTCTCCCCTGAATATGCTCTTGGTGTTCCGGGGCTAGAACAATGGGTCATCTTCTTGTTGCTTAGCTGAGGTGCTAGAATTTTCTGCTTGTTCTTTGTCTGAGGGGATGTATAGTCTGCATGCTGAGTCACCCCTTCAACAAACCTATCAACTAGCTTGGTGGAGCTCTTCTGTCCTGAAGTGGAGGCTTAAAAAGTGTAACCAAGTCCTTCCTTAGTGGAGCATGGTCTCTGAGATCTTAGCAGCTTCTCCAACTTCTCCTTGGCTCCAATGTATTGTTCCGTCATCAAGGTTCTCCACACTTCATCGCTCTTTCTCAGAGATTCATATTCTGCTACATATCTTTCAACGCACAAACGATCTCTAGCAATCTCACTACATATCCAGCGAAGAACTTGAACTTAGACTTAGAATCGTCTTTAGTTCTTCTCTCTAGAGAATACTTGTTCCCCTTCTCTTATCTAAGCGAGCTAAATTGTAATATTCTTAGCTTAGAAACCCCGAGGGAGTTCACATTTTGTGAAACGTTCATATTGTAAGAACTTCCTCATAGTTGGAGAAGCTCAAACTCTTTAAGTTTGAAAACCCTGTAAAGTCACTACGACTAGAAGTAGAATATCTGTCTTACAAACAGATCACTGAGACTTGCTTAGTATAAATAATACAAGTTCTTCTGCTTGTGTCATGATAGTGGACGTAGGACCCAGCGTGTCCGAACCACTTTAAAAACTTGCTATGTTGATTTACTGTTGCTTTGCTTAACTGTTCATATTGCATAAAACTGTATTTCACAAACTCAGCATAAAATCGGTTTTCCAAACTAGACGTTTCATAGGGCCTACGCTTCCGCACACAACTCTAATACTGAACTACTGTTCAACTGACATAAGTCAGTAGAGCTGAACTCAGTAGAAGAAATCTCTGCCCAAGCGATCTGAAAGTATATCTGGCTGTCTGATTCAGTTCAATAGCACACTCAGCTAAAGCTGACTTTCGCGTTTGAGAAAAAGAATCTGTATTCAGGTGTATTCACCCCTCCCCCCTCCTACACCTGAAGCACGTCTCAGGACAACAGAACTAATGTTCTCATTTGTTATTCTTTTTCATATATAATTATAATATGTATAAATATGGCTCACTAAAACACAAAATTTTTAATAAATTTAACAAAAATATTAACTTATGAAATATAAGTCTTGTTTTTTAGATTTTGAATTATATATTATAAACAATTAGTAGTGAGTGCATGTATGTCGAAAATGAAATTAACATTTTCTATAATATAAATAAATATTTTCAAAATATAAATTTGAAACATATTTAATTATTTATGTTTTCTACTTGAAATGGATTATTTGTATTAAGACAATTATGACTAATGAACAATTACAATGGAAAACTCACTCTTATTATTAATTGAATTTTTTATTCAGTTAAACATTTCATTAACTAAAAATTGGTATTCTTTTATATACTAATGTTAGCATTTACCTCTTCAAAATAATCGTTTGTATTTCGGAAAATATACCAACTTAATTCATAAATTCATAACATATGCAAAAGTAATTTTTCCTCCTATTCAAATAATACAGATAAGAGTTTCTCATTCAATTATCAAATAAACCCTTCGAAAATGAAATATACAATTTACACACATTTTTATGTAGAACATAATTTATAAAATATTATTAAATAATAAATAATCAAAACACATAGTTATTTAATAACTTAAAAGCATTTAAATAATTAGAAAAGAGAAAAATAGACGAAACTAGAGCACTTGTCTTGTTTATTATTTTTCTTAAAATATTTTATTTATGTTTGAAATCTAAATATTGGTAAAAGTAAAATTTTAAAATGATACACCTCTTATAATTATTTAAATTTTATAAATGAATTATTGATCTAGTGGTTAAGACTATTAGTTATTTTTAGATGACTAAGCTCGAATCATTCTGTAAATTCTAAATTCTGAATCCCTATGATTCGCGGGGCGGATTCGAATCCTGTGGTACCCGGCCCCAATCCAAAAAATTATCGTCCCTAATCGAAGTAACCCACAATCGCCCAACATCATCTGTCCCACTCCTAGGTGGCCCATACCATGGCCCACCAATCACGCTCCGCCACGCGTGCATTGGTGGACCAGCCTTTTATAATTAAAATAGTTTTTTATTGCTAATATGGCCCACCAATGCAAGCATGGCGGGACGTGATTGGTGGGTCACCGAGTGGGATATGGCCCACCAATGCAAGCATGGCGGGAAATGGGCTAGAGGAAGCGGATTGACCCACAACAAGTGTAGAAATAGAACTGTACTTAAAAAATTAGGGTTTTCAAAACCTGCGCCTTAATCGAAGCCCTCCCTATTCACGCACACTCGGCAATGACGATTGGAGATGAGAGCTCCACAACTCCGCGGCTGGCGAAGCCCAGCCCGAGCCCGAACGCGGCCCAAAAATCTCCCTGCATTCCCCGCTCCAGACCCTCTGACAATGGCGGCGAAAACAGCAGTAGTTCCCCGCTTTCGAGAAATGTGCAGAGTTCAGAAGAGTTCATATCATCCACCGCGGCTAAAATAGCTGGTCAGCCGCTTCAGTACTCCGATCCCGATGTCTGGGGCGTACTCACGGCCATATCTGAGAAGGCGCGCAAGCGCAACCAGGTATAGAGCCTCAAGTTTGTTTCATCTTTTAAATCTCATTAATCTGTTAATTGCATAGCTGTAATTTGCTAGCAATGCGCTCAAGTAGATTCTGAGAGCACTATATAATTTACCGGGACCTCTTCCATTAACAAAGTACTGCTTATTGCTTTCGTTTCAGTTATAGTTCCCCATTCTGCGCTGTTTCTAACTGAGGCCTCAGGCTCTTCTGATTAAATCCAGTGGAATATATATAGCAGAATGTTGTTACACTATGTTACCGCACTTTTTCTCTTTTAAGTTTTCTCTGAAACATGTCACCATGCATGGAATTTAATACAAAGTTAAGTAAAAGATATGAGATAGAGTCTTTTTTTTAATCGTGCTTATGCTAATTTCAATTCTATTGTGTGTGTTTGGGGTGAACCTAAGTATAACTTTGTCGTGTTTTGAGTGGTTTATGCATCAGTTTCTAACTATTTAAAACAAGTTTTGAGTCTACTCAAAACCTCCTTTTGGTGAATATTTGTTCTTTTTAAATGTGTGCATTTCCAGTATGCTCCTTGGTAGTTAGAACATTAACCTTTCCGCAAGGCTGCTCTCAGGCTTCAATAGGAAAAGATTATATTTGATTTCAGTTTACAGCATCCTTTGCGGATTTCTTCATAAAAAGCGGTTCATCCTCTAGGGGCATTTGTCCTCATTTTACTTATTGGGAATTTGGCTCATTCAAGTTTTGGTATATCAGGGCATGAATCTGCTTTTGACTTCTGATGAACACTGCATTGGTCGGCTAGTAGATGATGCTCGTTTTCAGATAATTGCACCTGCAGTTAGTGCTAATCATTGCAAGATATACCAGAGAAGGGCTGCTATTGGAGATATAGAACAACAATCAGAAAGTTGTTCTGTGTTCTTGAAGGATTCTAGGTGAAATATCATATTAGGCACTATGAAATTGATATAACAATATTCTGATGTTTCCAAGTTTTGTTGTAGCACAAATGGAACATATTTAAACTGGGACAAACTGAACAAAAACAGCCCCGAAACAAAGTTACGCCATGGAGACATTATATCGATAGCGTTTGTTCCACAACATGGTAGAGTTGATTGCTATACTTTCTGAAGTAAATTATATTTGCTATCCTCTCAGTTGATTATAGCTTCCTTGGATTTGTCCACATCCAATTCTCTTCTACAGATGCAGCTATCTTTTCTATAAGTTGGCTGGCTGATGTTTCTGTATTTTTATGCTGCATACATGGGTATTAAGAATCACACCACTGTGAATTACTGCCTGCCACACTTTATATTTTCACTTTATGCTACTTTGTTGTTGTGAGAAAATATTTTGCATCATTCATAAGAAGTAATTTTTATAAAACTTTTTCCTGAGTTTCTTTGTCCATGTTCGTAGAACTTGCTTATGCATTTGTATTTCGTGAAGTCAAATTCTCCAGTGTATCTGATGGTGGATCTTTAAAGAGAAAATCGGGTAATTGTTTCAGATTTGAAATTCACGCTTTCTATAAGCATCTTTTTAGATGGAATTAGATTTGTAGTAATTGTTTTACTTATAAACTACTTATTATTGAAGATGAATATTGTGCTGAGAACAAGAGATTGAAAGGAATTGGCATAGGAGCTTCTGATGGTCCAATCTCTCTCGATGATTTTCGCAGCCTTGAAAGATCAAATATGGTATTTAATGGAATATTGACCTTTTCTAATTTCTCTTGTATTACACCAGCTCTCTAACTCATCCAAAACTGTGGATTCAATTGTAGTTTTCTTTTTCTATTTTTTGTAGCTTCTTAAGTATGTTTTGAATATCAAATGTATGTGTAGGAACTTAGGAAGCAACTGGAGAATCAAGTTGCAACTATTGAATCCCTGCACAGTGAAAACCGTGCAGCTATTGAGAAGCATGAAAGTGTATGTCATCATATCTTTACTTGTCCGATGAGTCCTATCCTGATCACCTTCCCTTTGTCTTTTGGAGATGCTTCTTTATAATTAGTACCTTTGTTATTTATTATATACACAGAAGAAGATCATCTGGTATTTACTTCTAGAAAATTACTAATTTCTTCCTCATTATGAAATTCTCTTAAAAATATATATTCCTTTAACCTTGGGAAATTTTAAATTTCTTGCTGAGTATTCCGTATTACTAGCCTGTCTCTAATATGATGGCGTGAGAACCAGAGATCAAGGATATTATTTTATTCTGCAGGAAATGAAGGAGCTGAAAGAATCAGTTTCCAAATGTTATCATGATCAGCTCAGTCAGTTGAATGAGTTTTTGGAGTCTAAAGACAAGGAACTGGCGGAGCTAGGGCGGATATCAGCCGAGCAAAAACATGGGATTGAGGACCTTAATGAAAGACTTAGTTCATCTATGCAGTCGTGCTCGGAGGCCAATGAAGTAATTAATAGGTGAGAATTGTATTTTGGTAACTTTGGTCAGGATTAGATGGAAAATGTAAACCATGCAGAATAGCCCCCTTTTTGCTCTTTTTTGTGTTATGTGCTGTTGTTCCGCTGTTGGGTTATTCATTTTGCTTATTTGTGTCTTCCTTAAATATATTACTGGGTCCTTCTATCTGTTCTTTAGTGTGAGGAGTTCCAGAGAGAAGCACTGTGAAGCCATTAGATTTGGAATTCCATCTTTTTATTTCCTTCCTCTCTGTCTTCTCTTTCTTTGTTTTTTTGTTTGGAGTCAGGCATGGAATTAAAAAGCGCTCGAGGCTTACGCCTCGAGGCCCGCCTCGGAGCGAGGCGCCGAAAAAAAGATCTGAGGCGTACGCCTCGTTGAATTCGCTTCGCCAGGCCGCCTCAGTCCATCGAGGCGCGCCTCGAGTCGACGGCTGAGGCGTTCGAACCATAAATTGGGGCCTATTTTCTTTGACCCATTCTTTAATTTCAACCAAATAATTCAAATTGGCCCAAATTTCATACAACCCATAAGTTTATTTTTCAAAATTCATCAAAATCGATTCAACCCTAATTGACTAAAACCCAATTTTCTTCCAAATCAAAACAATTTACCGTGAAACTTCCGCTGCCGCCCAGAAACCACCGCCGCCGCTGAAACGGCCACCGCAGCGACTTCACGTCAGGTGAGTTGATTTTCTAGATATGGTGAGTTGATTACACGCCGCTGTGATTTCACGGGAGATTGTAATCGAGTTTCTCTCAGCTGGATACAATACTTGCATTCTCTGTTTTTTTAACTTTTATAACATGTGGCTGTAATATTGTAATCGAGTTTCTCTCAATTAATTATGAGTATTGTGAAATTGAGTATTATGGAATTAATTATGAGCATTCTCCTGCTATTCTGGAATTAATTATGAGCATTAACTAATTATTTGCAATTTCGTTCAAGTGTTGGAAGTGCAAATAGAGGTACTTTAAATTTAATTAATAATTTAAACTAACTAATAATTTAAACTTTTTTGTGATGTTGAGATTTAAGAACTTATAACTCTTTGTGTTGGTGTGAATTGATTTTTTTGTTGGTTTGAACTTGGAAAAACTTGATTTTATGTGTTTATGTGTTTTTGTGGTGTTATATGTTTATTAGGGGAAAAAATAGAATTTACGCCTCAATTTTACGCCTCGGTCCGCCTCGAGGCTTACGCCTCGTGACTCGTAAGGAAAACGCCTCGGAACCCATTTACGCTTTTTTGAACTTTGGAGTCAGGTGGGAGTCTTCTACTCTTCTTTGATGTTACTACGGTTTATATAAAGTATCTTCCTGCATTTTTTTCTGTATATGTCTAATAGATCAAGTTTTAGTCTTCATAAACCTTTTGGTATGATTAGTTTAGCCATATTTCTAATATCCTTCTGAACCTTTTCTGTTTTAATTTGCTTGGTTCAGCCAGAAAGCTTCTATATCGGAGCTGAAATCATTAATAGATGCGGAGCGTGATCAGAGAAGAGAAGAGCGAGAGAAAGCTTCGACAGATATGAAAATGGCTATACAAAGAATTCAAGCTGAGGCTACACAGGAGCTGAAACGAGTATCAGAAGCTTCTTTGAGACGAGAGAAGGAACAAGAAGAAATTATAAATAAGCTTCAGGTAAAGATGATGAATTTGTTCGTGGCCTTTGGCTTTCAATATGGTCTCTTAACTATGACTTGATTATCCAGGAAGCGGAGAAGGAAAGATGTACACTGGTGGAAACCTTGAGGTCCAAATTGGTATTTGTCATTGCTTTTCCTAATTATTTTGCACGTTTCCTTGGGATCAGTACCTTGCATTAATGTTGCCGTTTCAATGGCAGGAAGATACAAGGCAAAAGCTGGTCACCTCAGATAACAAAGTGCGTCAATTGGAGAGTCAAATCCACCAGGAGCAGCACGCTTTTGCCAATACTGTTAAAGTATTTCTACTGTTGGCTTGCCTCCATAGTTATACTCTGTTATATAATAAAACTTGCTGCATGTTCTATTATTTTCTTATAGTTGCACTATTGTGTTTTAGAGGGTTGAAGAACTGGAATATGAAAGAAAAAGACTGCGGAAAGAACTCGAGCATGAAAAGGTATAGGGGATTTGCTGTATGAGACCCTTTTTCTTGAGCAGATCTGCCTGATGCAGTTCTATGCATCTTAAACTGAGTTTCTCTTGCTGTAGCAGGCAGCTCGCGAGGAAGCATGGTCAAAGGTTTCGGCACTTGAACTTGAGATTAGTGCTGCAATGCGGGATCTTGATTTTGAAAGGCGTAGGCTAAAAGGGGCTAGGGAAAGAATTATGCTCCGGTAAGTAGAGAAGAATATGGGATGGATATTTGTGGATCAATTAATGCTTAGCCTTAACGATCAAGTAGTTTTATGTTATAGATGTAGTTTAGTATCTGCTTTAGATTTATTAATTGTGTTGGGTCTTTTGTTTTACTCTAAGTTGATTATAGGTCATGGGCTTTTTAATGTTAAGGCCTAGGTCCTTTAGTTAGTAGGGTTTAGTGTCTAGTATTTATAGGGGTCAGTGGGTTAGCGTTGAATCAGTTTCGGACTCTAGGATTTTCTGGGCAAGAACATTTCGTTCTTGATTGTTTTTTTCCTTCAGCTTTCGTTGGTCTTTAATTAAGTTCAATTTCGTTCTTTTTCCTCTATCAATTCATTGTTTATCATTTAATTCAAGAATTGCTATTTCCAATTGAATTCAGTTCTTTTAACTCTTAACATTTTAATCCCTAGAACGATTCTAAGCAGTATTAAATGTGATCATAAAGCGTCTTAGTGAGTTAGTTACATAACCTTTTATCACCAAGTTTTAGATAATGTGGTACAATCGGTATCACCGTTTTGAATTTCTTACTGAAGGGTATGCTTCCCTGAATCACACTGCTGATTATTAATGCCGGGATAATTTTTTATGCAGTGAAACACAGTTGCGTGCCTTCTATTCAACAACAGAGGAGATATCAGCATTGTTTGTTAAGCAGCAAGAACAGCTTAAATCAATGCAAAGGACCCTAGAAGATGAAGATAATTATGAGACAACATCAAATGATAATCAACTTGATGGCAATGAAAATCAGTCGCTGGTGAGAGACAAGGCAGAAGCCCATCAGAACAACAACAAAGCTAAAACAGGATCCGGGTCTTTCCATGGCCTTGGCACGTATAATGTTGAGTCATCGAGTGATGAAGCGAGTGTAACAGAAAAGCATGAATGCATTGCCAAAAGCCAAGAACACGGTGAAGATACACAGGAGGTAGAATTCACCAGTGCTGAATGTAATACTAAGAGTGGGTTCGGCTCTGATATCAATGGTATCGGCACTGCACCCCTTTCGTGTGGAGATGCTATTGGAACCGAGCAAATTCCCGAGACTGAAGGTGTTGGCACACCCCAAATCTTGGAAGGTGGCGCTATCGAAACCGAGCAAGTTCTGGAGACGGAAAGCATTGAACCTCAGAGTGGCAGGAATTTTGATTTGAACAAAGGCAGCACAGATGGTGGGGGTACAATGCAGAATGACAACGAACAAGAAACACCAGAACATGCTCAAAAAACTTGCCCAGAACCCTCACATCATTCCCAATCAATTAGCCGCCATGAATGTCAGGATCCAATGGAAGACACAGAAGGTGGAGGGACCATGAAAACAAACGACCTTTTAGCTTCAGAAGTTGCTGGGAGCTGGGCATGCAGCACAGCTCCTTCAGTCAACATAGAGAACGATTCCCTCGGGCATGGGACTAAAGACGATGAAAACGTTGCTCCTTTACATGATTCTAGTAGTCCTGCAGCTGAGAGCCTACATATCTCATCCACCACGCCTGAAGCTGCTGCTCGGAGAAACCACGAACGTCGGGAACTTAGTGAGATGATTGGCATTGTGGCGCCTGATTTAAGGGAGCAGTTCATCCTTGCTGTTGACAGTGATGATGTGGTGGGACCTGAAAGAGGTGTAGCTTCTAATTCTGATACTGAAGATTACAGCGATGACGATGACGAGAAGAGAGATGCAGCAGGAGAAGCATCAGATGCTGAAACAGTCGGTAGCGAAGGAGCAGCCACTGACGAGGAAATGGATGTAGATGATGACACCCAAGATGACTAGCTGAACAGTAGCAAATGCTGAACACAGCAATTTTTTTATTTTTTTATCTTGTGTATGTTGTTTTCTCTTTCCCCTCTGTAGGAACATTAAACTGTATATAATTTGTGCCTCGAAAACTTATTGTGTTGTCTCGTTATTTTTTTTTTAACAAATCTAATTTATACATTGAAGTTAAAGTTCTGTTGGATAATAAACGGATTATGTTTAAATTTCAATGTCTAGCTATATTAATAAATATTTGAGCGTGTGCGTAATCGCCGAAATGGGAAGAATTTGATGACAGCGGAGGAACAGTAATTTTTCTACCTAAAATGGGTCGGTAAATTCCAATTTTTTCTACCCTAAAATGGGGTGGGTTGGTAAATTCATATTAAAAAATATAATTTTAATAAAACCGTAAAAGTAGTTATATCCTTGTACTGTGTATGGGCGACTCGCCTAGATTCTCGCTCTTCTTTCAAGACTGTTTCAACTTTCCAGTCGTGGTGATAATGGAGGCTATTTCAGTAAAAACACTACAACCACGACTGTTCATCTAAACTCAACTTCCCACGACGGCGGTCCCTCCAAAAATACCCCTACCCTTTCCTGCCCATGGCTTTTTCGGATATGAATAGTGCCTTGGCTAATCAAAGAAAATGCCACTTGCAATACGAGTCATCTTCTGCTCGAATTAACTTGATTTTCATACATTAATATAAAACAAGTTAGATATTTAATTCAGAAATGCTATTCAGCATTAACCGTGTACATGTATATATATATAAAAAAATACTGTATTTTCTATTATTATAAAAATTCAGTTTCGTTGTTTTTGAGTTATTATAAAAATGCCGTCTTAATTCCGAGTGGGGATCTTCTGCCCTAATATATAGACCACTACGCACGCATATATTTGTGGGCTACGAAGTGGTCCACCATTTTTTAGGACAGAGGATCCCTCCGCTTAATTCCTGCCCCATGCTAAAAAGCACCGCTTTCGTAAGGACCCACCTCCACCCCCACCTTGTCCTTTTTTTTTTTTCAACTTAAAGCAGGCAGTTGAAATGCCGGAGAACCCCCTCTTCTTCAATCATCTCTCACTTCTTAACTTTGATTATTAGTTTTTGCTCCCTGCTGTTTCTCTGTTGTTTTCTCTCTCATTTTAAATAAGTTCCCGAAAGGAAATTAAGAGAGGGGAAATGGCTACGGGTAGTGGTAACAGAAATGGCGTCCACAAGGCCCAAAATCTTCGCGCTTCCTCTTCATTCAAATCGAAGCTCCCGCCGTCCAATGTCCGCCGCAGCAACTCTTCTCTTGGCCCCGCCGCTGACTCCGGTGGGTTGCATCACTTTTTTTTACTTACCATTTATTGACCTGCGATCTAATTGCTTTTGGATTAATGGAGGTTATTTTGCTACTTGATCGTTTTCCTTGGTGATTAGTTCTGGTATCGAGCCCGTTTTGAAATGTAATTTGCTGAACGAATCTCTTTGTTGGGTTTTAGTTTTTGCCGTGTGTATTAACTGAATTATTTGATTTTTTGCTTCTTATGCATATCTAAAATTCCAGTAATTGATTTGATTTGAGTAAGAAGCTAGTTGAAGAACCTCATTGAAATGTAAGACGGATGGTGGACATGTTATGAGAATGTGTTATGATTTTTGAGCTTCTTCCGCTCAAAAAGATAATGTGCTCTGGGGCGAGATGTAAGAAAAGTTGCTGGTGACATTTTACACCTACAATACTGAAAGAACTAGAGGCATGATTGTTTATTCAAGCCTACACTTTACGGGGCTATTCCCCATTTCAAGTATGATACCTGTCCTTGTTTGACCTAGACTCAATTGTCAATTGTAGTTGTGTTTGATAATAAAATTGAGAGATTTTCTAATTTTCATGTTTAAATGATATTCATTTTGTAGGATTTTTATTTGTAAGCTGAAACATTGTTTCATCTCATTAGTAGAATGGATATAGGAAGATGGAGTGATTAGTTATACTAGTCTAACTTAGTCCTTAAGATTTTTCTGAGCTAGCTAACTATTTAACTTGCAAGCTTCATTACTGATATTAGACATGTCAAAGTACACCATAAGGCTAGATCTGATTCATAAATGTTATCTGGGCAGTTTCAGGAAGAGTCCGGGTTGCTGTGAGATTGCGACCTAGAAATACTGAAGAGCTGGTAGCAGATGCAGATTTTGCTGATTGTGTGGAGTTGCAGCCAGAGGTTCCAGAACTAATTTTAAACTTTATGCCTTCATAGATATTCTATTTTCATTGGTCGTCTGGAGACATATGTTAATAATTTTGTTCTCTTACATTTTATTTGCAGCTTAAAAGGTTGAAACTTCGTAAAAATAATTGGGATTCAGATACTTTTGAGTTTGATGAACTCCTAACTGAATTTGCGTCGCAGAAGCGGGTCTATGAAGTTGTTGCCAAACCTGTTGTTGAGGTCAGTCTAGAGGAGCTTTGTTATTTATCTAAGTTTCTGGCAATTTCTTTTTGAAGCAAGTTAGTTGTATGCAAGCAACAATATGTTATTTAATTCAAAATGGCTCAGAATGTTTTACATGTATGAATAGTTTTAATTTCTGTTGTCAGCATCTTCGGCTTTCTATCTTGAATGAATTAGCTCACTGATGGATGATCATTTTTTTTTCTTTCCATGGGTTATGTATCTCGTATACTATTTTTAGAGAACTCTCTTGATTATAAATATTCCTTTTCTTTTCAGAGTGTTCTAGAAGGTTACAATGGGACGGTGATGGCTTATGGTCAAACAGGTACTGGGAAGACTTATACACTTGGACGATTGGGTGATGAAGATACCTCTGCTCGGGGTATTATGGTTCGTGCTATGGAGGATATTCTAGCAAATATCTCACCTGATACTGATTCTATCTCAGTTTCATACTTGCAGGTTGCGCATACTACCTACATGGTTGAAAATCATTATAAACATCTTTGTTTGTCTGAATTTCATTATTTCTTGATGATCTTTATATTGCTTTTCTAATTAGACTTATTGGTTTGTGTATAGCTTTATATGGAAACCATCCAGGATCTACTGAACCCAGCAAATGATAATATATCAATTGTTGAGGACCAGAAAACTGGTGATGTTTCTCTGCCTGGTGCCACTGTCGTGGAGATCACAGACCAACAGAACTTCATTGCTCTCTTACGGTTAGGGGAAGCTCATAGGATCGCTGCTAACACTAAACTGAATACTGAATCTTCTCGGAGTCACGCCCTTCTCATGGTTAGCCGTTGTTTTGATTGCTTCATTTTTTGTTGCTTTCTGATTTGGATTCTAATAGATATGAGACTTATCTGTCATAATATAGGTACATGTGAAAAAATCTGTACTAGACAGGGATGATTTTTCTCCTGAAGCACATAATCGCTCTAATTTGGTAGGTAATGTGAGGCCTCCTATGCTACGTAAAGGCAAATTGATCGTTGTAGATCTTGCTGGTTCTGAGCGCATTCACAAATCAGGTTTTGAAACTCTCTACACCCGATTTACTTCCTGATAATTTTTTTTTTCAGACAACAGTCTTTCCGTAGCTGATCATCTGAACCTAGTCAACCATAGCTTGAATGAACTGACTCTCGACTTGTATTTTGATCTTAGATCAGATTTGTTCATGCTGACTTGGGAAAATCTTTTTCAGTCATTAGATTAGAGTCAGCAGGACCAAACTTGTTTCATTTTTTAATATCTGCTAGTGCTTATGGTTAACTATTTGGAACCGTCACTTTATAAGTTTTATATTTGTTTCTTGTAGGAAGCGAGGGGCACATGTTAGAAGAAGCCAAGTCTATAAATCTTTCACTTAGTGCGTTAGGAAAGTGTATAAATGCCTTGGCAGAAAATAGTGCTCATGTCCCAGTTCGAGATTCGAAGCTTACGAGGCTACTTAAAGATTCATTTGGAGGTGAGAGTATCTGCTTTTTTTGAATAATTAGATGCTGGTTTGTTATAACTGTGATCAAAATTTCCTTGTAACTTTCTAAAACTTGTTGATTATTATCTTTTTCTATTCGCCATTTCTTGACGTATAACCCCACTAGACTCCATTGCCCCATCTTAAACGATCTCTTGAAAATGTAGGGAGTTGGGAAATGATTTTGAGCATTGTTTTCTGACACTGTGTTTGTTGGTACGCTGCAGGGACATCCAGAACTTCATTAGTCATAACAATCGGCCCATCTCCACGCCATCGAGCAGAGACTGCAAGTACCATACAGTTTGGTCAAAGGGTGAGGTTTTTAGTAGCAAGCAGCATGTTCTAAGAGCAAAGTAACTCATGAAGTCTCTCTTAATTGAAACATATGTTTAGTGATAATATATGTGCATGTTTTGATTTATCACAGGCTATGAAGGTGGAGAACATGCTGAAGATTAAGGAAGAATTTGACTACAAGAGTTTGTCCAAAAGACTCGAGATGGAAATTGATAGACTTATTTGTGAGCATGAAAGGCAACAAAAAGTTTATGAAACTGAGATTGAGAAAATCAGATTAGAAGCACAGAAACGTGTTGCTATGGCTGAAAGAAATTATGTGGACGCCTTAGAGGTATATTTACACCTTCTTGCCTCTGGCTTCTGCATATCTTCATTTTATTTAACAAAATATTTGATTAGGCTTGAAGGCTAATGTTTCCTTTTCCACATGCATGAAACATGTCAAATCAAGAGTAAATTCATATTTATTGGGGCTAAATAGATTATAAATGCTTAGCTGTTTAGATATCCAGAGAATTTTTTTTTTGTTTAGTTTGTATTAGGTAGGTGCAGTTTCAATACCAGTCATTCTTGGCTATATACAAATAACCTTCAAAAAGTTATGCAACTTGATATGCTTAGTTTTGAATTGTGTGACCCTATTCTAGTTTTTTGATTAGGAGGAGAAAACCAAATGCCAAATGGATTATATGGAGTCAATAAAGAAGCTTGAGGAGAAGTGGACCATTAACCAGCAAAATGGCAACAGAGAGGTAGTCTGTCATTCCTATAGTGGTGGTAGTACTTGCTTCAACTGTTGTTAAATTAAAAATATCATACAATTTAGTTAAGTTGATATCGACAGCTGAATTTAAGGAAATGGAATGTGTGTTTGCATCTGTATAAACTAGAAGTAATCCCACACCAGCAGTAAAAGATTTATTTGAGCTGGTTGGTTGCAGCGATCATTTGTTATGTAAGCATTTATATAATATGTCATGGAAAATAAATGAAACCAGTGAAAACACTAATTTTTACAATTGTACATTTGGTTAAAAGACTCCAATCAGATGTCTCATACAAATGTGCACAAAGTGCACATTGCACTTATTTCCACATTCGTTTACTTGACGGTAAATTTAATAAATTAACTCAAATCAGAAATAAGACTTGAATACCATTTACATGGTTCAGATTCTCAAAGTTTATGTGAGGTCATTGGGTTACTCTTTTGCAGATTAACACTGGTGCTCGTAATGAAGAGGTTGTGAAACTGAAAAAGTTGCTTCAAGATGAAGTTGGTTTAAGGAAAGCAGCTGAAAACGAAATTCACCACCTCAAACATGAGCTACTTCAATTTACGAAGATGGAGGTATGGTATTAGTGAAATCTTGATTTGACTTTAGTATGAGTTCAATATTCCTTGGATCTGTATTTGTTTAGCTACTTATTACTAAGTAATGTTGTGTAGTCGGCAGGTGCAGACTCTGACGGATCTCGCTTTCAACAAGTGCTGGAAGAGGAGAGCCGTCAAAAAAGGGAACTTGAAGAAGAAGTGAGGGTTTTAAGGAGTCAACTGGCACATCTGTCTATCGAAGCTAATCAAGTATGCTTTATATTGAGTGCTGATGTGTTTACAGGTTTAAAACAACTGTTATGTTGGATATAGTCTTTATCAGTTTCTTACTGCAATATGTCCTGTTTGCCTTATTTTGCAATGAAAGGTTCTTGCTGAAATTGTACTTTTTTTTTGGTAATTTGAGATGAATAGTAATAGTTAAGCTGTCTATTCTGTTTTCAAAATGGTCTCAATAAATGATAAAAGTTGATTCCTCTTTGTGTATGTGGTTAACATTTTAAACTTTGGTTTTTATTTTTTATAAATCATTAGCATAAATGCAATAACTTTTCATTGCTCTGTAGTTTTTCGCTGCATGAGCATTACTTTTGATAATTAGCTGAACTTTCTTGATCTTTATGTCCACAGACCAGGAGCTATCCAGATCCATCCAACTCTGGCAACCCCTTACTTGGTTTAGATTCCCTGGCACCACTTAATCATATGCGGTCTCGAGATGGTAATATTGGAGAACGAGCATCTATTACAAACCTTCATGAACAAGGTGCTAATTAGGGTTTTACATCATAAACCATTTTAGATTCCCTTCAAGTTTCTGTATTCATCTGTCTCTTGATTAACAGTTGGATTGCAAAAAATATTATCACTGCTTGAGTCAGAGGATGCTAATGTAAGGATTCATGCAGTAAAGGTGGTAGCCAACTTAGCTGCCGAAGGTATTCTATTTCTTATACGCATCCTCTGGCAGGATGAATGTCTTTCAGATTTGCTAAATTAAATACTTTACCTGCAAAGTCTTTAATCATCTTGAGAGTTCAGATATTTAGATTTTTCTGTATTACAATCTACTAGTGATGTCTTCTTGTATAAGATTATTAGATTTTTCTGTATTTACAGCAAGATGACGTTGGAACACCATGTAGTTTAAATGCTTTTGTTAATGCCATGCCCTCCCATCAGAATCTATCATGATGTAAATTATTTATACTCCCTCCGTCCCAAAATTGTTGTCCGCTATTCCATTTTGGGTTGTCCCAAAATTCTTGTCCACTTTCCTTTTTTAGTAAATTATTACACACAACTTTTTTGTGGGACCTACAACTTTATACCAATCTATACATAACTAACAACTCTCCTTAAAAACCGTGCAAAAAGTAAATTGGACAAGAATTTTGGGACGGAGGGAGTAATTGATAGCGATTGATGTTTTTGACACTGCGTGAGAAACTTACATGCCCATCTGTTGAGCATTACAGAAGGAAATCAGGAAAAGATAGTTGAAGCTGGTGGACTCACTTCATTGTTAATGCTCCTTAGAACATACGAGGATGAAACAATTCGTAGAATTGCAGCTGGTGCAATCGCCAATCTTGCTATGAATGGTACTTCTCGTCTGTTGTATTGTGTTTCTTATCTTTAGAGATTTTTCTCCTTCGTATGTTCAATTTTTTCTGTTTACACAAATTGATCCTTGATCTTAGAATCTTATGATATGATTGAAGCTGCTATTTTCCCTTCTTTCATCATCGGCTCATGCTGCAATTATTCCCCTGGTTTCAGAGTCTAATCAAGAGCTTATAATGGCCCAAGGTGGAATCTGTCTGTTAGCTATAACAGCTACTGATGCCGAAGATCCTCAGACTCTAAGAATGGTTGCTGGAGCAATTGCTAATCTATGTGGCAATGGTACGGATCCATCTTTATGACTATGCACAAGGGAATCAATTTAGAGAGTGTTATAGGACTAATCTCATTTGAGTTTTCATGTTAATTGACAACTATGATTGAATCTACATTATCTATATTTAACTATTTACTCCCTCAAAGTTGTTCCATACCCTTCATCCGTGCTTGTAGTGATTTTTTTTCTCAATTCTCAGTCGTCGTGTCTTGTTTTTCAGATAAACTGCAAATGAGGCTGCGATCAGAAGGTGGCATCAAAGCTTTATTAGGGATGGTGAGATGTAGACATCCAGATGTTCACGCTCAAGTTGCCCGTGGTATTGCAAATTTTGCCAAGTGCGAATCTAGGGCATCTGGTCAAGGTAAATTTCAGATGATTGCAGATCTAGAACTGTATTGAATACTCCCTCTCTAGCTTTCTGTTTTTATATATTTGTTTGCAAACAAAATCAGCTAAACGGATTCAGATCCAAAAGGCGGTGAAGTCGCATCTTGACATAGGTAGTCATTGCTTCAACTGCAGGAACAAGACGCGGGCAATCTCTCCTGATAGAGGATGGTGCATTGCCGTGGATAGTACAAAATGCCAACAGTGAAGCTTCACTGATCAGGCGCCATGTCGAACTCGCACTCTGCCACCTGGCTCAAAATGGTAATCATCACCAACGCTAAGAAAACTGGTTCTTTCTTGATTTTCAAGCATACTGCAGATATTTAAGAAGACATCGATAACAACTTATTTTCTTCTCTCCATTCACAGAGATAAATGCGAAATACATGATCAGTGAAGGAGCCCTCTGGGAGCTGGTCCGTATTTCACAGGACTGTTCTAGGGAGGATATAAGGGCCCTTGCTCGTCGAACTCTCACATCAAGTTCTACGTTTCAAGCTGAACTGCGACGCTTGCGGATAGAGGTCTAACCACTAATTAACTGCTTTAAGACTTCTGCTTCTGCAACAAAAGGCACTTAGAATGTCTTGTAGTTTTTTCACTCTCCCATTTTTGTTGTTCTGGCATTCCTATATATATATATATATATATATATATATATTATATATATGCTTTTGCTTCATCCAAAAATTTGTAATTTGTATTCATGAGTGTGTTAGTTGTACATAAGAAGCATACTTCATGAACTCATCGAAGCATGTTTGCGTTTGAGATTTCGTTGAAGTTAGTGGACACTCAAACAGTGTGTTTTCATTTGTTCTTGTGCGCAGTTTAGATTTTTTGCAGAGTCAGTGACATGTTAATGCTTAGAATGTAATATATTCGATTACTTCGCTAATTATATTGCTGATTGATTAATTGATAATTGAATGAATGTTTTAACGTTTCAGCATTCGAAGCTTAAGAGTGTATAAATAGCCAAATTAGCATTCTTTTAGTGGCTTCTCTTTTCATGAAAATCACTTTCTTCTTGTAGTAATATTTGTTGCATTCTCCCTCTAAAAACGAAAATGAAAAAGACCCGTAATGCATATCAATGAAATCATATAAAGCATACAAAGTGAGGTGTATTAAAGTCAAATTATTTCATGTTTCTATTTCTACAATTTATTGCCAAAAATATTGAATTTATTTAGTTTCCGAATATAATTTAAAATTTAAAATTTTACAATACGTTTTGTTGGTATATGAGGGTAATTAGGGTTCCCTACAACTTAAAAGAAACTTAACAAACTCCCAGCTGAGTTTGTCTTCATTAACAGAGACTGGACACAAAACTAATGAATCATCGTCCGTCGCTATATAAAGTGAAATACATCAAGCAAAGCATTATATGTTTATATCTACTATCTAAAGCACATAATATCTCCACACAAATCAATATTCACATATTTCTTATAATATACTATAAAATGGATTTTCACAGCATCTACAAGACCTACATGGTGCATGGCTCTAGGTTTTAGCTGCAAAAATATGACTCATTGTTTTCTTCATCGACTGTAACATGTACGGATAATACATATGAAAGATCAAAATATTTTACAATAATAATAAAAAATAAATACGCAGTCAGGAACAAAGCTAAAGTTTGTGTTTGTAAGAATGGAAGAGTTAGTTTTGCATCTAAAAGTTAAGCCCCAGGTTGGAAGGAGTGCAGGTGTAATCCAGTCTCATTATTCACGTACACTCAAAATTGCAGTGAAAGAAGAAATTAAGCCCATACCTCTCGAAAATTGAAGCCTTTGTCTTGACATATATAGCTAGAATGTTGAATGTTTGAGGCGACTCCTTTCAGACTTCATTTAGGGGAAAAAGGTTGACAAAAAAAAGATGAAAAAACGAAATATTTTATGTCAGAAGTGCTAATTAATACTGTATATGATTATAATAAATTAAACATATAAAATTATATATACTCCAATATATAAATATTTTATGAGATTGAAGCTGCAGTACTAAAACAGGAAACTTAAGGAGACAAACTACCAATAAAAAGGCCTAAAAACCTCTTCTTCCTTCAGCAGGAAGCAATGAATTAAACATACATGATTGCCATACAAGTTACCATCACAACTACTGCAATAACAATAAAAGCAATTCAGACAAAACTATACGTACCAAAATGAATGTAATCATGAAACTGCGTAAGCTATTCTCATCGGATCATAAAATGAAACCTCAAAATTCATGAAGTTTCTGGTCTGAGTTGAAATCACAAAAGAGACTTAATGCAATTGATTTGTTACAACTACTGAAAATTAGGTTTTTTTTTTTTTTTTGTTTGGTAATTGATTTCAATCAGAATGGAGGGCGACCAGTCCCCCAGTAACCTTCAGCTGATAATTGGCCAGAATTCATCATATTTTGCGGCATCCCTTCAAACATATTCGCACTCGGGTCATTCATCAGCTGCTGACCTTGCTGCGCGGCCATTTCCGGCGACCCCAGCTGCGCCGCCGCCGCCTCTTCTTCCTCCAGCGGCAGCCGCTCGTATGCTGCATTTCCGAATGAGGCGGCCATAATCACCACCGGTCCAGAAGCCATCAGTGGCCCCACAACCGTTCCCCCCATCACCTGCCCTTGACCACCGGCGAGATATATGGTCAGCGACGACGCGGCCGGCGGCGCCGGAGGGGGCAGAAACGAGCCGGAGAGGGAGAGAATCTCGAACCTGCCATGTAGATTGATGACGTTGCCTGCCGCGGCGGGCTGGCGGAGGGTGACGTTGGTGACGGTGCCGTTGCCGCTGAGGATGCAGACGCCGCGCTGCCGCCGCGTGGCGAAGGTGGAGATGCTCTGCTGGATGTAGCAGCCACCGGCGACCTCCATGACGTGGGATCTGAGAGCGTTGGCGCTGTCGCGGGTGATTACGATGGGGGGCTTCGGCTTGTTCTTCGATCCGGCGGGGCGGCCGCGGGGGCGGCAGATGACGTCGTTCTGATCGGAGGCGTCGGCGGAGAATTCCTTGCCCTCGGAGGTGAGGCCGTAATTGTCGTCTCGATCTCGCTTTATGCTGCTCCTCTCTTGGTCATCGTCGTGGTGGTGCTGGAACTGGTGGTGGTGGAGCTGGAGATCTCTGGCGTTAAACGGCGGCCGTAGGGGACGGCCGTGAGCAAGCTGATCCATCGGCGGCCGCTTCAGTCGACTCAATTAAGACAATAGTTGATTGATGACCTAGTTAACCTTCCCTTCACCGGAGTGTAAGAATTGTGAATTCATTACTACTACTCACCAAGAATCAATCAACCATCAATTTGCCCACTACTCTCATGTGACAATTCTATTTTTCTTTTTTTTTTGGATTTTTCAATTCTATTTTTCTTGTTTTTATGTTTGGGGGGTTAGTTAAGGAGCTAAGTATTGTTCGGGTTAGGGTTAGGTCAAAAGAAAGAGAGAGAGAGAGAGAGAGAGAGAGAGAGAGAGAGAGAGGATTGGTCGAGGAGGGGGATTTAAGGGGGGATGTTGAGTTTGGTAAGTTGTATAAGGCGTGCGCATGGCCGCATGGGCGGTGGGAGGTGGGACCCTTACTGTGTCTCTCTCTCTCTCTCTACATCTTTCTTACCTCGGATTACTACAATCCCCCTCACTACCATACACTGCAACCTAAAATCAGGCTCTTTTCTTCTCCCCTACATCACCATTCACGCATATTCATGCAACAATATGCATTCAAATTTGAACATCATATCAACCATGAATTAATTAAGTGTTAGGGCTTTAGTTACATTGAGTATGTTGTTCGAAGTAGCGTTGAATTAATTATTGCAGAGAGGGATGGGCGGTAAATGATGTGGATTAGGTAGCTGCTGCTTTGTGCAGTCCTACATTAAACTTTAAAAAAAAAAAAGATAATTGAAATAAGAGAAGATGATACAATTATTGATAGCTAGGTTTGACCAACGGTTACAAATTACGGAAGTATTTGATATTCCGTTCCTGGATTTACGTGGAATTAGCAGCATGAATTAGATGAGAGTTGATGCAGGCAAGCCAAGGAGGAGAAACGGCACATCACATAGATGATGAGAATTGAGATGGCGACAAGAAATAAAGACCAAGAGAGAGACAGAGAGAGAGAGAGAGAGAGAGAGCACGAGCACATGTTAGCTCATGGGAAATTGGGGTCGACGCAAAGACCCACACAACCATGAGGGATCAGTCGCTTGCAAACCGTTCTCTCACTCTCTAAAGAGCTGTTTAGGTAAAATTTAGGAAATACTCCATCCCTCTCAAATTCTTGTCTAGTTGCTTTATGACGCGATTTTAAGGAGTGCTGTTAGTTTTGTACTCCTTCCGTCCCATTGGAAGCGTCTTGATTTCCATTTCGGACGTCCCAACGGAAGCGTCTTGTTTCCGTAAAAGGAAAAAATAAGGGATACTAATAACACACTTAAATTGCCTAATAACATAATTAAGTTGCCTAATACTCCCTCCGTTCCACTCCATTAGTCCATTTTCTTTTTTCATTTTCTCCTGTCGGCTACTAGTGAGAAAAAAATCCTAACTCATTTTTCTCTCTCTTTTCATTTTCACCGTAGCCACAACTCTTCTCATCTCTCTCTCTCTAAAACT
Source organism: Lavandula angustifolia (assembly GCA_028984105.1). Taxonomy (NCBI): domain Eukaryota; kingdom Viridiplantae; phylum Streptophyta; class Magnoliopsida; order Lamiales; family Lamiaceae; genus Lavandula; species Lavandula angustifolia. The sequence goes on from CM054822.1 coordinate 16,302,140, forward strand.
AGATCTCTACATCGCCGCTCCTTCGGAATCGCTCTCCGCAGTGATGAATAATAACAAGTCTTCCGTCCACAGTCCCGGAGACCTTCCCCTCTCCTTCAATCCAACTCTATCGATTTCAGATGCTACTAACAAGAGGAGGAGATGGAGGAAAGCCAGAATCTGAGTGACGAGCTTATCTGCGACGACTCACACTTGCCGATCTTTACAGATCTGGACAGCTACAACTCGACGGGTTGCTCTTGGGATCCGAACAGCGACTCACAATTGAAGATTTGTCCAGATCTGGACTTTTCCGGCTACGAATCTGTCGAGTTGATCTATGAATTCGAAGTCGAGCGGCGGGTTGAAAGGAGTCTGCGACGTGAACGAGTTAAACGGCTTGGTGTCGTCGGCGCGCGGCTGGTGGAAGAACGAGTGCAACGACACCTAGAACGTAAAAATCTGGGAGTCGCCGCCGCCGGGTTGGTAGCCAAGCCTCTACCTCGCCAAAAACCACTTAGGCCGGTGGTCCAAACTATGATGCCGATCTGTCCAGATCTAGACTTTCCGGCTACGAACCTGTCGAGCTGCTCTCTGAATCTGAAGTCGAGCGGCGGGTCAAAAGGAGTCTGCGATGTGAACAATTTAAACGGCTTGGTGTCATTAGCGCGCGGCTGGTGGAAGAACGAGTGCAGCGACACCTAGAACGTAAAAATTTGGATGTCGCCGCCGCCGGGTTAGTAGCCAAGCCTCTACCTCGCCAAAAACCGCTTGCGCCGGTAGTCTAAACTATGTTGCAGATTTGGCTTCCGAGATTCTTCAAATTGGTCAGATCTCTTCCTTTTCTTTGACAACGTGTTCGATCTCCTTGCGAAGGATCTATGTGCTTTTATTTGCTCTATGTTTATTGTGGTAAGATCACATTAGGGTTATGCTTGATCTTTATAGTCCTGAGATGACGAAAAATATGCTCACACTTCGGCCCTCAAAACACATCGATGATATAATCTTGATATTGTATAGTTTTCTTCATGCCTTTAGTGTAATCTTGGTTATTGTTCTCATGCTTTGTTGGCTTTGTGAAGTTGTTGCCTTATGTCCCTTCTTTTGTGTACCTTGTTGGTAATTGTTATGTGCCTTTTGATGATATTGTAGTCTTGGTATTGTATAGTTTTCTTGATGTCTTAAGTGTATAATTTTCCTTAGCCTGATTAACTAACATTGAATGAAAGAAATGATTTCCAAAAAGTGAACTGACCCATTTACAAAATGACGCTTGATACATAATCAGTCCTATACATAGTCTACTTTATGCTTCATTTCATTTACAAAAACTAGAGTACTTTAGCTTCATTTCACTTGCAAAAACTTGTATTTGCATTTTTTTAGATCCGTTCTTTCATTATCAAGTCTGATCAAACTGAATCTACTATCCAGTCTTGTATTATCAACCCTAGCCTCTCCATAACACCATCTACATCCGCTAAAGTCCCATTTTTCATGCATGTAGTGTAAGCATTCTCTCACCAAATCACCTGGAGCTGCCATGTTTTCAGGTAGTGATTGCTCTCTTATTAAATGTCTTTTTCATGTGTGGGATCCTATAAGTGTTGTGGCCCTTTACCCGCATAATTTCCATCATACAACCCTGTAGACTTAAGAATACCTTGTTGAGTGTTATAGGGGACAGATACTCAAAAGATGAGATAACTGCATTCACAAGTTCTTGGACATTTAGGCAAATCAACTCCATTTGGATACTTTGAATGGCCCTAAACCAACCTAGATCATTTACATCGGTATCTGGGGAGTTGGGTGGTTGATTAATCAGCCAAATGTCAAATCCATCCGAACTTGCCACCCTCCTAAAGTTTTCATCTGAATCCTTAATATGTGGCTTCACATTGTCATGTTGTATAAAGATTACCTTACTTGAAAATGATGGCCATTTGGCTTTAATTGCAGGGATGGTCTGAATAAAATAAAATGAAACATGCTGAATCAGAAATAGAGTAATTAGTATACATGAATGATTAGACATGTTGTCCGGGATGATTAGGATAAAACTTGATTGCATATATATAGTTCTTTCTTGTGTACAAAGTGGAAAACTGCAACATTAAGTCTGCATATATACATTTACATCTAACTTTCAAACATGAATACTTTCAACACGTTAGGAAACTATACATTTCTGACTTTTGCAAAGTAGAAATAAAAATAGACTTCATTACAACACTTGCTTGAACACATGAATACATAACTTGCATGGGATATTGTAATTAGATGAGCACCTATTCTAGGGTTGCAGAGAATATGAACCAAACATGAATACATAATAGGACCCTAACTTGAACACATAACCTTTCCTATTGTAGGCTTACACAGAATACTGTTATTGGATGATCACCTAGTCTAGCCTTGCAAATAATACAAAAATGAGTAGTTTTGTTTACCTAATTAATCAAGCAAGCCTTTGTGACTTCTCTTGTGATTGACTGAATGGGTTTTGTCTCAATTGTGCCTGCTGGCCTATTTCTAGATGTTCTGATTGCTGCTGTTTGTTCTGTGAATGGGAAAATCCCTATTTTCCCATCAAAATCCACCCCTCCAGTTGAATCAAAAATAGGTCGACACACCGCACACATGAACATCACCTTTGTGATGAAGTTTTTATTTTGACAACCTCTATTCGGCTCTGCCTCTCCAGGTGTTAAATAGAACCTATGTGATGCCCTAGTAATATAAAACCATTTCTCATCTATGTGAACCGTATTATGCATGCTTTTAAACCTTAGACTATTCAATACCCTATCGAACTCTAATACTTCTATAGAAAACCTGAGTCGTAGTAATTTGTTTGGTGCTGTGAGACTAGGGCGAATTGCGCTTGTGTGAGCTCTGATCAAGCCCTCTTTGGCCCACCTCCCCACTGTGCTCTTACTACTGTTGACACCTGCAGCTACCGTATTGTTGCTCTTTTGTGTAGTACCAGGCCTGCAATTAATTCCAAGTCAATGTGCACCCTTTTGCTCCTTGGTAATTCTGATTTTTGTGACTTTAAGCAGATAACTTGCCGTGCTTGTTGTTGTTTCTTTGCCTCAGCCCAAAGACGACTCACACTCCTCGGTGACACGTGGTACATGGCGGCAACCTCGGTCATCTTTCCCTTGATTGGCTTCCCATTCTTTTGGTTCTGTAGAAGGAATTGGACTAGACCATTTCTTTCTTGATCGGTGAGATTTTTATGAATGGCCATAGTTTGTATTTTCTGTTGTTTTGGTTTGGAGATGGATGTATGTGTAATTCTGATTTATGCTAGGTTAGTATTAATAGATGCAACCTCTGATTTAAACTTATGTAGAGGGAAACTGAATTGTTGATTTGCTTGCTTTTGGAGGGAACTGAAAAATGAAGGGAATGATATTTTGGCTCTAATTTGTTTTTAGTTTTGGAGGGAATTGAAAACTGTGATGTTTGTAAATTTTTCATTATTTTGATGTGATCTAACACAAACAATATGCAGGTATTGATTTTTATAAGAACTTTGGAAAATCACAAAAATATCCAGTTATTGAAAAGTCGAATCTTAAAATAAAATAAAATGGAATATGGAAACTGACAATTGGAATATGGAAACTGAAAATTTGGAAAATCACAAAAATGATCCAATTACTTTAATAGGATATGTATTAACTTTTAAAATTAAATTAAAAAATAATTACAAAAATCAAGATCAAGCAAGAATTTTGTTGGCATTTTAATCGGAATATTAAATTAAGGGAAAGTGGTTTGTTGAAAATTAAAAAAAAAAAATAACATAATTTATAGAAAGTAGGTCATCATACTTAAGGAAGTGGGTCATCATACTTAACTTTACTAAACAACACTCCTTATTCTCCGTGGCCAATGGAAACAAGACGCTTCCAATGGGACGGAGGGAGTATAAAATTATGGATCATATAAAAAAATTATGGGTAATAATTTATCAAAAAAAAAAACCCTAAACAATATCTATAAAACAACTCAAAATGGTATACTGAACAAAATAATTCAAATAGAAGAAGTAATACCTAAGCAAAAAAACTATTACTAGCCGCTTAAGAAAATAAGATAAAAAAGTTTATACAGATTATAAATTATTTAAATAAGTTCTCTCTTATACTTCCTCCATCCCATTTGAAACTATCCGTTTTCAAAAAAGGAAATAACTTTTCAAAAAATTACAATCTTCTCTCCTACTTAATCATATACTCTCATTATGTCACTCATTTTTTATCTCTTACTCCCTCCACCCCACTAAATAAGTCTCATTTTTCATTTCGGGGTGTCGCACTAAAGAAGTCTTAAGCCAAAAATAGAAAGAAATGAGTGGACCACAACCATTCTAAACAAGTGGATCCCACCACTTTATAGTTTTACACCACACCTTTTCTTTTCCACCCACTTCATTAATTCTCATGCCGAAAAGAAATGAGACTTGTTTACTGCAACGGAAAGAATATTTTATTATATACTCTCTCACTACCTCACTCATCTTCTCTCTCTTACTTTATCATGTACTTCTCTCTCATACATTACCATCTACTTTCTTAATTTCGGCGCCGAAAAGAAACACTCCCTCTGCCCATTGATCTTGCAACATTTCATTTTCGGGTTGTCACACTTATCTTGCAACATTGTCTAAAATAGAAAGAAATGATTGAATCACAATCATTTAACCAGATGGACCCCACTATTTTTTACTTTACACTACTACTTTATACATTTACACCCATTATCTTAAAATTCGTGCTGGAAGTCAATGTTGCAAGATCAATAGAACGGAGAGAGTAAATCGTTTCAAATGAGACGGAGGGAGTAACAAATTTAATTAAACAAGCTGATATTCTTTCTAAACAAAAAATAGTACACGAATTGAAGGGAAGGATATAAATTTGTTCAATAATTTTAGAGGTAGTAAAACTGGTCTAATTACTACACCTTTATAAGAAACTTTGGTGCTTCCTTAACCTACCGATTAACTTTTCATAAGTTAGGACAAATCCATCAAAAGTTTTAGATTATATATATATAGGGAGTGGATCATGTGAGAGCCCCATTTAACGTGAGAACTGCAAACCATTCATAATCATTATATATTTATGCATAATCCTTATGTTTTTTTATGCAAAAAAGTTATAATTTTACGTTTGGCAAATTGGATTATTTAGTCCCCAAAGTATGGTGTTTTGGTCAATTTAGTCCCTTATTTAATTTTTTTAGTTATTTGGTCCCCAAACTATGAATTTTTGGCCAATTTGGTGCTTCCGTTTAATTTTCCGTTAGTTTACCGTTAACTTTTTTTAAATTAAATATAAAGGGTATTTTCGAAATAATTTTTACGAGGACAAAATTGGCCAAATTGTCGAACATTGAGGATCAATTTGGCCAACATCTATTTTTCCTTACCAAGGGCAAAATTGGATTCTAAAACACATTAACCCTCATTTTTTACCGTGAATTTCGCCCCTTTTCACCGCTCGCCCCTTCTCCCCTTTTCCTCCGCTCGCCGCCAGTCGCGCGGCCGTCTCCGTTTCTCCGCTCACAGCGACGCACGGCCGTCTCCCCTGGGTGTCTCCGCTTCCCGCCTCAAGTACCTTCAGTCCACCAAATTGATAGATACTTTCCAAACCCAAGCCAACAACACTGACGAAGGAATCACCTTGTTCGTCCCCAAAGACAGAGCATTCTCATCCTTGAAGGAGCCTTCTCTTTCCAATCTCACTCAGGACCAGCTCAAATATGTCCTCTCCTTCCACGCCATACCGCATTACTACTCCCTCTCCCATTTTAAGAATCTCAGCCATCAGAACCCCATCCCCACTTTCGTCGGCGACCCTAATTTCGGCCTCAATTTCACGAACGATGAGGGGACCATTCGCATCGACTCCAGATGGACTAGAACTAAAGTCACCAGCGCCGTGCACGCCGCGGATCCCGTTGCTATTTACGAGACCGATCGGGTTCTGCTGCCGGAAGCAGTCTTCGGCACCGATATACCGCCGATGCCGGCTCCGGCTCCGGCTCCCGTGGAAGCAGAAGCACCTGCGGCCGACTCTCCAGCTGCTGATAAAGCTACTTCATCCTTGTCCCCCACCAAATCTGCATTTGCATTGAATCTTATCATACCAAAGTTTTGGCCCTTTTCTTCTTGCCCGGCTCGCTGCGCTCTGCTAGCGATACGATATGGAAGAGAGTTGTTAATCTGCATACCCAATTTTGCCCTTGGTAAGGAAAAATAGATGTTGGCCAAATTGATCCTTAATGTTCGACAATTTGGTCAATTTCGTCCTCGTAAAAATTATTCCGAAAATACCCTTTATATTTAATTTAAAAAAAAAAGTTAACGATAAACTCACGGAAAATTAAACGGAAGGACCAAATTGGCCAAAAATTCATAGTTTGGGGACCAAATAACTAAAAAAATTAAATAAGGGTCTAAATTGGCCAAAACACAATACTTTAGGGACTAAATAATCCAATTTGCCTTTTACGTTTTGCAAAATCCTTATATATTTTATGCAAATGCAAAAATATTAAATTTCAGGGTTTTTTTGCACAAAATATATAAAGACTATGCATAAAACATATAAAAATTATGCATGGTTCGCGGTTCTCACTTTAAATGTGGTTCTTATTAGATCCACACTCATTTATATATATATATATATATATATGTATGTATGTAAGTATGTATGTATGTTTTGAATCCAATAGGAACATCTCCATAAAGTAGGAACTAGGAACAAAATGTATCCGTTAGATCTTGAGATCAATGGTGTAGATCAATTCCACTTTTTATTTTATTTTCCACTTTTCTTAATTCATTAACTGTTGCTTGGTCTTTGTACACATTCTATACTCCCAAGCATCTCTCCTTTTCATTTTGAGATAGATATTTTCTCTCTCCTAACACTCCTTCAACATCAACGAGGAACAACATCTTCAACAAATCTCGGTCGCTTGCGGCGAGATTTCGATCTTTGCTTTCGAGAAACAACATCTTCAACAACATAGAAGTCAATTTTTCACCATAATGGTTAAGTGTAATCTCTCATTTCCCTATGCAGATTGTCCTTTTTTCTGCGATTTTTCGAGCTCGCCAATGAGTATTAGATTATAAATATCAGTTTATAGTTCCTTTAATTTGGGAGTCAGAATGTAATGGGTAGGTGGTATTCAGGTTCAATTTGTTATTTTGTTTGATTTTCATGTACGAATTATTGGTTGTTGATTGAGAGTGCTATATTTCTTTTCCGTTTCCCCCAGTTCTTGTTTAAACCATCGAACCTAGGTTTTGTTTTCCCTTTCCCCAATCGCTTATCCCATTTTCTGTATTGTATTTCAGAATTAGGGTTTAAATTGTTGTGGATTCGGATTGTTCTGTTATCGGTATACGTGATTCACTTTGTATTCATTTTTTATTTACTTTGTACTATTATTTATTGATTCACTTTCTCCTGGAAATGGATACACTTAAATGGAGCAGCCATTTATTTGCGTGGTTATCTAATTTTGCAGCTCCCAATAGTTGTTCTGCATTTTTTGGAGGATCGGATGTTGAAAACACATCTATAATCCGGATGAATTGAAACTTTATGTGGTGCAAAAGTTTTTGTTATTGGATGATGGTATTACTTTTTATAAGGCATATGCTTCTTTTTGTAAGTGCAGTAAATGCCAAAACAGGACCAACCACGATGCCTGCAATTGCCCTGAAGCAAGCAATATTGAAGAATGAGATATATGACTTTTTAGCTGGTATTTGTGTTATTTCCGAATCTTACTTAGTACTGTTGTAATGTTTAAATGGATTGTTAGGTACTTCTAAGTTGTAATTGCATAACGTTTAGTCTGCTTTACTTGGTGCGTATTTAGACTATGGTTGTTCTGTTTTTCAGTATAACTAATTAACTTTTCATTCATTTTTATTCACTTTTCTATTGAATTTTGATTCACTTTCAACAGAATTGCTTCATAACCAAAAGGAATACATAAAAACAAGGCAAATCATGTCTACAGTACAAAGTGAATTGGTAATGGAATTTCCGCTTCCGGAGTTGGGTTCGAAGTTCCAGCAATAGCCTTGCCCTTTGATGATATACCTATCAAAAAGCAAACCCTTTCATTATCACAAAGCGTCCTAACCCGGAATAAAACATCCCCCACAGTTAAACAACCAAAGCAGGACAGAGTGAATTGAAAATCAAAGATTATTAAAATAACACAGAAAGTGTATTATTCCATTGAAAGTGAATCGAAAACCTAATTACAAATCTCAACCCGATTCTTCGAGCATCACAAAATCAAATGAATATGAACAGAGCCAGATCTCATTATATCACCAACGAAATCAATATGAATATGAATAAAGCGAAATCTAAAAGTGAAACGGGGTTCGCAAACCCGATTGTCTACGTTATAACTACAATTGTCGCTGCTTGAAACTTCCCCGCAGCCGCCGAATTAAGTGAATATCAGAAGTAGCGGTTTCATTTTCTCGGCTTCGGAGAGATGAGAAATCGCGTTGGGGCTTTCTAGAAAGGGGGGAATTTCAGAAGTGCCAAAATCAGCAGTAGCCAAATAGTAAGGAACGAAAAACAATTATAGCCATCGTTTAAAACAAAACACATATATAGCCATTTTGTCCTTATACGGCGCTGGGCCGATGGGGGGGCGATGAGGTAGTCAATCGGCCCTGTTGAAAACAGCCGAATTCTCCCCATCGGCCGAGCCACTTAACCTTATTTGTTGATATTATAGGGTCGAAGGGCCGATGTATGGCCGAAGTGGTGTCCATCGGCCCTCCCCGCCATCGGCCCAAAAAAAATAGGCCGACGGCCGAACAACCAATCGGCCGAAGAAGGGCCGAAGGAGGGCCGAAGGTGGGTATCCATCGGCCCTAAGGCCGTCCTTCGAGATAGGATTGGACAAGACACTGCAAGACTTTTCCTGCAAATGTGCAGTAGGGCCGATTGGGGCCGATGGAGGGCCGATCCAAGGCCTGTGGGAGGTGCAGTTTCAAATCAGCTTTATCTATTGAAATGACTAGTCAGATTTCACTTGCACATGCACGAAACCCAGGGGCCGATGGGGGCCGATCGGTGCCTATGTTGAAATGCGTAGTAGACTGGATATTTCACGTGAATTTTTTCAGAAAAATTCTTTATAAGACGTAGGATAGCCGAGTTCCAATCTTCATTCCACTTCCAATCTTCTCAATTCTTCAAATTTTCGTCATTCCACTTCCAATCTTCTCAATTCTTCAAATTTAATTTGACAGAAATGACCGATTTTCGATCAATTATTGTAAAATTAAACGGCCAATTCGATGCAGAGTCGAATTATGTCGGTGGGCATGAGTTCATTATTTACATTCCTTCAAACAATATTTCTCTCGAATATCTTCGACAAAACGTTGATCGGTGGCTCGCTGCTTATTCCCTTCCTTTCAACTACTTCATTTATTATACTGCTGCTTCCCGACGAACCGGCCGGATGATGAAGGCCATTATGGGCCATGATACTGATCTTATGCGACTGTGCTTTATCGACGTAGAGCCGGTTGTGTTTGTTGTGTATCCTGAAGTGCAAAATCCTCAATTTGGTGTTCTGAATCCGAATCAATTTTCCGAAGATAATTCTAATTTCAGGGGCCCTAATTGGTTTACGGGGCAAGGAAGTAGAAGTAATGATGGCGGACGGGGTCCCCAAAGGAATGTTCGTGTGGAGACGGATTCAGATGGTGAGGCGGACTTGGACTCATCATCTGATGATGATGAGGATGAAGATATTCCTTCTGCCTTGATTAATTGTTCGTTACAAGATTTTGCTGCATGGATTCGGAGGGAGGGTGGCGTAAGTCAACTTATGTCTTTGCTAGTTCCAGTCAATCGTTCTCGAACAAATGACGAGACTGTATACGACAACACAAAAACAGCAACCAACTGGCTACTTCCTGTTGTTCCCCTTGATGTATTCGATTCATTAGCGTCGCAGAACCTGATTACTGTTGTAGACGGAAGTCTGCAAGCGGGATTGATGTTTAGCTCGAAAGACGAACTTTATGCTGCTTTGGCTCTATTCCATTTGGAAAACGGTGCGGATTTCAAAGTGCGACGTTCCAGTGCTTCCCGTTTGGAATATTTGTGCAGAAGAAGTGTTGATTATCCATTCGAGCTACGGGCATACTGTAGAGGTCAGACGCGTTGGGAGGTTGTTAAATGGGTTGCGGACCACAACTGTACAACTGATTTATCCGGACTTGGTGAACGAAATGTGAGGTCGAAGGCTGTCGCTACTTATATAGCCCGTAAAATGCGTCATCAAAGCAAGTTAATGAAACCGGCTGATATTCAGGCCGATCTGTTGGATAAATTTGGAATACAAGCAACGTACGGTGTTGCCCTCCGAGCGCGCAACGCAGCTATATCGATGATTTACGGCGGACATGCTGATCCGTTCAGCAAACTGCTAAAATATCTGCATTTGTTGGAACAAACAAATCCGGGAACTTATACGGATCTTGATGTCGGTGAGGATGGTCGTTTCCGATATTTATTTATGGCGCTTGGTGTATCGCGAGCCCCTTGGTTAGGCAACCTCCGGAAGGTTATTGTGGTGGACGGTACCCATTTAAAAGGGAGAAACAAGGGAATATTATTCGTCGCAGCTACTTTTGATGCGAACGAGCAAATATTCCCTCTCGCTTTTGGTGTAGGTCCCATTGAAAATGATGTTTCCTGGACGTGGTTTATGATGCGACTGAGAGCCGCATTTCCAACGGATGACAGTTTAGTGATTGTTTCAGATCAACATAAAAGCATAGCGAATGCGGTAAGAGTGGTTTTCCCAGACGCACAACACGGACTTTGTTACTACCATTTATCGAATAAGCTTGCTAGGCACGGTGAGTAGGTTATCCGGTCATTTTATCGAGCAGCTTATGCTTATCGGGCAACAGAATTCCATGACGCCATGAACGCCATCCGTCAGGGAAAACCTGCTATTTACGAAAAGCTCATGAAAATCGGATCGGAGAAGTGGTCCCGACTTTTCAGTAAAGATCGTCGTTACAGTCTACTGACATCGAATGCTGCCGAGTCAATAAATTCTCGACTGTTGGAGGCTAGACGACTACCAATTCTAGCTATGCTCGAGGCAATCCGTCATATGATAGAGTCGTGGTTCGATACACGACGGGTAAAAGCAAGTTCCAGAAACAATCCGTTGACGGAGGCTTCTGAGTTGAGGATGCGGAATGAAGTAGAACTGGCTCGAAGGTTTACAGTTACGCAGGTCACTAACAACAAATACAAGGTCGACGCAGGTGAGCGACAGTGGAGGGTCAATCTTCTAGACGAAATGTGTGAATGCGGCGTCTGGCAAATTGACTTGTTGCCGTGTAGTCACGTTGTCGCCATTTTGTATCATCACCGGGAAAATCTATACAATCATATTAATGATTATTATACGACGGCGACGTGGAAGGCAATATATGCCGGAGTGGTTAATCCCGTGCCTCCTCGAAATGAGTGGGGTGTCCCACCGGAAATAGAGGACATTGTTGTTCTTCCACCAATTATTATGCGGCAAGCCGGACGCCCGAGAAACAGCCGTCGTCCTTCAGGAGCAGAAGCTAGTACATCCGGTACGCGCCGTAGGAAAAAATGTGGTAACTGTGGAGAAGAAGGTCACACAAGGCGGAGATGCCCCGTATCTGGAACGACAACAAACGATTAAATTTTTTTCTCAATGATTGCTTTAATTTTATTGTCACTGATCGATTAACGTTTTTTGTCACTGATCGAGTTATTTGGTAGGATAAAAAAAAAAGAGTTGAAACCCTAAAGGGCCGATGGTGGTTAACCCATCGGCCCTCCATCGACCTCAGCCGAAACTCTTCGGGGCCGAGGCATATCACACAAGGCTGAGAGATATACAATCTCAGCCGAGGCCATGTATGGCTTGGGGCCGATGGTAGTGGGGCCGATAAAAATCGGCCATACATCGGCCCTGGGGCCGATACATGATTTTCTCTGCCTCGGCCGAGAGATATACAATCTCGACCGAGGCCATGCATGGCTCGAGGCCGATGGTAGTGGGGCCGATGGTATTCGGCTATGTATCGGCCCTGGGGCCGATACATGATTTTCTCGGCCTCGGTAGAGATATACAATCTCGGCCGAGGCCATGTACATGGCTCGAGGCCGATGGTAGCGGGGCCGATGGTATTCGGCTATGTATCGGCCCTGGGGCCGATATATGATTTTCTCGGCCTCGGCCAAGAGATATACAATCTCGGCCGAGGCCATGCATGGCTCGAGGCCGATGGTAGTGGGGCCGATGGTATTCGGCAATGTATCGGCCTTGGGGCCGATACATGATTTTCTCGGCCTCGGCCGAGAGATATACAATCTCGGCCGAGGCCATGCATGGCTCGGGGCCGATGGTAGTAGGGCCGATGCTATTTGGTTATGTATCCGTCCTGGGGCTGATACATGATTTTCTCGGCCTCGGCCGAGAGATATACTCTCATGTTCGAAAATAAAATTACGAAATGTTCGAAATGAAGCTAATTTCGATTAATGTTCGAAAATAAAATTACGAAATGTTAGAAAATTAAAATGAAATTACGAAATGTTCCATTCAATACACACTACTCATTGGGAGAGCTAGATCCAAAATCTCCGTAATGACACTGCTCGAAACATTTCCAAGTCATCCTCTCCCGATAGATTCTGATGTTTGATTTCATATTACCCCATTTCGGAGTAGGATATCCAGTTATGAGCCGCTCAATTGCCATACACGTAAATTGACCACAACTATGCGAATCCTCTTGCTTGAACTGCTCCTTTTGCGGCATCAAGACCAACTCAGGAGTCCGAATGCCCGGATGCGCTAGATTGTACTTGTTCATCGTCCAGTAATTAGTAGCCTACCAAAGATCGATTAAAAATAATTAGTAGCCTAACAAAAAACATTAAAAATATTAAAATACGTACATCTAGCAATCGACCGATCAGTTTGCGGAGTGGCCGCGAATTTTGTTTTCGATACTCAAATATATCCCGATCTCCACGGCAGTTAAGTGAGTCATACAACTCCAACTTCCATGACTCGATACACAATCTGACTGTCATCCAATGGCCGGCGGCCAACACCGGGAATATAACCTATTAATTAATGCAAATTAGTAAATAATAATAATTAAATTGTCAAAGCGTAGAAAAAAGAAAATTGAAAAATTTGTAAAATTTACGAATTTGGCATCGAACCACGGAGTCATGTCATCACCAAATACCGTATCCGCTCCAAAAACGGCATCCATTAAACCCTGTACAGGGATCCAGTCATTATAATTCACCTCGTACCGTTCATGGAACTCGTTATCGGGCTCAAATATTTTGGAAGTCCAAGCTGAATGTAAAGACGTCTGTCAAAAAATATACACATTAGCAGGACAATTAAAAAGAAACATATTTTATATTTAAAAAAATATAAATATATACTTACAAAAACTGACGTAGCCGCTATGACGGTATAGCGTGAATCGGGTGTACATAATACGTCACGGTCTTTGAATTGAAGCCTCTGCCGGAGGTAGCATATGTACAAATCGACCATTGCGTGACCCATGTCGTACTTTGTATCCAATAGGTTCTTGAAAAAGCCGTGAGAGAGGTTATCTTTGCGAAACTGATGACATTGGCTGAAATTTGCATTCGCATGAACTTCTCAAACTCTCTCCTCAATGAGTCCGCCGGATCAAACATGCGTGGAGCTCCACTAGGATTTGGGAGGCGCTCCACTATGGGCTGCAAATAACATTGTATTAAAAAAGATCCTAAATTATATAACTTAAAAAAATGTTTGTACCTCAGTGCTTTGTACAATTTCCTGCTCCGCCGGTTGGCTATGATACACCTGTTGTACATGCTGCGTATCAAATAAGTCATCCACGACCGATTGATGTTGCTGCATTTTGGACAAAAACTCATGGTCAAATGAAATAAAAAACATAAAATTAATTTGAATAGTTAACATACCTGTACAGGCGGTGGGGACCGTGGAGCCGTATAAGGGAGTGGCTCCCAACGTCTCGGGACCCAAACATGTCTCTCCTCGTACATGTTATGCCGCCCCATATCATAGCCACAATTAGCCATTCGAGCAGCCACATCCCAAGGATCTGCATCGCCACTCGTCGTATCTTCCACATCTCTCTGTGGCTGTTCGACATCTTGATTCCAGCTGGGCCACTCATGTACATTAACAATCCTCCCCCGTGGTGGCTCCGATGGTGCAGATGTTTCCTCATCCAATTCATTAATAATTTCCTCCACATCCCACGAAGAACTGGATCGTATGCCTTTACCCTTGCCCTTACCCTTGCCCTTGCCCCCGAAGATATTTTTTATCAAGTTCCCAACTTTTTTGAAGAACTGATCCTCATTCGCCTTCCGGCCGATCCACTTTTTTTTCTAACAACTCGCTCTCGCGCCTGAAACCTGTTCATCTATCGATCGGATCATTCCGTCATAAGTGGGCAAAGTCCAATCTTCATCCCTCCGAGGCCCAGATGACTGACCTTCCGCCGGTGCACGTTTCTTCTTCGATTTTTTCTTTTGTGCTGCCGGCGGAGGATCCCATACACTACCCTCTTCATCAACTTGTCTCCGATGTACGACGGTCGGTCTAGGAAACTCCACACCGATAGGATTCTCTCCAATCACCCGTCTCCAGTATTCCGATAGCTGCTTCTCGGGAGTGGGCGTAAGACTCTCATGGGGCGGTGTGTCCATCTGTTCGAAAAGTTTAAAAAACAGGTTATAATCCGTTCCGTATCTGTTCATAAATATTTAAAATGTTACTTACCGGCAAGGCAAAGAAACTAATCCATTCCGTATCTGGTGGCGTGACAAATACCCATTTCACACATCGGGGGTATACCACCGTCATTAATAAGGCGTACACACAGACTGGCCAAATCTGGTATCGCCTCATATGCCCAGATCTACAATACGATTAAAGATCAGTACAAGTATAAAATATAAATTAAAAAAAAATAATTATAAACATCCAAAATTTGTACCTGAAGAGCCCAAACTGGACCATAAATATTATACTTCGATTTTACAGCTTCGACTTCCTTCAGTACAAAGCTCATGTAGTGCAAGAGGGCTTTGTACGTGTATGCTCCCCATGGAAAATCGTTCCATGCGTCTACATCGTCAGCGAGAACCCACATCCAGGTCTCGACCTTCTTCGTGTCGGCAGGTGCGAAGAAAAAACACATCATGGCCAACACATTGGCCACCTTCAAATAATCGTCTTCTGAGAGGTTGTCGAGCTTGTCATTCTTCCATAAATTTAGCGGCTCGCCTCCCATTCTTTGGATTCCCCTTTGTGACTCTCATGTATACTCCAGACTCCACAGGGGCACGAGCTGCCGTCGTATCGAAAGTACCGGGGCTGAAAAATAAACCAGTTACGAGTGCATACTCGTACTGCGAAAATCTAATCTCCCTTCCGGATATGTGAAAACGGGCCTCCCCGGGCGGTGTCTGCACCTCATAGCACATCAACTGATGCAAAGCTATGATCGAACTCTTGCCCTTCCTCCAGTCAAGCAAATGTCCAAGCTATCCGTTTCTAAAGCGACGAACTAGATCACTACCCCCCCGTCTAGCAAGACTGCTTTTTAATAGTTCGGGTAGACCATCCTCCAATATGTCGTGACTTTTGGGGTCTTTTGTCTAACCGGTAGTCGGATATAAGCGAGCTGCAAGATTTACAGAAAAACGAATGAATTATCCAAACTGAAAAAATAAGGGTCGATTCTGTAAGGCCGGGGCTGAATGGTAGGGCCAATTACTCTAAGGCCGGGGCCGAATTCTATTCGGCCAGCCAGGGGCCGAAGCCTCGAAGGCCAGCTGGGGCCGAAAATATTTCTTCCCAGCCAGGGCCGAATTCTCTTCGGCCAGCCGGGGCCGAATTCTCTTCGGCCAGACAGGGCCGAATTATCGTAGGCCAGTCAGGGCCGATGGAGTGTATCTTCACCGGCCCCGAAATTGGCCCTCCCATCGGCCCCAGATTCATATATTTGCATAAATTTAACACTCGAATCCTATCCAAATTCTCCACAATTTCATCAATACATGGACATTTTATTGTAAACTCAACCCAATTTCAACCTAAATTTCGTCTATGAATAAAATAATATCACAATTTCAACCGAAATTTTTTTTGCCCAGTCGGGGCTGAATTCTCTTCAGCCAGACAGGGCCGAATTCTCTTCGGCCACCAGGGGCCGACAGCGTATTCAACTAGGTTCGGCCTAGTCAGGGCCGATGGAGTGTATCTTCATCGGCCCCGAAATCGGCCCTCCCATCGGCCCCAGTTTCATAAATTTGCAGAAATTTAACACTCGAATCCTCTCCAAATTCTCTACAATTTCATCAATACATGGACATTTCAATGTAAACTCAACCCAATTTCAACCTAAATTTCGTCTATGAATGAAATACAATCACAATTCATGGCCGGAAGACATGGCGTTTCAAAGGGGATCGGCGGCGCTGTCGTTCGGCGGCGGCCAACACGGCGATGGCGGCGATTTCGGCGGCAGTGAGCGGCGGCGAGAGGTGGATCTGTGAAAATAGTAAAATGGTAAAAAAAATTTCAGTCGGCCAACGGTTATATTCAATCGGCCCTCCATTATTGGCACTCGGGGCCGATGGTAGGGCCGATGGTGGGGCCGATGAGAATTGGCCCTCGGTAAAAAAACGGTTAAAATTTGTTCGGCCCTCGGTAAAATTTCGGCCGATGGTGGGGCCGATGAGAATCGGCCCTCCATTATATAACAAATTTATTTCCGAGGGCCGATATCTTGGCTCAATAGGGGCCGATAGAAATCGGCCCTTAAATTATTTCCTTTTTCTTATATTCGGCCGACTGGGGGCCGATCGTTCGGCCGATCACGATCGACCCTATATCTAAATAATATCGGCCCCAATCGGCCATAAAAATGTTTATCGGCCCCCATCGGCCCTCAATCGGCCAGCGCCTACAACAAGACAAATTGGCTAGATTTGTGTTTTTTTTTACAGGATGGCTAAATTTTTTTTTTTTTTTTTTTGAATTTGGCTAACAGAATATATTTCCACATTTCAGAATGATCAATATGGTGGTTGAATTCTAATTTTAAATGATGTATGTTGCAAAAAGACCTTTATACCCTTAGTGAATCAGAAAAACAAAGAAAGTGAATCTCGCGTTTCTGGATCGTTTAGTGAGTGAAAATGAATTATAATAGTTGGATTGATCCAACAACTATAAGGTGTTCCTAGTTCCTATTATAACCCTTGTTCCCAATGGATCTACTCCATATATATAGGGAATGGATATTATGAGAACCAAATCTTAAAAGAGATACGAGAACCGATCTCGGCGCTCCATTTCGCAAATCTAAGGCTCTCATTTTATCTCCAAAAGCATTTAAAATTAAATCAAAAAAGAAAAAATTAGCCCATTAAGGGCAAATCTGTCAAATTCTATTTTCTTTTTACCTACCCCCTCCAAGAATTGTATCTAATACTAATTGAAGTCCAGCGTTCTTCAAGAGGCGAGTTCCTTCTTCAACTCCATTTCGTCGTCCATCGTTTCTTCAAATCGAAGTGTTGGAAGTTGATTATTTACGGTAGGTATCGAAGTTCTATGTTTCTTTAGTCATTTAAGCTCGTTTTCCTTGTCTATTTATCCTGATTATTGCCGATTTTGAAGATTGATTTCTGCACTATTTTCGATTTTTTACAGAATTTGCACAACAGCAAGAATTAGTTATTGTTTTCGAAAATTTGTAGTACAATATTTGAAGAATCCTTTGTTGGGTTTTAATTCGTGAAGCTCGATTTCATTTCATAAATTTTTTGTACATTTTTTTCGATGTTTTACGGTAGTAGTCCTTTTTCCAAGTGATTAGGGTTTCTCTTGTTTATTTATGAGATGTATGTATCGATTAAGTATTGGTTTTTATGTTTTAGTTTAACTATTATAATTTTTGCATACGGAAGTACATTGTCATGCATATGTATTTGTTAGTTTATGCTGATACTGTGACATATTCATGCATTCAGTTTCTGGAATGGCTGAACCGTGTCAATCAATTGTGTCTCTTGAATCCATTTACATTCTTGATTGCCCGGACGAATTGAAACCGTATGTTGGACGAAAATTTGTTACTCTTGATGAGGCCGGAATTTTCTATAGAGACTGCGGAGGTTTGTGCGGTTTTGATATACGTAAGTGATCGATAAAATGGCATGTGGATGGGTCTATTATGCGTAGATATTTAGTGTGCAGTAGAGAAGGGGATAAATTCATGGACATTGATAATGTTAATTCGAAGAAAACAAAGCGAAGGTCTAATTCAAAACGGTCATCTTGCTTTGCACGCATCGTATTTAAATCCCACCCCGAAGGTTTTGTTGTTGATTTATTTCACGAGGCACACACACATCCTTTGTTATTATCAACTCACAAACAATTCATGAGATACAATCGGACAATGACTTCCGTCCACAAGAATTTCGTCCTTAGTTGTGCGCGTTCTAATGTTGGTCCGGTTAGGTCTTATAGAATGTTTAGTGAGTTGGTTGGTAGTTATCAGAACATCGGTTGTGATGGAGTAGATTTTAAAAATTTTCACTGTGATCTTCGTATATGCGTTGAGGGTGCGGATGCACAAATGATGTTGGATAAAATGAAGGAAGCTCGTGATAGGAACCCTGATTTTTTTTACGAATATTTTACGGACGGAGGGGACAAATTGAAGCGTGTATTTTGGGCTTATGATATATGTATTGGCAATTACAAGATTTTTGGAGATTCGTTATCAATGGATGCAACTTATTCAACCAATAGGTACGTGTTTATTCTATGCAGCAGATAGGATTTAGTATGATTTTTCAAATTCATATTTCTGATTTTATGCTCATGACTCCTTTCATTCATGCTCATACATAATATATTTTATGCAAATTAAAGAATTACAATCTAAAAAATCTTTTATGCAGTTACGACATCGTATTTGTTCCTTTCACTTAAGTATTATTTATGCATATCTAATTGATAGTTTATGCATACCAAATGTATTATTTATGCACAGATTCATATCTTTTATGCAGGTGAAATTCCTTTATTGATTTTATGCTCATGACTCCTTTCATTCATGCTCATACAGAATAGATTTTATGCAACTAAAGAATTACAATCGAACAAATCTTTTATGCAGTTACGGCATGATATTTGTTCCTTTCACCGGCCTCGACAACCACGGCAAGTGTATTACGTTTGCAGCGGGTTTGTTGTCATCAGAGACAGTGGAGTCATATTCTTGGTTACTTAACAATTTCAAGACTTGAATGGGCGGTTGTCCCAAGTTAATAATAACCGATCAGGATCCTTCCGTGAAGATTGCAATGGAGAATGTTATGCCCGAAACCCGTCATCACTTTTGTATGTGGCACATCATGCTTAAAGTTCCGGATAAGATTTCGGTGTCATTAAGAAAAAACACTGTGCATTTACGTTTTTTTCCCTACAAGAGTGTATACATATATGCATACTCCTCAATTGTTTGTGCATATACGTTTGGCATATGATCGAATTATGAATGCATAACTTAGAATACATTTAATATACCAAAAGATGTTTTTCCCAATACCTAATCCTTAAAAACATAACACCATCCAAATGACTAAGTTTATCCAACGAAATTATCGAAACCAAACATTCGCACAACCCAAAATTCTAACTATCAAGCAATTCTTTGACACATTCTTTTGAATCAACTTCATTCTCATCTGCATGTCCCACCGCCTCTAGTTCAACCGTCTCCTTCATTTTGTTGTCATCAAAATTAACTAAGCTCAAACAATACCGCATCCTCAAAAGCTTTATCTGTTTGACAAATTTCTTTAGAAATCCCGTGTCCCAGTTTGTTAAATCACCCTTGAATTTCTCCATGTGTCTCATCAAATAAACTCCTGCAAGAAATCAATCATCTTGATTAAGTAGTATTTTCACAAATATATTTATGTATTTTCGCAAATATATTTATGCTTACCATTCGACTATTTTATGCACACAGTGTGCTTATTTTATGCTACTTTGATTAAGTAGTATTGTGGCAAATATATTTATGCTTACCATTCTACTATTTTATGCCCACAGTGTGCTTATTTTATGCTACTTTGATTAAGTAGTATTGTGGCATATATATTTATGCTTACCATTCTACTATTTTTATGCTACATGACTAACTTAGTTTATGCATACATAAAACTGATTTTATGCAAACCATGTTAATTATTATGCACATGACTCACGGATTTTCTGCACACAACAAACAGATTTCATGCACACAATGTTAAATGTTTATGCTTAACCAATCCGAATACATACACAAAAAATTGTAATTCCAAGTTAAATTTGTTTATGCTTATACAATAAATACTTTATGCATACATAGTATAAACTTTATGCATATATAGGAAAGTGATTCACTGAACAACAAACTAGACAACTTTTTTCACACTTAAAACAATTACTATATTTTCGTGCTTATGCAATGCACAGTTTATGCAAACATACACAAAATATATGCTCATATTATCATCGCAATATTATGATGAGAACCATACATAGTATGAAAATATTACACCTAATAAAATAGAAAAATCAATACCTGCGTCCATACTATGACCGTTGCAAGGTGAATGCGATATTTTATTTTCGAGTGCCTGAAATCAACAAAACCAAATTTACTACCCGATTACATTCACATCAGCATGAAATCCTCAATGAAAACAACCAAGAACAGGGTCCAAACAATATATCACCATCAAATGTTTAGGGTTTCATTTACATTAACAATCATATCTCCATAACATCAAATAATCCATGGGTTTCCTAATTAAAGTAAATAATCAGTAAAACAAACCTGAATTCTAGTTGAATTGGTTGCAAACGACTCTAATTAGGAAGATTTGTTACTCGATTCACGTCGTTTCTTCTCGGTCGGCGGTTGCAAATATGGGTTGTGGAGTCAGGTGGGTTATGGCGGAAAACTGTTGCGAAACCCTCGTCGATGGAAGATTATCTGGGTTGTGTTTATGGCGGAAAATGGTAGTGGATGGTAGTTTTGGATGGAAGTGAATCGATGGAAGATTATCTGGGTAGTGGAGGGAGCTTTTCGAATTGTCGAGCGCCGAAAATAATTTTCGTTTCAAATGTTTTGGCTTTCTGGAAATGCGCCCAAAAACATTTCAGTTTCTATACCCATTTTGCCCTTTTCTCTAATTTTTTTTTTTAAAGAAAGAAGGGATTCATATTGTCCATTAGATTAGAACCGATCAACGCTTATGATCGGTTCTCGTATCTCTTTTGAGTGTTGGATCTCCCTAGATCCACACCCTATATATATATATATATATATATATAGGGAAAGGATATTATGAGAACCAAATCTTAAAAGAGATACGAGAACCGATCTCGGCCCTCCATTTCGCAAATCTAAAGCTCTCATTTTATCCCCAAAAGCATTTAAAATTAAAGCAAAAAAGGAAAAATAGGTTCAGTAAGGGCAATTATGTAAACTTCTATTTTCCTTTTACCCTACTCCTCCAAGAATGGATTTTCATACATTTCTCTATTTCATTTTCGTTCTCCTCTCCCTACCACTCACGAGTTCGTCATCCAGCTTTTCTTCAAATCGAAGTCTTGGAAGTTGATTATTTACAGTAGGTTTTGAAGTTCTATGTTTCTTGAGTCATTTAAGCTCATTTTCCTTGTTTATTTATCCCGATTATTGACGATTTTGAAGTCGATTATTTGTCTGAATCTGCATTTTCGGTGTTCAAAACTCACTTCTCAGCCGAAAGTTTGTCTTCAAATCGACCACTTGGAAGTCGATTATTTCTCGTGGGTTTCGAAGTTCTATGTTTCTTGAGTGATTTAATCTCGTTTTCCTTGTCGATTTATCCCGATTATTCCCTATTTTGAAGATTGATTTCTCCACATTTTTCGGTTTTTTACAGATTTTGCTGCGAAGGTAAGAATTACTTATGGTTTTCGAAAAATTGCAGTTCAATATTTGTGGAATGATTTGTTGGGTTTCAAATTCTTGAAGGTCGATTTCATTTCAGAGTTTTTTCGTAGAGATTTTTGGATTTATAGGGTAGAAGTCGTTTTTCCAAGTGATTAGGGTTTCTGTTCTTTATTTATGAGATGCATGTATCGATTAAGTATTGTTTTTCTGTTGTAGATTCACTATTATAATTTTTGCATACGTAAATACAATGTTCATGCATATGTATTTGTTAGTTTATGCTGATACTGTGTAATATTCATGCATGCAGTTTGTTGAATGGTTGAACCGTTACAGTCAATTGTGTCTATTGAATCCGATGAATCCATTTACATTCCTGATTGCCCGGCCGAATTGAAATCGTATGTTGGACGGAAATTTGTTACTCTTGATGAGGCTGAAATTTTCTATAGAGACTACAGTCTAGGAAGGAGACTGCATTACGTGCTAAATTGAAGCCTCAGGGATGTGTCGGAAATGCAACCAGATAGGACATCACGATTCAAGAAATTGCCCTAACTTTAAGGATGTAGAAGATTCCTGTTAACTTTTATGCAAAACTTAGTAGAGACCGATGCACCATCTGTTTGGTCTAATTTGTATTAACAGATTCGCTTTACTTTATGTTATGTTATTTTCATGCATACCACCGTTATTTTTTATGCTTATGTTTTATGATTTTCATGCATATATACTATACCTCTCAAGTTCAACCTTTATGGTACTGATTATGTTCAAGGTTTTATATATCATGCATACCCAATTGATGTTTCATGCTTTTGTTTTATGACTTCATGCTTATGTATATATGTTAAGGTTTTATATTTCATGCATATCGTATTGTATTTCCATGCTTATGTTATGTATTGTTTGTGCATATACGTTTTTTCCCTACAAGATTGTTTACATATCTGCATACTCCCCAATTGTTTTGCCATATGATCGAATTAAGAATGCATAACTTAGAATACTTGAATATACCAAAAGATGTTTTTCACTACATTGCTTGCACTACCTAATCCTTAAAAAACATAAAGACCATCCAAATGACTAAGTTTATCCTACGAAATTATCCAAACGAAAGAGTCGCACAACCCAACATTCTAACTATCAAGTTTTTTCTCATCCAGTTTTTTCTTCTTCGTTATTTCATTCGCTTTGCTGTCTTTAACCTTGTCCTTCATTTTATTCAACAAATATTTTAAAGGAACATCCTCTTCCGGCCGTTTGGTTCTCTTCCTCTTTCCTTTCCCGCTCGATCCGCCTGCAATTATAACATATTTTATGCACATGACTAACGTATTTTATGCATGCATAAAACGGATTTTATGCAAACCATGTTATTTTATTATGCACATGACTCACGGATTTTATGCAAACAACAAACAGAATTTATGCAAACAATGTTATATTTTTATGCTTACCAATTCTAAATTTTGCATCACAGACAACAAGTGTTATATGCAGCATAAGAATTTTTTTTTTATGCTACCGAATACCTATGTTCATGCTCATAGAACTCTACAATAATGCTGATCCTCAATAATCATATCATTTTTTTTTTGCCATATCAAGACTCAAATTCAACCACAGAATTTTGTAATTCCAAGTTAAATATGTTTATGCTAGTATAATAAATAATTTATGCATACACAGTATAAACTTTATGCATATGTACGAAACTGTTTTAACAGAACAGCAAACTACACAGATTTTATGCATACATAGACAAATTGTAAAATTTCGTGCTTATGAAATGCATAGTTTATGCACACATAGACAAATTTTATGCACACATAGATAAATTTTACAACACAATTATACCACAGAAGACACATAATTTATGCTCGTATTTCATTGCGATAATGCTACAACACAATTATAATATGAAAATATTACACCTAATTATGCCTAAAATTACGTACCTGCGTCCATACTATGACCGTTGCAATCGAAATGCGAAAATCAATATTGGAGGCCTGAAATCAACCAACCTAAATTAACAGACCGATTACATTCACATCAGCATGAATTTCACAATGAAAACAAGCAAAGAACAGGGTAAAAACATTATATGAGCATCAATTACACCATTCCAAAAAAATAGAAATCTATACTCTGATAAGGTAAAACTGGTGTTTAGGGTTTCGAATTTGCTCATTTGTTTCTTAATTCCTTCAAATAACAAGATCCGAAAATAAAACACAGATCTAGGGATAAAAACCCTTACTCGCGCGAATGGATTTCAGACGAATGAAACAACAAAATCTCATAACCAACCTCTTAATCCACTGAATGTGGCTGAAATCTCCCCCAATTTCGTGTCGATTTTCAGATTCGAATGGCTTCTCAACCCAGTATGAAACAACAAAAACGATGCGAACAAGTATGAAACAACAAGGAAGTTCAAAACCAACCTGTTAATCGACCGATTATGGCAGAAAATTCCACAACTTCGGAGTTGCAAGTCGAAACAGATAAGAGAAGTTGCTCTAGGGCACGCCTACAAAGTCGAAAGAGAAGCTGAAGAAATCTAAATGAAATTAAATCCGCCCATACCCATTTCTTCAAAAAAGAATAATTCTCCTTTCCAATTTTGCCCTTTTCCCCTTTTTTCCTTTATTTTAATGACAATAAGTGGTGTAATCTTGGCGATTGAAAATGGATGAATCTAAGGAGGGGATCGGTTCTCGTATCTCTTTTAAAGGTTGGATCTCTCTAGATCCATACCCTATATATATATATATATGATGTTGATGGGATCTATGATGGAGAATGGATCTCATATATCTTTTGAAGGGTGGTTCTCCCTAGAATCATACCATACATATATATATATATATATATATATATATATATATATATATATATATATATATATATATATATATATAGTTCCATCTGGTAGGAACTTATATTGACATACCAATTATGAACTTATCATAATCCATATAACTCTTATTCAAAAAACTCTGTAATTTTATATTTTTATCTTCTGCATAAAATTACAGACATAAAAAAATATCTAAGAGCATATTTAGACTAAGTCATTCAATAAGTAAATGAAGGGTACAAAGTGATTCCTAGTTCCTATGCAAGTGTAGTTCCTATATGATCCACTCTATAATATTTAGATGCACATTTAGGGTGTGTTTGCTAAAGCTTATTTTAATCACTTTTTTTTGTTTTTTGACCGCATAAATTGTTTTTTGGTGTTTGTAAAACCTGATTATGCGTTAGCTTTCTAAGATTAAGCAGCTTCTTTTAAAAATCTATTGAAATGTTTTTGGTGCTTAAAGCGCCATAATCTCCCTAACTAACAAAAATATCGATTTTCTTATGTTAATTCCAAAACCCGCTACTTTTGCTGAAAAGTAATTATTTTCAACTTTAAGCAAAAACAATAAGTAAATATAGTTATAAGCAATTGCAAACATACCCTTAATATGCGGAATTCCTAGATTTTATTTGATAATTTTTTTATGGCAAAAACTTGTATGCATCATGTTGCACAGACAACATTATCCAATTACCCAATTTTAACCCAGTTTGACCCGCTGTCTCAGCATGACATCATGCTGACGTCATTATTCTATATATTTTTTTATTTTTTATTTTTTTCATCTTTTTTTTTTATTTTTTTTCCTTCTTGTAAGGATGGACATGTCACTCTTTGTGAACAAAAGTGTCGATGTTCTAAACAAAAAATCTATTTTTTTATTTTTTTCAATTTTTTTGATAAGAGAAAGCGTGTTATTTGTTATGAATAAATGTGTTATTTGTTATTTATATCAAAGTGTCAATCGTAAGAAGCAAAAGTGTCATTTGTATTTGAATAAAGTGTCATTTGTACTCCCTCCGTCCCATTATTAGTGGCGCCTTTTTTCGGCATGAGAATTAAGAGAATATGTGATAAAGTATGAGAGAGGAATAGATAATAAAGTAGGAGAGAGAGATGAGTGTGATGATGAGAGAGTATGAGAGAGATGATAAGTTGGGATAATGATAGTAAATTATAAAGTGGAAAGAGAGAAATGAGTACAATAATGAGAGTAGATGATAAATTAAGTAGGAGAGATAAAATGTTAAAGTAGGATAGAGGGTGATAACTTTTTACTAATTTGGGACGTCGTGACTTATAGCGTGACGTCCGAATTAGGAAAGATAGTCACTAATATTAATGGGACGGAGGGAGTATCATTTATTGACTATCAATTATTTTTGAAAAAAATACGATTTGTTGTCGAATAAAATGTTATTAGTTTATGAAAAAATTATCAATTGCTACGAACAAATGTGTCATTTATCTCAGAGTGTCAATCACACTAAAGTAAAGTGTTAATCAGAATTAAGAAACGTGTTAATTTAATCTAGTAATCACATAATAAAATATGAAGCATAATAACCAGAAATGTTACCCAAAGTGTCAATCGTAATACACAAAAGTGTCAATTGTCTCGAAGGAGAGTGTCAAATTTTCCTAACGTGTCAATTGCAACGAACAAAAGTGTCATTTATCTTAGAGTGTCAATAACAGTGAAGTAAATTTCAATTATAACTAAGAAAAGTGTAAATTTGATCCAATAATCACATAATAAAATATGAAGCAAAAGAACCAGAAATGTTATCTAAAGTGTCAATAGTAATAAACAAAAGTGTCAACTGTTTCGAAGGAGAGTATCACATTATCATAATGTGTCAATTGCAAAGAACAAAAGTGTCATTTATCTCAGAGTGTCAATCACATTGAAGAAAATTATCAATTATAATTAAGGAATATGTTCACTTTAAGAACACAATAAAATATGAAGCATGTTAACCATAAATGTTACCCAAAGTGTTGATCGTAATAAACAAAAATGTCAATTGTCTCAAAGGAAAGTGTCACATTCTCATAATGTGTCAATTGCAACAAACAAAAATATCATTTATCTCATAGTCTTAATCACAGTGAAATAAAGTGTCAATTATAATTAAGAAACGTGTCACTTTTTTTTAATACGTTATATCAAGAACTCTAATGTCCATCCTACTCCTGAATATGTTACATCAAGAACGGCAATAGCAGAAAAAAGTAATTCTCATAATCACAAGAATAACATCAACAACTTTTCGTCTTCTTCCTATATCACTGAGTGCATACGCTTATGCGTTGAGAGAGCAACAATGAGAAATCTGAAGAATAAATCCACACAAAAATCAGCGTACAACCCAACAAAAAGAAGAGCAAAATCAAACAACAAACACCGAATAAATTAACATAACAGAGGAGGCTGAATTCACACGCAACTGCGCGACTTAGTTCGCAAGCTAGTCAATTAGATTCTGGTTCGCTTACATACACAGACACACATGAACAACTACCTTTGTTGAAATGGTGAAACCGTTTTGGATCTCTTATCGCAATATCATGATATGTGATGGTTATCAAGTTCTAATATTCTTCATCACCTGGATGGTTGTGTCAGGAATTGGATTCATAATTCCAAAAGCAACAACCAACTTCTCACTGTGAACTTGGAGTAATATTTCCTTTGTATTTTTTTCTGTTGACGGCGACGGAAGTGGATAGGAGAGAGAGAGAGGCGAGAGAAAGTGAAGGCGAAGAGAACAGAGGCAGAGAGCTGAGTGGAGGCAGAGAGCGCAGAGGTGGAGAGTCGAGAGAGGGAGAGGTAGAAATGAAAATGCGGAGGCAGAGCGGGAGGTAGGGTTATGATTTTTTTTTAGAGAATAGTGAACCGGGTCAAACCGGGTCAAAATTAACAAATTGAATCATGTTGCATGTGCAACATAATGCACACAAGTCATTTTCATTTTTTATTTATTAAAATGTTTATATATTTTAAACTACCTTTAAATTTGTATTTCATATTTAATTTAGTAAATCAGTTTTTAACATTAAAATCTAATTGAAAATCGAAAATTAATAATTCTCGAGGAAATTCCTAATTTGCTGACACATGACGTGCAAGTGCTCATTAAAACCCGGTTCAACTTTCGAACTTCAGTGCGTTTCATTGAAACTAAGTTTGAGTTACATGATGGATTTTGTATTTTTCCCAATAATTATTTGAATCGTTCAGTCATAATCTTAAAAGATGATTTTGTAAACAAAAGTAGTTATTTTGAATAATTAAACAAGTTTTCTATTCTATCTTATATTTTGTAAAAAGTAAGCATAAAATATAATTTCTCTATAAAATCCATTGAATTATCATGATAATTTAAAACAGCTAAGAGATTTAAATGCTGACATGCAGCAAAATTAGAACCAATAAGATTGGGTCAAACTGAGAGTTTGATGCAACTGTGACACAGTTCGTGTGCACGTGCACGCAGAGGATAACTCTTCGCGGGTTGGGGGTAAGGGTGTAAGTGGTTTCGCTCCGAATTGCGAAATCGGTCGGACCAAACCGAACCAAACAGAAAAATGTGGTTCGGTTCGGTTTCGCGGTTTGGTTCGGTTTATTTTTTTAGAAACCGTTTACATTCGGTTCGGTTCGCGGTTTCAAGAATTTTTGAACGGTTCGAACCAAACCAAACTAATATCCTATTTTTTGATTTTTTTTATTTAATATTTGTCTTTCTTATATGAAAATATTGTTGGATTTAGATATTAGATTTAAGTTTTGATCAATTATATTCTATACAAATGAAGAGAAAGAAGTAACAACTCTATACTTATGAGTTCGGAATGAGTGACATCTTATAAACTATTATTCTTGCATTATTTAAGATTTAAAAAATAAATAAAAAAATAAAAAAGTGAACCGATGAACCGAACCGAGCCGAACCATTTATAAGCGATTCGGTTCGATTCGGTTCCGATATTGAAAAATTCATCAAACCGAACCGAACCGAACCATTTCTATGTGTTTGGTTCGGTTCCTAAAATACATAAAAAGTCGAATCGAACCGAACCGTTACACCCCTATTGGGGGGCGTTCGCCTCCGTGTTGTTGACAACATGGAGGGAATATTCTGCTGCGGGTGATGTTATTTTCTCTCTCTGCATCTGACCTGGTTTTGTTCTTTTAGCCCTTTCCTTTTCAGTTTTCACTTGGGAATTTTTTTTTTCTAGGGTTTTCCTTTTTCTTTATTTCGATATCACAATTTTTTAGTTAATCCTCAGTAGCAGATGATGGTTTTATCATCGTTAGTTCATCAAAGTGTGACTGAAAATCAGAATTTATCCAAATGTATAAGCATATATACTCACTCCGTCCTGCTATTACGGTCCTATTTTCCTAATCGGATTGTCCTATTAATAGAAATTTATGATTTTTAACTTTTTGAAAATTTCAGATTATTTCTTCAATTACAACATGAAAGAAAATGAAAAAAATAAATAAATTAATTGCCCCCAATTATGCATTGCAAAAATTTGGATGAATTCTAATGTGGAAATCCCTCCTGTTAGCCAAACATAAAAAAAAAAAAAAATTTTAGCCATGTTATAAAAAATACATTTCTAGCCATTTTGTCTTGTTAGGCGCATTGACCGAGCAAGGGCCGATGGGGGGCCGATGTGCATTATTGGGGCCGATGGAGGGCCGATGGGGTCCTCATGCTAAATTGTCCATCGGCCCTCCTATCGGCTTTCTTTTCGGCCCCGAATATAACGGCCGATTTTCTTAGAGCCGAAAAGAATTGCTCCCCATCGGCCCCGAAAATAATTGAAGGCACGTATTTACTGCCTCTTTTTTTTCCGTTCAGCCGTTATCAGAAAAGAAAGAGAGGAGGGCCGACGCTTTTTTTTTCCCAGCCAACAACCACCGTCGATCCAGCGCCGCCGCCGATCCACCGTCTTTGAGCAACGACCGCTGAGCAACGACCATCGAACAGCCATGGACGTCGATCAGGTTCCAGATCTCGTCCCTTCTTCAATTTTTTTTCTTGAATTGTTATCGAAATTTGTCGATTTGGGTGTCGAATTGTTTGCTATTGCATGCTATTGCTGTGAAATTTGGTATTGATATGTCCAATTATGAGCAATTTTTTGTCGATTTTTTTGGGTAGAAATTTGAGTCCAATTACTGTCGATTTTTTGTGAAATTTGTCGAATTGATGTCGTTTTTTTGGTTGAATTGTGTGGAAATTGAGTATTGTGAATAGAATTGGTTTGTAGTTCGTTTAATTGGGCATTGTATTGGATTCTATTCGATAATGACATTTTGCAGCCAAGGCCGATGAAGGGCCGAAGGGGGGCCGATGGCGGTTATGCTCCATCGGCCCTACCTTCGGCCCTTCTTTCGGGCCTGCCTTCGGCCCTCGTTTCGGCCCTTCCTTCGGCTATTCTTTCGGCCCTTCATTCGGCCCTTCCTTCGGCCCTTAACTCGGCCCTTTTCCGGCCCAAAAAAATGTATTTTTTTCGACTGACAGCCCGCTTACATCCAACTCCCGATTAGAGAGAAGACATTAAAAGTGAT
This sequence comes from Lavandula angustifolia, assembly GCA_028984105.1. NCBI lineage: Eukaryota > Viridiplantae > Streptophyta > Magnoliopsida > Lamiales > Lamiaceae > Lavandula > Lavandula angustifolia. The sequence goes on from CM054822.1 coordinate 16,332,743, forward strand.
TACATACTGGAGAGATTCATTACCGGAACTGATTAAGACTGCACTTTCGAGGCGGGGGGGGTAATAACTTAGGCCGACGGTTTAGAGAGGGACAGTTTGGGCACCTTTTGAGCTGGAGGAAAGGAAAAAGTTCGGTAATAGCATTGCATCAGTTGATGTGCTACGAGGTGCAGGCACCGGCCGGGGAGGCTCGTTTTCACATATCCGGGCGAGAGCTCCGATTTTCCCAGTTGGAATATGCATTGGTGACAGGATTATTTTTCGGTCCCTCTGAATTTGATACGAATGCACCTCGCAAGCCCGGAGAGTCGACGGTATACATGAGCCTCACAGGTGGAAATCCAATAACCGGAGGCGAGCTACTGAAAATGTGGAAAAGTGATAAGCTCCGTGAGCTCTCCGAAGATGAGCATTTGAAGGTGGCCAACGTCCTGGCACTAATGTGTTTTTTCTTCGCTCCTGCCGAGACGAAAAAGGTGGAGACCTAGATGTGGGTCCTGGCAGATGATTTAGACGCGTGGAACGCGTTTCCATGGGGATCCTACACCTATAGTGCCCTCCTCCACTACATGAGCTTCATACCGAAGTGAATGGAGACGTTGAAATCGAAATATAATATTTATGGGCCAGTTTGGGCCCTTCAGGTACGAATAAATATTTAATTAATTTTCGACAATTTTATAGTAGTCATGATGTTTAATGGTGTTCTGGTATTTTAGATTTGGGCATATGAGGCCATACCAGATTTGGGCCGGCTGTGTGTCCGCCTAGTCAACACCGAAGGTATGCCCCGTTGTATTAAGTGGGTTTACACTACGCCACCAGATACGGAGTAGATTAGTTTCTTCGCCACATCGGTAAAAAAAATTTTAAATAACTTTTTTTTTATTTTACAAGTAGAATAGTGTATTGTAACTTCTGATTACATTTTTTTTAACAGATGCAGACACCTCCCCTTGAGACTCTGATGCCTACTCCGGAGGAGCAGCTTACAGAATATTGGAGAAGGGTGAATGGAGATGATCCGACTGCTGTGACGTTTCCGAGACCCGTCCCCATACAGCCTAGGCGAGTCGATGAAGCTGGCAGTGTAGAAACTCCGGCGCCCCCTGCACAAAAGAAAAAATCAAAGAAGAAACGCACACCGGTTGAGGTAGAGTCATCCCGTCATCGTCCGGATCAAGATTCGTCTGTTCCTACTTATGACCGAGCCTTGCGGACATTAGAAGAACGCTTTAAAAAGCGCGAGGAAGAGCTGTTAAAGAAAGTGGATGAGCGGTGGAAGTTGCGGGAGAAAAAAAAATTCGGTAAAGTTGGAAACTGATCGAAAAAGTGTTCGGCGCCGGCAAGAGCCAGGGGAGGATGTTGAGGACAATCCGGTGGAGGAAACATCCGCACCGCAGGGGAGGATTATCACAGTACATCAGTGGCCGAGCTGGAATGAAAGAAAAGATCAACCACAGGAAGATGAGGATTGCACGGCGCTTGGCGATGCAAATCCCTGGGATGCGGCGGCTCGAATGGTTCATCGGGGATTTGATCAGGGCCGACATAACATGTACGAGGAGAGAGATGTTTGGGTCCCTAGACGTTGGGAGCCACTTCCTCGAGTTGAGCCACCGCCTGTACAGGTATTTGACGATTGTTAAATAATTTTTATTTTTTTCATTTGTTTATGTGTGTTTGTCATATATGCAGCAACAACAGTTTATCGGTTCTGACTTCTTTGATACGGAGGATGTACGACAAATGTATGAAAGTCAAGCTCCGGAACAGAGAATTGAAGAAAGCCAACATCCGGTACTAACTTTATTTTAAGATTTATTTTTAATTATTTTATTAATACATCATATTTGCATTTTACAGCCCTTATTGACTCCACGAGAGAATCCTTCTAGAGCTCCATACATGGTAGATGCCGGTGACGTTTTGAGGAGAAATTTTGAGGGGTTCATGGCCACTGGTGTTTCTGCAAAGATTACGGTGTCGCAACATGACCTCTCGCATGATTTTTTCAACAACATCCTCAACGTTAAGTCCGACATGGGGCAGGCGGAGGTTGATTTGTACTTGTCCTACCTTCGTCAACGGCTTGAGGTGTACAAGGACCGCGACGTGTTGGCTACTCCTGATTCACGCTATACGGTTATAGCAGGGTCGTCAGTTTTTGTAAGTGTTGTTTTTTTAATATTTATTTTTTTTACTAGTATGATTTTCACGATAATGTGTTTGTTTTTCAACTAGACAGCGCTCGCGGACGCATGAAATACAAAAATCTATGAGCCCGATAGCGATTTCCATGAGCGCTTCGAGATGAACTATGAAGGTTGGATACTGTTGGATATGAGTCAGTAGATGATACTCAGCTGTTCGTGGTTAAAAGAAAATTGGGGGAAATCATAGTAGTACTATGGAATTGAAGATCCCAAAACCGAGCTGATATCAGTAGTTCAGTGTGTCGTTAGGATTAGCTGATGTATATGTTAGACTTGTTGTAATCGTTTTTATATTCTTGTCTAAGTCCTGTACAGGGTAATTGTTGAACTGATCTTCTGTCGAAGATACTTTTCAGAACCCCACGTCATCAGTGTAATCGCTTGCGTTCTTCAGTCATCAACTGAGTAGACCTCAGTAGAAGCCAATCCAGCAGCTGATAAGTCATCAGCAGAAGAACTCATGCAAGCCCAGTACCTTCGCAGTCGCCAGCTGACTTACTCAGAAGTTACATTCCTTGTCAGCCGACTCAGTCGACGAAGATAGAGACTTAGCAGTCTACTGTATCCGACATAAAGCGACTTAGCTACTTAAGTCTTTTCGAAAGTTCAGCAGAAGATCATACGAGGTTGTTTGAACGGTCAACTCTGACATTCTCACCAACCACAAACCTCGACCAATGAGAAGCCGACAACGCCTTACCTCGCTCCAAACGGAAGAAAGTCTGCTCTCATGTACGGTAATTAACCGCCCCGCCGCAACAAGTTCGAATTAATGGCCGTTTTCTTTGGAAGCTTGTGACACGTGGCATCGTCGTCTCCAACGGACATATGCCATAGCTCACAGCTATAAATAGAGAAGATTTCGAAGCTCCACTAGCGCAAAGCACGAAATTAAAAAAGGGAAATTGCTCAAGCTCTCAAACACTCTAGCAACTCAATCAGAACATCCGACTAAGAATCGCATTTACTAGAATATTTTTGTGGTTCTTCTCTCTAGAGTCTTTAGATCCCTTTCTTCTCTACCTAAGCTCATTGTCAGATTTATAGCTTAGATTCGAAGGAGTTCATTTTTAGTGAACTGTTCTTATTGTAAGAACTCCTTCATTAGTTGGAGAACTGTTTTCGCTCCCTTTCGAACTTAGGTTTGAATTGTAAAGTCGCTAAGGACTATAACTTAGAAGGATCTGTCCTGTGCACAGTTTCCTTGCTGAGACTTGCTCAGACTAATCAACAAGTTATCTTGCTCTGTTCAGGACTGTGGACGTAGGATCTTGCGTATCCGAACCACGTTAAACTGCTTGTGTTCTTTACTGTTTTATTGCATACAAACCTTTGAAAATCATAAGTTTGCATAAAACGTATTTCTAAAATCGCACAGCCAAAAGAATTTAATCTGCGAAAACACGTTTTCAAAAAGAGACAAACTCCGGGCCCCACACTTATCCGCACACTTAAGTCTCCGACTGAGTTTCGAAGTACTGACAAAAGTCAATAGGAGAGCTCGATGAGCGACTCACTCTGTCCCGTGATCGAAGGTTTATTTGGCACTGTTCATCAGTTGCAACCAACAGCTTCAGCTGACCTTCACCGAGAAAAAGAAACGGTACTCAGGTGTATTCAACCCCCTCCCCTCTATACCTGATATTTGTCTCCGGACCAACAGATACCAAATCCGGGTTTGCTCGAGGCCGTGTTTGGAGTGGATCAAGGAATTGGCGGTTCACGGATTCCGTGGTTCAATGCAAAATTTGTAAGTGCTAATATTTTATTATTTTTTAACGTGTACTAATTTTTATGTTCGAATAGGTAATTTTTCCGGTGTTGGCCGCCGCGCATTGGGTAACTGTCCGCCTGTGCATTGAGTAACTGTCCGCCTGTGCATTGAGTCCTGGACTTTGGAACTTTATGACTCACTCAACAAAAAGGCCGACGCACATATTTTTGAAGTGAGAAAACAAAATCTAAAGCCGCTCCGAAAGCTCATTGGACGATTGCTAGATGTAAGTTATCTAAAATACTTAATTTTCAATAGATTATATGTAAGTTATCTAAAATACTTTATTTTAATAGGTTTCTAGTTATTGGATGACAAATAAGTTCAACTTGACGCATTCGGGCTGGCGGAGTCCCAAATTCATCTTGATGCCGCAGACAGAACAATTCAAGCAACCAGATTCGAACAGTTGTGTCCCATTTACATGTATGGCAATCGAAAGACTCATCAGTGGATACCCTACACCAAAGTGGGGTAATCAGAAGACCAACATCAGAAGATATCGGGAGTGGATGGCGTGGAAATGCTTCGAACAATGCTACTACGAAACCACTCATTCCGATGATTAAATGAATGTATTTTGTAATTTCGAACAATTATAATCTTGTATTTTGTAATTTCGAACAATTATAATACTTGGAACAATTTTACGATTCCATCGGAAAATGACTTTTTTTTCCTTGTTCTCGGCCGAGGGCCGATGGAGGGCTACGATTCCATCGGCCTCGGCCCCTTTCATCCGAGGGCCGACGGCCGAGAGCCGAGGGCCAAAGGCCTAAGGGCGAATGGCCGAGGCCCGAAGGCCGAAGGCCTAAGGGCGAATGGCTGAATGGCCGAATGGTGAAGGGCCGAAGGCCGATGGCCGAATGGCCGAAGGCCTAAGGGCGAATGGCGAATGGTGAAGGGCCGAGGGCCGATACGGTAACTACGAAGAAGTAAACATATTACGATGTCAAAAATTAAAAAAGTCCAGAATATAGGAAAATAGAGAACAAGGCCGCTTCACTCGTTATTTCCCGTTCCAACATTGGGGCATCTTCTCCTTGTGTGACCTTCATCTCCATAATTACCACATTTTTTTCGACGGCGAGTTCTTGAAGTACTGCCTTCAGTTCCGGAAGGTCGACGGGTATTTCTCAGACGTCCTGCTTGACGCATAATCATTGGTGGAAGAACAATAATGTCCTCTATTTTCGGTGGGACACCCCACTCATTCCGAGGAGGTAACAGATTAACTACACCGGCATATATTGCCTTCCACGTCACCGTCGTATAATAATCATTAATATGATTATATAAATTCTCTCGGTGATGATACAAAACGGCAACAACATGACTACACGGCAATAGGTCGATTTGCCAGACACCACATTCACACATTTCATCTTCAAGATTTACCCTCCACTGTCGGTCACCTTCGTCGACCTTGTATTTATTAGAAGTCACCTGGGTAACCGTAAACCTCCGTGCCAACTCAACTTCATTCCGCATCCTCAACTCACAAGCCTTAGTCAATGGATTGTTTCTGCAAATTGCTTTTACTCGTCGTTGATCGAACCATGACTCTATCATATGACGGATTGCCTCGAGCTTAGCAATAATTGGAAGTCGTCTAGCCTCCAACAATCGAGAATTTATTGATTCTGCAGCATTCGATGTCAGTAGACTATAACGACGGCCTTTACTGAAAAGTCTCGACCACTTCTCCGATCCGATTTCCATCAATTTTTCGTAAATTCCCGGTTTCCCCCGACGGATGGCGTTCATTGTGTCATGGAACTCTGTCGACCGATAAGCATAAGCTGCTCGATAGAACGACCGGATTACCCACTCACCGTGCCTCGCAAGCTTATTCGAAAGATGGTAGTAACAAAGTTCGTGTTGTGCGTCTAGGAAAACCACACTTACCGCATTCGCTATGCTTTTATGTTGGTCTAAAACAATGACTAAACTGTCATCCGTTGGAAATGCGGCTCTCAGTCGCATCATAAACCACATCCATGAAACATTATTTTCAATGGGACCTACACCAAAAGCGAGTGGGAATATTTGCTCGTTCGCATCAAAAGTAGCTGCGACGAATAATATTTCCTTGTTTCTCCCTTTCAAATGGGTACCGTCCACCACAATAACCTTCCGGAGGTTGGTTAACCAAGGGGCTCACAATACATCAAGCGCCATAAATAAATGTCGGAAACGACCATCCTCACCAACATCGAGATCCGTATACGTTCCCGGATTAGTTAGTTCCAACAAATGCAGATATTTAGGCAGTTTGCTGAACGAATCAGCATGCCCGCCGTAAATCATCGAAATAGCTGCGTTGCGCGCTCGGAGGGCCACCCCGTACGTTGCTTGCATTCTAAATTTATCCAACAGATCAGCCTGAATATCAGTCGGTTTCATTAACTTACTTTGACGGCGCATTTTACGGGCTATATAAGCAGCTACAGCCTTCGACCTCACATTTCGTTCGCCTAGCCCGGATAAATCAGTTGTACAATTGTGCTCCACAACCCATTTACTAACCTCCCAACACGTCTAACCTCTACAGTATGCCCGTAGCTCGAATGGACAATCAACATTTCTTCTGCACAAAATATTCCAAGCGATAACTACTCGAACGTTGCACTCTGAAATCCGCACCGTTTTCCAAATGGAATAGAGCGACAGCAGCATAAAGTTCGTCTTTCGAGCTGAACATCAATCCTGCCCGCAAACTTCCCTCTACAACAGTATTCAAGTTCCGCGCCGCTAATGAATCGGCAACATCAAGGGGAACAATAGGAAGTAGCCAGTTGCTTGCTGCTTCTATGTTATCGTATACAATCTCCTCATTTGTTCGAGAACTATTGACTGGAACTAGCAAAGACATAAGTTGACTTACGCCACCCTCCCTCCGAATCCATGCAGTAAAATCTTGTAACGAACAATTAATCAAGGCAGAAGGTATATCTTCATCCTCTTCATCATCAGATGATGAGTCCAAATCCGCCTCATCATCTGAATCCGACTCCACAAGAACATTCCTTTCGGGAGCCCGTCCGCCATCATTACTTCTACTTCCTTGCCGCGTAAACCAATTAGGACCCCCGAAATTACAATTATCTTCAGGAAATTGATTCTGGTTCGGGACACCAAATGCAGGATTTTGCACTTTAGGATACACAACAAACACAACCGGCTCTATGTCGATAGAGAACAATAACATAAGATCAGTATCATGATCCAGAATGGCCTTCATCATCCTGCCGGTTCTTCGAGAAGCAGCAGTATAGTAAATGAAGTAGTTGAACGGAAGGGAATAAGCATTGAGCCACCGATCAATACTTTGTCGAAGATATTCGAGCGAAATATTGTTTGATGGAATGTAAACCATGAACTCATTGCCACCGACATAATTCGACTCTGCATCGAATTGACCGTTCAATTTCACAATAATTGATCAATAATCGGCCATTTCTATCAAGTTGATGTGAAGAATTGAGAAGAGTGGAAGTGAAATGAGGAAATTTTTCGTTGATTCAACCAAATCAGTCATTCTACGTCTTATAAGAAATTTTCCAGTCAATTTTCACGTGATGATCGGATTCGTGTAGTCATTTCACCATCGGCCCTCCCATCGGCCCTCATTAACGTGCATGTGACTGTTATATCCGACTAGTCATTTCAACAGATAAAGCTGAATTAAAACTGCACCTCCCACATGCCTTCGATCGACCCTCCATCGGCCCACCATCGGCCCCCCTTCGGCCCTTCTGTACGATTGCAGGAAAAGCCATGCATGTGTCGTGTCGAATGCTGTGTCGAATCCCGTCTCGAAGAAAGGAATACAGGGCCGATGGAGGGCCGATTGAGGGCCGACGGATAACCACATTCGGCCCTCCTTCGGCCATCACAACAATGGCTCGGCTTATGGGATGTTCGGCTTTCGACCTTTCTCCTCTCGGCCGATGTCGGTAAGGGCCGATGGACACCACCAGTCGGCCTCCCTTCGGCCCTCAAAGCCGATAATTTCATCACATCAAGTTAAGTGGCTCGGCCGATGGGGAGGGTTCGGCTTTTTTCCTCAGGGCCGATGGGGGGCCGATGGACTCCCCCCATCGGCCATGCGCCGTATAAAGACAAAATGGCTATATTTGTGTTTTATTTTAGTGGGCGACTATATTTGTGTTTTGACTACTACTGTGCGGCTACTGCTGCAAATGCCTCAATTCTAATTTCTTCACACCAACAACTCTTCGAAAACTGTGTCCATTTATTAATACAATTAAAACTCATAAAATACATATTTTAACAAAGTTTCTTAATCTCCGTGCCAGAACCAAACAGAATAGTAATAACGGGACAGAAGGAATATATTTTAAGTAATGGTTATGAGATCTCATTGTCATAAAAAAAATGGAAACAATATAATTAATTTGAATTGCTTTGTATCATTTTAAATCACTAAATGTACGAAAGCGGAACACTTATCCAATATTTTCATATTTCTCGTCTTATTTAACAAAAATATACCCTACTATGGTTGTTAACCTTAGGAAATTTATTTTCTTTAATTAACATATTTTGATCTTTAAATATCATAAAAAAGTTGCAAGAAAAGAAGAATACTTTTGAAAGTATAAAGAACTTTGGTTCTTGTGCAACAAGCTTGATTGTAATGCTTATCTTAATCAAGTATTTAATTATAATTATATGTATATATTAATTATATTCGTCCATACCCATTAAACAATTGGGTGAAGCTAGGTAATGAAATGTGGACCACTTGAAGCGGCACGATAAATTGGAATCTATTACAGTGTTGCATGTTCTCGAGAAATTTGAGTGTGTCTATGATACATGATACACAAAATTAATGTTTGGTCGATTTAAACATATGTATTTGATTGAGTATTAATTGGGTAGTTGCATAGTAATAGTAGGCCACGTTCTAAGTTTTTTGGGAGCCGCTTTTGGGTTGAAATTTTGGGTTATGGAGGGAAGACCAATCCCCAGCTAGGGTTACAAGTTGAGATTGATTAATTGCGTATGAATTTTTTAGGAGCTTAACTTAACAACAGCCGACCAAAGTTGTAGTCAACACGTGAAGGGGGGGGGATGATCTCTCTCTCTCTCTCTCTCTCTCTCTCTCTCTCTCTCTCTCTCTCTCCACCTGCTTCCCTCAGCAGCCTGCTCTTTGTCTATGACAGTAGTTTATGACAAATAAAAACTAATTAACAACTTAATGAAGCTTACCAGAAAGATTCTTATGGGATAATGCTGATTATTGAGTAAAAGCAAAGATTCCCACATAAATGGAAGAGCTTATTATTTATGTAATAGGTAATTCTGCAATTTCATGTGCATCATCAAATTTTTTTTTAATAAGAAATTCGAAACCGCTACATATAAGATCATTCGTTTACGTGTGCAACATGCTAATATGAATTGAACTTACGTATTTAATTACAAAACAACTTATTCTAGCTTCTACTAGATCATCCTGAAAGTACGAATAATCGAATATAAAAAATTTTATTACTCAAAACTGGATTCAACTAAAACTCACCGGCTATTTTATCTAATAAAAGTAATATCAAAGAAAATCACCTTTAAATTTGAATATGATTTGTATCTTGGAAACGTCGGACTTTTATGAAGATCGATCTGTACTAATAACTCTAAGTTGTCATTTTTTTCTTCAACATTATTAAAGTTGTTAACTTGTTGAAATCTTTGTGTCTTGTAAAAGTAGTTAGTTTTGAAGACAAATGACAGGACTTGATAAATAATTGTCGAGAAAAATATTTTAACCAGACGAAAGAAAGCAAAATGATTGCAATTACATGATTATTTACAGCAACATATAATGTTAATTATTAAATCAAACCAAGGACAACATTCCTAATAGACTCTTCTATTTTTCATTCTATTACTTTTTTTTAAATGAAAACATTATTTTATATTTAAAGAGATTTACTTCGTATGTGAATCTGAAATTAAAACATATATTTTAAATTAAATAAAAAGAACCCTGATTCTCATGCTGGATTTTGTACTTTAATCTTAACTTTAAGAAATATAAAGAGAATGATGTCTGGAAAAGTTTTAAGGTAAATAATTAAGTATGTTTTAATTAATTAAATTTGTAAGCACAGTTTTGGTATTGTTTATTAAAAGGTTATCCAGTAGTAATTATAATGAACGCAACTGTTGAGGAGAAAGCAAGCAACCATCTGGTTACAGATATTTGTGTCTGTAAATTATCAACTCAACCATTAGCAGAAGACGACTCAAAATGTCACAAATGTTTCTTCCCTTTTTTGGAAAGCCATTTTATAATGTGTCACAAATATTATAGCACTGTAACATGAGATCCGAATTAATTTGATTGTTTGCTTTAAATAATGAAATATGAGATAATTAACATTATGTAGTTTAGTTGGTATTTTCATTCCTAGGTGAGTAGTTTAGTGTTTAATTCCCATTACGATCAATTTAATGTAGGGATATGAGTCAGTGGTCTAGTAGATCATTGCTAAGGGGGTACATAGAATTTGACTCAGTAGATGTGTATTGATATGAGTCAGTAATTTATGTAATCTTCAGGGACGCCTTTGTAATATTTGTTATGAGGGAAATTGTAGTGATACTAAATTGTATGGTTATAGAATTAAAGATCCCAAAACCCCGTCCTGATCTCCTGTGTGTGTTTGAACCGTTTTGATGTAATAGACTAGACTTGTTTTGAGCGTTTAAATTATTTTAGTCTAAGTCATATGAGGGGTATATTGTTGGACCGAACTTCAGTAAAGAAGTTAAAGTTCTAGAACCTCAAGTCATCGGTTCAGTAGAGCTCAGTAGTCTTCAGAGTCAAAAGCTGACAGCACTCAGTAGAAGATTCTCATCAACAAACGTTTTAAGAAGACTCAGTATGATCCCTGATCTACTGATTAAGTGAAGAGCTCTGTTGATCGTCTTCGAGTCAGAAGCTGACTACACTCAGTAGAAGATCCTTTATGAGCCGACTCAGATGAAGACTCAGTACAATCAACATTGATCTACTGATAGGCTGCACTCAGTTGCAGGCCGTACGAGGAAAATCGACTGTCCAATCTTTATCAGTCGAATGTCAGCAGAGAATATTCAGTATACGAGGTTCAGAGAGTCAACTCAAGAAGAAAACTAATGTCTGACAAGTCTCACCTACCACAAACCTCGACCAATGAGAAGCAAGCCGAGCTTACCTATTCTGACACAAAAGCTGCTCTCATGCACAGAACGCAACCACTCTCTGCGGCGACATTTTGAAAATATATGGCAGTTTTCCTTGGAATTTTGTAACACGTGTGCCTGGGTCACAACTATAAATAGAGAAGAGTTTTCAAGCTCAACACACGGGACATCAAAGGAACACAAGCTTACAAGCATACAACTCCCTAGCGCACTCAAAGCCAATCCAGCGAAGAACTTACTCACTGAATAGCCTTAGTTCTTCTCTCTAGAGAATCTTTAGTTCCTCTTCTCGATCTAAGCATTCATTGTAATATCTTAAGCTTAGAACCTTCGAAGAAGTTCACATTTTGTGAATTGTTCTTATTGTAAGAACTCCTTCATATTTGGAGATCATCCCCTCCCCTTCAAACTTTGGTTTGATTTGTAAAGTCGCTAAGGACTATAACTTAGAAGGGTTTGTCCAATGCACAAATTCCTTGCTGAGGCTTGCTCAAATTAATCAATAAGACCTCATGCTCAGCAGGACCGTGGATGTGGGATCTTGCGTATCCGTACTACGTTAAAAATTGCTTGTGTCGTCTACTATTTTATTGCAGTGTGTTCAAACTGTTTACAAAATAATCCTTTGCATGAAACTGACTTGAAAAGTGCACTAGCCAAAAACGATTTTGGTTTGCATAAAAACGTTTTTAAAGAGACGAAGTCAAACGGGCCCCACACTTATCCGCACAATATTCTGCGACTGAACTTCTCATACTGACTTTAGTCAGTAGAAGGAACTCAGCAGCTGAATCACTCTACCCAGCGATCAGAAGAATTATCTGGCACTGAACTCGTTCAGTAGCAAATCTCACCAGTTAGTTGACCTTCGCGTTTGAGGAAAAACTTGCAATCAGGTGTATTCAAACACCCCCCTACACCTGATACTCGTCTCCGGACCAACATTTAATAATAATAATAATAATAATAATAATAATAATAATAATAATAATAATAATAATAATAATAATAATAATAATAATAATAATACATATATACTACTTAGTTCAAAATATAGCTATGGATATTGATTATATATTTTTATCTTTATTCATGGAGGAGGAGAGAGCTTACATTTTTTACTACTATAAAATGAAAATGGTGGATTGTGCGGTGGGGGATTCAATATAAGCCAGTGTGGCTCGCATGCATGGCCCAATTTGTTCATGTAGCCTTGTTTAGGGGTGTTAGTATCTCTTGAAATTGGATTTAAGTTTAGGAAGATTTCTTCCTATTTTGAAATAGGTTGATTCGTTCGAATATATTTATTTAGATTAGTTTTTCGAATTTAGGATCACTAATATACATATATTTCGTATAAGTTTTTAATTTTACCATTAACTTGTATAAACTATTAAAATTTTAAAATGTAAAATTTCAAATTAAAAAACTGAAAAACTGAGAACATAAAAATAATAATGAAGGACGAAAAATAAAAAAATACCGATGAAAAATAAATAATGAATTAAAGAAAAAAAATGAAAGAATGAAAAAAAGAAATGAAAAAAAGAAATGAAAAAGATGCAGAATGAATAATGATAAAATTTTAAAAAAAAAGAATTTTTAAAAGTGGTAGGAAATTAAATTTGGGATTTGAAGTAAAACCACCAAATAGCAGGAGATTGGAGATTTTTAAACTTTTGAATATCATTCCAAAACTTTGATTTCGATAGCCTTGATCCAAACACCATTTATAAGTTTCATACTAATTCCTAATTCTAAACCCTTCTCACTGAACTCCCCCTTATTTTCGTGAGGGGGAAATATTGAAATGTAGGGAATCATATTTGATGCTTGTAAACATCAAAAAAATCCTCAAAAAACAAGGAAACGGGCCTAAAATATCAATTCCTCATGAAGAATATCTAGTTTTGCCCATGTTGGAATATCAGCAAAATATTTATTTGAAACCCAATACGCTTCAGCCCATTATGTGTACACACTCTTTGTATATGATATATAAAAAAGGAAATCGTGTTTCTTTGGAATGACATAGCGATTGAGGTGTTTAACCTATAGTCGAAAGGTCATTAATTTAAAATCCATTAAGATCGCTATGTGTGAATCTGTCACTTATGGTCAGTCTAGGATGTTTAGTCCTCCTATGTTGTTTGCAGGCTAGATAGATTACATAAGCGGAGTTTCTCCAATGCGCACTTTGATAGGAACTGCGAGTTACCCTTATATATATATAGGGAGTGGTTCCCGTGTGAATAGTCATTATTGTGTGAACGTGTGAATACTGCACTTTAAAGACAAACGTATTGCACTGTCAAGGTAAATATACTGCACTTTACGTAATGCACTTAAAGACAAATGTACTGCACTTTAAAATGCAATATCTTTGTCTTTAAAGTGCAGTACATTTGTCTTTAAAGTGCAGTGTTCACACGTTCACACGATAACAGACTGTTCACATTTGAACCTCCTCATATATATATATATATATATATATATATATATATATATAGGGAGAGGATCATTTGTGTACACCCCCTTAGAGGGTGAAAAATGAACACATCTACACCTTCCATTTCTAAGATCTAAGGCTATGATAAAATGAATATTATTTAATTAATAATAATCATTGAATTTCATTAAGGGTAATATAGTAATGTTCTTTTATTTTTTATCCACTACTAATCTAATATTTTGATCCCCCACTCTCACACATTTCTCTCTCTCTCTCTCTCTCTCCCATCTCTCTTTCTCGTGTCTCTCTCTCTCTCCTCACTCTTTTTTTTCTCTCTCTATCGTCTCTCTCTCCTTTTTCCTTTTTTTTTTTCTTCTCTCTCGTGTATTTTTATTTGCCTTCTCTCTCTCTCTCGTGTATCTCTCCTCCCTCTCTTTTCTCTCTCTCTCTCTCTCTCTCTCTCTCTCTCTCTCTCTCCCTCATCTCTCTCTCTCTCTCTCTCTCTCTCTCTCTCTCTCTCAATCGTGTATCACTCCTCCCTCTCTCTCTCTCTCATTTATCTATCCTCTCTCTCTTATCTCTCTCTCTCTCTCTCTCTCTCTCTCTCTCTCTCTCTCTCTCTCTCCTTTCGACTGCATTAGATTTTTGCTATAAGAGCATCACGATATGCCTATAAGTGCATCATGATATGCCTATAAGTGCATCAATATTTGTCTTCGAGAGCATTAGATTTCTCAATCTCCTTATTTTTTCTATTTTTTCGTTTTATTCTTTATTTATGTTTACCAATTATTTTGTTTATCTTAGCAATCCTAAAACTGAACTTAATTAGTTTATTACGTTTTTTTTATAAACTAGATGTGATTTTTTAATTTTAATTTGAAGAGTGCATCGAATAACAAAAGAAAGTGCATCACGATATGCCTGTAAGTGCATCAGAATTTGTCTTCGAGAGCATTAGATTTCTCAATCTCCTTATTTTTTTTATTTTTTCGTTTTATGTTCACCAATTGTTTTGTTTGTCTTGGCTATCAAAAAATTGAATTTAATTAGTTTATTACATTTTTTATAAACTATATGTGATTTTTTAATTTTAATTTGATGAGTGCATCGAATAACAAAGGAAAATGCGTTGAATAACAAGGAAATTGCATCGGATAACAAAGTGTTATAAATACGAGTAAACGAAATACGAGAAAAATAAATAAAACAAGAACACAATGAATTTACGTGGTTCGGTCAATAGACCTACGTCCACGGGCGGAGGGAAGAAAATTCACTATAAAAGTGGAGAATACAAATTCGGGTCTCCGGAATATGTTCCTAGACCCAAAAGACTCTTCTAAGATGTGTGTATTTACAACAAGAGGGAAGCAATCTATTTATAAGGGAAAAATAATGATAGACTCCATTATTTTTCCAATGTGGGATAGGAGACTCAAAATCCTTAAAGGATTTGAGCCATAATATAACAAATCTCCACCTTGGCGAAAAATCCCTCAAAAACGAACAAACTCCAACCATGATAGGAAAAACTCCACCTTCTCCACAAAACCCCTAAGGGCATAACTCATCAAGTAAGGCTAACTAAATCCAAGCAATGCTTGAACTTAAAGGGAAGCACCTTCGTCATCATATCAGCAGGATTGTCATGAGTACTAATTTTGCTCACAACTATATCACCACGAGCAACAACTTCAGGTATGAAGTGATAACGCACATCAATGTGCTTAGTCCTCTCATGAAACATTTGATCTTTTGTGAGACAGATAGCACTTTGACTATCACAAAAGACGGTCGTAACCTGCAATTCTTTCTTCAACTCCCCAAACAAACCTTTTAACCAAATAGCTTCCTCACAAGCTTCAGTGATGGCCATATACTCAGCCTCTGTAGTGGATAATGCAACGGTACTCTGCAAAGTAGACTTCCAACTAATAGCACAACCACCAATGCTGAAGATATAACCCGTAAGAGATCTTCTTTTATCTAGATCACCGGCAAAATCTGAATCTACATATCCGACAACTCCATCACTAGTCTTTCCAAACTTCAGACAAACGTTACTAGAACCTCTCAAATAACGAAAAATCCATTGAACTCCTTTCCAGTGTTCTTTTCCAGGATTTGCAAGGTATCTACTAACAACACTCACAACATGTGCTAAATCCGGACGTGAACATACCATAGCATACATGAGTGACCCAACAACACTAGAATATGGAACTCGTGACATGTAGTCAACCTCCTCATCTGATTGTGGCGACAAAGCAAATGATAGTCTGAAATGAGATGCTAACGGAGTACTAACCGGCTTTGCATTCTGTATGTTGAACCGATGAAGAATTTTTTCAATATACCCTTTCTGACTTAGGCATAATGTACCTGTTTTTCTATCTATAATAATCTCCATACCAAGTATCTTCTTTGCAGCTCCTAGATCCTTCATATCGAACTCAACATTGAGCTGGATCTTCACCTTCTTAATCTTCTCTTGACTGTTTGCAGCTATCAACATGTCATCAACATATGATAGGAGATACACAAATGACCCATCTTCGCCAACTCTGTAGTAGACACAACTATCTGAAGCACTTCTCTTAAAGGCATGAGTCGTCATAAAATGACCAAACTTCTTATACCACTGCCTCGGTGACTGCTTCAAACCGTAGAGTGATTTCTTCAAGAAGCATACATAGTCTTCCTTCCCAACAACTGTGTATCCCTCAGGCTGCTGCATGTAGATGTCTTCATCTAGATCTCCATGCAGAAATGTTGTCTTCACATCAAGCTGCTCAAGCTCCAAATCATGCTTAGCAACAATACCAAGTAAAGCTCGTATTGAAGTATGCTTCACCACCGGAGAGAATATATCATTGAAGTCTACACCGGGAACTTGGCTATAACCTTTAGCTACCAATCGCGCCTTGTACCTTACATCTTCAACTCCTAGTGTTCCTTCCTTTTTCTTAAATACCCATTTGCAGCGAACTGCTTTCTTACCTTTAGGTAGCTTCACTAGGTCCCATGTACCATTCTTGTGAAGCGATTCCAACTCCTCTTGCATAGCACCAATCCATTTTGCAGAATCCTTAGAAGTAATTGCCTCCTTGTATGTGGAGGCTTCCTCACAAGACTCAACTTCCTCAGCCACATTCAAAGCAAAAGCAACCAAATTACTTTCAATGAATCTTTCAGGACGCTTTATCACACGTCTTCCTCTATCTTTTGCAATACAGTGCTGTGGAACTTCAGGTGGTGGTTCTTGATCTGAAATCGAATCTTCTTGAGAAGTTGCCGCAGATTTTGATTCGATCTCCACCTCAACTTGTGAACTAGATTCTTGCGGAGCATCAATGCAAGAGTCTTTAGGTGCTGCAGCGTGTATCATCGAACTTTCATCAAATATAACATCTCGACTGATGATAACCTTCCTTGTTTCTGGACACCAAAGTTTGTAACCCTTCACGCCATGTTTATAGCCTAGAAAAATGCACTTCTTCGAACGAGGATCCAATTTTCCCTGCACATCATGCACATACGCGGGACAACCAAAAAACCTCAAATCAGAATAGTTTGGTGGAGTACCAGACCATACCTCTTGTGCAGTCTTCTTGTCAAGTGCAGTAGAAGGAGATAGATTGACAAGATGACAAGCCAAATTTGCTGCTTCAGCCCAAAAACTCTTCGGTAGACCAGAATTGAGAAGCATGCAACGCACCTTCTCCATCAACGTTCTGTTCATCCGTTCGGCTACACCATTCTGCTGTGGAGTATGACGAACGGTGTGATGTCTCACAATCCCTTCAGCTTTGCATAGAGAATTAAATTCGTCGGAACAGAACTCAAGACTATTGTCTGTACGAAGACGTTTCACAGACCTCCCCGTCTGCTTTTCTATCATAACTTTCCACTCCTTGAAAGTGGAAAACACTTCACTCTTCTGCTTCAGGAAGAAAGCCCAAACTTTTCTTGAGTAATCATCGATAATAGTCAGCATATAACGTGCACCTCTATTGGAGGGCACCCTTGACGGACCCCAAACGTCAAAGTGGATGTAATCCAAAATACCTTTTGTATTGTGTGTTCCTTTAGAGAACTTAACTATTTTCTGCTTACCTAGAACACAATGTTCACAAAACTTCAATTTGCTGATGCTCTGTCCATCAAGAAGTCCTCGTTTGCTTAGTTCAATCATCCCATTTTCACTCATGTGGCCTAGACGCAAGTGCCACAATCTCGCTGTCAGTCAGTGACGTGGTAGCAACTGCAGCATCTCCCGTGACTGTGGAGCCTTGCAAGACATGCAAATTTCCAGTTTTTCTATTTCCCTTCATCACTACAAGAGAGCCTTTGCTAACTTTCAGAACTCCATTTTCACCAACATACTTTTACCCTTTAGCCTCAAGGGTATTGAGTGAGATAAGATTCCTCTTTAAGTCAGGTACGTGTCTGACATCTTCAACTGTTCGGACTACTCCATCGAACATCTTAACTTTGATGGTTCCAATCCCTGTAACCTTGCAAGGTGCATCGTTTCCCATAAGCACAACTCCTTTTGTAACTGATTCATATGTAGAAAACCAATCCCTATTGGGACTCATACGATATGTGCAACCAGAATCTAGAATCCATTCATCACGATGCTCACGAACCAAGTTGGCAGCAACAAGAAGATCACCGTCACTTGAATCTTCATCAGCTACTCCGGCCTCACCAATTTCTTGTTCCTTTTCCTTTGTTTGTGTTTTCCTGATTTATCACCACCAGCCTTGTCATTTGGATTCTTCTGGTTCCTTCTCTCTAATTTCCAGCATTCAGATTTGATGTGACCGGGCTTGTGGCAATAATTACACTTAATGCGAGGATTCCTTGATTTCGATCTCCCTTTTCTTTCACCACCAGAACTTCTTTCTTGTGGCCTTCCTCGAGCAATAAGACCCTCTCCTGAATCCTCAGAATTACTAACAAGTTGCTTCATTTTCTCTTTCGAGAATAAGGCATCAAAAACTTCATCAAGCGTCAGAGTATCACGACTATACAAAATAGTATCACGAAACGTACTATAGGATGAAGGTAATGAACACAATAACATCAAAGCCAAATCCTCATCATCATACTTAACTTCCAAAGCTTCTAAATCAGCAACAGTTTCTTTAAATGCTAAAATATGCTCTTGTAGGGACGTACCTTCTACCATATGATGAGAGTAAAGACGTTGCTTTAGATGTAACTTACTTGTGAGACTCTTGGTCATGCACAATTGTTCCAGCTTCAGCCATAGTCCAGCAGCGGTTGTCTTTTTCAGACATCCTGCAAAATTTGATTTGATAGATGAAGGTGTATGTGGGAGAGAGCCTTACGATCTTTCTTTTTCTTCTCCTCATTTGTCCACGAATTGGGCATTTTTTCAAATCCCAACAAAGTCTCGTCCAAATCCATATGAGCGAGAACTGCGCGCATCTTCACTTGCCATAACGAAAATTTGGTGTTCCTATCCAGCAGCGGAATATCGTACTTCATACTCGCCATCGTAAAACCAAGTGCTCTGATACCACTTGTTATAAATACGAGTAAACGAAATACGAGAAAAATAAATAAAACAAGAACACAATGAATTTACGTGGTTCGGTCAATAGACCTACGTCCACGGGCGGAGGGAAGAAAATTCACTATAAAAGAGGAGAATACAAATTCGGGTCTCCGAAATATATTCCTAGACCCAAAAGACTCTTCTAAGATGTGTGTATTTACAACAAGAGGGAAGCAATCTATTTATAAGGGAAAAATAATGATAGACTTCATTATTTTTCCAATGTGGGATAGGAGACTCAAAATCCTTAAAGGATTTGAGCCATAATATAACACAAAGGAAAGGGCATCACGAACAGTATACGTATTATATTTCGTGTCCTACGACTTTCATATCCGAAGAGAGAGAGAGAGAGAGAGAGAGAGAGAGAGAGAGAGAGAGAGAGAGAGAGGGAGGAGAGAGACGAGAGAGGGAAAAAATAGAGGGAGGAGGGAGAGAGACGAGATAAAAAACAAAGAGAGGGAGGAGAGAGAGAGAGAAAAAAAAGGAGGGAGGGAGAAAAAAAATTGGGGTTTAATTTGATGGTGGGGGATTAAGGAAAATGATTACTAATTTAACCTTTAGATATTAAAAATAAAGAAAAAAACTTATTTTATAATTAAATAAGTAAAAATTCTAGCTATCTATTGTTAAAATCTAATGATGTAGAAGTGTTCATTTTTCACACTCTAAGGGGTGCTGACTAAAAAACCACTCCCTATATATATATATATATATATATATATATATATATATATATATATGACCTAGTACGTGTGAATGACATAAGCTTTTATGATTCTCATAATTTGTGTTTTTATGTTTGAATGAAACACAAAGAAATTGTACATTTTGGTCGTTAGATAGTGAGGAAAATGCTCAATAATTCACGTTGGGGTCCATGTAGCTTTGGACACTGCAAATCTAGTGACTAGTCACTTCCTGGAAATTGCTACCACTAATTTCATGATACATCACACAGCTCTTGTCTTTTAAAAGTCCAACACCACAAACAAACAGTTTCTTAATAAACTTGTAGACTATTGTAAGATTTATTCGAGTATAGAAATACAATCTCAAAGAGTGTTTAATAAATTTCCCTCATCACCTAAAAAAAATTATTCGGACTTAGTAAACTATTTTTCAAGAAAAGATCCACCATTAAAAGATAAACAATACATAGACAGCATGATATGTGAACTAGTTAAACGTACACTCAAATCTCCAGACTAATCGAAATTTGATACAACACATAATTGGTATATACAGTTCAAAAACAACCTTGAATTTAAGCCTAATATCCAGCAGTCATCATAACCTTAAACTCCTCAAAACTCACAAATCCATCACCATCCATATCCACCCCTTTGATCATCTTCCTACACTCTTTAGTACTGCACTTCCCAAACCCAAGTCTCCCAAGAACACTCTTCAACTCCTTAGCAGAAATCAACCCATCACCATCACCGTCAAACACTTTGAAAGCTTCCATGATCACACTCCCTCTACAAATCCCACTTTCAGCATCTTCACTCCCATCACTCCCCATAACAATCATGAACTCATCCAAGTCAACAAACCCATCCCCATCACAGTCCATTTCCCTCACAATTCCCTCAGCTTCCTTTGCAGCTTCTTCCTTCTCATGCCCCAAACTCAGCAGGACTTGCTTCAGCTCCAAAGGCGAAAGCTTTCCGTCGCCGTTGGTGTCGATGAGCTTGAAGACCTGCTTCAACTGGCTGGACGCTTCCATGGCTGCAAAAGATGAGGCTAACCAATTCAAGTCAGAAGCTAATTTCCAACTTCTACTTGTTTTTTCCTTGTTGCACACTATCGGAATGTTCGTGAGCCTCTCAAGAAGCTTTCTTGCTCGCCGGAGTTGAGAAATCAGACATAGTTTTGCAGAATCTAGCATGATAAATTAAGGTTGGGGGTGGAGGAGTTGAAATTGTTGGTGCAGTCAAGAAGTGGGAGTGGAATAAGTCATTAAGGATAAGATAAATGGGAAATAAATGATTGAGTCATTTGGACTAAAATTACTTAGCTGTAAGCATGCTATAGATTTTTGCATGTGGAGTATGCACTTATGACAATCTTTAGTATTGCTCTGCCCCCAATGCAATGATTAAACAGCTATCATGTCCATGTCCCTAAAGAAAAAAATAAATAAATAAATAAAACAAATTAAGTTATAGGTAAAGAAACATGTCTCTTTTTCTCCACATAAAGAAGCAAACCAATCATGATGGAAGAAACCCAAGTTAAAGGAGGAGAAACTCAACAGAAATAGATCTCACAAATCTTAAATTTAAATAAGATGGAGTTTGAAACTAAGCGAGATTGCCGGGAAATTTGTCACTTAGCTTTTATGTTATAATGGAGAGTAAGTATTCGGATTTCCGCAAATTAAGGAGCAAACATATATATTTGGCAAAATATATGTTTAACCAAGAGAGAGAGAGAGAGAGAATAATAGTATGGATTGTCTGAAGAAACACGTGAGTGTGAGAAGACATGGTCACAAGATGTACGTACAAGAAGTAAGAGAGATTCCCCAAAGAAACTAGTGAAAACAACATGTGATATGTGATGACGAAAACAATGAGTAGCTTGGTCTTACTACAAGACAAGATCATATAAATAGCCGGTAAGGAAGAATATATTATCAAAATGTACTTGTAATTTGGAGACGTTGAAGTGGTTGCCCGCAAGAATGAAGTAAATCAACAAAACTAGCTATACTTGTCGAAAATGGAGCAGCACAACACTCCAGCTCCTATTAACTGGTCATTCTAAAGGGATCTGAAGTCAATCAATCAATATAGACATATACTACTTCTCTAAAGCTCCGAGCAACAGAGCACTATCGAGCTCAAAAGCGAGGGAAAAAAGGCTTCTCCAAAGCTACATATTTCCTGTAGAGTTGCAATGACAATAGAGCAGGCAACTACAATGTAGAATTGCCGGACCTCTTGGCAGAGATTGACACTCCACTTATAACTAGGAGTCTATCAAGTGTAAGATTCATTCTTGAATCTTAAAAGTTTTTCATCCATCTTGTAGTATCTTAAGATTGACAAGAAAAGAATAGGGTGTATTTATATCATTACTCTCTTAATCATACAACACACGATAGGCACACAAATTAAGAACCTACCTTGATTGCATCAATGTTTTTCTTTTTAATATCAGCAAGTGAATGGAGATTTATTTTTAATTTTGTCAAGAAAACTTCTCTATGAGTTTTCATGGACATTCATGCAGTAACATGTACTACACGACGATATATATCCCTAAAGCAGAGAGCTATCACAACTTCATCATCACTTTGGTCAAGAGGAACACTAAAGGCAGTCAGCAATGGTCCCAACATGCTTCACTCATGAAACTGAGGATCATCGTATCTGTGGCAGGATAATAAACTGACCTGCCATTTCCAAACAAGATGAAGATAATGATGTATAAAGCTCTGCTTCTCTATGCGGCACATCAAGTCTTTCTGACCATTACTTCATTGTTCATCAAAAACCAATGCATTCTAATTTAACTTTTTTTAAGCAAGTAAAGATTTTTAGAATAAATATTTCACAGGAGATAACGAGGAACATGTCAGATAAGAGAGATGATTGGAAGGGAAAAAATAAGCTAATTACTAGCCCAAATTAGTTGCAGTTTCCTAGCCTATCATGCAGACAATTTCAAAACGAAACTTACTCCGGTTTGTGAGCATGAGGTCATCGCTGGTCTCCATACTGTCTTCCCCACGTTTACGGATCACAATGTTTAGCATGCTATCCCAACCTAAAACTCTGTTTGAATGCACAGACTGCTTATGTGGACAACTTATCTTTCTTCATTTTGATCTCACTTCTAGATCATTTCCTTCATCATTCCCACGATTGTTCCATAACAAAATCACCAGCAGACATCTGGAAATACATTTGAAAATATAACAATGCAAGAACTAAAACTCTAAACAAAATCCAATCAACCATCAGTTAACAATTTCCTTCATCAGTTAACAACTATAGGGTTGGTTGTGTGTCAGTGTTGAGAATTATAACAGAGTAGGCAAGCACATACGCTGTATCAGCACTTGTTAAGACTTTTGGATTACATTTGCAGTACTGCTCAGCAAACTTTTTCCATGATGCGATCGGTCTTCTGTGCTTCACCAGGAAACTTAAAGCCCTGTAGAAAGACCCTAATAGCCTCTTCAATTGGCTCTTCTATATTGCCATTTAAGTAAGGGGGATTCTCGGTATCAGAACCACTACCCATTCATTTCAGGGTAGCAACCAAGCGCTTCATAGCTTCTAGTTTCATACTAGCTACTTGAGGCGGCTGAGGTGTACTTGAAACACCAATGGAACACCTCAAAATTACAAATCCAAACCTCTCAAGTATATTGGAATTGTTAACATTACGGTCATAGATGAGGAATATGTCTATCCAGAGCTTTTCCAAAAGGCAAAGGACTGTCATCTTCTGCTGAAAATCAGTTTTGCAAAACATTTTCTAACACTCGAAGGACTATCATACTAAAACATACCCCTCTCTGTTTTCAATCCAGCACTCAAACGTGACACCAAACTGATAAACATGGAGCAAGAGAAGGGTTGAAGCAATGTCTTCAGTAGTGACAAGCATAAGTACTGCTTTACAGCATTTAATAACCTGTTCCAAAACCAGTTTGAGGAGCTGGTAGTGTAGGTGATGATAACAAAAATATCACACAGATAAATCACTTCGTAATTTGTATACTTAGTTTTCAAAACCCTGAACTAGGGTAACTCAAATCTGGAAAGGTTGGTGCAAAAAACCAAAAAAAGGAAAACCATTTAAAATCGAAATAAAACAAAATGAGCAGAAAATGCATATTGGCGTTTATCCTGCATTATCTAATGAAAATTGTGATGGAACCATCCATATCTGCCTTCTCCACTGGTTCCATAAGCTCTGCCACCACAATCAGCCTCCGTTCTCCTAAACATAATAACTAGCATCTGAACCAACGATGCATTGGTGGTCATCTCATTCACCACATTCTGACTACTGAGATATCATATGTATAATTAGGTAGTCGAGGCAATAGCTAACAAGTCCTCACCGACTTGCAGCAGAGTATCGCCATATAGTCGCCACCGAAAAGAAGCGTGATGGCCACCAATTCCGCATTCTCATCCCCCAACTCGTGGCACTTGCACGCGGAATCAAGCCAGTTCGAGAGAAATTCCGCTTACGCTTCGCCTTGTAGATATCCATGGGCGATCATTTTCTGCACCGCATCAATAGCAGGTCCGGTAGTTCGATCAGACGCGGCGGTTGAAATTCTATTGGAAGAGGTGAGTTGCTCGATAACGGTTTTCGACTCAGCGCCAAGCTTGAAATGCTTGCGCCATGAAGCATTTTTTTGCGACCTTCTCGAGCGCAGGGCTAGGAAGGACTTTCTTTGAGCGGGGATCGGCTTAGAACATCTGCGCTGCTGAAGAATTAGCCATCCATAATTATGGATGGATGGATGACACCATGCAAAAAAAACTTGGATGGAGAGAGAAGAATTTTCATTTAAAGTATTGGATGGAGAGAGGGTGTGTTATTGTGGGACCCATTTATTGGATTGTATGCAAAAAAATTTAGGAGGAGAGAGAAGAATTTTCAATCCACATTTTATATGCAGAAAATGAAGCCACATAAATTGGAATCACTCAGATTTTCCAATTCGATCCACAAAATGAAGCAAGTTTTTAAAGTGTTTTTATTTTATAATTATTTATTTATTAGAAGAGTAATAAAAATATTATTATATATTTGTTATTGTTATTAAAATATAATATTTAAAAAAATTTAAATAATGGGACCCAATAAAGTAAAAAAAATTATATGGATGGATGAAGGAATGTAGTTGAGTGTTTAAAAGTTGATTGTTTAAAAAAAAGCTGATGTGACGGAGAGATAATGTGATGGATGTGTGTTTAAATCGATGAGCAATGCGGATGCTCTTAGAAAGAAGCCTTTCTCAAGCTAAAGACTGAACCTACGTGGGTAGTGCCGTAT
The DNA here is from genome assembly GCA_028984105.1 of Lavandula angustifolia. NCBI lineage: Eukaryota > Viridiplantae > Streptophyta > Magnoliopsida > Lamiales > Lamiaceae > Lavandula > Lavandula angustifolia. The sequence goes on from CM054822.1 coordinate 16,358,035, forward strand.
GGACACGGAAAACGAGCAATAGCGGAGGCGTGCAAAGGTGATTTGGACCTAAAGGCTAATCAAATCTCATTACTTTTGCGCACAAGAATTTAGAAAATGGTGGAAAAAAAATTTGGTGTAAAAGTATAAGTGGTGGATTCATTTGTTTAGAGTGGTTGTGGTCCACTCATTTCTTTTCATTTATGGAATATGACTTGTTTAGTGAAACACTCCCGAAATAGAAAATGAGAAACAGAAGAGTATTATTTTTACTCCTTAAAAGTGGACATTAATAAAATTATTGTTCACGGACGTCCCAATCCAAACAAAAACCGACATGCCCTTTTTACCATATTATTCGGCTTAAAGTGTCCGTCTGATTCTGTGTGCCTGAGAGCATCTCCAACCCAACTGCAAAACTCAAAATGCAGTTGGGAAATTGATCCAACCAAGCTGCAAAAAGAACTGCAAAACTCATATTATTGCTATCTTTGTACAGTAACTTGGTTGAAATGAGTTTTTACTGTACAATCTGCAAAGGAGTATTATGCAATTTTGATTTTTGCAATTCTACCCCTCAATTAACACAAATCCAAATAAATTATAACAGAATAACTACCTTCTTGTTGTTTGATTGCAAAATTCACGAAGAACGATAGCAAGAGAGGAAGAACACCATTGTTGAGAAGATTTGTAAAGCTCGCACATTTAGATGTTCAATACCCGCCGTGCTCCAACCAAATTCTGGTGAATGATGATTTGAAATAGCCAACTGGAGTAGTAGGCATAACTGGGTCTCGGTTGAGGGTCGGTTGGATTGGCAGATTTTGGAGAAGGAGAAGGAGAATCGCGAGAGAAAATTGCAAGAGAGGGAGAAGGAGAATCGCAAGAGAGAAGAAGCGAAGATGATTGACAACGAGAATTGCAGATTTTTGAGATGGAGAAGGAGAATCGCAAGAGAGGGAGAAGGAGAATCACGAGAGAGAAGAAGCAAAGATGATTGCGGCGTTTTAACCCTAATTTAACTCTTAATATGTATAAAATTTGATGAAATGGCATTAATTCAAAATATTCATATGTATATATTTGTTCCTATATATGTGTAGAATGTAATAAGATAAGATAATGCTTAGTATATTATTTTATACTCCCTCCGTCCCGTTATTTGTGGCTCAATTGGTTTCGGCACGGGAATTAAGAGAGTAGATGATAAAGTATGAGATAGAGAGTAGATGATAAAGTATGAGAGAGAAGATGAGTAAGATAATGAGAGAGTATGAGAGAAAGATGATAAAGTAGGAGAAAGAATGTAATAAAGTAGGAGAGAGAAGATGATAGAGTAGGAGTAATTTTTTACCAAATTAGGAAAGTGGACACAAATAATGGGACACCCCTTTCAGGGAAGTGAGCCACAAATAGCGGGACGGATGGAGTATTAATTATAAGATTTATCAATAAAAAATCAACGTAGCAAAATAGTAGATATATAAAATAACATTAATTTATAACATAGTATACAATACTTGTTCGGAAAATAAAAATATACAACATACTAGGAATTGAGAAAGACATAAGTAAGACATAACAAGTACAAGACACACAACGATATCAAAATTAAGAAATACATCACAAACCACGAAATTATGACCCCGAACTATAAAATTGATCTAATAATCCGGTATATCGGAACTAGAACCCCCCCATATTGGTAAAACATGGAGCATATCCATCATTTGCGTAAGGATTGGCTTGTTCTTCTTGTTCGGATCTTTTTTTTTATAATACGTGCTTGTTCCGCTCGAACAAATGCAAGGATACTAGGATCGGCTATAGAGCTCAAGTCACAAAGCAAAATCTTATTTTCTTCCTTCGTTTTCTTCAGCTCCTGATTCTTCTACTGACCTTCCAAATGATTTTTCATAAATGCACTTGTTGCCTCCAAATCAGCTTTAAGCTTCTTATTTTCTTCTTCGACAGCTGTAAATCTAGAAGATTTATCGGCGACATCTCTGTCATTTTTCTTAGCTTTCTTCACTCTGATCGGTCTCAATGATGGAGTAGTAGACACATTGTCATCCTCATCAGCTAAGTTCATAAATGTCTAGCCTTGTGTATCCGCAGATGGACTTTCCGAATTAGGAGAAGAATAGACTTGATACGGATGTTTGGATCTCCTAGCACCATCATGAAACTTCGAAAAATATTTTAGTATTTCTCACACATGATCATATTTCCAGCTTGATTTACCATTTCCTTCATCCATGTATAATTTATTGGCTTCACGCATCTACATAAAAGTTAATATAATAAATTAATCTCACATACATGACTAATTAAACATTGAAAAACATAAACTTGTTTGATATTCACAATATCTTCATTCGAAGCACCACTAGGATGTCTACTGTCAATTGTTTTTATGCACGCATGAAGCTTCTTTACTGCTTTCTCAAAAACTTGCATTCTTGCATGCATTATCTACCTGAAAGGAACTCACAGTCGTGTCAAATCGTACTGCTTTCAGTTTACAGGAATTTTCCTTATTTATATATAATATCTTTTTGCATGCATATATTCCCTTCCTAACTATCCACATCGTGTCAAATCGTTCTGATTTATCAAATGCCTTATCATGTGTTCCTTTAGGTTTTGCTGTTTCTTTATTTTATAATATAATAGAAGAGCTTATGTTTAGATTTCAAACAATATTTTACCTGGCAAGCTGTTTTCTTTGTTGTTCTATATACTTCCTCTCCAGTTTGTGTCATGGTTAGAAGGAAGAGAAGTTTGACTATTAGCGAGGAAGTGCCTAAGAGGAAGATAAAATGTGGCGGTTGATCTCTTATTGTAACTTCTTTTGTTACGTTTTTTTCTTCTCTTTTTGTAGTTAGTTTTGGTTTTCACCCTCCTTCGATTAGATTATATTTTTACCTATTACCACTCATATTTCTGTAGTTCCTCATTGATTATTCATCTTCTGGAGGTTTTTACTTAACAATTGGTTTCTATAAGATGTATGTTTCTTAAACATTTCTTTGTATGAAGCATATTCTTAATTATTTTTTGGCAGGTAAGGCCAAGGAAGTAGTGTGTGGAATAAGATATGGTAGATTTGGTTCAATGGTGGAGCAATATGTTGATGTTGTGCGTCCGGGTGACACCACATACAGATCTCCCATTGATGTTATGTTCCTTTCTTGATACTTGCTTTTTAAGTCTGTATTTTAATTTTATTCTTTTTTTGTGGTGTCTTTGCTTTTTTTTTTTTTTTTTTTTGGAGAATATTAGGTATTACGACAACATGATTTGCTTTACGATGATGGATAGTGATATAGATTCAAGTTTGAACAATCGTAGGGGACCGTTTGTGTTTCAAATGCGTGGTTAGAATTACAACAAAACTGGTAGTTTGTTGCCAATGAAGGGAAAGCCTCCAAAGATTTACTCAATTATATATCTATAATACTGAGAATGAACTGCAGAATATGCGATATGTTGTAGAGTGAATTTTAGTTGCTTATGTGTGTTATATTTAACTTGAAGTTTATTGTTCTCTCATAACTTCTTATATTGACCTAATTAGTTTGTGTTTGCAATAGGGGGGGGAGGGATAGTGTTGGTCCCGAGATTAAACGTTCAGGTGTAGAGGGGGGGGGGGGGGGGTGAATACACCTGAAAACAATTTCTCAACTTAAAACGCGAACAGTCCTTTTCAGGAGGATGCCGTACCGAACAGGTTCAGTAGACCAAATAAGTTGTTTTGAATCGCGTGGCAGAGTGGCTGACTTCACTGAGGTCTGCTAGCTGACTTAGATCATAATTCAGTACCGTTCAGCTGAAGTTCAGTATGGTGCGGAAGTGTGTAGACCCAAATTCAGTTGAGTTAGAAAACGTTTTTAAGAAAACTGTTTCAATATATTAGTGCGATCTGTTAAGCTTTGCTGAAACTCAGTTGAATGATTTAGAAAGATATTTTCAGTATGAACAGTAATCAATGCAACAGTAAGAACACAGAACACAAGCAATTTTAAAGTGGTTCGGATCCAACAATCCTACGTCCACTGTCCCGAAAAGATCATGAGGCTATTTTATTATACTGAGTTAGTCTCAGTCGGTTTGTGTACTGGACAAACATTGGTCTTGAGATTTATACTGAGCAAGTCTCAGTTTACAAGATATCAAACTTAAGTGTTTGACAAACTCTCCAACTATGAAGGAGTCCTTTACAATAAGGATCAGTTCAAAGATGAACTCCTTCGTTCTAAGCTATAGATATAGTCTGCTGAGCTTAGGTTAGAGGGAAAGGGAAGGAGAAAGGTGGCTTCTAGAGCGATGAACGGTCAAGTATAGACTTTGGGTTCGTATTCAGTCGCTTGGATACTAGAGGCTTTATGATCTGATTCAGCTTGGTTCCCTATGAGCAAGTATGTCGCCTTTCGCTGGAGATTACTCTTTGAAGTTCTTGCGGAAAGCTTAAGTCGTTTGTGAGTTACTCGTGAATGCTCGTGTGTTCTTCGTTTTCTAGGTCGTGAGCTTCAATTTGAAATCTTCCCTCTATTTATATAGCAGAGACATGGATAGATCCGTTGGAGACGACGATCCATGTGTCTCTCTCTTTTGGGTAGCTAACGGCTCTTTCAAAGTATGGTGGCAGAGTCCTTTCCCTCCATTTATGGAAAGTTGTTGACTTGCAGCTTTAATCAGAAAGTAGACAGCTGGCCGCTCGTCATTGGTCGAGGCTGAAGAAAGTAGGTGAGACAAACAGACTTCAAGGTGGATCTGAAGCTGACTTCTCTATACCTCGTATGACTCTACTGATTTGACTTATGAGATATCCTGATAGTCAGAATCCTGTCTAGCCATTGCTGAGTCTGATCTATGTTCAGTAGCATACTTCTGCTGAGTTCAGCTCTACTGAAGATCAACTCTGAGTTCAGTGAACTACTCCTGCTGAGTTCAGTTCCATTGACTCCTTTCAGTATAATGCTCCTGCTGAGTCCAGTACTACTGAGTCTTCTTCTTCTAGTACTGAGGCTGATAGTCTGCTGAAGAACTACCAGACAGAACTGAGCACCTGAACCATATTGAAGAGTGTCTACTGAGTTTGAAACTCTCAGAGATAGAACAAACAATTACAACAGAATGGTTCATCAGTCAAAGTAGGGTTTTGGGATCTTCAAATCTACTGAGCACTAGGCTACTGAGTCATACTGAATCATCTCCCAACAGATAGATTGCATGATGAAGTTGTGGAACGAATTAGATCTGTACTTGATGCGAATAAGGTTCTTGTGAAGTCTTTTCGTATTGTTAGGGATCGGTTGAATGTGTTCTTGAGTTCTGACTTAAAGCTGAGATTAGTCTGTAGAAGAAATAGTGATCCAAGAACTTATAATCTTCCACATATGTCTGAAGTAGTTGGCCTGGTAATTGGTGATGTTGATCAGTTTGAGAACAATAGAGATATTATCGTAGAGACGCGTTCTGAACGCTTGCAGCGCATACGTGAGTTGCATGAAAACTACCGCGGTCTACATTATCCTTTTTTATTTCCTTATGTTGAGAACGATTATCGTGAGGATATACCTTTTGCAGTTACTAACAAAAAAATATCGGCATAAAAAGGTCAGTTTTATGTAGTTCTTCGCGTACTGATTGCACGAACATATGGGTGAAGTTTCCACTATTTTGTCTTTGAGGATGTTGTTACAGAAATTTTTGGTTGATGCATATACTATGATGGAGTCATTCAGGTTATGTTGGATTAGTGAAAAACAACCAAGACTGAGGATGCATCCTTATAGTGGCCTCAGTGAGGCTGCTACGAAAGGTAGGACGAATCCTTCTCAACATGGTAAACCTGGTGTTTACCTTTGACGTTCACTGGTAGTGCTTGCTATATGAGGGAAAATTATCAAGATGCAATGGTTATTTGTGTTTGAGCTGGTTATCCATATTTGTTTATAACTCTTACATGTAATCTGAAGTGGTCGGAGATTGTGCATTTTTGTGCGGTTCGAAACTTCAAAGTGCATGATCGCCCAGATCTAGTCTTAAGAATTTTCAAGATCAAGTTAGATGGCTTGATGAATACCTTACGTAATAAGGAGTTGTTTGGTCCTAATACGTCTTACAGTTATTTTCATAGTTTTCTTAATCTTGTGATATATTTTGTGTTATGTTTATGATTTTAAAATTGCAGCTACTTACACTATTGAATTTCAAAAGCCGCTCTGCCTCATGTACATATATTGCTTTTTCTGTCGAAGGATTTTAAGAATAAGGCTGATGCTGACATTGATGAAATTATAAGTGCTGAGATTCCTGACTATGAAACGGACCCTCAATACTATCAGTGTGTACATGATTTGATGATTCATGGTCCTTGTGGTGTTATTGATTAAAAATCAGTGTGCATGTATGATGGTGTTCGTATTAAAAAGTTCCCTAGACTGTTTGCTAGTGTTACGAGTAGAGATAAGAGTGGATACCCAGTGTATAGACGTCGTGACAATGACCGATTTGTTCTCAAGAAAGGTGTTGCCCTTTAGAATAGATATGTCGTTCCACATGATAGGCACATTCTTCTTAAATATGGAATGCATGTTAATGTAGAGTGGTGCAACCAATCTAACGCCATCAAGTATCTGTTCAAGTATATCAATAAATGGAATGATCGTGTGACTGCTGCAGTTTATGGATCAGGTGTTCCTGGTAATTCGAGTGACCGCGTGAATGAGGTTACTCAACATTTTGATTGTCAATATATTTCGTCGTGTGAAGCTTCTTGGCGAATATTTGCTTATGAGATTCAGTTTAGATATCAACCGGTTGAGAGATTGGGCTTCCATTTGCCAGTCAGCAAAGTGTAGTAGTTTTCTGAAGATGCCCAGATGGATGAGGTTTTGAATAGTCGGTCAAGCAAACTATGTTTTTGGAATGGATGAAGGCGAATAAGAGAATTCTGGAAGCTAGAAGTCTGACTTATGTTCAATTTCCAATGAAGTTTGTTTTTAAGAATAATCAATGGTCTCCTAGGCAGTACAAATTTGCTATAGAAAGGTTGTATAATGTGAAGCCTGGTTCAGGGGAGCTATATTACTTGAGGTGTTCATTAAATATTGTAAATGGTCCTACAAGTTATGAGGAAATTCGATGTATCAATGGTGTTCAACATGATACTCTTAGGGATTCTCTGTAATCTTTGGGTTTAATGGACGATGATCGGGAATATATGGATTGAATTAAGGAATCCAGCTTGTGGGCGTCTGTTGGGTTATGAGTCAGTAGATGATACTCAGCAGTTTATCGGGTTAAAGTAATATTTGGGGAAATCATAGTAAGTATACTATGGAATTGAAGATCCCAAAACCCAGCTGATATCAGTAGTGTATTGTCGATAGGACTAGATGATGTAATAGGCTAGACTGTTTTGATTTTCTATCTTTCGTGTCTATGTCCTGTACGGGGTAAAATGTTGGACTGATCTTCAGTAGGAAGTTACTTTCCAGAACCCCACGTCATCGTTGTAAGAGCTTGTGTTCTTAAGTCATCAGCTGATCTTCACCTCAGTAGAAGATACTTTATCAGCTGACAGACATCAGTAGAAGAACCTTACAAAACTCAGTACCTTCGAAGTCAACAGTTGATTTCACTCAGTAGAATAACTTGTCAGCTGACTCAGACGAAGAAGACAGAGACTGCTCCAAGTCTACTGTATCCGACAGGAAACGACCCAGCTATTAACTCCACTCGAAAGTCAGCAGAAGATCATACGAGGATGAGTAAGAGTCAACTCCGATGAAGACCTATGTCTGACACATCTCACCTACTACAAACCTCGACCAATGAGAAACCGTCAACGCAATACCTGCTCTGACCAACTAAAATTGCTCTCATGAACAGTGATCATCAACTCTGCTGCAACAATTTTAACTTATGGCCGTTTTCTTTGGAAGCTTGTGACACGTGGCATCGTCGTGTCTAACAGACATATGCCTAGGTCACAACTATAAATAGAGAAGAAAATCCGAGCTCCACGCATGGGATATCAAGGGATAAAACGCTCAAGCTTTCAATACAACTCTAGCTCATCCAAGAGAAAATCCAGCGAAGAACTTGCTCAATAGAATACTCTTAGTTCTTCTCTTTAGAGTTCTTTAGATCCCTCTTCTCTAGCTAAGCTCAACGACATATCTATAGCTTAGAAATTCGAAGGAATTCACGTTTAGTGATTGTTCTTATTGTAAGAACTCCTTCTAGTTGGAGAATATTCCCCTCCCCTTCAAACCTCGGTTTGATTTGTAAAAGTCGCTAAGGACTATAACTTAGAAGGGTCTGTCCAGTGCACAGATTCCTTGCTGAGGCTTGCTCAGATTAATCAACAAGAACTCTTGTTCAGCAAGACCGTGGACGTAGGATCTTGCGTATCCAAACCACATTAAAAATTGCTTGTGTTGTTTACTATTTTATAGCACTGCATACAAACTGCTTACAAAATCATATCTTGCATAAAACGTATTCGTAAAAGCGCACTAGCCAAAACTTCTTGTCTTGTGAAAATCACGTTTTCAAACTTAGACAAATCTCCGGGCCCCACACCATTCCCTACTAAAGTTTTCGACTGAGTCTCAAGTACTGACTAAAGTCAGTTGGAGAGCTTAGTAGTTGACTCACTCTCTGACCCGTGATCGAAGGTTATTATCTGGCACTGTTCATCAGTTGCACCGAAGAGCTCAGCTGTCCTTCGGTTTGAGAAAAAGAACAATACTTAGGTGTATTCACCCCACCCCTCTACACCTGACTCTCATCTCCGGACCAACAATTGATATCAAAGCCTCGGTGTTCTTCTGATCATCGGTTCTCTAACTACTGGTCTTCTCGAACAGATCCTGAAAACGTTTTTTTTTCACTGCACAAGCATCTCTTCATAACATCCTTATACTCGTACTCACAATATCTTATATATCAGGTATTAGGATGGTACCGATGTTCTCTATAGAGAACTATATGGTATGGCGCGTGAGAATGGAGGCGCACCTAACATCGCTGCATGACAGCATGGCGGATGTCCTTGAGACAAGACCCATCATTCCCATGATCGACAGCGTACAATTTGCTGTTGCGGGAGGTGTAGGGGCACAGACTGGTGCCAAGGTTGCAAAAGATAAATCTGCCTTCACGCCTGAAGAGAAAAAGCTGCACAACCTCGATCGAGTAGCGCGTAATGCAATCCTGACTACGCTCAGTGATTCACACCTCGGGAGGATGCAAGACTACAAGATGGCAAAAGAACTATGGGACGCCCTGGCTGTACTGAGCCGAGGAACCCCGCAGATCAAAGAAAATAAGCTCGAATTAGAGCTGCAAAAGTTCGATGCCTTTGCCATGGAGCCCAATGAGACCATTGACGAGCCAAGCGTCAGATTCACAAATCAGATCAATATGATCAACGGGCTGGGGAGGACGTTCACCAATAAAGAGATGAACACAAAGATTCTGAGAGCACTACCTCGACTGAAGTGGCTTCCTTTTGCTAATTATTTACATCGCTCAGATCTTAATGCTCTAACTCCTGATGTTATCTTTTCAGAATTAAAGACTGAAGAATTCGAGCATAGCCTACCCCAACGATGTTCAAGTCTCCAGCTGACACTCAGATTGATCATGCTTTTAAAGCAACAGTCAGCAAAACTGGAGTCAAACCCATTTCTTCCAACAAGGCAGTAGCCACGACAGAAGCAAAGCCTTCTGAGACATCTGGCTCTGACCAACTTGCACTGATGGCTCTCAAATATCAAAGAGAAAAGGAGAGAGTCAGAAAGCTGAAGAAATACAACAGAGATTCTCCCTCAGGTAAGAAATATTATCGAAAAAGGGAAGAATCTAAATCAACTACTGATTGCAGGAACATAGAGCCTGGTGCTAGTCCATCCAATGACTCAGCTGGAAAAAGCAGCAGAACGACTGTATGCTACAACTGTAAGAAAGAGGGACATTATCAGTACGACTGTCCCGAACTCTTAGCTGCTCAAAGAGCAGAACGGTAGGCCAGACGCGAGAAATTTGCCCGAAGGAGGCAGGCCTACATAGCCGAAGAAATATCCGATGACTCAATCGAGGAAGATACATTCATGTATTCTTTTGAGGATGAAGCTGCATTTGTTGCTATTGAGATCGGAGAGACAGAACCTGAAGCAACTGCAGAATACTGTCTGATGGCCGGAGAAGAGGCTGAGGTAAATTCTAAACTTAATATAACCTCTTCTTCACATAGCACACACGACACGTGCTCGGTCACAAATGAACCTCTAGACGTGGTACAAGCCTATGATGATCTACTAGAGGAGCAGATTCAGCTGAGCAGAGAGTTCAGCAGAACCATTCAGGAACTGAAACCAGTAAAGGCTGAAAATCAGAGACTTTCTTCTGATTGTCAGGTCTCTACTGAGTCAGAGAATCTTGTTGAGAGACTCAAGGAAGAGATTAAATCTCTTATGACTAAGTCTCAACTTCAAGAAACTCAGATGTCAGTTCTGACCAAGGACAATTCTGAGAAAGATACTGAAATAGCCTGACTCAGTCAGAAGCTCGCAGAAGTTGAAAAGGATTATGAGTCACTTCAAAGAAGTGATGAGGTCTGGCGAGGACTGATGACTGAACAGTACCTAGGAGCAAAGGAGAAGTTGGAAAGCATGCTCAGAGCTCAAAGGCCACCAGCCATGAAAGAAGGACTTGGCTACAGTCATAAAGCTTCCACTTCAACATCAAAAAGCTCAGAAATGATGGCTGATAGGTTCGTCAAAGGGAAGGTTCAGGCTACTGACTCAACACCTCAGGCGAAGAATAAACAGAAGATGATTGCACCTCAGTCGAGCAACAAAAAGCTACTGACCAGAGGTTCCAGCCTCTGGACACCACGATCAAACTCAGGGGGAACCAAGAAGGTCAGATGGGCAGAGCAGTACAGTGAACCACTGTATGAACATCCGACACAGTATGGTTCGTACTACTATGAGCCCAGGGTCAGGAGAAGCACACAAGATAAGACGAAGAAAGCTCATGAGCCCAAAACAGCCAGAAAGTCAGCATCTCCAAGTCCTGAGGAGAAGAAAACTGACAAGGTTCAGAAGAAGAAATCTCAGACTTCTAAGGTCCCGAGACAAATCTGGGTTCCGAAATCACCCACTAACAATTAAGGACCCAAACTGAACCAAAGGGTACCTAAAACTGTTTCTGTTTTGCAGGTGCATAAGGACCCTTGGATAGTAGACATCGGCTGCTCGGGACACATGATCTATCAAAAGAGCCTGCTGACCAACTACGTACAAGAAGATGGTCCCAGAATTGAGTTTGGTGACAACTCAAAAGGCTACACAAGGGGATATAGAACACTGAATATTGGGACTGCTTCAGTTCCAAGAGTAACTTATGTTGAAGGACTACAACATAAGCTCCTTTCTGTTAGTTAATTCTGTGACAATCTGAATAGAGTTATCTTTGACGCTGGTTTATGTGATGTTGTTGACAAATCTACAGGGAAAACAGTGTTGTCAGGCTCGCGGAGGAAAAATATCTATGTTGCAAACTGGAAAACCGCAGAACCTGAGGCTTGCTTGCTTGCACAGACAAAAATTGGTGACAAGGCAGCATGACTATGGCACAAGAGACTCAGCCACCTGAACTTCAAGACTATGAACAAGCTAGCCAAGAACTCTAAAGTCAGAGGACTGCCCAATGAATCGATTATCAAAGACAGAAATTGTGAAGCATGTTTGAAGGGAAAGCAGACAAAGAACAGCAATCCACCAATTCCGTCACCTTCCACTGATGGAATCCTTCAACTGCTACATATGGACTTATTCGGGCCAGTCTCTCCAGTGACTGTAAGAGGCAAGAAGTATGCCCTCGTCGTTATTGATGATTATTCAAGACTGAGTTAGGATACTCTCGAGTCAGAAAAGCCTTCAGAGTTTTTAACTATCGGACTCTATGCGTGGAGGAAAGTCCTCATGTTGTATTTGATGAGTTTGTTACTGAGAACAGGAAATCTACAAAGACAAATACTGAAGATGTCAGCAGCCAGCTACAGGATCTCGCACTAAATGACAAAGCTGAAAAGATCCAGCATTGTTGGGAGATGAGTCAGACGATGAGGAAATTCAGACCCATCCCACAGGCAACGTAGCTGACCTGGTTGATTCTACTGAACAGAATCAACAACAGGTAACAACGGTCGATGAGGAATCCCCGAGTGGTAACCGAGACCTCTACCGAGAATATAAACTCGGGGGGGAACAACTTACGTTCTCGAGCTAAATGCCCCCGAACACGGAAACTCGGTAGATCCTAACCTTCTTCTTGAACCGCTACGATCACGAAACAGCCACGACTGAAATGCCTAACACACCTGTTGACTGTGCAGAAGTAGTATCAGAAGAAGAAGCCAAACTCAGACGTTCATGGCTCGACGCTCACTCTTCGGATCTTATTATAGGAGATCCATCAGCAACGATCAGGATGAGATCTAGATTAAGTCAAGGAGAAAGCTCACTTTATTCTTGTTTCTTGTCTATAGAAGAACCTCAGACAATAGAGGACGCACTAAATGATGCTGACTGGATCATTACCATGCAAGAGGAGCTGAACCAGTTCGTTCGAAACGAAGTTTGGGAGCTTGTTGACGGACCTAGACATCAGCACGTGATTGGTACTAAGTGGGTCTTCAAGAACAAGCGAGATGAAAACAACGTCATTGTCAGAAATAAAGCTCGACTTGTTGCCAAGGGATACAGTCAAGCAGAAGGGATAGACTTTGATGAAACGTTCGCGCCAGTCGCTAGATTGGAAGCCATTGTCTGTTCCTAGCCTATGCAACGCATCAGAGATTTAAAGTATATCAAATGGATGTAAAGTCAGCTTTTCTGAATGGCGTGCTGAAGGAAGAAGTCTATGTGGAACAACCGCCCGGCTTTCAGCAGGGACATCAGGTGTACAGACTTCGGAAAGCTCTGTATGGGTTAAAACAAGCACCCAGGGCTTGGTACGATACCCTATCAGACTTTCTGCTTCAGAAAGGTTTTCAGAAGGGGAGAGTATATCGCACCCTATTCAACATTAAGTCAGAAGATGACATCCTACTGGTGCAAATCTACGTGGACGACATCATTTTCGGATGCAGAAATGTGACGATATGTCAGCAATTCGAGAAAATGATGAAGGAGAAGTCCGAGATGTCTATGATGGGCGAGATGAACTACTTCCTTGGATTTCAAGTAAAGCAATCATCTGAAGGAATATTCATCAATCAAGCCAAATACACTCGAGGTCTCCTGAAGAGATTTGGTTGCGATTCAAGCAAGCCTTTCAAGATCCCCATGAACACAAATTTCAAAATTGATCTTGACAAAGAGGGAGCTTCTGTTAACTCTACTGATTATAGAGCTATTATCGGTTCTTTATTATATTTAACAACAAGCAGACCTGATATAACTTAGGCTATAGGTGTATGTGCAAGATTTCAAGCGAATCCCAAGCGAAGTCATATGGACTCAGCAAAGAAGATTCTGCGATATCTAAAGGGAACATCTGACGAAGGGTTATGGTATCCTGCTGATGATAACTTATACTGACAGGTTATTCTGATGCTGTTTATGCAGGATGCAGGATAGATCGAAAGTCAACTTTTGGAACTTGTCAGTTGCTAGGCAGCAAGCTGATATCTTGGTTCTCAAAGAAACAGCATTCTATAGCAACGTCCACTACTGAAGCTGAGTACATGGCTGCTGGAAGTTGCTGTGCCCAGATCCTTTGGCTTCGACAACAACTGCGAGATTATGGTATAATTCAAGATGAAGTGCCCATCTACTGTGACTCCACTAGTGCAATTGCCATAACTCAGAACCCAGTTCTACATACGAGATGCAAGCACGTGGATATTCGACACCACTTCATCAGAGACCATGTCGAGAAGAAGGACATCAGAATGGAGAAGATCCATACTGACAAGCAAAGGCAGACATACTGACCAAACCACTAGCTGAGAACAGATTCAGAGAATTATCAGTTGAGCTAGGACTACTGGATCCTACTGAAACGTGTCAGTAGAAACCAACAATTGCCTAACAATTGGTATCAGCAGAGAGCAACAACTGGTATCGAGTGTAGGAAACAGTACGACAGGTCAGAAGACTCAGTACTTGATTCAGTCGGATGAATCAGACAGTACACAGTAAGGGGGAACGAGTCTATCAGCACATCATATGTCCTCCTGAGTCTAATGGTAACCAGCTGATTATAAAGTCAGCTGAAGAGGTTTGCGTAGTTTTATTTACTGAATTTTTATCAGAAGCATGCTCGCATTTAATATATCAGTCGTTTGCATTCAGCTGTTAATGAGCATTTATTTCCCGCCATTAATTTTTAAGGTTTAAGTCAGTAGGAAACCGTTCTCATTTAAAAGACTTAAAACTTTAATGCTACCTGCAGCGCATTTAATGCATGTCTTCTCACCTTACTTTAACTGCGCATTTCCTACATGGGTCTAGGTTAGAGGCGGCTTAAGTAATCATTCTGTTTATAACATCGAATCACAACGGTCTGTGTAAAAACGCGAGATTAATTTCAGCCGTTGGATTAAAACCGATTGATTTGCGTATCCTTTAAAATCTTTCGTTTTCGCCCTAATCCTACTTTACGCCATTTTCGAGTTTCAAGAGCTTTCTTCGCATTCAGTTTTTCATTTCATCTTAAACTGCCCTGCATTTCTCTCAAAGCTCTGTAATACGGTAATTTTCTTTGATCCCTGTTTAAAACTCTACTGACTCATACTATTTTCACCTGTTAACGAGTTTTTCGTAGATATTCATGGCGATTGTTCTGACCCCTCCGCAAATTGATGAGATCATCAAGTCCAGAATCTAGTTCGAGCCGACTATGGCTCTTCATCAGGCTGAGCTTTCTTACCTTGAGCCTATCTACACGGCTCTGGAAGCTTCAGGACTCGAGCTTCTTATCATGAAGCATCCGAAGTGTATTACAACTGGAGATCAGTTGAGGATACTGACGGCGAAGTATCCCTGTTCGCTTATATGAGGGAGGTGACCCCTCAGAAGTGGGAATCCGATGACCATACTATTGATATCTGGGCCGCTCTGCAAGCATCTTTCGATCTTCTGGCCCACGGAATCTCCCCTATTGGTTACAAGGAGAAAGAGTTGAACTCCTATGTCTACCGGTTATGCGGCAGAGACGACATTACCTTCAAATCCGCACTGCTAAAGAACCAGCTCCTATTGGAATATCGCGGACTCGCGTACATCGTCACGCACATACTGACGAGTTCCGCCGGTTCCTTCGATCAGCTATCCAAGCCACGTCTTCAGTTGATGATGATAATCGAAGACGGCATTCAAGTTAACTGGACTGAGTTTTATGTTGCTGAGCTGAAGGCTCAGGCGCAAAAGTTTGTTGCCACACCTACTGAAGAGAGGAGACTCATCAATGTGGGCAAACTATTATACGAGACGAAGATGTCCGTATTAATAGAAGATTCAGTATTGAATCATGCAGCATTTGCTGATGCACGATACTTCGATAGCAAGCTTATTAAGTTCAAGACCAGAGCCGCTGCTGAGAAGTCAGTCGGCCAGGGGCCAGTCGCACAGAAGAGGATCACGACTGATCTGCCCCCCGTGCTGACCCGCCAAAGAAAAAGAGGCTGACTAAGCCT
The DNA here is from genome assembly GCA_028984105.1 of Lavandula angustifolia. Taxonomy (NCBI): domain Eukaryota; kingdom Viridiplantae; phylum Streptophyta; class Magnoliopsida; order Lamiales; family Lamiaceae; genus Lavandula; species Lavandula angustifolia. The sequence continues at coordinate 16,373,744 of CM054822.1, forward strand.
GGAGTGCCTAAGGCTCCAGTAAAGCCCATTTCTCCTCCACCCTCTTAGGAGGAGAACATATTAGATGAGGACACAAGCATAGAAGGTGTCACGCTGAAAGATAAAGTCCAGCGTACAAGCTCCGAGGAGACACAGTCGGATGAGGCTGAACCGACTGTGGAAACGTCTCCTGAGTGGATGACTATCTAATCAGCCCGTCTCCGAGCCACCGGAGAAGTATCGGCACAAATCCCCGAGATTGCTGAGCATACGGATCTGGTCGATATCGCAATAAGGGCAAGGACTCAGATGCTGCTGAGATTCTTGAGTTGGGACATACCCGAAGAACTTATAATGTCTCAGTCGGCATTGTCCCTACTGATGGAGGAGCATAGCCTTCAGTCAGCTATCGGGTTTGGGGAACCCATTGACCTGGCCTCGTTTGAGGATCTGAGAGCCGCCATGCTCTATCTTCTGAGTCTTAGATCCTCAGAACAAAATGTCAACAGTCCATCACCGCCATCCCATCCAGACGATGATAATGACAACGATGAAGAGGATCAGGCACCCAAGGATGCAGACCAGGGAGGATCTGCTGAGGGTAAAACTCCCAGCGAGAAGGGCAAATCACCGCCTCCACCGACGACATCAGGTGATGCCCCTATTGCCTCAAAACGTAGTCGAGAGCAACAACTCGCAGATTCTGAGCAGAGGCTCGGAACCAGCTCTTACCAAGCTCAACCAATCAGTTCCGTGTCCTCCAAGTCTGTCAACAAGGCCATCAGAAGGCAAGGAGACAAAAATCGTCTCCTCGCCAAGGAGGTACATATTAAATGGGCTCAGTATACCAAGTCTCAGACTGAGACAGTTGACAAGCTTGCCAGCGAGGTGCAGAAGGTCGCCGAAGCTCCTATTACATCTATCAATATCCAGGAGATCGTCGAAGCCCCCCTCACAGCTCAAAAAGCGGACTTAGCCGCTCAGAGTCAGCAGCTTCTCAAAGAACTTCATAAAACATTTTCTGAGCCGCTGACTCAGAGCCTTGCTACTGTCTAGACAGCGATGGACGAGCGCAATAAAATGGCCACCTCCAGTGTTAAGCAAGCCATAACCAATCAGGCGGAGGCCCTCAAGCTCATTCAAAAAGAAATGACAGATTCCTATGATGAGTCCCTCCTGAAACTAAGACAGGAGACAGGGGCACAAATCAAGCAAATCCGTACTGACCAGGAGAGGGACTGGGAACATTATTGCGACGCTGTCAAGGATTTTGAGACCACAGTCGCTTCCATTAAATCCATGGTTCTACATCTTGAAAAGGAAGTGGTAGCCATCCGCACTCGCCTCTCCCTGGCTGATGATGCCAAAAAGGGGGAAGGTAAGGAAAAAGCTGATAAGAGTGAGGCGGAGGCTCAGATCGAACGGGAGGCAAGTCATATTGCCCAGGGGGAAGGTTCAGCTGAGCCAGCTGGAACCAGCTCAGCACCCCCTCCCGCAGAAGTCCAAAGTCTGGCCATAATACCACTCTCTCAGGTGCCCGAGCAGACCTCAGCTCAGCACATTGAGGAGGTCGCAAGGTATGCTGACCTAGATGACCAAGACGATGAACCACTGCCGCCGCAGAGGCCGGGGAAGGAGAAAACTACTGAAGATTCTCCACCACCTTCCCCTCCTCCTAAATTCCGATCCAAAGCGAAGCAGGAGGAGTTCAATAAAAGAGTTGCTCATCAACTGCAAGATCAGCTCGATCTAGAGCATCATCTTGAGGAGGAGATCCAGAAGGCTAAGAAGCCCAGGAAGCCTGTTAGCAAAATCGTGAAGGGCACAGCCAAGAAGCTTTTGGATGCTCAGAAGAAGAAAACTCAGCAGTCGGCTGATGTTCAAGTTGTCCCTGATACTGACATTCCCCTCGCTCAGAGGATATCAGACGTTCCAAAATTAACACCTGAGCAGGAGGCGGAGGAAAGAGCCACCTGGGAGGCAACGCTGCAAGGGCTTAATCTCCGAAGAGGAGACACTAGAGCAACTGCCCTCAGAGAGAAGAAGAGATTGGAAGATCTGGCCAAGATCATCAAAGCTACTAACAAGATGGCCAGTGAACCAGTCATTGACTAGAAGAGACAGATTCCCAGATCATCCAAACATTACAGGCGAGGTGGCCCGAGAGCCATATATCAGAAGAAAACTCCTCACCGCCATGTGGATAAATGGATACCATGGAATCTAAACGAGGAGTGAGAGGAACTCAAGATAGAGTTCGTCAAAGGGTACTATGTGCACCAGTGCTATCCTACTGAGATTTCGGCAAATCTGGTGTTCGATGAATTCCTTCATCAATCTAACGCCAGACTCAGAGCACAGATACACACGATTCTTGCTAAGGAGAAACTGCCTCTAGTAGCTCCTGCATTCAAAAGGGTACCTCCTCCCAGAACTACTCGTGGTGTGTTGTGAACCAAGGATATTGAAGACGAGGTCGACGCAGTAGCACGACATCATGATCTTAGTTTCGATCTGCCTGTGGACCTCGAGGATATTCAAACCCTTCGTGCTAGAATCTACAAATATTACGGGTTGGATCCTCCTGCTGACAAGTCTGCGGATTTCAAGAGCAAGACGAAGAAGTTCAGACGTTAGCAGTAGTCTTTACATCTCATGTATAGAAGATATGAACTCTGTAAATCATTTTCATATATATATCAGTTCCTTCTTCTGGCCAGACAATTACTCATTGTCTTACGGCTTTTGTTTGTGTTTATCACAACTGATCACTGAAGTGATCTGACACACACTCACATATAACCGGTTCTCTAATGTGCCTTTCTGACTAGCTGCAGATTTGCTTAAGTTATTTGCTCAGTTTTTAAGTGAAGCCTTTTTTATCAGTAGTTTAGATCTTAGATTCATAGAGGTTTTGGCATCATCAATTAGGGGGAAATTGTTGGGTTATGAGTCAGTAGATGATACTCAGCAGTTTATCGGGTTAAAGTAATATTGGGGGAAATCGTAGTAAGTATACTATGGAATTGAAGATCCCAAAACCCAGCTGATATCAGTAGTGTAGTGTCGATAGGACTAGATGATGTAATAGGCTAGACTGTTTTGATTTTCTATCTTTCGTGTTTATGTCCTGTACGGGGTAAAATGTTGGACTGATCTTCAGTAGGAAGTTACTTTCCAGAACCCCACGTCATCGTTGTAAGAGCTTGTGTTCTTAAGTCATCAGCTGATCTTCACCTCAGTAGAAGACACTTTATCAGCTGACAGACATCAGTAGAAGAACCTTACAAAACTCAGTACCTTCGAAGTCAACAGTTGATTTCACTCAGTAGAGTGTCAGCTGACTCAGACGAAGAAGACAGAGACTGCTCCAAGTCTACTGTATCCGACAGGAAACGACCCAGCTATTAACTCCACTCGAAAGTCAGCAGAAGATCATATGAGGATGAGTAAGAGTCAACTCCGATGAAGACCTATGTCTGACACATCTCACCTACTACAAACCTCAACCAATGAGAAGCCGTCAACGCAATACCTGGTCTGACCAACTAAAGCTGCTCTCATGAACAGTGATCATCAACTCTACTGCAACAATTCGAACTTATGGCCGTTTTCTTTGGAAGCTTGTGACACGTGGCATTGTCGTCTCCAACGGACATATGCCTAGGTCACAACTATAAATAGAGAAGAAAATCCGAGCTCCACGCACGGGATATCAAGGGATAAAACGCTCAAGCTTTCAAAATAACTCTAGCACATCCAAGAGAAAATCCAGCGAAGAAAGTTCTTCTCTTTAGAGTTCTTTAGATCCCTCTTCTCTAGCTAAGCTCAACGACATATCTATAGCTTAGAAATTCGAAGGAGTTCACGTTTAGTGATTGTTCTTATTGTAAGAACTCCTTCTAGTTGGAGAATATTCCCCTCCCCTTCAAACCTCGGTTTGATTTGTAAAAGTCGCTAATGACTATAACTTAGAAGGGTCTGTCGAGTGCACAAATTCCTTGCTGAGGCTTGCTCAGATTAATCAACAAGAACTCATGTTCAGCAGGACCGTGGACGTAGGATCTTGCGTATCCGAACCATGTTAAAAATTGCTTATGTTGTTTACTGTTTTATAGCACTGCATACAAACTGCTTACAAAATCATATCGTGCATAAAACGTATTCGTAAAAGCGCACTAGCCAAAACTACTTGTCTTGTGAAAATCACGTTTCCAAACTGAGACGAATCTCCGGGCCCCACACCATTCCGCACTAAATTTTTCGACTGAGTCTCAAGTATTGACTAAAGTCAGTTGGAGAGCTCAGTAGTTGACTCACTCTCTGACCCGTGATCGAAGGTTATTATATGGCACTGTTCATCAGTTGCACCAAACAGCTCAGATGTCCTTCGGTTTGAGAAAAAGAACAGTACTCAGGTGTATTCACCCCCCCCCCTCTACACCTGACTCTCGTCTCCGGACCAACAACGTCTATGTCTTCTTTGCGCAATATGTTTGCTACATTGTTGTCCATATAATCACTCTCCATACCTACTGTAGTTTGGGAAGCATGTTGGACTTACTCAACTGACGATATTGAGCTAAGACAGAGACACTTTTGCAACATGTTGGTATGTTAGTTGTTGGTATATCATCTTCTGCTTTTTGCCAAACCTTACAAATATCTATTTGTAAATTGATGTTTTTTATAGGTTTGTGCTATCTCATGGTTTTTTTTTTAATGTTTGTAGATTTTACATTGACTGCTGATCAATTGAAGTGCGATGGTTTGCTTGAAATTGATAAATGCTTGAGGCGTGTTGGCAAAACTTTGAAGGATTTCTCATCTATAGTAATTCTTAATGCGGATGTGTTCTCATATAGTGATAATCTGTTGATAATGCAAGAGATGCAGTATGGTTTGGTTGCTTTATGTGTATGAAACTGTATTGGATGCTTCACAATCTCATGATAGTGCTTTAGCTGATTTGCTGGTTGCTGCTAGACTGATAATGTGGGATGACGCTCCGCTTATGCACATGCATTGCTTTGAAAGATTGGATCGTACACTACATGATCTGATGCGTTTTACCAATCCAAATGCATTGAATTGTCCATTTGGAGGTAAAACAGTTGTGTTGGGTGGTAATTTTTGACATATTCTAGTGGTTATTCATGTGGTAATTGTCCATTTGGAGGCAAAACAGTTGTGTTGGGTGATTGTGAGTATGGTGATGTAACTGATGGTGTGATGAATATTAAACTTCCTGATTCAGTTGTTCTTAAGTGTTCTGGTGATCCGATGCGTGCTATAGTGGATGTTGTTTATACAAAAGATGGACGTTTTTGTGGTGATGCTGTGTTTTTGCATGAGTGTGCAATATTGACACCAACGCTTAAGGTTGTTGAATCGATAAATGATTTTATTGTTCCAATGAGACCAGGTAAGGGTCATTTATATTTGAGCTCAGATACTACTTTTGGTGTTCCTTCTTTTTGACTCTTCGATTGATGATGAGCATTCACCAGAATCCATACGTAGTATCAAGTGTTCCAGTGTTCAGAATCACGAACTGTACTTAAAAGTTGGCACCCCGATCATGTTATTGAGAAACATAGATCATTCTAATGGTATATGTAATGGAACAAGGTTGATTGTTATGAGACTTGGTAAACGTGTATTGGAGGCTAAAATCATGAATGGTAAGTCAAAGGGTGAAAGAATTTTGATCCTAAGAACAAGTTTGACTCTATCTGATCCGAGATTAGAGACGATAGTTTCCAATAGTTGTTTCCTACTCGATGACTATTAACAAAAGTCAAGAACAGTCATTGAAGTCGGTTGGTTTACTTTTTAAAAATCCTATCTTTTCTCATGGACAACTGTATGTGGCTATATCCCGTGTTACTGAGTAGGCGGGTTTGAAAATTTTGGTTGTTCATGATGATGGTGGAGATTGTTCTATTATTAGAAATGTAGTCTTCAAAGAAGAATATCAAAATTTGTAGTTGTTTTATGTACGGTCACGATTTAGTGTGTAGGTTATTTTCTGTGGCATGCAGAATGAATGTTCGGTGTTATATTGCATTTTGTTTGATCTTTGTTTTCAAACTTATTAACATGATTTCAAACTTTGTTTTCAAACTTATTAACATTTTTTCGGAATTTTGGTCGCAGTAAACACACTTGGTGTTGCTTTGATCTCTTGCTTCTTCATAATTACTGAACAGGAGGATGTAGTACATACTGCATAATACTTAGTGCTTCAGATAAATCTCCTTCAAAAAAAAGTTTATCCCAATGACTAAGTTTATCCTACTTTTAATGGAAATGTGGATACAATTTTATAAATTGACAGCTTGCTTTAGAGTGGTTACGAATTACTGCTATCAATTGATGGTGAATTTATAATTTAAAAAAAATGCACTTAGTACATTGAGGGGTGCGAATGTCAGAATATTAATACTTGCTCCGTCTCACCCAACTTGTTTTGTTTCTTTTCGACACGAAGATTAATATTAGTGGTTGGTTGTGTATAGAGAGGTAGACCCCCCCTCCCCCGCCCCCAAAAAAAGTGTTTATGATATGAACGAGGACCAAGGGATCGAAGACGCGGTCAGAGGATCCAAGCCTTGGAAAGTTCATGTTCGTCGCAATCGAGCCGATTGAAAGAAGCGTATGGAGGCAGAAACTATTAGTAATTTAGTATTATAGAAGTTGTGTTTTAATTGCTAAGTTGTCACTTTATGTTGTAAGTGCTATTAGCAATTTTACGTTTCTTGTAGACCCAGGAGAATATAAATACTCTTCTTTAGGGCTTTTGGGATTTATAGAAGAAAAGAAAAGAAGAGGCAGTGTGCCGCTTAGTTTGGAAAATTTCTTTCATCGAACCATCATACATCAATTTGGTGTGGTGAACGTGGAAATTTTTGGGGGGTTCGATGGTGAACACCAGGACGACGGAAATGGAACCGCGATTGCAAGCTGTGGAGAGCAGATTGACAGGAATTGAGGAGACTCTAGTGTTATCTGAGGAAAATTGGTCATCCGAGGGAGATTTGATAAGCTTGAAGCCCAATTGGTTGTCCTAATTGAGAAGATGAATCAACGAGAGAGTGGGCAGTCATCTAATGGAAGTGGCGGGCCTCACATTAAGGAGCCCGTTTACGGGTCACAGGAGTAGGAGTTGGCATCGCCGGCCTTACCGATGTTTGACGGTGAGGACCCACTGGGATGGCTCACCCAGGCTGACCAACATTTTGAAATCCATGGTACGTCGGAGACACAAAAACTAAAAATGGTGATGGTAGCTATGGAGGGTTTAGCGTTAAATTGGTATCGTTGGTTCAAGCGTGAGAGAGGTTTTTACGTGGGAGGAATTGGTGTAGGCATTAATCAAGCGATTTGATGAGATGGGGGAGGGCGATCCATTCGGAAGGCTAACAACATTGAAACAAAGTGGTTCGGTGCTAAACCATGTTGATAAATTCACGCAATTGGCTAATCATGTAATGCCCCAATTTTCATAACTTAACAAGGGACGCTACTTCATAGTTAATATGCATATCTTAATTCTTTCAAAACATTTTCATGGAAAAGAATCGTTGCAAAACTTAAGTTAATTTCATACTCAGCGGAAGCCTTAAATAAAAATAAATATGGCTACTAGTTCTCGAAAATAAAATGCACAGTTCGTGATAAAACTAGTTTTAATGCATTAATAAGTTTCATAAATCCTTCCTTGTAAGACCATCACCACCAACACCTCTACGCATCGGCCGAGCCATTTCCTGAAAAATGTTTAAATGAAGAGGGGTGAGTACGACTACTCAGTGTGGTCAAACATTATCCAAACTATAAACTATAAAGAATTTAACATGAGAAATTAGACATGTAAGCCCAGAGGCTTAACCCGAAGGTTTTACTGCGTGAATGCCCGAGGGCTAACCCGAAGGTTTTACTGCGTGAATTTCCTGAAGGCTAACCCGAAGGTTTTACTGCATGAATGCCCGAAGGCTCTGCCTGTACTGAATAACGCATGAGAAAAACTGTATAGTGTATAATAAGGATAAAGAAAAACCTCACCTTAACCTTTTGAGTGAATGAAAAAAAAAATGGATATCAATGTTTAAGTCATGCGCGCATATCCTATATATGAAAATTTATTTTAATGACTCTATATGGAATGTCATGCATGCACCAACAATTTCAATAATTTATAAATTCAAATAGATCATAATAATCAAACAATGCATATTATACATAATCTACTTATTAACATGCATTTTTAAGGATTTCAAATAGTAATAATCTTAAGTATATTAAACACAATTTTATTTCTATTGACAATTCATTCATGCATCGAGTAATTCGGCAATTCATGAAATAAATTAATAAAATCATAAAAGTTTGGTCCTAAGAATTATTGATCTCTAACATTAACAACATATTACCTATTCCATCACAATAAAACTTATCATGCTCAATAATTCATTTAATAGTAACCTGAAAACTTTCATTTTTCAATCTACATGCATGCTGACAAAATAATCTGGCACATCAAGAAACAAATTAACAAATAAATAGTAAATGTATCCTAAAAATTCTATATTTTTAACATGAATTAACTAACATGGATTATATCAGCATGGTCGAAAAAAACATAAATAAAACATGAAAAAGAATTTTCCAATCAAGCTCATGAACATGCTGTAAAAAACTGGCAGGTTACGAAGAACAATTTTTAACAAATACTTAGCATGCTTGAAAACTTCTATAAAATGTTAGAGTATAATAGACATACCTAAGAAGACGATCCTAAATTTTCACAATGATATGAGGTCGGAAAGATGTGTAAATAATTCTTGAAACAGTTCGCAGATATGCTGGCAGATTTTCGAAAATCTAATGTGAAACTAAATTATGGACTACTAAGGGTGTATTTATAGGCCTAGAAATCATTATCTAAAGATTCCTAATCATATAAGGTATCAAATATATTTTATCCATAATTATTTTTGTACTTATATAATTTATATATAATTTAGTGTATCACTTACCATATAAGAGATTCAATCATAGATAAATTAGGATATGGATAAATACGACTAGATTTTTTTCCTAAAACATGTATATCACAAATATAATATCTATTTTATTCACAAAATATAATTTCAAATTATCTCCTAATAACTTAAAACACTATAAAATATTATATTCTTTTATGAATCCCAGTATGTTTAGGAAATCCGAAATAAATATATATTATTCTTGTTTCATAATTCTAACATTATTTCTATGTTAACAATAAACAATATAATCATAATATGATATAAATAAACACATTCAAAGTTCAAAATAAATTTATATAATAAAAATGATTTAATGACAAATAAGATATATGCTTTAATTTTCATTTAAATTTCTAGGGCGCGAATTACAGAACTAAAACACTTGATAACATGCATGAATAGATATGCAGTGCATTTTATATTGCTAATTTTGGGGTGTTACAAATCAAGTTCCTAACTTGACAAGTGATCGGTTCTTGAGCCTATTTATACAAGGGCTAGACGATTCGATTCGTGGGCAGGTGTGGATTTTGACTCCCCGAAGTATGGAAATGGCGGTCGATGTAGCTCGAATCACAGAAGCCAATATGTAGATTATGAATAAGGGGCGAGAAGGGCAGCACGTGGGAGTACCCGCTACTCGATATTCTCAGTCAGCTCCTCGTCTTGGGGCACCGGCCCAACGCCTTGCACTGCCAGCGCCACCTGCAGGTAACAATCAGAGCCATGCATAGAGTGTTGGACGGGGGGAGCGATCAATGCACCGTGCTCCATACCGCAGGATGACAGACTCGGAGAGGGAGAACCTGCGTCGAAGAGGACTATGTTTCCGTTGAAAAACGCCGTACTATCCGACACAACATGAATGTCTGAAGAAAAGGTTATGGGTACTTCTGGTGGCCGGCGATGAAGGACCTGACATAGAATTGGAAGAGTTAGAATTAGTGGCAGAAGAAGAAGTAGAAGGAGGGGAAATTCCAGATGATCAACTGATAAAAGAAGGGAAAATTGGATTACTTTCATTATGTTCTGCAATGGGCATCTCTGGACCACGATCTATCCGGCTGAGTGGCATGGTTTTGGGAAAGAGGGTATCGGTATTAGTCGATAGTGGAGTGACTCATAATTTTATCTCGAAGGAAATGGCTTCTTCATTGCGAAATTCAGTCGATCTAAGTAACCGGTTCGAGGTGAAACTGGGAGATGGGCGAAAGACCAAGGCCCTCGGCATTTGTCGAGATTTGCCCTCGATCTGGGGGTAATTGTTTATGTGTTCTCCCTTGGGGGAGTTGACTTAATTCTAGGAATGTCTTGGTTGGAGTCGCTAGGGGAGACAACTATTAATTGGAGAGCGACGCGAATTCGGTTTGAGGCAAAGGGAGTATTAGTTGAATTATTGGGAGAAGGAGCCTCGGGGCGAGAGGCAGCTACGTTTCGATCAATGCTGAAACTTAACCGAGTGGAGTATACGACAGTGGTGATGGATTCAGATAGCTGTTGGCAGGCTACAGGAGATCCAGGAATTGTTGGGGGGAGCAAGGGATTTTGAAGGAGACTTTGGGGAAGTTTGTAGATGTGTTCGGAGATCCAGACGGGCTGCCACCCACAAGGGTATCCGACCACAGAATCACCTTACAAGCGGGGGTAAATGTTGTATCCGTGTGACCATATCGGTATAGTCAAGTATAAAAAGATGAAATTGAGCGACTAGTGAAGGAGATACCAATAGCTGGAATTATACAGACCAGTTCGAGCCCTTTCTCCAGTCCAGTTCTCCTAGTGAAGAAAAAAGATGGAAGCTGGCGTTTTGTGTCGACTATAAGGAGCTAAATAAGGTGACGATTCTGGATCGATACCCTATTCCGATAATACAAGAGATGCTCGATGAATTATCTGGCGCATCAATTTTTTCCAAGATCGACATGCGCTCCGGTTATCATCAAATCAGAGTACATGCTCATGATGTTCACAAGACCGCTTTCCGAACTCATAGTGGCCACTATGAGTTCCTAGTGATGCCTTTTGGGCTCACGAACGCGCCAGCGACGTTCCAATCAATCATGAACGATTTTTTCAGGCCTGGGCTCCGAAAATTTGTCCTTGTGTTTTTTGATGACATACTCGTGTACAATAGGACGTGGAATGATCACAAGAAGCATCTGGAGGCTGTGTTGTTGGTGCTACATGCAAATTCGCTGCATGCAAACCAAAAGAAGTGTGTTTTCGGACGACTCCAAGTGGAGCATTTAGGCCATGTCATCTCAGCTGCAGGGGTCCGAATGGATCCCCAAAAGATTAACGTCGTGCTCAGTTGGCCTTGCCCAAAATCGGTCAAGGGGGTGAGAGGATTTTTGGGGCTCGCCGGATATTATAGGATATTTGTTCGGGATTACGGTATCTTAGCTCAGCCCCTAAGGCAGTTATTGAAGAAGGAACTAATTTCCCGTTTCATTTGGACAGCCGAGGCTCGGCTAGCTTTCGAAAAACTGAAGGTAGCTCTTACTTCAGCACCCATCTTAGCGATGCCGGACTTTAAAAAACCATTTGTCATTGAGCGTGACGCATCGGGCAGCGGTGTGGGAGCAGTCTTGATGCAGGATAGGCGTCCGGTGGCGTATTTCAATAAGGCCATGAGCGAGGGACTTTTGACTAAATCGGCATACGAGAGGGAGTTGATGGGCCTCGTGCTTACCATCTAACATTGGAGGTTGTACCTTATCGGCCGTCATTTCATAGTAAAAACCGATCCCCATAGTCTCCGACATCTGTTAAATCAAAAAATCGCTACTGCCGCCCAACAACATTGGGTAGCAAAGCTACTGGGGTACGATTTTGAAATAGTTTACAAGCCCGGCGCAACGAATAGAGCGGCGGACTCACTATCAAGGAGGCAAGAAGCTAAGCTGGAATGTAATGCAGTTAGTGGGCCGGTCTGGGCTGATTTCTCGGAGATTTGGGCTGAACAACATGCTGATCAAGAAATTCGCGGGTTGATCCGTGAAATACAAGAGGGCCCTACTTCTCCCGTCGGGTACTTTGTAGTGGATGGTAAATTGTTTTATAAAGGGCGAATTGTGCTACCACCGACCTCTAGCTGGATTCCGAAGCTCCTTCGAGAATTCCATGATACACCAACTGGAGGACACGTGGGGGTGTTAAGGACGTATCGTCGATTAGCATCAAGCATTTTTTGGAAGGGAATGCTCAAGTATGTGCGTGAATATGTAGCCATGTGTCTAGTTTGTCAACGTTCCAAGTACGATTCCCGATCTCCAGCCGATCTTCTCCAGCCCTTACCCATACCGGAGTTCGTGTGGGAAGACGTCTCAATAGACTTTATCACCGGTCTTCCTTCTTCCATGGGGTTCTCATGCATCTTGGTAGTCATGGACTGTTTGTCAAAGTACGACCATTTTGTTCCTTTGAAATCGCCGATGACGGCGAAACGGGTGGCAGAGCAGTTCATTCTCCACATTGTAAAAATTCATGGTTTTCCTCGCTCCATTGTCAGCGATCGTGACCCGCTATTTTTGAGCTCTTTTTGGCAGGAGCTTTTCCATTCTCAAGGTATCCATCTTAATTTAGTACCTTATATCACCCGAAAACTGACGGCCAGATGGAGGTCCTTAATCGATCTCTGGAAACTTACCTTCGTTGTTTTTCTTCCGATCAACCTAAGAAGTGGGTTGCGTGGTTTGCCTAGGCGGAGTTTTGGTATAATACATCCTTCCAAACGGCTTCCAAAATTACTACATTTGAGGTTGTTTACGGGCATCCCCCACTTTCCCTTCAACGTTTTCTCCCTGAGGAGTGTCGCGTGGCGGCGGTATCCGCGCTGTTACAGGGTCGGGATACCATCTTGCAGAAATTAAAATTTAATTTACTTCAAGCCCAAGATTACATGCGTTACCAGGTTGGTGATCGAGTGTTCCTTAAAGTTCGTCCCTACCGTCAATCCTCTCTTGCCAAGCGTGGCTACACCAAACTAGCAGCAAAGTTCTATGGCCTTTTTGAGGTGGTTCGGCGAATTGGGGCAGTCGCATATCAATTGCAACTACCGGTAGGAAGCAGGATCCATCCGGTGTTTCATGTTAGTCTCTTGAAGAAGATGGTGCGCGATCACCCAGTTGAGGCCTCACTTTTGGACTCTTTGGTTGAGAGTGAAGCGGCTCTTTTCGACCCACAGGAGAACCTGCAGATTCGGAGTCGTAGAGTGGGTTCGGTACCTATTCACGAAGTGCTAGTTCGCTGGAAATACCTTCCCTTGGATGATGCTTCTTGGGTTGCTATAGATGAATTTTGAGAGCAATTTCCTGAGGGGGAGGAACTTGATATGAACGAGGACCAAGGGATCAAAGACGCGGTCGGAGGATCCAAGCCTTGGAAAGTTTATGTTCGTCGCAATCGAGCCGATTGAAAGAAGCGTATGGAGGCAGAAACTATTAGTAATTTAGTATTATAGAAGTTGTGTTTTAATTGCTAAGTTGTCACTTTATGTTGTAAGTGCTATTAGCACTTTTGTGTTTCTTGTAGACCCAGGAGAATATAAATACTCTTCTTTAGGGCTTTTGGGATTTATCGAAGAAAAGAAAAGAAGAGGCAGTGCGCCGCTTAGTTTGGGAAATTTCTTTCATCGAACCATTATACATCAGTTTATGTAGTAATTATTTTATATTTTAAGAAATAAGATATGTCAAGCAGGACAACCTAAAAAAGAAAATATAAACAAGTCAAGTGGGACAGAGGGAATATTTGACACTCTCTAAATTAGTTAAGAAATTAGCAACGAGATGTCATATATATTGTTAACAAAGTAGTAGATGTCTTGATTAACTGCGTATGGAGGGAAAAGCGTAATTATTGAATGACGTCACGGAATATTAACATTTAGGTAAAAGACTTCGTTAGCTTTTGTTTTTTCTCCCATTGTGAAGGTGATGGTATCCCAAGCCTTCAATTTATATGCACTGCAAAAAGAGTGCCATTTTGTATTATCGTGAAATAACTAAGCTTAAATGTTGTGTTTTATATGATATATGAAACGAACCAAATTTTGTCGTCGTTCTGTTTGTGTTGATGATACTGAGAAGCTCTTGATCTCAAGCTCGGGGTTCATGCTTAATACACTGGTTATTTAAATTGATTCGGATTTCTCTGATAGTGGTGCCGACAGGGGCGGACACACGTGTAGTCAAGGGGAGGCAATTGCCTCTCCTCAATTTTTTCTATAAAATGTCCATTATGCCCTTGTATTTTATATTTTATCACAAATTTATAATTCAATTCAAAAAATAAAATAAACTTCAATATTATATTTAGTACCGACATGTATTTCTACAATATTCTATATCCCAAATCCCAATCTATTTAAATATTATTTATCAAGCTATGAAAGGGATAAAATATTTCCTCTCTTCAAAATTATTTATCCCAAATCCCAATCTCAATAAAATAATTAAAAATCAATATCTCAAATGGCCAAATCCCAATTCATGTATTTACCCCATTTTGCAGAACCCCCTTCGTGCATCATCATATGTAAAATCCCTCTCTACTTCTCTACATGAAAAAAGATTCGTTGATTTCTGAATATAGAGAATCGGAAGGTTTGCAGATAATTTCTACCGAAAGAGAGGAACAGATTCGGTATACTTCTTCACTATCTAATCGGAAAAGGCTCGAAATTGCCATCGAAGATGGTTGCAACTGAATTATACTTCTGTTGCTTCGAATTACTGCAGTTTCTTCGCTTCCAAGTTCCAACCGCTTCGATTCTATTCAACGGAACAACTTCTTAGGGTGAGAATCTCAATCCCTAATTTAAATGTTAGGTTAATTATTGATTTTGTTGTTTCAAAATTTAGATTTCAAATAGAAAATCCTTGCAAGCCAATGTGGTTACAATTGTTCTTTGATTGTTGTTTAATTAGTGATGAATGTGTTGATGTAAAGCTTCAATATGATTGTGTATTCGTGACTTTGTGATGTTTGAATGTAGAGCAATGTTGAGGGATTTCAAAAAGGTGGACCAAGTGGAAGCGGTTAACTCTTCTTCGCCGAATGTAACTCCCGAAAGAAGCGTACAAGCCGAAGTGATGCAAAATCCTGTAAACGTGGCTACATCTCAGACTCGGAAAGAGCAACCACAACAAATAATAAATGAAGATTCTGACTTGCTAGAAACTTCCCGAGATCCAGCAAAACGACCTAAAATTACTATTTATCATTCAAATATTCGTGAAAGGGTTCGGAGAAAGTACTATCTAGATGGTGCTTGTCAACCAAATCCTAAGAATTTCTTTCAAAGGCTTGGAGAAGATTTAATCGTGAATGGTATGATGAATTTAGTTGGTTAGAATATAGTGAAGAGAAAGATGTTGCATTCTGCCTCTATTGTTATATTTTCAAGAATGAATCGGGCCAAGGAGGTGGTGATGTTTTTACATATAAAGGTTTTAGGGATTGGAAAAACAAGTCTAGGCTCTGAAAGCACGACAGAGATACTGATAGTGCTCATAACCAAGCTTTTAGTAAATGCAGGGATTTGCTAAATCAAAAGCAACACTGTTGGGTGATGATTCAATCCTCAGCATGATCATACTTGTGGGAAATGATTCTATCTTCTATACTGAATCACGCTCAGTAGCCTCGTGCTCTGACTGTTGAGAAGATTTGAAGATCCCAAAACCCTATCTGATTGGTGAACCATTCCTTTGTATTCGTATTTGTCTCTGAGGTTTCAGACTCAGTAGACACTCTGCTCTGGTCAAGGCGCTCAGTAGCTCATCAGCCTCAGCACCAGTGTAGAAGACTCGGTGAATCTTGGACTCGCGCAGAGCAAGATATGCGAGAGAGTCGGTTGAACCGAACTCCGGCAGAGTAGTTCACCTGGACTCGTGAGCTGATTTTCAGTAAGACCCTTCTCAGCTGTTTATCTACTGAATACAAAATCAGACTCAGCATCGGCTGACAGTCTTCTGAACTGTCTGAATCTTTTGATAAGCTATCAGTGTTGTCAAGTACGAGGAAGAGAGAAGTCAACTTCAGTTGCCTCGAAGTTTGTTCTGTCTCAACCACCACATCCACCTCGACAAATGACAAGCATACACGTGTCGTCTCACCTACTAAAGCTACAGTCAACATATTTCCGTAAAAGGTGGGAAAGTACACTGTTACCTACACAAAAGAGCCGTTTGCTACCACAAAAGAGGGAAAAAGAAGAAGATCGTCTCCAACGGATCTATTCTTCTCTCCACTCTATAAATAGAGGGATCATTCAAGATTTGAAGCACACATATATACAAAAAGAACCTAGTGCAATAGAAGCAAGAAACGCACAGAGCATTCAAACGAGCGAAATTAACGACTAAGTCTTTCGCAAGAATCAACCGAGTTATCTCCGGCGAAAGACTACATACAGCTCAAAAGGAACCAAGCTGAACCGACATAAGCTTCTAGTATCCAAGCGACTAACACGAACCTATAGCTTAACCCTCAGTTGTTCGTCGCTCTAGATAGCTACATTCTCGTTCCTTATCCCTCTAACCCTAAGCTCACTTGTTATATCCATAGCTTAGACGAAGGAGTTCACATTTGAACCCAATCCTTATTGTATAAGGACTCCTTCATTGTTGGAGAAGTTTGTCAAACACTTAAAGTTTGATAGAATTGTAAACTGGGACTTGGTCAGTATAATCCCCAAGCCACGGCTTTGTCCAGTGTACAAGCTGACTGAGACTAACTCAGTATAATAAATAGCCTCCTGATCTATCGGGACAGTGGACGTAGGATTGTTGATATCCGAACCACTTTAAAAATATTCGTGTCGTTTACTTCTTGTTTCATTGGTTTTATCGTGCATACCGAACATCATATTTAAAATCGATTTAACCGTCTCGGCATTCGAACTTCTTATCTACTGAACTGAGACTTGCATAAAACGTTTTCCTCATTAAAACTGATTTGGGCCTACACAATTCCGCACACTGAACTCTCACTGATCGATACTGAATTCTGACCTAGTCAGTTAGCAGATCTCAACTGAGTCAGTACTCTTTTAGCCTTTAACACGATTCAGAACAGTTGTCTGGTCTGCTGAACTATTTCAGTACGGCACCTTCCTGAATAGGACTGTTCGTGTTCGAAAGTTGAGAAATTTGGATTCAGGTGTATTCACCCCCCCCCCCTCTACACCTGAACTCACTCACGGGACCAACAATTGGTATCAGAGCAGGAGTTCTTTGACTCTTGTTATCTTTGAGACTGGTCTATTCGAACGGATCCGAGGGAAAGCGTTTTCACTGCATATCACTCTACATTCATATCATTATTCTTCATGGCTGATATGTCAGGTATAAGGATGGTACCTATGTTCTCGGTGGAGAACTACGGAGTATGGCGAGTCAGGATGGAAGCTCATCTGACATCCCTCCATGACAGTATGACTGAAGTGCTTGAAGATGGACCTATCGTTCCTATGATTGATAGTGTCGTGACTCAGGACCAAGCTCAAGGAGGAGGAATGGTGGACCGGGAAGAAGATCCCCAAAGACGAAGTCTCTTCACTCCCGAAGAGAAGAAGCTTCACAATCTAGACCGAGTCGCCGGGAATGCTATACTAACCACCCTTAGTGATTCTTATCTTGGCGGGGTTCGGGAATGCAAGACTCGCTAAAGAACTGCGGGATGCTCTTGCGCTACCGAGTCGAGGGACTCGGAAGATTAAAGCCAACAAATTAGCGCCTGGAACTCCAAAAGCCGGAAAGCTTGTCTCTCATGCCCGGGGACAAAATCGAAGATCTAAACGTCAGATTTACCAATCTGATGAATTCTATCAATGGGCTGGGAAAGACATTCAGCAACTGAGAGATGAATCTGAAGATTCTGAGGGCACTGCCGGACGGACATTGTACACCTTTTGCCACTTTATTGCGACATTCTGATTTAGATGCTGTGTCTCCTGACCATATCTTTTCGTAATTACGAGCGAGAGGAGTATGAGTTCGACAGACCTCAAAGAAAGCTGAGAGCTGAAGCTGATACGAAGATTGACCATGCTTTCAAAGCTACAGTCAGCACAGCATCTCCCGCTACGAGCAAGACGACGAGTAAGACTGAGCCTTCACTCACTGACCTACAAGAAGGAAGTCTAGCTCAGAAGTATGCGCTGCTCGCTGTAAAGTATCAGAAGGAGAAGGAGCGACGCAGAAAAGTGACTAAAGCCTATCGGGAAACGAAAGGTAAGTCAGAATATACACCTAAACGCGCTCCTGATACTCAATCTTCTGAATGCAGAAAGATAGATGACTCAACACCCTCAAGGGATAGTGCAACCAAAGAAGAAAAAGTCATCACTTGCTACAACTGCAAGAAGCCGGGACATTATCAGTATGATTGTCCTGAGCTCAGTAGTGCTGAATGCGCAGCACGCAAGGCAAGGAGAGAGAAATTCGCCCAGAAAAGACAATCCTACATAGCTGGCGAAATCTCAGACGACTCAGAAGAGATCGACTCCTTTATGGATTCATCTGACGATGAAGCAGCTTTCATGGCCTTAGAGCATGAAGCAGATGAATCAACTGAAATGTGCATGATGGCAGGCGAAGAGGATGAGGTAAATTCTCATGAACCAGTTAACTCCTCTTCACACTGCACACACGACAGTATTTCAGGTGCAGATGGGAATTTGGACATCTCGACCGCATATGAAGATCTACTAGATGAACAAATTCAGATGAGTCTGCAGCTCAGTAAGACTCTTCAGGAGTTGGATACCCTGAAAATGGAGAATCGAGACTTTCTCGGGAGAGTCGGGTTGTTACCGAGGCCGAAGGACTTGTGTTGAGACTCGGGGGAGGAGATAAACTCTCGATGGCCAAGTCTCAGCATCAAGAAGATCGGATTTCGGTCTTGACCAATGACTTGACTCGTAAAAGATACCGAACCGAGTCTCATCAAGCAAGAACCGTCGGGACTTCGCACCGAGCACGACGCACCGAAGAAAAGTGATGATGTCCGGAGGAACACGATGACCGAGAGGTATATGGGCGTAGAGAAGAAATTGGAGGCTATGCTAGCAAGCAATAAGCCAAAGCACTGCAAGGAAGGACTTGGATTCAGTCTAGGAGCTTCCTCATCTGCCCCAGTACACTCAGAAGTACGGCTTGCTGATAGATTTGTTTGAGGGGAGACTATCAACGCAGATATACTGAACCCCCTAGCAAAGAACAAACAGAAGATGAAAGCACCTCATCCCACACATCAGCATTCTGACAAGAAGATCAATGCCAAGAAACCCCGGTTCGGCCAAGGGGGAACCAAAGCCAAATCAAACTTGGCGGATCGGTATGGACCTCCGGCCGACGCATCCTGCTCAGTATGGATCATATTATTATGAACCTATAGTCAGAAGAGGCTCCAAAGGTCAGAAGAAAAAGGTCGCACAGAAGGCAAAGGTCAGCAGTCCACCAACTCAGAAGATCAGGACTCCTGAACCTCAGAAGCCTCAGAAGTCAGCTGTGACCAGTCCAGTGGTCAGATATGTTGACTCCAGTGGAAAGAAAATGTCTGAAACCACCAGGGTTGTTAGACAGATTTGGGTTACTAAAACTAACATCTAAGGACCCAAAATCAAAAATAAAGGGTACCTGAATATAATTCTGTTTTGCAGGTGCGTAAAGACCCATGGTATGTGGACAGCGGATGCTCAAGACACATGACATACCAAAGGAGTCTACTAAAGAATTATATCACTGAAGAAGGATCCAGAATTGAGTTCGGAGACAATGCAAAAGGCTATAGCAGAGGATATGGAACACTCAGCATTGGAACTACCAACGTTCCAAGAGTATCATATGTTGAAGGACTTCAGCATAATCTTCTCTCTGTTAGTCAATTTTGTGATAACTCAAATAGAGCGATATTTGACGCTGGTTTCTGTGATGTTATTGATAAATCTACAGGGAAAACAGTGTTATCAGGTTCGCGCAGAAAGAACATATATGTAGGCCGATCGGAACTCACTTGAACCCCGAAGCTTGCTTATTGGCGAAGAATGACAACCGCACGGGGTGGCTATGGCACAGAAGACTTAGCCATCTCAACTTTAAGACGCTCAACAAGCTTGCAAGAGACACTCTAGCAAGGGGACTGTCGAATGAAGTATTCAGCAAAGACACTCAGTGTGAAGCATGTCTGAAGGGAAAGCAAACAAGGAATCAAAATCCTCCAGTTACATCGCCTTCCACAGATGGAATCCTTCAGCTGCTACATATGGATTTGTTCGGTCCAGTCTCCCCAGTGACGATCAGAGGCAGAAAATATGCATTAGTGGTCATAGATGACTACTCGCGCTACACATGGGTCATATTCATTGCCAACAAGTCTGACGTCAAAACAGAGTTACCAACGCTTCTGAAAAAGCTCAGTGTCGAGAAGAACACCAAGATCGGAAAAATACGTTCGAGCAGAGAAACCGAGTTCCTTAATTCCATGGTAAAGGAGTTACGCAAGCGAAGGAATAGAGCATGAGACTTCACCGCACGCACACCTCGGCAGAATGGAGTTGCTTGAATGAAAGAACGAGAACTCTAAAAGAGGCGGCTAGGACTCTACTCGCAGACTCGAGGACTCCCAACCAAATTCCGGGCATAAGCAACGGATACCGCATGTTATACTCGAGAATAGATCTCTACCGACAAAGCAAAGATAAGCGGACACCATATGAACTATGGAACGGCGAGAAGCCTTCTCTATCTTATTTCTATATTTTTGGTTGTTCATGCTTTATTCACAATAATGGGAAAGATCGGTGAAGACTTTTGATAGCAAGTCGGATCGGGGAGTATTCTTAGGATACTCTCGGGTCAAGCAAAGCTTTCGTGAGTATTCAACTATCGGACTCTTTGCGTGGAGGAAAGCCCTCATGTTGTTTTTAACGAGTTTGCTACCGAAGACAGGAGCAATAACTCAAATTCTCGAATCGAGGACATCAGTAAGCGGCTACGGGATCTAAGCTTAAAAGACAAATGCGAAAAGATCCAGGCTATGTTGGGATGATGATTCGGATGAAGAAACCGAAGACAAATCTACCGAATCTCAACCCGCCGAGCAAGTAGGCCGAAGCAGTTGATTCTCCCGAACGGAATCAATCCCGGTGTAACTCGGGTCGATGAAGAAACCGTTGAGGTAACCGAGACCAACACTACCGAGAGCAACACCTCGGGGGGGAACGTCTAGTAATGTTCCTGAGCTGAATGCCCCTGAACCCGGTGACTCAGTAGACCATACTCTTGTTACTGAATTACTTCAATCTCAGAATAGTACAACTGAAATGCCTAACTCACCTACTATCTGTGTTGAACAAGTTTCAGATGAAGAGTTGAAACATCGTAGATCGTGGCTCGATGCTCACACTACTGATTTAATCATTGGAGATCCTTCAGCAAATGTCAAGACAAGATCTAGATTCTGTCAAGGAGAAAGCGCATTATTTTCCTGCTTCTTGTCTACTGAAGAGCCTCAGACCATTGAGGATGCACTGAAAGATGCTGACTGGATCATTGCTATGCAGGAGGAGCTGAATCAGTTCACGAGAAACGAAGTATGGGAGCTTGTAGATAGACCCCGGCATCAACACGTTATTGGAACTAAATGGGTCTTCAAAAACAAGCGAGATGAAAACAACATTATAGTAAGGAACAAAGCAAGACTCGTGGCTAAAGGCTATTGTCAAGCCGAAGGGATAGATTTCGATGAGACGTTCGCTCCAGTTGCAAGATTGGAGGCAATCAGACTATTCCTGGCCTACGCAACACATCAACGATTCAGAGTTTATCAAATGGATGTGAAGTCTGCGTTCCTGAATGGCGTGCTGAAAGAAGAAGTCTATGTGGAACAACCGCCCGGCTTTCAGCAGGGACATCAAGTATATAGGCTCAGAAAGGCTCTATACGGCACAGTAGACCGCACTCTATTCAGCATTCGACTGGAAGAAGACTTATTACTTGTGCAGATCTACGTGGATGACATTATATTCGGATCAAAGAATGTCATCATGTGTCAGCAATTTGAAAAGATGATGAAGGATAAGTTCGAGATGTCGATGATGGGTGAAATGAACTACTTCCTTGGTTTTCAAGTCAAGCAATCTGAAAAGGGAACGTTCATCAACCAAGGCAAATACACTCGAGACCTCATCAAAAGATTCGACTGCACATCCAGCAAATCAATCAAGATCCCGATGAACACGAATATGAAGATAGATCTTGATAAAGATGGAGTATCAGTAGACCAAACTGAATACCGTGCTATAATTGGTTCTTTATTATATCTAACAGCCTACTCGTCCCGACATAACTTATGTTGTAGGTGTCGTGCTCGATTTCGGGCGAATCCCAAGCGAGTCATATGGACTCAGCAAAGAAGATTCTCCGCTATCTACGAGGAACACCGACATGGGTTTGTGGTATCCGGTGATGATAATATTGAACTAACCGGTTATTCGATGCCGACTATGCGGGATGTAGAATAGACCGAAAATCAACTTCGGGGAACATGTCGGTTCCTTGGCGGCAAGCCGATCTCATGGTTTTCAAAGAAACAGCACTCGGTGGCCACGTCGACTACCGAAGTTGAATACATGGGCTGCTTGGAAGTTGTTGCGCCTGCATCCTTTGGCCGAGACAAAGACTGAGAGACTATGACGTCATTCAGAATGAAGTGCCGATTTTCTGCGACAGTACCAGTGCTATTGCAATCACTCAGAACCCTGTACTTCACACGAGATGCAAGCACGTGGACATCAGACATCACTTCATTCGTGACCATGTCGAGAAAAAGGATATCAGGATGGAGAAGATCCATACTGACAAGCAACGGGCTGATATACTGACCAAGCCTCTAGCTGAATCCAGATTCAGAGAACTTTCAGTAGAGCTAGGTCTGTTGGACCCTACTGACCCCAGTCAGTAAGAGGTTTCAGGAGAGAGACATTTCAGTAAGGGGGAATGTTCACTCTCAGTGCTGATGCATTCAGTACGAAGAGACAGAAACCATCTACACGAGGTATCAGCTGACTACTATGTTCAGCTGACAGGTTTGCGTATCTCTACTCAGTAGTAATTTAATACAACAGTACTTTGCATTTATGACAAAGATTCAGCATGACATTAATATCTTTTGGTTTGTCTTTATTATTAACGGCTCACATTTAATGCACGACATTCCATACATAAGCTTGCTGAACTCTGCACGCATTTAATGCATGTCTTTTCGCAGTTACTACTTAGGCTATTTTACAACTGGCTTTGACTTAGGCGCCTTTTATGATCATTGCCTATTTTATAACTTCTAATCTTAACCGTCCATATCATAAAGCAAGTTTAAATTCAGCCTTCGATCGAAAACCGTTCATCTTCATAGTTGATATATATATTCGATCATATCTTTGAAACCGCTATTAGCATACTTCATAACTTTCAAATTCCGAAAAATCCGAGATCTGCATACGCAATCCTTACTTGCAACTTCATTCTCAATCCTATCTCGAATTTTATCTATTGGTATGCTTATATCTGTTAATGTATTTTTCAGTATCGCATTGTAAAGCACTGCTCTATCCAAGAAACGGTACTGATTCATTTCTTGTAACAGGTACTATGGCTGGTCTATCTGTCAGTTCTCCCGACAAGTTAGAGGAAATCCTCAGCAAGGGCCGTATCTGGTGCGAACCAGTCATGGAGTTCGACACATGCGAGATCGAGTACATGGACAAGATCTTCACATATCTGAGGAAATCCAGACTTGAGGAGTTTCTATCGAGGAAGCCGACCTTCTTCCTTCCTCGACAAGTAGCGGAAGTGTATCTGAACTCCGACTCAGTTGGAGGAGACATTCTGGCGAGGTTCGTTGTTAACACCATTGACGACGCATCGAAGATACTGAAGCAGATGTCTATTAAACAAGCGCTGAAGAAGAGCTTCAACCTCCCGTCTGAAGGTGTCAGCACCTTGGGGTACAATAACGACGCTGTCGACACATACCTCTCCGTTTTCTGTGGCAATCCCACAACCTTCAGAGCAGCATTTTCGAAGAATGCAATGCTACCGCAGTTCAGAGCACTGGCGTACATCGTCACTCAGCTGTTGACGAGCCAGGCTGGCTCTTTCGATCAGGTCTCCCGACCCAAGATCCATATGATGATGGCGATTTATGACTGCGTGAAAGTCAATTGGACCGACTTCTTTGTTCGCGAATTTATGGCTCAGGCAGCCAAGTTCGACAAAGCTACACGAACACTGACCGCAAAAGGAAAGCTTCTCTACGGACTTAAATTATCAGTCATGATCGAGGATTTCTGCGAGGCTGAGCAGATCACATATGCCGACAAAGAATATTTTAATGTGAAGAAAATCCGCTTTCACAACAAGTCCGCGGCCCTGCAACAGATTGGTTCAGGAACGGCCGCAGAAGCTCGGCCCATCTAAGCCTCGGCGAGCGACTCCTAAGAAAAGGACACCTCCGGCAAAATCACCTAAGGCACCGGCCAAGAGGCCGAGGAAGGCCATACCGGATACACCCGTCGAACCGGAGACTACTACTGAATGGCTACTGAACCAACTCCTATTCAGCCACTACAGTTGGTAGATGAGTCTTCCTCATCTGAGAAGACCAAGTCAGTGGAGAAAGCCGTCTCCACTGAGGAACAAGTTCAAGAGGAACAGGGAGAGGCTACTGAAGCCCAAAGCGAAGAAGTCCAACGTCTGGATAGCCCTCTCTCTGTGCCTCCGCTCAGCAGTCGCCCACCTGCTGACTCTGAGACTGACTTCATTGATATCGAGTCAGATTCTGCATCTGCAGAAGAGACTCTCGGGATGGAAGCAGCAGTTATTGTCTCTAGAGCTTCCCGAGAGATCATCCAGTTCATTCCAGAGCTTGCTGACCATTCAGATTTGCTCGTCCTAGCCAAGTCAGCAAGGCTCCATATGATCCTACGCTTTCAGGAGTGGCCTCAGCTTCAACGCCTTGTTCTACACTACTCCTGTCAGAAGCTACACTTGGAAGAACTGAGATTGCGTGAGGAGATAGGCTATTCAGAGCCTGAGAACCTCAATACGATGGAGAATCTAAGGGCAGCCATGCTTGCAATCATTGCTGATCGATGCCAAGCAGCTGGCTCGCCGCCCTCAGATGCGTCTGACCACGACGGTCAGGACCCACCCAGTGATTCAGGCCCTGGAAAGCCTGATGAGGGACATCCACAGGACAAGGATACCCATACTGAAGAAGTAGCACCACTCAGTATCCTTGGGCCTGAGAAGCCTTCGGCTGGTGTCTCGTCCTCAGCAGAGCCTGCTCAGCTCTTGCTCAAGTCGACATACGAGGCAGCGCCCAGCCCATCTGTCAAGAGATCCCGTTCAGTTGCCAAAGCTCTAACTGCACAAGGAGTTAAAAATCGGGAATTGGCGAAGGCAGTCCACAAGGTGTGGAAGAAGTCTGCAATGGCCACCCACTCTGAGCTTCAGGGGCTGAAATCCAAGCATCTCTACATCAGCCCCCCCGATGTCTCTCGCTCTCATATCGAAGCATTGGCCCACGGCAAGAAGCGTTAGCTGACTCGCCTAAGGACAATTCGGGAGAGGGACGGCAAAGCTCCTTGAACAATTTCGTAACGCCTTGTCCGCTCATACCGAGTCATTCACCGAGCAAGCCCGTGCCACGGAGAACAGACTAGACCTCATTCAACCGGTCGTGGAGGACAAGATCGGTGAGAAACTAGCTGACGAACGAAGTCGAAGCCGTTCTCTCTCATACAGCATACAAGGACGCACTTATATCTGAGAGGAACGAGCTGCATCTAGCATTGGAGAAAGTGAATAACAGACTAGACGACTTGTCCACTGTTTATCAGAAGCTAGAAAAGAAGGTACTCATCCCAACCCCGGCTGTACTTGATGATGCCAAAAAGGGGGAAGGAAAGAAGAAGAGTACTGAGAAAGAAAGTGAAGGAAGTGAAGGAAAGAAAAAGAGTACTGAGAAGCTGACTCCCACTAAACCTTCTAGACTACTGAAGGGGACAGCTACTGAAGGAACTCAGAAAACTCAGACTCAGACTCCGGGTAAGGCCCAGGGTGTTTCAGCTGCGAGCACTGCTGAAACCGGCCCAAGTGGCTCAGGACCCCAGCAGACTACTCAGGCAACCCAGACTCCCAAAGACATTATTAAGGAGGTTGCTGAGTACTCTGAACAGGCGGTGGAGGACTCAGAAGAAGAAGAGGCTCCTCTTCCACCACCAGTTCAAGAAGGCAAGGGCAAACAAAAGCTTAAAATTCCAACCCCTCCACCAAAGCGATTAAGGTACATATCTGCTGAGGAGGAAGCCCAAATATCTGCAGATGAGAAGCTGGCCAGAGAAATTGCAGAGGCCGAAGCAGCTAACAAGCCAAAATCTAAGCCTGCTAAAGGAAAGACTAAAGCCCCATCCAGAGGAGGAAAGAAAACTGCTAGACTGCCTCCGAGAAAGCTCATCATAACAGATGAAGAGGACAGAGAAAAGGAAAAGGAGCAAAGAGCAGAAGAGTACGAAAGGCGGTGTACCGTCCAAACCTAGATCTAGTACCCTGGCTGAATCAGAAGAAGCCCCTCAGCAAGCCACTGATACACAAGGAGATGAAATCGAAGCCATATTTGATCTGATGAACGAGATATCTATACGAGGCGAGGAGGCAAGACAGATTCAGCCGCAGAGACGAGAATTTGGAAGGCGGACCTTGAAGCTCGATGAAAAGGATCGAAGAGGAGGCCAGCCGAGAGTGCCTTCTAAAGCCGATATTCCATACAAATACGAGAAATTCGGGAAGCCGGTGACACGAAATTTCAAAGATGGCCAAGAACAGAGATGAATGGATACCGGCTCGACTCAATCAAAGATGGGAAAATGCAAAAATTGAGTTCATCAAGAGGAACTATTTTTGGAGGTTACAGTCCAACAGGACAAGGATTGAAGCTTACATGGAATGGATGTTCGCTCGCGAACCTGAACTCTACCCATACCTCGACAAAGCCATATCTAAAGGTATAGAAGTCAGTGTTCCGGGACCCAGAATCATACCTCCACCGAGAAGACAGGATGACTCAGTACACTTTGGTACGATTGAAGCTGGAGTGAAGCATGCAGCAGCGAAGAAAGAACTTGCTGAAGATGAGCCTGCTGATTTTGCAGAATTTCTAAAGCTAAGGAAGATCACATACAGGATGTATGGAGTGCCGCTCCCTGAAGATCAGACTCAAGAGTTCATGGACAGAATCAAGAAGTTCAGTGGCCCTCCTCCTTAGATCTTTAGCTCATTCTCTTAGCATAGCAAGATTGTATCTGTACTGAATTTCTCTTATATTTATACAATCTGCTTTTGGCTCTGACAACTACTTGTTGTCTAAATAGCCGTGGTTGCTTTATGCTTTAACACTCAGAATCACTGAAGTGATTACTGACACACACACACTTTGTTTATTTACTTGTCAGTTTTTGCTCGGTTAGATCTCTGATAGACTAGACTTTTAGTTACTATTTCTCTTTAGGGGAAATTGTTGCATGGGGGAATTATTGTAAAGGGGGAAATTGTTATGCTCTGTCTCCCTCAGTAGTCTAGCACTTACCAGACAACTCCACTGATCCTACTTGTAATATTTGTAAGGAGCTCTGTTTCTGAGTAAGTTAGTGTTTAGCATAGTTGATAGGACATAGATGATAGGTTTTGGCATCATCAAATAGGGGGAAATTGTTGGGTGATGATTCAATCCTCAGCATGATCATACTTGTGGGAAATGATTTAATCTTCTATACTGAATCACGCTCAGTAGCCTCGTGCTCTGACTGTTGAGAAGATTTGAAGATCCCAAAACCCTATCTGATTGGTGAACCATTCCTTTGTATTCGTATTTGTCTCTGAGGTTTCAGACTCAGTAGACACTCTGCTCTGGTCAAGGCGCTCAGTAGCTCATCAGCCTCAGCACCAGTGTAGAAGACTCAGTGAATACTGGGCTCAACAGGAGCAGTATACTGAGAGAGTCAGTTGAACTGAACTCAGCAGGAGTAGTTCACTGGACTCAGAGCTGATTTTCAGTAAGACCCTTCTCAGCTGTCTATCTACTGAATACAAAAATCGGACTCGGCATCGGGCCGACGATCTTCGAACTGTCTGAATCTTTTGATAAGCTATCAGTGTTGTCAAGTACGAGGAAGAGAGAAGTCAACTTCAGTTGCCTCGAAGTTTGTTCTGTCTCAACCACCACATCCACCTCGACAAATGACAAGCATACACGTGTCGTCTCACCTACTAAAGCTACAGTCAACATATTTCCGTAAAAGGTGGGAAAGTACACTGTTACCTACACAAAAGAGCCGTTTGCTACCACAAAAGAGGGAAAAAGAAGAAGATCGTCTCCAACGGATCTATTCTTCTCTCCACTCTATAAATAGAGGGATCATTCAAGATTTGAAGCACACATATACACAAAAAGAACCTAGTGCAATAGAAGCAAGAAACGCACAGAGCATTCAAACGAGCGAAATTAACGACTAAGTCTTCCGCAAGAATCAACCGAGTTATCTCCGGCGAAAGACTACATACAGCTCAAAAGGAACCAAGCTGAACCGACATAAGCTTCTAGTATCCAAGCGACTAACACGAACCTATAGCTTAACCCTCAGCTGTTCGTCGCTCTAGATAGCTACATTCTCGTTCCTTATCCCTCTAACCCTAAGCTCACTTGTTATATCCATAGCTTAGACGAAGGAGTTCACATTTGAACCCAATCCTTATTGTATAATGACTCCTTCATTGTTGGAGAAGTTTGTCAAACACTTAAAGTTTGATAGAATTGTAAACTGGGACTTGCTCAGTATAATCCCCAAGCCACGGCTTTGTCCAGTGTACAAGCTGACTGAGACTAACTCAGTATAATAAATAGCCTCCTGATCTATCGGGACAGTGGACGTAGGATTGTTGATATCCGAACCACTTTAAAAATATATGTGTCGTTTACTTACTGTTTCATTGGTTTTACTGTGCATACTGAACATCATATTTAAAATCGATTTAACCGTCTCGATTTCGAACTTCTTATCTACTGAACTGAGACTTGCATAAAATGTTTTCCTTATTAAAACTGATTTGGGCCTACACAATTCCGCACACTGAACTCTCACTGATCGATACTGAATTCTGACCTAGTCAGTTAGCAGATCTCAGCTGAGTCAGTACTCTTTTAGCCTTTAACACGATTCGTAACGGTTATGCAGTGCCGAACTATTTCAAGACGGCACCTTCCCGAATAGGGACTGCTTCGTGTTCAAAAGTTGAGAAATTTGGATTCAGGTGTATTCACCCCCCCCCCCTCTACACCTGAACTCACTCACGGGACCAACAAACACATTGAGCCAATATTGGTTAAGATGACAGATGTTCAGAAAATGGATTTTAAAGAGCATCTAAACGCTTCAATTGATTGTGTTAGATGACTTTTGAAGCAAGGACTTGCTTTTCGCGGTCATGATGAATCTGATGAGTTAAGCAATCAAGGTAACTTCTTAGAACTTCTGAAATTCCTTGCAAGCCATAATGAAGATGTAAGGAGAGTTGCTTTAAAGAATGCCTCCGGAAATATGAAGTTGACAGCCCCTCTCATCCAGAAAGATATTGTTAGAGCTTGTGCATCTGAAACAACCAAGGCCATACTTGAAGAACTTGGTGATGGGTTTTTCGTTGTTCTTGCTGATGATTCACGTGATGTGTCGATAAAAGAACAAATGGTCGTTGTCTTGAGATTTGTAGATAAAAGAGGTCATGTTCTTGAGAGAATTTTAAGATTTAAGCATGTCGAGTGTACAAGTGCTATTTCACTCAAAATAGCTCTTGAAGATATTCTAAGTTCACATGGTTTGTCCATATCCATGTTGCGTGGACAAGGATATGATGGAGCTAGTAATATGCAGGGGGAATTCAATGGTTTGAAGTCTCTTATTCTGAAAGAAAATCATACGGCGTATTCAATCCATTGTTTTGCTCATCAACTTCAACTAGCTTTGGTAGGAGTTGCGAAAAACCACATTCATATTTGTGAACTTTTTGTCTTAATGTCAAATGTGTTTAATGTGGTTGGAGCTTCGTGCAAAAGGAAAGACAACTTACGAGAACAACAAGCAACAGAAATCATGGAAGCTTTGGAAAATGAAGAAATTGCAACTGGGCGATGATTGAACCAAGAAAGCACCCTAGCCCATCGTTGTGATACAGGTTGGAGCTCACATTGTCATACTATTTTGGGCATGATAAAATTGTTTGGTTCTATAGTTGGTGTTCTTCGTACTATTGTGAAAGAAGGAGCTCTCTACAACCAAAGGGGTGAAGTATCACGCTTGATAAAAGACATGTTATCATTTGTCCCCTTGGGATGGCGTAGCGGTGAAGGTGGGGGTGGTCCGGGACCGATAGGTCATGGGTTCAAATCCCACTGGAACCGCTATGTGTGTCTGTCACCTATGGTTAGCCTAGGGTGGTTGAACTCTCCTGTGTGGTTTGCAGGCTATTGCACAGGAGCGGGGTTTACCCAGTACACAATTCGGTAGCGGCTGCGGGTTACCCTCGTCATCCAAAAAAAGACATGTTATCATTTGACTTCATTTTTGATTTATACTTGATGAAATCCGTATTGGGAATAACAAATGAGTTGTCTCAGTCACTGCAAAGAAAAAAGCAGGATACTGTGAATGCTATGGTATTGGTGGATATCTCTAGCAGGAGACTTCAAGCAATAAGAGATGGTGGATTGGATTCTTTGATGAAAGATGTGTCTGATTTCTGCGCAAAACACAACATTGTGGTGCCTGATATGAATGCTCTTTATGTAAGTGGAAACGGCCAAAACGGGGACATGAAGTCGAAAATGACAAACTCACATCGTTACCGTGTGGAGGTATTCAATACCATCATTGATATGCAGTTGCTTGAGTTAAATAGTTGATTCAATGAGGTAAACACTGAATTACTACTTTGTGTTGCTTGTTTGAACCCATCAAACTCTTTCAAAGCTTTTGGCATAGAGAAATTAGTTCGACTAGCAGAATTTTATCCAAATGACTTTCAAGGTACTAATGTTTTAGCATTGTCGGATCAACTTGAAAATTTGTATTGCATGTGCGCTTAACATTTGATAATTCTGATATGAAAGGGCTTGGAGATCTTGCAAAATGAATGGTTGAAACTGGGAAAAATAGGGTATACCCATTAGTTTACAAGCTTTTAACTTTGGTATTAGTTTTACCCGTTGCAACTGCTACTGTGGAAAGAGCATTCTCTGATATGAAGATTGTAAAGAACCGACTGCGCAACCGAATTGGCGATGAATGGATGAACAACAATGTCGTGATTTATATTGAGAAATAAATATTTAGTGGTGTTTCTAATGAAGCTATTATTGAGAAGTTTCAAAGTATGTCGAATCGTCGAGGCCAATTGTAAATCAGTCTTTAATTGTTTGGTATATTTTATTATAATATTTTTATATATTATTATGGGTGTTATATTTTGCCTCCCCTTCTTAAAAATTCTGCGTCCGCCATTGGGTGCCTATTGTAATTTGTGATAGACTGATAAATTCGGTGAAGATAAAGTATTTTTAAATTCTTCATTACTTCTCATAATGTATTAGCGGCTTGATTGATATAGATTTCGGTATTATCTTAACAAACATTGTTGTATATGGCTGGAAAGAATAGGTAATGGCAAGAAATGCATTATTCGTGAAACATACAGCCTACATACTAAAAAGTAGCAAATTCAACAACCCACCGTAGTGAGATATCCCTTATCTAAACTGGACAGATTTGATTTTAACATTTTTCTTTTTTAGTAATTTCCTTATAGATATCCTCAAATTGTTTGCTTCTTTAATTACTTCATTCATGAATAGTTTGTGCCCAATTGAATTTAATCAATATACAAAATGGAATTAAATTGGAGTTAAAAAATTACCTTTTCCTCGACGGCGACGGAGCTGGTGATGATGTAGTTGGACATCTATTCTGAGAGAAAAATTGTACTTTTAAGGTTGCGGCGCGTGGAAGATGGTGGGAGTGGACTGAATGTATCTCAGAGAAATACCTTAATTTGTAGTATTTTCTTTTGTAACCTTCGAAACTAGACGTCTATTTATATATATTTTTATAATAATAACATATTTATTTATGGTATTTTCATATGTATTTATTTACTTTTGAGGTTGTATTGCTATAGGGGATAAAATTTAGAATCAAAATAGTAATTAAAGTCGGATATCCTCTTCGTTGTTATCGAAGTATAATAGGAGGGATTATTTTATAGTCATTATAATTAATGATTTAAATAATAATTTTAAATAGAACACCAACCAGTTAAATAAGCGAAAATCTAGGAAAGAGTTAATCTTCTTTAAATGCATATATTGTTTGATTAACTTCCCTGGAAGTAATTATTTATTTGGTGTATTAGATGTCGTTATATTTAACGTGTCAGTGGAATACCTAACGGTTTTTAGAGTGTAATTACTACAGTTCGTCATTTCTGTCAGTTCTGCGGAACACTTTAATCGAGCAATTCAACCGCTGTCTTACGACCGCCACTTTTAGACTATTCTTTTCAAGTTATTGCGTCTTTCACACGAAATGTCTCTAAAAACTGAAGCGGTTTCTTTTGAGTGAAACACCAATACCTTGTGGAGTAATGATTTAATGAATCTGCCATTTCCGAATAATTATCTATTTTAATATCTATTAAGTTATTAAACTGTTGAGATATTCTTCCTCTTTTGAGAAACAATCTTCTTCGTCTAAATCTCAAGAGAAAAAACACTCCGAACTCGATAGCGATGTCAAACGAATGGTATGAAGAGGAAGGTATCATAGCTAACATACTCCGTCGATTGTCGATCGAAGACATATTTCCAAGTAGAGGAGTCTGTCTTTCGTGGAGGCGTCTGTCTGACGTCCACTCCGTTGTTTATAACAGAGCATGGTCGTCGGAGGTTCGACAGTTATGGTATCTTTTTTAGTGATGTGCAAAGATGGGAGAACGAAATCGAAGGAAGGTCGATTAACTATGTGCGAGTAATGCGTCGAGTTGTTTCATTTCATTCGCGTTTTCTCGCTTTTCTACGGGAGCGGGTTTTCGTATTATACTCAAGATGTGGTATTATAGTTTGACGTACACGTTTTCCTCATCTTTACCAGAATATATATATATATATATATATATATATATATATATATATATGGCAAATCCTGTAAATAATCAGTTTATAACTCTAAATTGTCCGCATTGAGTGACTAATCGTTGCGTGGTTGGCATTTTTGAAGTAGGTCGTGCAGATCTAGAAGAAATGGGTTGGTTGGTCCGGCTGTGAAAATTGATGGGGTGTTATTTTGGTTAACAGTTCGAAGACATGTTGTTTGGTTCGATCCTTCAATGGAATCGAGAAACTTGGTACGTGCTCCTTTGCCCGTATCTGAATTTACTCAGTTTCCTGATCAAGTATGCATATGGGAATTGTGGGGAATGCTTGCTTATGCAATTGTTTGAGAACACGGATGGAGTGTCTGGTGTTTGCTAAAATAGGTTCGCGCATATTTGGGATATATCGTTTTCTGTTGAAGATTAGCTGAACTAAGTCATCATGTATTTCACTATGTTGCTATTAAGCTACGTAGTAGTTATGATCCTTCATTCATGGAATTGATTGGCATTGTACATAACCGTCTTCTGCTCCGTGTTAGTAAAGAATTCTACGCTTTCAATCTTTTAAATTATCATCTCTAGTACTGCCTCAATACGCTTCCTGTGGAGAAGAGAATTTTATTCGATTATGGTTCCATATGCCTCGAGTCTGTTGCAACTTCCGCAATAGTATTTAGTATACAGTAGATTTTTGTGCTACTTTTTGTAATCCTATATAGTAATTTTAGTATAAATTTTATTGTAAAGATCTTTAAAATTTTCAGTTCACTTAGTAGTATTACAGTTTTAAACTAATTATTTCCATACTATCCATTTGTACTTAAATATATGAACATATTTGTTTGGTCTTCTTATTAGTTTTTTCCACTTTTCCCTTAAATTATGAAAATATAAAGCTTAACCCTTGAACTATTAGCCTTTGTGCTTTAATTTAAATTACAAAATACACTAAACTAATAATTTGAAGGGCAAATTACATATTTTCACAGTTTAGATTACAAATGTGATACCCCTAAAAATTTAAAATAAATAAAATGGATTTAATTCTAATTATACCCGCTTTGATAATGAAAAATTCATTTTGTTAATTATTTTTCCATTTCTGGACGAATTCGAAGTATTACGAGATATTTTATCCCACAAGATTATTCGATAATTTTAGAATTCTACATATTGAATAGATATATATATTAGATATTGTATATTTGTTAATTTACGAACGTATTGGATTCCAACTTATTTTAGAGACTTGCAGATGGGTGGTTTGCTTCGCACAACATCAATGTCGGAGAGTGAAAATCATTTTTTGGAGGTTTTCTAAAATGCAAGTCAGATTTATGCAAGTTTTATTTGAATTATGATAGTGCAATTGATGCTCAAAAATATGCAATTGACAAGCTAAACTCCTTGGACGAGTCGACCTTCCCTAAGTTGATTTTTACCTCTTCTGTAGATTTTCCAATCACACATCCTTGTATTTCAACATAGCCATAAGAACCTTCCTTATCCACATTTTCAACTACATCAGTATCATCTGCTACATCTCTATTTCCATCAATACCAGAAATGTTCTGCTTCACAATCATGTAAATATTATATTAGAGATTAAAATTAAAATAAGAATGAACACCAAAAATGTTATTGCGAATCAAACATTTTTTTTTATGGATTGTTTTTGGCTCATCATCAACATTTGCATATTTCACTATACTAACTGCATTCTTTGTGAAATAACTAGCATTCTAATCACATGCACACATTTTTAAAGCTAAAAGTATAAAATTTGATTAACAAACTATTATTTAATTTTATGTTTATATAAGATTACCTTGTTTGACAGTTCTCCTGTTTTTCCGCCTTGAATATCCATGTGTGTAGGGCTTGACATTTGAGTGATACCTAAACTGAAATTTGGAAAATCATCGACGTCCGTATCAATCTTAGCTACAGCTGTATCCATAGCCATTAAGTCATTATTTACGTCTTCTCTTTTCCAAAATGCTTCTAATGTGGCGGCTTCATCCGCTTCCTGTTTTGAAGCTTCACCAACTGCTTTCTTGAATGCTCCATCATCTAATATGTAGTGTGGCGCTTCCTTGATCATCTTCATTAAATTCACAATCTCACTTGAAACATTTGTTGCCTGTTTCATAACCATTTCTGAATATTTGATTGAATTTACTGATTCAACACTTTCTATCAGTCCAGTGTAGGTGTTTTTGTCTAGGTTATCTACTGCTGCAACTTCCTCAACAATATCAATTACATTCAGTACACGACCATCCCCAAAACCTCCAGATTCGATCTCATTTTTTTGTCGTGTCTTCAGTTTTTTGCAGTCCCATTTAATAACTAATGGATATTCACGCCCTATGCATTGGTTGAAAATGCATATTCTATCCACATAAAGAATCTACATAATGTATGAAAAAAATTTGTTTTAGTGTCTCATAAGAAATTGAGACAATTTTAGATTAACATATTTATGGATTGTAAAAGAAAATTAAAAAAAAACAAAAAGTAAAATTACTAATACTAACCAACAAAAACAGGGATGGACCAACAAATGGAGTCTTCTTGTCCGCCTTCCATGATAAAGAGGAATCAATTAGGCATCGTAGTAGCAACTCACACCAATTTCATTCTGGTATCCTTTTTGTATCTTCTAATGCATCAGAGATGAATGGGTAGATATATCCATGTGTGGTGGATTGTATCAAGGAATTTGCTAAGAGAACTAGAAAGTTTTGCCTAAATCTATTTTCCCCTCCCTCTTCTGCGAGCATGGCTTCTATTACATGAGTAGGAAGTATTTTATGCTTGTTCATGACTTTATTATTCTTTGTGAATTGCTCTACCCAATCATCAATGACAAGAGATTTACTCTGTTCTTTCTTTTTCCCGAAAATTAACTGGTGATCGCTGTATTGCACCAAATAATCCTGCAAAACTTGAGAATTATATCAGTATAGCTCACAGGGTATCGAACACAGGGAACGGAAGACTAGATATATTATTTTCCTACTTATCTTGGTTTTGGTTAGCAACCACGCAAGTTTTAAGTTTTTATCTAAACTAAGAAATTATCAAAACTGAAATAAATTGCAAAAGCTGAAAACTGAAATAAACTGTCTTAACTAGGCAGATAAGAGATGGCTCCAGCAGAATATTCACACACACGTATTTCCAATCATAGGCACATAGAATGAATTAATCTCATGAATCGACTAGTTATAGATTACCGTAACTTAAACTGCGTAATCCTCACTCTCACTTACTTAGTCGGTAACCGCCATGTTGGGCATCGAAACGGCTACTTCTCTAATTTAGCTACAACCTACGTTGTTGGGCAATCAATAGATTTAATAGCTAAACAGCTTTATCAAACTAAGGGAGCCTAGTATAGGAGCCTACTCGTATGTTGGGCATCTAATAGTCCCCTACCGGTTTAATCCAACTATTCTTTCGAATAATTTTGCTACTTACCTAGCCTTGTTCCACGAGAAATAATGGAAGTACTAAGTTAGCTACAAACTACGCAACTTAGGGTGATCAAGCCTAAATTACTAGCCAGATTAAATAAATCAGAATTAACCCGAAACCCTTCAATTAATTATTAGAACCTAAGCCTCATGTACTGTTCACGTGTGCGTTTTACATCCTGCCGGACCACTAAAAGTTTAGCTACTCATGAAACTGTCATGACTGCACAGATAAGACACTTTGCGAAACAGAACATGCATCATTTGTAACCCTAACCCTAGCATGCACAAAAACTAATATAAAGTAAAGATACGAATTAAAACAGAGAACTAAACACGTACTGAACTGAAACTAAACATAAACTGAATTTAAAACACGAATTGAAATAGGATCAAGAGTACCGATAGTCTTCGATCTCTCAAAACGAACGGAAATTGAAGAAACGAACTAAGCTAACGTGCGAATATTAAAAACTGAAATTCGAAGTGTTTGTTTCATCTACTCAACTACTGCTTGCATGAAACGGAAATAGTAAATAAGTTCTTCTTCTTCGGCGGTGCGGTGGAATCGGAATGGCGGCGGCGGTGTGGCTTCGGCGGCGGCAGCGGTGGCTTTGGAAATGGTCGGATGGAAAAGGATCGATATTTTGTGATTGTGGGGAGGTCGAGGCGTTCGAAGGTGGTGCCGAGAGCCCTGAATTTCGTGCCTCTTCATCCTTATATAATGATCCTAGATCACATCTAGGGTTTCTTGTTGGATAAGGAAACAATCTTGAGAGATATGGAAATATCTAATCCTTCCTTATCCATCTTCTTTTCTTCCATCTTCTTTTCTTTCTTTCCTCTTTCCTTTCTTTTCTTCTTCTTTCCTTCTTTCCTTTCTTGGCCAAAACCGCACAAAATCTCGTCATTCCAGCTGAAAAACGCGTTGCCACATCATCTCCACGTGTCGTGCCAAATCAGTCTATTTTCTGCATAACTGCCAACAAAAGCGTCTCGCCTACACAATTAGGAGACTTTTCGGACAGAAATAATTAAGTACGAAATCGACTCATCATTAACTTACCTTTGGGAAATCCAAAAACTCTTTGTACATCGCAGTCCTCAACATCAAGTTTTCTCCCATGAGAAATAACTATTGTAGAGCTTTTTGGATCATAATTGCTTACTGCCCAATAAACAAATTGGTTAGGGAGTCTTTTTACAGTCAGTTCTAAAATAGATCCAAACCCCATCTTTCTTACTTCTTCTTTCTGTATATCATTCATTTTTCTTATCCCTTCAACAAGTCCAGTTGGGCTACATCGGCTAATGAGATGAGGAAATATCTCCACGTTCTCTTTGGATTTCTTGCTTATCTCGCATGGTTTCTGATTTGTTTTTTCTATCTTTTTACTTTTGATAACAGGAAGCTCTACAAAATCATTATCTCCATGTACAGCTAGTTTCCTCTTTCCATTCCTTTTTTATGATCCTTCATAATGTCAAAATATAATTAGTTAAAACAACTTTAAAATTATTAGTTCTACTATATGTTCAAAAGTATGAACACATTTTTAGTAGTTAAATAATTTATGCGTGAAAGTCACATTCATTGTAGTTAAATAATTTTTGCATAAAAATATCCTTCTTTATGCATACAAATCTATCACATTATGCAATAATTGAATATTCATCGTAGTTAGAAAATTACTGCATATTACTCTCCTTCTTCATGCATAAAAATCTCTTACATTACGCAATAATTGTACGTTCATCGTAGTTAGTTAATTTCTGCATTATAATCTCCTTCTTTATGCATAAACTTCTGTTACACTATGCATAAAAAATAATATAGCATAAAACATGTACATATTGAGGTGTTAATTTAGCAACTTCAAAACACTAGTTATGGTTCAAATCATTTATGTTTAAGCATAACCATTCGAACAATATAAAATATATTAACAAGAAATATCTTTGAATTTATATACTCACGCACAATGTCAAAAGAAGTTTGGGAAATAAATAAAAAAACTGACCTTCTTCCTTCATGTTGTTGTATTTAGAATGTAGAAACACCTTAATTTCAAAACCTAATACAATAGTAACTGCATTTTACATTAATACTATTTTACAACCAAAAAAACACAAAAAAAACTACAAAATAAAGATTTTGAACAAAAACACTGTTCTTCTGCAGAATCGATTCAATTCCTATGAATTTTATATTAACAATGAGCAAATTATCAAAAAATTACATTTTTTTTTTTTCAAAATTTGATCCCTCAAAACTTTAAAAAAATCATGTGTTTTTGTGTTAGTACCATCGGAATTGCAAGAATTGGATAAAAAAAAATGAATTACGAAAAATTG
This sequence comes from Lavandula angustifolia, assembly GCA_028984105.1. NCBI lineage: Eukaryota > Viridiplantae > Streptophyta > Magnoliopsida > Lamiales > Lamiaceae > Lavandula > Lavandula angustifolia. The sequence goes on from CM054822.1 coordinate 16,412,879, forward strand.
CAACATATTGCAACAAACAAGAAAGAAAATCAATATAATGTGTTTGATTTTTCCAAATACTGTAATTTTACTGAAAATATTAAAAAATTCATACATATTAGCAAGATTTAAACGGAAAAGAAAAATCAGATTTTTACCTCTTCTGCAGATTTATTCATGAAGTATAGATTTCATCCGGATGAAATCTATACTTCGTGCGAAGATTTATTGCTAATAAATACCTGCAAATCCTGCGAAGATTCACCCAAGTCAAAATTCTTGATACCAACTGTTCCAATGGCGGATAGGCTTCAATCTGAGAGTTTCACATCAATAGTTTCAAAAAAGGTTTTAATTAATTTCTTGATAAATGAAACGGCGGATGTTTATGCATAAATGAAATGGCGGAGGTTTCAAAGATGAATTTTTTTTTTTTTTTTTGCAATACCAACTATGCCCTTTATGCATAATTCGGGAAAAAAAAATTTAAAAACTAGATTAATCTTGTCCATTGATTTTATTAAAATCAAAGACCATAATTAGTTCCTAGTTCTCATTATACGATGGGTTCTCACCAGATCTACACCCTCTACTTAGGCTTATATATATATATATTTACTTAGCTGATTTTTCGTCTTTAAAATACACTAGATTCAGGAAAGATTTTAACACAAATCTACAATCATTAAACACCGTTCACTCTCCCCAAAAACTCTTTCTCTCTTGCAAACGCCATACACACGCAAGATTTTTTAATGGATTATTGCAAGTTATTCTTTCTTGAGAGAGATTTGTGAGTTGTAGATTTAGGAAAAATCAATGCCCTGCTTTATGCAAGCTAATAATGAAATTTGGATGATATATAGCTTACTGTTTTTCACACCTACATGATCTCTCTCTCTCTCCCTACATTTCTTCTGTTTTGGATTATTTGGTTGGAATGGGACTTTGTCGTTGCTGCAGTGAAAACATGGAAAACTGGAATCTAATGAAGAAAGTTGCTGCTCAACGTCTGTTCGATAAAATGTCACAACAAAGTTATATAGATATACGTTTAACCTTTCACCTAAAGCTCCAAGAAAGATCATTATCTCGTCTAAATAACGACTCCGTTGTGAACCCCTAGCTTTTTCGTTGAGAGTTCGAGGCTGGAAACGACATGTTGCACTTATCCTCATAGACCTGTGATCTAACTCGTTTTTAGGACCCTTCTCATAATAGAAGAAAGCTCTTTTCGGTGGCTTTGTTCCACAACAACTTTCGCTCGCAAAATGAACTCTGGACCGAAAAGATATATGCCTTTGAAAATCGCTGCCGCTCAGAGGCGGAGGCACGTGGTGGCTGGCGTGGGCGGCCACCACCACCGAATTTTTTCAACCAATTTTTTTTTTTTTTTCTACGTAAAATACTTTCATTTTTGGCGTAGATATTTCACAGGTTTCGTGAAATTAAGTTCATACTTATATTTGAAGATATCATGACACGACATTACAAGGAAAATTATAAGAAGAAAAAAGATTTGTCATGACAATTGTGTAAAAAATAGCAACATTGTGCTAATAATTATACTAATAATATGACCATTGATTTCTTCCCAATTCATTACCAGAAAACTCCACAACCTTTGTCTTTTCCGACAATGAAACTCTGATTTCCTTCGTGGTTGTTTACTAATGAGCTCAGAAAGAGAAATTGTTGAATCTTTTGATACAGATTCAATTATTGAGGAGTTTAATCTTATGAAAAACGTCGGTCTCAATTTCAAATGCTTAAGAAAATATTGTAATCTGATATGGTTTTTGTACTTCGTTTTGGACTTGTTATTTTTGTTGTTTTTATAAATCATAAGTACTTTTGAATTCCTTATACTCATTGTTGCACTAAATTTTTTTTTCGGGGGCTCCGCCCCCGAACCCCCGGATGAGAAACACTCAACCTCACACATAATTCGCCCCCCCCAAATCAAAATCCTGCCTCCACCCCTGCTGCCGCTAATGCACAATTTTCATCCATTTCAGATATACATATTAAACTCGATTTCCAAGACTCTCTAGCGAACGAAACTTAGCGAGTTAGGTGCCATTAGGAAGACCTCTTCGCTGGCTTCCCAACACATCCCTGGGGGCATGAAACAGAGCCTCGATCGAGAAGTTATGCCTCGATGAAAAGGGCCCAGAAACGCCTCTCTAAGTACCCAGAATTTTATCCGTAAAACTACCTTTAAACTGCAACCTTGCAACTTAATTATTGATCGATCCTTGAATCATAAAACCCAAAAAATGTAACATTGTATAGAACTCATTCTCAGCTTCGCATAACATTCCTCCGTTAGTGATTTGGATCACGGACCAAAAAGTTATACACCGTCGAACACAACCACAGAACCCACCCAAGCTTTGGCGATCAACAAAGCAGCTACTTTTCGACCTGATTTTAGAATGCTACAAGGAACCCAAAACCCCAAATAGTATCGGGATTTTGTATACTAGAAGCAGTTTTTATGCTTGTATACAATGTATTTTTATTCTTACCACTATTTTATTCTCCTATCTGATAAATATATACTTGCACATGTAATTATTTATCTTGTATAAAAGTTAGATTTATGTAGTGTGTCGGGATCATAGAAGACTACACAATTGGTTGAACTGACAAGATATAAATAGTTATCACAGTTGAGACAACTTAAGGATAAGTTGTCGGTTTAAGATGCAGTTTAGATAAGAATTGGCTTGTCTTGACTGCTTGTCTATACTGGTACACATAAGGTGGTGTATTGATGGATCACAGTGAAATGTGTTCACCTGACTGACCTTAATGGAGAGCCAAGATATCAGTGACTTAACTAGTCTTAAGCTTGGTAAGACTTCAGCTGAGTGCATTTGACTATCTATCACTTTGACCTACTATGATGAACATCATCGCAACCGGGTCTACGTATCTTGGGTGCTAGTAATCATTTGTGTCTCAGGTTGGTTGTTTGTATCTTGCAACCGTATCCTAGTAAAATGGGTTGATAATATCCCATGAGGAACTTGTAAGGATTATCACACTAAACATGACCGGTTGATTAAGTTCAGATGTGTTAATAAGGTCGAGTGGTACTACTCAAGAATATATTAAGATGTTAATTAATTTAAGCTGTTAGTGGGCTTAATTAATTAACGGATATTTCTATCATAAATACGGGGATCGATTAAGTCTAAAATATAAGCCCATGCTCAAGTTGGGATAAAGGGGTAAGTCAGTAGAATAAATCTGTGTTTATTAATTAATTTCGCTCTTAGCTGAGCATAGATAATTAATTATTTTGAAGCCCGACATTATGTCTTGTATTAGATCCCTGATCTGGACCAATTAGTAGTCTATTTATTTATTGTCTCTCATAATCATTATTAATATATTAATGCATTTTGCATTATTTAATAATATTGTTTATCTGGAATTAATTGGCTGTGCCAATTAATTGATAAATAAAAGTAACTCGGTAGATTAATTTATTATATTATAGGCTAATTGATGTAGAAGCTCATTAGGAATATAATTAAATTAATGGGCTACAAATATTAATATAATATTAGTTTTTGAAGCCTATATATATTAGTATTATGCTCATAAACGAGAGATACACATTCACATACTCACAAACTGTTTACACGTGAGTGAGAGAGACAGATATATTTTGCTTCAATTCTCTGATCACAGGGAGGAAGAAAAAGGGACGGGAGATAGATCAGAAGATCTGAAACACGAGCAACAATCAAAGCTGCAACAACATACGTGGAGGAATGTTGGTCCCGAGTGTACGGTCAGGTGTAGAGGGGGGGGGTGAATACACCTGATTCGATTTCTCAACTTCGAACTCGAACAGTCCTATTCAGGATGGTGTCTGACTGAAATAGTTCAGCAGACCACACAACTGTTCTGAATCGAGTTAAAGGCTAAGAGTACTGACTCAGCTGAGATCTGCTAACTGACTAGGTCAGGATTCAGTATCTACAGTAAGAGTTCAGTGCGCGGAATAGTGTAGGCCCAAATCAGTTTGTGAGAAAACGTTTTAAGTCTCAGTTCAGTAGATTAAAAGTTCAGTATGCTGAGACAGTTGATTGATTTTAAATATAATGTTCAGAATGAATAGTAAAATCAATGCAACAGTTAAGAAAGCAGTAAGAGACACAGGATTTTTAAAGTGGTTCGGATATCGCTCAAATCCTACGTCCACTATCCCGAATGATCAGGAGGCTATTTATTATCCTGAGTTAGTCTCAGTCAGCTTGCACACTGGGCAAAGCCGCGTCTTGGTTTTTATACTGATCCAAGTCTCAGTTTACAACACTATCAAACTTGAAGTGTTTGATAAACTTCTCCAACAGTGAAGGAGTCCTTATACAATAAGGATTGGGTTCAAATGTGAACTCCTTCGTCTAAGCTATGGATAAGAACAGTTGAGCTTAGGGTTAGAGGGATAGAGAATATGAGAGAGTAGCTTCTAGATCGACGAACAGCTAAAGGTAAGCTTTGAGTTCGTGTAACGTCGATTGGATACTAGAGGCTTTATATGTCGGTTTAGCTTGATTCCCTATGAGCTAGAATGTAGTCTTTCGCCGGAGATTGTTCTTCAAGTTCTTGCCAAGACTTTGTTCTTTGGAATTCGCTCTTTTTCGCGCTCTCTTGTGTTCTAGGCGTCGTGAGTGCTTCAAATCTTGAATGATCCCTCTATTTATAGAGCAGAGATTGAAATAGATCCATTGGAGACGATCTTCTTCTCTCTCTCTCTTTTTGGTAGCAAACGGCTCTTTTGGTGTAGGTAACAGTGTACTTTCCCACCTTTTTAGGTAAAAGGTTGACTGCAGCTTTAGCAGGTGAGAAGACACGTGTATGCTTGTCATTCGTCGAGGTAGATGGAGTGGTTGAGACAGCACAAACTTCGAGACAGACTGAAGCTGACTTCTCTCTTCCTCGTACATGACAATGCTGATTGTCTTTCAAAGGATTCCGACAGATCCCGAAGACTATCCGCCGTTCTCGAAGTCGACCTTGTATTCGGTAGACAGATCGCCGAGATAAGTCTATCGAAGATCAGCTACGAGTTCGATGAACTACTCTGCCGAGTCCGGTTCGATCGACTCTCTCGCATATCTTGCTCCCGCCGAGTCCAAGATATTCGAGTCTTCTGCACTGGTGCTGAGGCAGATAAGCTACTGAGCGCCTTGACCAGAGCAGAGTGTCTACTGAGTCTGAAACCTCAGAGACAAAACAGATACAAGGGAATGGTTCATCATTCAGATAGGGTTTTGGGATCTTCAAATCTTCAGACAAGTACAGAGCACAAGGCTACTGAGCTTAAGATCATTGTCTGAGACCGAATCATTTCCCACTGAGTGAAACAGTGCTGAGGATGGAATCATCACCCAACAAGGAAGGTAACTGTTTCTTCCCTCATACTCTTTCAATTAGTATCAGAACCAGGTCTTAGGCTCTGATTGTTGTTTTTAGGAGCACGTCTAGGGCTTTTACCGTCATTATCGGGCATTTTTTCGTGTTTGGGGCAGCCTGCGAGCCACTGTTTTGACCCATTTGTACCATTTTTTTCGTGAGAAAATCCACGAGTAGTTGATAAGACCAATATGTTACATGTTTAAACTGTTATTGTACTGTATTTTTTTCTGAGATGCACGAAAATCGAGGCACGATGCACGAAAAGACGGAATAGCGTGGGAGCGCGTGACAATGTATTGTACTGATCGGTTCAGATAGGTTTGTTCGTTGTTTTGTTAGCTTCATCTGGATTGGTCGCACGGCCCATTCTTATTTCTGGTTTGTTTGGAATAGTGTCGGAAAGGAGATGTGTTCGTGCTGTCAAGAAAAGCCCCTATTGGCCAAAAACCCCTAGTTTGGCTAGGGTTCTGCCGCCACTTGCGGCAGCGTGTGGCGGCGCATCCAGAATCCTATGGAAAAAGCGGCTTGGACCGTTTGGTTTGCCTTGTCACAAACTTCACGTTGATATGTCGTATGGGATCATCCAACCTCGGATGCGATCGGAATCGACGTCGAAAGTTGGCTGCTCAATTTAGATCCATTCCGGCGATTCGTTTGAAATTCAGGGAATTGATGGACTAATCTCAGCTGGAATCTATTACACGGTGGTCGTAAGTGTTCTAATTATGTTTCCCCTCTTTTAATTGATCGAATCGCAGCTCGAAAGAGACAATTTTGGCGGCGGAAGAGCTCACCGGCGATGGGTTTGAAACCTTACGATTTCGCATTGCGGGGGCGGCAATTATGACTGGAATTAGACATCCCAGACGTCGCGTTGACGTGTGGGAGTGAGAGGGAAGTCGGAGACAAGCGGAGGAGCGGCGATAGAGGCACGACGGCGGTTTCCCGCTAAGGTTCCGCCACGCGCGCATCTACAATCTAGCTCCGTTCGGTGGCGCTGCTGCGGGCAGATGGTGCCGGGAATAGTTTCCCGGTAGGCAGGCGGCCCTACAGAGGTCGGTGGCCAAACGTGGGACAGCGCAGAGCGGTGGCGGCAGTCGCGCGCAGGCGGAGCGCGGAGAAAGCGCGCATCAACGCGTTCCAGCAGTTGTGCGCCGCGATTCTGATTCCGATGACGGTGATGGTGGGGGAAGACCGCGGGCCACACCTCTAGGAGATGGCGGGCAACGGTGCGGCCAGGCGCGGTGGCTGCGGCAGTTCCCTATTGAAGAAGGAGGGTTGACGTCAGCCCTAGGTTAACTAACGCCAGCCCTAGTGCTGATTGGGCAGTACATTTGTATGTCACATGTCTGACACGTGGCAAACACCCTGATGATGTGGCGACGGTGCTGACAGCTCCAGAGTCGAAGTTTTTTAAGACTGAAGAGCTGTATTTTGATCGAGCAATGTAATAGTTAGGAATTACGTGTTCTTAAGCCCGATAATGACGTTTTAATTTCCTTTTTTCGCATTTATTTATTCTTATTCTTTAACATGCTATTATGTGTTTAATTGTGCCTAGAAAAGCATGAAAATAGGATTTACGTCTTATTAAGCATGTTTAATTTTTCGCGATCACGTTTTATATATGCGTTTAGAAAATCATACTTTAGGAATATATGGATATGATTGATTCAACAAACCTTTTGAACAAAAAGACTAAGCAAGTTTTAAAATTAAATGTTTAATTAGATACCGTTAAATTGAATATTAAACACTTAATCGAACATCTATTTAATTGGATTCTACATAAAAGTAGTAAGATTATGTTAGTAAACGTCCACCTGTGTGGCTTGCGTTCATCTTTGAGATACAAGTTTTGTGAGATGAGTTTTCCGAAAATAATATTTAATTATTATTGAGTAGTGGGAGCGAAGCCGTAAACGTCCACTTGCGTGACTTGCGTGCCTAGTAAACACGAGTACTCTAGAAGATAATAGTTAAATAGGATGGCTAATTAGATCAAATTGAATGCGGCATGGTTCTCGTAAGTATGTCAATTTCAAGAATTTGATTCTATTTTGATCAAATTAATGGTCAATGCTAGATGTCACCGCGGGTACAATTCGCTTTCCTCGAAGTCCCTTCCCGCATTTTAATTTAATAGTGACATGGTCAAGAAAGTCAAACTATTAATTTCATTGGTCTTAAGAACTTAGGCGTGAATTGGAATTGAAGAGCTAGGTAAATAGCTTGGTGTTACACTAGTAAACGTCTACCTGCGTGGCTTACGAGTGAAATTCCCAGGGTTGTTCGATGTTCTTAACATCATTGGTTTTCAAAAGGTTATAATGATGGTTAATTACGAATTATGTGTGAATGTAACATAGAAGCAGAGTTTGTAGCTGCTTCAGAAGCTTTGAAAGAGGCCGTTTGGCTCAAGAATTTCCTCCTGGATCTTGATATTGTTCCGAATTTGCCTAAGACTATCACAATTTATTGTGACAACTCAGGTGCAGTGGCAAATTCAAAGGAACCCAGATCTCACAAGGCGTTTAAACACATAGATATAAAGTACTACATTATACGAGAATTCATAAATCGAGGAGACGTGGTCATTGAGAAGATCAGAACTGAAGACAACCTAGCTGATCATTTCACGAAGAGCTTACCAATCCCGGCTTACGAGAAGCATGTTCGTGTCTTAGGAGTGGTAGAGAAGCCCCCCACTTAGGATTGGAGAAACTTTTGTATAAGTGGGAGAAGATGCAATGATTGATAAGATAGATAGTTGAGTACTAGTTAGTACCAGAACTGACACATTGTATACTAAAAGTTTGCTTTAGTATAAGTGGGAGAATTGTTGAGATTTTGTTTATTGGAAGGAATTTTTATGCTTGTATAAAATGTGTTTTTGTCCTTACCACTATTTTATTCTCTTATCTGTAAATATATACTTGCACATGTAATCTATTATCTTGTATAAAAGTTAGATTTGTATAGTGTGTCGGGTATCACAGAAGACTACACAATTGGTTGAACTGACAAGATATAAACAGTTATCACAGTTGAGACAAGTTAAGGATAAGTTGTCGGTTTAAGCTGCAGTTTATATAAGAATTGACTTGTCTTGGCTGCTTGTCTATACTGGTACACTTAAGGTGGTGTATAGATGGATCATATTGAGATGTGTTCTCCTAACTGGCCTTAATGGAGAACCAAGATCTCGGTGACTTAACAGGTCTTAAGCTTGGTAAGACTTCAGCTGAGTGCATTTGTCTATCTATAACTTTGACCTATTATGGTGAACGTCATTGCGACCGGATCTACGTATTCCGGGTGCTAGTAGTCATTTGTGTTTAGGCTGGTTGTATGTATCTTGCAACCGTATCCTAATAAAATGGGTTGATAATATCCTCTGAGGAACTCGTAAGGATTATCACACTAAATCCGACCGGTTGATTAAGTTCAAGTGTGTTAATAAGGTCAAGTGGTACTACTCAAGAATATAATAAGATGTTAATTAATTTAAGTTGTCAGTGGACTTAATTAATTAGCATATATTTGTATCTTAAATACGGGGATCGATTAAGTTTAAAATACAAGTCCATGCTCAAGTTGGTATAAGGGGTAAGTCAGCACGAATTCTCTAGTGGAATGAATCTTTATTTATTAATTAATTTTGCTCTGTACTGAGTATAGATAATTAATTAATTTGAGGCCCGACTTTATTTCTTGTATTAGATCTTTTTTCTGGCACAATTAGTTACCTAGTTATCTATTGTCTCTCCGAATCATTATTAATAGATTAATGGATTTTGCATTATTTAATAATGTTATTTATCTGAAATTAATTGGTTGGGTCAATTAATTGATGAATAAAAGTAGCTCAGTATATTAATTTATTATACCATGGGCTAATTAATGTAGAAGCTCATTAGGAATATAATTAAATTAATGGGCTACAAATATTAATATAATATTTACTTTTGAAGCTTATATATTTTAGTATTATGTTCATAAACAAGAGATACACATTCACATACTCACAAACTCTTTAAAGTGAGAGAGACAAATATATTTTTCTTCAGTTCTCTAACCACACGGAGGAAGAAAAGGGTCGGGACACAGATCAGAAAATCTGAAACACGATCAACAATCAAAGCTGCAACAACATATGTGGAGGAAGGTAACTGTTCTTTCAAATAGCATATTCATGGAAGGCTCTTACTTCAAGCTTTCTAGAACATCTCTTCGCTCTTGAATTAGAGTCCCGATCAAAAAGTTATGCCTCGATCAAAATCATCCTTTAAACTGTCAGCCTAAAATTGTCTTGCGATCAACCACATTACGACTCGTTTTCTGAACAGCCTCGTGAACCAAAAATTCTGAAACTTAAACCATTGAAAAGCTTTCATCTACCAGGTTTCCAGGACATCTTTCTTCTCATAAAACAAAGTCCCGACCGATGCGATACGCTCGCTCAAAGATGGCTTGAAATACACTCATCCAGGTGTTGAAATAAAATGCTTATCCATTAACCGTTTTGCCAGTTCTTTTACGAACGGACATGTAAACTAATAAACCCACGCCCCATATCATCTTAAACCTCATTATCCAGGGTGCCTTTAGAAGCCGTCCATTCATCATCCGAAGTTAGTATCGAGAAATTACGTGATGGAGAAAATGTACCGTTGAAACACTCTACTTCACTTGGATTATGAAGATTAGTTGACTTTAAAGTAACCTACAAGCTTCGTTCCTTGTCGAGAATTCAGCGAATTTTATATCGTTAGAAAGCTCATCTTGTTAGCTTTCCAACGTCATACTAAACGCACAGAATGGAAACCGAACCAAATAGCTACAGGCCCGCGAAACAGAAGTGGCAGAGCAGTCGACGTTTCCACTAGTACGAGTTTACAAGGTGAACTCGGCATCAAACTGGCATCCGATCGAGCAAATAATTTAAAGGCCTCGTAGCTTATTTTCAGTAGAATCCGGATATGAAACTTCTACGACGAACCAACGGTCGAATCGCCCGAAATTTAAGCCGAAAATCACCACAAAATCATATCAAAGCTTATAATTCTAAGCGTAACCCAAAAACTAACCTACCTAACTTGATGAACGCAAATGCTCGATATTTAACCGTATCGCACAAGACACGTTTGCATATGATAATATTGAAGACGAACCTTGGTTTTGCGAGAAATATAGTAAAATAAAATCCATCCATCTCACCCGAAAACGCTATTCGCTAAAGGTGAACTTTGTGGTCTAGAATTCGAAGAAATTCTAGGATTTGGGGATTTTAACCCTAACGAAATTTAGTTATCTCTTGTAGGACCCTCTAAGGAAGAACGATAGCAACGGAAAAACACTACGGGATAATAATGCGCGCCACGAGGAGGGCTCTATTTTTCTAGTAAATTTTATCTCGAGTTATTAAGTTCTACTACATATGAAATGTTGTTATCAATTGAAATTTGTATTAGCGTTCGAATATGTTTAATGCTCTTGTATTGATCGATCAAGGTTCTTGTTTTGACCTAACACGTATTCAAGGATTGTGTACACCCCGTCAATTCAAGATCCGATATCCTATTTCTAAAAGAGTACTCTGATTTATCGATAGTTTTGTAGCTTGTAACTCATTTAACATTTAATTTTTTTTTAAAATTATGGGATTTTCGGGATTACCGAATCCCAATACCGAAATCCCCTCCCGAATCCCGAAATGGGATCGATATCGATACGCAATTTTTGCTATTTTCGGTATCGGGATCCCGAAATTCGGTATCGGGATTCCCGATCCCGTCCCGATCGACACCCCTAAGAGTAACTATTGAACGCTGCAAACGAGCGCAAATGAATAAAATGATTAATGTTTTGTATACTTAGGAGTTCTTTTCATTTTAAAACCTCATAAGTTATACTTATGCTTTGGATAACTGCGAGTTTTTATAAAAAAAATGTTTTATCAAATGCTAGCCACTAAGTACACTAGTACTCAGCCCAAAATTTTCAGAAAATTGTTTTCAGGTTGATGTAATTGTTTTTGTTACTCGTCACTTTAAACTTGTCTTCATGATTATTGAACCAAATTTCTTCTATGTGCTTATACACATGTTTTATTTTGATGAATCTCGTTGAAATCCCATGAATTTAATTTCTTGAATTATTCTGTATTATCTCCTAATTATAAATGTTCGTTTATTTATTCATATTCACCACAGCATGTCGCACGCACACTTCTGAAAATCGGGCTGTGATAACAAAATGCAATCTAACCAATAGTTCATGAGGTTTAAACTTTAGACTTTAGAGCTTTTAATCTTATTGTTAATTATTTTATATGATAATTAAAGACCATATTACCCTACCTATATTTGTTTAACTGCACCCATATATCCCCAAACCAAATTTTATTAATTTTTAGTTCTAATTAATTTGCACTCTATTTTTCTTTAATATTTAGTTCGCTATACATATTTTAGTTTTTCTATTAGAAGTTACAAGTTTTTCAACTTTCAATAGCTTAACTTTTAAAATGATTTCATTAAAAAAGTTAAGGAAATCCCTGAAATAATAAACCCTAAACATAAATATAAATACCAAAAACGAAATCAATAACAGCTGAAATCGTCTTATCGACCATAAAAAGTTACTTTCCAGGTTGCAAGTACAAAGAGAGAGAGAGAACAAATCCCCTCAAGTTTCAGTAGGGAAAATTGTGCTAAGTAATTAGATGCTAATCGGTTTCAATTATTGTTTTTCCTTTTGTGATTCGGTCTAATCTACCTAGAGTTGGGTGGCAAACTTGAAGCTTGATTCCCGCATGGAATTGTAGGAGGTGCATGCCGGTTCAGAAGCTCACGGGCCAGTTCTTGGAGATCGCCGCCGCCTCCAATGGCGGTCGTCTGAATACCCGGTGGGCCACGTGCGGCGGCGTTGGAGAACTGTCGCTGGTCGATCTGCTGCCGCGGATAAAGGCTCCATGTGGAGTGAGGCACCATCGCATCGCATAGTTCTGAGAAGTCATACGCCGCCGGGATTGGTGGCAAATCTAATATGGACTGCGATGTCGGAACCAACAGCTGCTGCGGCGGCGCCGGTGGTGGAGCTGGAAGCTCCAGAGCGGAGAGATGGGCTTGTAAGTAGGTCAGTTCTGTTTGCAGATTCACCACCTATACAATACAAGTTCAAAAATGTAGATTTCAGATTCTTACCAGTAACAAAATTATACTCCAATTTACCTAAAACCCCCAATTTATACCAAATATTAATGGATTGAATAAATACATATTTATAAGTAAATTTATTAATTCTGAGCTAGGCAGTTCCTTGTCCAAACAAGCAAATCCTACTGATTAAGACTACTTTACAGCGACTTGTCTTCTGCTGAAAGCAACTGAACCCAGAAATTCAGACACAATCTGCTGTACACATAATACTATGATTGATCTTATCTGATCATCACATATACTATATTTCTTCTTTTATATATAATTCTGTATAAATCAGTTAATGAAGACCCTAATTTAATTTAATTAAACTGGAGTCATCGAATAACTATCACTAATTTTATATCTCCATCAACATGGATTAATAAGTAATCAATCCAAGCAGTGGAAAACAATACTACCTAAAGATCTGCAATATCTAAATTCATGAGGACCCCATTGTATATACTACTCCGATCGACCAAAACCTTAATAACTGCAAAAGCAATTAATTTTAAAGAAAATTTTCAAGAAAGGAAAGCAGTTAGCTCGTACAGGGCTCTAACTATTTCTTGGGCAGACTATATATGACTACATCATCTTAAATCTATCAGTCAGGAATCAGGTTTCTTGATTTCAGCAAAACATGTAACTGTTCCCTCGATTCAACACATCATGGTCCACAATTCTCCCAAAATTAATCAATTGATTGGAAGATATATAAATGGTACTTTTAGATTAGAAATTCAATCTAAAGGGCACTTATTTTCGTCATTTAAGTTTCTAGTAGTGCATGCCGATTTCGGGTTCATGTTTTTGAGAAGATAAGTAGTGAAAGAAATGAAATGAGGGTTTGTGAGAAGGTAAAAAGGAAGAAACCGAAAGTTTGCAAGAGAAGGAGATGAGGGTTGTCTTTAGTTCACCAACTCTGACAAGACGGATCTTTTTAAGGATTAGCGACGAACCAAGCTAGCTAATCATGATTCAGACAACGACAACATCAAAATCAACAAAAAATAGTTGCAGATTGCAGCAATTGATTCTGCATACCTGCTGTTGAAGCGCAAAGATGTGGGCGACGCAGCCGTAGATGGGGTCTCTGAGGCGGGACTGGGCCTCGTAGCAAATGGTGACGACGGCGTCGAGGCGCTTGTGCGGCGGGATGTGGAGGAGGAGCTTCGACACGTTGCTCGCCCCAAACACCTTGTGCACCGCCGCGAAATGGGCGGCGCCCTGCTCCGAGTCGAAGTACGGCGCGAATATGCACCCGGCCACGCATTTCCGCCTCAGGAACTTGCATGCCCCGCACGGCCCGCCGCCGCCCCCCGCGCTGCTGCCGGCCAAGTTAGCACTACTCATACTCGCCGTCGAAGACTTGAATTCGAGCTCCGCTTGCTGTGATCAGAGGCAAAAATGAAAAAAATGATTACACAATCAAAGTTTTCATTTCCAATTGAAAAGGATTTGTGTGTGTGAGAGAGAGAAGTTTATATCTCTCAGAAGCAATTCATTTTTTGCTTTAGGGTTTGGTGGTATTTGTTGTTTCGTGGGCGTGGGGGGTGGGGGTGGGGGTGGGGGGTATGATTTTAAACTCTAAATGAATACTTTGAAGCCACGCGATGAAGCAAACTCCCCTATTAGCTGCTTGCGTGAAGCAAACATGCGATCAGCCACCTGCCTTTATATTTATCTCGTGAATTTGCCCCTTAACAAAACTCATTTAATCTCTCTTTTTATTTCCAGATATTTGATATTTGTACGTTCATCATACGGTGTATCTATTAAAGGCTGGCTCACAATTCAGATAACAACAGAATTAAGGTGTGTTTGAGAGACTGGATACGAGATTTTTTGCGCCAGCTGCGTGTTTTGAGCTGCTTAAAGGCCAAATACGCCAAATAATTGTGACTTTTTCTATACCTTTTTGACAATGAAAAGTACTTTATGGACCTCATAATCATCATTCCATTGTTTTTATATCATATTTTAATCTCGTACATATTTGTATTTTTGTTAATACACAAATAATGTACATGACCGTGTGTGTGAATGAAAGTATCATATACAATTAAATATATGTTCAATAGTTAATAACTCAGTGAAGTGAAAACGCAATAAATTGGAGGACTAACCCTAGTCACGGTGGTGTGAAAGTTATGACATAATTTCAGCGATTCACTCAATACTATCACGGAAGATAATGAGTTTGAATTAAATTGAATTATTAGAAGAAAATAAAAGTAAAAATGTATGTTTTTAAAAAAAAAATCAATCATCATGTATTATATTAGTAGTACTATTATTTAATATACTGTGAGATAAAAACACATTCTGTATTGAGGATTAATCCAAAGATTCAAATTTAAAGTTTAATTTAGATAAGCTACTTATTCTAATTATATTGTAGTTTATACTCCATCCGTTACACCAATCTTGCAACATTGGGATTTCGATACGGATTTTAAGATAGTGAGTGTAAGTATATAAAATAGTAGTGTAAAAATATAAAGTATGGTGTAAAGTAAAAAAAATAGTAGGATCCACTTAGTGGTGTAAAGTAAAAAAATAGTGAGATCCACTTGTTTAAGTGATTGTGGTTCACTCATTTTCTTTCTATTTTAGGTAATGTTGCAAGATTTGGTGGGACAACCCGAAAATAAAATGTTGCAAGACTGATGGGGCGGAGGGAGTAATTGTTAACAATTTTTATTCCATTTTGAAGTAACCTTGCGCAGATGTAATTAATTTTACAAACTCATTAAAAATGGAGCTAAATAGAGAAAGTAATTTATTCGATTGACTTAATTGCCTGTCATTATATGGTGAAATTTTTGTCGTCTATTGTTAAAAATTAATCACCTACGTACAACTAGATTCGTGTAATGCATCCAATAAATATAATGTTAGCCGAAGCTATATATTCTCCGGATGAAAGATTGACAGATTCTCGGTAAATAAAGTTGCAACGGCAAGACAACACATACTAAGTAATCTCTAATCTCCTCTCTTGTAAAGAACACAATGCCAGCTCTTACATTATGTGGTGGTTTTCGATATCAACTATCAAGTACAAACTCTTATATCATGACGGTAACAATAATTTTTTAATAGATACTGAGTTGTGCACTGAATACTATGCGAAAAGTTATGATTTTGTCTTGTAATATTTTTTCTAAAAATATAATTCAATCCGGTCAAAAAGCCGACAGATTTTCCGTCTATAAACTAGTAACTACAAAATTTCATAGTCAGATTCATGTAATTCTCTACTGAATGTTCTCTACCTCCATATATATGAAGACAAGCCTAAAGGGTAGACTAAAAAAATGATTGTCGACTAACTACTCATGTAACTTATTTTTCCTATAAATTTAATTTTCAGTGTTTATTATGATTTTTTTTTTTTTTTTTGCATGCATTTGATCCTAAAATTACCTCGCAAGGATCACGAGTTAGTTGTAACGCAGTAATTTCCACAATCCAATTAGGATTAATAAATGAGAGAACTTTATAAATAACCAAAAATAAATAGCAACATATATTTTATAACCTAGACTTTTAAAACATCAAATATCTAACCACTTTAAGTAAAAGTTGCCAACATATATTGTTTCTTGGGAGTTCTTCAACATGTAAATAAATGTCAAAGGCACGTATTACCACCTATTAATTATTTTTCGAGCTGTTACGGCAGAGAATAAATTTTGCCACCTACCAATTCTTTACTTCTCAATTTTCAACGAATAAGTTTTACTGCTTTCTTTTTCAATTTTCACCCTCTCTCCATTTTTACAACTTTGCATTGTTTCTTCTTTGTTGCTTTCATCTATCACCATCTTCATCAGTTTTTCGTCTCATATATATTTTACATCGAGCTTCATCTTCATTGAGACATTATCTTCGAAATAAACAAGACATGGATCCGGTATGTTATTTAGTTTAACAAATTTTGAAGAATATGCTCTTGTTTTATGATTTTACTTCATTGTTGGTTTAACAAAAGATTGTGGAGACATTCATAATAGACAATAAGTTTTTCGAATGATTCTTCAGTAAGAATATTGTTTAGCATAACTAATAGTATTATATTGATATTGTTGTAAGAATAGTTTTTCGAAACAATATTCATCTTACTATGTTTGCCTCATATCCTTTAAGAATATTTAATTCTTGAGAAATAATGTTATTCTGTTTATAATTAATTAACATATTAATGTGTTATTCTGTTTATTGATACTATTATAATTTTTTTAATGTTATCATCGATGAGGCGTCAACATATAAATTATGAAGATTTGTCGGATGATGAGGATAAAGCACCTCCTTTAGATGAGGAGGAGGAGGAGGAGGAGGAGGACGAGGAGGAAGACGAGGACGAGGACGAGGAGAAGGAGGAGGCTTATAATAATGAACTTATCGAATCTGTGTTGAATGTGTTTAATGCATGGGTTCGTAATCCAGCTCACACTCGTCACTTCTTGAATAGGACTGGTATGTGTGACCATAATTTCACTCAGTCAGTCGAGACCGGGTCTTCGAATAATATCACAACACATGTTGGTCCAATTCGAAATTGGACTGTTCCATTGCTGATCTGGATATTGTAGGTCTTTTGAATCGAGAGGAACCATTGACTGAGACCGAAGATGGACTCCATATAGGTGATTTATTTTCTAGCAAAGATGCATTGGGGATTGTTGTGGGCAATTATCACATGCAAAATCGAGTTGGGTACTTGGTGGAGAGATCGGCTAGTGATAGAGCGAACTACATCTGCAAGCATGGAAAAAGATGTTCCTTTATGCTACGGGCGAGATCCGGTGCGGGCATTTGGCGAGTCATTAAGTTTAATCCTGTTCATACATGCCGGGAGAATTTTGATAATATTGCTCAATATCATGTTCCCGCAAAGGTAATAGCAACTTACTTCTCACGCAAATTAGTCGAAGGTTCTGTTTTGAAGCCGAAGGACATGATCAATGATTTAAAGCTTGATTTCGGCATTGAAGTTGATTATAGCTTTGCTTTACGTGTTAGGAATATCGCACTTGAGATTGTTTATGGTAATTATGATAAATCATATCAGATGTTGCCGAGCTACCTCTATGTGCTAAAACAAAGTAACCCCGGAACAATTGTAGATCTTCAGACGAATCAGGACAATCTTTTCAAGTACATGTTTCTTGCACTTGGCCAGTGCATTGATGCCTTTCGAAGTTGTTTGAGACCCGTTATCG
Source organism: Lavandula angustifolia (assembly GCA_028984105.1). NCBI lineage: Eukaryota > Viridiplantae > Streptophyta > Magnoliopsida > Lamiales > Lamiaceae > Lavandula > Lavandula angustifolia. Next base: position 16,430,736 of record CM054822.1, read on the forward strand.
TAGTTGATGGGACACATCTGAAAGGGAAGAATAAGGGTATTCTTTTTGTAGCTGTGACGATGGATGGTGACAAGCAGGTTTTCCCTCTTGCAGTCGGAATTGGTCCTATTGAGGATGATGAGTCTTGGTTTTGGTTCTTGAGTCGAGTGCAAGGAGCTTTTGGATCCCGAGAAGGTCTCCTCATTGTCTCGGATCAGCATAAGAGTATTAAAAATGTCGTGGAGGCGGTTTTCCCAAATGCTGCACATGGATTGTGCTATTACCACCTATCGAAGAATATGGTTAGCTATGGTAAACAAATTGGGGCTATTATCAAGGATACCGCTTATTGTTACCGAGATGAATCATTTCAGAAGAATATGTCTCTTTTGGAAGTTGCGAGCAAAGATGGTGTTTACAGTAGGCTTTTGAGTATTGGAGTTCACCGATGGGCACGTTCGCAGTGTCCCACTCGTCGTTTCGACTTTATGACATCAAATGCAGCAGAATCTTTGAATTCTCGTTTGATGTGGGCACGCCGACTCCCTGTATGCTCACTACTTGAGGTTTATGGTGGTCGATGTTTAACACCAAATAAATCCTGCAAATGCTAGAACTTAAAACAGTATAGCACAGGTATCGAACACAGGGAACGGATAAATTCAAACTTAAAAATCCTATCAATCAAGATTTTTGGTTAGCGACCACGCAAGTTTTGGGAATAACTAATCCTAAGACAACGAAAATTTAAACAAGAAATAAACACGAAATTTATCTAATGCAAGTAAAAGCGGGTCCAGCAAGATGATTCACACACACACACAATCGATCATAGACACTAATAATTAATTAAACCACTTAAATCAATCAGTTGTAGGACACCGTAGCTAAACTGACATATCCCCTATTCCCCCTTAATTAATCGGTAATCGCCATGGTGGGCATTGAAACGACTACTTCTCTAAATTAGATGCAACCTACGTTGGTGGGCAATCAATAGATTTAACACCTAATCGGCCTTTAAGAACTAAGGGAACCCAATTTAGGAGCCTACTCGTATGGTGGGCATCTAATAGTCTCCTACCAAATTAATCCAATTGCCCTAAGACAATTTGCTACTTATTTAGCCTAATCCCATGAGAAACGATGGAAGTACTAAATTAGCTATGAATTAAATTAACTAGGGTGATCAAGCCTAAATTAATTAATCCAATTAATTAAATCTAGATTAATTCAGAACCTAAGTGATTAATTTTAAGCCCTAGTCTCACGAAATTAAAGTGGTGTATGTTTCACATCTTGCCGGCCCCTAAAAGAACTTAGCTACGCATATCGGCCGAACTGGCCAGAACAACCGGTTTCTTGGGGACGAACACAAAACATGATAAAATTCTATAACTAAAAATGCACGAAAATTCTACTTAAAAATCTAAATTCAGAATATTAAATATCATAAATTAAAATCCTAGAAATAAAAATCCCACGAATTAAAAGCAAACTGAGTATTCATCCACAAAGCTAATAGAACGGAGACAAACCAAATTCGGAAATTCAAAACGAGAACGATAGCAAGTTGTTCCTCCCAAATCTAAACATAGTTCTCGAATAAAAGTACGGAAATACAAACTTAAATCATGAAGAACCCTCGGTCGGAAACTCCCTCGGCTTCGGCGGTGTTTGATCGGACGACCTCCTTCCGGCGGCAGCGTAGGACTCTTCTCGGCTTCGGTGTGCAGCAAACGAAAAGTATTGATGTTGGAATAATGATGATCTGAAGTGGCAGAGTGGCGGCGTGGCTTGTGTGGTTGATGAATAATATGGGAACGGTGATAATGGATTAAAATAATCAAGATCCCCTCTTCTTTCGTTGATGGCCAAAAATTGATTTTATAATATCATCTCCTCCTTTTAGCCACCACCGTGAGATATCCTCTTCAAGATAAGATATGATTTCCTTCCATAATCTCCCAAAGCGCGTGTGATCATATGGAAATCATTAATTCCCCCACTTAATCCTCCTCTATTAGGGTAATTAAATATAGAAGAAAAGAAAAATAAATTAATTTATTTTTCCTTCTATACTTAATTCCTAATTGATTCCTCCAAATTGAGTAGATATATCTTTGATTATGCAATGCCACCTCAACGCCTCGTCAAATGCCACATCATCAATAAACACTGCAAAACAAACATCAAAACAATTCCAAACGCCACAAAATGTGCCAAATTATACGGAATATGGATAGTACAATTTAGACCTATCAAACCTCCTTACACTTAAAACATACTTGCCCTCAAGTATAAGGAAAACCAAAGCATAAGTACTATCCAATTCCTGTTCCTCCCCCAAGACTCAAGACTCTAAAAGAAAACAAGAAAAAGACACGGACAAAACAAGACACAAACAACAAGGACAAAGAAAACAAAACCACGAACACGGAAAAGAACGACACAACAAACGAAAGAAGCAATACCAATCATATCCATAATCTTTGCACTCAATGAACTAACAAAACATGTCCACCACACAAATATGCATCTCATCAAACAAGTAGAATTGCAAATTTTAGATTAGGCACACAAATATCAACTTAGTCAAAAACCTAAGCAAACATGGATCATCCTCACGGTTCACTCAACACTCTCTAGTCTAGGTCCGGTCAAGCCTCTCAATAAAATAAAGTTCATCCATCACGATAAAAGAGTGTCATAACTGTAATATCAAGGAGGTCTTTATTCTTTGGTTGTAATGGGGCTTAGGACATAGACAAATTTGCATTGGTAAGGGTCCTAGGGGTTCTAAGCTCCACAACTTGTACCAAAATGTCACGTATGTTTTACTTGCCAAAAATAGAGATTACTAAGAATTAATATCCAACACCTACTACAAGAATTAGCACATTAGCTGCTGCCTTTGTATTCCATAAACCGCACCTTTGCTTCGGTTTTTTTTTTTTTTTTTTTTTTTTTTTTTTTTTTTAGCAAAGACATTCATAGCAGCAGCCCAAAATACAGCCTATTACCGGATGTTGATCACCAAATTGACTTCTTCATACTCGTCAAAATTTGTCAATAATTATTTGCACCACAACATAAGTATACTTAGTAGGTGATAAGAAAGATCAATCTCAATTTTGCTTGCAAAACATACAATGACATGGGAAAAAGAAAGCTAAAAGGCCTCGGTTTGAATATTTCTGACTAAATCAAGGAATGGATTAAGGCACAAATTAGCTCACTAGGGGATAATATAGGGTAGGACATATTGTCGCGGTTAAATGGCTCGATCCCTAGTGCCTCCTATCACTTATCACAAATGACACATTGTTATTGCAACTTCATGAACAACTCTCTCAATGAAATTAGTAGGAAGTGTCCTACTTTAACGGCTCAAATCTAATATAAGGAGTGTATACAATGCGATCCACAATTCATCATCCCAAATCACATACAAATGTGCACCTTCTCCTACTCTTCACAATAACTACAAATTTGCATATTGAGACATAAAGCATAAGTAAACATGCTTAATCAAGAACAAGAGTGCATCAAAAACTTCAATTTTTGGCATGCTTCGACGACACAAAAGAAATGACGAAACAAAGTGACACGAAGAAGAGACATTCCTCCTCCTTACACTAAACCCCTTGTGTGCCCTCACACAAGAAAAGACAAAGCAAAGACGGAGAACATGACAAACACATAAGAAGAACGCCTCCTTACACTTGAGCGTTACAAACGATCAAGTTAAAGAGAACAACACAAAGACCAAATATATAAAAAAAAACTCACAGACTCACATAAAACATAAAAGAAAACAAAAGGGGGAAGAAAAGACATCACCGATCGCCCGGAGGCGGAAGACGAGAGAGAACCGTGCGCTCCAAATCATCAAAGCGCCGCCGGAGGTAGCAAACCTCAGCCCTCAACACCTGGACCGAATCGTCGGGTACCTGCAAAGCTACATAGGGGGCAGCACTCGGGACTCGAGGTCCCGGTGGATAAAATCGAACAGTACCGTCAGGATCCCTATAGCAAATGCGAGCATAACCCATCAACTCAAGATCAAACAGAGGTGGATCAGAAAGGCGAGTAAGCAAAGAATCATCCATAATCATAAAGTTCCTAGCAAGGAACGTAGCAAACAAATGGCACAGAGTCAAATGCCTAGCCGGATGGGTAGCAAGATCACTCATACATCGCGCTACCCAATATCCAAGATCAACCCTCCTACCCGTATGCATACACCACAGAAAATACAGGTCATTATCCGTGAGGGTGGTAAACCCGGTCCAACGACCGGTCAAATTATGACACGTAAATTGATGACACGGACGTAAAGCAGGATCGGTAACGTATGAAATATCAGAAACCGAGGGTCGAAAATCCGCATGATCAGAAGGAGCAATCAAACACCAAGCATTCTTAGGACCAATATAATCACCAATAGACGAAGGAATACCACGAGGTGTAAGAGCATAGGTACCATCATCTAAATCCTCTAAAGACACAGCTTCCTAACCTAGCGGACCACTCGGATAGAGACATCTCATAAAAGACACAACCAATGCGAAAAGAAATACTAGGCACATAAATATCGGTAGTGAAAGTAAATGAGAAGGAATTGAAAAACTTCGAAACCGGATGATGGTAGCATGGATAATGATGTGATTACGTTAACGTGAGCCAACCAATGCGCCGGAAATACTCGTAAAACCGACCTTGCACTCCTGTAGAGCGAAGAAAGGCGTGGATCGATGGTCCTACCATTGCGGAAATTCTTCCCACGACGAATAAAGGCGCGGTGGCGGTAGGGGTCGTCTTCGAACGTCATGGCAGCCTTCACCGCCTCTCGGTCAGGGAAATGGAGAACAATCATGTTCCCGTACACTTCAGACGACGGCATAGAATCGGAATTTGCGGAATCCGCCAGTGAAAGCTGTTCCAAGGAAAGATCGTCCTCCTCACTGGACAGGTGATAGTCGGACTCGTCCGACGGCAGAGGAGGCGCGCGCACTTCGGAAACCCAATTAACTCCATCGAAAGATGGAGGCGGTACGAAGGGGTTAGACTCCCGTAAAAACCCAAATCTGGTATACACATCCGCCGAGTGGAAATCGGCATGAGGGTTCTCCCAGTCGAAGTCATCTTCATCGTTGGCGGTTATTTCATCCTCGGCAGGTTCCTCCTCGGCTGGTTCCTCCTCGTCGAACCGAGAAGAAATTTCTGGAGCAGGGGTGGTGGTTTCAACAGCGTCAACCTCAGCAGCTAGGAGTTCCACTTCCGGCTCATCATCGTCAATGAGGAATGGGCCTGAAACCGAAGGATTTAAAGCACGCCGAATGCGTCCCGTGCGGCGCGGCCGGCGCGAGCTTTCTCCCACAGTTGCGGTTGCCGAAGAGGGAGCATCGAGGATCTTCGATTTCTTTTTCGGGGCCATGGCGGTGACTTGGCTAAGGAGGTTTGGCGGGTGTGAGATGTGGTAAGATTTCGAATGGAGAGAGTGAATTTTGGAGGAGGTAAGTTAGGGTAAAAATTTGGGGAAGAATAATGGAAGAAATGGGAGAAGGGGAAGAATAAGGGGAAAAAAAGGGAGAAAACGTGATAACGTTTTCGATTTTTTTTTTTTTTTTTTTTTTACTCTCTCCTAAATTCGAAAATGGCTCCAAAAGAAATCAACATTCACTCCCACGCCAATTCTTCGAAATTTTTGCCCTATCTTTAAATTTCCTCCTTACACTTAAGCTCTTAAACAGCTTCATAGCTTAGATCTGGAAAAACAACAAGAAAAACAAGACGAAACATAAACAAATAAAATGAAAGAAATAAGAACAAGAGAACAAACCGGGCTGCCTCCCGGTAGCGCCTTTCTTTATTGTCTTTGGCTAGACTCCCTCTAGATCAAGAATAAGAGGGAATGGACAAGCTAAGCTCATCCACTACCTCCATTCGTTCAGCAACATGGAAGAGTTTCAATCGGTGGCCATTGACAGTAAATTCTGCATTAGAATCTAACTTAGAGATCGTCACGGCTCCATTTTCCAAGATAGATTTAATTCGGAATGGACCAATCCACCGCGAACGGAGCTTGCCCGGCATGAGACGGAGGCGAGATTGATATAACAATACCAATTGACCCTCCTCAAAGATCTTAGTACGGATGTGCTTGTCATGCCATGCCTTCGTCCGATCCTTGTAACTCATTGCCGTGTCATAGGCCTCACGACGGATCTCTTCAAGTTCTTGCAACTGATACTTCCTCTCGTTTGTACAACCTTGCAGATCCATATTAATCTTCTTTACAGCCCACCATGTCTTGTGCTCCAATTCCACAGGTAGATGGCAAAGCTTCCCAAATATAAGCCGAGACGGAGACATACCTATAGGAGTTTTATAAGCAGTACGATAAGCCCATAAAGCATCGTCTAACCTTAAACTCCAATCCTTCCGAGAAGGATTCACGGTCTTCTCAAGTATAGCTTTTACTTCCCTATTGGAGACCTCAGCTTGCCCATTCGTTTGTGGATGGTAGGGTGTAGAGATACGATGCTTGACACCGTATTTCTTCATGAGTGTTTCTATAGTACGGTTGCAGAAATGGCTTCCTTGATCACTAATGATGGCCGTCGGTACTCCAAATCTGCTGAAAATATCAGTTCTAAGAAAACCTGCAACCACTTTAGAATCATTAGTCCTCACGGCCTTAGCCTCGACCCATTTAGACACGTAGTCCACAGCAAGCAAAATGTACAAGTTCCCGCATGAACTCGGAAAAGGGCCCATGAAGTCCATGCCCCACACATCAAAGATTTCACAGAAGCGCAACGGCTTTTGGGGCATTTCATCCTTCTGGGATATGTTACCGGTCATTTGGCAACGTGTACACGTCTTGGAAAAATTGTATGAGTCGAGGTTTAAGGTCGGCCAGAAAAAACCTGCATCCAAAACCTTTCTGGCAGTACGTTTTGGGCCAAAGTGTCCACCATAAGGGGATGAATGACAATGAAAAAGAATCTCACCTTGTTCGGCCTCAGGAATGCAACGGCGAATTACTTGATCTACTCTCATCTTCCATAGTATTGGAGAATCCCAAAAGTATTGTCGGCATTCGCTCTCCAATCTTTTTCTTTGGGCATGTGTGAAATTGGATGGAATCTGCTTGGAAGTCAAGTAATTCACAATGTTAGCAAACCAAGGAAGTTTAGATAACTTACCAATAGCCTTTAGCCATTCTGGATCAGAATCGGTCTGTCTGGTCAGGATGCGGCGTTACTTTTGCTTAACTGAAAAACACTGAACATGGGTGCTGTCCGTCCGCATGCACTGCATCGGTGACATTCGGGAACTGTATACAAATGCTCCTCAGGAAAAGTCTCCTTAATAGATTCTCCATCTTCTTCTTGGATCAATCGACTTAGATGGTCCGCCACTTGATTCTCTGCTCCTCTTTTGTCCTTAACCTCCCAATCAAACTCTTGAAGTAAGAGTATCCATCGTATCAATCGAGGTTTAGACTCCTTCTTGGATAGAAGGTGTTTGACGGCAGCATGATCAGTGTAGACCACAATTTTGGAGCCAAGTAAGTAGGATCTGTACTTGTCAAATGCGAAGACAATAGCCAACAACTCCTTCTCCGTGGTAGAGTAATTGCACTGAGCTGCGTTAAGTGTCTTTGAAGCATAGTATATCACGTGGCTCTCTCTTCCATTCTTTTGTCCCAAGACTGCTCCTACGGCTCGGTCGGATGCATCACACATGATCTCGAATGGCTTGTTCCAATCAGGTGGTTGCATTATTGGGGCAGTAGTGAGCTTTGTCTTGAGGAGGTTGTAGGCCTCCTTACACTGATCATCGAACACGAACTTAACATCTTGTTGTAGGAGTCTTGTGAGTGGTTGAGCTACTTTTGCAAAGTCCTTGATGAATCGCCGATAAAAACCCGCATGGCCTAAGAAACCGCGAATCTCCTTCGCAGATGTAGGGGGCGGCAGCTTAGCAATTAGGTCAACCTTGGCCTTGTCCACTTCAATGCCTCTGCTAGGTACCACATGACCGAGTACAATTCCTTCGGTCACCATAAAATGGCACTTCTCATAGTTGAGTACCAAGTTCTTCTCCACACACCGAGCAAGGACCTTGTCTAAATTCTTCAAGCATCCTGTGTATGAACTCCCATAAACAGTGAAGTCATCCATGAACACCTCTATGCAATCCTCGATCAAGTCCGAAAAGATGCTCATCATGCATCTTTGGAAGGTGCCCGGTGCATTACATAATCCGAAGGGCATACGCCGGTAAGCAAAAGTGCCGAATGGACAAGTGAATGTGGTCTTGTCCTGATCCTCCTCCTTTACATGGATCTGAAAATAGCCGCTATACCCATCCAAAAAACTAAAGTAGGCTTGTCCTGCGAGCCTTTCTAGCATCTGATCAATAAACGACAGTGGAAAATGGTCTTTTCGGGTGGCTTCATTCAACTTCCTGTAGTCTATGCACATGCGCCATCCCGTCACCAATCTCATTGGCACAAGCTCGTTTTTCTCGTTCTCTACCACTTGAAAACCGAGACTTCTTTGGCACCACATGAACCGGGCTTACCCATTTCTTTGTCGAAATAGGGTAAATGATACCCATAGAAAGAAGTTTTAAAACCTCCTTTAACACTACCTCTCTCATGTTTGGGTTGAGCTTCCTTTGATGATCTCGAAATGGCTTGCTATCGGGCTCCATATGGATAGAATGAGTGCGGATGTCGGGACTAATGCCGCGTGATATCGGCTAAAGTCCGGCCCAATCGCCTTCTTGTGCTTCCTTAGAGTCGCCAATAAAGCGTCCTCTTGACTACGATTCAGCTCTTTGCTAATGATCACCGGCAGCGTGTCATCCTCTCCAAGATAAGCATACTTTAAATGCTTAGGAAGTTGCTTCAGTTCGAGCACTGGGGGTTTCACCAATGAAGGCAGAATTCTGTCAGATTCGGCCTGTCTGGGCAGATCGGCGATACTGCTGACAGCAGCAAATTCTGGTGCTGCATAGAGTGCTTTGATGCTGTCTCGGATCTCTTCATCCCTAATATCCTTAAGATCAAGGTCGATCGACCCTTTGATTAAGGTGAGTTCCATTTTATCCCGCAACAAATGCGTCTCAAGATAATCTTGGACAAAACTTTCAATCTCGTCAGCAGAAAAAGCCATTTCATTCTCATGATCATAAGGTTTCTTAAGTGCACTAGCAATATGATGAACATAAGTCTCATTATGATATCGCACACTAATAGAACCTTCATCCACATCAATAACAGATTTCACAGTTTTTCGAAATGGTCTACCCAACAAAACACCCGCTAGTACCCTCCACTTGTCTATCATTTGTATCTATAACGTAGAAATCAGCGGGATAGACAAAATCATTGATTCTAACAAGGATGTTTTCAAGTAAACCAACGAGTGCAATGCATGATCTATCGCCAAAGCCGTATAATCACATCGGTAGATACCAATTCAACTCCGGATAATTGATTATACACGAGAGTGGCATAACATTAATTGATGCACCTAGATCACACATAGCCCGCTCAACCATCACATTCCCCATAAGACAAGGAAGAGTAAACATACCTGGATCCACACATTTTGTGGGTAGCATCTTTTGGATAATTGCTGACACAGATGTATCCATCAATACTTTCCCAGTTTGCTGGATCTTACCTGCTATGAAATCTTTGACAAATTTCCCAAATTGGGGAATTTTCACAGCCTCCAAAAAGGGTATGTTGATTTCCAGCTTCCCAAACAACTTCACATAGTCCATATAGTCCTTGTTCGGCGTTCTCTTCCTCTCCAAGGCTTCAGGAAATGGTGGAGGTACAGCAGTTTCGGGGCCCGTCTGGACAGATCGGCCCTCTGCGTTGGCGTAACTTCGGTAGTAAAATTCTATAACTCTATCAGGTCGTTCTGGGCGGTCGGACCTTCGCTGTTATCCAGCTTTCTTTCTGTCAGACCTTCTGTCAGGTCGTTCTGGGCAGAAGGACCCTCTCCGTTTGTCAGTTCAGACTTGTTGAATTTTGCCCTTGGTGTGGGCTCAGACAACTCTTTTCCACTTCTCAATAAAATCTTATTGTAGTTATGAGAATTTGGATTCGGTTCCGTCTGGGATGGGAGTTTACCTTGATTTCCTTTGATTTCCCGAACGTAAGAATTAAGCCTTGAAATCTGCTTGGCCAAATCCTCAAAGGTGCTTTGAGTATCCCTTTTTGATTGGGTAAACTCCTCTTGCATCTGGCTGCCGGTATGCTATGGCATTCTTACGTGAATTTATCATTTCGGCCATCATTTTCTCCAATGGATCGCTCCGGGTCCGTCGGCCGACGGACCGTTCTTCTTTGGCCGAAACCGCCGTGGATATTGCCTACGGTGTGGAGGTCTATAGGGTTGCTTCGGAACCCTTGTGGCTGCGGTGGTTGATATTGTTGATGCTCGATAAGTAGGTTGTTGGAATGCTTGTTGTGGAGGGTTCCTTGGTGCTTGTTGTACTTGCTCGTCTTGCCTCCACCTCAAATTCGGATGCACCTTGTTTTGATTATTCCAATTACTGCTTGCATTAACATCTTCACCTTGACACCTTTGTAGAGATGTATGTCCTTTTTGTCCGCATGCTCCACATATATGATCCGCCATTGATCGGGCGAGATGAGGAGGATGAAGAGGGAGGATTCCTCTCCTTGAATAGCCTATCCAATTTATCTTCAAGTTGGCTGAACTTCTCCTCCATCTTCATGCCAACCTTCATATCTAGATCATCTAGGAAGTCACCGCTTGAAAGATTAACGGACCTCCTTTGCATTCTTGGTCCTTTGTATTGAGATGTAGATTCGGCAAGTCCCTCAATGATTGCCTTTGCATCGATAAAGTAGCTGTTAGCAAAGCTACCCTTCAATCCAACATTCACCATGGTCTTGGATTCATCCGTCATTCCTTGGTAGAAAATTTGAAGTAGATCGACTTCGGAAAAACCATGGTTTGGGCGGCTATCACATAGCTTCCCAAATCGCTCCCGATAAGCTCCAAAAGATTCGTCCGGCTCTTGAGTAATCCCGGAAATCTCCTTCTTGAGTACATTTGTCTTGGATGAGGGAAGTATTTGTCCAAGAAAGTTTGGCGCATCTCGAGCCCGTGTAGTGATTGACCTAGGTCTCAATCCAGGAAAACCAAGCACGAGCACCATCTTGTAGAGTAAAAGGAAATGCCTTTAACTTGAAGGCATCCGAGATGTCCTTGTCTCGTGCAGATCACGGCACTGATTGAATCCCTCCCGGAAAAGAAAAGGGATTCTCATTCAGCCTTCCCGTAAAATTTTGGACATGCCGCGACCAAATTCAACTTCACATCTATTTGCTCCGTGGTAGTTATGTAGATTGGTCCGAGCAAGTCCTCTCCCAAGTTCCTCGAACTCGAGTTCATCCTCGGATTGACCGCTTGATCTTCGACCATGATTTCTTCTTCGATTCGAATTGCTGTCTTCGTAAAACGGGTCCGTCCGGCTGCCGGACCGATTTCGAGACTCGACTCACTGGTTCTTCCCTCTCGTCCGGTCGGTCGGACACGTTTACGTTCGTGACAAAGCACCGGTTGCTCTGCGGCTTTGTTGCCTTCCTATTCCTTTTCGCAGCTTTTTTCAATTTCGGATCAAAGTGTAGAAAAGGGCGAGAAGACCTGCTCATGCAACACTTAAAAAGCACAAAAGATCAGTAGGAAAAATAAGTTTAAATATAACACCGTTCCCCGGCAACGGCGCCAATTTGGTGGTCGATGTTTAACACCAAATAAATCCTGCAAATGCTAGAACTTAAAACAAGATAGCACGAGTATCGAACACAGGGAACGGATAAATTCAAACTTAAAAATCCTATCAATCAAGATTTTTGGTTAGCGACCACGCAAGTTTTGGGAATAACTAATCCTAAGACAACGAAAATTTAAACAAGAAATAAACACGAAATTTATCTAATGCAAGTAAAAGCGGGTCCAGCAAGATGATTCACACACACACACAATCGATCATAGACACTAATAATTAATTAAACCACTTAAATCAATCAGTTGTAGGACACCGTAGCTAAACTGACATATCCCCTATTCCCCCTTAATTAATCGGTAATCGCCATGGTGGGCATTGAAACGACTATTTCTCTAAATTAGATGCAACCTACGTTGGTGGGCAATCAATAGATTTAACACCTAATCAGCTTTAAGAACTAAGGGAACCCAATTTAGGAGCCTACTCGTATGGTGGGCATCTAATAGTCTCCTACCAAATTAATCCAATTGCCCTAAGACAATTTGCTACTTATTTAGCCTAATCCCATGAGAAACGATGGAAGTACTAAATTAGCTATGAATTAAATTAACTAGGGTGATCAAGCCTAAATTAATTAATCCAATTAATTAAATCTAGATTAATTCAGAACCTAAGTGATTAATTTTAAGCCCTAGTCTCACGAAATTAAAGTGGTGTATGTTTCACATCTTGCCGGCCCCTAAAAGAACTTAGCTACGCATATCGGCCGAACCGGCCGTAACAACCAGTTTCTTGGACGTAACACAAAACATGATAAAATTCTATAACTAAAAATGCACGAAAATTCTACTTAAAAATCTAAATTCAGAATATTAAATATCATAAATTAAAATCCTAGAAATAAAAATCCCACGAATTAAAAGCAAACTGAGTATTCATCCACAGGCTAATAGAACGGAGACAAACCAAATTCGGAAATTCAAAACGAGAACGATAGCAAGTTGTTCCTCCCAAATCTAAACATAGTTCTCGAATAAAAGTACGGAAATACAAACTTAAATCATGAAGAACCCTCGATCGGAAACTCCCTCGGCTTCGGCGGTGTTTGATCGGACGACCTCCTTCCGGCGGCAGCGTAGGACTCTTCTCGGCTTCGGTGTGCAGCAAACGAAAAGTATTGATGTTGGAATAATGATGATCTGAAGTGGCAGAGTGGCGGCGTGGCTTGTGTGGTTGATGAATAATATGGGAACGGTGATAATGGATTAAAATAATCAAGATCCCCTCTTCTTTCGTTGATGGCCAAAAATTGATTTTATAATATCATCTCCTCCTTTTAGCCACCACCGTGAGATATCCTCTTCAAGATAAGATATGATTTCCTTCCATAATCTCCCAAAGCGCGTGTGATCATATGGAAATCATTAATTCCCCCACTTAATCCTCCTCTATTAGGGTAATTAAATATAGAAGAAAAGAAAAATAAATTAATTTATTTTTCCTTCTATACTTAATTCCTAATTGATTCCTCCAAATTGAGTAGATATATCTTTGATTATGCAATGCCACCTCAACGCCTCGTCAAATGCCACATCATCAATAAACACTGCAAAACAAACATCAAAACAATTCCAAACGCCACAAAATGTGCCAAATTATACGGAATATGGATAGTACAATTTAGACCTATCAGTTTACAAGAGCATAGTCGAACAGTGGTTTAATGATCGACAAAAGACTGCAATGTCAAGACAACATCTATTGACTAATTTTGCTGCGAAAAAATTGACCAAGGCTATGGAGAGAGGATGTCACATTACCGTACGTGGAAGCACTACACAAGTCTACAAGGTTGAAGAGGATAGACGGACTTACTTTGTCGACCTTCACCAACGTACATGTGACTGTCGGAAGTTCCAGTTTGATTTGATTCCATGTCATCACGGAGCAGCGGTTATCTGGTATATTTTAATTTATTCGAGTAGTTATTAACTATGATATGACGATATATACTAATGATTTTGCTCAACAGCTCTGTTGGAAGACCTATTGTTGAGTTTGTAGCTTATTACTACAGACAAGATACGTTGTTGCAAACATACTCGTCTCCCATCATGTCGATGCCACATCCAGATGACTGGATTGTACCGTCCGATGTTTCTAGTTTTGTTGTTCATCCGCCAGTAATTGAGCGTCAAGCTGGTCGACCAAGAATGAGTAGAGCTCGATCAGCTATAGAGAACTCTTCTAGGCGCAAACACGTATGCAGTAGATGTCATAAGACTGGCCATAACAAGCTTTCTTGCTCCGCCCAAATTTCTCTTGATGGTATTCCCTAATATATTTTTAGTTAACTTTTAATTTTATGAACGCTAATACATGCATTTTATTCTTAACAGGTGTGCAGTTTAATGAATTTTTGCAAGATGTAGATCCAAGTATGCATAAAGTACGACAACCGAAGAGGTGTAGCAAGTGTCGAGAGTTGGGTCATACAATTAAGAAGTGTCCTACGTGAGTCAACTAAACAAGTCATAAACCTTGATAAAATATTATGATTGTACTAAATATTTAAATTTCTAAATTCTATTTAAATTTGCATCATTTTTTTTTATTTTTTGCAAGTATTACGTAGTATGGTTTTAAAGATAACTATTAGTAATATATGTGATGTTGGTATGTATCACGTAGTTTTTATTACTTCTTCTTTTTTTTTAATCCTTCTTTTTTTTAGAAAAAAATCTTTTTTTTAATTTAAATAACCAAATATGGTTTTGAAATAACTATTAGTAATATATGTGATGTTGGTATGTATCACATAGCTCAGTGTAATATTTTAACTTTATTTATTGACATTTAACTTTTAAATATTATTGAAGTAAATAGTATATTTTGAAAACAATTTTAGTGAACTTATGGAACTTACTAAACAAAGATACAGACTAAAGAGGACTAACAGAAATTGTAGGACTCATTATCAATTAAAAGTTAGTAAGAAAATAAAAAGTGGTTAGATATTTTATATTTTTAACTTTTAGGTTATAAAAGGTATTTGGTTATCTCATTTGGTTAAATATATATATTTCCACTTAATAAATTGTACAATGATCGATACCTATACACATGTATATTAGATGGTTAAATTATAAATAAATAACAATTAGCATGAATAAAACTAAATTAATAGAAAAGAAAATTTATGGTAGTCAAGAAATCGAAGGCCACGTAGGATCGGACGATGACAGTCGTAACTGAAGGGAAAGACTGACGACGTCAGCACTTTTGTGAGACCTACTCAACGATTTGTCATCTAGTGCAGTTGGACTCTTGTAATGCAGCAGTTCATATTAAATTATTTATTTATATTATTTTGCGAATAAATAGATTATTTTCCTTTTCTTATTTTCATTTGTGAGTTATGAGAAAGAAGAATCAGTAACAGTGCGTAACGGCGCCATCGCCGCGCCGTCCGGTTTCTGTCGAAATCTTGTGGTGTGAAGAGGAAGCAAATATCATGATGGACAGGTAGGGCCCATGTTTGACTGCCACGTGTCGGACCATAACCCCGTTTTCTGACGCCATCCTCATATTACAAACAGTTAACGTTGTAATAGACGAAACCGTCTGCCCAATTAGTACAGAAAAACTATTTCACAATATCAATATTTAAAACTATAAAGATAATTTTTTTTTATGAATATTAAATGTAAATCTGGCTCAAATTCAGATTCAATTCATATTTATTTTTATATTATATAGAGAGAGAGTAGAACAGATTATGGTAAACCTGAAAATTAGAAACTAACTATTCTATGTCCTTCATCTTACTCATTGGTCGTGATAAAAAGATGTTTTACTAAATTCCATATTTTTTATATTTTTATACGTAAATATAAGAAATATGAATAAAACATATGGATGTATACATAAGATTACAGTAAGGTTTGGTTCCTATGTGAACCACATCTACATATATACAAATTAAAAGTAAAATGTTACTATTAATTATAATTTCTTTTTTCCCAATGATTTTCAATTGTCTTGACAGCATTAGTTCGATGAGGAGCTCAAAAACACGAGTATTTTCCAAGTCATGAATCTAGGAATTGGCAACTTAAACACATGACATTGACGTTGTCTGTAAGAAATTGAAATATTATCAGTAGAGATTTATGTCGCAATTTTTCATGCT
Source organism: Lavandula angustifolia (assembly GCA_028984105.1). Taxonomy (NCBI): domain Eukaryota; kingdom Viridiplantae; phylum Streptophyta; class Magnoliopsida; order Lamiales; family Lamiaceae; genus Lavandula; species Lavandula angustifolia. The sequence goes on from CM054822.1 coordinate 16,446,703, forward strand.
CGAACATTGGATTTATGTACAATTATTCGACTTTAGTAAAAAATATTGTCATTTGACTTTATATAACACTTGACAAAATTAAATAATGGATCGAGTGGAATTCTGTATTATCACGCCTAGGTTTTGAAGGTTATTATAAAAGTAAAAGCAATAATTATTTTATTGAAGTACATATAGATATAGGACCTAAGTCTTTCTCACTCGTGTGGTAAAAAACTAACATGTTTAATTAATGAATGGTTTATTTATGTTTAAAAAATTAGGCATTCATTTAATATCACGGAATGTTGCCGACATACGGCAAGTTTATAATATTTTTCTTGAAATAGAATTTCCAATAAAAATAAAAGCAGAAAAAGAAACAAAAAAAAATCATGTGCTGCTCAGAGAATGAGAAAAATCTGTAAGTCAGATTATTTGTTTTGAATTTAACTAAATAATTAATGATAGTTATTAGAGATTTTGATTTTCTTTTATGTAAAACTAATTTAATTCTTTGATTGCTTAAAAGTTAAAATGTCAAAGTCTCAGGTATGCTATTGATATCCTATATAATTTAAAATCCAAAAGTCTTAACATGGGCCATGAACAAATTGAACCAAATAAAGTCCAAAAATAGCATTTTTGGTAATTTTATGAAAAATGAATCATGTGGCCCAAGCCCAATCACGAATCAAAACTGCAATTGCATTAGCAAATTATCTTTATCTGTTAGCCTTTCTTTTATGTGAGGACTGTTTCAGAGCCACATCTATATATGTTTTCACTTAGTTTACGATTGCTTCATTGCTTCCGTATAAGTGGATTTATCTATTGTGCACTTTTCTTAGTGACCACAGATTTATTAAAAAAAAAAAAAAAATCATCATCATCTCAAGATAGTGGGTTATCTCATTCTCTCTTTTTTTTCGATAGCTTGTTTGGTTGGTTTTTTTTTTTTTATTGAGTAAAACGAAATCTCTACTAGGGGTGTTAAAAAATACCGAAAAATCGGTTAACCGTCCATACCGTATCGAAAATATATCGAAATACCGAAATTTTTGGTATACCGAGATTTTCTGTACGGTATGATACCGTACCGAAGTTTTTTGGTACGGTAAAGGTATGGGTTTTCCTATACCGCGGTATACCGTAGCATACCATGGATACGGTACATACCGAAAGTAACGGTACATACCGTATACCGATAGATACCGTTTGAAACCAAACCACCGGTATGTACCGATGTTCCGACACATACCGTGTACCAAAATATACCGATCACGGTATATACCGCATACCAAAATGATACCGAATGTCGATTTATACCGATCACGGTATATACTGCATACCCGAAAATATATCGTATATATCTTGTAATATAGTATCTTTTAATTGAAAATTTAATATTTTATAATTTAGATACATTAAAAAGTGGTACTTTACTTACATTAGTCATTACGAAAATTATAAAGAGTTCATAAAGTATTTAATGATATTATTATAAAACTATGATATAATATATAATTTTGTATGAAATGATCAATTGAAATTACTTTTTAATTTTTGTGTCGAAAACGGAACACAAAAAATCTACTAAGAATGAAGAATTGAAAATATCATAAAGAACTTTGAAATATAATAATATAGATATATAATTAAAGAAAAAAGAAAATATGACCTCTTCATATTTTCCGAAAAATTAGTTCGTTTTTCAAAATAAGAGATCTCTACTTCCATGTTTCATAAAGAGTTCATATTTTATTTTTTAAAGGTATAGTTATATTATAAAGTATTTCATTATATTATTATAATACTATGATATAATATGTACTTTTGTATGAAATGATCAATTGAAATTACTTTTTAATTTTTGTGTCGAAAACGGAACACAAAAAATCTACTAAGAATGAAGAATTGAAAATATCATAAAGAACTTTGAATTATAATAATATAGATATATAATTAAAGAAAAAAGAGAATATGACCTCTTCATGTTTTCCAAAAAATGTGTTCGTTTTTCAAAAGAAAAGATCTCTACTTCTATGATTCGTAAAGAGTTCATATTTTATTTTTAAATGTATAATTATATTATAAAGTATTTCATGATATTATTATAATACTATGATATAATATATACTTCTGTATGATATGATCAATTGAAATTACTTTTTAATTTTTGTGTCGAAAACGTGACACAAAAAGTCTACTACAAAGGAGCTATTGAAAATATTATGAAGAACTTTGAAATATACTAATATAGATATATAATTAAAGAAAAAAGAAAATATGACCTCTTCATGTTTTCCGAAAAATGAGTTCGTTTTTCAAAAGAAGAGATCTCTACTTCTATGTTTCATAAAGAATTCATATTTTTTAAAGGTATAGTTATATTATAAAGTATTACATGATATTATTTTAAAACTATGATATAATATATACTTTCGTATGAAATGATCAATTGAAATTACTTTCTAATTTTTGTGTCGAAAACGGAATACAAAAAGTCTACTACGAAATAAATAATAGTAGTATATTTAATAGTAGTTTGTTGGACGGAAATTGTATGTTTTCTGCATTTGTTCATCTTTATATTCTTATTTTTAACAGGTTTTTTTTCCGGTATACTTTATGCTTCGGTATACCGGTAATCTTTTGGTATACCGTTGCTTTCGGTATACCGATATGCGGTAAGGCATACCGCACAACCGGTATGGCAACGGTATGAATACTTGCTCATACAGCACTTACGTCATACCAATCAATGGTATACCGTAATGACCGATACGGTAACGGTATGCAATTTCTCATACCGCACGTTTTCGGCATGGTATGCGGTATGAGAAAATTTGGACGGTATACCATACCGTAACACCCCTAATCTCTACCTTTGATGAGAACATGATAAATTCCACATTACGACTCCGGTGAAATTTGAAATCATGAATGACTCTTAGCTACATATTAATCACCTTAGTCGCTATATCATCCATGTATAACGACAATTTTTTCATTCTCTTTTTAGTACCAAGTCACATTCTCAATAAAAATCGCAAGTGGTACCTAAATTATAATATTGAGTAATTCTCATTTTCTTAAGACTAATTATATGCCACATGCGTGTATATGTAAATAAAAACTATATATTAAGCCAAAGAAAATGTGGAATTGCACCTACAAATTTGTTTGTATTTAAAAAAAATGTAGTGTTTTTTGTTGGTCCAAATGCTGTGAGAGGGGTTTGCAGATCTAGTGTGAAAAAAGCCTTTGATGTTGGGGGAAAAATTTATGAGCGATCACTTCAACTTTAATTACTACTTTTGCCGTATGCCTACGTTACTTTTGCAGATTTCAAACTATTCATTTTCCAAATACATACACTATTCAAATAGTATATATATTAGATACTTTATCCATATAGTTATTATTTTCATACTTTCTTAATCGAATTGTCCCGCTATTACTGTCATTTGTCCTAAAATAGTAAAAACTATTCTTACACAAAAAATGAAGTAGGTCCTCCTACTTAATAGTCATCCTCACATTTTCATTCTCGCTCTCTCCGAAAATCTCTCTCACATACGATTTTTGTTCCACTCCATACTCGAAAATTTATAATTTTATCTTTTTAGAAATTTAAAATTATTTCTTAAAATACAATATGAAAAAAAATCTAGTCTCAATTATGCCCAACCAAAATTTGAATAAATTCTTATTTTTCCACCAACCACTCCTAAAAAAATTTGTTAATTTCTTAATATAATTAAAACACATAAAATATACACTTAAATAAAGTTATTTAATCTTCGTGCCGAAATCAAATGGGACAGTAATAGCGGGATGGAGGGAATATAAGATAGTGCTAAAGAGTTATTGTCTTATAGTTAAGATTTACATGTTCGAATTGTTGAATTCGTCACATATAATAGACATTATTTGGCGGAAAATAAAACTAGTACTTGTAGTTAACCTCTTATGTAGTTTTCATGCTATTAAAATTGAAGGATAAATTGTGAATTTTTCTTATAGGTGCAAACTTTCAAAGTTATTTGGATTTTATTTCCCACCGGGTTGCAGTATTTTTAATGTCGATTAAGATCAGTTAGTTTATAAGGATGCAATGATTTAGACTGGTGTTAAGAGATGAATATATTTTGTGAATAATGTAAGTTAAGCTTAACATTACAAATTCAAATTTGTTGTTAAAAAAAAATCTGAAAATGTGGGCCCAACTGAGTAGCCCACGTGTGGTAGGGGATAAAATTTCAACCTTGATTGCAGAGCTTTATTGGTGGTGGGCTTGACTTCGCCTAAACCCATACAGCCGCATTAATTTCGTTATGACCACGGCCTTTCTCATCACAACAAAATCAAAATTAAATAATCATATATATTTAAATAAATTTAACATATACTCTCTTGCATTAATTAGTATTCTCACTTGCTATTTTTGTTTGTCTTATTTTTTTTATTAATTCCGAAAGACATTATAAATGAATAGTTTATATTATTTACTATATCATTTTATACATTTCTATCACTATTTTATATATTTTTATAATTTTCTTAATTTTTGTGTCAAATGCCTAGAAATATAAATATTGGAATGGAGGGTTACAATAGTTATTGCAAAAAAATCGAACAGAATAATATAAGGAATGACAACTAGAATTTTTACTGAACATAATTCCGGTCAATAGATTAAAACGACCATTGATTTGTGTGGGCCCTACTAGTTGTATTTCTTTTGGACGTCAAGCGTGGCGTTAAAAATGCAAAAATTGCATTCAAATAATAACATAGTCATTCATAATAAAACCCAAATTACGAAAATAATAAATTTATTTACATTATTATGACCCTCAATGTAAATAATGGTTACGATTTTTCTCCTTATTTATTTACAAAAGTTTATGTGTTTAGTTTGTAGACGAAAATTACTATGTCGAAATTTATTAACTCCGCTAATTGTTAGTCTATCAATTATAATCAACTTAAGGTGATTTCTCAAAAAGTTGAAATTCATTCAATGTACACTTACAATAATGGTTTACGATTTTTCTCCTTATTAAAAAAATTGTTGCTTATATTAGTCACATGAAGTTTTTACTTGTATTAAAGATAAATTAATGAGAAAGTTGCGATTTTGGTGCCTATACTTCTACTTTTTTTGATTTTTGGTGCTCATTCTTTAAAAATTGCAATTTTGGTGCTCATACTTCATAAATTATTTCTGTTTTGGTGTCTCACAATTTAACATCTATTTTTAACAAATTAAACACACATTCTTATAATAATATTATTATCAAAATAGTTTAATAATTATATAAATAGCTATAACTTTTAGACCTCATTTTAACATTGTAATATTTGTGCAACATTAAAAAAAATATTTACAAAAATATAAAAATTAAAATAAATTACTACGTTATTTTAAACATTGAAAATAAAACATAAATAATTAACTATTAAATAAAATTAACATAAAGTATTAAATTATCATAACCTATTATTTTATTAGTTTAAAATTATTATTATTATAAAAAAATAATTTTTAAAAAATTTTACATAATTTTACAATTTTACCTTTCTTTAAATTAATATAATATTATTTAATTATTAAAATAATAAAAAACACCAAAATTGCTAGTAATTTTTAAGTTTAACCACCAAATATACAACTTTTGAAATAAGTAAATCAAAATTCAAAAAATTTGAAAGTTTAAACACCAAAAATGGTTAATTACTCTAAATTAATTGTCACAATCGGATTTAGACATTTTATAATTAGGTGTGCCACAAACCGCAACAATCATTAGTATTTTTTTTGTTGGATAAAGAATGCAACTATCATTTCCCGTCACTACTCTCAATCAGATGACCTCGGTTGTAGCAAAACAACTTGTCTGTCAACTCACTAATATAATTATATTTAATTAATGAAATTCTTGTAGGTGTATTACAATCTTCTTCTTTTTTTTTGGACGTGTTCAAAACAGAAAACAAATACCTTCAAATAGCGATGCAGAATGATGATTTAACCGAACACGAAATGACGAAATACACATATTTTTCAGCAATCAGAATCTTCACACTTTTTAATTGATTCTTTATACTCCCTCCGTCCCATAGAAAATATTTCTGTTTTTTTTTTGAAGTGTTTCATAGAAAATATCTCATTTCCTAAAAAGTAAATGGACCCTACACTTTTATCAACTCAAATCAATTCAAAACAATTAATTAATTGCATGAGTCTCATCTCTCTACCTAACAAACCAATTCTAAATAATTTATTAATTGTATGTGTCCCATATCTTTACCAACTAAAACAACTCACCTAAAACTCTGTGCTCCATATGAAGGAGACACTTTCTAATATTATCTGGTCATTCTATGTACTTTAAATTAAGTTTAATTATTAAATGGAACTCTAGGAAGCCTACTGGATTAGGTCAAATTATAGCATGCGTCGTTCAAACGCGAACGTGTACCGACATTACAACCACGCATATTGTAACACCCATTGGGGAAAAATAAATGTATAATTAAAAACATAAGCTAAAGTAGGGTTTTCAGTGAATAAAACACTGTTCGGTCTCTCTCTTTCTCTCTCTTCCTCACTGAGTAAGGGACTGATGGAAATGACAGCGGAAAAGACTTGGGAGTAGTGGGGGGAGACGATGGGATGTCTGTCTCGCCATGGAGGGGGTCTCACATGGGGGTATAGAGAGAGAGAATAGAAAGAGAGAGAGAGAGAGAGAGAGGACGGGCGCAGTGTGGCTACCTGCGGCGGTTGAAAGAATTACTGTGAGCGTGATTGCATGGGTGAGCCGAGCGTGTTTGCTTCACGCAAGATGCACTTCTCTACCCTCTTTCTTTTCCCAAATAATTTTTCCAATCTCTTTCTAATCCGCTTTGCACATGCACCACCATCTCATATATGGGTTAATGCATGTATTATGGATTTCTTACTCCCAAATTAGATGGGAATGATTTTTTACTTAATATGAAATTAAAAAAAAAAGTCATTGTTTATTTAGCTTCTATTTTGAAGATAATGTCAGTATCGGGTTAATATCACTTCAACTCGGATGCAAAATTTCCCTCGTAACAAAAGAAATGACGGTCTATGTTGTTCTAATCCGTGAATGGTAGGGATAATTAAAATCCATATGATATCTTTATCTATAGTGCATTAGAAAACCTCAAATTATAATTTTGTCACTCCATCGATTATACAACATCATCCTCAAATGATGATCTAGTTAACTTGTAAAGAATAAATTTCCTCAAGTACTAAGCTAGCCAAGCTAGTCTTGATACGTCAATATGATCATTTAGTCTAATATTCGTATGCTCATTTCTTGTAGCACATTCAATTTACTATTAAAAATAAAATAAAAAGAAATTAATAATATGATAGATCATAACCATTAGTTGTCAATAAATTAATAGAAAACATATCTAAATCCTAATTTAAAATTGCTCAACTCCAACAATCAATTAATAGCAAAAATAAAAAGTTAAATACGAAAATAGCTATAAAGTCTAATAGAATTTAATCAATCTTAACTAAACGTCGTAAGCAACCAATATTATGAAATTGTATTGGGTGTAAATAACTAAAACTGAAAACAAATGAAAAAAGAACTAGTAATAAATTTTATTGTGTAATACATGAGCAGTAAATGATATGAAAAAAAATTCAGACTGACCCACTACCAAATACAACATCCATTTATTTATCCCACCGATTAAAAAAATATTATTATGACCGTACACACACCAAAATTGCAACCAAACCCTCATCCACTCACCATTTTATCACCCCCAAACAAATAAATCCTCTCAGTGTAAACAAATAACAAGGAGTAGAGTATAATGAGTTACGGCGGAGCTGGTGGTGGCGGCAGTGGGCCTTGTGGTGCGTGCAAGTTCCTTAGAAGGAAGTGTGTAACAGGTTGCATTTTTGCGCCGTATTTCGACTCGGATCAGGGCACCGCCCACTTCGCCGCCTTGCACAGGGTGTTCGGAGCTAGCAACGCCTCCAAATTGCTGATGAGAGCTCCGCCGCACTCCCGCCTCGACGCCGTGATCACGCTGTGCTATGAGGCGCTGGCTAGGGTTAGGGATCCCGTTTATGGTTGTGTAGGCCACATTTTCACTCTTCAACAACAGGTAACAAATTAAACTCTACTTTTATGCTTCTTGCATTAATCATATTTCGTATTTCACTTCATAAATACATAATACATTATACATCGAAGATAATAAGACATGCTAAGACAACAATTCTCATGGTTTCTAATACGTAGATGGATTTGTGTTATAATCCTAAATTACAATGTTTTGCTTTCCTTTCTCTTTCGAATAAGTTCTTCTTAGGGTTTTTTAAGAAGAAAATTGTTCTACTTTTCTTTTTAGAATATGCGCTAGTATGGATTTCTAATATATATATTATACAAGGAAAAAAAATGCTAAATTTTCGTTTTGATAACATTTGCATTGGGTGTTGGAGTTACTACTTAACACCTAAGCAGTGAATAATTTCGGGCGTTTTGATAACATTTGCATTGGGTGTTGGGTTTTGATACTCAAGCTACTCCCTCCGTCCCACTTCAAGTGAACTATTTTTCTTTTCGGGCGTTCCGCTCCAAATGACCCGTTTCTAAAAAAGGAAATAACTTTTAAAAAAATCAAAAATTATCTCTTATTTTATCATTTATGTGTTCGACTTTATCCCTTCTCTCTCATACTTTATCATTTATTCTATCTCACCCATCTTCTCTCTCTAATTTACTATCTGACTCAATTTCTCTTTTTTACTTTATCATCTACTCCTATCTTATATTTTACCATCAACTTTCTTAATTTCCGCACCGAAAAGAAACGAGTCACTTGGAGCGGGATAGAGGATTACTTTGTTTGACTTCTTTGCCAATTTATAGTTTATTAATAATCTCATAATTTGTCTTTAATTCATCAAGTTGGATAAAAAAAACTTGTCTTGTCCGGTTATCCAGATGCATTATTTGATCTTGTATTTCGTGTCATTTTTTGTTTTATATAAAGACTTAATAAAATAAAATTAGGAGTAACTTCATCACTGGGTATTATAATTATGAAGGACAGTAAACCTCTCTGATAAAAAATGAAGTATTCAACAATACAATACCTTTGGGTCAACTCGGCCTAACAACATGATTGGAATTGGGTTGGATCGAGTTAACTGGGTCGAGTTATGGTTATGGATCATATGGGCCCCATCCCATAATATTATCATAAAGCCCAACGTTTTTAACATTTAAAGTAACATTTGTTGGTTGTTGGTCGAATTTAGGTGGTGAATCTGCAAGCGGAATTAGCGTACACTCAAGCCCGCATCTCAATGCTGCAGCGCGCTCCGCCGCTGCCGTCGCCGCATCCGGCTCTTTCCTCCTCCAGCATCCGGTCGTCTTCAGACGTGGCGATCCATATGGCCGTTGAGGACGCCTCCACGTCGCCGGAGATGGTGAGTTTTTGCAACTCAGTTGATCAAGAAGTTGAAGATGATGGGGACCTCCAATCTATAGCGCGAGAATACGTTTCTAGATACTTCTCGGGAGTTAGATTCAGGCCTCCAACTCCACATTGATCACAAATTTGTAATCTGGATGTTCTTGCCTAGTCAACATGATTTCCGCTGCTGTGTTTTAAGAATTAAGGTTAACGTTGTAACTTAGTTGGTATTTCTTACTCAACCAGAATGATATAATCCCTCTCAATCTCCAGAAGTATAGATCCATAAGTATAGATTAAAAAATCCTTGATCATCATATCCACTTTACAATCATTATAAACCGGCATGTTGTAGTTTATTAATTTAGTATTCAATTCGATTATAGTTGATTTAATGATTAATAATATTTTATAATCATTAAAACAATCAGTGGCATAATTAGTTTTATGATGCCGATTTAGTGGGTGTTTGCAATAGCTTAAACTTTTTTTAAGTGCTTAAATTAAGGAGAAGTTGGTAAAAGTGGCTTATTAGAGAATTTGGAGTGAGTTTGCAAAAACTGCTTAAAAGAAGAAAAAGTTGAAAAAATAGTGTTTGCAAAAATTATACTGTAGTAGCTTATTTTGAGATTTATAAGTAAGATGTAGAATCATAACTTATCCGAAATTACAAATATGTCATTAAGTTGGAGAAGTTGGTTAAAACCAACTTAACCAACTTCAACTTATTTAACTTAAATGTAGAGAATTTTGAAGAACTTTTCCTTAAATTAAGTCATAAGTTCAAAAATTTAAGCGTTTGCAAACACCCCTTAGAGGGCATTACTGACCTCACCAACAAACATCCAAGAGAGAAAAGGACAGAAGACCGGTCAGCAGCAAAGAATAGGTTTGACTAATTCATACTCTTTGTACCTTTGGTCCCATATATTAACAATTTGATATAAAAATTGAAAATTGATATAATAATTATTTTTCTTTTTAGAAAATGAGATAAGTAAGTTTGACAATCTGAAAAGAAAAGTGAGACAGTGTAATAAGTCGGACAATCCAACTTTTTGTCCTTTAACAAAATTAATACTTTACCTCCATTATTTCCTAAATTACTCATTCCACTTATCTATTTGTAGATCTTGAATACCTGAACTCGGGTTTTTCTTAGCTTATCACATTCGCCTTTTGTTTTCTGTGTCTGGGATTCAGTAAAATTCGTTATTGCTCGAGTTAAAGTAGAAATAACCACAATCTCTTTTCAGTTTTCTTGGATCTGTTAATAGTTGTATGTTGAGGAATGCTACTCTCCGTACGTATAATTTCTCTCTCTTCTTCTAATCTTGATATTCTTGACGCGTTGAGTTTGCTTGAGATGTGAATTTTAGTTCTGTCACCTTTTTGTGTTTTTTATTTGAGGTCCGTTTTGGTTTTGCATGGCCTGATTTCAGTTCAGTTTTTTTTTTGTGATCGTGGAAGAAAGATTTGATCTTTTTAGTTTAAGATGAGGATGAAAAGGTCTAAGGTTCGAAGTTTGGACAATCGTAAGAAAAATGCTGATTGTTGTTGGCAAATTTTGAACCAGATTTTAAACATGTTTATGTCCGTTTTCTTGTTTGCTTTGATCGGGTGGTATTTATGTTCCCATCTTAGAATTATCCAGTATTAGCTTACTGAAAAAAATAAATCAATCTTTATTGTTTACGCACTACCCTTTCTTGATCCTATGCTGCATACATTTGTTAGATTTCACAATTTTTTAACCTTACAATAGTATCGTTTTGATGAGCTAAAGTTTGTTTATATGGTTTAAATTTTGAAGGGATGTCTGAACTTTTGTTCATTAGTATATAGAGATTGTTCCTTACAAGCACTGGATTCAGGAAAAGGGTTGGTCTCTGGAGTTACAGTAATTGGGCCTGGAGCTCCATCAACGTACCATGGAGCTCCAAGGACTGAGAGTTGTGAACTACAGACTGCAGGCTTGGAGAGGAAGAAAAGAGGCAGACCTAGGAAATATAAGCCGGATGAATCATCAGGCAGACCTGCTGCTGGCAAGGCCTATTTGGAGGATGTTAAGCTAGGTGTTCCGCGGGCCACCAGTTCTGAGAAGAAACATAAGAGTAAATTCGGGGACGAAAAATTAGGTATTAGGATCACATTCAGTTCCTAACTCAATATTTGTTGGAAATCTTGCTTATGCTTTTCTTATCATTTCCTAGAGCTTAACCGTTTTATCTTTTGCAGCCAATATTGAATTGGGCTGGATTTCTCAATCACAATGTTTGTTAAGACGAAGAAAAATTATTGAATACATTAAACGAGTATTAATATCCTCCTCCTATCATCAGATGACTGGATTGAATGTTCAACTGGTTCAAGTTTTCTACCTCATGTGATCACCATTTATTAAGAGCAAGAGATATGATGAATCACTGGTCTTGCTAATTGAATCGTTGTTAGGATATATCAATAAAGATAACAGAGTTGCTGTGTGCATAATATCTGGCAGTTCCCAATTCTTCTGGTGGGATTTTCTGACAGTTGATTGAGAATTAGAGCAATGGAAGAAATTATCTTCATAAACCTTCTCATTGTACACATTATAATTAGTATAGAACTTTTTGCTGGTTTTAGTGAAATGGCTTCTGTTTTCCATCCTAGGCTATTAGTCCGACTAACTTCAGTACTTCTACACGTTTACATGTTATATATATACTAGTTTCCGCCTTCTACTTGTTCTGGCCACATGGATGAATGTCGTAACTTGAGTAGGATGAGGTCCGGAAGGATGTAATATTTCTTAGTATATATACTACTGCTGGCACAGATTTCTCTCTTGTTGGAGTGTTTTCTGGGTAGACAGCTGAAGTTAAAAGTTTAATTTTGCTGTTTTTTCTGCTGGTATGCTTCAAATTAAAGGATTTCCTTGCTTCCTTCTTCCCAGAATTAACATCCAGAGTCTTTTTGAAATTCTTCCTTTTCTGGATCCTTTACGCCAACGGAGATGCCAGACAAATATGGAACTTCTGGTCTGATGAGTGATGACCATAACCTTGTCCGGAGCTGATGGTCGTGTCGTGGGAGGTTTAGTTTCTGGATCCACAGTAGCTGCCTCTCCAGCAAAGGTACATTTCTCCTTTCTGTTTTCTCTCTCATTGTCACTGCATCATTACTGGAAGTCTATTTATGCCCTCCCTCTCTCAGATTGTTGTTGCAAGTTTCCCAGTGGGGAGTTCTCTTGAGCTCAAACCTAAGAAGCAATTCACAGTCAATGCATCAGGTGCCGGTGGCGTCCCTTCCTCCAGCCTGGACATTCAATGGCCTAGCTGCTCTACTTCTCCTACTAATTGGGTAGCTATTCAGACTGCAGATAAGACGAGGAAATCCGCAGCCGATAATATCAATATATCATTGAGGGTTGTGATAGTAGTAGAGGCTTATCCTCGTCCCTTCCCTGCTTACCAAGTCACCTATTAATGGTTTTTCTTTTACTTTTTTGAATTCCAAACTTGGCATTTGCAGTTGTGGTTATCAGCTAATGTACATGCTGTCTCTCATTTCTGATTGTACTAATTGGCTTCTTCACAATGATTGTCATTTTGTAACATCTAGAACCTTCATGAATCGGATCGAGATATAATGAGATTTCATATTAAATTTCTCGTGTAATACTCTACATAATCGTATTAATGTGAACATGACATGACATGTATTGATGAAATGAAAGGTGATAAAATAAGAAATCAAGGACTGAAAAAAAGTACAAGATTACTATGTGTATACTTCTAACGTAAAGGACGTGATATTTCTCAACATTCATTAAGTGAGAAAACTAAAAGGTTCGATGTACAGAAAGACTCCAAAAGAATTATAACAAACAAGAGTTTACATAATGTATAACTAATGGCAATGTCAAATCCAGATAGATCATTCATCATCCACGATGGTCCAAATCATCCTGAAATGACATGATTATTTAGAAGCCAGACAAACAAGGGATACCCAGAAATTTAAAAAATTCAACTATGAATATGCTTACCAGAATATAGTCATAGCTAGAAGGATGACCAGATAGCAAAGCTTGAACAATCTCACCTTCTTCTCCCAAGGAAGCTGGTTGAATATCTCAGTTACATCAACATATTGCTGCTTCCTAGTGTATCTGACAATAGGACAACACCAGTTAGCTACTATGTATCCAATGTTAACAACAAGCAGTTAAATCAATTGCAAGTAACACTTCCACCCTGAACACTAAACCCTAAACCGAAAGAAAATATTCATGAAATTGGACTTGTGGACCCATTAATACGGTACTTATATTTATAAAAAATATGTTTTCTTTGGTAATTAGTAGATGAAACAACATTAAGTCTGCCACGGGAAATCCAGGAAGATGCAGCCATGAAAGATGCAAACGGCTTTCAGTTCATACCATAAAGACAACTTTTAACCATCGAAAAATCTATTCATTCCACATCAAAACTTAAGAAAGACTGTTGATAAAATTACAAAAATAAATGAAAACAGAAACTATTATGCTAGAAGCGACCAGCATTTAGTTACAGAGTTCACCAAGTTCGAGTAACAACAACTTAACATCAAACGTAGAATAGAATGACTAGCTTAACATCAAAGCATTTCATGATTTCATCAAAGCACAGGGTGAATCAGATAATTGCTTCAGAGTCTAGACCACAATAAAGCTTCCTCAAAATACTTGAATATATCATTATCCCTTTGTATCTCACAGGATAAATGGTCATTTAACTGTACCCCACATACCATCCCCACCCCCACATCACAGGATATACGGCATCTTTGAAGTACTAGTTAACCCAGATGTCGCTAAAGTGTATATGATGCCAATTGAAAAGAAGTTCCAAAAATCATGTAAACTTTTAAGAAAACATAAACTTATACTGAAGATACAATTCGCATGATGCAGCCACACAGTACATCCTCGGCTGATATCTATGAAATATAGTTTTGAAGTAATGTACCCTAGAATACAACAGTTAATTACCAGATCATTCACTCAAAACAGTGAAAATACATCTTAACTCACAATGCAGAAGCATAAAAGACCGACTTCCAAGTGGAATCAGATTACCTTGTGACGACATGATCAGAAGAGAAACATCCACCATTTCAGACAATGTGATCAGAAAAGAGACTTACAATGTTATATTGTAATATGCATATGGTAGGCAGACCAAAAATAAAACCCAATGTCCTGTCATAAGGTGGAGGAGGCACAAAACTCCTTGAACAATGAATTCTGGCAAAACAGCCTTGTTTATTCTAGATGCTGAATCATATGGGTTGATATAATCATACTCAAGGTCAGCCAAGCACATTAGCTGCAAAGCAATATTTTCACATCAGTTTCCCCATAACATAAAGGCAGGAAGAGATTGATTAAAAAGAAACAAAAAGTACCGGTGAAATAAGAACAAAAAACAACTTCAACTCTTCCTAGAATCTTCTAAAGGCATGAGCACTTTCTTATATGGTCCCATATAAAATACAAAAGCTGATTGCCAATTTTTTGTGCTTTTGATATTGCTATAGGTGCTTACATTACATGGTAACTTGTGCATCAAAACTCTGTGATATGTGAGGCTTACTTCTATAAAACTTTAAGATTTCAGTACCAAATTCACCTCGCCATGTAACACGGGATTTCCCTAGTTACATTTTCTCAAGGCTCTGTTTATGCTCACACTAATCACTAACGAAACCTCACCAATCCTTTATCATCAATGTTTCATATTCGATGCTTCACACACACTATTGCTTTTTGTTTATAAAAAATCTACCTCCTAGCTACATTTGTCCATCAGCCGCTAATTCCTCCCTTGAAATCCATGAATATATGTAAAATACACTAACCTACCCCAAAGTTTTCTGCTTTTATTTAAATCCCACAATTTATAGCCCTAGAAACACATTCCATTGCCCAAATAATTGCACCTCATTGTTCATAATATTTTTCCCCCAATGCAGCCTTTTCCCTTCCCCACCAACAGTTAATTGGTGTCTCGAGTCAAACAAACTGCCTCGCTTCAAATACATATAAAATAAACTTTGCGACTAGATCAACCAGTAAAACAAACATCCGCTGGTCAGAGCTTAAAGAGTTACGGTGAAGTAAAACCGATTGGAATTAGCATACAGCTACTCTTAATACAGAAAAACATACTCTATTAATGGAAAATTACCTGGAATAGTATTATTCCAACAATAGTTATGACTAGAAAGAAGGAAATTAGCCATGCAAATAAATCCGCCATTGCTGCCTCCCTCGCGCTCTCTTTCCTTCTCTCTGTATCCCTCGATTGGTGTCCTCGGAGAAACGGCTTGGACAATAAAGCGTTTTACATATTAAATTCTTTTGAAATGGGGTAAGGGGGGTGAATCGAATCCCAAAAATTGGCGACTCCAAACCAACGCTAGATTCTCTAATTTGAGGGAACAAAACACATATGGTGACCAATCTTCGATTTTTCAGAGTATAAATAAAGAAATTATAAATGTTAAAAGTTAGTCTCTCTATTTATAGTTTACAAAAAGAGTAAGGTCTCGTTTGCAATACCTTATAACCAATTTATTTTAATTTAATCTAAATAATAAGTTATTATATGGGAGAATTTATCGAAATAATTTATTTTAAATAATAAGTTACTTTAACTTATTTTCATAATTATTAACTTATGGAAACTTAAGTAATTTAATGTTCACATATCAAATCCCGGCAACTATTTTTAATTTTTTTTTCTTTTATAAGTTATTATTATTGTATGCATCCAAAAACAATTAACTTATTAAATTTAAGTGTTTATACCATGTTCTTATGGAATAAGTTATTTTGTCATAAATCCTTAATTAAGTTATTTTCCCAAACATGACCTAAATATATAAAAGGACTTTTTAATTAATTATTACTCCCACATCCTATTTGAAGCGACCCATTCTGGACGACAATTAAAAAGTAGATAAAATATGAGAGAAGAGTAGTTGATAAAGTAAGAGAGAAGATGAATGAGAGAGTAAATGATAAAGTAGGAGAAAAAATGATAGAATAAGATAGAATGTGTTGGTCCGGAGACGATAAGTCAGATGTAGAGGGGGGGGGGGTGAATACACCTGAGCTCAGTTTCTTTTTCTCAATGAAGGTCAGCTGAGCTGATGATTGCAACTGATGAACAGTGCCAAATAAGCCTTCGATCGCGGGACAGAGTGAGTCGGCCATCGAGCTCTCTCCTACCGATCGTTGTCGGTACTTTGAGAATCGATCGGAGATCTGTTGTGCGGAAAGTGTGGGGCCCGGAATTCGTCTCTTTTGAAAACACGTTTTAGCAAATTAAATCTTTTGGCTGTGCGCTTTATAAAATACGTTTTATGCAAGCTTATGATTTGCAAGTCAGTTGAATGCTATGCAATAAAACAGTAAAAGAACACAAACGATTTAACGTGGTTTGGATACGCAAGATCCTACATCCACGGTCTTGAACAAGGCAGGAGAACTTGTTGATTATTCTGAGCAAGCCTCGGCGGAGGATATCGTGCCCCGGACGGTTCCCTCTAAGTTATAGTCCTTAGCGACTTTACAATCCAAACCTAAGTCTGAAAGGGAAGGGAATTTTCTCCAACTGAGAAGGAGTTCTTACAATAAGAACAATTCACTAAATGTGAACTCCTTCGAATCTAAGCTATAAATATGACAATGAGCTTAGTCTAGAGAAGAAATGGATCTAAGAACTCTAGAGAGAAAAACTGATAAATCTTCTAAGTATGCAAGTTTTCCTCTGGATGATCTTTGAGTGTTCTAGAGCGTTTATGAACTTAAGCTTGTCCCTTCGAAATTCCTTTTTTTTCGGAGCTTCAAATTCTTCTCTATTTATAGTTGTGAGCTATGGCATATGTCCGTTGGAGACGACGATGCCACGTGTCACAAGCTTCCAAGAAAAACGGCCATAATTCGAACTTGTTGCAGCAGGGCAGTTAATGCACTGTTCATGAGAGCAGCTTTACTGTGTAGAGTAGGTAAGCATTATCGGCTTCTCATTGGTCGAGGTTTGTAGTTGGTGAGAATGTTAGAGTTGACCGTTCAACAACCTTGTATGTCTTCTGCTGAACTTTTCGAAAAGACTTGAATAGCTGGGTCGCTTTCCGTAGGATACAGTAGACTGAAAAGTCTCTGTCTTCTTCAGCTGAGTCGGCTGACAGGGCATCTACTGAGTAGGTCAGCTGGCGACTGCGAAGGTACTGTACTTGTTTCTGTTCTTCTGATGATGACTATCAGCTGGGAGTAGTCTTCTACTGATGATTTGTTAGCTGATGCGCTGTCTTCGACTGAGTGGAAGATCAGCTGCTGACTGAAGAACACAAGCAATTACACTGATGACGTGGGGTTCCAAAAAGTATCTTCGACAGAAGATTAGTTCAACAACTACCCCGTACAGGACTTAGACAAAAATAATAAACAATACATCAAGTCTAACCTATACATCAGCTAATCCTAACGACACACTAATCTACTGATATCAGCTAGGTTTTGGGATCTTCAATTACATAGTACTACTATGATTTCCCCCAATTTTCTTTTAACCGAACAACAGCTGAATATCATCGACTGACTCATATCCAATAATTTCCCCCTAATTGATGATGCCAAAACCTCTACCTGTACCTCTTAAACTTCTCAAGTCTATAAAAGATGCTATCCTACTGACAACAATTTCCCCCTTACAGCATTCTGAGGGAAAGAAAAAAATAAAGGAATTTCAATACTTCAGTAGGTGGGAGATAGGCAAAATCAGAGAAACTGACTGTGAGTGTGTGTCAGATCACTTAGTGATCAGTCGTGAAAAACACGATGCAAAGAGCTGGAAGACAATGAGTAATTGTCTAACAAGCAATAGGAACTGATATATATATATAATCAATGATGTACAAGCTCCTACAGCTATTACAACAGAAATCAAAAAGAAGGAGAAATCACTGCTGAAGCTTGAAGCGTTGAGTCCTTTTCTTGAAATCGGCAGACTTCTCAGCAGGAGGATCCAGGTAATAATACTTGTAAACTCTGATCCTGATCTCCTGGATTTCTTCGTTGTCAAGAGGATTGTCAGGCAGCAAACCCAGATGGAAAGCAGCTTCCTCTATCTCTCTCTCAATGTCCTTCGTGCATAGCAGTCACTAGCAGTTCTTGGCGGAGGAATACGTCGGAAAGCTGGGGCACGGAAGGGAATATTCTGTTCTTCCATAATCTGTCTCAGCCGATCTCTGAATGAGACATCAAATCTCGAGATTAGTTCGTCGAATAACTGATCAGTTGGACAGTCGAGAGGATAAATGCGCCATACAAAATAGCCTTTAATAAAATCCTCTTTCAGTCTTTCCCAATGGACGTTCATATCAGCCGGCACCCATTTATCCACATGCGGGATAGGAATATTCTTAACATATGGGCCCCTGATGAACTTGGATCCTCTTGGGATCTGCCTCCTCGGATCAGCTGCTGGCTTGAGAGATAAGCTACGCATTTTCGCCAAGTCAGCCATCCTTTTATTTTCGCGGAGTGCGGCTGCTCTACCATCTCCTCGCCTGAGACTCAGACCTTGCAGCGTCGCCTCCCAGGTCGCTTGATCTTCCGCTATCTACTCAGGTGTTAGAGTAGAAGTGGGAATACTCTGAGCAGTAGCTTGGATCTCAGTCGGAAGAGCCTTAGCAAAATCTGCTTGGGCTTTCTTCTTCTGCTCTTCGACCGACTCGACCTTTTTCTTGCCTTTGCCCCTAACAGCTTTACCCTTGGGCTTCTTTGCTGCTTCTTCAAGCTGACGCTCATGGTCGAGCTTATCCTGCAGCTGTTGGGCAATTTTGAGGTCATAAGCCTCTTGCTCCGCTTTAGATTTGAATTTATGGAGCGGGGATGAAGGAGGAGTAGATACAGTTGCAATCTCCTTCCCCGGCCTCTGCGGTGGCAATTGTTCAGGCTCAGGCTCTTCTTCTTTTGTCTCCTGCTCAATAAATCTGGTTACTTCTTCAATGTGAGCAGCAGAAGAGGAGATGGGGGTCGGTTGTAGTGGAAATTCTAGGAGAAGGACCTCAGAAGAGTTCTTATCCTGAGTAGTAGAGGGTCCTTCCTCCTGAGCCCTTTCCCCCCGAGTCTGTGCGGGTTCTTCAGCTGTGGAGGGTCTCTCCTCCTGAACCCTTTCCCTGATTATCTGTACATCAGCTGTATCCGTTTCAGATTCATCTTTTATTATACCTTCCCCCTTTTTGGCATCAACAGCCTTATCGTGGCTTGATAAGCCTCCTCCTCTTGGACACATCAGCGGGAGATGGCAGGGCAGGAGCAGCTCTCTTCTGCTCAGGTGGCCCTTTGCCAATTGACTTCTCCGTCGCTTCTTTAGTCTTAAACTTTATCAGCCTAGTGTTGTACAGCTTTGAGTCTTCGAAAGCTGAGTTCCTCTGTACAACACTCTCTATTAGGACAGACATCTTAGTCCTGAATAGAAGCTTACCCGTACTGGCCAACCTCCTCTCGCCAGTGGGTAGAGTAGTGAATTTCTGGGCCTGGGCTTTCATCTGAGTCGTGTAATAGTCAGCCCAGTTCACTTCTACTCCGTCATCAATAGCCATCATCAGCTGAATCCTTGGCTTGGACAGTTGATCGTACGATCCAACTGAGCTTGTCAGTATGTGCGAGACCACATACGCTAAACCTCTGTGCTGAGGTAGCAAAAGATTCCTCGGGAGAGCTGTCTTGAACATCAGATCACTGCGTCCACATAACTTTTGTACATAGGCATTGATCTCCCTTTCTTTATATCCGATAGGTGAGATACCAGAAGTAGGAAGCTGAAACGCGAGGACTAGAGCCTCTCGGATGTTGAAGGTCTTCTGAGACGCCTTCCACTTGTTCGGAGTTGTTTCTCTCATGTATGAGAACGAGGCTTCTTCTCCTCCGGCAGCCACTGAGTTCCAGTTGAAATACGCTTCTGCCACTTGCCTTGGCAGATGGGCACGCGGATGCTTGGTCACAAGGGTCTCCAACCCAGACCTCTCCAGAGCATCGAACATTGGCTCCAGATACAGAATGTCCACCTGACGAAGAGCCATTGTGGGTTCGAACTGAATACGGAGGGCCATAATCTCCACTATTGGTTCAGGAGTCTATACGGTAGCCATAGAAATCTGCAAAACACATGTTAGCACTTGAAAATAGAGTAAGTCAGTAGTTGTCAGCAGATTTGAATACATTACCGAGTATGAGAGCTTGAGAGATGCACAAGCAAAGTAGTTATAAGAAGTTTGAGATGGCAACTGATTTGCGATAAAAGCTCTTAGGATATGATAATGGCGAAAAGTGAGGAAAAAGATAGAAGATGAAAGATTTTGTATATATTGGCTTGATTGCAAGTTTCAATACAACGACTGAGTTTTAATCTTCCAAAAACTATGAACGGCTAAGATTTAATGTTATAAAAGGAATGATTACAAAAGCCGCCTAAAATATAGATCTACGTAATAAAGGTAAGTGAGAAGACATGCATTAAATGCGCGACAGACAGCATTAATTACTCAGTTTATGCAAATGAAAAGGTTTCCTACTGACCTTTCCTTAAACTATTAATGGCGGGAAATGAATGCACATTAACTACTGAGTGTGAGCGACTGATGCAATAGATGCGAGCATGCTTCAAAAGAATTTAAGTACACAAAATTACGCAAACCTCTTCAGCTGAACTTATCAGCTGGTTACTGTTCTGTATTAGGAGAATGGTTGTCATGCTGATGACTATGTTCCCCCTTGCTGTGTATAGTGTGACTTTCCCAACTGAGTCACTGTACGTGGTTATCTGACCTGTCGTACTGATTCCTTATGCTAGTACCAATTGTTACTAATTGTTGGGCAATGATGTTCTCAGTAGTCGGCATTTACTGACTCATCTCAGTAGGATCCAGTAGACCTAGCTCAACTGATAGTTCTCTGAACCTGTTCTCAGCTAGTGGTTTGGTCAGTATATCTGCCCTTTGCTTGTCAGTATGGATCTTCTCCATCCTGATATCCTTCTTCTCGACATGGTCTCTGATGAGGTGGTGTCGGATATCCACGTGCTTGCATTATGGCAATTGCACTTGTGGAGTCGCAGTAGATGGGCACTTCATCCTGAGTTATACCATAATCTCTAAGTTGTTGTCGAAGCCAAAGGATCTGGGCACAGCAACTTCCTGCAGCCATGTACTCGGCTTCGATCTGGACGTTGCTACCGAATCTTCGCTTCTTTGAAAACCAAGAAATCAGCTTGCTGCCTAGGAACTGACAAGTTCCGGAAGTTGACTTTCGATCTATCCTGCATCCTGCATAATCAGCATCAGAATAACCTGTCAGTATTAAGTTATCATCAGCAGGATACCATAACCCAGCATCAGGTGTTCCTCTTAAATAGCGCAGTATCTTCTTCGCTGAGTCTAAATGACTTCGCTTGGGATTTGCTTGGAATCTTGCGCATACACCTACAAAGATAAGTTATGTCGGGACGGCTAGTGTTAAATAAAGTAAAGAGCCTATAATAGCTCTATAGTCAGTAGAGTTAACAGAAGCTCCCTCTTTGTCTAGATCGATTTTAAAGTTTGTGTTCATGGGGATTTTGACTGGCTTGCTGGAGTCGCAGCCGAATCTCTTGAGAAGATCTCGAGTGTATTTGGCTTGATTGATGAAAATTCCTTCGGTGTGATTGCTTCACTTGAAATCCAAGGAAATAATTCATCTCTCCCATCATGGATATCTCGAATTTCTCTTTCATCATCTTCTCGAACCTGCCGACATATGACTTCGTTTACGCACCGAAAATGATGTCGTCCACGTAGATCCGCACTAGTAGAATGTCATCTCCCGACTTTATGTTGAATAGGGTGTGATCTACCGTCCCCTTCGAAAACCTTTTCGAAGTAGAAAGTCCGATAGGGTATCATACCAAGCCCCGGGTGCTTGTTTTAACCCATACTGAGCTTTCCTAAGTCTCGTACACTGATGTCCCCGCCGAAAGCCGGGCGGTTGTTCCACGTAGACTTCTTCCTTCGATGCTGTTCGTAAAAGCCGACTTCACATCCATCTCGATATACCTTAAATCCCACGATGTGTTGCATAAGCTAGGAATAGACGAATGACTTCCAATCTAGCGGACCGGAGCGAACGTTTCATCAAAGTCAATTCCTTCGCCCGATCGTATCCCTTTGCAACTAGTCTTGCTTTATTTCGACAATGACGTTGTTTTCATCTCGCTTGTTTTTGAAGACCCACTTAGTACCAATCACGTGCTGATGTCTAGGTCTGGTCAACAAGCTCCCAAACTTCATTTTGACGAACTGGTTCAGCTCTTCTTGCATGGCTATGATCCGGTCAAGATCATTAAGTGCGTCCTCTATCGACCGAGGTTCTTACGTAGACGAGAAAACAAGAGTAAAGTGAGCTTTCTCCTTGACTTAATCTTGATCTCGTCCTTATAGTTGCTGATGGATCTCCAATGATAAGATCTGAAGAATGAGCATCGAGCCATGAACGCCTGAGTCGGGCTTCTTCTTCTGATACTACTTCTACACACGCAGTAGGTGTATTAGGCATTTCAAGAGTATCGTTTCGCGATCGAAGCAATTCAAGAAGAAGGTTAGGGTCTACCGAGTTTCCGGTGTTCGGGGGCATTTAGCTCGGGAACATTAATCGTTCCCCCGAGTTTATATTCTCGGTAGAGGTCTCGATTACCACTTGGGGCTTCCTCATCGACCGATGTTACCCGTTGTTGATTCGGTTTGGGAGAATCAACTAGGTCGCCTACGTTGCTTGTTGGGCCGAGTCCGAATTTCTTCATCGTCCGACTCATCATCCCAACAATGCTCGGATCTTTTCGCCTTTATCATTCGATCCCGAGATCCCGTAGCTTGCCGCCGACATCTTCGATATTTGACTTTGTATCTTTCCCTGTTCTTAGTAACAAATTCATCAAAAACAACATGAGGGCTTTCCTCCACACAAAGAGTCCGATAGTTAAAGACTCGAAGGCTTTATCGACTCGGGAGTATCCTAAGAATACTCCTTGATCGATTTGCTATCAAAGACCTTCAACCGATCTTTCCCATTATTGTGGATAAAGCAAGGACAGTAGAAAACATGAAAATGAGAAATAGAAGGAATTCTCCCTTTCCACGGTTCGTAAGGCGTCTTCATGTGTTCTTTGTGTCGTAGTGAGCGATTCCGAGTGTAACGGGCGGTGTCGGTAGCATCGGCCCCAAAACTTTGAGGGTAGTCCGAGAACTGCGAGGAGCGTTCTTGCTTTGCTTCTTTGAGTGTTCTCGTTCTTACGTTCAAAGCAAGTCCGTTCTGCCGAGGGGTGCGTGCGGCTGATGTCTCGTGCTTAATTCCCTCTTTATCGCAAAGATGCGTCTTAACTACTCGAGTTTAGAAACTCGTTCCTCCGTCCGAGCGAATTCTTTGAATCTTGATGTCCTTTTCCACACTGAGTTTCTTCAGCAGATTGGGCAACTCAGTTTGAACATCAGATTTATTGGCGATGAAGATGACCCAAGTATATCTCGAGTAGTCGTCAATAACGACGAGGGCATATATGTTTTTCCTCCGCGAACCTGATAACACTGTTTTCCCTGTAGATTTGTCAACAATATCACAGAAACCAGCGTCAAAGATTACTCTATTAAGATTATCACAGAATTGACTGACTGAAAGGAGATTATGTTGAAGTCCTTCAACATATGTTACTCTTGGAACTGAAGCAGTCCCAATGTTCAGCGTTCCGTATCCCCTTGTGTAGCCTTTGGAGTTGTCACCGAATTTAATTCTGGGACCATCTTCTTGTACGTAGTTGGTCAGCAGGCTCTTCTGGTAAGTCATGTATCTCGAGCAGCCGCTGTCCACTATCCAAGGGTCCTTATGCACCTGCAAAACAGAGGCATTTTTAGGTACCCTTTGGTTCAGTTGGGTCCTTACTGGTTAGTGGGTGATTTCGGGACCCAGATCTGTCTCGGGACCTTAGAAGTCCTAGACTTCTTCTTTCGAACCTTATCGCCTTTCTTCTCCACAGGACTTGGAGATACCGACTTCTCGCGATGATTTTGGGTTCAAGCGCTTTCTTCTTCTCGAGTCTTAGCGCTTCTCCCGACCCCCGGGCTCATAGTAGTAAGAGCCGTACCGAGCCCGGTGCTCATACGGTGGCTCCTTGTATCGTTCGCCCATCCGACCTTCTTGGTTCCCCCCCGAATTTGATCGCGGTGTCCCGGGGCCGGAACCTTTGGTCACCGCTTGTTGCTACTCGGCCGAGGTGCAATCATTTTCTGTTTGTTCTTCGCCCGAGGTGTGGTGTCGGCGGCTTGCACCTTTCCTCCGACGAACCTATCGGCCCGTGAGTTGCTTGAGCTTTTGGAGGTAGAAGCTTCGTGGGTATAGCCAAGGCCTTCTTTCACAGCAGTTGGCCGTTGTGCTCTAAGCATGCTTTCAAGCTTCTCCTTCGCTCCTAGGTATTGTTCAGTCATCAAACCTCTCCAGACCTCGTCACTCCTTCTGAGTGAGTCATAGTCATTCTGCACGTCTGTGAGCTTCTGACTGAGCTTGGCTATTTTAGTCTCTTTCTCAGAATTGTCCTTGGTCAGAACTGAGATCTGAGTCTCTTGAAGCTGAGACTTAGTCATAAGAGATTCAATCTCTTCCTTGAGTCTCGCAACTAGATCCACTGACTCAGTAGAGACCTGACAATCAGAAGAAAGTCTCTGATTCTCAGCCTTTACCTGTTCAAGTTCCTGGATGGTTCTACTGAACTCTCTGCTTAGCTGAATCTGTTCCTCTAGCAGATCGTCGTAGGCTTGTACCACATCTAGAGGATCATCTGTGACCGAGCACGTGTCGTGTGTGCTGTGTGAAGAGGAGGTTATATTAAGTTTAGAAGTTACCTCAGCCTCTTCTCCGGCCATCAGACAGTATTCGGCTGACTCATCAGGAACTGTCTCTGCAACCTCAACTGCGACGAATGCGGCTTCATCTTCAGAAGAATACATGAATGTATCCTCTTCAATTGAGTTGTCAGATATCTCTCCGGCTATGTAGGCCTGCCTTCGCTTGGAAAATTTTTCTCTTCTGGCCTGCCGTTTTGCTCTTTGAGCAGCTGAGAGTTCGGGACAATCATACTGATAGTGTCCCTCCTTCTTGCAGTTGTAGCATGTGGATGTTCTACTGCTCTTACCAGCTGAGTCTTTAGACGGACTGGCAAGCAGACTCCGATTTCCTGCATTCGGTAGAAGGATTCGATTCTTCTTTCTTATGATAGTCTTTCTTACCTGAAGAAGATCCTCGGTTGTATTTCCTCGGCTTTCGACTCTCTCCTTTTCCCTCTCGATATTTGAGAGCCATCGTGCTAGCCGGTCGTGGCCTGAAGTCTCGGAAGACTTTGCTACCGATGTGGCCACGGCTTTGCTTGAGGAAATAGGCTTGGCTCCGGTATTGCTTCGTTGCCTTGAAGGCATGGTCGAACCGTGTGTCACTGGAGCGCTTAAGCACTTTTGGGGTAAGGCTATGCTCGAATTCCTCCGATTTTAATTCGAAAATATAACATCGGGAGTTAGAGCATTTAGATCGAGCGACGTAAATAAGTAGCAAATGGAAGCCACTTCGTTGGGGCAACGCTCTCAAGATCTTGGTGTTCATCTCCTTGTTGGTGAACGACCTCCCCACCCCATTGATGACATTGACTTGATTGGTGAATCGACACTCGGCTCGTCAATGGTTTCATGTAGAGCTCCATTGCAAAGGCGTCGAACTTCCGAAGCTCTAGCTCGAGCTTGTTTTCTTTGATCCGAGGGGTTCCATGGCTCGAACATGCCAAGGCGTCCCATAGCTCTTTCGCCGTCTTGCAATCCTCGTACCCTTCCGAGGTGTGAATCACCGAGCGTAGTCGGTATGGCATTACGTGCAACTCGGCCAAGGTTGTGCAACTTCTTTTCTTCGGGCGTGAAGGCGGATTTATCTTTGGGAACCTTAGCACCAGTTTGTGCTCCTGCGCCTCCTCCAACAGCAAATACAACGCTGTCGATCATCGAAATGATCGGTCCTGACTCTAGGACATCTGACATGCTGTCGTGGAGTGACGTTAGGTGTGCCTCCATTCGTACGCGCCATACCGTGTAGTTCTCTATTGAGAACATCGGTACCATCCTAATACCTGACATATCAGACATTGTAAGAGTAAGAGTATAAGGATGCTGAAAAGATGCTTATGCAGTGAAAACGATTTTCGGGATCGGTTCGAGAGGACCAGAATTTCGAACCGGCGATCAGTTGAACACCGTGTGCTCTGATACCAATTGTTGGTCCGGAGACGATAAGTCAGGTGTAGAGGGGGGGGGGGGGTGAATACACCTGAGCTCAGTTTCTTTTTCTCAATGAAGGTCAGCTGAGCTGATGATTGCAACTGATGAAAAGTGCCAAATAAGCCTTCGATCGCGGGACAGAGTGAGTCAGCTACTGAGTTCTCCTACTGACTGTTGTTAGTACTTTGAGAATCAGTCGGAGACTGTTGTGCGGAAAGTGTGGGGCCCAGAATTTGTCTCTTTTGAAAACACGTTTTAGCAAATTAAATCTTTTGGCTGTGCGCTTTATAAAATATGTTTTATGCAAGCTTATAATTTGCAAGTCAGTTGAATGCTATGCAATAAAACAGTAAAAGAACACAAGCGATTTAACGTGGTTCGGATACGCAGGATCCTACATCCACGGTCCTGCACAAGGCAGGAGAACTTGTTGATTATTCTGAGCAAGCCTCAGCAGGGATACTGTGCACTGGACAGTTCCCTCTAAGTTATAGTCCTTAGCGACTTTACAATCCAAACCTAAGTCTGAAAGGGAAGGGAATTTTCTCCAACTGAGAAGGAGTTCTTACAATAAGAACAATTCACTAAATGTGAACTCCTTCGAATCTAAGCTATAAATATGACAATGAGCTTAGTCTAGAGAAGAAATGGATCTAAGAACTCTGAGAGGAAAAACTGATAAATCTTCTAAGTATGCAAGTTTTCCTCTGGATGATCTTTGAGTGTTCTAGAGCGTTTATGAACTTAAGCTTGTCCCTTCGAAATTCCTTTTTTTTCGGAGCTTCAAATTCTTCTCTATTTATAGTTGTGAGCTATGGCATATGTCCGTTGGAGACGACGATGCCACGTGTCACAAGCTTCCAAGAAAACGGCCATAATTCGAACTTGTTGCAGCGCAGGCGTTAATGCACCGTTCATGAGAGCACTTTTCGTGTAGAGTAAGTAAGCGTTGTCGGCTTCTCATTGGTCGAGGTTTGTAGTTGGTGAGAATGTCGAGTTGACCGTTCAACAACCTCGTATGTCTTCGCCGAACTTTTTGAAAAGACTTGAATAGTCGGGTCGCTTTCCGTAGGATACGATGAGGCGAAAAGTCTCTGTCTTCTTCAATGAGTCGGCCGACAGGGGCATCTACCGAGTAGGTCACCGGCGACCGCGAAGGTACCGTGCTTGTTTTCGTTCTTCCGCCGATGACTATCACCGGGAGTAGTCTTCTACCGATGATTTGTTAGGCCGATGCGCTGTCTTCGACTGAGTGGAAGATCACCGCCGAACGAAGAACACAAGCGATTACACCGATGACGTGGGGTTCCGAAAAGTATCTTCGACAGAAGATCAGTTCAACAACTACCCCGTACAGGACTTAGACAAAAAAAATAAACAATACATCAAGTCTAACCTATACATCAGCTAATCCTAACGACACACTAATCTACTGATATCAGCTAGGTTTTGGGATCTTCAATTCCATAGTACTACTATGATTTCCCCCAATTTTCTTTTAACTGAACAACAGCTGAATATCATCGACTGACTCATATCCAACAGAATGCAGTAATTTTTTTGGAAAATTATTTCCTTTTTCGAATGGCTCGCTTCAAATGAGACTTCTCGAAAAAGAAAACGAATCGCTTTAAACTAGGGTTGTAAAATGAATCAAATATTTTTGCTCTATTCGGTATTTGTATTATAAATTGAATATTCGTATTCGAAATTTTGATATTCGAATTCAAATATACAAATTTGATTTGATTTGATTATAATTCAAATGTGAATATAAAATTATGATACTCCCTCCGTCCCAAATATATAGCCTTGTTGGGAGATGATTCAGTAGCTCCACAAATTGTTGGGAGATAACTCAGTAGCCTAGTGCTCAGCAAATTTGAAGATCTCAAAACCCTACTTTGACTGATGAACTTTTCTATCGTAATTTGTTGTTCAGTCTTTGAGAGTTTCAAACTCAGTAGACTCTCTTCGTTTTGGTTCAGGCGCTCAGTTCTGTCTGCTGGTTCTTCAGCAGACTATCAGCCTCAGTACCAGAAGAAGAAGACTCGAGTAATCTTGGACTCAGCGAGAGCAAAGATATCGAAAGGAGTCAGTGGAACTAAACTCAGCAGGAGTAGTTCACTGTACTCAGAGTTGATCTTCGGTAGAGCTGACTCAGCAGGAGAATGCTACTGAATATAGATCAGACTCAGCAACGGCTAGATAGTCTTCTGACTGTCAGGATATCTTAAGTCAAATCAGCAGAGTCATACGAGGTATAGAGAAGTCAGCTTCAGATCCACCTTGAAGTCTGTTATGTCTCACCTACTTTCTTCAGCCTCGACCAATGACGAGCGGCCAGCTGTCTACTTTTTGATTAAAGCTGCAAGTCAACAACTTTCCAAAAATGGAGGGAAAGGACTCTGCCACCATACTTTGAAAGAGCCGTTAGCTACCCAAAAGAGAAAGACACATGGATCGTCGTCTCCAACGGATCTATCCATGTCTCTGCTCTATAAATAGAGGGAAGATTTCAAATTGAAGCTCACCTAGAAAACGAAGAACATAAGAGCATTCACGAGCAAACTCAAAACGACTTAAGCCTTCCGCAAGAACTTCATAGAGTAATCTCCAGCGAAAGGCGACATACTTGCTCATAGGGAACCAAGCTGAATCAGATCATAAAGCCTCTAGTATCCAAGCGACTGAATACGAACCCAAGTCCATACTTAACTGTTCGTCGCTCTAGAAGCCACTTTCTCGTTCCCTATCCCTCTAACCTAAGCTCAACAGATCTTATCCATAGCTTAGACGAAGGAGTTCATATCTGAACTGATCCTTAATGTAAAGGACTCCTTCATAGTTAGAGAGTTTGTCAAACACTTTAGTTTGATACCTTGTAAACTGAGACTTGCTTAGTATAAATCTCAAGACCAGTGTTTGTCCAGTGCACAAACCGACTGAGACTAACTCAGTATAATAAAATAGCCTCCTGATCTTTTTGGGACAGTGGACGTGGGATTGTTGGATCCGAACCACTTTAAAATTGCTTGTGTTCAATGTTTTTATTGTTGCATTGATTACTGTCCATACTGAAAATATTTCTAAAATCATTCAACTGAGTTTCAGAAAAGCTTAATCGATCGCACTAATATACTGAAACTGTTTTATTAGAAACGTTTTCTAACTCAACTGAATTTGGGCCTACACATTTCCGCACTTACTGAACTTTAGCTGAACGGTACTGAATTCTGACCTTAGTGAAGTCAGTCACTCTGCCACGCGATTCAGAACAGCTTATTTTGTCTACTGAACTTGTTCAGTACAACATTCTCTTGAAAAGGACTGTTCGCGTTTTAAGTTGAGAAATTGTTTTTAGGTGTATTCACCCCCCCCACCTGAACGTTTAATCTCGGGACCAACAATTGGTATCAAAGCGGGAGTTCTCTAAGACTCTTGTTATTCTGAAACTGGTCTACTTAAACGATCCAGAAAACGTTTTCACTGCATATCATTCTTCATTCATATCACTATTTTCAATGTCTGATATATTAGGAATCAGGATGGTACCCATGTTCTCAGTAGAGAACTACGGGGTATGGCGAGTCAGAATGGAGGCACATCTGACTTCCCTCCACGATAGCATGACAGAGGTACTGGAGGACGGACATATCATTCCGATGGTTGATAGTGTCGTAACTCAGGACCCAGCACAAGGAGGAGGCATGGTGACCGGGAAGAAGATCCCCAAAGATAGAAGTCTCTTCACCCTTGAGGAGAAGAAGCTTCACAACTTAGACCGGGTTGCCAGAAACGCCATACTGAACACCCTGAGTGATTCTTATCTCGGGAGAGTTCAGGACTGCAAGTCTGCGAAGGAACTCTGGGATGCTCTAGTGCTACTGAGTCGGGGGACTTAGAAGATCAAAGCGAACAAACTGGCGCTGGAACTTCAGAAGCTGGAGAGACTGTCTCTCATGCCTGGTGACACTATTGAAGATCTTAACGTCAAATTCACGGATCTGATGAACACCATCAACGGGCTGGGAAAGACGTTCTCCAACCGAGAAATGAATCTCAAGATTTTGAGAGCACTGTCGGACGGTCATTGGACTCCCTTTGCTACTTTACTGAGATATTCTGATTTAGATATTGTTACTCCTGACCATATCTTTTTAGAACTTAAAGCTGAGGAGTTCGAGTTCGGTCTACCTCAAAGGAAGCAGGGAGCTGAAGCTGACACCCAAATTGACCATGCTTTCAAAGCATCAGTCAGCAGAGCGGCTCCAGCGTCTAGCAAGGCTAAACCTTCCCTCAGTGACATACAAGAAGGAAACCTGGCTAAGAAGTACGCGCTGCTTGCCGTAAAGTATCAGAAGGAGAAGGAGAGGTGCAGAAAGCTCTCGAGAGTCGTCAGAGACTCCAAGAGTAAGTCTGAATATACACCCAAGCGCACTCCTGACTCGCATACTTCTGATTGCAGGAAACAAGAAGACTCAGCTCAGTCAAAAGACAGCGAGAGCAAGGAAGAGAGAGTCACTACCTGCTACAACTGCAAAAAGCCATGATTGTCCTGAGCTCAGTACTGCTGAGAGAGCAGCACACAAAGCTCGAAGGGAGAAGTTCATCAAGAAGCGTCAAGAATATATAGCTGGTGAACTCTCAGATAACTCAGATGAAGTCGATTCGTTCATGGATTAATCAGATGATGAAGCAGCATTCATGGCCGTAGAGCTTGAAGAAGATGCTGAAAAGTGTCTCATAGCAGGAGAAGAGGATGAGGTAAACTCTCACGCTCCATTTAACTCCTCTTTACACTGCACATAGGACACTATTTCAGGTGCAAATGAGAATCTGGACGTCTCGATCACCTACGAAGAACTATTAGACGAACAGATTCAGATGAGTCTGTAGCTCAGTAAAACTCTTCAGGAGTTGGATACCCTGAAAGTGGAGAATCAGAGACTTTCTCAGGAGAGTCAGGTTGCTACTGAGTCAGAAGGACTTGTGTTGAGACTCAGGGAGGTGATAAACTCTCTGATGGCCAAGTCTCAGCATCAAGAAGATCAGATCTCAGTACTGACCAATGACTTGACTCAGAAAGATACTGAACTGAGTCTACTGAAGCAAGAGTTGTCAGAACTTCAGACCGAGCATGAACTGCTAAAGAAAAGCAATGATGTCTGGAGGAATCTGATGATAGAGCGGTACATGGGCGCTGAAAAGAAGCTTGAGGCTATGCTAGCTAGCAACAAGCCTAAGCACTGCAAGGAGAGACTTGGATTCAGTCATGGAGCCTCCTCATGTGCCCCCGTACGCTCAGAGAACCGGCTAGCTGATAGATTTGTTCAAGGGGAGACCATCAACGCAAAGATTCTGAACCCCCTAGCCAAGAACAAACTAAAGATGAAGGCACCTCATCCCAGCTATCAGCATTCTGACAAAAAGACCAGTTCCAAATCACCCCAGTTCAGTCAAGGGGGAACTAGCAGAGTTAAATGGGCTGATCAGTATGGACCTCCGCAGCTGACACATCCAGCTAAGTATGGGTCATATTATTATGATCCTATAATCAGGAGAGGGCCTAAAAGTCAGAAGAAGAAGAAGAAGAAAGCCGTGCAGAAGGCAAAGGTCAACAGTCCACCAATTCAGAAGATCAGGACTCTGAAGGATAATTGAGGGTTAGAAACGATACCTTCCTCCTTCGTATGTTGTTGCGGGTCTGATTGTTACTCCTGTGTCAGATCTTCTGATGATCTGTGTCCCGGCCTTTTTCTCCCTCTAGGTGGTCAGAGAAGTGGAGAAAATTTAAGATTATTGTCTCTCTCTTGAAACGCGTGCGTGCGTCTGTTTATGTGTGTGTAATCTGTTTCTGAACAGAATACTAATATATATAGGCTTCAAAAGCTAATATAATATTAATATATTTATAGCTCATTAATTTAATTATATTTCTAATGGGCTTCCACATAACTAGCCCATAATATAATTAATTAATTTACTGGGCTACTAATATTTATCAATTAATTGGCCCAGCCAATTAATTCCAGATAAATAACATTATTAGTAATGATTTTTGAGAGACAATAAATAACTAGGCAACTAATTGAGCCAGATCAGGGATCCAATACAAGAAATAAAGCTGGGCCTTAAATTAATTAATTATCCATGCTCAGCCCAGAGCAAAATTAATTAATAAACACAGATTAATTCCACTAGAGAATTCGTGTTGACTTACCCCTTTATCCCAAATTGAGCAAGGGCTTGTATTTTAGACTTCATCGATCTCCGTATTTAAGACATAAATATCCATTAATTAATTAAGCTCAATGACAGCTTAAATTAATTAACATCTTATATTCCTGAGTAGTACCACTCAACCTTATTAACACAACTGAACTTAATCAACCGGCCGGGTTTAGTGTGCTAATCCTTTCGAGTTCCTCAGGGGATATTGCCAACCCATTTTACTAGGATACGGTTGCAAGATACAGACAACCAACCTGAGCCACAAATAACTACTATTACCCAAGATACGTAGATCCAGTCGCGATGACGTTCACCATAGTAGGTCAAAGTGATAGATAGCCAAATGCACTCAGCTGAAGTCTTACCAAACTTAAGACCAGCTAAGTCACCGAGATCTTGGTTCTCCACTGAGGTCAATTAGGAGAACACATCTCACTGTGATCCATCAATACACCACCTTCAGTATACCAGTATAGACAAGCAGCTAAGACAAGCCACTTCTTATCTAAACTGCAGCTTAGACCGACAACTTATCCTAAAGTTGTCTCAGCTGTGATAACTGTTTATATCTTGTCAGTTCAACCAATTTGTGTTGTCTTCTGTGATACCCGTCACACCACACTAATCTAACTTTTATACAAGATAAAGGATAACATGTGCAAATATATATATTTATCAGATAGGAGAATAAAATAGTTGTAAGGACAAAACACATTGTATACAAGCATAAAATTTGCTTCCAGTATACAAAATCCCAACAATTTTCCCACTTATACTAAAGTAAACTTTTAGTATACAATGTGTCAGTTCTAGGTATAAACTAGTACTCAGCTATATCTCCGCTATCTAGGTAGAAACTAGTACCCATCTATATCTCAGCTATCTATCATATCTATCACTGCATGTTCTCCCACTTATACAAAAGTTTCTGTAGTCCTAAGTGGGGGGCATCTCTACCACTCCTAAGCCACGAACATGCTTCTCGTAAGCCGGGAGTGGTAAGCTCTTCGTGAAAGGATTAGCTAGGTTGACTTCAGTTCCAATTTTTTCAATAACCACGTCACCTCGATTTACGAATACTTGTATAATGTGGTACTTCCTGTCTATGTGTTTAGACGCCTTGTGAGATCTAGGTTCCTTAGAATTTGTCAGTGCACCCGCATTATCACAATAAATCGTGATCGCCTTACGCAAATTCTAAACAATATCAAGATCCAGGAGGAGATTTTTGAGCCAAACTGCCTCTTTCGAAACTTCTGAAGCAACCACATACTCTGCTTCCATGGTTGAGTCCGCAATGCATTTCTGATTTGCACTCCTCCATGAAATGGCTCCACCTCCCAAGGCACACACATAACCCGAGGTAGACTTCTTCTCGTCTCTGTCAGCCTGGAAATCCGATTCTGTATAACCCAAAGACACTAGACTGTCTGACTGGTAAACAAGCCTATAATCTCTAGTCCGTATAAGGTACTTGAGAATATGCTTGACCATGATCCCGATGTTCCTTTCCAGGGTTAGACTGATATCTTGAGACCATGCCTACAGCATATGAGATATCTTCTCTCGTACAAAGCATCGCATACATGAGGCTACCGACAGCGGAAGCATATAGTACTAGCCTCATACTTTCTATCTCTTCAGGCGTTTTAGGGCACTGATTCTTGGATAGAAAAATGCCATGTCTGAAAGGTACTGAACCTCTCTTGGCTTTTTGCATGCTAAAACGAGCAATAACAGTGTCAATGTAGGACACTTGTGACAAGCTTAACATCCTTTTCTGGCGATCTCGGATAACCCAGATCCCAAGGATGTAAGCAGCTTCACCTAAGTCCTTCATTTGAAACTGCTCGGATAACCACATCTTTACGTCTGATAACACTTCAACATTGTTGCCAATGAGAAGGATGTCATCTACGTAAAATGCAAGAAACACCACTGATCCAATAACACAAATATGGTACACACACCTCGTTAGGACAGGATACAAATCCATAGGATTTGACTACCTCGTCGAAAAACGCTGGTGCCATTACCAGAAAACTTGCTTAAGTCCATGAATAGACTTCTTAAGCTTCCAAACTAGATGCTCTTCGCCCTTCTTCACATAACCATCTGGCTGTTTCATGTAGATGTCCCTACCTTTTTCAAGGTAATGCGGTTTTGACATACATTTGCCAGATCTCTAGTTTCATGTGAACTGCTATGGCAAGGAGAATCCGAATGGACTTGATCATTGCTACAGGCGAAAAGGTCTCTTCGTAATCGATACCTTCTTTCTAGGTAAAACCCTTCGCCACTAGCCTGGCCTTAAACGCCATGATCTCTTCATTCGGTGCTCTCTCTTTCTCTTGTATACCCACTTACTACCAATAGCCTTGCAGCCCTCAGGTAGTTCAGTGATCTCGTATACATCCATATTAATTATGGACTTAAATTCTGAGTCCATGACAATTCGCTAGGAATCTGCATCTACATCTCCCATTGCTTCGTTGTAAGTCCAGGGATCCACGGTATCTTGTTCATCTGCCGATAGATGATCAAACGTCTCCCCAGTGAACATATACCGATCAGCTGTAAATATCACCCTCCTACTACGTCGAAGAGTATCAGACGATGTGTTAACAGATTGTGCAGTTACTCGTGGAGTACTATCTTGCACAACTGGCTGTTCAGGTGGAACTCGACCACCTTGTAATTCCTCAAGGATGATGTCGACTCGAGATTTATGGTTACTAATGTAATCCTCTTCTAAGAACTGAGCGTTAGGGCTAACAACGATCTTCTGTTCTTTAGGATCATAACAGTATCCACCATTCGTTTCCTTCGGATACCCTATGAACATCACTTCTGAACGTGATTCCAATTTGTCGGCCTGCCTATTTAGCACATAAGCAGGATAACCCCAAATCCTTAAGTGGTGCATACTGGGTTTGTGCCCGCTCCACAACTTGAAAGGGATCTTTCGTACCGACTTGGAAGGTACACGGTTCAGCAAGTATGCTGCAATCTCTAGGGCATATCCCCAAAAGGAAGCTGGCAAAGTTGCATAACTCATCATCGACCGAACCATCTGTAAGAGACTTCGGTTCCTTCTCTCTGACACACCATTCTGCTGAGGCGTGCCCGGTGCTGTCAGCTGGGATGTAATCCCACATTCTGTCAAGTAGTCCTTGAACTCGTTGGATAGGTATTCCCTACCACAATCAGATCGTAGTGTTTTGATCTCTTTACCTAGCTTCTTCTCCAGTTCTGCCTCGAGTTCCTTAAAGGTTTCAAAGCAATCCAACTTGTGGCGAAGAAGGTAAACATATCCATACCTCGAGTAATCGTCAATAAATGTGACGAAGTACTCATACCCTCCACGAGCTTGTGTAGACATAGACCTACACAAGTCAAAATGTATCAAACTTAATACTTATGTGGCTCTATAACCCTTTGCCTTGAAAGGCCTAGTCATCATCTTTCCTTCCAAACAGGTTTCACAAGTTGGAAATGGTTCAATCTTGGAGAGACTCCAATGATCCATATTCCACCAACCTCTGAGTCTTGTTAAGATTGATGTGACTTAGTCTTAAGTGCTACAGATAAGTTTGGTTTACCTTAGAAGACTCTTTCCTCTTCTTAGGATTTGATGATGAGGAAGCAATATTAACAGAACTACGCGGTTTACAAGTAATAGTATATAAAGATCCGTTTAATGGTCCACCACAGATAAAATCATCGTCTTTCATGATAGAAACTTCACTATCAAAACTTGATTTATAACCATCCATGGTGCAGAGTTTTGAAACAGAAATAATGTTTCGCTTAAACGCAGGCACATATTAAACATCTTTAAGTACTAAAACAGAACTATCAAAAGATAGATGTAAATCTCCAATGGCAATTGCAGGAACTTTTGATCCATTGCCCATTGAGACTACCACCTCACCGTTGCTCAATTGCCTTTTCTGCAAGAAACCTTGCAAGGTGTAACAAACATGATCAGTTGCCCTTGAATCCACTACCCATTCGTGGGTAGAAGAGGTAACCAGAACAATTTCCGTTACAAGAGCGACTCGCGTCTCTTTCTGTTTTGCCTTGACATCTGGATTATAATGATTCCAGTGTCCTTTCTTACCACTCTTGAAGAATCTTCCTTTCTCCTTTGACATTCGCATGTCGTCGGTAAGAACCGTCTTCTTACTCCTACTGCTCTTCTTGAAATGTCCACCATTTCTGCTCTTTTTCTGGTTTCCGCCTTTCGGAGGATTTGTTGGGTGATGATTCTATCCTCAGCATAGTCTTACTTAGTGGGAAATGATTCTATCTTCTATACTGAACCATGCTCAGCAGCCTAGTGCTCTGATTCTTGAGAAGATTTGAAGATCCCAAAACCCTATCTGATTGGTGAACCATTCCGTTGTAATCGTTATTTGTCTCTGAGGTTTCAGACTCAGTAGACACTCTGCTCTGATCAAGGCGCTCAGTAGATTATCTGTCTTAACACCAGAAGTAGAAGAATCAGTGATACTGGACTCGGCGGGAGCAAGATATCGAAAGAGTCGATGGAGGCTGGACTCGGCGGGAGCGATTCACTGAACTCAAAGCTGATCTTCAGTAGACTTTCCTCAGCTATCTACCTACTGAATACGGGATCAGACTCAGCATCGGCAGACAGTCAGAACTGTCAAATACTTTTGAAAGACAATCAGCATTGTCATATACGAGGAAGAGAGAAGTCAGCTTCAGTTTGCCTTGAAGTCTGTGCTGTCTCAACCACTCTATCTACCTCGACAAATGACAAGAACACACATGTCTTCTCACCTGCTAAAGCTGCAGTCAACCCTTTACCTAAAAACGTGGGAAAGTACACTGTTACCTACTTCAAAAGAGCCGTTTGCTACCAAAAGAGAGAGAGAAAGGAAGATCGTCTCCAACGGATCTTTTCCAATCTCTGCTCTATAAATAGAGGGACATTTCAAGAGAAAGTAAGAATGCGCATAAGCTTAACGACGAAATCAAACATAAGCATTCAAACGAGCTAGAACCAGAAAACCCTAAGTCTTTCGCAAGAATTTGAAGATCTATCTCCGGCGAAAGACTACATTCTCAGCTCATAGGGAACCAAGCTAAACTATTAGAAGAGCCTCTAGTATCCAAATCGACGATACACAAACCTAAAGCTTATTTCAGCTGTTCGTCGATCTAGAAGCCACACTCTCATTCCCTATCCCTCTAACCCTAAGCTCAACAGAATATACTTATAGTTTAGACGAAGGAGTTCATATTTGAACCCAATCCTTATTGTAAAAGGACTCCTTCATAGTTGGAGAAGTTTGTCAAACACTTTAGTTTGATGCCTTTGTAAACTGGGACTTGCTCAGTATAATCCCCAAGCCACGGCTTTGTCCACGTGTACAAGGCGACCGAGACTAACTCAGTATAATAAATAGCCTCCTGAACTTTTCGGGACAGTGGACGTAGGATCGTGTGATATCCGAACCACTTTAAAAATCGTGTCTTGTTATTGCTTTCGATTCTTGTTGCATTGATTTTACTTGTTCATACTGAAAATCTTCTTAAAGTCATTCAACTGTCTCAGCATACTGAACTGACCACTTGCTGAACTGAGACTTGCTAAAACGGTTTTTCCACTCAACTGATTTGGGCCTACACTTTTCCGCACCGCTGAACTCTACCTGTTTTGATACTGAATTCTGACTCGGTCAGCTAGCATATCTCAGTAGAGTCAGACTCTTTGCCACACACGATTCAGAACAGCTATTTGGTCTGCTGAATTATTTCAGTACGGCACTTTCCTGAATAGGACTATTCGTGTTCGAAGTTGAGAAAATCGGAATCAGGTGTATTCACCCCCCCTCTACACCTGACCGTACACTCGGGACCAACAATTGGTATCAGAGCAGGAGTTCTTTAAGACTCTTGTTATCTTGAAACTGGTCTACTTGAACGGATCCGGAAAATCGTTTTCACTGCATATCACTCTACATTCATATCATTATTCCTTATGGCTGATATGTCAGGTATAAGAATGGTACCCATGTTCTCGGTAGAGAATTATGGGGTATGGCGAGTTAGAATGGAAGCACATCTGACATCCCTCCATGATAGTATGACTGAAGTGCTTGAAGATGGACCTATTGTTCCCATGATCGATAGTGTCGTGACTCAGGTCCCAGCTGAAGGAGGAGGAATGGTGACTGGGAAGAAGATCCCTAAAGACAGAAGTCTCTTTACTCCTGAAGAGAAGAAGCTTCACAACTTAGACCGAGTCGCCAGAAATGCCATAGTGACCACTCTTAGTGATTCTTATCTTGGCAGGGTTCAGGAATGCAAAACTGCAAAAGAACTCTGGGACACTCTAGCGCTACTGAGTCATGGAACTCAGAAGATAAAAGCTAACAAACTGGCGCTGGAACTCCAAAAGCTGGAAAGCTTGTCTCTCATGCCTGGTGACAAAATAGAAGATCTGAACGTCAGATTTACGAATCGATGAACTCCATCAACGGGCTGGGAAAGACATTCAGCAACCGAGAGATGAATCTCAAGATACTGAGGGCACTGCCGGACGGACACTGGACACCTTTTGCCACTTTATTGTGACATTCTGATTTAGATATCGTCTCTCCTAACCATATCTTTTCAGAACTTCAGGCAGAAGAGTTTGAGTTCGACAGACCTCAATGAAAGCAAAGAGCTGAAGCTGACAATAAAATTGACCATGCCTTCAAAGCATCAGTCAGCGCAGCATCTCCAGCGACGAGCAAGACAACGAGTAAGACTGAACCTTCACTCAATGATCTACAAGAAGGAAGTATAGCTCAGAAGTACGCGTTGCTCGCTGTGAACTATCAGAAGGAGAAGGAGAGGCGCAGAAAACTGACTAAAGCATACCGAGACACAAAAGGTAAGTCAGATTATACGCCAAAACGCACTCCGGACTCACAATCTTCTGAATGCAGAAAGAAGGATGACTCAGCACCATCAAAGGATAGTGAAAGGAGAGAAGAAAGAGTCATCACTTGCTATAACTGCAAAAAGCCAGGACACTATCAATATGATTGTCCTGAGCTCAGTAGTGCTGAACGCGCAGCACGTAAGGCAAGGAGAGAGAAATTCGCCCAGAAAAGACAATCCTACATAGCCGGTGAAATCTCAGACGACTCAGAAGAAGTCGACTCCTTCATGAATTGTTGGTCCGGAGACGATAAGTCAGGTGTAGAGGGGGGGGTGAATACACCTGAGCTCAGTTTCTTTTTCTCAATGAAGGTCAGTTGAGCTGATGATTCCAACTGATGAACAGTGCCAAATAAGCCTTCGATCGCGGGACAGAGTGAGTCAGCTACTAAGCTCTCTCCTACTGACTGTTATCAGTACTTTGAGAATCAGTCAGAGACTGTTGTGCGGAAAGTGTGGGGCCCGGAATTCGTCTCTTTTGAAAACACGTTTTAGCAAATTAAATCTTTTGGCTGTGCGCTTTATAAAATACGTTTTGTGCAAGCTTATGATTTGCAAGTCAGTTGAATGCTATGCAATAAAACAGTAAAAGAACACAAGCGATTTAACGTGGTTCGGATACGCAAGATCCTACATCCACGGTCCTGAACAAGGCAGGAGAACTTGTTGATTATTCTGAGCAAGCCTCAGCAGGGATACTGTGCACTGGACAGTTCCCTCTAAGTTATAGTCCTTAGCGACTTTACAATCCAAACCTAAGTCTGAAAGGGAAGAGAATTTTCTCCAACTGAGAAGGAGTTCTTACAATAAGAACAATTCACTAAATGTGAACTCCTTCGAATCTAAGCTATAAATATGACAATGAGCTTAGTCTAGAGAAGAAAGGGATCTAAGAACTCTAGAGAGAAAAACTGAGAAATCTTCTAAGTATGCAAGTTTCCATATGGATGATCTTTGAGTGTTCTAGAGCGTTTATGAACTAAAGCTTGTCTCATCGAAATTCCTTTTTTTTGGAGCTTCAAATTCTTCTCTATTTATAGTTGTGAGCTATGGCATATGTCCGTTGGAGACGACGATTCCACGTGTCACAAGCTTCCAAGAAAAACGGCCATAATTCGAACTTGTTGCAGCAGGGCAGTTAATGCACTGTTCATGAGAGCAGCTTTACTGTGTAGAGTAGGTAAGCATTGTTGGCTTCTCATTGGTCGAGGTTTGTAGTTGGTGAGAATGTCAGAGTTGACCGTTCAACAACCTCGTATGTCTTCTGCTGAACTTTTCGAAAAGACTTGAATAGCTGGGTCGCTTTTCGTAGGATACGATGGCCGAAAAGTCTCTGTCTTCTTCGTTGAGTTGGGCGACGGGGAATCTACCGAGTAGGTCGGTGGCGGCGCGAAGGTGCGTGCTTGTTTCGTTCTTCCGCCGATGACTATCGGTGGGAGTAGTCTTCTGCGATGATTTGTCGGTGATGCGCTGTCTTCGACTGAGTGGAAGATCAGCTGCTGACTGAAGAACACAAGCGATTACACTGATGACGTGGGGTTCTGAAAAGTATCTTCGACAGAAGATCAGTTCAACAACTACCCCGTATAGGACTTAGACAAAAATAATAAACAATACATCAAGTCTAACCTATACATCAGCTAATCCTAACGACACACTAATCTACTGATATCAGCTAGGTTTTGGGATCTTCAATTCCATAGTACTACTATGATTTCCCCCAATTTTCTTTTAACCGAACAACAGCTGAATATCATCGACTGACTCATATCCAACAATTTCCCCCTAATTGATGATGCCAAAACCTCTACCTCTACCTCTTAAACTTCTCAAGTCTATAAAAGATGCTATCCTACTGACAACAATTTCCCCCTTACAGCATTCTGAGGGAAAGAAAAAATAAAGGAATTTCAATACTTCAGTAGGTGGGAGATAGGCAAAATCAGAGAAACTGACTGTGAGTGTGTGTCAGATCACTTAGTGATCAGTCGTGAAAAACACGATGCAAAGAGCTGGAAGAAAATGAGTAATTGTCTAACAAGCAATAGGAACTGATATATATAATCAATGATGTACAAGCTCCTACAGCTATTACAACAGAAATCAAAAAGAAGGAGAAATCACTGCTGACGCTTGAAGCGTTGAGTCCTTTTCTTGAAATCGGCAGACTTCTCAGCAGGAGGATCCAGGTAATAATACTTGTAAACTCTGATCCTGATCTCCTGGATTTCTTCATTGTCAAGAGGATTGTCATGCAGCAAACCCAGATGGAAAGCAGCTTCCTCTATCTCTCTCTCAATGTCCTTCGTGCACAGCAGTCCACTAGCAGTTCTTGGCGGAGGAATACGTCGGAAAGCTGGGGCACGGAAGGGAATATTCTGTTCTTCCATAGTCTGTCTCAGCCGATCTCTGAATGAGACATCAAATCTCGAGATTAGTTCGTCGAATAACTGATCAGCTGGACAGTCGAGAGGATAAATGCGCCATACAAAATAGCCTTTAATAAAATCCTCTTTCAGCCTTTCCCAATGGACGTTCATATCAGCCGGCACCCATTTATCCACATGCGGGATAGGAATATTTTTAACATATGGGCCCCTGATGAACTTGGATCCTCTTGGGATCTGCCTCCTCGGATCAGCTGCTGGCTTGAGAGATAAGCTACGCATTTTCGCCAAGTCAGCCATCCTTTTCTTTTCGCGGAGTGCGGCTGCTCTACTGTCTCCTCGCCTGAGACTCAGACCTTGCAGCGTCGCCTCCCAGGTCGCTTGATCTTCCGCTATCTGCTCCGGTGTTAGAGTAGAAGTGGGAATACTCTGAGCAGTAGCTTGGATCTCAGTCGGAAAAGCCTTAGCAAAATCTGCTTGGGCTTTCTTCTTCTGCTCTTCGACCGACTCGACCTTTTTCTTGCCTTTGCCCCTAACAGCTTTACCCTTGGGCTTCTTTGCTGCTTCTGCTGCTTCTTCAAGCTGACGCTCATGGTCGAGCTTATCCTGCAGCTGTTGGGCAATTTTGAGGTCATAAGCCTCTTGCTCCGCTTTAGATTTGAATTTATGGAGCGGGGAGGAAGGAGGAGTAGATACAGTTGCAATCTCCTTCCCTGGCCTCTGCGGTGGCAATTGTTCAGGCTCAGGCTCAGGCTCTTCTTCTTCTGTCTCCTGCTCAATAAATCTGGTTACTTCTTCAATGTGAGCAGCAGAAGAGGAGATGGGGGTCGGCTGTAGTAGAAATTCTAGGAGAAGGACCTCAGAAGAGTTCATATCCTGAGTAGTAGAGGGTCCTTCCTCCTGAGCCCTTTCCCCCTAAGTCTGTGCGGGTTCTTCAGCTGTGGAGGGTCTCTCCTCCTGAATCCTTTCCCTGATTATCTGTACATCAGCTGTATCCGTTTCAGATTCATCTTTTATTATACCTTCCCCCTTTTTGGCATCAGCAGCCTTATCGAGGTTGGTACGGATAGCTGTGACATCTTTTTCGAGCTTGTATACTGAGTCCTTGATTTGAGTAACTGTAGAGTCGAAGTCCTTGACCAAGTCACAGTATCGCTCCCAGTCCTTCTCTTGATCTGCCCTAGATTGATTGAGATGAGCAACTGACTCCTGGCGGAGTTTCAACAGGGCTAGATCATTGGATTCCTTCATTTCCTTCTGAATCTCGTTCAAGGCCTCAGCCTGTTGCTTAATAGCGATCACGGAGGCCGCTTGTAGCCAACTTGTTCCGCTCATCCATTTGAGCTTGGATCGTTGTGAGAGCATGAGTCATTGCTCGGTAAATGTTTTGTGCTGAGCTTGGAGCAAAGAATCGACTCGTGCGGATAGATGCGCTTTCTGCGCTATCAAAACCTGCTCGATCATCTCCTTAAAATTAGGCTGCAAAGGAGCCTCTTGAGGAGTGGAGATGCCAGCGGCTAGCTTATTCAGGCTATCAGTCTGCGCCTTCGTATACTTCTCCCATTTGATATGGACGTCTTTGGCGAGAAGTCTCGTTTTTAGCTCCTTGGCGTCGATCGCCTTATTCACCGATTTGGAGGACACGGAACCAATGGGTTGAATCGGTAAGAGCTTGTTCCGAGCCTTTGATCGAGAAAACACGAGGAGCTGCTCCCGACCGTACTTAGGAGCGCCACGAGCCTCACCGATGTACCGGGGGGTGGTGATTGGCTCTTCTCATGGGGAGTTGGTCCCTCGGCAGAGCCTCCCAACTCTGCATCCTTGGGGTTGCCTTCCATCTCCTGATCTTGTTCTTGGTCATCACCCTCATCAGCAGGAGGAGATGGAGGCGGAGCATTAGCAAGTAGGAGCCGTGGTACGCGAGGCTAAGAAGATAGAGCATAGCGGCTCGAAGATCCTCGAAGGACGCCAAATCAACCGGCTCCCCGAATCCGATCTCGCCTGTAAATCTTGCTCCTCGTCGGTAGATCGATGGGCCGACCGAGTTTTTGCAAAATCTATCGAGAATATCCCGGTTTAAGAACCTCGGTAGCATCGAACTCTTGCCACGATGGCAATGTCAACCAAGTCTTCATGCTCGGCTATCTCCGGAATCGATCGTGAATCTCATTGTAGCACGTAGACGAGTGGTATGAGTTGTTGTCCATTCAGTCTCTTCAGTTGGCTCTCGAATGTCCGACTGAGTGTCATCGGAGCTGATGACTTGAGCTTTCTACTTGAGGGTGGCTCCTTCCATCCCTATGTCAGAGTCCAAGGTTTGCTCATCTTGAGGTGGAG
Source organism: Lavandula angustifolia (assembly GCA_028984105.1). NCBI lineage: Eukaryota > Viridiplantae > Streptophyta > Magnoliopsida > Lamiales > Lamiaceae > Lavandula > Lavandula angustifolia. The sequence continues at coordinate 16,491,477 of CM054822.1, forward strand.
GAGGAGCCTGTTCTATGACAGTTATCGGCTGAGCCACAGTGACCTCAGCTGGTCGTGGCTTGATAAGCCTCCTCCTCTTGGACACATCAGCGGGAGATGGCAGGGCAGGAGCAACTCTCTTCTGCTCAGGTGGCCCTTTGCCAATTGACTTCTCCGTCGCTTCTTTAGTCTTAAACTTTATCAGCTTAGTGTTGTACAGCTTTGAGTCTTTGAAAGCTGAGTTCCTATGTACAACACTCCCTATTAGGACAAACATCTTAGTCCCGAATAGAAGCTTACCCGTACTGGCCAACCTCCTCTCGCCAGTGGGTAGAGTAGTGAATTTCTAGGCCTGGTCTTTCATCTGGGTCGTGTAATAGTCAACCCAGTTCACTTCTACTCCGTCATTAATAGCTATCATCAGCTGAATCCTTGGCTTGGACAGTTGATCGTACGATCCAGCTGAGCTTGTCAGTATGTGCGAGACCACATACGCTAAACCTCTGTGCTGAGGTAGCAAAAGATTCCTCGGGAGAGCTGTCTTGAACGTCAGATCACTGCGTCCACAGAACTTTTGTACATAGGCATTGATCCCCCTTTCCTTATATCCGATAGGTGAGATGCCAGAAGTAGGAAGCTGAAACGCGAGGACTAGAGCCTCTCGGATGTTGAAGGTCTTCTGAGACGCCTTCCACTTGTTCGGAGTTGTTTCTCTCATATATGAGAACGAGGCTTCTTCTCCTCCGGCAGCCACTGAGTTCCAGTTGAAATACGCTTCTGCCACTTGCCTTGGCAGATGGGCACGCGGATGCTTGGTCACAAGGGTCTCCAACCCAGACCTCTCCAGAGCATCGAACATTGGCTCCAGATACGGAATGTCCACCTGACGAAGAGTCATTGTGGGTTCGAACTGAATACGGAGGGCCATAATCTCCACTAATTGTTCAGGAGTCTATACGGTCGCCATAGAAATCTGCAAAAACATATGTTAGCACTTGAAAATAGAGTAAGTCAGTAGTTGTCAGCAGATTTGAATACATTACCGAGTATGAGAGCTTGAGAGATGCACATGCAAAGCAGTTATAAGAAGTTTGAGATGGAAACTGATTTGCGATAAAAGCTCTTAGGATATGATAATGGCGAAAAGTGAGGAAAAAGATAGAAGATGAAAGATTTTGTATATATTGGCTTGATTGCAAGTTTCAATCCAACGATTGAGTTTTAATCTTCCAAAAACTATGAACGGCTAAGATTTAATGTTATAAAAGGAATGATTACAAAAGCCGCCTAAAATATAGATCTACGTAATAAAGGTAAGTGAGAAGACATGCATTAAATGCGCGACAGACAGCATTAATTACTCAGTTTATGCAAATGAAAAGGTTTCCTACTGACCTTTCCTTAAACTATTAATGGCGGGAAATGAATGCACATTAACTACTGAGTGTGAGCGACTGATGCAATAGATGCGAGCATGCTTCAAAAGAATTTAAGTACACAAAATTACGCAAACCTCTTCAGCTGAACTTATCAGCTGGTTACTGTTCTGTATTAGGAGAATGGTTGTCATGCTGATGACTATGTTCCCCCTTGCTGTGTATAGTGTGACTTTCCCAACTGAGTCACTGCACGTGGTTATCTGACCTGTCGTACTGATTCCTTATGCTAGTACCAATTGTTACTAATTGTTGGGCAATGATGTTCTCAGTAGTCGGCATCTACTGACTCATCTCAGTATGATCCAGTAGACCTAGCTCAACTGATAGTTCTCTGAACCTGTTCTCAGCTAGTGGTTTGGTCAGTATATTTGCCCTTTGCTTGTCAGTATGGATCTTCTCCATCCTGATATCCTTCTTCTCGACATGGTCTCTGATGAGGTGGTGTCGGATATCCACGTGCTTGCATCTGGTATGTAGAACTGGGTTCTGAGTTATGGCAATTGCACTTGTGGAGTCGCAGTAGATGTGCACTTCATCCTGAGTTATACCATAATCTCTAAGTTGTTGTCGAAGCCAAAGGATCTGGGTACAGCAACTTCCTGCAGCCATGTACTCAGCTTCAGTAGTGGACGTTGCTACTGAATGCTGCTTTGAAAACCAAGAAATCAGCTTGCTGCCTAGGAACTGACAAGTTCCGGAAGTTGACTTTCGATCTATCCTGCATCCTGCATAATCAGCATCAGAATAACCTGTCAGTATTAAGTTATCATCAGCAGGATACCATAACCCAGCATCAGGTGTTCCTCTTAAATAGCGCAGTATCTTCTTCGCTGAGTCTAAATGACTTCGCTTGGGATTTGCTTGGAATCTTGCGCATACACCTACAGCATAAGTTATGTCAGGACGGCTAGCTGTTAAATAAAGTAAAGAGCCTATAATAGCTCTATAGTCAGTAGAGTTAACAGAAGCTCCCTCTTTGTCTAGATCGATTTTAAAGTTTGTGTTCATGGGGATTTTGACTGGCTTGCCGGAGTCGCAGCCGAATCTCTTGAGAAGATCTCGAGTGTATTTGGCTTGATTGATGAAAATTCCTTCAGGTGATTGCTTCACTTGAAATCCAAGGAAATAATTCATCTCTCCCATCATGGACATCTCGAATTTCTCTTTCATCATCTTCTCGAACTGCTGACATATGACTTCGTTTCTGCAGCCGAAAATGATGTCGTCCACGTAGATCTGCACTAGTAGAATGTCATCTCCTGACTTTATGTTGAATAGGGTGCGATCTACTATCCCCTTCTTAAAACCTTTCTGAAGTAGAAAGTCTGATAGGGTATCATACCAAGCCCTGGGTGCTTGTTTTAACCCATACAGAGCTTTCCTAAGTCTGTACACCTGATGTCCCTGCTGAAAGCCGGGCGGTTGTTCCACGTAGACTTCTTCCTTCAGTACGCCATTCAGAAAAGCTGACTTCACATCCATCTGATATACCTTAAATCCCTGATGTGTTGCATAAGCTAGGAATAGACGAATGGCTTCCAATCTAGCGACTGGAGCGAACGTTTCATCAAAGTCAATTCCTTCTGCCTAACTGTATCCCTTTGCAACTAGTCTTGCTTTATTTCTGACAATGATGTTGTTTTCATCTCGCTTGTTTTTGAAGACCCACTTAGTACCAATCACGTGCTGATGTCTAGGTCTGTCAACAAGCTCCCAAACTTCATTTCTGACGAACTGTTCAGCTCTTCTTGCATGGCTATGATCCAGTCAGCATCATTAAGTGCGTCCTCTATCGACTGAGGTTCTTCTGTAGACAGAAAACAAGAGTAAAGTGAGCTTTCTCCTTGACTTAATCTTGATCTCGTCCTTATAGTTGCTGATGGATCTCCGATGATAAGATCTGAAGAATGAGCATCGAGCCACGAATGCCTGAGTCAGGCTTCTTCTTCTGATACTACTTACGCACGGTCGGTAGGTGTATTAGGCATTTGATGCAGTAATCGTTCGCGATCGAAGCATTTCAAGTAAGAAGGTTAGGGTCTACTGAGTTTCCAGGTTCAGGGGCATTTAGCTCAGGAACATTAATCGTTCCCCCTGAGTTTATATTCTAAGTAGAGGTCTCAGTTACCACTGGGGCTTCCTCATCGACCAATGTTACCTGTTGTTGATTCAGTTTGGGAGAATCAACTAGGTCAGCTACGTTGCTTGTTGGCTGAGTCTGAATTTCTTCATCGTCTGACTCATCATCCCAACAATGCTTGGATCTTTTCAGCTTTATCATTTCACCCGAGATCCCGTAGCTTCTGCTCGACATCTTCGATATTTGACTTTGTATCTTTCCTGTTCTCAGTAACAAATTCATCAAAAACAACATGAGGGCTTTCCTCCACACAAAGAGTCCGATAGTTAAAGACTCTGAAGGCTTTACTGACTCGGGAGTATCCTAAGAATACTCCTTGATCAGATTTGCTATCAAAGACCTTCAACTGATCTTTCCCATTATTGTGGATAAAGCAAGGACAGCCGAAAACATGAAAATGAGAAATAGAAGGAATTTTCCCTTTCCACGGTTCGTAAGGCGTCTTCATGTGTTCTTTGTGTCGGTAGTGAGCGATTCCGAGTGTAACGGTGGTGTCGTAGCATCAGCCCAAAACTTTGAGGGTAGTCCGAGAATCTGCGAGGAGCGTTCTTGCTGCTTCTTTGAGTGTTCTCGTTCTTACGTTCAGCAAGTCCGTTCTGCCGAGGGGTGCGTGCGGCTGATGTCTCGTGCTTAATTCCCTCTTTATCGCAAAGACGTCTTAACTACTGAGTTTAGAAACTCTGTTCCTCTGTCCGAGCGAATTCTTTGAATCTTGATGTCCTTTTCCACACTGAGTTTCTTCAGCAGATTGGGCAACTCAGTTTGAACATCAGATTTATTGGCGATGAAGATGACCCAAGTATATCTCGAGTAGTCGTCAATAATGACGAGGGCATACTTCTTGCCTCTTATAGTCACTGGAGAGACTGGCCCGAATAGGTCCATGTGCAGCAGCTGAAGGATTCCATCAGTGGAAGGTGACGGAATAGGTGGATTGCTACTCTTTGTTTGCTTTCCCTTCAGACATGCTTCACAATTTCTGTCTTTGATAAAGGATTCGTTGGGCAGTCCTCTGACTTTAGAGTTCTTGACAAGCTTGTTCATGGTCTTGAAGTTCAGGTGGCTGAGTCTCTTGTGCCATAGCCATCCTGACTTGTCACCAGATTTTGTCTGTGCTAGTAAGCAAGCCTCAGGTTCTGCGGTTTTCCAGTCTGCAACATAGATGTTTTTCCTCCGCGAACCTGATAACACTGTTTTCCCTGTAGATTTGTCAACAATATCACAGAAACCAGCGTCAAAGATTACTCTATTAAGATTATCACAGAATTGACGGACTGAAAGGAGATTATGTTGAAGTCCTTCAACATATGTTACTCTTGGAAGCCGTGGCGAGTCCCAATGTTCGGCGTTCCGTATCCCCTTGTGTAGCCTTTGGAGTTGTCACCGAATTCATTGCGGGACCATCTTCTTGTACGTAGTTGGTCGGCGAGCTCTTACGGTAAGTCATGTGTCTCGAGCGGCCCGCTGTCCACTATCCAAGGGTCCTTATGCACCTGCAAAACGGAGGCATTTTTAGGTACCCTTTGGTTCGGATTGGGTCCTTACTGGTTAGTGGGTGATTTCGGGCCCCAGATCTGTCTCGGGACCTTAGAAGTCCTAGACTTCTTCTTCTGAACCTTATCAGCTTTCTTCTCCACACGACTTGGAGATACTGACTTTCTGCTGATGATTTTGGGTTTATGCGCTTTCTTCTTCGAGTCTTAGCGCTTCTCCCGACCCCCGGGCTCATAGTAGTACGAGTCGTCCGAGCCGGGTGCTCATACGATGGCTCCTTATGTACCGTTACGCCCATCTCGACCTTCTTGGTTCCCCTTGAATTTGATCGCGGTGTCCTGGGGCTGGAACCTTTGGTGAGCTGCTTGTTGCTACTCGGCTGAGGTGCAATCATTTTCTGTTTGTTCTTCGCCTGAGGTGTGGTGTCAGCAGCTTGCACCTTTCCTCTGACGAACCTATCAGCCAGAGTTGCTAAGCTTTTGGAGGTGGAAGCTTCGTGGGTATAGCCAAGGCCTTCTTTCACAGCAGTTGGCCGTTGTGCTCTAAGCATGCTTTCAAGCTTCTCCTTCGCTCCCAGGTATTGTTCAGTCATCAAACCTCTCCAGACCTCGTCACTCCTTCTGAGTGAGTCATTGTCATTCTGCACGTCTGTGAGCTTCTGACTGAGCTTGGCTATTTTAGTCTCTTTCTCAGAATTGTCCTTGGTCAGAACTGAGATCTGAGTCTCTTGAAGCTGAGACTTAGTCATAAGAGATTCAATCTCTTCCTTGAGTCTCGCAACTAGATCCACTGACTCAGTAGAGACCTGACAATCAGAAGAAAGTCTCGATTCTCGGCCTTTACTGTTCAAGTTCCTGGATGGTTCCTGTTGAACTCTCTCGCTCACCGAATCGTTCCTCTAGCAGATCGTCGTAGGCTTGTACCATATCTAGAGGATCATCTGTGACCGAGCACGTATCGTGTGTGCTGTGTGAAGAGGAGATTATATTAAGTTTAGAAGTTACCTCAGCCTCTTCTCCGGCCATCAGACTGTATTCGGCTGACTCATCAGGAACTGTCTCTGCAACCTCAACTGCGACGAACGCGGCTTCGTCTTCAGAAGAATACATGAATGTATCCTCTTCAATTGAGTTGTCGGATATCTCTCCGGCTATGTAGGCCTGCCTTCGCTTGGCAAATTTTTCTCTTCTGGCCCGCCGTTCTGCTCTTTGAGCAGCTGAGAGTTCGGGACAATCATACTGATAGTGTCCCTCCTTCTTGCAGTTGTAGCATGTGGATGTTCTGCTTGCTCTTACCAGTGAGTCATTAGACGGGCGCGGCAAGAGACTCCGATTTCCCGCATTCGGTAGAAGGATTAGATTCTTCTTTCTTATCATAGTCTTTCTTACCGAAGAAGAATCTCGGTTGTATTTCCTCGGCTTTCGACTCTCTCCTTTTCCCTCCGATATTTGAGAGCCATCGGTGCTAGGCCGGTCGGGGCTGAAGTCTCGGAAGACTTTGCTACCGATGTGGCCACGGCTTTGCTTGAGGAAATAGGCTTGGCTCCGGTATTGCGATTGTTGCCTTGAAGGCATGGTCGAACCGTGTGTGTCACTGGAGCGCTTAAGCACTTTTGGGGTAGGCTATGCTCGAATTCCTCCGATTTTAATTCGAAAATATAACATCAGGAGTTAGAGCATTTAGATCAGAGCGACGTAAATAAGTAGCAAATGGAAGCCACTTCTGTCGGGGCAACGCTCTCAAGATCTTGGTGTTCATCTCCTTGTTGGTGAACGACCTCCCCAACCCATTGATGACATTGACTTGATTGGTGAATCTGACACTCAGCTCGTCAATGGTTTCAGTAGGCTCCATTGCAAAGGTGTCGAACTTCTCGAAGCTCCGGCTCGAGCTTGTTTTCTTTGATCTCGAGGGGTTCCATGGCTCGATGCGACCAAGGCGTCCCATAGCTCTTTCGCCGTCTTGCAATCCTGTACCCTTCCGAGGTGTGAATCACTGAGCGTAGTCAGTATGGCATTACTTGCAACTCGGTCAAGGTTGTGCAACTTCTTTTCTTCAGGCGTGAAGGCAGATTTATCTTCGGGAACCTTAGCACCAGTTTGTGCTCCTGCGCCTCCTCCAACAGCAAATACAACGCTGTCGATCATCGAAATGATCGGTCCTGACTCTAGGACATCTGACATGCTGTCGTGGAGTGACGTTAGGTGTGCCTCCATTCGTATGCGCCATACCGTGTAGTTCTCTATTGAGAACATCGGTACCATCCTAATACCTGACATATCAGACATTGTAAGAGTAAGAGTATAAAGATGCTGAAAAGATGCTTATGCAGTGAAAACGGTTTTCAGGATCAGTTCGAGAGGACCAGTATTTCAGAACCGGCGATCAGTTGAACACCGTATACTCTGATACCAATTGTTGGTCCGGAGACGATAAGTCAGGTGTAGAGGGGGGGGGGGTGAATACACCTGAGCTCAGTTTCTTTTTCTCAATGAAGGTCACCTGAGCTGATGATTGCAACTGATGAACAGTGCCAAATAAGCCTTCGATCGCGGGACAGAGTGAGTCAGCTATTGAGCTCTCTCCTACTGACTGTTGTCAGTACTTTGAGAATCAGTCGGAGACTGTTGTGCGGCAAGTGTGGGGCCCAGAATTCGTCTCTTTTGAAAACACGTTTTAGCAAATTAAATCTTTTGGATGTGCGCTTTATAAAATACATTTTATGCAAGCTTATGATTTGCAAGTCAGTTGAATGCTATGCAATAAAACAGTAAAAGAACACAAGTGATTTAACATGGTTCGGATACGCAAGATCCTACATCCACGGTCCTTAACAAGGCAGGAGAACTTGTTGATTATTCTGAGCAAGCCTCAGCAGGGATACTGTGCACTGGACAGTTCCCTCTAAGTTATAGTCCTTAGCGACTTTACAATCCAAACCTAAGTCTGAAAGGGAAGAGAATTTTCTCCAACTGAGAAGGAGTTCTTACAATAAGAACAATTCACTAAATGTGAACTCCTTCGAATCTAAGCTATAAATATGATAATGAGCTTAGTCTAGAGAAGAAAGGGATCTAAGAACTCTAGAGAAAAACTGAGAAATCTTCTAAGTATGCAAGTTTTCATCTGGATGATCTTTGAGTGTTCTAGAGCGTTTATGAACTTAAGCTTGTCCCTTCGAAATTCCTTTTTTTTGGAGCTTCAAATTCTTCTCTATTTATAGTTGTGAGCTATGGCATATGTCCGTTGGAGACGACGATGCCACGTATCACAAGCTTCCAAGAAAAACGGCCATAATTCGAACTTGTTGCAGCAGGGCAGTTAATGTACTGTTCATGAGAGCAGCTTTACTGTGTAGAGTAGGTAAGTGTTGTCAGCTTCTCATTGGTCGAGGTTTGTAGTTGGTGAGAATGTCAGAGTTGACCGTTCAACAACCTCATATGTCTTCTGCTGAACTTTTCGAAAAGACTTGAATAGCTGGGTCGCTTTTCGTAGGATACGATGGGCGAAAAGTCTCTGTCTTCTTCAGCTGAGTCGGCTGACAGGGCATCTACTGAGTAGGTCAGCTGGCGACTGCGAAGGTACTGTGCTTGTTTCTGTTCTTCTGCTGCAGTTGGGAGTAGTCTTCTACTGATGATTTATCAGCTGATGCGCTGTCTTCGACTGAGTGGAAGATCAACTGCTGACTGAAGAACACAAGCGATTACACTGATGACGTGGGGTTCTGAAAAGTATCTTCGACAGAAGATCAGTTCAACAACTACCCCGTACAGGACTTAAACAAAAATAATAAACAATACATCAAGTCTAACCTATACATCAGCTAATCCTAACGACACACTAATCTACTGATATCAGCTAGGTTTTGGGATCTTCAATTCCATAGTACTACTATGATTTCCCCCAATTTTCTTTTAACCGAACAACAGCTGAATATCATCGACTGACTCATATCCAACATGAATTCATCGGATGATGAAGCAGCTTTTATGGCCTTAGAGCTTGAAGCTGAAGAAACAACTGAAAAGTGCCTAATTGCAGGAGAAGAGGATGAGGTAAACTCTCATGAACCACTTAATTCCTCTTCACACTGCACACACGACATTGTTTTAGGTGCAGATGGGAATTTGGACATCATGACCGCATATGAAGAATTATTAGATGAACAAATTCAAATGAGTCTGCAGCTCAGTAAGACTCTTCAGGAATTGGATACCCTGAAAGTGGAGTATCAGAGACTTTCTCAGGAGAGTCAGGCCGCTACTGAAGCCGAAGGACTTGTGTTGAGACTCAGGGAGGAGATGAACTCTCTGATGGCCAAGTCTCAGCATCAAGAAGATCGGATTTCAGTTTTGACCAATGACTTGACTCAGAAAGATACTGAACTGAGTCTAATGAAGCAAGAACTGTCAGGACTTCAGACCAAGCACGACATACTGAAAAAGAGTGATGATGTCTGGAAGAGCCTGATGATTGAGCGTTACATGGGCGCTGAAAAGAAGCTGGAGGCTATGCTTGCAAGCAACAAGCCCAAGCACTGTAAGGAAGGACTTGGCTTCAACTAGGAAGCTTCCTCATCTGCCCCCGTACACTCAGAAGTGCGTCTAACTGATAAGTTTGTTCGAGGAGAAACAATTAATGCGAATGTTCTGAACCCCTCAGCAAAGAACAAACAAAAGATGAAAGCACCTTATCCTACGCATCAGCATTCTGACCAGAAGATCAGTACTCAAACACCCCAGTTCAGTGAAGGGGGAACTAGCAGAGTTCAGTGGGCTGATCAGTATGGACCACCTCAGTTGACACATCCAGCTCAGTATGGGTCATATTACTATGATCCTATAGTCAGAAGAGGTTCCAAGAGTTAGAAAAAGAAGAAAATCGCACAAAAGGCAAAGGTCAGCAGTCTACCAGCTCAGAAGATCCGGACTCCTGAACCTGAACAACCTAAGAAGTCAGCTTTGACCAGTCCAGTGGTCAAGTATATTGACTCAAGTGGAAAGAAACTGTCTGAAACCACCAGGGTTGTTAGACAGATTTGGGTTACTAAAACTAACATCTAAGGACCCAAAAACAAAATAAAGGGTACCTGAATATAATTCTGTTTTGCAGGTGCACAAAGATCCTTGGTATGTGGACAGTGGATGCTCAAGACATATGACGTACCGAAGGAATCTACTGAAGAATTATATAGCTGAAGAAGGACCCAGAATCGAGTTTGGAGACAATGCAAAAGGCTATACAAGAGGATATGGAGCACTCAGCATTGGAACTACCACAGTTCCTAGAGTATCATATGTTGAAGGACTTCAGCATAATCTTCTCTCTGTTAGTCAATTCTGTGATAACTCGAATAGAGTGATTTTTGACACTGGTTTCTGTGATGTCATTGATAAATCCACAGGGAAAACAGTGTTATCAGGTTCGCGTAAAAAGAATATATATGTAGCTGACTGGAACTCAACAGAACCTGAAGCTTGTCTGTTGGCAAAAAACGACAACCGTACAGGATAGCTTTGGCATAGGAGACTCAGCCACCTCAACTTTAAGACGCTCAACAAGCTAGTAAGACACACTCTAGCAAGAGGACTGCCGAATGAAGTATTCAGCAAAGGCACTCAGTGTGAAGCATGTCTGAAGGGAAAGCAAACAAGGAATCAAAATCCACCTGTTCCATCTCCTTCCACTGATGCAATCCTTCTACTGCTACATATGAATTTGTTTGGTCCAGTCTCTCCAGTGACGATCAGAGGCAAGAAGTATGCTTTAGTGGTCATCGATGACTACTCGCGCTACACATGGGTCATATTCATTGCCAACAAGTCTCACGTCAAAACAGAGTTACCAACGCTTCTGAAAAGGCTCAGTGTCGAGAAGAACACCGGAATTAGAAAAATTCGTTCTGACAGAGGAACTGAGTTCCTTAATTCCATGGTAAAGGAGTTCTGCAAAGCAGAAGGAATAGATCATGAGACATCGGCTGCCCGCACACCTCGGCGAGAATGGAGTTGCTTGAACGAAAGAACGAGGACTCTCAAAGAAGCAGCTAGAACTCTACTCGCAGACTCAGGACTCCCAACCAAATTCTGGGCAGAAGCAACTGACACTGCATGTTATACTCAGAACCGATCTCTACTGACAAAGCAGCATAAGAGAACACCATATGAACTATGGAACGGCAGGAAGCCTTCTTTATATTATTTCCATATCTTTGGTTGTTCGTGCTTTATTCACAATAATGGGAAAGATCAGCTGAAGACTTTTGATAGCAAGTCAGATCAGGGAGTTTTCTTAGGATACTCTCGGGTCAGCAAAGCTTTCAGAGTATTCAACTATCGGACCCTTTGCGTGGAAGAAAGCCCTCATATTGTTTTTAATGAGTTTGCTACTGAAGACAGGAGCAATAACTCTTAAGTCTAAATTTGAGGACATCAGTACGCAGCTACAGGATCTGAACCTAAAAGACAAACCTGAAAAGATCCAGCTATGTTGGGATGATGATTCAGACGAAGAAACTGAAGACAAGTCTACTGAATCTCAACCAGCAGAGCAAGTAGTTGAACAGATTGACTCTCCTGAACAGAGTCAATCCTAGGTAACTCAGGTCGATGAAGGAACCTTAGAGGTAACTGAGACCACTACTGAGAGTAACAACTCAGGGGGAACATCTATTAATATTCCTGAGCTGAATGCCCCTGAACCTGGAAACTCTGTAGATCACACTCTCATTACTGAATTGCTTCAATCTCAGAATAGTACAACTGAAATGCCTAACTCACCTACTATCTGTGTTGATCAAATTTCAGATGAAGAGCTGAAACAACGTAGATCGTGGCTAGATGCTCACACTCCTGATCTAATCATTGGAGATCCTTCAGCAAAAGTCAAGACAAGATCCAGATTCTGTCAAGGAGAAAGCGCATTATATTCATGCTTCTTGTCTACTAAAGAGCCTCAGACGATTGAGGATGCACTTAAAGATGCTGACTGGATCATAGCTATGCAGGAGGAGCTGAATCAGTTCACGAGAAACGAAGTTTGGGAGCTTGTTGCGAGATGAAAAATTTGGGAGCTGAATCAACACGTCTTTGGAACAAAATGGGTCTTCAAGAACAAGCGAGATGAAAACAACGTTATAGTAAGGAACAAAGCAAGGCTCGTGGCGAAAGGCTACTGTCAAGCTGAGGAAATAGATTTCGATGAGACATTCGCTCCAGTTGTAAGATTGGAGGCAATCAGACTATTCCTAGCCTACGCAACACATCAAAGATTCAGAGTCTATCAAATGGATGTGAAGTCTGCGTTCCTGAACGGCGTACTGAAAGAAGAAGTCTATGTAGAACAACCGCCCGACTTTCAGCAAGGACATCAGTTTTACAGACTCAGAAAGGCTCTATATAGTTAAAACAAGCACCCAGGGCTTGGTACGATACCCTGTCAGAGTTTCTTCTTCAGAAAGGTTTTCAAAAAGGCACAGTAGATTGCACGCTGTTCAGCATTCGACTGGAAGACGACTTATTACTCGTGCAGATCTATGTAGACGACATTATCTTCGGATCAAAGAACGTCGTCATGTGTCAGCAGTTTGAGAAAATGATGGACAAGTTCGAGATGTCAATAATGGGTGAAATGAACTATTTCCTCGGCTTTCAAGTCAAACAATTTGAAAAGGGAACGTTCATTAACCAAGGCAAATACACTCGAGACCTCATCAAAAGATTCGGTTGCACATCCGGCAAACCTATCAAGATCCCGATGAACACGAATATGAAAATCGATCTTGATAAAGAGGGAGTATCAGTAGACCAAACTGAATTTTATGCAATAATTGGTTCCTTATTATATCTAACAGTTACTCGTCCTGACATAACTTATGCTGTAGGTGTCTGCGCTCGATTTCAGGCGAATCCTAAGTAGAGCCACATGGACTCAGCAAAGAAGATTCTCCGCTACCTCAGAGGCACACCTGACATAGGTTTATGGTATCCAACTGATGATAATATTGAACTAACTGGCTATTCTGATGCTGACTATGCAGGATGTAGAATTGACCGAAAATCAACTTCAGGAACTTATCAGTTCCTAGGTAGTAAGCTGATCTCATGGTTTTCAAAGAAGCAGCACTCAGTAGCCACGTCAACTACGGAGCCGAAAACCTTGCTGCTCGGAAGTTGTTGCGCCCAAATCCTTTGGCTGAGACAGCAGCTAAGAGACTATGACGTCATTCAGAATGAAGTGCCAATATTCTGCGACAGTACCAGTGCGATTGCAATCACTCAGAACCCCGTACTACACACGAGATGCAAGCACGTGGACATCAGACATCACTTCATTCGTGACCATGTCGAAAAGAAGGATATCAGGATGGAAAAGATCCATACTGATAAACAAAGGGCTGATATTCTGACCAAGCCTCTAGCTGAATCCAGATTCAAAGAACTTTCAGTAGAGCTAGGTCTGTTGGATCCTACTGACCCCAGTCAGTAAGAAGGTTCCAAGAGAAGATCATTCAGTAAGGGGGAATGATCACTCTCAATACTGAGTAAATTCAGTACGTAGAGACAGAAAACCATCTACACGAGGTATCAGCTGACTACTATGTTCAGCTGACAGGTTTGCGTATCTCTACTTAGTAGTAACGAATAAAACAGTAATGCATTTATGATGAAGATTCAGCATGCTATTAAATATCCTAAGTTTGTCATTTATTATTAACGGCTTATATTTATTGCACGACATTCCATACATAAGTTTGCTGAACTCTGCACGCATTTAATGCATGTCATCTCATAGTTACTACTTAGGCATATTTACAACTGGCTTTGACTTAGGTAGCATATGTGATCATTACTTAGTGTATCTTTTAATCTTGACCGTCCATCTCATAAAGCAAGTTTAAACTCAGCCTTTGATCGAAAACCGTTCACCTTCACGTTAGATATATATTTTCGATCATATCTTAGAAACCGCCATTACCGCACTTAAAATCCTCTGCATCCGAAAATTCTGAGATCATTTCTTGCAAATCCCCTCTTGCATATCCTTTCAGAATCTCAATCTCTCTTTCGGTATGCTTATTACAATTGCTACACGAATTAATTTTCTTTTTCGGAATCGCTATACAAAGCTGTTTTATTTAAATCGATCTTGATAAATGCTAGTGTAACAGGTACAATGGCGAGTATAAATATTTCGGTGTCTGCTCCAGCTAACATGCAAGAAATCCTGGACAAGGACCGTGTTTGGTTCGAGCCAACCATGGAGTTCGACGCATGTGATCTCGATTATATGGACGAGATCTTCTCAGCTCTCAGAGAGTCAGGGCTTGAAAGTTTTCTTTCAAGGAAGCCGACATACTTCCTCCCGAGGCAGGTGGCCGAAGTTTATCTTAACTCTGACTTAGTAGGCGGGGACATAATCGGAAGATTCGCCGTTCACGAGATCAAGAATGCTTTTCCGATACTGAAGCAAATATCAGTCAAGGAGGCGCTAAAGAGAAGTTTTGATCTGCCTTCTGAAGGAGCCAGTACTCTGGGGTACAATGATGATCTTGTAGATGACTACTTGACAATATTCTGTGGAAAGCCCACGACCTTCAGAGCTGCTTTTCCTAAAAACAACATCTTTGCCTCGGTCTGAGCTTTGGCTTATATTGTGACGCAGCCTGCCGACCCGGCCCAGCGAGGCTCATTCGATCAAGTATCGAGGCTCAAGATCTAGCTCATGATGGCCATATATGATAGAGCTCAGATCAATTGGATGGAGTTCTTTATCCGTGAATTCATGGCTCAGGCGGCCAAATTCGACAAGGCCTCTTGCACGCTGAGTGCAAAGGGCAAGCTTCTTTATGGACTTAAGCTGTCCATAATGATAGAGGATGTCTGCGGATCTGAACCAATAACCTACAGTGACAAGGAGTATTTTAATGTAAAGAAGGTCAGATTCCACAACAAGGCTGCTTTGCTCTTGGCAGATCGGGTCGAGTCCCTCGACCGTAACCTCGACAGACTAAGCCTCAGCAGGCTACACCCTCGAAGAAGAGAGCACCTCCTGCAAAAACTCCAAAGGCACCAGCTAAGAAACTGAGGAAAGCCATTCCGAACGTGCCTACTGAACCTGAGGTCTCTCCTGAAGTTCCTGCTGATCAGGCTACTCACCAACCTATTCAGTCTCAGTGGCTGATAGACGAGTCAGAATCATCTGAGAAGACTCAATCAGTGGAGAAGGCCGTCTCCACTGAGGAACCCGTAGAAGTGGAACAAGGGGATGCTACGAAGCACATAGCGAAGAGATTCAGCATCTTGACAGCCCCCTCTCAGTTCCACCACTCAGCAGTGTGCCTCCTGCTGAGACTCAGACGTCTCCCATAGACTTGGAGTCTGAGACAGTGTCTGAAGAAGAGACAATTGGGATGGAAGCTTCAGTGATCATATCCAGAGCATCCCGAGAGATTCTTCAACAGATTCCAGAGCTTGCTGACTACTCTGATTTGTTGCTCATTGCAAAATCAGCAAGGCTCCACATGTTGCTGCGATTTTAGGAGTGGCCCCATCCACAACGTCTAGTACTCCACTACTCCTGCCAGCAGCTTCATGAAGAAGAATTGAAGTTGAGGGAGCAAATAGGCTACTACGAGCCCGCCGACCTCAGCACCATGGAGAACCCGAGGGCTGCTATGCGGCAATGATACATGACGGGCGGCTAGCAACCGGCCCGAAGCACCCTCGAGATGGATCGGACCACGATGGTCAAGATCCACCCAGATGATTCAGGGGCACGGAAAGCCCGATGAGGGAAATACCCGAGGACAAGGATACACATGCTTCGAACAAGCTCAACCTCCACTCCGTATCCTTGGACCTGCGAAGTCCACGGCTGGTGCTTCGTCCTCAGCAGAGCCCGCTCAGCTCTTGCTGGAGTCGACTTACGAAGCAGCGCCCAGCCCAACTGCCAAGAGATCTCGATCCGTAGCGAAAGCTCTCACCGCTCAGGGAATCCAGAATCGAGCTCTTGCGAAGGCCATCCACAAGGTGTGGAAACAGACTGCGCTAGCCACAACCACTGAGCTACAGGGGCTGAAAACATCAGTATCACAATCAGCCGCCCCTGTTGTCTCTGCAATTGTATCCGAAGCTTTGGCTAAACAGCAGAAGCAATTTGATGATCAGCTCAGAATCATTCAGGAAGGACTAGCCAAACTTCTCAAAGCATTCCAGGCTTCAATGTCCACTCATACTGAGTCCTTCACTGAACAAGCCCAGGCCACGGAAATCCGACTTGACAACATTCAACTGGTCGTGGAGGATAAGATTTCTGAGAAGCTGACAGAATTCAAGGCAGCAGCTGACCTCTCCCATAAACAATACTCGGAGGAACTGACTAATGAGAGGAATGAACTGCACTTGGCGCTGACAAAGATCTATGATAGACTGGACGAACTGTCCGCTGTCTACAAACGCCTAGACAAGAAGGTACTCGTCCCTACCCCGGCTGTAATTGATGATGCCAAAAAGGGGGAAGGAAAAGAGAAGAGTACTAAAGGAAAAGAGAAGAGTACTGAGAAGCCGACCCCTACCAAAACTGCTGAATTACTTAAGGGGACAACTTCACTGAGGTCTGAGAAAAAGACCAAGTCCGTGACTGAGATAAGCAGGACTCAGACTCAGACTCAGACAGAGGGTAAGGCCCAGGGTGTCTTGGCTGCGAGCACAGCTGAGACTGGCCCAAGTGGCTCAGGAACCCAGGCTACTCATGCAACCCAAACTCCGACTGATATTATCAAGGAAGTTGCGAGTATCTTTGGCGAGGAAGAGTCGGAAGAGGAAGAGGCTCCTCTCCCTCCACCTGTTCAGGGAAAAGGCAAGAAAGTGCTGATTCTCCCAACCCCTCCAGCCAAGAAAACGAAGAGATACATTTCAGCTGAGGAGGAGGCTCAAATTGTAGGCGATGAGGCGGCAAGGGAGATTGCTGAAACAGAAGCTGCTAATAAACCAAAGTCTAAGCCTGTCAAAGGAAAGACAAAATCTTCAGCTCGAGGAGGAAGAAAACCTGCTAGGTTACCTCCAAGGAAACTGATTATCGAGGATGAAGAAGATAGGGAGAAAGAGAAGGAGCAAAAGCAGCAAAGCACTGAGAAGCAGGGTACATCAAAAGAAAAATCAAGTACCCCTGCTGAATCTGAAGACATTCCTCAGAAAGCCACTGAAGCCCAAGATGATGAGATTGAGGCCATATTTGACCAAATGAACAGATACTTATACAGAGGCGAAGAGGCTAGACAAGTTCAGGCTGCCAGAGACAGAATCTGGGAGGCAGACCTTGAAGCATTGAGGAAAAGGACTGAGGAAGAGGCCAGGCTGAGAATACTTTCAAAAGCTGATATTCATTATCGATACAGAAGGTTCAGGAAGCCAGCTGATCTAAAATCACACAGATGGCCAAAGACAGATAATTGGATACCTGCTCAATTTACTCAGAGATGGGAATCGGCAAAGATAGAGTTCATCAAGCGCAATTATTTCTGGAGGTTCTAGCCCAACATGACTAAGGCTGATGCCTACACAGAATGGATGATGATAAGTGAACCTGATCTATACATATACTTGCATAAAGCCGTATCTAAAGGTATAGATGTCAGTGTTCCGGAGCCCAGAATCATACCTCCACCTAGAAGAAATGATGACTCAATCCACTTTGGGGTAATAGAAGCTGAAGTGAAGTATGCTGCATCAAAGAGAGAACTGGACGAAGATGAGCCGGCGAGACTTTGCTTGCATACTTGAAGCGAGGAAGAACACATACCGGATGTATGGAGTGCCACTGCCAGAGACGCAATCTCAAGGATTCATGGGCAGGATCAAGCAGTTTAAGGGCTCCTAGGCTTAGTTCTGATCTTCCTAGCTTAGCAAGATTTGTAATTGTACTGATCTGAATAACTCATATATACAAATCTGATTTTGGCTCTGACAACCACTTGTTGTCGTGTTTGTATTATGCTTTAACACTCAGAATCACTGAAGTGATTACTGACTCACACACTCACTATTTACTTTCTTGTCAGTTTATTACTTTGTTAGATTCTGCTAGTCTAGTTTCTATGTAATGGGGGAAATTGTGTTTTGCCCTGTTTTATCAGTAGTCTAGAACTGTTGAAACAACTCCACTGATCCTGTAATATTGTAAGGGGCTCTGTTTCTGTTGTTTAGTGTTAGCATAGATGATAGGTTTTGGCATCATCAAATAGGGGGAAATTGTTGGGTGATGATTCTATCCTCAGCATAGTCTTACTTAGTGGGAAATGATTCTATCTTCTATACTGAACCATGCTCAGCAGTCTAGTGCTCTGATTGTTGAGAAGATTTGAAGATCCCAAAACCCTATCTGGTTGGTGAACCATTCCGTTGTAATCGTTATTTGTCTCTGAGGTTTCAGTCTCAGTAGACACTATGCTCTGATCAAGGCGCTCAGTAGATTATCTGCCTTAACACCAGAAGTAGAAGAATCACCGTCTTGGACTCGGCGGAGAGCAAGATATCGAAAGAGTCGGTGGAGCCTGGACTCGGCGAGGAGCGATTCATGAACTCGAGCTGATCTTCAGTAGACTTTCCTCAACTATCTACCTACTGAATACGGGATCAGACCCAGCATCGACAGACAGTCAGAACTGTCAAATACTTTTGAAAGACAATCTGCATTGTCATATACGAGGAAGAGAGAAGTCAGCTTCAGTTTGCCTTGAAGTCTGTGCTGTCTCAACCACTCTATTTACCTCGATGAATGACAAGAACACACGTGTCTTCTCACCTGCTAAAGCTGTAGTCAACCCTTTACCTAAAAAGGTGGGAAAGTACACTGTTACCTACTTCAAAAGAGCCGTTTGCTACCAAAAGAGAGAGAGAAAGGAAGATCGTCTCCAACGGATCTTTTCCAATCTCTGCTCTATAAATAGAGGGACATTTCAAGAGAAAGTAAGAATGCGCATAAACTTAACGACGAAATCAAACACAAGCATTCAAACGAGCTAGAACCAGAAAACCCTAAGTCTTCTGCAAGAATTTGAAGATCTATCTCCGGCGAAAGACTACATTCTCAGCTCATAGGGAACCAAGCTAAACTGTTAGAAGAGCCTCTAGTATCCAAATCGACGATACACGAACCTAAAGCTTATTTCAGCTGTTCGTCGATCTAGAAGCCACACTCTCATTCCCTATCCCTCTAACCCTAAGCTCAATACAATATACTTATAGCTTAGACGAAGGAGTTCATATTTGAACCCAATCCTTATTGTAAAAGGACTCCTTCATAGTTGGAGAAGTTTGTCAAACACTTTAGTTTGATGCCTTTGTAAACTGGGACTTGCTCAGTATAATCCCCAAGCCACGGCTTTGTCCTGTGTACAAGCTGACTGAGACTAACTCAGTATAATAAATAGCCTCCTGAACTTTTCGGGACAGTGGACGTAGGATCGTGTGATATCCGAACCACTTTAAAAATCTGTGTCTTGTTATTGCTTTCTGATTACTGTTGCATTGATTTTACTGTTCATACTGAAAATCTTCTTAAAGTCATTCAACTGTCTCAGCATACTGAACTGACCACTTGCTGAACTGAGACTTACTAAAACGGTTTTTCCACTCAACTGATTTAGGCCTACACTTTTCCGCACCGCTAAACTCTACCTGTTTTGATACTGAATTCTGACTCAGTCAGCTAGCTGATCTCAGTAGAGTCAGACTCTTTGCCACACACGATTCAGAACAGCTATTTGGTCTGCTGAATTATTTCATGCACTTTCCTGAACAGGACTGTTCGTGTTCGAAGTTGAGAAAATCAGAATCAGGTGTATTCACCCCGCCCCCCCTCCCCTCTACACCTGACCGTACACTCGGGACCAACAGGATTCCTTGAACTACTATGGATATTCAAGACTTGAGCACTCTTGCCCTTTCCTATAACCTCTTTGACCGCTACCAAAGATTTGAGTAACATACTCATAGTAAACTCGTTCTTAGACATAGCGGTCCTAAAACAGAAGTTCCTATAGGACCTTTGCAAAGCTTTTATTGGGAGAGGTAAGATATCTCTTCCACTCTATGAAATTATTTAAAAATTGTTAAACCCGTTAGAGTTTGGTTGGTGAGATTGTTTAGGAACTCGAAAAATAAAATATTCGAACAGACATATTTGAAAAATGTAATTTAAGAGCATGTATGAAATTAATATTTGCACATAATTCGTAATTAATAATCATTGTAACCGTTTGTAAAAACAATGATATTAAAAACCTCGAACGGCTGTAGGAATTCCTCTAGCAAGCCACGCAGGTGGACGTTTACTAGCGTAACCCTAAACCAAGCTATTTACCTAGCTCTTTAATTCCAATCCACGCCTAGGTCTTAAGACGAATGAAATTAATAGTTCGATATTATGGACTATGTCACTATTAAAACGCGGGAAGGGACTTCGAGGGAAGTGAATTGTACCTGCGGTGATATCTAAGCAATGACCATTAATTTGACCAAAATAGAATCAAATTCTCGAAATTGACATATTTACTCGAACCATGCCGCATTCAATTTGATCTAATTAGCCATCATATTTAATTATTATCTTCTAGAGTACTCGTGTTTACTAGGCACGCAAGCCACGCAGGTGGACGTTTACAGCTTCGCTCCCACTACTCAATAATATTCAAATATTGTTTTGGAAAACACATCTTACAAAATTGGTAGCTCAAAAATGCAAGCAAGCCACGCAGGTGGACGTTTACTCACATAATCTTACTACTTTCGTGTAGAGTCCAATTAATGGAGGTCCGATTAAGTGTTTAATATCCAAATTAATGGAATCTAATTAAACATTTAATTTAAAATTGCTTAGTCTTTTTATTCAAAAAGTTTGTTTTGAATCATGCATATCCACATAATTCATAAAGCGTGCAATTTCTAAACGCGAATAATAAAACGTGCTCGTGAAAAATAAAACATAATTTAATACGACGTAAATCCTATTTACATGCTTTTCTAAGCGCAATTAATCACATAATCGCATGCTAAAGTATAATAATAAATAAATGCGCAAATAGGAATTTTAAAACGTCGTTATCAGGCTTTGAAACACGTAATTCCTAACTATTACATATCCCAATCATAATACAGTTCTTCGATCTTCAAAATCTTCGAATCTGAAAACTGTATCGAAACCTGTCGTCACCACGTCATCAGGGGTCTGCCACGTGGCAGACACATGGCAGACACGTGTAAACCTATGTCAGCAAAGGCTGACGTGGCGCGCCACGTCACGCGCCACGTCAGCGTCTTCATCAACGAACCAGCGCTGGAAAATCGCGCCGCCGCCGCCCGCCGCGCTGCCGGCCGCGTCGGCAGCTGCCGCCTCCCCGTCCGGCTTCGCCCAGCGTCGCCGCATTCGGTGCGTTGCAGCGCCGCCGAAGCAGCGCGATGATGGCGGCCCGCGGCCGCGTGACCGCGCACGCAGCGCGCGCGCCGCGCATTCCTCAGCCAACCCCGAACCTTCGTCACCGTCCCCACCACCCCCTGACTTCCTCCAGATGTCTATTCCGTGCAAGAGAGCCGCCGCCGCGATCTGGTGCTACGGAATTTCGCAGCCCGTCGCCGGCGAGCTCCTCCGCCAAAATTCACCTCTTCGGAGCCGCGATTCGTTCAATTGATTCATGGGTAATGATCCTTGGACAATTTTAGGCCACCAAGAACGGATTCCGGCCAAAATCGTCCATCAATTTGATTTTCGAATTTATCGCCGGAAAAATTTATGGTGAGTAGCGAACTTCAAACGTCGATTCCGGTCGCATCCGGGATCGGATGATCCCATAAGGCATATCGACACGAATCTTGTGTGACGAGGAATCCATAGGTTCAAGCCGATCAGAAATTGTACGCCGGAAACGCCGGGAATTGCCGCTGCAAGAGGCGGCGGAACCCTAGCCGAATTAGGGTTTTCCGGCCGAATGGGGATTTCTGGACAACACGGCCACTTATCCTTTCCGACGGTATTCCGGACAAACTAGAAATCAGAATGGGTCGTGCGACCTATCCAGACGAAGCTAACGAAAAAACTAACAAAACTATCCGAACGGATCGGAAAAATTTGTTTACATGCGCCCCCACGCACCGTCGCAAGTCGGCGGTCGTGTTCTGCCAGTTTCTAGGGTTTCGCCCTTTTCCATCCTCATGCCTCGATATTCGTGCAACCCGGACCAACTACAGTACAAAAATAGTACAATCATATAACAATAGGTACTATGATCTACTCGTGGATTTTTTCACGAGAAAAACATTACAACAGGGTCAAAACAATGGCTCGCAGGCCGCCCCAAACACGAAAATTAGCCCGATAACGACGGAAATAAAATCTAATCATGCATCTAACAGCGACAATCAGACCCTAAAACAGGCTCTGATACCAATTGAAGGATAATTAAGGGTTAGAAACGATACCTTCCTCCTTTGTATGTTGTCGCGGCTCTGATTGTTGCTCCTGTGTCAGATCTTCTGATTTGTGTCCTGGCATTTTTCTCCCTCTGGGTGGTCAGAGAACTGGAGAAAATTTAAGATTATTGTCTCTCTCTTTAAACGCGTACGTGCGTCTGTTTATGTGTGTGTAATCTGTTTCTGAACAGAATACTAATATATATAGGCTTCAAAAGCCAATATAATATTAATATATTTATAGCTCATTAATTTAATTATATTTCTAATGGGCTTCCAGATAACCAGCCCATAATATAATTAATTAATTTACTGGGCTACTAATATTTATCAATTAATTGGCCCAACCAATTAATTCCAGATAAATAATATTATTAAATAATGTAAAAATACATTAATCTATTAATAATGATTTCTGAGAGACAACAAATAATCAGGCAACTAATTGGGCAAGACCAGGGATCCAATACAAGAAATAAAGCTGGGCCTCAAATTAATTAATTATCCATGCTCAGTCCAGAGCAAAATTAATTAATAAACACAGATTCATTCCACTAGAGAATCCGTGCTGACTTACCCATTTATCCCAAATTGAGCAAGGGCTTGTATTTTAGACTTAATCAATCTCCGTATTTAAGATAGAAATATCCGTTAATTAATTAAGCTCACTGACAGCTTAAATTAATTTACATCTTATATTCCTGAGTAGTACCACTCGACCTTATTAACACACCTGAACTTAATCAACCGGCCGGGTTTAGTGTGCTAATCCTTTCGAGTTCCTCAGGGGATATTGTCAACCCATTTTACTAGGATACGGTTGCAAGATACAGACAACCAGCCTGAGCCACAAATAACTACTAACACCCAAGATACGTAGATCCCGCGATGACGTTCACCATAGTAGGTCAAAGTGATAGATAGCCAAATGCACTCAGCTGAAGTCTTACCAAGCTTAAGACCAGCTAAGTCACCGAGATCTTGGTTCTCTACTAAGGTCAGTTAGGAGAACACATCTCACTGTGATCCATCAATACACCACCTTCAGTATACCAGTGAAGACAAGCAGCTAAGACAAGCCACTTCTTATCTAAACTGCAGCTTAGACCGACAACTTATCCTAAAGTTATCTCAGCTGTGATAACTGTTTATATCTTGTCAGTTCAACCAATTTGTGTTGTCTTCTGTGATACCCGACACACCACACAAATCTAACTTTTATACAAGATAAAGGATAACATGTGCAAATATATATATTTATCAGATAGGAGAATAAAATAGTGGTAAGGACAAAACACATTGTATACAAGCATAAAATTTGCTTCCAGTATACAAAATCCCAACAGACTCCTGAACTTGTGAAGCCTCAGAAGTCAGCATCGACCAGTCTAGTGGTCAAGTATGTTGATCAAAGTAGGAAGAAACTGTCTGAGACCATCAGGGTCGTGAGACAGATCTGGGTTTCCAAAACTAACATCTAAGGACCCAAAATCAAAAATAAAGGGTACCTAAATATAATTCTGTTTTGCAGGTGCACAAGGACCCTTGGTATGTGGACAGTGGATGCTCAAGACACATGACATACCAGAAGGACCTACTGAAGAATTATACTACTGAAGAAGGACCCCGAATCGAGTTTGGAGATAACGCAAAAGGCTATACCAGAGGCCATGGAACACTCAACTTTGGAACCGCTACAGTTCCAAGAGTATCATATGTTGAAGGACTTCAGCATAATCTTCTCTCTGTTAGTCAATTTTGTGATAACTCGAATAGAGTGATTTTTTACGCTGGTTTTTGTGATGCATTGATAAATCTACAGGGAAAACAGTGTTATCAGGTTCGCGTAAAAAGAATATCTATGTAGCTGACTGGAACTCAGCTGAACTGAAGCTTGTTTGTTGGCGAAGAATGACAACAGAACGGGGTAGCTCTGGCACAGAAGACTCAGCCATCTCAACTTTAAGACGCTCAACAAGCTAGCTAGAAACGCTCTAGCTAGAGGACTACCGAATGAAGTATTCAACGAAGACACTCAGTGTGAAGTATGTCTGAAGGGAAAGCAAACAAAGAATCAAAATCCACCTGTTCCATCGCCTTCCACTGATGGAATCCTTCAGCTGCTACATATGGATTTATTCGGTCCAGTCTATCCGGTGACAATCAGAGGCAAAAGGTATGCTTTAGTGGTCATTGATGACTACTCGCGCTACACATGGGTCATATTTATTGCCAACAAGTCTGACGTCAAAACAGAGTTACCTACGCTTCTGAAAAAGCTCAGTCCCGAGAAGAACACCAAAATTATAAAGATACGTTTAGACAGAGGAACTGAGTTCCTGAATTCGATGGTGGAGGAGTTCTGCAAAGCTGAAGGCATAGAGCATGAGACTTCTGCCGCGCGCACGCCTCAACAAAATGGGGTTGCTGAAAGGAAGAATAGAACACTCAAAGAAGCAGCAAGAACCACGCTTTCGCGGACTCGGGACTCCCAACCAAATTCTGCGGGCGAAGAACCGACACTGCATGTTACACTCAGAACAGATCTCTACTGACTAAGCAGCATAAGAAGACACCATATGAACTATGGAACGGAAGGAAGCCTTTCATATCTTATTTCCATATTTTTGGGTGTTCGTGCTTTATCCACAATAATGGGAAGGATCAGTTAAAGACTTTTGATAGCAAGTCAGACCAGAGAATCTTCTTAGGATACTCCCGGGTCAGCAAAGCCTTCAGAGTTTTTAACTACCGGACCCTTTGCGTAGAGGAAAGCCCTCATGTTGTTTTTACTGAGTTTGCTACTGAAGAGCGGAGCATGAACTCTAAACCAGAGTCTGAGGACATCAGTAAGCAGCTACAGGATCTGAGCCTGAAAGATATAGTTGAAAAGATCCAGCTGTGTTGGGATGATGATTCAGGAGAAGAAACTGAAGATAAGACAACTGAATCTCAACCAACTGTAGAAGTAGCTGAACAGATTGACTCTACTGAACAGAGTCAATCCCAGGTAACTCAGGTCGATGAAGAAACCCAAGTCGTAACTGAGACCTCTACTGAGGATAATAATTCAGGGGGAACAAATTAAGTTCCTGAGCTAAATGCCCCTCAACCTGGTGACTCAGTAGACCCAACTCTCGTAACTGAATTGCATCAATCTTAGAATAGTACAACTAAAATGCTAACTTACCTACTATCTGCGTTGAACAAATTTCAGAAAAGTGCATTATATTCCTACTTCTTGTCTACTGAAGAACCTCAGTCAGTTGAGGATGCACTCAAGGATGCTGATTGGATCATAGCCATGCAGGAGGAGCTGCATCAGTTCACGAGAAACGAAGTATGGGAGGTTGTTGACAGACCCCGGCATCAACATGTGATTGAAACTAAATGGGTCTTCAAGAACAAGCGAGATGAAAACAACGTTATAGTAAGGAACAAAGCAAGACTCGTGGAAAAAGGCTACTGTGAAGCCGAAGGGATAGATTTCGACGAAACTTTCGCTCCAGTTGCAAGATTAGAGGCAATCAGACTATTCCTAGCCTACACAACACATCAGCGATTCCGAGTTTATCAAATGGATGTGAAGTCTGCGCTCTTGAATGGCGTGCTGAAAGAAGAAGTCTATGTAGAACAACCTCCCGGCTTTCAGCAGGGACATCAGGTCTACAGACTCAGAAAGGCTCTGTACGGGTTAAAACAAGCACCTAGGGCTTGGTACGATACCCTGTCTGAGTTTCTTCTTCAGAAAGGTTTTCAGAAAGGCACAGTAGACCGCACATTATTCAGCATTCGACTGGAAGACGACATTTTACTTGTGCAGATCTACGTAGATGACATAATTTTTGGATCAAAGAACGTCATCATGTGTCAACAATTTGAGAAAATGATGAAGGATAAGTTCGAGATGTCAATAATGGGGAGATGAATTATTTCCTCGGCTTTCAAGTCAAACAATCTGAGAAGGGAACATTCATCAATCAAGGCAATTACACTCGAGGCCTCATCAAGAAGTTCGGTTGCACATCCGGCAAACCAATCAAGATCCCGATGAACACGAACATGAAAATTGATCTTGATAAATAGGGAGTATCAGTAGACCTGGGTGTAACGGTTCGGTTTGGTTCGGTTTTTAATGTATTTTAGGAACCGAACCAAACACATAGAAATGATTCGGTTTGGTTCGGTTCGATGGGTTTTTCAATATCGGAACCGAACCGCTTATAAATGGTTTGGTTCGGTTCGGTTCCTCAGTTCACCTTTTTATTTTTTTATTTATTTTTTAAATCCTAAATAATGCAAGAATAATAGTTTGTAGGATGTCACTCATTCCGAACTCATAAGTATAGAGTTGTTACTCATTTCTCTTCATTTATATAGATTAGAATTGATCTTAACTTAAATGTAATATCTAAATTCAATAATATTCTCATATAAGAATGACAAATATTAAATAAAAAAATTAAAAAATAGGATATTGGTTCGGTTCGGTTCAAACCGTTCAAAAATTATTGAAACCGCGAACCGAACCGAATGTAAACGGTTTCTAAAAAAATAAACCGAACCAAATTGCGAAACCAAACCGAACCGTATTTTTCGGTTTGGTTCGGTTCGGTCGGATTAGTTTCGCGGTTCGGAGCGGAACCACTTACACTCCTAGTAGACCATACTGAATTTCGTGCTATTATTGGTTCATTATTATATCTAACTGCTACCCGACATGACATAACTTATGCTGTAGGTGTCTGCGCTCGATTTCAGGCAAATCCTAAGCAGAGTCACATGGACTCAGCAAAGAAGATTCTCCGCTATCTCAGAGGAACACCTGACATGGGTTTATGGTATCCAGCAGATGATAATATTGAACTAACTTGTTATTCTGATGCTGACTATGCAAGATGTAGAAATGACCGAAAGTCAACTTCTGGAACTTGTCAGTTCCTTGGCAGTAAGCTGATTTCGTGGTTTTCAAAGAAACAACATTCAGTAGCGACGTCAACTACTGAAGCTGAATATATGGCTGCCGAAAATTGCTGCGCCCAAATCCTTTGGCTGAGACAGCAGCTACGCGACTATGATGTCATTCAGAATGAAGTGCCGATCTTCTTTGACAGCTCCAGTGCAATTGCAATCACTCAGAACCTTGTACTTCATACTAGATGCAAGCACGTGGACATCAGACACCACTTCATTTGTGATCATGTCGAAAAGAAGGATATCAGGATGGAGAAGATCCATACTGACCGTCAAAGGGCAGATATTCTGACCAAGCCTCTAGCTGAAGTCAGATTCAGAGAACTTTCAGTAGAGCTAGGTCTGTTGGACCCTACTGACTCAAGTCAGTAAGTGGATTCAGGAGAGGAACATTCAGCAAGGGGGAATGTTCACTCTCAGTACTGAGTAAATTCAGTACATAGAGACTCAGCAACCATCTACACGAGGTATCAGCTGACTACGATGTTCAACTGATAGGTTTGCGTATCTCTACTCAGTAGCCAATGAAATATTCTGTGCATTTATGATTCAGACTCAGCTTCATATTCAATGCCCTAGAAAATATCATTTAATATAACGGTTTACATTTAATACACGACATTCTATGTAAAGCATGCTGAACTCTGAGGCGCATTAATTGCATGTCTTTTCAAGTTACTTCTTTGGCTAGTTACAATTGTATTTTGACTTAGGCGGCTAAATTGATCATTGCCTATTTTATAACATTAAATCCTAGCCGTCCATCTCATAAAGCAGATTTAAACTGAACCGTGGATTTTTAACTATTCATCTTCTTTAACATATAAAAACACGTTCAAAGTTTAGAAACTGCCATTTTCACTCTGCAAGTTTGACAACCCTAGATTTTCAAAGAAAAGGCTTCATATATTTGCAATCTTCTATTTCAATCTCTCCAAAAAACCTTGGTAAATCCTTAATGATTATTCAACATTGTATATAATCTTTATAATATTTTTCATTCGATACTGATATTTTTCGTTTGCAGAATATTACATCATGGCAGGAAGAGACGTAAGTGTTCCCCTTGATATGCACCTTGATATGCAAGAGATCCTAGAGAAGGATCGAGTCTGGTGTGAACCTATGATGGAGTTCAATGCCTGCGACCTCGATTTCATGGAAGAGATCTTTGACGCACTGAGGGCGACAAGACTGGAGACCCCTCCCATGTTGCTCCAGAAATGAAACTGATGTCCATTAAGGAAGCTCTTCAGCGAAGCTTCCAACTTCCTAATGAAGGATTCAGTACCGTGGGATACAAAGATGATTTAATGGACGAGTACTTAGAAATTTTCTGCGGGAAGCCTACCACATTCAGAGCCGCCTTCCCAAAGAACGCCATGCTCCCTCAATTCAGAGCCTTAGCATATATCGTGACTCAGATACTGACGAGTAAGGCTGGTTCATTTGATCAAGTATTGAGGCCAAAGATTCAGCTGATGATGGCCATATACGATCAGGCCAAGATCAATTGGACTGAGTTCTTTCTAAAGGAGTTCATGACTCAAGCCGCCAAGTTCGACAGATCATCCAACCGCCTAGCCGTGAAGGGATAACTCCTATACGGATTGAAGCTATCTGTAATGATAGAAGACTTATGCGGAGCTGACCACGTAGTATACGCTGATAAGCTATACTTTAATCCAAAGAAAGTAAGGTTCCAGAGCAGGGCAGCGGCCCTTCAGCAAATTGGTTCAGGGCCTGCTGAGCCCAAGCCCAGCTCTCAGAAGACCTCAACTCCAACAAAGAAGAGGTTTCCTCCGAAGACTACTCCCAAGACAACGACCAAGAGACTGAAGAAAGTCAGTGAGGTCGTAGTTGTACCACCTTTGCAACTCAGGGACGATGCTGAGTCCTCTGAGAAAACTGTCAGTGGAGAAGGTCGTCTCCACTGAACAAGGAGAAGCTGTGGACCAAGGGGTAGAAGCTGAACCCACAATTCCTACTGATCAGATCCCCTTGGATATCCCTCCACTCAGCAGCATCCCATCTGCTGAAAAACAACAGTCTCCAATAGAAGTTGAAGACTCAGAGACTGCTTCAGAGTCAGAGTCTATCGGGATGGACGCTTCAGCATTACAGTCGAGAGCCTCCCAAGAGATTTCATAACACATTCCGGAGATAGCCAGCCATACAGATCTGATCATATTGGCAAGGCAGGCTAGGATCCACACCTTGATTCGGTTCTAGGAGTGGTCAACACTGAACAAGTTGATCCAGCACCACTCCTGCGAACAACTCCACGAAGAGGAGTTGATGATTAGGGACAAGATAGGCTATTCAG
This sequence comes from Lavandula angustifolia, assembly GCA_028984105.1. Lineage (NCBI taxonomy): Eukaryota > Viridiplantae > Streptophyta > Magnoliopsida > Lamiales > Lamiaceae > Lavandula > Lavandula angustifolia. The sequence goes on from CM054822.1 coordinate 16,521,294, forward strand.
AGCCTTCAGATATCTGTTCCTTGGAAGATTTGAGGGCAGCCATGCTCGCCATGCTGAACGACCATCAACCTAGTTTAGCGACGGCGCCCTCAGATGGGTCTGATCTTGATGATCAGGACCCACCCCGTGATTCAGGCCCTAAGAAGCCTGATGAGGGAACTCAATTGGAGCAGGATGCTCCCACTCAATCTGCAGAACCACCACTCAGCATCCTTCCTCCAGGCCAATCGACGGCTGGTACCTCAAAGTCGGCGGATCCAGCACAGCTATTGCTGGAGTTTGCGTTCGAGGTAGCGCCCAGCCCGAAGAGCCGACGCTCGAAGTTAGTAGCCAGGGCACTGAGGAGTCAAGGCACTCAGAACAGACTCCTCGCCCGTGCCGTCCACAAGACGTGGAGGCAGTCCACTCAGGCTCAGAGTGTGGAGATAAAGGGGCTCAGGACTTCAATTCAAAATACGCCTGCCCCCAACTTCTCTACAATACTGACTAACGCACTTGCCACTCAGAGAGCCATCTTCGAAGAGCAATAGAAGCTGATGGAAGCTGCCCAAGATAAGCTTCTTGAAGAATTTAAGGCAGGCCAGACAACTCACACTGAATCCGTATCTTCCTTAACTCAGGCCTCCGAGCTCAGACTCCAAACCATTCAGAAGGCCATGGAAGATAAAGTGGATCAGAAGTTGAAGGATATTCAGACTGAGGTGGAGAACTCTCACAAGAAGTACAGTGAAGAATTAACTGATGAGAGGAATGAGCTCCATGAGAGGCTTGTAAAGCTGCAAGATGCCTTAGACAAACTTGCCTCAGCTTACACCAGTTTAGACAAGAAGGTACAAATTCCTACCCCAGGATTATTTGTTGATGCCAAAAAGGGGGAAGGAAAGGAGAAGGTACCTAGAGCACCAAGAGGAGTAAGGACAGTGGCATGAGCATCTCAGACTCAACAATCAGCTCCCACTACACAGACTGCACAGGGTGAGGCCCAGGGTGTCTCAACAGCAGGGGCTGTAGTGCCTGCTAAGACTGGCCCAAGTGGCTCAGGACCCAAGGAATCTGCTACTCAGGCAACTCGGACTCCGAGTGATATTATCAAGGAAATTGCTGAGTATGCAGAGGAGGACTCAGAAGAGGAAGAAGTACCTCTACCTCCTCCAGTTCAAGGAAAAGGGAAGAAAATTATGAAGCTCCCTACTCCAATTAAAAATAAAGGATCTAAAAGGTTCATATCTCCTGAAGAAGAGGCTCAGATAGCAGCTGATGGGAAGCTAGCTAGGGAGATAGCCGAGGCAGTGGCTGCTAACAAGCCTAAGAAACAGCCTGCCGAAGGCAGAACTAAAGTTCAGAGGGGCAAGAAGCATGGGACAAGGCTACCCCCAAGGAACCTTAAGCTCAGCTACAAAGCTGACAAAGAAAAAGAAAGAGAACAGCAGCAGCAGCAGCAGCAAACTGGTCAGCAGGGTACTTCCAAAGAAAAATCTTCAACACCTGCTGACTCAGAGGAAGATCAAGAGCATGTGCCATCCTATGTCCCTTCAAAGGCTCAAAAGCAAGAGATGCAGGAAATATGGGATCAGATGGAAAGGTACTTAGACAGAGGAGCTGAAGCTAGGTAGATTAGTGCAGCAAGAGAAAGGCTCAGACTCGCTGATCTAGAAGCTCTGAGGATCAAGGCTGAGAAGGAAGCTAGTCAGAGGATTCCTGAGAAAGCTAACATTCCATACAAATATAGAAGACTCAGGAAGCCCACAGACCTCAAAATTCATAGATGGCCCAGGGTTGATACTTGGATGCCATGGGAACGGACTCAGAAGTGGGAGACGCTGAAGGCTGACTACATTAAGAGATTCTACTTCTGGAGATACTGGCCTGATATGCACAAGTCCATTGCCATTGCTGAATGGCTTCTGAAGACTGATCCAGAGATTTATGCAAGAGTTCAGAAGGCTTTAGCTGAAAAGGTTGATGTCAGGGTCCCAGCTCTAAGACTTATGCCTCCCCCACTGAAGCTTGATGGTTCTATACACTTTGGGGTGATTGAAAAGGAAATCAAGGATGCTGCAAAAGCCAAGAATCTAGATGAAGATGAACCTGCTGACATGGCTGAGATACTAAAGCTGAGAAGAGTCACTTATCGGATGTATGGACTGCCACTCCCTGAAGAAAAATCTAAGGACTTCAAAGATCGAATTCATCAATACAAGAGATGATAGATAGCTTCTGTATTTCTTTTGTCTTTCTTTCTTAGAATAGCAAGCTTGATGTACTGTACTGAAATTTCTTTATATATAATACATCATTGCTATTCGGCCCTGACAATTCCTTATTATCTATATGGCCTTGTTTCTTTTATGCTTAACACTCAGAATCACTCAAGTGATTACTGACTCACACACTCACTGAATATTTATATTTATATTTGTCAATTTTTGCTTAGCTTGTTAGATACTGGTTTGATAGATTGCTTTTAGGGGGAAATTGTTGTTAGAAAGGGGGAAATTGCTGTTAGTTTTCAGTATAGGTTCTGATACTTATTCCCTGACTCCCTCAGTAATCTAGAACTTGAAGAACAACTCCCTGATTCTACTTGTAATATTTGCAAGGAGCTCTGTTTCTGATAGTTATAGTGTTAGGTTTTGGCATCATCAAATAGGGGGAAATTATCGGGAGATGATTCAGTAGCTCCACAAATTGTTGGGAGATAACTCAGTAGCCTAGTGCTTAGCAGATTTGAAGATCCCAAAACCATACTTTGATTGATGAACCTTTCTGTTGTAATTTGTTGTTATGTATCTGAGAGTTTCAGACTCAGTAGACACTCTTCGTTTTGGTTCAGGCGCTCAGTTCTGTCCGCTGGTTCTTCAGCAGACTATCAGCCTCAGTACCAGAAGAAGAAAACTCAGTAGTACTAGACTCAGCAGGAGCAGTATACTGAAAGGATTCAGTGGAACTGAACTCAACAGGAGTAGTTCACTGAACTCAGAGTTGATCTTAAGTAGAGCTGACTCAACAGGAGAATGCTACTGAATATAGATCAGACTCAGCAGCGGCTAGACAGTCTTCTGACTGTCAGGATATCTTAAGTCAAATCAGCAGAGTGATACGAGGTATAGAGAAGTCAGCTTCAGATCCACCTTGAAGTCTGTTCTGTCTCACCTACTTTCTTCAGCCTCGACCAATAACGAGCGGCCAACTGTCTACTTTCTGATTAAAGCTGCAAGTCAACAACTTTCTGGAAATGGAGGAAAAGGACTCTGCCACCATACTTTGAAAGAGCCGTTAGCTACCCAAAAGAGAGAGACACATGGTCGTCGTCTCCAATGGATCTATCCATGTCTCTGCTGTATAAATAGAGGGAAGATTTCAAATTAAAGCTCATCTACAAAACGAAGAACACAAGAGCATTCACGAGCAAACTCAAAACGACTTAAGCCTTCCGCAAGAACTTCATGGAGTAATCTCCAGTGAAATGCGACATACTTGCTCATAGGGAACCAAGCTGAATCAGATCATAAAGCCTCTAGTATCCAAGCGACTGAGTACGAACCCAAGTCCATACTTAACTGTTCGTCGCTCTAGAAGCCACTTTCTCGTTCCCTATCCCTCTAACCTAAGCTCAGCAGATCTTATCCATAGCTTAGACGAAGGAGTTCATATCTGAACTGATCCTTATTGTAAAGGACTCCTTCATAGTTGGAGAGTTTGTCAAACACTTTAGTTTGATACATTGTAAACTGAGACTTGCTCAGTATAAATCTCAAGACCAGTGTTTGTCCAGTGCACAAACCGACTGAGACTAACTCAGTATAATAAAATAGCCTCTTGATCTTTTCGGGACAGTGGACGTAGGATTGTTGGATCCGAACTACTTAAAATTGCTTGTGTTCAGTGTTTTTATTGTTGCATTGACTGAGTTTCAGAAAAGCTTAATCGATCGCATTAATATACTGAAACTGTTTTATTAAAAACGTTTTCTAACTCAACTGAATTTGGGCCTACACATTTCCGCACTTACTGAACTTCAGCTGAACGGTACTGAATTCTGATCTTAGTCAGCTAGCAGGCCTCAGTGAAGTCAGTCACTCTGCAACGCGATTCAGAACAGCTTATTTGGTCTACTGAACTTGTTCAGTACGACATTCTCCTGAAAAGAACTGTTCGCGTTTTAAGTTGAGAAATTGTTTTCAGGTGTATTCACCCCCCCCCCTCTACACCTAAACGTTTAATCTCGGGACCAACATGCCTACTTTCCTTTTTCGTCTATCCCAAATTTATATGCCTATTAACAATTTTTTGTGTCTAACTAAATCTTTCACTAACTTTAATACGTGTAATGTGATAATATACAAAAAGACTACTTTATCCAATTTTTTTAAAAACAAATACAATTATGTCATTAACTTTTTAGTAATTTACTTTTATTTACTCATATTACAATACCAACATTTATCTAACTTTCATATCGTTAAATATTTTCTTAATATGTGAGGAAAAAAAAATATACATATATATTCAGGACGGATGGAGTATTTGATTCTATCTTCGCAAATATTCCATTAATTTTTTTAACACTTTTAATACATAAAATATAATAAATAAATTATACTAATGAAACATATTAATAATTTAGTCCACAAATACTACATAATGATCATAATTGATTTTTCTTATTTGTGTATTTGACATTGATAATGATTTCTTTTATGATTTTAAAATATTATTTTATAAATTATAAATATTATTTATATTGAATTTGATAATTAGTATTAATTAAAATATTATTTCTTTGTGTGTGGAGATATAAATTGAATTGAATATTTATCATTAACTATTAAAAATGAATAGAATATTCGTATGGATATTCAAATACTATAAAATATCAATAAAAAAGTGAATGATCAATTCTATTGAATATTTGAATAAAAAATAAACGAATCGAATATGAATTGGATTTAATATCCGAATAAGAAACGAACACGAATACGAATACTTAAATAACGAAGCAAATATAAATCGAGTACAACGATATTCAACTCATATTGATTCGTTTATAACCCTAACTACTTTAAACGAGATGGAGGGAGTATTATTTATTAATTTAATTTAACCTATATTATTTTTCTTCAAAATAGTGTGTGTAAACAGTTATTTTTTCAAATAAAAAATAAAATCCTTGCATGTCGCATTTATTCTTCTCAAATCGACATCTCTTTTGCTTTTTTACTCTCACTTCCCTTTTATACAAGATTTCATGTCCTTTTGGATTTTGCAACTCTTTGCGAATCACTTGGGCGATGCACACGGCCATAACAGTTTGTTCGTACAATTGCGCCTTCATCAACTTCACCTTTTTTTCTTTCTATTTTCGTTTTTTTTCCCGCCTTTTGGATCGGAATAGTTGAAGTGGTTGCAGGGGATCCTCAAAAGTCAGAAAGAAGAATTTTATTTCAACATGAAGTCCTACTCCCATTCAGATGTAGACAGTTTACAATATTTTTTTGGAGTAAGTTATACTTTCTTACATATCAAAGCCCGAAATTATCCATCTCTTCATCTCGTGTTTCACTGTCGTGTCAAAACACTCACCATGTCATAACTATGTTATCCTATACAGTAAGATTGATCAGAAACTGAATATGCATTGGGCCCAATTACTCATGTTAGTTCAAGTCTTTCCACATGGTTTATGTATTAGTATTTTACTAGCTAATAAAAAGTTACCATCTTGGTTTATTCAAGAACACAAGTTTACTAGAATTACTCAGAAAGAAACATAGCAGCATAATACTAAGAAAAAACATCAGAGACTGAAAAATGGAAGAAAACAACCTAAACAAATTCTACCTAGCAATGTGAGCAATGAAAGAATCCATCTCCTCGCCTTCCATCATCGACCCTTTAACCGAAACTGCAAGTTTCTCCACCCTCTGCTGAACCCATCACTCTTTTTATGTGTGGTATTAATGTTTTAGGATTGATTCTAATTGTGTCTATCCATATCTTAATTTATCTATCATTGAATCTCTTATTTAGTAAGTGATATAATAAATTCTATATAAAAGAAATAAGGACGAAAATAATTATGAATAAAATATATTTGAATTTTTTTAGAATTGAGATCTTTAGATAATTTATTCTAATCCTATAATTACACCCTTAGTCGTCCATAATATAGTTTAACATGAGATTTTTGAAATTCTACCAGTAAAACTAGAAATTGTTTCAAGAATTATTTAAACATCTTCTCGGAATCATATCATCGTGAAATTTGAGGAGACGCTTTCTAGGTATGTCTAGTACACTATATAATTTTTGTAGAATTTTACAAGAATGATAAGTATTTCTTCAAGATTGTTCTTCGCGACCTGCTGATTTTGGTCATTATGTACATGAGTTTGTAAAAATAAATTATTTTCGTGGTGTTCTTATGTTGTTTTTCGACCATGATCAATTTTAATGGTATTTACTATATGTTAGGTTATTCATGTTCAAAATATAGAATTTTTAGGTTATGTTTAATATTTATTTGTTAATTTGTTCTTTAATGTACCAGATCTTTTGTTAAGGAGCATGTATATTGAAAAACAAAAGTTTTCATATTACTACTAAATGAATTCTTGATCATGATAATTTTTATTGTGATGAAATAGGTGGTATGTTGTTCATGTTCAAAATCTATAATTTTTAGGTTAAATTTTTTATGATTTCTTTAATTTATTATATGAATTGCCTAATTACTCAATGCACGAATTAATTATCAATAGAAGTAAGATTATGTTTAATATACTTAATTTAAAATTGCATGTCAATAAGTATATTATGTATAATATTAATTATTTGATTATTCTGATTTATGTCCATTTATGAGATATGAATTATTGATGCATGCATAACATTTTTCACAAGTCATTAAGATAATCTTTCATGTTAGGATTGACGCGCTGGACTTAAATATTGATCATATATCCATTATTTTCATCAAGTCAAGGTTAAGGTGGGGAAGTTACCGTTACCGTTATCCTTATTTTATATTCTATACAATATTCATGTGTTTATGACATACATGAGAATGAGAATGAAATGGGTTAAGGTCAAGAGGAGGCCTTTGATCGGGGTCAAGAGGAGGCCCTATGAAAAGTTACGGTCAAGAGGAGACCGTGTGAAAGAAAATGTATTCTTAGGGTCAAGAGGAGGCCCTAGGATCAAAGTTATTATATGTGTACTTCTCCCACTGAGTAGTGGTACTCATCCCTATAATTTTAATATTTTCAGGAAATGATTCGGTCGATTCGAGGTATTGGTGGTGATGGTCACGAAGAGAATTTATCATATTTAAATTATTATTTTTAGTTTATGAACTTTTCGTTGTTCTTTTTGGAATGTGAGACTTAATCAATTTTTTTTATTTAAGACTTCTGGTGATCGTTGTTTTCACCAAATAAATCCTGTAAAATGCTATAACTTAGATTAGTATAGCAAACAGTTATCGAACACAGGGAACACATATTTTAACATTAAATTCCTACTAATCTATGGGGTTGGTTAGCGACCATACAATTTTTTGGATTTTCTAATTCTTAAAACAAGAAAGTAAAAGCAAGAATAAATATGCGAATAAACGTATGCAAAAAAATGGGTCGAGCAAGATGATTCACACACACACAATCGTTCATCGACACTAAAGATAAATTAATCCATATAAATCAATCAGTTGTAGGACGCCGTAATTAAACTGACACATCCCCTATTCTCCCTTAATTATTCGATAGTCGCCATGGTGGGCATTGAAACGACTACTTCTCTAAATTAGATGCAACCTACGTTGGTGGACAATCAATAGATTTAACACCTAATCAGCTTTAAGAACTAAGGGAACCCGATTTAGTAGCCTACTCGTATGGTGGGCATCTAATAGTCTTTTACCAAATTTAATCCTATTGTTCTTAGAACAATTGTGCTACTTATTTAGCCTAATCCCATGAGAAACGATGGAAGTACTAAATTAGCTATGGATTAAACTAACCTAGGGTGATCAAGCCTAAATTAACTAATCCAATTAGTTAACCAAGATTAATTTGAAACCCTAAGTGATTAATTACTAAATCTAAGTCTCACGAATTCATTAAAGTGTGTGTTTCACATCTCACCGGCCCTTAAAATTTAGCTACTCATACGAGTCCGACTGGGCAGGCGGACTATAAAATTGGGCAAAATGCAAGACATGCTGAAATTCGTAAATTAAATGCACTAAAATAAAAACAATTCTACAAACTGATTTAAAACACGAATACAAACAAAATTAAAACTAAAAGATCAGAAGATACTAATATGAAGAATCCAAATCATCTAAATGATAAGCACAATCGAAATCTCCAAGGCTAAACTAAGAAACGAAAGTAAAATAGTGTTTGTGTTGGTCCCGAGATAAACGTTCAGGTGTAGAGGGGGGGGGTGAATACACCTGAAAACAATTTCTCAACTTAAAAACGTGAACAGGTTCAGTAGACCAAATAAGCTGTTCTGAATCGCGTGGCAGAGTGACTGACTTCACTGAGGTCTGCTAGCTGACTAAGGTCAGAATTCAGTACCGTTCAGCAGAAGTTCAGTATAGTGCGGAAATGTGTAGGCCCAAATTCAGTTGAGATAGAAAACGTTTTTAAGAAAACAATTTCAGTATATTGGTGCAATCTGTTAAGCTTAGCTGAAACTCAGTTGAATGATTTTGAAATATATTTTCAGTATGAACAGTAATCAATGCAACAGTAAAAACACAGAACACAAGCAATTTTAAAGTGGTTCGAATCCAATAATCCTACGTCCACTGTCCCGAAAAGATCAGGAGGCTATTTTATTATACTGAGTTAGTCTCAGTCGATTTGTGCACTGGACAAACACTGGTCTTGAGATTTATACTAAGCAAGTCTCAGTTTACAAGATATCAAACTAAAGTGTTTGACAAACTCTCCAACTATGAAGGAGTCCTGTACAATAAGGATCAGTTCAAAGATGAACTCCTTCCTCTAAGCTGTAGATACAGTCTGCTGAGCTTAGGTTAGAAGGAAAGGGAACGAGAAAGGTGGCTTCTAGAGCGACGAACAATTAAGTATGGACATTGGGTTCGTATTCAGTCGCTTGGATACTAGAGGCTTTATGATCTGATTCAGCTTGGTTCCCTATGAGCAAGTACTTTCGCTGGAGATTACTCTATGAAGTTCTTGCGGAAAGCTTAAGTCGTTTCTGAGTTGCTCGTGAATGCTCGTGTGTTCTTCGTTTTTTAGGTGAGCTTCAATTTGAAATCTTCCCTCTATTTATAGAGCAGAGACATGGATAGATCCGTTGGAGACGATGACCCATGTGTCTCTCTCTTTTGGGTAGCTAACGACTCTTTCAAAGTATGGTGGCAGAGTCCTTTCCCTCCATTTCTGGAAAGTTATTGACTTGCAGCTTTAATCAGAAAGTAGACAGCTGGCCGCTCGTCATTGGTAGGCTGAAGAAAGTAGGTGAGACAAACAGACTTCAAGGTGGATCTGAAGCTGACTTCTCTATACCTCGTATGACTCTGCTGATTTGACTTATGAGATTTCCTGACAGTCAGAAGACTGTCTAGCCGTTGTTGAGTCTGATCTATGTTCAGTAGCATACTCCTGCTGAGTTCAGCTCTACTGAAGATCAACTCTGAGTTCAATGAACTACTCCTGCTGAGTTCAGTTCCACTGACTCCTTTCGATATCTTGCTCCCGCCGAGTCCAAGATATCGAGTCTTCTTCTTCTGGTACTGAGGCTGATAGTCTGCTGAAGAACTAGCAGACAGAACTGAGCGCCTGAACCATATTGAAGAGTGTCTACTGAGTCTGAAACTCTCAGAGACAGAACAAACAATTACAACAGAATGGTTCATCAGTCAAAGTAGGGTTTTGGGATCTTCAAATCTACTGAGCACTAGGCTACTGAGTTATCTCCCAACAATTTGTGGAGCTACTGAATCATCTCCCAATAGTTTGTGTCTCCAAATCCGAACTAGAACGAAATGAATAAATCTCAACTCTCGGCTGTTCTCGTCTCTCTCTCTCTGATCGCGTCTCCAAGGGGTGTTAAGATAATGATTTTCGTTCGTCCCTCTCATATATATATATATATATATATATATGGCAGCTCATTTTCCTTGTAGAATTAGGCTTTTATATCCGATATGGAAATATATTAATTAGATAAATCATATCCAATTATTTCCATATCTTTTATTTTCCTTATCCTCCACCTTCCTTCTACAAATTTCATCCAAAAATCAATCTCTTAATTCCCAAATCGCGTTCGCCACCTCATCATCTCGTCATCGCCACATCAGCACTAAAATCTGCAAGACAGCATAGAAAACACGGTCCAACTGCCCAGGTGGGCGCCAAAACAGACAGAATTTGCATAGTATGAATTAGACTCAGCAAACCTCCTTACACTTGAACTATACTTGCCCTCAAGTATAAGGAACACAATAAAATATGTACTATTCAAATTCAGTCAACCCCCAAGACTCTAAAAAAAAAAACACAGGACGAAAATAAGACAAGAAAAGACAAGAAAAAGGCAAAGACTCGGAACAAGCAAGAACAAGACAAGAAGCAATACAAATCATATCCATAATCTCCGCACTCAAACAACTAGCCCAAACATGCCAAACCGTGAAAATATGAGTCTCAACAAACAAGTAGAGTTGCAAATTTTAGACAAGGCACAGAATTATCAACTTGCTCAAAAACCTAAGCAAAAGTGGATCATCCTCACGGTTCACTCAACACTCTCTAATCTAGGTCCGGTCAAGCCACTTAAAGAACATAGTCCACTCTATCACGATAAAAGATTGTCACTACTGCAACATCAAGGATGTCTTTCTCTTTTGGTTGTAATGGGACTTAGTACTTAGAAACATTTTTGTTGGTAAGGGTCCTAGGGGTTAAGGGTCCTAGGGGTTTTAAGCTCCAAGAAATGTAGATCAATGTCATGCATATCATACTTGCTTAAAATGAGATAATCAAGAATAGATAAATAACACCCACCACTAAAGAATTACACATCAAATGCTACTAATATAATCACAAGTACCCTTCACACAGTCTGATTTTCCACGTTTTTCTGTTTTTTCAGGATTTTTTTTGGGTGTGGATCAGCACTGTTCACCACTGTTCACTATTCACAAAAATCTAGGTACACATACGAACTGACCTTAGATACTGTTATTCATACACAATTCCGGCCAACAATTTTTTCATAGCATGCAAACTAGGTAGGCAAATAATATATAATAAGATCAATCTCACTAAAGCGTGTAAAACATGCAATGACATGGGAAAAGAGAAAGCTAAAAGGGACTCGGCTAAAATGTTCTGACTAAATCAAAAGATCGATCAAGGCTCAAATGTGTTCACTAGGGGATAATGTAAGGTAGCAAAGTATTGTCGCGGCCAAATGGTTTAATCCCTAGTACCTCCTATCACGTATCACAAGTGACTCACCTTTATCTCAACTTCGTGAACAAACACTCTCAATGAAATTAGTAGGAAGTGTCCTACTTTAAAGGCTCAAGTCTAATATACGGAGTGTGTGTAAAATTTTGATCCACAATTTACTTATTATTCGTCATTCCAAATTACATACAAATGTGCACCAAGTCCTACTCTTCACAACAACTAACATGCTTGCATATTGAAACATAAAGCACAAATCAAACATCCTTAAACAAAGAACAAGAGTTCATAAAAAACATCAAATTTTGGCATGCTTCGACGACACAAAAGAAAGGACGACACAAAGTGAAACGAAGTAAAGACCTCCCTCCTTACACTTAAACCCTTGTGTGCCCTCACACAAGAAAAGAGAAACAAGGATGGAGAAACATGACAAAAACACCAAACAAAAACAAGAACGACCCTCCTTACACTTGATCTTTACCGAAGAGCAAGTGAAGACAAAATAAACACATAAAACATGAAAATAAAAACACAAACACAACAAAAACATCAAAGAAAAAACAAGGGAATAATGGCATCACCTGACGCCCCGAAGCGGCACTCGAGACAAAATTGTCTGCTCCAACATATCAAACCACTGCCGAAGGGCTGCAAGCTCACCACACAATTAAATCCTCTAAGATCTTTCCTCCTTACACTTAAGTCCTCAAAAACCTAATTAGCCAAGATCTGGAAAAAAACAACACAAAAACAAAGACCAAACAATGATAAAATCAATGGAAATAAACAAAAATAAACTCGGGTTGCCTCCCGGTAGCACCTCTGTTTAAAGTCTTTGGCCAAACTATCTCTTAAGGGGTCAATTTTGGGGAGGTATGTATAGTGGAGTCTCATCCACTACCTTGAATGCCCAATGCAATTTCTTCCCACAGTCTTTATACCACATGGAATCATCATAGTCATCTCTCCAAAACTCTTTCTCACACTTGGTTGATGGCCTATCCAGTTGCCAAAAGTTGGAAGTCTGCTCCTTTGCTGCCCTTTGCTTGTCTCTTTCAGGTTGGGACTTCAGCTTTGAAATGCATGGCTGATCATCAGAAGATAACAGTCTGCTGTAAACGCTCTGTCTGGGCAAGTGAAGCACATGTTGTCCAGAGGCAGAATAACAAGCTTTATCTGGTGGTTTCCCTTTAAATGGTAAAATTCTTACAAAATCCGTCTGCTTGGGCAAGTGAGCGATACTGCCGACAGTAGCAGTTTCGGGTGATTCATAAAGTGTTGGGTTATGATTTAGTGATTGATTAGATCATCACTTAGAGGGTACTTTGTATTATCATCAGTAGTTCTTGTATTAGGACTTGCTTATTTCGGTAATGGGGGAAATCATAGTGATTTCTGCTATGGAATTGAAGATCTCAAAACCTGTCTCGTACCCTTAGTGTGTTGTCATTCGAACTAGATGATGTAATAGGCTAGACTGTTCTTATTTTCGTTATCTGTTTTTGTCTAAGTCCTCTAAGGGGTATTTGTTGGTCTGAACTTCAGTAGGAAGTTAAATTCCAAAACCCCACGTCATCAGCATGTAAGAGCTCGTGTTCTCAAGTCTCCAGCTGACCCTCATCAGTAGACGATTTCTCATCAGCTGACCTCCAGTAAAGAACATAGTACAAAGCTCAGTACCTTCAGAGTCATCACCTGACTGCACTCAGTAGAAGAACTATTTCAGCCGACTCTGACGAAGAATACAGTATGATCGACCTAGATCTACTATATTCGACAGGAAACGACCTAACTTTTAATGACATTCGAAGTCAGCAGAAGATCATACGAGGATGAGTGAGAGTCAACTCAAATGAAGACTATTGTCTGACAAGTCTCACCTACCACAAACCTCGACCAATGAGAAGCGGTCTAAGCCTTACCTGATCTGACCAACTAAAGATGCTCTCATGCACAGTGACCAACTACTCTGCAACACTATTTCGAACTTATGGCCGTTTTCCTTGGACGTTCGTGACACGTAGCATCGTCTTCTCCAACGGACAAATGCCTGGGTAACGACTATAAATAGAGAAGCCTTTCCGAGCTCAACGCACGAGATATCAAAGGGATTACACGCTCAAGCATTCAAACCCTCTAGCGCATTCACGAAGATCTAGCGAAGAACTTGCCTAGTTGAATATCTTTAGTTCTTCTCTCTAGAGTTTTCTTTAGATTCCTGTTCTGTATCTAAGTTCCACTGTTATATCCATAGCTTAGAATCTTCGAAGGAGTTCACTTTTGTGACTGTTCTTATTGTAAGAACTCCTTCATAGTTGGAGAAAACCCCCTCCCCTTCAAACTTCAGTTTGATTTGTAAAGTCGCTAAGGCTTATAACTTAGAAGGGTCTGTCCAGCGCACAAATACCTTGCTGAGGCTTGCTCAGATTAATCAACAAGACCTCTTGTTCAGTAGGACTGTGGACGTAGGATCTTGCGTATCCGAACCACGTTAAAAATTGCTTGTGTTATTTACTGTTTTATTGCGTCGTTCTCAAACTGTTTTACAAACTCATACCTTGCATAAAACGTATTTAAAAGTGCACTAGCCAAAACTGTTTTGGTTTGCGAAAACACATTTTCAAATCGAGACGAAGTCTATTCGGGCCCTACACTTATCCGCACTAACTCTCCGCCTGAGGCTTTAATACTGACAAAAGTCAGTAGAAGAAACTCAGTAGTTGAGTCACTCTGAGCCGCTATCAGAAGGTTACTATTTGTCACTGTTCATCAGTTGCAACCTACAGCTTAGCTGTCCTTCGCGTTTGAGAAAATAAACTTGTAGTCAGGTGTATTCACCCCCCCCCCCCTCTATACCTGACACTCGTCTCCGGACCAACATAGAGTGCCATGATGCTCTCCTTAATCTCTTCATCCCTATTGTCTTTGGCATCCAAATAAGCAAATCCATGCGTGAGAGTGAGTTCCATCTTATCCAACAACAAATGCGTCTCAAGATATTCTTGGACAAAGCTCTCAATTGCGTCAGTAGAAAGGGCAACTTTATTCTTATGATCATTAGGTTTCTTAAGTGCATTCGTAATGTAATGAACATAAATCTCATTATGGTACTTAACACTTATGGAAACTTCATCAACATCAATCACTGCCCTAACAGTCAAAAATGGTATTCCTAACAAAACACCCGCAGTACCCTCAACTTGCCCATCATTGGTATCTATAACATAGAAATCAGCAGGATAGACAAAATTATTGATTCTGACTAGGATGTTCACTAGTAAACCTATCGGAGCAATGCATGGCCTGTCAACAAATTGTATAATCACCTTAGTAGCCACGAAATTCACTCCAGTTAATTGATTATACGCAGAAAGTGGCATAACATTGATAGATGCGCCCAAATCACACATAGCTTACTTAACCATCATATTACCCATAAGACAAGGTAAAGTAAACATACATGGGTCCACGCACTTGGCGGACATCATCTTTTGGATGATAGTCGATACCGAAGTATCCATCACCACCTTCCTAGACTGTTGGATGTTACCCGCTATAAAGTCTTTGACAAATTTTCCAAATTGGGGAATCTTCATGGCTTCGAGGAAAGGTATATTGATTTCCAGCTTTCAAAATAGCTTCACATAATCCATGTAGTCCTTGTTCGGTGTCCGTTTCCTCTCCAATGCCTTTGGAAATGGCGGAGGTATGATAGTTTAAGGCTCTGTCTGGGCAGTTCGACCCTCCCTGTCAGTCTGCTCTTCTACTTTAGCATTCTGCCTTGATACAAATTCTGTCAAAGTGCTCGGCTTGGCTAGCCCGTCGGTCAGTACTGCTTCAGATTGATTCTGTTGAGGGATCGCCTTCGGTGTTGGTTCGGGCAACTCATTTCCACTCCTTAACATGATGTGACTGCAATTGTGGGAGTTCGAATTAGACAGGGTTTGAGAAGGTATTTTCTTTGGCTTCCTTTCATCTCACTAAGCGAAGTGGTTAACTTAGACATTTGTGTGGTCAGATTTTCCAAGATATTTTGTAGCTCCCACTTCAATTGTTGCATCTCTCTTTTCATGTCTTGGATCTCCTAATGATTTGAAGTTATTTCCTTCTGCATTTGCATCTGATATACAATGGTATCTTTTTTAGAAGCAATCATCTCACACATCAATTCTTCAAGCATAGAGGATCCCTGGTCGGCTTGGCCAGGCGAAGGCACGACTGACATTTTTGGCTTGAAGGTCATTTGATGTGAAACTCTACAGGGTTGCTTGTGCTCTCCATCAGGTTCATGCTCGAACCCATCCTTTTGCCCAGATTCTAACTGAAGGGTCTACTTGGTCATGCCGGCGCACACTTCAGATAGGAGCATATAGGTTGCAATCGATGTCTCCTCTTTGACTTCCTCTTTACCTACTAATTTGACTTACATTAGCCATAGCATTCGGATTGGGCTGGACTTGCGACGGTAACTGCCCTTGAATTGCCTTCATCTCTTGAATTGAAGAATTCAACTTGGAAATCTACTTGGATAAATTCTCGAAGGTGCTTTGATGATCCCTCTTGGACTGATTTATCTCTTCTTGCATCTGATATTGGTAGTTAATAACATCCTTTTGAGAATTTATCATATCTACCATCATTCTCTCCAGCGAACTGTTTTGGTCGGCTTGGCCAGACGGCTGACTCTGTTGCGGAAATTGCCTTTGATGTGGAGACTTGTAGGACTATTGATATCCTTGTTGCTGTGGCGATTGGAACTGCTGGGGTTGATTCATCCGTGGCTAGAACGATTGGGATGAAGGATTCCTCATCTGGTGTGGCATTTGCACTTCTTGTCTCCATCGTTGGTCCATGTAACCCCTTTGTTGTCCGTTCCAATTACTAGCTACATTAGCTTCTTCTCCCGGATATTGTAAGGATGTATGTCCCTTCACTCCACAAGCACCACATATGTGATTTGCAATCGATGAACTTGAAGTAGAAGAAGTTTGCTTCAACAATTAATCCAACTTGTCTTCTAGCTTGCTGATCTGTTCTTCCACCTTTGTGTCAACTTTGTCCATAAAGTCTGAATGGGACCAATTGACGGACTTCCTCGTAGCTCTCGGTCCTTTGTATTGTGAGGTGGATTATGTAAGTCCTTCAATGATATTCCTTGAATCTTCATGGAGACTTGTGTGGAAGTTCCCTTTTAGGCCCGTAGCAACCATAGCCTTTGCTTCATCGTTCATGCCTTGGTAGAAAATCTGTAGGAATTATACATCTCAATATCCATGGTTTGGGCAACTATCGATGAGCTGCCCAAATCTCTCCTAATATGTGCCGAAACTCTCATCAAGCTCTTGAAGAATGCCGAATATCTGCTTCTTGAGTGCGTTCGTCCTTGATTGAGGGAAGTATTTCTTCAAAAAGGTTGTGCACATTTGGGAAAATGGATCATGTGGAAATTGAATTCGACCGAAGACTTGAGAACCATGTCTGAGATCCATCTTGAAGTATGAAAGGAAACGCCTTGAGCTTGAATGCGTCCAAATTTCCTTGTCTGTGTAGATTACACACTTGATTGAATTGCTTAAGGAAAGAGTTAGGGTTCTCATTCGCTTTTTCGTAGAACTTTGGCATTGAAGCATCCATATTGAGCTTTACATCAATCTGCTCATTTGTAGTAATCTGGATTGGACCGGGTAGGTTCTCGCCCATGTCGAACGATCCAGTATTCATCCTCAAAGGTGGATTATTCGCATCACCCATCTCTCCTTCTTCAAAATCTGATCTGCTTCCTTCATAAAAGTGCTCTGCTTGGCTTCTGTTTCGCTGGTTCTGTCACTAGCTTCTGTTCTGTCCTCCGTCTGGGCAGTTGAAGTAGTTGCTGCCTACGACAGAACTTGTTGCTTTTGTAGCTTTGTCGCCTTCCTATTCCTCTTTCCAGTTTTTTCAATTTCCGGATCAAAGTGTAGAAAAGGGCGGGAAGACCTGCTCATGCCACATTTAAAAAGCACAAAAGATCAATAGAAAAATCAGCTAAAAATAGTACCATTCCCCGGCAACCGCGCCAATTTGGTGATAATTGTTTTCACCAAATCAATCCTGCAAAATGCTATAACTTAGATTAGTATAGCAAACAGGTATCGAACACAGAGAATGAAGATTTTAACATTAAATTCCTACTAATCTATGGGGTTGGTTAGCGACCATGCAATTTTTTGGGATTTCTAATTCCTAAAACAATTAAAAAGCAGGAATATATATGCGAATAAACATATGCAAAGAAATGGGTCGAGCAAGATTATTCACACACACACACAATCGATCATCGACACTAAGAATAAATTAATCCATATAAATCAATCAGTTGTAGGACGCCGTAATTAAACTGATACATCCCTTATTCCCCTTAATTATTCGATAGTCACCATGATGGACATTGAAACAACTACTTCTCTAAATTAGTTGCAACCTACGTTGGTGGACAATCAATAGATTTAACACCTAATCAGCTTTAATAACTTGTAATTAAAATTTGTTATAGTTGTATCATATTAGAATTTAAAATATCAATTCTCCAACTTAGTACTTACTAGAATTTGGAAAGACATTTAAAAGTGGTGATACGTTTTCAAAGGCAAATTCGTTATAATTCGTGACTTTGGAATGGAAATCGATGCCTCGTTGACGAAATATGAATATTTAGAATTTGAATATGTAACTTGTAAACGGCAAAAGATCACTAGCCCATTTATGGTGGATCACTTGATGGCCCACCAATCACGCGTCGCCACGCGTGTATTGGTGGGCCACTCTTTTATAACTCAAATATTTTTAAAATACTAACATGACCCACCAATGCACGCGTGGCGTCGCGTGATTGGTGGGCCACTGAGTGGTCCTTCATAAATGAGCCAGAAGATCCGCTTTGCTTGTAAACCCCTAATAAAACCACCAAATTAGTACTCCCTCCATCCCATTAGTAGTGTCCCATTCCTTTTCGGTACGATTATTAAGAAAATGATGTTTTGTGGTGTGTATTGTTTTATTTTTGAGTGGTTGATTTTTGTCCACAGATTTCTTACCTATTTTAGAAATAAGACACTTTTAATGGGACAACAAAAAAAGGGAAATAAGACACTACTAATGAGACGGGGGAGGGAGTATATCAAATGCCAAAATTGACAGCTAGAAATTAGGATATTGATATCACTGATTATACAATTTGAACGACAGAGATGAAGATAGAATATTTCTTTTCAGAGAAGTTAAAATTATAGGAAATTGAAGCTAAGGCACAGCCTGTGGCAGCTAGGCGGTCTGCTTCACGCATTTCTAGTAAAGATTTAGGGAATATTTGCTCTTCATTTAATTTATAGTATTCATTTTCTGAAACATTTACTGCAAATGGATTAGGATTCTCTACCGCCACCCCGCATCTTCAACGTACATGTCCCAGAACTTGACGTGCTATTTCAAAGCAAAACTGCATTTTTTTTATAACGAGGGCAACTCGTAGCCGTTATTGAAATGCGTATTGGATAAATTTTATTTCTTTATTTTAGTCTACAAACAACGCAGAAGGGTTCAACCACCCTAAGTTAATCATAAGTGACAGACTCCTACATAACGGTCTTGATGACTTTTAAACTCATGACCTTCCGGCCACAGATTACCCACGTCATGCCACCCAAGGGACACAAAACCACATTTAATTTATCACAATGTTATACTAGAACGTTAGGGAGCAATGGTATTGGTAGATAGAAACCATATTAATATTTTATACATTAATAACTTTTATAAGATAACATTATTTTTTTCTACCTTTAGATCAGTTTATATTAATTCGATAATATATAAAAATTAGGTATTTAAAAAAAAAAGAATCTACATAAAATATATATATATATATATAGAGTGGATTATGTGAGAATATGCATTTAACGTTAAAACTGCGAACCATTCATAATCCTTATATAATTTATGTATAATTATTATATATTTTATGCAAAAAATATATATTTTACATTATATATATTTTATGTAAAAGGGTAAAAGTGTAAGATTATAAATTTTTTTACATAAAATATATAACGATTATGCATAAAGTATATAAAAATTATGCATGATTCGTAGTTCTCACGTTAAGTATGAGTTCTCACCAAATCCACACCTTATATATATATATATGAGTATGGATCTAGTGGGAAGACATAATTATGTAGGAAGGTAGAAAATATGCATATTCCCTATATGTTTTATGCATATTTCTTAATTTTTTATGCATACATTTTGTAGTTTTTACATTTTTGCCCTTATGTATAAAACATATAAGGAATATGCAAAAAGAATATTCCAAAACATATTCAATCTAAACCATCAAAAATTGAAATAAAGGGTGTAGATTTCTTCTTATTTCTTATTTTAAGGAGACTTCTCATATGATCCATTCCATATATATATATATATATATATGGTGCATCAATATCAGTGATTCTTTAGAATTATCAATAACTAAGACAATTTAGCAAAATATGCTTCCATTTGGTGGTCTGTTTTTTCTCTACTTAATTTTATTTGGATCTCGTCTCTATTTTTTCTTATTATTTCTGAATAATTAATCAATATCAATAAATTTATTTATTATTCCATAATAATTAAATACAATTAATTATATTTGTACTGATGATTATTATTCATTAAGGTTTAACTCATTGAATGGATATTTTTTTTTGCACTTCTTAAATAAATGTTTATGATTTTTTAATAATCAAAATAACAAATTATTATTTATTGATACTAAAGTAACTTTCCATTCTAATAAACATGTCTATCATTCGGCTGTAACCTCTTTAAATTCATTTATCAGAATTCGATTTTATTAAATTTCAAGAAACCTTTCAAAATAAATAAATACTGCTAATTTAACGATTAATTATTATTTCGGTCAATTGCAATGTAATGGTTCTACTTCGGGGGTTTAGTAGTTCAAACTTATTAATACGTGCTGAAAATTGTTGATTTGAGAATTTATAAGTATTTAGAAAGAAATATTGAAGCTACTAAAAGTGGTGAAAATATTATTTGAAAATGCTGGTCATATGAGTAGATTATTTTCACTTTTTGAATGAAATAGCGGTTTTATCCTATATGTTATTATATAATTATAATTTATAATAAATCAATAAAATTGATAAGTTGTTGCTATTTAATGTTTTTTTTTTAAATTATTAGCTCAATATGATAAAATATAAGATTAATATATATATATTAAATAAAATATTTGGTTATATATTACTATTTAATTTATGTTAAAACATAATAATTGTTAATTAATTATGAAACTATAATTAAATTTTATAGATAAATTGTTTTGGGAATTAAATAAATATTTTAAGAATAAATTTATCAGATAATTTTTTTATAAGCTGTAAGGTGGGGTGAAATATTTTGTAAATATGAGGCCGTAGAGGGGGTTACATTTGAGCAGGATTATTGACGAAGCGTACTCTTTTATTTATCTCATCACCATACACGATACATGACACGACCAAAGTCAACTGAAGTACGAAATTAGCGAACAACTTATCAAAGTAATCAAACTGAAAGCGGAATAAACATAAGTCCCACCACTCCAAGAAACAAACTAGTTAATTAAATAAGACCCTTTTCTTTCAATGATTCAATCGCGCCATCAAACATTTCCTCCAATCCATTCTCGCACTTGAATCCAATGGCTTCAAATTTCTTCATCGACAGCCCAGAGAATTTAACCGCCACCGCATCTTTCCACGACCTACATTCCAAAAATCCAAGTTAATTTATTATTACTAATTTGAGAAGAAAAATATAAAAGTTATTACTATTAATTAAATAATTACTCTGGAGATGGCATCTTGTATTGGGGATATCTTTTGGAGAGGAAATCACAGAGCTCTTCGATCTTGAATTCAGGCCCTCCCAAAATGTATCTTCCTTTGGCCTCCGGATGCTCGAGCAGATGGATCTGTGCTCGAGCAACGTCGTCCACGTGGACTAAACTCGTGTCCTTTAGATGCTTGTAATGTGCCTCATCGCCTGCGCATATTTAATTCGTGTTTCATCTTCTATTCTAATTTATTATATAAATAAAGTTGACTTGCATATGAATGATACGATAATAGAAGATGTACCGAGAATTAATCCCATGGAGACGTAAACAGAATCCGGAAAATTAGGGCAAATAAAAGGGCCGTTAATCCAAGTCGGAAGCACAGAAACAAGGTCTATTCCGAGCTTCTCAGCCACATCTATGGCTGCTTTCTCCGTCAGCGTTTTTGTGACGATGTACGGTCCTCCGAACACCTTCAGGCTTCGGATGAGATCGACGTCCGTCCAAGACTTCTCGTCGATGATGCTGTCGGGATTTGGAGTGGAGCAGAATGCGGCGGAGGAGATGCTGGATGTGTAGACGACGCGGCGGACTGTTTTGCAGTCGGCGCAGGCTTGCAGAATGCCTTGCAACGCGGTGGTGACTCGTTTGAGCTTCACTTCTTCGGTCTCTTTCTCCCCGAAATCGAGCGGGTGAGCCGTGTGGAATACGCCGCCGCATCCTTCTATCGCCGGGATGAACGTCTCCGGCTTGTCGAGGTCAGCGTTGAAGATGTGGAGGCGCTCCGCGGCGCCGGGGAGGTTGGTGATGTAGCAAATGTCCCTTTTACCCTCTGTTTCGATAATATCACATGTTGATCAGTAGTTCATGTATCAAGCCTTACTGTGGCTTACAT
The DNA here is from genome assembly GCA_028984105.1 of Lavandula angustifolia. Classification (NCBI taxonomy): domain Eukaryota; kingdom Viridiplantae; phylum Streptophyta; class Magnoliopsida; order Lamiales; family Lamiaceae; genus Lavandula; species Lavandula angustifolia. Next base: position 16,543,507 of record CM054822.1, read on the forward strand.
GTTGATCAGTAGTTAAATGACGATTAATTTAGTAATATAATACTAACCCGGATCAAGCCTTACTGTGGCGTTGACGGAGTAGCCGTCTTCGAGGAGCCTCTTGATCATCCATGATCCAAGATAACCAGTCCCTCCAGTTACACAAACTTTCTTTTCGTTTTCTTTCACCATCTTTTCTCTCTCTAACTCTCTTTTTAAGTGTGTCGCAAAGGAAGTCATGCATATCTACTTAAATAATGACACGACGAGGGCTATTCATGTCTTTTACTCTTTCATCAAGAGAGAAAATAATCCAATAATTAATTAGAATTAATTTAAAAATAATTTTTGTTTATTAATTAGTCATGTGCAAAAGCATAAAGCCATATTTAAAATGAGTAGGAGGGAGTACATATTAGCAATAATTACATCGTACTAAGAGGTTCGTTAGTAACTGCCAATTGTGTGAAGTCAACTAATAATTTATTTGATCCAATAGTTCAACAAAGCATCAATCCTCCGAATAAAGTTAGAGAAGTATATCAATAAACTTCAGTGACAATCTTTGAATAATTAAGATATGTGAATACAGATCTAGATCTTGGCACTACACATATATTGAATGAATCACAATCTAATTAAAATATTCAAATGGAAATTGAGGACTTTATGGGTTAATTACTTTCAAAACTATGGTACCGATAGTAGAGAATAATTGAGTAGGCGAAAGAATGAAGTATTATATTACTTGACCAGTCACTGATTGTATGTTTTTATCGACTCAATTGTCATCATAGTCTTCTCACGAAAAATATTCTAAAAAAATAGTCTTTTCTAAAAGAGATTAATCTACCGTGGAATGACTTCGTCTAAGGTTTTAGAATCTAAATCATTAGTGAAAAATAAGGAAAACATGAAAATTGATAAAGAAAAAACAAAAATAAGAAAAATAATGACGATTGTATGTGGAGTCGACCCACATGAGTTTTATCTTTCTAATATAATTGTCAAACCAATCTTGACATATAGACAGCTCTCTATATCGAAATTATTAGGATTATTTTTTTACATGACATTTTTCTTTCCTCTATTTAAATTTTAGAATAATATTTATCCATTTATTTTCTTCATAACTTTATTTTTTTGTTATACCACAAACCGCAAACCACCTTCTTTTAACAATCGAGTTGTCATAAATTTTTATATACGATATTTATGTCCACATATCTCTTAAAATTTTGATGGCACCGTCAATATAAATATTGTGATTACATAACTCAAATTAAAAAAACATGAAGTATGCATAATTCTTTAATCATTTTATGAATTGAAAAAGGATATCATAATCAATCATTTATCTAATCCAAATTTCCACTTAATTACAATATTTGGAAATAAAATAAAACTCAAAAGACATTTCAATAATATTTCATATCTTTTGGAAACTTTTATATTTTGATAGTTCTATAGCCTGTTTAGCGTGGGGATATGTAATAAATTCAGAAATTAATAAATAAAGAAGAATTGTCATAATGAAATTATTAATAACAATGGTACAATTTACACGTGATAAAATAATCTTAAAAAGGAAAGATATTATATTAAATGAAATAAAATAACTTCCATTTAACTATATATATGGTGTAGATCAGATTAACTTGAGAATTATATTTTGTAGAAAGAATTTATTTGACAATTAGTTTGTTTGTTTTTTTTTCTTTTTTATAGAAAATTAGTTTAAGAATTTAGAAAAGATTTGGGATGTATATCTTGTTATGAGATTAGTTTGGCAATTCTTCTTTCTTATTTATGAATGCAGTCAAATTTCAAATGAAAAAAAGGCAAATAATTACTCCCTCCGTCCCATAGAAAATGTCTCCTTTCTATGGGGTACGGAGATTAATAAACTTGTATTGTGTGGTGTATATTGTTTGATTTTTGGACGGTTAATTTTAGGCCACACATTCTTTTCTTTTTTTTTGGAAATAGGACACTTTCTATGGGACGAAGGGAGTATTTATTTGTGAGAATCATCAAAATCCAAAATTCTATAATTTAAGCCCAATAAAGGCTCAGTCCAAAGTTCAACTTCTTCCTCCAGTTTGAGTTATTTGCAAAAAATAATCTGCCAATTCAAAATCTCAAGCGAAACATCGAGGATGTAGATACCCTACGACAATATTTCGGCAGCCAGAGGGTCGATCGATCCTATTGACCCCTCTAAATTTGTTGGTGGTTCAAGCACAACTTGCTTGCAATCAAATAAAAAAAGTAGGAATTACGGTATATTTACGTTCCATATATACGATACTCTATGACTGGTCGATATATAGGAATTAATTCGTTCTTGTATCTAGATTGAGTTCGTGACTACTGTGTGATTATTTGAGCCGATCACTTTTTGTTGGGAATGAGATTCAGCATGATAAGATTTGAAGATCCCAAAACCACTAGCTGAGTGCAACCTTATAATGCAATAGTTTAGTTGAGTTCAGCATGTTAGGAACTTAGTAGACTAGATAGTATTCAGTAGCTGATAGGCTCAGTAGAAGTTATCTTCTCAGCCCGCCGGACTCAGCACTGAAGACTCAATATTGTTGCTCAGAACCTACTGAATATATAAAGGAATCGGTCAACAAGCTGATCTTCTTAGAAGAATGTCAGTAGAGAACAACTCAGTATAAAGTATCAGAGAATTCAGAGGAAGTCCACTCAACATCTACTTTAGAGTTTTGAACAAGCATCACCTAACATTCAACATCGACCAATGAGGAGCTGCCAGCACTGTACTTGCACTGACACAAAATTGCCCTCAAGACTAAAAAAAAAAGAATCTCTACAATAACGTTCGAATTTGATATGGCCGTTTTCCTTGTCGTGTTTTGGCACGTGGCTAGGTCTCCTCCAACGGATCTTTTCACGAGTCACAACTATAAATAGAGATCGATCTTCAAGCGATGAAGACATCGGGAACTCAAAGACACTCAAGCATTCAAGCTCTAGTGAACTTAAAGCAAACTTAGCGAAGAACTCACAACTCAGATCAGACCTTCTTAGTTCTTCTCTCTAGAGATCATCTAGTTCCCCTTTCTCTATTCTAAGCTTATCCTTGTTAGATCAAACGTTTAGAAAAACCGAATGAGTTCATATTCTGTTGAACTGTTCTTATTGTAAGAACTCCTTTTAGTTGGAGAAATTCAAACCTTGTGTTTAAAAATTGTAAAGTCATTACGACTATAAGTAGAGTATCTGTCCAGTGTGCCAATCGACTGAGACTTGCTCACTATAATAAATTCAATACCTCCTGCCTTGTTCAGGACAGTGGACGTAGGATCTTGTGTATCCGAACCATTTAAAAAATCGTTGTGTCTTTACTGTTCTATTGCTTACTGTTTATACTGCATAAAACAATTTTACAAAGCATAAATCAGATTTCAGTAAAGCTGAATGGACGCACAAGCACGACTTAAACAAATTGTTGGGATGAAGATTCAGTAGACTATATTTTATAGATTTGAAGATCCCAAAACCCCTAGCTGAATGATGAACCTTCAATTATGTAATAGCTTAGTTTGAGTTAAGCATGTTAGGAACTCAGTAGGCTAGAGTTCAGTAGCTGTGGAGTTCAGTAGAAGACCTTGCACTCAGCTGATGAACTCAGGATCGAAGAAGCCAGTTGGTAAACCGACCACCAACTGAATCTGCACAGGAATTCGTTCCCATGCACTGAATGCTTAGAAGAACGTTAGTAGGAAGTCACTTCAGTTGAAGGTCCGAGGATTTAGAGGGAGTCAACCTTGATGTTTAACAAGCCTCACCTACTAATCTACCTCGACTAATAAGAAGCCGACATCGCTTTATCTTTTCTGACAAAAGCTGCTCCAAGACTGAAAAAAGAGGCGTATCTCTACAGTGCACCTACTCATCAACGTTTAAATTTTAAGGAGCCATTTTCCTTGTCGTTTTGACATTTGGTTAGACCCCTCTCCAACGGATCTATTCACAATCGACGACTATATATAGAGGAGAGTCTTCATGCAGAAAGACACCGGGAACCAAAAGCTTTTAATGCACAACAATCTCTAGCAAACTCACTGCATACCCAGCGAAGAACTTGGACTTAGATTAGAATCTTTTAGTTCTTCTCTCTAGAGAATATTTGTTCCCCTTCTCTTATCTAAGCAAGCTACATTGTAATACTCATAGCTTAGAAACCTCAGGGGAGTTCACATTCTTGTGATAACGTTCTTATTGTATGAACTTCCTCATAGTTGGAGAAGCCTCAAAATCTTTAAGTTTGAAACCCTTGTAAAAGTCACTTCGACTATAAGTAGAGAATCTGTCTTGTGAACAGATCACTGAGAACTTGTTCAGTATAAGCATCAAGTTTGTATCTGTCTTGAGAACAGATCACTGAGACTTGCTCAGTATAAATATAACAAGGATCCTGCTTTGGTCAAGACAATGGATGTAGGACCCAGTGTGTCAGAACCACTTTAAAAATATGTTGTGTTGATTTACTGCTTTCTTTAACTGATCATATTACATTAAGACTGTATTTCATCAAACTCAACATAAAACCGATTTTCCAACCGAGACGCTTAATAGGGCCTACACTTCCGCACACAACTCTTATACTGAATGACTGTTCGACTGACATAAGTCAGTAGAGCTGAACTTAGTAGAAGAAATCTTTGCCCACACGATCTGAAAGCATATCTGGCTATCTGACTCAGTTCAGTAGCAAATTCAGCTAGAGTTGACTTTCGCGTTTGAGAAAAAAATTAGTATTCATGTGTATTCACCGCCCCCCCCCCCCATACCTAAAGCACGTCTCAGGACCAACAATTGGTATCAGAGCGGTGTTCTTACTGATCATCATTTTCTGAATACAGGTCTATCTCGAACAAAGAACCTAGGAAAACCCATTTTCACTGCATCTTGCATCTCTTCTTTGCATCCTATATCCTATCTTTTCAGTGGCTGATATTTCAGGGATTAGGACGGTACCATGTTCTCTACAGAGAACTACACGGTATGGTGAGTGAGGATGGAGGCACATTTAACCTCGCTGCATGACAGCATGACCGACGTCCTGGAGAAAGGACCTATGTTTCAATGGTTGACTCAGTCAAACTTGCATTGGACGGAACAGTAGGTGCCAGAACCGGCCTGAAGGTCGCCAAGGACAAGAGCCTCTTCACTCCTGAGGAGAAGAAACTGCATAATCTCGACAGAGTTGCTCGAAACGCAATACTGATGACACTCAGTGACTCATATCTCGAGAGAGTACATGATTGCAAGACTGCAAAGGAGCTATGGGATGCTCTCGCAGTACTAAGCCAAGTAACTCCACAGATCAAAGAAAAAAAACTGGAGTAAGAGCTGCAGAAGCTCGAGGCATTCACTATGCTTCCTCGGGAGTCCATAGATGATTTCAGTGCTCGATTCACAAACCAGATCAACATCATCAACGGACTGGGAAAAACTTTCAGCAACAAGGAGACCAACACAAAGATTCTAAGGGCTCTTAGCAGGCCCAAGTGTATTCTTTTGCTACGTGTATGAGGAGATCTGACTTAAATTCTTTTACTCTTGATTATGTGTTTTCAGAGCTAAAAGCAGAGGAGTTCGAATTCAACCTCCCACACACCCCCGGTGTTGAAGCTGAAGTGCCAATGAATCATGCATATGAGGCATCAGCTAGAACTCCCGGAGCAAGTCCCTCAGCAACGAGCCAGTCAGCCGGAAGCTCAGTAATAATACCTACTGTTGACAACTTGGTTGAGAAGTATGTTCTCCTTTCTGTAAAATACCAGAAGGAGAAAGAGTTGTTCAGAAGGAAGATGAAAAAGGCTTCCCAAAAATATCAAGGTAAGAGAGATCATAATCGCTCGAAAAGTGAAACTAAATCTCTTCCTAATTGCAGGAACACTGAAGCTGCTCCCGTCGAACAAAAAGACACATCTAGAAGGGATGGCAGAAGCTCAGTATGTTATAACTGCAAAAAGCCAGGACACTTCTAATACGAATGTTCTGAACTCTCAGCAACTGAAAGAGCTGAAAGGCAAGCCCGACGCGACAAGTTCGTCAAGAAGAGGCAAGCCTACATAGCTGGAGAGTTGTGCGATTGCTCAAGTGATGAGGAACTATTCATGGAATCGTCTGATGACGATGCCGCATTCATGGCAATCGAGACAGAAGATGCTGAACCGTGTCTAATGGCCGGAGAAGAGGTTGAGGTAAATTCTGAACCCATTATATGCCCCTCTTCACCGTGCACACATGACACAAGCTCTGCTACAGGAGAACCACTGGATGTGGTTCTTGCGTACGAAGATTTGCATAAAGAGCAAATTCTAATGAGCCAGTAGTTCAGCAAGATGATTCAGGAGATGGATATCCTGAAAGCAGAAAATTAGAGACTTTCAAAGAGAAGTCAGGACTTTACTGAGTCTGAAGGACTTGTTCTGAGACTGATGGAAGAGATTAACTCTCTGATGACTAAATCTCAAGATCAAGAAGCACATATAGCAGTGTTGACCAAAGACGTCTCTGAGAAAGAGACTGAAATTGCTAATCTCAAGGATAAACTCACACAGGCGAGATCAGAATATGAATCTCTGAGGAAGAGTGATGAAGTGTGGAGAACCTTGATAACAGAGTAATACATTGGAGCCAAGGAGAAGTTGGAGAAGTTGCTACGATCTCAAAGACCATGTTCCACTAAGGAAGGACTTGGTTATACTTTTGAAGCCTCCACTTCAGGACAGAAGAGCTCCACCAAGCTGGCTGATAGGTTTGTCCAAGGGGTAACTCAGCATGCAGACTACACATCCCCTCAGGTGAGAATAAACAGAAAATTCAAGCACCCCAGCCTAGCAACAAGAAGATGACCCATGGTTATAGCCCAGAACACCTAGAGCAAATTCAGGGGAGACCAAGAAGGTCAGGTGGGTCGAGCGGTATGGCCACCAACAGTTGACTCATCCAGCTCAGTACGGTTCGTACTACTATAAGCCAAGAGTCAAAATCCATAAGGTTCAGAAGAAGAATAAATCTGAACCTCAAAAGACTAAGAAGTCAGCTACTCCAAGTTCAGTGGAGAAGGTCACTGACAACAAGGGCAAGAAGAAGTCTGAAGCCATCAGGGCTGTCAGACAAGTTTGGATCCTAAAATCTAACAATTAAAAACTCAAGCTGAACTCAAAGGGTACTTGAATCTGTTTTTGTTTTGCAGGTGCTACAGGACCCTTGGATTGTCAACAGTGGATGCTCAAGACATATGACACCTCAAAAGAGCCTACGGACCGACTACGTTCAGCAAGATGGAGCCAGAATTAAGTTCGGTGACAACTCCAAAGGCTACACAAGGGGATACGACACATTGAAAATAGGGACTGCGACAGTTCCTAGAAGTATATTATGTTGAAAGACTTCAACATAATCTCCTTTTTGTTAGTCAATTCTGTGATAACTCCAATAAAGTGACTTTTGACGCATGTTTTTGTGATGTTATCGATAAATCTACAGGGAAAAGTGTGTTATCAGGATCGCGACAAAGGAACATATACTCTACTGAATGGAATACAGCCGAACATCAAGCTTGCCTGCTAGCACATACGAGGTCAGATGACAAAACAGTATGGTTGTGGCACAGACGACTGAGCCATCTGAACTTCAAGACAATGAACAAGCTAGCACGTGATTCTAAAGTCAGAGGACTGCCCAACGAAGTATTCAAAAGACATACGAACTGTGAAGCATGTCTGAAGGGGAAGCAAACAAAGTCAAGCAATCTGCCTATTCCGTTACCTTCTACTGATGGAATCCTTCAGCTGCTGCACATGGACTTATTTGGGCTAGTCAATCCAATGACGATCAAAGGAAAGAAATACGCTCTTGTAGTCATTGATGACTATTTAAGATATACTTGGGTGATATTCATCGCCAACAAATCTGACGTCAAACTTGAGCTGCCGAAACTACTGAAGCGGCTGAGCGTCAAGAAAGATATCATGATTCAAAGGATACGCTCAGATCGTGGAACTGAGTTTCTGAACTCGATGGTGAAAGACTTCTGTGAAGATGAAGGCATTGAACCCGAAACCTCAGCGGCACGTACGCCTCAACAGAACGGACTTGCTGAAGGGAAGAACAGAACGCTTAAAGAAGCAGCAATGACGTTACTCGCAGATTTAGGTCTACTATTGAAGTTATGGGCAGAGGCTACTGACACTGCCTGCTATACTAAGAACCAGTCTCTACTAACTCAGATGCACATGAAGACGCCTTACGAACTATGGAAAAGGAGAACACCTTCTATTTCGCATTTCCATGTTTTTGGTTGTCCGTGCTTTATCCACAATAACGGAAACGACCAGTTAAAGGTCTTTGATAGCAAGTCAGACCAAGGAGTTTTCTTAGGATACTCCAGTGTTAGCAAAGCTTTCATGGTTTTAAACTATCGGACCCTTTGCGTGGAGGAAAGCCCTCATGTTGTATTTGATGAATTTATTTTTGAGTTCAGGAAGTAAAACTCTTAGCCAGAAGCTAAAGCGGCCATGAGCAAGCTACATGATCTAAGCTTAAAATATAACATTAAAAAGATCCAGCATTGTTGGGATGATGATTCAGACGATGACATTCAGAATCAACCAACAGGCAATGTAGCTGAGGAGATTGATTCTTCCAAAAAAAATCAATCCTAGGTAATTCAGGTCGATGAGGAAACCCATGTTGTAACTGAGGCCTCTACTGAGAATAACAACTCAGGGGGAACTATTGATGTTCCTGAGCTAAATGCCCCTGAACCTGGTGACTTAGTAAACTAACCCTTATTACTGAATTGCTTCAATTTCAGAATAGTACAACTGAAATTCCTAACACTCCTATTGTCTGTGTTGAACCAATTCCAGGTGAAGTAACAAGACATCGTCATTCGTGGCTAGATGCTCATTCTTCAGATCTTATAATTGGAGATCCCTCAGCTAGTGTCAAGACAAGATCCAAATTCTGTCAAGGAGAGAGCGCTTTATACTCCTGTTTCTTATCAACTAAAGAGCCCCAGACAATTGAGGACGCGCTGAATAATGTTGATTGGATCACCGCCATGCAAGAAGAGCTGAATCAATTCACGCGGAACGACGTATGGGAGCTTGTTGACAGACCTAGACATCAACACGTGATAGGAATGAAGTGGGTCTTCAAGAACAAGCGTGATGAAAACAACGTCATTGTTAGGAATAAAGCTCGACTCATTGCCAAAGGATATTGCCAATCTGAAGGAATAGATTTCGACGAAACATTCGCCCCAGTCGAAAGTTTGGAAGCCATTCGCCTATTCCTAGCCTATGCAACATATCAGCAGTTCACAATCTATCAGATGGATGTGAACTCAGCTTTCCTGAACGGCGTGCTAAAGGAAGAAGTCTATGTTGAACAACCGCCTGGCTTTCAACAGGGACTTCAGGTTTACAGATTTAAGAAAGCTTTGTACGGGTTAAAACAAGCACCCAGAGCTTGGTACGATACCCTCTCAGACTTTCTACTCCAGAAAGGTTTTCAGAAAGGAGAAAGGATAGTGGACTGCACCCTATTCAGTATCAAGTTAGGAGAAGACATCCTACTTGTGCAAATCTACGTGGATGACATCATCTTTGGATCAAAGAATCTGGCTATGTGTCAAAAATTCGAGCAGATGATGAAAGAGAAGTTTGAAATGTCGATGATGGGAGAGATGAACTATTTCCTTGGACTTCAAGTCAAACAATCAAAAAAGGGAATATTCATTAATCAAGCTAAATATACAAGAGATCTCATCAAGAAATTCGGCTGCGAATCTAGCAAGTCAGTAAAGATACCCATGAACACCAATATCAAGATTGATCTTGACAAAGAGGGAGTATCTGTTAACTCAACTGACTATCATGCTATTATCGGTTCTTTATTATATCTTACAGCAAGCAGACCTGACATAACTTATGTTGTAGGTGTATGCGCGAGATTTCAAGCGAATCCCAAGAAGAGCCATATAGATTCAGCGATTCTTCCTTACTTGAAGGGAACACCTGATGTTGGATTATGGTATCCTCCTGATGATAACCTTGAACTAACCGGTTATTCTGATGATGATTATGTAGGTTGCCGAATCGACATAAAGTCTACCTCAGGAACTTATCAGTTCCTCGACAGTAAGCTCATATCGTGGTTTTCAAAGAAACAACACTCAATAGCAACGTCCACTACTGAAGCTGAGCGTATGGATACCAGAAGCTGTTGCTCATAGATACTGTGGCTTTGACAACAGCTGAGAGACTACGACATTCATCAAGATGAAGTGTCGATCTACTGCGACAGTACCAGTGCTACTGCAATCACTCAGAACCCAGTTCTACTTATACAGTGCAAGCACGTGGACATTCGTCATCACTTCATCAGAGATCATGTCGAGAAAAAGGATATCAGAATGGTGAAGATCCACACTGATAAGCAAAGAGCTGATATCCTGACCAAACCTCTAGCGGAGAAGAGATTCAATGAACTCTCAGTAGAATTATGTCTTTTGGATCCTACTGATACGATTCAATAAACGATCCAGGAAGTACTGAGAAAGGGGGAACTTACTCTCAGTACAGCTGAAATACTCAGTATCGTCAAACGGGGTATCAACTGACTACGATGTTCAGCTGACAGGTTATGAGCATTAAATTCAGCATTTGGTGATTCAGCATGTCATAGCATTTATTTCCCGCCTTTAATGTTCAGCGTACTGCATTGAGTATGTCGTTTTCATTAAACTCACGACATTCTATAAAACTGAATGCGGTGCATCAAATGCATGTCATTTCACCTTACCATTTAGGCATAGAGATAAGTAGGTCAAGATTATAGGCGGCACAATAATCATACCCTATTATAACATCTAATCTGAGTCGTCCACGTCTTAAAACTGATTAATCTTGACCGCATGCTATTAAACCGTTCATATTCAAATCTGAATAGATATACGCATGTTATCTCTCACTTATTATCTTTCCGTCATTTTTCGAACAAATTGTGCTATCTGCAACTGCCTTCTTTCTTAAGACTTCTACTGCATTTCTAGCACTCTTCATTCGGTAATTAATTCTTAAACTAAATCTGCTTTGCTCACTAACTCTATTTTCAAGTGCTAACGCTCTTTTTGCAGATTTTAGTGATATAAGATGGCAACAACTGTTCCCACATGCGATGTGTTGATTCCTAAAGATATTCAGGAGATCGTCTCGGGGAAGAGAGTTCTTTTCGAACCCATCCTTTCTATCAGGACTTGCCGTGTGGAGTGTATGACTCCAATCTTCGACGCACTGGAGAATTCAGGTCTTATGCCGATTATCTCTAGGGCTCCACGTTAGAGCCTGCCCTGCCAGGTTGCTGAGTTTGTTTTGAACTTCAGAGAGGATGACGATCAGTGTCAGATTTCTTCCATCCTCTCCAAGCACGAGGTCCGACCGAATTAGTGGGAGGACCAAGCCACCCAGATAGATGTTGCGACTCGTCTTCGTCGCAGCTTTGATCTTGAAGACGAAGGGATTCCCCTTGCTCGGTACAAGGAATCCTTCGTGGATGAATATCTCTACCGTTTTAGCGGTCTGGAGAACATCGTCATCAAAGCTGCCTTTCCTAAGAGTCAGCTGCTACCTCAGTATCGTGGTCTGGCGTAAATAGTCAACCACATCTCGACAAGTTCAGCGGGCTCCTATGACCAACTTTCCGGCATCCGTGTCTAGATCATGACGACGATCATGGATGGAGCCCCCGTTAACTGGAATGCTTTCTTCCATTTAGAGTTCAAGGCTCAGTCTCTAAAATTCATTGATCTGATGAAGGCATGCAGCTGATCCGCATGGGCTAACTCCTCTACGGCACTAAAGTCGGTATCTTTATCGAAGATCACTACCCAGAGATAGTATCATTCGCTGATGCCTATTATTTCGATCAGAAGCTGGTGAAGTTTCTGAACTCAGCATCCGCTAAGAAGTCTATAGGGCGAGGACTTGCTTCTAAACGTCCGCTGGAGATCACTCAGGATCCCCGCCCTACTTAGCAGGCTCAGCAAAAGAAGCACAAGACACTGAAGAAGTCAGAGTCTTCAGTCGCTCCAACACCCATCTCCATTGAAGATTCAGGGTCTGGTAAAGAGAATGTGACCCTGAAGGAGAAGGTGAAGAGAGTGAACTTAGAGGAGATTCAGCCAGAGACTCAAGCTGACCAACCTCATTTGCTGAGGTCTCCTCTTCCATCCCAACCTCTATTCTTCTAGCTAAGAGCAGAGCCACTGAAGAGGTTGCTGCTGAGATCCCAAAGATCCAAGACCATCAGGATCTCGTGATTATAGCTATCCGGGCTAAAGTGCAGATGCGTCTGAGGATCCTAGGGTGGGACCTGCTCAAAGAGACGATCCGCCAGCAGACGGTAGCTGAGCTACTTCAGGAGGAACAACATCTTCAGGAGCAAATTGGCTATGGCGAGCCAGCCGATATTGCCTCTCTAGAGGATCTCAAGGCTACCATGCTGATGCTCCTTCGCATCAGGATTCAGGGCGAGTCATCTTCTTAGACTTAGCTGCCGCCTCCTCCTCCTCCAACTGACTCACCCAAGGATGCAGAACTGGGAGGATCTGCTGAGGGTAACACTCCTAAGGATGATCAGCTGCCCCCTCCTCCAGAATCTGGCACGATCATCCCGACTCCATCCAAGACTCAGCCGAAGAAACATAGCATATATCAAGCTGCTGAGCTCAAGGACATCTGAACGGAGTCAATCAAAAAGGTTATCAATTATTGAGTTATGAGTCAGTAGATGATACTTAGCATTTTATTTGGGTAAAATAATATTGGGGGAAATCATAGTGTTCATGGTATGGAAATAAAGATCCCAAAACCCAGCTGGTATCAGTAGTGTAGTGTCGATAGGACTAGATGATGTAATAGGCTAGACTATTTTTGATTTCGTTATCCTTCTTGTCTATATCCTGTATGGGGTAAAATGTTGGATTGATCTTCAGCAGGAAGCTTACTTTCCAGAACCCCACGTCATCAGTGTAAGAGCTTGTGTTCTTAAGTCATCAGCTGATCTTCGCCTTAGTAGAAGACACCTTATCAGCTGACAGACATCAGTAGAAGAACCTCCTATACAAAGCTCAGTACCTTCACAGTCAACAGCTGACTACACTCAGTAGGATATCTTGTCAGCCGACTCAGACGAAGTAGACAGAGACTACATCAAGTCTACTATATCCGACAGGAAACGACCCAGCCTTTAACATCACTCGAAAGCCAGCAAAAGATCATACGAGGATAAGTGAGAGTCAACTCCGATGAAGACCGATGTCTGACATGTCTCACCTACCACAAACCTCGACCAATGAGAAGCCGTCAACGCACTATCTGCTCTGTCCAACTAAAGCTAATCTCATGAACAATATCAACAACTCTGCTGCAACAATTCGAATTTATGGCCGTTTTCTTTGGAAGCTTGTGACACGTAGCATTTTCCTCTCCAACGGGCAAATGCCTAGGTCACGACTATAAATAGAGAAGAAAATCCGAGCTCCACGCACGGGATGTCAAAGGGACAAACGCTCAAGCTTTCGAAATAACTCTAGCGCATTCAAGATAAATCCAGCGAAGAACTTGCTCAATAGAATACCTTTAGTTCTTCTCTCTAGAGTTCTTTAGATCCCTCTTCTCTAGCTAAGCTCAAAGTTCATATCTATAGCTTAGATTTTCGAAGGAGTTCACTTTTAGTGATTGTTCTTATTGTAGGAACTCTTTCCTAGTTGGAGAAAATCCCCTCCCCGTCAAACTTAGGTTTGATTTGTAAAAGTCGCTAAGGACTATAACTTAGAAGGGAATGTCCATTGCACAGATACCTTGCTGAGGCTTGCTCAGATTAATCAACAAGACCTCTTGTTCAGTAGGACCGTGGACGTAGGATCTTGCGTATCCGAACCACGTTAAAAATTGCTTGTGGTTTTTACTGTTTTATTGCATCGCATACAAACTTCTTACAAAATCATATCTTGCATAAAACGTATTCGTAAAGTGCACTAGCCAAAACTATTTAATTTGTGAAAATCACATTTTCAACTGAGATGAACCTCCGGGGCCCACACTCTTATCCGCACTAAGTCTTCGATTGAGAATCAACCACTGACTAAAGTCAGTAGGAGAGACTCAGTAGTTGGCACACTCTGACCCGCGATCGAAGGTTACTATCTGGCACTGTTCATCAGTTGCATCCAACATCTCATCTATCCTTCGCGTTTGATAAAAGAAACAATACTCAGGTGTATTCACCCCCCCTCTATACCTGACTCTCATCTTCGGACCAATAATTGGTATCAGAGCAACGGTGTTCTTCTGATCATCGGTTCTAAAACTACTAGGTCTTCTCGAACAGATCCTGAAAATGTTTTTCACTGCACAAGCATCTCTTCATACATCCTTATACTCTTACCCATAATGTCTGATATGTCAGGTATTCGGATGGTGCCGATGTTCTCCGTAGAGAACTATACGTTATGGCGTGTGAGAATGGAGGCGCACCTAACATCGATGCATGACAGCATGACGGATGTCCTTGAGACAGGACCCATCATTCCCATGATTGATAGCGTACAATTTGCTGCTACAGGAGATGTAGGAGCACAAACTGGTGCCAAAGTCGCAAAAGATAAATCTGCCTTCACGCCGGAAGAGAAAAAGCTGCACAACCTCGACCGAGTTGCGCGTAATGCAATCCTGACTACGCTCAACGATTCACACCTCGGGAGGGTGCAAGACTGCAAAACGGCAAAGGAACTTTGGGATGCCCTGGTTGTACTGAGTCAAGGAACCCCATAGATCAAGGAAAATAAGCTCGAACTAGAGCTACAAAAGTTCGATACATTTGCCATGGAGCCCAACGAGACCATTGACGAGCTAAGCGTCAGATTCACTAATCAGATCAATGTGATCAACGGGCTGGGGAGGACGTTCACCAACAAAGAGATGAACACAAAGATCCTAAGAGCGCTACCTCGACTGAAGTGGCTCCCTTTTGCTACTTATTTACGTCGCTCAGATCTTAATGCTCTAACTCCTGATGTTATCTTTTCAGAATTAAAAACGGAGGAATTTGAGCACAGTCTACCCCAATGATGTTCCAGTGCTCCAGCCGACACACAGATTGATTATGCTTTCAAAGCAACAGTCAGCAAAACTGGAGCTAAACCCATTTCTTCCAGCAAGGCAGTAGCCACAACAGAAGCAAAGTCCTCTGAGACATCTGGCACTGACCAACTTGCACTTATGGCTCTCAAATATCAAAGAGAAAAGGAGAGAGTCAGAAAGCTAAAAAAATACCACAGAGATTCTCCCTCAGGTAAAAAAGATTATTGAAAAAGGGAAGAATCTAAACCAACTACTGATTGCAGGAACACAGAACCTGCTGCTAGTCCATCTAACGACTCAGCTGGAAAAAGCAGCAGATCGCCTGTTTGTTACAACTACAAGAAAGAGGGACACTATTAGTACGACTGTCCCGAACTCTCAGCTGCTCAAAGAGCAGAACGGCAGACCAGACGCGAGAAATTTGCCCGAAGGAGGCAAGCCTATATCTTTGGAGAGATATCCAATGACTCAATCGAGGAAGATACATTCATGTATTCTTCTGAAGACGAAGCTGCATTTGTCGCCGTTGAGGTCGGAGAGACAGATCCTGAATCAACTGCAGAATACTGTCTGATGGCCGGAGAAGAGGCTGATGTAAATTCTAAACTTAATATAACCTCTTCTTCACACAGCACACATGACACGTGCTCGGTCACAGATGAACCTCTAGACGTGGTACAAGCCTACGATGATCTATTAGAGGAGCGCATTCGACCGAGCGAGAGAGTTCAAGTGAGAACCATTCGTGAACCTGGAACAAGTAAAGGCTGAGAATCAGAGACTTTCTTCTGATTGTCAGGTCTCTACTGATTCAGAGAATCTGGTTGTAATACTCAAGGAAGAGATTAAATCTCTTATGACTAAGTCTCAGCTTCTAGAAACTCAGATATCAGTTCTGACCAAGGACATTTTTGAGAAAGATACTGAAATAGCCCGACTCAGTCAGAAGCTGGCAGGAGTCGAAAAGGATTTTGAATCACTTCGAAGAAGTGATAAGGTCTGGCGAGAACTGATGACTGAACAATACCTAGGAGCTAAGGAGAAGTTGGAAAGCATGCTAAGACCTCAAAGGCCAACGGTCATGAAAGAAGGACTTGGCTATACTCATGAATCTTCCACTTCAACATCAAAAAGCTCAGAAATGCTGGCTGATAGGTTCGTCAGAGGAAAGGTTCAGGCTACTGACTCAACACCTCAGGCGAAGAACAAACAGAAGATGATTACACCTCAGCCGAGCAACAAGAAGCAACTGACCAGAGGTTCTAGCCCCAGGACACCACGATCAAATTCAGGGGGAACCAAGAAGGTCAGATGGGCAGAGCAGTACAGTGAACCGCTATGTGAGCATCCTGCACAGTATGGTTCGTACTACTATAAGCCCAAGGTCAGGAGGAGCACACAGCCTAAGAAGAAGAAAGCTCCTGAACCCAAAACTGCCAGAAAGTCAGTATGTCCAAGTCCTGTGGAGAAGAAAGCTGACAAGGTTCAGAAGAAGAAGTTTTAGACTTCTAAGGTCCCGAGACAAATCTGGGTTCCGAAATCATCCACTAACACTTAAAGACCCAAACTGAACCAAAGGGTACCTAAAACTGTTTCTGTTTTGCAGGTGCATAAGGACCCTTGGATTGTGGACATCGACTGCTCTAGACACATGACTTATCAAAAGAGCCTGCTGACCAACTACGTACAAGAAGATGGTCCCAGAATTGAGTTTGGTGACAACTCTAAAGGCTATACAAAGGGATACGAAACACTGAATATTGGGACTGCTTCAATTCCAAGAGTAACATATGTTGAAGGACTTCAACATAATCTCCTTTCTGTCAGTCAATTCTGTGACAATCTGAATAGAGTTATCTTTGATGCTGGTTTCTGTGATGTTGTTGATAAATCAACAGGGAAAACAGTGTTATCAAGATCGCGGAGGAAAAATATCTATGTTGCAAACTGGAAAACCGCAGAACCTGAGGCTTGCTTACTTGCACAGACAAAATCCAGTGACAAGGCAGGATGGCTATGGCACAAGAGACTCAGTCACCTAAACTTCAAGACTATGAACAAGCTAGCCGAGAACTCTAAAGTCAGAGGACTGCCCAATGAATCGTTTATCAAAGACAGAAACTGTGAAGCATGCTTGAAGGGAAAGCAGCAAAGAGCAGCAATCCACCAATTCCGTCACCTTCCACTGATGGAATCCTTCAACTGCTACACATGGACTTATTTGGGCTAGTCGCTCCAGTGACTATAAGAGGCAAGAAGTATGCTCTCGTCGTTATTGACGATTATTCAAGATATACGTGGGTCATCTTCATAGCCAACAAATCTAATGTCATGACTGAGTTACCAAAATTGCCGAAGAAGCTCAGTGTGGAAAAGGACATCAAGATTCAGAAAATTTACTCAGACAGAGGAACATAATTCCTCCACTCAGTAGTTAAGGAGTACTGCACATTAGCAGCTCGCACCCCTCAGCAGAACGGATTTGCTGAACATAAAAACAGAACACTTAAAGAAGCAGCAAGAACGCTCCTAGCAGACTCTGGACTACCCTCTAAATTCTGGGCTGATGCTACTGAGATCGCCTGCTACACTAAGAATCGCTTACTGCTTACACAGCAACACATGAAGACACCTTACGAACTATGGAAAGGGAGAATTCCTTCTATTTCTCATTATCATGTCTTTGGTTGTCCTTGCTTTATCCACAATAATGGGAAAGATCAGTTGAAGGTCTTTGATAGTAAATCTGATCAAGGAGTATTCTTAGGATACTCTCGAGTCAGTAAAGCTTTCAGAGTCTTTAACTATCGAACTCTGTGCGTGGAAGAAAGCCCTCATGTTGTATTTGATGAGTTTGTTACTGAGGACAGGAAATCTACAAAGACAAATACTGAAGATGTCAGCAGCAAGCTACAAGATCTCGCACTAAATGACAAAACCAAAAAGATCCAGCATTGTTGGGATGATGAGTTAGACGATGAGGAAATTCAGACCCATACCACAGGCAATGTAGCTGACCTGGTTGATTCTACTGAACAGAATCAACATCAGGTAACAACGGTCGATGAGGAAGCCCCAATGGTAACTGAGACCTCTACTGAGAATATAAACTCAGGGGGAACGACTAATGTTCCTGTGCTAAATGCCCCTGAACTTGGAAACTCAGTAGATCCTAACCTTCTTACTGAACTGCTGCAGTCACAAAATAGTACTACTGAAATGCCTTACACACCTATTGACTGTGCAGAAGTAGTATCAGAAGAAGAAGCCAGACTCAGACGATCATGGCTCGACGCTCACTCTTCTGATCTTATTATAGGAGATCCATCAAAACCAATCAGGACGAAATCTAGATTAAGTCAAGGAGAAAGCTCACTCTATTTTTATTTCTTGTCTATAGAAGAACCTCTGACAATAGAGGACACACTCAACGATGCTGACTGGATTATTGCCATGCAAGATGAGCTGAACCAGTTCGTTCGAAACGAAGTTTGGGAGCTTGTTGGTAGACCTAGATATCAGCACGTGATCGGTACTAAGTGGGTCTTCAAGAACAAGTGAGACGAAAACAACGTCATTGTCAAAAACAAAGCTCGACTTGTTGCCAAGGGATACTGTCAAGCAGAAGGAATAGACTTTGATGAAACGTTCGCTCCAGTCGCTAGATTGGAAGCTATTCGTTTGTTCCTAGCCTATGCAACGCATTAAAGATTTAAAGTATATCAAATGGATGTAAAGTCAGCGTTTCTGAACGGCGTACTGAAGGAAGAAGTCTATGTGGAACAACCGTCTGGCTTTCAACAGGGACATCAGGTGTACAGACTTCGGAAAGCTCTGTATGGGTTAAAACAAGCACCCAGGGCTTGGTACGATACCCTATCAGACTTTCTGCTTCAGAAAGGTTTTCAGAAGGGGACAGTAGATCGCACCCTATTCAACATAAAGTCAGGAGATGACATCCTACTGGTGCAAATCTACGTGGACGACATCATTTTCGATTGCAGAAACGTGACTATATGTCAACAATTCGAGAAAATAATGAAGGAGAAGTTCGAGATGTCCATGATGGGAGAGATGAACTACTTACTTGGATTTCAAGTAAAGCAATCATCTGAAGGAACATTCATCAATCAAGCCAAATACACTCGAGATCACCTGAAGAGATTCGGCTGCGACTCAAGCAAGCCAGTCAAGATCCCCATGAATACGGATTTCAAAATCGATCTAGACAAAGAGGGAGCTATTAACTCTACTGTTAACTCTACTGATTATAGAGCTATTATTGGTTCTTTTGTTAACTCTACTGATTATAGAGTTATTATTGGTTCTTTACTATATTTAACAGCAAGCAGACCTGATATAACTTATGCTATAGGTGTATGTGCAAGATTTCAAGCAAATCCTAAGCGAAGTCATATGGACTCTGCAAAGAAGATTCTGCGATATCTGAAGGGAACACCTGACGCAGGGTTATGGTATCCTGCTAATGTTAATCTTATATTGACAGGTTATTCTGATGTTGATTATGCAGGATAGATCGAAAGTCAACTTCTGGAACATGTCAGTTCCTAGGCAGCAAGCTGATATCTTGGTTCTCAAAGAAACAACATTCAGTGGCAACGTCCACTACTGAAGCTGAGTACATGGCTGCTGGAAGTTGTTATGCCCAGATCCTTTGGCTTCGACAACAACTAAGAGATTAAGGTATATCTCAGGATGAAGTGCCCATCTACTGCGACTCCACCAGTGCGATTGCTATAACTCAGAACCCAGTTCTCCATACGAGATGCAAGCACGTGGATATTCGACACCACTTCATCAGAGACCATGTCGAGAAGAAGGACATCAGAATGGAGAAAATCCATACTAACAAGCAAAGGGCAGATATACTGACCAAACCACAAGCTGAGAACAGATTCAGAGAATTATCAGTTGAGCTAGGTCTACTGGATCCTACTGAATCGAGTCAGTAGAAGGAAACAGTACGACAGGTCAGAAGACTCAGTACTTTGATTCAGTCGGGTGAATCAAACAGTACACAGTAAGGGGGAATGTGGTCATCAGCACATCAAATGTCTTCCTGAGTCTTAACGGTAACCAGCTGATCGTAAAAGTTCAGCTGAAGAGGTTTGCGTAGTTTTATATACTAAACTTTATCAGAAGCATGCTCAAATTTATTATATCAGTCGTTTGCACTCAGTAGTTAATGAGCATTTATTTCCCGCCATTAATCTTTTAAGGTTTAAGTCAGTAGGAAATCGTTCTCATTTAAAAGGCTTAGACTTTAATGCTGCCTGCAACGCATTTAATGCATGTCTTCTCACCTTACCTTAACTGCGCATATCTTACGTGGGTCTAGGTTAGAGGCAGCCTTAGTAGTCATTCCGTTTATAACATCAAATCACAGTCGTCGTTAAAAAGCAAGACTTAATCCCAGCCGTTCGATCAAAAACGATTGATATGCATATCTTATAAAATCTCTTGCTTATCTCTCTAATCTATTTTTCGCCATTTGTATCCTCAAGAGCTTTCTGTCTTCAGTTTTCATCTTCTCTTAACTGATTTCGCATATCATTCAAGCTCTTTGCATACGGTAATTTTTCATTTCTCTCTGCTTAAAACTCTTCTAACTCACTCTACTTTCAAGTGCTAACAAGTTTTTTGCAGATATTCATGGCGATCCTTATGACCCCACCCAATGCTGAAGAGATCATCAAGTCTAAGGTTCAGTTTGAGCCTATGATGATTCTTCGTCAGGCGGAGCTTCGTTATCTCGAGCCCATCTTCTCGGCTCTGGAAGCGTCCGGCCTAGAGCTTCTCGTTATGAAGCATCCCAAAGCCTATCTCCCCCAACAAGTGGTCGAAGTTTTCTACAACTATAGGTCGGTGGAAGATACGGACGGGGACGTATCCCAGTTCGCCTATATGAGAGAGGACCCCTCATAAGTGGGAGTCCGATCACCACGACATTAATATCAGGGCCGCATTACAGGCATCATTCGACCTTCCGGCCTATGGGATCTCCCCTATTGGATATAAGGAGAAGGAGCTCAACTCCTATGTCCAAAGGTTCTGCGGCAGAGACGACATCACATTCAAATCTGCACTGCCAAAGAACCAGCTCTTACCAGAGTACCGCGGGCTCACCTACATCGTCACGCATATCCTGACGAGCGCCGGTGTTTCCTTTGATCAGCTGTCTAAGCCACGTCTCCAGCTGATGATGATTATAGATGATGGAGTCTAGGTCAACTGGACGGATTTCTACGTGACTGAGCTTAAGGCTCAGGCACAGAAGTTTGTAGCCACACCCTCCGGAGAGAGAAGACTCATTAGTGTGGGCAAGCTACTGTATGGGACGAAGATGTCCGTACTGATCGAGGATTCAGTATCGAATCACGTATTCTTTGCTGATTCTAGATACTTCGACAGCAAGCTCATCAAGTTCAAAACTAGAGCCGCTGCTGAGAAGTCGGTCGGGCGAGGGCCAGCCGCACTGAAGAGAGTCACTACTGATCTGCCCCCTCGTACCGACCCACCGAAGAAGAAAAGGCTTACCAAGGCTGAAACGTCTGAAGTTCCAGCGAAGCCTATTTCTCCCCCACCTATTCAGGAGGAGAACATTTTGGATGCTGACACAGGCATTGAGGGTGCCACACTGAAAGACAAAGTCCAGCGTATCAGCTCTGAGGAGACACAGTCGGATGATGCTGAACCGACAGTGGAGACAACTCTTGAGTGGACGACAATGCAGTCGGTTCGTCTCCGAGCCACAGGAGAAGTGACTGCACAGATCCCGAAAATCGCAGAACACAAGGATCTGGTCGATATTGCGATCAGGGCGAGGACACATATGCTGCTGAGGTTCCTGAGTTGGGACATCCTCGAAGAACTGATAATGAATCAGTCAGCATTGTCCTTGCTGACAGAGGAGCAAAGCCTTCAGTCAGCCATCGGGTTTGGAGAACCCGCTGACCTAGCTTCGTTCGAGGATCTAAGAGCCGTAATGTTGTATCTACTCAATATGAGATCCTCAGAACAACAAGTCAGCAGCCCATCGTAGCCATCCCATCACGACGACGACAATGATGACAATAATGATGATGTGGATCAGGCACCACCCAAGGAAGCAGACCAGGGAGGATCTGCTGAGGGTAAAACTCCCAACGAGAAGGGCAAATCACCACCTCCACCGTCGATATCAGGTGATACCCTAGTTGCCTCGAAACCCAGTCGAGAGCAACAACTCGCTACATCTGAGCAGAGGCTCGGAACCAGAAGCTATCAAATCAAACCGATCGGTTCCGTGTCGTCCAAGTCTGTCAACAGAGCCATCAGGAAGCAGGGAGACAAGAATCGTCTCCTCGTTAAGGACGTTCACCTGAAGTGGGCTCAGTACACAAAGTCTCAAACTGAGAAAGTTGACAAACTTGCCAACGAGGTAAAGAAGGTCTCCGAAGCTCCTACCTCTTCTATCAATATTCAGGAGATAGTCGAGACTGCCCTCGTAGCTCAGAAAGCGGACTTAGCTGCTCAGAGTCAGCAGCTTCTTCAAGCTCAACATAAAATGTTTTCTGAGCAGCTGACTCAGAGCCTCGCCACAGTCCAAACAACTATGGATGAGCGGAACAAAATGGCCACCTCCAGTGTACAACAAGCCATAACCATTCAGGCGGAGGCCCTCAAGCTCATTTAAGCTGAGATGATAGCTTCCCATGACGAATCCCTCCTGAAGCTGAGACAGGAGACAGGAGCCCAGATCAAGCAGATTCGCACTGATCAAGAAAATGACTGGGCGGATTACTGTGATGCCGTCAAGGATTTCGAAACCACCGCCGCTTCCATCAAAAATATGATCTTCAATCTAGAGAAGGAAGTGGTAGCCATCCGCACTCGTCTCTCCCTGGCTGATGATGCCAAAAAGGGGGAAGGGGAAGATAAGAGTGAGGCGGAAAAGGCTCAAGTGGGCGAAGGCCGGGAAGCTGAGGCAAGGATAATTGCCAAGGGGGAAGGTTCAGCTGATCTAGCTGGAACCAGCTCAGCACCCCCTCCTGAAATCGTCCAACTCCCATCTGTCCAAACTACTGAAGCGCATAAGCCGGCTGTAGGATCAGGAGAAGGATCCTCGGCTCAGCACATAGAGGAGGTCGCACGTTTCGTCGATCAGGAGGACGAACCACTGCTACCGCAAAGGCCGGGGAAGGAGAAAGCTACTTAACCATGTCCTCCGCCTTCCCCGACGCCCAAATTCAAATCCAAAGCAGAGCAGGAGGTGTATGACAAGAAAGTCGCTCAGAAGCTTCAAGACGAACTTAACTATGAGCAACAGCTCGAAGAGGAGGCTCAGAAGGCCAAAAAGAAGAGGAAGCATGTGGCTAAGATAGCCAGGAGCCAAGCTAAAAAGCTCTTGGATGAACAGAAAAAGA
Source organism: Lavandula angustifolia (assembly GCA_028984105.1). Lineage (NCBI taxonomy): Eukaryota > Viridiplantae > Streptophyta > Magnoliopsida > Lamiales > Lamiaceae > Lavandula > Lavandula angustifolia. The sequence goes on from CM054822.1 coordinate 16,567,109, forward strand.
AAAAGGCTCAGGACGAGCAAGCTACTGCTTCTGATACTGATCTTCAGCCCTTGGCTCAGAGAATGAAAAAACTGTCCAAACTTACTCCTGAGCAGGAGGCAGAAGATAAAGCCACCTGGGAGGCAACGCTGTAAGGACTTAATCTCCGAAAAGGAGACACTAGAGCCGTTGCCCTCAGAGAAAAGAAAAGACTGGAAGACTTGGCCAAGATCATCAAAGCTACTGATAAGATGGCCAATGAACCAGTCATTGACTGGAAGAAATAGATACCCAGGTCATCCAAGTACTACAGGCGAGGCGCTCTGAGAGCTACTTATCAGAAGAAAACTCCTCACCGCTACGTACACAAATGGATACCGTGGAATCTAAACGAGGAATAGGAGGAACTCAAGATCGAGTTCATCAAAGGATACTATGTGTATCAATGCTATCCGTCTGAGATTCCGGCAAATTAATTTTTCGATGAATTCCTTCATCAATCAAGTGCCAGACTCAGAGCGCAAATTCATCTGATCCTAGCTAAGGAGAAGCTGCCACTAGTTGCTCCTGCTTTCAGAAGAGTACCTCCTCCCAGGACCACTCGCGGTGTTTTATGCACCAAGAAGATTGAAGATGAGGTCGACGCATCAGCATACCATCATGATCTCAGTTCTCAGCTGGCCGGTGATCTCGAGGAAATCCAAACTCTCCGTGTAAGAATCTACAAATATTACGGTTTGGATCCTCCTGCTGACAAGTCTGCGGATTTCAAGAGCAAGACTAAGAAGTTCAGACGTTAGCAGTAGTCTTCATATTTTGTATAGAAGATAGGAACCTTGTAACTCATTTCATAAATTACAGTTCCTTCTTCTAGCCAGACAATCACTCATTGTCTTACGGCTTTTGTTTGTGTTATCTTTATCACAACTGATCACTGAAGTGATCTGACACACACTCACACATAACCGTTTCTCTGATGTGCCTATCTGTCAACTGCTGATTTCCTTAAGTCAATTGCTCAGTTTTACTGAAGTTCTTCTATGTCAGTAGTTTAGGACTTATTCTCTTAGAATTTATAGAGGTTTTGGCATCATCAATTAGGGGGAAATTGTTGGGTTATGAGTCAGTAGATAATACTTAGCATTTTATTTGGGTAAAATATTGGGGGAAATCATAGTGTTCATGCTATGGAATTGAAGATCCCAAAACCCAACTGGTATCAGTAGTGTAGTGTCGATAGGACTAGATGATGTAATAGGCTAGACTGTTTTTGATTTCGTTATCCTTCGTGTCTATGTCCTGTATGGGGTAAAATGTTGGATTGATCTTCAGTAGGAAGCTTACTTTCCAGAACCCCACGTCATCAGTGTAAGAGCTTGTGTTCTTAAGTCATCAGCTAATCTTCGCCTCAGTAGAAGACACCTTATCAGCTAACAGACATCAGTAGAAGAACCTCCTATACAAAGCTCAGTACCTTCACAGTCAACAGCTGACTACACTCAAGGATATCTTGTCAGCCGACTCAGACGAAGAAGGCAGAGACTGCATCAAGTCTACTGTATCCGACAGAAAACGACCCAACCTTTAACATCACTCGAAAGTCAGCAGAAGATTATACGAGGATAAGTGAGAGTCAACTCCGATGAAGACCGATGTCTGACATGTCTCACCTGCCACAAACCTCGACCACTGAGAAGCCGTCAACGCACTATCTGCTCGGACCAACTAAAGCTGCTGTCATGAACAGTATCAACAACTCTGCTGCAACAATTCGAATTTATGACCATTTTCTTTGGAAGCTTGTGACACGTGGCATTGTCCTCTCCAACAGGCAAATGCCTGGGTCACGACTATAAATAGAGAAGAAAATCCGAGCTCCACGCACGAGATATTAAAGGGAAAAATGCTCAAGCTTTCGAAACAACACTAGCGCATTCAAGATAAATCCAGCGAAGAACTTGCTCAATAGAATACCTTTAGTTCTTCTCTCTAGAGTTCTTTAGATCCCTCTTCTCTAGCTAAGATCAAAGTTCATATCTATAGCTTAGATTCTCGAAGGAGTTCACTTTTAGTGATTGTTCTTATTGTAAGAACTCTTTCCTAGTTGGAGAAAATCCTCTCGCCTTCAAACTTAGGTTTGATTTGTAAAAGTCGCTAAGGACTATAACTTAGAAGGGTCTGTCCAGTGCACAGATACCTTGCTGAGGATTGCTCAGATTAATCAACAAGACCTCCGGTTCAGCAAGACCGTGGACGTAGGATCTTGCGTATCTGAACCATGTTAAAAATTGCTTGTATTGTTTACTGTTTTATTGCATCGCATACAAACTTCTTACAAAATCATATCTTGCATAAAACGTATTCATAAAGTGCATTAGCCAAAACTATTTAATTTGTGAAAATCACGTTTTCAACTGAGACGAACCTCCGGGCCCCACACTCTTATCCGCACTAAGTCTTCGACTGAGAACCAACCACTGACTAAAGTCAGTAGGAGAGACTCAGTAGTTGGCACACTCTGACCCGCGATCGAAGGTTACTATCTGGCACTGTTCATTAGTTGCATCCAACAGCTCAACTGTCCTTCGCGTTTGAGAAAAGAAACAGTACTCAGGTGTATTCACCCCCCCCCCCTCTACACCTGATTCTCGTCTCCGGACCAACATCAAGCGTCAAGCCCATAAGAACAGATCACTTGCCGATGATGTGAACACTAAGTGGAGTAAGTTTACTAAGGCTCAGAGGAAGACGCTGACTAACCTTACTACTGAAGTGCAGAGGATCAGCACCCCAAAATCTATTACTGCTGAAGAGATCCTCACCAAACCATTTGAGGCACAAAAGGCAGACCTGACTGCTCAGTTCCAAAATATATTGCAGTCGCAAGCCAAGATGTTCTCCGAAGAAATAGCTGTTGCAACAGGTCGTGTTCAAAAGGCAGTAGGGGATCATTACAAATTCACGTCTGAAAGTGTTTCTAAAGCACTAACAAATCAGCACGACTCTTGCCAAGAAATCAAGAAGGCTACTTCTGATGCTGTGGAAGACTATCTCAAACGATTTGACAATTCTAAAGCTGCTCTGCTGAATGCTATTGATCAAGAGCACAACAAGAGATGGGATTCTTATACAGATATGGCCTCAGATATTGCCTCAGGTCTAGCGACTATAAAGACCTCAGTAGATGAGCTGAAGAACAAGGTCACTGCCCTGGCTACGCTGATGGATGATGCCAAAAAGGGGAAAAACAGTAGATCTGCTCAGCTCAGAGCCCTCCTCAAGGCAGAAGAATAGGGTGCAGGACCGAGTTCATCTATTATCCAGGCTGGACCTAGCTTGGAAGAAGCTAACATTGGGGAAGAAGCAAGTAAGGGGGAAGCCCCTACTGATGAGCCTACCGATGTAGATGTGGCTGAGGTGGCCAAGTTCATTGAAGGCCTGTAGACTGAAGAGTCGCCACCTCCCGCCACGAAATCTGACAAAGGAAAGGGTAAAGCCCCTGCTGACCCCAGTCCACCTAGACAAAAGAAACTCAAGTTCAGGTCAAAAGAGGAGCAAATTGCATTCAATGCTAAGCTGACCAAAGAACTTGAAGAGCAAGATGCTAAGAAGAAGCTGACAGCCAAGAAGGGAGTACAGATCCGTACTTCAGCGCCGACTCGCACTAGATTTGTTATTCCCGAACATACTAGATATTCAGCAGCTGCTCAACCCAAACAGTCCAAACCCGAACAGTCCAAGACTGAGAAGCAAGGCGCACCTGAATCTAAATCCAAATCTTCATCGCTTGCTAACTCAGAAGATCAACATGTGCCCTCTATTGTGCCCTCCAAGGAACAAGAGCTTGAGATGAAGGAGATATGGGACACAGTCGAGCGTGTACTGGACTGGACAGCTGAGGCCAGGTAGATTAGAGAAGCTAGGGAACAAATTCGTCTAGCTGATATAGAGGCCCTCAGGCTGCGGACTGAGAAAGAAACAAAGGAGATGATCCATGTGAAGGACAGAAGTATACCTACTTCTTCTAGGTACTTCAGGAGAAGTGAACCAGTCAGTGAAGTGAAGAGGATCATTTTCAAAAGAACTGATGACTGGGTACCCCTCAAGCTGAATCAGAAATGGGAACAGCTGAAGATGGACTTCAGTAAAAGATTCTATATTTGGAAAGTTGGCAATGAAGATTTCGATGCTGATATGTTTTTCAAAGACTTTCTAATAGCTACAAACCTATCCCTCCTTGCTGAGATTTAGACACTACTTGATCAATCCGCCAAATCGCTGAAGGCACCTCCGTTCAGGATCCTTCCTCCTCTGCTCACTAATCAAGATAATCTATGCAAGAAGGAGATAGAAGAAGAGATCAAGGATGCCATCACAAGCAAAGCTCTGAACAAAGATGATGCCGAAGACTTGATGGAGATTAAGGCCCTGAGGAGCAGAGTATATTCAGGTTATGGCCTTGAACTTCCGGAGAACAAGTCTGCTAACTTCCGTGCTCGCATGCAACAATTCAAGAAGAAGCCGAGCCGATCTTTCTTTCTCCTAGTCTAACTAGTAGTGATAGTATGTCTTGTATTGTAAACATCTTAACATCTATGACTTATATCAATTTGAGCCTTGACAACTACCCATTGTCTTTACGGCTGTTGTTTTTACTTTCAACACCACTGATCACTTCAGTGATAAGATATCACACTCACACACATTATCTGACCCTATGTGATTTAAATGCTTATCTGCCTTAGAATTTTTCCTACTGATTACTTGTCTTTGCTCTGATCTTCTCTGATACCATGCTAGTTTTTGCTCTGATCTTCTCTGATACCATGCTAGTATTTAAATGTTTATCTGCCTTAGAATTCTTCTTTGATAGCATGAGATAGCTCTGATACATTCTTACTTGTGATTGCTCTGATTCTTTCTTTTTCATTATTTAGTCAGCTGTGATATGTTGGCTGGAGCATTCCTTGTAATAGATCTTACTCAGAAGCAGTAGCTCTTAACCTTAGCGTTTTTCTTTGATAGAAGATGTAAAAGGTTTTGACATCATCATATAGGGGGAAACTGTTGGGATGAAGATTCAGTAGATTATATTTTATAGATTTGAAGATCTCAAAACCCCTAGCTGAATGATGAACCTTCGATTATGTTATAGCTTAGTTTGAGTTCAGCATGTTAGGAACTCAGTAGGCTAGAGTTCACTAGCTGTGGAGTTCAGTAGAAGACCTTGCACTTAGCTGATGAACTCAGGATCGAAGAAGTCAGTTGGTCAGCCGACCACCAACTAAATCTGCACAGGAATTCGTGCCCATGCACTGAATGCTTGGAAGAACGTCAGTAGGAAGTCACTTCAGTTGAAAGTCCGAGGATTCAGAGGGAGTCAACCTTGATGTTTGACAAGCGTCACCTACCAATCTACCTCGACCAATAAGAAGCTGACAACGCTTTATCTTTTCTGACAAAAGCTGCTCCAAGACTGAAAAGAGGCGTATCTCTACAGTGCACCTACTCATCAACGTTCAAATTTTAAGGAGCCATTTTTCTTGTCGTTTTGACACATGGTTAGATCCCTCTCCAACGAATCTATTCACAATCGATGACTATATATAGAGGAGAGTCTTCATGCAGAAAGACACCGGGAACCAAAAGCTTTCAACGCACAACAATCTCTAGCAAACTCACTGCATACCCAACGAAGAACTTGGACTTAGATTAGAATCTTTTAGTTCTTCTCTCTAGAGAATATTTGTTTCCCTTCTCTTATCTAGCAAGCTACGTTGTAATACTCATAGCTTAGAAACCTCGAGGGAGTTCACATTCTTGTGATAACGTTCTTATTGTAAGAACTTCCTCATAGTTAGAGAAGCCTCAAACTCTTTAAGTTTGAAACCCTTGTAAAATTCACTACGACTATAAGTAGAGAATCTGTCCTATGAACAAATAACTGAGAACTTGTTCAGTATAAGTATCAAGTTTGTATCTGTCTTGAGAACAGATCGCTGAGACTTGCTCAGTATAAATATAACAAGTATCCTGCTATGGTCAGGATAGTGGACGTAGGACCCAGTGTGTCCGAACCACTTTAAAAATCTATTGTGTTTATTTACTGCTTTCTTTAACTGATCATATTGCATTAAAACTGTATTTCATCAAACTCAGCACAAAATCGGTTTTCCAACCGAGACGTTTAATATTGCATTAAAACTGCTTTCTTTAACTGATACTGAACGACTGTTCGACTGACATAAGTCAGTAGAACTGAACTCAGTTGAAGAAATCTTTGCCCACGCGATCTGAAAGCATATCTGGCTATCTGACTCAGTTCAGTAGCAAATTCAGCTAGAGCTGACTTTCGCGTTTGAGAAAAGAATTTGTATTCAGGTGTATTTATCCCCCCCCCCCCTACATTTGAAGCACGTCTCAGGACCAACACAAATTTTCATTAAAAACATTTTTCAAACAGAGAGACGATAAAATTCGGGCTTATACTTCCACACTTATTCGTACACTGAATTTTCTGTAGACTAACCGAAGTCACTAGACGAGAATCAGTAGAACAAACCACTCTGCCCATGTGATCTGAAAGTTACTTTGGCAAGCTGAACCTTTCACCAAGCAATTTTAGTGAATATTGACTTTTGCGTTTAAGTTGAAACTTGTACTTAGGTGTATTCAACCCCCCTCGACACTTGAAGACTCGTCCCTGGACCAACACTTTTTCATTAAAGAAATCTGAACTTTATTATTTTAGTATAACTTGTGATCTACATATAATTTCTTCACAAGTTAAGGTGTACGTGGTGGCTTTACCAAAAAAATAAATAAAAAATGATGTTTAGGAGCTTCAAACTTACTTCATTCGTTCTATGTTATACTATCACCACCGTAGAATACTTCAAACTTACTTCTTCATCTATTTATACTCGTCTCTATTAGTTTAATTAATTGCACATGAGGACTTACTAAGGCGCTCAGATGGGCTATAAAGTAAAAAAAAAACTGCATATGTATCTTAATAGCCCAAGTTCATATAAAAATCAATTTTAAAGTCCAAAACAAATAAATAGTTATTAACTTATTTCTATTATAATAATATAATCAATTTAGGGGAAAATTAATTAATTTGGGGTAAAAGCGGAAAACAGAACAAATTGAAGAGAAGAGGCAGCGAAGACCAAACTAGACAACTTTTTGGCGGAACAACACTTGGGCAAAACTTTTGTTTCTCCAATTTGGTATTATTCATGTTCTCTCTTAATTTTGTGTTTGTTTAAATCCGTCAAGTCTCTGTGCCGTCAAGTCTCTGTGGGGGTGGCACGATTCTAGGGTCTGGAACTCTGACTTCGACATTTTCTTTGTCAGCTTTCTGCAATCTGGCATACATGTCTAAGTCGGCTCTCATTATCCATTCAGTATAAGCCACAACTTTGCGCTTCTAAGACCAGAATCTCCAGAAATAGTTTCTTTTAATGAACACGATTTTCAGCGCTTCCCACCTCTGCGTGAATTCCACTGTCATCCATTCATCTGTTCTAGGCTATCTGTGAGTCTTCAGATCCGTAGGCTTTCTGAATCTCCTGTATCTGTAGGGGATGTCAGCCTTTGAGGGGATCCTCTGACTAGCTTCCTTTTCCGTTCTCAGCCTGAGGGCTTCAAGATCTACTATATGTAATCTCTCTCTGGCTGCTTCAATTTGCCTGGCCTCTTCACCTCTATATAAGTATCTGTCTAACTGAGCCCATATTTCTTCCATCTCTTGTTCTTGTGCCTTAGAGGCAGTGTAGGAGGGCTTGTGAGGTGGCTCTTCTTCTGAGTCAGCAGGCGCTGGTGATCTTTCTTTGGAGGTGCCCTGCTGCCCAGTTGATTGTTGCTGCTGCAGCTCCTTCTCCTTTTCTCTATCAGCTTCGTCACTGAGTTTAAGCGTTTTGGGAGGCAGCCTTGCTCTTGTTCTCTTCCCTCCAGCTGGAGCCTTATATTTGCCTTTGATAGGCTTCGGTTTGAGTTTGTTGGCAGCTTCAGCTTCGGCTATCTCCCTAGCTAGCTTCTCGTCTGCGGCTATCTGAGCCTCCTCCTCCGGGGTAATGAACCTCTTGGGTCCTTTCTTCTTGGAGGGAGGGGTTGGGAGTTTCAGAACTTTCTTGCCTTTGCCGGCAACATGAGGAGGAAGAGGAGCTTCTTCCTCTTCTGAGTCCTCCTCGTCAGCATACTCTGCAACTTCCTTAATAATGTCAAGGGGAGTCTGCGTTGCCTGAGTAGCGACTTCTCTGGCTTCTGAGCCACTTGGGCCAGTCTCATATGATGCTGCAGCTATAGCTGAGACACCCTGGGCCTCGCTAGTTTCAATAGGTACAGTAGGAGCGGATGACTGAGTTGAGGTTGCCCCTGCTACTGACCTTGCTCTCTTCGAAGCTTTTAGTATCAGCTCCTTGGCAGCTTCCCCCTTAATTGATTTCTCTATTACTCTTTCCCCCTTTTTGGCATCAGCAAGTAGGGTTGGGGGCGGAGCAGATACCTTCTTGTTCAGGCTTTTGTAGGAGGCTGACAGATCGTCTAATCTTGTATGAATCTTGGTCAGTGCCTCATGCAGCTCATTTCTCTCGTTGGTCAGCTGATTGTTGTATTCTTTATGTGAGAGATCTGTTGTAGCCTTGAACTCTTTCAGCTGTTGCGCAACCTTCTCTTCAAGAGCCTTCTGAATAGTTTGGATTCTGAGGTCATTGGCTTGAGAGATGGTTGTGACTGATTCAGTGTAAGCAGTTTGAGCGGCCTTGTATTGATTCATTAGTTTATCCTGGCCTTCCTGAATCGTCTTGAGCTGAGCCTCCAAATCAGCTCTCTGCGCAGCTAAGGCATTCGTCAGAGTGTTGGAGAAGTCAGGGACTTAGGATGAAGAAATAGCTGTTCTGAGTCCTTGCAGCTCTGCACTCTGTGCCTCAGTGGTTTGCCGCCAAGTTTTGTGGACGATACGGGCAAGAAGGCGATTCTGAGTGCCTTGATTCTTCAGTGCCCTGGCCACTGTTTTCGAACGACGGCTCTTTGGGTTGGGCGCTACTTCGAAAGCAGATTGGAGAAGAAGCTGAGCAGGATCAACTGCTTTCGAAGTACCGGCACCGTCATGCGCCTGAGACCAAGGATGCTGAGTGGAGGGTCAGCAGTAGATGCAGTGGCATCCTTGTCCTGTTGAGATCCCTCATCAGGCTTCTCAGCACCTGAATCATGGGGTGGGTCCTGACCATTGGGGTCAGACCCATCTGAGGGCGCGGGTGCTGAGACATGTTGTTTGTCATGCAGCAATGCGAGCATGGCCGCCCACAGGTCCTCGAGCGTGCCGAGGTCAGATGGCTCTGAGTAGCCAATCTACCCTCTTATGAGTAGCTCTTCCTCATGGAGCTGTTCACAGGAATGGTGTATGATCAGTCGCTTCAGATTGTGCCATTCCTGGAACCTGATCAACATATGGAGTCTCGCTTACCTAACCAATAGGACAAGATCTGAGTGGCTGGCGATCTCTGGAATCACTTCAGAAATCTCTCAGGAGGCTCTGGATTTGAGCGCTGAGGCCCCCATCCCGACAGATTCTAACTCCGAGGCTGTCTCCGAGCTCTCGACTTCGATAGGAGACGCCTGTTTCTCAGCAGATGGGATGCTGCTGAGGGGAGGTACATCCAAGGGGCTCTCCAGAGTCTGAACTTCTTCAGTCTGGACTTCTGATTGGATCTCTTCATCTTGGACCCCTTGGTCCATTGTCTTTCCATGTTCAGTGGAGACGATTTTCTCTACTGATTGAGTCTTCTCAAAAGACTCTGGTTCGTCTCTCAGCTGTAGAGGTGGCTGAGTAATGACGGCCTCTGGTTCCGGCTCAGCCTCAGTAGGCACAACGACGCTGACCTTCTTCAGCTTCTTGGTTGGTGCCTTAGGCGTCGATTTTGGTAGGGACCTCTTCTTCTTTGGCGTTGAGGTCTGCTGAGTCCCACTCGTAGGTGCAGCTGGCCCTGAGCCAATCTGTTGAAGGGCTGCTGACCTATTCTGGAATCTGACTTTCTTCACGTTGAAGTATTATTTGTCAGCAAAGGTGACTTTGTCAGATGCGCATAAATCCTCTAATATCACTGAGAATTTAAGTCGGCCTTCTCGTCAGAAATCCTTCCAGACCAGTTTCTCTGAGAGCGTAGAATATCTCCTCCATAAAGTCCAGGTCGCACTCATCAAACTCCATGACAGGCTCGCACCAGACTCGATCCTTTTCGAGGATCTCTTACATATCTGCTGGAGCACCTACTTGAGTTCCTATCATTTTTGTAATCTGCAAACACAGCATAGGTCAATATCGATTAACATATAAGAGAAATAAAAACCATACGATACTTAATAATCATTGACGAATTACCAAAAGATTTTTTGAATATTTTGAGGAGAATTTGGATAGAAGGTAATAAGTATCTTAGAAAATCTCGGGTATTTAAGATATATATATATAGATATAGATATATATCTTAGAGAAGATAAACAGTTAAAGATCAATGGTTCAGTTTGAACGCGCTTTTTAGATGGACGACTAGGATTAAGTTTTATAAAATAGGCAATGATCAAATTAGCCGCCTAAGTCAAAAGCCAGTTGAAAATAGCCTAAGTAGTAACTTGATACGACATGCATTTAATGCGTGGCAGAGTTCAACATGCTTGTACATAGAATGTCGTGTATTCAATGTGATCCGTTAAAATTAAATGACATTTTCTAAGACATTGACTATGATGCTGAATATGATCATAAATGCACAGAATTGATATATAGGCTACTGAGTAGAGATACGCAATCCTGTCAGCTGAACATCGTAGTCAGCTGATACCTCGTGTAGATGGTTGCTGAGTCTCTACTTACTGATTTTACTCGATGCGAGAGTGAACATTCCCCCCCTTACCGAATGCTCCTCTCCCGAATCCTCTTACTGACTGGAGTCAGTAGGGTCCAGCAGACCTAGCTCTACTGAAAGTTCTCTGAATCTAGCTTCAGCTAGAGGCTTGGTCAGAATATCTGCCCTTTGATGGTCAGTATGGATCTTTTCCATCCTGATATCCTTCTTTTCGACATAGTCACGAATGAAGTGGTGTCTGATGTCCACGTGCTTGCATCTCATATGAAGTACATGAGTCTGAGTGATTGCAATGGCACTGGTACTGTCGCGGAAAATCGGCACTTCATCCTGAATGACGTCATAGTCGCGTAGCTGCTGTCTCAGCCAAAGGATTTGAGCGCAGCTACTTCCGGCAGCCATGTATTCAGCTTCAGTAGTTGACGTCGCTACTGAATGCTGTTTCTTTGAGAACCATGAGATCAGCTTACTGCCGAGGAACTGACACGTTCCAGAAGTTGATTTTCGGTCGATTCTACATCCTGCATAGTCAGCATCAGAATAACCAGTTAGTTCTATATTATCATCAGCTGGATACCATAAACCCATGTCAGGTGTTCCTCTGAGATAGCGGAGAATCTTCTTTGCTGAGTCCATGGACTCTGCTTCGGATTCGCCTGAAATCTAGCGCAGATACCTACAGCATAAGTTATGTTAGGACGAGTAGCTGTTAAGTATAATAGAGAACCAATTATAGCACGAAATTCAGTTTGTTCTACTGATACTCCCTCTTTATCAAGATCGATGTTCATATTCATGTTCATCGGGATCTTGATTGGTTTGCCGGATGTGCAACCGAATCTTTTGATGAGTTCTCGAGTGTATTTGCCTTGATTGATAAACGTTCCCTTCTCAGATTGTTTGACTTGAAATCCAAGGAAATAGTTCATCTCTCCCATCATTGACATCTCGAACTTATCCTTCATCATTCTTTCGAACTGCTGACACATGATGACATTCTTCGAGCCGAAGATGATGTCATCTACGTAGATCTGCACAAGTAATAGGTCGTCTTCCAGTCGAATGCTGAATAATGTGCGATCTACTGTGCCCTTCTGAAAACATTTCTGAAGAAGAAACTCAGACAAGGTATTGTACCAAGCCCTGGGTGCTTGTTTTAACCCATACAGAGCCTTTCTGAGTCTATAAACCTGATGTCCCTGCTGAAAGCCGGGAGGCTGTTCCACATAGACTTCTTCTTTCAGTACGCCATTCAGGAAAGCAGACTTCACATCCATTTGATATACTCTAAATCTTTAATGTGTTGCGTAGGCTAGGAATAGTCTGATTGCCTCCAATCTTGCAACTGGAGCGAATGTTTCATCGAAATCTATCCCTTCAGCTTGACAGTAGCCTTTTGCCACGAGTCTTGTTTTATTCCTTACTATGACGTTGTTTTCATCTCGCTTGTTCTTGAAGACCCATTTAGTTCCGATCACATGTTGATGCCGGGGTCTGTCAACAAGCTCCCAAACTTCATTTCTCGTGAACTGATTCAGCTCCTCCTACATGGCTATGATCCAGTCAGCATCTTTCAGTGCATCCTCAACTTACTGAGGTTCTTCAGTAGACAAGAAGCAGGAATATAAGGCGCTTTCTCCCTGACAAAAGCTGGATCTTGTCTTTACGCTTGCTGAAGGATCTCCTATAATTAAGTCAGAAGTGTGAGCATCCAACCACGATCTACGATGTTTCAACTCTTCATCTGAAATTTGTTCAACACAGATAGTAGGTGAGTTAGGCATTTCAGTTGTACTATTCACGAGATTGAAGCGGTTCGGTTACAAGAGTGTGATCTACTTGAGTCACCGGGTTCGGGGGCATTTAGCTCGGGAACATCATTAGTTCCCCCCCGAATTATTATTCTCGGTAGAGGTCTCGGTTACCACCGGGGTTTCTTCATCGACCTGAGTTACCCGGGATTGACTACGTTGCGGAGAGTCAACTGTTCGGCTACTGCGCTCGGGCCGAGATTCGGTGAGACTTGTCTTCAGTTTCCTCATCTGAATCATCATCCCAACATAGCTGGATCTTTTCGACTTTATCTTTTAAGCTCAGATCCTGTAGCTGCTTACTGATGTCCTCAGATTCAGGTTCAGAGTTTCTGCTCCTGTCTTCTGTAGCAAACTCATTAAAAATAACATGAGGGCTTTCCTCCACGCAAAGAGTCCGATAGTTAAAGACTCTGAAAGCTTTGCTGACCCGGGAGTATCCTAAGAACACTCCCTGATCTGACTTGCTATCAAAAGTCTTCAGCTGATCTTTCCTATTGTTGTGGATAAAGCACGAACACCCAAAAATATGGAAATAAGATAGAGAAGGCTTCCTGCTGTTCCATAGTTCATATGGTGTATTCTTGTGCTGCTTTGTCAGTAGAGATCGGTTCTGAGTGTAACATGCAGTGTCAGTAGCTTCTGGCCAGAATTTGGTTGGGAGTCCTGAGTCTGCGAGCAGGGTTCTTGCTGCTTCTTTGAGTGTGCGATTCTTCCTCTCAGCAACCCCATTTTGTTGAGGCGTGCGCGCGGTAGACGTCTCATGCTCTATTCCTTCTGCTTTGCAGAACTCCTCCACCATGAAATTAAGGAACTCAGTTCCTCTATCAGAACGTATTTTGATAATCTTGGTTTTCTTCTCGACACTGGGCCTTTTTAGAAGCGTTGGTAACTATGTTTTAACGTCAGACTTGTTGGCAATAAATATGACCCATGTGTAGCGTGAGTAGTCATCAATGACCACTAATGCATACTTTTTGCCTCTGATCATCACCGGAGAGACTGGACCGAACAAATCCATATTTAGCAGTTGAAGGATTCCATTAGTGGAAGGAGATGGAACTGGCGGATTTTGATTCCTTGTTTGCTTTCCCTTCAGGCATGCTTCACACTGAGTGTCTTTGCTGAATACTTCATTCGACAGTCCTCTTGCTAGAGTGTTTCTAGCCAATTTGTTGAGCGTTTTGAAGTTGAGATGGCTGAGTCTTCTGTGCCAAAGCCACCTTGTTCTGTTGTTATTTTTCGCCAACAAACAAGCTTCAGGTCCAGCAGAGTTCCAGTCAGCTACATAGATATTGTTTTTGCACGAACCTGATAACACTGTTTTCCCTGTAGATTTATCAATAACATCACAGATGCCAGTGATGAGTGTTCCATAGCCTCTTGTAGATTTATCAATAACATCACAGATGCCAGTGCTGAGTGTTTCCCTGATATTCTTCTTGCGCGAACCTGATAATACAGCTGTTCCAATGCTGAGTGTTCCATAGCCTCTGGTGGCATTGTCTCCAAACTCAATTCGGGGTCCTTCTTCAGTAGTATAATTCTTCAACAAGTCCTTTTGGTACATCATGTGTCTTGAGTATCCGCTGTCCACATACCAAGGGTCCTTGTACACCTGCAAAACAGAATTATATTTAGGTACCCTTTATTTTTGATTTTGGGTCCTTAGATGTTAGTTTTGGTAACCTATATCTATCTTATGACCCTGGTGGTCTCAGACAGTTTCTTTCCACTTGTGTCAACATATTTGACCACTGGACTGGTCATTGCTGACTTCTGGGGCTTTTCAGGCTCAGGAGTCCTGATCTTCTGAGTGGATGGACTGCTGACCTTTGCCTTTTGCGTGGCTTTCTTCTTCTTTTTCAGACTTTTGGATCCTCTCCTGACTATTGGATCATAGTAATATGACCCATACTGAGCTGGATGTGTCAGCTGAGGAGGTCCATACTGATCAGTCCATTTAGCTTTGCTGGTTCCCCCTTAACTGAACTGGGGTGATCTGGTGCTGATCTTCTTGTCAGAGTGCTGATGACTAGGATGAGGTGCCTTCATCTTCTGTTTGTTTTTGGTTAGGGGGTTCAGTATGTCTGTATTGATGGTCTCCCCTTGAACAAACCTATCAACTAGCCGGTTCTCTGAGCGTACGGGGGCAGATGTGGAGGCTCCCTGGCTGAATCCAAGTCCCTCCTTGCAATGCTTGGGCTTGTTGCTTGCTGGCATAGCCTCCAGTTTCTTTTTAGCGCCCATGTATCGCTCTGTCATCAGGTTCCTCCAGACATCATCACTTTTCTTCAGCGTTTCATGCTCGGTCTGAAGTCCTGACAACTCTTGCTTCAGTAGACTCAGTTCAGTATCTTTCTGAGTTAAGTCTTTGGTCAAAACTGAAATCTGATCTTCTTGATGCTAAGATTTGGCCATCAGAGAGTTTATCTCCTCCCTGAGTCTCAACACAAGTCCTTCTGACTCAGTAACGACCTGACTCTCCTGAGAAAGTGTCTGATTCTCCACTTTCAGGGTATCCAATTGCTGAAGAGTCTTACTGAGCTGCAAACTCATCTGAATCTGCTCCTCGAGTAGTTCTTCATATGCGATTGCGACGTCCAGATTCTCGTCTGCACCTGAAAGAGTGTCGTGTGTGCAGTGTGAAGAGGAATTAAATGGATTATGTGAGTTTACCTCATCCTCTTCTCCTGCCATGAGATACTTTTCAGCATCTTCTTCAGCTTCAAGCTCTAAGGCCATGAAAGCTGCTTCATCGTCAGATGAATCCATGAAGGAGTCGACTTCATCTGAGTCGTCTGAGAGTTCACCAACAATGTATGATTGTCTCTTCTTGATGAACTTCTCCCTTCTGGATTTGCGTGCTACTCGTTCAGCAGTACTAAGCTCAGGATAGTCATACTGATAGTGGCTTCTTGCAGTTATAGCAGGTAGTAACTCTTTCTTCCTTACTTTCACTATCTTTCGACTGTGCTGAGTCATCCTTTTTCCTGCATTCAGAAGTATACGAGTCAGGAGTGCGCTTAGGCGTGTATTCAGACTTACCCTTGGATTCTCTGAGGGCTTTAGTCACTTTTCTGCGCCTCTCCTTCTCCTTCTGATACTTTACGGCAAGCAGAGCGTACTTCTTGGCTAGATTTCCTTCTTGTATGTCAGTGAGTGAAGGTTCAGCCTTGCTAGACGCTGGAGCTGCTGTGCTGACTGATGCTTTGAAGGCATGGTCAATTTTAGTGTCAGCTTCAGCTCGCTGCTTCCTTTGAGGTAAGCCAAACTCGAATTCCTCTGCTTTAAGTTTTGAAAAGAAATGGTCAGGAGTAACGATATCTAAATCAGAATGACGCAATAAAGTAGCAAAGGGAGTCCAATGACCGTCTGGCAGTACCCTCAAAATTTTGAGATTCATCTCTCGGTTGGAGAATGTCTTTCCCAGCCCATTGATAGAATTCATCAGATCCGTAAATCTGATGTTGAGATCTTCAATGGAGTCATCAGGCATGAGGGACAATCTCTCCAGCTTTTGGAGTTCCAGCGCCAGTTTATTTGCTTTAATCTTCTGAGTCCCCCGACTTAGTAGCGCTAGAGCATCCCAGAGTTCCTTCGCGGACTTGCAGTCCTGAACTCTCCTGAGATATGAATCATTCAGGGTGGTCAGTATGGCGTTTCTGGCGATGCGGTCTAAGTTATGAAGCTTCTTCTCCTCCGGGGTGAAGAGACTTCTGTCCTTGGGAATCTTCTTCCCGGTCACCATTCCACCTCCATCTGCTTGATCCTGAGCTACGACGCTATCGATCATGGGAACGATAGGTCCATCCTCTAGAACCTCTGTCATGCTGTCGTGGAGAGAGGTCAGATGAGCTTCCATTATGACCCGCCATACTCCATAGTTCTCTACTGAGAACATGGGAACCATCCTTATCCCTGACATATCAGATATGATGAATAATGATATGAATGAAGAATGATATGCAGTGAAAACGTTTTCCGGATCCGTTCAAGTAGACCAGTTTTAGAATAATAAGAGTCTTATGGAACTCCTGCTCTGATACCAATTGTTGGTCCCGAGAGCACGTTCAGGTGTAGAGGGGGGGGGTGAATACACCTTAAAACTGATTTTCTCAACTTGAACATTCCTTTTTAGGATGATGTCGTACTGAACAAGTTCAGCAGACCAGATAAGCTATTCTGAATCATGTTGGCAGAGTGACTGACTCTACTGAGACATGCTAGCTAACTGAGAGTCAGAATTCAGTATCTTGCAGATAGAGTTTAGTGGTGTAGAATAGTGTAGGCCCAATTCAGTTGAGTTAGGAAAACGTTTTTATTAAAACAGTTTCAGTTGATTAGTGCAGTCTGTTAAGTTTGCTGAAACTCAGTTGAATGATTTTAAAGAAGGTTTTCAGTATGAACAGTAAATCAATGCAACAATTAAGAGCAGAAAACAAGACACAGAGATTTTTAAAGTGGTTCGGACACAAAAATCATACGTCCACTGTCCCGAAAGATCAGGAAGCTATTTATTATACTGAGATAGTCTCAGTCGGTTTGTACGCTGGACAAACACTGGTATTGAGATTTATACTGAGCAAGTCTCAGTTTACACGGTTATCAAACTGAGTGTTTGAAAAACTCTCCAACTGTGAAGGAGTCCTTTACAATAAGGATTAGTTCAAAGGTGAACTCCTTCGTCTAAGCTATGGATATATTCTATTGAGCTTAGGTTAGAGGGATAGGGAACAAGGAAGTGGCTTCTAGAACGACGAACAGCTGAATATAGCTTTGGTTCGTGTATCGTCGTTTAGATACTAGAGGCTGTATTAATCAGTTCTGCTTGGTTCCCTAAGAGCTGGAATGTAGTCTTTCGTCGGAGATAGATTCTTCGAACTTCTTGCGGAAGACTTAGGCATTTTGAATTTTGCTCATTTGAATGCTCTGTATGTCCTCTCGTGTTCTTCCCGTGAGCTTCAAATTTTGATTTATCCCTTTATTTATAGAGAAGAGATTAGGATAGATCCGTTGGAGACGACGATCCTTTGTCTCTCTCTTTTGGGTAGCTAACGGCTCTTTTGAAGTTTGGTGGTAGTGTCCTTTCCCTCCTTTTCTGGAAAGTTGTTGACTTGCAGCTTTAGTAGATATAGGATATGTGGCTGCTTGTCATTGGCCGAGGTTCAGAAGGTGATTGAGACAGAACAGACTTCAAGGAGATCTGAAGCTGACTTCTCTCTTCCTCGTATTTGACTCTGCTGAAAAGTGACTTCAAAGATTCTAACAGTAAGAAGACTGTCTGGCCGTTGCTGAGTCTGATCTCTGATTCAGTAGCATGCTCCTACTGAGTAGGCTCTACTGAAGATCAGCTCTGAGTACAGTGAACTACTCCTGGTGAGTTTAGTTCCACTGACTTCTTTCAGTATACTTGTATTACTGAGTCTTCTACTTCTGGTGCTGAGGCGGATAATCTACTTAATGCCTGAACCAGAGCAGAGGGTCTGCTGAGTCTGAAATCTCATAGACAAAACACCTTACAACGTAATGGTTCACCAAACAAAATAGGGTTTTGGGATCTTCAAATCTTCACAGACTTATTTAGAGCACAGGGCTACTGAGTCGTTTGTTACCACAGAAGACTGAGTTATTTCCCACTATTTATCAACACTGTTGAGGATAGAATCATCACCTAACAGATTCAACAAGGCTTCACAACCACGAATAATCAATATCAAACCCTGGTACACGCCTTAAATAGAATGGCTTCCAACATGGCATACCCTAACTACCCATATTCACCTTATACCCCACATTCAATCAACTTCCAAAACCCTAGCTTCCAAAACCCTAACTTCCCAAACTCCAACCCAAATTTTATAAACCCTACCTTCACATTCCCAAACCCTAACCCGTCTTTTATGCCTGGACACCACTATTTCAAGGCCACAATCAGCCAACTTTAACACACTGCACCATAACCCAATAAACCCTAACCTTACTCCAGACACCAACTACATACATAACCCTAGACAACCTACACTATCACCTGCAGCAACATTTCAAGGGGAACAACTGGAGGGTAGAGTGAGGGAGGAGGGAGAGAGTCTGAAGCTGAACGGAGGGTATATGGGAAAGCAGGGAGTGGAAGCTAGAGGAAAATCCATTTTGGGGGCTGGTAGTTCACACTGGGGAATACCACCCAGTTTTGGATATAGCTTTGGAGGCAGACGTGGTGCAGGACTCCCAAGGGGTGGGGGAAGGCACCATAACAGAATGTCTAGGGAAAATAATCAGGGAGAGAGAGAGTTTAGGGAGGGTAGTTGGGCAGAGCAAAGGGGAGGAGGAAATACAGGAGTAATGGCATTAAGGGCTAAAATTGATTTCCCTCGTTTTGATGGCAAAAACCTAAGGGGCTGGCTTCAGAGGTGTAGACCATTTTGGGGGATGGTTAGTAGCATTCCGGAGGAACAGATAGTATCTTATGCCTCACTTCACCTTGATGGAAAGGCCGCAGAATGGTATGATAATTTAACCATGAAGGGGGAACAACTGAGCTGGGAACAATTTATGGGGATGATTACTGCAAAGTTTGGAGAGTTACAAGAGACAACTATTATTAGGGAATTTAACAAGCTAGTGAATGAAGGGAATTTTGAGGAATATGTGGAGAAGTTTGAGCAATTAAGGTCATTCCTGATCCACTCTCAATGTGGACAGTTTGTGGAAGGGTATTGGACATCCAGTTTCTTGAGTGGGTTGGATAGGGAAACTAGAGCAGCAGTAAGAATGTTTCCTATACCAAATCTGGAAATAACAATACACCTCTCCAGACAACAATGCTCTAATAATGAAGCCGTGGCCAGAAGACTAAAGGAAACTACAAGGAACTATTCCAAGAAACTGGAGGTCATTCAGGGGCAGAAGGAACCTACCAGAGGGTGAGGAGGAATTTCTATTAGGGAGGCTTGAGAAAAGAGGTGAGTGAATGGGTGAGTGCCTGTGATATTTGCAACAAGTGCAAGGTAGAGAGGGTGGGAAGCCCAGGCTTACTACAACCACTACCCATACCTCAACATCTCTGGATACACATATGCATGGATTTTATAGAAGGCCTGCCTAAATCTCAAGGTAGGAGTGTCATTCTAGTGGTGGTTGACAGATTGACTAAATTGGGCCATTTTATTGGGCTAAGTCATCCTTACACAGCCATCAAGATAGCTCAACTGTTTTTGGATAACATTGTGAGGTTACATGGCCTTCATGTGAGCATAGTCACAGATAGGGACCCCATTTTTACCGGTACATTATTGACATAATTATTTAAACTCATGGGGGTCAAATTATCCCTAACCTCTTCCTACCACCCTCAGGCAGATGGTTAGACTGAAAGACTAAATCAGTGCTTAGAGACCTACCTGAGGTGTATGGTGAAGCAAAATCAGAGGCAGTGGTTCCAATGGCTACCCTTGGCAGAACATTGGTACAACACTAACTACCATACTAGCCTCAAAATGACACCTTCTGAGGCTATGTATGGATACACTCCCCCAATTCTGTTTATGGGACCATTCCCATCAACAGAATCAATTGACAGTGATACTATGATCCGGAAGAGGCAAAAGCTACAACAATCATTCAAGGAAAACCTAAAGCATGCTCAGGAGAGAATGGAGAGGAATGCGAATAGGAAACGGATCGATCGGCAGTTCAAGGTAGGGGATTATGCCTACCTCAAACTCCAACCCTTTCGACAAAACACGGTGGTCATGCGAGAGAATCAGAAGCTATCCCCTAGGTATTACGGACCATATCTAATCACAGCTAAAATAGGTGAGTGCACTTACCGATTAGACCTTCCTCCAGGGGCCAAGGTTTGGCCCGAGTTCCATGTGTCGCTATTGAAGCGAGCGATCAAGCTGGGGAAGTGGGTAGCAGGGTCCTTGCCCGTGGTTGATTCTTCTGGAGAAATCCAACTCACACCTCACGTGAAGGGAAAAAGGAGTAAAATTAACCGAAAAGGAAGAGAAATCCACAATTTTCTGGTGGAATGGAAAAATGGGAAGCCAAAATCGAAATATGGGTTGAAGAGAATTACATGCGGAGCTTAATTCCAGATCTACCGCCTTGAGGTCAAGGCTTGTATGAAGGGAGGGGCACTGTAACAACCCCTCTATCTGGGATGGCCAGCGAGGATGATAATCGACGATTGGCGAAAAAGGAGAGGAACAGAGTTTGATGATAGCAAAAGTCTATTTGATCGAAGAAGAGGCGTTGATGATGGAAGATGAAGACGTGGAGTTCACTGATGCAAGAGAAGAATTCGAGATCGCAGTCGTTGAAATGATAAGTGGCTAGGCTAAGGAACAAGAGTGTTGGATCAAACATGCAGCGGACGGCTCAAATGGTCCGCGTTACCTTTGACGTTTTTATTATATTAGTAGTGTTAAGAAACGCGTTTTATGCGGACTATATGTATCAGAATTTGCGTATGATCATATGACAAGCAGAAATTTATCAGTGTCTTCTTCTTCTCAACTCTTTACATTCTATCTATCTACTCCTACCTACTTGTATCTCTTCTACCACAACTCTGAATATCAAACAAAGAAAAACAACAAATTTTATTAACAATTTCACGATTGTTACATCGTCCTCCTCCTCCGATCTGCAAATCTGCCGCCGCCGCCCTCATCCTCATCCGATCTACAGATTTGTAGAAATAGGTTCAGATCTGACGCCACAGGCATAGATCCTACCAGATCTGCCTTGTTGTCCACCAATTTTTGTTGCAATTTAAAAAAAAAAAAGTGTATGCACTTTGATTAAGAATTGTCTACCCTTTTTTTAAAAAAAAAAATTATGCACTTTGATTTTAAATTTTGTGCACTTTTAAAAATTATATGCACTTTGATTAACAATTGTCTGCATTTTCGATTCTCGATTCTGATTCTGAAGAAAGAAAAAACGATAAGAAATCACGTAATTTATTGTGATAATTAATTAATTATTAAAATAAAAAAACATTTGAAAAAAAAAACATAAAAAACATAAAAAAAAATTGAAGAATATAATCTGTGTGAAAAATCAGAACACGTATCATCTTCACAATTAAGAAAGATAAAGATTCATTCATAACACAAATTAGTAAATAAATGCTAAAAAGACATTTATACCCTTAATGAAAATAATTACGTACATCTATATAATAAAAGGATGAGATTTATTCTCAATTCTTTCATTAAGTCTATATTATTAAATGATTATTTTCCTATAACAATATCCCTTATTATATGCATTGCCCTCTTCACTAGTTCCACCATAATAAAATAGGCAATCGATTCGTACTTAGTTCATTAAGAAATTAATTTATCAAGTAACCATCATGACTTAACTGTACTATACGTGAATCTATAATTTTATACGGTGGTCAAGGGGTGAAAAATCCTTATCAATTAGGCAATAGTTAAATATTTGTGTAAGTACCTCTCTAACATTATATACCGCCATTAGTGATTTAGTTCTCGTTAGAAAATTAATAATAAGAATTTAATAATTAGATGATAGACCACCGTATAATCTAGACCAAAACTAATGGCGGTATATAATGTTAGAGTCCTTATTGGATAAAATCTAGACCAATCATTACTAATAAGAATTCAATTAGGCAATAGGTTCAAGTCCTTATTGGATAAAATCTAGACCAAAACTAATACTCCATCCATCCCATTTTGAATGTTCTCTTTTTTTTCGGCACGGAGGCTAAGAAACTTTATTTAGGTATATATTTTATGACTTTTAATTATAGTATTAAGAAATGACACAGTTTTCAAGGAATAGTTAGAGGGAAAAATTAAGAATTCATCAAAATTTTAGTAAAACATAGTTGAGACAAATGATTTTTTCTGAGTTTTTTTTTCATGTTATAATTGAAGAAATAATCTAAAGTTTTCAAAAAATAAAAAATTATAAATTTTTGTGTTCGAAGTGAAATAAAATCGTGTAAAAGAACGTAGGATGGATAGTGAGTAAGGAAGGACCAACTTTATTTTAAGATGAAAATTTAAATTTTATCATTTTAGGAAAGTGGATATTAATAGCGGAAAAGGCCAAAAAGAATGCGTGACATTAATAGCGGGACGGAGTAATAAATAATAAATTGACTCAAATAAATATCAAAATTTAAAATAATAAAAATAGAATAGGAAAAATTATAGCAATAATAATAATGAAAGAAAAATATGTGGCAAGCTAGACAAATCAAAAGAAAGAAGAAAAATGTTGCTAGTTGACACAAATAAATATCAAATTTTAAAATTGTAAAAATAGAATAGAGGAAATTATAGCAATAATAATGCAAGAAAAATCTGTTGCAAGCTAGACAAATCAAAAGAAAGAAGAAAAATGTTGCAATAAGGACTTGAACCTAAAACCAAAATCAAAAGAAAGAAGAAAGAAAAAAAAAGACTTAACCAAAATCAAAAGAAAGAAAAAAAATGTTGCAAGTAAGGACTTGAACCTAAAACCTTTTATATAGGTGGTTGAGGTGTAAACCACTAAACAAGACATATTACTTACTCTCTCTGTTTCACTCCATTAGTCCACTTTTCCTTTTTGGATCGTTTCACTCCATTAGTCCACTTTCCCTTTTTAACTTAAAATAATACTCTAATATATTCAAGTGGACCCCACTGCTTTATCTATTTTACACACAACAAATAACTTTCTTAATCTCCGTGCTGAAAAGAAAGCGGACTAATGAAGTGGAACGGATGGAGTATTTAATTACTCCCTCCGTCCCATTTGACTAGGCTTCAAACTTTCCAACGCGATTATTTTGGTGAGGTGTGTTTTAGTAGTAAAGATGTAGGTCCTACAATATAGATGAAGTGATAGTAAAAGTGTGCATCCTACAATTTCAATAAAGTGATTTAGTAATAAATGTGTGAGTCCTACAACGTAAAAAATTTCTTTTTGGATTGAAGCTATAAGACAAGTTGAGCGAGATGGCCCGAAAAGTAAACTAAGACAAGTTAAATGGGCTGGAGGGAGTACTATATTAGGAACGAATGTTATACCCTACTATACGAAGATTATGGTGGTTGAGGGCTCGGTCGACCCTCCTGATCCCCTCTAAATCCGCCTCTACCTCAATTAACGGCAACAAAGTTTTCAGCATACGCATCTAATAACAAAATATAGATTAACATAAACATCACTAATACTTAAACACTAAACATTTGACAATAAGATAAGCTTATTAACCTCTATATGATTAGGGTTGTTAATAAACCCAGCTTTATTTGAATAGGTAGGGAGCACGACAAAGCTTAACTCGAATTTAAAAATTTTAACTAAATTTGAGTCAAGGAATATTCGTCAATCTTTTGGACCCGAATTTGAGCTGGATACTAATGAGAGAAAAATGATATTCTCATAAAAATATTTTTCATATTAGTCTCATTTTTTCTACATTTTCTTAGTCTATACTCTCTCCCTGCCAACGAATTGTGCTCGTTTCTTTTTTGCACAAACATTAAGGAGAGTTGTGTGAGTGAAATGATGAGTCCCATGAAAAGAGAATGGGTAGTTGTGTGTAGAATTTTTTTTTTCGTTATAGAAACAGACGAGTATGACAAAGTAAAAGGGAAAACGAGTACAACTCATTGCGACAAAAGGAGTACATAAGTTGACTATATAAAATTGATTTTCTAATTTTTCTTTTACTTATAAAATAAATTAAATTTTAAAGAGTTTTTCCATCCAAATTAATTATGATTATCTTTCGATAAGTATATATTTCAATTCTACGGATTTGAGTTTCTTCTGAATATTTTTTGCAATGATTGTATTTTATTATTTTGTGATTGTCTTATAAGCAAATTTAAAAAAATCTTTTATTTTATTTATAAAAGAATGAAAAACTAAAGAGATTTTTTTTAAAGATTTAGTTTCCTTTCAAAATAAAATATATACAAATTTATTTTATTTAATATAGTTATATCTTTTAGAGATAAAAATAAAAATAAGAAGTGGTAATTTTCAATATGCTTTATAAGTGAATTGTTACAAGTCTCTTAGCATAGCAATGCAATTCTTTGTTTATTTAATAAAATTATATAATAAAATCACATGTATTCAGAAAATGAAAAACTAAATCGAAAAGAGAGGATTTTTAATTTTAAAAAATGAAAAGTTAAATTCTAAATTCTTAATTGAATAAAATTCATGATAAATTAAATGAAAAAACTTTTGGATTACAATTAATAAATTAATATTAAATTATTCATACTTATATATTTATTATATTAACATAACGAAATAAACACAAAATTGAAATTGAATAGGATAAAATTATATTTTTAGAAATGATTAAAACTATTTATGGAATTTGATCCATATCAAATTGATCTATTTAGTTTTTCACTAATTTTTTTTTTCAATAGCCGTCAAACATATTGTATGTCAATTTGTAATAAGTAATAACTACAAATTTACCTTTTTTTTCTTATTGATTTTCTCTCCTTTTGAGGTCTTCATTTTATTTTAATTTTGTAAAACTATTAGAAGGTAGATTCATACTTCATAGACATGTTAACATGAAGTGTTAATATAGAAGTACTGAAATTGAATACGCTCGCTCCAATAGTAATTGTTTAATACAGTAATCCTACATAAATATAGATTAGAATACAGCGTTAAAAATGAGAAAATTCAGCGAAATCGAGGGGGGCATTTTAGCGGTCCTTTTATTAAATCAATAAACCCGGAAACTGACATCAACAACGCCAAAAACGTCAACCTGAATACTAGTATTAATTAAAGAAAACCCTTTTGTTTCAATGATTCGATCGCGCCGTCGTACATTTCCTCCAATCCATTCTCGTACTTGAATCCACTTGCTTCCAATTTCTTCGTCGATAGCCCCGAAGCTTTAACCGCCACCACATCCTTCCACGAACTACATTCCCAAAATTCAAATATTCATACTCTTAATTCATGTCTGCGTATATTTCAGAATAATAATAAATTAATTAATTACTCTGGAGATGGCATCTTGTATTCGGGATATCGAGCCGAGAGGAAATCAGAGAGCTCTCCGATCTTGAACTCAGCTCCCTTGACTATGTATCTTCCTTTGGCTTCCGGATGCTGGAGCAGATGTATATGTGCTCGAGCAACGTCGTCCACGTGGACTAAACTCGCGTCCTTTAGATGCTTGTAATGTGTCTCATCACCTGCACGTTCGATTCGTGTTTCATCTTCTATTCTAATTTATTACTATATAAATTGAAATAAAAATGATACGAGGATAGGAATACGATATGTACCGAGAATTAAAGCCATGGAGACGTAAACAGAATCTGGAAAATTAGGGCAGATGAATGGGCCGGTAATCCAAGTCGGAAGCACCGAAACAAGGTCTAACCCGAGTTTCTCAGCGATCTCTATGGCTGTTTTCTCCGCCAATGTTTTCGTGACGAAGTAGGCCCCACCGAAAGGCTTCGCGTTTCTGATTGATTTAACATCCGTCCACAATTTCTCGTCGATGATGCCGTCGGGATTCGTGGTGGAGCTGAAGACGGCGGCGGAGATGCTGGATGTGTAGACGACACGGCGGACGGTTTTGGAGTCGGCGCAGGCCTGCAAAATTCCTTGTAACGCGGTGGTGACTCGTTTGAGCTTCACTTCTTCGGTTTCATTTCCGGCGAAATCGAGCGGGTGAGCCGTGTGGAAGACGCCGCTGCAACCTTCTATCGCCGGGATGAAGGTCTCAGGGCTGTCGAGGTCGGCGTTGAAGATGTGGAGGCGCTCCGCCGCGCCGGGAAGGTTGGTGATGTAGCTGATGTCCCTCTTGCTCTCTGGATCGAGCCTAGCTGTGGCGTTGACGGAGTAGCCGTCTTCGAGGAGCCTCTTGATCAACCATGATCCAACGTAACCAGTCCCTCCGGTCACGCACACTTTCTTTTCGTTTTCTTTCCCCATCGTTTCTCTCTCTAACTCTCTTAGGTGTGAGTCAAAAATGGAGTCTTACATATCGGCTTAAATAATGAAGGATTGATCAAAAGAAAATCTAGACAAAATAAGTAATTACATTCGGTGCGTAGTCAGATATTTACATAACTGGAGATCAAATAATTAAGCACATGTGGTGGCATAGTCAGATATTTATATCAACGAGGATCAAATAATTACGCACTTGTGGTTTATTTTGAACTAAAAAAATGATGACAAAACAGAAAATGAGAGAATAATAAAGATAGAGAAGAAGAAACTAAGGGGGGAAAAGAGAAGGAAACTATAAGAAAAATGAAGAGAAAAAAAAGTAGGATTAAATTCAAAATAATAATGCATAACTTTTAAGAAAAGATATTCTTCCGTCCCATAGAAAAGTGTCCTACTTTCCTTTCATGATTGTTCCATAGAAAATGTTTTCTAAAAAAAGTAAAGAATATGTGGTTTAGAATTAATTAGCTAAAATCAAATAATATACATTATACAATTTAAGTTTCTGTGCACCTTAAAAAGAAGACACTTTCTATGGGACGAAAGAAGTAATTATTATAAATATAAAATTATATTTTGGTCAAGTTTAGAAAATATTTGTACATATAATTCACATCTTTAGGCAAGCTAAAAGTTAAATAATATATACCATACAATACACTTTCTATGGGACGAAGGGAGTAATTATTATAAAATAAAGTTATATAGAAATAAGACACTTTCTATGGGACGAATGGAATAATTATTATAAATATAAAGTTATATCTTGATCAAGTTTAGAAAAATATTTATATAGCTAATTCACATCTTTAGGCAAGCTAAAAGTTAAATAATACACATCATACAATACATTTTTTATGGGACGAAATGAATAATTATTATAAATATAAAATTATATCTTGGTGAAGTTTAGAAAATATTTTTCAAGCTAAAAGTCAAATAATATATTATACTCCCTCCGTCCCGTTAAAAACGTCCCAGTTGACTTCGGCACGGAGATTAAGAAATTTTAATTTAGTGTGTATTTTATGAGTTTTAATTGTATAAAGAAAATGACACAGTTTTCGAGGAGTTTTAATTATTATTTTGAACTAAAAAAATGACGACAAAACAGAGAATGAGAGAATAATAAAGATAGAGAAGAAGAAACTAAGGGGGAAAGGAGAGAAGGAAACTATAAGAAAAAGGAAAAAAAAGTAGGATTAAATTCAAAATAATAATGCATAACTTTTAAGAAAATATATTCTTCCGTCCCATTCCATAGAAAATGTTTTCTAAAAAAAAGTAAAGAATATGTGGTTTAGAATTAATTAGCTAAAATCAAATAATATACATTATACAATTTAAGTTTCTGTGCACCTTAAAAAGAAGACACTTTCTATGGGACGAAAGGAGTAATTATTATAAATATAAAATTATATCTTTATCAAGTTTAGAAAATATTTGTACATATAATTCACATCTTTAGGCAAGCTAAAAGTTAAATAATATACACCATACAATACACTTTCTATGGGACGAAGGGAGTAATTATTATAAACATAAAGTTATATAGAAATAAGACATTTTCTATGGGACGAATAGAATAATTATTATAAATATAAAGTTATATCTTGATCAAGTTTAGAAAAATATTTATATAGCTAATTCACATCTTTAGGCAAGCTAAAAGTTAAATAATATACATCATACAATACATTTTTTATGGGACGAAGTGAATAATTATTATAAAAATAAAATTATATCTTGGTGAAGTTTAGAAAATATTTGTCAAGCTAAAAGTCAAATAATATATTATACAATTTAAGTTTTCATAAATATTTGTACAACTAATTCATAACTTTAGGGAGTTGAACCAGGAACTATAAAAATTATCAAATTATCTTACTACTGAACCACATTTCAATTTTTAATGAAAAATCATAATAAAATATTTCAAACTCGACCCACTACGCCACCCCGGCGTGGATTACATCGGATATTGCTTTTGACCATATATGCTAATTGTTTTACTAAAAAGTAATTTAAATATATAATATATTCGTCTAACAGTTCAGCAAACAACGGATTCTTCCACTCTTGTAATAGAAGCATATCAATGAAAATCTTTGAATGATTAAGATATGTTTGTCCAGATCTAGATCTTGGCACGCCATCCATATTAAATAGATTAGCACTTTAATTAATACTACATCCAATATAATTTTTTCATTCCACTTTTCTTTTCGAACTGTCTATTTATTCTTATTTCATTTATTAAAATATTAAATCATTACAAGCACTTTATTTAAAAATACATAACTGACAACTCTCATATATTACTGCGCCAAAAAAAAAAGAGGTAAAAATGGTGGTAATTAGGGAGTATATTCAAATGGATCTAAAATGCACTTTTTGGTATCATGAATTGTTTATTGAGCAAAGAAAGTAATACTCCCTCCATCCCAGCCAATTTGACTGGTTTATTTTTCGACACGATTATTTATACGGTTGATTTTATGTAATAAAAATATGAGATCCATATAATTAAATAATTATTTAGAATTAAATTTTGATGTAAATGTGTGAGATCAT
Organism: Lavandula angustifolia; assembly: GCA_028984105.1. NCBI lineage: Eukaryota > Viridiplantae > Streptophyta > Magnoliopsida > Lamiales > Lamiaceae > Lavandula > Lavandula angustifolia. The sequence continues at coordinate 16,596,333 of CM054822.1, forward strand.
ATAGATATTTAATTATTTAAAGTTGATTTGAGTTGGATAGATGTCAGACCTATTTTCTTATTTAAAAAGTAGACAAATGAAATAGAATAAAAAAAAATGTAGACAAGTTGAACGCAATGAATTAATTACGTCAACAATTCTGTACGCTTAATCTGATGAGTTGAAGAATTAAAGGACCTTTCCATAATATGGTGTTGGGACTTTCATTGTGTATATTTAATATTTGTCAAAGGTTTATTATAATTATAGTTCGGCACCATACAAGTTTGAATGTCCCATTTTAATATATATCCTTCAGTTTCCAACTCCACATATATATTGACATGTGTTATATGTGCTCACATATAATTTAATTTTTATGATAAAATGTGCCAAAAGTCAGCAATTTTGTAGAGGGAATATCTAAAGGTGTATGAAAATGAGTCAAAAAAAACAGCTCTAGTTCTGCACGGGCTATGGACTTGGATTGTGTTTTAAACAAAATCAAATCAATATGATAAACTACATTTAAATTCCTATTTACTTAAAAAGAATATTATAAACTCCTACATTCCGTAAGGGTACACTGGAAGTCAAAAAATTGGACAGCCATTTAAAATTAATGTGGACAAGAAAAACACGTCACACTACATAATATTTAATCTGTTACGCATCTCAATGAGTGCGGATATTACTCGTAACTAGAAGAAAGGATTCGCACTATATACGAGGAAACCTAAACGTGAATGAAATCATTTTGGAGTAGAGGATCGAAATATTAAGAACTATGATAAAGAAGTTGATAATGAACTGGCTACAGAAGTCCCTTCTCCTTGCAACTCTGAATCGCTCCGCAGAACATCTCCTCCAAGCCATACTCATACTTAAATCCAGTTTCCAGAAGCTTCTTCGATGAAAGCCCACAAATTTTTACAGGCGTTATCCCCGACCTGCATTAAGGCCTCATGAAGAACAAATTAAATTCAAGAAAAACTCCAATTATAAAGAATAATCAAAACTCACCCTGCAGTCGGTAATTTGAACTCAGGGTATTTTAGAGAGAGAAACTCCGTCAACTCATCCACTGTGATATCCAAAGCAGAGCAAATGTATCTCCCTTCAACATTAGGACACTCGAAGAGATGCACATACGCTCTCGCAACGTCGTCCACGTGGACTAAACCGGCCTTCATGATATACTTGTAGTAATCCTCATCACCTGCAAACGTTGCAAAATCTCGTCACACTCACACCTTCGACGACTTTTTAATTTTTTTATGAGGAGGGAAATTCACATTCAGTATTTGGTAGATAGTAAAACTTACCAAAAATCAAGGCTAGACAGACACAGACGGAATTAGGACAAGTGGGAGCGAAGAAAGGGCCATGCACCCATGAAGGAACAAGGCTGATAACATCTAACCCATGTTGCTGTCCGAATTGCAGAGCAGTTTTCTCTGCTAATGTCTTGGTTATAACGTATGAATCTCCTTTCAGCCCCAAGCTTCTGATGAAATCGACATCCGTCCACGACTCCTCATCCCTCGTGGCGAAATCATTGCCGTCGAAAACAACCGCACACGCGGAGGAAGTGTGGATGAAACGCTTGACAGTTGTGGATTCAAGGCAGGACTTGAGAATGCCTGAGAGACCGTTAATGACTCTCTTCATCTTCGTCGCCTCGGACTCTCTCTCATCCCATTCCATGGGGTGGGCAACGTGGAAAACTCCCACGCATCCATTGAAAGCTGGACCGAAACTGTCCGCTTCGTCGAGATCGGCATTGAAGATTTTTAGTCTTTCTGATGCGCCGGGTAGGTTTGTTAGGTAGCTTAAGTCCCTTTTGCTCTCTGGACATAAGAGTTTGATCCATTCAGTTTTCGTAAAAACTTGTGTTAGATCGCCTAAAGTTAAAGCTGCTTGATTGTTACAAGAATAAACTGAAACGAAATTGAAAATAGAAAACGCCCTATTTATCAGACGAAAGTTCTGTACATCTCTGGGCTGGTATTAATGATTAAACCGATACAGTGTTAGTAATTAACTGAAGCAATTGAAGAAATGAAGGAAATAGTTCTTGTTTTTGCAGGATGAAAATCAATCTCCGGACTGCAGTGATTAAGCAATGGTAAAATACTAAAATTATAGCAGTAGTTTAGTGATAAATAAACCAACCAACCTGGATGTTTTCTGACAGTAGTGTTGACAGAGTAACCCGACTGAAGAAGCCTGTTGATCAGCCATGATGCTATAAATCCTGTTCCACCAGTTACACATACTCTTCCCTTCTCGTTATCCTCCATCCTGCTCCACCAGTTCCACCGTAACGACAACATATACAAACACTTGGTCGACGTGGCGTAATGGTGGACACATGAAAATATTTTACATACAATCATTTCGCTATGCATTAATTATTTTTGGATACTGATGAAAAAAATCACCAACTTTTCGAATTTGCAATCTTAACACGCTCATGAGTTTCAATGCAATCTCATTGTTCTCTCGCAGCAGTTCCCATTCACCCTCGATCTTGTTGAGTATAGAGCCTGAAGATCATAATTAATGGTTCAAGTTATTTATAAGGAAATTAGGTATTATCCCACATCGGAGAATTAATGAAGATCATCATTAATTTCAGTTAGACCCCTTCATTATTTAAGATGTCCATCTAAAACTAAATTTTTGGGCCTAGGAACTTATTCCAGAGCCCCGAATGATAGTAGGGTTATTTTTTCTGTTAATAGTCATGTTTTTCTTATAACCTATATTCGAAAATCATAATGCATAATCCTGGCTTGGTAGCGCCCTCAAACGTAGTCGTGAGACGAACTGAGTAAACAATTCTCGTGTTTTTTTTTTGCTTTTATTCGTATCTCGTATGTTCCGCGTTTTATTCTACAATTGGTATTAAGAGCCCTAGGTTGAAAGGAGAAGATACGATGGCTTAAGGAAAAAAGGCTTGTGGAGAAGTTGGATGGAACAAATTATGGGTTCTTGAGGATGCATATCGAGGATTACCTCTATGGTAAAGATCTGTATCAACCCCTAGGCAACAAACCAAAAATATGAAGGAGGATGAGTGGAATTTATTGGACAGAAAGGCGATGGACGCGATTCATTTGTCGCTGTCTAGGAAAGTCTCTCATCATAACGAGAAATCCAAGACCACGAAAGAGATGCTGAAGATTTTATCGGATATGTATCAGAAACCATCTGTAGGGAACGAGGTTCATCTGATGAGGCGTCTTTTCAATCTAAAGATGTCAGAAAATAATGCGGTGGCGGACCATCTAAACGAGTTCGCCATGATTACAACACAACTCAGTCCTAGTTTTGTTGTCTTCTTTACCAGAAAGCTGGAGTGGCACGATTATTGCTGTAAGTGCATCAGCATGTATGGGGAAATTAAAGTTTGACGAAGTAAAGGATCTGATCATGAGCAAGGAAGTTCGAAGGAAAGAGTCAGTCATTATTTAAGGGTCAGCTCTAAACACGGATAATAGTGGCAGATCTAATTCAAAGTCGAAGTCAACTCGTGGTACATCGAAGTTAAAAGGAGGAAAGACAAAATCCAAGTCTGACAAGGATTCGATCAAGTGCTGGAACTGTGACGAGTATGGTCACTACAGGAACCAATGTGATGCGCCGCAAAAGAAGGAAAAGAGGGACCAGAAAGACAAGAAGTGTGCAAACATTGCTGCAAATGATATTAGAGATGCGTTGGTCTTAAGCGTGAAAAGTCTGGTGGAGCAGTGGGTGCTAGACTCTGGAGCATCGTTCCGATTGTGTGGTAACTCTAATCTAATGGAAGGTGTTGGGAATTAGGCTCACTATGATAGATTTGAAGATCCCAAAACCCTAGCTGGATGATGAGCTTTCGATATTGTTATAGCTTAACTGAGTTCACCGTGTTAGGAACTCAGTAGACTAGCTAAAGTTCAACAGCTGTGCATTCGGTAGAAGACTCGGTAAATCTTGGACTCGGCAGGGCAACGATATGCGAAAGGAGTCGATCGAGCCGAACTCGGCGAGAGTAGTTCATTTGTACTCGAGTTGATCTTCGATAAAGCGGACTCGGCGAAGTTATCTACTGAATCAAGATCAGACTCAGCAACGGTCGGTCAGTTACTTTAACTGACCATGGACTTCAGAAGAACAATTCAGTAAAGTTGTCCGACGTCGTACATCTGAGAAGTCAGCTTCAGTATCACCTTGAAGTCTGAATAGGTCTCAACCACTCTCTGTACCTCGACCAATGACAAGCAGCCAGCTGGCAGAGTCTCCGACATAAAGCTGCAAGTCAACCACTTTCATTAAAGATAGTGGACTCTACAAAATTCAAATAAAGCCGTTTGCTAACCCATAGAGTGACACTTGGCATCGTCCTCTCCAACGGACATATGCCTAGGTCACCTCTATAAATAGAGAAGAGTCTTCACGCAGAGCAGGAGAGGTGAGGTCGATCATAACGATGATGGACACATCCAAGGAACCGAGCTCAACCGAACAAACACTCTAGAAGATTCAAGCCATATCCAGAGAAGAACTTAATCTTTCTTAGATATATTCTTATAGTTCTTCTCTCTAGAGTTCTATCTCGTTCCCCTTCTCTAATCTAAGCTGATCTTATTGTAATATCCATAGCTTAGACGAAGGAGTTCATATTTGAACTTGTTCCTTATTGTAAAAGGACTCCTTCATAGTTGGAGAGTTTGTCAAACACTTTAGTTTGATAACCGTTGTAAACTGGGACTTGCTCAGTATAATCCCCAAGCGACGGCTTTGTCCTGTGCACAAGCTGACTGAGACTAACTCAGTATAATAAATAGCCTCCTGACCTTTCGGGACAGTGGACGTAGGATCGCTTGATATCCGAACCACTTTAAAAACTCTGTGTTGATTTATTGTCGCTCTGCTTAATTGTTCACTTGCATAAAACTGACTTTAAATCAAATAGCATAAAAATGGTGTTTTCAGACTTAGACGAATATTCTTTTGGGCCTACTCTTCCGCACTCGAAATCGATCTTGAACTCTTGTTCTCTGACCGAATTGCAGGACCGTACTCGATAGAAGGATTCTCGCCCACGCGTTCAGCGATGCGATTCAGCGATCGACCGTCGCGCTCGTTGCTGAACTTTGACTCGGGTGTATTCCACACGTGAAGACTCGTCTACTCTCCGGGACCAACAATTGGTATCAGAGCGCACGGTGTTCTTCTGATCAAAGCGCACAGTGTTTTTCTAATCAAACCACACGATGTACTTCTGATCAAAGTGCATGGTGTTCTTCTGATAAGAGCTCTGGTCTAACTGGACTGATCCTGAAAAACCGTTTTCTGAGCATGCGCATATTGCATAATCTTCATAGCATCCTATACCATGTTCTTAATGTTAGATATTTCAGGTATAAGGACTTTGAAGATATCTTATTGGTTGAGCGACTACTGAAGGACAGAAAAGCTCCGATCAGCTGGCTGATAGGTTTGTCCAAGGGGGAACTCGACACGCAGAATCTACAACCCCTCAAACAAGGAATGAATAGAAGATGAAAACACCTCAGCCCAACTATCAAGAGAAGATCCAAGGTTCAAGCCGCAAAACACCCAGATCCAACTCAAGGGGAGCCAAGAGGTCGAAAAGGCTTACAGATCAGATCCTCAGTGTCTATGAATTAGATCTGTAGTGTCCAAGATTTCAGAGCATGTTCTTATCTTTCAACACTCACACACACTTCACTGATATATATCTATGTGTCTCGTAATTATGTGCCACTTGCCCAGGGGGAAGTTGTCAGACTTATGTCTTATGTTTTAGGGGATTTGGTATCATGATTAAGAGGGGGAACTGTGTTGATTAGATTAGTAGTTGCATGTAGGAAGTTTTTAGGAGAAGTTTGTAGAAGTTTTGGCATCATCAAATAGGGGGAAATTGTTGGGAATTAGGCTCACTATGATAGATTTGAAGATCCCAAAACCCTAGCTGGGTGATGAGCTTTCGATATTGTTATAGCTTAACTGAGTTCACCGTGTTAGGAGTAGTTCACTGTACTCAGAGTTGATCTTCAGTAAAGCAGACTCAGCAGAAGTTATCTACTGAATCAAGATCAGACTCAGCAACGGTCGGTCAGTTACTTTAACTGACCATGGACTTCAGAAGAACAATTCAGTAGAGTTGTCCGAGGTCGTACATCTGAGAAGTCAGCTTCAGTATCACCTTGAAGTCTGAATAGGTCTCAACCACTCTCTGTACCTCGACCAAAATCAAATGTAACTCGTTCGCTGAGAGTTTTGAGCAGTATTTGTCCGGTGAAAGCTTGGCCTTTCGATGTCCAGATGCTTTTCCCCTTGAACGAGAATGGTTCCAGAATTTTAAGAAGATTGATTCTGAAATGGATTGTCAGATGGTAAACTGCTACATCCAGTCACTGCGGGTCAGGCTAGTTCAAGGTAACCTACCCGTGACTCCAGATGCCCAACACACAGTCATAGCGGACTCTGCAGTCTTTGTAAGTATCTGAGTATTTTTTGGAAAATATTGTATTTCTTTAGTTTAATTTTATCGTTGAATAATTGTTTACAGATGGTTATTATGACTGAGTGGCTCAAGTTTTGTAATGATCCATAAAAGTATTAGACACGAGAATGATGAGGATTATAAATGGGTTCCTCAAGAGGAGGATGTGCAGTGCGTGAAGGGGATTCCAGAACTTGGGATAAGCGATTGGTACTCCGCCAAATATGTGAGTACTATTCATATATTTTATATTTAATAATCTTAAGGTTCTAAATTATATATTTGTGTCTATTGTATATCATATTTCGAATCTTGGCAGCACACCATTAGTTCGTGTTGCAGTTATGTATTTCAGATTGGAGACTCGAGATGTATGACTCGAAAAATCAATTTAGAGATGCAAATGTATTCAATTGGCGCGTCAAATGCCTTAGAGCTTTCCGGAAATTTATAGCGCGGTTCTTATGGCATGGGAATTATTGGGCGTGTAATGCATATGGTTATCAATTCCCAGGAGGACAGAGGCCCTCAGTTGTGCTTATGGATGATGAAGAGCAGTACATGCAATTGGATTCGCATAGTTGTGGGGTATTTACATGCATGACTATAGAGCGTCTCCTCACCGGTTTTTCGACTCGGGTATGGGGTAATGATGAGGCAAACATTAGTAAGTATCGTAATTGGATGGCTGTAAAATGTTTTGAAATGTGTGATATAATTTGAATTTCTGTATCAATGAAATGTATCGTTGATTATTGTTATGAAATGAAATTCATTGGACTTGGTTCTCTGCACAGATATAATTTTTTTTTTTAATTTTCATTTGGTCCGATCGATCGGATTGTGCCGATCGATCGGACCATTGATTTATAAAAAAAAAATTATTTATATTTGGTCCGATCGATCGGCACAGTCCGATCGATCAGACCATTATTAAATTTTTTTTAATTACATTTCGGACCGATCAGCACAGAAAAAAAATTATTTATATTTGGTCCGATCGATCGGCACAGTCCGATCGATCGGCACAGAGAATTTTTATTAAGATTTGGTCCGATCGATCGGCACAGTCCGATCGATCAGACCATTATGAATATTTTTTTTTCATACCGATCGGACCAGATATAAAAAAAAAATTATTTCCTTTCGGTCCGATCGGCACGGATATAAAATATATTTTTTTTATTTATTATTGGTCCGATCGATCGGACCACTCCGATCGATCGGATCATTAATTAATTTTATATTTTTTCGTAAAGTGTCTAAATTATAACCTTACATTTGTTTGAAATAATAATATGAAATGGGTAATACTCAAAATTATACTGTAATAATAATACTGTAATACTCAAAATTATAATATGAAATGGTCTAATAAGACTTATATTTGTCGGCTAATAAGACTTAAAATCAATATAATTCAAATAGACTCTATAAAAATTATAAACTTTAAAATAAAAATTTTATAATAAATATTTGAGGGTAATATTATGAAATGGTGTAATAAGGCTTTATATATAACTATACATTAGCAAAATTAAATCTGAATCATTCTTGAATCATCGAAGTACTTATCACTCTTTATGAAAAACGAACTCATTTTTCGAAATAGGTGAAGAGGTCGTAATTTTTTTTTAATTATGTCTCTATTATTATATTTCAAAGTTATTCATGATATTCTCGATATCCCCTTCGTATATCACTTTTCGTCGCTCGAATCCGAAGTTTTGTAGTTTAGATGAATAGTATTTGGGGTTTTGATTAAGGGTTTTGAGGGTTTAGATGAATAGTATTTGGGGTTTTGATGAATAGTATTTGGGATTTTGATTAACGGTCCTACCGGTCGGATCTCTGTATACAGCTGTCGGCACGGTCAGTCCGGTTTTTTCTCTGTCACACAGCTGTCATACAGTTCATGTTCATACAGCTGTCATACAGTTCATGATATGAAAATAATAGATTATTTCTTTGTTTGGATAAGTCAAATTTGTCGATTGGTTTTTTCTCTCTCAAGATGATCAATTGGTTTTCAATTTTTTTTTATTCCTCGATTTTTCACGAGATTATATAGATTACGAAAATAATAGACCATATGATATGAAATATTACGTACATAATTATTAACACTAGAGCATATTATTCATTATTTGACGGTGTCGGACACTTACGCCTTGTGTGACCTTGTTCACCGCAAATGCTACACTTCTTTGGCGCACAAGGTCTGCTGCTAGATGTACCGGCCTCTACAGCGGATCTTTTTCGGCTATTCTTCGGCCGTCCTGCTTGACGCGTGATAATTGGCGGTAGTACCACCATCGCATCAATCTCTGCTGGGACACCCCACTCGCCCCGTGGAGGTAAAGGATTCACCACACCCGCATATATCTCCCTCCATGTTTCCGTCCGATAGTAGTAATTGATGTGATCATATAAATTCTCATGGCGGTTGTATAAAACTGCAATTGCATGCTTACAAGGGATCTCGTCCAGTTGCCATACTCCACATTCACATGAATGACTGCTCAGATCAACTCTCCACTGTCTTTTTTCCAGTGTCCACCTTAAATAAGTCAGCAGTCACGGATGTAACAACATACCTGAGTGCTGCATCTCTTTCATTTCTTAGTCTCATATCTGCAGCTTCAGTCAAAATATCAGGCCTCGCATGAGCCTTTTGTCTACGAGCATCAAACTACTTTTCGAGCAGATGTCGGATTGCCTCGATCATAGCACATATTGGAAGACGTCTTGCAGGCAGAGGTCGAGAGTTAATAGACTCAGCCAGGTTGGATGTTAACATACTGTAACATCGGGTAGGACATTGTGATCTGGCCCACTTCTCGGGACCGATATTCATCAACTTCTCGTACGCTGCGGGTTGTGCCTCTCGTATTGCGTTCAACGCGCGGTTGAAGACTGATGTTCGATATGCGTATGCTGCCTCGTGGAACATCTGCACGATCCACTTACCATATCGAGCAATCTTATTTGCGATGTGGTAGTAGCAAAGACCGTGGTGTGCTTCCGGATAAACATCTCTTACCGCGTTGGCTAAACTTCTGTGTTAATCTGATACAATTACTAGATCACTAGTGGGGGAGAGTGCTGCTCGGAGCCGAGTTAGAAACCACTTCAAAGAAATATCATTTTCAATCGGACCAACACCAAAAGCAAGTGGGAATATTTGTTCGTTAGCATCAATACCAACAGCAACAAATAGGATTCCCTTATTCCTCCCCTTCAGGTATGTCCCGTCAACCGCAATCACGTTTTTAAGCTGGAATAACCAAGGACTTCGGCAAACACCAAGCATAAAAAATAGATGTCGGAAATCACCATCAGGACCAACATCTAGATCGGTCAAAGAACCTGGATTTTGCATACGGAGCAAATGCAATTACTTCGGAAGATTTTTATATGACTCTGCATGGCCACCGTAAATCATTGATATCACAGCATTACGTGCTCGCAGCGCCACACTATAACTCGCTTCGATTCCAAACCTATCCAAAAGATCAGCTTGAATATCGGCGGGTTTCAGTATCTTGCTCTGGCGGTGCATTCTTTGCGCAATATAGGCGGCTACGGCCTTTACCCGCACATTTCTCGATCCTAAGCTAGATAGATCGCGGTTGCAGGTGTGCTCGGGGTTGTATACGGTCACCTCCCAAATTTTCGTGGCCCTACAAGCAGCACGAAGAAAATATGGACACGTATCATTACGCTTGCATATGTATTCGAGTCGTTTTGTGCACGAACGTCCGCACATGAAATCCACTCCATGTTCCATATGCCACAGTGCGACCATAGCATATAATTCATCTTTCTCCCAGAAAATAGCTCCTTACCGCAAATCACAATCTAATATAAGAGGCAAGCTCGTTGTGAATGGTGGGTCATATGTATCAAGAGGTATAATTGGAATGATCCAATTACTTGCTGCTTCCATGTTGCTGTATAATATTTCGTCATCGGTATTTGGACGAGTGATTGAAAGAAGCATTGACATGAGTTGGTTGACGCCGCCCTCTCGTCGGATCCATGCAGCAAAGTCACCAAGCGAACAATTGATCAATGCTTTAGGAATACCTTCATCTTCATCCTCAGATGAAGTGTCGAGATAAGCTTCTTCATCATCATCTGTTTCGACATGGGTCTCCTCTTCCTGACCACTTCCACCGGGGTTGCTTCGACTCCCACCTGGGTTGCTTCCACTGTTTGGCCCTTCAAACTGGTTATCACTTCCGAATTGATAAGACTCAATGAATGTTGAGTTTCGAGCTTCACGATTTACTACGCCGGTATTATTGGGGTGCACTAAATATACTGCAGGCTCTACGTCTAGAAGACAAATACGTTGTAGATCAAGATCACTCCCGATAATGGCCTTGATCGTTCTATGACTTTTACGAGACTCTGCAGTATAATAGATGTGGTAGTCGGGCGAAACTGAATATGCATCCAAAGCGTATTGAATATATTGTCGTAGTACTACAAGACAAATATTGTTTGCCGGAATCCAAACCATTGTCTCTTGGCCGCCAACATATTTCGATTCACTATCGAAAACTCCGTTAAAATTGACAACAAATTGTTTCCAATCATTCTCCATATTTTTTTCTTGCTTTGGTGGTGGTGGAAATGAAGGAGGATGGTAGCAATAAGTGAAGTGATGAGACGAATTGTAATGAATTTATTGACGATAAATTGTGCCCTATCAGTCAAACTGTATAAGTTATTCACGTGAAAGTGTGTACTATCGATCGGACATGTCATAAGGCACACTGTCAAAAGGTGAAAGGGCACACTGATGAATTTATTCACGAGTGCCCTATCGGTCGGACACATGATAGGGCATGATAGGTACACTCTCATAGTGCCCTATCAATCGTACATATCGGTCCGACTTATTCATAACACAGTGTGCCATATCGGTTGGAGGGCACCTGAAAAAGGTGATAGGGCACTGATACATTAGTATTTTAATAAAATGAGTCCGATCGATCGGACCTTACCGGATGTGTCCGACCGATCGGACAAATTATGCACACCGGCCGATCATGCGTGGCCGATCCGATCGGACACGTCCGATCATGTGTCCGACATTCATGATCGGCCACGGCCGATCATGCTTGTCCGATCATGCTGTGGCCGATCGGTCGGACGTGATCGGAACCTTCTATCGGACATTGATCGGACCCTTGCTATTTTCGACATACTTATTTTTTTAACAAAAATCAATCATTTATTTCACGAAAAATTATAAAAACAGTTGACAATTATTGAAAAGAGATTGTATTTATTGAAAAGTATGGGTATTTTAGTAAACCTGACTATGTAGTGTAGTTATATATAAGAGATGGGTATATTTGTGTTTGACTTTACCGTCTTGGGTAGAACACCAAACGCCCCACGCCACTATCACCGTCCGATCGCCGCCGGCAACCGCCACTGCTTAGCCGCAAGTGGCCGCCGTTTCCGATCACCAGCGGGTCGGTCGTTGACAAATTCTCTTCTGTCGGTAATATCAACAAACTTCAAAATCCGTCTGCAAAAATTTACCAACAAGCTCTATAGTGACGAATCATTTTTCATCGGTAATCTATCGGTAAATGATTTACCGACGGACTTTTGATATTTACCAATGGAATTTTTTGTCGGTAAAAAATAAAATTTTTGTGGTGAAAGTTTGTAACCTAGTAAATCGAATGATGACGGTTAAAAGCTCAATATCCTACTTACTTAACAATATAGATATTTTTATTTCAATCCTGAAGTTTTTACTCAATATGTATGTAATAACTACGGGTTAACTTCATCACAAGAAAATTAGAAAAAGAATGAGTGCAAGTGGTACGTAGCTCGGCTCTACGGCGGCCTATCCCATTATTCAGTAGAAATTCCTACATGTAGATCCGCGAATTGTCATTACATCTGTTGTCATCAATATATAGATGAATGGTCTAATTAAAACTAATTTTTAGGTAGGAAATATAAATCCAATATCATCATATTTAACAAATTCAATTGATAAGCCTATATTTGTAGCTCTTTTGTCTATTTAAATTGGGTATTATTTGTGATGAGAGTGTAGATATTCTACATGAAATGGAGGAAAAATGAACAAATCCAAAGAAAGATTAAGAGATAGGCAATCTGGGCCAATTAGCTGATCCCTGCCCAAAGTTGAAGAAGACTGAGCTATAGAAGTGAGTGGGCCTAGGTGATACTGAGCCAAGAACAGGAGATGCCAAAAGAATTGTTAAGGCCCTTTTGCCCGACCCAACTGATCTGACTCTTGATTTTGACGGGAAAGGGAAGGTCTTCTACAGTTCAGAAGTACAGCCAGCAGGCTGTATCCGACGGACAATACCTCTACCCAACAAGCAAAAGCACCTACTCCCTGTAAACCCAAGGCTCAAAAACATATTCTTAAAGGAAGAGAAAGCTAAGGCAGGGATATACAAAAGATCTCTATCATCTTCAAAAGCTATCACTTATCACTTTATTAATGCTCTCATTTTTTCTCTCCGTGAACGTTTAGAATAAGCTCTTCAGATCTGTAACCAAAAACTCCATAAGAGTAGCTCAAGCTCTTTAAATTTATGCCTAGTTTAGTAAGTTCTACTTCCTGCCTAGTGTAGCTGCAACTCTCCCTGAAGGAGAAGACTATTTAATACAAGTTCGGTTAGTTTTAAATATTCCCTGCTCTAGCTTTAACTTCTGCATTTATTTGTCTCATGCCTTCTTCTATTTCTTCTTCTTGGTATTTACATACAAGTCTGACTTTAGCATGTTGTTTGTTGTTTGAAGTTCTGTGTTTGAACAAAATCTTGTAGCTTGAAGCTTTTCGTTCTGCCTCTTTTAGATCTGTATTCTTATGATTGTGTACTTGTTATTCCCTCTATTTTAAGTTGTTAGTTCATGTTTGTTTCTTAACAATCTCGGACCTTTTACTATTCTGTCCTTTTATCCAAGATCTTCATCATGCTTAGTTTCCACTTGCTTGTTTTAATTTCCTGCTTTAGTATGAGTAGCTAAACCCTCAGATTTGGCTGAGGTAATGAGGCACCATCCCCAAACCCCATAAGATGTGAGAATTTGCTGAACAATTGGTTATGGTAGGGCTTTAATCGTAATCTGTGTAGAGGTAGTCGTGAGTTGCTTAGATCTGATCAGTCTGAGTAGGTAGCTTCTCTCTATGGGCATACGTAGATTAGCCTGTTTTCTACTTTGAATGCTGAACATCGGTAGAGATCTTGACCTGGTTCCTTATTCTTAATGCTCCGTAGTACTAATCTAGTCAATGTTCAACAAGGTGGATTAGATACTTTAGTAGGTGGTTGTTTGAATGCTCAACATGACAGTCATAGTCGTAAGATAGGATTGGACGCCTCTGTGCTCAACATAGCCTCTTAATGTTCCGTAGTACTAATCTAGTCATTTCTCAACAAGGTGGGTTAGATACTTTGGTAGGTGGTTGTTTGAATGCTCAACATGACAATCAGAGTCGTAAGATATGATTGGACGCCTATGTGCTCAACACAACTTCCTAGCCAGGTAACCTTAGCTAAAACTGAGTCATCTAGTAATTTAGGATCGGACAGGGGGTGGTGTGGAATTACTTTAGCTAGATCGTCTTTAATACCTTTGTTATCCAATTGACATTTACTGCATGTTAATTATCTGTCTCCTTTGCATACCCTGCCTAGTTTTAGTCAACCCAAAATTAATGGTGGCTGCTAGCCAAACCCTTAGTTAGTAGAAAAAATGAGTTTAATCACCCGTTCCCTAAGGATCGACACTGCTTACGCTAATACTACTTCTTTGTTTTAGTACTGTGCAGGAGATTATAAATTTATTAAGCTAGCGGTATTTGTACGACAAAAATATCAGCGATCATCAATTTTTGCTCATATCAAAATTTCAACAAATTGAAAGATTGAATACTTACGATAGCATTTTGAAAATTATATGCAAAATTAAAAAAACCCTGTTTAGATTCTTCTTTGTGTATTTAAAGACTGATATCTTAAATAAAATTATAAAAACAATTATGTTGGTACCGAGATAAACGTTCAGGTGTAGAGGGGGGGGGGTGAATACACCTGAAAACTTTCTCAACTTAAAACGCAAACAGTCCTTTTCAGGAGAGTGCCTTGCTGAACAAGTTTAGTAGACCAAATAAGCTGTTCTGAATCGCGTGGCAGAGTGACTGACTATACTGAGGCCTGCTAGGTGACTAATGTCAGAATTCAGTACCGTTCAGTAAGAGTTCAGGAGAGTGCAGAAATGTGTAGGCCCAATTCAGTTGAGTTAGAAAACGTTTTTATTAAAACTGTTTCAGTATATTAGTGCAATCTTTTAAGCTTTGCTGAAACACAGTTGAATGATTTTGAAAGATAATTTTCAGTATAAACAGTAATCAATGCAACAGTAAAACAGAGCACACAGAACACAGGATTTTAAAATGGTTCGGATATCAACAATTGTTGGTCCGGAGACGAAAAGTCAGGTGTAGAGGGGGGGGGGGGTGAATACACCTGAGCTCTGTTTCTTTTTCTCAGTGAAGGTCAGCTGAAGCTGATGTTTGCAACTGATGAACAGTGCCAAATAAGCCTTCGATCACTGGGGTCAAAGTGAGTCAGCTTCTGAGCTCTTCTACTGACTGATGTCAGTATTACGAAACTCAGTCGGAGACTGTAGTGCGGATAAGTGTTAGGCCCGGAGTCGTCTCTTTTGAAAACGTGTTTTCGCAATGTAAAGTCTTTTGGCTGTGCGCTTTTTAAGATACGTTTTATGCAAGCTGATGATTTAAAACTGGGTTAAATGCAATGCGATAAAACAGTAAATAACACAAGCGATTTTTAACGTGGTTCGGATAACAGATCCTACGTCCACGGTCCCGAACTCAGCGGGGAGAAACTTGTTGATTAATCGAGCAAGTCTCGGCAAGAAGGAAACCGTACGCGGGACGGATCCTTCTAAGTTATAGTCCTTAGCGACTTTTACAATCCAAACCTAAGTTTAGAAGGGAGGGAATATTCTCCAACTGAGAAGGAGTTCTTACAACAAGAACGATTCACTAAATGTGAACTCCTTCGAATCTAAGCTATGAATCTAGCAATGAGCTTAGTTTAGAGAAGAAAGGGATCAAAGAGCTCTAGAGAGATGAACTACAAGAAGTGTTCTATGAAAACTAGTTCGTCTCTGGATAAGCTTGAAGGTTCTAGAGCGTTGTGAGCTTGAATGCTTTCCCTTGATTTCGCGTATATTCCTCTATTTTTCGAAATCTTCAAATCCTTCTCTATTTATAGCTATGAGTTGTGGCATATGTCCGTTGGAGACGACGATGCCACGTGTCACAAGCCTCCAAAGAAAACGGCCATAAATTCGAGCTAGTTGCAGCAGGGCAGTTAATGCACTGTTCATGAGAGCAGCTTTACTTTAGAGTAGGTAAGCGTTGTCGGCTTCTCATTGGTCGAGGTTTGTAGTTGGTGAGAGTGTCAGAGTTGACCGTTCAAACAACCTCGTATGTCTTCTACTGAACTATTCGAAAGGATTTCAGGTGCAGGGTCGCTTTCTGTCGGGTACAGTAGACTGAATACGTCTCTGTCTTCTTCGGCTGAGTCGTCTGACTGATGAAGTGAGCTTCGATAGTCGGTTGGTCGGCTCGCGAAGGTATTGTGCTTGCATAGGTTCTTCCGCCGATGACCATCGGCTGATAATGTCTTCTACCGAGATCGGGTAAGGCCGATGCGCCTGTCTCCAGTGAGTTTAGCATTCGGCTTCGACGAAGAACGCAAGCGATTACACTGATGACATGGGGTTCTGAAAAGTATCTTCAGCAGAAGATCAGTTCAACAACTACCCCGTACAGGACTTAGACAAAAACAATAAACATAACATCAAGTCTATCCTATACATCAGCTAATCCTAACGACACACTAATCTACTGATATCAGCTCGGTTTTGGGATCTTCAATTCCATAGTACTACTATGATTTCCCCCAATTTCTTTTAACCCTAGAACAGCTGAGTATCAATCTACTGACTCATATCCAACAATTTCCCCCTAATTGATGATGCCAAAACCTCTATACTCTAACATCTATTAAAGATATTGTCCTACTGACAATAATTTCCCCCTTAAAGCATCTGAGGAAAAAC
Organism: Lavandula angustifolia; assembly: GCA_028984105.1. NCBI lineage: Eukaryota > Viridiplantae > Streptophyta > Magnoliopsida > Lamiales > Lamiaceae > Lavandula > Lavandula angustifolia. The sequence continues at coordinate 16,612,999 of CM054822.1, forward strand.
TGATAATAGTAAATGAACTTCAGCAGGTGAGAGAAAGGCAAGATCAGAGAAACTGATGTGAGTGTGTGTCAGATCACTTGGTGATCAGTCGTGAAAACATGACACTAAAAAGCTTAAAGACAATGAGCGATTGTCTAGCAAGCGATAGGAACTCTTATGGATAGATTGTCAAAGTACAGGTTCCTATGCTATTACAAAGAATTATCAAAAACAAAGAGAAGAAATCACTACTGTCGTCTGAAGCTCTAAGTCTTCTTCTTGAAATCCGCCGAGCGATCAGCTGGAGGGTCCAGGCAGTAAAGTTTATAAATCCTTTTGCGCAAAACCTGGATTTCCTCTTGATCTTCTGGTCTATGCGGATGTAACTCATGCTGATAGGCTGCAGATTCGATATCTTCTTCGATAGACTTTGTGATGATAATGCCTTTAGCAGTCATGGGAGGAGGATATCTTCTGAATGCAGGTGCTTTCATAGGAATGTTCAGTTCTTTCATGATAGGCAGCAACCATTCTCCGAGTTCTGGAAAAACTTCATTAAAACACTCTTCGAACAGTTGATCAGCCGGAATGTCTTTCGGATAGAAGCCCCATACATACAGATTTTTAACAAACATTTCTTTGAGAGTCTCCCATTGATCATTCAGATCAGCGGGTACCCATTTGTCCACATGAGGTGCAGGAATCAGCTTCATACGAGGAGTTCTGATAGTAGTCCTCATGTTCCTCGATCCTCTGGGTATCTATTTTCTCGGATCGGCCGCTGGCTTATCAGATAGGCTTTTCATTCTTGCTAGGTCAGCCATCCTTTTCTTCTCACGGAGAGCGGCTGCTCTAGTGTCTCCTCGTCTGAGACTCAGTCCTTGCAGCGTCGCCTCCCAGGTCGCTTGTTCTTCTGCTATCTGCTCAGGTGTAAGAGTAGATATGGGAATACTCTGAGCAGTAGCTTTGATTTCAGTCGAAAGAGCCTTAGCAAAATCTTCTTGGGCTTTCTTCTTTTGCTCTTCGACTGTATTAATGACCTTTCTCTTTCCTTTGCCCCTGACAGCTTTGCCCTTAGGCTTTTTTGCTGCTTCAGCTGCCTCCTCTAGCGGACGCTCCTGGTCCAGCTTGTCTTGCAGCTCTTGAGCTATTCTGAGGTCGAATGCCTCTTGCTCCGCTTTTGATTTAAACTTCTTGACCGGGGAGGAAGGAGTAGTGGATTCAGTAGTGATTTCCTTCCCCGACCTCTGCGGCAGCTGTTGAGACTTTTCTTCTTCAGCTGGCTCTCCAAGGAATTGAGCGATTTCGTCTATGTGCGCAGCTGAAGAGGAGATGGGGGTGGCTTGTAGTGGGAAATCAAGGAGAAGGACCTCAGTAGAAGTACCTTTCTGAGTAGATGGTCCTGCCTCCGGAGCCTGTTCCCCCTGAATCTCTGCTGGCGAGGGCTCTGGCTGGCGAGGAGGGTCTCGCCTCCCGAGCCTGTCCCTCAAGGATCTGGACGTCAGCTGTATCCGTATCAGGTTCATCTTTCACAATATCTTCCCCCTTTTTGGCATCAGCAATATTTTCCAGGGAGGTGCGGATAGCTTTTACGTCCTGCTCCAGTTGTGCCGCATGTAATTTTTGATGCGGGTAAGCGTGTCATCAAAATCACCGACCAAGTTGCGTGTAGTTTTCCCAGTCTTTCTCCCTGATCAGCTCTAGATTTCTTCAACTGAGCGGCTGACTCCTGACGGAGTTTCAGCAGAGCTTGATCATTTGATTCTGTTATTTCTTTCTGAATGGCTTTTAAGGCCTCAGCCTGTTGCTTGATGGTTGTTTGAAGAGAAATGGTTGCTATCTTATTTCTCTCATCTATGAAGCCTTGAACTGTTTTCATGGCCTGAGTCAGCTGCTCCGAGAAAGTTTTATGCTGAGCGGCAAGCAGCTGCTGACTCTATGCTGTTAAATCGGCCTTTTGAGCACTTAGGGCCTGCTCAACTATCTCCTTGAAATCTGGCTGAGAAGCCTCTTTAGGAGTTGAGATGTCGGCGGCCAACTTACTTAGAGCTTCGTTCTGAGCCTTGGTGTACTTCTCCCATTTGAAATGAACATCTTTGGCTAGGAGTCGATTTTTCTCACCTTGGCGTTTGATAGCCCTGTTGACAGAACGTGAGGACACGAAACCGATGGGTTGTATCTGATAAGAGCTGGTTCCGAGCCTCTGCTCGTAGAACGAGATCAACTCGCTCCCCTCTTGTACTTTGGAGCGGTTGTAGCCTCACCGATGTGACTATGGGTGGTGTTGGGCTCTTCTCTTGGGGAGTTTGTCCCTCTGCAGATTCTCCCCGGTCCGCTTCCTTGGGTTTTCCATCCATCTCCTCATCTTGATCATCATTATCACCTTTATCGGAAGGTGGAGATGGGGGGCGGAGGCTGTTTCGATCGGAGCTCTCAAGCTCGATAAATAGAGCATTGCGGCTCTCAAATCTTCGAAAGACGCCACATCGGCTAGCTCTCCGAATCCAATCTTAGCTTGGAGCTCTTGCTCCTCCGTCGCAGCTCATCCGGTGATTTGTTGGGATTTGGCAAAGTCAATAAGAATGTCCCGGTGCGAGAAACCTTAAGAGCATCGAGCTCTTGTCCTTCTTGCTATTTCAACCGGATCTGCGTGCTCGGCAATTTTCGGTATCTCTTGCTTGAATCTCGACTGCAAAGCACGCGATCAAGTGGTGTCGGTTGTTGTCCACTCAGCAAGTAGGTTCGGGTGACGGTTCCCTCGTGTCGGACTCTGTTTCCTCGTAGCTGATCACTTGGACCTTGTCCTTGATCGTCGCTCCCTCGATTCCAAGATTCGAATCGAGTAGTTGCTCCTCTTGAGTAGAAGGAGGAGGCTGGCTCAATAATGGTAAGTGGCCGAGCCAGCTGTGACCTCAGCAGTCGAGTCTTAGCCAACCTCCTCTTCTTTGGCACTTGGACGGATGGGGGCAGAGCGAGACGCAGCTCTCTTTGGTTCGGGTGGCCCCTTGCCAATTAACTTCTTCTGTTCCGGCCTTTGTCATAAATTTAATACTCTTGAGATCAAAAGACTTTGAGTCCGCAAAAGCCGAACGTTTACGTACCACACTCTCTATCGGCACCGACATCTTGGTGCCGAATAGGAGCTTCCTGTCTTGGTTAGCTTCCTCTCTCCGGTGGCGAAGTAGTGAACTTCGGGCTTGGGCCTTCGCTGAGTAGTATAGTAGTCGGCCCAGTTCACTTCTACTCCATCGTCTATAATCATCATCAGTTGTATCCTCGGCTTAGAAAGCTGATCATAGGATCCAGCTGAGCTCGTCAGAATATGAGATACAACGTAAGCTAAACCCCTGTACTGAGGTAGCAAAAGATTCCTCTGTAGCGCCGTCTTGAACACTATGTCGCTGCGTCCACAGAACTTTTGGACGTAATCATTTATCTCTCTTTCCTTATAACCAATGGGAGAAATACTAGCTGAGGGGAGTTGAAAGGCTTGAACGAGAGCCTCTGAGATCTTGAAGGAGTGGGTAGCCTCCCTCCACTTATTTGGGGCAACTTCCCGACTGTAAACAAACGAAGCCTCTTCTCCTCCTGAGGCAAGCGACTTCCTGTTGTAGTAGGCCCCCACAACTTGTCTCGGCAGATGAGAACGAGGATGCCTTGACACAAGAGTTGCCAGCCCTGACTTCTCAAGGGCGCCAAACACCGGCTCCAAATATGAAAGGTCCACCTACCGGAGAGCCATCGTCGGCTCAAACTGAACCCGGATGGTCATGATCTCAACCATCTTCTCAGGAGTCTGTACTATCGCCATTGAAATCTGCAAAACAAATTGTTAGGACTTGAAAATAGAGTAAGTCAGTGACTATCAGCAGATATTAATACATTACCGTGAAATAGGGCTTGAATGAATATACAGCAATGCAGTTTGGATGAGGATTTAGGAAGATAACTGAATCGCTAAGAAAAAGCTCTAAGATATGAGAATGGCGAAAAGTGAGGAGTAATCGAAGTTGAAAAGATTTTGTATAAGTTGATTTGATCTTCAGTTTGAATCCTATGGTTCAAATTTAATCTTTCAAAATCGATGGACGTCTAAGATTGAATGATATAGAGGGTATGATTACTTAGCCGCCAATACTATAGATATACGTAATAAAGGTAAGTGAGAAGACATGCATTAAATGCACGACAGAGAGCATTAATTACACAGGCGAAGGGTCCTTCTGACCTTTCCTTAAACCTTAAGCATAATAAATGGTAAGAAATAAATGCTCCTTAACAACTGAATGTAAGCGACTGATGCATTAAATGCGGCATGCTTCTGAACAATTTAAGTGACGATACTACGCAAACCTCTTCAGTTGAACTTATCAGCTGGTTACCATCATTTATCAGGAGGATGGTTGTGCCGACGACCATGTTCCCCCTCTTTGTATGCGGTGTGCATCTCCCAACCGAGTCACTGTACTAAGTTTTCGACCCTGTCGTGCTGATTCCATACTGATACCAATTGTTGCTAAGTATATCATTATCAGTAGTTGGCTTCTAGTGACTTGTCTCAGTAGGATCTAGCAGACCTAGCTCAACTGATAGTTCTCTGAACCTGTTCTCAGCTAGTGGTTTGGTCAGTATGTCTGCCCTTTGCTTATCGGTATGGATTTTCTCCATTCGATGTCCTTCTTCTCGACATGGTCTCCGATGAAGTGATGTCGAATATCCACGTGCTTGCATCTCGTATGCGGCCGGGTTCGAGTTATAGCTATTACCTTGGTGGAGTCACGGTAGATGGGCACTTCATCCCGAGTTATACCATAATCTCTCAATTGTTGTCGAAGCCAAAGGATCAGGGGCACGACAAACTTCCTGCAGCCATGTACTCGGCCTTCGGTAGTGGACGTAGCTCCGAGTGCTTGTTTCTTTGAAAACCACGATATCGACTTGCTTCGCCTAGGAACCGACATGTTCGGAAGTTGATTTTCGATCTATCCTGCATCCTGCATAATCAGCATCAGAATAACCTGTTAGTGTTAGATTATCATCAGTAGGATACCATAACCCAGCATCAGGTGTTCCTCTTAGATATCGCAGAATCTTCTTCGCTGAGTCTAGATGACTTCGCTTGGGATTCGCCTGAAATCTTGCGCATACACCTACAGCATAAGTTATGTCAGGTCGGCTAGCTGTTAAATAAAGTAAAGAACCAATAATAGCTCTATAATCAGTAGAGTTAACAGAAGCTACCTCATTGTCTAGATCGATTTTAAAGTTTGTGTTCATGGGAATCTTGACTGGCTTGCTGGAATCACAGCCGAATCTTTTGAGAAGATCTCGAGTGTATTTGGCCTGATTGATGAAAATTCCTTCAGCTGATTGCTTTACTTGAAATCACAGGAAATAATTCATCTCTCCCATCATAGACATCTCGAATTTCTCCTTCATCATTTTCTCAAACTGCTGACATATGACTTCGTTTCTGCAGCCGAAAATGATGTCGTCCACGTAGATTTGCACCAGTAGAATGTCATATTCTGACTTTATGCTGAATAGAGTGCGATCTATTGTCCCCAATGAAAACCTTTCTGAAGTAGAAAGTCTGATAGGGTATCATACCAAGCCCTGGGTGCTTGTTTTAACCCATACAGAGCTTTCCTAAGTCTGTACACCTGATGTTCCTGCTGAAAGCCAGGTGGTTGTTCAATGTAGACTTCTTCCTTCAGTACGCCGTTCAGAAAAGCTGACTTCACATCCATCTGATATACTTTAAAACCTTGATGTGTTGCATATGCTAGGAAAAGACGAATGGCTTCCAATCGCGGCGACCGGAGCGAATGTTTCATCAAAGTCAATTCCTTGACTTGACCGTAACCTTTTGCAACTAGTCGAGCTTTATTTCTGACAATGACATTGTTTTCATCTCGCTTGTTCTTGAAGACCCACTTTGTTCCGATCACGTGCTGATGTCTAGGTCTGTCAACAAGCTCCCATACTTCATTTCGCACGAATTGGTTCAGCTCTTCTTGCATGGCTATGACCCAGTCAGTATCTTTAAGTGCATCCTCTATCGATTGAGGTTCATCTGTAGACAGAAAACAAGAGTAAAGTGAGCTTTCGCCTTGACTTAATCTTGATCTTGTCCTTATAGTAGCTGACGGATCTCCAATGATTAGATCTGAAGAATGAGCATCGAGCCACGAGCGTCTGAGTCGGGCTTCTTCTTCTGATACTACTTCGCACGTCGGTAGGAGTATTAGGCATTTCGATAGTGCTTGTTTCGCGATCGAAGCAATTCAGTAAGAAGAATAGGATCTACTGAGTTTCCAGGTTCAGGGGCATTTAACTCAGGAACATTTAACGTTCCCCCTGAGTTTATATTCTCAGTAGAGGTCTTAGTTACCACGGGGGCTTCCTCATCAACCGTTGTTACCTGTTGTTGATTTTGTTCTGGAGAATCAACCAGGTCAGCTACATTGCTTGTTAACTGAGTCTGAATTTCATCATCGTCTGACTCATCATCCCAACAATGCTGGATCTTCTCAGCTTTATCATTCAGTCCGAGATCCTGTAGCTTGCTACTGACATCTTCAATGTTTGGCTCAGTATCTTTCCTGTCCTCAGTAACAAACTCATGAAAAACAACATGAGGGCTTTCCTCCACGCAAAGAGTCCGATAGTTAAAGACTCTGAATGCTTTGCTGACCCGAGAGTATCCTAAGAATACTCCTTGATCAGATTTGCTGTCAAAGACTTTCAACTGGTCTTTCCCATTATTGTGGATAAAGCAAGGACAGCCAAAAATATGGAAATGAGAAATAGAAGGAATTCTCCCTTTCCACAGTTCGTAAGGCATCTTCATGTGTTGCATTGTAAGCAGTGAGCGGTTCTGAGTGTAGCAGGCTGTGTCAATAGCATCTGCCCAAAACTTTGAGGGTAGTCCAGAGTCTGCTAGGAGCGTTCTTGCTGCTTCTTTGAGTGTTCTGTTCTTTCGTTCAGCAAGTCCATTCTGCTGAGGGGAGCGTGCAGCTGATGTCTCGTGCTGAATTCCCTCTTTTTCGCAGTACTCTTTAACTACTGAGTTTAGAAACTCTGTTCCTCTGTCTGAGCGTATCCTCTGTATCTTGATGTCCTTTTCCACACTGAGCTTTTTCAGTAGATTAGGCAGCTCAGTCTGAACATCAGACTTATTGGCGATGAAGATGACCCAAGTATATCTCGAGTAGTCGTCTATGACGACTAGGGCATACTTCTTGCCTCTTATAGTCACTGGAGAGACTGGCCCGAAAAGATCCATGTGGAGCAGCTGAAGGATTCCATCAGTGGAAGGTGAAGGACTAGGTGGATTGCTCTTCTTTGTCTGCTTTCCCTTCAGGCATGTTTCACAATTTCTATCTTTGATAAAAGATTCCTTGGGCAGTCCTCTGACTTTAGAGTTCTTTGCGAGCTTGTTCATAGTCTTGAAGTTCAGGTGGCTGAGTCTCTTGTGCCATAGCCAGCCTGACTTGTCACTTGATTTAGTCTATGCAAGCAAGCAAGCCTCAGGTTCTGCGGTTTTCCAATTTGCAACATAGATGTTCTTCTTCCGCGAGCCTGACAACACTGTTTTCCCTGTAGATTTGTCAACAACATCACAGAAACCAGCGTCAAAGATAACTCTGTTAAGATTATCACAGAATTGACTGACAGAAAGGAGATTATGTTGAAGTCCTTCAACATATGTTACTCTTGGAACTGAGGCAGTCCCAATGTTCAGTATTCCATATCCCCTTGTGTAGCCTTTGGAGTTGTCACCAAACTCAATTCTGGGACCATCTTCTTGTACGTAGTTGGTCAGCAGGCTCTTCTGATGTGTCATGTGTCTCGAGCAGCCGCTGTCCACTATCCAAGGGTCCTTATGTACCTGCAAAACAGAAACATTTTTAGGTACCATTTGGTTCAGTTGGGTCCTTACAGGTTAGTGGGTGATTTCGGAACCCAGATCTGCCTAGGAACCTTAGAAGTCTGAGACTTCTTCTTCTGAACCTTGTTAGCTTCTCTCTCTTTAGGACTTGGAGATACTGACTTCTTGTTGACTTTGGGTTCAGGAGCTTTCTTCTTCTGAGTCTTAGCGCTTCTCCTGACCCTGGGCTCATAGTAGTATGAACCGTACTGAGCCGGATGCTCATACAGTGGTTCTCTATACCGTTCTGCCCATCTGACCTTCTTGATTCCCCCTGAGTTTGATCGTGGTGTCCTGGGGCTGGAACCATTGGTCAGCTGCTTCTTCTGGTTGCTCGACTGAGGTGCAATAATTTTCTGTTTGTTCTTCGCCTGAGGTGGAGTGACAGCAGTTTGTACTTTCCCTCGACGAACCTATCGGCCGGCAAGTCCGAGCTCTTGGAAGTGGAAGCTTCATGTTTGTAGCCAAGGCCTTCCTTCACAGCAGTTGGCCGTTGTGCTCTGAGCATATTTTCCAACTTCTCCTTAGGTCCAAGGTACTGTTCAGTCATCAGTCCTCTCCAGACTTCGTCACTTCTTCTGAGTGAATCATAATCCTTCTGTACGTCTGAGAGCTTCTGACTAAGTTGAGCTATTTCAGTCTCTTTCTCAGAATTGTCCTTGGTCAGAACTGAGATCTGAGTCTCTTGAAGCTGAGACTTAGTCATAAGAGATTTAATCTCTTCCTTGAGTCTCGCCACTAGATCCACTGACTCAGTAGAGACCTGACAATCAGAAGAAAGTCTCTGATTTTCAGCCTTTACCTGTTCAAGTTCCTGAATCGTTCTGCTGAACTCTCTGCTCAGCTGAATCTGCTCCTCTAGTAGTTCATCATACGCTTGCGCAACGTCTAGAGGATCATCTGTGACAGAACATGTGTCGTGTGTGCTATGTGAAGAAGAGGTTGTTTTAGGTTTAGAGTTTACCTCAGTCTCTTCTCCTGCCATCAAGCAGTATTCGGCTGACTCTTCAGGACTTGTATTTGTTTCCTCAACTGCGACGAATGCGGCTTCGTCTTCAGAGGAATACATGAAAGTATCCTCTTCAATTGAGTTGTCGGATATCTCTCCGGCTATGTAGGCCTGCCTTCGTTTGGCGAATTTTTCTCTTCTGGCTCGTCGTTACGCTCTTTGAGCAGCTGAGAGTTCGGGACGAGTCGTGCGATAATGTCCCTCCTTTTTACAGTTATAGCATGTAGAGACTTTGCTGCTGCTGCTTTTTCCGACTGAGTCCTTTGAAGGACTAGCAGCTTCATGCTCTGTTTTCCTGCATTCAGGTGTAGAATTAGATTCTTCCCTTTTTTGATAATCTTTCTTACCTGAGGGTGAATCTCTGTGATACTTCTTCAGCTTCCTGACTCTCTCCTTTTCTCTTTGGTATTTGAGACCCATCAGTACGAGCGGATCAGCAGCAGATATTTCAGATGACTTTGTTTCAGCTGCTACTGCCTTGCTCGATGAAGTATTTTTGTTTCCAGTTTTGCTGACAGTTGCCTTGAAGGCATGATCAATGTGGGTGTCAGCTGGAGCACTGGAGCATCTCTGGGGTAGGCTATGCTCAAATTCCTCCGTTTTTAGTTCTGAAAAGATAACATCAGGAGTTAGAAATTTAGATCAGAACGTCTTAGATAAGTAGCAAATGGAAGCCACTTCTGTCGAGGTAACGCTCTTAAGATCTTGGTGTTCATCTCTTTATTGGTGAACATCCTCCCTAGCCCATTGATGACGTTGACTTGGTTTGTGAATCTAACACTGAGCTCGTCAATCGTCTCATTTGGCTCCATAGTAAGGGCGTCGAACTTCTGAAGCTCTAGTTCGAGCTTGTTCTCCTTAATCTGAGGGGTTCCACGGCTCGATACGGCCGAGCATCCCATAGCTCTTTTCTTTGTTTTACAATCTTGCACTCTGCCGAGGTGTGAGTCACTGAGCGTAGTCAGTATAGCGTTTCGTGCCACTCGGTCTAGATTGTGCAGCTTTTTCTCTTCAGGTGTGAAGGCAGATTTGTCTTTGGGAATCTTTGCACCTGTCTGTGCTCCTACACCTTCTCCAGCAGCAAATACGACGCTGTCGATCATGGGGATTATGGGTCCTGTTTCAAGAACATCCGCCATGCTTCGTGGAGTGACGTAAGATGTGCCTCCATACGCACGCGCCAAACCGTATAATTTTCAACGGAGAACATCGACACCATCCGAATACCTGACATATCAGACATGTTGCAACGAGTATAGGGATGAGATGAAGAGATGCTTGTGCAGAGAAAACGTTTTCGGGATCAGTTCGAGAGGACCAGTATTACAGAACCGGCGATTAGTTGAACACCGTGCGCTCTGATACCAATTGTTGGTCCGGAGATGAAAAGTCAGGTGTAGAGGGGGGGGGTGAATACACCTGAGCTCTGTTTCTTTTTCTCAGTGAAGGTCAGCTGAAGCTGATGTTTGCAACTGATGAACAGTGCCAAATAAGCCTTCGATCACTGGGGTCAAAGTGAGTCAGCTTCTGAGCTCTTCTACTGACTGATGTTAGTATTACGAAACTCAGTCGGAGACTGTAGTGCGGATAAGTGTTAAGCCCGGAGTCGTCTCTTTTGAAAATGTGTTTTCGTAATGTAAAGTCTTTTGGCTGTGCGCTTTTTAAGATACGTTTTATGCAAGCTGATGATTTAAAACTGGGTTAAATGCAATGCGATAAAATAGTAAATAACAAAAGCGATTTTTAACGTGGTTCGGATAACAGATCCTACGTCCACGGTCCTGAACTCAGCAGGAGAAACTTGTTGATTAATCTGAGCAAGTCTCAGCAAGGAAACTGTACGCAGGACAGATCCTTCTAAGTTATAGTCCTTAGCGACTTTTACAATCCAAACCTACGTTTAGAAGGGAGGGAATATTCTCCAACTGAGAAGGAGTTCTTACAACAAGAACGATTCACTAAATGTGAACTCCTTCGAATCTAAGCTATGAATCTAGCAATGAGCTTAGTTTAGAGAAGAAAGGGATCAAAGAGCTCTAGAGAGATGAACTACAAGAAGTGTTCTATGAAAACTAGTTCGTCTCTGGATAAGCTTGAAGGTTCTAGAGCGTTGTGAGCTTGAATGCTTTCCCTTGATTTCGCGTATATTCCTCTGTTTTTCGAAATCTTCAAATTCTTCTCTATTTATAGCTGTGAGTTGTGGCATATGTCCGTTGGAGACGACGATGCCACGTGTCACAAGCCTCCAAAGAAAACGGCCATAAATTCGAGCTAGTTGCAAGCGGAGGCGGTTAATGCACCTGTTCATGAGAGCAGACTTTTTCGTAGAGTAGGTAAGCGTTGTCGGCTTCTCATTGGTCGAGGTTTGTAGTTGGTGAGAGTGTCGAGTTGACCGTTCAAACAACCTCGTATGTCTTCTCGCTGAACTATTCGAAAAGACTTCAGGGTGCGGGGGTCGCTTTACGTCGGGTACGATGGGCGAATACGTCTCTGTCTTCTTCGGCTGAGTCGTCTGACTGATGAAGTGAGCTTCTGATAGTCAGTTGGTCGACTGCGAAGGTATTGTGCTTGCATAGGTTCTTCCACTGATGACCATCAGCTGATAATGTCTTCTACTGAGATCGGGTAAGCTGATGCGCTATCTCCAGCTGAGTTTAGCATTCAGCTTCTGACGAAGAACGCAAGCGATTACACTGATGACATGGGGTTCTGAAAAGTATCTTCAGCAGAAGATCAGTTCAACAACTACCCCGTACAGGACTTAGACAAAAATAATAAACATAACATCAAGTCTATCCTATACATCAGCTAATCCTATCGACACACTAATCTACTGATATCAGCTCGGTTTTGGGATCTTCAATTCCATAGTACTACTATGATTTCCCCCAATTTCTTTTAACCCTAGAACAGCTGAGTATCAATCTACTGACTCATATCCAACAACAATCCTACATCCACTGTCCCGAAAAGATCAGGAGGCTGTTTTATTATACTGAGTTAATCTCAGTCGGTTTGTGCACTGGACAAACGCTGGCCTTGAAGATTATCCTGAGCAAGTCTCAGTTTACATGTATCAAACTGAAGCGTTTGACAAACTCTCCAACTATGAAGGAGTTTTTTACAAGTAAGAACAGTTCAGAGATGAACCCCTTCGATCTAAGCTATGGATATGTTCAGCTGAGCTTAGGTTAGAGGGAAGGGAACAAGAAAGTGGCTTCTAGAGCGACAGAGAGTGAGGAATAATCTCTCTGGGTTCGTGTTCAATCGCTTGGATACTAGAGGATTTGAATCTAATTCAGCTTGGTTCCCTCTGAGCAAGAATGTCGCCTTTCGCTTGATAGTTTTCTCTGAAGATCTTGCGGAAAGCTTAAGTCGGTAGGTATTTGCTCGTAATCGCTCGTATGTGTTCTTAATTTCTAGGTGAGCTTCATTTTGAATTATTCCCTCTATTTATAGAGGTGAGCCATGGAAAGATCCGTTGGAGATGATGATCCATGTGTCACTCTCTTTTGGGTAGCTAACGGCTCTTTCAAAGAAATCTAGCAGAGTCTTTTCCCTCCCTTTCTGGAAATAAGTTGGACTCTAGTGATTTAACAAGTAAGATCACTAACAGTCAAAGAAGACTGTCTAGCCGTTGCTGAGTCTGACCTTGGTTCAGTAGTATACTCCTGCTGAGTCCAACTCTACTGAAGGTCAACTCTGAGTTCAGTGAACTAATCCTACTGAGTCCGATTCCACTGACTCCTTTCAGTATGGGGCTCCTGCTGAGTCCAACACTACTGAGTATGAAGGCCTCTCAGTATGCTGCTCCTGCTGAGTCCAGCACTACTGAGTCTTCACTCCATGGTACTGAGGCTAATACTCTACTGAAGAGTCAGCAGACAGAACTGAGTGCATGAACCATGCTGAAGGAATATCTACTGAGTCTGAAACTCAGAGACATGCATAACAATTACAATTCAATGGTTCACCGATCAAATTAGGGTTTGAGATCATTCAAATCTTCTAATACTGTGCTACTAAATCATCTCCCGACAATTTATCCTATTTGATGATGCCAAAAGCTAACACTACAAACTGTCAGAAACAAGCTCCTTACAAATATTACAAGTAGAATCAGTGGAGTTGTTCATCAAGTTCTAATCTACTGAGGGATACAGGAAAGAAATATCAGAACCTATACAAAATTCTAACAACAATTTCCCCCTTATAAACCCTAAACAATAATATCTCAAGCAACAATTTCCCCTATACAAGAGAGATCTATCAGTCTAAGTAAAACAGACAAACACAGATATCAGTAGTGAGTGTGTGAGTCAGTAATCACTTAGGTGATTCTGAGTGTTAAGCTTAAATAAATAAACAAGGCCATGAAGACAATAAGGTATTGTCGGGCCAAACAACAAAGATGTTTTATATATGAAGAAAAGTTTAGTACAGTACATCTCTTACTATTCTAAGAAACAAAAACAAGATACAAAGAAGCTATCTATCTCCTGAATCTCTAGATCCTTGCCTTAAAATCTCTGGACTTGTCTTCTGGCAAAGGCAATCCATATATCTCGAAAGTATCCTTCCTGAGCTTCTTCATCTTCAGCACATCAGCAGGGTTAGAATCATCAAGTTCTAAGGCTTGGATAGCACTTCTGACTTCTCCTTCTATAACTCCAGTATATAATGATCCATCAAGCTTCTGTGGAGGAGGCAGAGGTCTAGGAACAGGAACTCAGACATCTTCCTTATCAGCTAAGGCTTTCTGTACTCTAGCATATATCTCAGGATCGCTCACCAGAAGCCATTTAGCAAATGCATTACTCTTATGCATATCAGGCCAGTACCTCCAGACGAAGTGCCTCTTAATGAATTCAACTTTAAGAGTTTCCCATTTTTGTGTCCTCTCCCATGGCATCCACTTGTCAACTCTTTGCCATATGTGAATCTTTTGGTTAGTAGGCTTCCTGCCTCGCCTATACTTATATGGAATTTCTGTGTCCTTCACAGGCACCCTTTCTCGAGCCTCTTTCTCTGTTCTCAGCCTTAGGGCTTCTAAGCCAGCAAGCCTGAGCCTCTCACGGGCTTCACTGATTTGCCTTGCTTCTGCTGTTCTGTCTAAGGCTCTGTCCATAGCGTCCCAGATTTCTTTCATTTCAAGCTCTTGTTCCTTTGAGGGGATGTAGGAGGGAACATGTTGTTCCTCTGACTCAGCAGGTGATTGGGATTTGGATTTGGAACCTGAAGTTCCACCCTGCTGGCCAGTCATGGACTTATCCTGCTGCTGTTGCTGCTCACTTTCCTTTTCCTTATCGGCCTCATCACCGATTCTCAATTTCCTTGGGAGAGGCCTAGTCCCTGGCTTCCTTCCCCCCAAGACTTTTGTTTTTCCCATTTCCGGAGCTTTCTTGGGTTTATTGGCAGCTTCTACTTCAGCAATCTCCCGGGCAAGTTTTTCGTCGGCCTCAATCTGAGCTTGCTCCTCAGGACTGGTGTATCTTTTGGGTCCTTTCTGTGGTGGGGTTGGGAGTTTTAGCTTTTTCTTCCCCTTTCCCGCCACTAGAGGAGCCAGAGGAGTCTCCTCCTCATCTGAGTCCTCTAGGAAGTCAGCAACCTCCTGAATATGTTCAGTAGGAGTCTAGGGGACTGAATCCTTTGGTCCTAAGCCGCTTGGGCCGGTCTCAGCGCGCCCTACATCGCCTGCGCCTGAGACACCCTGGGCCTGACCTGGAGTCCCTTCGTACGTCAGTGGGAGCTGATTGTCGTCCAGTTGCTCCACGTACTGACCTTGTCCCCCTTGGTGTCCTTTCCCCCTTTTTGGCATCGTCAGCTTAGCCAGGGGTAGGGACCTGAACAATCTTCTTATTCAATCCGTCAAAGGAAGATACAAGCCTGTCCAAGGCCTTTTGCATCGTCTCAAACTGTTAGTGGAGGTCGTTCCTCTCAATGATTAGATCATCACTGTATTTCTTATGAGAGGAATCCACCAGTGTCTGTATGGCTTGCAACTTGGCATCTATCTTTTCTTCCAGAGTCTTCTGAAGTTATTGGATTCTGAGCTCTGAAGCTTGACTCAGTGAAGAAATATTTGCAGTGTGTGCTGAGTGAGCTGCCTTATAATCTTCCAGTAATTGCTTCTGGACAGCTTCCAGCGATGCGTGTTGCTTCTCAAACTCTGCTCTCTGAGTGGATAAGGCATTAGTGAGAATAGTTGAGAAGTCATGAGCTGCTGAATTTTGAATAGAGGTCCTCAGCTCCTTCATCTCCTCACTCTGAGCAAGGATAGACTGTTTCCATGTCCTGTGGACAGCCTTGGCCAGTAGTCTATTCTGAGCTCCTTGACTCCTTAAGGCATTGGCGACTGTCTTGGACTGTCGGCTCTTCGAGCTGGGCGCAACCTCGAAAGCAGACCCAACAACAGCTATTCTGGGTCCGCAGCCTGAGAGGTTCCAGCTGCCGAATTTCCTGTAGGGAGGATGCTGAGTGGTAGTTCAGCAGTTGAGGGTTGGGCACCCTCCTCTAGTTGAGTTCCCTCAACAGGCTTCTCAGGGCCTGTATCACTGGGCGGGTCCTGATCATCGGGATCAGACGCATCAGAAGGCACGGCTGCTGTAGGAATGCAGTCATTCAGAATGGCCAGCATTGCTACCCTTAAGTCTTCCATGGAGCTGATGTCCGCAGGCTCAGAATAGCCTATCTGTTCGCGGAGAATCGACTCCTCTTCATGCAACTTTTCGCAGGTATGGTGAAGGATGAGCTTGTTCAGAAAAGACCATTCCTGGAACCTGATTAGCATGTGAAGTCTGGCCTGCCTCGCTAGAGCAACCAAGTCCGTGTGACTTGATATCTCAGGTATGGCCTCTGAGACTTCTCGGGAGGCTCTATTCTGAAGAGCTTCAGCCTCTAATCCAATCATCTCGGCTTCTAAGCTTGTCTCCGAGTCTTCTACTTCAATTGGAGACAAAGCTTTCTCAGGAGAAGGGATGCTGCTGATAGGTGGAACGTCCAGTGGGTCTGAGAAATTGGATTAGTCGGTTCAGCATCGGACCCCTATTCCACTGTTACTTCCCTTTCAGTAGAGACTACCTTCTCTACTGAGACTGTTTTCTCAAAAGAGTTTGAGTCATCTCGCAGACGGAAGGGAGGAATAATAACTGGTTCAGAAGACATCTTCTGCTTCTTCGACGGAGTCTTCTGAGCAGTTTTCAGCGGTGACCTCTTCTTAGTCAGAGTAGACTTCTTCCCTTTCTTAGCCTCAGTAGGCCCTGCCCCTATCTGCTGTAGGGCTGCTGCCTTGCTATGAAACCTGATCTTCTTAGGGTTGAAATACGCCTTATCTGTGTATGTGATGTGGTCAGCACCACAAAAGTCCTCTATCATTACTGTCAGCTTCATCCCACAAAGAAGCTTTCCCTTGACAGTTAGGCTGTTCGTGATCCTATCGAACTTAGCAACCTGAGTCTGAAATTCTTTCAAAAAGAATTATGTCCAGTTGACCTGAGCTCTATCATAAATAGTCATCATCATCTGGAGCTTAGGCCTGGACACTTGGTCAAAAGAGCCAGCTTGGCTAGTCAGTATCTGGGTGACTATGTATGCCAATGCTCTGTATCTCGGCAGCATGCAGTTTTTAGGGAATACAGCCCTGAATGTTATCGGCTGCCGCAGAAAATCTCCAAGTACTCATCGATCATACCGTCCTTGTAACCAGTGACACTGATCCCTGTGCTCAGCAACTGAAAGATCCTCTGGAGAGCTTGCTTAAGAGACATCTGCTTAATCTCTGAGTCAGCACGCGCGGGTCAATAACATGAGGATAATAAAGCGCCCCACAATGTCGTCGTCAACTGAGTTGGAGTTCAAATATAACTCTGAAACCTGACGCGGAAGGAAGAAAGCTAGCTTCCTCGACAAGAATCCCTCGAGGCCTGACGCCCTCAGCGCCTCGAACACATCTGTCATAATATCAAGTTCGCAGGTGTCGAACTCCATAATCGGCTCGTACCAAACTCAGTCCTTCTCAAGAATTTCTACCATGTCCTGGGTGCTTGTTTTAACCCGTACAGAGCCTTTCTGAGTCTATAAACTTGATGTCCCTGCTGAAAGCCGGGAGGCTGTTCTACATAGACTTCTTCTTTCAGCACGTTGTTCAGGAACGCAGACTTCACATCCATCTGATAAACTCTGAAGCATTGACGTGTTGTGTAGGCTAGGAATAGTCTGATTACCTCCAATCTTGCAACTGGAGCGAAAGTTTCATCGAAAACTATCCCTTCGGCTTGATAGTAGCCTTTTGCCACGAGTCTTGCTTTGTTCCTTACTATGACCTTGTTTTCATCTCGCTTGTTCTTGAAGACCCATTTAGTTCCGATCACATGTTGATGTCGGGGTCTTTTAACAAGCTCTCATACTTCGTTTCTTGTGAACTGATTCAGTTCCTCCTGCATGGCGATGATCCAATCAACATCCTTAAGTGCGTCCTCAACTGACTGAGGTTCTTCAGTAGATAAGAAGCAGGAATATAGTGCTCTTTCTCCCTGACAGAATCTGGATCTTGTCTTTTCACTTGCTGAAGGATCTCCAATAATTAAATCAGAAGTGTGAGCGTCCAGCCACGATCGACGATGTTTTAACTCTTCATCTGAAATTTGTTCAACACAGATAGTAGGTGAGTTAGGCATTTCAGTTGTACTATTCTGAGATTGAAGTAATTAAGTTACTAAAGTCAGGTCTACTGAGTCACCAGGTTCAGGGGCATTCAGCTCTGGAACTTCATTTGTTCCCCCTGAATTATTATCTTCAGTAGAGGTCTCAGTTACCACTTGGGTTTCTTCATCGACCTAAGTTACCTGGGATTGACTCTGTTCAGTAGAGTCAATCTGTTCAGCTATGTCTGCTGCTGGCTGAGATTCAGTAGTCTTATCTTCAATTTCCTCTTCTGAATCATCATCCCAACACAGCTGGATCTTCTCAACATTGTCTTTTAACCTCAGATCCTATAGCTGTTTACTGATGTCCTCAGATTCTGAATTTGAGTTTCTGCTCCTGTCTTCAGTAGCAACTCATTAAAAACAACATGAGGGCTTTCCTCCACGCAAATGGTCTGGTAGTTAAAAACTCTGAAGGCTTTGCTGACCCGGGAGTATCCTAAGAAGACTCCCTGGTCTGACTTGCTATCAAAAGTCTTTAACTGATCATTTCCATTATTGTGGATAAAGCACGAACACCCAAAAATATGGAAATAAGATAAGAAAGGCTTCCTGCCGTTCCATAATTCATATGGTGTCTTCTGATGTTGCTTCGTCAGTAGAGATCTTTTTAGAGTATAACATGCAGTGTCAGTTGCTTCTGCCCAAAATTTAGATGGGAGTCCTGAGTCTACGAGCATGGTTCTTGCTGCTTCTTTGAGTGTTCTGTTCTTCCATTCAGCAATCCCATTTTGTTGAGGCGTGCGTGCAGCAGACGTCTCATGCTCTATGCCTTCAGCTTTGTAGAACTCATCCACCATCGAATTCAGGAACTCAGTTCCTCTGTCTGAACGTATCTTTCTGATTTCGGTGTTCTTCTCGACACTGAGCCTTTTCAGAAGCGCAGGCAACTCTGTTTCGACGTCAGACTTGTTGGCAATAAATATGACCCATGTGTAGCGCGAGTAGTCATCAATGACCACTAAAGCATGCTTCTTGCCTCTGATCATCACAGGAGAGACTGGACCGAACAAATCCATATGTAGCAGCTGAAAGATTCCATCGGTGGAAGGGGTGGAACAAGCGGAATTTACTTCTTTGTTTGCTTTCCCTTCAGACATGCTTCGCACTGAGTGCCTTTGCTGAACACTTCGTTCGGCAGTCCTCTTACTAGAGCGTTTCTAGCTAGCTTGTTAAGCGTCTTGAAGTTGAGATGGCTGAGTCTTCTGTGCCAGAGCCACCCCGTTCTGTCTTCGTTCTTCGCCAGCAACCATGCTTCAGGTTCAGCTGAGTTCCAGTCAGCTATATATATATTCTTTTTGCGCGAACCTGATAACACTATTTTCCCTATAGATTTTTCAATGACATCACAAAAACCAGCGTCAAAAATCACTTTATTCGAGTTATCACAAAATTGACTAACAAAGAGAAGATTATGTTGAAGTCCTTCAACATATGATACTCTTGGAACTGTGGCAGTTCCAATGCTGAGTGTTCCATAGCCTTTGGTATAGCCTTTTGCATTATCTCGGAACTCGATTCTAGGTCCTTCTTCAGCAGTATAATTCTTTAGTATGTTCCTCTAGTACGTCATGTGTCTTGAGCATCCGCTGTCCACGTACCAAGGGTCCTTGTGCACCTGCAAAATAGAATTATATTCAGGTACCCTTTATTTTTTATTTTGGGTCCTTAGATGTTAGTTTTGGAAACCTAAATCTGTCTCACGACCTTGGTGGTCTCAGACAGTTTCTTCCCACTTTGATCAACATACTTGACCACTGGACTGGTTGAGACTGACTGCTGAGGCTTTACTGGTTTAGGAGTCCTGATCTTCTGAGTTGGTGGACTGCTGACCTTAGCCTTCTGAACGGCTTTCTTCTTCTTCTTCTGACTCTTGGATCCTCTCCTGACTATAGGATCATAATAATAAGACTCATACTGAGCTGGATGTGTCAGCTGCGGAGGTCCATACTGATCAGCCCACTTAACTCTGCTGGTTCCCCCTTGACTGAACTGGGGTGATTTTGAGCTAATCTTCTTGTCAGAATTCTGATAGTTGGGATGAGGTGCCTTCATCTTCTGTTTGTTCTTTCCTAAGGGGTTCAGGATCTCAGCGTTGATAGTCACCCCTTGAACAAACCTATCAGTTAGCCGGTTCTCTGAGCGTACGGAGGCAGATGAGGAGGCTCCGTGGCTGAACCCAAGTCCCTCCTTACAATGTTTTGGCTTGTTGTTGGCTAGCATTGCCTCAAGCTTTTTCTCAGCTCCCATGTATCGCTCTGTCATCAGATTCCTCCAGACATCATCGCTCTTCCTAAGCATTTCATGCTCGGTCTGAAGTTTTGAGAACTTTTGCTTTAGTAGACTCAGTTCAGTATCCTTCTGAGTCAAGTCATTGGTCAGTACTGAGATTTGATCTCCTTGATGCTGAGACTTGGCCATCAGAGAGTTAATCTCCTCCCTGAGTCTCAACACAAGTCCTTCTGACTCAGTAGCAACCTGACTCTCCTGAGAAAGTCTCTGATTCTCCACTTTCAGGTATCCAATTCCTGAAGAGCCTTACTGAGCTGCAGGTTCATCTGAATCTGCTCGTCGAGTAGTTCTTCATATGCGATTACGACGTCCAGATTCTCTTCTGCACCTGAAATGGTGTCGTGTGTGCAGTGTGAAGAGGAGTTAAATGGAGCGTGAGAGTTTACCTCATCCTCTTCTCCTGCCATAAGACACTTTTCAGCATCTTCTTCAAGCTCTAAGGCCATGAATGCCGCTTCATCGTCTGATGAATCATGAAGGAGTCAACTTCATCAGAGTCGTCTGAGAGTTCACTGGCAATATATACTTCATGCTTCTTGATGAACTTCTCCCTTCGAGCTTTTCGTGCTGCTCTCTCAGCTGTACTGAGCTCAGGACAGTCATATTGATAGTGTCATGGCTTCATGCAGTTGTAGCAGGAGGTGATTTTGTTTTCTTTGCTTTCACTGTCTTTCGAATGTGTTGAATCCTCATGTTTCCTGCATTCAGAAGTATGCGGTTCAGGAGTGTGCTTGGGTGTATACTCAGACTTACTCTTTGCGCCTCTCCTTTTCCTTCTGATACTTCACGGCAAGCGGTGCATATTTCTTAGCTATTTTTCCTTCTTGTAGATCGTTGGTTGAAGGCTCAGCCTTGCTAGACACGGGAGCTGATGTGCTGACTGATGCTTTGAAGGCATGGTTGATCTGTGTGTCAGCTTCAGCTCGCTACTTCCTTTGGGGTAGGCCGAACTCGAACTCCTCAGCTTTTAATTCTGAAAATATATGATCAGGAGAAACAATATCATTATCAGAATGTCTAAGCAAAGTAGCAAATGGACTCCAATGTCCGTCCGACAGTGCTCTCAAGATTTTGAGATTCATTTCTCGATTGGAGAATGACTTTCCCAGCCCGTTGATAGTTTTCATAAGAGTCGTAAATATGACGTTGAGATCTTCAATCGTGTCGCCAGGCATGAGAGACAGTCTCTCCAGCTTCTGAAGTTCCAGCGCTAGTTTGTTAGCTTTAATCTTCTGAGTCCCCCGACTCAGTAGCGCTAGAGCATCCCAAAGTTCCTTGGCGGATCTGCAGTCCTGAACTCTTCCGAGATAGGAGTCACTTAGCGTGGTTAGTATGGCGTTTCTGGCAACCCGGTCTAGATTGTGAAGCTTTTTCTCTTCAGGAGTGAAGAGGCTTCTGTCTTTGGGGATCTTCTTCCCGGTCACCATGCCGCCTCCTTGTGCTGGATCCTGGGTTTCGACGCTATCAATCATAGGAACGATAGGTCCGTCTTTCAAGACCTCTGTCATGCTGTCGTGGAGGGAAGTCAGATGAGCTTCCATTCTGACTCGCCATACCCCGTAGTTCTCTACTGAAAACATGGGTACCATCATGAATCCTGACATATCAGATATTGTAAATAGTGATATGAATGAAGAATGATATGCAGTGAAAACGATTTCAGGATCCGTTCAAGTAGACCAGTTTCAGATAACAAGAGTCTTAGAGAACTCCTGCTCTGATACCAATTGTTGGTCCCGAGATAAACGTTCAGGTGTAGAGGGGGGGGTGAATACACCTGAAAACCTTCTCAACTTAAAACGCGAACAGTCCTTTTTAGGAGAGTGCCTTGCTGAACAAGTTCAGTAGACCAAATAAGTTGTTCTGAATCGCGTGGCAGAGTGACTGACTATACTGAGGCCTGCTAGCTGACTAATGTCAGAATTCAGTATCATTCAGTAAGAGTTTAGTAGAGTGCGGAAATGTGTACACCCAATTCAGTTGAGTTAGAAAACATTTTTATTAAAATTGTTTCAGTATATTAGCGCAATCTTTTAAGCTTTACTGAAACACAGTTGAATGATTTTGAAAGATAATTTACAGTATGAACAGTAATCAATGCAACAGTAAAACATAGCACACAGAAAACAACATTTTTAAAGTGGTTCGGATATCAACAATCCTATGTCCACTGTCCCGAAAAGATCAGGAGGCTATTTTATTATACTGAGTTAGTCTCAGTCGGTATGTGCACTGGACAAACGCTGGTCTTGAAGATTATACTGAGAAAGTCTCAGTTTACATGTATCAAACTGAAGCGTTTGACAAACTCTCCAACTATGAAGGAGTTCTTTACAAGTAAGAACAGTTCAAGGATGAACTCCTTCGATCTAAGCTATGGATATGTTCAGCTGAGCTTAGGTTAGAGGAAAGGGAACAAGAAAGTGGCTTCTAGAGCGACGAACAGTGAGGAATAATCTCTCTCTTTCATGTTCAATCGCTTGGATACTAGAGGCTTTGTATCTAATTCAGCTAGGTTCTCTTTGAGCAAGAATGTCGCCTTTCGCTTGATGGTTTTCTCTGAAGATCTTGCGGAAAGCTTAAGTCGGTAGGTATTTGCTCGTAATCGCTTGTGTGTGTTCTTAATTTCTAGGTGAGCTTCAATTTGAATTCTTCCCTCTATTTATAGAGGTGAGCCATGGAAAGATCCGTTGGAGACGATGATCCATGTCTCACTCTCTTTTGGGTAGCTAACGACTCTTTCAAAGAAATCTGGCAGAGTCTTTTCCCTCCATTTCTGGAAATAAGTTGACTTGCAGCTTTAATCAGAAAGTGGACAGCTGGCTGCTCGTCATTGGCCGAGGCTTAGAAAGTAGTTGAGACAAACAGACTTCAAGGCAGATCTGAAGATGACTTCTCTGTACCTCGTATGACTCTACAGATTTAACAAGTAAGATCACTGACAGTCAAAGAAGACTGTCTGGCCGTTGCTGAGTCTGACCTTGGTTCAGTAGTATACTCCTGCTGAGCCCAACTCTACTGAAGGTCAAATCTGAGTTCAGTGAACTGATCCTGCTGAGTCCAGTTTCACTGACTCCTTTCAATATGTTGCTCTTGCTGAGTCCAGCACTACTGAGTATGGAGGCCTCTCAGTATGTTGTTCCTGCTGAGTCCAGCACTACTGAGTCTTCACTCCATGGTACTGAGGCTGATACTCTACTAAAGAGTTAGCAGACAGAACTGAGTGCCTGAACCATGCTTAAGGAATGTCTGAGTCTGAGAGACAGGCATAACAATTACAACTCAATGGTTCACCGATCAAATTAGGGTTTGGGATCATTCATATCTTCTAATAATATGCTACTGAATCATCTCCCAACAAATTAATATTGTATAATGAAATCCGACTTAATTTATATCTAATTATGAAATAAAATTTAGGTTGCTTTTTAATTTTTACATGAGCCAGAGATGACGAAGAGTTCTCACCATAAGCACTCCAGTATTATATATTATAAACCACTCCTATTAGTATCAACTTACGAATCAGATGATAAAAACACTCATATATTGATAATTGAATCAAAAATGTTAATCTTTTACTATATATATATATATATATATATATATATATATATATATACCAATATTAAATAGGAAATTAGTTTGGTACATAATTTATACAACAATTTCGAGCAAAAAGCACATATATCACAAATTTCTTAGTGATATCAATTTGATCATCTTTCTATAAAAGTTCCGTAAAGTTATGAAATGTTTTATCTATATACTGATTTGTCTATATAATAATACTTAAAAGTTCCAGACCTCTACATGCTCCCCGTGGAATTTCGAGAATGCCCCTACTTTCCCGAATATTTTCTATTATGTCATTCTTTCTATTCCTTCACAAATTAAAATTAATGGCATTCTTGTTATTAAAGTTTCAATTTTGTCTATTTAGTAAGAGAACCTATCCATGTATATTTCTCCCACCCAACTGCCACTTCTCACTTTACAGTTCTCTCTCAAGACCACCTCACACACAACACAGTACAGACATTAGGCGAGCCGAGGCAAGCTCAACTTCTTTTGTTACTAGGAAAAGGCAAAATCTACTTTCACATTTATATGCGTTTCTCTTGTGTATAAATCCCTCCATCAACTCCCGCTCCCAAAATCCTACCAACAACTTGACTTTATTAGGGTTTGCGACATAGCTTGAATCAAAATTCCTGATCTGTTCCTATCCTTTTTCTTTATTGAAACTAACCGTTTTTTTAATTTTCTTTCCGCCCACCTTTTTTTATTTTTCCACTTAGTTTTGGAAACAAATGAACCTTTTTTAGGTTTGATGCGATGCAAATCAGTTAATTTGTTGAATTGGTCGTTTTCACGCAGACCCATTTAGTTATTTGCCTTGAAGATTAAGACTTGCTCACTTCTGGTTCATAAATAAGTTAGGGTTTTGCTCTTGAATTCAATTGGGCTTTGCCGCGCTTCTATCTATATAGGTACATACGTACATTCGTATATATATATAGATAGATAGATATAGATATAGATATATATAGTTGCTTGGCGGTGGTGGCCAGCAGTGGCGGTGGTGGGATGAATAGTGTGTTTAGTGAACATATACTCGCTGACAAGCTTTCAAAGCTCAATAGCACTTAGAAATGCATTGAAAGTATCATCCTCGGTTTATTGCTATTCGTATTCTTTTTCCTATAATAAATCTTCATTTTTCCTTGAATTGCTTGCAAGTTCAGTTGATTTGATTTATCCTATGTTTGATTAATGGATAAGGAAATGCACTAACTCTTATGTATATTGATATCTTTTTTGTGATTTCTGCCAAGTGAATGGTGTTTCTGACTTTAGGAATTGATGCTCTAATTTCATTGTATAGGCTCAAAAAGTCTCATCATGAAATCATTGTTCTGCCTTTTGCAGTTATCTTTCCTAGATCTGTCACTTTATTGATTTTAAGGCTTACTCAATACTACGAGTTTATGTTTTGTTAATTTGATCAGGATAGGATCATTTTATGCATTTTCGATTAAGTTGTTATGCCTGTACTTGTCATTGATATTAAATTATTAATGGATATCCTTGTTCCTTTTGCCTGGGTTTAAATTCCGCTATACTGGCACTTTATAGAGCATAGGATGCGTTACATCTGATAAGAATTTAAAGTTCTAAGTGTTATATATTAAACTCAATCATGAGTCCACATGTGTGTGTGTCTAGAATAGTCAAGTATAATATGTGGCAATTATTAATTAGATTGCTTCATAATTAAGATAAGGTAGAAGAATTCAAGATGGTTTAGACTACTTAATTGGCAATTATTAAGTTGCTTAATGATTAAGTAAAATTAAGGAGGTTAGCATCTATTATAAATAGGGAAGTGATGTGTTGTTTTAGAAATATGTGTGAGGAAAGAAAAAATAGAGAGAAAAGAGAGAAAAAGAGTTAGAGAGAGAGTAAGAGAGATAGAAAGAGCCGAAGCTCTTGTTCTTGTAAGAAAGAAGTTTTTTCTCGTGCCATAGCACGTGTGTTGTAAAATTTTCAAGTTTTAGTGTGATATAAAAATATCATATATTTCTCATTTTTATCTGTTTGTGTTTCTCTCTCATCAAAACTTCCGCTGCGCATCCAACAAATTTGGTATCAAAGCTTAGTCGATCCATGGCGGCGTTTATGAATACTGGTCAGCTTCAGATTCCTAGATTGGAGAAGCACAACTATGGAAATTGGAGTATTCAAATGAAGGTCTTGCTGCAGTCTCAAGATCTCTGGGATATCGTTGAAAACGGCTATGCTGAACCAACATCACAGGAAGCAGAAGAGGCGCTGTCCAACAATCAAAAAGGAGTTCTAAGAGAAGCAAGAAAGCGGGATAAGAAGGCATTATTCCACATCTATCAAGGAATAGATGAGACAACCTTTGAAAAGGTGAGTAGAGCCACAACATCAAAAGAAGCGTGGGATATTTTAAAGAATGCATTCACAGGTGTGGATAAAGCAATTCGAGTACGACTTCAAATTTTGCGAGGTGAATTTGAAGGCTTGGTGATGTCTGAAACAGAAAATATTTCAGACTATTTCACAAGAACTTTGGTTATTGTAAACCAAATGAAAAGATACGGGGAGGAGATCGAAGATCTTCGTGTGATTGAGAAAATTCTTCGATCCTTGTCACCCAAATTCGAGCATGTAGTAGCAGCAATTGAAGAATCGAAAGATTTAAGCACTATGTCGATCGATCAATTGCAAAGCAGTTTGGAGGTGCACGAGCAGCGTATGAAGAAGAAGAGCACGACCTCGTTAGAGCATGCCTTGGAGGCAAAGATGTCTCTCAAAGTCGACAAGAAGTTTGAGACATCAACATCCCGTGGTGGATATTTTCAAGGTAGAGGACTTGTTCAAGGTTATCGAAGTGAGGGAGGATGGTGTTTATATGAGTCCTCGGATTTTGCCAGTTTGCATAATCTTGAAAAGGCAAGTACAAGACATTTTGTTCAAGACAAGTGGAAGTCGTATTCTTTGTCTAAAGAACTGTATGATGTTTCTCCAGATAGCTTATGGGAGGATCTTAAACCTAGCATTTCATATCTATCGTCAAAAGAATTGGAGTTGGTCCGCAAGGCTCTGACTTTGGCTTTTGAGACACATGATGGTCAAAGAAGGCGCAGTGGGGAGTCCTATATTATACATCCAGTTGCAATTGCTCAAATTCTTGGAGAACTAGAACTAGACTGGGAGTCAATTGCTGCTGGTCTTTTGTATGATACAGGGGAAGATACAATTCCTGGTCCTTTTGAAATAATAGAGAAAGATTTTGGCATGACAGTGCGTCAGATTGTGGAAGGAGAAACAAAGGTGTCTAAACTTGGGAAACTCAAGTCAAAGAGTGAGAGTTATTCTGTTCAAGATGTAAAAGCAGACGACCTCCGTCAGATGTTTCTGGCCATGACTATTGGTTTTGAATATTGTCTAAGGTACGTGGGAATGAAAGACCTCTTGTCGGCAGTGGGTTTGTACTTTCATATCCGAGGCTGTGTATGTTGCAGAACAGAAATCTAGAGAGGCTGTTGTCTTACGGTCTAAGGTTCGAGGTGATCTTTTGTTGCGGAAGAATATCCATATCGATCAGCATTTGAAGACTGATATTTTTCGAAAATTAAAGATGCTCCTAAGAATGAAGATATTGCAGTATTGAGTTTAAGGGAGGAAATGTTATATATTAAACTCAATCATGAGTCCACATGTGTGTGTGTCTAGAATAGTCAAGTATAATATGTGGCAATTATTAATTAGATTGCTTCATAATTAAGATAAGGTAGAAGAATTCAAGATGGTTTAGACTACTTAGTTGGCAATTATTAAGTTGCTTAATGATTAAGTAAAATTAAGGAGGTTAGCATCTATTATAAATAGGGAAGTGATGTGTTGTTTTAGAAATATGTGGGAGGAAAGAAAAAATAGAGAGAAAAGAGAGGAAAAGAGTTAGAGAGAGAGTAAGAGAGATAGAAAGAGCCGAAGCTCTTGTTCTTGTAAGAAAGAAGTTTTTTCTCGTGCCGTAGCACGTGTGTTGTAATATTTTCAAGTTTTAGTGTGATATAAAAATATCATATATTTCTCATTTTTATCTGTTTGTGTTTCTCTCTCATCAAAAAATGTTATGTATTAAACTCAATCATGAGTCCACATGTGTGTGTGTCTAGAATAGTCAAGTATAATATGTGGCAATTATTAATTAGATTGCTTCATAATTAAGATATGGTAGAAGAATTCAAGTTTGTTTAGACTACTTAGTTGGCAATTATTAAGTTGCTTAATGATTAAGTAAAATTAAGGAGGTTAGCATCTATTATAAATAGGGAAGAGATGTGTTGTTTTAGAGATATGTGTGAGGAAAGAAAAATAGAGAGAAAAGAGAGAAAAAGAGTTAGAGAGAGAGTAAGAGAGATAGAAAGAGCCGAAGCTCTTGTTCTTGTAAGAAAGAAGTTTTTTCTCGTGCCGTAGCATGTGTGTTGTAATATTTTCAAGTTTTAGTGTGATATAAAAATATCATATATTTCTCATTTTTATCTGTTTGTGTTTCTCTCTCATCAAAACTTCCGCTGCGCATCCAACAAATTATCCAACACTAAGGAATGCTCAGCATTAATATTCAATCTTTGTCCTATATATTGAAAAATATTTTTCATCTCATAAGATGATTCATTGAATACTTTGTTCTATATAAATAAACCTTCGACTGTTGTTCGTCGGTTGACGATTTTGACTGCCAATCGGGCAGAATAGCGTTACTCACCACTCGCCCATGCAGGTATTGAAGAATTTTAGAGAAATTAAGCTCCTTAGGATTGAGCTTCCGAGTGGGGAATTAGGGATTTGCGAGGGTATTTTGCTTAAATGGAAGGCGAATTTTGGTTGTACGCTTGATAATTGTGTAATTCTAGGAGCTTCATACCGGAATCGTTCTACACGAAGGGGGTTTAAAATTGCGAGTTGTGTGGACAATCAGCTCGTTTATTGCAGCCTCAACGAGGCACTATTTGCTGTCAACCTCTAAGAGGACTCTCGTTCCAGCTCTGAATATGAGGCTGTGGTATGGGCCGGTTTTGGGATTGCCTAACGGGTTGGTGTTAAAAGGGGCGACTTTGGTTGCAATTAGACCGAGTGAGCACCCAAAGAAGGAGGCAGTGAGTTCGGAAGGGAATTGGATCGCCTCGGCATTTGAGGAGCCGTCCAGACGGCTGCAAGGATGTTGGTGAAGAGGACTTATTGTTTGGAGATGAACTTTTTTAAGATGGGAATTGATCAACTGTTGGACTAGTGAATGTGAGAGGTAACTGCTGCAACTCCACCATTGTGGTATATGTGTCCTTCCATTCCATGTGAGTTTTCGAAAGGCTGAATTTCTCACGAGAATTCTTCCTGCTATTCTTATGTCGTTAAACTAGCCAAATTCAGCTAATACATCAACTTTTTTGAACAAAATAAAATTTCTGTGTAGTGTAGGCGAAGGTCTGATGTGCAAAGAATCAATTGTAGCTTTTCTTTCCGTAACATTCGCTATCTGTTTTCTTACCCGATTCAGCTTCACTGAAAATGTTCCATTTCCCAAGTCTAGTTGGCTGGTTTAGTGACATAATTGAGGAACATCCTGGGAATAGTAGATAGAGAGTTGAGAATTTACATGGAATGGAAGATACATACACTCATTTTGAGAAGGACTAGTGAATGGTAGAAATTTAGTTGTATTTATCCCCAATCAGATTGATGCACTTAAGAGTTTACTCCAAATATGCTTATTGATGTTTGATACTCTTGCCTTATTCTGAGTATATCTTCAATCTTCAATGGTTTTTACTTCATCTGAGTTCTGGACCAGAAGTTATCTATGCGTGTTTCGTGCTCAAGTAAATTCCTCCATGCTGTAAACGCTTAGTTTTGACATATTGCTTAAGCCACCTGGAGTGGCATATTGAATGAATATTATGATAAGGCATTGATAATCAGTTATGTATTATGAATGTGTTTGGCTGACTTATTTGTTTCATTAGTTTTGATACCTTGATTCTATTGCCTATTGAATTATAGATGTTACTTGTTATAAATTTTTTCAGAGCCCTCATCAAGTCGAACTCTGACTTATCTTGGATAGAGTAAGTCTCAAGATGTTCTTAAACAGAGGGATCAACAAAGTTAGTGGCATATGCATTATCAGACTCATACACATTAATGATTGCCCTAACAGTCCTAAAGATTGGTCTGCCTAGTAAGAATCCACTTGTCCCCTTAACTTGTGCATCAATGGTGCTTTTAACATTAAAATATGTGGGGTATATGAAATTGTGGATCTTTACTAAGACATTTTCCAAAAATCTAGTGGTGTAGATGCATGCCCTATCAGCTAACTGCGTAACTCTACTTTCTATCAGTTCTACACAAACTAGATTGTTATATATAGAAAGAGGTATCCCAATTACTGATGCTCTTAAATCACTCATAACATACATAATCAATTTTTTCCACATCAGACAAGGTAGAGAAAACATACCCAGATTAGCGCACTTTCTAGGAAACATTCTTTGGATGACTGCTAAAGTTGCTTCATTCATCACAATTGTCCCCGTACTCTTCACCTCGCCAGCTATAAACTCTTTGATGAACTCGCACAATGGAGTGAACTTGATTGTTTGGAGAAGTGGCAAATTGTTGTCCAATTTCTCCATTAAGGAAATAAAATCCAAAGACTCCCACATCGACTTTGAATTTTTGGCTAGGGCAACTAGAGGTGGTGGTGAAATTATAATGTCTGGTTGAACTACACAGATTTGCTTTCCCCTTTTGGTTGGAATCACATAGCGGTCTATTTCAACTTCTAAACCCTTCACTACCAGTTCTGACTGAGGGCTATGCTTGTCCAGATCGCATTTGGATTCAGATTCATCATTTGGTTCCTTCACAGATTGTTTTGTGGATCCTGGCCACTTAATTTATGATCTCGTTGGGTGCTCCGCGTTTCCAAATTTAAGAATTCTCCACACTTAAGTGCACAAGCCTTTTCTTGCTTTTGTGATTCTTTGCCACTTTTCATTGTGGCTGACTCACATTTGCCTGGTGATTAACTTGGTCTTGGGCATAAAATCTCTAATGATTGAGATCGTTTACTGCTTTATTTCCCCATGCTAATGCTACTGGAAAAGGTAGGGGGATCTCAATCTTTTAAGTCTTGGGTAGATATTTTCTTTGCTTATTCATTCTTGTCTAATAAACTCAAGAAATCACCTTCAGGCCAGGAAAGATCCATGGCTTGCTGACCACACCTGGTTTCACCACCTCGGCTTCTTTCTCATCGGCATAGTCATCTTGTTCACACCAACCATGAGATTAGTTTGGACTTCGGAACACAATTTGCCTTGATTTCTCTTAAGCTCATTCAAGGAGGCTGCAAATTGGGACACTTTCTGTGACAAGGTGTTCAGGCTGAATTTTTCTCTATCTGGGCTTGTTGAAACCATAGTTGTTGTTGGGTGGTGCATCAGCTCTTTGATTGTCTTAGCAGGTTGTTGTTGTTATTGTTGATGATCAAAACCTTCTTGTTTAAATTGTTGGTGGTATTCATGTTGAGAATATCGGTAATTCTGCCCTGCAAATGACTGTCGGTAGCCTTGCATGGGCTATTTATAACTTTTCTCATGAATCAGCTGTTGGCAGCCTTGTTGGAGTTGTTGATAGCTCTGCTCTTGTGGCAATTGGTAGCTCTGTTCGGGCTGCTGTGGAGGATCTCCCAGTTGTCTCCACCTAAGATTTGGGTGATCTAGATTTTGTATGTAAGTGTTCCCAACATAATTTACATCTTTGCTCATAGTACACTGGAGAGATGACTGGTCTAAGTTTCCACACTCTCCACATGTTGGTTTAGTTGGGCTAGCAACAGTTGTACTTTCCAGCACTTTAATCAATAATAGCTCAATTTTTTCCATTCTTTCATCATTCCTCTTCTCACAATCTGAAGAGCTTTCTTCTATCATTATCTGAAGTATGTAAGAGTGGCCATGATACTCCCTTGTAGCATTTTTCAATCTCTGCATTAATCTTTTTGCTTCACTAACTCGGCAGTGTACTCGCATTAACAAGATCTTTAGCTTTGGCAGTCATTCCCTGGTAAAAATGTAGGAGCAGTTCTCCTTTAGGAAACTTGTGATTTGGGCAACTATCAGTCAACTTCTTGAATATGATCCAATAGTCGCATAGTGAATAATCACACTCTTGCTACACATCTAGTATTTCCTTTTTCAGGGCATATGTCTTTGATGGAGCGAAGTAAAAGTTAAAGAATGCTATCTTCATCTCGCCCCAAGTGGTTATAGAATCTGCTGGAAGGCTGGAAAACCACATATCAGCCTGGTCAGACAGAGCAAAGAGAAATGCTGCTAATCTGACTTGGCCTTCTGTTAGCCTACTTGACCTTTTCTAGAGAACTCATTTAAAAATGTGATAGGATCTTCATCTGTTCTCCCATAGAATTTTGGAAGAGATTTAAGGAATCCACGTTTGATCTCAACATGTTCATCAGTTTCTACCACTCTAATAAGGTTAGGAGCATCTTCAGTTGTATGTTCTGTCTCCTCATACAAATGCGGATCTTTGGCAATTGTTCTTTCAAAGATAGACTCTGCTTTTTGTCCCAGATTCAGAAAAAATTTGATTTCGACCAAACAGAACCCATTTGGTTTTAGTCCCCCTAGCTTCAGTATTCAGGGGATGTCCTGTTGGTCCAGCAAGTCATGTTGCTTCCCAAACTGGTTTTCCTTCCTTAGTCTTCTCGTTGTCTCGTCAATCTCAGAGTCGGACAAGAGATTCGGGTTGGCAGACTGGCTTATAAACAACCGAGAGGAAAAAGAAAAACAAAACATCACGAGAATTAAGTAAGAAAAATCTAAACGCCGTTCCCCGGCAACTGGTCCATTTTGATTGAGCCTTTCCGTCGTCTGGACCAGCTCACCAAATACATTTATAACACCAGCACAAACAACTTAAATAAGATTAGCGCAACGACAAGCAGGGATCGATCCACAAGGAATGAGAAGATTAATTCTCACAGTTTCTAGGGACTCGGGTTTGGCTTGCAGCCACCACTAAATTTAAGTTGACTAAAACTAGGTAGGTTAGGTAAATGGGACAAAAAGTTATAACAAAGATATTAAAGGTGATCTATCTTCCAAACCACCTTCTGTCCGATCCTAGATTACTATATGGATCCATTTTGGCTAAGGCTACTTGGCCAGGACACTGTGTTGAGCACATGGGCATCCAATGCTATCTCACAACGGTGACTGCCATGTTGAGCATTGAAACAGCCACCTACCAAAGTGTCTAACCCACCTTGTTGAGCAATGACTAGGTTAGCACTAAGGAGCATTAAGAGCAAGGAACCAGGTCACGGTCTCTACCGATGTTCAGCATTCAAGTAGAAACCAAGGTAATCTACTTCTGCTTAGAGAGAAGCTACCTACCCAAACTATTCAGATCTAAGCAGTTCACGACTATCCTACACATATTTCCATTAAAGCCTTGCCCTGACCAATTATTCAGCACGTTCTCACATTTCATGGGGTTTGGGGATGGTGCATCATTACCTAAGCCAAATTTGGGAGATTAGCTACTCATACTAGGTAGGAAACTGAAATAGCATATTGAGAGAAAACATAATGCAGATCTGGACAAAATAGACATAATAACAACAGACCCAAGAATGGTATGAAACGAACATTAACAAATAACTTAAAGTAGAGGGAATAACATGTATGAGAGCACAAGAACGTAGATCTGAAGGAAAAGGAATGAAAAGCTTTAAAGTACGAGATTTGATTCTAACAAAGAACTTCATACATGATTTGAAACAAAAAATAGCACACCAATGTCGGACTCATATTTAAACCACTAGCAGAAGCAATAAAGGGAGGTAGAAGTGTAATAAATGAAGAAATAAAAGATTGAACATATCATAAATAAAGGGCAGAAAATACTTGTATTAAAAGTCTCCTTCTCCTAGGAGAGCTCGCATCTAGTCTAGGCAGAAGGAAAACTTACTAAACTACACAGAAATTTAGAGAGAGTTTGAGCTACACTAATGGAGATTTCACTATAAAAATTATGCAATTTACCGACGGAATAAAAACACGGGTCAGCTTACCGACGGAATACCGACGGAATCTGACACGCTGAATTTATTGACGGAATACCGACAAAACAACTCCGTCGCCCTATTACCGACGGAACAATCCGTCGGCAAATATTGAATTTCCAAAATTATTTTTTTTTAAATTTACTGTCGACGGAATATTCCGTCGGCAAAGTTAAATTATTTATATATATATTTTTAATAAATTTACCAACGAAATATTCCGTCGGTAAATATACATTTTAATTTATTTAAATCGAAACTTTAATTAATTTTTGAGCAAATCTTTACCGACGGAATATTCCGTTGGTAATAAGTAAAAATTTACCGACGGAAAAATCCGTCGGTAAATCCGTCGGTGAAACCTAAATTAATTCACGGGCGAAGACCGCTGAACCAGAACACAATTTCGCCAGTTCGCTTCGCCGCCGCCAGTCGCCTCCGCCCGTCGCCTCGCCGCCGCCGCTGAACTCCAGTAAGTTTCAAATCAGTGTGTCGGATTACTTGAAATCAGTGTGTCGAATTTCCATTTTTCTTGTCCTAGATTTAATTTTGAAAATACAATCTAACTGAGCAACTGAACTTCGATATCACAATTTCTTTTGCATAAAGAAAAATAATCAACTGAAATTCTTGGGACCTTTCTAAGTTAGCAAGGTTAATAAGATGTAGAACTTGGCTTAGCTTATTTGCTCAAATCATGTCTCCGTCCTTGATAACATGACCATTTAATAATACTAGATGAATCTAGGTAAGCCAGATTCCAAACTTTCAAGGTTAAAAACTCTTCCAACATGATTACTTGAAATGTATGATGATTGTTTATGTATCCCAATATCTCTGCGTATTTATTCATTGGCAAAGTGTTATTGTTGCAAATTGCATGCAATATAGAGAAATAGGCTTCTCTAGTTTATAGTTTCAAATCCAATTCTATGCAAGTGAATTTGAATTCCCTATTAAAATCCATTCAACTCAATTCTCTAGTTTAACGGTTTGTAACTCAATTCTTTTGATGCTATTGCTTTTACATTCAACTTAGTAATGGATATACAATCAGGATTTGAAATAATGAGTCGTTCGTGGATGTATACACGGTGGACAGTAGACGGTTCATTGAATCCTCAATTTGTGAATGACATTGAGGATTTCATTGATTGGGCAAGTAGCCAGACAGCTTATACGGACGGGGAAAAAATTAGATGTCCGTGTAAAAATTGTAAGAATAAGCTGTTTTTGACTACACAAGTTGTAAGAGAGCACGTTTATATGAAGGGATTCGTTAAAAATTATAAAGTTTGGTTATCTCATGGGGAAAAACACGTAACCCTGAATGAACAAGCTACGAAAAATGTGCAAAATGATATGTCGACCTCCTATCAGAGGATGGTAATGGATCATGCTGGTCCAAATTATAATGATGCGGATATTGAGGAGCCGCCAAATAATGAAGCAAGCAAGATCTATGAAATGTTGCAGGCAGTCGACACGGAGTTGTGGCCTGGTTGTGAGACCTACTCACAATTGTCTGCAGCAGTTCAGATGATGAACTTGAAGGCTGAGAATCATATGTCGCAGAGGGGCTATGACAGGATGAGTCAAATGATCAAGGATATGCTTCCCCAAGGAAATTTGATTCATAATAACTTCAGCGAGTCTAAGAGATTGCTTAGTGGCATGGGGTTGCCGGTAGACAAGATTCACTGTTGTCCAAATTCCTGCATGATCTATTGGCGTGAAGATAATGAACTGGAGAGTTGTAATTTTTGCGGTACCTTGCGATATTTAAACTACAGTCCGAAATCAAGTAAGAAAGGGAAGAAAAAATTAGTGGCCGCTAAGAAAATGTACTACTTTCCTGTATCCCCTAGACTCCAGCGGATGTATGCATCTAATGCAATTGCTTCTCATATGCGTTGGCATGCTTCATCAGTGGAGGATGGAGTGATGCGTCATCCTGCAGACTCTCCAGCATGGAAGCACTTGGACTCGATGTTTCCTAATTTTGCCTCGGAGATTCGAAATGTTAGATTAGGTCTTTCTACAGACGGTTTTCAAACATTTACTCAATTTGGGAAACAATACTCTTTGTGGCCAGTTATTCTAACTCCTTACAATCTGCCGACTGGCATGTGCATGAAAGATCAATTCATGTTTCTCACGGTGTTGGTGCCTGGACCTCGAAATCCAAAAGATAACTTGGATGTCTTTCTACAGCCGTTGATAGCCGAATTATTGGAGCTGTGGGAAGATGGCGTGTCTGCGTATGATGTTTCCAAAAAGCAAAATTTCAATATGCGAGCTGCTTTGCTATGGACCATTAGTGACTTTCCGGCCTACTTAATGTTGTCTGGATGGAGTACAGCTGGGAAATTCGCATGCCCACAGTGCATGGAACAATCAGATGCATTTTATCTTGAGAAGAGTGGTAAGATGTCGTGGTTTGACAATAATAGAAAGTTTCTACCACTAAGTCATCCTTTCAGACGAACTAAGAATGCTTTCCTGAAAAATAAAGTTGTAGCACGTTCACCCCTTGACATGAGAACAGGAGAATATATACTTAGTCAAACTGAGGCTTATGGTTTTGTGAATATTCGGCGTGCATGTCCAAATATATGTAACGACTTCAACCAACTTTAATGAAGCCTATTTGAGGAAGAAATTCGGCGTGCATGTCCAAATATATCAGATGAAGATTACCAAACATCGGTTGAGCAGGAATTCGGAGCTTGGTTTAAATCATATGTACGATGAGCTTATCCAATCTAAAAAATTTCGAACAATGTTTTCTTTTCCTAATTAGCTTCTTATGATCTTAGGTTTCTTCCCCTTATTGCAATGAGATGAATCCATATATACGGGATTTAGCAAAAGGTCCATTAGTAGCGGTTTATACGTACCCTGGTTATGTTGTGAACGGATATAAGTTTCATACTTTATCACATGGGGTAGGAAAGTCCACTATGAATAGCGGAGTGTGTATACAAGGGCAGAATTATGGTTCCGATGCACTTGATTATTATGGACAGTTGGTGGAGATATGTGAAGTTGAGTACCCGGGTTTACCAATAAAACGAACCATGTTGTTCAAGTGCTTATGGTTTGACCCGACCCCTAGAGGGACTTATGTACATCCACAATACAAGTTGGTTTCTATCGATCAAACGAAACCGCTGCAGAACTATGAACCATTTGTCCTGGCATCACAAGCGCATCAAGTGTATTACTGCTCATATCTTAGTGTGAACAAATCTAGGAAGGCATGGTTGGAAGTATGTAAAGTTAAACCGAGATTTAAGATAGATTTGCCAACTAAATCTTCATTAGATGAAGCATTTCAAGAGGATGACATACTAAATCCACCACTACATAACCACGCGACAGTAGAAGCTGATATAACATTATCTCATCCACGTCAAACAATAGAACTCGAAGGAGATGATGATGAAGAAGAACATGTTCTGACATCAGAAGATGAGGACTTTAGTGATGACTAGTACAACTTACAGGTTTTAAAAGAATTTTGTCTTATTTTTTGGCCAAAAGCAATTAATGATTATTCTTTGTTTTCAGGTACATGGCCATCCCAGAGCAATGCCGAGATCATGCGCCGACTGGAGGAGGAGTCGGCAGCTAGGAGGAGCCTCGAGGAGCAGGTCGCATTCATGAATGCGCAGATGAACCAGCTTATGGAGATGATGGGTTCCTCTAGCCGACGAGAGCCTCCGGACGACAGCACTCAGTCCCCTCCTGCCACCTCTTTATGATTGATTTATTTATGTGTTATGTATATATATACTGAATATTTGGATTTTATGATTTATATATTTATATTTCCATTTCGGTTTGCTTTTTGACTTGATTTGAATAGTTATATATATGTGTTGTGTTGGTTGGTTAAAAAATGCAGGTTGTCGAGAACTGGGTACGAAAAAATAAAAAAAAATTATTTAAAAAAAAACAAGGTATCGACGGATTACCGACGAAAAATTCTGTCGGTAAATTTATCGACAGAATATATCCGTCGGTAAAACGTCGGTGCTTACGCCCCGACAGAATATCCGGTGACGTTCTGCCAACGGAAATATTCCATCGGTAAATTTTACCGACGAATTTTTCCGCCGGTAAAATTTACCGACAAAGCCTGACCCGACGCCTTATTTCCGTCGATATTCCGTCGATAATATTTTTACCGACGGATTTTTACGATTTACCGACGGAATTCCGTCGGTATACGGTGAATTTCTTGTAGTGTTTAGTGACGAAACTTGAGAGAGGGTTTCTACATTAAGGAGCTGAAGAAGATAATGTTGTCGTTGAAGATGATAGAGACAATGTGTATATAAGTTGCCCCTTCCCTTTCTTCAAAAATATTCGCCTTGAGTCTTAGGTATGCAGAAGACGGTTGTTTTTGCCTGCTGGGTAATTGTTTTATCTTCTGGATAATAGTCTGCTACTTGTACTTCTGTATTGTTGTAGATCTCTCATTTCCTGCCAGGATCAAGGTTCAGGCCAAAAGGGTCGGGTATCTGGGCTTTAGTAATTCTTTCAGCATCTCCTGTTCCTGACCCAATATCGCCCGGACCTAATCACTTTCTGCAGCCCAGTTTTCTTCATATTTGGGCAGGGAACAACTTTGAAGCCCAATTTTCCCATCTCTTCATCATCCCTCTATGAATTGCTTCATTTTTCCTCTTTTTTTATATAGAAAACCTACACTTTCACCACTAATAACACATTTATTAAATGGACTAAAGAGCTACAATTTGAGGCTTATCACTATCTCATAATAAAAATTTAAAAAAATAAGTAAAAAATAAAAAAAAGGTCGGTTTAACGATTAACACAGAAAAATATTGCATCAAGAATAACAAGAATAATCTTTTACTAGTATAAACCAATATTAAATAGGAAATTAGTTTGTTATTATTTTATTTACTTCACAATTACAGAAAGAAAAACGCCCCTTTATCACAATTATTTTGCACTAATATATTAATCTTTAATTCATCCATTGTTGGTAGCGGTTGTGATTATGGGCAGACCCACATAAGAAGAACGTCACCACAATTAGTTAAATAAGTCCCTTTTCTTTCAATGATTTAATGGCGCCGTCAAACATCTCCTCCAATCCATACTCGCACTTGAATCCGGTTGCTTCCAATTTCTTCATCGACAGTCCAGAAAATTTAACAGGCACCGCATCCTTCCACGAACTGCAGTCCCAAAGCAAATATTAAGATTAATTTATGCCAAAAGAAGAAAAATTAGTGCTAAATAGTTACTCTGGAGATGGCATCTTATTCTTATATTGGGGATATCTTGCAGAGAAGAAATCACAGAGCTCTTCGATCTTGAACTCGGGCCCTCCCAAAATGTATCTTCCTTTGGCCTCCGGATGCTCGAGCAGGTGGATGTGTGCTCGAGCTGCGTCATCCACGTGGACAAAACTCGTATCCTTTAGAAGCTTGTAATTTGTCTCATCACCTGCACATTCCAGTCGTGCTTCATCTTCTATTCAAATATACGACAACATGACACGTGTATGAATGGTATAGAAGAATACCGAGAATTAATCCCATGGAAACGTAAACAGAATCGGGGAAATTAGGGCTGATGAAGGGGCCGGTAATCCAGGTAGGGACCACCGAAATAAGGTCTAATCCGAGCTTCTCAGCCAGATCTATTGCTGCTTTCTCCGCCAACGCTTTCGTGACGATGTAGGCCCCTCCGAACACGTTCGCGCTCCGGATTAGATCGATGTCCGTCCACGAGTTCTCGTCGATGACGCCTTCGGGGTTGGGCGTGGAGCTGAAGGCGGCGGAAGAGATGCTGGCAGTGTAGACGACGCGGCGGACGGTTTTGGAATCGGCGCAGGCCTGCAGAATGCCTTGTAGCGCGGTTGTGACTCTTTTGAGCTTCACTTCTTCCGTCTCTTTCTCGGCGAAGTCGAGCGGGTGAGCCGTGTGGAAGACACCGCTGCATCCTTGTATCGCCGGGATGAAAGTCTCTGGGTTGTCGAGGTCGGCGTTGAAGATGTGGAGGCGCTCAGCCGCACCGGGGAGGTTGGTGATGTAGGAGATGTCCCTCTTGCGGTCTGGATTGAGCCTTACTGTGGCGTTGACCAAGTAGCCGCGTTCGAGGAGACTCTTGATCAACCATGATCCGAAAAAGCCAGTCCCTCCGGTCACACACACTTTCTTTTGATTTTCCTTCTCCATCTCTCTCTCTCTCTTTCTCTCTCTTGCATACATGCTTAAATAATGACACGATACATGCTTAAATAAGGACATTCGTGTCTTTTGCTCGTTTATCCCAAGAGAATATATCCGCATGTTAATTACGTATAAGCACGTGATACTATTGTCCTTTTAGGATGACTTCATCCTCAAGTGTTTAGCATGTGGTCCGATGTTCATTGGTTCAAAATTCTTCAAATTTGTTATATATGAATGCGCAATTTAATACTCCCTCCGTTCCATTCCAGTAGTTCACTTTCTTTTCAATACGGAAATTAAGAAAGTTATTTATTGTCTATAAAATAGATAAAGTAGTGGGTCCACTTGAATATATTAGAGTATTATTTTAAGTTAAAAAAGGAAAGTGGACTAATGAAGTTGAACTACCCAAAAAAGAAAAGTGGATTAATGGAGTGGAACGGAGGGAGTAGTTAATATATGATGATTAACCCCTCTTCTGCAGACTGGTGACATAAAAATAAATAAATTATTGAATCTTGATATACTCCCTCCGTCCCGCTAATAACGTCCCAGTTGACTTCGGCACGGAGATTAATAAATTTTAGTTTAGTATGTATTTTATGGGTTTTAATTGTATAAAGAAAATGACACAGTTTTCGAGGAGTGGTTGGTGGAAAGAAATGAGAATTATCCAATTTTTTGCAAGGCTAGTAAAAGACAATCGATTTTTATTTTTTATATTTTTTTTATATTGTATTTGAAGAAATAATCTAAAGTTTTCAAAAAGATAAAAATCATAATTTTCTGAGTTCGGAGCGGAACATAATCGAGTGAGAGATAGATTTTTGAAGAGAGAGTGTATAAGAATGTGGGGTTGAGTAGTGAGTAAGGGGGATCCACTTCATTTTATGTTTAAATGTAATTTTTACTATTTTAAGAAAGATGACAGAAATAGCGGGACAGCCCGATTAGGCAAGTAGGACAGTAATAGCGGGACGGAGGGAGTATATATTACTACCTTCGTCCCGCCCGACTTATCTTGTATTTTTTTTTGGTTGTATTTATTTTCGAGCCGTCTCACCCAACTTGTCTTGTTTTCTAAAAAGAAAAATAATTACTACATAAACTCCCACTTTTTTTTTATAGACCTACATTTCTAAACACAATCACCCATTCATCTACCTATAACTATCCACTCAACAAAATTTGTGTGCCAAAAAAATTAAAGTAAGTCGGACGGAACTATGGAGTACTTTAATTGATTGATGGACTAATTCACCAAGCCGCCATCCTACTAATAATTAGTAGAAGTACATCAATAAATGCCACTGGAAAACATTTGAATGGTCAGATATATCATATATATACATATATATTCTAAGATATAATAAGTGATATATAGGTTCGCACCTCGCACTTAGCCGCGTTTGTCGAGGTTCGAACCCTAATTTTCACCCGCTAGCTAAAAATCTTAACTGTTATATTATTTTCGGAGAT
The DNA here is from genome assembly GCA_028984105.1 of Lavandula angustifolia. Classification (NCBI taxonomy): domain Eukaryota; kingdom Viridiplantae; phylum Streptophyta; class Magnoliopsida; order Lamiales; family Lamiaceae; genus Lavandula; species Lavandula angustifolia. The sequence continues at coordinate 16,654,298 of CM054822.1, forward strand.
AAAAATAACTAAATCATATGATTGAGATAACACCTAAGGTATAAATATAACATGAGATTTTTAAATGTGCGTTCCATTTTCATTTTTTAATATGTGCAGCCATGGTACGATTTTATGAGGTGGGTCTTCCGTGCGCCGGATGTAGGTACATTCAGGTCGCACAAAAGATCCAATTTTGACCAATCGGATTAATTCAAAAAAAAGAAAAAAAAAACCTACCCTATCTCTCATTCTACGCTCTCTCATCTCTCCACCTCCGCTCTCTCATTCTCTGCCACTCTCAGTTGCCTCTCCACCTCTGCTCTCTCGCCCTCCGCTCTCTCGTTCTCGCCTCCCTCTCCAAAATCTCTCGCCTCTATCTCCTAAAGATATGAGGATCTGATTTTTCCAGTATTCAACCATTGAGGCGAACATCACCTTCGACCCTGCTTCTGTGAAGGTTTGGTCAAAACTGGTTTACTCTTTAATTTTATTTTTGACTCGAGCCAGTGGATATGTATGTAGAATTGTAGATAGTTGATGTATTGATTTGAATTGTGATGTTTGACTGGCTAATTTTGTGTGTAAACTTTTTTTTTGTATACTTAACATTAATAAATTGTGGAACTATTTGAGAAGAATACGTATTCTATTGTCAACATATTTGATGTAACTCTGTGAATTCGTATGATTATTAGATTAAAGTGATACGTTCCTTAATTATAATTGACACTTTACTTCACTGTGATTTGACATTTTGAGATAAATTACACTTTTATTCATTGCAATTGACACATTTATTAATTACAAATTACACTCTATGAGAATGTGACACTCTCTGTTGGGATATGTGATGCCCAACATCTTCCAGCTGAGCGGTGTTGTGCTGTGTGATGCCCGGCACCACGCCCCTGCGTGGTGGAGCAACATTCGAACTATAATCGTGGCGCTGACTCTATGCAATGAGGAATAAAAGTTGTGCCCTCACCACCAGCAATTGATTTTGGCGTACTGGTAAGCGCTTAAGGTCTAACACTCTCCTTCGAGACAATTGACAATTTTAGTTTATTACGATTGACACTTTGAGATAAATAACACTTTTGTTCGTTGCAATTGACACATTTATTCATTGCAAATGACACTATATAAGAATGAGACACTCTCCTCCGAGACAATCAACACTTTCATTTACTACTATTGACACTTTGAGTAACAGTTTTTTGTTATTATGCTGATCGTATTTTATCGACTAAACAACTGAACGGTGGGTTCGTGCATGTTGGTCCGGAGACGATAGTCAGGTGTAGAGGGGGGGGTGAATACACACGATCACGCTTTCTTCTTCTCAAGGCGAAGGGACATGAGTACATGTTTAGTGCAACTGATGAACAGTGCTAAATAGTAACCTTCGATCATTGGGTCAGAGTGGGTTAGCTACTGAGCTCTCCTACTGACTTTTGTCAGTCGTTCGAAACTCAGTCGGAGACATTGTGCGGATAAGTGTGGGGCCCGGAGATTCATCTCAGTTTTGAAAAACGCTTTTCACAAATCAAGTTCTTTTGGCTGTGCGTTTTTGAAACACATTTTATGCAAACATATGATTTTGAACAGTTATGATATGCAATAAAACAGTAAAGAACACAAGCGATTTAACGTGGTTCGGATACGCAAGATCTTACGTCCACGGTCCTGAGGATAACTTGTTGATTATACTGAGCAAGCCTCGGCGTATATCCGTGCGGACCGGATGATCCTTTTAAGTTATAGTCCTTATCGACTTTACAATTCAAACCGAAGTTCGAAAGGGATGGAATAATCTCCAACTAAGAAGGAGTTCTTACAATAAGAACAATTCACAGAAAGTGAACTCCTTCGAATCTAAGCTATAAATATGTCAATGAGCTTAGTCTAGAGAAGAGAGGGATCTAAATACTCTAGAGTGAAGAACTAAGAATATTCTAAGAAAGCAAGTTCTTCTCTGGATAATCTTTGAGTTTACTAGAGTGTTCAAAGCTTGAGCGTTTTTCCCTTTTTTTTATTCCGTGCGTGGAGCTTCGAATTTCTTCTCTATTTATAGTTGTGAGCTATGGCATATGTCCGTTGGAGACGACGATGCCACGTGTCACAAGCTTCCAAAGAAAACGTCCATAATTTTGAATTTGTTGCAGTAGGGCAGTTAATTACTATACATGAGAGCAGCTTTACTGTATAGAGCAGATATGGCGCTGTCGGCTTCTCATTGGTCGAGGTTTGTGGTTGGTGAGAATGTGTCAGAGTCAAAGTTGACTATTCAAACAACCTCGTAAGATCTTCTGCTGAACTTCGAAAAGACTTGTGCGACTGGGTCGTTTTCTGTCGGACACAGTAGACTAGATAAGTCTCTGTCTTCTTCGACTGAGTCGGCTGACAAGGAATACATTTACTGAGTACGTCAGCTGGCGACTGCGAAGGTACTGAGCTTTGCATATGTTCTTCTGCTGATGGCTTATCAGCTGATGGGATGTCTCCTACTGAGGTGAAGATCAGCTGCTGGCTGAAGAACGCAAGCTCTTACAAAGATGACGTGGGGTTCTGGAAAGTAACTTCGTCAGAAGATCAGTCCAACAGTTTACCCCGTACAGGACTTAGACAAAAGATAATCAAAATAAACAAGTCTAATATATACATCATCTAATCCTATAGACACGCTGCACGACTGATATCAGCTGGGTTTTGAGATCTTCAATTCCATAGTACTACTATGATTTCCCCCAATATTCTTTTAACCACTAGACAGCTGAGTACCATCTACTGACTCATAACCCAACAGTGCAATTACTAGATTAAAGTGACACGTTCCTTAATTATGATTGATACTTTACTTCAGTGTGATTGACACTTTTGAGATAAATGACACATTTGTTCACACCAATTGACACTTTTTTCCTAAACAAATACATTTTTTTCAAAACAAATAACATATTTTTTTCCAAAAAAATTGATAGTCAATAAATGATGCTCTATAAATGACACTTTGTTTAAAATAAATGACACTTTTATTTGAAGCTAATGATATTCTACAAATGAAATTTTACTTCAAAATAAATGACACTTTTCAGAGGAGTTAATAATAGAAAATTAAATAAACTAAAATAAAAAAAAAACATTTAAAAAAACCTCTCAATTGGTGGAATAATGAGCTTACTGTTAGGCTATGAAACATTATTGTAATTGATTTAACATAGAATATATAAGCATTTCATTTGCGGATCCGAATCACCAAAAAGGACCGCAAAATTAGGCCAATTGCGCCCGAATGTACCTACATCTGGCTCATAATAGTTTTTGCGCGATTTTATTGTATCATGAAACTTTTGTCGAGCAAAATCAAAATAATATTCAAAAACATCTTTAATTTCGTATTTAATTAACCGGCGAGTTGAAGAATTAGTGGACAAGTAATTAATATGGTGTTGGACTGTCATTGTCGGGTAGTTAAAAATAATAGCCAGTCTACATACGGTTGCAGTATTTTCTATGCTATATCAAATCAATACTATAAATTCATAAATCATAATAGTTCCAAGACTATTATAAACTCGTAGATTTGACTACCAATAATAGGAAAAAGAGCATTCCACACGCTATAAACATGTTCGCTCCATCTCTCTCTTCCTGGATCGACAGTTTTTAGATTTGGGCTCATTACTTACAGTTAGAGCCCTGTCCAATAAGAGTTTTAAATCTAGGTTTTGGATTAGTGCCCGGCCTGCTACATTCGTATTTGTTTTTGGACGAAACAAGTTAATTTTAAAGTTGTAAGGTGGTCTAAAATTTGCCAAGTCAGTAACAAGCTTGTTCTCTACTGCCTTCTTCATTGCTTCTAAGTCTGATTATGGAGGAAGCGAACGGCCACTAACACTGTTCTTAACCGCCATCTGTAAGCTGCTGCTGCCGCTGTTCAACTGCAACGGTGGAGGAAAATCAGTTGTAACGGAGGAGGAAACAAGTATAACTGCTGGGTCTCTCTCTCTTTAACATTAGTACTCCATACCATATATCTTGTTCAATTTCTTTTGGATACAGTTATTTAGGAGAGTTGTATGATAGATCCCTCAAATTCTGTGCAAAATCATAGCCACAAATCTTGTCATTTTAGAAAATATGATAAGATCTATGTAACATTCGATTAGAAAAATTGGACAAAATCTATGGGGATGGATGGAGTATATTTATTTTTAAGCCTTTTGCTGAGTTGCCAATTTTAGACATGAGTTGTAGACCTTGTTTATAATAGATTTTTCCAAGTGTTAGTGTCATTTGCAACCCACCAGAGCCATAGATAATATTTTTATAAAATTACCTATGAGTCAATTTTTAATAATGTATCATTTGGCCTTCTGCACCTGCTCGCCCATTTTTTTTTTATTATTATGTTAGATCAATAGATTATCAAAAGGGCCGTTTAGACTTTGAATTGTGAGAAAACTACCATCTCTCTTTAGATATATGTATGTGAATTTGATGTGTCTTGATGATGGCTAGAGGTGGTTGTTTATTTTCTAATACTTTTATTCGAAGTCGTTTTGTAATATCTTCTTTCATTGTTTTTTAGGCAAATTCTTGATTCAAATTTAGATGCTCTTTATGGGCTATAGCTAAAACTTGATTATTTGTTAATAAATTCTAGAGGAAAAAAAAAGTAAAGAAAAAAAAACTTTGTTTTTTTTTATCTTTTTGTTCAACATTCTAGAGTGATGTTTATTTTTCGGACATGGTTATAATTTATAAACAAATAATAAAAAAAAGGTGGGAAAATGTCTGGAGAAGAAGATCTCAACAAAGAAATTGATTCATCTTCAAAAATTGGTTCAAGATTCTGTTAGAAACATTAAAAAGTTTATTTTAATTAATACATTTTAATTTATCGCATTTATTTTATTGTAAGAACCATAATCGCCCATGTATATATAACTTCAGTTTGTCAATTTTGTTTTGTCGTTTGGCCTGATGAGCTCCTGTTTGAAAATCATCATGCACTATTTGGATGATATGGTATATATCATATTTGTCTTAAGAACTCAAGAGATAACTTTTTGATGTTTTGATCCGTCAAACTGTCCGTAACCATCCGTCTAAACATCACCCAACATGCTATATTTTAATGTGAAACTAAAATTTGATACGATTTATAACTTTGTGTTGGGAGATGATTCAGTCGCTCCTCAACTCATTAGGAGATAACTCAGCAACCCAGTGCTCTGAATATTTGCTGAAGATTTGAAGATCCCTAAACCCTACTTTGACTGATGAACCATTCAGTTGTAATGTGTTGTTCTGTTTATGAGGTTTCAGACTCAGTAGACACTCTTCTTTTGGTTCAGGCACTCAGTAGATTATCTGCTTTAGTACCAGAAGAAGAAGGCTCAGTGATACTGGACTCAGCAGGAGCAGTATACTGAAAGGAGTCAGTGGAACTGAACTCAGCAGGAGTAGTTCACTGAACTCAGAGTTGATCTTCAGTAGAACTGACTCAGCAGGAGCATGCTACTGAATATAGATCAGACTCAGCAACGACTAGACAGTCTTCTAAACTGTCATAATTTACTAAGTCAAAATCAGCAGAGTCATACGAGGAAGAGAGAAGTTAGCTTCAGATCTACCTTGAAGTCTGTTCTGTCTCACCTAATCTCTTCATCCTCGACCAATGACGAGCAGTCAACTGTCTACTTTATGATTAAAGCTGCGAGTCAACACCTTTCCAGAAATAGAGGGAAAGTACTCTGCCACCATTCTTTGAAAGAGCCGTTAGCTACCCAAAAGAGAGAGACACAAGGATCGTCGTCTCCAACGGATCTATCCTTGTCTCTGCTCTATAAATAGAGGGATATAATTCAAATTGAAGCTCACCTACGAACACAGAGAAATCCAAGAACACAAGAGCATTCACGAGCAACTCTAAACGACCTAAGTCTTCCGCAAGAAGTTCAAAGAGAAATCTCCAGCGAAAGACGACATACCTGCTCATAGGGAACCAAGCTGAATCCGAGTATAAAGCCTCTAGTATCCAAGCGACTGAATACGAACCCAAGTCCATACTTAAACTGTTCGTCGCTCTAGAAGCCACTTTCTCGTTCCCTATCCCTCTAACCTAAGCTCAACAGGTTTTATCCATAGCTTAGACGAAGGAGTTCATATATGAACTAATCCTTATTGTAAATGACTCCTTCATAGTTGGAGAGTTTGTCAAACGCTTTAGTTTGATCATTTGTAAACTGAGACTTGCTCAGTATAAATCTCAAGACCAGTGTTTGTCCAGCGTACAAATCGACTGAGACTATAGGATTGTTGCATCTGAACCACTTTAAAAACTGTCTGTGTTCTGTGTGTTTTTCTGTTTTTAACTGTTGCATTGATTACTGTGCATACTGAAAGTATTTTCTAAAATCATTCAACCGAGTTTCAGCAAAGCTTAATCAACCGCACTAACATACTGAAACTGTTTCATTAAAAACGTTTTCTAAAACTCAACTGAATTTGGGCCTACACATTTCCGCACTATACTGAGCTTCAGCTGAACGATACTGAATTCTGACTCAAGTCAGCTAGCAGGCCTCAGTGAAGTCAGCCACTCTGCCACACGATCCAGAACAGCTTATTTGGTCTACTGAACTTGTTCAGTACGACACTCTCCTAAAAAGGACTGTTCGTGTTTAAAGTTGAGAAATTGTTTTCAGGTGTATTCACCCCCCCCCTCTCTACACCTGAACGTTTAATCTCGGGACCAACACTTTGCTAACTGTTCATATGTAGATGGATTTATTTTTATCTCAAAACCCGCCCAACCCCTAGTACACTAATGCATAAATATATTTTTAGTTTTCTTTTCGACAAAGAGGATTAGTAATACATAGAAATTTAGATAGATATTTTTTTACTTTAATTAAAAATATTTTGAATTATCTCAAGAATGTCAAATAATCAAAATAGGTTTATTGTCCAATATATATATACTTCAAAAGTATATAAGATTCAGATTTTATAAGCGAACGACTTATTCTCATACCAAAAAGTTGATCCAACTGGTTTTATTTAATTAATGACATTCTAGATGTTCATCTTCAAAGCATGACCACCAAACACCAAAGAAAACAAAGCACGCGGTTTGAAAGTCACAACTGACAAAGACTAATTTATTTACCTCACCATATAAATTTTGAGAAAGAAAAAAAAAATCAATGTTTGTGGAAAATTATAAATGTAAACTATTGCTATTTTGTCCTTTCAAAAACAAATATTGCTATTTTGTTGTATGTGCATAATAAACTATGCTGCAAACCGCACATAAAATGTAATTTGTCATTTATATTGATCTTTTAATATGTGATATGTTTGACCTATAATAATTTGAACTTATGATATATAATCATAATATAACTCATACTAGGGCATCCACAGGAACTTGATTATTTCATTAAACACAAATTGTATAAACTTCATTTTCTTTTTATTATTATGTATAAGATTATATTATTTAGGAAATTGATCTTTTGAGATCCATGAGCCCATATGAAATATAGAATCAATCTTATCCTTTCTTTTTCCTAATCTAAATATTTAAAATTTTAATTCAAAAATAGAGAAAATAACTCTTATTAAGGGTATTTTCACAAAAAAAAATCTTCTTTCAATTCAACTAGATCTTTTCTCTCTCAAACTAGTATCATCTTCACTTGTTTTTGGAGGTGTTCGAAATTTTTCATTACTTCTCAGGTTTTCTTTCCAATTCAGCCATCGCTACCATCAATTTCTCAATTCCGCCCCTCTCCCGCCTTCGATTTCTCAATTCAGCCATCGATTTGTCAATTTTCCGGTCGTTTTTAAGTGATAACTTCATTAACTAAGTTTTGTTTTTGATTATATCGAGTTTTACTATCATGTATGGTCGATTTTTTTTTCCGCAAATAACATATTGAGTTCCTCAATAATTCGCTTTTAATGTTATTTTGTTTTGTGGGACAATTCGTTCTCAAACCGTTATTTCAATCCTTCCTTCATTTGTTGTTGCATATAGGGTAAATTGTGCTCAATTTTTTTTTTAATCCTTCCTTCATTTTTTATGATGTATATGGTGATTTTGAATTTCATTTTCAAATTGCTCATGTCGTGTGTTTGATTCAATTTTTGTGTTTTCTTGTTTTCTGATTATCTATGTATGCATATTCTATTATGAATTTGTGCTGAATTCTATAACGTTTCATGCATGACAGAACACGAATGGTCGAATCGTTGGATGAAGATGGTTCTTTCGATTGTGTTAGTTTTATTTTCATCACCGAATGCGCACATGAACTAAAAACCATATGTTGGAAGCAGTGGCGGAACTAGAGCTATGAAGTCAGGGGGTCGAAATAGAGGAACAACGGTGGCTGAAGGCAGCGAAAAAATCGAGAGTTGCTAAATATAGTTTTAAATGGTTCGAACACAAAATATATATTATTTCTTGTATTTGTTACACTAAGAAAGATACTTATATAACTAGTAGAAAAAGGAAAGAGAAAAATATTTATAACATGTGAGAGAGTTATGCATATATATTGAATTAATTATACTTGTAATAAAATTAAAGAAAACTAGGAAATAAATAATTTAAAAGTCTAAAAATAGAAATCAAATGAGTGCATTGAGTTTCGAACATGAGACATCTCTTAAAAGAGATAAAGACATTAACAAACTACACTACAAACAAATAGTTAACTATATTTTTCACTAAAATTATCTATAAGCAATACGAATTCTATACCCTATTTAGTCGAAATTCCGTCGGTCGGGGGGTCGGTCGACCCTCCCAACCTCCCTCTAGTTCTGCCAATGGTTGGAAGGAAGTTCGCAAGTTGGACGTGACTGATTCTATTTTCAACCCGGAATGTCTATTTATTTTTTTGTTATGCCGACGAGATATTATGCATAAATTCTACAAGAAATATGCATAAACGAGATACTTTTATGCATGACTTCAGTGACGTAGTTACTCTATATGATTTTCCATTTTTGAACAACTTGTTCTTCATGCATATTTACGTTTAGATTAATGCATAACTTGTGTTATGTTTATGCATACTTGTAAGTTAATCATTTATGTTTGAAAAATTAATTTCATGCATATCTAAGTTACGATTAATGCATAGCCGCTTTTATATTTATGCATACACATATTTTATGTCATAATTAAACAAGTATAATAATACTTAATTAATTAAAACAATATATATTTAACTAATTAAACGTTGAGAATATGATTAATTAACAAAGCATAGCTACGGTTTGGTTTGTTTCTAATAAAAAACAAAAGTATAACAAAACAATGAATTATCCTTGAAATCTCAATTCTCACGTCTAGTAATATGTTCTCCACCTCTCTAATATTCAACTTCATTTCCTCTAAATGACTCAAAACATCTTGTTCAACTGTTTCCTTCATTATGTTTTCATGGAAGTCGACTATTGGCACACAATAGCGAACCCTCAAAAGTCTTAGTTGCTTGAAGTTTTTCCCTTCAATTTTTGTCTTCCAGCTGTTACCATCACCTTTGAATGTCTCCATGTGTCTCATCAAATATATCCCTACAAAAAAAAAAAATTGGGATTCAATTTTTCCAGTCGCAAATGATGTATTTATGCTTAAGGCCAATAGTATTCATACATAACCACCTTGTATATTATGCATAAAAAATTAGTGTATGCATGCATAAAGTGTATTGCATTTATGCATACTAAGTCAATGTACTAAGAATCACAAAAAGTCATTGTTTTACGAATACATATGTTTCATTAACCAGTTTTGTTTCATTCATAGTTCAACTCAGATTTTTACATAAAGTGTATTACATTTATGCATTCCAAGTCATTTTACCAGATGCATCTTACTATCGTCCATGCTTTAAACTTTATAGGCAACCGTGCATTAGACCAAATTCTTCGAAGTGGAGTACCATACACCAATAAACATAATTTACCTACGTTCATGTTTGTAGCTTTATGTGCAACTGAATATTTCACCAAAGTCTTCGAGTCCACTCGGACTATAAGCATATAATATTGGTAATAAATAAACAATGTGCATATATTACATGCATTTTAGCACATACTCAGATACGCTGATATACCTAAAAATTAGTTATGCATACACACAAATAGAAACATGCATAATTAATCTAAGATTTATGCATAATTGCTTGAAACTCAATATATATATCAAATTTCAGGGGATAAACCACTACATTAGTTGTGCATAATCAAGCACAGAATCATGCATACTTAATTATACTATCACTTATGCACAACTTTTGGAAACGAAATATCTCGGTAGAATTCTAAACTAGGGTTTCAAGCAAACAATCCTAAACTAGGTAGACAATAACAATAATTCAACTAAAATTGAACAAATTCGCATTGTTTCACTAAAGTATTGAACGCAAATCCACAAAAAGTATACAAAATCGGGTAAACTAAACTGATTTTCCGATCCACTTCTTGCTTCAATTTCACGTGTAATCGGCAATTGGAACCATATATCTACAGAATAATTCATGTTAATGTCGAGCTCGCATAATTTCTCAACAATTTACTACCGAAAATGAAACTAACCTTGATTATTTATTTTTTTGAATTGAAGAAGGAATCGTGCCTGGGATGGAAGTAGGAAACTGGAATGTAGAATGGAATTAGGAACCGCCCCTTGCTCGATTTTGAATCTCCCAAATCCCTCTTCAAAAGGGAATAGAAAACTGCCTGTTTCTTCTTTCAAAATTAGATTTACCCTTCCTCTTACTTTCGATTTATTTTTAATAGAATCAGTCATCAAATTTAGGTCCTCCACTTCATTTTGATCAATGAATAGAAACGGTTCTCATATCTCGTAAGGAATGGTTTATATCTGATTACTTGCTGAATTTAATTGAATTTACAGAATTCCTAATTTTTATTTTAAAAGATTATCATGTACATTTTTTATTATTAGAAAATTGAATAAAATATACCATATTTATTATATACGCACTTATAATTTCATAAATCTTGCATCATCACAACCAATGACCTTACCCGGAAAATGAAACAGTAATCGCCCCTCTGTTTCTCTCTCCCCCAATTCTCTCTCTATTTCACTCATGGATTCCTCCGTAGCTGGACTCATACTCGTAAGGCGGAATCCATAAAACCCTAACAACACGCCAGAAAAGGCCAATTGAAAAAGCTCAAATTGCCTAATTGAAATACCATCTACTGTTTCCTCTAGCGATTTTGGCTTGGCAATCGAATAATTAAATAAATATTATGTATAGATCTGGAGCCGTGATGGCGTGGAACGTGTTCAAGTTCTGTACGGCGCTTCGGGGGCTCGGCTCGATCATGATATTGCTGGTTCTAGGAGTCGTCGGTGTCAGCTATTACGCGGTGGTGATCTCCAATTACGGCCCTGAACTCGCTGCCGGTGGCTTCGATTCACTCATCGCTTTCATCGTTTTGATTTTTTTCCATTTTCTGGTAATCACTTTTCCGGCAAATGTTGGAACTTGTTTTTGACATTTCTTCGTGGTATTGAAAATTGGTCTCTCTCCTGGTTGTTAAATTCGGAAGTCAATGTTTTGTTGAGTTTGATAGAAAACTACTACGGATATCTGGATCTTCCGTCGGCGTTGTATTGTTTTATTTTGTCGTAGATCAGCAGTTTCGCACTGGTTATTTGGACTTGATAGATAATCGAAAACTCAAGTATGATCATTTGGAATTTGATTCAGTGTGAGCGTTGGGGGGTAATAATTGATTTTTAGTTATTCTGATTCTGATAGTGTAAGATAAACTCGACCAGGTAGAACAGTTAGGCTGGGTGTGAAATAGATCTTCTTTAGAAGCTTGATCAGCTTATTAATTACTGAGTCAAAAAATTCCGCCAGAGATGATGATTATTGGATACTAAATTGGCTATTTTGTAATTTTGATTTAATATTGAGTTCGACTAATGGAAAGTTAAAGAAGTTTTGGCTTATATGATATGGGGCTTAGTGAAAGGCGGGATATAGGTGATAATTGATCTTCATTGTCTTGATTTTAGATGGTCTAAAATCATCTGAACTAGGAATCGGTTATGAGTCAGCTGTTTGCTGTCTGATGTTCTGTTCTGACTTATAGTAGTAAATGAACCATCAAAGGACTGAAAAATTGCTTTTAAGTTTGGTTTTCAGTACTGAATTTTATTTTAGATTGTATTACTGGCATATTTCCGCATGATACACAATGGAATTGAAATTCTAATAAGTTGGCTTCTCTGCAGTTGGTGATGCTATTGTGGAGTTATTTTTCGGTTGTCTTTACAGACCCAGGCACTGTTCCTCCAAACTGGCATCCTGCAGTAGATGAAGAAGGGGGAGATACTGACCCATTGACAGCTTCAGAATTTCCACCTGAACCAGAGAATGGTAGAACTCGCTTTTGTAGAAAGTGCAACCAATTGAAACCACCTCGCTGCCATCACTGCTCTGTTTGTAAGTGCTTCTTTCTAGTACTTGGAGATTGTCAAATGTGAATGTTTTCTTTCCCATAAAAGATGATTTTTTGTTGGATTACCTTCTTAGGCGGGAGGTGTGTACTAAAGATGGACCATCATTGTGTTTGGGTTGTCAACTGTGTTGGGGCATTGAACTACAAAAACTTCCTCCTATTCCTGGTGAGTTACCTTTTGCTTGCTGAACGTCATGCTGGCTGGTTTGTGCCATCTAGATTATAATTTGCTTCTTCCATAGCATACGTGATTTATAAATGTTTGTTATATGAGATAGCTTTTGCACTGGGTTTTGTTTGCATTTTCACCATTGAGTATTGCCCGTATATGGACATTTTCATTTCTTACTTGAAAGCTAACATGATCAAATACTGTTAATTCTTATGAAGGCCTTGCATTTATAAATCAGATAAATGGTGTTAATTACTTTACTTTCTATTTTGGTGCAGTTCTACACATTCCTTGAGACTAGTCTTGTTACTTTATCATTACTCCCTCACTTCATCGCATTCTTTAGTGACGGAGAGATCCCTGGAACTCCTGGAACTCTTGCAACCACTTTTCTTGCGTTCGGTACAGTTAGCTTCCCTTTTTTTGCTCCTGGGTTTTGTCTGAATTCTGCAGTGATGTATCTAATATTTGCAGTCCTGAATTTGGCATTTGCATTGAGTGTGATGGGCTTCGTGATTATGCACATAACCTTGGTGGGTGCCAACACCACAACTATTGAGGTATTTCACGTCTTGTACTCATAATTCAAAATTGAGAATGATTGTTGTATAATCTTGATGGGATACTGCTGATACTGTCTTACTCTATTTCAATGCTATAGCTGCACTTAGAGTTAGTTCCTAGAAATCTATACCTAGTGTTTTCATCTTAATTTTCTGTAGTTTTGTTCCTATCTAGAGACTAGAATGCAATAGATACTGTCTAGTGTCTACTATTACTTGGTAATATTTCATATACCTGCAAATAGTTGATTTGAAGTGTTTCTGAAATTAGTTGGAGATTCTTACATTTTTTTTTCTATAATTGGGGTTTATGTATAGGTAATGTTGATGTTTTTGTTGATCTTGTATCTTAGGCTTATGAGAAGAAGTCTACTCCAAAATGGCGTTATGATCTTGGGCGTAAAAGGAACTTCGAGCAGGTAATGCTATAATGAGATTTAACTGCAACGTCCTCTGTTATCCAGAGTAACAATTCCAACTATATTTTGATTTCTCTTCAATACTTCAGTTGCAATGACTGTTAAGTAATAATTAATTCTTCAACTGAGTTCCTTCCTATGCTTATTTGGTATTCTCCAGTACCACTGATTAGCTAAAAACGTGATGGAGCTTTGTTCATTTGTTAAATATTTGACTTTACCTCTTCTTGAACATATGAATATTTTATGTAACATGAGAACTCAATAGAAATATAATGATGGAACCTGATGGCATTATACTTTTTGTTCTGTGATTGTATTCTATTAATCTCTGATAGAACTATCGTCTTTGGTTAACGTGTATCTTCAGAGACTGCTTATCCTTTATAGGTGTTTGGGATGGATAAGAAGTACTGGTTTATCCCAGGTTACTCTGAAGAAGACCTGAGACGGATGCCCGCCCTTCACGGCCTCGAATATCCTTCAAAGCCTGATCTAGGTGCTCAAGAATTATGAGATGGATGATAATATTTATCATGCTTATGAATCTTGTTTAAAATGCTGGTGCTGTGAGCTAGGACTTCTTTTCTTAATAGAATTTTTTTGTGGCGGCTGCCTTCTGCAGAACTATCAGCTACGAACGATGGAATTTGTGCAGAGAAAGTTTGATGGTGACTGGGGCGTGGCTAGATGATGTTTAGAATTTGGTCTCGGGTGGTCTACTAAGATGCTGACTGTGATGAGGAGGCAGGCCAGGTCAATTTGTTGTAACTTGTAAGCCTTGCTTTGGAAATGTAGATTAGTCTTAGAATTTTATCTGTTTTGATACGAACAACCTGTGTATTATAGTAAAATTCCTCTCTTTCAATCTTTTTTTTTTTCCTTCGTCTTTGTTTTCGTTTTTGACTGTTGAAAACGGTTTGCTCAGATCCAGTGTGCAGTGATGGAAATTTTTTGAGTTTATTTTGTGCTCATTTTGTCTGGTTATTATATAACTAGTCACATGTGGGATTAGAGTGAATTTACAAATCATTCACTTATTTTCTTAAAATATTCTGTATTGTTTCCTCAGCAAGATATTCTGTGTTGTTCCGCACGAGCACGGATTAAAGTCAATGAAGATCGTCTATCTTATTTATTATTGTGTCTCATTCCATGTTTCATGGATAAATTAGTGTCATGTGTTGTTTTTCCCTAAATTAGATGTGTAATATAATTATAAATAAAATAAACATGCACCATTCCATTTGTTACCCATGTTTTGGGATAGAGATAGTGGGAGAAAGATCTTTACCGGATTAAAGCCACAAGTCATATAGAAAGATAATATCCCGTAATTTTAGGATTCGGTAGTTACATTTATATTAATAAATAATCATAATAATGACCTTAGTCATATTTTTTCATTAAAAATAATATTAATAAATATATATACGACATGCTTTTCCTAATAGGATAGAGTTGGAAATGGAATTGAAGTCTAATGAAAATCCTAAACCAAATCGGCCAATAACAAATCCTAATCAAATCCTAAAAGTATATAATTCGTCTATATATATGTATATGTATGTCTAGATCCTCCTCTACCTTAGTATTTGGAAGAAAATAAAAAGAAAAAAATCAATCATGATGTATCAAGTTGCAAGTGCATCGGAATACCTTGTGATCACCGGAGCCGGCATCAGCGACATCAAAGTCGCGAAGAAATCATGGGTGTTCCCCGGGCAATCCTGTTCCGTCATCGACGTCTCCCCGGTGAACTACACCTTCGAGGTGCAGGCCATGAGCGCCGAGAAGCTCCCCTTCATCCTCCCCGCCGTCTTCACCATCGGCCCTCAAGTGGAGGTCAAAGAGAGTCTCCTCAAATACGCCAGACTCCTGTCCTCCCACGACAAGCTCTCCAACCACGTCAAGGAATTGGTGCAAGGCGTGATCGAGGGGGAGACCAGAGTCCTCGCCGCTTCCATGACTATGGAGGAGATCTTTAAAGGAACTAAGGAATTCAAAAACGAAGTGTTTGAGAAAGTGCAGCTCGAACTCAACCAGTTTGGTCTCTTGATCTACAACGCTAATGTGAAGCAGCTGGTCGATGTTCCGGGGCATGAGTACTTCTCCTATCTCGGACAAAAGACTCAGATGGAGGCTGCCAATCAAGCCAAGATCGACGTTGCAGAGGCCAAGATGAAGGGGGAGGTTGGAGCCAAGATGAGATCGGGGGAAACTCTGCAAAACGCCGCCAAGATTGACGCCGAGACCAAGATTGTGTCGACGCAGAGGCAGGGACAGGGAAAGAAGGAGGAGATTAGGGTTGCCACTGAAGTTAAAGTATATGAGAATATGAAACAGGCGGAGGTTGCGGAGACTAATTCCGTGCTGGCCAAGAAGAAGGCTGGGTGGGAGAAGGAGGCACTGGTGGCCGGGGTGGAGGCCAAGAAGGCGGTGGCGTTGAGAGATGCGGAGCTGCAGAGGGAGGTGGAGCGGATGAACGCTTTAACAGTGACTGAGAAGCTGAAGGCTGAGTTCTTAAGCAAAGCCAGCGTTGAATACGAAACCAAGGTGCAGGAGGCCAACTGGGAGCTTTACAAGAAGCAGAAGGAGGCGGAGGCGCATCTGTACGAGAAGGAGAGAGAAGCAGAAGCGCAGAAAGCTGTTGCTGATGCGGCGTTTTACCAGAGGAAGCAGGCGGCCGATGCCCAGTTTTACTCGAAGAAGAAGGAAGCTGAAGGGATGGTGGCGATGGCGGAAGCTCAGGCAGTTTACTTACGCAGGCTTCTTGAAGCGGTGGGCGGCAACTACGCGGCGGTGAGGGATTACTTGATGATCAGCGGCGGAATGTATCAAGAGATAGCCAAGATCAACGGCGAGGCTATTCAAGGGCTGCAACCCAAGATCAGCATCTGGACGGGTGCGAACGAAAAAGATGGAGTTAACGGTGCGATGAAGGAAGTTGCGGGCGTCTACAAAATGCTGCCGCCGTTGTTCCAGACTATTCACGACCAGACTGGGATGGCGCCGCCGTCGTGGATGGGGACCTTGCCGGGGCACCCCAATTAATAGCGATTCAAGACTTTTTATTTTTTTTAGACTACAGAATAATCATGCATTTTTTTTTTCAGTAACTTTAAATTCATTAAATCTTTATTATTTTTGAAAACATATATAATAGATGCTTTTTTTATATTTAATCTTTTGTTATTTCTTTATTCGTTGAGGCTTTAGCTGAAACTAGGGAACTTTGATTCACATTGAGAAAATATAAAACGAGTTTTAAAAATGGTGCAAATCATCTAGACTTAACTCGTAGTTAACGTATGTGATCTCTTTTTGTTGGATTAACGAAACTGAAGGTTTTCATCCAAAACTCTCAAAATTGTGAAAACTGAAGATAAAATTAAGAAAAGAAAAAAGAAAAATGTATATAAAAGGTAGATCTTCTTCTAGTTTATGCTTCCTCAAGGTGGATTTTCTTTTCATCTTGCAAAGGCAAGACACTCCACTTTCTCATCCCACCGTCATCTTCGTCTTCCGAGTAATAATTCACGATTTAAGCAAAAAATTCAGGAGCTCCGTTGATTGGCTTCATAAGATTTTAAGAAGTAGAGAGCTTAGATTTTAAGAAGTAGAGAGCTTCATAAGATTTTAAGAAGTAGAGAGCTTAGATTTTAAGAAGTAGAGAACTTTAGTTTTTTGAATTTTGGACGCTAACTCTTGGGTTGCTCGTTTGTCTTCTGCCTCCAAAAATCCAACACGGTTTCTAGATTTACTTCAATGGATAAAAGTAGAGCCAGCAAAATGGGCCCGACCCGATGGGCCGGCCTGGGGTACCCGAAAAAAGGGTTGGGTTGGGTTCTGAAAATAGAAAGTCCGAAGGTGTGCTGGGCTTAAAAAGCCCGCCCAAAAAAACCACGGGCTCTATGAGCTTTGGGCTAAAAAAGCCCGGGGTTTTTGGGCTAAAAAACCCGCCCGAAAAAATGCATAATTATTAGATAATATTAATATTAATACATAAATATAAATAAAAAAAAGATGGGAGAGAAAAAATTCTCAAAGAAAGATTCAAAATGCAATTAATATATGTTGAAACTTGACGGTTTTAAATTGTTTATTGTCTTAGTTTGAATTTTTGTAATGTTTACTTGTATACGGCTTTGAATTTTGATATTTATTTGTACTTGTATCTATAATATGATTTATTTAGTTTATTTAATCACTTCATAATTTATACTTTATTCAACATTAATATATTTAATTTAAATTATACATATTGATTTTATTTTTATACAACAAATATATAATTATAAAATTATAAAAAAATATTAAATAAATTAGTGGGCTAAGCCCGCCCGAAAGCCCGGGGTCGGGTTGGGCTTCATAAATCATGACCCGGTAAAGTACCGGGCGGGCTCGGGCGGGCCCAAAAATTAAGTTGGCCCGATAGGCCCGAGGCTGGGCCGGCCCGCCCGCCCATTTTGCCACCTCTAGATAAAAGTATGAAAATTTGTTATTATTATATGAATCCACAGTTGCAGTAAAAGATGGAGGAAAGAAAATGAGATAATTTTAGAGCATGAGAAATAGAATTATACTTCTCTATTTATAGATAAAATGAAATATTATGGATTTTGATATATATATATATATATATATATATATATATATATATATATATATATATATAGGAGAGGGTTCAATAAGGAATACCCCCTTATTGAAGGAACTAGGAACAAATCACATCCTTCCAATTTGATTGATCAATGGTTAAGATTGAGTGTGAAATTTTCATAAAATAAATAATTTTACATTATTTTCCTTCATTAAGTGTATAATAGTCATTTATATTACACAAATAAAATCAAATTCATTAAAATAAATCATATATTTCGTCTCCTCTCCCTAATATGCCATACCTATTTCTTCTCTCTCTCTCTCTCTCTTAATTTATTTGTCTTCTCTCCCACCGATCTCATCCACTCTACTTTTTCTCTTGATTTCTCTTCCACCATGGAGGCTCCAGAGGCGGCGGCGCTACCCCACAGATCTAACGACGGCACTTCGCGCCGTTGCAGAGATCCGTTCATCATCAACGACCTCTCTCTCTCTCTCTCTCTCTCTCTCTCTCTCTCTCTCTCTCTCTCTCTCTCTCTCTCTCTCTCCCCTCTACGTAGATCTGCAAAGATCCGCTCCTCATCATCGGTATTGCAATGGATAGCCCAGATCTATATAGATTAGTTTGAGATCTGCAACATTTCGTCTAAGATCTGCATAGATGTTTTTTATATATGAGTAGATCTGTCGAGATCTGAAGAGATCTCTCTCAGATCTATAAATTCACCAAAAATGCAAACAAGATTCACGAAAAGTGCATATAAATTTCATGTAAAGTGCATCCAAATTCACGAAAGTGCATATAAAACTTGCATATAAAAATCTCATAAAGTGCATAGAAAATTAACGTGAATAGATCTTCGGGAAAAGAAGAATTTTGGAGAAGAATAATAAGAAAATTGAGTTATGTTGTTTAATCGAAGAAAAAATTCGTTTATGGTGATGTTGTTTATTAAATAAGATTGGTAATTATAATAATTTAAAATTCAATAAGAATTGAAGAAACAGACGAAATAAACTTTCTTCTTAGTGTTTTTTCGGTCCTTAATGATTGAAGACTAAAAATATAACATAAAAGACTAAATTACCCTTAATGAAATTAAAAAAAGAATGTAAATGAAAAAATTCTCCTACAATCTTGACCACTCATCTAGATAATGAAAAGTGGACATTTGTTCTTAGTTCCTTCGTTAAGGAGTTGTTCCTAAAAGATCCACCTTCTATATCTATATATATATATATATATATAGGGTATGGTTCTAGGGAGATCCATCCCTCATATAAGATATGAGAACCGATCTTGTACGTTGATCGGGTCTAATCTAACGCACAATATTAATCCTTTGTTTTTTTAAAAAAAAACCAAAAATAGGGAAAAGGGTATAATTGGTAGAGGGAAATGTGTGTTTTTTGGGGGCAATTTCTACAAATCAAAACATTTCAAAAGTTTTCTTGTTGTCTCCGCCAAGAAGAATCGCGCGTCTATTTCTCTTGCTGCCTCCGAAAACTGCCGTCGACCACTACCCCTGCCTCCGAAAACTGCCGTCGTCCACCGCAACCTCCCCTGCCAACCGCCTCCACTTCCCGCAACCGCCGCCACTTCCCGAAAATATACAAAAACCGCAGCCCGAGCAATTCCCACGGTACCGCGAGCATTTCGTCATTGTTACACTTCGACATACTCGATTCGAGTGGAATTGAGGTTTGTTTGTCTGCTAATTTAATGAATTTCGAGACCCATGTTCTACCCATTCATCAACCGGAAAATTTTGGGGAAAATTTTGTCGATATTTGGGGAAAATTTTGTCTCGATAATCGATTGGAAAATTTTGGGGGAAAATTTTGTCGATATTTGGGGAAAATTTTGTCGATAATCGATTGGTTCTCGGATTGGAATCGATTCGAGTGGAAGTGAGATTTGTTTGTCGATAATTTCGTTGTGTTTATTTCGGGTAATCGAAAAGTCGAGCTTTGCATAAACCTTGAAACGGTGCTACTATGGACGCGGTATTTGTAAATGTTGATTAGGTTTTATTTTGGTATTGTTTGCATAAACCGTATATTGCATAAGCACGATTTATTTGGTAATTTCTTCGTGATATTCAGTTTAGTAATCGCGTATATAAGCATAAAGTTCAAAGCGTGTAAGCAAAAATTAATCCCTTCGGAAGCATAAATAAACCTTGAAACGGTGCTACTATGGACGCGGTATTTGTAAATGTTGATTAGGTTTTATTTTGGTATTGTTTGCATAAACCGTATATTGCATAAGCACGATTTATTTGATAATTTCTTACGTGATATTCGGTTTAGTAATCGCGTATATAAGCATAAAGTTCAAACTGTGTAAGCATAAATTAATCCCTTCGGTAGCATAAATAAATGTGCATAAACACAGTTATACATATGCATAAAATTGACAATACGACGGATCACAAAAGCATTGATATGAAAGTGAAGTATGGACACATACCCAATGATTTGGTGAGCAAAATCTTGAGTTATATAGGAATTTTTTTTCGTCATCTACAAATTGAACATTAGATGACCGAATAGTTTGATTGGCCTATATTTTTATTTGTTGTTAGACATATCTGTTGTCCCAATACCTGAAGGAGACAAAATGCACAAGCCGTGCAAAGCTGGTAGAGAAATGCGAGTGCGAAATGATCATTCCAGTGTGGGGGAACCGAACGAAAGTTTTCGATTCAGGTATTATTTCATAAGCATAAAATAAAGAGTATGTGTGCATAAAATAGTCGAATGGTAAGCATAATAAATTTGCCCCCATAATACTTAATCAAATTAACATAAACACAATCCGATTGTATGCCAAAAATAGTACTTATTCATAGTAGCATAAAATAATAATACGGTGTGCATAAATATTAGAATGGTAAGCATAAAAATATTTGCTAAAGTAAGACTTAATAAATAAGATTGATTTTATGCAGGAGTTTATCTGATGAGACACATGGAGACCTTCAAGGGTGATTTTAAGAAGCTGGGACACGAGATTTCTAAAGAAAGGTGTCAAACGAGATAAAGCTTTTGAGGATGCGGTATTGTTTGAGCTTAGTTAATTTTGATAACAACAAAATGAAGGAGACGGTTGAACTAGAGGCGGTGGGGCATGCAGATGAGAATGAAGTTGATTCAAAAGAATGTGTCAAAGAATTGCTAGATAGTTAGAAATTTGGTTTGTGAGATGGTTTTGTCTAGATAATTTGGTTGGATACACTTAGTATTTTTGATGATGTTAAGTTTTTTAAGGATTATGAATTGGAATCAATGTAATGAAAAAGGTCTTTTGATATATTAAATGAATTCTAATTTAGGGAGTCATAATTGGATCATACTTAGGACGTATATGCATAAACAATATATAACATAAGCATGAAATTACAATTGAATATGCATGAAATATATAAACTCGAATATATTGATAAGCATGAAGTCAGAAAAAAAAACACAACATAAGCATGAAACATCAATTGGGTATGCATGATATATAAAACATTGAACATAACCAGTACCATAAAGGCCAAACTTGATATGCATAAAATTCATTAACCATAAGCAGAAGAAATAACCGGTGTGTGCATGAAATAATTATAAGATGAAATAAACAGATAAAGTTACTACAAAACAGAGAAAAATCACGGAAATGGTTCATTACACAGTTTTCTAGTAAGTTCAGCATAAAAACTTATGAGGAATCTTCTACATCCTTAACATTAGGGCAGTTTCTTGAATCATGAGTCCCATCTGGTTGCACTTCCGACACATCCTCTGAGGCTTCAACTTAGCACGCAATGCCGCCTCCTTCCTGGAATGTAGCCTACTGCCCGATCCCTTCGTTTTGACTTAATCCGGTGGCATAACTTCGACATCTTCACGGATATGTGATCCATAAAAACTTTCAAACGTGTTTTGATTAACCTTACTACTTGAACCGCCTTCTTCTTCAATTTGATATTTGGTGACCAAATCATCAAAATCACAAAGTAGTTCGTTCATTCGTCCAGGGTTGGCGGCAACCAATGAAGCACATTTGAATACTACATCCAACAACTTCTTTGTGGCATCTGCAGTAGAATGACCGACATTCCCTTTATCCCGCAACTCATCAAATCGCTTGAAAGACACATTTCTACCCCAACGAGATACGACACAGGAATCTGGAACACAACTTATGTTGGAATTCTTGAACACCTTCAAAATGTGCCTGCAAGATACAAAATGTGAAATAAATCAACTACAAAACCTTCGGGGTGAGATTTAAATACAACGCGTGCAAAACAAGATGACCGTTTAGAATTAAACCTTCGCTTTGTTTTCTTCGAATTAATATTATCAACATCGCAAGTATTTCTCCCCTTCTCTCTGCACACTAAATATCTACGCATAATAGACCCATCAACATGCCGTTTTATCGACCACTTACGTATATCAAAACCGCACAAACCTCCGTAGTCTCTATAGAAATTTTCGGCATCATCAAGATTAACAAATTTGCGTCCAACATACGGTTTCAATTCATCCGGGCAATCAAGAATATAAATGGATTCATCGGTTTCAAGAGACACAATTGATTGACACGGTTCAACCATTCCAGAAACTGAATGCATGAATATGTCACTGTATCAGCATAAACTAACCAATAGATATGCATGAACATTTTACGAACTTCTGCACGAATTAAAATTGTTAATCTACAAGATAAAAATCCAATAGTTCATATATACATACATCTCATTCTTCAAAAACACAAACACGTATATCTCCATTTTTTACCCAATAAACCAGTAAATAGAAACTTACGTAAAAAAAGCATATTATGAAAAACAGAAAGCATTTCTCAAATATTATACTAGAATGCCCAAGGAAAATGATTAATATTACTTCAAATTCTGCATATAATGTAAAAAATAAAAAAAGTACAGAAAAAAACTTCCAAAATCGGAATTAATCGGGAGAAATAGAGAAGGAAAACGAACATTGATGACTTAAGAAACATAAAAAATCGATACCCACCTTCAATAATCAACTTCGAAGAAATTTGTTGGAGCAAGAAATCGGCGTCGCAGTTTCTCGTTGGAGCAGCTGGAGGAATAAGGTTTGTGAAAAAGGGTTTGTGGTGAAGGAAGAAAGAAGTGGGGTTGGTAAAAAGAATAGGCAATTTGACTATTTTACCCTTAATGAAGGGATTTTTTCCTTTTTTGATTTAATTTTAATTCGCTTTGGAGAATAAATGAGAGCCTTAGATCGCCGAAATGGAGGGCCGAGATCGGTTCTCGTATCTCATATGAAACTTGGTTCTCATAATATCCATTTCCTATATATATATATATATATATATATATATATATATATATATATATATATTAGTGAGAAATAGGAACCTATTTGATCCATAGATCTTAATAAATCAATGGTTATAGATATTTTTTTATTAAATATATTCTTTCAATTAAAATTATTTATAGAAGGGCGTATTGGTAATTTTAATATCCACTTGATTTGTTACTACCGTTTTTTTATCAATCACAATATATTATGAAAGGTTGGTGTAATTATGATGATTGAAATACCTTAATTGTACAATTATTAATTAAAGAAATTTTTACTTTTTAATCTTCATCTTTTTTGTTTTAAAACAGATAATTATTAGAGCTTTTTCGTTGATGGCAAATTATTGAGTGGTTACGGTGTTCTTTTGTTTTTAAATTTTTTCGTCTCTACAACCATTCGTGAATGTACTTGTTTATTGATTAATGATAATGAATATATATATATACATATTTTTTTTTTCTGTAGCTGCGTTTGAATAGTTTTTTCTAATCTATTGCATATTTATATACAAAAATATTGGTGTTAGAAAACATATTTATATTTTTTTTTATAGCAAACATTCTGCATATATATACAAAAATATTGGTGTTAGAAAAATTTTGGTGTTTGAAAAGATTGATGCAATACTCATTTTATGTATACAACAATATTGGACATTTTTGTTTATTTTTTAATATCTTGCATATGTATAGCACAGTACATTCTGCATTTATATACGATTTTTTTTTGAAGTTTCATAATTTTAAAGTTGTATTTTAGAAGATCATTGTTAATTAGAAGATATGTATATATGAAAACATACAGATGCAAGGACAGAACGTTGAATTTTAAAGTTTTTGGTATAATGATTTGTAGATTTATATATATTTTTTAATTATTAATGCTATTTTATTATTTGGTAATGCTTTTTATAGTTTTCATTTTTATTTGTAATACTCATTTTAATATATTTTGATAACATTGTATGTAAATGTGTAGATTTAATGGTCATAGTATGAATGAGGATGTTTATCCTCAGTGTATATTCATCCCACAATGTCCACATGAGTTGAAACCTTATGTTGGTCGAATATTTCCAACATTGGATGAAGGCGAACATTTTTATAGGGAGTATGGTGGTTTTTGCGGATTTGATATTCATTTTGGTACTGTCAAACATGCAAAGGATGGAACTATTACACGGAAATATGTACTGTGCAATAGGGAAGGAGAAAAATTGATTGATCATGTTGATTCATCATTACAATTGGATTCCATAAATATGAAGAAAAAACGTTTGTCAAGTAGAACTTTATGTATGATACGAGTTATTTTATGCTACCGTGCGGGTGAAGGATACGTTGTTGCAGCTTTAACGGAGGAACACACTCATCTATTAGTTTCAGATCACACTCATCCATTAGTTTCAGATCAATACAAGCAGTTCATGAAGTTTAATAGGAGAATTAATTCTCTTCATAAAAACTTCCTATTGAGAGTTTCAAGAGCTAATGTTGGACCTGTAAGGTCCTTTAGAATGTTCAAGGAGTTGGTCGGAAGTTATAAGAGTGTTGGTTGTGATGTAGTTGATTTTAAGAATTTTCATCGTGATCTTCGTCTTTTCGTTGATGGTGTTGATGCTCAAATGTTTTTTGGATGAATTGAAGAATTTTTGATTATTGTACCGATGAAGGTGATCGATTAAAACGAGTATTTTGGGCTGATGAATCAGCTATTGAGAACTACAAATTTTTTGGTGATGCCACTTCCTTTGATGCAACATATTCGTCTAACAAGTAAGTTTTATAGATTTTTAAACGCATGATAGTATATTGTAAATTATGTGTTTGTTTATTTGTTATGTTTACTAGCAGAATGATATCAATATTTTTATTGTCGGATAAACATGTTTGTTTTAATTGTATGCTTCGACTTTCTTGATAAAATTATTCAATATTGATGTACAATTGATTCCATTTTTTATGGTTAGGTACAATATGATTTTTGTACCATTTACTGGAAAAGATAAACACGGTAAGTGTGTTAGTTTTGGAGCAGACTTGTTGTCTGGTGGGGATGTAGAATCTTATTCTTGGATTTTTGAAAAATTCTTAGCATGCATGGGTAAGAGTCCCCTGATGTTGATTACTGATCAAGATCCATCTATTAAGATTGCAGTCAAGAATGTTATGCCGGGAACACGACATAGGTTTTGTATGTGGCATATAATGACAAAGGTTGCAGACAAAATTCCAGTATCTTTAAGGCAAAGTACTGAGTTTACTCAAAGATTTAATGATATTGTGTGGTCTGACGATTTGCTTCCGGTTGAGTTTGAGCAAAAATGGAAATATGTTATGCAAGAGTTCGATTTGGTGGACAATGACTGGATGAACATAATGTTCAAATTACGTTCTTTCTGGATTCCTGCATACTTCATGGATGTTCCAATGAGTGGCTTATTTCGAACCACATCCATGTCGGAGAGTGAAAACCACTTTTTCAGATCGTATCTTAACATCAATTCGAATTTGCTTATGTTTTATTTGAAGTTTAAGAGTGCTATGGATGCCCAAAGAAATGATAATGATAGGCTTAATGCAGCAGATGAGTCACGCTTTCCAACTTTGGTTACTCAATTGCCTATTGAGAGGTCAGTTGCATCAATATTTTCAAACACCAAATTTTTAGAGCTTAGAGATGAATGGGTGGCTACAGTTAATACTTGTTGGTTACAGAAAATGAGTATTGAGGCTGATGTGAAGACGTATGATATTGATGATAGTGTAAAAGGAGTATGTCTTGTTAAGTATGATGTTCCGAATGAACAATTCTACTGCAGCTGCAAAAAGTTAGAAATGTTTGGTTTGTTTTGCAGGCATATTTTTTGTGTATTGAAGAACTTGAATTTTAGTTCAGTTTCGGATAAGTGCGTTTATAGCCGATGGTGTAGAAATGTATCATTTAGAAGTAGAAAAGGATTTTGTGACATTGATGAGGCTGGTGATTCATCTGGATCTTTTAACAAAAAGGTTTTAGATGTGTTATTCAAGTGTGTCGGATTTGTCGACAGAAATTCTGAACTTATGTCGGCTTTATTGATAGATTTGGATTTTATAATGGTTAAGTATCAAAATAGGATGACATCTTCATCAAAAGAAAAAAGTAAAAATCAGTTGTTTGAGAATTTTTATGGAGCTCAATTTGCCTCCGGATCCAGTGAAGACGAAAGGAAGTGGAAGCAGAATAAAATCTAGAAAAGAAGCAGCATTGAGAGAGTAAAACAAACCAAAGAGACTATGCAGAAAATTCAAGAAGATGGGACATCATGATTCACGGAATTGTGACAAAGTTATGTCGTCTGTATAGTTTAGTTTGCTTTAGTTTTTCTTTGCTTTTAAGTTTTCTTGTTGGAATTTTTCAAAATAAACTTTAATTATTACTTTTACGACATGCATATGTTTTGTTTACGTAATTCAATGCTATGATTAGTACTGATTTTGGGTATTATTATTTGATGCATTTTTTGGATGAAAGTGAAAGTTCCTTTATTACTTAGAAAACTTTTGTGCAAATTTACTACTTTTATTATATGATGCATTAGTTTTATCGGATTTTTGTAGCAATATTATATTATGCACTTCTGTAAACAAATGCGTCAATAATCGATGTAGCTAATAATGTTCTTAATAATTGAAATCTCAAGTGTGAATGAACTTAATTGCAGTTGATTTCTCACAAATTTATTTTTATGTAAGACTCCTCTAATTTATCTGAGTTTTAAGGAGATCAAAATTATGTACAAGTTCAAATAATATTGATGAATACTATGTTCTATGTGATGCATTTTCATCTCGGTTTTTGCTCATTTTATGCATTTGTCTTTCACAGTTATACACTCATGCATATTATACACACTAATGATGCATAATGTTGTGTTGGATGATGCATAATGATAGCATGAATTGTTTAGTTGTGATAAACATCCATTACTTTTGAGAACCCCCACTACTAAAA
Source organism: Lavandula angustifolia (assembly GCA_028984105.1). NCBI lineage: Eukaryota > Viridiplantae > Streptophyta > Magnoliopsida > Lamiales > Lamiaceae > Lavandula > Lavandula angustifolia. The sequence continues at coordinate 16,681,924 of CM054822.1, forward strand.
CAAAAATTTAGAATATAAGACACTAAACTTAGTAAATCATAAAATTCAAATTCAAATCGAAAATAGAGCTTACAAGGAGAAAAATAAAAGGTCCAGACAATAGTTTGATCTTATTAAATAAGTAGTAAAAGTCATTCATGCAGCAACTTTTCCAAGTTATTCGATTGTTTTTTCCATTTTTCTAAGTAGAAAAATTCGGCTTCACCTTCGATTGCATCGCATAGTGTATTTTGACTGAATTTTAGTATAGCTGCGCAATAACGAACTCGCAACAGCTTCAATTGCCTATTGCTTCGTGCTGAAATACCAGTTTTCCAATTTGACACATCGCCCATGAAAGTCTCCATATGCCGCATTAGGTAAATACCTACAAACAAGGATTAATTATTAACACTTCAAATATTACAACAAATATTATGTAAAACGTACAAAATAATTATTCAGTCGTATGTAATACCAAATACATGTTGATCATTAGTTTATGTTTGATGAATCAAGTACATCATATTCATGTATCTTAAACACTGTAGCGATGCATTTGTTTATTTACACAATATGTAATAGACTATTTTGTAGGTGTGGATATTCAATGCATTTTTGCAAATAAGTATACGAAATACTATTATAAACACATACATTTAAAAATAACTATCACATTTTCATAAAATCAAAATATGGTAAATACCTGAATCTATGTTGTTTTTATCTCCTTACTTTACATGTACTACACTTTGTTTGCATTTTTTGATGATATTTGAACTTTGTATCATCTTCATCTCCTTCAAGCAATAGTGTAGTACACGAAACTGCGATGCAAGTAGTAGGGGTTGTAAAATTACGAATACTTTTTGTTGAACACTTAAAAAATGTAAAATAAAAACTAATACATACCAATTCTGATGTTGTTTCTCTATATATATGGTGATCGCTATTTACACTAAATAATCCTACAAAACTGCTAGAACTAAAATTAGTATAACAACAGGTATCGAACACAGGGAACAGTTTATTTTAGACCTAAAAATCCTATCAATCAAGGTTTGGTTAGCAACCACGCAAGTTTGAGAATTTTCTAAACTAAACAAAGAAAGTAAATAGCAGGAATTAAACACGGAATAAACTTATGCAAATAAAACGGGTCCAGCAAGATGATTCACACACACTCACAATCGATCACTGACACTATTAATTAATTAATCCACTTAAATCAATTAGTTGTAGGACATCGTGATTAAACTGACATATCCCCTATTCCCCCTTAATTATTCGGTAATCGCCATGGTGGGCATTGAAACGACTACTTCTCTAAATTAGGTGCAACCTACGTTGGTGGACAATCAATAGATTTAACACCTAATCAGCTTTAAGAACTAAGGGAACCCAATTTAGGAGCCTACTCGTATGGTGGGCATCTAATAGTCTCCTACCAAATTAATCCAATTGTCCTAAGAACAATCTGCTACTTATTTAGCCTAATCCCACGAGAAACGATGGAAGTAGTAAATTAGTTATGAATTAAACTAACCTAGGGTGATCAAGCTTAAATTAATTAAACCTAGATTAATTCAGAACCTAAGTGATTAATTTTAAGCCCTAGTCTCACGAAAATATGGTGGTGTGTGTTTCACATCTCGCCGGCCCTAAAAAGACTTAGCTACGCATATCGGCCGGACTGGCCAGACAGACCGGTTTGCTGGGCAGAACAATAAACATGCTGAAATCCGAAAATAAAACACACGAAAATTATAACAACTTGACGAACGAAATTAAAACACGAATGCAAACGAAATTGAAACTAAGGGATCCGAAAATACCAATAGGAAGAATCCAAACCATCCAAACGATAAACAAATGGGTTCACTAGGGAATAATGTAAGGTAGGAAAGTATTGTCGCTGCCAAATGGTTCAATCCCTAGTGCCTCCTATCACTTATCACAAGTGACTCACTTTTATTGCAACTTCATAGACGAACACTCTCAATGAAATTAGTAGGAAGTGTCCTACTTTAAAGGCTCAAGTCTAATATACGGAGTGTGTGTAAAATTCGATCCACAATTCACTTATTATTCGTCATCCCAAATCACATACAAATGTGCACCAAGTCCTACTCTTCACAACAACTACAAGCTTGCATATTGAGACAAAAAAGCACAACCAAACATGCTTAAACAAAGAACAAGAATGCATCAACAACTTCACGACACAAAAGAAAGGACGACACAAAGTGAAACGACGTAAAGACATCCCTCCTTACACTTAAACCCTTGTGTGCCCTCACGCAAGAAAAGAAAAATAAAAAGGACGGAGAACATGACAAAAAAAACACATAACAAACCACCCCTCCTTACACTTGATCGTTGCAAACGAGCAAGTAAAGGAGAAACAAAACATAGACACAAACACAAAAACACAAACACAAATAACAAGAAAAGAAAAACAAAAACACAAATGGGGAAAATGGCGTCACCTATGCCCAGAGGCGGAAGGCGAAAGAGAACCGTGCGCTCCAAATCATCAAAACGCCGTCGAAGGCTGCAAGCTCACCATGCAACTAACTCCTCTGAGATCTTTTCTCCTTACACTTAAGTCCACAACGTCTTTCGTAGCCTAGATCTGGAAAAACAACACAAAAAAAACAAAGACCAAACAATAATAAAATCAAAGAAAATAAACGATAGTAAACTCGGGTTGCTTCCCGGTAGCGCCTTTCTTTAAAGTCTTTGGCTAGACTTCCTCTTAAAGGGTCAATCTGGTGGAGGTATGCATAGTGGAGTCACATCCACTACCTTGATCACCATATGCAATCTCTTCCCACATTCTTTATACCACATGAAATCATCATAGGCATCTCTCCAAAACTTTTTCTCACACTTGGTTGATGGCCTATCTACTTGCCAAATGATGGAAGTCTGCTCTATTGCTGCCCTTTGCTTTTCTCTTTCAGGTTGGGGCTTCAGCTTTGAAATGCATGGCTGATCATCAGAAGATAACAGTCTGTTGGAAACGCTCTGCCTGGGCAAGTTGGCGATTTGCCATGACGCTCTCCTTAATCTCTTTATCCCTCATGTCTTTGGCATCCAAATCAGCAAATCCATGTGTGAGAGTGAGTTCCATCTTATCCTGCAACAAATGCGTCTCAAGATATTCTTGGACAAAGCTCTCAATAATGTCAGTAGAAACGACATCTTCATTCTCATGATCATTAGGTTTCTTAAGTGCATTATCAATATGATGAACATAAATTTCATTATGATACTTAACACTTATGGAAACTTCATCAACATCAATCACTGCTCTAATAGTCTTCAAAAATGGCCTACCCAACAGAACACCCGCAATATCCTCAACTTGCCTATCATTGGTATCTATAACATAGAAATCAGCAGGATAGACAAAATTGTTAATTTTGACAATGATATTTTCTAGTAAGCCTATGGGTGCAATGCATGATCTATCAGCAAGCTGTATAATCACTCGTGTAGACACCAACTCAACTCCAGTTAATTGATTATACACAGACAACGGCATAACATTAATTGATGCACCTAAGTCACACATAGCCTGCTTAACCATTACATTTCCCATAAGACAAGGTAAAGTAAACATACTTGGGTCTACGCACTTGGCGGGGAGCATCTTCTGGATGATTGCCGACACCGATGTATCCATCAATACCTTCTCGGACTGCTGGATCTTACCCGTTATGAAGTCTTTGACAAATTTCCCAAATTAGGGAATCTTCACGGCTTCGAGGAAAGGTATATTGATTTCCAGCTTCTTGAACTATTTCACATAATCCATGTATTCCTTGTTCGGTGTCCGTTTCCTCTCCAATGCCTCAGGAAACGGTGGAGGTATGGCAGTCTTAGGGTCGGTTTTAGCAATTCGACCCTCTCTGCTTGGCAGAACTTCATCAGTAAAATTCTGTAATTCTGTCGGGTCTTTCTGGGCAGTCTGACCTTCTCTGTCAGTCAGCTCTCCATCGGCCCGGATTCGCACTCGCCGGGTGCATGCAGGCGGTTTGACCTTCTGCGTCCGTCGGAATGCTCGGTGCAGTCGGCTCGGCGGTGCGTTTCTGCTGCAGATCTAATCTTTTGGGGACTCGCTTTCGGTGTTGGTTCGGACAACTCTTTTCCACTCCTCAACATGATGTGATTGCAACTATGGGCAGACGAATTTGGCTGAATCTGAGAAGGTAATTGCCTTTGATTTGCCTTCATTTCATCTAGCGAAGTGGTCATCATATACATCTGCTTGGTCAGATTTTCCAAGATATTTTGTTGCTCCCACTTCAATTGTTGCACTTCTCTCTTTACGGCTTGGATCTCATCATGATTTGAAGTTATTTCATTCTGCATCTGCTTCTGATATGCGATGGCATCTTTTTGAGAAGCAATCATCTTGCACATCAATTCTTCAAGCATAGAGGATCCCTGGTCGGCTTGATCGGGCGGAGGCATGATTGACATTTTCGGCTTCAATGCCATTTGATGTGAAGCTCGGTAAGGTTGCTCTATACCGAGGGTAGGTGTCCGATATAATTTGTCATAGCGGTGGATGAGTTGTTGTACTTGACTTTGTGGAAATTCCACGTGCTTGTGTGTTCGGGCACCTTGCTCTCCATCAATTTCCTGCTCGAGCTCAGTCATTTTTTTTACCGTACAAGCTAATTTGACTTGCGTTAACCCTAGCATTCGGATTGGGCTGGACTTGCGATGGTAATTGCCCTTGACTTGCCTTCATCTCTTGGATTGAAGAATTAAACTTGGAAATTTGCTAGGATAAATTCTCGACGGTGCTTTGATTATCCCTCTTGGTCTGATTAATCTCCTCTTGCATCTGTTGTTGATAGGCAATGGTACTCTTTTGAGAAGTAATCATTTCAGCCATCATTTTCTCCAACGGGCTGCTCTGGTCCGCCTGGCCAGACGGACCAGTCTGCTGCTGAAATTGCTGTGGGAATTGCCTTTGATGTGGAGGTCTGTAGGGTTGTTGAAACTCTTGTTGCTGTGGTGGCTGATATTGTCGATGATGGTATGTAGGCTGTTGGAATGATTGTTGTGGAGGATTCCTTGGCGATTGTGGCTTGGTCATCTTGTCTCCACCTTAAGTTCGGATGAACCTTGTTCTGTCAATTCCAATTGCCAGCTGCATTAACATCCTCGCCTTGACATTGCAAAGATGTGTGCCCTCTTTGACCACATGCACCACATGTGTGATCAGCCATTGTGCGCGCAAATGAAGAGGAAGAGGAAGGAGGATTCCTCTCCTTGAATAGACGATCCAATTTGTCTTCAAGTTGGCTGAACTTCTCCTCCATTTTTAACCCAACTTTCATATCAAGATCATCTAGAAAGTCTCCACTCGAAAGATTCACAGATTTCCTTTGCATCCTTGGTCCTTTGTATTGCGATGTAGACTCGGCAAGGCCTTCAATGATTTCCTTCGCATCAGTGTAGTAGCTATTAGCAAAGCTACCCTTCAATCCGACATTCACCATGGTGTTGGACTCATCTGTCATTCCTTGGTAGAAGCATTGCAGCAGATCCACATCAGAAAAACCATGGTTTGGGCAGCTATCAACTAGCTTCCCAAATCGCTCCCAGTATGCTCCAAAGGACTCGTCAAGCTCTTGAGTAATCTCGGAAATCTTCTTTTTGAGTACATTCGTCTTGGATTGAGGAAAGTACTTGTCCAGGAATGTCTGACGCATCTGAGCCCAAGTAGTAATCGACCTAGGTCGAAGTCCAGAAAACCATGCTCGAGCTCCGTCTTGAAGAGTAAAAGGAAATGCTTTGAGCTTGAAAGCATCCAAATGACCTTGCCTGTGCAGATCACAGACCTGATTGAATCCCTCCAGAAAAGAAAAAGGATTCTCGTTCAGCTTCCCATAAAACTTTGGACATGCCGCGACCAAATTCAGCTTCACATCTATCTACTCAGTGGTGGTTATGTTGATTGGTCCGGGCAAGTCCTCTCCCAAGTTCCTCGAACCTGAGTTCATCTTCAGATTGACTCCTTCTTCAGCCATGATTTCTTCTTTAGATTCAGAATTGTTGTCTTCAGAAAACGGGTCTATCTGACCAGTCGGACCGATTTCAGACTCTGACTCGCTGGTTCTTTCCTCTGTCTAGCCAGTCGGACCTGTTTCTGCTTGTGACAGCACTGGTTGCTTTTGCAGCTTTGTTGCCTTCCGGTTCCTTTTTGCAGTCTTTTCAATTTCTGGATCGCAACGGCACCAATTTGGTGATCGCTAGTGTAGAAAAGGGCGGGAAGACCTGCTCATACAACACTTAAAAAGCACAAAATATCAGTAGGAAAAATAAGCTAAAAGAAAACACCGTTCCCCGGCAATGGCGCCAATTTAGTGATTGCTATTTACAACAAATAATCCTGCAAAATTGCTAGAACTAAAATTAGTATAGCAAGAGGTATCGAACACAGGGAACAGAGTATTTTAGACCTAAAAATCCTATCAATCAAGGTTTGGTTAGCAACCACGCAAGTCTGGGAATTTTCTAAACTAAACAAAGAAAGTAAATAGCAGGAATTAAACACGGAATAAACTTATGCAAATAAAACGGGTCCAGCAAGATGATTCATACACACTCACAATCGATCACTGACACTATTAATTAATTAATCCACTTAAATCAATTAGTTGTAGGACACCGCAATTAAACTGACATATCCCCTATTCCCCCTTAATTATTCGGTAATCGCCATGGTGGGCATTGAAACGACTACTTCTCTAAATTAGGTGCAACCTACGTTGGTGGGCAATCAATATATTTAACACCTAATCAGCTTTAAGAACTAAGGGAACCCAATTTAGGAGTCTACTCGTATGGTGGGCATCTAATAGTCTCCTACCAAATCCAATTGTCCTAAGAACAATCTGCTACTTATTTAGCCTAATCCCACGAGAAACGATGGAAGTACTAAATTAGCTATGAATTAAACTAACCTAGGGTGATCAAGCCTAAATTAATTAAACCTAGATTAATTCAGAACCTAAGTGATTAATTTTAAGCCCTAGTCTCACGAAAATATGGTGGTGTGTGTTTCACATCTCGCCGACCCTAAAAAGACTTAGCTACGCATATCGGCCGGATTGGCCAGACAGACCGGTTTGCTGGGCATAACAATAAACATGCTGAAATCCGAAAATAAAACACGAAAATTATAACAACTTACGAACGAAATTAAAACACGAATGCAAACAAAATTGAAACTAAGGGATCAGAAAATACCAATAGGAAGAATCCAAACCATCCAAACGATAAACAAATTCGAAATCTCCCAATTAAACTAAGAAGCGGAATTGAAATTCATATTTGTGTTTCTAAATCTAAAAACGAAAGCAAAGGAAAGAATTCTTCAAACTCGGTTCTCTCTCTCCCGCTGGCGGTAGGAAGATGATGAATAATGATTAATAAAATAATCATGAAGTCTTCAAGAATAATCGAATGATGATGATGATTGAATGATGAAAATGATCATAAAATAATCTCTCGCTGGACTCCCTCTCTTCCCGATGTTGTCTCCCCTGGCGGCGTGAATATATGGTGTAAAGGTGATGATTAAAATAATAAAATGCTTCTCCTCGTTGGCTGCGGCGTGAATGAGATATAGAATGTTACGGTGTGTGTGTGTATATGCGTGTGTATGCGGATCCCTTGAGCGGCGCCTCTTCTCGTCCCTAATATATGCTTATCCCCTTCCTTGTAGAATTAGGTCTTCTAAGTATAGAAAGATCAATTTCTTTCCATACTTAATTTTCCTCTTATTTTCTTCCGGATTAAACATATATTGCCTTTAATTTGCATCCGTCACATCAATGCCTCGTCACCGCCACATCATCATAAGAAACTGCAAAACAAACACTAAAATGCAATCCAACTGCCAAAGTATCGCCAAAATAAACGGAATATGGATAGTACGAATTAAGACCTATCAATCTGACGTTTGAGTATTCGGCAACTTTATTGTTTTGACTGTCTATGATATATGTTATGCACATTCGCAGATCCACACAAACCAAGTAGAACTTTACACCATCTGCAATAGGAAAAAAATACTACCAAAAAAAAAATGTTCAAAGCTGATCGAATCTAGTTTTAATAAAAATTATAACACCATACTAACCATATTGATGCTAGGATTACATAGATTCTGAACTTTCTTCAATATAACTGACATTCTTGCGTTGAATTCTTCTTTCCTGTTTTCTTTACCCCATTTCGGGTTCCGTCCCAATTTCAAATCCAACTATTCAAGAATGTGTATTATACATTTAAAAAAAAAAAATAGACAAATATCTAATAATGCATATTTCATTAATTCCCGATGCATTTAAAAAAGAAAACTTACGCATATGTTGGTTTCAGCAAAAAAACGATGTGGTGACTCATTAGATCTCAAACCTTCTTTCAAATTCAGTATTGCACTCCATACATCAATAAGAACATTGCTAACAGATGAACCTTGTCTTAAGCTCATGAAATCCTTCTTTCTCACTTCAATATCGTTCATACTAAATATTATCCTACAACAAATTGAAAGAAGTTTTCAATAAAATAGTAGATAATACAACCGAAATTATCATTTATTTACCTATTCACATCATCCATCAAAAGGGAATAAGCTCCAAGTTGTTTTTCCATTACGGTCAACTTTCTTGATGCATCTACTGATCTTGTTATGAAAGGTGATTTTAAAGTTCCTGGCAATGATTTTCTACGCATTTCCAATACACGCGAGGATGCTTTCGTTTGATGAACCTAGTGATGCTAATAATAATATTCAAATTGTCTTACATTTTTTTTTGTAAATTAAAAGTCTAGGAAAAATTACCTCAATATGGTTCTCCTTCAATTCAATCATTGTAGGTTTACCCTTTTCGTTTAGACGATTACCAATAACACATATCGACCCTTGTTCTATATCAGAGGTCAATGGTGCTGGTGTATGTTCAACCTGCATCCAAAAGAATAATAAATCTTTAAACAAAAAACCTCATATTATTTAACATTACAGAAAAAACATTAGGATACAGTATTAACTTCTCTTGACACATCTTTTTTCAGTATGCTCGTTGACTTGTCATTTGTCACTCCATTACTGTCCAGATTGGTGTCATTGAACACAAAGTGGTTGACATCATTATTCTCAACAAAGTTAGAACACTGTAACATAATCTTACACTACATTAGCAACGTTTAACAAGATCATTGACACAAATTTAAATTACCTTTGTCACCATGTCATCATCCAAACTCATTGTTTGAGAGCCAAACATCTGTGTTAAACCAAGTTTAAAACTAGGATAATCATCAACACTATCCACATATTGTTGCACTTGCAGACTTGACGTATCGATTTCACACAACTCCTTAATAACATCAGGTTTCTTCCAAAATTCTTCTTCATCTGCTTAAGTTACTTCTTGAGTAGCACCAGAACTAGTGCATCCGATAAGCTTATGTGCTGCACAAACAGATTTATTTAAATCTGTATTTTCTAACAGATGTTGAGGTGCTTGCTCAATCAATTTCAACAACTCAACCATTGATGCAGCAACTAAATTGGCCTTGTTAATTATCATACGATGATATTAAATCAAGGCACCAGTGTCAGTGTTATCCTCTTTGTTTTTAGCGCTTTCTTCCACATCCTTCAAATCAATTGGAATTTCTATTGCATCACACGGTAATCCACCTCCAAAGCCACCTGCATTTCTTTCTAAATCTTGACGTTTTTTCAATTCAGTATAATCCCAGTTAATAAACAATGGGAATATTATTCCAATTGATTTGTTGAACAAACAAACTCGATCAACATAAAAAATCTGCAAAAATAAAATCAATTAATAAAAAATTAAAGTTGAATGATGAAACCATGCAACACTCTACAATTAAATAGAAGCTTAAAAAAAATTAATAGCTTAAACATAATCTTCCTTGATGATGCATTAAAAACAGTATTAGTATCATTTCATAATTACCATAAGAAAAAGTATCGGCCCAACGAAGGGTTGTGTCTTGTCGACACCCCATGAAATCTTGCTTTCCACCAGGCTCCTCATAACAAGCTCACACCAATTCCATTGTTGGATGTTTTCTATATGTTCCAAACTGTTGGAAAATCGGTTAATATATATATATATATATATATATATATATATATATATATATATATATATATATATACATTAAATGCTAATTTGACTTGGGAAAAAGTCAGCCCGTTTAATCGTCTTTTCGAAGCCTCGATATATATTTGATTTATGAATTGAGATATATGACGTCGATCTACATTTCGAGTAGATAATTATAGTGTGCTTAATTTCTCGATTCCGATTTTCGGTGAGTGAGAAATAGTGGCTCGAAGTTTGGGGGGACAAAACTAATATGATACCTAAAGTGGAGAAACTTACCTAATTCGGGTTTTGGAGAGTTATTACAATAATCAATGTCCCACATTGAGTAATGTGCAAACTTTATTGTGGTATTTAAGTGTCTACCACATTGAAGGAGATAACAAAGTGACATGTGGTGGGCTTGGTCCACACATGCTCATGCGCGCGAGCCTTTTTGCCGACCGCCTCACATGCGGCGCGGCGCAGCGCGCCGCACCGCGCCCGTGCCCGGCTCCAGCTCCGGTTCCGATTTCATGTCCTTAGGCTTTGTTGGTCCCGAGATTAAACGTTCAGGTGTAGACGGCGGGGGGGGTGAATACACCTGAAAACAATTTCTCAACTGTAAACGCGAACAGTCCTTTTCAGGAGAGTGCCGTACTGAACAAGTTCAGTAGATCAAATGAGTTGTTCTGGATCGCGTGGCAGAGTGACTTACTTCACTGAGGCCTGCTAGCTGACTTGAGTCAAAATTCAGTACTGTTCAGCTGAAATTCAGTATAGTGCGGAAATGTGTAAGCCCAAATTCAGTTGAGTTAGAAAACGTTTTTAAGAAAATAGTTTCAGTATATTAGTGCGATCGATTAAGCTTTGCTGAAACTCAGTTGAATGATTTTAGAAATATTTCAGAATGAACAATAATCAATGCAACAGTAAAAAGACAGAACACAAGCAGTTTTAAAGTGGTTCGGATCCAACAATCCTACGTCCACTGTCCCGAAAGATCATGAGGCTATTTATTATACTGAGATAGTCTCAGTCGGTTTGTGCACTGGACAAACACTGGTCTTGAGATTTATACTGAGCAACTCTCAGTTTACAAGGTATTAAACTAAAGCGTTTGACAAACTCTCCAACTATGAAGGAGTCATTTACAATAAGGATCAGTTCAGATATGAACTCCTTCGTCTAAGCTATGGATAAGATCTGCTGAGCTTAGGTTAGAGGGATAGGGAACAAGAAAGTGGCTTCTAGTGCGACGAACGTTTAAGTATGAACTTGGGTTGGTATTCAGTCGCTTGGATACTAGAGGCTTTATGATCTGGTTCAGCTTGGATCCCTATGAGCAAGTATGTTGCCTGTCGCCGGAGATTACTCTTGAAGTTCTTGCGAAAAGCTTAAGTCATTTTTGAGTTTGCTCATGAATGCTCGTGTCTTCTAGGTGAGCTTTAATTTTAAATCATCCCTCTATTTATAGAGCAGAGACATGGATAGATCCGTTGGAGACGACGATCCACGTGTCTCTCTCTTTTGGGTAGCTAACGGCTCTTTCAAAGATGGTGGCAGAGTCCTTTCCCTCCATTTCTGGAAAGTTGTTGCCTGCAGCTTTAATCAGAAAGTAGACAGCTGGCCGCTCATCATTGGTCGAGGCTGAAGAAAGTAGGTGAGACAAAACAGACTTCAAGGTGGATTTGAAGCTGACTTCTCTATACCTCGTATGACTCTGCTGATTTGACTTAATGTATCCTGACAGAATAAGACCTGTTCGGCCGTTCTTGAGTCTCGATCTATATTCGCAGCGTACTCCCGCCGAGTCGCCTCTACCGAAAATCAACTCGAGTTCGATGAACTACTCACGCCGAGTTCGGGCCCACCGACTCCTTTCGCATATCTTTGCTCCCGCCGAGTCAAGTATCACTGAGTCTTCTTCTTCTGGTACTGAGGCCGATAGTCTGTTGAATAGCCAGCGAAGAGAACTCAGCGCCTGAACCAAAATGAAGAGTGTCTATTGAGTCTGAAACTCTCAGAGACAAGACAACAAAATACAACGGAATGGTTCATCAGTCAAAGTAGGGTTTTGGGATCTTCAAATCTTCAGAGCACTAGGCTACTGAGTTGTCTCCCAACAATTTGTGGAGGGACTGAACCATCTCCCAACAGACTTGAACTTGGATCTTGGCAATTAGTCCGTTGGGCATTGACGGTTGGGCTTTGGCTAATAGGCTCGTTGGGCTACTTGTGTGCTGATCCTGTTCGTTGGTGCAGTGCTCCTGCTACCCCACTACCTGACGAGTTAAATGTTCCAGCAACCTTTCACCTGAGCAGAATATCCTATAAATAGGACCAGTCTGCATGTCATTCAATCACACAACAACACACAACAATTTTCTTGCTCTGCATACGTCTTAGTCTTAAGACCTACATTTTAGTCTTAAGACTTACATCTTAGTCTTAAGTTGTTTAGCTTACGTCTTAGTCTTAAGACATACATCTTAGTCTTAAGGTGTTCAGCTTCTGTCCTCGCCTGAAGTCCAGTCCGCCGGAGCTCGTAGTTTTGCGGTACTGTAATCTTCGAGACGCCTTCGTTTCATCTTTGGGGACGATACGCCAGAACCGAGTGTACTACCGGGGCATATTTCCTCTTGTGGATAGAGGCCTTCCTCGACTCGACGAAGTTTTTGTTTCGACATTTTGTTTGTTTCATTTTCCGACTTACCGGTTTACTTTGTAATAGCAACTTGTAATCAACAATCACAATTTAGTGGAGCCGACTTCAAAAGATGGCAACAGAAGATGTTGTTCTACTTGACAACATTGGGGTTCACGACCGTGCTGTTTGAGAATGCACCCGCCCCTCCAAGTGAAAACGAGGAGAATGTTGAAGTCCGCATAGCCTACGAAAGTTGGCTTACTTTAGATTATTTCTGTAAGAACTTCTTGCTTAGTGGACTAGATGATAGTCTATACAGTGTATATGCAAATGTAAAGAACTCCAAGGCAATTTGGGAGACACTTGAAAGAAAATAATGTACTGACGATGCAGGAACCAAGAAGTTTGTAGTCGCCAAGTTTTTGGACTACAAAATGGTGGACTCTTGACCGGTCATGGAACAACTTCAAGAGTTTCAACTCATTGTCCATAACGTCCATGCCGAATGAATGCTTTTGCCAGATGCTTTTATTGTGACCGTGATTGAGAAGCTTCCCCCGAGCTGGAAGGACTTCAAGAGCTATTTGAAGCATAAGCGAAAGGAAATGACACCTGAAGACCTTGTTGTCAAACTCCACATCGAGACCGATATGAGGACTCGAGCTGGGAAGGGCAAAGCACCCGTGGAACCAAGAGTCAACCATGCAGAGAAAGGTGACAACTCCAACAATGTTAAGAGAGGGCGTCCTAACAACAACCCCAAAGGCAAGGGCAAGGTGCAAGCCCACAAATTTGAAGGGGATTGCTACAACTGTAGCAAGTCCGGCCACATGTCAAAGGACTGCCGTAAGCCGAAGAAGAAAAGGGCTCGTCAAGCCAACATGTTGGAGATAACTGAAGTCGACCTTGCGGCCATTGTCACCGAAGAAGCTAATATCGTGGAGAATGAAGGGAAGTGGTATATTGATACCGCTACCACGACACATGTTTGTGGTGACCGAAGCCGCTTCACCAAGTACAAGAGTTGCGAAGGGAGGAAACTCAATATGGGAAATCAAGCCTCATCTGAGGTAGTTGGCTATGGTACTATGGTGCTAAGGTTGAGCTCCGGCAAGAACCTTACTCTTGGAGAGGTGTTGCATGTCCTCGACATCCGGAAGAATCTAGTGTCCGACTCTGTACTAGTCAAGAGAGGATTTAGACTAGTTTTTGAGTCGGATAAATTTATTTAATCAAAATTTGGAACGTTTCTAGGAAAAGGTTACCTCTCTGAGGGCCTTTTCAAGCTGTCTGGAATGGCCTTGCGCCAAGAGCCCCGTGAGGGCAAAAATAATAAAAATGAAGCTACTTCCTCCTACTTGATTGAGTGTTCCGATTTATGGCATTGTAGATTATGACATGTTAATTTAAATGCAATAAAAAGATTAGTTAATCTCGATCTACTTAAAGTAAATGAGTTTAACAAAACCAAGTGTGAAGTTTGTGTTGAAGCAAAATTGGCTAAGCTGCCATTTCATTCTATTGAAAGGAACACAAATCCTCTAGAACTCATTCACACTGACGTATGTGACTTAAAGTTTGTACAAACAAGAGGTGGGAAAAAGTATTTTATTACTTTTATTGATGATTGCACTAAGTATTGTACTCTTTATCTTTTAAGGAGTAAAGATGAGGCGATTGAAGCTTTTACTAACTCCAAAGTAGAAGTTGAAAACCAAAATGATTGTAAAATTAAAATGGTACGGAGTGATAGAGGTGGAGAGTATGTAGCTCCTTTTGAAGAGTTGTGTAAGACAAGTGGTATTATTCATCAAACCACTGCCCCCTATTCGCCTCAATCAAATGGTGTGGCTGAAAGGACGAACCGAACTCTAAAGGAGATGATGAACGCCTTGTTAATAAGTTCTGGACTGTCCCAGAACATGTGGGGGGAAGCCGTTTTGACGGCTAACTACTTATTGAACAAAATACCTCTAAAAGGTATGGATGTTACTCCTTACGAGTTGTGGAAAGGAAGGAAACCTTCCTATAAATACCTCAAGGTGTGGGGGTGTTTGGCTATGGTAGAAGTGTCTTTACCTAAGAAAGTTGCAATCGGACCTAAAACCGTCGATTGTATCTTTATAGGATATGCACTGAATAGTAGTGCATATCGGTTTGTCATTCATAAGTCGGTCGTGCCCGATATGAATATTGGAACTACTATTGAGTCAAGGAATGATATATTCTTTGAACATATCTATCAATGTAAAAAGGATGATAAAGTTGACTCGAGCTCTAGTGGTGAAGCAAGAGAAGTTGCTAGTAGTTCTAGAAATGTGGGGGTAGAACCTGCTACGCATAAAAGGCAAGCTACCAATTTTGAAACTTTAGAACCAAGACGTAGCACTAGAGCAAGGGTTGCTAAGGACTTTGGTCCTGATTACGTAGTTTTTCTTTTGGATGAAGAGTCGCGGTCTATTAAAGAAGCTCTTTCTAGACCTGATGGCTCACTTTGGCAAGAAGCTGTCCAAAGTGAAATTGATTCCATCATGCAGAATCACACTTGGGTATTAGCAGACTTACCCGAAGGTTGCAAGCCCTTAGGATGTAAGTGGATCCTAAAAAAAAGTATAAGGCAGATGGGTCAATTGACAAATATAAAGCTCGTTTTAGTGGTTAAAGGTTTTAAGCAAATTGATTCGATACTTATTCGCCTGTAACGAGGATTACGTCTATCCGTGTGCTTCTCGCGATTGCTGCTTTGCACAATCTTGAGATTCACCAAATGGATGTGAAAACTGCTTTTCTAAATGGAGATTTAGAAGAGGAAATTTATATGGAACAACCTGAAGGGTTTGTAGTACCTGGCCAAGAGCGAAAGGTATGTAAGTTGGTAAAATCCCTATATGGGTTGAAACAAGCACCATTACAATGGCACTTGA
The DNA here is from genome assembly GCA_028984105.1 of Lavandula angustifolia. Taxonomy (NCBI): domain Eukaryota; kingdom Viridiplantae; phylum Streptophyta; class Magnoliopsida; order Lamiales; family Lamiaceae; genus Lavandula; species Lavandula angustifolia. Next base: position 16,697,637 of record CM054822.1, read on the forward strand.
AATTCGACGAGGCTATGTTGTCGAATGATTTTAAGATTAATGAATGTGACAAGTGTGTTTACGTAAAGAATACAAAGAACAAATTTGTAATTGTTTGTCTTTATGTAGATGACATGCTAATTATGGGACAAAACCTTCAAGTCATAAACGACACCAAGTGTATGCTTAAGAGTACTTTCGATATGAAAGATATGGGAGTTGCTGACGTTATTCTTGGAGTGAAGATTCAAAGAACTCCTAAAGGGATTGTTTTGTCTCATTCTCATTATATTGAGAAAGTACTTAAGAGGTATAATGCCTTTGATAGTGCGCCGACAAAGACTCCTCTAGAAGTTAATGTTCACTTGTGCAAGAATAGGGGTGATCATGTTGCTCAAGAGGATTACGCTAGAGTCATTGGTTGTCATATGTACATCACGAATTGTAAAAGGCCCGATCTAGCTTGTCCGGTGAACAAACTGAGTCGCTATACTAGTAATCCTAGTAGAGAGCATTGGAAATCTCTTGTAAGAGTTCTGAGCTATTTGAAATACACTCTTGACTTTGGGCTGCACTACTCAAGACATCCCCTAGTACTTGAAGGGTACTGTGATGCGAATTGGATATCCGACACTAAAGACTCGTTGTCTACTAGTGATTATGTGTTCACTATAAGGGGAGGAGTTGTGTCGTGGAGATCCACGAAACAGACGTATATAGCCCGATCCACCATGGAATCTGAATTTATTGCTTTAGATAAGGCCGGTGAGGAGGCCAAATGGCTACGTAATTTTCTTGAAGATATTCCATGTTGGACGAAACCCGTACCACCTGTGATGATTCACTATGATAGCCAAGTGGCTATTGGTAGGGCCAAGAATGGGTTGTATAATGGTAAGTCGAGACATATTCATCGTCAATATAATACCGTAAGACATTTGATCACGAGTGGGGTTATCTCTGTAGAATATGTCAAGTCTATAGATAACCTAGCGGATCCGCTTACTAAGAGTTTGAATCGAGATCAAATGTATAAGCTCGTAGAGGGAATGGGAGTTAAATCCACAAGTTAAAGACGATTATAGTGGATACCCAACCTTGTAGATTGGAGATCCCATAAACTTGGTTCAATGGGAAAACTAAGCTATATGAGTCTGTTGATACCACATTCAAATAATCTATTCCCTAAAAGAGCTCGATAGTGTTGGTGACCTGTCAAGTGGTGAGGTTAAGTCTTTGACTTTTAATAATTCTTGGATGTCTTGAGAAGGTGGAGTATGAAAGGATACTCGAGTAAGAATCACCTATGTAAGTGAGAAGTGATGGCCGCTTCTATGTAACACTTATGAATCCAAAGAGGTTGTCCATGGCCTGTAAAGGACACAAACGTCAGAATGGATGAGGTTGAGACTTTATAGTGTTAGTGCTATTGTCTAAGTATACACTATGGAGGAATAGTTCAAGTCCACGTGTCCACTAGTCCGCCGGTATGCTCGATAGCACTGACTAAGGAAGGTTCAAGGTCACAAGCCACCTACTCTAATGCTTTATTGTCTCTTGAGGACAAAGCTGTGTGTCTGCATGCATGCATTTGGCTATTTCCACTCATGTGGGGGATTGTTGGAAAATCCGTTAATATATATATTATGGAAATTTGGTTAGCATTAAATGCTAATTTGACTTGTGAAAAATTCAGCCCGTTTAATCGTCTTTTCGAAGCCTCGATATATATCCAATTTATGAATTGAGATATATGACGTCGATCTACATTTCGAGTAGATAATTATAGTGTGCTTAATTTCTCGATTCTGATTTTCGGTGAGTGAGAAATAGTGGCTCGAAGTTTGGGCGGACAAAACTAATATGATACCTAAAGTGGAGAAACTTACGTAGTTCGGGTTTTGGAGAGTTATTACAATAATCAATGTCCGATATTGATTAATGTGCAAACTTTATTGTGGTATTTAAGTGTCTACCACATTGAAGGAGATAACAAAGTGACATGTGGTGGGCTTGGTCCACACTTGCTCATGCGCGCGAGCCTTTTCACCGACCGCCTCACACGCGGCACGGCGCGCCGCACTGCGCTCGTGCCCGGCTCTGGCTTCAGTTTCGATTCCGGTCCGTGTCCGTGTCCTTGGACATGGACTTGGATATTGGCAATTGGTCCTTTGGGTGGTCCGTGGGCTTGTCCGTTGGGCCTTGACGGTTGGAGTTTGGCTAATGGGCTCGTTGGGCTACTTGTGTGCTGATCCAGTTCGTTGGTGCAGTGCTCCTGCTACACGAGATTACTCTCCATGGTGTTGTGCACCTGCCACACCCAAGCCTATTCTTTTGGAAGTCTCTAGAAAGAAACAGTTCAAGTGACTTCCAACTCTTCACTTTCCTTCTACCCCACTACCTGACGAGTTAAATGTTCCAGCAATCTTTCACCTGAGCAAAACAACCTATAAATAGGACCAGTCTGCATGTCATTTCATCACACAACAACACATAATAATTTTCTTGCTCTGCATACGTCTTAGTCTTAAGTTGTTTAGCTTACGTCTTAGCCTTAAGACATACATCTTAGTCTTAAGGTGTCCAGCTTCTGTCCTCGCCTGAAGTCCAGTTCGCCGGAGCTTGTAGTTTTGCGTTCATCTTTGGGGACGATACGCCAAAACCGAGAGCACTACGGGGGCGTATTTCATCTTGCGGATAGAGGTCTTCCTCGACTCGATGAAGTTTTCTTTTCGACATTCTGTTTGTTTTATTTTCCGACTTACCGGTTTACTTTGTAATAACAGCTTATAATCAACACAAACATTTTGAGATAAAAGGATATACGTATCCATGAGTGGTCGCTTTAATTAGTGTGCAAGATAATAAAATTAAGAAGTTTTTCCTAAACATCTCCCCGCCATTTTTTTCCAACAACATCGCATCCGCGACATGTCTTGGTAAGATTCTCCTCTTATTCGGCGCTTCAGTAGCTCTTGTTATTTGTTTTACCCAATCTTCTAAAACTTTAGAGTTTTGATTGGAGGTATTGTTGTCAATAACACGTTCTCCATGCGGAAATCCCAAAACCATGCATACATCCTTATGTTGAATGTGTATTCTCCTTTGTCCAGCAAGGACAAGCTAACAACTAAGTGCATCAAAATTGTTAATCACCCAAAATGCAAGCTGTGTTGGAAGCTTGTCAATACGTAGGTCTAGTAACACACCAAATCCAATTTTCCTCACTTCATCTCTTTGGCATGCATTCAATTCTTGCAATCCACGTACTAATGCTGATGGAATGCACCTACTAATCAAATGTGGATACATTTCGTCATTGATATATTTACCCTTTTTAAAATATTGTGTCCGACCACTGAAAAGGATATCGTCTTTGAAATCATAATGAAATGATATTCATATGCATATATAGTTAGAAAAATAAATTAAGATATGAAAATAAATAGGCAATAGATAAGAGAACAAAAAATAAGGAATCAAATATTTGATTTACAATAATCACGCCAATTATGATTCCATGATATTAGCTACCAAATCTGATGCATAATTTCATTACACATATACCCTTTTATAATTTAAAGCTAATAAAATAATAGATTTCCTCCAAGATTTAATAATGATCAACGATCATTATTGGTTCTTATTTCTTATGTAAATGATGGTTCTTATAGGAACCACACCCTATATATATATATAGATATATATATATATATATATATATATATATATATATATATTATTTTTTTTAATATCATCAATGAAAGATATTATGATTTTAAATTAAAACATAATAAGATATCGTTTGGAAGAGCTTATCAGCAACTAATTTCATCTTATTCTAAAAAATAAGCGCTTACGCAACTTATGAAAACAACTTATTTTATAAAATAAGATATTTTTGGTTTATTTTCATAAACGGTGTTGGGAGATGATTCAGTCTTCTCACAATCAATTGAGACATAACTCAGTAGCCCTGTGCTCTGAATATTTACTGAAGATTTGAAGATCCCAAAACCCTATCTTGACTAATGAACCATTCAGTTGTAACCTGTTCTGTTTTGTCTCTGAGGTTTCAGACTCAGTAGACACTCTGCATCTGGTTCAGGCGCTCAGTAAATTACCTACCTCAGTACCAGAAGTAGAAGACTCAGTAATATTGGACTCAGCAGGAGCAGTATACAGAAAGGAATCAGTAGAACTGAACTCAGCAGGAGTAGTTCACTGAACTCAGAGCTGATCTTCAGTAGAGCCGACTCAGCAGGAGCATGTTACTGAATAAGAGATCAGACTCAGCAACGGCCAGACAGTCTTCTGACTGTCAGATTCTCTAAAGTCAAATAAGCAGAGTCAATACGAGGAAGAGAGAAGTCAGCTTCAGATCTCCTTGAAGTCTGTTCTATCTCACCTACTTTCCTGTACCTCGACCAACGACAAGCAGCCACCGGTCCTATATCTATTAAAGCTGCAAGTTAACAACTTTCCAGAAATGGAGGGAAAGGACACTGCAACCATACTTTGAAAGACCCGTTAGCTACCCAAAAGAGAGAGACAAAGGATCGTCGTCTCTAACGGATCTATCATGATCTCTACTCTATAAATAGAGGGATAAAATCAAATTAAAAAAAAGAGAGCGAAACCTACGATAAACAAACACACAAGCGAAATCAGAGCATTCAAAGAGCAACTCATAAATACCTTAAGTCTTCCGCAAGTGGTTCGAAGAAACAATCTCCGGCGAAAGACTACATATCTGCTCATAGGGAACCAAGTTGAGCCAAAATTTCACAGCGTCTAGTATCCAAGCGACTGAACACGAACCCAAGTTTATACTTAGTCGTTCGTCGCTCTAGAAGCCACTTTCTCGTTCCCTATCCCTCTAACCTAAGCTCAACTGTTCATATCTATAGCTTAGACGAAGGAGTTCATAGTCGAACTGATCCTTATTGTAAAGGACTCCTTCACAGTTGGAGAGTTTTTCAAACACTTAGTTGATACCCTGTAAACTGAGACTTGCTCAGTATAAATCTCAAGACCAGTGTTTGTCCAGTGTACAAACCGACTGAGACTCTCTCAGTATAATACATAGCCTCCTGATCTTTTGGGACAGTGGACGTAGGATTGTTGGATCCGAACCACTTTAAAAATCGCCTGTGTTCTGTGTTCATTATTTACTGTTGCATTGATTACTGTGTATACTGAAAATATCTTTAAAATCACTCAACTGAGTTTCAGTACGCTTAATCGACTGCACTAATACACTGAAACTGTTTTGCTAAAAATGTTTTCCTAACTCAACTGAATTTGGGCCTACACATTTCTGCACTACTAAACGTTATCTGAACGGTACTGAATTCTGACTCTAGGCAGCTAGCAGGCCTCAGTAAAGTTAGTCACTCCGCCATGCGATTCAGAATAGCTTATCTGGTCTGCTGAATTAGTTCAGTACGACACTCTCCTGAAAAGGATTGTTCACGTTTTAAGTTGAGAAATCGTTTTTCAGGTGTATTCACCCCCCCCCCCTACACCTGAACGTTACTCTCGGGACCAACAATTGGTATCAGAGCAGGAGTTCTCTAAGACTCTTGTTATTCTAAAACTGGTCTACTTGAACGGATCCGGAAAATGTTTTCACTACATATCATTCTTCATTCATATCATCATTCACTGTGTCTGATATGTCAGGAATCAGAATGGTACCCATGTTCTCAGTAGAGAACTATGGAGTATGGCGGGTCAGAATGGAGGCACATCTGACCTCCCTCCATGATAGCATGACAGAGGTTCTAGAGGACGGACCTATTGTTCCAATGGTCGATAGCGTCGTAGCTCAGGACCCAGCACAAGGAGGAGGAATGGTGACCGGGAAGAAGATACCCAAAGACAGAAGTCTCTTCACCCCTGAGGAGAAGAAGCTTCACAACTTAGACCGAGTCGCCAGAAACGTCATACTGACCACTCTGAGTGATTCTTATCTCGAAAGAGTTCAGGACTGCAAATCCGCGAAAGAACTCTGGGATGCTCTAGTGCTATTGAGTCGGGGGACTCAGAAGATCAAAGCGAACAAACTCGCGCGGGAACTTCAGAAGCTGGAGAGACTGTCTCTCATGCCTGGTGATTCCATTGAAGATCTAAACGTCAGATTCACGGATCTGATGAACTCTATCAACGGGCTGGGAAAGACATTCTCCAACCGAGAGATGAATCTCAAAATTCTGAGGGCACTGCCAGACGGTCACTGGACTCCCTTTGCTACTTTATTGCGTTATTCTGATTTAGATATTGTTACTCCTGACTATATCTTTTCAGAACTTAAAGCTGAGGAGTTAGAGTTTGGCTTACCTCAAAGGAAGCAGCGAGCTGAAGCTGACACTCAAGTCGACCATGCCTTTAAAGCATAGTCAGCACAGCAGCTCCGGCGTCTAGCAAGGCTGAACCTTCACTCAATGACATACAAGAAAGAAACTTAGCCAAGAAATACGCGTTGCTTTCCGTGAAATATCAGAAGGAGAAGGAGAGGTGCAGGAAGCTCTCAAGAGTCGTCAGAGACTCTAAAGGTAAGACTGAATATACACCTAAGCGCACTCCTGATTCGCATACTTCTGAATGCAGAAAACAGGAGGACTCAGCTCATTCGAAAGACAGTGAGAGCAAAGAAGGAAAAGTCACAACCTGCTATAACTGCAAGAAGCCAGGACACTATCAGTATGATTGTCCTGAGCTCAGCACTGCTGAAAGAGCAGCACACAAAGCTCGAAGGGAGAAGTTCATCAAGAAGCGACAAGCGTATAGTGTCGGTGAACTCTCAGACGACTCAGATGAAGTTGACTCCTTCATGGATTCATCAAATAATGAAGCAGCATTCATGGCCATAGAGCTTGAAGTTGAAGAAGACGCTGAAAAGTGTCACATGGCAGGAGAAGAGGATGAGGTGCACAAGGACCCTTGGTATGTGGAAAGCGGATGCTCAAGACATATGACATACCAAAAGGACCTACTGAAGAATTATACTACTGAAGAAGGACCCCGAATCGAGTTTGGAGACAACGCAAAAGGCTATACCAGAGGCTATGGAACACTCGGCATTGGAACCGCAATAGTTCCAAGAGTATCATATGTTGAAGAACTTCAGCATAATCTTCTCTCTGAATAGAGTGATTTTTTACGCTGGTTTCTGTGATGTTATTGATGAATCTACAGGGAAAACAGTGTTGTCAGGTTCGCGTAAAAAGAATATCTATGTAGCTGACTGGAACTCAGCTGAACCTGAAGCTTGTTTGTTGGCAAAGAACGACAACAGAACGAGGTGGCTCTGGCACAGAAGACTCAGCCATCTCAATTTCAAGACGCTCAACAAATTAGCCAGAAACACTCTAGCAAGAGGAGTGCCGAATGAAGTATTCAGTAAAGACACTCAGTGTGAAGCATGTCTGAAGGGAAAGCAAACAAGGAATCAAAATCCTCATGTTCCATCTCCTTCCACTGATGGAATCCTTCAGCTGCTACATATGGATTTGTTCGGTCCAGTCTCTCCGGTGACGATCAGAGGCAAGAAGTATGCATTAGTGGTCATTGATGACTACTCGCGCTACACATGGGTCATATTTATTGCCAACAAGTCTGACGTCAAAACAGAGTTACCAACGCTTCTGAAAATGTTAGTGTCGAAAAGAACACTAAGATCATCAAGATACGTTCAGACAGATGAACTGAGTTCCTGAATTTTTTGGTGGAGGAGTTCTGTAAAGCAGAAGGCATAGAGCATGAGACGTCTGCCGCGCGCACACCTCAACAAAATGGGGTTGCTGAGAGGAAGAATCGAACACTCAAAGAAGTAGCAAGAACCCTGCTCGCAGACTCAGGACTCCCAACCAAATTCTGGGCAGAAGCTACTGATACTGCATGTTATACTCAGAATAGATCTCTACTGAGAAAGCAGCATAAGAAGACACCATATGAATTATGGAATGGCAGGAAGCCTTCTTTATCTTATTCCCATATTTTTGGGTGTTCGTGCTTTATTCACAATAATGGGAAAGATCAGCTGAAGACTTTTGATAGCAAGTCAGACCATGGAGTCTTCTTAGGATACTCCCGGGTCAGCAAAACCTTTAGAGTCTTCAACTATCGGACCCTTTGCGTGGAGGAAAGCCCTGATGTTGTTTTTAATGACTTTGCTACTAAAGACAGGAGCAGGATCTCTAAACCTGAATTTGAGGACATCAGTAAACGGCTACAGGATCTGAGCTTAAAAGATAAAGTTGAAAAGATCCAGCTATGGTGGGATGATGATTTAGACGAAGAAATTGAAGACAAGTCTTCTGAATCTCAGCCAGAAGCAGAAGTAGCTGAACAGATTGACTCTACTGAAAAGAGTCAATCCCAGGTAACTCAGGTCGATGAAGAAACCCAAGTGGTTACTGAGACCTCTACTGAGGATAATAATTCAGGGGGAACAAATGATGTTCCTGAGCTAAATGCCCCTGAACCTGGTGACTCAGTAGATCACACTCTTGTAACTGAATTGCTTCAATCTTAGAATAGTACAATTGAAATGCCTAACTCACCTACTATCTGTGTTGAACAAATTTCAGATGAAGAGTTGAAACATCGTAGATCTTAGGAGCTTGTTGACAGACCTCGGCATCAACATGTGATCAGAACCAAATAGGTCTTCAAGAACAAGCGAGATGAAAACAACGTCAGAGTAAGGAACAAAGCAAGGCTCGTGGCAAAAGGCTACTGTCAAGCTGAAGGGATAGATTTTGACTCAGCAAAGAAGATTCTCCGCTATCTCAGATGAACACCTGACATGGGTTTATGGTATCCAGCTCATGATAATATTGAAATAACTGGTTATTCTGATGCTGACTATGCAGGATGTAGAATCGATCGAAAGTCAACTTCTGGAACGTGTCAGTTTCTTGGCAGTAAGCTGATCTCATGGTTATCAAAGAAACAACACTCAGTAGCGACGCCAACTACTGAAGCTGAATACATGGCTACCGGAAGTTGCTGCGCCCAAATCCTTTGGCTGAGACAGCAGCTACGCGACTATGATGTCATTCAGAATGAAGTGTCGATCTTCTGGGACAGTACCAGTGCAATTGCAATCACTCAGAATCCTGTACTTCATACGAGATGCAAGAACGTGCACATCAGACACCACTTCATTCATGATCATGTCGAAAAGAAGGATATCAGGAAGGAAAAGATCCATACTGACCATCAAGGGCTGATATACTGACCAAGCCTCTAGCTGAAGCCAGATTCAGAGAACTTTTAGTAGAGCTAGGTCTGCTGGACCCTACTGACTCTAGTCAGTAGGTAGATTCAGGAGAGGAGCATTCAGCAAGGGGGAATGTTCACTCTCAGTACTGAGTAAATTCAGTACGAAGAGACTCAGCAACCATCTACCCGAGGTATCAGCTGACTACGATGTTCAGCTGACAGGTTTGCGTATCTCTACTCAGTAGCCAATAGAACATTTCTGTGCATTTATGATTCAGATTCAGCTTCGTATTCAATGCCTTAGAAAATGTCATTTAATATTAACGGTTTACATTAAATACAAGACATTCTATGTAAAAGCATGCTGAACTCTGCAACACATTAAATGCATGTCGTATCAAGTTACTTCTTTGGCTATATACAACTGTATTTTGACTTAGGCGGCTAATATGATCATTGCATATTTTATAAAATCCAATCTTGGCCGTTCATTTCAAAAAGCGTATTCAAACTGAACCATAGATAATTAACTGTTTATCTTCTTTAACATATATATGTACGTTCAAAAGTTTGAAACCGCCATTTCTACTCTGCAAATATTTTGAACCCTAGTTTTTCTGAGATAATTCCTGCCGTTTTACTAAACTCATCCTCTCAAAACCTCTCATAAAAACCTTTGGTAAATTTCAATGATCATTCAGTATCGTATACGCTAATATTCTTTCTACTTTATTGGATACTGATCTACTGTGTTTGTAGATTACAGAATATGACATGAACAACTATAGTCGTCCCTGCCGATATGCAAGAGATCCTCGAGAAGGATCGGGTATGGTGCGAACCCATGATGGAGTTCGACGCTTGTGAGCTTGATTATATGGAGGAGATCTTCTACGCCCTCAGAGAGACTGGGCTTCAAGGATTCCTGACGAGGAAGCCATCATTCTTCCTTCCTCGACAGATAGCCGAGCTCTATCTCAACTCAAAATCAGTAGAGGGAGATGTTCATTGCCGGTTCGTAGTTCATTCTGTTGGCGATCCCTCCAGTGCTATTATAGTGATCAAACAGATGTCAATCAGAGAAGCCCTCTAGAGAAGCTTCCAACTGCCTAACGATGGATTCCCCACTGTGGCCTATAAAGATGATCTGATGGATGAGTATCTGTCTGAATTCTGTGGGAAGCCGACTACGTTCAGAGCTGCCTTTCTGAAGAATGCTATGCTCCCTCAGTACAGAGCACTGGCGTATATAGTGACTCAGCTGCTGACTAGTAAGGTCGGGTCCTTTGATTAGGTGTCCAGGCCAAAGCTTCAGCTCATGATGGCCATACACGATCGAGCAAGGATCAATTGGATTGAATTCTTCCTCAAAGAATTCATGACGCAATCAGCAAAGTTCAACAAGACGTCTAAACGTCTGAGCGTCAAAGGAAAATTACTGTATGGACTGAAGCTGTCAGTCATGATTGAAGATTTCTGCGGAGCGGACAACATCACATTTGCTGACAAGCAATATTTCAATCTAAAGAAAGTCCGATTCCAGAGCAGGGCAGCGGCCCTTCAGGAGATAGGATCAGGGCCCGCTGATCCTAAGTCCGGAACTCAGAAGACCTCTACACCCACCAAGAAGAGGTCCCCTCCCAAGTCTACTCCTAAAACCCCGACCAAGAGACTGAAGAAAGTCATTGAGGTCGTGCCGGAGGCAGAGCCAGAGGCAGTTGTTGCTGAGCCTCCTCTGCAGTTGAGGGATGAGTCTAAGTCATCCGAGAAGACTCCGTCAGTGGAGAAGGCCGTCTCCACTAAGCGTGATGAAACAGTGGACCAAGGGGTTCAAGCTGAATCAATGCAAACACTCAACAGCCCCTTGGACGTCCCTCCACTAAGCAGCATACCGTCTGCTGAGAAGCAGCCGTCTCCAATAGAAGTTGAAGACTTGGAGACAGCTTCTAAGTCAGAATCGATCGGGATTGAGGCCTCAGTTCTCCAATCCAGAGCATCCCGAGAGATTGCTGAACAGATCCCAAAGATAGCCAGCCATAATGATTTGGTCATATTAGCAAGGCAGGCTAGGCTCCACATGCTGATCCGATTCCAGGAGTGGCACAATCTGAACCTACTCATCAAGCACCACTCCTGCGAACAGCTCCATGAGGAGGAGCTGATCATAAGGGGCAAGATTGGCTACTCAGAGCCATCAGACGTTTGCTCTCTTGAAGATCTGAGGGTTGCGATGCTAGCTATGCTGTACGACAGATAACCTGTCTCAGCATCGGCACCTTCAGATGGGTCTGACCCCGATGGTCAGGACCCACCCCGTGATTCAGGCCCTGAGAAGCCTGATGAGGGAACTCAACTGGACAAGGATGCTCCCACATTCACTGCTGAACCGCCACTCAGCATCCTTGGTCCAGGTCAGTCGGCGGCTGGTACTTCGAAGGCAGCTGAACCATCTCAGCTGCTACTTAAGTCTGCCTTCGAAGTAGCGCCCAGCCCGAAGAGCCGACGCTCGAAGTCAATGGCCAGGGTACTAAGGAGTCAAGGAACTCAGAACCGACTCCTCGCCCGCGCCGTCCACAAGACGTGGAGGCAGACCACGCAGGCTCATAGTACTGAAATCAAGGGACTCAGGACATCAATTCAGACTACACTTGTCCCTGATTTCCCCAGCATACTGAACAACACACTTTCCGCACAGAGAGCCGACTTCGATGAGCAACTGAAGACGATTCAGGCTGGCCAAGCTCAACTTCTAGAAGATTACAAGGCCGTAGAAAGCACATACTGAATCTGTCTCCTCCATCTCTCAAGCCTCAGACCTCAGGCTCCAAACCATTTAGAAGGCTATCGAAGAGAGTGTGGAAAAATAGTTGCAGAACTTCCAGACAGCAGCAGACGCCTCCCACGAGAAATACAGTGCTCAACTTACAGAGGAGAGGAATGAGTTGCACAAGAGACTGACTAAGCTGCAGTATGCCTTAGACGATCTGGCAACAGCTTATAAAACTCGGGACAAGAAGGTATCAGTTCCCACCCCAAGCACATTTGATGATGCCAAAGGGAAGATACCCAAGGACGTGGCTACTCAGGCAACCCAAACACCTTCTGATATAATCAAAGAGGTTGTTGAGTATGCTGACGAGGAGTCTGAAGAGGAAGAGGTTCCTCTGCCTCCTCCAGTTGCCGGAAAAGGCAAGAAAATTCTGACGCTTCCTACCCCTCCCTCTAAGAAGAAAGGACCCAAGAGGTATGTTACTCCGGAGGAGGAAGCCCAGATTGCTGCTGATGAGAAACTAGCAAGAGAGATTGTTGAGGCTGAGGCTGCTAATAAGCCTAAGAAGAAGCCAGCCAAAGGCAAGACAAAGGTTGTTGGGTGATGATTCAGTCCCCAGCAACAGCACAAAATGTTGGGAGATGACTCAGTCTTCTTAGTTGAGAACTAACTCAGTAGCCATGTGCTCTGAATACTTACTGAAGATTTGAAGATCCCAAAACCCTATCTTGATTGATGAACCATTCTGTTGTAACTTGTTGTTGTTCTGTCTCTGAGGTTTCAGACTCAGCAGACACTCTGCATCTGGTTCAAGCGCTCAGTTGATTACCTACCTCAGCACCAGAACTAGAAGACTCAGTAATACTGGACTCAGCAGGAGCACTATACTGAAAGGAGTCAGTAGAACTAAACTCAGCAGGAGTAGTTCACTGAACTCAGAGCTGATCTTCAGTAGAGCCGACTCAGCAGGAGCATGCTACTAAATTAGAGATCAGACTCAGCAACGGCCAGACAGTCTTCTGACTGTCAGATTCTCTAAAGTCAAATCAGCAGAGTCAATACGAGGAAGAGAGAAGTCAGCTTCAGATCTCCTTGAAGTCTGTTCTGTCTCAACCACTTTTCTGAACCTCGACCAATGACAAGCAGCCGCCTGTCCTATATCTGTTAAAGCTGCAAGTTAACAACTTTCCAGAAATGGAGGGAAAGGACACTGCTACCATACTTCGAAAGAGCCGTTAGCTACCCAAAACAGAGAGACAAAGGATTGTTGTCTCCAACGGATCTATCCTAATCTCTGCTCTATAAATAGAGGGATGAAATCAAATTGAAGTATCCGAGACCAACGAGAGAACAAGCAGACACACGAACTCAGAGCATTCAAAGAGCTACTCAAAAACGCCTAAGTCTTCCGCAAGTAATTCGAAGAGACAATCTTCGGCGAAAGACTACATTTCTGCTCATAGGGAACCAAACTGAATTAGAATTATACAGCCTCTAGTATCCAAGCGAAGATACACGAACCCAAAGCTTATACTCAGGTGTTCGTCGCTCTAGAAGCCAATTTCTTGTTCCCTATCCCTCTAACCTAAGCTCAATCGTTTAAATCTATAGCTTAGACGAAGGAGTTCACTTCTGAACTGATCCTTATTGTTAAGGACTCCTTCACTATTGGAGAGTTTTTCAAACACTTAGTTTGATACCTTGTAAACTGAGACTTGCTCAGTATAAATCTCAAGACCAGTGTTTGTCCAGTGTACAAACCGACTGAGACTATCTCAGTATAATACATAGCCTCCTGATATTTCGGGACAGTGGACGTAGGATTGTTGGATCCGAACCACTTTAAAAATCGCTGTGTTCTGTGTTCTTTATTTTACTGTTGCATTGATTTACTGTGCATACTGAAAATTTATCTTTCAAATCATTCAACTGAGTTTCAGAAAACTTAATCGACTGCACTAATCTACTGAAACTATTTTGATAAAAACGTTTTCCTAACTCAACTGAATTTGGGCCTACACATTTCCGCACTACTGAACTCTATCTGATTGGTATTGAATTCTGACTCCAGTCAGCTAGCAGGCCTCAGTAAAGTCGGTCACTCTGCCACGCGATTCAGAACAGCTTATCTTGTTTGCTGAATTCATTCAGTACGGCATTCTCCTGAAAAGGAATGTTCGCGTTTTTAAGTTGACAAATCAGTTTTCAGGTGTATTCACCCCCCCCCCTCTACACCTGAACGTACTCTTAGGACCAACAATTTGTATCAGAGCAGGAGTTCTTTAAGACTCTTGTTGTTGTGAAACTGGTCTACTTGAACGGATCCGGAAAATGTTTTCACTGCATATCATTCTTCATTCATATCATTATCTATCATGTCTGATATGTCAGGAATCAACATGGTACCCATGTTATCAGTAGAGAACTACGGTGTATGGCGGGTCAGAATGGAGGCACATCTGACCTCTCTCCATGATAGCATGACAGATGTTCTGGAGGACGGACCTATCGTTCCTATGGTCGATAGCGTTGTAGCTCATGATCCAGCACAAGGAGGAGGGATGGTGACCAGGAAGAAGATTCCCAAAGACAAATGTCTCTTCACCCCTGAGGAGAAGAAGCTTCACAACTTAGACCACGTCGCCAAAAATGCCATACTGACCACTCTGAGCGATTCTTATCTCGGAAGAGTTCAGGATTGCAAGTCCGCGAAAGAACTCTGGGATGCTCTAGCGCTACTGAGTCAGGGGGACTCAGAAGATCAAATCGAACAAACTCGCGCTAGAACTTCAGAAGCTGGAGAGATTGTCTCCCATGCCCGGCGACACCATTGAAGATCTTAACGTCAGATTTACGGATCTGATGAACTCTATCAACGGGCTGGGAAAGACATTCTCCAATCGAGAGATGAATCTCAAGATTTTGAGGGCACTGCCAGACGGTCACTAGACTCCCTTTGCTACTCTATTGCGTCATTCTGACTTAGATATTGTTACTCCTGACCATATCTTTTCATAACTTAAAGCGGATGAGTTCGAGTTTGGCTTACCTCAAAGGAAGCAGCGAGCTGAAGCTGACACCCAAGTCGACCATGTATTTAAAACATCAGTCAGCACAACAGCTCCCCCGTCTAGCAAGGTTGAACCTTCACTCAGTGACATACAAGAAGGAAATCTAGCCAAGAAGTACGCGCTGCTTGCCGTGAAGTATCAGAAGGAAAAGGAGAGGTGCAGAAAGCTCTCAAGAGTCGTCAGAGACTCTAAGGGTAAGAATGAATATACACCTAAGCGCACTCCTGACTCGCATACTTCTGAATGCAGGAAACATGAGGACTCAGCTCAGTTGAAAGACAGCGAGAGCAAAGAAGAAAGAGCCACAACCTGCTATAACTGGAAGAAGCCAGGACACTATCAGTATGACTGTCCTGAGCTCAGCACTGCTGAAAGGAGCAGCACGCAAAGCAAGAAGGGAGAAGTTCATCAAGAAGCGACATGCATACATTGCTGGTGAACTGTCAGACGACTCAGATGAAGTCGATTCCTTCATGGATTCATCAGACGATGAAGCAAGTTTCATGGCCATAGAGCTTGAAGCTAAAGAAGATGTTGAAAAGTGTCTCATGGTAGGAGAAGAGGATGTGGTAAACTCTCATGCACTATTTAATTCCTCTTTACACTGCACATACGACACTCAGGTGCAGATGAGAATCTGGACGTCGCGATCGCATATGAAGAACTACTCGACGAGCAGATTAAGATGAGTCTGCAGCTTAGTAAGACTCTTCAGGAGTTGGATACCCTGAAAGTGGAGAATCAGAGACTTTCTCAAGAGAGTCAGGTTGCTACTGAGTCAGAAGGAATTGTGTTGAGACTCAAGGAGGAGATAAACTCTCTGATGGCCAAGTCTCAGCATCAAGAAGATCATATCTCAGTATTGACTAAAGACTTGACTCAGAAAGATACTGAACTGAGTCTACTGAAGCAAGAGTTGTCAGGACTTCAGACCGAGCATTAATTGCTAAAGAAAAGTGTTGATGTCTGGAGAAACCTGATGACAGAGCGGTACATGGGCGTTGAAAAGAAGCTTGAAGCTATGCTAGCAAGCAATAAGCCCAAGCATTGTAAGGAGGGACTTGGATTCAACCATGGAGCCTCCTCATTTGCCCCCGTATGCTCAGAGAACCGGCTAGCTGATAGGTTTGTTCAAGGGGAGACCATCAATGCAGACATACTGAACCCCCTAGCCAAGAACAAACAGAAGATGAAAGCACCTCATCCTAGTTATCAGCACTCTGACAAAAAGATCAGCACCAGATCACCCCAGTTCAGTCAAAGGGAAACCAGCAATGCAAAATGGGTTGATCAGTATGGACCTCCACAGCTAACTCATCCAGCTCAGTATGGGTCATATTACTATGATCCTATAGTCAGGAGAGGATCCAAAAGTCAGAAGAAGAAAAAGAAAGCCGTACAGAAGGCAAAGGTCAGCAGTCCACCCACTCAGAAGATCAGGACTCCTGAACCTGAAAAGCCTCAGAAGTCAGCAGCGACCAGTCCAGTGGTCAAATATGTTGACAAAAGTGGAAAGAAACAGTCTGAGACCACCAGGGTCATGAGACAGATTTGAGTTTCCGAAACTAACATCTAAGGACCCAAAATCAAAAATAAAGGGTACCTAAATATAATTTTTTTTTGCAGGTGCACAAGGACCCTTGGTATGTGGACAGCGGATGCTCAAGACACATGACGTACCAAAAGGACCTACTAAAGAATTATACTACTGAAGAAGGACCCCGAATCGAGTTTGGAGATAACGCAAAAGGCTATACCAGAGGCTATGGAACACTCAGCATTGGAACAGCAACAGTTTCAAGCGTATCATATGTTGAAGGACTTCAGCATAACCTTCTCTCTGTTAGTCAATTTTGTGATAACTCCAAAAGAGTGATTTTTTACGCTAGTTTCTGTGATGTCATTGATAAATCTACAGGAAAAATAGTATTACCAGGTTCGCGCAAAAAGAATATCTATGTAGCTGACTGGAACTCAGCTGAACCTGAAGCTTGTTTGTTGGCGACGAATGACAACAGAACGGGATGGCTCTGGCACAGAAGACTCAGTCATCTCAACTTCAAAACGCTCAACAAATTAGCTAGAAACACTCTAGCAAGAGGGCTGCCAAATGAAGTATTCAGCAAAGACACTCAGTGTGAAGCATGTTTGAAGGGAAAGCAAACAAGGAATCAAAATCCGCCTGTTCCATCCCCTTCCACTGATGGAATCCTTCAGCTGCTACATATGGATTTGTTTGGTCCAGTCTCTCCAGTGACGATCAGAGGCAAGAAGTATGCATTAGTGGTCGTTGATAACTACTCGCGTTACACATGGGTCATATTTATTGCCAACAAGTCTGACGTCAAAACAGAGTTACCAAGGCTTCTGAAAAGGCTCAGTGTCGAGAAGAACACCAAGATCATCAAGATATGTTCAGACAGAGGAACTGAGTTCCTGAATTTTTTGGTGGAGGAGTTTTGCAAAGCAGAAGGCTTAGAGCATGAGACGTCTGCCGCGCGCACACCTCAACAAAATGGGGTTGCTGAGAGGAAGAATTGAACACTCAAAGAAGTAGCAAGAACCCTACTCGCAGACTCAGGACTCCCAACCAAATTCTGGGCAGAAGCTACTGATACTGCATGTTATACTCAGAATAGATCTCTACTGAGAAAGCAGCATAAGAAGATACCATATGAACTATGGATCGGCAGGAAGCCTTCTTTATCTTATTTCCATATTTTCGGGTGCTCGTGCTTTATCCACAATAATGGGATAGATCAGCTGAAGACTTTTGATAGCAAGTCAGATCAGTGAAGCTTTCAGAGTCTTTAACTATCGGACCCTTTGCGTGGAGGAAAGCCCTCATGTTGTTTTTAATGAATTTGCTACTGAAGACAGGAGCAGAAACTCTAAACCTGAATCTGAGGACATCAGTAAGCAGCTACAGGATCTGAGCTTAAAAGATAAAGTTGAAAAGATCCGGCTATGTTGGGATGATGATTCAGATGAAGAAACTGAAGACAGATCTACTGAATCTCAGCCAGCAGCAGAAGTAGCTGAACAGATTGACTCTACTGAACAGAGTCAATCTCAGGTAACTCAGGTTGATGAAGAAACCCAAGTGGTAACTGAGACCCCTACTGAGAATAATAATTCAGGGGGAACTAATGATGTTCCTGAGCTAAATGCCCCTGAACCTGTGACTCAGTAGATTATACTCTTGTAACTGAATTGCTTCAATCCCAGAATAGTACAACTTAAATGCCCAACTCACCTACTATCAGTGTTGAACAAATTTCAGATGAAGAGTTGAAACATCGTAGATCGTGGCTGGATGCTCACACTTCTGATTTAATTATTGGAGATCCATCAGCAAGCGTAATGACAAGATCCAGATTCTGTCAGGGAGAAAGCGCCTTATATTCCTGCTTCTTGTCTACTGAAGAACCTCAATCAGTTGAGGACGCACTGAAAGACGCTGATTGGATCATAGGCATACAAGAGGAGCTGAATCAGTTCACGAGAAACAAAGTTTGGGAGCTTGTTGACAGACCCCGGCATCAACATGTAATCGGAACAAAATGGGTCTTCAAGAACAAGCGAGATGAAAACAACGTCATAGTAAGGAACAAAGCAAGGCTCGTGGCAAAAGGCTACTGTCAAGCTGAAGGGATAGATTTTGACGAAACGTTCGCTCCAGTTGGAAGATTGGAGGCAATCAGACTATTCCTAGCCTACGCAACACATCAGAGATTCAGAGTTTATCAAATGGATGTGAAGTCTGCTTTCCTGAACGGCGTACTGAATGAAGAAGTCTATGTGGAACAGCTTCCCGGCTTTCAGCAGGGACATCAGGTTTATAGACTCAGAAAGGCTCTGTATGGGTTAAAACAAGCGCCCAGGGCTTGGTACGATACCCTGTCTGAGTTTCTTCTTCAGAAAGGTTTTCAGAAGGGTACAGTAGACCGCACATTATTCAGCATACGACTGGAAGACGATATTTTACTTGTGCAGATCTACGTAGATGACATCATCTTCAGCTCAAAGAACGTCATCATGTGTCAGCAGTTTGAGAAAATGATGAAGGACAAGTTCGAGATGTCAATGATGGGAGACATGAACTATTTTCTCGGCTTTCAAGTGAAACAATCTGAGAAGGGAACGTTCATCAATCAAGGCAAATACACTCGAGACCTCATCAAGAGATTCGATTGCACATCCGGCAAACCAATCAAGATCCCGATGAACATGAACATGAAAATTGATCTTGATAAAGAGGGAGTATAAGTAGACCAAATTGAATTTCGTGCTATAATTGGTTCTTTATTATACTTAACAGCTACTCGTCCTGACATAACTTATGATGTAGGTGTCTGCGCTCGATTTCAGGCGAATCCGAAGCAGAGTCACATGGACTCAGCAAAGAAGATTCTCTGCTATCTCAGAGGAACACCTAACACGGGTTTATGGTATCCAGCTGATGATAATATTGAACTAACTGGTTATTCTGATGCTGACTATGCAGGATGTAGAATTGACCGAAAGTCAACTTCTGGAACTTGTCAATTCCTTGGCAGTAAGCTTATTTCGTGGTTCTCAAAGAAACAACATTCACTAGCGACGTCAACTACTGAAGCTGAATATATGGCTACCGGAAGTTGCTGCGCCCAAATCCTTTGGCTGAGACAGCAGCTACGCGACTATGACGTCTTTCAGATTGAAGTGTCGATCTTCTGCGACAGTACCAGTGCTATTGCAATCACTCAGAATCCTGTACTTCATACGAGATGCAAGCACGTGGACATCAAACACCACTTCATTCGTGACCATGTCAAAAAGAAGGATATCAGGATGGAAAAGATCCATACTGACCATCAAAGGGCTGATATACTGAACAAGCCTCTAGCTGAAGCCAGATTCAGAGAACTTTCAGTAGAGCTAGGTCTGCTGGACCCTACTACTCCAGTCAGTAAGCGGATTCAGGAGAGCATCATTCAGTAAGGGGGAATGTTCACTCTCAGTACTGAGTAAAATCAGTACAAAGAGACTCAGCAACCATCTACACGAGGTATCAGCTGACTACGATGTTTAGCTGACAGGTTTGCGTATCTTTACTCAGTAGCCAATAGAACAGTTCTGAGCATTTATGAATCAGATTCAGCATCGTATTCAATGCCTTAGAAAATGTCATTTAATATTAACGGTTTATATTTAATACATGACATTCTATGTAAAAGCATGCTGAACTCTGCAACGCATTAAATGCATGTCGTATCAAGTTACTTCTTTGGTTATATACAACTATATATTGACTTAGGCGGCTAATATGATCATTGCCTATTTTATAATATTTAATCCTAGCCGTCCATCTCAAAAAACGCATTCAAACTGAACCATTGATATTTAACTGTTTATCTTCCTTAAGATATTTATACACGTTCAAATGCTTGAAACCGCCATTTCTACTCTGCTAATATCCTGCAAACCCTAGATTTTTCTGAGATACTTTCCACTTGGTTACAAAACGTATCCTTTAAAACTGCTCAGAAAATTCTTTGGTAACTTTCAAATGATCATTCAGTATCGTATGAGTTTATTCTTCTTATATCTTATTGGATATTGACTTATACTGTGTTTGCAGATTACAAAAATGACAGGAAACGTTGTATATGCTCCGGTTGATATGCAAGAGATCCTTGAGAAAGATCGAGTCTTGTGTGAACCAGTTATGGAGTTCGATTCTTGCGACTTGGATTATATGGAGGAGATCTTCTACACCCTTTGGGAGACCGGGCTTGAAGGTTTTCTGATGAGGAAGCCGACGTTTTTCCTCCCGCGTCAAGTTGCTGAGGTCTACCTGAACTCAGACTCAATAGACGGAGACATCCGAGGCCGATTCGTTGTTCATTCAGTAGGCGACCCCTCGCATACTGCTATTGAGGTCAAACAGATGTCCATCCGTGAAGCTCTCCAGAAAAGCTTCAACTTACCAAACGAAGGATTCACCACAGTTGCATACAAGGACGACCTTATGGATGAATACCTGAGTGAATTCCGTGGGAAGTCGACGACTTTCAGAGCCGCTTTTCCTAAGAATGCCATGCTCCCACAGTACCGAGCCTTAGCCTACGTCATGACTCAGTTGCTAACGAGTCAGGTTGGCTCCTTCGATCAAGTCTCTAGGCCTAAAATCCAACTGATGATGGCCATACATGACAGAGCGAAGATTAATTGGACGAAATTCTTCCTTAAAGAATTCATGACGTAGTCAGCGAAGTTCGACAAGTCAACTAGACGGATGAGCGTCAAAGGGAAGCTTCTGTATGGTCTGAATCTTTCTGTGATGATCGAAGACTTCTGCGGATCGGACAACATCACCTTCACTGACAAGCAGTATTTTAATGTGAAGAAGGTTCGATTCCAGAATGGGGCAGCGGCCCTTCAGCAGATCGGCTTAGGGCCCGCTGATCCCAAGACCGGGACTCAGAAGACCTCCACTCCAACTAAGAAGAGGTCCCCTCCCAAATCTACTCCTAAGGCGCCAACCAAGAAGCTGAAGAAAGTCAGTGAGGTCGTGCCGGAGGCAGAGCCTGAGGCAGTAGTTGCTGAGCCTCCTCTGCAACTGAGGGATGAAACTGAGTCATCAGAGAAGACACCATCAGTGGAGAAGGCCGTCTCCACTGAGCGTGGTGAAACCGTGGACCAAGGTGTCCAAGCTGAAGATGTCCAAACCATGGAAAGCCCCTTGGACGTTCCACCACTCAGCAGCATACCATCTGTTGAGAAACAGCCATCTCCGATTGAAGTCAAAGACTCGGAGACAGCCTCAGAATCAGAATCGATCGGGATGGAGGCCTCTGCTCTCAAATCACGAGCCTCCCGAGAAATAGCTGAACTGATTCCAGAGATCGCCAGCCACAATGATCTGGTACTACTTGCAGGACAGGCGAGGCTCCATATGCTGATCAGATTCCAGGAGTGGCACAACCTGAAAAGACTCATCATCCACCACTCCTGCGAGCAGCTTCATGAAGAGGAGCTGATTATCAGGGGGAAGATTGGCTACTTAGAGCCATCTGACCTCGGGACCCTTGAAGACCTGAGGGCCGCGATGCTGGCTATGCTGAATGATAGACAACTAGTCTCAGCATCTGGCACCTCAGACAGGTCTGACCCTGACGGTCAGGACCCACCCCGTGATTCAAGCCCTGAGAAGCCTAATGAGGGATCTCAACTGGACAAGGATGTTCCTACATCAACAGCTGAACCCCCGCTCAACATCCTTGGTCCAGGGCAGTCGGCGGCTGGTACTTCGAAGGCAGCTGAACCTTCTCAGCTCCTTCTTGAGTCTGCTTTCGAAGTAGCGCCCAGCCCGAAGAGCCGACGATCAAAGTCAGTGGCCAAGGCACTGAGGAGTCAAAGTACTCAGAACCGACACCTCGCCCATGCCATCCACAAGACGTGGAGGCAGACCACCCAGGCCCACAGCTCAGAGATTCAGGGGCTCAGGACTACCATCAAGAATTCGCCCGCCCTTGACTTCTCCACCATCTTATCTGAAGCGCTAGCCACCTAGAGGACTGACTTTGAGGAACAGCTGAAGACGATTCAGGCTGGCCAAGCTAAATTGCTCGAAGATTATAAGGCCGCACAGACAGCACATACTGAATCCGTCACCGCTATCTCTCAAGCCGCAGATCTCAGACTCCAGTCCATTCAGAAGGCGATCAAAGAGAGAGTAGCAAAACAGCTGAAAGAGTTCCAGACAGCAGTCGATGCCTCCCACAAGAAGTACAGTGCTCAGTTAACTGAGGAGAGGAACGAGTTGAATGAGAAGCTGACTAAGCAGCACAATACACTAGATGATCTATCTGAAGCTTACAAAAGTCTGGACAGAAAGGTGTCAGTTCCACCCCCTACCCAATTTGCTGATGCCAAAAAGGGGGAAGGAATAATAGAAAAAGGAGTTAATGAACTGATACTGAAAGCTCCGAAGAGAGCAAGGTCAGTGGCAGGGGTGACTCAGACTCAGACATCTGGCCCCACTGGACCTACTCAGACTGGCGAAGCCCAGCGTGTCTCAGTAGCAGGAGTTGTAGTGCCTGCTGAGACTGGCCCAAGCGGCTCAGGAGCCAAGGAAGTCGCGACTCAAGCAACCCAGACACCCTCTGATATTATCAAAGAGGTTGTTGAGTACGCTGATGAGGAGTCAGAAGAGGAAGAAGCTCCTCTACCTCCTCCAGTTGCCGGGAAAGGCAAGAAGGTTCTGAAGTTTCCTACCCCTCCCTCCAAGAAGAAAGGACCCAGGAGGTATATCACTCTGGAGGAGGAAGCCTGCTAATGAGAAGTTGGCAAGAGAAATAGCTGAAGCTGCGAAAAAGCCTAAGAAGAAGCCTGCTAAAGGCAAGACAAAGGCTCCAGCTGGAGGCAAAAAGACTGGACCCAGGCTGCCTCCTAGAACACTGAGACTCAGCGATGAAGCTGACAAAGAGAAGGAGAAGGAGCAGCAGCAGCAGCAGACTACTGGGCAGCAGGGAATGTCTAAGGAAAAATCTTCCACACCTACTGACTCAGAAGAAGAACAGCCTCACAAGCCCTCCTATGTTGCCTCGAAGGAATAAGAACTTGAAATGGAAGAAATATGGGCTCAGATGGAGAGGTACTTGTACAGAGGAGAAGAAGCCAGACAGATTGAAGCAACCATAGAAAGACTCAGGCTTGCAGACCTTGAAGCTCTTAGGCTGAAAGCTGAACAAGAAGCGAGTCATAGGATTCCTGAGAAAGCTGACATTCCATACAGATACAGAAAGTTCAGGAAGCCTACTGATCTCAAGATCCATAGATGGCCGAGAGTTGATGAGTGGATGTCGTGGGAAGTTACTCAGAGGTAGGAGTCGCTGAGGAACTATTTCTGGAGGTTCTAGGCTGAAAAGCATAAATTAGTAGCCTTTGCTGAATGGGTTATGAGAGCAGACTTAGAGATATATGCCAGACTTCAGAAGGCTGTCAAAGACAAAGTAGATGTCAGAGTACCTGCCCCCAGAATCCTGCCGCCCCCACTGAGATTAGATGGCTATGTTCATTATGGAGTGATAGAGAAAGAAGTGAAGGACACTGCTGAAGCAAAATTCTTAGATGAAGAAGACCCAGCTGACTTCGCTGAGATACTGAAGCTGAGTAAGGTCACTTACCGGATGTATGGACTACCTCTTCCTGAAACCCAATCAAAGGACTTCAAAGACAGGATTAAGCGGTTCAGTTGACTATCTTGCTTCTGTATTTCCTTGTATCTTTCTTTTGCTCTTCTTAGTGTAGCAGATGATGTAACTGTACTAAATTTCTTCAATATATATAACATCTCTGTTTTTGGCTCTGACAATTCCTTATTGTCTAAAAGGCCTTGTTTGTTTATCCTTAACACTCAGAATCACTGAAGTGATTGCTGACTCACACACTCACTGTTGTTATATATTGTCAGTTTTTGCTTAGTTAGATTCTGATAGACTGCTTAGTAGTTGAGGGAATATGTTGTTAGAAAGGGGGAAAATGCTGATTAGATTTTGTATAGGTTCTGTCATTTCTGCCCTGATTCCCCTCAGTAGTCTAGGACTTGAAGAACAACTCCACTGATCCTACTTGTAATATTTGTAAGGAGCTCTGTTTTTGATAAGTATCGTGCTAGGTTGTTAGGTTTTGGCATCAACAAATAGGGGGAAAATGTTGGGTGATGATTCAGTCCCCATCAACAGCACAAAATGTTGGGAGATGACTCAGTCTTCTCAGTTGAGAACTAACTCAGTAGCCATGTGCTCTGAATACTTACTGAAGATTTGAAGATCCCAAAACCCCCAAAACCCTATCTTGATTGATGAACCATTCTGTTGTAACTTGTTGTTCTGTCTCTGAGGTTTCAGACTCAGCAAACACTCTGCATCTGGTTCAGGCGCTCAGTTGATTACCTGCCTCAGCACCAGAAGTAGAAGACTCAGTAATACTGGACTCAGCAGGAGCAGTATATTGAAAGGAGTCAGTAGAACTAAACTCAGCAGGAGTAGTTCACTGAACTCAGAGCTGATATTCAGTAGAGCCGACTCAGCAGGAGCATGCTACTGAATTAGAGATCAGACTCAGCAACGGCCAGACAGTCTTCTGACTGTCAGATTCTCTAAAGTCAAATCAGCAGAGTCAATACGAGGAAGAGAGAAGTCAGCTTCAGATCTCCTTGAAGTCTATTCTATCTCAACCACTTTTCTGAACCTCGACCAATGACAAGCAGCCACCTGTCCTATATCTGTTAAAGCTGCAAGTCAACAACTTTCCAGAAATGGAGGGAAAGGACACTGCTACCATACTTCGAAAGAGCAGTTAGCTACCCAAAAGAGAGAGACAAAGGATCGTCGTCTCCAACGGATCTATCCTAATCTCTGCTCTATAAATAGAGGGAAGAAATCAAATTGAAGCATACGAGACCAACGAGAGAACAAGCAGACACACGAACTCAGAGCATTCAAAGAGCTACTCGAAAACGCCTAAGTCTTCCGCAAGTAATTCGAAGAGACAATCTCCGGCGAAAGACTACATTTCTGCTCATAGGGAACCAAGCTGAATTAGAATTATACAGCCTCTAGTATCCAAGCGACGATACATGAACCCAAAGCTTATACTCAGGTGTTCGTCGCTCTAGAAGCCAATTTCTTGTTCCCTATCCCTCTAACCTAAGCTCAACCGTTTAAATCTATAGCTTAGACGAAGGAGTTCACTTCTGAACTGATCCTTATTCTTAAGGACTCCTTCACTATTGGAGAGTTTTTCAAACACTTAGTTTGATACCTTGTAAACTGAGACTTGCTCAGTATAAATCTCAAGACCAGTGTTTGTCCAGTGTACAAACCGACTGAGACTATCTCAGTATAATACATAGCCTCCTGATCTTTCGGGACAGTAGACGTAGGATTGTTGGATCCGAACCACTTTAAAAATCGCTATGTTCTGTGTTCTTTATTTTGTTGTTGCATTGATTTACTGTGCATACTGAAAATATATCTTTCAAATCATTCAACTGAGTTTCAGAAAACTTAATCGACTGCACTAATCTACTGAAACTGTTTTGATAAAAACGTTTTCCTAACTCAACTGAATTTGGGCCTACACATTTCCGCACTACTGAACTCTATCTGATTGGTGTTGAATTCTGACTCCAGTCAGCTAGCAGGCCTCAGTAGAGTCAGTCACTCTGCCACGCGATTCAGAACAGCTTATCTGGTCTGCTGAATTCATTCAGTATGACATTTTCCTGAAAAGGACTATTCGTGTTTTTAAGTTGAGAAATTGGTTTTCTGGTGTATTCCCCCCCCCCCCCCTCTACACCTGAACGTACTCTCGGGACTAACAAAGGCTCCAGCAGGAGGAAAGAAGATTGGACCGAGACTGCCTCCCAGAATACTGAAGCTGAGGGATGAGGCAGATAAGGAAAAAGAAAAGCAACAGCAGCAGTAGACTACTGGTCAGCAGGGTACTTCGAAAGAAAAATCTTCAACACCTGTTGATTCAGAAGAAGAGCCTCACATACCCTCCTATGTCCCTTCTAAGGAACAAGATCTTGAGATGCAAGAAATTTGGGCTCAGATGGAGAGGTATCTGTATAGAGGAGAAGAAGCAAGACAGATAGAAGCAGCTCGAGAAAGGCTCAGATTAGCAGACTTGGAAGCTCTGAGGCTGAAAGCTGAAAAAGAAGCGAGTCAGAGGATACCTGAGAAAGCAGACATTCCCTACAGATATAGAAGGTTCAGGAAACCTACTGATCTCAAAATCCACAGATGGTCGAGAGTTGATGAATGGATGCCTTGGGAGAGAACTCAAAGGTGGGACACACTAAAGGCTGATTTCATTAAGAGAAACTATTTCTGGAGGTACTGATCTGAAAAGCACAAGTCCGTCGCTTTGCTGAATGGCTTCTAAGAGCCGACATAGAAATGTTTGCCAGAGTTCAGAAGGCCGTCGCAGACAAGATAGATGGCAGAGTACCAGCTCCAAGAATCATGCCGCCCCTACTGAAATTAGATGGCTCCGTTCACTCTGGAGTTATTGAGAAGGAAATCAAGGATGCTGCAGAAGCCAAGTGCTTAGATGAAGATGACCCAGCTGACTTTGTAGAGATACTAAAGCTGAGGAAGATCACCTACCGGATGTATGGACTGCCTCTTCCTGAATCCAAATCAAAGGACTTCAAAGACAGGATTAAGCAGTTCAGATGATTATTAGCTTCTGTATTTCTTGTAATTCTTCTATTTCTGTTCTTCTTAGTATAGCAGATGATGTACATGTACTGAACTTTTCACATCTATAAAACATCACTTTTATTGGCCCTGACAATTCCTTATTGTCTATATGGCCTTGTTTGTTTTTATGCTTAACACTCAGAATCACTAAAGTGATTACTGACTCACACACTCACTGTTCTTATATATTTTGTCAGTCTTTGCTTAGTCAGATTCTGTAAGATTGCATAGTTGGGGGAAATTTGCTAGACAGGGGGAATTACTGATTAGTTTTTGTATAGGTTCTGATATTTCTGCCTTGATTCCCTCAGTAGTCTAGGACTTGAAGAACTACTCCACTGATTCTACTTGTAATATTTGTAAGGATTTCTGTTTCTGATAAGTCACAGTATTAGGTTTTGGCATCATCAAATAGGGGGAAAATGTTGGGAGATGATTCAGTCTTCTCACAATCAGTTGAGACATAACTCAGTAGCCCTGTGCTCTGAATATTTACAGAAGATTTGAAGATCCCAAAACCCTATCTTGAATGATGAACCATTCAGTTGTAACCTGTTCTGTTTTGTCTCTGAGGTTTCAGACTCAGTAGACACTCTGCATCTGGTTCAGGCGCTCAGTAAATTACCTGCCTCAGTACCAGAAGTAGAAGACTCGCAATATCTTGGACTCGCAGGAGCAAGATATGCGAAAGGAGTCGATAGAGACCGAACTCAGCATGAGTAGTTCACTGAACTCAGAGCTGATCTTCAGCAAAGCCGACTCAGCAGGAGGATGCTACTGAATAAGAGATCAGACTCAGCAACGGCTGGACAGTCTTCTGACTGTCAGATTCTCTAAAAGTCAAATCAGCAGAGTCAATACGAGGAAGAGAGAAGTCAGCTTTAGATCTCCTTGAATTCTGTTTTGTCTCACCTACTTCCTGTACCTCGACCAACGACAAGCAGCCCCTGTCCTATATCTGTTAAAGCTGCAAGTCAACAACTTACCAAAAATGGAGGGAAAGGACACTGCAACCATACTTTGAAAGAGTCGTTAGCTACCCAAAAGAGAGAGACAAAGGATCGTTGTCTCCAACGGATCTATCCTGATCTCTGCTCTATAAATAGAGGGATAAAATCAAATTAATAAAAGAGTGAAACCTACGATACACGAACACACAAGCGAAATCAGAGCATTCAAAGAGCAACTCATAAACGCCTTAAGTCTTCCGCAAGTGGTTCGAAGAAACAATCTCCACCGAAAGACTACATATCTGCTCATAAGGAACCAAGCTGAACCAGAATTTTACAGCCTCCAGTATCCAAGCGACTGAACACGAACCCAAGTTTATACTTAGCCGTTCGTCGCTCTAGAAGCCACTTTCTCGTTCCCTATCCCTCTAACCTAAACTCAATTGTTCATATCTATAGCTTAGACGAAGGAGTTCATAGTCGAACTGATCCTTATTGTAAAGGACTCCTTCACAGTTGGAGAGTTTTTCAAACACTTAGTTTGATACCCTGTAAATTGAGACTTGCTCAGTATAAATCTCAAGACCAGTGTTTGTCCAGTGTACAAACCTACTGAGACTATCTCAGTATAATACATAGCCTCTTGATCTTTCGGGACAGTGGACGTAGGATTGTTGGATCTGAACCACTTTAAAAATCGCATGTGTTCTGTGTTCATTATTTACTGTTGCATTGATTACTGTGCATACTGAAAATATCTTTAAAATCACTCAAGTGAGTTTCAGCACGCTTAATCGACTGCACTAATACACTGAAACTGTTTTGCTAAAAACGTTTTCCTAACTCAACTGAATTTGGGCCTACACATTTCCGCACTACTGAACTTTATCTGAACGGTACTGAATTATAACTCTAGTCAGCTAGCAGGCCTCAGTAAAGTCAGTCATTCCGCCACGCGATTTAGAACAGCTTATCTGGTCTACTGAATTAGTTTAGTATGACACTCTCCTGAAAAGGAATGTTCGCGTTTTAAGTTTAGAAATCGTTCCCCCCCCTCCTCTACACCTGAACATTACTCTCAGGACCAACAAACGGGTAGGAATAGCTTATGAAAATAAGCAAACAACAGCTTATGGAAAATAGATCTTCATATAAATCCTCTGACAACTGTATTTTATTTTTATCTCTAGTTAAGTGCATATATATAAATGTATCAAAACACAACAGCTTATTCAAATTAAGTATTTATAACACAAGCACTTATGTCATAAACACTTATGTTATAAGTACTTATTCAAGTTGTTTTCTCAAACGAGGCCTAAATGTATTAAGAGAAATGCATACTTAATTGACGTGATATTATTATAAAAAATGTATGACAAATGTGCAATGTACAATGACATAATTATGATTTAAGTTTAAAACTTTATCTTAATCATATATATATATATATATATATATATATATATATATATATATAAAGTGAATCAAGTGAGAACATGTGAGAACTATGAACCATGCATAATCTTTATATAATTTATGCATAATCGTTATATATTTTATGCAAAAAAATATATAATTTTACATTATACATATTTTTAAGTAGAAGGGAAAAAGTGTAAAATTATAGATTTTTTGTATAAAATATATAACGATTATGCATAAATTATATAAGAATTATACATGGTTTGCAGTTTTCACGTTAAATCTGGTTCTTACCAGATTCACACTATATATATATATATATATATATATATATATATATATATATATATATTCAATAACATGTTGCTAGTTTGTTGAAGTTATATTATAAATGATAAGCTATTTAATAATATTATAAATTATAAAAAATATATTGAATTAGATTAAAATCATATTTTTAAATACTCCCGCCGTCCCGTCCGACTTGTCTTGTTTCTATTCGGCACGAAGAGTAAGATGAGTGGGTGGTTGTGTGTAGACGAGTAGGTGATTATGTGTAGAGAGGTAGGTCCTACAAAGAAAAAGTGGGAGTTTGTGTAGTAATTATTTTTCATTTTAAAAAACAAGACAAGTGAAGCGGGACAATCCAAAAAGAAAAACAAAACAAGTCAAGCGGGACCGAGGGAGTATATGTCAGTGCATATGTATATAGAGAAATATCAAATGTCTTATAATTATGACTTGATAAAGTATTATTTTAACCTCATATGAGAGATTATTATAAGATGGACTAGTGTGCATCATAATGCAGGTGTATCAGGGTAAAAAATATCTAATTTTGACTCGATTTTGATCTGTTGACTACTATTAAAAAAAAAAACTTAAAACCATATATCTCTTCCGCTCCGCCTCATGTCTCTCTACCGCTCTCTCTCGCCTCTCTCTCCTCTGCGCCTCCTCTCACTCTCGCCTCTCTCTCTTTCTGCTCTCCACCTCCACTCTTTGCTTATGTTCTCCGCCTCCCTCTACCTCCACTCTCTCTCCCTCTACCTTCGTTCTCTGCCTCCAGATCGTGATGCTGCTATCCAGATCGTAGTGCTGCTGTCCGGATCTACTTGTTGAGGCATCCCAATATAAGAAGGAAGACGACACATCTATCCACTAATTTCTTCAAGAGGTTGCCTGCAAGATCAGACCTCATGTTCTGATCGATCAAGAGTGGTAATGTGTATTAGTTGGAATGTTGTCCACAGGAGCGGATCCAGAAATGTATACTGGGGTGGGCTGAACAGTAAAATTTCAACTATTTATATATATAAAAATATTATTTTAATATTTATATAAGTTGTGCCCAAGAGACTTCAATACATAAATATGGGTATAAATAGATATTACCACATTTAAATTTTTGTATGATATATAAATTATTATACATGAATAAATTTTTTCCTAACCCATTTCAAATAAATATTGTGTATTTTCTCAAACAAAAAATAATAGACTAAGGTTTGACTAACAAAAATTTCAACGAGATAACTAATTCATCCAAAACTCTATAATTAGGAGATTGATAAACCAAAAAAGTAATAATAATACAAAAGGAATTAGAAAATAATGCGAAACTACAAAAGGAATTAGAAAAAGATATTGAGAAATTAAAAAGAAAAGAAATTAAATTAAATAAGAATTTAGGAGAAAACATAAAAATACGGCTGAAAAAAGAATGAAAGAAAATTAATACGAATATTTAAAAGTGTGAAATAAATAAAAGGAATAAATAAGGGAAACAAAAGAAATAAATAAAGAGTATTAAAAATTAAGTACAAAGTAATAAAAAAAATCAGGAAAATAATACTAGGATAACGGAAACAAAATAAATAAATGAAAGAGTATTAAAAACAATAGTAGAACAAGGGAAACAAAGAAATAAATAAAAGAGTATTAAAAATAAAGTACAAAATAATAAAAGAAAAATAATAATAGAAATAAAATATAATAACATAAAGAAACTGCTAGGTTCAAGAATCGAACCCGGGTCAATTGATGAAAATCCGCATACACCTATCGCTGGGCTAAATACCCGAATTATCAATATTCTTACCAATAAATAGATTTGTATAAAAATTTGCACTGGGCTGGAGCCCAGCCCAGCTAACCTGTAGATCCGCCTCTGGTTGTCCATTGATCTTCCCTGTTCAAGAACAGCAATTCGTTACAAATTGTTATGTGCATAGTTTCATTTCTTTGTACTCCCTCCGTCCCATTATTAGTGGCGCCTTTCTTTTCGACACAGGAATTAAGGGAATATGTAATAAAGTATGAGAGATGAGTTAGATAATAAAGTAGGAGAAAGAGATGAGTGTGATAATGAGAGAGTAGGAGAGAGAAGATGATAAAGTATGAGAGAGAAATGAGTATAATAATGAAAGTAAATGATAAAGTATGAGAGATAAGATGATAAAGTAGGAAAGAGAGTGATAATTTTTTTACCAATTTGGGACGTCGCCATTAATAGTGGGACATCCGAATTAGGAAATGTGGCCACTAATAATGAGACGGAAGGAGTATTTTGTAAGTAGAACTAATAAAACTTACTACCTTATATTTATTTGTTTTATTGATTCACTTTGAATTCTAGAGAGCGCATCTGTGTGGTTTGCAGGCTATTGCACAGGAGCGAGGTTTACCCTGTGCGCACCAAAGGTAGCGGCTGCGGGTTCCTCGTCAAAAAAAAAAAAAAAAAAAAAGATGTAGTGTTAGATGGCGTTTTTGTATTTGTTGTGTATTTGCTATTGAAGTTTAATTTAATTTTGTTTGGAGTATTGAGATCATTACGTTTGTTAAGGGCTTAATGGTTAACTAATTTATTGAAGTGTCATTTCTTGTAACATAAAGTTTCATTTGTTGTGAACAATTGTGTCATTTGTTTAAAATAACTCATATTAAAAAAATTGACACTTTTTTCGTGAATAAATCACACATTTATTTATTGCAAAACACTTTGAGTAACATTTCTGGTTGTTATGGTGATCATATTTTGTTGACTAAATCACTGAACGGTGGTTCCGTATGATTATTGGATTAAAGTGACACGTTTCTTAATTATAATTGACACTTCACTTCACTGTGATTGACACTCTAAGATAAATGACACATTTGTTCCTTGCAATTGACACAGTAAGAGAATGTGACACTCTCCTTCAATACAATTGACACTTTTATTTATTATGATTGACACTTTGGATAACATTTCTGCTTATTATGCTTCATATTTTATTGCATGATTATTGGATTAAAGTGACATGTTCCTTAATTATAATTGACACTTTATTTCACTATAATTGACACTCTAAGATAAATGACACATTTGTTCGTTGCAATTGACACACTATGAGAATGTGGCACTCTCTTTCGAGACAATTGATATTTTTGTTTATTACGATTGACATTTTGGGTGACATTTCTGGTTATTATGCTTCATATTTAATTATGTAATTACTGGATTAAAGTAACACGTTTCTTAATTATAATTGACATTTTGATTCACTATTATTGACACTCTAAGATAAATAACACTTTTATTCATTGCAATTGACACATTATGAGAATGTGACACTCTCATTTGAGATAATTGACACTTTTTTGTAATTACGATTTTGGGTAACATTTTTTTGTTTTTATGCTTCATATTTTATTATGTGATAACTGGATTAAAGTGACATGTTCCTTAATTTTGATTGACACTTTACTTCACTATAATTGACACTCTGAGACAAATGACATTTTTGTTCGTTGCAATTGACACATTATGAGAATGTGATACTCTCCTTCGAGAAAATTGATACTTTTTTTCTTTTTTTTTAATTACGATTGACACTTTTGTAATATTTCTGGTTTTATGCTTCATATTTTATTGTGTAATTATTGAATTAAAGTGAGACATTTCTTAATTTTGTTTGACACTTTGACAGTTTGATAAATGACACATTTGTTCACAACAATTGACACTTTTATTTATTACAAATGACGCACCTTCCATTATAAAAAAATTGAAATTTTTTTTTTTTTTATTTAGAACAAACGATATTTTTATTTACAACGAATGACAACCTCGTCCTTACAATAAGGGAAAAATATTAAAATTTAAAAAAATTAAAAAAATGAATAATGACATCAACATGATATCACACTGATGTCAGCGGGTCAAACACAGGTCAATGCTGGTCAAAGCGGGTCAAAATTGGATAATTGGATTATGTTGCATAAACACACAAGTTTTTGTCGATTCTATAAGACAAATATATAAATGACTAACTTAGTCTAGATGATTATATAATTGCATAAGCTAGTATTTTAAATATAATGATAACCTAAAAGACAAACTTAATTTATGAATAATAAAAATTGAAAAATATCATATGATCCTATTAAATAAATAATTATAGAAAAATGCTAGTGTGCATCATGTTGCATGTGCAACATAATCTAATTTACTAATTTTGACCCGTTGATTACTATTAAAAAAAAATCCTACCTCTACATTTTCTCCGCTCCGCCTCACATCTCTCTGCTCCTCTTTCTCGCCTTTCTCTCTCTCCGCCTTCGCTCTCTCTGTCATCGCTCTCTGCCTCCGCTCTCTCTCCTCTCCGTCTTTGCTCTCTCTCGCCTCTCTTTCTCAACTCTGTCGTCGTGGTTGAGAACGCGAAGAGGAATTCGGACTCAGCGACGAACGAGATGGTCCTCAAGCGGCGGCTGCAGCTGAACTTTACGTGAGGCGGCGAGGGAGGCGGCGACTGGCGGCGGAGTTTTGACGCAGTTGCTGCTGCTACTTCAGAGCCTATGCTGCGCAAGGATTAAAAACAAGGCACGACTTTTGCTCAAGTGGCTTAGAACTAAATGAGATGAGTTGCAAATTACAATTAATTGCTTGCAATGATTGTGTGTGGAATTTAGGGGTGTACAAAAAAACCGTAAAACCTCCCACCCACATGCACCCGCTCGCACCCGCCCATAATTTGATGGTTTAATTTTTTTTATAAGTATTCGCGATTTAAATTTCAAGAACCCGCAAAGTATTTGGTGGATTGTGGGTTTAAATTATAAAACCTGCATTTAAATCGTTCACCCGTATATTCAATTTAATTAAAATAATTTATATTTATAAACCTATTCTTAAACTTTTACTATAAGGGGTTTCTATTAAAATATCTTAAATCCTAATCATATTTTCTCTCTCACTAAGCTCTGTTTATGTAAATCACTATTTAGTAGTACTAGTACTTATTATTGACAAAAACTAACACAATAATTAATAAATAATAATAACAATTGAAAGTAGAAAATTGAAACGAAAAGGAGAATTAAATTCAAGTGTTTAAGAGCGCAAAACGGCAAAATCTCCCAAAATAAAATCATTTTTAAAGATCTTGTATTTGTTGAATGAATTTAAATTATGTTGAAAAATTATTTGTTAATTTATGCAACCTGTCAATCCGCCCGCTAAACCGGCTGCAATTTTTCAACAAGTACTATGCGGTTTTCAATTTATATTTCGCGATTGCGGTTTAATAATTTAGCGAACTGTAAGCAATGGGTGGTTCACGGTTTCGGTCGTCACCCGCCTAAAACCGCCCATGTACACCCCTAGTTGAATTTATGTTTTCATATCAGCTTTTTTCTTCGATTTGTGTTTTCATATCAATTATTTTGAATTTCTATTTGTCTTGGAATGATTGTGTGTGGAATTAAACACTGATAGGCTAGATTTGCCTAAACTTATATTTGTCTTGGAATGATATGGAATTAAACACCGGTAGGCTAGACTGCACAGACTCGGGCTTATTGGTTAACTAATTTATTGAAGTATCATTTTTTGTAACATAAAGTGTCATTTGTTGTGAACAATTGTGTCATTTATTTAAAACAACTCATAATAAAAAATGACACTTTTATTCAAAACAATTGACACTCTTCTTGTTGCAATTGACACATTTATTTATTGCAAGACATTTTGAGTAATATTTCTGGTTATTATGGTGATCATATTTTGTTGACTAAATCATTGAAGTGACACGTTCCTTGATTAAAATTGACATTTTACTTCAATGTGATTAACACTCTGAGATAAATGATACTTTTGTTCGTTGCAATTGATACACTATGAGAATGTGACACTCTCCTTCGAGAAAATTGGAACTTTTGTTTATTATGATTTACACTTTGGGTAATATTTCTGGTTATTATGCTTCATATTTTATTGTGTAATTACTGGATTAAAGTGACACGTTCCTTAATTATAATTGACGTTTTACTTCATTGTGATTGACACTCTGAGATAAATGACACTTTTGTTCGCTGTAAAATGACACTTTTTTTTTCCAAAACCAATCGCATTTTTTTCAAAAATAATTGATAGTCAATAAATAATACAAATGACACTTTATTCAAAATACAAATGACACTTTTATTTGTTACGATTGACCCTTTAAGATAAAATAACACTTTTGTTCGTTGCTAATGACACATTTATTCATTACAAATGACACTTGAAATGTGACACTTTTGTTTAAAACAAATGATACTTCTGCCAATGATGGTAAAATGGCGTCTCAAATGAAAATAACACTTTTTCTGAAATAAATGATACTCGACAAATGACACTTTTGTTAACAAATTACACATTTATTTATTACAAATGACACGCCCTCTCTTATCAAAAAAATTGGAAAAAAATATATATATACTTTTATTTAGAACAAATGACACTTTTGTTCATATCGAATGACTCACCTTTTTACAATAAGGGGGGAAAAAATGAAAAAATGAAAAAAGCAAAAAAAATTATGTCGGCATGACGTCATGCTGAATCAACGGATCAAACCCAAGTCAAATCGGGTCAAAATTGAATAATTAGATGTATTGCATATACAACATGTCGCACACAAGTTTTTGTCATAATTATATAGAAATCTTTCATATTTCAAAGTAATCGGAATGAGATGGACATTGTAACTATTTTGCTTATAAAATTATAAGCAGTTAAAGCTTAAATCATTTTGGTTGAAGATATACATAAATATTTTTTCCACTTGACTATTCGTGTGACAAATATATAAAAATAAACAATAATCTACATGGTAAAAAATAGAATAGTAAGGAAATTTGAAAAGGTAATATTTTAAAAAGTAATTAAAGTTGAGAAGAGAGTATTATTGTGAGAATCCACGATGTTCAATCACGGCTCGTTTCAATTTGGTTGATTCCTGTGATCAAGTGTCATTTATAAGAGGACTATCTTACAATAACTTATGGTATAAACAATTTAAATTTATTAAGTTAATTGAATTTGGACCCACATAATAATAATAAATTATATAGAAAAATAATAATATTTAAAAAATTGTTGTTATTTTAATAAAATTTCTTAAAGGTGTATAAAAATTGATTATTTAAAATAAGTTAATTTAAATTGTTTATAAACTCTCCCACACGACGTAAATGAAAATGTTTATGAAGATATTTTTTTAGGTGTTAATAATGATATTTTAAATGATATTTATGATTTCTTTTAATGTTTTATCATTTGGCGGATTTGATGTTAGGTGTAAGAAATACCAAAATTAATCTTCTTAATGTTCACAAATTCCAATCAAAGTATATTATATAAATTATACTTCCTCTGTCTCATAGAAAGTGTCTTGTTTTCCTTTTCGAGTCGTCCCATAGAAAATGACTTGTTTCTTAAAAATGCAAACTATATGGATCAAAATTAGCAAGCCAAAAATTCAAACAATATACACCATGCAATCTCATTTTCTTAATTTTCGTACCCTATAGAAAGGACATTTTCTATGAGATGGAGGCAGGGCGGCCCTGAGATTCCGGAGGCCCTAGGCGAAAAGCAAAAACGAGGCCCCTTATTAAAGCTTTGTGAATCATATTTATAGCGAAAGCTAGCACATGCTTCCATATTTGTGTACCTACATAACTTTAAAAGTAGAAACCGTAAAGTGCAACAAACTTAAAAAAAAAAAAGATCGAATACTTATTGAAATAACTTAGATTTTCTAGTACTTTGAGATCGAACACTTATTGAAATAACTTAAAAAAAAGATCGAATACTTATTGAAATCACCTCGTCAATTTTTTTCCTTTTATTCCTTTTTTGACTTTCGGAAGCATATTTTCTAGGCAGCATATTGTATTCACACGTCACTAATTACTCAAATACAACACAAAACGTCAAAACCCAAACCCCTATTCTACAAAATTAGCACAAATTGGAAGCATAAAACCTAATTTAAAGAGAAATTAACACAAATAACAAATTGAAACGAAAAAACCTGATTTTAAAGGGGGAATTTCTTTTCCCGACTGCCGACTGAATTGGTCCAATTGGAGTGGTGGTCTGGTGTGGGAGGGACGTTAACGTTTTCGTTTTTGCTTGCGCCTTGCAGTACAGAGACAGAGAGTGAGAGAGAGTCAGAGAGATTCGATAGAAAGAACCTTTTTGCTTGCAGAGCGAGAGCCGAGAGCGGCCAGTACAGACTGAGAGACGAGAGAGAATCGATGGAATTAGAAAGAGTCGTTGCCGTTCAGTCGTTCACAACTCACGTATTTGACCATTTGTTAATTGTTATGTGGGTTGTGGGCAAAATGGGCTCATATTAATTTAGGAATTAGTGTTTGGGTTGTGGGCAAAATGGGCTCATATTAATTTAGGAATTAATGTTTTGGCTCATATTAATTTAGGCTCATGTTAATTTAGGCTCATATCTCACAACTCATAATTTTTTTTTTTATATAAATGGGTTCAAATAAATATGGGGTAATATCAATTTTTTTTTAACAGGCCACTTCGTACTAGACCGTATTTTATATTTGGGGGCCCCTTAAAATTGGGGGCCCTAGGCAAAAGCCCCACCCGCTATTCGGGTGGGCCGGCCCTGGATGGAGGGAGTATCTATAACTATATAAGTGGCGAATTTTGATACCAAAAAATTTAGAGAGAATAATATCCTCAAATTTGGAGGAAGGAAAAGAGAAAAATACATTAACCCTTCAATTTTTTAGCACTATATCATTTTACCCCTAATCTAAAAATAAACATTTTACCCTTAATCTTTTAAAAAATATACTTTACCTCCTAACATATGAAAGCACATAACCTTATACGATTAAATTTAACAGAAAACTAACACCAACTTTTTGGAGGTATAGCCCTATGTTCCCTAACCCTTAAAAAGAATATGGAATACCTCTCAAATTATCAAAAGAAAACAGTTAATCCCTTCACTTATTTAATCAGTTATACATTGTGATCGTAATAGGTCAGGTTAACTGATCGAACCAACCAAACTAAACCAAAATTTCGGTACTATCTTTTTATTTATGTTTTTATACTTTTTTAATTTTCAATTACTTTCTATTTTTAGGAATTTCAGTTAAAACAAAATCAAACAGAACCTAAATGAATTTTTCCAGTCAAAAAACTGAACTTGGTTCATAAATTCAGTGCAGTTCGGTTCATCTAAAGTGAATTGACGCCTCTAAAAACATTATTGGTCTCGATTTATAACATATAATTTGATGTTACGTTGTCTTTATAGGTAAATGGGTAAATTGATTTTGTTTTGATAGTTTAGGGTATTCTGCATTTTTTTTATGGGTCAGGGTTGTATAGTTTTATACTTCCAAAGGTTGTATTAAGTTTTTCGTTAAGTTTAACGGTAAGAGTTATGTGTTTTTATATTAATAATAAATTAGGGACTAATATATAATTTTAAAAGGTTACGGAGTAAATGAGATGCCACTTAAAAGTTTGTTGTTTAGTTATTTTTCTCAAGGCAAATTGGATTTTTTAGTCCCCAAATTATAGAATTTTGGTCCTTTATTTATTTTTTTTAGTTAATTGGTCCCCAAATTGGTCCTACTGTTAATTTTTTGGTAAGTCAACTGTTAGACAACGATTTTTAAAGGGTATTTTCGGTATAATATTATTGAGGACTAAAACGTCCAAATACTAAAAAATTGAGGACCAATTTGGCCAATTTTTTTTTACTGAAATTTTTTTAATTTTACAAAAATCAAAAAGTATTTTAGTCGTTTTGATTTTTTTAAGGATCAACTACGCCAATTTTAAATAAGTTAAAGACCAATCCCTATATTTTGGGATCATAATCGTCAAATTTATAGCTCTTTTATCAAAATTTTCGAATATATTATTATGATAAAGAGAGATAAAAACGTAGAATATTTGATAATCAATGAATAAAACTATAGTAGATTTTCATTCAAAACATGTTTTCATTCCAATATGATTTATTCATTAATTTTTCATATATTTTATGTTTTAATCCCCTGTTTTCATAGTAATATTCGGAAAAAAATTAGTTACGGAGTAATATATTTTATGTTTTAATCCATCATTTTCATAATAATATGATCCCCAAATATATTATAATTAACGGGAATGGTCATCAACCTATTTAAAATTGACATAATTGCTCCTTAAAAAAACAAAATTATTAAATATTTTTCGATTTTTGAAAAACTTAAAAAAATTAAAGAAAAAAAAATTGGTCAAATTGGTCCTCAATTTTTCAATATTTGGACGTTTTGGTCCTCAATAATATTATACCGAAAATACCCTTTAAAAATTGTTGACTAACAGTTGACTAAAAAAAATAACAGAATGACCAATTCGTCCAAAATTTTATAGTTTGGGGACCAATTAACTAAAATAAATAAATAAAAGATCAAATTGACCAAACACACATAATTTGGGGACTAAAAAATTCAATTTGCCTTTTTAAGAAAAAAAGGGAAAATTCGAAAGCTGGAACATTCTACATTACGTAATAAAGACATTATACAATTAACAAAATTAGGATTTTGGGAGAGGACGCGAACAATCTAGGCGCTGCGTGGTTTAAATTTGGATGCCACGCTGATCGTAACGTCTATTTATTTTCATCGATACTCGGAAAATATTTCTTCCTCATTTCTCAAAATCCAAATCCTCTGTTAGTTGGAAACCAGGTACCGAAGAACGAATTTAATCCACTGTCCGCACTTCTGTTGTGCTTTTGCGTGTTTCTGTATTTTGTGTTCGATGCCGAACAATTTTGGTTGGCAAACTCGATATCGTCGGATGATCAGGCGTGAATTCCTTGGAATTTGTGGTTGTTTAATTCATTTAAATTTGTCTGTTGCTTACGGGCGTTTGATGCTGTCTCGCGCTCGCCGGCTTGTTTTCGAAGATGATGATATTTTGGTGGGTTGAAGTCGTAATTTGGCGTTTAGATTGTTGTTCTGTTAAAAATTATCGATTGGATTCATCTTTTATATTTGTGAATTTTTCTGCAGCTTCTGCATTTTTGCTTTGCCTTTGCATATTTGTGGCTCTTGCAAATATTGATTTCTTGCTAGGTTGACTAACATTTGATCTTTTTCTCGAAATTGGTTGTTCAAACGATGTTAATTTATAAGTCTGGCTTCATTCATGTCTTTGATTTTGTGGAAAACGTCTTTTGTTCTGATCTGCAAATTTGGAGTTAATAGTGGGTAACATGGTATCCTTCGGATCTGCAAATTACTGATTTATGATTCTTTTCTTGAAACAACTACATAGATTTAGGGATAAGATCATTGTTATGCGTACGCTTTTGTTACATGAACTACCATTTGTAGTTTGAAAGTATTGACTGCTCCTAATTCTTGGTCGTGCGATTTCTCTTTTTATGATTCTGAAACTCAGAGGATTAAAAGAACCATGCAAAGGGACAGAGAAGTCAGGGAGGATTCTAGAACTGCTAGTAGGCAGTTCGAAAGTTTTGGCGGTTTTGGTTTTCAAGGCAGCATGTTTCCCAGCATATTTGGCGGGAAAGATCCTTTTGATGATCCTTTCTTCTCCCGTCCCCATGGTAGCATGTTTGCCTCAGACAATGGCTCCGGTAATCTTCATAATCCGCAGCCCACAAGCAAATCTAAAGGACCGATAATAGAAGAGCTGGACAGTGATTCTGATGGGGCAGCACAAGATGAGGAAACTGCTGTTGGTAGTACTGCTTGGACGAACAGAAACCCACTTGTTGAGCATCCAGAAGATCAAGGAAATGGTAATCAAGTGCTTCTTGGTTTAGAGAAATAGAGTTCTGGGGTTGATAAATGTCTATGTATGACAGGTCATGAAAAGGGTGCCAATAAAACCAGCGAAGTAGGAGATGGCTCATCTTCTATCAATCACAATAAAGTAGAAACCAAGAAGCCACAGTCTCGCAGTGTTAGCTTTCAGAAGGTGACTTATGGTGGGATTAATGGCGGGTATTACTCTGCAACAACTTCTCGTAGGACAGGAAATGATGGAGTATGTTATTCTACATTTTCCGTCTCCATGTAGCATATCTCTTATGTTGTCTCAAGTCTCAAGTAATTTTTCTGATTAGGTAACATGGGAAGAGAGCAAGCAAGCTGATCGAACAACAGGTCAAGCCACACACAGGGTTTCCAGAGGAATTCATGATAAGGTGAGATTATGTTATTCAACTCCTTGATTTCTGATTCTTCTACTGAAAGCCGAGCAATTTCCCGGGATAAATATAAGTGAAGTTTAATTATCTTTTTCAGTTTCTTCTATGCATTGTTTTTGTAGGGGCTATCAATCACTAGTAAGCTTGATTCAGACGGCAAGGTGGACACAGTGCAAAATCTACAAAACTTGAATGAAGGTTAGTCGTGTAGATATACATGGAGTTACACATTTGCACAGTGTAATAGGTGGCTGATGTTGTTTTATTGCAGATGAACTTGAGGGCTTTGAACAGGCTTGGGGTAGCATAGCAGATAGCCACTTCCATGGCTGGAAAGACACCTTCGAGCGTCCCATATTCTCTGGTAAGATATGAGTTAGCCAATTTTCATAAACAAAGTTTATAGTCATCCATAATGATCATCATAAGCTTGCATAATGCTATCATAATATGTTGTAGAAATGATATAGTTGTGCCTGACAGAGACCGGCACTGGTAGTCTTATTCCTTTGGCGGCTTTGCCTGATCAGTTTTTAGATTTTGGGAGCAGGAATTTCAACCAGAACCTCCAATCTAGTAGCGGAAGACCCAAAAAAGTCGTCACAATTAATATCGAATAAACAGTTCCCGCCTGTAATATAATAAAAATATTTGATATTCGAGTCTCTGCCGCTTAGTAGGTTATGTTGCAAGTGGTGTATTGTGTTTCTGGTCGATTTGTAGAGTGGATCGTGTAGTTGATGATTATCTACATTTGATTCTTTTCTGCCTTTTATATATAGTATCTTGGTAATGTAGGGCTGTTTCCAGTATCATGATCGTGTTTGGAGAACCGCATACACTCCTACTTCTACCCTGAACTTCATTTTAATGGGGGTCGGGATTCACAATCTGGGACATGTCATGGTCCCCATTTGCGAACTTGCATGGGATTACTTCACCATGGTATATTGTATAGTGGAAAGAACTCAGCTTCGGTTTTTCTAGAATTTGAACGAATATGAGTCATCAAAAGTATTATTCATTGGATATGGTGTTATCAAAATAATTAGTGTATGTATGTATTATTATTATTATTATTATTATTGAATTATTTTCAACTTTTTGGGAGTTGAAGTTATTTCTTAGGCTTACAGTAAATTGTAATGGACATGGAGTTATGGAATATTACTTTTTTTTTTGTTAAAAAGGAGAGCATTTCGTTTTAAAAGACTGGGAAAATCAACTTCGATATTGTGAGATGAGCGGTGTAACGTATTTATAGACATATTCAGGGTGGCAAATATTTTTTACGGTGCAAAAAGACAATATTAGAAAATATTTTATAAACATACATA
Source organism: Lavandula angustifolia (assembly GCA_028984105.1). NCBI lineage: Eukaryota > Viridiplantae > Streptophyta > Magnoliopsida > Lamiales > Lamiaceae > Lavandula > Lavandula angustifolia. The sequence continues at coordinate 16,741,190 of CM054822.1, forward strand.
TTTAAAAAAGTATATGATTTCAAATATTATACAAAAAAAAAGTTAAAAACTATATATTACATTCATAATTCTCGAATAAAATCATAAATATTGTGAACAAATGACGCAGTGATGAAACGAAAGTTTTTTCGATTGTTTAGTCTTAACAATACCAAATAATATTTTTTAATGATAGTAAACCAAAACAATTACAAGAGGTGTATCTGGAACAAATCAAAGTTGAAAAATTCTTAGGAAAATCAAGTGACAAGTAATTCAACCCAAGTAATTAATTTGGTCACAATTACAAGGAACGGATTAAATTATCTTATCCTGGCATGCACCTCATCCATTTCCTAGCATGCGTGGGTCGTAATTCTCAAAGAATACCAATGCACTTTCTTCATCATTTAATGAACATCAATATATCTTCAAAGATTGAACTCATAAAAACATGATCAAAATATAAAACTTACTTGCTACTCAATTAAACAAGCTCCAGTCTAATTAATGTTACTAGACAACATTTTTAAAATTTGTAAAAGTTTCTTATAATAGTGGTGCAGGCTTATATATGCATTCTCTTCTATTTTCCTATTAAGATTGCTAGTTACTCTTTTACTTGATTGCAATAAGGTAACACAAACATAGAGTGATTACAAATGGTAGATTTCAAGAGTATTTAATATATTTACACTCTTGGTTTTTTGTGTCAAAGTTGAGTTTGATCTAACGATTTCAATCGCACCTTTAGAGGAATATCCCATACAAGTCTAAACAAGTCACGCGTTAGATGTCCCCTGGGGATGGCAGAGTGGTAGAGGTGAGGCGCCCGGGACCGACAGGTCATGGGTTCAATCCTCACTTAAGCCATTCTGTGTGAGCCTGTCACCTTAGGGTGGTTGAACCTCCTGTGTGGTTTGCAGGCTACTGCACAAGGAGTTGAGGTTTACCCAGAGCGCACCGAAGGTAGCGGCTGCGGGTTCCTCAAAAAAAAAAAAAAAAAAAAAAAAAAAAAAAAAAAAAAAAAAAATCACGCGTTAGATAATTATTATATTAATATACAAGTGTATATACAATAGAGATTTCAACTTGTTTCCTTTCTTCAGCCGTAATCAATATTGCATATTCTAACCATCTATTTTTCTAAAGTAAACACTACACTGGATCTTGTATCCGTCTAATTAATTGAGGGATAAATCCCATTTTTGGTGTGTAATGTGAGCGGGCGAGTTAAGGTTGTTTAATTGCTAATTTGTGTGTAGAATTCCAAAGCTACATTAGGTAACATGGGAAGAAAGCAAGAAAAACGAGTTTCTGAAGTAGGTTTTAGGAGTAGGTTGTGTTTTGTTCAACCATGGTTGATTTGTAGAGTGAGTTCATAAACATCTTAAAAACGTGTGATTCTTTGGTGAGGCTGGTTTATGTGAGATTATTGTTACGCTTTATAGTAGCTTCCGTCGTTGAGAAAGTTGTGTTATGTGTTGTTGCTTCTTTCTTTCAATAGCTACACACAGTAATATTCAACAAGGAAGCATCTATTTCATTATACATATTCCACTTCATGTCTTGTTCTTTTAACTTAACCACATCAAACTTGAGTTAACTTTAATTCTTATTTTATTTATAATTTTGAAATCCAAATAATCTAAAATCCCAATTTCACGATCCCTGCCACTCTCTCCCAATTCTCTTTTGAACCCGACTCCTCTCCACTCTTCCCTCAATTGTCATTTTGATTTCCCCAAGCTTAATTTATGTTTGATTCCTGTTGTTTATAGTGGAGAAAATAAAATTTGAGTTTTCATTTTGACGACGACGACAAGCTAGTCGGAGAATTCGGCTTTCAGTGTTGAGATGATCCTCCCCTGTTGCCGGAGAACACCGTCGGCGCATGCGCCACCGCAAGCCGTCTCCCAAGCAAATGAAAACCCACAACTTCTTATTGCTCCATTTCCGTCAACAATTTCGACAAGAATTAAACTTAAATAAAGCTTGGGAGAATAAAATTGGTGATTGAGGTAAGAGGAGGGTGAGTTTCGTGAGAATGTTCTATCGAGACTCTGGAGAGGGGTAGTGATATAGGGGGAGAAATAAAAAATTAAGCTTAAATAAAAATTGAAGTTAACTAAGGTTTGGTATGGTCAAATTAAGAGACACATGTCTTCACCTTAGTAATGGGGACATATATAGTAGGATATGCATAATGGAATAGAGGATCCTTACCATAATATTCAGCCATGATTATGATTCAGGGGGATCACTTGCTATCAGGCTATTAGAAAGTTGAGATCATTACATGAAATAGAAATCGATTATGATTTTTGTATAGTTAAAATATTCTCTCACTTTAATGTTGAATTAGATACTTTTTGCAAGAGCAGAATTTCGAAAGTGTTACTCTGTATTGTTTTGTTGTGGCTCTTTAGAAAGTATGTTTGAATTTATTGTACATGAATTGAATGAAAAAGCTTATGAATCGCATACACTTAATACACTGTTGGCCCGCGTCAAACATTCAAGTGTAGGGGGGAGGGGGTGAATACACCTGAAAACCTTTTTCTCAAATTCAAAACGCGATTAGTCCGTTTCACGGAAGATGTCTACTGAATAGATACAACAGACCAAGCAAGCTGATCTTGATCGCGCGGACAGAGTGACTGACAGTACTGAGGTTTGCTAGCTGACTGATGTCAGAATTCAGAACCGTTCAGCAGAGGTTAAGTAGCGTGCGGAAATGTGTAGGCCCGATTCGGTTTGTTTACTAAAGTTGTTTAGTAGATTAGTGCGATGTTTTAGCTTTGTACTGAAATAACAGTTGTATAATTTTGTAATGATATTTTCAATATGAGCAGTTATATCATGCAACAAATAAACGACAAAGCAGTTTTAAAGTGGTTCGGATACGCAAGATCCCACGCCCACTCGTCCCGAACAAAACAGGACACTATTATATTATACTAAGTTAGTCTCAGTTAGCTTGTACGCAGAACAAACTTTTACTTGTGATTATACTGAGCAAGTCTAGTTTACAGGGTCAAACAATATTATTTGAATGTATCTCCAACTATGAAGGAGTTCTTAACACTAAGAACAGTTCAATAAATGAACTCCTTCGGTTTAAGCTATAGATTTTACAATGAGCTTAATGTTAGAGGGTGGGAACAAGAGAGGCTTCTAGAGAGAAGAACAAAGAGGAATAATCAACTCTGGGTTTGTGTTCTTCATCTGAGTAATCGCTAAGTGTTCTAGAGCTTTGAATCTTTGAATGCTTGAGTTCCCGTATGGTTGCTTGTGTGATCGTGTAGTGCGATTTGAAGGATCACAACCTTCCCTCTATTTATACTAGTGTGTGTGGATAGACCCGTTGGAGACGAAACAGTCCACGTGTCACTCTATATAGGTAGCAAACAACTCCTTCCTTTGAATTCTGTAGAGTCCGCTTCTTTGCAGAAAGTGGTTAACTTGCAACTTTTGTCGGATACTTTGCCAGCTGGCTGCTTGTCATTAGTCGAGGTACAAAAAGTGGTTGAGACATTCAGACTTCAAGGTTGATATTGAAGCTCACTTTTCTCAGATGTACGACCTCAGACCACTCTACTGAATCTGACTTGAAGTCCATTGTCATTTAAAACAACTGACAGCCCGTTGCTGAGTCTGACCCATAGGTTCAGTAGTATACTCCTGCTGAATTCAACTCTTCTAAAGGTCAAGACTCTGAGTTCAGTAAACTGCTCCTACTGAGTCCAGTTCTACTGACTCCTGAACACGTTTCAGTATGCTGCTCCTGCTGAGTCCAGCCATACTGAATCTTCACTCCATGGCACTGCAGCGGATAGTCTACTAATGGACAACAGACGGAACTACTGAGCCGGAACCATGCTGAAGGCAAGTCTACTGAGTCTGAAAAACTCAAAGACAGGGGTGTTAACTTTTACAAATGAATGGTTCACCAATAAACATAGGGTTTTGGTATCATCCAAATCTACTACTCACTAAACAACAACATAATCATCTCCCAACATACACTTAATGTAGGAAATATACACTTTGGGACTATCAGAACAAATGCAAATTAGGGTTGATGTATTTGAATTTATTGTACATGAATTGAATGAAAATGCTTCTAATTTGCGTAATACACTTACATCATAGAATTAATACACTTAATGTAGGAACGTCATACACTTTCAGGGGTGATACACTTTGCAGTAAAAAAAAGGTACACTTTACAAAAGAAAACAAAACACTCAAGTTGTTAACACACAGCATCCTATATTGTCTTATGTTACTTCGTCTGAAATGCATTGTTGAATTGTAATATTCATGTTGATTAAGTGATTACATAGTTGAATTGTTGTTATTTTTTTGTGAGCTGTACAAGAAGGACAGTCTTCGGGGGGGGGGTGAAGTGTATTCTAGACTCATTGTGAGAGCAAGCCCTACAACCCTTTTCACGTTGTTTAAGCAAATGAACAATACACAAAAAAATGCAGTTTGAGAATTGGGTTTTGGCAATTATCTAGAACTGTCAATTTGTGAGATACCATTAAGGTTGGGGTATTGGTTAGTGAAGAAATTTGATGTTAGGAAGTATGCATTGAGATTAACAGACAGGGAATATGTGAAGGTTGTAGCTGATGATGTTTATAGAATGTTTGGTCTACCAAAGGGATAGTGTGCAGTGGTTCAGTTGCAAAATGGGAAAAACATAGGTTGGTAGATGAGTGGAGGGCATACTTTGCGGATAATCAAATCTTTCCAATGAGATTGTTAGAGGTAATGTTATCTGAATATGACGGGGGGTATAGTTTAAGAGGCATTTTGTAATCATGGTGGATGATAAGCACATAATTGTTGCTTTTATATTACCAATAGTGTGCGTGTTTGTCTCGTGTTTATGCGTGTAGGAGGTGGCAGAAGGCGGAAAAGATGATGAATATTGCCTAAGTACAAATTGGAAGCTGCATGCATGCAAGATGTGATCAAAGGAGATTTGGGCCAGAAATTTAAAGATCTGGGCAGGATTTGGACTCCACCAATTGGGTAGTGGGCCGAAGAGATGGATTAAATGAAGGCATGAAGAAACCCTACCCAATCAAGTGGGAAGAAAATGGAGGGAAAAGTTGTTTCTTGTATGTTGAGGCTACTAGCTACGAAAGGGGTAAGTCAGCATAGAGTCTTTAGTGGAATAAATCTATATTTGTGAATTAATAATACTTTGGGCTGAGTATGGAAAATTAATTCTCTTGAGACCCGACTTTATTTCTTGTATTAGGTCCCTGGTTTGGCCCGGATATATGACCAGTTGTTTGTGACATTCTCGCTTGGAATCACTAAGTTGTTTAATGTTGGTCCAGATACGAGTCTTCAGGTGTAGGGGGTGAATACAAGAATCCAAGTTTTAACTCAAACACGAAAGTCAATCTTTTACTGAATGTGCTAGCTGAGTGACTCAGTTGGCCAACTTATCTTTCAGATCGCCTGAACAGAGTGATTCCAGATACTGAACTCTATCTACTAACTTCAGTCAGTCTACAGTAAACTCAATACAAGAATGTAGTGCAGAGTTCGGAAGTGTAGTCCCGATTTTATCGTCTTTTGTTTGAAAAACGTTTTTATTGAAATCAATTCAAGTCATGCTTGTGTGTTTATTCATTAGAACTGGAAATCTGCCTTAATGAATTTTGCAAATCAATTTTATGTAGAGTGAACAGTAAACCAATGAAACAGTAAATTCACAAGCAATTTTCAAAGTAGTTCGGATACGCAAGATCCTACGTCCACTGTCCTCATTACTAAGAGATCTTGACTTCATTATACTGAGCTAGTCTCAGTCGATCTGTACACTGGACAGATAATCTAGTTATAGTCTTAGTTAATTTACAACGTTCAAACATAGAGTTTGAGCTTTTCCAACTATGAAGGAGTTCTTACAATAAGAACAGTTCAATAACATGAACTCCTTCGGTTTTTCTAAGCGTGTAATCTAATAAGGTTAGCTTAGAATAGAGAATGGGAACAAAGGTATCTCTAGAGAGAAGAACTGTAAGAAATGTCTATCTATGCAAGAAGTTATTCGCTGAGTTTGCTTTAAGTTCCCTAGAGCTTTGAATGCTGGAGTGCTTTGTATTCCCGAAGTCTTCATCACTTGAAGATCAACCTCTATTTATAGTTTTAACTCATGGAAAGATCCGTTGGAAGAGACTTAGCCACGTGTCAAAAACGACAAGGAAAATGGTCATCTCTAATTTGAACGTTATTGTAGAGATTCTCCGTTTTTCAGTCATGAGAGCAGCTTTATGTCAGTGCAAGTACAGTGTTGGCAGGTCCTCATTGATCGAGGTTGAATGAAAGGTGAGGCTTGTTTAAACTCCAAAGCGGATGCTGAGTTGACTTCCTCTGATACTTCGGACACTCTAACTGAGTTGTCCTCTAGTGACATTCTTCTGAGATATTTAGCTCGCAGATCGATTCCTTCTATGTACCCTACACATTCAGTAGGTTCTGAGCAACCTCACTGAGTCTTCAGTGCTAAGTCTATCCAGCTGAAACAAGATGTGTTACTGAGCTTATCAGCTATTGAACTCTAGCTAGCCTACTGAACTCCTAACAGGCTGAACTTAACTAAGCTATTACATTATAATGTTTCATCATTCAACTAAGATTTTGGGATCTTCAAATCTTATCATACTGAATCATTCCCAACATGTAATTACCTTGAATTGATTGGCCATTTAGTTGAGCAAGTCAATTGGTAATTATTGTGGCCCTTTAACTATTTTATGTGGGCTTGGAGTCAAAAGCCTTTAGGGTTTTGACTAGCCCTATAAATAGGGATGAAGGGCCACTTGTCTCTACATATTTTCCTTGTTATTTGAGCCGTAAATTTTGAGACCGAGAGTGGAAAGTTGAGAGCGTTCTAGCATCTCCATCCATCCGGAGTTGAAAGCTCGGGTAATGAGAACAATCCAGAAGTCCTATTCTAGAGTCAAGAAAATCATATTCTATGACGATTATGCCGTATGAATTGCTACATTATCGACCATATTCACACTCGTCGCATCATCACCCGCCATGAACTCTCGTGGCAGTAACAAAGAGAGAAAATAAAAATGATCTTAGGCTGCTGATACCACGATAAGATCACAAGAATGAAGAACTTATTTTGTGTATTCTCTGTAATTCAATAATGTCCTCTAACAAAGGGATACAACACATAAATACATCCGAGCTACACCAGCTAAGGAAAGAAAGGATACAGAAAAATATATTCTACAAGATATTATACAACAAATATTGAGAAAATCTCGGGAATTTCTTGTGTAGACCAAATCAATCAAATATTCATAATATTCCAGCATTCATAATAAGATTCCAACCATCTTTTCCTCAGCAGAATCATAAACACCACACTGAATTTTCTGTGTCTATAGAGCAAGTGATACATCCTATTCTTTTGAGATCGGATCCATTTTCCATAAATCTATATCCTACAATTATAAAATAATTATAAAATTGAAAAGACTGATTTTTATAGTTAATTTTAGCATGGTACAACATTGAGATTGGTTTTAATACATAGGATCTCACTCCTATTCTTAAATAAGAGAGATACGAGGCGAGACGATAAACGTACTAGGCGTAGTCCAGTTCTTTGCAATTGAGTCCTTGAGATTTTCCTATTTTACATTGTATACGTGTAATTGGTACTAATTAACAAATGCCCGAATTAAGCCCGAATATATTTTAAGCAGAACTGCAGAATAATAGTAGCCAAGAAAAAATCAAGAAATCTCTCAAATTAGAGAGTCGTTATACCCGTGATTTCGTGGATCGTCAATTTTCTGCTAAGAGTTGTTAACTAAGTTACTAAATTTACAATTAATGGATATGCAATACAAATAAGTTATTTAATTCACCATAGATTTTTAGTTTACAATACAAATCCTAATGGGATAAAAGGGTAATTCAGCATTGATTTTTAGTGGAATGAATCTATATTTGTGAATTAATAATACTCTGAGCTGAGTATGGAAAATTAACTCACTAGAGGCCCGACTTTATCTCTTGTATTAGGTCCTGGTTTGGCTCGGATATATGACCAGTTGTTTGCGATATTCTCTCTCAAAATCACTAAGTTATTTAATTACTTGAAATTTATTGACCATTTAGTTGACCAAATCAATTGATAATTATTTAGTGACCCTTCAACTATTTTGTGTGAGCTTGGAGTCAAAGGTCTATTAGGGTTTTAACTAGTCCTATAAATAGGGGTGAAGGGTCACTTGTCTCTACACACATTTTCCTTATTATTTGAGCCATAAAAGTTTGAGACCACGAGTGGAAAGTTGAGAGCGTTCTAGCATCTCCATCTATTCGGAGTTGAAAGCTTGGGCAACGGGAACAGTCCAGAAGTCCTATTCTGGAGTCAAGAAGATCGTATTCTAGGATGATCTTGCGGGAATTCCTACACTATCGACCTTCTTCACACCGTCTCGTCATCGCCCGCCATGAAATCTCATGGCAGTGATGAAAAGTGAAAATAAAAATGATCTTAATGTTGAGCTTTTGTATACTGGAAGCAAATTTATTCATGTATACAATGTGTTTTTTCTTTCCACTTTTTTATTCTCCTATCTGATTAATTATATTTGCGCATGTTGGTCATTTATCTTGTATGAAAGTTAGATTGTGTAGTGTGTTGTAGATCACAGAAGACTACACAATTGGTTGAACTGACAAGATATAAACAGTTATCACAGCTGAGACAACTTTAGGATAAGTTGTCGGTTTAAGCTGCAGTTTAGATAAGAAGTGGTTTGTCTTGGCTGCTTGTCTATACTGGTACACTTAAGGTGGTGCATTGACGGATCATAGTGAGATGTGTTCTTCTGATTGACCTAAGTAGAGAACTAATAGTGGAGAACCTAGATCTTGTTGACTTAGCTGATATTAAACTTAATAAGACTTCAACTTAATGCATTTGGCTAGCTAGCACTTTGACCTATTATGATGAACGTTATCGCAACGAGATCTACATATCTTAGGTGTTAGTAGTCACTTGTGGCTCAGACTGGTTGTCTGTATCTTGCAACCGTATCCTTGTAAAATGGGTTGATATTGTACCCTAAAGAACTCGTAAGGGCACACTAACTCGGACGGTTGATTAAGTTCAAGTGTGTTAATAAGGTCGAGGGTACTACTCAGGAACATAATAAAATGTTAACTAATTTAAGCTGTCAGCGGGCTTAATTAATTGACGGATATTTCTATCTTAAATACGGGGATTGATAAATCTAAAATACAAGTTCATGCTCAAATTGGGATAAAGGGGTAAGTCAGCACGAATTCTCTAATGAAATGAATCTGTATTTATTAATTGATTTTGCTCTGGGCTGGCATAGATGATTAATTGATTTGAGACCCGACTTTATTTCATTTATTAGATCCATAATCTGGCTCAATTAGTTGTCTGGTTATTTATTGTCTCCCAGAAATTATTATTAATAAATTAATATATTTTGTATAATTTAATAATATTATTTATCTGAAATTAATTGGCTGAGCCAATTAATTGATTAATAAAAGTAGTTCAGCAGATTAATTTATTATATTATGTGTTAATTGATGTTGAAACCCAGTGCAAATATAATTAAATTAATGTGCTACAAATATTAATATAATATATGGCTTTGGACCATATATATTAGTATTTTGTTCATAATGTATACATATATCTCATACACATAAATGTGCGGTAGAGAGAGAGACAATATTACGAAGAAAAATGTCGGAACACAGATCAGAAGATCTGAACGAGAGCAATATTTAGAACTACTACAACATACGAAAGAGGAAAATACATTTCGATCCTTCACTTAGGCTGCTGATACCATGATAAGATCATAAGAATGAAGAACATATTTTGTGTATTCTCTGTAATTCATTCATGTCCTCAAACAAAAGGGATACAACACATATAAATACATGCGAGCTACCCAGCTAAGGAAAGAAAGGATAACGAAAAATATATTCTACAAGAAACGATACAAACAAATATTGAGAAAATCTTGGAATTTCTTGTGTGGACCAAATCAATCGAATATTCATAATAAGATTCCAAAATCTTTCCCTAAGTAGAATCATAAACACTACACTGAATTTTCTCTGTCTAAACTCTAAATAGAGCGAGTGATACATCCCATTCTTTTGAGATCAGATCCATTTTTCATAAATCTCTATCCTACAATTATAAAATAATTATAAAATTGAACGAGTGATTTTTATAGTTAATTTTATCATGGTACAACATTGAGATTGGTTTTAATGTAGGTTGCACGGATATTAGGACATGTGATACGATTCGACACAAAAAGGGGACATGGAATATGGTATTTTTTTAAAAAATTAGGACACGACACGGACGCTAATTTATTTAAAATATATAATCAAGTGTAAAATAAATTAATTTTATATATTTTTATCATAATTAAATGTATATAAATTTATTGAACACGGCAATTAAAATTTCATATCATAACACGTGTCCGACATGATATATTGTTATATTTGAAGTGTTCTTACAAGATAGGTTTTAATAGATAATAAGATCTCACTTCCATTCTTCTTAATTAAGAGAGATACGAGGCGAGACAGTAAACATACTAGGCCTAGTCCAGTTATTTGCAATTGAGTTCTTGATATTTTCCTATTCTACATTGTATACGTGTATTTGGTACTAATTAACAAAAGCCCAAATTAAGCTCGGATATATTTTAAGCAGAACTGCAGAAGAATAGTAGCCAAGAAAAAACTCAACAAATCTCTCAAATCAGAGAATCGTTGCTATACCCGTGATTTCGTGGATCGTCAATTTTCTGCTAAAAATTGTTAACTAAGGTACTTTCATACGCTTTTTTGCTCAACGTTTCTAATGGGAATTCAGATTTTCTGCAAACCCCAATTCTTTTCTGAAACCCACATCCGGCCCCTCACCCCGCCCGCGGTCACGGTCGAAACCCTAGGCCACCACCGACACATGCCAGATTGGTTGGTGGTGTTCGATATACCTTTATTCGTTGCGTTTTTTGGGTGTGTATGTGCGGGGGGCTAGGGACAGAGTTAAAGGCTGTTTGCTAATTTGTGTGTAGAATTGCAATGATACATGATATTGCTATTGCTTTTTTTTATTATTTTTTTTATTTTTATTTTTGGTAATCGCAGAAGTAGATAGAGTTGGAAATTAGGAACAGCATTCAGAGCGGTTGGAAGTAGAGAATAAGCGGAGTATAGTATGCTGGGAAAGAGAATATGTGTTGGATGGAATCGGTTACTTTTACTTCTCCCCGTGGTTATTTTAATTCACTACTTGCTTTCAGGTAGATATTTCATCTTATTTGATATTTTATTGTATGATTTAAACGTTTTTTTTTTATGTCCGATGAATGGAGATGGATGCTTATTTCAGTTAAGGAGCTCCATTCACAGAGGAATTTTGGGGATGTGCATAATGAGAAGCCGAAGAAATTCGATCATCTTATCCTTGGACCTGCTGCCGGGGAGGGACTTCCTGATCGTTTGCAGTGCGAAGGTGATATAGTTCCACCCTTTCAGATCTCTTCCTGAATTCCCAATTTCTTAACTAGCAAATAATTTGTGTATAGCATAAATCATTTATCATATAAAGTATTTGCATTTTTTTGTCTGGACACAACACCGTACATTTTGTTCCCCAATATCTAGATATGTTGCCTGTCAAGAATTGAGAAATATTTATCAACTTCCTTGTGGCCTTGTCTGCTGATTTCCTTGAGGGCATTGACGATTTCATATCAAAGTTATTTCTTGTTTCTATACATACACATGGAAGTTTGTTAACTTGGCTGGGTACTGTCCAAGTTCTTTTTAAGTTTTACCTCTATAATTTCCTATTGTCACCGGAAAAAAAGATGACAAAATTACTGTTTTTGGTCTGGCATGTCTTGTGAGAGTTCCTGGACTGAATGAACTTATCTTTCATGATCTGAGAGCTTATCGTGATTGTGAACCTCAAATATGCAGGAACTAAGGCTCTTAACAGGACACAATTTTGGATGTTGCATAACAAGTCTCACTTGATGGACCATGTAGCTTTAGTCACTGTATTTACTACTTACAACTCTACTGTTGAGAGTAGGTCATTGGTTACTGTTGGGAACATTTCATATAACAAAGTGGAGAGATCAATGGCCATTTTGAATGTTTTCTTAAATTTTGTTCAGGTATTTTTTTTTTTGTTGTTTTTTTATCTTTGAAACTATAATTTTTGAAAAAAGTTTGATTCTGTGCATACATTTGACATAACTATATGCAGTTATTCATAGCATTTTACAATTTAAATCTGATCATTTATCAGCAGTTGAAATTTAAATTCAAATAAATCTTAAATTTTTGGTAATAATAGGGATATTAATTGGGCATGCATAAGAAATGGACACGTAAGTAAATCTTATGGGAATTAGGCCCTGCTTCGTCCTACTTCTTCTATATCTGGACTTAGATATAAGATACTTTAACAAAAGAGCTATTATGTTTCAGTGAGTGTTTGTCCTAGAATAAGTTTGCTTTCTTTATGATATTAGAACTTTAAATCATCTAAATATAACTTAATGTAAATTTAATTATAAGCTAAACAACTTCTTATAGCATAGATGAGTGGAATGTTGTCATTTCGGTTTGTGAAAATAGATTTGAATTGCTTTATGGTCTCTATTCCTCTTGTGGACTTCTATACCTTTGAAAAATCAATTTGTTTCATGTGCGAGCACTATTAGAAAATACCACAGAAAGCATTACCGGAGCTAGTATGCCAAATTTCCATAGTCAAATAGTTTGGAGACTATTAATCTTGAACTGTTACACAACACCTTCACCTTCCACTTATCACAAGGCTTAGTCCCAAGTCGTGGGGTTGCTATTTCTCCATTGTTCTTTCTTCCTTTGATCTGTAGTCATTTGCTCGCTTGCTCTTTGTTATGTGTAGGCAACCATGCCACAAAGCGAAGTTATCATTCTTACTGATCCCGCCTCTGATCTTCCCCTGCATAAAGATATGGTCACCATTCAATCAATAAAAGGTGAATATTCCCGAGACAAGTTGATGCTTCAAAGAATCAGGTCTTACATTGTAAGAGCATAGGGCAATGTTGTGAAAAAGTATATGCATTTTGTTATCAGTTTCTATATGCATGTGTTCGATTTTTTGTCATAAATGACATAGTGGTTTTAGTTGAATAGCATGTATCAGGAATAGCTGATTCATATTATTTGGTTTTTACTTCTGCCTATCACATCTAACCTGTTACTAAAAGCAAGCTGTTTTGACTTTTGTCTTCATCTACCTTTCGATATCTCTGTTTGCCCATGCTCTATGATTGCAGATTCTTTTACCTATACTAAGCATTCTGATCGGTAGCAATTTATAGTGCATTCTTATCTTTTTTTTCTGTGGTAATTTTGCTTGCTTCTCTGTATACTTCACTTCCATTAATAAATGTCTTTAAATATTTTAGTTGAAGACTATGTTACAATCCATAAGACATCATATCCCAGGCTTCTTGGGGATTTTCTTAAATAGTTAATTTACAGTTTTGTAGCAAGAGATCTCTGCCTTTAGTGGAATTGAAAATTTGTTACTTATTTGGAATGTGAGTATGTGCAGATGTTTCTAGAAAGAAGACTCGAGAAGCTGCAAAGTAAGCAGGAACAAGTGACTCATTTCATATTCACAGATTCTGATATAGCAGTAATAAGTGACCTTGGTCAAATCTTTTCCAACTATCCTAATTTCGATCTGGCTCTTACCTTCCGAAACAACAAAGATCAACCTCTAAATTCAGGATTCATTGCCGTAAGGGGTACTGCAGATGGAATACGGAGGTCCATTATTTCTTCTCTTTTCTCTATTTTATTGTTTGATACACTCAAAAGATGGGTAGAAAGTTTTGTGAAAGGGCAATAATCATCATACTTCGTCAATAATCTGAACTTGGGCGCTTGATGTAAAAGGATTGATTCTCTCTTTGTTAGCTGCTCAATCAACTGGGATTAACAAAACTTATAAGTCATTTTTCTGCTTTATGATTTCTTGGCCTAAGCTATTGTTCTCCTTTGTCCACAGGGGGATGGATTTCTTGCAAGAAGTACTAGAAGTTTACAGTACGAAATTCATGAAAGCTTCTCGAATGCTTGGAGACCAATTAGCTCTTGCATGGGTTGTTCAATCTGACAGCAGCTTCGACGTAAGTAGGTTCTCTAGAAGAGAAGCTTTCCAAGACAAGATTGGTGGTGCTTCTGTGCTGTTTTTACCTTGCTCTAGTTATAATTGGACACCCCCAGAAGGCGCTGGCCAGTTCCACGGGATGCCCGTCGATGTGAAGGTAGAAACATGTTTACCAAGTACTGAGAAAAATGATTTCTGCAGTCAGTTGAGGTTTCAACAAAATACTTGTATTTTGGACGCAGGTAGTTCATTTCAAGGGATCAAGAAAGCGACTTATGCTCGAGGCTTGGAACTACTACACATCTTCTAACCTCCCAGATATGCTGTGCCTCATCTTGAAAAGTGGGAGAACAAAATATGATTTCTGAACTCAGTATGAGTGGATCTCTTTTGCCGTTCAACCATCAATGCTGTGAAATCGCAAGATTTTTGTCCCAAGATTTATTTCTTCCTACAAGTATGAGCAATGTGGTCGAGATGAGCAGAATCTGTAGTCGCCCAGATGTTTCGTGTTTGTAATCGACGCTTAACGTGATGTAACCTTGAAGGCAACCAAACTACACAGGGTGTATTGCGAAACAGAATGAAAGTAAAATGTTTCAAAATCAAATTTGGCTAAAGAAGTTCCAACTTATCATAGGCTCCCTTTATACCCAGAGGATATGTATCTAACATTAATAATGGCTGCAAAGCATGAAAGAAGACAAGTTCTAGAACATACCAAAAGATTCATTACCAAAACCAGCAAGTACCCTACTTCCAACTAGCAAAAGATCTAAACATCATACAAACCAAGGCCCTCTTCAGAAAATTCACTTTTTGACCAATACAGATAGTTAAGATCATTGAAAGCTAGTCCAAAGCAGCTGATAAGAGAAAAAGCTGTATACTTCAGCAGTAATGTAGCCAATAAAAGTTGGTATTATAATGTTGTGGACTTTAAATGTGCTATAACTATGCAACCACTGGTATCCAAGTTCATTTAATGAATCATTAACAGCCAATAACACATATATTTGAAGTGGATTCAGATTGACACATATCAATCAATCAGCAAATTGTTCTCTCAGTTATGAATTCTTGAACAATAACAAATACAATCTCATGAATGACAAAATCTTCTTTGTGCTTTGATGCATATCACAACACCAACCACAAGAACTTCATCGTGGGATCATGAATCTCAGCCTTATACAATATATCATGATGTTCGAAAGCAAGATAATAGTGCAAACGAAACAGAGGTAGATAAGAAACAACTATAAGAATCGAAATGGAAAAGAATAGAATGATTCTACCGCACATTCCAAAACTGTGTATCACTATAACTGCGTGCTCTTTTTACCGTTCCCATAGTAAGTGAGGTACCATCGCGCAAACTTCTTCAACCCCGTCTGCAGATCTGTCGTGGGCTTATACCCGAGCTCCCTCTGAGCCAAGCTTATGTTGGCATGTGTAAACTGCACGTCACCATTCCTAGGCAACTTCATAACCAACCTCTTCGCCTTCACTTTCAGCAGTTTCTCCAAAATGCTCACAAGATCAGAAACTGGCACAGGCGACGTGTTCCCCAAATTATACACACGTAGCTGAGCCGGTCCCTTCTTCTTGCCACCAGTTCCAGTACTCTTCTCCGCGGTATCAAGTGCAGCTAAACAACCCTTCACTATATCATCAATGTAGGTAAAATCCCTGGCTACAGTTCCATGATTAGCACCCTCAAAGATTGGAATCGACTTTCTTTTCAAGATATCCCTAGTAAAGAAGAAATACGCCATATCCGGCCTCCCCCACGGTCCATAAACCGTGAAGAACCTCAATCCAGTGAGGGAAAGCCCATAGATGTGATTATAAGTGTGTGCAATTTCCTCACCAGCCTTCTTAGTTGCAGCATACAAACTAGCAGGCTGATCAGTCCTATCCTTTTCAGAAAAGGGCACTTTTGAATTCAATCCATACACTGAACTACTCGAAGCCCATACAATAGCAGGCTGAGGCTTGGCATCCTTGCAAACTTCAAGCAAGCTGACGAGGCCGGCAATGTTGCTATGCACATAGGAGCTCGGATTCTCCATGGCATAACGAACTCCGGCCTGCGCTGCCAAATGCATAACATGAGTGAAAGGCACAATATCGAAGAGCTTCTTTAACAAAGAAGAATCATTGATATCACCCTCCACAATGTAAATCCCTGTACGCTCTAATAAAGCCTGCCTCGCCTTCTTAAGCGAAGGATCATAGTAATTGTTGAAATTATCAAGGCCTAAAACGCCATCTCCGCGCCGCTTGAGGGCTGCGGAGACATGAGTGCCGACAAAACCGGCGGCGCCGGTTACCAGAACGGAAATCCCATTTTTTGACCTAATTTTGGCGGATGCTCTAACCCTTTTCTCGAATTTGGCATCGTGATAGAAACTAGTTCTAAGGGACCTTCTAGAGAGATCTGAGGGGACAGGGGGTGATGAGGATGGTGATTCATAAAAAAAGACAAAGATCAATCCGAGAAATACAAGTGACCAAAAAGTACGCTTAGCTAGAGACGAATGCAGCCTCAGTCTGTTGTATGGCGATTTCTCGATCTTGAACTTTCCCGGGGTTGGTGGGGTGCTGTCAATGTGCTTCATCTGTGATGAAATCCACTGAAGAACTTGAAGATTTGATAACTGTCCACTTGGAATGTGCTGCTTCCGCGCCCAATCTGCTTCCTTCTTCTTCTTCTTGAAATGCTAGGGTTTTGAATGGGGATTGTAGTGAAGATTGCAATCGTTTCAGTATAGGCGAGTGTTGGAGAGAAGAAGCAAAAGGTTGTTTGGTGATGGAGGTTGTTTACATTTTTATGGTGGTAGGAATCTTCTGGTTTATTGGGGGGACTGGTAGTTGGTGTAGTTTTTTTTTTTGGGTTTTTCTAACCGTAGCAAACAGTAGAAATAGATATACATTTATAGCCCACCATTAAAATAAACATAAATATAATCATTTTGTCCTTATACGGCACAGGGTCGATGAGGGGTCGATGGGGGGCCGATGGGGAAGTCCATAGGCCCTCCATCGGCGGAGGGCCGATGGGAGGGCCGATGGGGGGGGCGATAAACTCCCCCCTTGGAGGGCCTAATGGAGGGCGGAGGGCTAATGGAGGACCGATAATTTATTTTTTTTATGATCAATGGTCTAAACTTAAAAAAAAAATGTTTACTGATTGAGACCATCGGCCAAAATTATAATTTTTTTTATGATCAATGGCCTAAGCTGAAAAAAAAATGTGTACTTATTGAGGCCATCGGCCATCAGCCAAAATTATAATTTTTTTTTCAGTTTTAATGGCCTAAACTGAAAAAAAAAATATTTACTAATTGAGGCATCGACCAAAATTATAATTTTTTTTTCTGATCAATGGCCTAAACAAAAAAAAAAAATCTGACTGATGGCCGATGGCCATCGGCCAAAATTTGAATTTTTTTTTGAGGGCCGATGGCCCTCCTACTTAACATTTTTTTTTTGGGGTTCAATGCCGATGGCCCTTTAATTTTGCTTAACACTTAAGGGTCGATAGTTTGTTTTTTTTTATTTTTAGGGTTGATGGAGGGCCTATGGACTCCCCCCATTGGCCCCCCATCGGCCCTCCCATCGGCCCTCCGCCGATGGAGGGCCTATGGACTCCCCCATCGGCCCCCCATCGGCCTCTCATCGGGCTACATTTGTATTTTTAAGTTTCAGGCTACATTTGTATTTTTTTTTTTCGTTTTGGTTAACAGTGGGTATTTCCACTTTTTTTTTTCACTTTTTCTTCAGAGGCGAAACTAAATTTGAAGGTTTTGATGATTGAATAATGAGAATGATGAGAGAGAGAAAGGGGAGAGGGTTTTGAATATATTTATTTTTAAAGGGATTATTAATGGTAAGTAAGAAGAGAGTCAAAACGTATTGGTGTAATCGGAAAAAAAAATTATTTTTGATCCGTTATCTTGACGCCAGATTTCTGTTGGCCGTTATTTTAATCGAATTTAATCTTAGTCCGTTAATTTGATCAATTACTCGTTTTTAGTCAGATTTATAAAATTGGTCAAATTTGTTCAATTTTATTCTATTCGGTTAATAAAGAAAATTAAAAAAATCACATTTTTTAATAGAAAAAAAATACCCCTTATTTAAAATGTTCACTTTGTCTCCCAACCTATCAACGAAAAGGAACACACCCCGTCCCTATGGGATGACATAGCAGTGAAGGTGGGTGATCTGTGATCGATATGTCATGAGTTGAATTCCCACTTGACACGATATGTGTGAGTCTGTCACCCTATCACATTAAGGGTGGTTTAACTCTCATTTGTGGTTTGCAGACTATTGCACATGAACGAGGTTTACCCTCTGCGCACCAAAAGTAGCGGTTGCGGATTTCTCGTCATTAAAAAAAAAGGTACACACCCCAAACTTTGACAATATTTGCTAACAAGTCACTGTTAAGTAATTCCATCCAAATTCACTGTTAAAATAAGGACAAAAATGTCTTTTTCATGTTAGGAAACATAGATTCAGTCTGTTCTTGATTTGCTTGCGAACTACAGCCCAGAACCCACTCGTTCATTGAATTAGATGTTGAAACTCATTAAATTCACATTTTAGCCTTATTTTTCTCCAAAGGCAAAAAACCAACACCAACACCTCTTATTAGTTCCACACGTTCAAGAATTTCTGTCAAATAAACATAACTTTCAAACTCACTGAGAAAATATTTTTGTGTATAAAAATCTCCAATACAACCATAGTCCATCACCCTCATGTTGGTCCTGAGACGTGGTTCAGGTGTAGGGGGGGGGGGTGAATACACCTGAATACAAATTCGTTTCTCAAACGCAAAAGTCAGCTCTAGCTGAGTTTGCTACTGAACTGAGTTAGACAGCCAAATATACTTTCAGATCGCGTGGGCAAGAAATTCTTTTACTGAGTTCGGCTCTACTGACTTGAGTCAATCGAACAATCGTTCAGGATCAGAGTTGTTTGCGGA
The DNA here is from genome assembly GCA_028984105.1 of Lavandula angustifolia. Lineage (NCBI taxonomy): Eukaryota > Viridiplantae > Streptophyta > Magnoliopsida > Lamiales > Lamiaceae > Lavandula > Lavandula angustifolia. The sequence goes on from CM054822.1 coordinate 16,760,434, forward strand.
AGTGTAGGCCCTATGAAACGTCTTGGTTGGAAAACCGGTTTTATGCTGAGTTTGATGAAATACAATTTTAATGCAATATGATTAGTAAAAGAAAACAGTAAATCAACACAGCAAAATTTTTAAAGTGGTTCGGACACACTGGCCCTACGTTCACTGTCCTGACCAAAGCAGGATACTTGTTATATTTATACTGAGCAAGTCTCGGTGATCTGTTATCAAGACAGATACAACTTGAAGCTTATACTGAGCAAGTTCTCAGTGATCTATTCGCCGGACAGATTCTCTACTTATAGTCGTAGTGACTTTTACAAGGGTTTCAAACTTAAAGAGTTTGAGTCTTCTCCAACTAAGAGGAAGTTCTTACAATAAGAACAGTTTCAAAAATATGTGAACTTCCTCGAGGTTTCTAAGGTATAGATATTACAATAAGGCTTGCTTAGATAAGAAAAGGGGAACAAGGATAACTCTAAGTGATGAATTAAAAGGTTCTTCTAAGATAGCTAGTTCTTCACTAGATTCTTCGATTGAGAGCGTTAAGAGTTTGTGCGTAGATAGCTTGGGTTCTCGGTAGTGTCTCTGCGTGAAGACTTCTCTTATATAGTCGTCGATGGTGAATAGATCCGTTGGAGGGAGGTCAAGCCACGTGTCAAAACGACAAGAAAAACGGCTCCTTAAATTTGAACGTTGATAAGTAGGTGCACTGTAGAGATACGCCTCTTTTTCAGTCTGGGAGCAGCTTTTGTCAGAAAAGATAAGTTGTTGTTGGTTCCTTATTGGTCGAGGTAGATTGGTAGGTGAGACTTGTCAAATATCAAGGTTGACTTCCTCTGAATCCTCGAACCTTCAACTGAAGTGACTTCCTACTGACGTTCTTTTGAGTATAACTGCATGGACACAAATTCCTGTGCAGATTCAGTTGGTGGTCGGCTGATCAACTGACTTCTTTGATCCTGAGTCCATCAGATGAGTGCAAGATCTTCTACTGAACTCTAGCCTACTGAGTTCCTAACAACTGAACTCAAAACTAAACTATTACAGAAACGAAAGTACATCATCCAGCTAGAGGTTTTGAGATCTTCAAATCTATAAAAGTGTCATACTGAATCCTTATCCCAACACCTCATAAAATCACAAACTTCAGTAGTGTTCAAGAAGATGATCATGCCCACTTATGCAAAACCTCTGATCATTAATATCAATCTCCTTTCCTTAGCATTTTTCCTGGTTGTTTACTTTGTCCTTCTCCTCTACCCTTCCGCCCCCGGCTACCACTGTCACGCCGCCTCATTGGCTCGTTCGAGTGACATCTTAAGGTAATCTAAGGTATTTACCTCTTTTATATATAAAATGGTGGGTCCAAAGGGGGGCGGGTGGGTGCGACCCCCCTCCCCCGAATTTTCGTGCATTACTACAAATTTTCCGCCCCCGACTACCACTGTCACGCCGCCTCATTGGCTCGTTCGAGTGACATCTTAAGGTAAGCTAAGGTATTTAACTCATATATATATATATATATATATATATATATATATATATATATATATATATATATATACATACAATGGCAGATCCAAAGGGGGGCGGGTGGGTGCGACCCCCCTCCCCCGAATTTTCGTGTATTACTACAAATTTTCGTTTATTTCGAATAATTTATATGTTTGTCTCACTTAATTTTTCGAATTCGCCCCTTCCCCTAAATTTTAAAATTTATTATCCTATACTAATGTAACAATGAAGAATTAGTGTTAATGTGACTACTAACTTTTAAAAATATTAAAAAATGTATATTAAGTATAACTTATTTTAGTGGAGATGTATAATTTAGATTTATAGACATCTATTTTGATATAGTTACATATATAACTTATTGCAAGTATGCAATTAGCAAGTATAAATAAACTATCATTTAAATACTTAATTAACTCCAAAGCTAGACATTGTTAGTTTTCATAATTTTCTCCAACTAAATTTAAAGTGTCAAAATAGTGTACTACATTTTTCGAATAAATATAGAAAATATAGCGATTATTCATAGAAGAAGAATATAATACTTGAAATAATCCATAAAGAGTAAGTATAATTAGACTTAAGTAGAAAAATATCCTAAAAAAAACACTAGTATTTTATTAATAAAAAGAAAAAAAGGAAGGAGGGGTAAAATGAAATAAAAAAAAATACACACAAAATTTAAACATATTCCAATTGCAGGAGGCGGGTTTCTCATACTCCTCTCACCTCCATTCTCTGTCACTCTCTCTCTCTCTCTCTAAAAATTAAAAACCTCCCTCAAATCGCATATCGGCTCGATTTCTCTTCCAAAAATCCAGCTCTTTTGGCTTTCGCATGGTTAGTTCCTGGTAGAGCCGGCAAAGTGAGCCCGACCCGATGGGCCGGCCCGGGGTACCCGAAAAAAGGGTTGGGTTGTGCTCTAAAAATAGAAGCCCGAAGGTGTGCTGGGCTTAAAAAGCCCGCCCAAAAAAACCACGGGCTCTATGGGCTTTGGGCTAAAAAAGCCCGGGGTTTTTAGGCTAAAAAGCCCGCCCGAAAAAATGCATAATTATTAGATAATATTAATATTAATACATAAATATAAATGAAAAAAAGATGGGAGAGAAAAAATTCTCAAAGAAAGATTCAAAATGCAATTAATATATGTTGAAACTTGACGATTTTAAGTTGTTTATTGTCTTAGTTTGAATTTTTGTAATGTTTACTTGCATACGGCTTTGAATTTTGATATTTATTTGTACTTAAATCTATAATATGATCTATTTAGTCTATTTAATCACTTCATAATTTATACTTTATTCAACATTAATATATTTAATTTAAATTATACATATTAATTTTATTTTTAAACAACAAATATATAATTATAAAATTATAAAAAAAAAATATTAAATAAATTAGTGGGCTAAGCCCGCCCGCCCGCCCGAAAGCCCGGGGTCGGGTTGGGCTTCATAAATCTTGACCCGGTAAAGTACCGGGCGGGCTCGGGCGGGCCTCAAAATTAAGTTGGCCCGATAGACCCGGGACTGGGCCGGCCCGCCTGCCCATTTTGCCACCTCTAGTTCCTGGTTTTCAACGATTTCATCCAACTAGAAGTAATTTAATCCGCCGAAATTGTGTAAAGCATGAAATCGAAACATATTTGTGTGAAATTGAAGCATTAAATCTCTAATTGTTCGATACCCATTGTGTAACTCAGTGTTTTATGGTTCGAGATCATGAAATAGTGTTCATCTGGTGTTCGATTGTGCAAAAATCGTTGGATTCAATTAAATTGAACTCTTGATTTCTGAAATTTTAGAAAAATAAACATAGTTTTGTGCAAGAATCGCATTATACATGAATTTGTGCGAATTTGAAGCCTTGATTCTCTAATTGTTCATTACCCATTGTGTAAATCAATTTTTGTGGTTTGAAATCATGAATATTGTGAATATGGTGTTTTATTGTGCAAAAAGTTTGAGTTGTGAAGAGTAGTTTCTGTAAAATATTTTGTTCGAATTAATATGCATGAATTAGAGGTTATATATGCATGAAATGAATGTACTTTGAAGCAAGTGAGAAATTGTGTTTCATATTGTGTTCGAAGTAATATGCATGAATTTATGGAAAAATATGCATGAATTAGAGCTTATATATACATAGATCCATTTTATATATATTCTAGATTTTAAATAGAGAGTGGATTGCTAGAAAGAGTGGTTAAATGATTTCTATTCTTGATTTTAAATGAGAGAGAATCGATTTTTTTTTTATTGTTTTAAATTTGAGAAGTTAGTTAGACGGTAGCCATGCAATTTAAAACGGAAGGACGTGATTTACCAATCTCATTGAGTCACATATACTCTTCCTGTCACCCTCTTTCTTTATCCATTCAAATAAATTAATAACTCAAAACATGTGAAACTTCATATACGGGATACGCTTTTTTGTTTCCCAACTAATTTATGATGAGAATGACATCCAAAAATGGCAAAAACATGTCCCTGCATAAGAACGAGATTTGCACCGTGTACTTAGATTTTTTTACGGCATAAAAAAAGGGTGAAATTAATTAGTCTAAATGCCATAAGTAAGAGTTATACACTCTTGAGCTGAATGTGGAATTCAAGAATTGGGGGAGTAACAAAACAACCATGTGAGATGTTTCTCTCTCTCTCGACAGACAATGTTCCATTGCCTTTACAGCCGGCACCGAAATTTGATAAAAATACATTTCAGAAAACTATTTATTATTCAACAAAGTTGTCACACTACATTCAATATATCTATACAACCAAAAACAATTCTCAATTTAAAAAGGGTTTCAGTGTTGCAAAGAATCTCAACATCCCACTGCATATTTCTGATCATACAATGCCAAGATTTGGGGCTGCAGGTATGGCAATAGGGTCTAATGAATGCATGATAGTACTCTATAAGGTAATTTCTGATCTTATCTGCATCATAGCTTGGAGAATGTAGCAAGCGCGTCGAAATAATTAGGGAAGGTCTTACGGGTGCAGCCAGGGTCCTTGATTGCACATGCAGCAAGAGAGAATGCCATGGCCATTCTATGATCGTCGTATGTAATCTCTCCGGTGGAGTGATTACACAGTAGTCCGGCCCTTCCTCCACTGTTGCTCCCAACTGAGAATGTAGTTGTATAGACGAAAGAACGATGAAGAGGTCTAGAAAGAGAAGAGCATAGAAAAGCTACCAAACTTTCTAAGTTCAGTGCATATGGCAATCATCTTTTCAGTTTCTTTCACCCTCCAGCTAGCAACTGCAAACAAATGAGAGAAAGAGAGAGAGAACGAGGTCAAGTAGCATTAAACAAGGTAAATGTTGATTTTCTTACCAGGACATATTTGTTGATTAAACTAAACATGGTTCATAAAAATTGAAACTTTTGTTAGTTTTCAGACTTTCTAGCTAAAGATTAATGCAGCAGAATATGCAAGGTGGGACTGGGTTACGAATATCAGATGCCTACAAATGCTGTTAAGAGAAACCTATGTAGTTGGTCATTACTATTTAAAACCATGCAGTATGCGAACATAAAAACACAACTAGTGATCCTGCTGAGATGAATTTGTTTCAATAGACGCGGCATAATTCTCATGGTGCTCAAGTAGTAACCTTATACAAAATGCAGTAGGTCAATGCAGTAAACGAAAGCCTCTCCGAACTGTATAAGTACATACCTGCAAACTGCTTGTTCCACACCCTTCAACAGCAACAGTTCCACCTGTAATAGCTGCACCAGCCAAGAAGTAACTGGCACTTGAGGCATCACCTTCGACATAAGCTTTCTGGAAGCTGAATTAGTGGGGGGAACATACTTGTACTTCTGACCTCCTCGGATGAAGAATCTGTCCCAGCTGTCACTGTGCTCTACGGTTATGCCAAAGCGTTCCATCAATTTAATTGTCATCTCCACGTAAGGCACTGAAATTAGTTTGTCGATGATTTCGACTTCAACATCTCCCAGAGCAAGAGGTGCAGCCATGAGCAGGGCTGTCAAGTATTGACTGCTTACTGATCCAGAGAGTTTCACCTGCCAAAACGCAAGACAAAAACAGATAGAAGATAAAATAAGAGATTCACAGCAAAGGCAATGGCAAGATCAAGCTTTAGGAGAAATATATCAAACATACTGTTTTCAAGGCTGGCAATTGGCTGTTCAACATGCATACTTTTATTTGTATTCTTATGTTCTTTTATCTCTATGCCAAGAAAAAAAATAAAAGTTGATTCAGTTTGTCCAGGGGGATAAAAATTAATAGGATAGGAATCAAGTACGAGGCTTGCATATAACACAACTTAATGCAACATGGTAGCATGCAGCATGCCTTAATAACGCTAGAAATAAAAAGCCAGAATTCAAGACCGACCTTCCCGCCAGGAAGACCTCCTTTTCCAACAACACGAACAGGGGGACAATTAGTGCCCAGGACAAAATCAACATCAGCACCAAGCTGCTTAAGTCCAGTTACTAAATCACCAATGGGTCTCTCTCTCATGCGAGCACGAAGCTGAAAGCCATAAAAGACTATAAAATGGTAGTACAAAATAAAGAACGAGATCACATTAAGGATTACTAGTAGCTTACTATGCAAACAGACCAATCAAGATTATTTGATTGGATCTTGTGCCCCTTGGAGATAAAACATTTGTATAGTGAAAGAATTATGGTCAAATTATAGGTGAACCTTAATCTTGATTTGAATTACAAAGAGCTCTGGAGGATAACACATTAAAAGTGTGTATATTCTAAGGATATAATCACAAGAGTAATGGTATACCTTGCTTCCCCTCCAGCAGCAACAACTGCAGCAGTTAATGGGCGCATTGCTGTTCCTGCATTTCCTAAGAAAAGTTGAATTTCATCCTTAGCTTCTTTAGAAGCTGGAAATAGACCACCAGAGCCTCCCACAACTGCACGTTGATTAGCTTTGTCTTCTTCGACATGCAGCCCAAGAGTACTCAAGGCACCTAGCATATAATGAATATCATCACTGCTGAGTAAGTTGTCTACAACAGTGGTTCCCTAGAAAACAGGTAATGACTACTCAATGAACATCACAACGAAAAAGGCATACACCAAAGAACTACAGATCACTGTGCAGCATATTTTATTTAACAAAAACTAATTGCACCAAGTGACTGGCTCCCTCTGTCTTGCTATTACTGTCCTCTTTTCCTAATTAGGTTGTCCCGCGTTCACTTTCCTAAAATGACAAAAAATAATTACTCCCTCCGTCTCATAATTCTTGTCCACTTTCTTTTCGGCGACGGTATTTAAGGAGAGTTTTTAGTAGTTTGTAAAATCATGTAAAGTTGTGGGTCCCATAAAAAAATTGTGTTTAGTAATTTGCTAAAAGATGAAAGTGAACAAGAATTTTGGAAAAGTTTAAAATAGAATAGTGGACAAGAATTATGGGACGATGGAGTATTAAACTTAAAATCAAGTGAGTCTCTCCTTACTCACTACTCACCCCCTTATTATTATACTCTCTCAAAAAATCTTTCTCTCACACAATTCTATTCCACTCCGAACTCAGAAAATTATGATTTAATTTTTTGAAAACTTTAGATTACTTGTTTAATTACAACATAAAAAAAATAGAAAAAAAATCGATTATCTCAACTATGCTTTGCAAAAAACTGGATGAGTTCTCATTTGTTCTCACGAACGACTCCTCAAAAACTATGTCCACTTCTTAATACAATTAAGCTCATAAAATACACATTTAAGTAAAGTTTCTTAATCTCAGTCCCAAAAAGAAAGGGGACAGAGGATTATTTAAGAAGGGGGAAATAGAAGTACACACGAAAATTACCGGTGAAAAGAGCCTATATAGTCCTAAAGGTATTTCTGACATTATAAATATGAAGCTTTGAGGACATGGAAAGTTCAAATGTCATCATATCTAAAAGAACAAAAACATTATGTTATACTCCTTCCGTCACGCTATTATTATTCTCTTTGGTTTCAACACGGAGATTAAGAAATTTTGTTTAAGTGTGTATTTTATGAGTTTTAATTGTATTAAGAAATGAACACAATTTTCGAAGAGTTGTTGGTGGATGAAATGAGAATTTATCCAAATTTTTGTAGGGCATAGTTGAGGCAATCGTTTTTTTTTTCATAGTATTTAAGAAATAATCTTAAGTTTTCAAAAGTTAAAAATCATAAATTTACGAGTACGGAGTGAAACGAAAATTGTGTGAGAGATAGATTTTTGGAGAGAGAGGGTATGATAATGTGGGAATGAGTATTAAGTAGGAGAGACCCACTTTATTTTTTTGTTTAAGATTAGTTTTTATTATTTTAGGAAAGAGAAGAGTAATAGCTGGACAACCCGATTAGAAAAGTAGGGGGGGGGGGCAGAGGGAGTATTTTTTCTCATACTTTCCGCCCCATCTATAGATGCATGTCTTCTAAACCAGTAATTCTGAATCGAATTAGGAACAAGAGTCCAACCGTATTGGAAATGAAATCTCATACTGCTCAACAAATTAGTATGTGCAAAAAACCCGAAAATTTAATGCTCACAGTCACATGGAGGGAACTCCCACTATAAACCATGATCTCGGACAGGTATTAATATCACAAAACCATGTCACTTAAATATGAATTTGACATATTATCATGTCATATAGAAGAACTTTATTTTCAATAAGTGAAGCACATAACCAAATGGGGAGATGTCTTGGCAGCTCCATGGAAATAATTTGAACTAACCACTAGCTAGTATTTGATGCATTAACTCCTATAGTACACTGGAATAGGGTTTAGCCTTGTAACAAACTCGCTATGGGTAACAGAAGGTTGTGTAGAGGAGACATCAAGAATTGTTTTTATCCTAAGATAGTATGCTAAAGTTAGTGGATAATCACTGATAAATTACTATAACCAATTCTGTCTGCCTGCTAAATGCCTCTCTAGGTCATATTTATATTCAATCTTGGGAAATTTATCATATCACACTTGTCGCGTTTAGGACTTTAAGTTCTTTATCGGCTTCCAAAGAACAAAACCTCATCAACCCAGATCTAACTTTGCATGAAGTACTTCTCTTATGTACTGTGGAGAGAGAGAGAGAGAGAGAGAGAGAATATGCTGAAGGGTTTAGGCTTATTCTATGTGATCATATTCATGCTCCACCACAACATTGAAAACCTAACCTTCAACATCTAGAGGGGAAGTGTCCAAAAATAATGGTGATGTGAAGCCAAAAAGTGGGAGACAATGTGGATAGGCCAAGATAAGAGCTGAAACCACATATTTTCACCAACCACACAATACTTGATGCAATCCCCCTTACATTTCCGCCCTAAGTTTTTTTTTTTTTTTCCAGATTTGAGGATAGAACTACCCTTTTCATCAATTCTCAGTGGCTTAAATTCATACCTCAATCCTTAAACTAGCCAGGAACAATGTTTAGAATCGTTTTCACACCAGCAGAGTTGATAGGGTGGTTTGAATTCTTCTTCATAACAATGTGTTCCTTTCTTGTGGTGCCTTGAATTGGAAAGAACTGCATCAAGAACCTCTTTTTATCCATAAAAACATAATAAAGTTACAAAATCAAGAGGTTTTACATATTCAAGAGAGTTCTTGAGCCTAATATATCTCTTGATCACATTCAGACTACAAAAGCTGATACTCAATTTTAATGGAACACAAAAAGGAAGCAAAATAGATTTCGGTATTCTTTATTGGGAATTCTGAGCTCTGCTCTGCCGCTCCAAATCGAGCCCTTTTTACTTGCTGGCGCAAAACTTTGAGCAGCCACAAATTGAAAACCGACACGATGAGAGAAGAAGCCGAAGCTTAGAGTAATGCTTTAGCTGCAGCTATAACAGCTTCTGCAGTAATGCCGAACTCCTTGTATATTTTCCCAGCAGGTGCACTGGCCCCAAACCGATCCATCCCAATGGCCTTTCCATTAGCACCGACGATTCTCTCCCACCCGAATGTCGACCCAGCTTCAATGCTAACCCTAGCAGTTACAGCAGCAGGTAGAACACTTTCCTTGTACTCAGCAGATTGGTCATCAAAGAGCTCCCAAGAAACAAAGGAGACAACTCTCACTGCCTTGCCTTCCTTTCTGAGTTCATCAGCAGCCTTGGCTGCAATTTCCAACTCTGACCCAGTTCCAATCAGAATCACATCAGGCTTGTTGCCAGAAGAGTTGTCAGAAATGGTGTATCCTCCCTTCTCCACACCTTCAATGGAGGTTCCGGGAAGCTGGGGAAGCTTTTGTCGCGAAAGGGCAAGAACCGAGGGTCTCTTCCTGTTGAGAACAGCCACCTTGTAACACCCTGCTGTCTCTTTTCCATCTGCTGGACGGAGCATCATTATGTTGGGCATAGCTCGGAAACTTGCCAAATGCTCGATTGGCTGATGGGTAGGTCCATCTTCTCCGAGACCAATGGAGTCGTGGGTCATGACGTAGATGACTCCAGCTTCGGACAAGGCAGAGATTCTCATGGCTGCTCTCATGTAGTCGGTGAAGACGAAGAAAGTTGCACAGTACGGAATGAATCCGGGGCTGTGAAGGGCAATTCCATTACAGATTGCTCCCATACCGTGTTCACGGACACCAAACCTCACATTACGCTCTTCTGGTGTGTTCTTTTGGAAGTCTCCGAACAATTTGAGAAGGGTCATGTTGGATGAGGCAAGATCAGCACTGCCGCCAATCAGACCGGGGAGAACCTTTGCAAGAGCATTCAGATTTGTCTGAGATAAATTTCTTGTGGCGTCACCTGGGCTCTCTGGAGTATATGTCTGGAGCAAGCAGAGGATAAGTCATAAACATACTTGAGGAAGAGAAATTATTGGTAGAGAAGTTTGCATATGAGTAAAGAGCAGGGCTCGGCTACTATTCTTAAAGAGTAGCAAATGCATACAAGAATTATACTGATACATGATGTTTGAATGCTCATTCACATCTTCAACCATCTAAATTCCAAAAACGGCTTATAACAAGCTATCTACACAGCCATGCGCATATTGAAAATGCAACACTTGATCATCTCAAGAAATTGTAGCAGTTGAAAGAATGACTTACAGGAAGAGCCTTCTCCCAACCGGCTGGGAATTCACCGGTGATAATAGATTTCAGCTCAGCTGATTCTTCTGGGTACTTCTTCTCATATTCAGCAAACTTGGCGTTCCATTCGGCTTCAAAAGCAGCCCCACTAGCAGTATGTCGGCTCCAGTGACTGCCCAAATAATTTCAAAATGACAAGGTATTCAGCTGACAAGAAATTTACTAAGTCACAATCTGGCAAGCAAGTGAAGATATATTTACCTTTTAACGTCGTCTGGCACGTGGAATGGCTCATATGGCCACCCCAGGTTCGCTCTAGTGGCCTCAACTTCCTTGGCACCCAATGCACTTCCATGGACACTGTATGAGTTGGCTTTATTGGGAGAACCAAAACCGATGGTTGTGGTAACCTGCTCAGATAAAACAGAACACAATCAGCGTAAATAACTCTTTCTTGATCAAAAGATGCTATGATACATCCTTTAGAAATAAATTGTGATACACGGGATTTCTTGGAAGTAGTGTTCAATATCTTACTTTAATTAGAGTAGGCTTGTCTGTAACGGCCTTCGCTTCCTTGATGGCAGCACGGATTTCATCATAACCATTGTTACCATTCTTCACCCAGATTACATGCCAGCCAAGAGCCTCAAAACGAGTGTCAACACTCTCAGTGAATGCAATCTCTGTGTCCCCATCAATAGAGATGTGATTATCATCATAAAAGGCAATTAACTTTCCAAGTCCCCAGTGTCCAGCAAGGGAGCAAGCTTCATTAGAGATACCCTCCATTTGGCATCCATCACCGAGGATAACATATCTGCATTCAATCAGTCAAACTAATCAATAAGGAGTACCACCCGTGATTAAAAGATCACATGAACCAAGGAGAAGGATTAGTTATTTACGTGTAGTGATCAACTATCTCGCTATCTGGTTTGTTGTATCGTGCAGCCAAGTGCTTCTCTGCAAGTGCGAGTCCAACAGCATTGGCAATACCTTGACCAAGTGGGCCTACACAAAAGTGTGTTAAACAAACAACAACAAACGAGAGGAAATAGCATGGATTTGATTCTAACCAGTGGTGACTTCAACACCAGGTGTCTCAAAGTTTTCAGGATGACCAGGTGTCCTGCTTTCCCATTGACGGAAACTCTTCAAATCCTCTTCCTGGAAAATGCAACCCTCAGTTAATAACAATACACATGCTCGTCAAATATCAGGCATACAACCATTACATGTGCATAAATGACTTCAAATAACAACAAGCATTTTTCAAGAATAAATGAAGTGAATAAGTCAGTTAGCCTCAAGAGTCAAATCTTTAATTCACCTATGAAACAACTCGAAATTATACCAAATTATTCCGGACAGTTAGAAGTTAGATCCATAGTTCAAAAATATATATATCCAAACCCAATAACATTAAAAATCATACTAAAAAGAGCAGGAAAAAAAAAAAGAAAAAGATCAAGCATTTGGTGATCGAAACGAGTCGTAAGTGGACTGGTAATCTAATTAGAGGTACAAGGATTCGACCTTGACGGAATCGTATCCAGCGAGGTGAAGAAGCGCGTACTGCAGCATACAACCATGGCCGGCGGAGAGAACAAAGCGGTCACGGTTAAACCAGTAAGGATTCTTAGGGTTGTACTTCATCACTTCATCGTACAATATGTGCCCCATCGGAGCGCAACCCATCGGCAAACCAGGGTGGCCGGAATTAGCCTTCTCGACGGCATCGATGGCCAGGAAGCGGATGGTGTTGACGGACTTGTCGACAAGCTCGGTGTCGGTCTTCTCGAGTGTCTCCACGGCGGCGGAGGCGGATATGGCGTGGCGGGATACGGCGGGTGCGCGGCGGCGGGAGAGGGAGGAGACGCCGGAGAAGGAGGTGGATTTGAGACCGGAGAAGGAGGGGATGGAGAGAGCGGGGGCCGGGTGGGAGGAGCCATGGCGGGGGATGGTAGAGCGGGAGAGGATGGCTTGAGAGAGAGTGATGGAGGAAGAGGAAGCCATGGCTCTGAAGCTGCTTTGTGGTTGTCGAAATGAATGAGAGAGAATTGGAGAGGAGGATAAAAGGAGAAATATGAGGTGGGTGGGTGGGTGGGTGATGGGCCCACCTAAATCAATTATACTGACTAGTACTCCCTCCGTTCCACTCCATTAGTCCACTTTCTTTTCGGCACGGAGATTAAGAAAGTTGTTTGTTGTGTATAAAGTAATGGGGTCCACTAGAATATATAAGAGTGTTATTTTAAGTTAAAAAATAAAAGTGGACTAATGGAGTGGAACGGACCAAAAAGAAAACTGGACTAATGGAGTGGAACGAGGGAGTAATATTTATATAATGAAGTATCTAATTTATTATAATGCCATCTTGTATTCTATATTATCGATATGAAATGTGCATGGAGAAACATTCACCAGTTAGCATATCCCAGTTTCCAACAGACTGTAAGAAAATATTATTTTATGGAAAATAATTTAAATTAAGCGTGAAGGTTGGGGCACTTGTTTGGTGAAACTTTTGGGGAGAGAAATGGGTATATTTGGCTTATTGACTCCACTAGAGGTCATTACTTCGCCTCTCTAACAGAGAGAGATATGACGGGAGGGGAGGGGTAATTTTTTTAAATAGATCTACTTTTGCAAAAGGGTGATTGTTAAACGTATTTTTAAGTTCACAATACAATTTATGCAACTAGATCGTTTATTTTACGATCATAATGTTTTGCAAGTGCTACATATTATTTGTAAAAATATTGTAAAAAATAGATGTTTTATGTGTGGGACAAATATATAAAGATACTGCATGTGAAATATTACAAGATTTAGCTCCGTTAAATTTAATGTCCTCATTTCCATAATTGAGAGCGCATCATAAAAGAATGGTAGGTAGCCATTCTGATTTGTTTATTAATCTATCAGCAATTATTTTAATAGCGTACGATTTTCATCGGAGGTAGGTGCAACCTAACTTGAAAGGGCAGCAGCCATTTTGCATGCTCGTCTCCCTTTTGCTTTTTAATTAATGGCGGGTCAAAACAGTCATTTTCATTCAAAACTTAATAGGCCATCTTATCTGAATCTACAGTTGTGCTGAACAAAGAATAGGAAGTTAAAGGTGACATCTGAATAACAAATTAAGACTTTTTGAGACGTAAAGAATGGGTATTACCAGCAATGACAATGGATCAAATACTAGATGATGATCCATATCATATATTGGATGACTTTGGTGTTTGTTCACTAGTTTGCTTGCGCCTTGTTCCTATTGTGCTTTCCAAAGTTGATCCAGTAATCACAAGATAGCAAACAAAATTTAGGCTGATGAAACGAGGAACGGACGGCTGGGATTTAACATGACTTGAAGAGTAAGGATTGTGATAGACCGGCTTAACCTTATGAAACAAAGCCTAAACACCATAACAATCATATTTATGAGCCAATTCAGTAGTGATGGTTGAAGGATTTTGAATAACTGAAAGGCTACATCAGTTTAACTCTTTTACAGTTTGAAGCTGAATTTCGGATACCTCTGCCTGTCACAGCGTATGGAGCTGAAGCCGATGGTAAAGAGGGTGATTTGTCGATATATGCATATCTCTCGTTGCTGTTCCAGTACAATATGATCCGGTTTGTAGCAGCGTGTGCCCAACTGTCACCTATTGACCATGTTTTACAGGTTAGGAGAGTGTGTATCTTTTAGTTCAATCCTACTTCCTAAACCACGCGTATCTCACATGAGAGAAAACATACACGGCCAAGAAGATAAAGTAAGCAAAAGGGATATCATGTGAAGAATAACACAGAAAAAGATTTATGGATCATACCAAGAGCTAGAGTTAGTTGAAATGAACCTTCCATGTACTTGGTGGTTACTTGATTTAATAGAACAACCTGCAAATATTTTTGGCATGAACTAAGAATGAGGAAAATTGCTTGGCAGATAAGTAAAGAAGGAAGCAAAAAACAGATCTCCTTACTGCCAAATTGAAATTCTTTGCAAGTTTCATCAGTTTTAATGCCATTCCACTCAGTAGTCGAGTCCTAAGTGCCATATCCTCGAAATCTTGACGGAAGTGGAAAGTGATGCTGTCGATAACCACCACCTTAACCTGTGAAACAACACTCACAAGCTATAAGACCATGCACATCATGTTCAACCACCATTCAATTTCCTGTACCTACATCTTTATGCTCAGAGATGAACTTCTCCAAGTAATTGATCACAGCAATTTGCTCTGTGTAAGTGCATACGCGGAAGTAGAATATATTTTCAAGAAAGGACTTCGGCTGTATATCCACTCGACAGGGTTGAGAAGCCTTCCGCAGCAAGCTATTATATTCTAGCATGTCGTGAGCACACGCCTCTGCAATTTGCAAAACACGCTCCACCATAAAACTGCCTTCCGTATCTGGAAGCAAGACGGCACTAAAAGATGAACATTCAGGGGATGACAACAATATATTGAGAACAGTCAGCATATTCGGCACACACATACCAATATAAACTGCCTTCCCTCCAAGGCCACCATAACCAGCTGGGATTTGGGCATTTACTGCAAGTTGAATGCTGCATTTATCCATTACAAATCACGCAAAGAAAAAAGTAGGGATCCATAACCTGAACAAATAATCAAAGAAGCAGTAAATAGGTGTAATGCTTACCCAAGTTGGGTCTTACCAATGCCTGGCACTCCACCTATAAGTCAGGCACACAACCATGGTAAGAATACACATAAAAATGAGGGGAGAAATGTTGACTGACTGACCAATCTCAGTAACCTCTCTACAACGGATTCCTCCAGCAAGGATTTCATCCAAATCTGAGCAGGATGTGGAGATGCATGCAGAAAATTCCTCCTCATGAAGCATATCCCATGCCGTCTGTGCTCCTGGATAGAATGAATGTGGAAACTTATTTGATTCAAGTTTTCTTCAAAGGCATAAACTATAGTACAATAGCTAATTTCTTATAGCATAAGAAGGGGAAAACAGTTACAACATTCTATAGTTCAAAGCTCTTGATTGGAATATAATTATTTTCTTGAATAAGCTACGTACCAGGGTTCATGTCAATTCTGAACAAAAAGAGAAAACTGCTTCACCGTATTCCTTATAATTTCACGAAAGTTATATAGATGAACTGAAACTGGTCTTAAGCAATTATATCCACAGCTGATAATATGCAGAAAAAATAAAGAGATCAGCCCTTCAACTGGGTAGATCCATACAACGATTCTTCCACTCATTGGCGGAACTAGAGGGGGGTCGGGAGGGTCGACCGACCCCGGCCGACGGAACTTCGACTAAATAGGGTATAGGATTCGGATTGCTTATAGATAATTTTAGTAAAAAATATAATTAACTATTTGTTTGTAGTGCAGTTAGTTAATGATTTTATTTCTTTTAAGAAAGGTCTCATGTTCAAAACTCAATGCACTCATTTGATTTCTATTTTTAGACTTTTAAATTATTTATTTTCTAGTTTTTTTAGTTTTATTATAAGTATAATTAATTCAATATATATGCATAACTCTCTCACATGTTATAAATATTTATATCTCTCTTTTTTCTACTAGTTATATAAGTATCTTTCTCAGCGTAACAAATACAACAAATAATAGATATTATATCTTTGATATCGTGTTTGTGTTCGAACAAATTATATTTAGCAACTCTCTATTTTTTCTCTGCCTCCATCCACCTTTGTTCCTCTATTTCGACCCCCAAACTTCATAGCTCTAGTTCCGCCACTGCTTCCACTACCATTCCAAGGAAAGCTACAAAAATTCTCAATAGACAGAAAATACTATAGATGACCTAAAAATCTAAATCAAGCCAGCGCATTAACAACATTCCAGAATTCAACTCAGCCTCCAAAAATAACCTTCAACACAAAACGAACTGAAAAAAATAGTATTACCATTCACAATTGGACAACTTTCATTCTCAATCTTGTCCAACCCACTCCTTCCAGATGCAACTCTCAGAATCTCCACCGCCTCGTTTTCCGAAATCTTCAAATCTATTCAAGTATTCAACATACAAAATCCGTCAGAATCGGCAAGAGTTTAAAGTAAAAAAAATAAAAATAAAGGGAAGACTATACCTTGAGCTAAACGGGAAGGAGGGAGAGAGGAAAGGGAAGAGAGTGAAGTGTAGCCGGCCGATATCAACTTTCCCCTGTGCGATGCCGAAATTGGCAGACTCGTTACTTCCATTTTCAGTAAGAGTGCGTGTTGTGAGTCCTTTTTTCCTGCGAGGATGTCGGCTTCGATTTCGCGCGCTCCGAATTGCTCAAAAGTGAACTACGGCCTAAAATCCGATTTAACTATGAATTTTGATCACCTAGCTATTGGCCCAATTTTGATCACCTACTGCTATTGGCCCAAAATTGAGCCCAAACTTTCACAACGAAGATCCAGTCCAGCAAAATGCAGTAGCGTCGAGCTTCAGCTCTGACTGAACTAGGGTAAACGAATCTGACTCGAATATCACAGTATTCAATGCGTCTTTGATTCAATATTCGAATATTCGTATTCGATAGTAATTCAAATATCAAACTTGATTTGTATTTAATTCGATATTAATATTCGAATTATTCGGTTCAACTCGATTATTCATTTAGTTTTGTTTTTTTTATTTTTAATATAAGCTTGAAAAAATAGCAAAGAAAAAAGGGAAATTGTCAATAATGCCCACTCTCTATTCGAAATTGCAGTATCTGCCACTCTTAAATAAAAAATGCATCTCTACCCATGCGGACCATTTTCTCCCTATTCTGCCACATGCCTGTTGTCCTTACCTACTGCAATGGCGCGTCTGCTGGCTGGCGAAGGTGAGCTGGACGACAAAGGTTGCTCAAGCTGCTGGAGATGTGAAGGCGCGGTTGACTGCTTGGGAGGGCGGGACTGCTACAATGCAGATTCCCACGCCCTGCAGCAGTTGTTGTTGATGGGATTAAAAGCGATGTTGATGCGCTGTTGATGGGATTAAAAGCGCTGCAGGAGTTTTTAATTTTTTTTTGTTTCATGTATGAATTTAGGGTTTGTAAAAGCGTTGTAAATTTCGTTTGTAAATTAGGGTTTGTAATTCGTTTGTAAATTAGGGTTTGTAAATCTCGTAAAATGCAGAAAGAGAATGCAAATTAGGGTTTGTAATTCGTTTGTAAATTAGGGTTTGTAAATCTCGTAAAATGCAGAAAGAGAATTCAAATTAGGGTTTGAAATTTGTTTTTTTTTAATTAGGGTTCGTAATTCATTTTTAAATTTTTTTTTCATGTATAAATATGAAATTAGGGTTTGTAAATCTCGTAAAATGCGTTAGTCAATTGCAGAGAGAGAATGCACGAAAAATTAAAGGCGGTTGTTGACGGGAATTAGGGTTTGACGTAAATTATTTTATTTTAATTTTTTTTTGTTTCATGTAAGAATATGAAATTAGGGTTTGTAAATGTATAAAAATATTTTTGTAAATGTAAAAATATTAGTGTGTAAATATTTTGTGCTCCAATTAAAGGAAGGAAATAAATATAGGTTTTAATTTAGGAATAAAATATTGTTCTAGATAATATATTTCATACATTATTCATTCCCTCCTTAAAAGAAGGGATATGAACCGAAAAATTGGGATTTATTTTGAATTGTCACACCACTCCATCAAACATTTATTTACCTCACCAACATTTATTTTCTACCGTTTTTCCCTCACCAACGACTAACACCACTTTATTTTCTACCGTTTTTCACTCACCACTAACACCATAAACACCACTTCATACAACAGTTATATTTTCGCACTCTGCTACAGAAAAACAACGAAGGCGAATTCTTCTTTTGAATCTCTATCGACGCGAGTCTCTTCTCAAGCAGAAAGCGGTATCTTTTGAAGGTCCCCGACTCTATCTTGTGAAGATTTTGTGAAGATTTTTTGAAGCTTCATCGAAATGGATGAATATAATGCAAGCGAGCAGGTTAGTAGATGAGAATCCGATTTTTTGTAAATGAAAAGTAATGTTTTATCGTGTTAGTAATGATCGGTGGTCTTAGATAGGTGTATCTCAAACTTCTGTAGTTTATATTTAGGGTTTATAATTATTGTAGAGATGTTTATAAAATTAGGGTTTGTAATTATTGTATAGATGTTTATAAAATTAGGGTTTGTAATTATTTTAAATATTGCAAGTGGTATGAACAAAAGCGATTATAATTTCCGTGTTTTAGTCTTTAAAAGTTTTATATCCCCAAATAAAATATCTGTTATAGTATATATAATAATACAAAGATATACGGAATTTATATAGAGGACGAATTATGTTTTAAGATTAAGTGGTATATATATTATTAATATATTTGAGTAAAATATTTATAATAAGATACATATTAATATATAATATATTAATAAATTTTAATATTTTAATAAATATTAATATATTAATTTTAGTAGGGATTCATATTCTATAGTATATTTTACGTATTAATATTATAGTATTTATTTATATTAAATTATAGTGTGTTTAAAATTAAATTAGTATTAATGTATTTTAAAGTATTAATATATATTAATATATTATAATTCAATCGTGATATATATAATGTATAATATTAATATATTATAATTCAATCGTGATTCATATTATAGTATATTTTACGTATTAATATTATAATATTTATTTATATTATATTATTGTATGTTTTAAATTAAATTAGTATTTATGTATTTTAAAGTATTTAACATATTTTAACGTAATGTAAAATGTTAAAACGTATTTTGTATAGTAATAATAGATTAATATATATTAAAATATTATAATTCAATCGTGATATATATAATGTATTATTTTACAATTAATATTATTTGACTAAAATAAATTCCGTATTATATATATTAAAATATATTAATATATATATAAATATTTATATATATAATATTTAAATATAAAAAACATTTAAATATGTCACTACGGATTTTATAATACGCAGTTATTTTACAAATTTATAATACGGATATAATATATTTTAATGAAATATTAATATATTTTAATGAAATATTAATAGATATAATACGGATTTGATTTTACGCATTTTAATATATTTTAATGTATTAATTTGTTTATGTGTTCTAATTAGTCTGTCTCGTAGACAATTATATATCGACGTGAAATATATGTTTTAAACGGAGACATTGGAATTATTATGAATATACTGAATTTATTAAGATGTTGTATTTAGTATATGTCTCGTAGAACATTATTATTCGCTGTAAAATATGTGTTTCCGTGCATTACAGAGCTATACTACTAAATTATGGTGAACTAATTTTTTATTTTTCGTTCATGTAGAGTCAATGGTATTTTTTGAGGTACGTAGCCAGGTTGGCTAAACCTCAAATTATGATTCATTACAAGTGGGATGTGATCCCACTTATCCGCAACACATTAACGGCCGTCGGCGGTGACACCCTATATGTACAATTCTGTGAGACTAGCTCTTTCGGCCATTTCATGGAATGGGAGGGGAGTGTAAGTGCGAGCAAAGCTCTCCACCAGCTCATATGCCGTGAAATTTCCTTCGCCGACTTTGAATCCAACAACATTTTGTTTCAAATAACGGATCGTCGTTTGAAGTTCGATCCGCTGGAATTCGCTCTGGTCTCGGGGTTGAAGTTTGGGTTATCGACATTTGACCCAACAATGGAGCATGATGCTTCCACGGTTCGTGCAAGGGCTGTATTTTGTGGCAATCGGAGATTGAAAATATCCGAGTTGGAGGATATTTTCAGAGAACACGCGGTGAACGGCGCTTCGGCAGCCGACTACGTGAAAGTCGCAAATGTGTTGATGTTGCACCTACTTATCTTGGGTGTTCCGAGGCCGAGACTAATCGATGACTTCATTTGGGTGTTAGTGGACAACCTGAACGAATGGAAGGAATTCCCATGGGGAGCGTATGCATACCGAGCATTGCTTCACTACAAGCAATTCATCCCCAACACTCTTGCGGGATGTAAAGTGTCTTATGTATTTAGCGGGCCCATCTGGGCCTTATAAGCATGGGCTTACGATTGTATCCCCGAATTTGGGAGGGCTTGTGCGAACTTGGTGGACCGACATGCGCTTCCACGTCTGTTGAGGTGGAATTTCCCGAGAGTGAGAGGGACCTTCGCTGGCTTCTTCGACGATGAGGTAAAGAACTATGTTTGTTCACTCCAAACAAAAATATGGTAAAATATATTTATATTGTGAAGAACTATAATCTTCTAAATATTTGTATGTCATAAGAAACCATCTCCAATAATATATCTCTATTTAAATTATATAGTTTGCTGTTTATATTTTATTATATTCTGATTATGTAACATTGCGTGTTTTATACATAGTTGGAATGCGGAGCGATGGTGGAGGAGGAAGCAGAGCTCTTGACTGATTATTATGTGAGCACGCTGTCCGGCGAGGCACTTGGCGTGCCGTATAGAGTGCCGGTTGTTGTCCAGTTTGGATCTGAGCATGCCAGAGCGATGGGCATTCCTCTTCCACGCAGCCCTGCAGCACCCCACTCTCCGTCTGCATCCCCACCGGGCATGCAAAGACGATTCGGACAAAATCGGGCTCCGGCGACTTCGGAGGGGTCTAGCAGTCTTGATACTCAAGACATGACTCATCGAGAGAAAAAGTTTTGGAAGAAGATCAAAAAAATTTTCTCCAAAAATAAGTCGGAGCGGAAGTCAGCGGATGAGGGAGGACAGTCGTACCGCCTGGATAGTCATGTCGAGGAGGGTCGTCGACACTCAGTTTCACATAGTCGCGGCATCTCCGGTCGATATTCCGAGACTCGTGGCATCTCCGGTCAACATTTAATTTCTGGTACTCACGGAGCAACTCCACATGCATCATCTGGTCGGGTCGACCCAGTTGTTGATGTCGTGACTGACAGCTGTGACTCGTCTGTCGCATCCGAGGCAAGCATGAAGAAGTTTCATGATCTACCCGTGTCCACCCAACCGTTGCTGCTTCCATACCATGAACCCGCGCAGCCTTCTGCTTCTCCCAGTCCGGTGTCAGAGGTAGGCTATTACTAGTTTCATGAACAATATTTTAGTATATGATACTATTGTCTGTACCGAGAACTAACATGTATTTTATTGAGAATTATGTATTTTTTACGAAGATATATACTTATATTTAACGTAAAAATTACGTATATAGGAACCCGATGAAGATCACTCGCTATATGGTGATGATTTCTCCACATCATGGGCACTTATAGTGTCCCCGATACAAGTTGAACCGTTGAAAGTTGTGCCGGCAGAAGATGCCGGTATCAGTCGGAGAGTCGGAAAGGGAAAAGAGAAGGCCCCTATAGAAGAAGAGCTAAGTAGTCCACGTGGACGTGGAATGCGCACGAAAAGACCCTCTCGTGCAATTACGTCACCGTATGTTGCCCCGAAGAGGAATCTCGACCGTTACCTCGGCGATTGGTCTGTCCTTGGCTTCAAGGAATATCGGGCGTGGCGTCGCGCACACAATGAATTTGGTGACCACATCTACACAGCTAGGGGTGTTAAAAAATACCGAAAAATTGGTATACCGCCCATACCGTATCGAAAATATGTCGAAATACTAAAATTTTTGATATATCGAGATTTTCGGTACGGTATGATACCGTACCGAAGTTTTTTGGTACAGTAAAGGTATGGATTTTCCTATACCGCGGTATACCGTAGCATACCGTGGATACGGTACATACCGAAAGTAACGGTACATACCATATACCGATAGATACCGTTTGAAACCGAACTACCGGTATGTACCGATGTTACGACTACCGTGTACCAAATTATACCGATCACGGTATATACCGCATACCGAAATGATACCGAATGTCGATCTATACCGATCACGGTATATACCGCATACCCGAAACATACCGTATATATCTTGTAATATAGTATGTTTTAAATGCAAATTTAATATTTTAGAATTTAGATACATTAAAAAGTGGTACTTTACTTACATTAGTCATTACGAAAATCATAAAGAGTTCATAAAGTATTTCAAGATATTATTATAAAACTATGATATAATATATACTTTTGTATGAAATGATCAATTGAAATTACTTTTTAATTTTTGTATCGAAAACAGGACACAAAAAGTCTACTACGAAGGAGGAATTGAAAATATCATTAAGAACTTTGAAATATAATAATATAGATATATAATTAAAGAAAAAAGAAAATATGATATTTTCATGTTTTCCGAAAAATGAGTTCGTTTTTCAAAAGAAGAGATCTCTACTTCCATGTTTCATAAAGAGTTCATATTTTATTTCTTAAAGGTATAGTTATATTATGAAGTATTTCATGATATTATTATAAAACTATGATATAATATATACTTTTGTATGAAATGATCAATTGAAATTACTTTTTAATTTTTGTGTCGAAAACGGGACTCAAAAAGTCTACTACGAAGGAGGAATTGAAAATATCATGAAGAACTTTAAAATATAATAATATAGATATATAATTAAAGAAAAAAGAAAATTTGACCTCTTCATGTTTTCCGAAAAATGAGTTCGTTTTTCAAAACAAGAGATCTCTACTTCCATGTTTCATAAAGAGTTCATATTTTATTTTTTAAAGGTATAGTTATATTATAAAGTATTTCATGATATTATTATAAAACTATGATATAATATATACTTTTGTATGAAATTATCAATTGAAGTTACTTTTTAATTTTTGTGTCGAAAACGGGACACAAAATGTCTACTGCGAAGGAGGAATTGAAAATATCATGAAGAACTTTGAAATATAATAATATAGATATATAATTAAAGAAAAAAGAAAATATGACCTCTTCATGTTTTCCGAAAAATGAGTTCGTTTTTCAAAAGAAGAGATCTCTATTTCCATTTTTCATAAAGAGTTTATATTTTATTTTATAAATGTATAGTTATATTATAAAGTATTTTATGATATTATTATAAAACTATGATATAATATATACTTTTTATGAAATTATCAATTGAAATTACATTCTAATTTTTGTGTCGAAAACGGGATACAAAAAGTCTACTACAAAATAAATAATGGTGAGTATATTTAATATTATTATAAAACTATTATAAAGTATTTAATGATAATTTATGATATTATTGTCGAAAATGGTATAGTTATATTATAAAGTATTTTATGATATTATTATAAAACTATGATATAATATAATTTTTATGAAATTATCAATTGAAATTACTTTCTAATTTTTGTGTCGAAAACGGGATACAAAAAGTCTACTACGAAATAAATAATGGTGAGTATATTTAATAGTAGTATATTTAAAATAAATAAAGTAACAAAATATTTAACCCTCCCCCACTATTCCCTAATCCCTAATCCCGATCGCCCGCCCCCCACCCCACCAACGCCCTAGTCGCAACTCGCGCCCGTCGCCCGCCGGCCGCCGCCTGTCGCCCGCCGCCCGAGGAGCAGATGTGGTGGAATCTGTTCCTGATTTTTCGAGCAAGAGAGAGAGAGACCAAATTTGTGGATGAGTTGCTGTATTAGGTAAAACTCATGTGATTTCTCTTCGATTTTTTGATGGATGAGCAACATACCCCACTGTTCCTAATTTTGTGGACAGCCCCCTTCCCTTCTTGATTGGTTTTTTGGTTTATTGCAGATATTTACGGATGTAATTCCCTTATTTCTTGATGGATTTTTTTGTTTTCTGCATTTGTTCATCTTTATATTCTTATTTTTAAAAGGTTTTTTTGGTATACTTTATGCTTCGGTATACCGGTGTTCTTTCGGTATACCATTGCTTTCGGTGTACCTCACTGTATCGGTATACCGATATGCGGTAAGACATACCGCACGGCGGTATGACAACAATATGAATATTTGCTCATACCGCACTTACGACATACCGATCAACAGTATACCGCAATGACCGGTATGGTAACGGTATGCAATTTCTCATACCGCACGTTTTCGGCACGGTATGCGGTATGGGAAAATTTGGACGGTATGCCGTACCGTAACACCCCTATACACAGCCACGGGATATCATTTGTCGCACTCGTGGTTTGATATCCTCGAAGATGTTTCCAAGATGCTTGCACATGACATGATCGAATGCTATTTGGGTACGTTGAGGAGGCAATTGGCGAGAGGAGACGGTCTACTTCATGGTGTGCGGAGCGGCACAACTCTCATTCTTCCTGTACAGTTTTGTGTAAATAGGTAATATTTTATACAAAATTGTTTCTTAAAATGCTAACAATATGTATTGTAACAACGGGATGAACGTGGATGCATGGGAGCCTGCCGAGGCCCTACAACAAGCTGCGAGAGAATGGGCACCGGAGCTACAATACGTAAGTTATATCTTTGAATTTAATTAAAATTATTGCGATATATTAGTGTAATGCAGGGAACTAATGTTCTTTTACGCACTATTATAGCTCATCCTTGTTTGCTTTGTCACCGGAGCTCACTGGGTCACCGTGAGAATCCGTCTCCATACATGGAGTGTGGAGTTGTACGACTCGTTATGGGCGATTTTCGACGAATCATATCGACAGATGCGGAGAGAGCATACAACCGATTACACGGATGATGTACAGATTGTTCGATTACAACACGTACTTCGAACGGGTGTACGGGCAACCACGTCAAGAAGCTTGGCGTGATATGCACTTGGAGGTCTTCGAACGAGCACAATTCGTACAAAGAGACCAAAACAATTGCGGTGTATATGCCCTATTATCCGTGCATCGGTTAATCGATGGCCTGCCGAGGACAGAACTCGTTCAGAATGAGCTCGACATTTGGAGTATTCGACATATTATGGGGATGCGAATTTGGTTTATGTGCGTCGTGGTAGAACCGGTTGATGATTAGTTTGTTTTTTAAAAATTCTGACATTTATGATTATGTAAGACATTTGATATATCTATGCGGAGATATATGATATTTATATTTAGATATATTAATTTATTGTACTCAGTATATTTATCTATTACATTTGATATGATATTTCCGTATATGATATTGCAATTTGTCCATAAATAGAAGGTAACGAATATAGAGTACTATTAAAACAACTTTCTTTCAATTTAAACTGAAAGAGTATTATATATCCAACTTCCTCTAAATTTTTCTCAATTTAAACTGACGAAGATAGTTTTTCTCTCAATTTTATCAATTTAAACTGAGAGAATACTATAAATCCAACTTTATCTCAATCTTTCTCTCAATTTTTTCTCAATTTGCATAAAACAACGTAAAATAAATCCAACTTTCTCTAAATCTTGCATAAAACAACGTAAAACAATTTCTCTCAATTTCTCTCATTTTTTTCTCAATTTTTTGAATGTAGAGTACTATAAATCCAACTTTTTCTCAATTTTTCTCTAAATCTTTCTCTCAATTTTTCGAATGTAGAGTACTATAAAACCAGATCTCGCAAATTGCATAAAACAACGTAAAACAATTGCTCTCAATTTTTTGAATATAGAGTACTATAAATCGAACTTTCTCTCAATTTCAACTGACGAATATTTGTATAATAGTTTACGGGAATTTATACGTAAGATGCTGAGATCTATGACGTAATATACTTTAAAAATTAATTTCGAAACGTAAAAGAGCATAGTTCTCCATACAAATATTATATTTAATATTTAAATGCATAAACGATCGGAATATTATGTATATAGAGATATATAGACATTTTATAAAGAACTATTAATTTGTAGAACTTTAATTGTCATTATACAATATAAGAAACCAACATTCTTCGCATAAACGTCATATCTCGAGGATAGTTAAGCATCAAACTTATATAGAATCGTCGTGGTCACCGTAAATCATCGTCGTGGTCGCCGTAAGAATCGTGATCGCCGTGGGTAGCAGCTTATAAGAATCGTCGTGGTCGCCGTAAATCATCGCGATGGCCATGTTCCGACCACGAAGGGCCTTGTAGTACTTAACTTCGATACCGAATCTACGACGCAACTTCTCAATGATGTCGCGAGGCCTTATCATGGACCCCTCTCTCCGCATTTGTCGGCTGAAATATACACCAATAGTCTTCGTACTCACAGTTCTTGGCACCAGTCGTTCGAAGTCGAACTCACATGTGTGCTTCGTGTCCACCTTATATATTTCTCAAACATTTGCATCCTTTTTTGCACGCAACATAAATGGACACGAGTTCCCGTGCAAACACCCGAACCACGTATATTTCCTATCAGATTTTAACACCATAAAAGACCGCCGATGCTCTAAGTGCCACACTCCGACGGCACCCGTAAGCTCGTCTCTACTCCAGAAGATCGAATCCACCTTGAGAACGCCGTCGTTAACCACATCCAAATCAGGACATCCAATGATGCCGGTTTGGGCGATAGGGAAGAACGGAACTAGCCAGTTTGCTATATCCGGAATCGAGTCGCCATCTTCCTCCTCCAACGACGAAAAGGTGATGGGTAGGTTACTCGGTTGTTCGAGTAATGTCATTAACCGATTGTAACCACCCTCGTTTCGCATCCACGTTGGAAACTCCAACATGGTACCGTATATGCTTTGATGTTCGCCGTGCTCGTCTTCATCAGACTCCTCTTCGGCAGTGTAATCCGAATCATCCGAATCCGTCGAATCTTCATTATGTGCTTCTTGTTCTTCTTCCTCCTCCGCTTCCGCCTCCTCCTCCTTGTTTTCCTCCTCCTCTTGCTCCACCTCCTCGTATTCCTCCTCCTCCCGTCCGGCACCGAAGAACTTATGTCTGTCGAAATCCTTAATGGATTGCTCAACTAGGTCCCGATCATCAGAATAAGGGACATGTAATCGGGTATGCCACATACTTGTTCCGGCCCGATCACTCGGACTCGTCGTCATAACACAGACAGTGGGATCTGCCTCGAAGCCAATAAGTCGATTTAAATCTTCATCCCTCGTCATTAGTGACTTCACGAGCCGACCGGCGCGATTTCTCTCGAGGGAATACAATAGATACAGGGTACGCATCGAATTAGTTTGCGTGATTGAATCAATGGTTGCTCTTAGAGATGACAACGAAAGTAGGCTGCAAGTTGAGGGCATTAATCTCGTCAGCCACGCATGCAAGTTGTTCATCCCCCAGCTATTTATATTCGGAACCCTCGAATATGCCTCTATACTTGACTGTTATTCGTGTCCATTCTTCCATCTAACCATATTGTAAAATATATAGGATCTTAGTTCTCAGCAAAATACTGTATATCTCCGTAATAATATACATGTACATGAAATACGAAGAACTATAATACATTGTTACGCTGTAAATAACATAATCCACTAAATAAAAGTTTTCATGGCTAAATATGTTTACAACCTCAGTATAAACGTCGTATCATGAAATTATACAAAATCAATGTAGCAAACAGAGAACTATATCACATTTTACATAGTACTTTCCATCTTACATGATTAAATGCAATATTAATCATATTTACAATGTCACGTTTTAAATATATATGCAGTGTAACCCTATTTACAATGTAACACTATTTAAATTCATAGATTTATATATATATAAAATTACATAGAAAATGCGGAAAAAATTATATACAACATACCTAGTGCGAATATGATGAAAATGTAGATAAAGATCCAACTTTGTGCAAAATACGAACACTATTTTTTTTTTCTCTCTCTAAATCTTTTTCTCTCTGAAATGAAAATGTATGAATATATGCATGAGTACCTCTTTATATATAATTGGGTTCAAATATTATTTCAATTAATTAAATAATGTAGAAAAAAAATTAAAAACTGTTCCATTTTGTCGCTGCATGCATGCTATATACTGTTAATTTTGTCGCTGCATGCATGCTGTATACAATCAGTTTTTATCGCTGCATGCATGCTGTTGAAAACTTATATATCAATTACTGCACATTATTTTATTAATTAAATAATCTAGAAAAATAAAATTTAATACAACTGTCGAATTTGACTCCCAGCTAGCTGCATGCATGCGTGGCTGACGAGATTAATGCCCTCAACTGTACCACCTGACTTCATTGCATTAATCAAAGTTTGACTCCTTTAACTTTTCCAGAATTCAATACCGTACCACATGACTTGAGGTGAGGATTTGACTTAGGAGGCTGACGAGATGGTTGATGTGGGGACAGCATAGGGCTGACATGTGCAACCTATGGAGTAGACTAGCTTTTTGAGGGCAAAAAAGAAACAATGGACATTAGTGCATTTTTTGTAAAAATTTCATTGCATTTTCGAAATTAGAAATGGGTATTTCTTCACATCACCCAAGAAAAAAAGCAAAAAAATTGACTGGACGCTAGCCCCCAACTCCAGCGCCGCAGCCGCCCAACTCGCCCAACTCGACGCCACCTGCGCCCAACTCGATGTCACCTCCGCCTCATCTAAAATCCTAAATGCTCACTGAAGTCCTAACCCTACTATGTCGCACTGTTCATGCCGGAAAACGGCGCCGCTTCATGTCACTACTCGAAATCGTCTGCGTCGCTGCTGTTATGCGCTAGCTTCCACGACCCTCTCGCACCCGTTGACACATACTATGTTCGAACCGATTGTCAGTATTTAATATTTGAACAAAAAGAGAGATTCCACGAATAATTCGACTGATGCTATGGCGGCAAGTGTTCCTCTGGAGAAGGGAAAAAGATGTTTTGAAAAAAGATTGAAAGATACGTTCTTGCAAAGGTTGGGGATGAATCAAATGGTAGGATAATGGGGTGCCTATTACCGTCCATTTCATAGATTATTTCAAGGATTAAAGGCTAGGATTGATTCTAGTTGGAGCTTTGAAGTTTGCAAAAATCTTCGTTTGAATTAATGTTATATTTCTATATTTTTATATATAAAGAAAACTATGAACCACTAAATAATAGTACTCCCTCCGTCCCACTCATGTTGATGCGTTTCTTTTCGGCACGCGAAAGTATGATAGAGGGATAAAGTAAGAGAGAGAAGATAAATGAGGGATAAAGTAAGAGAGAATGTTGACGCGTTTCTTTTCGGCACGAGAATTAAGAAAGTGGATTATAAAGTATGAGAAAATGAGTTTGTAAGAGAGTAAATGATAAAGTATGAGAGATAAATGATAAAGTAAGATAAATAAATAAAAAAAGTAAAAAATAATTTAATAATATTTTTTAAAGTTATTTCCTTTTAAGGAAACGTGTCAAGATGAGTGAGACGTCCCGAAAAGGAAAACATGTCAAGATTGGGACGAAGAGAGTAATATATTATATTATATGGAGAAGGTTCCATGTAATTATGGGCTATACTGAGAAGTAGGAACAAGTAAAGGTAAAAATAAACTTTTGGCAACAAAAACAATTCAAATTGGGGGAGGTTCATTCTTTTCATTTCCACTCTTCCTTCATACACCCAGCGACACTAACGACGAGAAGAATGTCATGACCCGGTCGGAGGGCGGAAGAGAATCGGGTAATCCGGTAGACAAAAGGGGAATCGGATAGCTTTAAAGATTGTCAAATGGACTCGGGTGATATTTGGAGTGTTTATGTTTATCATATATAGGCTATAAGTTGTTATTTCCTTCAAAAAAGTGTTTAACGTTTTATGAGTTGTAACTTGTAATACTTGTTTAAATAGGGGTGGAAATGAATGAGAAAGGCAACAAAGAAATTATCAAAACTCTCTCTATCAAACTCTTTCTCTCTGAACTCAATCTCTCGGCTCTCTACTCTCTTTCAACTCTCTCTCTCTCAATCTCTGGAACTTCTTCTCTCCCACTCAATCTCTCTCAACTATCGATCTCTTCTCACTCTCAAATCGTCTCTCTCACTCATGAATATCTCTCAACTTTCTATCTCTCGCTCTCAATTTACTTCTCAGATCTGAATTCCAGATCTGACTGGTTCATATCCGATCAAATACAACTGTTATACAATTGTTTCCCAAGCTAATAGACCTCCGGTCTATTACAGTGGTATCAGAGCCACCGATCTGGCGGATCTGCGTGAGAGAAGAACCGCGATGGACACGGTGTTTTCGGAGAATCTAGTGAAGGCGATCGAACAAGGGATGGCAGCGGCGTTCGAGCGATCCACTGCGCTATGTGTCAACGAGATGCATAGAATGTTCGATAGATGCACTCGTAGATGGGAGGCTCGGCGCGGCGAGGAGGATCGTAATTCGGGGATGGTCCAATCGAAGTCGGTTAGGAATTATACTTCGCGCGTGGATGAGGTAATTGCTCCTCGTGGTGGATTTTGTGGTTGCCGAAGGGGTGGTTTCGGCAATGGAGGAGCAGATTCCGATCTGGGAGCATTTGATACAATTACAGTTTCGATTCACAAACACCTTCCAAATTACACTTCCGTTACATCAAATAGGCCGTTGTCTATTTCAGTGGTATCCGATGAGGTAGGTGGTGCTGAGTTTGGAATTGGTGTAGGGAAGATGACGGGTAAATTGGAGAGTGTTGGGCATGTGGAGATGGAAGTCGGTATCGGCGGCGAAGCAGTTGATTTCGTCGGTGTTGGGGGAGTTGTTTCGGAAGAGAAGGAGGCTGCGTCCTTGGGTAACAACAAGAAGGACGAATTTGGGGGTAACGTTTTGGCAGAAGAGGAATATGAGGATGATGATAGAAACGTGAGGCTGCAGGTTTTGACAAAAGAGATTAGCAGATCAAATACGAGATTCCACGGGAAAGCTATGGATTCTGATGAACTCAAGGATGATGACACTGTTGTTGTGCTTTATTCGCATGTGGCCGTTGGCACTCCAGTTGCGATAAGTAGTAGAGATATCGACAAGGTGAAGCAATATGATTTTGAGGATTTGAGAAAGACCCCAAATAGATTCTATGCAGAGTCTGATAAAAAGGTAGATAATGGATATAGCTTTGTGAAAACACCATCCCCTGCTCTTGGGGTTGATGATCCACTCTTCATAACATGGGGTGAAATTGAGGGGACTCCCCTGAGGTTGGAGGCAGAGGATACTCCAATCGACTTTGGGGAAAGTGGAAACGGACCACAGTTTAAAATTCCGATGCCACATGCAAGGAAGATCAGGCAGAGGTCTCAAATATTTCAGAAGCCACCACTGCATTCACCGGTTAGAGGAGGAAGTGCAAGTTCGAGTGCACGGACACTTTCACCCGCTGCCCAGAAGTTTATGGGGAATGCAATCGTCAAGTCTTCCCATGCTATTGATGAATCTCTCAGAGCAAGTGTTCTTAGAGTGATGTTGGAGCAGAGGAGTTTACCCTCTTTGGATATGTTGCAGATGGTGTTCCTTCACTTGGTGAAGGCAAGTACTGGAACATATCTGGCATGCCATATTTTGGAAGAGATTTGTTGTTGTTTGATAATTCAAGTGGAGTTGAGGAGGCCTAATATTATGATTTTCAATTTTGTTCTTGCTGCTTGTGTGAGGTTTGGACCGTCTCTAAAGGGGCAACAGATTATGGAGCTGATGGCAGTAGTAGGAGTAGCAGCAAATGTTCATACGGTGGTGATTGTTGCTCGTATACATGAAATGAATGCTGCACAAGAGGAGAGTATCTACACAACTCAAGGCCAAGTAGCAGTCTTATCGTCGTCAAAGATCCGAGTCTTGGGGACAAGACTCTCAAAAGGGGGGATTATTGTCATGACCCCGTCGGAGGACGGAAGAGAATCGGGTAATTCGGTAGACAAAAGGGGAATCGGATAACTTTAAAGATCGTCAAATGGACTCGAGTGATATTTGGAGTGTTTATGTTTATCATATATAGGCTATAACTTGTTATTTCCTTTAAAAAAGTGTTTAACGTTTTATGAGTTGTAACTTGTAATACTTGTTTAAATAGGGGTGGAAATGAATGAGAAAGGCGACAAAGAAATTATCGAAACTCTCTCTATCAAACTCTTTCTCTCTGAACTCAATCTCTCGGCTCTCTGCTCTCTTTCAACTCTCTCTCTCAATCTCTGGAACTTCTTCTCTCCCACTCAATCTCTCTCAACTATCGATCTCTTCTCACTCTCAAATCGTCTCTCTCACTCATGAATATCTCTCAACTTTCTATCTCTCGCTCTCAATTTACTTCTCAGATCTGAATTCCAGATCTGGCTGGTTCATATCCGATCAAATACAACTGTTATACAATTGTTTTCTAAGCTAATAGACCTCCGGTCTATTGCAAAGAACCACCCACTTCCTCCATACCCTAGCAAGAGAAACGGCGGAACAATCTTCCCTCTTCCTTGATCTACCTTATTGGACGAGTTTCTCGGACGGGAGGCGAGTTTCACCGGACGGCTAGAGAAATAGCGACGAGTTTCTCGGACGTGCTTGTTGATGAAGGCGCCGACAGTGGACATGCTTGTCGACGGTAGAGCGGCGGTGCACCCTAGGGTCGGCGTCGGCAGGAGTTTGATTTGGGGCGGTGAAGTTTGAGGCGCGGGTTCTTTTTCAACTTGTCTCTTAATTCAAATCCCTAATTGATGTAGATTTTGTTGTTCTTACACTATTTTGGTCAAAATCTAAAACCCTAATTGAGAAGTAATTTGTTCTTGCTACACTATTTTCCCCAAATTGAATTGCATTTTCATCTTGTTTTCTGATTTTGTTATTGCTGCTGATTGTTGTTGATAATACACTTATTAAAAT
The DNA here is from genome assembly GCA_028984105.1 of Lavandula angustifolia. Lineage (NCBI taxonomy): Eukaryota > Viridiplantae > Streptophyta > Magnoliopsida > Lamiales > Lamiaceae > Lavandula > Lavandula angustifolia. The sequence goes on from CM054822.1 coordinate 16,793,658, forward strand.
AAATTATTGTTGATAATAGACTTATTAAAACCGTAATTAGTCTTGTTTTCTAATTTTCTGATATTTTGTGTTTATAATACAGTCATTAAAATAGATTATTGTTGATTATGTATTGAGATTGAGATGTAAAAGGAATGGTTATATTTGGTGTAGGTGCACATTATGTTTGTAGTTGATTAGGTATTGATAATACAATTCTTGGTTCTTTGATAATACACGGTGTAGATGTAAGATGATACACTTTGTAGATCGTTGGCTAGACAGTTTTTTGTGTCGTTTATTAGAATATACATGAACTAAGATATTATATTAGATATATTGTAATTTCGTATTTGTATTTGAGTACTTATCGAATCAAATCAAATACTCCATCCGTCCCACTTGACTTGTCTTGTTTTCCTTTTCGGGCTGTTCCACCTGACTTGTCCTGTTTCCAAAAAAGAAAAATAATTACTACACAACCTACCACTTTTTCTTTGTGGGTTCTACCTCTTTACACACAATCACCCATCGTGCCGAAAAGAAACAAGACAAGTCGGACGGGACGGAGGGAGTATCTATTTTCGAATTCGAATATCAAAATCTTCAATACTAATACCAAAACTCGAATACGAATACTGAATCGGACCAAAAGTATTTGATTCGTTTACATCCCTAGATTGGACCTCGTATGCATGATTAATCTAATATAGCTTACCACCTTTGATGTACGAACACTTGAAAACCATCAACGTATCGTGTCGGATGCGTATCAGACATTCGACACAACACTCCAATTGCTATGTTCAATACATTATATACACATAACATCTAATTCTAATAAAAGTATAGTACAAAATTAGTTTATTTTACAATTGATTTTAAATTCTTTAAAAAATTAACATTCGTGTTGTATCCTAAATTTTCTAAAAAATATCGTATCCCGTGTCGAATCGTATCACGTGTCCCATATCCATACAACCTTACTCACGACTTTCAGCTACTATATAAAACGCGCAATAACTGTTGTAGATTTCCCACGTTAAAAATGAAAAGTCAAGACTTCGGCTTGAGCAGTTTAAAATCGCAAGCCGCAGTTAAAAACACGTAATGAATGGAAGTTGCTCCAAATGGAAGCATTTCTTGATCATCCAAATCCCAGAAAATATACTATTTTGAGAAACAAGATTGTTACTAATCTAGGATGGCTGCTGAAGAGAATCTTGAATAATAGAGGTAAGAGAGGGATGAATCCGAGCTTTTCTCATCGATCGCGCTTCGCTTCTTCCTTCTTCAAACTCCTCGCCCAAAGGCCACCGTGGTCGAAGATCAAGCTGATATACATACACACACAACACATATACATACACAACCATATCAGATTTTAGTTCTAACTATAATTGAAACAAACGATACGAACCACGACATCCTCTGGTTCGCACGCGTTTGGCGGTGGATCGTATCTTCCCACGCGGAAATTTTCAATCCCAGTCCAAGCAATCATCACTCCTGCCAATGTAACTTAGGGCTTTTGTGATCCGACAATGATGCAGAAAATCTAATGCATGTGGGAGGGAACAGTTGCCTTACCGTTGTCGGTGCAGAGGCTGGGAGGAGGGCAGACGAGTTGCAAGCCTTTCTTCTCAACCATCTTGTTGAGCCGAGACCTCACGTACTGATTCGATGCAACGCCTCCCGAAACTACCTGCATGAGAAACGATAAAGCACACCTGTTGTGGACCTGATTATACAGGAGATGAGAAGTAAGCAGCCATTCACATACCAAATACTTCATGTGAGGCTCCATCTTCAATGCCCAATCGATTGCTCGATCGCACTTGTCTTCTAGATGCAATACTGCAACTCGCTGCAATCACGAAAGCATAAATCGCATTACCAATACACGAAATTTAACAAGACAACTCGTTAAGTAGATTACCTGAAAGGAAGCTGCAATATCGGCCCGAGCCCTTCTCTCCTCATGAGTAGCTGAAGCAACAGGTATAGCAGCATCACTGCACACCATAAAAAGAAGTTACAAATTTGAGGAGCCAACGACATAGATAAAATTTCGGATAAATTACATATTCTTGGATTCAATTGCCAGCCCGACTTGAGTCTTCAGACCTGCATACGAGAAGTTGCAGTCTTTATGCTGTTTCATGGGTACCTGTGCTGTGGAAAATCGAAAACATTAATCTTGCATCCAGAAAGTTCAAGGTCAAAATGGAAAAGTTCGATTGAGGTATGGAGGCTAGCTAGCCTTGAATCTGATAGAATTTTCATCACCCTCTCGAGCCAGCTCCTCTACAGCCGGGCCACCGCTCTTACTCAAGTCAAGACCAAGCCATTTTGCTGTCTTGTCATATGCCTCCCCAATTGCATCATCTATCGAGGTTCCGAGTTGTATATAATGGCCAAGATCACGAGCAAGAACAATAATATTATGGCCGCCTAAGTGAAAACACAAAGCGTGAAGGTGAAACAACACTTGCAAAAGAGAATTACTTTCTTAACAATGTTGATAGCTTCTCATGCAATGCCCAGAAAAGCCCAGAGCATTATAACGGATGCATGCTCTTACTTGAGATGATACATGCTAAAAAAATTGTGCAAAATTGAAACGGAAAAAACACAAATCGTAGTTAAAATCATACCTGAGATGAGCAAGGCCATGAAAGGGAACTGTAACTCTCTTTCCACTAACCTACATAGAAACAAAATGTTATTTCAAATGGTAGTAAGTCATATCTTGTAGATTTCTCTCTAGATTCTCTTTCCAAATTAGGATGAACTAGAATGTTTCATTAAACCCAAATAGAGATATAACATATGGTTGTCCTTTTAACTTAAAAAACTCATACATTGAAGAACAAAGGGAAACAATGAATTGTGACACTAGAAACAGTTCATATTGATAAAAATGTTTATATTTCTGCATTTCGTTAAAAAGGCCAAGCATCATTACCTTGCTACGAGGGCATGGGCTTCCATGTGATGGACACCAACAATAGGTAGAGCATATGCACCAGCAAGTTTACGAGCTTTCCTCACACCAACTGTGCAAAAATAAAAACTGTAAGGAATTTTTTTTTTCCTGGACAATGCCCTCATAATTCAAAATGGTAGTATGACCAAAAGCAACTGCTGCTGCAACATCCGATTTTTCTGTCTATTCAATAACTTTGCAAGAATCTGGCAGTGCAAGATAAGTAAGACCAAGACTAAAATTGGAACATAAAATTGCATATGGAAATATGACGTTTCTTTTCAGCAACTAAACTGCTCCAGGAATAAGACTAGAGAGAAGGAAAGCACAAGGAATAAAGAGGCAGAAGTAACAGCAAGGTCAGAGAATTACCACGCAGACAAAGGCTTAAACCAGGACCAATCGTAACGGCAACTGCGGAAAGATCTTCCTCAGTTAGTTTTGCTTCATCAAGAGCCTCTTGCACTACCTGCACAAAAGGAGCACCTCATATGTTAGAGGATGACGTATGCATATAATACAGAAGCATATTATAGATCCGATACACTTATAACTTTTTAGTAGAGCTAAGCTGGATTAAGTTATAATGTTTGGTTTAGCCATTGGACATGAAGAGGTCATCCTAGACAAATTTACTATTAAGTAAAATGCAAGATCTTCCAACAATGTAGAAACTCTCATTGTGAAACATAGTATCATAAGAAGTAAGTAGAACAGCCATGCCAAGATAACTTGTTGGTACCTGATCAATCACCAGTGCATGTGCTTCTTCAGCCATCTTAGGAGCAACACCTCCATAACGAACAAGCAGATCTGCCTTGACCGAGTGAGGATAAAATAAGGAAAAGTCATTACTGTAAATGGGTCTTGTGCATCATTCATGAGTTTAGTATAAAAGAAGAGGAAAAAATGGCAATTACTTGATGATTAAGTAAAAAGATAAAGTGTGCATGTACAACAAGTGTATCAGGCAATCGAGATTAGAGTTCATTTAACAGCAATACACCCTTATACTGATGTTCTAATAACCTAGGACACTAGAAACTGAGGCATGGGGTCGGCATTTCGGCCCATAGCAATAGGAAATATGAATTAGTTTAGCATATAGCAATCCTGCAACATACAAAAAGGTAACCATACAAGTTGGAGTAAAGATAAATTGTTAGCCTTCTCCTCTAATTAGGAGAGAGGTCCCAGTCTGTATCTCTCTACCAAACCTAAACATCAATGTTGTCCCTTTCGGGTGAAGAGAATAAGATTATTTCACGGTAGACTGCTAAAGGACTCGTGAAAAAGAATTCCTCAAACCTGTTCAGCAGCTGATTGGCCCAGGCATATCAAACTATATCAATAATAGGAATCAGCTAAGATTGCAAGAAAAAAGTACCGTGAAATAGAGAATCTTGACAGCTAGTAAACACGAATTAAGCCAGCTATAAAATCCTGTTAGGCCATCCTAACATAGATTTAAGTTTAACCTTCTTTTACTCGGGATTAAATAGGCCTACTCAGTTCCATCTCTGCGGGTCAGTTTATTACCAGTTGTAAAAGGATTTAGATCACTCTCTGAGGTGTTTAAGGCAGTTGATCTAGCCCTGCTGTTTGTGAGGATAACATTGTGCATAAAGGGAAAGACAAATCTTACTCGTTCCATAATATTTCAATCTACCTTTAAATTCTTGTAAGACCACTAAGGTAGCTAAATTACCTTCACTTAGTTAGCAGCATTTTAAATCTGCCAGTTCAGTGGCATGCAAGACTATTCCAACCAAATGATTCACAAGAGTACTTGTTTGAGGACCTCAGATTATTAACAATTAATTTAGCTTTTTTTAAACCATTTTCTGCTTTTGAATGAAAAGAACTTTGGTAGAATAAGACTATTTAGGCTACTACTTTCATGGTATATTTCCTTTTAACAAGCATCTATCTCCATTGAATTTATTAAGATAGCCTACTTGTCTTTGAGCATGAGACTATAGAACCTAACCTACGAATGCGGCAGTGGGAATCTCTCCTATTACCCCCAAGGATGTTATTGATTCTTTTATACACAAAGGTGAATCTTAAACTATGTATCCTTAGACTGAATAGTATTATGAGTCCACTCCAACTTTCCGGATTTAAAATTGCAGACTTACAGGATCCCTACAACACTATATTAATAGCACGATGCCCTCACTGAGAAATGATGCCATGATCTGATAATTAACTCAATACAACATAACACTTTAGCTAATCCTAACTTTCTGGTTACCATTCAAATCCCGCATCAACTTCTTTTTCTATCAAGAAAGACCAAACTTGGAGCGATGACATGAGTTCATTATTATGATTATGTTGGACTAGAGGGGTAGTAAAAAACATGTTACATCAGTTAAGAGATAAGCTGAACTAGGAAGCTCTTAAGGGCATCCACGGCATCGACCAGACATGACATGAATATGCTCATTACATATGCCACTTCTAAACAAGCTGCGTACTTGAATACCATCCGGATATTCAAGCTCCAAAAATATGAGTTGAAAGAAAATCAACAATATTTGGATATGCCTAATAAAGAAACCCAAACATGAAGGCTAGGTGCTAGTAATCATAGCCATCAACTCATCATACTATGCTAAAATATATGCAATAAAAGTACAAAGAACTCACGCCAGCAGCCACCAAAAAAAAAAGAAAGGAGTATCATAGTTTCCACAATCAACGATTACACACCCCACCCCACCCCACCCCACCCCACCCCACCCCACCCCCTAGAAAAACATCCAACAACCCACACAAAGGAAGAAAATAATTAGATTAAAGACAGCATGCTAGAAATCTTTTCACACGCGAACAAATTCATACATACCTGAGAAGACACAACTTGGCTAAGAATTTCGCCATTGCTCCGAACCTACCATCACGCCAAAATTATAAAAGTACAGATTTTTATTATTTCATTAAAAAAAAAAACAAGACCCACAACAAAATAATCGCACAATGTTCTAATTCTACACGCACACACCCAAAAAGAAAATGAGTAAAACTTACTACTGCAGCAGCAGTGTCGTCACAGCTAGTCTCAATTCCAAGAACAACCAACTCTTCATCTTGGACTAGCGCTCCTATGGCTTGCGCTTTCGGGCAAGACGAAACAAAATCAGTTTTGTGACGGATAAAAGGCGCTACGGGTCTGCTCAATTTGGTGTGAAGTTGCAATCTTTGGAGAGTTTTGATGGAACAGTGCATTGATGGCTTGCCAAGAAGGGCAAGGCGGGAAACTGTGGAAGAAAAATTGGATATTAAGGACGCCATATGAGATACAGAGATTGTCTGAGCGAGAGCCAAGCGATTTTCTTTTGGATTCGCCAGATGTAAATTCAGTATATTTGAGTGAAGGATAGGGGTGAAAGTACAATATTCTTATTTTTGTTGGGTGGAGGATTGATTACTAATTAGTAGTCATAAAACAATTTCCTTTATTAAGGTATATTTAGACAAGAGGCAAAGCCAGCAGTAGCCACACAGTATCGGCACAAATACAAATGTAGCCAACGTTTAAAAGAAAACACATATATAGCCATTTTGTCCTTATACGGCGCAGAGCCGATGGCGGGGCCGATGGGGGTGTCAATCGGCCCTAAATCGGCCCTGATGAAAACAGTTGACTTGTTCAACTTATATGGTGGCGGGGCAAATTTATGGCCGAATTACTGTGAATCGGCCCTATATGCCATAGGACGAAATAAATCGGCCGATGGGCGAACGAGGGCCGATGAATCAATCGGCTGACGAAGGGCCGAACCAGGGCCGAAGGTGGAAATCAATCTGTCCCTCATCGGCCCTTACGCCCTCCTTGGAGACATGATTTGACAAGACACCGCATGACTTTAATGCTTGCAGTAGGCCGATACGGCCGATTGGGGGCCGATGTCGGGCCGATACACTTGGTTCCGATACCTTTATCTCGCCGAATTGACTAGTCGGTTCGACATTTCACATGCACACAGGTAGGGGCCGATTGTGGTGGGCCGAATAGGGCCGATCGAGGCGATCGGTGGCCTATTGTCGTAAAGCATAGTACGATTTGCAGATTTCACGTGAAAATTTTCGTAAATTTCTTTATAAGACGTAGGATGGGCGATTTGGTTCTATAAAAAAAAACATCATTCCACTTCTTTTCTTCTCAAATCTTCAAATTATAGTTGACAAAAATGATCGATTTTCGATCAATTATTGTGAAATTGAACGGCCAATTCGATGCAGACTCGAATTACGTCGGTGGGCATGAGTTCATTGTTTACATTCCTTCAAACAATATTTCTCTCGAATGTCTTCGACAAAATATTGATCGGTGGCTCGCTGCTTATTCCCTTCCTTTCAACTACTTCATTTATTATACTGCTGCTTCCCGACGAACCGGCCGAATGATGAAGGCCATTATGGGCCATGATGATGATCTTATGCGACTGTGCTCTATCGACGTAGAGCCGATTGTGTTTGTTGTGTATCCTAAAGTGCAAAATCCTCAATTTGTTGTTCCGAATCCGAATCAATTTCCCGAAAATAATTCTAATTTCGGGGGTTCTAATTGGTTTACGGGGCAAGGAAGTAGAAGTAATGATGGAGGGTGGGCTCCCCAAAACAATACTCGTGTGGAGACGGATACAGATGGTGAGGCGGACTTGGACTCATCACCTGATGATGATGATGATGAAGATATTCCTTCTACCTTGAATAATTGTTCGTTACAAGATTTTGCTGCATGGATTCGGAGGGAGGGTGGCGTAAGTCAACTTATGTCTTTGCTAGTTCCAGTCAATCGTTCTCGAACAAATGACGAGACTGTATACGACAACACAGAAGCAGCAAGCAACTGGCTACTTCCTGTTGTTCCCCTTGATGTATCTGATTCAGTAGCGTCGCGAGAACTCGATAACCGTTGTAGACGGAAGTCGCAAGCGGGATTGATGTTTAGCTCGAAAGACGATCTTTATGCTGCTGTGGCTCTATTTCATTTGGAAACCGGTGCGGATTTCAGAGTGCAACGTTCCAGCCGCATCCCGTTTGGAATATTTATGCGGAAGAAGTGCCGATTGTCCATTCGAGCTACGGGCATACTTGTAGAGGTCGACGCGTTGGGAGGTTGTTAAGTGGGTTGCGGACCACAATTGTACAACTGATTTATCCGGACTTGGTGAACGAAATGTGAGGTCCAAGGCTGTCCCTGCTTATATAGCACGTAAAATGCGTCGTCAAAGCAAGTTAATGAAACCGGCTGATATTCAGGCCGATTTGTTGGATAAATTTGGAATACAAGCAACGTACGGTGTTGCCCCTCCGAGCGCGCAACGCAGCCTATATCGATGATTTACGGCGGACATGCCTGATTCGTTCAAAGAACCGCCAAAATATCTCGCATTTGTTGGAACAAACAAATCCGGGAACTTATACGGATCTTGATGTCGGTGAGGATGGTCGTTTCCGACATTTATTTATGGCGCTTGGAGTATCGCGTGCCCCTTGGTTAGGCAGCCTCCGGAAGGTTATTGTGGTGGACGGCACCCATTTAAAAGGGAGAAACAAGGGAATATTATTCGTCGCAGCTACTTTTGATGCGAACGAGCAAATATTCCCTCTCGCTTTTGGTGTAGGTCCCATTGAAAATGATGTTTCGTGGATGTGGTTTATGATGGAACTGAGAGCCGCATTTCCAATGGATGACAATTTAGTGATTGTTTCAGACCAACATAAAAGCATAGCGAATGCGGTAAGAGTGGTTTTCCCAGACGCACAACACGGGCTCTGTTACTATCATTTATCGAATAAGCTTGCGAGGCACGGTGAGTGGGTTATCCGGTCATTTTATCGAGCAACTTATGCTTATCGGGCAACAGAATTCCATGACGCTATGAACGCGATCCGTGAGGGAAAACCTGCTATTTACGAAAAGCTGATGGAAATCGGATCGGAAAAGTGGTCCCGACTTTTCAGTAAATGTCGTCGTTACAGTCTACTGACTTCGAATGCTGCCGAGTCAATAAATTCTCGACTGATGGAGGCTAGACGACTACCAATTTTAGCTATGCTCGAGGCAATCCGTCATATGATAGAGTCGTGGTTCGATACACGACGGGTAAAAGCAAGTTCCAGAAACAATCCGTTGACGGAGGCTTTTGAGTTGAGGATGCGGAACGAAGTAGAACTGGCTCGAAGGCTTACAGTTACGCAGGTCACTAACCACAAGTACAAGGTCGACGCAGGTGATCGACAGTGGAGGGTCAATCTTCTAGACGAAATGTGTGAATGCGGCGTCTGGCAAATTGACTTGTTGCCGTGTAGTCACGTTGTCGCTGTTTTGTATCATCGCAGGGAAAATTTGTACAATCATATTAATGATTATTATACGACGGCGACGTGGAAGGCAATATATGTCGGAGTGGTTAATCCCGTGCCTCCTCGAAATGAGTGGGGTGTCCCACCGGAAATAGAGGACATGGTTGTTCTTCCACCAATAATTATGCGGCAAGCCGGACGGCCGAGAAACAGCCGTCGTCCTTCAGGAGCAGAAGCTAGTACATCTGGTACGCGTCGTAGGAAAAAATGTGGTAACTGTGGAGAAGAAGGTCACACTCCCGATAGACTCTGACGTTTGACTTCATATTACCCCATTTCGGAGTAGGATATCCACTTATGAGCCGCTCAATTGCCATACACGTATATGGACCACAACTATGCGAATCCTCTTGCTTGAACTGCTCATTTTGCGGCATCAATACTAACTGAGGAGTCCGAATGCCCGGATGCTGCAGATTGTGCTTGTTCATTTCCCAGTAATTAGTAGCCTACAAAAGAAAATATTAGTAGCCAAAAAACTATATTAAAAATATTAAAATACGTACATCTAGCAATCGACCGATCAGTTTGCGGAGTGGCCGCAAATTGGCTTTTCGGTGCTCATATATATCCTTGTTTCTACGGCAGTTAAGTGAGTTATACAACTCCAACTTCCATGACTCGATACACAATCTCACAGTCATCCAATGGCCGGCGGCCAACACCGGGAATATAACCTATTAATTAATGCAAATTAGTAAAAAATAATTCCACGGGCTAAAAAGACGATCGAAAAAATTGTAAAACTTACGAATTTGGCATCGAACCACGGAGTCTTGTCATCACCAAATACCGTATCCACTCCAAAAACGGCATCCATTAAACCCTGATTTGGGATCCAGTCAGTATATGACACCTCGTAACGTTCATGGAAGTCGTTATCGGGCTCAAATATTTGGGAAGTCCAAGATGTATGTAACGCCGTCTGTAAAAAAATATACACATTAGCAAGACAATTAAAAAGAAACATATTTTATATTTAAAAAAAATAAAAATATATACTTACAAAAACTGACGTAGTCGCTATCACGGTATACCGTGAATCGGGTGTACACAACACGTCACGGTCTTTATAATGAAGCCTCTACGGAGATAGCATATGTACAAATCGATCATTGTGTGACCCATGTCGTACTTAGTATCCAATAAGTTGTTGAAAAAGCCGTGGGAGAGCTTATGCTAGGATACAGTGACATTGGCTGAAATATTCATTCCCATGAACTTGGCAAATTCTCTCCTCAGTGCGTCGGCCGGATCAAACATGCGTGGAGCTCCACTAGGATTTGGGAAGCGTTCTACTATGGGTCGCAAATAACATTCTATTAAAAAAAACCAAAATTATATACTAACTTTAAAAAATATTTGTACCTCACTGCTTTGTACAATTTCCTGCTCCGACGGTCGGCTATGATACACCTGCTGTACATGCTGTGTATCAAATAAGTCATCCACGACAGACTGATGTTGCTGCATTTTGGACAAAAAGTCATGGTTAAATGAAATAATATAAAATTAATTAAAATAGTTAACATACCTGTACAGGCGGTGGAGCCGCCCCAGGGAGTGGCTCCCAACGTCTCGGGACCCAAACATGTCTCTCCTCGTACATGCTATGTCGTCCCATATCATGGCCACGATTAACCATTCGAACAACCACATTCCAAGGATCTGCTTCGCCACTCGTCGTATCTTCCACATCTCTCTGTGGTGGCTCATTCCAGCTGGGCCACTCATGTACATTAACAATCCTACCCTGTGGTGGCTCAGATGGTGCAGAAACTGTTTCCTCATCCGATTCATTAATAATCTGCTCCACATCCCACGAATCAGTAGATTGTATGCCTTTGCCCTTGCCCTTGCCCCCGAAAATTGACTTTATCAATTTCCCCACTTTCTTGAAGAACCGATCCTCATTATCCTTCCAGCACTGATCCACTTTTTCTAACAATTCAGTCTCGCGCCGCTGAAACTGTTCATCTATCGAACGGATCATTCTGTCATAAGTGGGCAAAGTCCAATCTTCATCCCTCCGAGGCCCAGATGACCCCTCCGCCGGTGCACGTTTCTTCGTCGATTTTTTCTTTTGTGCTGCTGGCGGAGGATCCCGTATAGTGCCCTCTTCAACAACTACTCTCCGATGTACGGCAGCCGGTCTATGAAACTCCACACCGATAGGATTATCTCCTATCACCCGTCTCCAGTATTCTGAATGCTACTCCTCGGGAGTGGGCGTAAGACTCTGAAGGGGTGGTGTTTCCATCTATTCGAAAAGTTTAAGAAATAGGTTATAATCCGTTCCGTAAAAGTTCATAAATATTTAAGATGTTACTTACCGGCAAGGCAAAAAAACTAATCCATTCCGTATCTGGTGGCGTGACAAATACCCATTTCACACATCGGGGCATACCACCGTCATTAATAAGGCGTACACACAGACTGGCCAAATCTGGTATCGCCTCATAGGCCCAGATCTACAATACGATTAAAGATCAGTACAACTATAAAATATAAAATAAAATAAAAAATTATAAAATCGGAAATTTGTACCTGAAGAGCCCAAACTGGACCATAAATATTATACTTCGATTTAACTGCTTCGACTTCCTTCGGCACGAAGCTCATGTAGTGCAAGAGAGCATTATACGTGTATGCTCCCCATGGAAAATCGTTCCACGCATCTATATCATCAGCAAGAACCCACATCCAAGTCTCGACCTTCTTCGTGTCGGCAGGTGCGAAGAAAAAACACATTAGGGCCAAGACATTGGCCACCTTCAAATAATCGTCGTCTGAGAGGTTGCCGAGCTTCTCATTTTTCCATAAATTTAGTAGCTCGCCTCCCATTCTACCGGATTCCCGTTTGTCACTCTCATGTACACTCCAGACTCTTCAGGGGCACGAGCTGCCGTCGTATCGAAGGTAGATGCGCCAAAAAATAAGCCGGTTACGAGTGCATACTCGTACTGCGAAAATCGAATCTCCCGTCCGGATATGTGAAAACGGGCCTCCCCGGACGGTGCCGGCACCTCATAGCACATCAACTGATGCAAAGCTATGATCGAACTCTTGCCCTTCCTCCAAGCGAGCAAATGTCCAAATTGTCCGTCTATAAACCTACTAATTAGGTCATTACCCCCACGTTTAGAAAGAGTCTTTTGTAGTAGTTCGGGTAGGCTATCTCTCCAATATGTCGTGACTTTAGGGGTCTTTTGTCTAACCGGTAGTCGGATATAAGCGGGCTGCAAGATTTTTCGAAAAATCAATTATTTTTCGAAACAGATAATAAGGGCCGATGAAAGGGGCCGATTTTAATATTACGAGCCGAGGCCGAAGAGTATTCGGCCAGTCGGGGCCGATGATTATTCGGCCAGCCGAGGGCCGACGGCCGAAACCTCAAAGGCCGAATTCTATTCGGCCTTGGACTTCTCTTCGGCAAGACGTGGCCGACGGCCGAATGAAGGCCGAATTCGGCCCCAATCTCATCAAGGCCGAATTCTGCCCCAATTTCATCAAGGCCGAATCAAGGCCGAATTCTGCCCCAATCGAATCAAGGACGAATTCGGCCGACTTATCTTCGGCAAGACGGGGCCGACGGCATAATGAAGGCCGAATTCTGCCCCAATCTAATCAAGGCCGAATTCGGCCGGGGCAGCCGGGGGGCGCAGCCAAAGAGACCGAATTCTCCAAGGCCGATTTCAATTCGATGCCGGGGCCGATAGCCGAATCAACTCGGCCAGACAGGGCCGAATTATATTCGGCAACGGGGCCAGGGCCGATGGCCGAATCAACTCGGCACGGCCTAGGCAGGGCCGAAGACGTCTATATTCATCAGCCCTCCAATCGGCCCCCAAACCGGCCCCAGTTTCATACATTTGCAGAAATTAAACACGATAATCTCTCCAACTTCTCCACAATTTCATCAATAAATTGACATGTCAATGTAAACCCAACCTAAATTTCATCTTTGAATTAACTACAATCACAATTACAATTCATGGAATAATTTTACTAACCTCAAATTCATCGGAAGACATGATATTCTTCAGATTAACGGCGGCGGCGAATAAAGCGAGCGGCGGCGGTTAACGGCGGCGGCGAGGGTCGAATTGTGGGAGAAGTAATTTTTCAGAAAAATGTCGGCCAAACGGTTAAATTCTATCGGCCCTTCATTATTGGCAGTCGGGGCCGATATTGGGGCCGATGACTTAATATCGGCCCTGGGTGAATCAACGGTCAGATTAAGAAGCCGTTACACTGAATAAACGGTTAAAATCTTCGGCCGTTACACTGAACGGTTTCGTAAGGGTCAGGGCCGATGCCTAGGCCGATGACACCCCGCTGTACATCGGCCCTAAGTTTATGCCTTTTTATAACATCGGCCGACTGGGGGCCGATTGACATTAATTCGGCCATAAATCGGCCCTTAAACCATATAATTTGTTGAAAGCGAATGTTTTCTGAGGGCAGATGAAGGGCCGATTGACACCACTATCGGCCCCTCCATCGGCCCTGCGCCGTATAAGGACAAAATGGATATATATGTGTTTTGTTTTAAACGTTGGCTACATTTGTTTTTTTTTTTGCGAATTTGGCCACCAGAGTATATTACCACTTTAGACAATGCCCATTTTCGTTTTCGGTTTCAGTTACGGTTTGAAATTATCGAGTACGATTTGCCAAAAATTGAAATTGAAATCGAATATTCATAAATGATTTACGGTTTCAGTTTGAAAAAGCCAGTTTTGATTCCGATTTATTGGTTTCACAATTTCTTTAATTTTTAATTTTTTATTTACTAAATTCATTTAAATTTATGACATGAAAAGAATTGAAATATAAATAAATTTAATGACTCTTATCGTTGATTCTCAATGTTAATGTATTCGAAAGAAAATATGTTCTTGTTAATTCTCCGTTGTGTACCGATTATTAAATAGCATCTGAAATTCTAACATTTCACCACTTTAGAATATTAAAATTGTTAGGATTTTTTATCTAAATGAAAAGTAAATGTTAAATATAACTGAAATTAGAAGAACTAGATCATTAAAATTGTTTATAATTTAAATTTCGTTAATCCAATTCGTTGGAGAGGTAATCATTCACTTTTCAACATGTGAAACTATCGATTTTTCTCAATTTGGAACGACGGTTTGAAATTGACAATTTCATAGTTTTAAAAGGAACAAACTGAAACCTAACCACAAACCAATAGTTTACTATTCCAAACGATTTCGATTTATATCGGTTCCGATTTATGCCGGTTTCGGTTCCAGTTTGAAACCCGGTTTGAGCTGATTTTGGTTTTAAAATGGGGGTACATTCCTATTTAAGAACATACAAGTTTTAATCAATTTTCACAGAATCTTGAAATAATAGTGGGTCTTATTAAAATGAAAATTAACCTCTTTGGGATTTTCCAAACCATAGATCCTAAAAAATATTATTTTATTTACATTGCAAACTAGCAACATACTAAAAACATGAGATATGGTCTTAGTATACTTTAAGACAAACATGAATGAATTCCAAGAAAACTTATTATATATATATATATATATATATATATATATATATATATATATATATATACATATATATATATATAGATAGATAGGGTGTGGATCTAGGGAGATCCAACACTCAAAAGAGATACGAGAACCGATCATAAGCGTTGATCGGTCCTAATCTAATGGACAATATCAATCCCTTCTTTCTTTTTAAAAAAAAAAAAAAAAATTCAGAAAAGGGCAAAATGGGCATAGACGAGAATCAGATTTTGGGCGCTAGATAACATTTCCACAACCCAGAAACATTTCAAAAAAAATTCGTTCGTGCTCGACGGTTCCTTCCCATTCGAAAACCTAGAAGAGCGAGATAATCTTCCATCGAGTCACTACTCCAAAACTTCCCTCCACAACTGCCGTATACAGAGAACGTGAAATACCCACTTCTCCTCCATAAACGACGAGCGTTCTGAACCAGTTTTCCACCATAACCGCCGACCGAGAAGAACCGACATAAATCGAGTAAGAAATCGAAGAATTAGAGCCGTTTGCAGTCGATTAGACGAGTATTCAGGTTTGTTTTACTGATTCTTTACTGAAATTATGAAACCCATGGATTATTGGTTGTTATGGAGATATGATTGTTAATGTGAATGAAACCCTATGGGAACGAAATGAGATTGTTGAATATGGGACGGTACGAAATCGTTATTTGAAGTAATTAAGTAACGTTTATGCAAATTCTGAAACCCTAAACAATTGATGCTGATATATTGTTTGGACCCTGTTCTTTGCTTGTTTTCATTGAGAATTTCATACTGATGGGAATGTAATCGGGTTGTTAATTTGGTTTTGTTGATTTCAGGCCTCCAATATTGAATATCGCATTCCCCTTGCAACGGTCATAGTATGGACGCAGGTATTCAATTTTCTGCATTATTAGGTGTAATATTTTCGTACTATGTTTGTGTCTCATCATATTATTGCGATGATAATATGAGCATATATTTTGTGTATATTTGCATAAACTATGCATTGCATAAGCACGAAAATATACAAATTGTTGATGTGTGCATAAAATTTATCTAGTTTGCGGTCATATTGAATCACTTTCCTATATATGCATAAAGTATATACCATGTAAGCATAAATTATTTATTGTATAAGCATAAACATATTTAACTTGGAATTACAATATTTTGTGTATGAATTGCGATTAGTTAAGTATAAAAATATAACTTTGTGTGCATGAAATCTGTTTGTTGAGTGCATAAAATCCGAGAGTCATGTTCATAATAAAAACCTGGTATTGCATAAAATCCGTTTTATGTATGCATAAACTACGTTATTAATGTGCATAAAATATGTTATAATTGCATGCGGTTCTAGCGGGAAAGGAAAGAGGAAGAGAACCAAACAGAACGAAGAGGATGTTCCTTTAAAAAATTTGTTGAATAAAGGGAAGGACAAGTTTAAAGACAGCAAAGCGAATGAAATGACAAAGAAGAAAAAACTGGATGATAAAGCGAAGCTGTCTGCAAAATCAAAAGGTAAGAAGATTGTGGAAGTTCATGAGCAACAACAAAAGGGGAAAAGGAAAATGCCTAAAAATGTTGAAGAAAGTCGGCAAACAAGCAAAGAAGAAGTCCTGAAGAGGGAGGACGATGTAAATCAACTGACAAGCAGATGTTGTCTGCATTCCCTCATGGAGGCAACAAGAAAAATGAACAAAGCACAGTTGGATATGGTAAGGACAATGGGTTTTGGTGGTATATCGGGGATAGATGTAAGTAGACTACCAAATAAATTGTGTTATTGGTTAGTGGAGAATTACGACCCTAAGAGATCAGAACTAGTAATATCGGAGGGAAGGAGAATAGAAGTGAATGAGATGGATGTGTATCGGGCTTTTGGGTTTCCTCGTGGGGGTAAGAAAAAATTCAATGATCGAAGTGATGTTGTTGATGAATGGGTAGGAAGTTCACAAGTAAGGGGGTTGTGGACAGTTGTCATAAGATTTCGGTAAATCATGTAACAGCGGCATTACTCGGAGATGAGAGAGCTGGGAAATTTTTTAGAAGCAATTTTCTAGTGTTGCTAGCAAGCTCCCTTATCCAAACAACCTCGAATGGGTACCTTTACCCAATCTTTTCGGACCCATTGGAAGAAGAAAGTGATGCGCGTCAATGGAACTAGTGCGAGTTGGTGATCCAGTGCTTGATTGATACCTGCAGGACATGGAAGGAGAATAAAACGAAACCCTTCTTTGGGCCGTCACTATTTCTGCTGGTAATTTTTTGGTCATTCTTTATGCATATAATTCAAGAATATTGTGCTCATGAGTTTAACAATTTATGTATATAACAGGTGCTAGATTTCTGAATGTTTATTACTGATTTTTTATGCATATCATGAATACAGTTTGTGCTGATGAATTAATATTTTTATGCTATTTTTATGCTAAGAAAAGGTAAGCAGTAATTGAAATTCATTGTTTATGTCAGTGCATACTACGTAGTTTAATGCAACTGATGAAGCAAGTTTATGCTAATTTGTATATTGTTTTATGCAAATAAATCTGTATACAGATTTTTTACGTGGATCGTGTAATGATGTTCAATGAACAAATGGGGAGGCAGCTACCTTTAGTAAGAAATTGGGATCGGGTGCAATTGAGAAAGAGACAACAAATAGAACTGGATAATGGTGGATTTGGAGATGGTCGAATATTGGAACCCGTTGCTGTTGCGACTTTAGAAGAAGAAAATCGAAGGAATATAACAGCTGTGCCTGGGGGTAGTAGCGAGAGAGCAGGTCCTTCTACTATACAAGAACCATCATTCATGTATTCGTCCTTAATAATGAAACAAGCCGAAGCAGTTGTAGGGCAAATGGTGAAACTCATGAAGCTAATTGAGGATGCACCATCAGAATTGTTTAACAACAATTCATTTAAGAGAACAGTTGATGCGGCTTCGAAGATTATTGCTTCCGGTGTACAAGAATCTGTTTCATTGGTTGAGGACAACGTAGAAGAGATTGATGGTGATTTTTGGAATTCAGAAGAAGTGAAGGAAGCAATTTTGCTATAGATACGACCAGACTTATGGTAAAGAACTACATGGATGAATTGCCGAGCTTTAGTTTGGGGATGACACAACTATTCCGGCCCACACAACTTGATAAGGTAAAAATGCTGTTAATTTTGGTTAGGAAATTATTTTTGGGGATGACATTAACGTTTTATTTTGATTGTTGTAGGGAAAGTTGACCGAAGACCAGGTTGAGCCTCCTACCACTGGCAAGAACATATCCACTGACAATGAAGGACTTTTCAAAGAAGCCAATGTGGAGTGTCATGGTTCGGACCTTATCCCGAATCAAGGTGGGGAAGAATTGGCTAATGCCATTGATGCTATAGCGGAAGTTGTAGTTTCCTTAAATGAAGAGCACGGAAATTTGAACAAAGACGAAGAGGTAATTAGTAGTTGAACTAATCTAAATATATGAGTAAGTGATCTTGTGATTTTTCCATGTTAATTAGTTTTTCTTGGTATAGATGAGGGTTGGAGATCATACCAGTGAAGGGGAGATTGCAAGAATGGAAGAAGTTAATGTTGAAAAGATAGTTGGTGATCTAGGTGGAGGACAGGTTAGTTTAAGCTTCTGTTTTATGTTTTTTTGTGTAAGCATATTTAATGTAAGTAGTAGGCACGAAAAGATGTGTTGCCTGCATAGTGGGTGATACGTTAGCAAGAATGGTTAATTTGAGTTTCAGTTTTATGTTTTTTCTAGTTATGCATAAAGTGTATGGTTGGTATGCATAAATTATTCATGGAATTAGCATGATTTCCCAAAGGTGAGTAGCTTGTTTCTAATCAAATTGTATTTCGATGGTATGCATAAATATTTGTCTATGTGTGCATAAATTATTCATTACATAAGCACGCAATTATACAATTTGTCTATGTGTGCATAAAATTTGTCTAGTTTGTTGTTATGTTAAATCAGTTTCGTATATAAGCATAAAGTTTGTACTGTGTATGCATAAACTATTAATTGTATAAGCAGAAACATATTTAAGCATGAAAATACATAAAAAATTCAGGGGGGTAATGAGAACGATGAAGAAGAGGCAGAAAATAAGGGTGAAGAGAGTTCGAAGGCGGCGGTACAATATATATACTAGACTTAATAAATCGTAATATTTTCAATGAGAAACTATATTTAAGTATTATGCTAATGAATTGGTTCTTTGAAGGTTACAAGCCGAATGCCTTGCCGGAATAAATCTTCAATGAAGAGTGCAAAGGCAAAGAAATCACCGTACATTCTGCGTTACGTGGACGCTGCAAGAAATTTAACAAAATCGGAGATTACACTGTGTTGGTTCTGCATTTATGTTGCCGATGATAATTGGTATGGTTATTCATGGATCATGTTTTATAAATTATTCTTGTTTGATAGATACAAATGACTTATGTTGAAGTATTTATATTGCTAGTCTGCTGTTTGATTGGAAAGATTTTAAGATTTTTGCTCAAAAGATGCGGGGGTTGAAGCAAAGCAACTGGGTTGACAATCTGATAATTGATGCATGGGGCACCATTCTAAACGAAAGGGAGCAAGTGAAGTCGGATGAATCGCCGCTACGGTTGTTTGCTCCGTTGAGGGTAAGTATAATTAAATAAGATAAGAGACTTTAAATGCACTATGTAGATGAGGATTTATGCCTTAACAATGTCTAATATACACAGAGCGGTACAGTGGTTTGTCCCGAGAAAGACATTCATGCCTTTAAGAAGCAGGAAATTTTCAATCTAGGAATGGCTACGACACTGACAACACATAAAGTTGCTAATCTGAATAAGATTCTACTGGTAACTGAAATTATAGGAATTCAATTGTTTTTATTTTATACTACGCTTACCTAAGTGGAAAAAATTTGCTTCTTATGTAGTATGTTTTCCCGATTGAGAATGAGGACTGCTACTTCATGATATGTTTTGATTTGAGGATGAAGCGGACTTTCATAATTGACAATACCACTGATCACAAAAGCATTGATATGAAAATGAAGTATGGAAACATACCCGCTGATTTGGTGAGCAAAATCTTGAGTTACCGAGAATTTTATTTTATCTTCCTAATGAAATTGCACAGTGTTTGAATAATAGTTTAATTGGGCTATATTTTTTTCGTTCTTAGACATATCTGTTGTCTCAATACCTGACGGAGATGAAATGCACAAGCCGTGCAAAGATGGTAGAGAAATGCGAGCCAAAAATGATCATTCCGGTGTGGGGGAACAGATCGAAAGTTATGGATTCAGGTAATATTTCATATGCATAAAATAAAAACACTATGTGCATAAATTAAGAGAATGGTCAGCATAAATATATTTGCGAAAATACTACTTGATAATTAGGAATGATTTCTTGCAGGAGTTTATTTGATGAGACACATGGAGACGTTCAAGGGTGATTTAATCAACTGGGACACGGGATTTCTAAGGAAAGGTGTCAAACAGATAAAGCTTTTGAGGATGCGGTATTGTTTGAGCATAGTTAATTTTGATGACAACAAAATGAAGGAGACGGTTGAACTAGAGGCGGTTGGACATGCCGATGAGAATGAACTTGATTCAAAAGAATGTCTCAAAGAATTGCTTGATAGTTAGAATGTTGGGTTGTGCGACTCGTTTGTTTGGATAATTTCGTAGGATAAAGTTAGTCATTTGGATGGTCTTTATGCTTTTTTAAGGATTAGGTATTGGAAGCAATGTAGTGACAAACATCTTTTGGTATATTAAAGTATTCTAACTAATGGATTCATAATTCGATCATATGCCAAAAACATTTGAGGAGAATGCAGATATGTATACAATCTTGTAGGGAAAAAACGTATATGCACAAACAATACATAACATAAGTATGAAAATACAATACGATATGCATGAAATATAAAACCTTAACATATATAGATAAGCATGAAGTCATAAAACAAAAGCATGAAACATCAATTGTGTATGCATGATATATAAAACCTTGAACATAATCAGTACCATAAAGGTTGAACTTGACAGATCAAGTATATATGCATGAAAATCATAAAAGATAAGCATAAAAAATAACGGTGGCATGCATGAAAAAAACATAACATGAAGTAAACCGATTAAGTTAATACAAATTAGTCCAAAATAATGAAAATGGTTCAGTGCATAGGTCTCTACTAAGAACCGACATAAAAACTTAAGAGGAATCTTCTACATCCTTAACGTTAGGGCAGTTTCTTGAATCATGATGTCCCATCTGGTTGCATTTCCGACACATCCTCTGAGGCTTCAACTTAGCACGCAATGCCGCCTCCTTCCTAGACTATAGTCTACTTCCCGATCCCTTGGTTTTTGGTGGCATAACCTCGACATCTTCAGGGATATGTGAGCCATAAAAACTTTCAAACGTGTTTTGATTAACCTTACTACTTGAACAACCTTCATCATCAATCTGATATCTGTTGACCAAATCATCAAAATCAGACAGAAGTTCGTTCATACGTGCAGGGTTGCCTGCAACCAATGCCGCACATTTGAATACTACGTCCAACAACTTCTTGGTGGCATCTGCAGCAGAATGAGCGACATTCCCAACTTCACGAGACTTATCAAAACGCTTGAAAGACACATTTCTACCCCAACGAGAAACGACACAAGAATCTGGAACACAATTGATATTAGAATTCTTGAACACCTTCAAAATGTTCCTGCACAACAAACCGTGCATCTCCATCTTCCTGCATGAGCATGAAATCCTCAAATCAACAACATTAAACGTAACGTTGAAAACACCAACTATATTATCATCAATTTCAAACATCTTCACGCAACCACTATCGGTTAATTTTTGAATGGAACACACGTTCACAGCCTCAACTCATTCACCCTGCACCTTACAAAACATACTGTTTGAATACACTGCAGCCAAACTTCGCTCCAAAGGCAACGTTGTCATTAAAATTGGTAAACTACCATCATCCGCTGCGTTAAGTTTGTCCAGTGAGTGTCGTTGAGCATTTATTGCACTCTCGAACAACAAATAGAACATCACCAAATTGGCCTTTGATTTTAAGTAAGTCCGGAAAAAATGACTCTCGCTCTCGGACATGGAAGTTGTGCGAAACAATCCAGACATTGGGAAGTCTCGGAAATAAGCAGGAATCCAATAATGGCGTAGGTCAAACATCCCATCAAGCCAATCATGACCAACCAAATCAAAATCCAATAAAACAGATTTCCACTTCGCGTCGAACTCCTCTGGTTGCAGATCGCTATTCCACACAATATCATTAAATCTTTTCGTAAAATTAGTGTTTTTTCTTAATGACACCGGAATCTTATCCGGAACTTTAAGCATGATGTGCCACATACAAAAGCGATGACGGGTTTCGGGCATAACATTCTCCATTGCAATCTTCACGGAAAGATCTTGATCGGTTATTAGTAACTTCGGACAACCGCCCATGCAAGTCTTGAAATTGTTAAGTAACCAAAAATATGACTCCACTGTCTCTGAGGACAACAAACCCGCTGCAAATGTAATACACTTGTCGTGGTTGTCGAGGCCGGTGAAAGGAACAAATATCATGCCGTAACTGCATAAAAGATTTAATCGATTATAATTCTTTAGTTTGCATAAAATTTATTCTGTATGAGCATTAATGATAGGAGTCATGAGCATAAAATCAGTAAGGGAATTTCACGTGCATAAAAGATATGAATAATGTGCATAAATAATACATTGGGTATGCATAAACTATAAATGCGAAAAAATATGCATTTGAAAAACAATAAAAGTACTATCAGCTTCATAGGAAAAAACACGTACCTATTGGTTGAATAAGTAGCATCCATTGATAACGAATCTCCAAAAATCTTGTAATTGCCAATACATATATCATCAGCCCAAAATACACGCTTCAATTTGTCCCCTCTGTCCGTAAAATATTCGTAAAAGAAATCCGGGTTCCTATCACGAGCTTCCTTCATTTTATCCAACATCATTTGTGCATCCGCACCCTCAACGCATATACGAAGATCACGGTAAAAAATTTTAAAATCTACTCAATCACAACCGATGTTCTGATAACTACCATCCAACTCACTAAACATTCTATATGACCTAACCGGACCAACATTAGAACGCGCACAACTAAGGACAAAATTCTTGTGAACGGAAGTCATTGTCCGATTATATCTCATGAATTGTTTGTGAGTTGATAATAACAAAGGATGTGTGTGTGCCTCGTGAAATAAATCAACAACAAAACCTTCGGGGTGGGATTTAAATACAACGCGTGCAAAGCAAGATGACCGTTTTGAATTAGACCTTCGCTTTGTTTTCTTCGAATGAAGATTATCAACGTCCATGAATTTCTCCCCTTCTCTACTGCACACTAAATATCTACGTATAATAGACCCATCCACATGTCGTTTAATCGACCACTTACGGATATCGAAACCGCACAAACCTCCGTAGTCTCTATAGAAAATTTCGGCCTCATCAAGATTAACAAATTTTCGTCCAACATACGGTTTCAATTCGTCCGGGCAATCAGGAATGTAAATGGATTCATCGGATTCAAGAGATACAATTGATTGACACGGTTCAGCTATTCCACAAACTACATGCAAGAATATGTGACAATATCAGCATAAACTAAGAAATACATATGCATGAACATTGTAGTTACGTATGCAAAAAATAGAATAGTGAATCTACAACATAAAAACCAATACTAAATCGATACATATATCTCATAAATAAACAAGAGAAACCCTAATCACTTGGAAAAAGGACTACTACAGTAAAAATCGAAAAAAATGTACGAAAAAAATATGAAATGACAACGAGCTTCAAGAAATTGAACCCAACAAAGCATTATTCAAATATTGAACTACAAATTTTCGAAAACCATAACTAATTCTTGATGTTCTGCAAAATTCTGTAAAAATTCGAAAATAGTGCATAAATCAATCTTCAAAATCGGTAATAATCGGGATAAATAGACAAGGAAAACGAGCTTAAATGACTCAATAAACATACAACTTCGAAACCCACCGTAAATAATCAACTTCCAAGTCTTCGATTTGAAGAAAAGATGGACGCTGCACTCGTGAGTTGTAGGGAGAGCAGAACGAAAATGAAAATGAGAAATTCTATTAGACACGGTGATTGGAGGGGGAGGGTAAAAAGAAAATAGAAGTTTACGGATTTACCCTTAATGAGTATATTTTTTCCTTTTTTGATTTAATTTTAAATGCTTTTGGGGATAAAATAAGAGTCTTAGATTTGCGAAATGGAGGACCGAGATCGGTTCTCGTATCTCTTTTAAGATTGGGTTCTCATAATATACATTCCCTATATATATATATATATATATATATATATATATATATATAATTGATCATATGAGATCTAATGGCTTTTTTGATAATTAGGAACCAATCTTATCCCTTCTAATAATTCTTAGTTTTTATTTGATACTTGGTTCCTTGGTGAAGCATACTTGATATATATATTCAACAAAAATATTGGTATTTCTATTTTGCATAGTCTCAACTGCAATTAGTAAAGGATTTGGCATAGTCTCAACTACATTACTCAAACTCCTCATATGGTCATATGCTTTTGCAAAAAGATGGTGCTTTTATGTATTCTTTTTATCTTGTTTTGTTTCAAATCAAGAATTGCTGTGCAGGCATAAAGCACATCCTGAGAAATACAAATAGTGAAGCTGCAATAATATTGTTCTTCATCCTCTCACCCCATTCCATATGTATGTTTCTTTGTCTTTTCCATGTTTTTCCAAGTTGATAAATGCAAGACACAATGATTGAAAAATCTCTTTTGGACCGATCTCATCCTACTTTACAAATATTTGATCTTTCGCATGTTTGTTAAGGAGGATGTATAATACCATGATTGAAGGGTTAGCACTCCCTGTTCACTCCCAAAGCAACACACCTAAAGCTATCCCCTTTCTTTCTCTACGTACTTTTTTCTATTCATCAAGAAAGAGAATAGCATCATTCTCCCAGCAGTCCCAGCTACGCCTGTGTTGTCGAATATCATTAGCAATCATATTGACTCAAGAAGGATAATGTGCCATAAGTTTTAGTCAAGCCACTCATAACCATAATATTCAAGCACATAACTAAATTCAAGTGAGGCTTTGATATCTAGATGAGGAGGCCCCATCCCCATTAGTAGTCTATTTTATCGAGTTCTTTTATTATGCTAGATCTGCAAAAGGAAGAGTTTGTTTTATGGAGTGAGGCTTGAAGGGAAAGAGGGACTGAACAAACATAGTGGTGATATAATAATGCAGCAGCTGATGATAAAAGTAGTGACATTTGGCTATAAGGAGGCTTTCTTCTAAGTTTCAATGATTAATAGTACACTTTGGAAAAGGGCCTCATCTTAATCTTTGATATGATATTGTTTTGTCAGTAGTATCTTTGTGACTGCTTTTACTTGGAATTATTTAGTCGTTTTCTTGCTTTTCTTGGACCTATCATGAGTGCCAGCAGCTTAAGTAACTGTTCATTATAGCCATTGTAAATGCTATCTGTCTTTATAATATATAGGATACAGCTACTCTTTCTGTCATGGTAAGTGTATCCAAAATCTTGTAACATTTTAGAGTAAGATTTAACTTGTTCAGCCTCAGAATTCATTGAGCTTGATCTACGGAATGCAGGAACAAGGAACAGGGCTTCTTGACGATTGCACGAAAGATGGGACGATCGACATGTATGGAAAACCAGCAAGAAGAGACAGAACAGGACGGTGGAGAGCAGGCATGCTGATTCTTGGTACTTAAACCTATAAACTTAGACATATTCTCTAGATAGTTCTTGAATGAAGCAATGTAGAGAGGATGCTAATTGTTTCTCATTTGCTAGATCCAAATAAAAAATATAGCTGTAAGGAAAGGAATTTAGATAAATATATGACAAATGTATATACAAAGACAAAGTTTCTATCTGATCTGCATTGTTGTTTGTACAGTTAGTGAAGGACTAGCTGCGCTTGCATTTACAGGAGTAGAAGTAAATATGGTTGTCTTCTCCAAATCCGTGCTGAGGCAGTCGAATGCGGAAGCAGCAAAAACATTCAGCACGTGGATGGGAACCCTCAACATCTGCACTCTGTTAGGGGCTTTTCTGAGTGACTCATACTTGGGGAGATACCTAACCTGTGTTGTGTTTCAAGTTGTCTTAGTCATTGTAAGTCTGCTCTCTTGGATTCATTTCTGCATGAATCTTGAAACTGGCCTCAATTCTTTAAACTTCAACTTATTGAGGAGATCTCTGTTGATGCAGGGATTGGTGTTGCTGTCTCTGTCGACTCAAGAATTCATGCTTGAGCCAAAGGGTTGTGGGAAGATCGGTGACATATGCAACCAACCATCACCGGCTAAAGTTGCTTGCTTCTACATATCCATATACTTGCTGGCTCTGGGAAGTGGGGCTATAGAACCTGCAATGGCAACATTGGGAGCAGATCAATTTGATGAAGAAGATCCAGAAGAGAATAAGTCCAAAACTGCATTCTTCAGCTACTACTACGTTGCTCTCAATCTTGGGTCACTGATTGCTGAGACGGTGTTGGTCTACATTGAAAATCTGGGGAAGTGGGCGTTGGCCTTTTGGATATCAACCTCATGTGGCTTGTTGGCTCTTGTTTCCCTGCTGAGTGGGACTTGTCGATACAGACACACGAGGCCACCCTCAGGCAACCCCATCTCCAGATTCTCTCAAGTGATCGCTGCTTCTGTGAGGAATTTAAGGCTAGGTGTGTCATCATCATATGGAGAAGAGGGGCTTTATGAAGTTGAGGACAGGGAGTGTGGTCGACGAATATCACATACCGATGATTTCAAGTAAGTCTTTTGATGGTGAATATGCTTTTTTCCTAATTGAAGGCATCTCTGTATACTGATATCTGCAGTGCAACAGGTTTCTTGACAGGGCAGCTGTGATGACTGAATCTGATGAGATCTTGTTAAAGAAGGGGCAGACTCCAAATCCATGGCATCTTTGCACAGTGACGCAAGTTGAAGAAGTAAAATGTGTGTTGAGATTACTTCCTATATGGTTCTGCACAATTGTAGCATCTGTCGTATTTGTGCAAGTCCTCTCCCTCTTTGTGGAGCAGGGATCATCCATGAACACAGCAATCTACAGTTTCCACATCCCCCCAGCCAGCATGACTGCCTTCGACATCATTAGCACCTCCACTTTCATCATCTGCTATGAGAGGTTGATCGCACCCTTGTATGCCAGACTGATAAAGAAAGATCTCAAGACTCCCAGCGAGCTGCAGAGAATGGGAATCGGGATGGTGATATCGATCGTTGCCATGATCAGTGCAGGCCTAGTGGAGCAGTGGAGACTCAAGTATGCAGATGAAGGAGAAACAAGTTCACTCAGTATTTTCTGGCAAGTCCCACAGTATGTGCTTGTGGGAGTTTCTGAAGCCTTCATCTACGTCGCCCAGTGGGAGTTCTTCGCCTCGCAGATTCCCGACAGATTGAAGAGCTTGGGTCTTGGCCTATCAATGTCTTCATCAGCTTTGGGCAGCTATCTCTGCACCGTAATAGTGACAGTGGTTATGAAAACTACATCAAAGAATGGGAAACCGGGTTGGATACCGCCAAATCTGAATAAAGGTCATATGGACCGATTCTTCTTCTTGTCAGCTGCTCTGATTACTTTTGATCTCATACTCTTCATCACTTGTGCAAACCGTTTTAAGTGCATCAAACAAGAGAAACGGCGTGAAGGGAAGGAAACTCCGTCTGCTTTGCCTTGACCGCATGAAGATGACTACTACTCACCTTACCTTTTTATCTGTAGCTTCTGCGACTAGAGAAACATGAAGGAGAGCAAGAGCTGTACAAGGGTAAAAGTGTAGCCTATACTATAGAGGATGCAAGATTTTTGGTATGAAAAATGAATCTTAACTCTTCTAAAAAGAATTAACAGTTACTCAAAAATCTGTCTTATGCCAGTTGTTGCCAAGTCAAATCCTGTAGACATAGCATTTCAATTCTAAAGATGGTTTCATAGTAGTAAATGAAGTTAATTGGCTTTTATCCAATTTGTCATAGTTTTAGTTTCAGAAAGAAGAAACAGAAGAAAAGTGAACATCTTATTAGAAGTATCTAATTTAATGTATGGTCAGTTTACCGTAGTTTGGCCGTATGTTTCCACAAATACATATTAACTGGCATTGACTTAAGTCAAAAGCTTATTGAAGCTCTTTCTTATCACAAATCGACTTGCTGATTATTTTATTTTTTAATGTAAGATTGGATAGCATACTCCTTTTATGAGGCATTTTAAGAGAATAAATAGCATAATTATGCATAGTATGAGAGCACGTTTTAGTTGTTTGGACCGGTGAAATGAACTATGATGGAGGTTATGTCTCATTCTAAATTTCACAATTAAATTAAATTAAGTTAAAAAATAAATAAATAAAAATTATGAGTCTGACTCTCCCCCTACTGACTTTTTCCAGTTTCCTCTCTGCCCCTCTTCCTCATACGAACTCTTACAATTTATTCCATAATATTGGCGCCACCTTAAAAGAGGTCACCACCTAGCCTATCGAGAATCTTCAAGTGTATTGAGGGCCGTTTAGTTTAAGAAGGGAAACACAAAGAACTCAGGAATGGAAAAGAAAATGGGAAAATGGTATTACACCCCCCGACTTATTTCATTATGTGTGATATGCCCCCGGACTCTTAAGTTTGACATCTTACTCTCCGAACTCTTTCATAATGTGCGATGTGCCCCTTGAAAATAATTTCCATCAGTTCCGTTAAATACGAATTTGAGAAAATGAGTAAAGTAAAAAAAAAATGAATTGAAGGAAAACAATTGCAAATTCTTTGAGAAAATTTCTTTAGCCAATGCAAAGTTGTATTTTGATGATCCTATGAGTTGCCTTCCTACAAGGGGTGTGCACCGGACCGATTAACCGCCCGACCGAACCAAACCAAACTTTTTTAAACCAAACCAAATCGAACCAAAAGTTTTCGGTTTGGTATTTGGTTTTAATTTTTTTTTTGGTTTAGTTTTTGATTTTTTTCATCGGATAATTGAACCAAATCGAACCGAAAATGTTTTAATTTTTTTAGTTTTAATTGATATTGTATTAATATTTATATTCTTAAGAAATAAATTTAACTTTGACCAACTTGGACTACAATCACCGGTATTTCATTTTATACATATAACTGGTTCAAGACTCAAATCATCCTCTAACCTAATCAACGTCGAGAAAATTTGTATTGAGTTCTTAAGTTCTTCTATCAAATCGTGAGACATGGAACTTCCTCGTCTCAATAACAATGGTAAGTTGTTTTCTTTGAGTATTGCTTTGATAATCGTTATTCTTTGATTCTTGGATTGACTATATTACAATGCATTTTACATATTAATTCTTTACTTCTCTATCTATTTTTTTCAATTTCTTTTATTTCTTTTTCTCCTTAGAATTTTAGTTAAAACCGAAACTGAACCGATCCAAACTGAAAAATTTGGGTTAAAAACCGAACTGAGGTTTTCTGGTATAGTATTTGGTTTTGCAAAGTAGAGAACCGAATAATCGGTTAACCGATTTTTTTGGTTTGGTAACCAAACTTGCACCCCTACTCCCTACTACTTAAATAACAAAAGGAACTAGACTCAAACAAAAGACGACCGATTGTTGCTTAATTCAAATAACCAGAGTCAGATTGCAATATGTTGCTGGTGGAATTATATTGTTGGTCCTGAGACGTGCTTCAGGTGTAGAGGGGGGGGATGAGTACACCTGAATACGGATTCTTTTTCTCAAATGCGAAAGTCAGCTTTAGCGGAGTATGCTACTGAACTGAGTCAGAGCCAGATATACTTTCAGATCGCGTGGGCGGATATTTCTTCTACTGAATTCAGCTCTACTGACTTATGTCACTTGAACAGCAGTTCAGTATCAGAGTTGTGTGCGGAAGTGTAGGCCTTATGAAATGTCTCGGTTGGAAAAGTGGTTTTATGCTGAGTTTTATGAAATACAACTGAATACAATATGAACAGTTAAGGAAAGCAACAGTGAATCAACACAACAAGTTTTTAAAGTGGTTCGGACACACTGGGTCCTACGTCCACTGTCCTGACCAAAGCAGGAGAACTTGTATTATTTATACTGAGCAAGTCTTAGTGATCTGTTCACATGACAGATACAAACTTGTTGCTTATACTGAGCAAGTCTCAGTGATCTGTTCACATGACATATTGTTGGGTTATGAGTCAGTAGATGATACTCAGCTGTCTAGTGGTTAAAAGAATATTGGGGGAAATCATAGTAGTACTATGGAATTGAAGATCCCAAAACCCAGTTGATATCAGTAGTGCAGTGTGTCAATAGGATTAGATGATGTATATGTTAGACTTGTTTTATTTTGATTATCATTTTGTCTAAGTCCTGTACGGGGTAAACTGTTGGACTGATCTTCTGACGAAGTTACTCTCCAGAACCCCACGTCATCAATGTAAGAGCTTGCGTTCTTCAGCTAGCAGCTGATCTTCACCTCAGTAGGAGACAGCCCATCAGCTGATAAGATATCAGCAGAAGAGTATAATGCAAAGCTTAGTACCTTCGCAGTCATCAGCTGACCCACCAGAGCCTTATCAGCTTGTCAGCCGACTCAGCCGAAGAAGACAGAGACTGTCTTGAGTCTACTGTATCCGACAGAAAGCGACCCAGTCGTAAACATCTTTTCGAAGTTCAGCAGAAGATCATACGAGGATGTGGAATAGTCAACTCTATCTCTGACACATTCTCACCTACCACAAACCTCGACCAATGAGACGCCGACAACGCTTTGACCTGCTCTGACCAACTAAAGCTGCTCTCATGTACAATATTAACTGCTCTGCTGCAACAATTCGAATTTATGGCCGTTTTCGTTGGAAGCTTGTGACACGTGGCATCGTCTTCTCCAACGGACATATGCCTTGCTCACAACTATAAATAGAGAAGAAATCTGAGCTCCACGCACGTGACTCATAAGGGAAAAAGCTCAAGCTCAAGAACACTCTAGCGAACTCAACAGATTATACAGCGAAGAACTTGCTTTCATAGAATATTTGTAGTTCTTCTCTCTAGAGTATTTAGATCCCTTTCTTCTCCAGACTAAGCTCATTGCCAGATTTATATCTTAGATTTCGAAGGAGTTCACTTTTAGTGAATTGTTCTTATTGTAAGAACTCTTTCTTAGTTGGAGATTATCCCCTCCCTTTCGAACTTAGGTTTGAATTGTAAAGTCGCTAAGGACTATAACTTAGAAGGGTCTGTCCAGTGCACAGATTCCTTGCTGAGGCTTGCTCAGAATAATCAACAAGTTCTCCTGCCAAGTCAAGACCGTGGACGTAGGATCTTGCGTATCCGAACCACGTTATATCGCTTGTGTTATTTATTGTTTTATTGCATATCATACAAACCACTCAAAATCATATGTTTGCATAAAACGTATTTTAAAAGCGCACAGCCAAAAGAATTTATCTTGTGAAAACACGTTTTCAACTGAGACGAATCTCCGGGCCCTATACACTTATCCGCACAACGTCTCCGACTGAGTTTCAACGACTGACTAAAGTCAGTAGGAGAGCTCAGTAGCTGACACACTCTGACCCCGTGATCGAAGGTTACTATTTGGCACTGTTCATCAGTTGCACTAAACAGCTCAGCTGTCCTTCGGTTTGAGAAAAAGAAACTGTGATCAGGTGTATTTACCCCCCCTCTACACCTAACTATCGTCTTCGGACCAACAATTGGTATCAGAGCCTCGGTGTTCTTCTGATCGCCGGTTCTGTACTACTGGTCCTCTCGAACAGATCCTTGAAAACGTTTTCACTGCACAAGCAGCTCTTCATTCATCCTTATACTCGTTCACATAATGTCTGACATGTAAGGTATTCGGATGGTGCCGATGTTCTCAATAGAGAATTTCACGGTATGGCGCGTGAGAATGGAGGCACACCTCACATCGCTGAACGACAGCATGACGGACGTCCTTGAGACAGGACCCATCATTCCCATGATTGATAGCGTTCAGTTCGCTGCTGCGGGAGGTGTAGGAGTACAGAATGGTGCTAAGATCCCTAAAGAAAAATCAGCATTCACGCCTGAAGAGAAAAAGCTGCACAATCTCGACCGAGTTGCGCGAAATGCTATACTAACAACGCTCAGTGACTCTCATCTCGGGAGAGTGCAAGACTGCAAAACGACTAAAGAGATTTAGGATGCCCTGGCTGTACCGAGCCAAGGAACCCCGCAGATCAAAGAAAACAAGCTCGAATTAGAGCTTCAGAAGTTCGAAGCCTTTGCAATGGAGCCCAGTGAGACCATTGACGAGCTTAACGTCAGATTCACAAATCAAGTCAACATCATCAACGGGCTGGGGAAGATGTTCACCAACAAGGAGATGAACACCAAGATCCTGAGAGCGCTACCTCGACAGAAGTGGCGTCCTTTTGCTACTTATTTACGTCGCTCTGATCTTAATCCTGATGTTATATTTTCAGAACTAAAAATTGAAGAATTTGAGCATAGTCTACCCCAAAGGTGTTCCAGTGCTCCAGCTGACACACAGATCGAACATGCCTTCAAGGCAACAGTCAGCAAGACTGGACCCAAACCAGTTTCCTCAAGCAAGGCAGTGGCCACAATCGAAGCAAAGTCTTCCGAGACTTCAGGCACTGACCAGCTAGCTTTGATGGCTCTCAAATATCAGAGAGAAAATGAGAGAGTCAGAAAGCTGAGGAAATACCACCGAGATTCTCCCTCAGGTAAGAAAGAATATCCAAAAAGGGAAGAATCTAAACCTTCTACTAAATGCAGGAATGCAGAGCCTGCTGCTAATCTATCCAAAGACTCATGTTAGAAATACGAGTAAACGAAATACGAAAAATAACTAAAGAACACCGAGAATTTACGTGGTTCGGTCAATCGACCTACGTCCACGGGCGAAGGGAAAAAATTTCACTATAAACGAGGAGTATACAAAATCGGGTCTCCGGAATAAGTTCCTAGACCCAAATACTCTTCTATGAGGTGCAAGATTACAACATGAGGGAAGGGCTCTATTTATAGGGAAAAATAATGAGAGAGTTCATTATTTTTCCAATGTGGGATAGGTGACTCCAACTATTCATACTATTTGAGCCAAAACATAACAAATCTCCACCTTGGCGAAAAATCCCTCAAAAACGAACAAACTCCAACCATGATAGGAAAAACTCCACCTTCTCCACAAAACCCCTAAGGGCATAACTCATCGAGAAAGACAAACTAAATCCAAGCAATGCTTGAACTTAGCAAAGGGAAGCACCTTCGTCATCATATCAGCAGGATTGTCATGAGTACTAATTTTGCTCACCACTATATCACCACGAGCAACAACTTCACGTATGAAGTGATAACGCACATCAATGTGCTTAGTCCTCTCATGAAACATTTGATCTTTTGTGAGACAGATAGCACTCTGACTATCACAAAAGACGGTCGTAACCTGCAATTCTTTCTTCAATTCTCCAAACAAACCTTTCAACCATATAGCTTCCTTACAAGCTTCAGTGATGGCCATATACTCAGCTTCCGTAGTGGATAACGCAACAGTGCTCTGCAAAGTAGACTTCCAGCTAATAGCACAACCACCAATGCTGAAGATATAGCCCGTAAGAGATCTTCTTTTATCGAGATCACCTGCAAAATCGGAATCTACATATCCGACAACTCCATCACGAATCTTTCCAAACTTCAGACAAACGTTGCTAGAACCTCTCAAGTAACGAAAAATCCATTGAACTCCTTTCCAGTGTTCTTTTCCAGGATTTGCGAGGTACTTGCTAACAACACTCACAACATGTGCTAAATCCGGACGGGAACATACCATAGCATACATGAGTGACCCAACAACACTAGCATATGGAACTCGTGACATGTAGTCAACCTCATCATCTGATTGGGGTGACAAAGTAGATGAAAATCTAAAATGAGCTGCTAACGGAGTACTAACCGGCTTTGCATTCTGCATGTTGAACCGATGGAGAATCTTTTCAATATACCCTTTCTGACTTAGGCATAATGTACCTGCTTTTCTATCTCGAATAATCTCCATACCAAGTATCTTCTTTGCAGCTCCTAGATCCTTCATATCGAACTCAGCATTGAGTTGGATCTTCACCTTCTTAATCTCCTCTTGACTGTTTGCAGCTATCAACATGTCATCAACATATAGTAGGAGATACACGAATGACCCATCTTCGCCAACTCTGTAGTAGACACAACTATCTGAAGCACTTCTCTTAAAGGCATGAGTCGTCATAAAATGATCAAACTTCTTATACCATTGCCTCGGTGACTGCTTCAAACCGTAGAGAGATTTCTTCAAGAAGCATACATGGTCTTCCTTCCCTACAACTGTGTGTCCCTCAGGCTGCTGCATGTAGATGTCTTCTTCTAGATCTCCATGCAGAAATGCTGTCTTCACATCGAGCTGCTCAAGCTCCAAATCATGCATAGCAACAATACCAAGTAAAGCTCGTATTGAAGTATGCTTCACCACCGAAGAGAATATATCCTTGAAGTCTACACCGGGAACTTGGCTATAGCCTTTAGCTACCAATCACGCCTTGTATCTTACATCTTCAACTCCTGGTGTTCCTTCCTTTCTCTTAAATACCCATTTGCAGCGAACTGCTTTCTTGCCTTTAGGTAGCTTCACTAGGTCCCATGTACCATTCTTGTGAAGCGATTCCAACTCCTCTTGCATAGCACCAATCCATTTTTCAGAATCCTTCGAAGTAATTGCCTCCTTGTATGTGGAGGGTTCATCACAAGACTCAACTTCCTCAGCTACATTCAAAGCAAAAGCAACCAAATTACTTTCAATGAATCTTTCAGGACGCTTTATCACACGTCTTCCTCTATCTTTTGCAATACAGTATTGTGGAGCTTCAGGTAGTGGTTCTTGATCTGGAATCGAATCTTCTTGAGAAGTTGCCACAGATTTTGATTCGATCTCCACCTCAACTTGTGAACTGGATTCTTGCGGAGCATCAATGCAAGAGTCTTTAGGTGCTGCAACGTGTATCATCGAACTTTCATCAAATATAACATCTCGACTGATGATAACCTTCTTTGTTTCTGGACACCAAAGTTTGTAACCCTTTACGCCAGGCTTATAGCCTAGAAAAATGCACTTCTTCGAACGAGGATCCAATTTTCCCTGCACATCATGCATATACGCAGGACAACCAAAAATCCTCAAATTAGAATAGTTTGGTGGAGTACCAGACCATACCTCTTGTGCAGTCTTCTTGTCAAGTGCAGTAGAAGGAGATAGATTGACAAGATGATAAGCCAAATTTGCTGCTTCAGCCCAAAAACTTTGCGGTAGACCAGAATTGAGAAGCATGCAACGCACCTTCTCCATCAACGTTCTGTTCATCCTCTCGGCTACACCATTCTGCTGTGGAGTATGACGAACGGTGTGGTGTCTCACAATCCCTTCAGCCTTGCATAGAGAATTAAATTCGTCGGAACAGAACTCAAGACCATTGTCTGTATGAAGCCGTTTCACAGACCTCCCCGTCTGCTTTTCGATCATAACTTTCCACTCCTTGAAAGTGGCAAACACTTCACTCTTCTGCTTTAGAAAGAAAACCCAGAGTTTTCTTGAGTAATCGTCGATAATAGTCAGCATATAACGTGCACCTCTATTAGAGGGCACCCTCGACGGACCCCAAACGTCAGAATGGATGTAATCCAAAATACCTGCTGTATTGTGTGTTCCTGTAGAGAACTTAACTCTTTCTCGCTTACCCGAACACAATGCTCACAAAACTTGAGTTTGTTGATGCCCTGTCCATCAAGAAGTCCTCGTTTGCTTAGCTCAATCATCCCATTCTCACTCATGTGGCCAAGACGCAAGTGCCACAATCTAGTGACCTCGCTGTCAATCAGTGACGTGGTAGCAACTGCAGCATCTCCCGTGACAGTGGAGCCTTGCAAGACATGCAAGTTTCCAGTTTTCTTCTTTCCCTTCATCACGACAAGAGAACCTTTGCTGACTTTCAGAACTCCATTTTCACCAACATACTTGTACCCTTTATCTTCAAGAGTGTTGAGGGAGATGAGATTCCTCCGTAAGTCAGGTACGTGCCTGACATCTCCAAGTGTTCGGACTACTCCATCGAACATCTCACTTTGATGTTTCCAATCCCTGTAACCTTACAAGGGGCATCATTTCCCATAAGCACAACTCCTTTTGTAACTGACTCATATGATGAAAACCAATCCCGATTGGGACTCATATGATATGTGCAACCAGAATCAAGAATCCATTCATCACGATGCTCACGAACCAAATTGGCAGCAACAAGAAGATCACCGTCACTCGAATCTTTATCAGCTACTCCGGCCTCGCCAATTTCTTGTTCCTTTTCCTTTTGTTTTTGCTTTGATTTATCACCATCAGCCTTGTCATTTGGATTCTTCTGGTTCCTTCTCTCCAATTTCCAGCATTCAGATTTGATGTGGCCGGGCTTGTGGCAATAATTACACCTAATGCGAGAATTCCTTGATTTCAATCTCCATTTCTTCTCACCACCAGAACTTCATTCTTGTGGCCTGCCTCGAGCAATAAGTCCCTCTCCTGAATCCTCAGAGGTACTAACAAGTTGCTTCATTTTCTCTTTCGAGAATAAGGCATCATAAACTTCATCAAGTGTCAGAGTATCACGACTATACAAAATAGTATCATGAAACGTACTATAGGATGAAGGTAATGAA
The DNA here is from genome assembly GCA_028984105.1 of Lavandula angustifolia. Taxonomy (NCBI): domain Eukaryota; kingdom Viridiplantae; phylum Streptophyta; class Magnoliopsida; order Lamiales; family Lamiaceae; genus Lavandula; species Lavandula angustifolia. Next base: position 16,830,419 of record CM054822.1, read on the forward strand.
CACAATAACATCAAAGCCAAATCCTCATCATCATACTTAACTTCCAAAGCTTCTAAATCAGCAACAGTTTCTTTAAATGCTGAAATATGCTCTTGTAGAGACGTACCTTCTACCATATGATGAGAGTAAAGACGTTGCTTTAGATGTAGCTTACTTGTCAGACTCTTGGTCATGCACAATTGTTCCAGCTTCAGCCATAGTCCAGCCGCGGTTGTCTCTTTCAGGACATCCAACAAAATTTGATTTGATAGATGAAGGTGTATGTGAGAGAGAGCCTTACGATCTTTTCTTTTCTTCTCTTCGTCTGTCCACGAATTGGGCATTTTTTCAAATCCCAACAAAGTCTCGTCCAAATCCATATGGGCGAGAACTGCACGCATCTTCACTTGCCATAGCGAAGATCTGGTGTTCCGATCGAGCAGCGGAATATCGTACTTCATACTCGCCATCGCAAAACTAACTTGGCTCTGATACCACTTGTTAGAAATACGAGTAAACGAAATACGAAAAATAACTAAAATAAGAACACCGAGAATTTACGTGGTTCGGTCAATCGACCTATGTCCACGGGCGAAGGGAAAAAATTTCACTATAAACGAGGAGTATTCAAAATCGGGTCTCCGGAATAAGTTCCTAGACCCAAATACTCTTCTATGAGGTGCAAGATTACAACATGAGGGAAGGGCTCTATTTTTAGGGAAAAATAATGAGAGAGTTCATTATTTTTCCAATGTGGGATAGGTGACTCCAACTATTCATACTATTTGAGCCAAAACATAACAACTCAATCGGAAAAAGCAGCAGAACATCCACCTGCTACAACTGTAAGAAGGAGGGACACTACCAGTACGACTGTCCCGAACTCTCAGCTGCTCAACGAGCAGAACGGCAGGCCAGAAGAGAAAAATTTGCCCAAAGAAGGATACATTCATGTATTCCTACATAGCCGGAGAGATATCCGACAACTCACTTGAGAGATATCCGACAACTCACTTGAGGAGGATACATAGCCGAATAGATATCCGACAACTCACTTGAGGATGATACATTCATGTATTCCTACATAACCGGAGAGATATCCGACAACTCACTTGAGGAGGATACATTCATGTATTCCTCTGAGGACGAAGCTGCATTTGTAGCAGTTGAGGTCGGAGAAACGGTTCCTGAAGGAACAGCTGAATACTGTCTGATGGCCGGAGAAGAGGCTGAGGTAAATTCCAAACTTAATACAACCTCTTCTTCACACAGCACACACGACACGTGCTCGGTCACAGATGATCCTCTGGATGTGGTACAAGCATACGACGATCTGCTAGAGGAGCAGATTCAGCTGAGCAGATAGTTCAGCAAAATGATTCAGGAACTTGAACAAGTAAAGGCTGAGAGTCAGAGACTTTCTTCTGATTGTCAGGTCTCTACCGAGTCAGAGAATCTGGTTGCGAGACTCAAGGAAGAGATTGAATCTCTTATGACTAAGTCTCAGCTTCAAGAGACTCAGATCTCAGTTCTGACTGACAATTCTGAGAAAGAGACTGAAATAGCCCAACTCGATCGAAGCTCGCGTACGTGCAAAAATATTATGACTCACTCAGGAGGAGTGACGAGGTCTGGCGAGGACTGATGACTGAACAGTACCTAGGAGCTAAGGAGAAGCTGGAAAGTATGCTTAGAGCGCAACGACCAATAGTCCTGAAAGAAGGTCTTGGCTATACTCACGAAGCTTCTACCTCAAAAAGCTCAGAAGCGCTGGCTGATAGGTTCATCAGAGGAAAGGTACAAACTGCTGACACCACACCTCAGGCGAAGAATAAGCAGAAAATCGTTGCACCTCAGCCGAGCAACAAAAAGCAACTGACCAAAGGTTGCAGCCCCAGGACACCGCGATCAAACTCAGGGGGGACCAAGAAGGTCAGGTGGGCAGAACAGTACAAGGAGCCACTGTATGAGCACCCGGCTCAGTATGGCTCGTACTACTATGAGCCCAGGGTCAGGAGGAGCGCAAAAACTCAGAAGAAGAAAGCTCCTGAACCCAAAATCATCAGAAAGTTAGTATCTCCGAGTCCTGTGGAGAAGAAAACTGACAAGGTTCAGAAGAAGAAGTCTCAGACTTCTAAGGTTCCGAGGCAGATTTGGGTTCCGAAATCACCCACTAACATGTAAGGACCCAACTGAACCAAAGGGTACCTAAAAATGCTTATGTTTTGCAGGTGCATAAGGACCCCTGGATAGTGGACAGCGGCTGCTCGAGACATATGACATACCAGAAGAGCCTGCTGACCAACTACATACAAGAAGATGGTCCCAGAATTGAGTTCGGTGACAACTCAAAAGGCTACACAAGGGGATATGGAACGCTGAACATTGGGTCCCGCTTCGGTCCTAAGAGTAACATATGTTGAAGGACTTCAACATAATCTCCTTTCGTCGATCAATTCGTGACAATCTTAACAGAGTAATCTTTGACGCTAGTTTCTGTGATATTGTTGATAAATCTACAGGGAAAACAGTGTTATCAGGTTCGCGGAGGAAGAATATATACGTTGCAAACTGGAATACAGCAGAGCCTGAGGCTTGCTTGCTCGCACAGACAAAATCTAGTGACAAGTCAGGATGGCTATGGCACAAGAGACTCAGCCACCTGAACTTCAAGACTATGAACAAGCTCGCCAAGAACTCTAGAGTCAGAGGACTGCCCAACGAATCGTTCATCAAAGACAAAAATTGTGAAGCATGCTTGAAGGGAAAGCAGACAAGGAAAAGCAATCCACCTATTCCTTCACCTTCCACTGATGGAATCCTTCAGCTGCTCCACATGGACTTATTCGGGTCAGTCTCCCCAGTGACTATAAGAGGTAATAAGTATGCCCTCGTCGTTATTGATGACTACTCGAGATATACTTGGGTCATCTTCATCGCCAACAAATCTGATGTTCAAACTGAGCTACCCAATCTACTGAAGAAACTCAGTGTGGAAAAGGACATCAATATTCAAAGAATTCGCTCAGATAGAGGAACATAATTTCTCAACTCAGTAGTTAAGGAGTACTGCGATAAAGAGGGAATTCAGCACGAGACATCAGCTGCTCGCACCCCTCAGCAGACCGGACTTGCTGAACGCAAAAACAGAACACTCAAAGAAGTAGCAAGAACGCTCCTAGCAGACTCTGGACTACCCTCAAAGTTCTGGGCTGATGCTACTGACACCGCCTGCTATACTCAGAATTGCTCACTACTTACACAGCAACACATGAAGACACCATACGAATTATGGAAAGGGAGAATTCCTTCTATTTCTCATTTTCATATTTTTGGCTGTCCTTGCTTTATTCACAATAATGGGAAAGATCAGCTGAAGATCTTTGATAGCAAATCTGATCAAGGAGTATTCTTAGGATACTCTCGAGTTAGTAAAGCCTTCAGAGTCTTTAACTATCGAACCCTTTGCATGGAGGAAAGCCCTCATGTTGTTTTTGATGAGTTTGTTATTGAGAACAGGAAAAATACAGAGACAAACACTGAAGATGTCAGCAGCAAGCTACAGGATCTCGGACTGACTGATAAAACTGAAAAGATCCAGCATTGTTGGGATGATGAGTCGGACGATGAAGAAATTCAGACTCAGCCAACAAGCGATGTAGCTGACCTGGTTGATTCTACTGAATAGAATCAACAACAGGTAACAACGGTCGATGAGGAAGCCCCAGTGGTAACTGAGACCTCTACTGAGATTATAAACTCAGGGGAAACAATTAATGTTCCTGAGCTAAATGCCCCTGAACCTGGAAACTCAGTAGATCCTAACCTTCTTACTGAACTACTACAATCTCAGAACAGTACTACTGAAATGCCTAACACACCTACTGACTGTGCAGAAGTAGTATCAGAAGAAGAAGCCAGACTCAGACGTTCATGGCTTGACGCTCATTCTTCAGATCTCATTATAGGAGATCCGTCAGCAACGATAAGAACTAGATCTCGATTGAGTCAAGGAGAAAGCTCACTCTATTCTTGTTTCTTGTCTACCGAAGAACCTCAGTCAATAGAGGATGCACTCAAGGATGCTGACTGGATCATCGCCATGCAAGAAGACCTGAACCAGTTCATCAGAAACGAAGTTTGGGAGCTTGTTGACAGACCTAGACATCAGCATGTGATCGGTACTAAGTGGGTCTTCAAAAACAAGCGTGATGAAAACAACGTCATCGTCAGAAACAAATCTTGACTAGTTGCCAAGGGATACAGTCAAGCAGAAGGAATCGACTTTGATGAAACTTTCGCTCCAGTCGCAAGATTGGAAGCCATTCGTCTTTTCCTAGCCTATGCAACGCATCAAGGATTCAAAGTATATCAGATGGATGTGAAGTCAGCTTTTCTGAATGGCGTACTGAAGGAAGAAGTCTACGTAGAACAACCGCCCGGCTTTCAGCAGGGACATCAGGTGTACAGACTTCGGAAAGCTCTGTATGGGTTAAAACAAGTACCTAGGGCTTGGTATGATACCCTATCAGACTTTCTACTTCAGAAAGGTTTTCAGAAGGGGACAGTAGATCGCACCCTATTCAACATAAAGTCAGGAGATGACATCCTACTGGTGCAAATCTACGTGGACGATATCGTTTTCGGCTGCAGAAACGAGACCATATGCCAGCAGTTCGAGAAGATGATGAAAGAGAAATTCGAGATGTCCATGATGTGAGAGATGAATTTTTTCCTTAGATTTCAAGTGAAGCAATCACCTGAAGGAATCTTCATCAATCAAGCCAAATACACTCGAGATCTTCTCAAAAGATTCGGCTGCGACTCTAGCAAGCCAGTCAAGATCCCCATGAACACAAATTTTAAAATCGATCTAGACAAAGATGGAGCTTCTGTTAACTCTACTGATTATAGAGCTATTATTGGTTCTTTATTATACTTAATAGCTAGCCGACCTGACATAACTTATGTTGTAGGTGTATGTGCAAGATTTCAAGCGGATCCTAAGTGAAGTCATCTAGACTCAGCAAAGAAGATTCTGCGCTATCTAAGAGGAACACCTGACGCTGGGTTATGGTATCCTGCTGACGATAATCTTATACTGACAGGTTATTCTGATGTTGATTATGCAGGATGCAGGATATATCGAAAATCAACTTCCGAAACGTGTCAGTTCCTAGGCAGCAAGCTGATATCTTGGTTTTCAAAGAAACAACATTCAGTAGCAACGTCCACTACTGAAGCTGAGTATATGGCTGCTGGAAGTTGCTGTGCCCAGATCCTTTGGCTTCGACAACAACTGAGAGACTATGGTATAAGTCAGGATGAAGTGCCCATCTACTGTGACTCCACAAGTGCTATTGCAATCACTCAGAATCCAGTTCTCCATACGAGATGCAAGCACGTGGATTTTCGACACCACTTCATCAGAGACCATGTCGAGAAGAAGGATATCAGAATGGAGAAAATCCATACTGACAAGCAAAGGGCGGACATATTGACCAAACCACTAGCTGATAACAGATTCAGAAAACTATTAGTTGAGCTAGGTCTACTGGATCCTACTAAATAATATCAGTAGAATACAACTACTGACAAGTGCCATCAATTGTTATCAAGTGTAGGAACCAGTATGACAGGTCAGATGATCAGTGCAGTGATTCAGTCGGGAGAATTATACTGTACACAGTAAGGGGGAACGTGGTCATCAGCACGACAACCATCCTCCTTAACCTTAACTGTAACCAGCTGATCGTAAAAGTTCAGCTGAAGAGGTTTGCGTAGTATTTTTTACTTAAACTTTCTCAGAAGCATGCTCGCATTTATTATATCAGTCGCTTGCACTCAGTAGTTAATGAGCATTTATTTCCCGCCATTAATCTTTAAGGATGAGTCAGTAGGAAAACGTTCTTATTCAAAGGAACTCGTCTTTAATGCTGCCTGCAACGCATTTAATGCATGTCTTCTCACTTACCTTTATTACGCATCATCCTACGTGGGTCTATGGTAGAGGCGGCTAAGTACTCATTCCTTTTATAACATCTAATCTGAGCCGTCGATAAAAATGATAGATTAAAACCTAGCCGTCCGATCTAAACGGCTAATCACGCATATCTTACAAAATCTTTCATCTTCTACCATTTCCTCACTTTTCGCCATTTTTGATCTTAGAGCTTTTCCTCAGCGATTCAATTTTCTCCCCAAAATCATAAACTGCTTTGCATCTGCATAGTTCAAGCTCTAAATATTACGGTAATGTATTTAATCGTGCTTAAAACTCTACTGACTTACTCTATTTTCAAGTGCTAACGAGTTTTGATGCAGATTTCCATGGCGACGATACAGACCCCCACGAACATCGAAGAAATCATCCTCTCACGCATACAGTTCGAACCCACCATGGCCTTCTGGTAAGTGGATATTCCTTATATGGAGGAGGTTTTTGATGCTCTGGAAGAATCGGGCCTAGACGCTCTTGTTACAAGGCAACCGATAGCCTATCTTCCCAGGCAAGTAGCAGAGGTCTACTACAACTGGAGGACCTTAGAGACTGGAGTAGAAATCTCCAGTTTCGCTTTCATGAAAGAGATCGATTCCCTCTCATGGGACGCCAGTGTTCACGAGTTCAACATTCGAGATGCTCTCGAACTGGCTTTCGATCTGACAGACGAAGGAATTTCTCCGATTGGATATAAGGAGAAGGAGATTAATTCTTATGTTCAAAAGTTCTGCGGTTAGAAGGACATAGCCTTCAAGACCGCTCTGCCGAAGAATTTGTTGCTACCGAGATACCGCGTGCTCGCTTATATCATTTCTCATATCTTAACGAGCTCAGCCGGATCATATGATCAGCTTTCTAAGCCGAAAATCCAGCTGATGATGATTGTTGACGATAGAGTCCGCGTTAATTGGACGGACTACTACTTAGCCGAGTTGAGAGCTCAGGCTCAGAAGTTTACCGCTCTACCCACTGGAGAGAGGAAGCTCGCCAGTGTGGGTAAACTGTTGTTTGGGACGAAGATGTCCATCATGATCGAGCAGAGAGTCTCGAGGAGCTCAGCTTTTGCTGACTCCAAGTACTTCGACAGCAAGCTCATCAAGTTCAAAACTAGAGCCGCTGCTGAGAAGTCAGTCGGGCGAGGGCCGCCTGATTTGAAGAGGGTCGTATCAGACCTGCCACCTCGCGCTGACCCGCCGAAAAGGAAGAGGCTGACAAAGACTGGACCTTCTGAGGTCCCAGTGGAACAAGCCAAACCAGCCTCTCCCCCGCCTCCTCAGGAAGAACAAATTCTTGACTCGAACTCCGGCATTGAGGGTGCTACGTTGAAGGACAAAGTCCAAGTCATCAGCTTTGAGGAAACTCAGTCGGACATTCTGGAACCGACTGAGGAGATATCCTCTGAGTAGACCACCTTCCACTCCACTCGTCTCCGTGCTATAGCTGAAGTCCATGATCAGATTCCAGAAATCGCTGAGCACTCAGACCTAGTGAGGATAGCCATAAGGGCTAGGATACAGATGCTACTGAGGTTCCTAAGTTGGGACATTCTTGAGGACATGATCAAATCTCAGTCAGCTCTATCCCTACTCGCCGAAGAGCAAGATTTGCAGTCAACCATTGGTTTTGGGGAACCAGCTGACCTTGCCTACTTCGAGGACCTGAGGGCTGCGATGCTATACCTTCTCAGTCTGCGCACCTCAGTTCCTGGCGACAACCCTTCGCCTCCATCTCATCCTGACAACGATGATGACAAGGATGATGATGAGATGGATCAGGCACCACCCAAGGATGCAGAATTAGGAGGTTCTGCTGAGGGTTCTACTCCCCGCGAAAAGGGCCAATCACCACCACTTGCTACATCTAGTGAAGCCCAGGTTGCCTTGAAGCCAAGTCAAGCGCAACAACTCGCGTCATCTGAGCAGAGGCTCGGAACCAGTTCTTATCAGATACAACCTATAGGTTCCGTGTTCTCCAAGTCGGTAAACAGGGCTATCAGGCGCCAAGGTGAAAAGAACCGTCTTCTCTCGAAAGACATTCACATTAAGTGGGCTCAATACACAAAAGCTCAGACGGAGAGCATCCACCGACTTGCAGAAGGGGTCAAAAAAGTCTCTAACGCTCCTACTCAACAGATTAATATTCAGGAGATAGTTGAGACAACCCTCGCAGCTCAGAAGGCGGACTTAGCCGGCCAGAGTCAGCAGCTCTTGATCACTCAGCAGAATATCCTCGCTGAGTAGCTGACTAAGGGGCTAGCGGCGGTCCAAGCCACAATGGATGAGAGGAATAAAGTTGCCACCTCCAGTCTCCAATCTGCCATTACTCAGCAGGTTGCGGCACTTAAACTCATCCAGAAGGAGATCACATACTCCCACGATCAATCTCTGCTGAAACTCAGACAGGAGTCAGCCACACAACTCAGATTATTCAGAGAAGATCAGGAGCACGACTGGGATAAATATTGTGATCTGGTCAAGGTCTTCGAAGCCACTGCCACTCAAATCAAAGACCTCGTCTACAACTTGGAGAAAGACATTAAAGCCATCCGCACTCACCTCTCCCAGGCTGATGATGCCAAAAAGGGGGAAGGAGAAGTTAAGATTGAAGATCTTGAGGCGGAACAGGCTGAGGTCCAGAAGAGCCCAGAAGTCCAAGAAATTAATAAGGGGGAAGGTACTTCTACTCAGGGGGAAGGAACCAGCACTGTACCTCAAGCAGAAGGTTCAACCACCCAAGCCTGGACCCGGTTAAGTTGTGCTCCTCCTGGAGTATGCCCCACTCCCCCAATCGACTGTGACTGAGCCAACACCTATCTCATCCGCTCAGCACATCGAGGAAATTGCTCAATTTCTTGATGAACAACAAGAAGAAGAAGAAGAGCCACAGCAACTGCCACCGCAAAGGCCGGGGAAGGAGATTACCACTGAAGCCACTCCATCTTCCCCAACGCCTAAATTTAAAACCAAGGCGGAGCAGGAAGCCTATGACCTGAGAGTTGCTCAACAGCTGCAAGACAAGCTGGATCATGAGCATCAGATGGAAAAAGCAAAGAAAGGCAAGGAGCCTAAGAAATTGATGGGCAAAATTGCCAAATGCAAGGCTAAGCAGCTGGTGGACGAACATAAAAAGAAAGCTCAGGAGGAGCTATCCAAAGCCCCCACCACTGCAGTCCAGCCGACAGCTCAGGGTCACTACACGCCTTATCTTACATCCGAGCAAGAGGCTGAGGATAAAGCCACCTGGGAGGCGACGCTGAAGGGACTAAGTCTCCGGAGAGGAGATGCAAGGATAGCGGCCCTCAGAGAGAAGAAGAGATTAGCTGACTTGGCTAAAATGATTAGCCTATCTCAGAAGCCAGCAGCTGATCCAAGGAAGCAGATTCCACGAGGTTCCAAGTTCAGGAGGGCACCTTATATCAAGAAGGACCCTATCCCTCATGTGGACAAGTGGGTGCCAGCCGAGCTTAATGAGCAGTGGAAGGAACTTAAAGAAGATTTTATCAAGGGATACTATATGTGGGGTATCTATTCTACTGACAGACTAGCTGACCAACTCTTTGATGAGCTTATTTGCCGATTTGATAAGGAACTCAGAGATCAACTTCGTTAGATCATGGAAAGAGAGAAGATACCTTTCAAAGCTCCAGCATTCAGAAGAATCCCTCCTCCCCGAACTACTCGCGGCGTGCTGAGCACAAAAGAGATTGAGAGAGAAGTCGAAGAAGCTGCTTATCACCTCTGCCTAAACTTTGACCATCCTGCTGATCACGAGGAAATCCAAGTCCTGAGAGCCAGAATCTACAAGTATTATTACCTGGACCCTTCGGCTGATAAGTCTGAAGACTTCAAGAAGCGCACTCAGAGATTTAGACGTCAGCAATGATCTTGCCTTCCTTGTCTTCCTTTTGTAAGAGTGATAGAAACTTGTACTCTCTTGATCATATTTATAACAGTTTCTATTGCTTGCCAGACAACTACTCATTGTCTCATGGCTTTTGTTTGTGTTTTTCACAACTGATCACTAAGTGATCTGACACACACTCACATAACCGTTTCTCTGATTTTGCCTATGTCTCGCCTACTGACTTGATGTTTAATTGATCACCTTGATTGTATTTTCAGATATTTTAGGGGGATATTATTGTCAGTAGATTAGCTTTCCTTTCCTTATTGTTTTAGAGTGGAGGTTTTGGCATCATCAATTAGGGGGAAATTGTTGGGTTATGAGTCAGTAGATGGTACTCAGCTGTCTAAGGGTTAAAAGAATATTGGGGGAAATCATAGTAGTACTATGGAAGTGAAGATCCCAAAACCCAGCTGATATCAGTAGTGCAGTGTGTCGATAGGATTAGATGATGTATAGGTTAGACTTGTTTTATTTTGATTATCGTTTTGTCTAAGTCCTGTACGGGGTAAACTGTTGGACTGATCTTCTGACGAAGTTACTCTCCAGAACCCCACATCATCAATGTAAGAGCTTGCGTTCTTCAGCCAACAGCTGATCTTCACCTCAGTAGGAGACAGCCCATCAGCTGATAAGATATCAGCAGAAGAGCATAATGCAAAGCTCAGTACCTTCGCAGTCATCAGCTGACCCACCAGAGCCTTATCAGCTTGTCGGCCCGACTCGACCGAAGAAGACATAGGACTGTCTTGAGTCATCAGTATCGACGAAAAGCGATCCAGTCGTAAACATCTTTTCGAAGTTCAGCAGAAGATCATACGAGGATGTGGAATAGTCAACTCTATCTCTGACACATTCTCACCTACCACAAATCTCGACCAATGAGACGCCGACAACGCTTTGACCTGCTCTGACCAACTAAAGCTGCTCTTATGTACAACATTAACTGCCCTGCTGCAACAATTCGAATTTATGGCCGTTTTCTTTGGAAGCTTGTGACACGTGGCATCGTCTTCTCCAACAGACATATGCCTTGCTCACAACTATAAATAGAGAAGAAATCCGAGCTCCACGCACGTGACTCATAAGGGAAAAAGCTCAAGCTCAAGAACACTCTAGCGAACTCAACAGATTATACAGCGAAGAACTTGCTTTCATAGAATATTTGTAGTTCTTCTGTCTAGAGTATTTAGATCCCTTTCTTCTCTAGACTAAGCTCATTGCCAGATTTATAGCTTAGATTTCGAAGGAGTTCACTTTTAGTGATTTGTTCTTATTGTAAGAACTCCTTCTTAGTTGGAGATTATCCCCTCCCTTTCGAACTTAGGTTTGAATTGTAAAGTCGCTAAGGACTATAACTTAGAAGGGTCTGGTCCAAGGACGATCCTTCCTTGCTGAGGCTTGCTCAGAATAATCAACAAGTTCTCCTGCCAAGTCAGGACCGTGGACGTAGGATCTTGCGTATCCGAACCACGTTATATCGCTTGTGTTATTTATTGTTTTATTGCATATCATACAAACCGCTCAAAATCATATGTTTGCATAAAACGTATTTTAAAAGCGCACAGCCAAAAGAATTTATCTTGCGAAAACACATTTTCAACTGAGACGAATCTTCGAGCCCTACACACTTATCCACACAACGTCTCCGACTGAGTTTCAATGACTAACTAAAGTCAGTAGGAGAGCTCAGTAGCTGACACACTCTGACCCCGTGATCGAAGGTTACTATTTGGCACTGTTCATCAGTTGCACTAAACAGCTCAGCTGTCCTTCGGTTTGAGAAAAAGAAACTGTGATCAGGTGTATTCACCCCCCCCTCTACACCTGACTATCGTCTCCGGACCAACACAGATACAAACTTGTATAGTCGTAGTGACTTTACAGGGTTTTTCAAACTTAAAGAGTTTGAGCTTCTCCAACTACGAGGAAGTTCTTACAATAAGAACGCTTCAGAAAATGTGAACTCCCTCGGGGTTTCTAAGCTATGAATATTACAATTTAACTCGCTTAGATAAGAGAAGGGGAACAAGTATTCTTTAGAGAGAAGAACTAAAGAAGATTCTATTCTAAGTTCAAGTTCTTCGCTGGATATGCAGTGAGCTTCTGAGCATTCAGTGTATGGGCACGAATTCTTTTGCAGATTCAGTTGGTGGTCGACTGGCCAACTGAATTGTTCGATACTGAGTCCATTAGCTGAGTGCAAGGTCTTCTACTGAACTCTAGCCTACTGAGTTCCTAACATGCTGAACTCAAACTAAGCTATTACATGATCGAAGGTTCATCATTCAGCTAGGGGTTTTGGGATCTTCAAATCTATAAAATATTGTTCTACTGAATCTTCATCCCAACATATATACATGAGTTCTGCATATAATCATCAGAACCAGGAGCATCTATTCAGTTAAACAAGTCCATGCAGTATAATCAAATCTGGGTTTAACTTAGGAGTGTTCTTGATGAGCCATGTTACTAATGCATATGCAAAAACAGATTCATTTCTGATGCTAGCAACGTGTTCGATGAAATGCCAGTGAAGAATGTGTCGACTTATAACCTCTTATTCGCTTATGCAGCATAATAGTAAGTTGAGATATGTTCCAGCAACAATATATATGTGACATTTTAATTTTAAATTCTGATGGAATTTCTTTATGTAATCCTTGTGAAGTAATGCGCATATTGAAAGCTTTGCGATGTTCCATTATTCTGGTCTCTCAGAAATCAACAACTCATTAACATGAAAAATTCATCTCCTATAAATTTGTAACAGATAAATGCACTCGAAAATGAAATTTCCTCATAAACCTTCACTACATTGTCGACAGTTTTTTCTGGGAACGCATCGGCTGGAGAAATTCTCTCCAAGAAATAGTGGCAGAAATTGTGTTCAATTCCGTTTTATCTAGTTTATTTCACTAATGGTGACTGGCGGAAGTTGTTTTAAGGGGGCAGATCACACACACATCATTAAAAAGTTTGAGGGGGTAAATTACCAAACTAAATACGTCGGGGGGCATATAACACATAGTGCAATAGATAAGGGGGGGGGGGTGTTTAATGCCATTTTTCCGAAGAAAATTGAAGGCCTAAGATGATACATATGGCTTTCTGTTTGGTTTGGTTCCAGAAAGAGAATTAATTCACCTGGTTTTTCTTTGTGGCTGTTTGGTCTAAGAAAGGTAATCAAAATTTCTATTTGATATAATAAATTTTTAATTTATATTTCAATATTAAAACTCTTGAAAAAATATATTATTAACATTGATCGATCGTCGCAATCGATGCAAATAAATTTATAGAACACCTGCACAAAACTACACTTAAACAAGCACAGTGACAAGTAAGAGGTCGATCCCCCAGGGAGCGGGTGACTAAGCATATTGTCTCTACTGACCTAGGGTTTTGGCTATCAGCCACCATAAACTTTGGGTTGTCCAAACTAGGTAGGGAAATAACATGTAATTAACAGACAAATAACAAGATATAAAAGGAGGTCTAGCTAGGGTAATTCCACACCACCCCCTGTCCGATCCTAGATTACTATATGAATCAGTCTAGTTAAGGTTATCTGGCTAGGACGTTGTGTTGAGCACATGGGAGTCCAATCCTCTCATAAAGTTGTAATTGTCATGTTGAGCATAGAAACAGTTACCTACTCAAATGACCACCCCACCTTGTTGAGCAATGACTAGGGAGACATTAAGGAGCATTAAGAATAAGGAACCAAATCAAGGATTCTACCGTTGTTGAACATTCAAAGTAGAAAATCTAATTAGTCTACGTCTACACAGAAAGAAGGTTACCTACCTAGACCGATCAAATCTAAATAGTTCTCCACTATCTTAAACAGGGTTCAACTAAAACATATACTAACCGATTATCAAGCATGTTTTCACATCTCACAGATTCTCAAGTATGGTGCCTCATTACCCCAGCCAGATCTCGGAGTTAGCTACACATATTAACTAAAGGTGCAAAATTAAGCATGTAAAAGCAAGACCTTAAGCAAATCTGGAAGTAAAAGCTGAAACAATAAACTTTCCTAAAAAGGCAGAATCGTAGAAAAAATATTTAACTAAAAACGACAAAGAACAACATAGTGTGAAATCGAAGAGAACCAGATTTAAAAGCTTGGAATATTAGTAGAGAGAAAAGACAATATTGTTTCAAACAAGACAATGACAAAAAGCATGGAATAAGTTAAAAAGCTCACGTGTGAACAATAAAGTAGAAGGTAATTCAAAGCTAAATAAATAAATGCAGTATTTAAGAACTGGAATTAATGCAGAAATATAAACTAACCAACACCAAAAATTAAATGAAGTCTTTTCCATAGAGAGCTTGCAGTTACACTAGGCAGAAAAATAAAAGAGTTCTTGAGTTACATCTTTGGCGGAAATTTTAGAGTATTTTTCTACAGAGAGAACGAGCTAATCTAAGCTATGAAAGTGTATGTTGGAGATGATCCTCCATTAGTTCCTCTCCTCCCTTTTTACTTCCACAAAAATATCTGTCTCAATTCCAGCACTTAGTAGGTGGGAAATCCGATGTGCACGAGCATGTCCGCTAGTCCATGCTGACTTAGGATGTACTTTTCTGCAGGCTTGTTCTCGCCACCTTTCATAAAAAAGATGTGGGCCGGTTCTTAGGTTTGACTCAACTTGATAAATTCTCATCTTCCAGCCTAATGAATTATAAACCATCCTAGCATCCTTTCAGGTCCATTTTCTCGCGAATTGGGCAGATTCCTCATTTACGCACATAATTCTTCCTTATCGTGGTTGTATCGACTTTCACCACTTTTCTCTTCAATTAAGCTTAGAAACCTGCAAAATCACTGACACAAACACCCAAATTAAATGAAAAAATGAGCTACTGATGAGTGGTTTTTATACCATTTCCTTGTTTTCTTTTTAAGCTTATTTCTATTATTTTCCATCTATTTTTAGCTTTTGTTTTAGTTGGAATTGTATACTTTCGACGATTTTTGATTTTGAAGGTTTCTCGGGCATTTTGAGCATTGTGGTGGTATTTGACACCTAAATGAAAGAAACCATGACCGTTGATACATTTTTGGCGATGATGGAGTTGTTTGGAAGAAGAACGAAGAGGATTTGAAGCCGGATGTTGAAGAAACCGTGTTTTGGAGCTCGTGTAATAAGGCAGTTGGAAAATCGCGTAGCAGATGGATCTAACGATCTTATAATCTGATCTTCACCGTACACGTTGTATCTCTATGCGTTAGGAACATTATGGAAAAGTTTCGTGGCGATCCAACGGCTAACAAAGGAGATATCGCATTTTTCCTAAAACGTGACAATGCAGGAAATTGTGTTCGGCCGAAGCACGCGGACCGCGGTCCGCGTTTTGTGCTGGACCGCGGTCCGCTATGTTCTGACTCAAAAATCAAAATTTTCGTGGGGGTCGGACCGCGGTCTGCCTTTTGTGCTGGACCGCGGTCCGCTTCTATTTTGGCCCAAATTCGTGTTTTCTTGGCCCGAAAAGTATATAAATCCTTCCGGACTTCTTTCCTTCGACGACACACTATATTTTCAAATTCTTCCACCCTCCAAAGCATTTGAAGATTCAAGACGAAGATTGAAGACCACAACCCGAGAACCAAGTGCGAGGATCAATCCGCTAGATTCGATGTTGTATTATTCCTTCTCAGTTTTGTTTAGGGTTTTTGATACTTGAATTCTATGGATTCTTTTTGCATCTTTTTGTGATTATTTTCCTACGAATATGAGTGACTAAATCCCCTTGTGTGGGGGTTTAGCAGGACCTATGGTTTTGATGAATTGATTCAAACCCTAGTTTTTCAATGAATGAATTATTTTGTTTCTTAATTGTTAAGCCTGATTTTGATTTCTCTACGATTCTTTAATGTGACTAATCATCTTAGATAATTGTAGAGAATATAGGTAATAGGTAATCCGGCGGATCATACCCGGTTATTTATTTAGACATGCAATTAAGTGTCTAGATTGTCACCATTGGTTTGTGATAGTTTAGATGGTTCTTTAAATCCTTGAGCATGATACGATCCTTAGGTTCATGATATGATCACTTGATTGACCCTTAGGGTTATAAGTTAGAGATCTCCCGAATGAGAATGAATCGATCATCATAGATATAGTGATTGTTAAACCTCCGCACTCTTCATAAAACTTGAAACCACACCCATTAACCCACTTCGCTTTGCTCTTACTTGTTTTTCTACTTTCTTGCTATTTTAATTTCGTAATTTAGGATAAACCAAACCCAGTTTAGGACCAAGTAGATAGTGAAATAATTAGGATAATTAGAACCCAGCTGAGTCCTTCTGAGATCGACCTCGGGAGTTGCTAGATTAGGTATTACACCGATTCGTGTACTTGTGAGAATTATAATTTGTTCATCAAGTTTTTGGCGCTGTTGCCGGGAACTCAGTCATTTTGATTATTCTTTTTACTAGTTGTTTATTTGTTTAGATTTTATTTTTAAGTTGGTTTTCACTTCTTCTATTCTATTAGTGCGTCAAATCTTACTCTTTGAGTTTTCTGTAGGTTTATGCGCGGTAGAAGGTCGCAACATCTAGAACTTGCGCCTTTTATCGATAACATACATAGAGTAGGGATCGCGTTACAAGGGAGGAACTGGAAGAAAAAATTGGAACTTGCGCCTTTTATCGATCTTAGGTTTCCTCTCAGCTGCTATAGCTCTTATTACATTGGATTTCCTTCTTTTTCTGTCATCTATGTTCTTGTTCTTGGCGTTTTGTCAGCCATCCTTTCAAGTCTCTCATCATCTTCCTTAAATCTTAAGGCAGTCCTTTTTAGCTCTTCTCTTACTTGGAACTCGCCCTCTTCTTCTCATCATCTATCCCATTTTAGGCTAGATATTGGATGTATTCCAAATCTTCCAGATCTCATCAATATGTGCTTTCTCTTAGTCAAGCGTAAGATTGGTAAATCTTAGCCTTTGTCTTTTCTCTTCATCGGCCTCGTCAAACTGTTTCTGAAGTATTGTGGCCTTTAGACTGTCTTCTTCAATCTGTCTTTGACGAGCTTCGTCATATCTTTTCTTTTCAAGCTCTTGCTCCTTCTGAAGTCTCTCAACTTCAGCCCGACTGAGATCGTCATTGATTTGTTCATCCATAGTCCTGAAGATTTGATCCATATAAGTTTCAGTCTGAATATTAGAAATAACAGTATCTTCATTTTCTTCCCTCTCAGATTCATCTTTCAAACGAGCTTCTTCTTCTTCAGCTTTAGGACGAGCCTCGTCGTCAGCCTTTCTCATCTATTCTACCACATAAGTGGTATATGTTTCGATCCCTTACAGGCTGAGGTTGTCTTCTTTTTGTTTGTCTGATGTTCCCCCTCAGTCTGTATGTCCATTAGTTCATCTGAGGAAAAAATCTGAGTCTGTTTTTCTACTATAGAAACACCAATTTCTTCCCCCTTTTTGCATCAGCAAGAAGGGTCCGAAGGAAGAGAAGTTAAGCAGATACTTTCTTGGGTTCTTCTTGTTGTTGTGAGATAAGAGTATTATGATATCTATTTGAGCCTGTTTTCGTATATCTGAGCTTGCTAGGACTCGGATATGAGCTCCATTTTAGATGAAAACGATTTTAGAGGGGAGGAGATCGAAGCTTCGGCATTCTTTGAGTCAGCTTGAGTAGAGATTTGCCATTGGTGACGATGGAGTGACATTGCTCCATTTGAGTAGTGAGGCGTTTCTAAGTAGCCCTGAATATGTACATCACGGCATCCGGGAACTAATTTACCCCAGAGGTCAGCTTTTCAAATTTATCTACTGTGACCTCTGTATTATCCTAGAGCATATTTGACATGTCAGTGAGGCCATCATAACACTGAACCATGCCGATATTCAGTTGTTCCATGGTTAGGTTCACATTTGATATATGTTTGTGAAGCTGAAGTACTCTAATCGCTTCACCCTCTTGTGTGTGGAT
Source organism: Lavandula angustifolia (assembly GCA_028984105.1). Taxonomy (NCBI): domain Eukaryota; kingdom Viridiplantae; phylum Streptophyta; class Magnoliopsida; order Lamiales; family Lamiaceae; genus Lavandula; species Lavandula angustifolia. Next base: position 16,848,265 of record CM054822.1, read on the forward strand.
TCAATTTGATGAAGGGTGGGATTAGGAATAGACACCGTAGGAGCTGAGGGAGCAGACTCCTTGGTAGAAGGGGAAGGATGCTGCAGATCAACATTAGCCGAATCATGAGGATCTGATTCATCTTGAGTAGCTGCAACAATAGAAGAATTATCAGCCTACCTCAAAATCAGAAGCCTGACGGCAGTTTTGAAGTTCTCTTCATTTCGGAGGTAATCAGGGAGTTGAAGGGTACGACAGACCGAAGCAGGCACTCCTCCTTGATGAATCCTTGATTAGAGAAGGTTCTAAAGACTACTTGTTGCTCATTTGTCCATAGCGACCTCAGATTGATCACCATCTAGGCGTAGGCCGCTATGTCAATACCCTCCTTATGTTCAGAAAGTTCTAGAATCAGGGCCAGAACAGTGTCAAAAGCTCTGAATTGAACTTTGGCCAGCAATGTAAGACCAAGATTCTGAGCCTCTTGCTCATTATCTGAAGGCACATCCTCAGCATCGGATGACTCTTCAAGCATCTGGTCGATAGGCAGAACGGATGTCTGCTAGAAGAAATCTAAGATAGAGAGAAAAGCAGGATTCTCTACATTTTGAAGAGGAGATGTCTCCACCATCTCCAACTCTAAGCCGTCATCAGAGTCTCCAGTAGTAGTCAGCGACAGTTCTTCAGCTATGGGTCGCTTTCCAGCTGCCTTCTCAGTAAGGGACTTGGAAGAATTACGAATATCCACAATTTTGGGTTCAGCCTCCTTTGGAGAAGAAGTTGAGGCAGTTATATGTTCTTCCTCAGGACGGGAGGAAGGCTCAGGAATCAGATAAGATGAAGGTATGAGTCCTTCAGGTTGAAGGAACTCGAAGCTGGCTATCAGCTGCTCCACATTTGAGATGTCTATCTTCGTAGACTTAGGTCCAAATGAACCTTTAGATCGTTCCTTAGCCTCCATAATTGGAACGACAACCGTTTCCTCAATAGTTCCTTCAGGATGTGTCTCTAGCTTAGCAGAGGGAGCGATCTCTTCTAGTGGTGCATTGAAGTCCAGAGCGCGAACCACAAATTGGAGAGGATGAGGGAGAGAGAGATCTACAGTTCTAGGTTTCTTGACATGGAGGAGTGAGGAATCTTCTTTCATAGAACCCTCAACAAGTTTGAGAAATACCGCTTTCTCAGTTTCCTTCTCTGGCTCAGACTGAGCCCTCTTACGTTTCTGAACAACACTGGCCTTCTTAGGCTAAGTTCACTTCTTAGCAGGGTTTAGTGTCTTCTTGAATTTCTCGGCTAAGGGCTTGTCTAATAGCCTTGGGTTTCTCAGTCCTAGGCTTGTTAGATTTTGGTTTGTTGATTTTAGGTACTGGAGCAGCAATAAGCTTTATTGCTCCTAGTTTACTTCCGATAGCCTGAAATATTTTGTTTCCATCAGAAAATTTTGTCATCTTAGTTGAGTCGTATGGCTGTACTTAGCGCTATTGAATATTTATAAAACCCATCTCTTCAGCGACTCTGATTAGCAGATAGGAAATTTTTGTTGCCCACTTGAAGTTGTTGTTCTGAACCAAGACTCCTAGAAGGTCTGTCTTCTTAGTCTAGTAGTTTAAAGCTACACTCATAAATGCTTGTAGAGAATGAGAGGCCCAATTCACCTTGACCTCATCTTCAATGACCATCATCATTCTCAGACCAGCTTTAGAGAGCTGATCGTGAGACCTAGCCTTCCTTAAAAGGCAGTGAGTCACTGTAAAGAATAGTCCTGTATCTGGGTTTCATCGTGTTCTTCTTGACCCCGAGTCTTAAAGACGACATGTTTATCGCATGTGAACCTAGGTAAATAAGCATTTTGTTCAGAGGCCTAATAAGTGTACGACATAACTTCTTCGTTAGGATGGCGGAGATACTTCCGTACAACTCCATGAAATCAAACTCAACAACCTTTCCATTAGGATGTTGGTCACACTTAATATTGAATTCAAGAGTGCTCTGTCTCCTTCCATCTTCAGATAAAAGTAAAACTCGATTACGTGAGCAGGAATGAGTATATCAGGTTCTGCAGAGATGAACCGCTTCAGTCCTGAGTGCCAAAGGGTCTCAAAGACTCTGTCCATAACATCGGCGACACCGTTGTTGAAGTAGAATGGAGAATTATACGTAACGCTAGAGAGAAGTGTCTCTTTGTTCTCCACATAGAGTACCGCTAGATGATCGGTGACTTCCATCCTTTGTACTTTAGGTGCCATTTTCTGCATAAGCCATAGTTAGATTTTGATCCAATTAATAGATATGCAAGTAAAGAACCAAATGTACCTCAAGGTTAATGCAAGAGAGTGAATAAGATGCATAAATAAGAACATAGTTGCAGATAAGAATATAGAGAATTTTTTTTGAGAGATATTGTAGGGAAATAGAAATTGTAAAGTTTCGAAAATGGCGGATATAGGGTATTTGAATTGATTTATTTGAGATCGACGGTTCAGATTCAGTCATGCAATTCGAAATATGCTGGCAGAATTAAATGTGATAAAGTAAGATATGATGACAAAGTTGATTTATAAGATTTAGGCCCCGTTTGGGAAAATAACTTAATTAAGGACGTATGATAAAAGAACTTATGCTATAAGAACTTATGCTATAAGAACTTAAATTTAATAAGTTAATTATGTTTGGATACATGCAATAATAATGACTTATGTAGGCAAAAAAAATAAAATTAAAAAATGTAGTTGCTAGGATTTGATATGACAACCTCCTTAAAAGTTACTTTTAAGTTTCCATAAATTGATAATATTAACTTATGAAAATAAGTCAAAAGTAACTTATTATTTAGAATAAGTTATATTGATAAGTTCTCCCAAAAGCACATAAAAGGACTTATTATTTAGAATAAGTTAAAAGAAGTTGTTTATAAGTTCTTCCAAACGGGGTCTTAATAGTTTGTATATTCTAATATGAATGATACATTAATTGCGATACAATGTGCATGAAATGCGCATGGGGAATTAGAATTAGACGAAATATTTCTCTGAAAGAAGGAGAAATAAATAGACTTTAATAAATGTAAGTTGAGTCTGATACGCAAACCTCCCTATCAGATATTATAATTGACGGATACCACATTTGTCGGTATAACTAACTCAGGTTGAATCTAATTCAGTTTGCCTTGTACTAAGATTCCCCCTTGCTTATAGCGAGGAATTTTGCTCGCCTGGATCAAATAGGCCCAATTCCATTGATAGTTGAAGGAACCTCGTTTCAGGTAAAGACTTGGTAAAAATATCAACTAGTTGTCTTTCAGTTTTGATTTTCTTCAGTCTAATATCACCCTTTTCAGCATGGTCTCTTATAAAATAATATCACATATCAACACCGTGTATGAAGTACCGGATTTTGAGTGGTCGATATGGCACTAGAGCTGTCACAAAAGATAGGACCATCATTCGTAATGACTTGACAATCACCTAATTGTAGTTTTAACCATAATATCAATGCACAGAAACTTCCAGCGGCCATATATTCAACTTCAGTTGTTGATATCGCGATTGAGTTTTGTTTCTTAGAAAACCAAGAGATCAACTTGTTCCCCAGGAACTGATAGGTGCCTGAAGTAGACTTACGGTCAATCTTATAACTCGCAAGATCAACATCGGAATATCCAGTTAATTCTAGATTATCATCTGAATGATACCAAAGAACTAGATTGACAATTCCATTGATATAACGAATAATCCGTTTGGCTGCTTCCATGTGACTTAACTTGGGTTGGCCTGATAGCGGGTACAGACTCCAACTGCAAAAATAATATCAGGCTGGCTTGCCATGAGATAGAGGAGAGATCCAATAATTCCTCTACATTAAGTCAGATTAACCGGAGTCCCGTTAATATTAGGTTCCATCTTCCAATTTGTATTCATAGCTGAATTTGGCAATTAACTCTTGGGCATATTTGGTCTGATTAATAAAGATTCCTTTAGTAGATTGTTTGACTTGAAGACCAAGAAAGTAGTTCATTTTGCCCCTCATGGGAATCTTGAACTAACTTTATATCATAGATTCTGATTCCTTGGACAAATCTTCATCAGTAGATCCCAAAATAATATCATCAACATAGATTTGAACTAGGAAAAGATGATTAGTCTTCATCAGTCAAAATAAAGTCTGATGGACTGTTCCTTCCTTAAATCCTTTTGTTAATAGAAAAGCTGATAACATATCATACCAGGATTGAGGTGCTAATTTCAACCCATAAAGTGCTTTCTTCAGTCGATAAACCTTATTACCCTGTACAAAGACTGGATGTTGATCGACGTAGACTTCTTCTTTAAGATCACCATTAAGAAAAGCACATTTGACATCTATTTAATACACGTTAAATTTCTGATGAGCTGCGAAGGCTAAGAACAATCTAACAGATTCTAAGCGTGCGACTGGTGCGAAGGTTTCACCATAATCAATTCTTTTAGATTGGCAATATCCTTTGGCTACCAGTTTGGCCTTGTTTCTGATAATTACGTTGTTCTCATCTCTTTTGTTCTTGAAGAACCATTTTGTTCCAATAACAGCCTGATGAGTTGGTTTGTCCATAGTTCCCATACTTTGTTGCGTTCAAATTGATTCAACTCTTCCTACATGGTATTAACCCAATTTACACCATTTAAGGCTTCTTCAACAGTTTTAGGTTCTTCCATAAATAGATAGCAGAAAATCATTGCATGATCAATCTGATGTCGAGTTTTAACTCCTGTGGATGGATCTCCAATAATATCTTCTTGATGATGACTTTATTTCCAGGTTTTATTCTTTCTCCTGATATGGTCATCATTGGTTAGGTTAGTATCAGTTTGGATATTAGGCTGAGAAATGTTAGATTGCATAGAATCTGAAATGACTGAGTCAGCCTCAGGGTTTGTAGTCTTAGGATCATTAGATGTTTCCCCTGAATTAGTGACATCTGTTGCAATCTTAGTTACCATTGGGGTTTCTTCATTGACTGTGGTACTTGACATTAAATCTATCCATTAGATTCTACTACTTTATCCTTGGGTTTACTTTGGGGTTCAGGTTTATTTGACGCTGGTTCATCGTCTTCGTCCCATGTCAGGTTAGGAAGTATAGCCTAGCTATCCTTGTTATTCATATTTAGGTCCTCCATTTGTTTGTTGATTTTCTCAGGGTTTGGGATCTTGTCCAATTTCCTGCGCTCATTAACAAACTCATGAAACACAACATGAGATGTTTCTTCAATACAAAGTGTCCGACAGTTAAAGACGAAAAAGGCCTTACTATGGAGTATCCTAAGAAAACTTCAAAGTTAGACTTGCTTTCAAACGCTTTAAGCTGGTCTTTCCCATTGTTATGAATGAAACACTAACAATCAAAGATATGAAAATAAGAGATAAAATATTTTCTCCCTTTCCATAATTCATATGGTGTGCGTTGATGAAGATGCGTCAGAATAGATTTGTTCTGAGTATAGCAGGCTGCTGTAGTTGCTTTAGTCCAAAATTCTGTAGAATATTAGATTCAGCTAGCATGGATCTGACTGCTTACTTTAAGGTACGATTCGTTCTTTCAGCTAATCCATTATGTTCAGGAGTCCTTGGAGCTGAGGTCTCATGTTTGATACCATTTTCTTTAAGGTAGTCATTGACATGTGAGTTGATAAACTCAGTTCCTCAGTCAAATCGAATCTTTTTTATCTTTATGTCATTTTCAGTACTTAGCTCGGTGAGTAGTTCAAGTATCTCTCGTAGAAATATAACCTAAGTACGACTTGAGTAGTCATCCACTACCACCACTGCTATATATGCATCTATTTGGACCGGTAAATCCTAGTCAGTTCCAATATTCCAGTTATGATGGGAACTTCATTTCCATAACGTGTGGATCTGGTTTGTTTTCCTTTGAGGCAAACATCACATTCCTTTTTCTTGTTGAATATTCCCTCTGTCCCATTTAACTAGACGCGTTTCTTTTCGGTGCGGGATTAAGAAAGTGAATGACAAAGTATGATATATGGGTAAATGATAAAGTAAGAGAGAGAAGATGAATGAGATTGTGTGAGAATAAATGATAAAGTAGGAGAAAAAGATGATAAAGTAGGAGAGAGAAATAAAGAAGTTAGGGATAAATTAATAATATTTTTGAAAGTAATTTCCTTTTAAGGAAACATGTAATTTTAAGTGGGACGTCCCGAAAAGGAAAACATGTCATTTTTGTTCGGATTTTGTATACTGGAAGAAAATTTATATGCTTGTATACAATGTGTTTTTCCTTACCATTGTTTTATTCTCCTATCTGATGTATATATTTTCACATGTAATCATTTATCTTGTATGAAAGTTAGATTGTGTAGTGTGTAGTGGATCACAGAAGACTACACAATTGGTAGGACTGGCAAGATATAAAACAGTTACAACAACTAAGACAACTTTAGGATAAGTTATCGGTTTAAGCTGCAGTCAGTTTAGATAAGAAGTGACTTATCTTGACTGCTTGTCTATACTGATACACTGAAGGTGGTGTATTGACGGATCACAATGAGATATGTTCTCCTGACTGACCCTAGTGGAGAATCACTAGTGGAGAACCTAGATCTTGGTGACTTAGCTGATCTTAAGCTTGATAAGACTTCAGCTAAGTGCATTTGGCTGACTAGGACTTTGACATATTATGGTGAACGCCATCGCGAAAAGATCTAGGTATCTTGGGTGTTAGTAGTCATTTGTGGCTCAGGCTGGTTGTCTGTATCTTGCAACCGCATCCTTGTAAAATGGGTTGATAATATTCCCTAAGGAACTCGTAAGGATTAGCACACTAAACCCGACCGGTTGATTAAGTTCACATGTGTTAATTAGGTCGAGTGGTACCACTCAAGAATCTAATAAGATGTTAATTAATTTAAGCTGTTAGTGGGCTTAATTAATTAATCGATATTCCCTATCTTAAATACGGGGATTGATTATGTAACGCCCCAATTTTCATATACTTAACTAGGGACGCTACTTCATACTTAACATGCATATTTCAACTCTTTCAAAATGTTTTCATTCAATAGAAACGTTGCAAACTTAGGTCGTTTTTTTCATAGTCAACGGAAGTCTTAAATAAAACAAGTTCTCAAAAAAATACACAGTTCATGATAAAACTAGTTAATGCAATAATTAATTTCATAAATCCTTCCTCGTGTGACCATCACCACCAACACCTCTATGCATCGGCCCTGCCATTTCCTGAAAAATGTTAAAATAGTGGGTTGAGTACGACTACTCAGTGGGAGATGTACACATTTATCAAAGTTATAATCACACCGATAAGACATGGAAAATTAGATCATGGAAAGAGATATTCGGTCACACAGACCATAACATTTTCATAGGCCCAATTCCGACCTATTCTCATAGAGGATCCAATTTCGATCCTACGACCCAATTCCGACCGATTTTCATTGAGGACCAAATTCCGATCCTACGGCCCAATTCCGACCGATTTTCATTTAGGATCCAATTTCGATCCAAGGATCCAATTTCGACCCATCCTGTCATAAACACATGAAATATCGAACATAACATATAATAAAGATAAACAGTAACATTCTCCACCTTAACCTTGACTTGATGAAAACAATTATGGATATCAAATGTTTAGTCATGCGCGCCGATCCTATACATGAAAATTTATCTTAATGACTCTACATGGGATGTCATGCATGCATTAATAATTCAAATAATTCAACACATAGATCAAAATAATCAAACAAATGTATACTATACATAATCTACTTATTAACATGCAATTTTAACGGTTTCATATGGTAATAAACTTAAGTATATTAAACATAATCTTATTTCTTTGACAATTCATTCGTGGATTGAGTAATCCGTCATTTCATGAAATAAATTAATAAAATCATAAAAGTATTGTCCTAAAAATTATAGACCTCAAACATGAACAAAATATTACATATACCATCATAATAAAACTTATCATGATCAATACTTCATTAACACTAACATGAAAACATTTGTTTTTCAATATATATGTACATTGACAAAAGAATCTAGCACACAAAGAAATAAATTAACAAATAAATAGCAAACATATCCTAAAAATTCTATATTGTTAACATGAATGACCTAACATATATTATATCCTATTAATATTCATCATGGTCGAAAACAACTCAAAGGAAACATGAAAAACTATTTTCCTATCAAGCTTATGTACATGCTGTCAAAAACTGCCAGATTACGAATAACAATTTTAAACAAATACTTAGCATGCTTGAAAAATTCTACAAAATTAATAACGTATACTAGGCATACCTATAAAGATGAACTTAAATGTTCACGACGATATGAAGACGGGAAGATGAGTAAATAATTCTTGAAACAGTTCGTAGATATGCTGATAGATTTTCGAAAACCTAATGTGAAACTAAATTATGGACGACTAAGGTGTATTTATAAGCCTAGAAATCATTATCTAAAGATTCCTATAAGGTATCAAATATATTTTATCCTTAATTATTTTCGTACTTATATAATTTATATAGAATTTAGTATATCACTTACCATATAAGAGAGATTCAATCCTAGATAAATTAGGATATGGATAAATACAACTAGATTTTTTTTCCTAAAACATGTATATCACACATAAAATATTTATTTTAATCATAAAACATAATATAAAATTCATCTCCTAATAACTTAATATAATATAAAATATTATATTCTTTTATGAATCCTAATTGGTTTAGGAAATCCAAAATAAATATTATTCTTGCCTAATAATTCTAACATGATTTCTAAATAATTAAATATAAAAAATATAATCATAATATGATAAAAAAACACATTCAAAATTCAAAATAAAATAACAAAAATGATTTAAGGAAAAATAACATAAATGCTTTAATTTTTATTTTGATTTCTAAGGCGCGACTTACTGAGCTAAAATACTTGATAACATGCATTAATATATATGCAATGCATTTTATATTAAAAATTTCGGGGCATTACAGATTAAGTCTAAAATACAAGCTCATGCTCAAATTGGGATAAAGGGGTCAGTCAACATGGATTCTCTAGTTGAATGAATCTGTGTTTATTAAATGATTTTGCTCTGGGTTAAGCATAGATGATTAATTGATTTGAGGCCCAACTTTATTTCTTGTATTGGATCCATGATATGGCCCAATTAGCTGCCTAACTATTTATTGTCTCTCAGAAATCATTATTAGTAGATTAATGTATTTTTTTATCATCTAATAATATTATTTATTTAGAATTAATTGATTGGGCTAATTAATTGATAAATAAAAGTAGCCAATCAGACTAATTTATTATATTATGGGCTAAATTGATGTTGAAGCATATTGCAAGTATAATTAAATTAATGGGCTACAAATATTAATATAATATATGATTTTGGAGCTTATATATATTAGTATTCTGTTAATAATCTACACATACACATATTCACAAGCGCATATACGCAAGTGAGAGAGAGACAATTTTATTTTTTACTTCAGTTCTCTGACCACGCGGAGAAAGAAAAAGGTTGGGACACAGATCATAAGATCTTAATGGGAGCAATAATCAGAGCTACTACAACATACGAAGGAGACAAGTAAATTTCGTTCCGTCAATTTTAAATGGTACGGAGGGAGTACTTCATTTGGCATTCCTCGAACGAGATATTTTCTGGCAAGTTTGTTGAGTGCCTTGAAGTTCAGGTGGTTCGGTCTTCTTGCAATGAGGCTGTGTCAGGTTAACAACTTGACCAATCAGCTACATAAATGTCTTATTTCTTGTAACCTGATATCACAACATTTCCAATAGACTTGTCTAAAATGTTAGCATAACCGGCATCAAACAAAACTTGATGATTGTTATCTCAAAACCGACTAATAGAAAGTATATTATGAATAAGTCTTTTGACGTAAGAAACCTTTGGTATTAAAACAATGCCAAAATTTAGTGTACCGTAGCCTCTAGTTTGTCCTGAGAAGTTGTCTTTGAAGATGACGTGATCCATTCTTCTCTTCATAGTCAATCAGGATGTCTTTCATGTAGGTCATATGTTTGGAGCATCCACTATCCATGTACAAGAGAAGTTGTCTCCGAAGATGACTTGTGATCTATTCTTCTCTGCATAGTCAGTCAGGATGTCTTTCATGTAGGTCATGTGTTCGGAGCATCCACTATCCATGTACTAAGCAGTTTTCTTCAGGGAATCAATCCCTTGTTGGGTAACCTTCTGCACCTACAAATAAAATAAGTTCTGGTACCCTTTATGTTTTGTTTGGGTCCTAACAGGTTAGTTAGTTCTTTCGAGTCCAAACTTCTCTGATGACCCTGATGGTCTCAGATGTGCCTATCTTCATTCCCTTTTTTCAGTGAAGAATGTTTTCTGACTTGGAGTGTTCTTGGGAACATGATTGTACTTGTTGACTGGTTTCTGAACTCTTGGAGCTGATTTAGAAACTGGTGCTCTTCGGGCGCCTTAGCTTCAGAGTTGTATGGGATCTGAATTCTAGATTGATTCTAGGACTCAGTCTTACTTTTCTTCAGTGAGTGACTGGAACTTCCCTTTTCATAAGTTACTCTTTCCTAATTATTTTCTTTACCTTTTTAATCCATCCTTGGAGATAATTGAGGCTCTTCAATAGCCTTTGTGAACTTCAATTGTAGATCGGACACTTGATTAATCTTAGTACTATTTTGTGCTTAGTCATCTAACTTTCCATCAAGCTAAGCATCGTATCCGATTCCTTCCCTATTTCCATGATGGCTTTGATGTTGTAACATCTGGTCAAATAGTTTTTGTATAATATCATACTTGTTCGTCAATGTCTTTCGATTCTGTTCTGATCTCAACAACTTGTCATGATTATTATGAAGATTTGAATATTTCAGCTTGAATTCTTTCAGCTTGGGATCCTTCAGTTTCAGTTCTTCATGTATGACTGTCAACTTCGCTTTGTTTTTATCAGACTCAGACTTTTGTTCTTTCAGCTCTTTAGTCAGCTTCTTGGTGAGCTGATCTTTGTCAGTCTGATCTGGCATCGGCATGTCCTTCAGTTTCTCATACATCATCTCATTTTGTTTGTTGGGGATTGTGAAGCGTCTTTTTAGGCTCTTGTTGCTTTCGAGCAGTTCGTCGTATGCAGCTTGGAGTTCAAACCTTCTGCTACATAAATATATTCTTGTGTGTGCTGTGTAGAAGATTAACAGAAAAGCATTTAGAATTCACCTCGACTTCATCGTTGGCCATGAAATAGATGTCTGGATCTGTTGATGATTCTGAGTCTGGTTCCGTTTCAGCATGCATGGCAAGATACTCTTCATCAGCATCAAATTCGCCGAACATCTTTTCACTCTTCTTTTCTTCTTCACACTCGCAATTAAAGGAGGATGAATATGAGGTGCCATTCTCAGATATGAACGCTTTCCGTTCCTTAAGGGACTTGTCTCGCTTGGCTCTCCGTTCAACTCATTCCTTTGAGCTGAGACCTGGATAGTCATACTGATAGTGTCCAGTCTTCTGGCAGTTGTAGCATGGCTTTAGGTCATCTTCTTTCTTCTTGTACTCTTTCTTATGGAACGATGATCCTTCAACTTTTTTCCTTTCTGACTCCACCCTTTCTTATGTGATCTTTGCCACTACGAGAGGACTTTGAGTAATACTTAGACTTTATCCTCCCGTTCTTTCGTTCGTCTCCTCTTCTTGAATTTCCTGGAAGAAGAACAAATGCTTTCAATAATTCCTCATGTGACCATTCTTCAGGATTGTCAAATTTTTCAGAAGTCTTGAAGTCAATCGTCTTTGAGCTGTCTTTCTTCTTCTTGGAAATATCGAGTTGCTCAATCACGATTCAGTAGCCTTCTGGTCGGAGAACAATGATTCAGGTGATTGCGTGCTAAACTTCTCAGATCGTTGAATGGTGTATGTTATGTGCTTCCGTTCCTTCTTGGGTAGACCCTGAATGGTTTTCTCATTCAACTCCTTATTTGAGAATGTCTTTCCTAGAGCATTGATCTCCATCTTGCAAAACAAAGTTATCAAGTTTACATATGACATCCTTAAGTTTATCGTCCTTGATCTTATTATTTCCTTCGCTCAATTTCTTGAGCGTATCCCATTTCCTTGGCAGTTTTGAACGTTCTGACCATTCTGAGGTCTCCGTCACTCAGAGTCAACAATTATTTGGTTTCTGGAAACTTTGTCTAGATTGTTAATCTTCCTTTCTTCAGCAGCCAAACTTTGGCTTTGGGGATCTCGTTTCCAATAACAATGGTCTGGCCACCCTTGGTGTCTGACTGCAAAGTACGGATCCTAGGAAAAATGATGACAGTAGGACCGTCAGTAATTACGTCCCACATTCAGTCGTAAATAGAGGATAGGTGAGACTCCATTCTCAGGCTCCAGATATCGTATGTAGCACTAGAGAACACGGACATTCCAGACTTTACTATCTATTCATCCATGATCGCAGATGGGGAGAAGCTGAGGAGCAGATAAATAAGATTTGCAGAAAAGCGAATAGTATCTTATCAAGTTGACCAAGTAAATAGAAGCAGTAGTCGGTTTGACCAATACTTTGATATCAATTGTTGGTCCCAGTAAGATTTCAGGTGTATTTGGGGAGGGGGGAGGAATACACTTTATGTCATACTTTGCTATTTTTTTTTTTAGATTAGAGAGGCTGACTGATAGTGAGTTATTCAGAGAATGTGCAGAAATTTGTAAGGCCCTTTAAAAAACATTTTTCATGAATGTTGGAATTTTGTATACTAGAAGCAACTTTTTTGATTGTATACAATGTGTTTTCCTTTCACTATTCATTCTCCGGTCTGATTAATATATTTGCACATGTAGTCCTTGTTGGGAGATGATTCAGCAGAAGAATGTTTAGAAGATTTGGCTGATCCCAAAACCCTAATTTGATTGGTGAACCATTATTTGTATTTGTAACGCCATGGTCTCTAAGAGTTTCAGACTCAGTAGACTTGCTTTCAGCATGGTCTCAGGCTCTGAAGTTCTGTCTGCTGAACCTCAGTAGACTATCCGCCTCAGTACCATGTAGTGAAGACTCAGTAGTGCTGGACTCAGCAGGAGCAGCATACTGAGAGGTGTTCAGATTCAGTAGTGTTGGACTCAGCAGGAGCAGCATACAAAAAGAGTCAGTAGAACTGGACTCCGCTGGAGCAGTTTACTGAATTCAGAGTCTACCTTCAGTAGAGTTGAACTCAGCACGAGTACACTATTGAACCCCTGGTCAGACTCAGCAACGGCCTGACAGTTTCCTTAACTGTCAGTGGTCTTCAAGGATAAATCAGTAGAGTTGTCCGAGGTCGTACACATCAGAGAAGTCAGCTTCAGTATCTGCCTTGAAGTTTGAATGTCTCAACAACTTTCTACACCTTGACCAATGACAAGCAGCCAGCTGTCAAAGTACTGGTAAAAAGCTACAAGTCAACCACTTTCCTGAAAATGATAGTGGATTCTGCACGATTTCAAAACAGCCGTTAGCTACCCAAAGTGAGTGACACGTGGACAGTTTGTCTCCAACGGATCTATCCATAGCTCACCTCTATAAATAGAGGAAAAATCAAATCGTTGAAAAAAAGAGCAATCAACATACGAACATTGAACAAACAAGAACACAGCTTTCCGCGAAGAACTGCAGAGAAAACAACCAATCGCGAAAAGTACTCATCCTGCTCTAGGGAACCAAACTTCATAGAATCAAAGCCTCTAGCATCCAAGTGAAAGAACGCGAACCCAAAGAGATTATTCCTCATTGTTCTTCACTCTAGAAGCCCTTTCTTGTTCCCTTTCCCTCTAACCTAAGCTCAACCTAACTTATCTATAGCTTAGAACCGAAGGAGTTCATCTCTTGAACTGTTCTTATTGTAAAGAACTCCTTCATCATTGGAGAATCGTTCAAACATTTCGGTTTGATCTTTGTAAACTGAGACTTGCTCAGTATAATCACAAGGCTGTGTTTGTCCTGTGTACAAACCGACCGAGACTAACTCAGTATAATAAAATAGCCTCCTGATCTATTCAGGACAGTGGATGTAGGATTTTTGGATATCCGAACCACTTTAAAAGTCGTTGTGTCTTTTATTGTTGCATTGATTTAGTGTCATTCTGAAAACTATTTACAAAATCATTCAACAGAGTTTCAGTAAAAAGCTTAACTGAGTGCACTAATCTACTGAAACAGTTTTCATTAATAACGTTTTCAAATCAAACTGTATTGGGCCTACAGTATTCCGCAAGCTACTGAACTCTTACTGAACGGTACTAAATTCTGACATCAGTCAGCTAGCAGACATCAGTATACTCAGTCACTCTGTCCACACGATCCACAATAGCTTGCTTGGTCTACTGAATTCATTCTGTAGACAATCTCCATAATCAGACTGTTCGCGTTCAAGTTTGAGGAAAAGGTTTTTAGGTGTATTCACCCCCCTCCCTCTACATCTGAACGTTTGACTCAGGACCAACAATTGGTATCAGAGCAGGAGTTCTATAAGATTCTTGTTATCTGAAACTGGTCTACTCGAACGGATCCTGAAAACGTTTTCACTGCATATCATTCTTCATTCATATCATTTCTTCTAACATGTCTGATATGTCAAGAATGAGGATGGTACCCATGTTCTCAGTAGAGAAATACGGGTATGACAGGTCAGAATGGAAGCACATCTGACCTCCCTCCACGATAGCATGACAGAGGTCTTGGAAGACGGACCTATTGTACCTATGGTCGATAGTGTTGACTTTCAGTAACCAGCACAAGGAGGAGCGGCGATCGGGAAGAAGGTGCCAAAAGACAGAAGCCTCTTCACTCCAGAAGAGAAGAAGCTTCATAACCTTGACCGGGTAGCCAGAAACGCCATTTTAACCACGTTGAGCGACTCTTATCTCGGTAGAGTTCAGGACTGCAAGTCAGCAAAATAATTCTTGGATGGTCTAGTGCTACTGAGTCGAGGGACTCAGAAAATCAAAGCCAACAAGCTGGCACTGGAACTCTAGAAGCTGGAGAGATTGTCACTCATGCCCGGCGACACGATTGAAGATCTCAATGTCAGATTTACGGATCTGATGAACACAATCAATGTGCTAGGAAAGACGTTCTCCAACTGAGAGATGAATCTCAAAATATTGAGAGCACTGCCAGACGGACATTGGACTCCATTCGCTACACTTCTTAGACATTCTGATCTTGATCTTGTTTCTCCTGATCATATATTTTTAGAATTAAAAGCTGAAGAGTTCGAGTTTGGTCTGCCACAGAGGAAGCAGTGAGTTGAAGCTGACACTTAAATAGATCATGCCTTTAAAGCATCAGTCAACACAACATCTCCAACGTCTAACAAAGCTGAACCTTCAACAAGCGAATTACAAGAAGGGATCCTAGCTAAATGATACGTATTGCTTGCGATCAGGTATCAGAAAGAGAAGGAGCAGCGCTAAAAATTGTCTAGAGTCGTTAGAGACTCGAAGAGTAAGTCTGACTTCTCACCTAAACGCACTCCTGACTCAAAAACTTCTAAATGCTGGAAACAAGAGGATTCTGCACAGTCGAAAGACAGTGAGAACAGAGAAAGCAGAGTCACCTCCTGCTACAACTGCAAGAAGCCAGGACACTACCAGTACGACTGTCCTGAGCTCAGTACAACTGAAAGAGCTACAAGAAAAACTCGAAGGGAGAAGTTCATCAAGAAGCGACAAGCTTGTATTGCCAATGAACTCTCAGACGACTCAGAAGAAGTCGACTCCTTCATGGATTCATCTGATGATGAAGCCGCCTTCATGGCCCGAGAGCTTGAAGAAGATACTGAAAATTGTCTGATGGCAGGAGAATAGGATGAGGTAAACACTCCAGAACCTTTTAACTCGTCTTCACACTGCACACAAAACACTATTTCAGGTGCAGACGAGAATCTAGCCATCGCGATCACCTAAGAAGAATTACTCGACGAGCAGATTCAGATGAGTCTACAACTCAACAAGACTCTTCAGGAGTTGGATGCTCTGAAAGTGGAAAAATCAGAGACTTTCTTAGGAGAGTCAGGTTGCTACTGAGACGGAAGAACTTATTGTGAGACTAAGGGAGGAGATTAACTCTCTGATGATCAAGTCTCAGCAGCAAGAAGGTCTGATTTCAGTACTGACCAAATATTTAATTCAGAAAGATACTGAATTGACTCAGCTGAAGCAGGAGTTCTCAGAACTTCAGACCGAGCACAAAACTCTGAAAAAGAGTGATGATGTCTGGAGAAACCTGATGATAGAGCGTTACATGGGAGCTGAGAAAATGCTTGAGGCAATGCTAGCCAACAACAAGCCTAAGCACTGCAAGGAAGGACTCGTGTTCAGCCACGAAGCCTCCACATCTGCTTCCACATGCTCAGAGAATCGGCTAACTGATAGATTTGTTCAACGGGAAATGATTAATGCTGAATCACTGAATTGCCTAGCAAAGAACATGCAAAATATGAAAGCACCTCATCCTATGTATCAGAGAACTGACCAGAAGTTCAGCTCAATATAACCCCAGCCCAAGCAAGGGAGAATCAGCAAAGTAAAGTGGGTTGATCAGTATGGACCGCCACAACTGACACATCCAGCTCAGTATGGGTCATATTATTATAATCATATTGTCAAAGGAGGTCCAAAGGTCAGAAGAAGATGAAAAAGGTCATTCAGAAGGCTAAAGTCAGTAGTCCACCAACTCAGAAGATCAGGACTCCTGAATCGATAAAGCAACAGAAGTCAACTTCACCTAGCCCAGCGGTGAAATATGTTGACAAAAGTTGGAAGAAATTATCTGAGACCACCAGGGTCGTTAGACAGATTTGGGTTTCCAAAACTAATGCTTAACAACCCAAAATAGAAAATAAAGGATACCTGAATATAATTCTG
Organism: Lavandula angustifolia; assembly: GCA_028984105.1. Lineage (NCBI taxonomy): Eukaryota > Viridiplantae > Streptophyta > Magnoliopsida > Lamiales > Lamiaceae > Lavandula > Lavandula angustifolia. The sequence continues at coordinate 16,865,194 of CM054822.1, forward strand.
TTTTGCACGTGCACAGGGACCCATAGTACATGGACAACGGATGCTCAAGACACATGACGTACCAGAGGAGTCTATTGAAGGATTATATTATAGAAGAAGGACCCGAATCGAGTTTTGAGATAACGCAAAAGGTTATACCAGATGTTACGGAACACTCAACATTGGAACCACCACATTTCCAAGAGTATCATATGTTGAAGGACTTCAACATAATCTTCTCTCGGTTAGTCAATTTTGTGATAACTCGAATAGAGTAATTTTTTACGCTGGTTTCTGTGATGTTATTGATAAATCTACAGAGAAAACAATGTTATCAGGTTCACGCAAAAATAACATATACATTGCTGACTAGAATTCAGCAGAACTTGAAGCATGCTTGCTAGCGAAGAATGACAGCAGAACGGAGTGGCTCTGGCACAGAAGGCTCAACTATCTCAACTTCAAGAAGGTAAACAAGCTTGCTAGAAACACTCTAGTGAGAGGACTGTCGACTGAAGTGTTCAGCAAAGACACTCAGTGCGAGGCATGCCTGAAGGGAAAGCAAACAAAGAAACAAAATCCACATGTTCCATCACCTTCCACGGATGGAATCCTTCACCTCCTCCACGTGGACTTGTTCGGACCAGTCTCTCCTCTGATAATCAGAGGCAAAAAGTATGCATTAGTGGTCATTGATGACTACTTGCGCTACACATGGGTCATATTTATTGCCAATAAGTCTGACATCAAAACAGAGTTGCCTACGCTTCTGAAAAGGCTCAGTGTTGAGAAGAACACCGAAATCAGAAAGATTCATTCAGACAGAGGAACTGAGTTTCTGAATGTGATGGTTAAAGAGTTCTGCGATACTGAAGGAATAGAGCATGAGACGTCTGCTGCATGCACGCCTCAACAAAAATGGGATTGCTGAGAGGAAAAATAGAACACTCAAAGAAGCAGCAAGAACCCTACTCGCAGATTCAGGACTCCCATCAAAATTCGGGGCAGCAGCTATTGATACTGCATGTTATACTCAGAACAGATCTCTACTAGCAAATCAACATCAGAAGACACCATATGAACTATGGAACGGCAGGAAACCTCTTATATCTCATTTCCATATTTTTGGGTGTTCGTGCTTTATCCACAATAATGGAAAGGATCAGTTAAAGACTTTTGATAGCAAGTCAGACCAGGGAGTTTTCTTAGGATACTCCCGGGTCAGCAAAGCCTTCAGAGTTTTTAACTACCAGACCCTTTGCGTGGAAGAAAGCCCTCATGTTTGAGTTTGCTACTGAGAACAGGAGCAGAAACCCAAATTCAGAATCTGAGGACATCAGTAAGCAACTACGAGATCTGAGCTTAAAGGATAATATTAAAAAGATCCAGCTTTGTTGGGATGATGATTCAGAAGAGGATAACGAAGTCAAGACTACTGAATCACAGCCATCAGCAAACGTAGCTGAACATATTGATTCTTCTGAACAGAATCAATCCCAGGTAACTCAGGTCGATGAAGAAACCGATATGGTTAACTGAGACCTCTACTGAGAATAAGAACTCAGGGGGAACTAATAATGTTCCTGAGCTTAATGCCCCTGAACCTGGTGACTCAGTAGACCCAACTCTTGTTACTGAATTGCTTCAATCTCAGAATAGTACATCTGAAATGGTTGGATGCTCACTCCTCAGATGAACCAATTTCAGATGAAGAGAGAAGACGCCGTAGATCATGGCTGGATGCTCACTCCTCAGATCTTATCATTGGAGATCTGTCAGCAAGTGTTAAGACAAGATCCAGATTCTGTTAGGGAGAAAGCGCCTTATATTCCTGCTTCTTGTCTATTGAAGAACCTCAATTAATTGAGGATGCGCTGAAAGAAGCTGACTGGATCACTGCTACGCAATCAGTTCACTCGAAACGACGTTTGGGAGCTTGTTGACAGACCCTGACATCAACACGTGATCGGGACCAAATGGGTCTTCAAAAACAAGCGCGATGAAAACAACGTTATAGTAAGAAACAAAGCTAGACTCGTGGCAAAGGCTACTGTCAAGCCGAAGGGATATATTTTGACGAAACATTGGCTCTAGTTGTAAGATTGGAGGCAATCAGACTATTCCTTGCATACGCAACACATCAATGCTTCAGAGTATATCAAATGGATGTGAAGTCAGCGTTCCTGAACGGCGTACTGAAAGAAGAAGTCTATGTAGAAAAGCCTCCCGGCTTTCAGCAGGGACATCAAGTGTATGGACTCAGAAAGGCTCTGTATGGGTTCAAACGAGCATCCAGGGCTTGGTACGATAACCTGTCTGAGTTTCTTCTTCAGAAAGGTTTTCAGAAGGGCACCGTGGATCGCACTCTATTCAGCATTCGTCTAGGCGACGATATCTTACTTGTGCAGATTTACGTAGATGACATTATCTTCAGTTCAAAGAATGTCATCATGTGTCAGCAGTTCGAGAAAATAATGAAGGATAAATTCGAGATGTCAATGATGGGAGAGATGAACTACTTTCATGGATTTCAAGTCAAACAATCAGAAAAGGGAACGTTCATCAATCAAGGCAAATACACTCGAGAACTCATCAAAAAGTTCGGTTGTACATCCGGCAAACCAGTCAAGATTCCGATGAACACGAACATGATAATAGATCTTGGCAAAGAGGGAGTATTAGTAGACCATACTGAATTTCATGCAATTATTGGTTCTCTATTATATCTTACTGCTACTAGACCTGACATAACTTATGTTGTAGGTGTCTGTGCTCGATTTCAGGCGAATCCTAAGCAGAGCCATATGGACTCAGCAAAGAAGATTCTCCGCTATCTCAGAGGAACACCTGACATCGGTTTATGGTATCCAGCTGATGATACTGTTGAACTAACTAGTTATTCTGATGCTGACTACGCAGGTTGCAGGATTGACCGAAAATCAACTTTAGGAACTAGTTAGTTCCTCAGCAGTAAGCTCATTTCATGGTTCTCCAAGATACAGCATTCAGTAGCAACGTTAAAGACCATATCGAAAAGAAGGATATCAGGATGGAAAAGATTCATACTGATTGTCAAAGGGTCGACATACTAACCAAATCTCTAGCTGATGCCAGATTTTGAGAACTTTCAGTAGAGCTAGGTCTACTGGACTCTACTGACTCAAGTCAGTAAGTGGATTCAGGAGAGATAAGCATTCAGCAAGGGGAAATGCCTACTCTCAATACTGGACTCGTTCAGTACAGAGAGATTCAGAAACCAACTACATGTGGTATCGGCTGACTACAATGTTCAGCTGACAGGTTTGCGTATCTCTTTCAGTAGTTAACCCAGTAATTAATGTTGTTATGATATTTATTCATCATCGTATTCAATGCCTTAGAGAATGTCATTTATTATAAACGGTTTCATTAAATACACGACATTCTATGCTATATATACTGAACTCTGCTTTGCATTAAATGCATGTCATATCAACTTAATCATATAGGCTATTTACAACTGGATTTGACTTAGGCGGCATGTTTACTCATTAATTGTTATAATATTAAATCTTGACCGTCCACTGATAAAAGCGAGATTAAACCCTAACCGTCGATCTTCAAACGTTCCATCTTCAAATCATACTTATCGACGTATCTATCCTTATACCGCCATTTTCGCTCTGCATAAACCTTGAATTCTCTGAAAACCCTAAGCCTTCACCTCGTTATCTGCTATTTGTTGCATATTTTTAGAGATTTCTACAGTAAATTTTACGTTCATTAATACTCGTACTGACTTATTTTACTTTCAAGTAATAATACGTGATTTTGCAGATTAAGTCATGGCAAATATCAGTGTTATCGTGCCAGTAAATATGGTGGAGATCCTCGAGAAGGATCGTATATGGTGCGAGCCCATCATGGAATTCAATTCCAGCGAACTTGAGATGCTGGATGATGTATTTGATGCTCTCAGAGCATCTGGGCTGGAGCGTCTCTTGTCAAAGAAGCCAGCATATTTCCTTCTGTGTCAGATTTCAGAGTTCTACCCCAACATAGAGGAAGTGGATGGGAATTTGTTTGGAGCATTCACTGTTCATCTAGTTTCTGACCCTTTGAAAGCAGATCCAGAAGTCAGACGGATGTCAGTAAGGTAAGCGTTGGAAAGGAGTTTCCAACTGCCCAGCAGCGACATGAGTCTTGCAAGATACAAGGATGATCTCCTTGATGAGTACTTGTCTATATTCTGTGGGGAGCCAACCACCTTCAGAGCAGCATTTTTGAAGAACTGCATGCTCCCGCAGTATAGGGCCTTGGCGTACGTTGTCACGTAGATATTAACTAGCCAGGCCGGGTTATTTGATCAAGTGTCCAGGATAAAGCTACAAATGATGATGGCCATCTATGATCGAGCCAAAATCAATTGGACATAATTCTTTTTGAAAGAATTCCAGACGCAATCAGCCAAGTTCGATAGATCTACTTGGCGTCTGAGAGCCAAAGGGAAGCTTCTTTATGGGATGAAGCTGTCAGCAATGATTGAAGACTTATGTGGAGCTGATAATATAACTTATGCTGACAAAGCCTACTTCAATCCCAAGAAGATAAGGTTTCACAGTTGCGCCAGTACGCTGCAGCAGAGAGGGTAAGAGGAAGAGGAAGGCCCCTACTCCTGTAAAGAAGGGTGCTACCCCTCAGAAGAAGCAGAAGAAGGCTTCTGAGACAGCAGTGGTAGTAGCCCCTTTCCGACTGAGAGATGATTCGGACTCTGCGGAGAAAACCGTCTCAGCAGAAAAGTACTTCAGTAGAGAAGGCAACCTCCTCAGCTGAAAAAGAAGCTTCAACAGAACAGGGGACTGCTCTTGAAATCACAACTCCTACATCCAGGTCTCTACTAGATGTACCCTCGATCAACAGTCTCCCCTCTCTTGAGAAGTCAGAGTCTCCCATCGACGTAGATGAGATGGAGACGAGCACTGAAGTCGAGACTCTTAGGTCTGAGGTTGATATGCTTCAAGATAGAGCAACCCGAGAGATCTCTAAATCAATTCCGGAAATCACAAGTCACTCTGACATGGTGAATATAGCCTTCAGGGCGAGACTTCAGATGTTGTTCAAGTTCCAGGACTTGATCACTCTCGAGCGTTTGATCCGATTCAAGTCCTGTGAACTCTTGAACTCCGAGGAGCTTCAGATACGACAACAAATAGGCTACTCAGAGCCTGCTGACATATGCTCCCTCAAAGATCTTAGGGCGGCAATACTGGCGCTGTTTGAGGACAGGAACCCTTCAGCAACCATGCATACCGAGGATTCTGATCCCGATGATCAGGACCCGCCCAGTGATGCAGGCCCTAAGAAACCTACTGAGGGTACTCAATAGGAGGAGGGAGCTCAACCCTTAGCTGATCAACCTATCAGCTCCCTCCCTCCTGGTTCGACGGCTGCAGGAACCTCCCACGACTCAAACTCGGGATAGCTTTTGCTACGGTCTACATATGAGGTTTCCCCTGTTGCCAAACGCCGTAAGTCCAAGTCAGTAGCCAAGGCTCTCCAAATGCAAGGGACTCAGAACCGCCTCCTTGCGAGGAATGTCCACAAAGTCTGGAAGAAGGCTACTACACTCAGTGCGAGGAAACTAGGGCACTGAAGACTAAAGTTCAGAATGCTCTTGTCCCTGATTTCTCTGCTATCCTCAAGGATGACTTAGCCGCACAGAAAGCTGAGTTCGACGCTCAGCAAGCATCAATGACTGCTGCCCATACTTCACTTCTTGAATCTTTCAAGGCAGCACAGTCGGACCACATGACCAGACTCTCCGCACTCACTCAGGCTCATGAGCTCAGGATCTCTTCTATTCAGAAGGAGTGTGAGGAGAAAATGGATGCGAAGCTGAAAGCAATACAAGACCTTGTAGATTCCTCTCACCGCAAATATGGTGAAGATCTCATAATTGAGAGGAATGACCTACATGAGAAGTTCGAAGGTCTGCAGAAAACCTTGGATAAGCTCTCTACTACTTATCAATCGCTGAACTCCAAGGTTTTCACACTTCCCACCCCTGGCGTATTGGATGATGCCAAAAAGGGAGAAAAGGATAATCAAAGGGAAAAGGTTAGTACAGGGGACTCAAGCTAAATCTGCTCCCACTTCCCTGATTCCTACTGAGGGGGAAGAGACTGAGACAGAGGGGATGGCCCAGGGTGTCTCAGGCACAGGTGATGTAGGTGTTAAGGCTGTCCCAAGTGGCTCAGGACCCAAAGAGGCGGGAACATGCACTTCTGATTCTCAGAAGCACATCAAAGAAGTGGCCGAATTTCTAGAGGGGGACTCAGAAGATGAAGAAGAGCATCCTCTGCCTCCACCAGTATCGGGAAAGGGAAAGAAGATTCTAAAGGTTCTTACACCTCAGAAGAAGTCCCTGAAACGATACATCATCCCAGCCGAACAAGCTCAGATAGAAGCTGACGAAAAATTGGCAATAGAGCTAGCTGAGGCTGAGGCAACAAACAAGCCGAAGAAGGCTCCGACAAAGGCCAGAACAAAGGTTCCTGCCAGAAAACCAACCAAGAGGCCTATTGTCAGAAAGCTCATCATTAGCGATGAAGCTGACAAGGAGAACGAGAAAGAGAAGGAAGTTGAGTAGACAACTATTGAATCCTAGCAGCAGCAAGGACAGAAGAAAAGAGCTGAGCCGACGATTGATGAGATGATAAATTTCAACATAATTGCCTTGGACAAAAGAGCATAATATTATCAGCTGGAAGAATACAAACAGCAAGAAGCTCTAGCGAAAGAGAAAGCTGCTGAAGAAGCCAAAGAAGCTGAAAGGCTGAAGCCAAGACCTCCTCCGCCAAAGGACAGGGACATTCCACATTCTTCTAAGTTCAGAAGTGGCCGCAGACCAAATGATCAGAAGATGCACAGGTGGCCTCGAGTTGACAAATGGATGCTCTGGGAGAAGACTCAGTAATGGGAGACTCTTAAAGCTAAATTCATTAAGTGCTATTATGTCTGGCAATTTTGGCATGATTCTTCGGAGAACGACGCCTTTGCTGATTGGCTTTTCAAGTGTGATATGGATATCTACCAAACAGTCGAGAAAGCCATTGAAGATAATGTCAATGTTCAGACCCCGGCTTTCAGGACTTTGCCCCCACCTCAAAAGCCAGACGAATCTCTATACACTGGTGTGATTGAAGGCGAAGTCAGAAGAGCAGTCTTAGCTCTGGATCTTGATCCTAACGATTTTGAAGATAAACAGAAGATTCAAAAGTTGAGAAGAGACACTTTCAAGATGTATGGACTCCCTCTGCCCGATGACAAATCGAAAGACTTTAAGGCAAGGATTCAACGTTTCAGGAGATAGTCTTGTTAGGTCTCCTCTCTGTTTTGATTTTCATAGTGTAACAAGCGATATATCTGTACTGAATATTTCTCATATATATATATATATATACATCATTGTTGCTTGGCCGATAATCTCTCATTGTCTACATGGCCTCCTTTGTTTAATTTAACACTCAGAATCACCTAAGTGATTACTGACTCACACACTCACTGCTTATCTGTGTTAGTCTGTTTTTGTTAGGTTTGATTGATGTCAAGGAGGAAGTTGTGTTGGGAGAATTTTTTTTAATGAGGATATCCTGTAAACTCCCAATGGTCCTCATTAGATTAGAAACTAGACAGTGCAACTCCACTGAATCTTCTTATAATATTTGTAAGGAGTTTGTACCTAATAGTTTATAGTGTTAGCTGATAGTGCTAGGTTTTGGCATCATCAAATAGGGGGAAATTGTTGGGAGATGATTCAGTAGAAGAATGTTTAGAAGATTTGGCTGATCCCAAAACCCTAATTTGATTGGTGAACCATTCCTTTGTATTTGTAACGCCTTGGTCTCTGAGAGTTTCAGACTCAGTAGACTTGCTTTCAGCATGGTCCCAAGCTCTGAAGTTCTGTCTGCTGAACCTCAGTAGACTATCCGCCTCAGTACCATGGAGTGAAGACTCAGTAGTGTTGGACTCAGCAGGAGCAACATACTGAGAGGTGTTCAGATTCAGTAGTGCTGGACTCAGCAGGAGCAACATACTGAAAGAGTCAGTAAAACTGGACTCAGCAGGAGCAGTTTACTGAATTCAGAGTCGACCTTTAGTAGAGTTGAACTCTGCAGGAGTATACTACTGAACCCCTGGTCAGACTCAGCAACGGCCTGACAGTTTCCATGACTGTTAGTGGTCTTCAAGGATAAATCAGTAGAGTTATCCTAGGTCATACACATCAGAGAAGTCAGCTTCAGTATCTGCCTTGAAGTTTGAATGTCTCAACAACTTTCTACACCTCAAACAATGACAAGCAGTCAGCTGTCAAAGTACTGGTAAAAAGCTGCAAGTCAACCACTTTCCTGAAAAAGATAGTGGACTCTGCACGATTTCAAAAAAGCCGTTAGCTATCCAAAGAGAGTGACACGTAGACAGTTCGTCTCCAACGAATCTATACATAGGTCACCTCTATAAATAGAGGGAAAATCAAATCGTTGAAAAAAAGAGCAATCGACATACGAGCATTGAACAAACAAGAACACAGCTTTCCACGAAGAACTGCAGAGAAAACAACCAATCGCGAAAAACACTCATACTGCTCTAGGGGACCAAACTTCATAGAATCAAAGCCTCTAGCATCCAAGTGAAAGAACACGAACCCAAAGAGATTATTCCTTATTGTTCTTCACTCTATAAGCCCTTTCTTGTTCCCTTTCCCTCTAACCTAAGCTCAACTGAACTTATCTATAGCTTAGAACCGAAGTAGTTCATCTCTTTAACTGTTCTTATTGTAAAGAACTCCTTCATCGTTGGAGAATCGTTCAAACATTTCTGTTTGATCTTTGTAAACTGAGACTTGCTTGGTATAATCACAAGGCTGTGTTTGTCCTCTGTACAAACCGACTAAGACTAACTCAGTATAATAAAATAGCCTCCTGATCTGTTCAGGATAGTGGACGTAGGATTTTTGGATATCCGAACCACTTTAAAAGTCGCTGTATCTTTTACTGTTGCATTGATTTACTGTTCATTCTGAAAACTATTTACAAAATCATTCAACAGAGTTTCAGTAAAAAGCTTAACTGAGTGCACTAATCTACTGAAACAGTTTTCATTAATAACGTTTTCAAACCAAACTGAATCGGGCCTACACTATTCCGCACGCTACTTAACTCTTACTGAACGGTACTGAGTTCTGACATCAGCCAACTAGCAGGCCTCAGTATAGTCAGTCACTCTGTCCACGCGATCCAGAACAGCTTGCCTGGTCGACTGAATTCATTCAGTAGACAATCTTCGTAATCGAACTGTTCGCGTTCAAGTTTGAGGAAAAAGTTTTCAGGTGTATTCACCCCCCCCCCTACACCTGAACATTTAACTTGGGACCATCATACATAATTGGTTGAAGTGACATGATATAAATAGTTATCACAACTGAGACAACTAAAGGACAAGTTGTTGGTTTAAGCTGGAGTTTAGACAAGAAGTAGCTTGTCTTGGATGTGTGTCTATACTGGCACACTTAAGGTGGTGTATTGAAGGATCACAGTGAGATGTTTTCTCCTGACTGAACTTTGGGGAGAACCTAGATCTCGGTGACTTAACTGATCTTAAGTTTGATAAGATTTCAGATGAGTGCATTTAGCTATTTATCACTTGTCATTGCGACTGGATCTACGTATCTTGGGTGTTAGTAGTTACTTGTAACTCAGGTTGATTATATATAAGGATTAGCACCTTAAACCCGGCTAGGTTGATTACGTTCAGGTGTGTTAATAAGGTCAAGTGGTACTACTCAGGAATAAAAAAAGATGTTAATTAATTTAAGCTATTAGTTAGCTTAATTAATTAACGAGTATTTAATTTTTAAATGTGGAGATCAATTAAGTCTAAAATAGACGCCCATGCTCAAGTTGGGATAAATGGGTAAGTCAACACGGATTCTCTAGTGGAATGAATATGAATTTATTAATTAATTTTGCTCTACTGAGCATAGATATTTATTTAATTTAATGCCCGACTTTATTTCTTGTATTGGATCCCTGGTCTGGCTCACCTGTATTTATTCTGCTCTCTCGAAAATTATTATTAATAGATTAATGTATTTATACATTATTTAATACTATAAAAATTATTTATCTTGAATTAATTGGCTGGGCCAATTGATTGATAAATATGTGGCTCATTTATTATTAATTATATTATGGACTGATATTAATTATTGGAAGTCCATTAGGAATATAATTACTAATAGGCCACAATTATAATGTTTTTATACATTATATTATAAATAGAGATTATTCACGTTTAGAACGTGTCTTATAATTACTAATAGGCCATAATTATAATGTTCTCTCTTGTATAAGGCACGTTCTAAAAAGATTTATTATTAATTATATTATGGGGTGAATGAATATTATTGATTTTATATTCATTCACGTCATTATTCACGTTTAGAACGTGTCTTATACAAGAGAGAACATAAATCTTTTTTTCTCAGTTTTCTGTCCACGTGGAAGAGAGAAAGGCACGAGACATATATCAGAAGGTCTGAAATGGGAGTGATAATCAAAGTAGCGACAACATACGCGGAGGAAAGGTACAATTTCTTCCTCCTGTTCCATCAATAGGTATCAGAGCCAAGGTTTTTTGCTTTGATTATTGCTTTCGTAGGAGCTTGATTAGGGCTTTTTCGTCATTATCAGGTTGATTTTCGTGTTTGAGGCGGCCTGCGAGCCATAGTTTTCCCCCCGATGTAACTTTTTCTCGTGAGAAAATCCACGAGTAGAAAATAGGGCTAATATGTTTCAATTTTATTGTAATTGTATTGTTATTTGGTCCAAAAAGCATGAAATTCGAGGCGGAGAAGAAAGCTCTAGAATCTGCCAAACATCGTAGTTTTCTAAGGTTCCGCCGCATCTTACGGTGGCGATTCCCGGTGCGTCAGGTATTGGATCGGCAAACGGCTTGAACCATTGGAATCCTCTCATCACGAGCTTCACGTCGATAGGTTGTATGGGGTCATTGGACCTCGGATACGACCGAAATCGATGATGAAAGTTAGTTGCTCAATTTCAAAATCTTCTGGTTATTTGTTTGAAATTCGGGAAATTCATGAACTAATATCGGCCGAAATCTGTTACACTGTGGTCATGAGTGTTCGAATTATGTGTTCCCTCTTTCAATTAATCGAATTGCGGCTCGAAAGAGGCGAATTTGGGCGGTGGAGATGGCGGCGACGTACAGCGCATTTCTTGCACGTTTGTAGGAATGGGGACGACTGTTCTTCACGGCAGACGTCTGGTTGACATCGGAATTATCGAGTAGGAGTGAGGGGAAGGCTGGAGGAAGATGGATTGGCAGGAAATGGCGCGGCGGGGCGCGGGCTGCCTTGTGCAGTCGCAACCGCGTGCTGGGCTGTCTCGTGCTCCGAATGGGCGGCGCAACCAAGGGCGGGGCACAGCGGTTCAAGCTTCTTCGTGGCCAGGTGGCCGTGATGACGTTGGCGGCCAGCCATGGGCCGGCATGGAGCGGCGACGATGTGGCGTCGGCTGCTGCTACGTGAAGGAGGTGCCGACGTAAGCCCTAAGTTTGCTGTCGTCAGCCCTAGATGCTGATTTGGCGTTACGCGTAGCTGCCACATTTCTGAAACGTGGCAGTAACTCAGTTGACATGGCAATGATGCAATTTTCGATGTGGTCTCTGTAGTTCGAGAGATACGAAGAGCTATATTTTGATCGGACTTTGTAATAGATAGAATTTTAATTTTTATCTGTGTTTTTAAGCCCGATAACGGCATTCTATTTCATGTTTTCAAATTTATTTATTATTAGGTTTTAGCATGCAATTATTTGTTTAATTGCGCTTAGAAAAATATGAAGATAAGATTTAATTCGGTTATAAAGCATGTTTAATTTTTCGTGAGCATGTTTTATTTTGTGCGCTGCTTTAGGACTTATGTGTTTTAAGTATGAATAAAAAATGAACATTTTGAAGAAAAAGACTAAGCAAAATAATTATTGTTTAATTATACTTCAATTGAATTAGATATTAAGCATTAATTCGAGGCTCCATTAATTGGACCCTACACAAAAGTAAAACAACAATATAAGTAAACGTCCACCTGAGTGCATTGCTTATATTTTTTGAACTATGAGCTTTGTGAGATGGATTTTCTAATAATATATTTAATTATTATTGAGTAGTGGGAGCGAAGCCGTAAACGTCCACCTGAGTGGCTTACGTGCCTAGTAAACACGAAAACTCTAACAGATAATAATTAAATAAGATGAATAACTAAATCAAATTGAATGCGGTATGGTTCTCGTAAGTATGTCAATTTCGAGAATTTGATGTTAATTTGGTCAAATTAATGGTCAAATATTAGATGTCACCGCGTGTACAACTTCCTGATAAGTCTCTTCCCATGTTTTAATATTAATAGTGACATGGTTCAGAAATATCGAACTATTTATTCCATTCGTCTTAAGAACCTAGGAGTGGATTGGAATTAAAGAGCTATGTAAATAGCTTGGTTTAGGGTTAAGCAAGTAAACAACCACCTGAGTGGCTTACGAGTGTAATTCCTAGGGTTGTTTGAGGTTTTTAATGTTTTTGGTTTATCAAAAGGTTACAATAACATTAATTATGAATTATGTGCAAATAAATGTTTCTTACATTATTTTTAAAATTTTAATTAAGATGTGTTTGTTCAAGCTGTTATTAACGGTCTTATGAATCGACCCCTAATGGGTTCAAACAACTATAAAGAGTGGAAAAGAAACCTTACACTCATGTTCCAAGCTGAGAAAATAATGTATGTTCTCAGTACCCCTGAGCCCGAACTCCCCGAAGAAGGGGCAACTGATGAGCAGATAAGTGAATCAAAGAAGAGGATATAAGATAATGACAAGACCCGTTTTGTCATTCTATCTACTATGACTGATTCGCTTGCTTCACAGTATGAAAACACGTTATGCGGGAGTGATATGGGATTCCATGGCGGAAAAGTTCAGTGAGACTGATATGTCTAAGAGATTTCATCTCTTGAAGCAGGTTACGACTTGCTATATGACTGAAGGGGCATCCGTGCAGGATCATGGTTTCACATGATTGAGCTGCTATATCGGCTTCCTAGTGTTGGTGGTATCTTAGACCTTGGGGGCAAGGTAGATATCATTCTGCATTCACTACCTAAGTCATACGAGAACTTTCGCCTAAATGTAGTGTTGTCAATGATAAACTACACTCTGAATGAACTTGCGAGTGAGTTAATTGTTGCAGAAGGAATCATGGGTAGGGGTAAGGGGACCCAAGTCTTGAACACTACTAGCAGCTTAAGGAACCCTCCGAAAGGTAGATTCCAGAAAAGGGCAAGAAGCCTAAGAACGTCAAGAAGGGTAGTGGGAGCACAAAGTTAGCACCTACCGGAGGGGTTCCAAAACCTAAGGGAAAGTGCTTCAAGTGTGGTAAGGTTGGACATTGAAAAACTGAATGTCCAAACTTCAAAGCAAAACGAAAGGTACACGCATCGCCTTAGCAACTGAAATTGTTCTTATTTCCTCATTTACCTGTGAATGGGTAGTAGATTCTTGAGCAACTGATCATGTTTGTTACATATTGCAGGGGTTCCTGCAGAAAAGAGTTATGTTTGATGGTGAGGTTGTGGTCTCTATGGGCAATTGATCGTGAGTTCTAACTGTTGCCATAGGAGATTTACATTTATCTATTTTAGACTCTACATAATATTAAAAGATGTTTTATTGGTGCTTGAGTTTAGGCGAAACATTATTTCGGTTTCTAAACTTTTTTTTATTGTGGATGGTTATAGATCTTTTTTTTATGATCACATTTCGATTTGGAAAGGGAAAGATCTTATTTGCAATGGGCTTTTAAATGGATATTTATATACTATTACGTTTAATCTTTGTACAACTGTTAATGTTGCTTCCTTATCATCACATACTGAGAAGAGGAAACAATCTTCTGAACAAAATCAAACCTATATGTGGCACCTACAACTAGATCACATCAATCTAAATAGGATCCAAAGGTTGGTGAAATATGGATCAATGGAGTCTCTCCAAGTTGAACCATTTCCAACTTGTGAATCCTGCTTAGAAGGAAAGATGACGACCAAACCTTTTAAGGCAAAGGGTTGTAGAGTCAGGGAAGCTTTAGATTTGATTCATTCTAACTTGTGTGACCCTATGTCTACACAAGCTCGTGGAGGATATGAGTACTTTGTCACATTTATTGACGATTACTCGAGGTTTGGATATGTTTACCTTCTTCACCACAAATCGGATTGCTTTGAAACCTTTAAGGAATTCAGGGCAGAAGTGGAGAATAAGCTAGGTAAATATATCAAAACACTACGTTCTGATTGTTGTGGTGAATACCTCTCAAATGAGTTCAAGGATTACTTGAAAGAATATGGGATTACATCACAGCTGACAGCACCGAGCATGCCTCATCAGAATGTGTCAGAGAGAAGGAACCGAACTCTTTTAGAGATGGTTCAGTCGATGATGAGTTATTGAACTTTGTCGATTTTCTTTTGGGGATATGCCCTAGAGACTATAGCATACTTGCTGAATCGTGTGCCTTTCAAGTCGGTACAAAAGATCCATTTCGAATTCTGGAGCTAGCTTAAGCCCAGTTTGCACCACTTAAGGATTTGGGGTTGTCTTGCTTATGTGCTAAATAAGCAAGCCGACAAGTTGAAATCACGTTCAGAAGTGATATTGTTCATAGGGTATCCAAAGGAAACGAAGGGTGGATACTTTTACGATCCTAAAGAACAAAAAATCGTTGTTAGCACCAACGCTCAGTTGCTAGAAGAGGATTACATTAGTAACCACAAATCTCGAGTCGACATCATCCTTGAAGAATTAAAAGGTGGTTGAGTTCCACTCGAACAGCCAGTTGTGCAAGATAGTACTCCACGAGTAACTGACCTTGAAGAATTACAAGGTGGTCGAGTTCCACTCGAACAGCCAGTTGTGCAAGATAGTACTCCACGAGTAACTGCACAATCTGTTAACACAGCGCCTGAAACTGTTCGATGTAGTGGGAGGGTGATATTTACACCTGATTGGTATATGTTCACTAGGGAGACTTCTGATCATCTCCCAACAGATGAACACGATACCCTGGATCCTTGGACCTAGAAGCTTTGGGAGATATAGATGCAGATTCATGGTGAATCGCCATGGACTCAGAATTTGAGTCCATAACTGCTATGGATATATATGAGATCACAGAACTACTTGAGGGCTGCAAGGCTATTGGTAGTAAGTGGGTATACAAAAGAAAGAGAGGATCGAATGGAGAGATCGTGGCATTTAAGGCCAGGCTAGTGGCAAAGGATTTTACCCATAAAGAGGGTATTGATTATAACGACACCTTCTCGCCTATAACAATGATCAAATCCATTAGGATTTTCCTTGCCATAGCAGCTCACATGAACCTAGAAATCTGGCAGATGGATGTGTAGACCGCATTCTTAAATAGTCACCTTGAAGAAGGTAAGGACATCTACATGAAACAACCAGAAGGTTATGTGAAAGATGGTAGTTTGAAAGCTTAAGAAATCCATTTATGGACTTAAGCAAGCTTCCCGGTTATGGCACAAGCGTTTCGACGAGGTAGTCAAAACCTATGATTTTGTATCCTGTCCTAACGAGGTGTGCGTGTACCGTATCTGTGTTAACGGATCAGTGGTGTTTCTTGCACTTTACGTAGATGACATCCTTTTTATTAGGAACAATGTTGAAGTGTTATCAGACGTAAAGAAATGGTTATCCGAACAATTTCAAATGAAGGACTTAGGTGAAGCTGCTTATCGGAAAGGATGTTAAGCTTGTCACAAGCATCCTACATTGATAATGTAATTGCTCGTTTTAGCATGCAAGATGCTAAGAAAGGTTTTGTACCTTGCCATTTTTCTATCCAATAATCAGTGCCCTAAAATGCCTGAAGAGAGAGAAAATATGAGGTTAGTACCATATGCTTCCGTTGTCGGTAACCTCATGTATGCGATGCTTTGTAGGAGACCAGATATCTCATATGTTGTAAGCATGGTCTTAAGATATCAGTCTAACCCTGAAAGGAGCACTGGACTGCGGTAAAGCATATTCTCAAGTACATTAAACGGACTAGAGACTATAGGCTTGTTTACCAATCAGATAGTCTAGAACTTTTAGGTTATACAGACTCGGATTTCCAGGCTGACAGAGATGAAAAGAAGTCTACATCAGATTATATGTTTACCTTGGGAGTGGTGCCATCTCATGGAGGAGTGCAAAGTAGAAATGCATTGCGGACTCAACCGGAAGCAGAATATGTGGCTGCTTCAGAACCTTCGAAAGAGGCAGTTTGGCTCAAGAATTTCCTCGAGGATCTTGATATTGTTCCGAACTTGCCTAAGACTATCACAATTTATTGTGATAATTCGGGTGCAGTGGAAAATTCAAAGAAACGCAGATCTCACAAGGCATCTAAACATATAGATAGGAAGTACCACATTATACGAGAATTCGTAAATCGAGGAGACGTGGTGATTGAGAAGATCGGTACCGAGGACAACCTAGTTGATCCATTCACGAAGAGCTTACCCATTCAGGCCTACGAGAAGCATGTTCGTGGCTTTGGAGTGTGTGAGATGCCCCCCCACTTAGGACTACATAAACTGTCGTATAAGTGGGAGAATAGTGATAGATAGCTGAGATTGGTTGTTTGTACTATTTAGTAGTATCTGGACTGATACATTGTATACTAAAAGTTTACCTTAGTATAAGTGGGAGAATTGTTGGAATTTTGTATACTGGAAGCAACTTTTTTGCTTGTATACAATATGTTTTCCTTTCACTATTCACTCTCCTGTCTGATTTAATATATTTGCACATGTAGTCATTTATCTTGTATAAAAGTTAGATTGTGTAATGTGTCGGGTATCAGAGAAGACTACAAAATTGGTTGAATTGACAAGATATAAACACTTATCACAGCTGAGACAACTAAAGGACAAGTCGTTGGTTTAAGCTGCAGTTTAGATAAGAAGTAGCTTGTCTTGGCTGCTTGTCTATACTGATACACTTAGGTGGTGTATTGAAGGATCACAGTGAGATGTTTTCTCCTGACTGACCTTAGTCGAGAACCTTGTTCTCGGTGACCTAGCTGATCTTAAGCTTGATAAGATTTCAGCTGAGTGCAATTAGCTATCTATTACTTTGACTTACTATGGTGAATGTCATTGCGACTGGATCTACGTATCTTAGGTGTTAGTAGTTATTTGTAGCTCAGGTTGATTATATGTATCTTGCATCTGTATCCCTATTAATTGGGTTGATAATATACCATAAGGAACTTGTAAGAATAAGTCCAGGTGTGTTAATAAGGTCGAGTGGTACTACTCAAGAATATCCATTATTTTTATTATTATGTGAAACCATTAAAATTGCATGTTAATAAGTAGATTATGTATAATATACATTTTGGTTTGATTATTTTGATCTATGTCTATTTATGAATTATTGAAATTGTTGATCCATGCATGACATTCCATTTAGAGTCATTAAGATAAATTTCCATAAATAGGATCGGCGCGCAGAACTTAAACATTGATATCCATTATTTTCTTCAAGTCAAGGTTAAGGTGGGGAAGTTACCGTTATCCTTATCATATATTATGTACAATATTCGTGTGTTTATAACAGGCATGATAATGAAAATGAAATGGGTCAAGGTCAAGAGGAGGCCTGTGACCGGGGTCAAGAGGAGACTCTTATGAAAAGTTACGGTCAAGAGGAGACCGTGTGAAATGAAATGGATTCTTGGGGTCAAGAGGAGGCCCTATGATCAAAGTTATTTATTATGCATGTTTCGTATCCATTTTTATTAAGATTTTATATAGTTTAGATATACGTGTGTACCCCATTAAGTAGTCGTACTCATCCCTATCATTATAACATTTTTCAGGAAATGGCTCGGTCGATGCGTTGAGGTGTTGGTGTCTTGGTGGTGATGGTCACACGAGAAAGGATTTATGAAACTCATTATTACATTAAACTAGTTTTTATCAACATCAAGCTACACACTTAATATATAGGTGGAAAAAATTCACCTATGTTGAGTCTGTCACCTATGGCTAGCCTAGGGTCGTTGAACTCTCATGTATTGTTTGTAGGCTAGAGTACATGAGTAAAGTTTATCCAGTGCACTCTTCAGTAGCGGCTGCGGGTTACTCTCGTCATCCAAAAAAATATATATAGGTGGATGCTTCATAGATAAGATAAATAAACATAATCTTTGTAATACATAATTATATGAGAATTAAGTAAGTATTCTATGTCATGATTTTAAAATGTTTTGAATAAATACCGCAATCATGTATATACAGATAGCATACAACAATATTTAAGTTTTTCTTAACATTAAGGATATCAATATTGTCAGTTAACCGACCAAATTAAACTGAATTAAAGTTTTTTTAAACGAATCGAACTGAAAAATATTTGGTTTGATCATTTGGTTAACAAACCAAACCGAACTGAAAAATATTTTAGTGAATATATTTTATATGCATTTTGTCCAATCAAATCATTTCCATGTGTCTTTTAACTAAAAAAAATGTTAGAATTTTATCTTGAATATACATTTAGGTGGAGAGAAATATATTGTTAAAACAATAGTATAAAACATGTATCTATTTTCTTTTATGTCAAAAAAAATTTATCTCCTTCAAGTTTCGGTTAAAACCGAAACCGAACCGAGCCAACCCGAATTTTTTTGTTTGATATTTGGTTCTACAAAATAGAAAACCGAAATTCTAGTTTTCGGTTAACCGAATTAACAGCCATATTCTAAATGCATAATGATATTTAACAATACTGTTGATGCATTTTTTTCAAAAATATTTTAAGCTTCGGAATAATATTTTACACATATTTATTTTACTTCACAAAAAAATTGGGGAACAGAAATGATAAATGCTGAGAAAAAATAACCCACGTAATTTTCAAAATCTGACTTCTATATAACTATATATATTTCCACAACAAACAACTCAACAAGGCCAAACCGTTTGGCCCAAACGTGGACATTTTAACTAAATTTACTTATTTATCATTTCTAAATTGATTAATTGAATTTCCAAAAATAGTGAGACAATTTAGGAGAAAAAACTTTACTATTTCCACACTACTTTATTATTATTATTTAGTTTAACAACTGTTTTAATTGTACACGTTACACGCAGTCTCTTGGTTATGCATCATGCATGGCAGCATGGGCAGCGTGCGCGTCGTCTCCCTGGTCTCCGGGAGTCCGGGCCGGCATAAATTAGGACTGACTAGGCTTTGATACCCCTCCAATGCTATGTAGTAGTATGAGCGAAGATGGAACTACGTACATGAATTGAATATCGAGAAACTGATACATACATTAATGAAAATCTCGAATTTTAATTTAATTCGTACTCATTATCAAAAGACCTTTATGATGTTTTAAATAAAAAGAAAGTTTGTATTTTCCACTTCTGCATAATGATTGATTTAAGGTTCAAATTTAAAAATAATAATACTCTTCAATAATAAAAAGCAATATACTAATAAGAGTCTCACAATAATTCAAGCATCACGAACTAGATACAAATAACCAAACAATCCTAAAATCCTAAAACACAAAAATCGGTTGGCATCGCATCACCAATTCCCACAAAAACAGTGACATTAATTGGATAGAAATAATAGTGAACAAATCCGTGATTAGGTACTAACTATATCTAAAAGAACACAAAGAATTGCATGTCTATCATCAACCTCATAATTTCTTGCAAGTCTGGTTCAAAAATGAGAATAAATTAAAATTTTGCAGCAATACCAAGAGACCCATCATTGAACTTTTCGAGCCCTATTTAAGGCAACCATGAAACTATCTGATTTTCAATAGATAGGTAGAACTACTCTTTCTGTCATAACTTCATCCAAAATCTTGCAACATCTAGAGTAGCACTTCACTTCTCCAGCCTCAGATCTCACTAAGCTTGATCTACGCATGCAGGAACAAGGAACGGGGCTTATTGATGATTGCAAGAAAGAAGGGACAATCGACATGCAAGGAAAACCTGCCAAAAGAGAAAGAACAGGTGGATGGAGAGCAGGACTGCTGATTCTTGGTATTTGAATTAAACTATTACATATTCTGAAGCTGCTTTCTTGGCAGTAATGTAGATAGAATGCAACTAGTTCCTCATTAGATATATCCAAATCAAAAAATGGTAGCTGTAGAGATAATTTAGATAAATGAGAGACAACTGTAAAGAAAAAAGACAGTATTTCTATCTGACCTGCATTATTGTTTCTCGGCAGTGAGTGAAGGACTAGCTGCCCTTGCTTTTACAGGAGTAGAAGTAAATATGTTTGTCTTCTCCAAGTCTGTGCTGAGGCATTCGAACACAGATGCAGCGAAAACCTTCAGCACGTGGATGGGAACACTCAACATCTTCACTCTGTTAGGGGCTTTTCTCAGTGATTCATACTTGGGGAGATACCTAACCTGTGTAGTGTTTCAAGCTGTTCTATTCATTGTAAGTCACCTCTCTTTGATAAATTTGTGCACAAATCTTGAAAATGGCCTCGTTATTTACTTCAAACTTCAACTTCTCGAGGAACTCTATTGATTTTGAGCGACTTTGAGATGCAGGGATTAGTGATGTTGTCTTTGTCGACTCAAGAATTCATGCTTGAGCCAAAGGGTTGTGGAAAGATGGGTGACATGTGCAACCAACCATCACCAGCTAAAGTTGCTTGCTTCTACATATCAGTATACCTGCTAGCTCTAGGAAGTGGGGCTATAGAACCTGCAATGGCAACACTGGGAGCAGATCAATTCGACGAGGAAGATCCAGAAGAGAAAAAGTCCAAAACTGCATTTTTCAGCTATTACTACGTTGCTCTCAATCTCGGATCCTTGATTGCTGAGACTATGTTGGTCTACATCGAAAATCTGGGGAAGTGGGCGTTGGCCTTCTGGATATCAACCTCGTGTGGCTTGTTGGCTCTTGTTTCCCTGCTGAGTGGGACTTCTAGATTTAGACACGCGAGGAGGCACTCAGGTAACCCAATATCCAGATTCTCCCAAGTGATCGCTGCTTCTGTGAGGAAACTAAAGCTCAGTGTGCCATCATATGGAGAAGAGGGGCTCTACGAAGTTCAAGACAAGGAATGTGGTCGAAGAATATCACATACTGATGATTTCAAGTAAGTCTTCGACTTTTTTTGGTCTGAATGAAGGACTCTGTACACTGATATCTGCAGTGCAACAGGTTTCTTGACCGGGCAGCTGTGATGACTGAATCTGATGAGATCTTGTTAAAGAAGGGGCAGACTCCAAATCCATGGCATCTTTGCACAGTAACACAAGTTGAAGAAGTAAAATGTGTGGTGAGACTGCTTCCTATATGGTTCTGCACCATCATAGCATCTGTAGTATTTGTGCAAGTCATCTCTCTCTTTGTGGAGCAGGGAGCATCCATGAAAACGACGATCTACAGTTTCCATGTCTCCCCAGCTAGCATGACTGCCTTCGACATCATTAGCACGTCCACTTTCATCATCTGCTATCAGAGGTTGATTACACCATTATATACCAGACTGATCAAGAGAGAAATCAAGACTCCCAGTGAGCTGCAGAGAATGGGAATCGGGATGGTGATATCGATCGTTGCCATGATCACTGCAGGTCTAGTAGAGCAGCAGAGACTCAAGTATGCAGATGAAGGAGAAAGAAGCTCACTCAGTATTTTCTGGCAAGTCCCACAGTATGTGCTTGTGGGAGTCTCTGAAGCCTTCATCAATGTCGCCCAATGGGAATTCTTCGCCTCCCAGATTCCCGAAAGATTGAAGAGCTTGGGGCTTGGTCTGTCTATGTCTTCATCAGCTTTGGGCAGCTATCTCTGCACCATAATAGTGACAGTGGTTATGAAAACTACATCAAAGAATGGGAAACCAGGTTGGATACCTCCAAATCTGAACCAAGGTCATATGGACAGATTTTTCTTCTTGTCAGCTGCTCTGGTCACTTTTGATCTCATACTCTTCATCACTTATGCAAACCGTGTTAAGTGCATTAAGCAAGCGAAACAGCGTGAAGGGAAGGAAACTCCGGCTGCTTTGCCTTGACCCTATGAAGATGACTATTCACCTTACCTTTTTATTTATAGCTTCTGCGACTAGGAAAACATGAAGGAGAGAAAGAGCTGTACAAGGGTAAAAGTGTAGTATATACTATAAAGGATGCAAGGCTTCTAGTAATAAAAATGAATCTTAACTCCTCCAGAAAGAACTAAGAGTTACTCAAAATATGGTGTATGTCATTGTTGCTAAGTGAACTAGAATCATGTAAATACTAGAGCATTTAAATTCTAAAGATGGCATCATAGTCAATGAAATTAACAGGTCAAAAAGAGAACTCCATCTTAATGTATTTGGCTAAAAAGTTCAAAATAGCTACATTAAGCAGTGCATACATATCTTTATGGAAGTCTCAACTGTTATTCTATTATCCATTTGCCAACTAAAAAGTCTGTCATAAGGTGTATGCCACCATGCATCTCAATAAGAGATGAAGTGTACATTCAAAGGAAAGCAACCTCATTTAGCTGCCACCATGGAATACCTTTTTTGCCCGAATTGTAGTACCTTGACGACCATCACATATGGTGTATTTATTTAGGCTGATCCAATATTCTGGTCATTTTGATATCTTTGCAGTCAGTTCTCTTACCAGCTTTGCAGCTACCATTGCAGTCATCCCATCAACAGTGTCTCGCTGTGGATTGAACTCGACGACATCTGCAGCAACGACGTCGCCTTTGAGGTTGTGAAGAATGTTGAGAACATCGCGGAAAGAGAGACCTCCTGGCTCAATGTGAGATACTCCTGGGGCAAATGCTGGATCCAGACAGTCCACATCCACAGATATATACACGCCTTTTACACCGTCACCAAGTTTCTGCCAATAAATCAAGGATACAGTAAGATAACATTTTCACGGAACAAATTCAATTCTTTGAAATTTGATAGTGTTCTGATTATTGTCTCAAATTAATATAGAAATCTTGTAATATTTGTACTCAGAGCCTGAAGCCTCAGAAATAATCGAATATTCAAAAGAAAATTACACCAGAAACTTTTAAACATTCATACACTGCAGAACAATTGTGTTTATGCTTTATAAGTGTTCCAGATTGATAAGCCCCCAAAATGGTGGAGATACAGATAGAAAGAAAAAGAGAAACACAGCCAGGTAGGGCGTGTGCGTGTGCATGTGTGTGCGTGAGAGAGAGAGCGAGAGAGAGAGAGAGAGAGACGGAGAGAGAGAGAGAGACCAGATTCTCTAGTAGCTGTTGATCCCTTGAAAATGTTCGCATTTCAAATTGCTCGACACCAAAACGTTTCCCTTGCTCCCGGCCTTCTTTTGTTATTGATCTGATTCCTACCTGCATCAAGCATCATAGAGTTTCAATTAATTTCCTTTCCAATCATCTTTTTTTGAGAAAAGTGTAGTCACTAAGTTACACAGCTCAGACGCCTAATTTGTAGATCATTCCACCAATAAGAAAAAAGTTTAGATTACCTGCAATAATCGCCGAGCATAACCACCCTCCATAATTCTAGCAAAAGAAGACGCATGAGAATATTTATTCCCCTCGAAAGAATGATAAATATCAGGATGGGCATCAAGGTGAAGAATATCAACAGGCCCTCCAAGCTTCTCAGATACAGCTCTCACCACAGGAAATGAAATAGAATGGTCGCCTCCTAGCACCAAAGGTCGCAATGGGTCCTAAAACACATTAAATATCTATGTATAAGGAAAGAAGAATGAAAATTGATCGAGAAAAAAAAATTGACATCCCTAAGAAGATGGATTCTTTGAAAACAGAAAGTTACTTGTTCCATCACTAGCTTCACAGAATCACTTATGATATTCATCAATCTATCATCATCAACTCCACAATCTCGTAACTCCTGTATTGGAACATCACCAACATCAGTTAGGATTCTTGGATCATTAAAGTCTTTGCCTGCAAAATGACAGGTACATCATGAAACAGATTTAGCATTAATTTCAAACATAAGAAAACAAGAAAAGAAAACATTATGTTTCTGTAAGAAGCAAGTTATTAGAAGTATCTAATTTTAATACCTTGCCAGTAAAATGGCTAAAATTTCTACCATTTAAAAAGTTTATTGGTTAGTTGTGAATATGTGGTAATGCTCATACATTTCAAAGGCTGCAGTAAACAATGTAACAGATTTTTTTCAGTTATTCAGAATCATCAATCAAGAATTATATTCAAATTCTTATCTTTATAGTCACAATCGTGTTATCGCTCACCAGCAGATCGATGGTAAACAAGAAAATAATTTGAAAGATCTAGAAGAGAACTTCATATTCTTGCTTCTAGAGGCTTATGCAACCTTTTCTCTGTGCATGATGCTTCATCTATCTATTTATGGTGCAGGATGCAGCAAACAAATAATTGTTAACATTAGTTTTCTGACAAAGGATAAACCATACCTTCTTCTGTGCTGGAATTTGTGCTCCCACACCACATGGCTTCTCTTATACGTGGAGGAGCAAATGCAGGCCCCTGGAGAAACGAAGAGTTATGCCCTAAGGGAACTCCAAGAAGAGATGCTGATGCCACTACACCTCCCAAAGCTCGTAATAGTTCCCCCTGTTAATTAAAAAATCAAAACTAGGCTAAGATCCTCAGAAAAAAAGGTTAGAGAAATTTAGTCCATATTGGTTAATTTTTCCCAGAACCATCCCTTCTTGCAAACTGAACCCCCGTCATATTGATGTTCAAATTTATATTTTCCAATACAGTTTCTTTTAAATATCATTGATTCCATTCTTTTTCAAACTTCCTTAGAATATCCATCCAGAAACTGCCTTTGGATCCCTCATGATACTAAATAAAAGTACAAGGAACTACAGTTCAGAAATTACAGCGGCAGCTTTGTAGTAACAGCACGTCTAATTATGTTACTTTACTTAGATTTCTAGTTTGGCTTATCATAACATACCTTGAGCTTTGCTCTCTCGCGGATAAGTGTCAGTGATGCCTCAATAACACGACTCTGCCCTTTCTCTATCAAGTCCTTAGGTACATTTTCAGCATTCAACCTCTGCAAGTAATGCATTCCCATCCTTCCGACGTTCTTCATCGTTTCTGGTATTGAGTTTCAAAATTTCTGCCCAATCAAAACGAACAAACAACATAATAAGTATATGCATATGCTGTAACAAAACATATACCACTTCAAATATTTTTTATAAAAATCTGTCCACTAGTTCAAACTCTCTAAGTCAAATTCTCCTAAGTACTTATCGAAGACTACAGAACTGAAGTTTCCAGCTAAAAGATTGGAGAGGCACCACCAGACGAAAATAACCTTTTATCATCAGTAATTCCGGATTCAACATGGGTTTCACTTTCTTTGTTCATTCTTTTCACCCTTTAGACAGACATGTTCTTGGAAAACGATCTCAAACCATAAGTAGAATCTTTTCTTGTTAAACTTCCAATCTCAATCCGTAATTAATCCTCACCACTGACTACTACCCAGCCAATTAACAGAAACAGCATCACTCGATTTTAAGCATAGCAACATATTTCTGAATTTCATGACGCGTAGTTATGAATTATTTTCCCCAGTAATCAAAAAAAGAAGACGCGTAGAACAAACACAAATACCGCAGTTACTCAGTTGGGTCAAATCAAACCAGGCAGTGAAATCAAGAATCGCCAAATATAAGAAATTTCAAGATATCGAGACATACCTGTGAGATAGAGGAGTGAGAGAAGCGAAACGGAGAGGTTTGTGGTGTCACCTTTTTGGCGTTTATGCGATGTTTGGAGTAAAACATGCAGCTTTTTTATAGCGGTTTTATTATCCTCTCTTCTTTGCATCAATTTCAATTAAAAAAAAAATATAATCATTTACTTTGCGATCTGTTGTTTATTAAATCTGAAAAGGCCACCTGTCATCCAATTAATGGATCGTCCCAAAAGTTGATTAGGATATGAATTACACGTATTTACACTAATATTTTATCAAACCACTAAAATTAATTGTAATGAAGTTTAAATATATAAATTTGTGAGAAGTAAAAATAACAATTACTAGCAATGAAACTCACTGAAACTGCCCTATCTATCTTTCGGTCTACAGAGCGGCGTCGCACAGTTCTATGTAAGCCTGCCACAGTAATAAAGAAGCAGAACAGCCTCAGCATTCAGCAATTATAAGATACTCTCTCTCTCCGTCCCTATTTTATATGCCCTATTTATTTTTTCATATAAATTAAAAAAAATAATGATATTAAAGTTAGATAAATGTTTGTATTGAAATTTGAGTAAATTAAAGTAAATTATTAAAAAATTAATGTCATAATTGTGTTTGCTATTATAAAAGTTGAATAAAATCATAAAATAGTTTTTTTCAATATTATCATATTAATTAAATTTATTAAAGTTGGTAAAGATTTAATTAGATAAAATAAATTATTAATAGACATATTAATTTGAGACAGATGAAAAATAAAAGTAGACATATATATTGAGGATGGATGAATTATTTAAAACTATAGTTTAGGAATACTCAGAAAATCTCATTGCAACGAATTTGATATTTATTGGACATTTTCCCCTCCGTCGTTTTTCTATATTTATATAGATATGTAAGCTCTAATGCCACCGAAGTCTGAACTTTTTTTTTTCTTCAATTTCTTTATGCTCTATTTTCAAGTTTATAAACCTTTCAATTGAAGTTCTGAAAAATCGGAAATCATGAGTTGTGTCGGGATGGCAGATGCGTGGGCTTGCGTGGGGGATGACAGATCAGAAGCGCGGGCTGGCGGGCATGTGCGACGGCGGTGCGCCGTCGTCTGACCGTCTCTCTCTCTAGTCTGACAGTCTGAATAGTGAGATACTGAGATAGATATGAGAATGGGATAGGTTTCTTGCGGCTCCCCCTTTGCAATTTTGCAAATTGAAATTGCAATTTATTATTTCCTCCGTCCGAATTATAATGTTTATTTTATTTTTTACACGATTTTTAAAATATTTATTAATTTTGAGTAGAAATGTATATTCTATAAAAAAAATGTATATAATAATTTATTAAAAAAAAAATAGACATTATATTTAGAACAATTTGAAATGAAAAATTGAACATTATAATTAGGAAGAAATGAGCATTTTGTTTCAATTTTCATTTCTTATTTTCTTTAGACTTTTATTTATTAATTAGTTAAGTTATTAATGATATTATTTACTATTTAGCATTTTAGATTTATTAATTTATTTTATAAATTTCAGTCTTTGGTTCAGTTTGGCCAAATCAAGCAAAAAATCTGACCGAGCCGAACACCGAACTCGGCCAATTTGGCTGACTGAGGACCGGGCCAAAAATTAGTTCGGTTTGGGCCGAACTCATTCAGTTTGGCTCGGCCAGTTTGACCGAACTGTGACCAACCCTACATAACAGTCTTGGTAGACTTTTATCTCATGACATTTCAATCATAGGCTAAGCACCTTCATCGCAATTTCATTCCAAGAGGATTATAACACTGCATTTTATTAGATATATTAGAAAATATTTTGTTTTATTTCAGTATCTTACTGAGACATGTCAATGTCTTGGTCCAATCTATTGGAACTCATCATTCTCATTTAGATTACTTTTCATTAGTGAAAAATTTGATAGATTCATCAAAGTCCAATTTATACGGTACAAGTCATTTAAAATGTCAGCACGTAAAAACTTAATTAATTGTTACTTCAAACGAGCGTGTCTTATTTTGTTTTTATACATATATTAAGGAGAATTGTTACTTGTGAGTAAAAAGGTGGATCCCATAAAAGACAATTTAATTGTGTATGCAAAAGTTGGCATTTTTAGAATGAGATAAAATGAATTTGACAAATCTAATAGAAAAGTTGTTACAAGATGAATGAGACGAAATGTACTTGATTTAGGGCAATAATTTTTATAGAATCTACAAAACTCTCAAAGGCCCAACGTCAATGGGCCCTAAAGGGTTATATCCTGAACGATTTCTCGTCGATCTATGAATTTCGAACATCCTGAATGTGTATTATGTGCTTGAGCTCGAGGTCAAGGTTAGTTAGACGAGGATTAACGGTGACCACAAGCAACAAAAGTCTACCTCCACATCATTATTAAGAAAAAAAATGCAAAAAACCGTCTATTTCCTTCTTATATGACCGCCCATGGGCAACTCATAACCAACCCCAA
Source organism: Lavandula angustifolia (assembly GCA_028984105.1). Classification (NCBI taxonomy): domain Eukaryota; kingdom Viridiplantae; phylum Streptophyta; class Magnoliopsida; order Lamiales; family Lamiaceae; genus Lavandula; species Lavandula angustifolia. The sequence goes on from CM054822.1 coordinate 16,893,534, forward strand.
CCACAACTAATTCTCTCTCTCTCATACTCATCAACCCCCTGAAGGATAATTGAGGGTTAGGAATGATACCTTCCTCTTTCGTATGTTGTTATAGCTCTGATTGTTGCTCCTGTGTCAGATCTTCTAATCTGTATCCCGGCCTTTTTCTTCCTCTGGGTGGTCAGAGAACTGAAGAAAATAGATTACCGTCTCTCTACGTACTCACGCACGTGTTTCAGAAATTATGAATGCGTGTAATCTGTTTCTGAACATAATACTAATATATATAGGCTTCAAAAGCCAATATAATATTAATATATTTGTAACCCATTAATTTAATTATATTTCGAATGGGCTTCCACATAATTAGCCCATAATATAATTAATTAATCCACTGGGCTACTAATATTTATCAATTAATTGGCCCAGCCAATTAATTCCAGATAAATAACATTATTAAATAATGTAAAAATACATTAATCCATTAATAATGATTTTTGAGAGACAATAAATAACTAGACAACTAATTGAGCCAGATCAGGGATCCAATACAAGAAATAAAGCTGGGCCTCAAATTAATTAATTATCTATGCTCAACCCAGAACAAAATTAATTAATAAACACAGATTCATTCCACTAGAGAATCCGTGCTGACTTACCCCTTTATCCCAAATTGAGCAAGGGCCTGTATTTTAGACTTAATCGATCTCCGTATTTAATATAGAAATATCCGTTAATTAATTAAGCTCACTGACAGCTTAAATTAATTAACATCTTATATTTCTGAGTAGTACCACTCGACCTTATTAACACACCTGAACTTAATCAACCGGCCGAGTTTAGTGTGCTAATCCTTTCGAGTTCCTCAGGGGATATTATCAACCCATTTTATTCGGATACGGCTGCAAGATACAGACAACCAGCATGAGCCACAAATAACTACTAACACCCAAGATACGTAGATCCGGTAGCGATGACGTTCACCATAGTAGGTCAAAGTGATAGATAGCCAAATGCACTCAGCTGAAGTCTTACCAAGCTTAAGACCAACTAAGTCACCGAGATCTTGGTTCTCCACTAAGGTCAGTTAGGAGAACACATCTCACTGTGATCCGTCAATACACCACCTTAAGTGTACCAGTAAAGACAAGCAGCTAAGACAAGCCACTTCTTATCTAAACTGCAGCTTAAACCGACAACTTATCCTTAAGTTGTCTCGGTATGATAACTTGTTTATATCTTGTCAGTTCAACCAATTTGTGTTGTCTTCTGTGATACCCGACACACCACACAAATCTAACTTTTATACAAGATAAAGGATAACAAGTGCAAATATACATATTTATCATATATGAGAATAAAATTGTGGTAAGAACGAAAACACATTGTATACAAGCATAAAAAATGCTTCCAGTATACAAAATCCCAACACCCCCAATATTCAATATAGTTCATCTTTTCTTTGTTATTTTATCTCAAATTTTTCCCGTGGATCCTCACCATAAATTTTTCTCAAATTCTCAAAACTTTTCTATCTTCCCAATATTATTATCTCAACCTTGAAAACATTCAAAACTCCGAAGAATTCATACCGTTTGAAACTCGTCCGAACTCTCAATTTCCACCAAATACTCCAACGACGGCTCAACAAACAAGCAAAAATACTTCAAGCAGTCCACATGGTTGGAAAAATCAAGAAGACATATTGATGTCTTCTTGGTGTATAGTTATAGAGAATCCAATTATCGACAGTAACAAAAAGGGTGACGCATTTTTGCAACGCGTATTAGATTTGTATGAACATGCTCGTGAAACGAATCCACAACTTGGTGAAGAAAGATCTATGAAGTCTCTGAGAAACCGTGATAAACGACTCAGTACGAATGTGATCAAGTGGATTTCTTCATACAATGAAGCATAAGGTAGAAAAAGGAGATGAGTGTCCAATAAAAATGTTGAGAGAGAGGCTCACACAATTTATGAAAGATGCAAGTTTGCACACATAGAGGTTTTCGAACAAGTTATTTGTCATCATCCGAAGTGGGAATTGAGATTAGACGATGGACATGTAAGTGGAAGTTGTTGGTCCTGAGACGTGCTTCAGATGTTGGGGGGGGGGTGTGAATACACCTGAATACAAATTATTTTCTCAAACGCGAAAGTCAGCTCTAGCTGAGTTTGCTACTGAATTGAGTCAGATAGCTATATATACTTTCAGATCGCGTGGACAAAGATTTCTTCTACTGAGTTCAGCTCTACTGACTTGAGTCAGTCGAACAGTCGTTCAGTATCAGAGTTGTGTGCAGAAGTGTAGGTCCTATTAAACGTCTCGGTCGGAAAACGGGTTTTATGCCGAGTTTGATGAAATATATTTTTAATGCAATATGATCAGTTAAGGAAAGTAGTAAATCAACACAACAGATTTTTAAAGTGTTTCGGACACAATGGGTCCTACATCCACTGTCCTAACCAAAGAAGGATCCTTGTTATATTTATACTGAGCAAGTCTCAGTGATATGTTCTCAAGACAGATACACACTTGATGCTTATACTGAGCAAGTTCTCAGTGATCTGTTCACATGACAGATTCTCTACTTATAGTCGTAGTGACTTTACAAGGGTTTCAAACTTAAAGAGTTTGAGGCTTCTCCAACTATGAGGAAGTTCTTACAATAAGAACGTTTTCACAAGAATGTGAACCCCCTCGAGGTTTCTAAGCTAAGAGTATTACAATGTAGCTAGCTTAGATAAGAGAAGGGGAACAGATATTCTCTAGAGAGAAGAACTAAAAGAAATCTAATCTATGTCCAAGTTCTTCGCTGGGTTTGCAGTAAGTTTGCTAGAGATTATTGTGCGTTGAAAGCTTTTGGTTTCTGGTGTATTTCTGCATGAAGACTCTCCTCTATATATAGTCGTCGATTGTGAATAGATCCATTGGAGAGGGGTCTAGCCACGTGTCAAAACGACAAGGAAAACGGCTCCTTCAAGTTTGAACGTTGATGAGTAGGTGCACTGTAGAGGTACGCCTCTTTTTCAGTCTTGGAGCAACTTTTGTCAGAAGAGATAAAACGCTGTCGGCTCCCTATTGGTCGAGGTAAATTGGTAGGTGAGACTTGTCAAACATCAAGGTTGACTTCCTCTGAATCCTCAGACCTTCAACTGAAGTGACTTCCTACTAACGTTCTTCTGAGCATTCAGTGCATGGGCACAAATTCCTGTGTAGATTCAGTTGGTGGTCGGCTGACCAACTGACTTCTTCGATCCCGTTGGTGGAGCTCTTCTGTCCTAAAGTGGAGGCTTCAAAGGTATAACCTAGTCCTTCCTTAGTGGCACATGGTCTTTGAGATCGTAATAGCTTCTCCAACTTCTCCTTGGCTCCAATGTATTTCTCGGTCATCAAGGTTCTCCACACTTCATCACTCTTCCTCAGAGCTTCATATTCTATTCTGGCATGTGTGAGCTTTTCCTTGATATTAGCAATTTCAGTTTCTTTCTCAGAGACGTTTTTGGTCAATACTGAGATATGTGCTTCTTGATCTCGAGATTTAGTCATCATAGAGTTATTCTCTTCCTTCAATCTCAGAACAAGTCCTTCAGACTCAGTAGAGTCCTGTCTTCTCTTTGAAAGTCTCAGACTTTCTGCTTTCAGGATATCCATCTCCTGAATCGTCTTTCTGAACTGCTGGCTCATCTGAATTTTCTCTTCAAGAAAATCTTCGTACGCAAGAGCCACATCCAGTAGTTCTCCTGTAGCAGAGCTTGTGTCGTGTGTGCAAGGTGAAGAGGGGCATATAATGGGTTCAAAATTTACCTCAGCCTCTTCTCCGGCCATCAAACACGGTTCAACATCTTCTGTCTCGATTGCCATGAATGCAGCACCGTCACATATGATTCCATGAATTATTCCTCATCGCTTGAGCAATCGGACAACTCACCAGCTATGTAGGCTTGCCTTTTCTTAACGAACTTATCGCGTCAGACTTGCCTTTCAGCTCTTTCAGTTGCTGAGAGTTTAGGACATTCGTGCTGAAAGTGTCCTGGCTTTTTGCAGTTGTAACATACTGAGCTTCTGACATCTTTTCTAGATGTGTCTTTTTGTTCGACGGTGGCAGCTTCAGTGTTCCTACAATCAGGTAGAGATTTAGTTTCACTTTTCGAGCGATTATGATCTCTCTTACCTTGATATTTTTGGGAAGCCTTTTTTATCTTCCTTCTAAACATCTCTTTCTCCTTCTGGTATTTCACAGCAAGGAGAGCATACTTTTCAGCCAAGTTCTCAGCAGTAGGTACTGTTACTGAGCTTCCAGTTGACTGGCTTGTTGCTGAGGGACTGGCTCCGAGAGTGCTAGTTGATGCCTTATATGCATGATCCATTGGCACTTCAGCTTCAGCACTGGGGGTGTGTGGGAGGTTGAATTCGAATTCCTCTGCTTTTAGGTCTGAAAACACATAATCAGGAGTAAAATAATTCAAGTTAGATCTCCTCATACACGTAGCAAAATAATACAACTTGGGCCTGCTAAGAGCCCTTAGAATCTTTGTGTTGGTCTCCTTGTTGCTGAAAGTTTTCCCCAGTCCGTTGATGATGTTGATCTGGTTTGTGAATCGAGCACTGAAATCATCTATGGACTCCCCAGGAAGCATAGCGAATGTCTCGAGTTTCTGCAGCTCTAACTCTGGTTTGTTCTCTTTGATCTGTGGAGTTCCTTAGCTTAGTACTGCAAGAGCATCCCATAGCTCCTTTGCAGCCTTGCAATCATGTATTCTCCTCATATATGAGTCACTAAGTGTCATCAGTATTGCGTTTCGAGGAACTCGGTCGAGATTGTACAGTTTCTTCTCCTCAGGAGTGAAGAGGCTCTTGTCATTAGCGACATTCGGGTCGGTTCTGGCACCTGCTGTTCTATCTAATGCAAGTTCAACTGAGTCGATCATCAGAACAATATGTCCTTTCTCCAGGACGTCGATGATGTTGTCGTGCAGCGAGGTTAAATGTGCCTCTATCCTCACTCGGCATACCGCGTAGTTCTCAGTTGAGAACATGGGTACCGTCCTAATCCCTGAAATATCAGCCATTGAAAAGATAGGATATAGGATGCAATGAAGAGATGCAAGATGCAGTGAAAATGGGTTTTCCTAGGATCTTTGTTCGAGATAGACCAGTTTCAGAAAACAATGATCAGTAAGAACACCGATCTGATACCAATTATTGGTCCTGAGACGTGCTTCGGTGTGTGTGTGTGTGGGGGGGGGGGGTGAATACACCTGAATACAAATTCTTTTTCAAACGCAAAATTAAGCTCTATTTGAGTTTGCTACTTAACTGAGTCAGATAACAAAATATGCTTTCAGATCTCGTGGGCAAAGATTTCTTCTACTGAGTTCATCTCTACTGACTTGAGTCAGTGGAACAGTCGTTCAGTATTAGAGTTGTGTGTGGAAGTGTAGGCCCTATTAAACGTATTGGTTGGAAAACTGGTTTTATGCTCATTTTGATGAAATATATTTTTAATGCAATATGATCAATTAAGGAAAGTAGTAAATCAACATAGCAGAGTTTTAAAGTGGTTCGGACACACTGGGTCCTACGGCCACTGTCCTGACCAAAGTAGAACACTTGTTATATTTATACTGAGCAAGTCTCAGTGATCTGTTCTCAAGAGAGATACAAACTTGATGCTTATACTGAGCAAGTTCTCAGTGATCTGTTCACAGGACAGATTCTCTACTTATAGTCGTAGTGACTTTACAAGGGTTTCTAACTTAGAGAGTTTGAGGCTTCTCAAACTATGAGGAAGTTCGTACAATAAGAACGTTTTCACAAGAATGTGAACTCCCTCGAGGTTTCTAAGCTAAGAGTATAACAATGTAGCTTGCTTAGATAAGAAATATAATATATGTCCAAGTTCTTCGCTGGGTATGCAGTAAGTTTGCTAGAGATTATTGCATGTTGAAAGCTTTTGGTTCCCGGTGTCTTTCTGCATGAAGACTCTCCTCTATATATAGTCGTCGATTGTGAATAGATCCGTTGGAGAGGGGTCTAGCCACCTGTCAAAATGACAAGGAAAACGGCTCCTTCAAATTTGAATGTTGATGAGTACGTACACTGTAGAGGTACGCCTCTTTTTCAGTCTTGGAGCAGCTTTTGTCAGATAAGATAAAACGTTGTCGGCTCCCTATTGGTCGAGGTAAATTGGTAGGTGAGACTTGTCAAAATCAAGGTTGACTTCCCCTGAATCCTCGGACCTTCAACTAAAGTGACTTCCTACTGACGTTCTTATGAGCATTCAGTGCATGAGCATGAATTCCTGTGCAGATTCAGTTGGTAGTCGGCTGACCAACTGATTTTTCGATCCTGAGTCCATCAGTTGAGTGCAAGGTCTTCTACTGAACTCTGCAGCTACTGAACTCTAGCCTACTGAGTTCCTAACATGTTGAATTCAAAGTAAGCTATTACAAAATCGAAGGTTCATCATTCAGCTAAGGGTTTTGAGATCTTCAAATCTATAAATATGGTCTACTGAATCTTCATCCCAACAGAAGTAAACACAAAAATAATGAAAATAGTGTTGAAGAAGGTGGTAGCAGTTCAAAAAAATCAAGAACCAGTGAAGATGAATCAAATCCGTTCGAAGCAACTCCAGAAAATCCAGTTAGCCGTGCTTCGATTAACAACTAGTCGCCCTATTGGTAGAGATAAGGCTAAAGCCACCATAAAAGGTAAATCCGCTACATCACAATCTTCAACTATTCCAGAGGATTTCAGTGCAAGAGTTGCTTTCATTCGGATAACACGTGAAAAGGAAATTGAAGTAATGAAAACGAAGAACTATATTATTGCAAGGAAGATTGACATGGATGCATGGATTGCACTGCTGAACAAAAGCCAGTTGATTCCTTAAGAAGAAGAATTGAAGTTTCACGTTAAGCAAGTTTTCAAGAAACTGCTTGAGTTTTAGCAAAAGCAGATCTCCGGGTCAATGAAATTGTTTCCAAATTAATTTTATGTTTGTTGCTTTTCCGTAATTTGCTTCTCTTTTGTGTATCGTGCTTCTCTAAATTAATTGTATGTTTCAGCTACTCGTTTGTGTATCATGGTTCTCCCTCTTTAATGAATTTTGCATGTAGTGTATGTATATTTGAATTTTCACTTACAATTGTTTAACGAAGTGAGATCGAGGATTCAAAGGAAATTCAAATGAAAATTATGAGAATTGTTTGTGTATCATCGTTCTTCCACTTTTAATATTTTAATTACATTTTGGCAGTGCATGATGATTGCATTTATTAAACCACAAATTAATTATATCACTTGATTTATGTAGACCAAGTAAATAGTGTGATTAATTAAAACGAATTTGTGGCAAAACAATACTATTTTCATGTGGTAAGATAATATCTTTAACTTAAGGTATCATGGATTTGATTTATGTTGAATTAATCAATCCCCGTAAACAATTATGTGAACAAGAGTTGCAAATCCCCAAGCCATTCACCTAAGCTCTTCACCTAATATTTTTTTGGAACTCCAAGTACGAGAAATGATATCAACCTACTTGAAAAATATCCTATTTTTAAAGATATACTGAAAGGCGGAGCACCAAAGATTAGTTATGTCATTAATGACAATGAGTATAATATGAGATATTATCTTAATGATGGTATATGTCCTCGATGGACAACATTCGCTAAATCTATTACTTGTCCACAAATCTCGAAGCACCAATTGTTTGCTCAGTACCAATAAGCTACCCAAAAAGATGTTGAGTGAGCATTCTGCGTTCTACAAGCTCGTTTCGCTTTTATTAAGCGACCATGTCTTTTTTGGGATCATGACTAGGGGTGTAAGTGGTTCCGCTCCGAATTGCGAAACCGATCGGACCGAACCGAACCAAATCGAAAAATGTGGTTCGGTTCGGTTTCGCGGTTTGGTTCGGTTTATTTTTTAGAAACCGTTTACATTCGGTTCGATTCGCAGTTTCAAGAATTTTTTAACGGTTCGAACTGAACCGAACCGTTACACCCCTAATCATGAAGGGGAAAATTATGATTGCTTGAATTATCATGCACAATATGATAGTGGAAGATGAACGTCACACTTATCTGAATTATCGCGATCCCACGAAGTTTATAGAAGCTCGACCTACACTGAATAGTACACAAAATGTCAACGAAGGAGCTAATGGATCAAATACTCTATGGAGGGGATTGCAAGTATAACCAATCATATTACAAATCGAGCAAAGCTTTGCAATAATGATGCTCACAATGCTCTTAAAGGACTTGATCGAACATATGTGACAAAGATTCCACCATTTGTCTTACGTACTAGATACAACCTCCGTCCCGCTATAGTAAGCTACTTTCTTTTCGGCACGAGAATTAAGATAATAGATGATAAAATATGAGAGAGAAATAGATGATAAAGTAAGAGATAGAAGATGAGTGAGAGTAGATGATAAAGTAAGAGAGAGAAGATGATAGAAATGATAAAGTATGAGAGAGAAGATGATAAAGTATGAGAGATGATATTAATTATTTGTCAAATTCGGAAAGTGGCCAATTTTTGTGCCATGTCCCAATAGGAAAATGTGGCCAACTTTAGTGGGACAGAGGTAGTATTTATTTTCCATTTTTAATTTTCAATTGCTGTGATTTTCTTTTATTGCATTTCTCTATGTATTAGCTCCCAATATTTTAACTTTTACGCATTTTCCTATATTTTAATTTAATTTTAGTGCAAGTAATTTTATTGTAAAATAAAATAATTATTAAGTAATTAAATTGTAATTAAAATAACTGTAAATAATGTAGTGGTTGGATGATTGGACTGGTCGCTGATAAATCGCCAAAAAATATTGTGATTGGTTTGGGATGAAAATTAGTGATGTGGAGGAGAGAAAAAAGAATAAAATATTAGAAAGGTTGGCTGGTTGGCCGGTTGAGGTGGTTACTGCTGGAGATAGTCTTATGGGAAGTGGTGATCGTTGTATTGCACCAAATAAATCCTACAAAGGCTACAAATTTAAATCAGTAGCTAACAGGGTATCGAACACAGGAAACGGAGACTAGTCATCATTTTCCTACTTATCTTTGGATTTTTTGTTAGTAACCACGCAAGTTCTGAGATTTTTATTAAACTAAGGACTGAAATAAACTGAAACAGGAAAAAAATGTATCAATTGGGCAATTAAGAGATAGGTTCATCAGAATATTCCATGCACACATTATTCCAATACTCGACACGTAATATTAATTAATCATAAGAATCAACTAGTTATAGACCGCCGTAATTAAACTGACACGACCCTTATTTCCACTCACTTAATCGGTAGCCGCCATATTAGGTAATCAAAACGACTACTTCCCTAATCTAGTTTAGGAGCCTACTCGTATTTTAGGCATCTGATAGTGTCCAACCGGTTTAATCCAACTACTCTTACAAATAACCTTGCTACTTTCCCAGCCTTATTCTATGAGAAACGATAGAAGTACTAGGTTAGCCACAAAATGGGCAACCTATGGTCACCAGGCCTAAATTACTAGTCAGATTTAATTATCCAGTGTTGAGAAAAATATAAGTCTTGAATGATCCCAAACCCCTATTTGATTGATGAACCAGTCTGATGTATTTATAGGATCTCAGCCTGTAATTTTTTGTCAGACTAATAGTTTTTGTCAGACTAGGCTGGTTCAAGTTGTAATAGTTCAGCTAATGGACCATACTGAGTCTAGCTTTATCAAGCTGACATCTCCAGGCTGAACTGATCTTAGATCAGATTCTTCACCAATCCGAACTGAAATATTTGAATGTAAAGACATTACAAGGTACGAGGCACGGGATTCAAAAAAGATGGTCAACATAAGAAATGACAATTATCAGATCAACATTGACATATACCAGGCCGCCATGTCAGCACAAATCAAAGAACATTATCTCGTACTAAATTCGTAGAAGCAAGCGGAGCGCGACACGTGTCAATGCATTCGATCGTTGTCAATATGGAGCCAATGGGAGATCGATCTTCACTCAACGGATCTTTCCCATAGCTCGTCTATAAATAGAAGAAGACCTCTCATTGAGAGGTTACAGAATTTCAAAAAAAAAAAAAGCTCAAGTATACTCAAAGCAAAAGAACAAGCCTTTAGTTTCATATTAATTGTTCTCTTACCTAGAAATTCCTCTGTTGTTCATACTCCAAGTAAACCAGCTTATTGATCAAAAGCTTGTAGTCAAGAGTGTTTCATACTCTTGTTGTTGAACAAATCCAAAGCCCAACCTGATATCTTGTTTACGACTTTGTTGGAAAGATTGATAGCTGATATATAGATTGTTAGATCATTTATTTGTTTGTATTGATCTATGCTCGTCAGTCTACAAGTATCCATTAGTGGACTTCTACAAGGAACCATAAAAGTAGACGTAGGATCTTGTGAATCTGAACCATTATAAATTTGTGTTATTTATTGTTTCATTGATTTCAGATTACTGTTCACCGCTTCTTATATCTTATCAAATCAGCTTAACTGTTGCATTCACGAAAAACACTTTTACAAAATGGCCTAACACATTTCCGCACATTCTTTGACTAACTCACTATCAGTCAACAACTCTAATCTGAAAAGGCAAAGTTCGATATTAGGTGTATCCCCCCCTCCCCCCATACACCTGAAATCTTACTGGGACCAACATCCAGAACTAAACTGAAACCTCTTGGATTAATTTTAAGCACCTAAGCCTCACGTACTATCATTCTATATGTTTCACATCCCGTCGCACGCCTAAAGGTTTAGCTACTCATGTAGACGTACTGATTGTGCAAGCAAGACATTTCGCATAACTTAATAGAAAACATGCGTAACCCTAAAACTAACATGCACAAAATAGTAAATAGTAGAATATGAAACTAAAAAGGAAGTAGATCTGAACTAATAAAACAAGAGTGCCGATCTTAAGTCTCGATCTCTCCTACGTGATGAAATCTCGGTCTCTCGTACTTGATGAAATTAAAACGAAAACGAATTAACATGTCTTCAAACTTCGAACAATAAAAACTGAGATTTAAAAGTGTTTCTTCTTCTCCAACTATCGAACTTCATAAACTAAACTTGAACAGAAACTTGATCCGATCTTCTCTTCGACAGAACTAAGGCTACGACGCGAAAATTGAATGGAGAACTCTAAACGGAAGTTGGCAAGGGTTCAGGGTTCCGAGCGTGATTTGTTGCATATGAAAAAGCTTGTGTATTCTTGCGCCTCTCTCCTTCTTTATATAGTCTTCTGGACCTTTTAATCTAGGTAGAAATCCACTAGATAAGGAAAGTAAGATTTTGATATATTTGATCCATATGTTTCTGTTGGTCCCAATACGATCTTAGGTGGGGGGGGGGATTACACCTAATAGTGAGTCAGTCAGAACGAATGCGGAAATATGATAAGGCCCTTAAGAAATATGCTTTTGTGAATGCAACAGTTAATCTGAATAAAGGTGAATAGTAGGCTGATGCAATGGAACAGTAAAGAACACAAATCTATCTATCTAACAATCTATCAAAAAATCAGCTTCTATCTAACTTGAGATAGGTAGGGTTGAGTTTTGTTCAATTATGAGAGTATGAAACACTCTCCTACTCCAAGCTTATGATAAGCTGTGATTTCATGGAGTATCAACAACAGAAGGAGTTTCTAGGCCAATGAACGTGAGTAAAAAAACGATGTGAGAGCAGGTTCTTTAGCTCAAAAATGTCTAAGCGTATTTGAAATTACGTCACCTCATTGAGAGAGGTCTTCTGCTATTTATAGGCGAGCTTTGGGATAGATCCGTTGAACAAGATCGATCTCCCGTTGGCTCCGTGTTGACAATGATCTTATGCATTAAATGCATGGACACGTTGTTGAGATCAGATTCAATGTGATAAGATTTGAAGATCCCAAAACCCTAGCTGAATGATGAACCTTATATAATTAACATATTTTGGGCCTACACTTCCGCATACCATATCTGATACTGAACTATTGTTCACTGACTGAAGTAAGTAGATAGGACTCAATAGAAGATACTCTGCCCACTCGATCTAATAAGCTAATTTGGCCAATTGACTAATTTAGTAGCAATATTCAGTAGATCTTACTTTCGCGTTTGAGTTGAAATCTACATTCAGGTGTATTCACCCCCCCCCCCAAACACCTGAAGGCTCGTCTCTGGACCAACACACGTGTCGTGCTCCGCTTGTATCTATGGATCTTGTCGAGGTATTGTGTTGTCTCCCATTGACTAGGGCTGACATGGTGGTTTGAGATTGGTCGATATTGATTTTGATGTTGTCGTCTTGCTCTGTTGAGCATCTACTTTGGACATCGCACCTTTTACCTTGGATTGTCTTCATATTTGAATAATTCGAGAACGGTCTGATGAAGATCTTGATCTGAACTTCAGTTCAACCTAAAGTTATCAGTTGATTCCAATCTATTCCACAAGTTGAGCTCACAGAAACTGAACAACCTAATCCGATAGCAAAACATTCACACTGACTATACATACACGAGCTGAAGTAAACCTATAAGTAACATCAGACTGATTCATGAATCAAAATAGGGATTTGGGATAATTCAAAACTTTTATTATTTCTCAACAATTTCCCCCTTTTTGATGATGCCAAAACCCTATTCTAATCCTGAAAACAGACTCTGGCTAAGTTCATCCAACACAAGTTGATATAAGAAAAGTAAAAGGGTTAGTTCAGATCAGATTAATAATAAGTAAAAAAAGTGTGGACAAAGAGTTATTGTCTTCAGAGCAAAAGAGTGATAATATCTTCATTATAAAATCAAATGGAGTACAAGCTATTACATATATTACAAGATCAAGTTCTAATCTAGGCACGCTCTGACTTAATCTTGTACCTCCTCTCAAACTCTTCATGATTCAGATGAGTCTTCTTAAGGTTCTCCATTATACGTGTCAATTTCTCATCTGATACATCGTCAGGTTTCAGCTCGTATGAGTAGAACACAAGCCTCCTTAGCTTGATCCTCTTCTCATAATTGTTGGCCACATCTGTATACTTCTTCTCTTTGCTTGCCTTTATAAATTCAGTTTCAATATTTACGTAATCAGTATTAAATTCCAAGTTCTCCCAAGCAATAGGTGGCTTCATGAACCTAGGTGCTGGCCTTCTTATGACCTGATTAGCTTTCTCAGGAAGATCTTTGATCAGGATCTAGAGTTTAAATGACCGTCGCCTGAGAAACTCAGTGAAGATTTCATCCTGTTTCTTAATTCTCATGTGAGTTCCCCATGATTGCCAGAAGTAGAAACGCTTGATAAAGTCCACTTTTATTTTCTTCAATTCACCGGTTAGCTCCAAAGGAACCCATCTATCTCACCAGGGATAAAGTAGATCATTCTCAGTTTCTCTATTCAGCTTCTTCTCGGTTACAATGGCCCTGAGCACATTAGACTTTCTCTTCCTCTTATCCTATATCAGTCTAGTTCTCTTCATGCAGTCAGCCAGACGTTCAAGTCTTTCATCCTCCTCCTTTAGTATGTTGTTCTCTCCTTTTCATCTCATCATCAATGACTTTTTGACATGGGAAGTCAATCTAGGTCCATAGATTCCAGATATCTGCAATTTGAGCGGCCTCTTGTTCTGGAGTCAGAACTGAGAATCTAAGCTTTTTCTTCTTCTCTTCCTCAGCCTCGTCAACCTTTTTCTGAAGCATTTTAGCCTTTAGATTGTCTTCTTCTATTTTCTTTTGATGGGCCTCATCAGCTCTCTTCTTTTCAAGTTCTTCATTCTTCTGTAGCCTTTCAGCGTCATCTCTACTCAATTCATCATTTAGAGCACTAGAGACTTCGTCCATGAATGAGTCAAGTTGAATCGTTGTCCTCTTAGCTTCTGTTTGTTCAATTTTCTCGGCTTAAGCTTTTAAGCGAGCTTCTTCCTCTTCTTCTTTCAGACGAGCCTCATCGTCAGCCTTCTTCATTTGTTCGACAACTTCAGTCATTTCAATTTCAATCCCTTGAAGGTTGAGGATGTCTTCCTTCTCTTTCTCAGAGAACCGTTCCCCCTCATATTGCACTTCCATTACTTCGTTAGAGGGAGAAGGAGAGGTCTGAGTCTGCTTTTCAGTCTGAGCAGCTACAACTTCTTCACCCCTTTTTGGCTTCAGCAATAAGGGTTGGGAGGGAGAGAAGCCTGTCATATAGACTCTTGAAGGCGTTCTGTTGATCTGAGATCAGCTTTTTTTGAGCGTCAATCTGAACCTGCTGCTTGAAGAGTTGCGCAAGCTGAGACTTAAAGATCATTTCCACATCAGTTTTGTAGGCTTAGATAGTGGTACTGATCGTCGCCTCAATGTTCTTCTCAGTTAGCTCAAGAAGCATCTTGCTATCCCTGACGAGGGAGTAGTATTGATCAAATTGTGTGCTGAGGCGCTTCTCAGTAGCCTTGTCAGAGATATTGATCAATGCCACATGCACTTTGTTAACTGCCCTGATATGTTTGTTGTAGTTGTGATCAGTCACCTGAGTATTCTCTTTGACAATGGTCTGCATACCTGTCAAAGCATTTACCCATGGCCAGTTCCATCTGCTTCATTGTGGTGTTGACATTAGACATATGCTTGTTAAGCTTAAGTACTGTAATCGCTTGACTCTTTTTTGCATAGAGGCAACCTGATGCACAGTCTGAGGAGGGATGGAAGAGTTAGACCCAGATGGAGTGGTTTCAGGCACAGTCAGCGGCTGAGCTTGTTGGTCAGGATTTGAAGAGTCATTAGGATCTGTGCTATCAGAGTGAGGAATAACCAACCTGCCTAGACATCAGAGTCTTGATGGTATGAATGTAGTCTTCATTACGAAGGTCATCAGGGGAGTTGAATAAAAGCAAAGACTAGAGAAGTCGTTCCTCCTTGATGAAACCTTCGGCAGAGTAGGTCTGAAAGATGACCTGCTGCTTTTTGGTCCACAGTGACCTCAGATTAATCATCATATGGGCGCGAGCAGCTATCTATAACACATCCTTGTGTGTAGAGAGTTCGAGGATCAAAGCCAGAACTTGGTCAAGAGCACCATTCTGAACCTGGGTGAGAGCTTCACCCATAGCTTTTGAGTATCTTCCTTTGGCTCTGAGTGCACGTCCTCATCATCAAACGGCTCTTCTAGCATGTCTTCCACTGGCCCAACATCTGTTAGTTTGAAGAATTGAGGAATAGTGAGAGAGGGAAGATCGACTGAGGGAGGGGGATGAATGTCTTCTAAGTCCAGATCAAGCTCATCGTTTGAGCCTAACTTCCGCTCAGTCAGTATATGTTGCTCCTCAGATATTGGTCGTTTGCCGGCGGCCTTTTCAGTAGTAGCTTCAGAGGACCTAGGAATGTCGACAATCTTTGGTTCACGTGCGGGAGGAGAGGCTGAGACAGCGGCTTGTTCCTCGATCTCAGGATGTGAAGAGGGAGTTGAAGTGAAAATTCCTTCAAGATTGAGGAACTTTGAGCTCACCATCAACTTCTCCACCAAAGCAATCTCTTTGGACTCAGGTCCGGAGGGACCTTCAGATTGTTCTGGGGCCTCGAAAGTCTAAACTGCATCCTCATGCTCAGTAGGCACACTAAAGTCCAATGTGTGAACCACTAATTGTAGGGGTTGAGATGTAGAGAGATCTACGATTTTGGGTTTCTTGGACAGATAGAGGGTATGGTCCTCTTCTTTTGTAGAGCCTTCAATGAGACAGGGGATTGGCTCTTGTACAGGATCCTCCATGGTCTCTCCGGCTGTAGTCTGAGCTGGCTTAGGAGCAGGCTTAGTCCTTTTTTGGCATGTGTCCAACAGCCTGCTTCTCAGGTTGAGATGTTTAGGGCTTAGATTTTTCCTGTTTAGGCTTATCAACCTTAGGTGCTGGTGCTTTTGGCGTATTAGATCCCAGTCTGATCCCAACTGCCTAAAGCATCTTATTTGCTTCTGTGAACTTAAGCATTTTCCCTAAGTCATACGACTGAATTGAGTGCCATTTATTATTTGTGAAGCTCATCTCATCGGCAACACAGATCAACAAGTAAGATAGTTTCATGCCCCATTTCAGCCATATGTTTTGGCCTAGGGAGCCAGTGAGTTCGAGTGGTCGACCGGTCTCCACGTTCTTGCATCCTGAAGCAATGTGCAGAAATTCAGATATGAAGTGAGAAGCTAAGTCCACTTCCGCTCTGTGAGCAACCACCATCATCATTCTCAGACCGGCTTTGAAAAGCTGATCATGAGAATTCCCTTGTATCTTATCTTGAGAGAGTTCTTCTGGACCTGAGTCTTGAAGAAGACATCCTCATCTCCAGTTAACCTTCCGAGGTTAGCATTCACCTCTGAATCCTTATACTCAGAGGGTAGACCACCCTTGTTTGGAAGGCGAAGAATCTTCGTCCCAGCCTCCAGCACGTCGAATTCTACAATCTTACCTTCTGGATGCTGATCACAAGTGATGTGGAATTTGGAGAGAACTTGGTTGTTCTGCTCCTTCATATAAAAGTAGAAATTCACGACGTGTCCAAGTAGGAGCATGTCAAGTCTAGCAGTGAAGAATCTCTTCAAGTAGGAGCAACGAAGAGATTCAAACACACTGTTCATGGCATCGGAGACTCCAGATTTGAAGTAGAATGGGGAGTCATAAAGAACGTTGGATATGAGTGCGTCCAAGTTCTCCGGAGAGAAGACAACAAAGCGAACAGTAGTTTCCTTAGGTTGAAACTTAGGTACCATTTCTAAAGACAAGAAAATGAATCATAGTTAGAACAACTTATATATGTAGAACAACAAATAACGAAACAACTTATATCTTATGTATAACACAGATAAAGTAAGTGAAATGCGTTTGGAGAGTTGCTTGTAGAAGTAGTGTGAATGAGAACAGAACTTTAAGCGAGTATGAGTGCAGAGAAAAGCGAGATATTGTAAAGTTTGAAAATGGCGGAAGATAGATATATGAAGCTATTCGTATTCATATGGGCGGTTCATATTCATTCTAGAATTCTGAAATGAACATCTTGGATTAAATTTGATAAAGTAAGAATGAAGACAATAGTTGATTTATAAGATATAATACTGTTGGGTTATGAGTCAGTAGAGGATATTTAGTAATATTTTGGAAATCAGTATTGGGGGAAATCATAGTATCTCATGCTATGGAATTGAAGATCCCAAAACCCAGCTTGTATCCGTAGTGTAGTGTCGATAGGACTAGATGATGTAATAGGCTAGATAGATTTTATTTTCATTATCGTTTATGTCTAAGTCCTGTACGGGGTATATGTTGGACTGATCTTCAGTAGGAAGTTTACTTTCCAGAACCCCACGTCATCAGTGTAAGAGCTTGTGTTCTCAAGTCATCAGCTGACCATCACTCAGTAGAAGACATCTTATCAGCTGACCGACATCAGTAGAAGAACTCATTATACAAAGCTCAGTATCTTCAGAGTCATCAGCTGACTACACTCAGTAGAATATTCACTATCAACCGACTCAGACGAAGAAGACAGAGACCATATCAAGTCTACTGTATCCGATAGGAAACGACCCAGCTTTTAACATCATTCGAAAATCAGCAGAAGATCATACGAGGAAGAATGAGAGTCAACTCCGATGAAGACCGATGTCTGACATATCTCACCTACCACAAACCTCGACCAATGAGAAGCCGTCTAAGCTCTACCTGCTCTGACCAACTAAAGCTGCTCTCATGCACAGTAACCAACAATTGGTATCAGAGCAGGGGTGTTCTTCTGATCATCGGTTCTGAAACTACTGGTCTTCTCAAACTGATCCTGAAAACGTTTTTAACTGCACAAGCATCTCTTCATACATCCTTATACTCTCACCCATAATGTCTGATATGTCAGGTATTCGGATGGTGCCGATGTTCTCTGTAGAGAACTATACGGTATGGCGCGTGAGAATGGAGGCGCACCTTACATCGTTGCATGACAGCATGACTGACGTCCTAGAAACAGGACCCATCATTCCCATGATCGACAGCGTACAGTTTGCAGCTGTGGGAGGTGTAGGAGCACAGACTGGTGCTAAAGTTGCAAAAGACAAATCAGCTTTCACGCCTGAAGAGAAAAAGCTGCACAACCTCAAAACTTAATATAACCTCTTCTTCACACAGCACACACGACACGTGCTCGGTCACAGATGAACCTCTAGACGTGGTACAAGCATACGATGATCTACTAGAGGAGCATATTCAACTGAGCAGAGAGTTCAGCAGAACCATTCAGGAACTAGAACAGGTAAAGGCTGAGAATCAGAGACTTTCTTTTGATTTTCAGGTTTCTACTGATTCGGAGAATGTAGTTGTGAGACTCAAGGAAGAGATTAAATCTCTTATGACTAAGTCTCAGCTTCAAGAAGCTCAGCTATCAGTTTTGACCAAGGACAATTCTGAGAAAGATACTGAAATAGCCCGACTCCGTTAGAAGCTCGCATAAGTCGAAAAGGATTATGAATCACTTCGGAGAAGTGATGAAGTCTGGTGAGGACTGATGACTGAACAGTACCTAGGAGCTAAAGAGAAGTTGGAAAGCATGCTCAGAGCTCAAAGGCCAATGGTCATGAAAGAAGGACTTGGCTACACTCATGAAGCTTCCACTTCAACATCGAAAAGCTCAGAAATGCTGGCTGATAGGTTCGTCAAAGGAAAAGTTCAGGTCACTGAATCAACACCTCATGCGAAAAACAAACAGAAGATGATTGCACCTCAGCCGAACAACAAGAAGCAACTGACCAAAGGTTCTAGCCCCAGGACACCACGATCAAATTCAGGGGGAACCAAAAAGGTCAGGTGGGCAGAGCAGTACAATGAACCACTATATGAGCATTCAGCACAGTATGGATCGTACTATTATGATCCCAGGGTCATGAGGAGCACAAAGCCTCAGAAGAAGAAAGCTCCTGAACCCAAAACTGCCAGAAAGTCAGTATCTCCAAGTCCTGTGGAGAAGAAGGCTGACAAAGTTCAGAAGAACAAGTCTCAGACTCCTAAGGTCGCGAGACAGATCTGGGTCCCGAAATCACCCACTAACACTTAAGGACCCAAACTGAACCAAAGGGTACCTAAAACTGTTTCTGTTTTGCAGGTGCATAAGGACCCTTGGATTGTGGACAGCGGCTGCTCGAGACACATGACATATCAAAAGAGTCTGCTGACCAACTACATACAAGAAGATGGTCCCAGAATTGAATTTGGTGACAACTCGAAAGGCTATACAAGGGGATACGGAACACTGAACATTGGGACTGCTTCAGTTCCAAGAGTAACATATGTTGAAGGACTTCAACATAATCTCCTTTCTGTCAGTCAATTCTGTGATAATCTGAATAGAGTTATCTTTGACGCTGGTTTCTGTGATGTTGTGACGAATCTACAGGGAAAACAATGTTATCAGGTTCGCGGAGAAAGAATATCTACGTTGCAAATTTGAAAACCGCAGAACCTGAGGCTTGCTTACTTGCTCAGACGAAATCCAGTGATAAGAGAAGATGGCTATGGCACAAGAGACTCAGTCACCTAAATTTCAAAACTATGAACAAGCTAGCCAAGAACTCTAAAGTCAGAGGACTGCCCAATGCAGCGTTTATCAAAGATAGAAATTGTGAAGCATGCTTGAAGGGAAAGCAGACAAAGAATAGCAATCCACCAATTCCGTCACCTTCCACTGATGGAATCCTTCAACTGCTACACATGGACTTATTCGGGCCAGTTTCTCCAGTGACTATAAGAGGCAAGAAGTATGCCCTCATCGTTATTGATGACTACTCTAGATATACGTGGGTCATCTTCATAGCCAACAAATCTGATGTCATGACTGAGTTACCGAAGCTGCTGAAGAAGCTCAGTGTGGAAAAGGACATCAAGATACAGAGAATTCGCTCAGACAGAGGAACATAATTTCTTAACTCAGTAGTAAAAGAGTACTGCGAAAAGGAGGGAATCAAGCACGAGACATCAGCGGCTCGCACCCCTCAGCAGAACGGACTTGCTGAACGTAAGAACATAAAACTTAAAGAAGCAGCAAGAACGCTCCTGGCAGACTCTGGACTACCCTCAAAGTTCTGGGCTGATGCTACTGACACTGCCTGTTACACTCAAAATCGCTCATTGCTTACACAGCAACACATGAAGACACCTTACGAACTATGGAAAGGGAGAATTCCTTCTATTTCTCATTTCCATATTTTTGGTTGTCCTTGATATATTCACAATAATGGGAAAGATCAGTTGAAGGTCTTTGATAGCAAATCTGATCAAGGAGTATTCTTAGGATATTCTCGAGTCAGTAAAGCCTTCAGAGTCTTTAACTATCGGACTCTTTGCGTGGAGGAAAGCCCTCATGTTGTTTTTGATGAGTTTGTTACCGAGGACAGGAAATCTAAGAAGACAAATATTGAAGATGTCAGTGGCAAGCTACAGGATCTCGCACTTAGCGATAAAGCAGAAAAGATCCAGCATTGTTGGGATGATGAGTCAAACGATGAGGAAATTCAGACCCATCCCACAGGCACTGTAGCTGACCTGGTTGATTCTACTGAACAGAATCAACATCAGGTAACAACGGTCGATGAGGAAGCCCCCGTGGTAACTGAGACCTCTACTGAGAATATAAACTCAGGGAACACCAAATGTTCCTGAGCTAAATGCCCCTGAACCTGGAAACTCAGTAGATCCTAACCTTCTTACTGAATTACTTCAGTCACAGAATAACACTACTGAAATGCCTAACACTCCTCTTGACTGTGCAGAAGTAATCTCAGAAGAAGAAGCCAAACTTAGACGTTCATGGCTTGACGCTCACTCTTCTGATCTTATCATAGGAGATCCATCAGCAACAATAAGGACGAGATCCAGATTAAGTCAAGGAGAAAGCTCACTCTACTCCTGTTTCTTGTCCACTGAAGAACCTCAGACGATAGAGGATGCTCTTAATGATGCTGACTGGATCATCGCAATGCACGAAGAGAGCTGAACCAGTTCGTACGAAACGAAGTTTGGGAGCTTGTTGACAGACCTAGACATCATCATGTGATCAGCACTAAGTGGGTCTTCAAGAACAAGCAAGATGAAAACAACTTCATTGTCAGAGACAAAGCTCGACTTGTTGCCAAGGGATACTATCAAGCAGAAGGAATAGACTTTGATGAAACCTTCGCTCTAGTCGCCAGATTGGAAGCTATTCGTCTGTTCCTAGCCTATGCAACGCATCAAAGATTTAAAGTATATCAAATGGATGTAAAGTCAGGGTTTCTGAACGGCGTACTGAAGGAAGAAGTCTATGTGGAACAACCGCCCGCTTTCAGCAGGGACATCAGGTGTACAGACTTCAGAAAGCTCTGTATGGGTTAAAACAAGCACCCAGGGCTTGGTACGATACCCTATCAGACTTTCTGCTTCAGAAAAGTTTTCAGAAGGGGACAGTAGATCACACCCTGTTCAACATAAAGTCAGGAGATAACATCCTACTGGTGAAAATCTACGTGGACGACATCATTTTCGGTTGCAGGAACGTGACTATATGTCAACAATTCGAGAAAATGATGAAGGAGAAGTTCGAGATGTACATGATGGGAGAGATGAACTATTTCCTTGGATTTCAAGTAAAGCAATCACCTGAAGGAATATTCATCAATCAAGCAAAATACACTCGAGACATCCTAAAAAGATTCGACTGCGACTCTAGCAAGCCAGTCAAAATCCCAATGAATACGAATTTTAAAATCGATCTAGACAAAGAGGGAGCTTCTGTTAACTCTACTAATTATAGAGCTATTATTGGTTCCTTATTATATTTAACAGCAAGCAGACCTGACATTACTTATGTTGTAGGTGTATGTGCAAGATTTCAGGCGAATCCCAAGCGAAGTCATTTGGACTCAACAAAGAAGATTCTGCGATATCTATAGGGAACACCTGAGGTAGGGTTATGGTATCCTGCTGATGATAATCTTATACTAATAGGTTATTCTGATGCTGATTATGCAGGATGCAGGATAGATCGAAAGTCAACTTCTGGAACATGTCAGTTCCTAGGCAGCAAGCTGATATCATGGTTTTCAAAGAAACAACATTCAGTGGCAACATCCACTACAGAATCTGAGTATATGGCTACTGGAAGTTGCTGTGCCCAATCCTTTGGCTTCGACAACAATTGCGAGATTACAAAATTTCACAGAATGAAGTGCCCATCTACTGCGACTCCACCAGTGTGATTGCTATAACTCAGAACCCAGTTCTAGACACGAGATGCAAGCACATGGATATTCGACACCACTTCATCAGAGACCATGTCGAGAAGAAGGATATCAGGATGGAGAAGATCCATACTAACAAACAAAGGGCAGACATACTGACCAAACCACTTGCTGAGAACAGATTCAGAGAATTATCAGTTGAGCTAGGTCTATTGGATCCTACTAAGTCCAGTCAGTAGAAGGAAATAGTACGATAGGTCAGAAGACTCAGTACTCTGATTCAGTCGGGTGAATCAGGCAGTACACAGTAAGGGGGAACGTAGTTATCAGTACAATAAATGTCCTCCTAAGTCTTAACGGTAACCATCTGATCGTAAAAGTTCAGCTGAAGAAGTTTGCGTAGTCTAAGCACTTAATATTCTCAGAAGCATGCTCGCGTTTATTATATCAGTCGTTTGCACTCAGTAGATTAATGCACATTTATTTCCCGCCATTAAGTTTTTAAGGTTTAAGTCAGTAGAAACCGTTTTCATTTAAAAAGCTTAGACTTTAATGCTGCCTGCAACGCATTTAATGCATGTCTTCTCACCTTACTTTAACTACGCATATCTTACGTGGGTCTAGGTTAGAGGCGGCTTTAGTAATCATTCCGTTTATAACATCAGATCACAACCGTCATTAAAAAGCGAGTTTTCATCCCAACCGTCTGATTAAAACCGGTTGATCTTCATTTCTTGTAAAATCACTCGTCTTCTCCTCTAATCTATCTTTTCGCCATTTTAACACTTAGAGCTTCTCTGAATTCAGTTTTTCATCTCCTACAAATTGTTTCTGTTTTTCACTCAAGCTCTTCGTTTACGGTAATTTCTTCATCCTCTACTTAAACTCAAACTAACTTACTCTATTTTCAAGTGCTAACGAGCTTTTTGCAGATATTCATGGCGACTGTTATGACCCCACCCAACATCGAGGAGATAATTGGTGATCGCTGTATTGCACCAAATAATCCTGCAAAAATAGAGAATTATATCAGTATAGTCTACAGGGTATCGAACACAGGGAACGGAGGACTAGACATATTATTTTTTTTTACTTATCTTGGGTTTTGGTTAGCAACCACGCAAGTTTCGGAATCGTATCTAAACTAAGAAATTGTAAAAACTGCAAGAAATATAAAAACTGAAAACTGAAATAAAACGGTTTTAACTAGGCAGATAAGAGATGGGTCCAGCAGAATATTCACACACACGTATTTCCAATCATCGGCACATAAAATGAATTAATCTCATGAATCAACTAGTTATAGATTACCGTAACTTAAACTGCGTAATCCTCACTCCCACTTACTTAATCGATAACCGCCATGTTGGGCATCGAAACGGCTACTTCCCTAATTTAGCTACAACCTACGTTGTTGGGCAATCAATAGATTTAATAGCTAAACAACATTATCGAACTAAGGGAGCCTAGTATAGGAGCCTACTCGTATGTTGGGCATCTAATAGTCTCCTACCGGTTTAATCCAACTACTCTTTCGAATAATTTTGCTACTTACCTAGCCTTGTTCCACGAGAAACGATGGAAGTACTAAGTTAGCTACAGACTGGCAACCTAGGGTGATCAAGCCTAAATTACTAGCCAGATTAAATAAATCAGAATTAACCCGAAACCCTTTGATTAATTATTAGCACCTAAGCCTTATGTACTATTCACATGTGCGTTTACATCCTGCCGGACCACTAAAAGTTTAGCTACTCATGAAACTGTCCTGACTGCACAGATAAGACACCCTGCGAAACAGAACATGCATCATTTGTAACCCTAACCCTAGCATGCACGAAAACTAATTAACGTAAAGACAACGAACTAAAAACTAAGAACGAATACGAACTGAAATTAAACTAAGCATAAACTGAATTAAAACACAAATTGCAACTAGATTAAAAGTACCATAGCCTTCGGTCTTTCGAAACGGAAATAAAACGAGAAAAGAAACTAAACTAATGTTCGAAAATAAAAAAAAAACTGAAATACGAAGTACGAAGTGTTTGTTTCATCAATCTTAAACTACTGTCTGCATAAAGTGGATCGGAATGGTTGAAGGTTGTATTCTTCTCGTCGGCGGTCGGTGGTTTGGCTTCGGCGGTGATTCGGTTTTGGCTTCGGTGGCGGTAGCTTGTCGGATCGGAAAGGATGAGTCTCCAAGGGTGTGGAAAGGTATGCACGGCGTCTCCCCCCCTCTCAATTTCGTGCTTTCTCCTTCTTTTTATAATCTCTAGATCATATCTAGGGTTTCTTGTTAGATAAGGAAATGATCTTGATAGATATGGAAATATCTAATCCTTCCTTATCCTTCTTCTTTCCTTCCTCTCTCTTTCCTTTCTTTCCCTTCTTCTTTCCTTCTTTCTTTCTCGGCCAAAACCCGCTCAAAATATCGTCATTCTAGCTGTAATTCGCATCGCCACCTCATCTCCAAGTGTCGTGCCAAATCAACCTATTTTCTGCATAACTGCCAATAAAAGCGTCTCGCCTGCACAGTTAGGAGACTTTTCGGACATAAATAATTAGGTACGAAATCGACTCATCAAATCTCCTTACACTTGAACTATACTCTCCCTCGAGTATAAGAAGAACAAAAGATAAATACCTAATTATTTTTTGTCTTCCCCAAGACCCAAGACACAAAAGAAAAGACTCAAGACTCGAACAAGAACAAAAACAAGACTCGACACGAACGAAGAAAGAAAAATAACAATGGACTCACAAAACGAAGACAAGAAGCCATACCAATCAATTCAAAAATTTCCGCACCAATTCACTAGCCAAGCAATGTCAAACCATGCAATCATAATCTCATCCAACAAATAGACAATGCAAATTTTGAAACTAAGCACACATATCAACTTAGTCAAAATCTAAACAATGTGGATCTCCTCAAGTTTCACTCAACACTCAACTAATCTAGGTCCGGTTTAAGCCACTTAAAGGAAAACAATCCACGCAATCCCGATAAGAGATCATCACAATAGCAATATCAAGGAGGTCTTTCTCATTCAGTTGTAATGGGGCTTAGGACTTAGACAAATTAATGTTGGTAAGGGTCCTAGGGGTACTAAGCTCCATTAAAATTCAGATTCAATGTTATGCATATAAAACTCTCTCACCTGTGCAATCAAGACAGTTAAACTCCCACCACTTTAGAAAATTACTTCAATGGTACAACATCATTACTATGCACCCATGCTCTTTCTTTTTCTGCCACGTTTCAAATTCAGTTTTTTTTTTTTTTTTTTTTTTTTTTTTTCCAGAGTATTTTCGTGGCATAAACTTTCGTTTTAGCAAACCGGGCACACACTGTCTCAACTGTACAGACATGACACTTTGAATTTTGCTTATATAGAGCAGTTTTTACACTTAGACTTTTTATCCAATCTGTTTTCTGCAGTATTTCTAGACTAGGCAGGTAGGAGATAAATGTAATACTCTTCAGATTTTACTATCATGCACAAGAGAGTTCGTAAAACATGCAATAACATGGGTCAAGAGAAAGTTTAAAAAGGCCTTGGCTAAAATTTTACTAACTCAAATAAAAAAAACGGTCAAGGCTCAAATTGGTTCACTAAGGGATAATGTAGGGTCGGAAATATTTTGTTGCGGCCGTGTGGCTAAAAATCCCTAGTGCCTCCTATCATTTATCACAAGTGACTCAAACATATTGCGATTTTGCGGATAAACACTCTCAAAAGAATAGTAGGAAGTGTCCTACTTTAAGGCTCAAATCTAATTTAAGTGAGTGGTTATAAATTTTCGATCCAACAAAGTTTATTTTTCGTCATCCCAAATTACATGCATATACGTGCCTAGATCTACTCTTCACAAAGTCCACAAGCAAGCATATTGAAAATAAAAGCACAAATAAGACAAGCTTGATCATAGAAAATGGCACTTCAAAAATAAAAAATTTTGGCATGCTTCGACACAAAATACCCCCCTCCTTACACTTAAACCTTGCTCGCCCTCGAGCAAGAGAGAAAAGACAAAACAAAGAGAGAAGGCATGACAAAATAAACACAAAAACATCCTCCTTACACTTGGTCCCTACCAAGTGTAAGAAACAACGAAAAATAAAGACAAAAGACAAAATAAACAAGAAAAAGAAACACCCCCCTCCTTACACTTGATCTCTATCAAGTGTAAGAACATAAGAAACACATAAAAACAGACTCAAAACACAAAAAAAAAAAAAATAAAACAAAACAAAACGAAAAACTAAAATGGGGAAGAAAAGTCACCGGTTGCCTCGCCTGGGCAGGCGAGGCAGTCTGTTCATTACTGTGTGGTGGAGACGGTCTACTCGGCTTCCAAAGGAATCCAGATCCGTCCTTAGAGTCTGCACTGTATCCTGTCCTGTAAAAGTAAAGGCACTCGAGACACGAGGTCCCGGTGGAAAAAACTGGATCTCCCGGTTAGGCAGTTGGTACAGTAGGCGAGTGTGCTTCAACAAATTCCAATCAAACAAAGATGGTGGATCTACCCTAGTCAAATAACCCGCATCATATACGACAAAGTTGCGTTCAATGAACATAGCAAGAATATGGCAAAGAGTCATATGACGCACGGTGTGACTAGCAATTATGAACAAGTTATGAGCAATCCACCAACCTAAGTTAATGAGGCACCTAGTAGCCATGCACCGTAGAAAATACAATTCATTGGCACTTACCTTTTCAAAAGAAGTACTTTTTCCGGTCAAGTTGTGGGCTAAATATTGGTGGCAAATGCGAAGGGCGGGATCCTCTATAAAACTAACATGGGAACCGGAAGTGATAAACTCATCCGGGTCGCTTGGGGAGAGAAGCCTCCATGCGGCCCTTGAACCAATATAGCAAGGATCCTTACTCGGTATACCATGAAATCCCATCTCAAAATGCCGTAGCATATAGTCATCAAACGAACAAATCCATAATCGAGCATTCCACTCGGCCACAGACAAATGATAAATACCCCCAAACAATCTAAACTCAATACAAGGTGTCAACAAGTCTTTATCACCCTCAAAATGAAAAGTATTGAAAAACTCACTTGCAACCTCTTTGTAGCATGGATAATGATGCGACTCAAGCAACCAAGACCAACCAATATTTCGAAAATATTGAAAGAAAGGTCCGATTATACCTGCCGCGCGAAGGAACGTGCGGTCGAGGAGGCGGCCACTGCGGAAGTCTTTGCCCTCGTGCTCTCATAGACGCATATTCATGTACTCGATCTCAAATTGGGAGAGAGCATGGATGGCTGCCGGAGAATCGATACGGACAACCACCCGGTTGCCATATTCTGCCGTGCTTGGAAAGGTCGAAGATGATTCGGACTCGATAAGGGATAAGTAGTTCATGTTGAATTCGTCTTCGAAATTCCCATCATGATCATCGGACTTATAGTCCGAGTCACCTTCCTCTTGGCTCGGCAACTCCCCTCTTAAGCTTTCGCTCCAATTAACGCCCTCATAATAGTTGAGTGGTGGTGGTGGATGTTGAAACTCAAGAAACGGCAACCACTCGTAGAGATCTTTAGGAGATTGAGGCGGCGGATTGGAGGAAGAAGCATCGTCCGTACGGCTTGCTCTCGGTTTTCTTACTTTCGAACGACGCGGTGGAGATGGTGGAGGCATCGGCTCGGGTGTTGGTTGAGGCGTTGGCTCGGGAGTTGGTACTCGTGGCGGTTTTTGCGAGGTAGCAGCGCCCATGTGTCTTCGTAACCTTTGTCGCGACGGTTTTGGCGGAGAAGTAGACTTTGTGGCATAATTGGATCCGGCTTCAACTGCCATGGTTGGCGGATTTGGTTCCTCATACGCGAATTCCTCCGGTGGTTGCGGTTCAATTTCAAGTTGCGGAACTTCCAGAGTTGGCGCGGCCTCCCGGTGGGCAGCGGCAGCATCGTGGCGTCTTTGAGTCTCGGGATCAGACTGGACGGCAGCCAACCAACGGGCAGCAATGGACAAGCCGGACTTCTTCTTCTTTGGAGGCATGGCGGTTATCTCTCGACTGTGCAGGGAGGAGGATAGTTGGAGAAGAAGCTAGTTTTTAGAGAGAGAAGTAGTGGGCGGCGGTTTTTTTTTGGAGGGAAGGTATTTGAATAGTAACAAGTGGTAGGGTTCGGCCCCCTTCCCTCCTTTTATACTTGGGAATTTTTGCAATCAGGCCCTCTCAGTTATACAGTTAAGAGATCTGATCCCTCTTGCTTTTCAATTTCGCCCCCAACTTCTTCTCAACTTCAATTGACTCCAAATGTTCGTCCTTTATGAAATTGAGTCCCTGAAATTCGTTCCCCTACTACAATTGGGTCCTTTGATATTTCTGAAAATAGCGATTAAGACCCCAAAGTCTTCTTTTCTTCATCTTTGCTCCTCCAACTCCTTCTTCTTATACTTTAGACCCCAATTCCATACTTAGCTAAAATCTGAAAAATAAAAGAAACAACACCAAGCATAAAATCAAACTAAAAATACGAAATCAAAGAAAAACGAAAAAGATATACGGGTTGCCTCCCGGAAGCGCCTCTCTTTAGAGTATTCGGCTAGACCTGCTCTTCAAAGAGTCAAATATAGGACGGAATGGACAAGCTCTGCTCGTCCAGATCTTCTATCATTGCGGCAGTATGATAAATCTTCAGGCGATGACCGTTGACAGTGAAAGTCTCGTCTGAGTCAATTTTCTGTATAACCACTGCCCCACCTGGCCAGACAGTACACACTCGAAAAGGACCGATCCATCTTGAGCGGAGCTTTCCGGGCATAATGCGCAGGCGTGTTTGGTAGAGCAATACAAGTTAGCCTACTTCGAAAGTTTTCATACGGATCATTTTATCATGCCACGCCTTTGTGCGGTCATTTTACCTCATAGCCGCATCATAGGACTCTAACCGGATTTCTTCAAGCTCTTGAAGCTGATATTTCCTCTCCCTAGCACTTTCGATCAGATCCAAATTGACTTTCTGTACCGCCCACCAGACCTTGTGTTCCAACTGCACAGGCAAGTGACATAATTTATCGAAAATTAATCTATACGGATACATACCTAGTGGAGTTTTATAGGCTGTTCGATAAGCCCATAAGGCTTCATCCAGCCTCATACTCCAATCTTTCCTTGACGGATTGACCGTTTTCTCCAAAATAGACTTCACTTCTCGATTTGACACTTCAGCTTGCCCATTCGTTTGTGGATGGTAAGCGGTAGAAACTCGATGGGCTACTCCATATTTCTTCATCAATGACTCGATGGTACGGTTGCAGAAATGTGTTCCTCGATCACTTATGATGGCCTTTGGTACGCCGAATCTGCAAAAGATGTTAGTTCGAAGAAACCCTGCAACCACTTTAGAGTCGTTAGTTTTTGTAGCCTTTGCCTCAACCCATTTAGAAACATAATCAAGGACAAGTAAAATGTACACGTTACCCCTTGAACTAGGAAACGGACCCATGAAGTCCATACCCCATACGTCAAATATCTCACAAAATCTCAAAGGCTTTTGGGGCATTTCATCCTTCATAGATATATTCCCGGTCATTTGGCAACGTGCACATGACTTTCAGTACTTATAGGCGTCAAGGTGTAGGCTCGGCCAAAAGAAACCTGCATCCAACACTTTTCTTGCGGTTCGTTTTGGTCCGAAGTGTCCTCCATAAGCGGACGAATGACAATGGAATAGGATGTCGCTTTGCTCTTCTTCCGGGATGCATCTTTGGATAACTTGATCAACTCCCATTTTCCAAAGGATTGGAGAGTCCCAGAAATACTGCTTACACTCGCTCTTCAATTTTGCTTTTTGGGCATGAGTGAACTCGGGTGGAAGCTGCTCAGAGGTCAAGAAATTCACAATATTAGCAAACCAAGGTAATTTAGAAGTGTTACCTACGGTGTTCAGCAATTCTGCTTCAGAGTTGTCTTGACTGGGCAGCTGAGACACTTCGTGGACTCCAATCGTAAAACATTGTGCGGGCAGAAGCTTTGCAAGACTGGAAACCGTCTCAGGAACAGCATATATATGCTCTTCGGGAAAAGTCTCCTTAATTGGCTCTCCATCGTCTTTTTGAATCAAGCGGCTCAAGTGATCCGACACATAGTTTTTTGCTCCTTTTTTATCCTTAACCTCCCAATCAAATTCTTGTAAGAGAAGAATCCATCGGATAAGTCTCGGCTTTGTTTCTTTCTTGGCAAGGAGTTGCTTGATGGCGGCATGATCGGTATACACAATGATCTTTGAGCCAAGTAAATAAGAGCGAAACTTGTCGAAGGCAAAGACGATAGCTAATAGCTCATTCTCTGTGGTGGAATAATTGCATTGTGCTGGATTTAATGTCTTGGACGCATAATAAATCACATGGCTTTCTTTTCCAGATTTCTATCCCAGCACTGCCCCGACTGCACAGTCAGAAGCATCACACATAATCTCGAATGGCTTATTCCAGTCTGGGGCTTGCATCACAGGAGCTGTTGTAAGCTTGTCTTTAAGGATGGTGAAGGCCTCCTTACACTTAGTATCGAAATCAAATTCGACATCTTTGTGAAGTAGGCTTGTTAGTGGTTGAGCGATCTTTGCGAAATCCTTTATGAAACGCTGATAGAAGCCGGCGTGTCCTAAGAAACCACGAACTTCCTTTGGATTAGTCGGATATGGCAACTTTGCGATGGCCTCCACTTTTGCCTTGTCGACTTCTATTCCTCTTTTAGAAACAATGTGACCGAGCACTATTCCTTCGGTCACCATGAAATGGCATTTCTCGTAGTTCAATACCAAATTCTTCTCAACACATCGAGCTTGGACTTTGTCGAGGTTCTTCAAGCACAAAGTGTAAGAATCACCATAGACGGTGAAGTCGTCCATGAAGACCTCTATGCACATCTCGATGAGGTCCAAGAATATGCTCATCATGCACCTTTGAAAGGTGCCCGATGCATTGCATAATCCAAATGGCATTCTTCGGTAAGCAAACGTTCCATAAGGGCATGTGAACGTCGTCTTATCTTGATCTTCCTCTCGCACTTGGATTTGGAAATAGCCGCTATATCCGTCCAAGAAGCTAAAATAGACTTGCCCCGCAAGTCTCTCGAGCATTTGATCGATAAATGGAAGCGGGAAATGGTCTTTTCGAGTCGCCGCATTGAGCTTCCTATAATCGATACACATGCGCCATCCCGTTACTAAGCGTACCGGAACCAATTCGTTCTTCTCATTCTCGACAACTTGGAATCCGGACTTCTTAGGCACAACGTGTACGAGACTTACCCATTTGCTATCCGATATGGGATATATAATTCCCATTGATAAGAGCTTTAATACTTCTTTCAGCACGACCTCCCTCATGTTCGGATTGAGTTTTCTTTGATGGTCTCGGAAAGGTTTGCTATCCGGCTCCATGAGGATAGAGTGCTGGCTCCATGAGGATAGAATGCTGGCAAATGTCTGGACTTATGCCAGTGATGTCGGCTAAAGTCCATCCTATGGCTTTCTTGTGCTTCTTCAGAATCTCCAACAACGCCTTCTCTTGATTTTCATCAAGTTCTTTATTAATGATGACGGGCAGCGTCTCATTGTCTCCGAGATAGGCATACTTCAGGTTTTATTGGAAGTGGCTTAAGTTCCAGCTTTGGTGCCTTGATGATCGACGGCAGCAGCTTTTCCGAAGTGTCCTGACTGGGCAGCTGAGACATGCTACCGACAGTTTGTAATTCTAGAGTTGCGTATAAAGCCAAGATGCTCTCTCTGATCTCTTCGTCCCTTATACCTTCGAGGTCTGATTCGGTCAGCCCTTGAGTCAAGGTGACTTCCATTTTGTCCTGCACTACATACGTCTCAAGATATTCTTGGACAATTGCATCAATGGAGTCAGTAGAAAACGCATTCTCATTTTCATGACCGTAGGGCTTCTTAAGTGCTTCAGATATCCTATGAACATAAGTTTCATTATGGTATGCCACACTTATCGAACCCTCATCCACATTAATTATTGCCTTTACAGTCTTTAAAAATGGCCTACCTAATAATACTCCCGCAGTTCCTTCAACTTGCCTATCATTTGTGTCAATTACATAGAAATCAGCCGGATAGACAAAGTTGTTGATTCTGACCAAAATGTTTTCAAGTAAACCAATGGAGCAATGCATGACCTATCCACTAATTGAATAATCACCTTAGTGGATATTAACTCAGCTCCTACCAATTGATTATATACAGATAAAGGCATTACATTTATAGATGCACCTAGATCACACATGGCTTGTTTAATCAAGACATCACCCATCAGACAGGGAAGTGTGAACATACCTGGGTCGGCACATTTAGCAGGAAGCATTTTTTGTATAATTGTCGATACTGTGTGATCGAATAAAACCTTACCGGACTTGGGAACTTTTCCAGCAATGAAATCCTTCACAAATTTCCCGAACTTTGGGATCTTTACGGCTTCAAGGAAAGGGATATTTATCTCCAATTTCTCGAACAACTTCATGTAATCCATGCTTTCCTTGTTTGGCATTCTCTTCCTTTCCAAAGCTTCGGGAAAGGGTGGCAGAATCAGATTTTCATGCTCTGATTGGCCAGTCTGGACGTCCTCCTCATCTCTTTCTTGTTCTGGATCTTCAGCTTACTGCTCCTTCGAGCTTTCTGATGGTAGAGGTTGTTTTGCAGCCTTCTTCTTCTCTGCTGACTTCTCTGCTGACTTCTCTGGGTGTCTCGCCTGTACAGTCAGGCCAGGTAGTTCCTTCCCTCCACGCAGCGTAATCTGATTGCAGTTATGGGCATTCGGGTTTTGCTGAGTTTGAGCTGGAAGCTGTCCTTGAGAAGTCTTTATTTCATGAATGGCAGAATTTAGTTTATTCATCTGCTTAGCCAAATTCTCCATTCTAGCTTGTTGATCCTTCTTTGTCTGGTTGATCTTCCGCTGCATTTGTTGTTGAAATGCGGTGGTGTCCTTCTGCGAAGAAACCATTTTGGCTAAAAGCTTTTCTAAATGGCTCTACTGCTCCGACTGGGCAGGTGGGACATTCTGTTGCTGAAACTGCCTTTGATGCGGGGGTCTGTACGTCTGCTGATAATTATTCTGATTAGGATGTTGATAAGGCTGCTGATAGCCTTGTTGCTGCTGGTATGGTTGTTGAAATTGGGTTTGAGGCAGATTTCTCGATTGAAAATGCTCTACCGGTTGCTTCCAACGGAGGTTCGGATGAACCCCTTGTTGCCCGCTCCAATTTCCAGCGGCGTGTACTTCTTCTCCCGGACATTGCAGCGACGTATGCCCTTTCTCTCCGCATGCTCCACATGCATGATCGGCATTTGACCGACTTGGGGCAGGAGCGTTCTGTTTGAGTATCAAGTCGACCTTATCTTGCAACAGGCTGAATTTTGCCTCCACTTTATTATCGATCTCATCCATGTAGTCGGAATGAGACCAATTTACAGCTCGCCTTGTTGGTCTTGGCCCTTTATATTGCGAGGTAGACTCCGCAAGCCCTTCGGTTATATTTCTTGCATCTTCGTAGAGGCTTGTATGGAAATTTCCTCTTAGACCGATATCTACTATGGCTTTTGCTTCGTCTGTCATCCCTTGATAGAAAATCTGTAGGAGCTCTACATTCGAGTAGCCATGGTTCGGACAACTATCGACAAGTCGTCCAAATCTCTCCCAGTATGCGCCGAAGGTCTCATCGATTTCTTGAGCGATCCCGAAAATCTGCTTCGTTAATGCATTTGTCTTCGACTGCGAGAAGTATTTCTTCAAGAAAACCGTACGCATCTGGGCCCACGTCGTTATCGTGTTCGACTTTAAACATGAGAACCACGCTTGTGCTCCGTCTTGGAGAGTGAATGGAAAGGCCTTGAGCTTGAATGCATCCAGATTGCCTTGCCTGTGCAGATTGCAGACTTGGTTGAACGAGGCCAAAAAGGAATTTGGGTTCTCATTAGTCCTTCCATAAAACTTCGGCATGGCAGCGACCATGTTCAGCTTGACATCTATTTGTTCGGTAGTTGTGATTTGGATTGGACCGAGAAGGTCCGCCCCCATGTCAAGCGATCCGGTATTCATCCTCAAGGGTTGTGGATTGTGCACTTCATCCTCCATCTCTTCCTCCTCTGATTCTGAGCTAGTTACTGGAGTATTATGCCTTGTTTTGTCGAACAAGACAGTTTCTGGTTCTGAGTCGCTGATCTGATCACCGACGTCTGTTCTGTCTCCTGAATGGGCAATTAAGACATTTTCTGCCTCGGACAGAATCTGTTCCTTTTGCAGCTTTGTCCTCTTCCTATTCCTCTTTGCTGTTTTCTTGACCTCTGGATCAAATATGAGGTTAGGGTTGGAAGACCTGCTCATGCAACACTTATACGAACAAAAAGATTAGTAGAAAACAATAAAACTAGTAACGCCATTCCCCGGCAATGGCGCCAATTTGGTGATCGCTGTATTGCACCAAATAATCCTGCAAAAATAGAGAATTATATCAGTATAGTCTACAGGGTATCGAACACAGGGAACGGAGGACTAGACATATTATTTTTTTACTTATCTTGGGTTTTGGTTAGCAACCACACAAGTTTCGAAATCTTATCTAAACTAAGAAATTGTAAAAACTGCAAGAAATATAAAAACTTGAAATTGAAATAAAACGGTTTTAACTAGGCAGATAAGAGATGGGTCCAGCAGAATATTCACACACACGTATTTCCAATCATCGGCACATAAAATGAATTAATCTCATGAATCAACTAGTTATAGATTACCGTAACTTAAACTGCGTAATCCTCACTCCCACTTACTTAATCGGTAACCGCCATGTTGGGCATTGAAACGACTACTTCCCTAATTTAGCTACAACCTACGTTGTTGGGCAATCAATAGATTTAATAGCTAAACATCATTATCGAACTAAGTGAGCCTAGTATAGGAGCCTACTCGTATTTTGGGCATCTAATAGTCTCCTACCGGTTTAATCCAACTACTCTTTCGAATAATTTTGCTACTTACCTAGCCTTGTTCCACGAGAAACGATGGAAGTACTAAGTTAGCTATAGACTGGCAACCTAGGGTGATCAAGCCTAAATTACTAGCCAGATTAAATAAATCAGAATTAACCCGAAACCCTTTGATTAATTATTAGCACCTAAGCCTCATGTACTATTCACATGTGCGTTTACATCCTGCCGGACCACTAAAAGTTTAGCTACACATGAAACTGTCCTGATTGCACAGATAAGACACCCTGCGAAATAGAACATGCATCATTTGTAACCCTAACCCTAGCATGCACGAAAACTAATTAACGTAAAGACAACGAACTAAAAACTAAGAACGAATACGAACTGAAATTAAACTAAGCATAAACTGAATTAAAACACAAATTGCAATTAGATTAAAAGTACCATAGCCTTCGGTCTATCGAAACGGAAATAAAACGAGAAAAGAAACTAAACTAATGTTCGAACATAAAAAAAAAACTGAAATACGAAGTACGAAGTGTTTATTTCATCAATCTTAAACTACTGTCTGCATAAAGTGGATCAGAATGGTTGAAGGTTGTATTCTTCTCGTCGGCGGTCGGTGGTTTGGCTTCGGCGGTGATTCGGTTTTAGCTTCGGCGGCGGTAGCTTGTCGGATCGGAAAGGATGAGTCTCCAAGGGTGTGGAAAGGTATGCACGACGTCTCCCCCCCTCTCAATTTCGTGCTTCCTCCTTCTTTTATAACCTCTAGATCATATCTAGGGTTTCTTGTTAGATAAGGAAAGGATCTTGATAGATATGGAAATATCTAATCCTTCCTTATCCTTCTTCTTTCCTTCCTCTCTCTTTCCTTTCTTTCCCTTCTTCTTTCCTTCTTTCTTTCTCGGCCAAAACCCGCTCAAAATATCGCCATTCCAGCTGTAATTCGCATCGCCACCTCATCTCCAAGTGTCGTGCCAAATGAGCCTATTTTCTGCATAACTGCCAATAAAAGCGTCTCGCCTGCACAGTTAGGAGACTTTTCGGACAGAAATAATTAGGTACGAAATCGACTCATCAATCATCAAATTGAAGGTTCCGTTCGAGCCGACGATGGTTCTCCATCAGGCGGACCTTTCGTATCTTGAGCCCATATTTTCGGCTCTAGAAGCGTCTGGCCTTGAGCTTCTAGTAACGAAGCATCCGAGATCGTATCTCCCCCGTCAAGTGGCCGAAGTCTATTTCAACTGGCGTACGGTGGAAGGTACAGATGGAGAGGTTTCCCAGTTCGCGTATATGAGGGAAGTGGCCCCTCAGAAATGGGAATCCGGCCACTTCGATATTAATATCCGGGCAGCGCTGAAGGCCTCATTCGACCTTCCTACCTATGGGATATCTGCAGTCGGATATAAGGAGAAGGAGCTCAACTCTTATGTTCATCGTTTCTGTGGGAGAGACGATACCTCCTTCAAATCCGCTTTGCCGAAGAACCAGCTCTTGCCAGAGTACCGCGGGCTCGCTTACGTCGTCACTCACATCCTGACGAGCACCGCCGGCTCATTCGATCAGCTGTCTAGGCTGAGACTTCAGCTGATGATGGCAATTATGGATGGAGTCCATGTTAACTGGATGGAGTTCTACGTAACTGAGCTGAAGGCTCAGGCACAGAAGTTTTTTGCCATACAGTCTGGAGAGAGGAGACTAATTAGTGTGGGCAAGCTGCTGTATGGGACGAAGATGTCCATACTGATAGATGACTCTGTTTCGAATCATGCATCATTAGTTGATTCCAAGTACTTCAACAGCAAGCTCATCAAGTTCAAAACTAGAGCCGCTGCTGAGAAGTCGGTCGGCCGTGGACCAGCTCCACTGAAAAGGTCTACTACTAAACTACCTTCACGTGCCGACCCGCCGAAGAAAAAGTGGCTTACGAAGTCTGGAACGTCTGAAGTTCCAGCAAGGTCTGCTTCTCCTCCACCACCTCAGGAGGAAAGCATACTAGACACTGATACTGGAATAGAGGGTGCGACCCTCAAAGATAAGGTACAGCGTATCAGCTCAGAGGAGACTCAGCCGGAGGAGGTTGATGAACCGACTGAGGAAATCTCCCCTGAATGGACGACATTGCAGACGACTCATCTCCGAGCCACAGGAGAAGTCGCTGCAGAATCCCCTAGATATCTGAACATAAGGATCTGGTCGACATAGCGATCAGGGCAAGGACGCAAATGCTGCTAAGGTTCCTAAGCTGGGACATCCTCGAAGATCTGATTATGCAGCAGACAGCACTGTCCTTACTGGCGGAAGAGCAGAGCCTACAGTCCGCAATTGGGTTTGGGGAACCCGCTGACTTAGCTTCGTTCGAGGACCTGAGATCAGCAATGCTTTATCTGCTCAGCCTCAGATCCTTCGAAAAGAATGCCTGCAGCCCATCGCAGCTATCCCATCATGACGACAACGATGATAATAACAATGATGAGGATCAGGCACCACCTAAGGAAGCAGACCAGGGAGGATCTGCTGAGGGTAAAACTCCCAGCGAGAAGGGCAAATCACCATCTCCACCATCTACATCAGGTGATGCCCCGATTGCTTCAAAGCCAAGTCGGAAGCAACAACTCGCAGCATTTGAGCAGAGGCTCGGAACCAGTTCTTATCAGGCTCAACCTATCAGTTTCATGTCCTCAAAGTCTTTCAACAGGGCTATCAGGAAGCAGGGAGACAAAAATCGTCTCCTCGCTAAGGATGTCCACCTGAAGTGGGCACAATATACCAAGTCTCAGACTGAGACAGTTGACAGACTGGTCAGCGAAGTGAAGAAGGTCTCGGAAACTCCTACTCCATCTCTCAACATTCAGGAGATAATCGAGACCGCGCTCGCCGCTCAGAAGGCGGACCTGGCTGCTCAGAGTCAGCAGCTCCTTCAAGCTCAGCAAAAAATGTTTTATGAGCAGCTAACTCAGAGCCTTGCCACCGTCCAGAAAGCTATAGATGATCACAACAAGATGGCCACCTCAAGTGTTCAAAAAGCTCTAGAAATTCAGGCGGCGGCCCTCAAGCTCATCCAGGCAGAAATGACTGCTACTCTTGACGCATCACTCCTGAAGCAAAGACAAGAGATAGGAGCCCAGATTCAGCAGATTCAAGCTGATCAAGAAACTGACTAGGAGTATTACTATGATGCAGTCAGAGACTTCGACACCACCACCACTTCCATAAAGACAATCCTTTTCAATCTAGAAAAGGAAGTGGTTGCCATCCGCACTCGTCTGTCCCTGGCTGATGATGCCAAAAAGGGGGAAGATAGGGTAGAGGTGGAAACGGCTCAGGTGGGCGAAGA
Source organism: Lavandula angustifolia (assembly GCA_028984105.1). NCBI lineage: Eukaryota > Viridiplantae > Streptophyta > Magnoliopsida > Lamiales > Lamiaceae > Lavandula > Lavandula angustifolia. The sequence goes on from CM054822.1 coordinate 16,932,054, forward strand.
AACAGAGGCAAGAGTTATTGCCAAGGGGGAAGGTTCAGCTACACAAGCTGGAACCAGCTCAGTACCCCCTCCCGAAGTCCAAATCCCTACTGTCCAAACAACACAGGTGCTTGAGCTGACTGGTGGATCAGGTGAAGGATCCTCGGCTTAGCAGCACATAGAAGAGGTTGCACAGTATGTGGACCAAGAAGATGAGCCACTGCCACCGCAAAGGCCGGGGAAGGAAAAGGCAACTGAATCAACTCCTCCGCCTTCCTCGATGCCTAAATTCAAAACAAAAGCGGAGCAGGAGGAGTTTGACAAGCAGGTCGCTCAGAAGCTCCAGGACGAGCTCGACTATGAGCGACAGCTTGAAGAAGAGGTTCAGAAGGCCAAAAAGAAGAAACAGCCTAGAGTAAGAGCGTCCAAGAGCCAAGCTAAAAAGCTCCTGGAAGAGTAGAAAAAGAAGAAGGCTCAGGACGAACATGATGCTTCTGACACTGACCTTCAGCCCCTTGCTCAGAGAATGAAAGATCTTCCTAAACTTACTCCTGAGCAGGAGGCAGAGGACAGAGCCACCTGGGAGGCGACGCAGCAGGGACTGAATCTCCGGAGAGGAGACACTAGAGCTGCGGCCCTCAGAGAGAAGAAGAGACTGGAAGATTTGGCCAAGATCGTAGAGCTGACTGACAAAATGGCCAAGGAACCAGTTCTCGACTGGAGAAAACAGGTGCCTAGGTCTTCCAAGTACTATAGGCGAGGCGCACCAAGAGCTACTTATCAGAAGAAAACTCCTCACCGCCATGCAGACAAATGGATACCTTAGAACCTGAACGAGGAATGGGAGGAACTGAAGATAGAGTTCATTAAGGGATACTATGTTTGGCAATGCTATCCTACTGAGGTTCCGGCTGATCAACTCTTCGATGAATTTCTTCATCAATCCAACGCCAACCTCAGAGCTCAAGTTCAACTGATCCTAGCAAAGGAGAAGCTGCCACTCGTTGCTCCTGCCTATAGGAAACTGTCTCCCCCCATGACCTCTCGTGGTGTACTCTGCACCAAGGAGATTGAAGATGAGGTCGACGCGGCTGCAAGACATAACGATCTTGATCCTCAGCAGCCCGGTGATCTTGAGGAAATCCAAACACTCCATGCCAGAATCTACAAATCCTACGGTTTGGATCCTCCTGCTGCCAAGTCTGCTGATTTCAAAAGCAAGACCAAGAAGTTCAGACGATAGCAGTAGTTCTTTATATCTATATAGAAGATAGGACTGTGTAATCCATTCTCATATATATATCAGTTCTTTCTTCTGGCCAGACAATCACTCATTGTCTTACGGCTTTGTTTGTTTTATCTTTATCACGACTAATCACTGAAGTGATCTGACACACACACACACATAACCATTTCTCTGATGTGCCTATCTTTCAGCTGCTGACTACCTTGAGTTATTTGCTCAGTTTTTACTGAAGTCTTCATTATGTCAGTAGTTTGGGGCTTAATATTCTTAGAATTTATAGAGGTTTTGGCATCATCAATTAGGGGGAAATTGTTGGGTTATGAGTCAGTAGAGGATACTTAGTAATATTTTGGAAATCAATATTGGGGGAAATCATAGTGTCTCATGCTATGGAATTGAAGATCCCAAAACCCAGCTTGTATCCGTAGTATATTATCGATAGGACTAGATGATGTAATAGGCTAGACATATTTTATTTTCATTATCGTTTATGTCTAAGTCTTGTATGGGGTATATGTTGACTGATCTTCAGTAGGAAGTTTACTTTCCTGAACCCCACGTCATCAGTGTAAGAGCTTGTGTTCTCAAGTCATCAACTGACCATCACTCAGTAGAAGACATCTTATCAGCTGACCGACATCAGTAGAAGAACTCATTATACAAAGCTCAGTACCTTCAGAGTCATCAGCTGACAACACTCAATAGAATATTCACAATCAGCCGACTCAGACGAAGAAGACAGAGACCATATCAGGTCTACTGTATCCGACAGAAAATGACCCAGCTTTTAAAAACATTTGAAAGTCAGCAGAAGATCATACGAGGAAGAATGAGAGTCAACTCCGATGAAGACCGATGTCTGACATATCTCACTTACCACAAACCTCGACCAATGAGAAGCCGTCTAAGCTCTACCTGCTCTAACCAACTAAAGCTGCTCTCATGCACAGTAACTAACAACTCTGCTGCAACATTCGAACTTATGGCCGTTTTCCTTGGACGCTTGTGACACGTGGCATCGTCCTCTCCAACGGGAAAATCCCTGGGTCATAATTATAAATAGAGAAGCACTTTCGAGCTCCACGCACGAGATATCAAAGGGACAATACGCTCAAGCTTTCAAAACACTCTAGCGCATTCAAAGAAGATCCAACGAAGAACTTGCCTAACAGAATATCTTTACTTCTTCTCTCTAGAGTTTCTTTCTTTAGATCCCTCTTCTCTATCTAAGCTCAATCGTTTATATCTATAGCTTAGAACCTTCGAAGGAGTTCACATTTAGTGACTGTTCTTATTGTAAGAACTCCTTCATAGTTGGAGAAAATCCCCTCCCCTTCAAACTTAGGTTTGAACTGTAAAGTCGCTAAGGACTATAACTTAGAAGGGTCTGTCCAGTGCACAGATACCTTGCTGAGGCATGCTCAGATTAATCAACAAGACCTCTGATGTGTCGATTTTATACCCCTCGAATTCACCCAGTTCTGACGCTCATCTTGTCCAAGTTGATGTTGTTCTGTGCGCAGAAATGTATATTTTCAGCAGGTTTATGGTCCGGAGATGAGGTGGCGGTTCGGAGCTGAGTTGGAGATATTTTGGCAGTTTTTGGAGATAAAACGGGATTTAGATTGAGAAGGAAAGATTTGCTAAAGATTTGGAGCTTGAAGATATTTTAGGGCTGGAGTTATACAAGGAAAAAGAGTCTTGAAGATCAAGATTTAAAAGATTTTCCCTAGATATCTTTCCTTTGGTGGATCAAGTTCGAAATCTATATAAAGGGGCTGGAGACGAACATACAGATGATCAATCTCTCGCTGCTTCATTAGTTTAGTTTCGTCTTCAGCCATCTCGTTCTTAGTCCCGTAGTTTAGATTTTAATTTCAGCACAAGCTTTCAAACACTTTATTGTTTTCATAGTTTAATTTAGTTTATTCAGTCGCGTTCTTAATCCCATTCAGATTCAGTACTTCTGTTTATTAAGCAGTTTAAGTTTTTCAGCTTTCGTTCAGATTCAACATTCGTTCAGATTCAGCATTTACTTTCAGTTTCAGTTCGGTATTCAGTTTTACATTCAGCACTTTAAATTCAGTTCTTACTATGTTCGTTTCACTTAGCTTGTCCAAGTTAATAATGAGTAGCTAAACTTTTTAGGGCTTCGGCGAGGGTGACGAATATGAGATACAAACTTTGTGAGATCTAATTGTTCGTAGTAATTAAAGACTAGGGTTTCAACTTAATTAGGGGCAGAAAGATATAATTGGATTAACTTAAACCTGATCAATTTAGGTTATGAAGATTAGTGCTAGATTGTTCAACAACTTAGGGGGCGAAGCTATCGTAACGGTAGTCGAATTAAGGAGGTTAATCATCTATGTCAGCTTGTCCAACAACGGTAGAGATTAAAATTGGGTTCCTTCCTCATAATGCTATCTAAACATTAAATCTAGGTTTGTTCAACAAGCTAGGTTGTGGTTAGGTTAGGGAGTACTGGAAATTTGTTCAACAAGCCATTACCGACTAAGTAAGTAGGAATTGGGGTATGTACGTGACCAACACTATATCCTAGAACTAGTTGATCTTAGGAATTAATTAAATCTATGCATCGATGATCGAAGTAGTTGTCTCATACAAGTTACCCGAAGCCGAGTCCGCCTTTCTCTACTTGTTTATTTCTATCTAGTTTCCTGTTATTTACTTTTCTTTGCCTAGGTAGTAAACCCAGAATTTATGTGTGGTGGCATCACCAAAACTCTGATCAAAAAGATAAATATTGTTGATTTTCACTGTTCCATGAGTTCGACCCTGTTCTATACTAATTATAAAATTCTAAGTGTGCAGGAATTTTATTTGGTGTGAAAAGAGCAATCGCCAAATTGGCGCCGTTGCCGGGGAACGGTGTTTCTAGTTAACCGTGTTTACCTTTTGATTTTTCGTGCTTTAACTAGTTTATGAGCAGGTCTTCCAACTCGAACCTCGTATTTGATTCTGAGATCGAAAGAACCGCAAGGAGGCTAAGGAAGGAGACAAAACTGCAAAAACAGCAACTGCCGAAGTAGGACACTTCGTCTGGCCAAGCAGAAGCTGACTCTGAAGACGTTCTGCTTAGCCTAGCAGAACTCTTTTCTGAAGAAAAATTCGAGACTGAACTCGAGAATATGGCCGACGATCCGAATAATCCGAAGCTAGATCAGTTTGGAAAGCATGGTGGTGAAGATCTTCTAACACCAATCCAAATTGACGGGCTCACTGAGCCGATTGAGATCAAGTATGGGCTTATCCAAGCTCTACCAAAGTTTCATGGATTGAAGAATGAAGATCCATTCCGCTTTCTGAATGAGTTCGTGAGATTCTGCAATGCTCAAAAGAATTCGCATGGAACAAAGGAACAATTCAAACTACCTGCTTTTCCACTTGCTCTCACGGACCATGCAGGGAACTGGTTCACAAGTCTACCGGCAAACTCAATCAGTACTTGGACAGAGATAAGACAAATATTGTTGGATTGCTACTTTCCAGTTACAAAGACCAATGCCTTGCGCAAGGAGATCTCTGGAGTCCAGCAGGAGTTTGATGAAACACTAAATGGATATTGGACTCGATACAAAGCTCTCATCGAAAGCTGTCCAAATCATAATTTTTCCAAGGGAGATTTGCTGACCTACTTTTATCAAGGAATGACAATCACTACAAAGAATCTTGTCAATTCATCAAGTGGAGGAAATTTCTCTAGTTGTAGAGTCAATGATGCCGAGAAGATTATTCAAGAATTGGCTAATGCAACTAAGGATTATGGAGAAGTTCGAATCATAAAAAAATCTGCAAATTCAGCTGATCCCATAGATCTAGAGACCAAGCTGGATACTAGTATGGAAAGGATTGATAATCGTTTTGAGAACCTGGAAAGGATGATGGACTCAAAGTTGGAGAAGCTGAAGCACTCTATGTTGGAAAAAACATCCTCAGTCAGCTTGGCTGAACAAATATGTGGAGCGTGTGGACAGTCTGGACACACCTCGTTGCAATGTAACACCCAAGCAAACCCTACGGAAGATTGCAACGCGATTGGGAACTGGAACAACAACCAGCAGAAAAGAGATCCTTACTCCAACACCTACAATCCTGGATGGAAGGATCATCCAAATCTGAAGTGGGACAATCATCCCAAGCCGCAGTTCACCCCACATCAACCGCAGATGTTCCACCAACAGCCACAACAGCAAGTCTATCGCCCTCCTAATCAAAGGACTTACCCAACAAATCCACCGCTTTTGCCTCCACCTGCCCAAGCAAAGCCTGACAAGACCATTGAAGAAATTGTAACTGAGATGGCTATCTCACAACAAACAATGCAGCAGAGTATTCTGACTCATAATGAAGCTATCCTGAACATCCAAAATTCAAAGAAGGAGCAGAAAATCGGACTAGATAACTTGGCCGGACAGATAGGGCAGCTATATACCTCAATCAATGAGATTCGAGGGAACCAAGGAAAGCTGCCTTCTCAAGTCCAGATTAATCCAAAGAATATTAGCCATGTTACTCTGAGAAGTGGAAGAGATCTTCAAGATCTGCCAAGCAAGACACCAAAGAAGGCTGAAGAAAACGGCACAGCTGCTATTGTCAACTTGCCCAAGCCAAATATCTCTGAGTCATCCAACTCAAAGAAAGACAAGGAGAAAGGAAAGAAGCAGGTTATCCAAGAAGAAATACCGATTGATCCACCGTTTCCACAAGCATTGGTGCAGAAACCAAAGCCTATGGAGCAGACGCTGGATTACATGTCCATTTTTGGCAAGCTGGAAGTTAATCTGCCATTTCTTCATGCTATGAAGATCCCGTATCTTGGGAAGTTTCTGAAAGAGTTCATTGCTGGAAAGACAAACAAGAATGGAAAAATTATGGTATATGAAAATGTCTCAGCATGTCTTCAAAATATGCTTCCCGAGAACTGTCATGATCCAGGTATGTTTACCTTACCCTGTTTGATTGGAACTAAGATGATCCCAAAAGCCCTTTGTGATTTAGGAGCCTCAATCAATGTGATGCCTTTATCTGTGTTTAATAGCTTTGTTGGGGTTGAGTTAACCGATACTAAAGTTGTTATTCAATTAGCTGACCGATCATGTATATTCCCTAAAGGCCTTCTAGAAAATGTTCTTGTTAAAATCCATGATTTCATATATCCTGCAGATTTTAATGTGATTAACACTTGCGAGGGAAAGAAGGGAACTTCGGGAGTTTTGCTAGGTCAACCTTTTCTTAAAACGGATAAAGCATTAATTGATGTTTGTAAGGGTACTATCTGTTTGAACTATCATGGTGAGAAGTTTACTTATATTATTGATGATGCTATGAAAAAATCCATTGATTGTGAAAATGCTTATTCTATTGACGTTATTGAGCCTCTTGTCCAAGAACATCTTGAGACGACATTAATGCAGGATAAGTTAGAGTTAGCATTGACACAAAGCCTCTCTGAGATGGATGTCCAAGGGATGCTAGACGAAGAAGTAAAGGAAGCCATCTTATCTCTATATGCAGTTCCAGAAGTCGTTACCTCCAGTAGCGGCATCTGCTTACCCAAGCAGAATGTGGAAGACAGACCAGTGCCAAACATGTCCGACCGCCCATTCTGGAACTTAACAAAGCTGCCAATCAACTTAAAGTATGTTTACCTTGGCCAAGATAAGACTCTTCCTGTGATTATCAACAGTGAATTATCAAAAGAGCAAGAAGAGCGATTGGTCGAAATTCTGAAAAAACATACTCGAGCTATTGGTTGGACATTGGCCGATATCACCGGAATCAGTCCGGATGTTTGCATGAATTACATCCTATTGGAGCCGGATAGTAAGCCAAGCCTAGATCCACAAAGGAAGTTAAATCCCATCATGCGTGAAGTTGTTTTGAAGGAGATTTTAAAGTTGCTCGATCTGGGAATTATCTATCCGATCTCGGACAGTAAATGGGTCAGCCCGGTACATGTTGTACCAAAGAAATTAGGTTTTCAAGTCGTTGAGAATGAAAAGAATGAGTTGGTACCAATGAGATTGGTAACCAGATGGAGAATGTGCATCGACTATAGGAAATTGAACATGGCAACAAGAAAGGATCATTTTCCTTTACCGTTCATGGATGTGATGCTTGAGAGACTTGCCGGTCAATCCTATTTTTTTTTTCTTGATGGATATATTGGATACTTTCAAATTTATGTCAACAAGGATGATCAAGAGAAGACCACCTTCACATGTCCGTTTGGCACTTAAGCTTATCGCCGCATGCCTTTTGGATTGTGCAACGCCCCCGAAACTTTCCAACGTTGCATGATGAGTATCTTCTCCGATCTCATTGAAAAATGCATCGAAGTATTTATGGACGATTTCACCGTCTATGGAGATTCTTTCGATCGATGTCTCAGAAATCTAGATGTGGTTCTAAGAAGATGCGTGGAGAAGAACATGGTTCTTAATTACGAAAAGTGTCATTTCATGGTTAGGGAAGGAATTGTTCTTGGCCATATAATATCCGAAAGAGGTATCCAAGTTGATAAGGCGAAGGTTGATTTAATTGCCCAGCTGCCGTATCCAACAAATATCAAGGAGATTCGAGGATTTTTAGGCCATGCTGGATTTTACCGAAGATTCATTCGGGACTTCGCCAAGATCGCTCAACCTTTAACAAGGTTACTTCAGCAAGACATTCTGTTTGTCCTAGCTGATGTCTGCAAGAAAGCTTTCGACATTCTCAAGGAAAAATTGGTCACAGCTCCTATTATGCAAGCTCCGAATTGGAAAATTCCATTTGAGCTTATGTGTGATGCAAGTGACTATGCTGTTGGAGCTGTCCTTGCCCAAAAGAATGCAAAGGATAGTCATGCTATATACTATGCCTCAAAGACGCTCAATCCAGCCCAATGCAATTACACCACTACAGAAAAGGAGCTACTCGCTATTGTTTTTGCCTTCGACAAGTTCCGCTCATATCTGCTTGGGTTAACTAAGTCTTCGACTGAGAATCAAGAACTGACAAAAAGTCAGTAGGAGAGACTCAGTAGTTGGCACACTCTGACCCGCGATTAGAATGTTACTATTTGGCACTGTTCATCAGTAGCAACCTACAGCTCAGCTGTCCTTCGTGTTTGAGAAAAAGAAACAGTACTCAGGTGTATTCACCCCCCCTACACCTGACTCTCGTCTCCAGACCAACAAATACTATAATATCCTAAATATGGATGACACATTAATTGCGATACGATTTGCATTAAATGCGATAGAATATCAGACCGCATAATCGCTTCAAATGAAAATGAGAAATAAATACTTCAATAAATGTAAACTAAGTTTATACGCAAACCTCTCAATATTGTAATTGACTGATACCACTTAGTAGAGGTCAGACTCAAGTTGAGTCAGAATGAATTTGAGTTCTGATAGGTTCCCCCTTCCTTATAGCTTAAGGCATTGTTCACCTGGATCTAATAGTCCTAGTTCCACAGAGAGTTGGGGAAACCTAGCTTCAGGTAGAGGTTTGGTGAATATATCAGCTCGTGGATGTTCAGCGTCGATCTTTTCGAGTTTGATGTCTCCCTTTTCAGCATGACCTCTTATGAAGTGATGTCGAATATCAACATGTTTGCATAGTGTGAAGCACTGTATTTTGAGTGATTGATATGGTACTAAAGCTGTCACAGAAAATAGGAACATTATTAGTGATAACTTGATAATCACGTATTGTTGCTTTAACCATAAGATTTGTGAGCAGCAGCTTCCAGAAGCCATATATTCAGCTTCAGTTGTTGATGTCGCGATAGAGTTTTTCTTCTTTGAAAACCAGGAGATCAACTTGTTGCATAGGAACTAACAAGTTCCGATCAATCTTGCAGCCTTCAAGATCTGCATCAGAATATCCAGTTAATTCGAGATTATCATCATATAGATACCAAAGACCTAGATTAAGGGTTCCTTTAATATAGCGAATGATTCGCTTGGCAGCTTCCATGTGGCTCAGTTTGGGATTAGACCCCAACTGCGACATAATATCAGGTCGGCTTGCCGTAAGATAAAGGAGAGAATCAATAATGCCTCTATATTCAGTCTGATTAACTGGAACTTTGGATCAGGTTCCATCTTCCAATTAGTGTTTTGGTGCTCGCTATATCGCCTCAAATAAATCTTGCAAAATGCTGAGATTTAACTTCAGTATAGTCTACAAAGTATCGAACACAAGGAACGGAGATTAGTCATCATAATTGTACTTATGTTTGGGTATGGTTAGTTTTTGGATAAGGATTCAGTAGATGCATTTATATATTTGAAGATCCCAAAACCTCTACCTGAATGATATACCTTCGTTCTGTAATAGTTTAGTTTGAGTTCAGTTGTTAGGAACTCAGTAGGCTAGAGTTCAGTAGCTGCACAGTTCAGTAGAATACCTACACTCAGCTGATGGACTCAGGATCGAAGAAGTCAGTTGGTCAGCCGACCACCAACTGAATCTACACAGGAATTCGTGCCCATGCACTGATACTTAGAAGAACGTCAGTAGGAAGTCACTTTAGTTGAAGGTCCGATGATTTAGAGGAAGTCAACCTTGATGTTTGACAAGTCTCACCTACCAATCTTCTTCGACCAATAAGGAGCCAACAAAAGCTGCTCCCAGACTGAAAAAGAGGCGTATCTCTACAGTGCACTTACTCATCAACGTTCAAATTTAAGGAGTCATTTTCCTTGTCGTTTTGACACGTGGCTAGACCTCCCTCCAACGGATCTATTCACTATCGACGACTATATAAGAGAAGTCTTCATGCAGAGACACTACCGGGAACCCAAGCTATCTACGCACAAATTCTTAACGCTCTCATTTGAAGAATCCAGTAAAGTAGAAGATCTTTTTTAGTTCATCACTTAGAGTTATCCTTTGTTCCCCTTCTCTTAGCTAAGATGGCCTTATTATAATATCTATAGCTTAGAAACCTCGAGGAAGTTCACATCTTTGTGAAACTGTTCTTATTGTAAGAACTTCCTTTTAGTGGAAGAAGACTCAAACTCTTTAAGTTTGAAACCCTTGTAAAAGTCACTACGACTATAAGTAGAGAATCTGTCCTACGAACAGATCACTGAGAACTTGCTTAGTATAAGCTTCAAGTTGTATCCGTCTTGAGAACAGATCACTGAGACTTGCTCAGTATAAATATAACAAGTATCATGCTTTGGTCAGGACAGTGGACGTAGGACCCAGTGTGTCCGAACCACTTTAAAAATCTACTGTGTTGATTTACTGTTTTCTTTTACTGATCATATTGCATTAAAACTGTATTTCATCAAACTCAGCATAAAATTGATTTTCCAACTGAGACGTTTCATTGGGCCTACACTTTCGCACACAACTCCGATACAGAACGACTATTCGATTGACTCAAGTCAGTAGAGCTGAACTCGGTAGAAGAATTTCTTGCTCACGCGATCTGAAAATATATTTGGCTCTGACTAAGTTCAGTAGCAAACTCAGCTACAGCTGACTTTCGCGTTTTAGAAACGAATTTGTATTCAGGTACATTCACCCCCCCTACACATGAAACCCCCCCCCCCACACACATGAACCACGTCTCAGGACCAACAATTAGCAACTATACAAATTTTTGAAATAAAAGCATATTAATTGGGCAATTAAGAGATAGGTCCAGCATAACATTCCACACACACGTTATTCCGATCCTAGCACTAAATGTTAATTAAACTTAAGAATCAACTAGTTGTAGACCGCCGTAACTAAACTCACATGATCCTCACTCCCACTTACTTAATCGGTAGCCACCATATTGGACATCGAAACGACTACTTCCTAATCTAGTTACAACCTACATTGTTGGACAATCAATAAATTTAAAAACTAGACATCTTTATCGATCTAAGGGAGCCTAGTATAGGAGCCTACTCGCATGTTGGATATTTAATAGTTTTCTACCGATTTAGTCCAATTACTCTTTCGAATAACCTTGTTACTTTCCTAGCCTTATTCCACGAGAAAATATGGAAGTACTAACTTAGCTACAGACTGGGCAACCTAAGGTGATCGATTCTAAATTACTAGTCAGATTAAATTATTCAGGACTAACCCGAAACTCTTTCAGTCAATTATAAGCACCTAGGCCTCACGTACTATGTTGTGTGTGTTTCACATCCCGCCGGACCCTTAAAAACTTAGCTACTCTGGTCAATACAACAGTTGAGGAATGTGTTATGTTCTTCGAGGAGAGGAGCAGCTGGACGACTTGGAGGACCAATTCATCCATTTTTATAAATTAAATTTGATTTTTTTAAAGATTTTTTTTTTAAATTATAATATTTTTCAAAAAATATTTTTTTATCAAATATTTTTTTTTGAAAAAGATTCATAATGAAAAAATTTATTAAAAAATTAACTATTAGTACTAGTTTTATGGACCAATTCATCCGATTTTTAAATTATTTTTTAACTATTTTTTCAATTAATTTTTTGAATTAACTGTTTTTCATTTTTTTTTATACTGAAAAAAAATTATTTAAACAAAAAATTATGTAAATCTAGATTAAGTAATAATTTTGCGTCTCATGGGGAGGAGGGGAGCTGGTCGACACAACAGTTGGGAAAGGTGTTATGTTCTTCATGTTCTTCGAGGTCGAAGATGTTGTGAGAGAGGAGCCTCCCACCTCCAAGTCATCCAACTGCTCCTCTCCTCGAAGAACATAACACATTCTCCAACCATTGTGTTGACCCGCTCTCCTCCTTCACCTTGAAACACAAAATTATTAGTTAATCTAAATTTACTTAATTTTTATTTAAATAAAGAAATTTGAAAAAAAAAATTAATTCAAAAATTATTTTGATCAATTGGTCCCTAAAATTATTATTAATTAATTTTTTTCGTTTACCAAAAAAATTATTTGAAAAAAGAGAAAAAAATTAGTTGAAAAAAAATTAATTTTAAAAAAAAATTATTTGTTTTCAAAAAAATATCATAATTTTTAAAAAAAATTAAAAAAATTCAAGTTTAATTTAAAAATTGGATGAATTGGTCCTTGAAACTTTTATTCCATAAATACCCATATGATTAACACTTAATTAACTTAAAATTTAACAGAAGGACCAATTTATCCAAATTAGCAAACATTGAGGACCAATAAACTAAAAAAAAAAATTAGGGACCAATTCATCCAAAGTAGCAAACATTGGGGACTATTTATGTCAATTTGCCTTTTTGTAATGACTAATGTAAGTAAAGTACCACTTTTTAAAGTATCTAAATTCTAAAATATTAAATTTGCATTTAAAAGATGCTATATTACAAGATATATACGGTATGTTTGCGGGTATGCGGTATATACCGTAATGGTATAGATCGACATACGGTATCATTTCGGTATGCGGTATATACAGTGATCGGTATAATTTGGCACACGGTATGTGTCGTAACATTGGTACATATCGGTGGTTCGATTTCAAACGATATCTATCGATATATGGTATGTACCGTTACTTTCGGTATGTACCGTATCCACGGTATACTACGGTATACCGCAGTATAGAAAAACCCATACCTTTACCGTACCAAAAAATTTCGGTACGGTATCATATCGTACCGAAAATCTCGATATACCAAAAATTTCGGTATTTCGATATATTTTCGATACGGTATGGGCGGTATACCGATTTTTCGGTATTTTTTAACACCCCTAGCTATCATGCAGGCGCACTGATTTTGCAAGCAAGACGCTTCACAGAACAGAAACGAAAACATATGTTGTAACGCCCTATTTCTTTAATACGAAGAGAGAGCGTCACCTAGCACATACTTTTAAAAATGGTAATAATTTTAAGTATAAAATCTAATAATTTAAGTTAGGTTTTCAGATTAACAAAATTTATTGAGTATCAAGACTCGATTATAGTATAAAAGTGTTGGGTGAGGATTCTATCCTCAGCAGTGTCGATAATAGTGGGAAATGATTCAGTTATCTATGTTGTGAAACACTCAGTAGCCCTGTGCTCTGAATATATTTATGCCCTATATTGATTGGTGAACCATTACGTTGTATTTTGTTCTGTTCAGACTCAGCAGACCCTCTGTTCTGGTTCAGGCACTCAGTAGATTATCCGCCTCATCACCAGAAGTAGAAGACTCAGTAAATACTGGACTCAGCAGGAGCAGTATACTGAAAGGAGTCAGTGGAACTGAACTCAGTAGGAGTAGTTCACTGTACTCAGAGCTGATCTTCAAGTAGAGCAGACTCAGCAGGGGAATGCTACTGAATCAGAGGTCAGACTCAGCAACGGACAGACAGTCTTCTGACTGTTAGAATCTTTGAAGTCACCTTTCAGCAGAGTAAATACGAGGAAGAGAGAAGTCAGCTTCAGATCCCCTTGAAGTCTGTTCTGTCTCAACCACTTTCTGAACCTCGACCAATGACAAGCAGACATGTAACCTATATCTACTTAAAGCTGCAAGTCAACAACTTTCCAGAAAAGGAGGGAAAGGGCACTGCCACCATACTTCAAAAGAGCCATTAGCTACCCAAAAGAGAGAGACAAAGGATCGTCGTCTCCAACGGATCTATCCTAATCTCTTCTCTATAAATAGAGGGATAAATCAAATTTGAAGCTCATGAGAAAAACGAACACGAATACACGAAAAAAACGAACTACCAAGAACACAAAGAGCATTCAAACGAGCTAATCCGAAAAGCCTAAGTCTTCTGCAAGAAGTTTAAAGAATCTATCTCCAGCGAAAGACTACATTCTAGCTCATAGGGAACCAAGCTTAAGTTTTTCATACAGCCTCTAGTATCCAAGCGACGATACACGAACCCAAAACTATATTCAGCTGTTCGTCGTTCTAGAAGCCACCTTCTTGTTCCCTATCCCTCTAACCTAAGCTCAATAGCATATATCCATAGCTTAGACGAAGGAGTTCATCTTTGAACTAATCCTTATTGTAAAGGACTCCTTCAGAGTTGGAGAGTTTTTCAAACACTCAGTTTGATAACCGTGTAAACTGAGACTTGCTCAGTATAAATCTCAAGACCAGTGTTTGTCCAGCGTATAAACCAACTGAGACTACCTCAGTATAATAAATAGCTTCCTGATCTTTCGGGACAGTGGACGTAGGATTTTTGTGTTTGAACCACTTTAAAAATCTGTGTCTTGTGTTATGTTCTTAACTGTTGCATTGATTTACTGTTCATACTGAAAAACCTTCTTTAAATCATTCAACTGAGTTTCAACAAATTAAATAAACTGCACTAATCAACTGAAACTGTTTCGATAAAAACGTTTTCTAACTCAACTAAATTGGGCCTACACTATTCCGCACCACTGAACTCTATCTGCAAAATACTGAATTCTGACTTTCAGTCAGCTAGCAGGTCTCAGTAGAGTCAGTCACTCTGCCAACACTATTCAGAACAGCTTATCTGGTCTGCTGAACTTGTTCAGTACGACATCATCTAGAAAAAGGACTGTTCGTGTTTAAGTTGAGAAAATCGGTTTCAGGTGTATTCAACCCCCCCTACACCTGAACGTGCTCTCGGGACCAACAAAAAGTTTTCTAACAACCTGTCCAAAATATTGATAATAGTAAAACTAGTTTTAGAGAAACCAAACACTAGACTCTGAGTCCTATAATTTTATGTTCAAAAGTTTTGCTCCTTGAGACCATCAGCAATACACCATTTATGCATCGCCCAACCGAACTCCTGAAAATATGTTAAAACAACGGGGTGAGTAAGATCACTCAGTGGGGTGCGTATCTCTTATCCAATTATACAATATAAAAATTTAAAACATGTACAACTAGATAATGTAAAAAAACCATGGTAACCTTTGACCATGAACCCTTACTTTAAAATTATCAGGTAACCTTTGACCCTGAGCTAACCTTTGAGCTCTGAACTAACATTTGAGTCTTGGACTAACCTTTGAGTCCTTACTTCAAAACATTGGGTAACCTTTGACCGTGGACTAACTTTTGAGCTCTGGACTAACCTTTGAGTCCATACTTCAAAACATTAGGTAACCTTTGACGCTTTCATATACTTTGATACCGATACAGCGTTGCATATAAAACATAATAAGGATAAAAGAAGAGTTAGAATACATCTCACCTTAACCTTGATTGAAAACTCAATCATAATGTTATGATGTTAGGTTCTGCGCGCCAGTCCTAATAATAAAAAACTCAATTTTAATGACATGTTGAATGTTAATCATGTTACAACAGATATCCAAATAAAAGTGAGATCGTACAGTTCCAATATGCACAATCACATTGAGTATAACATTTCTTCGAAACATGTGGTGAGAATGTAGAATCATCAATTTCTTAAGCACCAGTTCAGAACCTTATTTTATTTCTTTTCAGCACTTATGTATATGTAAATACATAACTAGAAATATTTACATGCTCTTCACCCACTGCACTCTTATGTACATGCATACATGCAATATATATATATATATATATATATATATATATATATATATATATATATATATATATATACCATAAAACACAATCTATTTAGATAAAACAAGCATACATTCACAATTAAAAGAGCATATTACATAAAGACATTATAATTAAGAATATATTTATATTAATTAACTACTTAAAACCTCTCGGCAAAATGAAGAAAAGGCAAAGAAAAACTAATGAGGGGGGAAAAAGAATTCACATCCCCTGCTCACGACTTGAATTAATTTACAAAATTAAAGTCACTCTTCTCTATCACATATTCAAGCCTTGACAGAATAATAAAATTCTTATTTACCCAAGAGAGAGGCATTGCATACTTATACGACTAAACCACCAATTCTTAAATCTACTACATACATGCAAAAGATTCACCTAAAAATCCATTTTCCGCAACTCATACACATTTAGACTTCTAATTTATCAAGTACCAACAACATGCGACATCTTCATACTACTCTTCCACTCACCCAAACCATTTCACATCTTAAGAACCAAGAAGGAGAGTATCCTACAAAAAATACGGAGGCCCAGACGATACCTTAATAATTATATTGCTGAAGTGTGGCTGGAGGTGCGACTGGAGCAGCGGAAAGTCTCGACTTCTAGTGAGAGGGAGAGAAAATGGCAATGGGTTGAGGAAAAAGAAGAATGAAAAGGAAAGATGAAGGTGAAGGGGCGGTAAAAAAGGCTTAACATATGTTTTTATAAATATAATATTAAATCAATGTGTCTTGGAGTGACAACACATTTAATTAGGCTTAGGTGGCAAGATATTATGAAACCAAATGGTACACTTTCTACCCACACATGACAACATCCTATCTCCCTCTATAGAAGAAGAAATATAGAAACTAGTTATTATATATATATATATATATATATATATATATATATATATATATATGTTGTAATCCCAATAAACCATGTTCTCAATTGCACAAGGGCATCATATGTGAAAAATAATAAAATACTTTTAAGACATATAATGCACTATTTACAAAATCTCAATATTCTACTTCAATGTTATTTTCAAATCCATTAAGAAATGTGCACTTGATATCCATTTGGTAAATTTTGAATTTTTGATGTGATACGAAGGCTAATAACAATCTCACAGCTTCTAGTCGAGCAATTGGAGCAAATGTTTCATCATAATCGATACATTCAGATTGGTAATAACTTTTAGCAACCAGTTTGGCTTTGTTTCTGACAATCACACTGTTCTCATCTCGTTTGTTCTAGAAGACTCATTTAGTTCCGATAACAGCATGATGGGTTGGTCTATCTACCAATTCTCATACTTTGCTTCGTTCAAATTGACTCAGCTCTTCGTGCATGGTGTTGATCCAATTTACATCGTTTAGCACTCTTTCAATAGTCTTGGGTTCTTTCATGAATAAGTAGCAGGATACCATTGCATGATCAATCTGATTGCGAGTTTTCACTCCTGTATTCGGATCACCAATAATATCTTCTAGATGATGACTGTCTTTCAAAGTTTTATTCTTTCTCCTAACATGAGCATCATTAGATATATCAATGTCCAAGTTTATGACAGATGGAGCATTAGGAGAGGGTGCTGATTCTAAGATAATTGAGTCAGTTTCAGGGTGTTTGTTTTTTGAATCATTTGATGTTCCCCCTGAGTTTATGACTTCAGTTGCAGTCTCAGTTATCACTAGGATTTCTTCATCGACTAAGGGTACCTGACAATGAATCTGTTCGTTAGATTCAATCTTATCTTTTCTTAATCGGCATGATTGTAGTTGGATTCCATTATTCCTCCAATAGCTTGCGATTTTTCAGTTTCAGTTCTTTTGTGAGGCTCATCAGGTTGACCTTGAGGTCTTCAGATTCAGACTGTTGTTCCTTCAGCTCTTCTTTTAGCTTCTTGATGAGCTGATCCTTGTCAGTCTGGTCTGATGTTGACTTGTCCTTCAGTTTCTCATACATCGACTCATTCTGCTTGCTGAGAATTATGAAGAGTCTTTCTAGACTTTTATGGCTTTCGAGCAGCTCGTCGTATGCGACTTGAAGTTCAAAGTCTTCTGGAACTGAACTGTATTCTTGTGTGTGCAGTGTGGAAGAATTAATAGAAGAGCAGTGAGAGTTTACCTCAACTTCAGTGTTGGCGATCAGATAGCTGTCTGGAACTGATGCTGAGTCAGACTTGGGCTCAGTCTCTGCATCCATGGCCAGGTATCCTTCATCAGCGTTAGATTCACTGAAGACTTCGTCGCTATTCTTTTCTTCTTTAGATTCGGTGTCAGAGGACGATGAGCATGTAGTGCCGTTTTCAGCAATGAACGCTTTCCGTTCCTTGAGGAACTTGTCTCGTTTGGCTCTACGTTCAGCTCATACCTTTGTGCTAAGCTCTGGACAATCATACTGATAGTGTCCAGTATTTTGGTAGTTATAGCACGGCTTCAGATCATCATCTTTCTTTTTTGTATTCTTTCTTATGTGATGATGCTCCTTCAACTTTTTTGTATTCTTTCTTTTTGTATTCTTTACCGCTACAGCAGGACTTTGAGTAGTGTTTGGATCGCTCTTTTCTCCCACCTTTTCTTTCATCTCCTCTTCTTGAGTTTCCTGTAAGAAGAACAAATGCTTTTAGTAGTTCTTCATGAGACCAGTCTTGTGGGTTGTCAGAGCCTTCAGAAGCCTTGAAGGCGATCGTCTTTGAGCTCTCTTTTTCTTCTTTGAAATATCAGATCGATTAATTTCGAGCAGCCTTCAGGTCGGAGAAGAGTGATTCTGGTGATAGCAAGCTGAACTCGTCAGATCGTTGGATGGTGTAGGTTATGTGCCTCCACTCTTCTTTGGGTAGACCCTGAATGATTTTCTCGGTCAACTCTTTGTTTGAGAAGGTCTTTCCCAGAGCGTTGATCTCGCTCATCAGGTTGGTGAGCCTGATGTGCATGTCCTCAATCCGCTCTCCATCCTACAAAACAAAATTATCAAGTTTACGTATGGCAGCCTTAAGTTTGTTATCCTTGATCTTATCGTTTCATTCGCTCAATTTCTTGAGCGTATCCCACATCTCTTTAGCAGTCTCTGTTGGTCCAGAGATGAGCCTCAGGTGTAGAGGGGGGAGGGGGTAAATACACATGATGAAAAATTCTTACTCAGAACGCGAAAGTCAGCTTAGCTGAAAGTTGCTACTGAACTAGTCAGTTGGCCAATTAAACTTTCTAGATCGCGTGGGCAGAGAGTTCCTCTACTGAGTAAAGTCCACTGACTTATGTCAGTGAACAGTAGTTTAGTATCAGAAGTTGTGTGTGGAAGTGTAGGCCCGAAATATATCGTCTTAATTGAAAAAACACGTTTTATGTTGTTTGATTTAAAGTCAGTTTTATGCAAATGTGAACAGTAAGCAATGCAACAGTAAATCAACACAAGCAGTTTTTAAAGTAGTTCGGATACACAGGATCCTACGTCCACTATCCTGAACGAAGCAGGAGTTCTTGTATTACTTTATACTGAGCAAGTCCCAGTCGATCTGTTCACTGGACAAATATATTCTTGTTTGCTTATACTAAGCAAGTCTCAGTTAATCTGTACGCGGGTCAAATATCTACTTATAGTCGTTGTGACTTTACACTTCTCAACCGTATAGGTTTGAGTTTCTCTAACTAGGAATGAGTTCTTACAATAAGAAAAGTTCACAAAGATGAACTCCTTCGGGTTTCTAAGCTATTGATATTACAATAAGCACACTTAGGTAAGAGAAGGGGAACTAAAGGATCTCTAGAGAGAAGAACTAAAATTATCTTCAAAATGAGCAAGTTCTTCATTGTGTTTGGCTTTGAGTTCGCTAGAGAATTTGATCGCTTGAATGCTTGGTTCCTGGTTGTTGTCTTTCTGCATGAAGACTCTTCTCTATTTATAGTCTTCGATTTGTGAATAGATCCGTTGCAGGGAGTCTAGACACGTGTCGAATAAGACAAGAAAAACAATCATTTCCATTTTGAATATCGTTGTAGAGATTTTCTCTTTTTTAGTTTAGGAGCAGCTTATGGCAGAGCAGGTAGAGTGTTGTCGACTCCTCATTGGTCGAGATTATGAGAGTAGTTGAGGCTTGTTCAAACTTCAAGTGTATGATGAGTTGACTTCCTCTGAATCCTCGGACCTTCAACTGAGTTATCTCGTACTTATATTACCGAGATTCGTGGCTCGAATTCCTTTGCAGATACAGTTGGTTATAGCTTGTCCAACTGACTTCTTTGATACTGAGTTCCTTCGGCTGAGTGGTGGATCTTCTACTAAATGCACATGCTACTGAACTCTAGCCTTCTAGGTTCCGAACAAGCTGAACTCATATAAGCTATTACATTATCAAAGGCTCATCATTCAGCTAGGGGTTTTGGGATCTTCAAATTTTATCATACTGAATCTCATCCCAACAGTCTTGCATTATCTGACTCTTCCGAGATCTCCATCACTCAGAGTCAGCAGAATCTGATATCTGGCAACCTTGTCCAGATTGTTGATTTTTCTTTCTTCAGCGTTGAGCTGAACCTTAGCTTTTGAAACTTCATCGCTAGTAAAAGTAGTTTGTCCACCCTTAGTATCAAACTGTAAAGTGCGAATGTTATGAACCGTGATGATAATAGAGCTACTTGTAATAACGTCCCACATGCATTCATGGATTGAGGATAAGTGTGACTGATGTCTCGATTTTATACGCCTCAAATTCATCCAGTTCTGACGCTTATCTGGTCCAAGTTGATGTTGTTTTGTGTACAGAAGTGTCTATTTTCAGCAGGTTTATGATCAGATGATGAGGTGGCGATCCGGAATCGAATTGGAGATATTTTGGCAGTTTTTGAAGATAAAACGGGGCTGAGATCGAGAAGGAAAGATATGCTAAAGATTTGGAGCTTAAAGATATTTTAGGGCTCGAGTTATACAAGGAAAAGGAATCTTAAAGATCAAGATTTAGAAGATTTGCCCTAAGATATCTTTCCTTTTGAAGATCAAGCTCAAGATCTATATAAAGGGTTGGAGATGAACAACAATCTACACCACAATTCAGCGCTTCATTAGTTTAGTTTTTGTCCCATCCATCTCATTCTTAGTCCCGTAGTTTAGGTTTCATTTTCAGCACAAGTATTCCAAACACTCTTTTATTCGCTTTCTTAGTTTAGTTGCTTTCGGATTTCAACACTTCAAGACTTCGGTACTTTGTTCAGATTTCCAGTTTTAATTCAAGCTTTCGTTCAGTTTAAGGTTTCGGTATTCCTTTAAGTTTCTCATACTTTATTTACATTGCATGTTTTTCTATTTTCGCACTTTAAATTCTGTTCTGAATATGTTCGTTTCGTTTTGCTTGTCCAAGTTAAGTATGCGTAGCTAAACTTTTTAGGGCTTCGGCGAGGGTGACGAATATGAGATACAAACTTTGTGAGATCTAATTATTCGTAGTAATTGAAGACTAGGATTTCGACTTAATTCATGGCAGAAAGATTTAATTAGATTAACTTAAACCTGATCAATTTAGGTTATGAAGATTAGTGCCAGATTGTTCGACTTAGGTGGCGAAGCTATCGTAACGGTAGTCGAATTAAGGAGGTTAATCATCTATGTCAGCTTGTCCAACAACGGTAGAGATTAAAATTGGGTTCCTTCCTCGTAATGCTATCTAAACATTAAATCTAGGTTTGTTCAACAAGCTAGGTTGTGGTTAGGGAGTAGTGGAAATTTGTTCAACAAGCCATTACCGACTAAGTAAGTAGGAATTGGGGTATGTACGTGACCAACACTGTATCCTATAACTGGTTGATCTTACGAATTAATTAAATCTATGCATCGATGATCGAAGTAGTTGTCTCATAACAGTTACCCGAAGCCGAGTCCGCCTTTCTCTACTTGTTTATTTTTATCTACTTTCCTATTATTTACTTTTCTTTGCCTAGGTAGTAAACCCAAATTTATGCGTGGTGGCATCACCAACACTCTGATCAAAAGGATAAATATTGTTGATTTTCACTGTTCCCTGAGTTCGACCCTGTTCTATACTAATTATAAAATTCTAAGTGTGTACAGGAATTTTATTTGGTGTGAAAACAGCGACCACCAAATTGGCACCGTTGCCGGGGAACGGTGTTTCTAATTAACCGTGTTTACCTTTTGATTTTTCGTGCTTTAACTAGTTTATGAGCAGGTCTTCCAACCCAAACCTCGTATTTCATTATGAGATCGAAAGAACCGCAATGAGGCTAAGGAAGGAGACAAAGCTGCAGCAACAGCAACTGCCGAAACAGGACACTTCGTCTGGCCAAGCAGAAGCTAACTCTGAAGACATTCTGCTTAGCCTAGTAGAAGTCTTTTCTGAAGAAAAACTCGAGATTGAACTCGAGAAGATGGCCGACGATCCGAATAATCCGAGGCTAGATCAGTTTGGAAAGCATGGTGGTGAAGATCTTCCAACACCAATCCAAATTAACGGGCTCACTGAGCCGATTGAGATCAAGTATGGGCTTATCCAAGCTCTACCAAAGTTTCATGGAATGAAGAATGAAGATCCTTTTTTGCTTTCTGAATGAGTTCGTGAGATTCTGCAATGCTCAAAAGAATTCGCATGGAACAAAGGAACAATTCAAACTATCTGCTTTTCCATTTGCTCTCACGGACCATGTAGGAAACTGGTTCACAAGTCTACCCGCAAACTCAATCAGTACTTGGACAAAGATGAGACAAATATTTCTAGATTGCCAGTTACAAAGACCAATGCCTTGCCCAAGGAGATCTCTGGAGTCCAACAGGAGTTTGATGAAACACTAAATGGATATTAGACTCGATACAAAGCTCTCATCGAAAGCTGTCCAAATCATAATTTTTCCAAGGGAGATTTGCTGACCTACTTTTATCAAGGAATGACAATCACTACAAAGAATCCTGTCAATTCATCAAGTGGAGGAAATTTCTCTAGTTGCAGAGCAATGATGCTGAGAAGATTATTCAAGAATTGGCTAATGCAACTAAGGATTATGGAGAAGTTCGTATCATAAAAAAATATGCAAATTCAGCTGATCCCATAGATCTGGAGACCAAACTGGATACTAGTATGGAAAGGATTGATAATCATTTTGAGAAGCTGGAAAGGATGATGGACTCAAAGTTGGAGAAGCTGATGCACTCTATGTTGGAAAAAACATCCTCAGTCAGTTCAGCTAAACAAATATGTGGAGCGTGTGGACAGTCTGGACACACCTCGTTGTAATGTAACAGCCAAGCAAACCCTACTGAAGATTGCAACGCGATTGGGAACTGGAACAACAACCAGCAGAAAAGAGATCCTTACTCTAACACCTACAATCCTGGATGGAAGGATCATCCAAATCTGAAGTGGGATAATCATCCCAAGCCACAGTTCACCCCACATCAACCGCAGATGTTCCACCAACAACCACAACAGCAAGTCTATCGACCTCCAAATCAAAGGACTTACCCAACAAATTCACCACTTTTGCCTCCACCTGCCCAAGCAAAGCCTGGCAAGACTATTGAAGAAATTCTAACATAGATGGCTATTTCACAACAAACCAAGCAGCAGAGTATTCTGACTCATAATGAAGCAATCCTGAACATCCAAAATTCACAGAAGTAGCAGAAAATCGGACTAGATAACTTGGCCGGACAGATAGGGCAGCTATCTGTCTCAATCAATGAGATTCGAAGGAATCAAGCAAAGCTACCTTCTCAGGTCCAGATCAATCCAAAGAATGTTAGCCACGTTACTCTGAGAAGTGGAAGAGATCTTCCAGATCCGCCAAGCAAGACACCAAAGAAGGCTGAAGAAAACAGCACAGCTACCACTGTCAACTTGCCCAAGCCAAATATCTCTGAGTCATCCAACTCAAAGAAAGACAAGGAGAAAGTCGATGAAGAGGAGAAAGGAAAGAAGCAGGTTGTCCAAGAAGAAATACTGATTGATCCACCGTTTCCACAAGCGTTGGTGCAGAAACCAAAGCCCATTGAGCAGATGCTGGATTACATGTCCATCTTGGGCAAGCTGGAAGTTAATCTGCCATTTCTTCATGCTATCAAGATCCCGCATCTTGGGAAGTTTCTGAAAGAGTTCATTGCTGGAAAGACAAGCAAAAACAGAAAAAATGTGGTAAACGAAAATGTCTCAGCATGTATTCGAAATATGCTTCCCGAGAAGTGCAATGATCCAGGTATGTTTACCTTGCCCTGTTTGATTGGAACTAAGATGATCCCAAAAGCCCTTTGTGATTTAGGAGCCTCAATCAATGTGATGGCTTTATCTGTGTTTAATAGCTTAGTTGAGGTTGAGTTAACCGATACTAAAGTTTTTATTCAATTAGCTGACCGATCATGCATATCCCCTAAAGGCCTTCTAGAAAATGTTCTTGTTAAAATCCATGATTTCGTATATCCTGCGGATTTTTATGTGATTAACACTTGTGATGGAAAGAAGGGAACTTCGGGAGTTTTGCTAGGTCGACCTTTTCTTAAAACGGCTAAAGCATTAATTGATGTTTGTAAGGGTACTATCTGTTTGGACTATCATGGTGAGAAGTTTACTTATAGTATTGATGATGCTATGAAAAAACCCCTTGATTGTGAAAATGCTTATTCTATTGACGTTGTTGAGCCTCTTGTCCAAGAACATCTTGAGACGACATTAATGCAGGATAAGTTCGAGTTAGCATTGACACAAAGCCTCTCTGAGATGGATGTCCAAGGGATGCTGGATGAAGAAGTAAAGGAAGCCATCTTATCTCTATATGCAGTTCCAGAAGTCGTTATATCTAGTAGCGGCATCTGCTTGCCCAAGCAGAATGTGGAAGACAGACCGGTGCCATCACATGTCAGACCGCCCGTTCTGGAACTTAATAAGCTGCCAACTAACTTAAAGTATGTTTACCTTGGCCAAGATCAGACTCTTCCTGTGATTATCAACAATGAATTATCAAAAGAACAAGAAGAGCAATTGGTCGAAATTCTGAAGAAACATGCTCGAGCTATTGGTTGGACGTTGGCCGATATCACCGGAATCAGTCCAGATATTTGCACGCACTACATCCTATTGGAGCCGGATAGTAAGCCAAGCCGAGATCCACAAAGGAAGTTAAATCCCAACATGCGAGAAGTTGTCTTGAAGGAGATTTTGAAGTTACTTGATTTGGACTGTGTTTACTGTCACTATGAGTTTACTGTGATGCCTTTTGGACTGTCTAATGCACCTGCAGTTTTCATGGATTTGATGAACAGAGTATTTCATCAATATGTGGATCAATTCGTAATTATCTTCATCGACGATATCTTGGTGTACTCAAAAGATCGGAGCCAACATGAAGAGCATCTCAAGATAGTGTTGGAGACTTTAAGAAATGAGAAGCTATACGCCAAGTTCAAGAAATGTGAGTTTTGGCTTAATCAAGTAGTATTCCTTGGTCACGTAGTGACCGCACAAGGGATAGAAGTGGATCCAGCAAAAATCGAAGCGGTTAGTAACTGAAAGGCACCGAAGAATGCAAGCGAAATCCGAAGTTTCTTAGGATTAGCAGGATATTACCGATGGTTTATTGAAGGATTCTCAAAGATAGCAAGGCCACTCACTCAATTAACCAGAAAAGGGATCAAGTTTGAGTGGAATGAAGAGTGTGAGAGGAGTTTCCAAGAATTGAAAGGGAAGTTAACTACAGCACCCGTACTCACTATTCCTGACGGCTCGGACAGCAAATGGGTCAGCCCGGTACATGTTGTACCAAAGAAATCAGGTTTTCAACTCATTGAGAATGAAAAGAATGAGTTGGTACCAATGAGGTTAGTAACCGGATGGAGAATGTGCATCGACTATAGGAAATTGAACATGGCAACAAGAAAGGATCATTTTCCTTTGCCGTTCATTGATGAGATGCTTGAGAGACTTGCCGGTCAATCCTATTTTTGTTTTCTTGATGGATATAGTGGATACTTTCAAATTTATGTCAACAAGGATGATCAAGAGAAGACCACCTTCACATGTCCGTTTGGCACTTATGCTTATCGCCGCATGCCTTTTAGATTGTGCAATGCTGCCGGAACTTTCCAACGTTGCATGATGAGTATTTTCTCCGATCTCATTGAAAAATGCATCGAAGTATTTATGGACGATTTCACCGTCTATGGAGATTCTTTCTATCGATGTCTCAGAAATCAAGATGTGGTTCTAAGAAGATGCGTGGAGAAGAACTTGGTTCTTAATTACGAAAAGTGCCATTTCATGGTAAGGGAAGGAATTGTTCTTGGCCATATAATATCCGAAAGAGGTATCCAAGTTGATAAGGCGAAGGTTGATTTAATTTCCCAGCTGCCGTATCCAACTAATATCAAGGAGATTCGAGGATTTTTAGGCCATGCTGGATTTTACCGAAGATTCATTCGGGATTTCGCCAAGATCGCTCGACCTTTAACTAGGTTACTTCAGCAAGACGTTCCGTTTGTCCTAGCTGATGACTGCAAGAAAGCTTTCGACATTCTCAAGGAAAAATTAGTCACAGCTCCTATTATGCAAGCTCCGAATTGGAAAATTCCATTTGAGCTTATGTGTGATGCAAGTGACTACGCTGTTGGTGCTGTCCTGGTCCAAAAGAATGCAAAGGATAGTCATGCTATATAATATGCCTCAAAGACGCTCAATCTAGCCCAATGCAATTACACCACTACAGAAATGGAGCTACTCGCTATTGTTTTTGCCTTCGACAAGTTTCGCTCATATCTGCTTGGGTCAAAGGTGATCGTCTACACTGATCATGCTGCCGTGAAGCATCTACTCGCAAAGAAAGAAACCAAACCACGTGTTATACGCTGGATTTTGCTACTGCAAGAATTTGATTGGGAAGTGCGAGATAAGAAAGGAGCTGAAAATAATGTAGCTGATCATTTGAGTCGTTTAGTTCATTCAGAAGATGCTGAACCAATCAAGGAACAATTTCCAGAAGAGCATCTCTATTATTCTTTCATCCCAGATGCTGACAACTTGGCTAAGCCATCTGAAGAAAATTCTACTATCAGCTTGTCCAAGTGGAAGTACGAAACTGAGGCAGAATGTTATGCAATTGAAGGAAAAGATGGTAAAACTCCGTGGTATGCCAACATTGTAAATTATCTCACTTCAAGGAGGCCGCCACCAGACTTTACCATGGCTCAAAGGAGGAAATTAATGAGTGAATGCAAGTATTATTTTTGGGATAATCCTACACTTTGGAAAGTTGGAGCCGATCAAGTTATTCGAAGGTGCGTACCCGAAGAGGAACAATTTGAGATCTTAGAGCGATGTCATTCATCACCTTATGGAGGACATGGAGGAGTAAAACGTACTGCACGAAAAGTTCTCGATTGTGGATTCTTTTGGTTAACTTTGAATAGAGATGCTTATGAGTTTTGCAAGAGTTGCAAACGTTGCCAAATGCTTGGTAATATTGGCTTGCGAGATGAACTACCACAACATCCGATGCGCTTTTGCAAAATATTCGATGCATGGGGTATGGACTTCATGGGACCTTTCCCTAGCTAGTTCGGAAATTTATACATACTATTGGTTGTGGATTATATGTCCAAATGTATCGAAGCCTAGGCAACTCGCTCCAATTATTCCAAAGTCGTTGTTCAATTTCTTAAGTCCAATATGTTTAGCCGATATGGTGTTCCTAGAGCCATAATAAGTGATAATGGTACTCATTTCTGCAATCGTACCGATGAAGCTTTAATGAAGAAATACGGATGTCAACATCGTCTATCTACTCCGTATCATCCTTAAACAAACGGCCAAGCTGAAGTATCCAATAGGGAGATCAAGCATATTTTGGAAAAGACGGTTAATCCATCTCGAAAATATTGGAGTACACGCTTGGAGGATGCTCTTTGGGAGTACAGAACCGCATACAAAACCCCTATTGGTATGTCCCCTTATCGTTTGATCTTCGGAAAGATGTGTCACTTACCGGTTGAGCTCGAACATAAGGCATTTTGGGCCGTGAAAACAATGAATATGAACTTGTTCAAGTGTGAGGAGGAACGCAAGCATCAATTGCAAGAATTAGAAGAGCTTCGACTTGAAGCTTATGATGCCTCTATGTGGTACAAGGATCGAACCAAGGGTTGGCATGATCGTAATCTGAGATCTAAACAATTTAAAGTTGGACAACTGGTGCACTTAAACCAATCTAAACTTCGACTCATGCCCAGGAAGCTTTGTTCAAGATGGATAGGGCCATTTGTTATCAAGTCAGTTCGGCCAAGTGGAGTGGTTGATTTAGAGGATCCCGCAACGAAGTCTACTTTCGTAGTGAATGGTCATCGGCTAAAGCTCTATCATCACTTGCACCAAATAAAAACAGTGGATGAGATTCCATTGTACCTCCCAACATACACGTGATCAGCTTGGAAGAGTCGAGCCTGCGACTCTAACTCAAGGCGCTTATAGGAGGCACCCCACACGTATCCTTTATTTTCCGCATTTTATTTCATAGTCTAGGTTTATTTTATGTTTTTTCTTATAGGGTCTTTAGTGTTGGATTCTTGTGCTAATTATTTTATGCAGGAGATCTAGATAATTGTGGAAGAAATTCGTCTCTTTAGGAAATAAATTTCAAGATTTAAGGAAGAAGTTTGAAGAAGGAAATATACCTAAGTTTCGGTCAAGGATCTAATTGCAAATCACTTCAAACTTTTGTGGTCCCATTGACACAAAAGTTGAAGTGTGAGGAGGTTGAAGCAAGCGGGGGTGTATTTGCACACTTAAAGAAATTGAAGGACTCAATCGCAAACCCTCAGGAATTGGAAGCTTTAAGATCGAATCGAAAAGGGGGGCGGGACCTCATAACTGTTCCCATGCTCCAATTTTTTCCCCCTCTCTGCAAAAATCGTTTTCAACCAAGTTGCTCATCATCTCCTCCTTTCTACATCATCGTCCACAACAATCTATTGCTCCCAAGAAGCAAAAGCCTACTTCCGCTGCCGCGAAGAAGAAGACCATACCTGTTTCTTCTACGTCTGGGCCGACGGCTCGCCAGCAGAGAGCAAGCCGCCGACAGCAACCTACTACACCACCGGCCCAACAAGAGGTGCCTACGCACGCTGAAGTTCCGCCGGATGCGGTGGAGGAGCCTATTGAAGAGGTGGTTGTTGCTAGCGCGATTCCCGAGGTACCGCCGGTACCCCACGCAGAACCTACTTCACCGGAAGTACAGAAATCTCCATCCCCATCTCCATCTGAAGTGCCGGAGAAAACCCCAGTTTCTACTATTCCAATTGTTACGCCACAAGTGTCGCCGGCTAGGGTTTCCACTCCACCGCCAGAGAAGTCTGCCTCTCCTGCAGATCAGCCTATTCTCACGTCACTACCACCTCCAGAATCTCCGAAACTTTCCACCGACACTGCCCGACGAGCGATTCAAGCCCGCGCTGCATCTGTAGGTGGCACTGTTTGAGAGGATGGCTCTATCCATATTCCATTGGAACGATTGATAGTGGATGGCGTGTACCCTAAGGACGAGGATGATAAAGATTATATCCCGGACGTTAATTGCCCAACCGATATGTTGCTAGATGCCGAAGACCAAACCTTATTTCACCGTTATGCCAAAGCCGAAGAGGATATCTCTTACTCCGAGCCGGCCAAAGACGGTTAAGACAACATGTTCGTAATCCGCATCTTGAATGAAGAAGATCGTCCCCGCCTTTGCCATTTTGAAGAGGATGAGCTGGCCACGAAGTGTGAGAAGAGGCAGTTTCGGGCCTACAAGTCAGGTATGTTTGTTGATTCTAAGGTGTTGGTTAGTTTGGGTATCCGTGATCATTTTTAAGCCTATTTCCGTGCTATTGGTTGGAGTTGGTTACTTATTCCGCATCATTTTTCCTTACCGCAAGATATTGCTCTTGAATTCTTTACTTCTTTCCACTTTGTTGATGTTGGTAATGTGAATGATGAATGCATAGCTTTCCGTTTGGGTGGACATGAATTTCATACTTCCTTATTGGATTGGAACATAAGGTGGGTTTTGTTAGATTATGTTGATTATTGTGATGATGTGTTTGATTCTTATTTATGTGGTTTGCCTGAGTCGAATCCAGCATATATAGGTCCTAGGGATGCATGGAAGTTGCTTGCTCCGTCTGTTCCGAATGAATTTTATGCCTCACGTTCTCATGTTTATCATGTTGAGAGCCCTGTTCTTAGGTTGTGTCATTACTACATTGCTTATAATCTGACTGGCACAACTACGGGTTTTTCTAAAGCGAGTGCTACGGAGTTGTACTTTTTATGGTGCATGCATACAGGAACCAAGCTAGATTTAGGGTATTGGATAGCGCATAGTTTGGAGAGCATAGCTGCTAGGCCGAATCGGCACCATACTCTTTGTCATTTGCTTGCCACATTCTTTGTTCGCAACTTTGCTTTAATATCCCGTGTACCACTGTCTATGTGTGATCCACCTGCCACTATGAGCCTCAGTCGGTTGAGGTCAACCAAGCTGACCTCTGTTGGTACTGACGGTCTGGACAAGTTCTTTAGGCCGGGACCTCAGCCTCAGTCGGTTGAGGTCAGTCAATCTGTGGGTGCAGGGCAGGAGGAGGAGCAGGACAGGCTCGGCCGGATAGAAGCCAGGTTGGAGAAGATTGCTGAACATCTGGAAGAATTTTAGAAGGAAGTGATAGCTCGGTTGGACGAGCTAAAGAACCGGTGAACCATTCCCCTAGTCAGTCAGTTTTTTTTTTCTGTCTTATTTTTTTTCAATCTTTGTGTGTCTATGTTTGTTTCCTCTACATGCTTCAATATTCTCTGTTACTTGCTCGAGGGCGAACAAGGTTTGAGGAGGTTATTTAGGTTTGTGTCTTTCGTCCTAGGTCGAAGCATGCTAGGTTTACATGATTTGTTGATGTGATTTTAGGATAAATCTGCCCAGATTTTGCGTGCTTTCATTGACTAAATTCTGCATGATTGGAGTGTATTTTCTCTTTCCATGAAGGATTTTTTAGGTGGCTTGGGATGAGGAAATTTAAGCATGATAAAACTGAATTTTAAACCCCATCACTAAAGAGAGATTTTAGCCTTTAAAAGTGGGACACTTCCCACTATTTTCTTGAGAGTGATGTGTTGCAAAGTCTCCATAGCTTGTGGTCATATGTGACAAATGATAGGAGGCAAATTAGGGTTAACCAATTTGAGCTTTTAATTCTTTCAATTCCTACCTTCGCTCAGCCCCTAGTTAGCAACTTTGAAGCCTTGACTTAGTTCTTTCATGAGTTATTTAAAGAAGCCAAGCCTTTCAAAGCCTTTCTCTTGACCTTATGCATGCATGTGTTTGCTGTGGATATTCATAATTTGAGGCAATTTTTTATTGAATAGATTTTATGATTAGTTGGAGATAGTGTGTGAATTGATACCCCCCTGGAGTTGTGTTGTTTTACATTCTGAACTCTACCGGCAGTCAGTTTGGCCAGACAGAGTGTTGTACTGAAAAGAAATAAAAATTGAAGGGGGGCTAAAAAAAAGAGAGTTGAAGGTGCAGAAAAAAAAAAGAAAAGGAAAAAGGAAAAAAAAAAGAAAGCACCTGTTGAAAAAAATAAAGGGAAGGGTGAAGTTTGAATGTTTATATTCTGTCTTGCCCAAGTCTGTATGTGAAAATAAATCTCCACCAGTGCTGAACTGTATATCTCTTGTGCTTACTATCTGCTTGCCTAATCAAATGCCTCAGTGAATAGCATGCTGCATACTTGTACTTAATTTTCAGAAGCTTAGGACCCATACGATTCCCTATTACATCCAAGAGAAAGACCTCTTTGAGTTGCTAGATTGACCACTTGCTATTGTAACTGCGTGACTATGTTGTTTTTATGAGCTTGCCCGGACTAGATTAGAGAGAGATGAGTGAATCGGTGAGCTATTCAGTTATGCTTATGTTTTGACCAAGCTGATATCTGAATCCATGGTTTGATAATTATGCTGCTTGACTTGTTTGATGAAGGTTTTGATTGCATTGCATGTTTGGGCAGAGATTGAGAATCATGGACATTTCATGGCTGCTTGGTATGCTTCAATGTTTAGTCTATTGTGTTTGAGTCTTTTGATTTATTTCTCTTCTTTGAATCTGAGTCTCGTGTCTTAGTTTTATTTTATTTATTTTCGTTCCTTGAGTCTGTTTTGAGTCTTGGGGAATGGTGATTCGAGTGGGAGTATTCTTTTGTTCATCCCATACTTGAGGGCAAGTATGATTCAAGTGTGAGGATATTTGATGTGTCGATTTTATACCCCTCGAATTCACCCGGTTCTGACGCTTATCTTGTCCAAGTTGATGTTGTTTTGTGTGCAGAAGTGTCTATTTTCAGCAGGTTTATGATCAGATGATGAGGTGGCGATCCGGAACCGAATTGGAGATATTTTGGCAGTTTTTGAAGATGAAACGGGGCTGAGATCGAGAAAGAAAGATATGCTAAAGATTTGGAGCTTAAAGATATTTTAGGGCTGGAGTTATACAAGGAAAAGGAATCTTAAAGATAAAGATTTAGAAGATTTGCCCTAAGATATCTTTCCTTTTGAAGATCAAGCTCAAGATCTATATACAGGGCTGGAGATGAACAAAAATCTACACCACAATTCAACGCTTCATTAGTTTAGTTTTCGTCCCAGCCATCTCGTTCTTAGTCCCGTAGTTTAGGTTTAATTTTCAGCACAAGTATTCCAAATACTCTTTTATTCGCTTTTCTTAGTTTAGTTGCTTTCGGATTTCAAGACTTTGGTACTTTGTTCAGATTTCCAGTTTTAATTCAAGCTTCCGTTTACTTTAAGGTTTCGGTATTCCGTTAAGTTTCTCATACTTTATTTACATTGCATGTTTTTTATTTTCGCACTTTAAATTATGTTCTGAATATGTTCGTTTCGTTTTGCTTGTCCAAGTTAAGTATGCGTAGCTAAACTTTTTAGGGCTTCGGCGAGGGTGACGAATATGAGATACAAACTTTGTGAGATCTAATTGTTCGTAGTAATTGAAGACTAGGATTTCGACTTAATTCGGGGCAGAAAGATGTAATTGGATTAACTTAAACCTGATCAATTTAGGTTATGAAGATTAGTGTCAGATTGTTCAACAACTTAGGTGGCGAAGCTATCATAACGGTAGTCGAATTAAGGAGGTTAATCATCTATGTCAGCTTGTCCAACAACGGTAGAGATTAAAATTGGGTTCCTTCCTCGTAATGCTATCTAAACATTAAATCTAGGTTTGTTCAACAAGCTAGGTTGTGGTTAGGTTAGGGAGTAGTGGGAATTTGTTCAACAAGCCATTACCGACTAAGTAAGTAGGAATTGGGGTATGTACGTGACCAACACTGTATCCTATAACTGGTTGATCTTAGGAATTACTTAAATCTATGCATCGATGATCGAAGTAGTTTCTCATATAAGTTACCCGAATCCGAGTCCGCCTTTCTCTACTTGTTTATTTCTATCTACTTTCCTATTATTTACTTTTCTTTGCCTAGGTAGTAAACCCAAATTTATGCGTGGTGGCATCACCAAAACTAGGATAAATATTGTTGATTTTCACTGTTCCCTGAGTTCGACCCTGTTCTATACTAATTATAAAATTCTAAGTGTGTGCAGGAATTTTATTTGGTGTGAAAACGACCACCAGTGACTCCATCCTCAGGCTCCAGATGTCGTATGTAGCGATTGAGAACATGGGCATTCCCAACTTATCTAATTGTTCTGCCATAGTAACAGATAGTGAGAAGCTGAGGTGCGGATATATCCAATATGCATAAAAGTAAGGATTTGATCAAGTTAACCAAGTAAACAGAAACAGTAGTCGGTCTGACCACTACTCTGATACCAATTGTTGGTCCCGGTACGATCTCAGGTGTATGGGGGTGGGGGGGGGGGGTTACACCTGATAACAAATTTTTATTTTTCAGATTAGAGGCTGACTGATAGTGATTCAGTCAGAACGAATGCGATAATTTGATAAGACCCTTAAGATATATGCTTTCCTGAATGCAACAATTAATCTGAATAAAGGTTAACAGTAGGCTGATCCAATGGAATAGTAAAGAACACAGATTTTATAGTGGTCCGGATTCACAAGATCCTACGTCCACTCTTCTGCTTTCTCAACATGAATCCACTAAGGACTCGTAAACTTACGAGTGCAGATCAATACAATCAATCTATCTAACAATCTAACAAACAATCTATCAAACAATCAGTTTCTATCTAACTTGAGATGGGTAGAATTGGGTTTTGTTCAATTATGAGAGTATGAAACACTCTGTTACTCCAAGCTAATGATCAGCTGTGAATTCTTAGAGTATGAACAACAGGAGGAGTTTATAAGCTAATGAACGTGAGTAAAAAAATGATGTGAGAACAGGTTCTTTAGCTTGAGAATGCTTAAGCGTATTTGAAATTGTGTCCCCTCGTTGAGAGAAGTCTTATGCTATTTATAGGCAAGCTTTGGGATAGATCTGTTAAACAAGATCGATATCCCATTGGCTCCGTGTTGACAACAGTCTTATGCATTAAATGCATGGACACGTGTCGTACTCTGCTTGGATCTGTGGATCTTGTCGAGGTACTGTGTTGTCTCCCTTTGACTAGGGCTGACATGGTGGCCTGAGATTGGTCGATGTTGATTATGATGTTGTCGTCTTGCTCCGTTGATCATCTACTTTGAACATCGTGCCTTGTACCTTGTACTGTCTTCATATTTGAAAAAGTCGAGAACGTTCTATTGAAGATCTTGATCTGAACTTCAGTTTAGCCTGAAGTTATCGGCTTGGCATAGCTGATTCTAATATGTTCCACAAGTTGAGCTCACATAAACTGAACAACCTAATATGATAGCAAAACGTTCAGCCTAATCATATAGACATGGGTTGAAGTAAGCCTATAAGTTACATCAGACTGGTTCATCAATCAAAATAGGGGTTTGGGATCATTTAGTACTTATATTATTTCCAAACACTTTCCTTATCCGTCTCTAATTTGATCAAGATCTTTCCTTCTTCCTTCTCGTCCAAACAACACATTCATGCGCCTTTTTCACATAAATTGCGTGCCACCTTGCATCTCAGTCACGTGCCACATCAGCATCTCAAACCTGCAAATTTGCCCCTGAAAATGCTCTAATTGCCCAATTAGATGACTTTTTGGCCAGAAATAACTAGGTACGAAAATTACTCATCAAGAAGTTGACAATGATCAGTATTGTGGGCCCGACATGAGAAGTGAGATTTACCACTTTAGAACTCATCACCAGGCGTCAGCTTCTACTCCCTTTGTTGAACAAACAGGGGCGGATCCAAAGGGGGGGGGTGAGCGCGATCGCCCCTCGAACTTTCGTGTATTACTGCAACTAGCCCTCTATTTTTATAATTTTTATCTTTGTTCTACTTAGATTTTCGAGCCCCCCCGATTTTTGAATTTGTAATTTAATTTGAATATAACAACTAGCTCTGAAAGAATATATATTAAGTACACAAATTTCAGTGGAGGTTTTAAAAATTGAAGTTTGGACATATATTTTGATAAGGTTTCACTTGTAATTTAACTTATAGTATAACTTTATACAATTGATATATTATATTTGTTATTTTTCTTTCTTTCTTGAATATCCTCCAATCACATGTTGACGCTAATACTTTTCAAATAAATTACAAGGATATAGTGAAATGAATAACATAATACCCCCTAAATACGTATAAGTACTAAGTATAATTAGACTAAAATCGAAACGAACTCCCCTAAAAAAATATCTCCCTTATATAACACCATTGATGCCCTTATATATTTTTGCTCCCCTAATTTGAAATCATGAATCCGCCCTTGTGAACAAAGAATTCATTTTCATGATTTCTTGTTTTACAAGTGTTGGGTGATGATTCTGTCCTCAGCATAGTCTTACTTAGTGGGAAAAGATTCTATCTTCTATACTGAACCAAGCTCAGCAGCCTAGTGCTCTGAATGTTGAGAAGATTTGAAGATCCCAAAACCCTATCTGATTGGTGAACCATTCCGTTGTAATCGTTATTCTTGTCTCTGAGGTTTCAGACTCAGTAGACACTCTGCTTCTGATCAAGGCGCTCAGTAGATTATCTGCCTTAACACCAGAAGTAGAAGACTCAGAGATACTGGAGTCAGCAGGAGCAAGATATCCGAAAGAGTCGGTGGGAACTGGACTCAAGCAAGAGCAAGCCATTCGGCGAACTCGTAGCTGATCTTCGGCAGACTTTACTCGGCTATCTACCTACTGAATACGGGATCAGACTCAGCATCGGTAGACAGTCTTCTGAACTGTCAGATACTTTTGAAAGACAATCAGCATTGTCATATATGAGGAAGAGAGGAGTCGCCTTCGGTTTGCCTTGAAGTCTCGTGGCTTTGTCTCAACCACTCTATCCACCTCGACGAATGAAAAGAACACACGTGTCTTCTCACCCGATAAAAGCCGTGCAGCCAACCTTTTACCTAAAAAGGTGGGAAAGTACACTGTTACCTACTTCAAAAGAGCCGTTTGCTACCAAAAGAGAGAGAAAGAAGAAGATCGTCTCCAACGGATCTTTTCCAATCTCTGCTCTATAAATAGAGGGACATTTCAAGAAGAGAGAATGCGCATAAGCTTAAACGATGAAAACATACACAAACATTCAAACGAGCTAGAACCAGAAAACCCTAAGTCTTCCGCAAGAACTTGAAAATCTATCTCCGGCGAAAGACTACCTTCTCAGCTCATAGGGAACCAAGCTAAACTGTTAGAAGAGCCTCTAGTATCCAAATCGACGATACACGAACCTAAAGCTTATTTCAGCTGTTCGTCGATCTAGAAGCTACATTCTCATTCCCTATCCCTCTAACCCTAAGCTCAACCGAATATACTTATAGCTTAGACGAAGAAGTTCATATTTGAACCCAATCCTTATTGTAAAAGGACTCCTTCATAGTTGGAGAAGTTTGTCAAACACTTTAGTTTGATGCCTTTGTAAACCGGGACTTGCTCAAGTATAATCCCCAAGCCACGCTTTGTCCTCGTGCACAAGCCGACCGAGACTAACTCAGTATAATAAATAGCCTCCCGAACTTTCGGGACAAGTGGACGTAGGATCGATTGATATCCGAACCACTTTAAAAATCGTGTCTTGTTATTGCTTTTCGATTCTTGTTGCATTGATTTTACTTGTTCATACCGAAAATCTTCTTTAAAATCATACAACTGTCTCAAAGATACCGAACTCGTCTACTTGCCGAAGTGAGACTTGTATAAAACGGTTTTCCACTCAACCGATTAGGGCCTACACTTTTCCGCACCGCCGAACTCTACCGTTTGATACCGACTCGACTCGGCCGCCTAGCGAGATCTCGGTAGAGTCGGACTCTTTGCCACACACGATTCGGAACGGCTATTTGGTCTCGTTGAATTATTTCAATACGGCACTTTCCCCGAACAGACTGTTCGTGTTCGAAGTTGAGAAAATCGGATTCGGTGTATTCACCCCCCCCCTCTACACCCGACCGTACACTCGGGACCAACAATTGGTATCGAGCGGGAGTTCTTTAAGACTCTTGTTATCTTGAAACTGGTCTACTTGAACGGATCCGGAAAATCATTTTCACTGCATATCACTCTACATTCATATCATTAGTTTTATATGGCTGATATGTCAGGGATAAGAATGGTACCCATGTTCTCGGTAGAGAATTATGGAGTATGGTGAGTCAGAATGGAAGCATATCTGACATCCCTCCATGATAGTATGACTGAAGTGCTTGAAGATGGACCTATTGTTCCCATGATCGATAGTGTCGTGACTCAGGTCCCAGCTGAAGGAGGAGGAATGGTGACTGGGAAGAAGATCCCTAAAGACAGAAGTCTCTTGACTCCTGAAGAGAAGAAGCTTCACAACTTAGACCGAGTCGCCAGAAATGCCATACTGACCACTCTTAGTGATTCTTATCTTGGCAGGGTTCAGGAATGCAAAACTGCAAAGGAACTCTGGGACGCTCTAGCGCTACTGAGTCGTGGAACTCGGAAGATAAAAGCTAACAACCGGCGCCGGAACTCCAAAAGCCGGAAAGTCTGTCTCTCATGCCGGTGACAAAATAGAAGATCTCGAACGTCGATTTACGAATCGATGAATTCCATCAATGGGCTGGGAAAGACATTCAAGCAACCGAGAAATGAATCTCAAGATACCGAGGGCACCGCTGCACGGACACCGGACACCTTTTGCCACTTTATTGCGACATTCGATTTAGATGTTGTCTCTCCCGACCATATCTTTTCGGAACTTCAGGGTAAGAGTTTGAGTTCGACTGACCTCAACGAAAGCAAAGAGTCGAAGCCGACAATAAAATTGACCATGCCTTCAAAGCATCGGTCAAGCCAAAGATCTCCGGCGACAAGCAAGACAACGAGTAAGACTGAACCTTCACTCAATGATCTACAAGAAGGAAGTCTCGCTCAGAAGTACGCGTTGCTCGCGGTGAAGTATCAGAAGGAGAAGGAGAGGCGCAGAAAACTGACTAAAGCATAACGAGACACAAAAGGTAAGTCAGATTATACGCCAAAACGCACTCCTGACTCACAATCTTCTGAATGCAGAAAGAAGGATGACTCAGCACCATCAAAGGATAGTGAAAGCAAAGAAGAAAGAGTCATCACTTGCTACAACCGCAAAAAAGCCGGACACTATCAATATGATTGTCCCGAGCTCGCAGTAGGCTCGAACGCGAAAGCACGTAAGGCAAGGAGAGAGAAATTCGCCCAGAAGAGACAATCCTATATTGCAGGTAAAATCTCAGACGACTCAGAAGAAGTCGACTCCTTTATGGTCTCATCTGATGATGAAGCAGCTTTTATGGCCTTAGAGCATGAAGCTGAAGAAACAACTGAAAAGTGCCTAATGGCAGGAGAAGAGGATGAGGTAAACTCTCATGAATCACTTAATTCCTCTTCACACTGCACACACGACACTGCTTCAGGTGCAGATGGGAATTTGGACATCACGACCGCCTATGAAGAATTATTAGATGAACAAATTCAAATGAGTCTGCAGCTCAGTAAGACTCTTCAGGAATTGGATACCCTGAAAGTGGAGAATCAGAGACTTTCTCAAGAGAGTCAGGCCGCTACTGAAGCCGAAGGACTTGTGTTGAGACTCAGGGAGGAGATGAACTCTCTAATGGCCAAGTCTCAGCATCAAGAAGATCGAATTTCAGTGTGAAGCATGTCTGAAGGGAAAGCAAACAAGGAATCAAAATCCACCTGTTCCATCTCCTTCCACTGATGGAATCCTTCAGCTGCTACATATGGATTTGTTCGGTCCAGTCTCTCCAGTGACGATCAGAGGCAAGAAATATGCTTTAGTGGTCATCGATGACTACTCGCGCTACACATGGGTCATATTCATTGCCAACAAGTCTGACGTCAAAACAGAGTTACCAACGCTTCTAAAAAAGCTCAGTGTCGAGAAGAACACCAAGATAATCAAAATTCGTTCTGACAGAGGAACTGAGTTCCTTAATTCCATGGTAGAGGAGTTCTGCAAAGCAGAAGGAATTGAGCATGAGACATCTGCTGCGCGCACCCCCTCGGCGAACGGGGTTGCCTTGAACGAAAGAATCGCACACTCAAAGAAGCAAAGAAGAACTCTACTCGCAGACTCGGGACTCCCAACCAAATTCTCGGGCGAAGCTAACCGACCCGCATGTTATACTCGAACCGATCTCTACCGACAAAGCAAAGCATAAGAGAACACCATATGAACTATGGAACCGCAGGAAGCCTTCTTTATCTTATTTCCATATCTTTGGTTGTTCATGCTTTATCCACAATAATGGGAAAGATCAGCCAAGACTTTTGATAGCAAGTCGGATCAGGGAGTTTTCTTAGGATACTCTCGGGTCAGCAAAGCTTTCAGAGTATTCAACTATCGGACTCTTTGCGTGGAGGAAAGCCCTCATGTTGTTTTTAATGAGTTTGCTACTGAAGACAGGAGCAATAACTCTAACTCTAAATCTGAGGACATCAGTAAGCAGCTACAGGATCTAAGCGTAAAAGACAAACCTGAAAAGGTCCAGCTATGTTGGGATGATGATTCAGACGAAGAAACTGAAGACAAGTCTACTGAATCTCAACCAGCAGAGCAAGTAGCTGAACAGATTGACTCTCCCGAACGCAGTCAATCCCGTGTAACTCGAGTCGATGAGGAAACCTTAGAGGTAATCGAGACCACTACCGAGAGTAACAACTCAGGGGGAACATCTATTAATGTTCCTGAGCTGAATGCCCCTGATCCTGGAAACTCAGTAGATCACACTCTCATTACTGAATTGCTTCAATCTCATAATAGTACGACTGAAATTCCTAACTCACCTACTATCTGTGTTGATCAAATTTCAGATGAAGAGCTGAAACATCGTAGATCGTGGCTAGATGCTCACACTCCTGATCTAATCATTGGAGATCCTTCAAAGAAAAGTCAAGACAAGATCCGGATTCTCGTCAAGGAGAAAGCGCATTATATTCCCGCTTCTTGTCTACCGAAGAGCCTCGGACGATTGAGGATGCACTTAAAGATGCCGATCGGATCATAGCTATGC
This sequence comes from Lavandula angustifolia, assembly GCA_028984105.1. Lineage (NCBI taxonomy): Eukaryota > Viridiplantae > Streptophyta > Magnoliopsida > Lamiales > Lamiaceae > Lavandula > Lavandula angustifolia. Next base: position 16,972,395 of record CM054822.1, read on the forward strand.
GAGAGGAGCTGAATCGGCTCACGAGAAACGAAGTTTGGGAGCTTGTTAACGCACCCGGCATCAACACGTCATTGGAACAAAATGGGTCTTCAAGAACAAGCGAGATGAAAACAACGTCATAGTAAGGAACAAAGCAAGGCTCGTGGCTAAAGGCTACTGTCAAGCTGAGGGAATAGATTTCGATGAGACATTCGCTCCAGTTGCAAGATTGGAGGCAATCAGACTATTCTTAGCCTACGCAACACATCAAAGATTCAGAGTCTATCAAATGGATGTGAAGTCTGCGTTCCTGAACGGCGTACTGAAAGAAGAAGTCTATGTAGAACAACCGCCCGGCTTTCAGCAGGGACATCAGGTTTATAGACTCAGAAAGGCTCTATATAGGTTAAAACAAGCACCCAGGGCTTGGTACGATACCCTGTCAGAGTTTCTTCTTCAGAAAGGTTTTCAAAAAAGTACAGTAGATCGCACGCTGTTCAGCATTCGACTGGAAGACAACTTATTACTCGTGCAGATCTATGTAGACGACATTATCTTCGGATCAAAGAACGTCTTCATGTGTCAGCAGTTTGAGAAAATGATGAAGGACAAGTTCGAGATGTCAATGATGGGTGAAATGAACTATTTCCTCGGCTTTCAAGTCAAACAATCTGAAAAGGGAACGTTCATTAACCAAGGCAAATACACTCGAGACCTCATCAAAAGATTCGGTTGTACATCCGGCAAACCTATCAAGATCCCGATGAACACGAATATGAAAATCGATCTTGATAAAGAGGGAGTATCAGTAGACCAAACTAAATTTCGTGCAATAATTGGTTCCTTATTATATCTAACAGCTACTCGTCCTGACATGACTTATGTTGTAGGTGTCTGCGCTCGATTTCAGGCGAATCCTAAGCAGAGCCACATGGACTCAGCAAAGAAGATTCTCCGCTACCTCGGAGGCACACCCGACATGGGTTTATGGTATCCACTGATGATAATATTGAACTAACTCGGTTACTTCCGATGCCGACTATGCGAGATGTAGAATTGACCGAAAATCAACTTCGGGGAACTTGTCGGTTCCTAGGCAAGTAAGCCGATCTCAAGGTTTTCAAAGAAGCAAGACTCGGCAGCCACGTCAACTACCGAAGCCGAATACATGGCTGCCGGAAGTTGTTGCGCCCAAATCCTTTGGCCGAGACAAAGAGCCTAAGAGACTATGACGTCATTCGGAATGAAGTGCCGATATTCGCGCGCGATGCACGGTGCTATTGCAATCACTCGGATACGAGATGCAAGCACGTGGACATTAGGCATCACTTCATTCGCGACCATGTCGAAAAAAAGGATATCAGGATGGAAAAGATCCATACTGACAAACAAAGGGCTGATATACTGACCAAGCCTCTAGCTGAATCCAGATTCAAAGAACTTTCAGTAGAGCTAGGTCTACTGGACCCTACTGACCCCGGTTAGTAAGAAGGTTCCGAGGAGAGGATCATTCAAGAAGGGGGAATGATCACTCTCAATACCGAGTAAATTCAAGACGTAGAGACGATAAAACCATCTACAAGAGGTATCACCGACTACTATGTTCACCGACGAGTTTGCGTATCTCTACTCGGTAGTAACGAATAAAACAGTAATGCATTTATGATGAAGATTCAGCATGCTATTAAATATCCTAAGTTTGTCATTTATTATTAACGGCTTATATTTAATGCACGACATTCCATACACAAGTTTGCTGAACTCTGCTCGTATTTAATGCATGTCATCTCATAGTTACTACTTAGGCATATTTACAACCGGCTTTGACTTAGGCGGCATATGTGATCATTACTTAATATATCTTTTAATCTTGACCGTCCATCTCATAAAGCAAGTTTAAACTCTGCCTTTGATCGAAAACCGTTCACCTTCACGTTAGATGTATATTTTCGATCATATCTTTAGAAACCGCCATTACCGCACTTAAAATCCTCTGCATCCGAAAATTCTGAGATCATTTCTTGCAATCCCCTTTTGCATATCCTTTCAGAATCTCTCTTTCGGTATGCTTATTACAACTGCTACACGAATTAATTTTCTTTTTCAGAATCACTATACAAACTATTTTATTTAAATCGATACTGATAAATGCTAGTGTAACAGGTACAATGGCAAGTAAAAATATTTCAGTGTCTACTCCAGTTAACATGCAAGAAATCCTGGACAAGGATCGTGTTTGGTTCGAGCCAACCATGGAGTTCAACGCCTGTGATCTCGATTATATGGACGAGATCTTCTCAGCTCTTAGAGAGTCCGGGCTTGAAAGTTTTCTTTCAAGGAAGCCGACATACTTCCTCCCGAGGCAGGTGGCCGAAGTTTATCTTAATTCTGACTCAGTAGGCGGGGACATAATCGGAATTTTCGTCGTTCACGAGATCAAGGATGCTTCTCCAATACTGAAGCAAATATCCATCAAGGAGGCGCTAAAGAGAAGTTTTGATCTGCCTTCTGAAGGAGCCGCGATCGTGGGGTACAAGGATGATCTTGTAGATGACTATTTGACAATATTCGTGGAAAGCCCACGACCTTCGTGAGCCGCTTTTCCTAAAAACAACATGCTCGCCTCGATCGAGCTTTGGCTTATATTGTGACGCAGCCTATCGACCGGCCCAAGCGTGCTCATTCGATCAAGTATCGAGGCTCAAGATCCAGCTCATGATGGCCATATATGATAGAGCCCAGATCAATTGGACGGAGTTCTTTATCCGTGAATTCATGGCTCAGGCGGCCAAATTCGACAAGGCCTCTTACACGCTGAGTGTAAAGGGCAAGCTTCTTTATGGACTGAAGCTGTCCAAGGAGTATTTTAATGTGAAGAAGGTCAGATTCCACAACAAGACTGCTGCTCTTCAGCAGATCGGGTCAGGTCCCTCAGCCATAACTCAGCAGACTAAGCCTCAGCAGGCTACACCCTCGAAGAAGAGAACACCTCTAGCAAAAACTCCAAAGGCACCAGCTAAGAAACTGAGGAAAGCCATTCCGGACGTGCCTACTGTACCTGAGGTCTCTCCAGAAGTTCCTGCTGCTCAGGTTACTCAGCAACCTATTCAGCCTCAGCGGCTGATAGACGAGTCAAAATCATCTGCGAAGACTCAATCAGTGGAGAAGGTCGTCTCCACTGAGGAACCCGTAGAAGTGGAACAAGGGGATGCTACTGAAGCACATAGCGAAGAGATTCAGCGTCTTGACTGCCCCCTCTCAGTTCCACCACTCAGCAATGTGCCTCCTGCTGAGACTCAGACGTCTCCCATAGACTTGGAGTCCGAGACAGCATCTGAAGAAGAGTCAATTGGGATGGAAGCTTCAGTGATCATATCCAGAGCATCCCGAGAGATTCTTCAACAGATTCCAGAGCTTGCTGACTACTCTGATCTGTTGCTCATTACAAAATCAGCAAGGCTCCACATGTTGCTGCGATTTCAGGAGTGGCCCCATCTACAACGTCTAGTACTCCACTACTCCTGCCAGCAGCTTCATGAAGAAGAATTGAAGTTGAGGGAGCAAATAGGCTACTCTGAGCCTGTTGACCTCAGCACCATGGAGAACCTGAGGGCTGCTATGCTGGCAATGATACATGACGAGCGACTAGCTACCGGCTCAAGCACCCTCGGATGGATCGGACCACGATGGTCAAGATCCACCCATGATTCGAGCCCCGGAAAGCCTCGATGAGGAAAATCCCCGAGACAAGGATACACATGCTACTCGAACAAGCTCAACCTCCACTCCGTATCCTTGGACCTGCGAAGTCCACGGCTGGTGCTTCATCCTCAGCAGAGCCCGCTCAGCTCTTGCTGGAGTCGACTTACGAGCGGCGCCCCGGCCCAACTTCCAAGAGATCTCGATCCGTAGCAAAAGCTCTCACCGCTCAGGGAATCCAGAATCGAGCTCTTGCGAAGGCCATCCACAAGGTGTGGAAACAGACTGCGCTAGCCACAACCAATGAGCTATAGGAGCTGAAAACTTCGGTATCTAAATCAGCCGCCCCTGTTGTCTCTGAAATTATATCCGAAGCTTTGGCTAAGCAGCAGAAGCAGTTTGATGATCAGCTCAGAATCATTCAGGAAGGACAAGCCAAACTTCTCGAAGCATTCAAGACTTCAATGTCCACTCATACTGAGTCCTTCACTGAACAAGCCCAGGCTATGGAAATCCGACTTAACAACATTCAACTGGTCGTGGAGGAGAAGATTTCTGAGAAGCTGACAGAATTCAAGGCAGCAGCTGACCTCTCCCATAAGCAATACTCGGAGAAACTGACTAATGAGAGGAATGAGCTGCACTTGGCACTGACAAAGATCCATGACAGACTGGACGAACTGTCCGCTGTCTACAAACGCCTAGACAAGAAGGTACTCGTCCCTACCCCGGCTGTAATTGATGATGCCAAAAAGGGGGAAGGAAAAGAGAAGAGTAATGAGAAGCCGACCCCCTACCACAACTGCCAGATTACTTAAGGGGACAGTTTCACTGAGATCTGAGAAAAAGACCAAGTCCGTGGACCGAGATAAGCGGGGACCGAGACTCGGACTCGATGCAGGGTAAGGCCCGGGGGTGTCTTGGCTGCGAGCACACTCGAGACTGGCCCAAGTGGCTCAGGAACCCAGGCTACTCATGCAACCCAGACTCCGACTAATTTTATCAAGGAGGTTGCAGAGTATGCTGAGCAGGAAGAGTCAGAAGAGGAAGAGGCTCCTCTCCCTCCACCTGTTCAGGGAAAAGGCAAGAAAGTGCTGATTCTCCCAACCCCTCCGGCCCAAGAAAACAAAGAGATACATTTCACCGAGGAGGAGGCTCAAATTGCACTGATGAGAAGTCGGCAAGGGAGATTCTTTGAAACGTAAGCCGCTAATAAACCAAAGTCTAAGCCTCGTCAAAGGAAAGACAAAATCTCCAGCTCGAGGAGGAAGAAAGCCTGCTAGGATACATCCAAGGAAACTGATTATCGAGGATGAAGAAGATAGGGATAAGGAGAAGGAGTGAAAGCAGCAAAGCACTGAGAAGCAGGGTACGTCAAAAGAAAAATCAAGTACCCCTGTTGAATCTGAAGACATTCCTCAGAAAGCCACTGAAGCCCAAGATGATGAAATTGAGGCCATATTCGACCAAATGAACGAGATACCTATACGCAGGCGAAGAGGCTAGACAAGTTCAGCCGCCGGAGACGAGAATCCGGGAGGCAGACCTTGAAGCACTGAGGAAAAGGACTGAGGAAGAGGCCAGGCTGAGAGTACCTTCAAAAGCTGATATTCCTTATCGATACAGAAGGTTCAGAAGCCAGCTGATCTTAAATCGCACAGATGGCCGAAGACAGACAATTGGATACCTGCTCAATTTACTCAGAGATGGGAATCGGCAAAGATAAAGTTCATCAAGCGCAATTATTTCTGGAGGTTCTGGCCCAACATGACTAAGGCTGATGCCTACACAGAATGGATGATGATAAGTGAACCTGATCTATACATATACTTGCATAAAGCCGTATCTGAAGGTATAGAAGTCAGTGTTCCGGCGCCCAGAATCATACCTCCACCTAGAAGAAATGATGACTCAATCCACTTTGGGGTAATAGAAGCTGAAGTGAAGCATGCTGCATCAAAAAGAGAACTGGACGAAGATGAGCCAGTAGACTTTGCTGCATACTTGAAGCTGAGGAAGAACACATACCGGATGTATGGAGTGCCACTGCCAGAGACGCAATCTCAAGAATTCATGGATAGGATCAAGCAGTTTAAGGGCTCCTAGGCTTAGTTCTATTCTTCCTAGCTTAGCAAGATTTGTAATTGTACTGATCTGAATAACTCATATATACAAATCTGATTTTGGCTCTGACAACCACTTGTTGTCTATTCAGCCGTGTTTGTATTATGCTTTAACACTCAGAATCACTGAAGTGATTACTGACTCCCACACTCACTTTATTTACTTTCTTGTCAGTTTATTACTTTGTTAGATTCTGCTAGTCTAGTTTCTATGTAATGGGGGAAATTGTGTTTTGCCCTGTTCCCTCAGTAGTCTAGAACTGTTGGAACAACTCCACTGATCTTACTTGTAATAATGTAAGGAGCTCTGTTTCTGATAGTTTAGGTGGTAGCATAGATGATAGGTTTTGGCATCATCAAATAGGGGGAAATTGTTGGGTGTTGATTCTGTCCTTAGCATAGTCTTACTTAGTGGGAAATGATTCTATCTTCTATACTGAACCATGCTCAGCAGCCTAGTGCTCTGAATGTTGAGAAGATTTGAAGATCCCAAAACCCTATCTGATTGGTGAACCATTCCGTTGTAATCGTTATTCTTGTCTCTGAGGTTTCAGACTCAGTAGACACTCTGCTTCTGATCAAGGCGCTCAGTAGATTATCTGCCTTAACACCAGAAGTAGAAGACTTAGTGATCTTGGACTCGCGGCAGAGCAAGATATCGAAAGAGTCGGTGGAACTCAAAGAAGAGCGTTCGGCGAACTCGGAGCCTGATCTTCAGTAGACTTTACTCAGCTATCTACCTACTGAATACGGGATCAGACTCAGCATCGGTAGACAGTCTTTTGAACTGTCAGATACTTTTGAAAGACAATCAGCATTGTCATATACGAGGAAGAGAGAAGTCAGCTTCAGTTTGCCTTGAAGTCTGTGCTGTCTCAACCACTCTATCCACCTCGACGAATGAAAAGAACACACGTGTCTTCTCACCTGCTAAAGCTGCAGTCAACCTTTTACCTAAAAAGGTGGGAAAGTACACTGTTACCTACTTTAAAAGAGCCGTTTGCTACCAAAAGAGAGAGAAAGAAGAAGATCGTCTCCAACGGATCTTTTCCAATCTCTGCTCTATAAATAGAGGGAGATTTCAAGAAGAGAGAATGCGCATAAGCTTAAATGACGAAAACATACACAAGCATTCAAACGAGCTAGAGCCAGAAAACCCTAAGTCTTCCGCAAGAACTTGAAAATCTATCTCGGCGAAAGACTACCTTCTCAGTTAATAGGAAACCAAGCTAAACTGTTAGAAGAGCCTCTAGTATCCAAATCGACGATACACGAACCTAAAGCTTATTTCAGCTGTTCGTCGATCTAGAAGCTACATTCTCATTCCCTATCCCTCTAACCCTAAGCTCAACCGAATATACTTATAGCTTAGACGAAGGAGTTCATATTTGAACCCAATCCTTATTGTAAAAGGACTCCTTCATAGTTGGAGAAGTTTGTCAAACACTTTAGTTTGATGATGCCTTTGTAAACTGACTTGCTCAGTATAATCCCCAAGCCACAGCTTTGTCCTGTGCACAAGCTGACTGAGACTAACTCAGTATAATAAATAGCCTCCTGAACTTTCGGGACAGTGGACGTAGGATCGATTGATATCCGAACCACTTTAAAAATTTGTGTCTTGTTATTGCTTTCTGATTACTGTTGCATTGATTTTACTGTTCATACTGAAAATCTTCTTTAAAATCATACAACCTGTCTCAAAGATACCGAACTCGTCTACTTGCTGAAGTGAGACTTGTATAAAACGGTTTTCCACTCAACTGATTAGGGCCTACACTTTTCCACACCGCTGAACTCTACCTGTTTGATACTGAATTCTGACTCAGTCAGCTAGCAGATCTCACTAGAGTCAGACTCTTTGCCACACACGATTCAGAACTGCTATTTGGTCTGCTGAATTATTTCAGTACGGCACTTTCTTGAACAGGACTGTTCGTGTTCGAAGTTGAGAAAATCGGATTCAGGTGTATTCACCCCCCCCCCCGTCTACACCTGACCGTACACTCGGGACCAACAACAAGGACCTACTTTCTCATGTAATTACTTGTCCCAATTTTAAAATAAAATTTTAGTATTTCTTGAACAAGAATGAAACTCTTGTTTTATACTTTGAGCAAGATATTCATTCACTAGAATTCTTGTTTTGGATATTGCAACTTGTGCGAAATATAACTTTTAATAAAATTTATTTGTCTCAATTTTGAAAGGCCAACTGACACAAATAATTATTCCCAAACTAGCATGAACTGGTTCCTAATTTTTTTATAGTTAATTGATCACAAAGTATGCTAGTTTGGATGAATTGGTCCTTTTTGTTAAATTTTCAGTTAATCAACCCTTAATAATAAGGCATCTACATAAAAAAGTTTTAGATACCAATGCATCAATTTTTAAATTGAATTTTAACTTTTTTTTCAAATAATTTTTTTACTTATAAGTTTCTAGTAATCTAGTTAATTTATCCTAATAACTTTTTAGTTAATTAGTCCCTTAATATGTTTGATTGGATTAAGTGATTATTCCATTAAATTTTCTGTTAGTCAATGAACTTTTTAAAATAATAATAAAATAATATAAAGATTTTTCTAGAATAAATTTTTATAGACCAACATGTCTAACTATTGAACTAAAAAACGTAATAATAAATAACATTTATTTTAGAAATAATAAAATAAAATTTAAGAAATTGAGAAAATCGTACTATTTCGAAAGAAACTTAAAAAATAATAAAATAAAATTTAAAAATCTCATTCGAAGTTGAAACTGTGGTTAGGTTTAAAATAAAATATAATAATTTTAAAATTTAAAATTTAAGATCCTGAAATTTAATTCTTAAAATGTTTACTTATTTGTCAATTTTTTTTTTAAAATCTTATTTGATTATTCTTTAAAAATCTATTCCGAAAAAATGTTTTTATTTGTTCAATTTTGAAGTTTTATTTTATTATTCTTTAAAAAATTTCTGAAATAATGGAATTTCTCCAATTATTTTTAGAAATCTTTATTTTTTTAAAAAATTGAGTTATTATTATTATTATTATTATTATTATTATTATTATTATTATTATTATTATTATTATTATTATTATTATTATTATTATTAATTTCAAATAGTAGGACAAATTGATCTCAACAAAATTTGTTTCGGAAAAATTCTTATATTACTCATTAACTAATGAAAACTTTAATGGAAGGACCAATTTATCCAATTGAGCATAATTTGAGAACTAATTAACTAAAAATAATAATTATGAAGCAATTCATCTGAAACCCTATAAAGTCTGAAAACTTTCAACCCAATTTCACTACAAGAATCTTGTTGATTCCCGATGGAATTAGCGACGAATAGGAACACGGGTCGCCATTTAGAGACAGACTGCCAACGGAATACAAAGTTAACTTATAACGACCGATGACAGACAAATATTTCCACGGAATATCTAGCGACGACATATATTTCGTCGCCACAGACAAATTATTAGCTACAGAATCGCGATTGAATTTGACTTGAGAATATGCAGGCTGATTTTTTCAGTCGATGTAATATATTTATATTTTTTTTTAATACTCCGTAGTTGGCATATTTTCGACTCGAAATTATTTTCTTGGAGACAAAATATCTTCGTCGTGAGTGCGTATTAGAAGTTTAATTATGTTACAGGCTTTAATTTGCAGATTTGAAATCATTTGCCTTAATTGTTATGTTCTCCCACTCGTTTTCTTCATCTCAAGAAATACTCTCTATGTGTGAGCATGTCACCTATGGTTAGCCTAGGGTGGTTGAACCCTCTTGTATTGTTTGCGGACTAAAGCAGTGGAGCGGGGTTTACCCAGTGCGCATTTTGGTAGCGGCTGCGGGTTACCCTCGTCATCCAAAAAAAAAAAAAAGAAATTCCCTCTCGTTTTCTTCGATTTTCAGCGATGGTGTTAAACTTTCGACAACGGATCTCTTTTGGCGAGCGAGATCCCCTTCCTTCCTTCCGTTAAGCTTCACTTTCTCTACCTCGCGCCGCCGCTGAAGGAAAGGACATCGTTGCGAGCTCATCAGTTTTGAGGTAGTGGAAGAAGGAGCCGAACTAGGGGTGTTACGATACTGCATACCATCCAAATTTTCTCATACCGCATACTATGCCGAAAACGTGCGGTATGAAAAATTGCATACCGTTACCATACCGTTCATTGCGGTATACCGTTGATCGGTATGCCGTAAGTGCGGTATGAGCAAGTATTCATATCGTTGCCATACCGCCCGTGCGGTATGCTTTACCGCATATCGGTATACCGATACAGTGAGGTATACCGAAAGCAACGGTATACCGAAAGAACACCGGTATACCGAAGCATAAAGTATACCGGAAAAAAAACCCTGTTAAAAATAAGAATATAACGATGAACAAATGCAAAAAACATACAATTTCCGTCCAACAAATTACATCCGTAAATATCTAAGATAATGAATAGATGCAGAAACAAAAAAAAAACCCAACAATGGCACCATCCAACATCTCAAAACAATCCAAATGCAGAAAACAGAAAACTCAAACAAGAGCACAATCCAACATCAAACAATCCAAAAGTCTACTAAATAACATAAAAAAATCAAAATCAAAATTAAAGGAATCTAAAAATTGAATCAACATATTACCCTAAGCTGCACATACTATAAAATCAAAATCAAAATTAAAGGAATCTAAAAAATGAAAAACGGTTTCAAGTGATTCTATATATATATAGTCTGGTATCATGTTATTGCTCCTCGAAGAGAAATCACACTAGCTTTATCAAAAAATCGAAGAGAAATCACATGATTCCACCACATCTCCAGTTCAGGCGGCAGGCGACAGGCGACAGGCGGCGGGCGCGACTAGGGCTTTGGTGGGGTGGGGGATGGGCGATCGGGATTAGGCGATTAGGGAATAGTGGGGGAGGGTTAAATATTTTGTTACTTTATTTATTTAAATATACTACTATTAAATATACTCACCATTATTTATTTCGTAGTAGACTTTTTGTGTCCCGTTTTCAACACAAAAATTAGAAAGTAATTTCAATTGATCATTTAATACAAAAGTATATATTATATCATAGTTTTATAATAATATCATGAAATACTTTATAATATAAATATACCTTTAGAAAATAAAATATGAACTCTTTATGAAACATGGAAATAGAGATCTCTTCTTTTGAAAATCGAACTCATTTTTCGGAAAACATGAAGAGGTCATATTTTTTTTTTCTTTAATTATATATCTATATTATTATATTTCAAAGTTCTTCATGATATTTTCAATTCCTCCTTCGTAGTAGATTTTTTTTGTCCCGTTTTCGACATAAAAATTAAAAAGTAATTTCAATTGATCATTTCATACAAAAGTATATATTATATCATAGTTTTATAATAATATCATGAAATACTTTATAATATTACTATACCTTTAAAAAATAAAATATGGACTCTTTATGAAACATGGAAGTGGAGATCTCTTATTTTGAAAAACGAACTCATTTTTCGGAAAACATGAAGAGGACATATTTTCTTTTTTCTTTAATTATATATCTATATTATTATATTTCAAAGTTCTTCATGATATTTTCAATTCCTCTTTCGTAGTAGACTTTTTGTGCCCCATTTTCGACACAAAAATTAAAAAGTAATTTCAAATTGCATTTCAGACAAAAGTATATATTAAATTATAGTTTTATAATAATATCATGAAATACTTTATAATATAACTATACCTTTAAAAAATAAAATATGAACTCTTTATGAAACATGGAAGTAGAGATCTCTTTTTTTGAAAAATGAACTCATTTTTCAGAAAACATGAAGAGGTCATATTTTCTTTTTTCTTTAATTATATATCTATATTATTATATTTCGATGTTCTTCATGATATTTTCAATTCCTCCTTCGTAGTAGACTTTTTGTGTCCCTTTTTCGACACAAAAATTTGTCACACCCTGATTTTTCGAAGAAGAACACGATCATCAGGGTGCGACTGGGGGTTGAGAAAAGAAGCGGGGAAAGAAATAGGGGTTGTATTATCTGGAGTAAATCAAGGAGAAAGCCCGATAAATTGTGTAGCAAATCTTTCAATTGTGAATCATGCTAAAACAAAGATGACAACTGTACTCAAGAATTTTATATTCAAGGACTCGACTCAAATTGAGTCCTTAAGCAATTAATCATCAAAGCCAGTATCACAGGGCCCAAAAATAATACACAAGATAAGTCCATCAGAGTTATTAATAAAAGTATTTAAACTTAAGCGGAAGCAATATATAATATAGATATACATCAGAAACCCTCGCCTCAGCTTTGCTCGTCACCACCGTCCGCCCAACCTGAAAACATTTTGAAAATAGTTTGGGAATGAGCACTAGTGTACTCAGTGGGTGAAACAGTTTATAAATATTTCACAATAAGTTTATCCATGCATAAACCATATGATTTGGAAGGTTTAAAAATATAAAAGCCGCTTCCAAACATACAATATTCATTTCTTTATGTGCGCGCGCTGTCACGTTCTACTGTTACTCTTACTCTATACCTCCTTCCTTTCGGACTTTGGGCTACAACCCAGTGAGTCCCATAAAAATCTGATCTCGGGTCTTGACCCAGAGATCCCAACCGTTAGACTTAAAGCCGAAGCTCATAGGCCCTCTCCAACTGGTTAGCACACAATGGCGATCAACCCATTGCACTACTAACATACGTGTACACAATTCTCACTAGCGTGTTAGGCCAGTCAAGAATCTCGATCGATTAATTCAGAGCATTAAACAAGTAGAACGCACAAAAATATTTTCATGGATAAACATGACATTTCATAGAGCTTAATAACTCAAAATAGTTTTGAGAAAGAAAAACCCACCTTGCTCCTTTATGTGTGACCATGTATGTTAATTAACTTGCTTTCAGGTCAATGCTATCTTGCTTTCTCAATAGCGCCTACAAGAAAAACTATTCTTAATTGGGATGCATAATTAATCTAAAACAACATAAGATTTAAATCTAGAATTAAAACCAATGCGACTACTTTCGACTTCAATTCTAGCCTATCCGACCATCGGTTTATGGAAACAAGATTATGGTTGGAATATACGTTATTTAGGCTATACAATCCATAAACTAACTTGCCGATCCGACATCGATTTGATGCTCGAATCTCGACTCGAACCTGCGCCAAACACCTCGTGCGCAGTTCCGTCACATGCATTTCAAAGGCTTATAACTTTCGGTTTTGAAGTCCAATTTGAAACTCGAGGATAGAGTGGTAAAGCCAACGACCAAAACTTTCCAACGGTAAATAACATGATAGGGTTTGGACAAAAGAATAGATCAGAAATCGAGATGTTACACCCAAAGGAAAACTGAGTTTCATCGACAAACCCACAACTTGTAGAAGTTATATCTTTCACCTCCGAACTCGGTTTTACATACCGAAGGTGTTTCTAGAAAGCTAATAGTGAGAGGTTTCCAACGATATATCATACAGTGGGATTTGATTAACGAAAACGAGTAGAAACAGGTCTGAAGGCAGCTGACCTGTTTCAGCAAAAACAGAACACACAACTCGTCACCCCAACTTTTAGGACCCATAACTTTCGGGAACGATCTCTGATTTACAAACCGAAAGTGGAGTAGGAAAGACAACAAAAGGAGCTTTCCGACGATATATAAGATGTCAGATTTTGAATAACGGAAACGAGCAGAAATTGGATTCAAAGTTGCTGCTTTACTCACGGAAAAAGAAAACCCGTAGCCGTAGTCTACTAACACTTCAACTTTCGGGAGTCATAACTTTTAAGTCTGAACTCGGAATTATGAATAAAAGATGGCGTTGGAAAGCCAGAAACGAGAGCTTTGCAACGATATAAACTTTGATAGGTTTTGATCAACAAGAACATTCGTAAACTCAGCTTAAACTTGTTGCCCTGTTACTTACGAAAATAGACGAACCAACAGTATTTACAATTTCATTTGATATGTTTTGAATAACCAATACATTCTGAAATAAAGTTAAAAGTTGCTGGTCCGGCACAAACGAAAACAGAGTAACATAACATGCAATTACTAATGAACCATGACGACAACCCGCCACTACCGCTTCCACCTCTCCCCCCTCGGCGTCCTTTCCCCGTACACAAACAACAACTAGACACTTAAGTCGGAGTTACGACAAAATCAAACTCACATGACCCGAAAAAAATAATTTGGAAAGGGCTGGTATGATACAAACGAAAAGCAGTATCACAACCACCTCTCTTTCAACCATGGTAATAGCCCCACTACCACTTCTTATTGAAACAATTAAAACCAAAAGAATCATACCTTCATCCTAGTTTCTCTTATTTTCTGCAAGAACGAAGTCTTGATGTGGTGTGTAAACAAGCTCGCACATGAACGGAGCAACCAACTGTGTACGTATAGATGGATCGAGATATCGAGAGGGAGAAGGAAATTATGTTACGGAAAGGCACAAGAAATGGAAGTGGTCAAATGGCGTAAGCTTTAGCATGAGGGATCACTACTTTACCTAGGTTCAAGAATCTCCAATCTTGGATTTTTTTACCAACCCACCGCATGCTTTACATATGAAATAGGTGGAGCCGTGGAGGAGATACGTGGTAGAAAGCGGTGGCCACATCTATTTCCTTCTTCATTATCTTTATTTTCTTGATAAACTCACGGGAGGAAAAGAAGAGAACACACGGAAGGAGGCGTCTAAGGGAATGAGGACAAAATTAAGATGGCCGACTTCTTCCATCTAGTATTTACTATATTAGTAAATATTTTTATATTATTATTTTAAACTTAACCTTGAAGAAACATATTTTTTTTTTATAATACAAATGAGGTTCAATATACATTTATATATACGTAGAGGGAATACGAGTCGAAAAATAAATCTTTTCCGGACATGAACACTTACATAATAATTCGTGTCTGTATCTTAAGAAATTTTAATCAATTATCCATTTTCATTAGACTCGTCTATTCTAACTTAACTTAATTGAAATTTTGGGATATTACAAAATTAAAAAGTAATTTCAATTGATCATTTCATACAAAAGTATATATTATATCATATTTTTATAATAATATCATGAAATACTTTATAATATAACTATACCTTTAAAAAATAAAATATGAACTCTTTATGAAACATGGAAGTGGAGATCTCTTCTTTTGAAAAACAAACTTATTTTTCGGAAAACAAGAAGGGGTCATTTTTTTTTCTTTAATTATATATCTATATTATTATATTTCAAAGTTCTTCATGATATTTTCAATTCCTCCTTCGTAGTAGACTTTTTGTGCTCCGTTTTTGACACAAAAATTAGAAAGTAATTTCAAATTGCAGTTCATACAAAAGTATATATTATATCATAGTTTTATAATAATATAATAAAATACTTTATGAACTCTTTATGATTTTTGTAATGCAAATTGGCATAAATGGTCCCCAATGTTTGCTACTTTGGATGAATTGGTCCCTAATCTTTTTTTTTTTTAGTTTATTGGTCCCCAATGTTTGCTAATTTGGATAAATTGGTCCTTCTGTTAAATTTTAAGTTAATTAAGTGTTAATCATAGGGGTATTTATGGAATAAAAGTTTCAGGGACCAATTCATCCAATTTTTAAATTAAACTTGAATTTTTTTTAATTTTTTTTAAAATTATGGTCTTTTTTCGAAAACAAATAAATTTTTTTTTAAAAATTTATTTTTTTCAACTAATTTTTTTTCTTTTTTTTTCAAATAATTTTTTTTGTAAACGAAAAAAAATTAATTAATAATAATTTTAGGGATCAATTCATCTAAATAATTTTTGAATTTTTTTTTTTCAAATTTTTTTATTTAAATAAAAATTAAGTAAATTTAGATTAACTAATAATTTTGCGTTTGACGGTGAAGGAGGGGAGCGGGTGCCGAACTGCCAGATTCCACATTTCAGGTAATTTTCTCGAATTTTTTTGCTAACTAGCTCTACAATTTCTCCTACTTGTTGATGGATTACTAGGTCTTAGCTAAAAAGTCAATGTTTCAATTATGTGTGCTCAACTCTTGCATATTCAGCTCAATATTATTTTTTGAACTTCTAGTCAAGATTAAGGCTTTCCTTTTTAGATCAAGCATGAATTCGTAAGAGTTAAGTGTTGAGTCGAACATCGCATTGTTACTCTTGAAGGATACTTCACTGAAAATGGAGCACCACCTTAAAGGAATCCAAGCAACCAAGTAAATTTTATAATACCAAATTATTACTCTCTTATTAGTGATAATTGGTTCCTATTGAGTCTCTCATTACGTGTTTTTGCTATTATTGTTCACATGTTTTGGAATATGGAGAAAAAATCGAAAATTTAACCAAAATGGCTACGGATTAGCGATGGAATCCGCAAACCAGATATTTTGAATTTAGCTACGGAATAGCTACGGAACATGATCGTGAATTTAACGACGGAAAATTTCCGTCACGAAACTCAAACTTTGGCGATGGGATTTTCGTCTCTAATTAGCGACCGATACGAAATTCAGTTGGGAAAGGTAGTAGCGACAACAGATTGCCGACTTCTTTATTCAATCGTGAATCCATCGCAAGAGATGATTAGCGACTGATTTTTAGATGATAGAAACGGAATTTTCCGTCGCTAATCGAGCTTTTTCTTGTGGTGAATTTGCCTTTTACATTTAGTTAAGTGCCAAAAATAAAATTGTTATCAATTATCATCATTCCTTTCCTTTTCGCTTTTCACATGAATATTTTGTTTTACATTCTTTGTAAAACATTCTTGCATTTCTCTATACTCGACCAATCCATATTTATCAATTTATGATTCAATATATACTAAAATGATTACATGATCATAATATTAAAATGTGTCGGAAAAAATCTAATGTCTCATCTAAGATGAAGAATTAATATAACTATCATCTAAGATCTACCACTAGTAATCTATGTTGCACGGACACTCCGAAAAAACCCGCCGTACTGTGTCGGACACGGACACGCCCTGACACGCGCCCGACACATGTCCGACAAGGCAAAAACGTGTCCATAAATAAATAAAAAAAACGGACACGTTTCCGGACACGGCAATTTGTGTGTCCGACACGGAACGGACACGGCAATTTGTGTGTCCGACACGGCATGGACACGTTTTTTTTTTTTTTTTTTTTTTTTTTTTTTTTTTTGATACGTGGAACCCGCAGCCGCTACCTTCGGTGCGCACTGGGTAAACCCCGCTCCTTGTGCAGTAGTCTGCAAACCACACAGGAGAGTTCAATCACCCTAGGCTAACCATAGGTGACATGCTCCACAAAGTTGCTTCCAGTAGGATTTGAACTCAGGACCTATCGGTCCCGGGCTTACCCACCTTCACCAACTTTGCCATCCCAAGGGGACAACGGACACGTTTTTTGATTTAGTCTTATAGTGGATACGGTTGAATGAGTCATGTAGTTAGAAATTAGTAAAAAGTAAATAAATATAAAATTAAATAAGTAAAGGGACAGTGAGACAAGTATATATAATTAGTAATAAGTAAATAAATATATAATTAAATATTACTTACCTTATATTAGTAATAAGTAAATAAATATATAATTAAATAATTAAATATTACTTACCTTACTAATGTATTTAGATTATATACTTATTTTAGTATTTTACATTTTTATGCTATGGTTATCTACTTATGAATTATGACTATGTCGTTTGAGTTGATCATTTGAACTATAAGTTTGATATTGAAAAACTTGACTTGATCATTTTTAAATTTATATATATATATATATATATATTAATAATTTAATATTATGTCGTGTCCTAAATTTTTCAAAAAATACCGTGTCCCGTGTCCGTGTCGTACCGTGTCCCGTGTCCGTGTCCGTGCAACCTAGCTAGTAATCTATCTAAATTTATCAAAACAAAATCGATTAACCTAATAATCATCATCTTCGTCTACTTGAGAGGGCGCTTCCAGCCTAATATAGTCGTACATAACTCCAGATAAAGGAGTTTCAGCTGATGCTTGCTTAAGATAGATTACATTTTTGCCATTGATAAGGAGCGATCCAGATATATCAACATTGTAGAGCCAGTATCTCCCATGAATCCCATGCCTTGCTATTGCATTGTCCCTCTCTATCCGCCCCGTCGTAAAATGAGGTCTCTTCGTATTAAGATTGTTGATCCCCACCTTTAGAACACGAGTGCGAAATAAGTTGTTGAAGTATTTCGAAATTGAAATAAGTTATTCAAGAACATGTTTTTATGAAACCCTACTTGTATAATGGACATCATAGCAGATGCTAAAGCAATCCTGAGTGTGTAGTCTCCTTATCTGGTGACATTTCTTAATTCAAATCGAATCTGCCATGTGGTAGGTTTATACGTATTATTGAATCCTTTTCTGAAAAAAGTATCATCAATCATGCTAAAAATTAGACTATTTGAAGTACAATATTTAGTAGTACTACCTTATAACATGGAAAAATTTCACTATAAAACTCGTGAATTGGAAATGAAAAAATTACAACTTAAATAGAAAATAAAACTATAACCAAATACAAAGCCGAATCGAGATAAGATCTCTATCCGTAAGATAAATACGCCCCGATAGTGCTCACGATTACGGCGTAATCTCCCCAAAGATAAAACGGCTTCAAGTCCGGCGTAGCAGCACTGCAAACGAATGGACTCCGGCAACTAGACGGAAGGCAGGGACTTGAGCTTTGAAACTAAGCTTGTGAAGAAGATAAAATGAGAATGATGAAATGTGTATGAAATGCTATATCACCATGGAAGGAACAAATGATATTAACTTCCATCATCATTGTTTCGGTTACGAGCCATTAACAAGGCCATCATGACCATCAGTTACATGGGAGTAATAATCAAAAGAATTTGAAACAATTCAAATTCATATGTTGCATGCATATATATATATATATATATATATATATATATATATATATATATATATATATATATATATACTAGAACATGTCCACCGCTTTTGAACGGTGCCCAGTGTTGCGTCGTCTTATGGCCTAATTCATGTAATTTTGGTCCTTTAGGTTTAAGAGTATCTAGTGTTTGTTTGTGCTGATTGTGTAACGAGAAAATAACAATAAATACATTAGCATGAATTTAGGCTTATTGAGCGATTTCAACATTCTACTGATGTTTAGTTGCAACAACAACACCACCACCACCACCACCATATTCGCCGCCTCTTTTAAAATCTTAAACATATTTGACTGATCTCCACATAAAATTATCACATAAAACTCCACAGCTGCGTATTACGAATCAAATCAATCTCTAGTGTTATCTGAGTGATTTTAAGAGAAGTAATTGAAAGAAACAATCATGATAACCCCTATACATACAATGATATGGTAAGAAGTGGTAAGGGTTGCATAGAAATATATTCCAAATCCCATAAACAGATTTAGTCCTATATCCATCGAAATATCTATAAATTAAGGGTTATTAGTGAAATAAGGCACGAAATATAGCCGATTTGCATATTTAACACGAACTTTTAACTGTGCCGAATTAATGTATAAACTTTCATTTTTTTGCAATTTAAGACATGGTCGGATTCCCAATTTTTTCCGGCCGCCGGAGTGCTGAGTTAGACGTCTACGTGTACTATATGAAACTACGTCGTTTTGTACCTAAAAAAAATTGGCAGATTAAAGCATAAACTTTGTAAAAGTTTCAATTTAAGGCATATCTCATTTAAATAATCACAATTTAAAGCATAAACTTTGATCAAAATAGCAAAACAACTTAGCTACCAAATCTTTCACAACCTTCTATCTAATAGAAATTATCTAAAAAAACACTTATCCAGTCCAATCAAATAAAGAGAAACATAAAATCCAAATAAATAGAAAGTTTGAATTTATTTAAAATTTAATTTGAGTTCTTCTTTGGAATTTATGTCCTTTAATCGATTCTTTTTTGGATTTTATGTTCCTCTTTAATTGATTTCTTCTTCAATAACTCCATATCTTATCTTCTTTGCTTGTTTTCTGCTAAAAAAGATTTATGGAATTACTTGAACAGTAAATATTTATGAGTTAAATAAATTTCTCTAATTATTTTATTTGGATTTTATATTCCTCTTTATTTGATTGGATTTGATAAGTATCTTTTTAAATAATTTCTATTAGGTAGAAGGTTGTGAAGGATTTGATAGCTACGTTGTTTTGCTATTTTGGTCATAGTTTGTTAACTTTGCTATGTTATGCACTATGTCGGTTAATGTTTAATATCTGGTAGTACATGATTGTGTTCTTTTTGTTTTTTTGTACTATTTTGGTCACATCTTTATTGGTCTCGTAATGGTTTTTTGGGATTTTTTTTGGAATTCAATTCAAATAATCGAAGGTTTATTATGGAATAATCTAGCGAAACAAGCAAAATTTATGCTTTAAATTGTGATTATTTAAATGTGATATGTCTTAAATTGAAATTTTTACAAAGTTTATGCTTTAATCTGCCTATTTTTTTTAGGTACAAAATGACGTGGTTTCAGATAGTACACGTAGACGTCCAACTCAGCACTCTGGCGGCCAAAAAAAATTGGGAATCCGACCATGTCTTAAATTGCAAAAAAATGAAAGTTTATGCATTAATTCGGCACAATTAAAAGTTCGTGTTAAATATGCAAATCGGCTATATTTCGTGTCTTATTTCACTAATAACCCATAAATTAAACATGGTACTTAAATAACATATGAAATTGAGCCATATATTTTCAGAACACTTATACAAATATTCAATAGCTCAAATTTCCAGCCAAAATGAGCAACTTGGCTCACATTTCTGATTCATTCAAAATTAGGAATGTAATGGACCTAAAGCAAAACTTTGACCCAAATCAGACCCAAAAGCAAATTAACCAACAATTACTATAAAAAATCCTTGATGCTAATCTAAATTGGAAATTGAAAATGCAGAAACCTAAATTTCAGATCAGTACTAAACAGAGTCCCAAAACAAGCAATTGGGCAAAATGCGAAATCTATTTCTCGAGGTAGCTTGAAATGGCATCGACGACGGAGAGGAGAATTGGGGTTTTTGTGCGAGGGCTTTTGCGTGATTAATTCTTATACCACTATGAGCTTCACACATACAAATATCCATAAACCTAGTGTCAATCCACCGGCAATCGCATAAATCATGCTCTACAAAACCGCAAGAACTCGACATTAAAGAAACAATAAGTCGAAATTCACACTTGATGAATTCACAGAAACGCGTCATTCCAATGAAACAAAATTCCCAAAAATTTAAATAAATAACAAATAATAAAAATTCCAATGATATGATAGTGATGAACTTCCAAAGCCGGTTCAATATTCTTTCATTCGGCTTGATGAAGATTTCCTCAAAAATAAAGAGAGATAATCAAGAGTCATTACAAAAGATTGGAAAAAGGGATTAAATTTGAAATAAATATAAAACAATGATTTGTGATAATTTTAATAGAATATACATCATTGGAAAATAAACAAATCTATCAAACACCGTTAAAAGAAATTTGATGCAGGTTAAATAAAAAAAAACAAATTCAAGAAACAATTACTAAATTAGAACAAATCAATATGCATCAAAGAGATTTCCATCTGAACAAATCGTCTTCTTCCCCAAAAGGAGATCTGATGTTTTTGTCTGTGTTGGGAGATGATTCAGTTTTCTCACAATCTGTTGAGAGATGACTCAGTAGCCTAGTGCTCTGAATATTTGCTGAAGATTTGAAGATCCCAAAACCCTACTTTGACTGATGAACCATTCAGTTGTAATGTGTTGTTCTGTCTCTGGGTTTCAGACTCAGTGGACACTCTTCTTCTTTGGTTCAGACGTTCAGTAGATTACCTGCCTCAGTACCAGAAGAAGAAGACTCGCATATCTTGGACTCGGCAGAGCAAGATATGCGAAAGGAGTCGATGGAACCGAACTCGGCGAGAGTAGTTCACTGAACTCAGAGTTGATCTTCAGTAGAGCCGACTCAGCAGGAGCATGCTACTGAATATAGATCAGACTCAACAACGGCTAGACAGTCCTCTAAACTGTCAGGATTTACTAAGTCTAAATCAGTAGAGTTATACGAGGAAGAGAGAAGTCAGCTTCAGATCTACCTTGAAGTCTGTTTTGTCTCACCTACTTTCTTTAACCTCGACCAATGACGAGCGGCCAGCTGTCTACTTTCTGATTAGAGCAGAAAGTCAACAACTTTCCAGAAATGGAGGGAAAGTACTCTGCCACCAATCTTTGAAAGAGCCATTAGCTACCCAAAAGAGAGAGACACAAGGATCGTCGTCTCCAACGGATCTATCCTTGCCTCTTCTCTATAAATAGAGGGATACAATTCAAATTGAAGCTCACCTAGAAAATAAAAGAACACGCGAGCATTCACGAGCAACTCGAAATGACCTAAGTCTTCCGCAAGAAGTTCAAAGAGTAATCTCCGGTGAAAGATGACATACCTGCTTATAGGGAACCAAGGTGAGCCAGAGTTATAAAGCCTCTAGTATCCAAGCGACTGGACACGAACCTAAGTCTATACTTAACCATTCATCACTCTAGAAGCCACCTTCTCGTTCCCTATCCCTCTAACCTAAGCTCAGCAGATCATATCCATAGCTTAGACGAAGGAGTTCATATCTGAACTGATCCTTATTGTAAAGGACTCCTTCATAGTTGGAGAGTTTGTCAAACACTTTAGTTTGATCCTTCGTAAACTGAGACTTGCTCAGTATAAATCTCAAGACCAGTGTTTGTCCAGCGTACAAACCAACTGAGACTATTCAATATAATACATAGCCTCCTGATCTTTTGGGACAGTGGACGTAGGATTGTTGGATCCGAACCACTTTAAAAATTGCTTGTGTTCTGTGTTTGTTTTTCTGTTTCAGCTGTTGCATTGATTACTGATCATATTGAAAGAACTTTCTAAAATCATTCAACTGAGTTTCAACAAAGCTTAATTGATCGCACTAACTACTGAAACTGTTTTATTAAAAATGTTTTCTAAACTCAACTGAAGTTGGGCCTACACATTTCCGCACTATACTGAACTTTAGCTGAACGGTACTGAATTCTGACTCAAGTCAGCTAGCAGGCCTCAGTAAAGTCAGTCATTCTGCCACACGATCCAGAACAGCTCATTTGGTCTACTGAACTCGTTTAATACGGCGCTTTCCTGAAAAGGACTATTCGTGTTTGAAGTTTAGAAATTGTTGTCAAGTGGATTCACCTCCCCCCCCCCTCTACACCTGAACGTTTACTCTCGGGACCAACAATTGGTATCAGAGCAGGAGTTCTCTAAGACTCTTGTTATTCTGAAACTGGTCTACTTGAACGGATCCAGAAAACGTTTTCACTGCATATCATTTTTCATTCACATCATTCTCCACTATGACTGATATGTCTGGAATCAGAATGGTACCCATGTTCTCAGTAGACAACTATGGAGTATGGCGGGTCAGAATGGAGGCACATCTGACTTCCCTCCACGACAGCATGAAAGAGGTACTGGAGGACGGACCTATAGTTCCTATGGTTGATACTGTCATAACCCAGGACCTAGCACAAGGAGGAGGAATGGTGACCGGGAAGAAGATCCCTAAAGACAAAAGTCTCTTCACCCCTGAGGAGAAGAAGCTTCACAACTTAGACCGGGTCACCAGAAATGCCATACTGTCCACTCTGAGCGATTCTTATCTCGGGAGAGTTCAGGACTGCAAGTCCGCCAAGGAACTCTGGGATGCTCTAGTGCTACCAAGTCGGGGGACTCAGAAGATCAAAGCGAACAAGCTAGTGCTGGAACTTCAGAAGCTGGAGAGACTGTCTCTCATGCCTGGTGACTCCATTGAAGATCTCAACGTCTGATTCACGGATCTGATGAACTCTATCAACGGGTTAGAAAAGATATTCTCCAACCGAGAGATGAATCTCAAGATTTTGAGGGCACTGCCAGACGATCATTGGACTCCCTTTGCTACTTTACGAAGACATTCTGATTTAGATATTGTTACTCCTGACCATATCTTTTCAGAACTTAAAGCTAAGGAGTTCGAGTTTGGTCTACCTCAAAGAAAGCAGAGAGCTGAAGCTGACACCCAAGTCGACCATGCCTTCAAAGCATCAGTCACCACATCAACTCCAACCTCTAGCAAGGCTGAACCTTCACTCAGTGATTTACAAGAAGGAAACCTGGCTAAGAAGTACACACTGCGTGCCATGAAGTATCAAAAGGAGAAGGAGAGGCGCAGAAAGCTCTCAAGAGTCGTCAGAGACTCCGAGGGTAAGACTGAATATACACCTAAGCGCACTCCTGACTCACATACTTCTGAATGCAGGAAACAGGAGAACTCAGCTCAGTCGAAAGACAGCGAGAGTAAAGAAGAGAGAGTCACTACCTGCTACAACTGAAAGAAGCCAGGACACTATCAGTATGATTGTCTTGAGCTCAGTACTGCAGCAGCACGCAAAGCTCGAAGGGAGAAGTTCATCAAGAAGCGACAAGCATACATTGCTGGTCAACTCTCAGACGACTCAGATGAAGTTGATTCTTTCATGGATTCATCCGTCGATGAAGAAGCATTCATGGCCGTAGAGCTTGAAGAAGACGCTGAAAAGTGTCTCATGGCAGGAGAAGAGGATGAGGTAAACTCTCACGCTCCATTTAACTCCTCTTCACATTGCACACACGACACTATTTCAGGTGCAGATGAGAATCAGGACGTCACAATCGCATATGAAGAACTACTCGACGAGCAGATTCAGATGAGTCTGTAGCTCAGTAAGACTCATCAGGAGTTGGATACCCTGAAAGTGGAGAATCAGAGACTTTCTCAGGAGAGTCAGGTTGCTACTGAGTCAGAAGGACTTGTGTTGAGACTCAGGGAGGAGATAAACTCTCTGACGGCCAGGTCTCAACATCAAGAAAATCAGATCTCAGTACTGACCAATGACTTGACTCAGAAAGATACTTAACTGAGTCTACTGAAGCAAGAGTCTTCAGGACTTCAGACCGAGCATGAACTATTGAAGAAAAGTGATGATGTCTGGAGGAACTTGATGACAGAGCGGTATATGGGCGCTGAAAAGAAGCTTGAGGCGATGCTAGCAAGCAACAAGCCTAAGCACTGCAAGGAGAGATTCTGAACCCCTTAGCCAAGAACAAACAAAAGATGAAGGCACCTCATCCCAGCTATCAGCACTCTGACAAGAAGATCAGAACCAAATCACCCCAGTTCAGTCAAGGGGGAACTAGCAAAGCAAAGTGGGATGATCAGTATGGACCTCCGCAGCTGACACATCCAGCTCAGTATGGGTCATACTACTATGATCCTATAGTCAGAAGAGGACCTAAGAGTCAGAAGAAGAAGAAGAAGAAAGCCGTGCAGAAGGCAAAGGTCAGCAGTCCACCCACTCAGAAGATCAGGACTCCTGAACCTGTAAAGCCTCAGAAGTCAGCATCGACCAGTCCAGTGGTCAAGTATGTTGATCAAAGTCGGAAGAAACTGTCTGAGACCACCAGGGTCGTAAGACAGATCTGGGTTTCCAAAACTAACATCTAAGGACCCAAAATCAAAAATAAAGGGTACCTAAATATAATTTTGTTTTGCAGGTGCACAAGGACCTTTGGTATGTAGACAGTGGATGCTAAAGACATATGACATACGAAAGGACCTACTGAAGAATTATACTACTGAAGAAGGACCCCAAACTGAGTTTGGAGACAACGCAAAAGGCTATACCAGAGGCTATGGAACACTCAGCATTGGAACCGCCACAGTTCCAAGAGTATCATATTTTGAAGACTTCAGCATAATCTTCTCCCTGATAGTCAATTTTGTGATAACTCGAATAGAGTGATTTTTTACACTGGTTTCTGTGATGTCATTGATAAATCTACAGGGAAAACAGTGTTGTTAGGTTCACGCAAAAAGAATATCTACGTAGCTGACTGGAACTCAGCTTAACCTGAAGCTTGTTTGTTGGCGAAAAACCACAACAGAACGGGGTGGCTCTGGCACAGAAGACTCAGCCATCTCAACTTCAAGACGCTCAACAAGCTAGCTAGAAACACTCTAGCAAAAGGACTGCCGAATGAAGTATTCAGCAAAGACACTCATTGTGAGGCATGCCTGAAGGGAAAGCAAACAAGGAATCAAAATCCTCCTATTCCATCTCCTTCCACTGATGGAATCCTTCATCTGCTGCATATGGATTTATTCGGTCCAGTCTCTCCTGTGACAATCATAGGCAAAAAGTATGCTTTACTGGTCATTGATGACTACTCACGCTACACATGGGTCATATTTATTGCCAACAAGTCTGAAGCCAAAACAGAGTTACTAACGCTTCTAAAAAAGCTCAGTATCGAGAAGAACAACAAGATCATCAAGATACGTTCAGACAGAGGAACTGAGTTTCTGAATTTTATGGTGGAGGAGTTCTGCAAAGCTGAAGGCATAGAGCATGAGTCTGCCGCCCGCACGCCTCAGGACTCAGGACTCCCAACCAAATTTTATGGTGGAAGATTGCTGAAAGGAAGAATAGAACACTCAAAGAAGCAGCAAGAACCCTGCTCGCAGACTCAGGACTCCCAACCAAATTCTGGGCAGAAGCTATTGACACTGCATGTTACACTCAGAACAGATCTCTACTGACAAAGCAGCATAAGAAGACACCATATGAATTATGGAACGGCAGGAAGCCTTCTTTATCTTATTTCCATATTTTTGGGTGTTCATGCTTTATCCACAATAATGGGAAGGATCAGTTGAAGACGTTTGATAGCAAGTCAGACCAGGGAGTCTTCTTAGGATACTCCCGGGTCAGCAAAGCCTTCAGAGTCTTTAACTATCGGACCCTTTGTGTGGAGGAAAGCCCTCATGTTGTTTTTAATGAGTTTGCTACTAAAGACAGGAGCAGGAACTCTAAACCAGAATCTGAGGACATCAGTAAGCAGCTACAGGATCTGAGCCTGAAAGATAAAGTTGAAAAGATCCAGCTGTGTTGGGATGATGATTCAGATGAAGAAACTGAAGATAAGCCTACTGAATCTCAGCCAGCAGCAGAAGTAGCTGAACAGATTGACTCTACTGAACAGAGTCAATCCCAGGTAACTTAGGTCGATGAAGAAACCCAAGTGCTAACGGAGACCTCTACTGAGGATAATAATTAAGGGGGAACAAATGAATTTCCTGAGCTAAATGCCCATGAACCTGGTGACTCAGTAGACCTAACTCTAGTAACTGAATTGCTTCAATCTCATAATAGAACAACTGAAATGCCTAACTCACCTACTAACTGTGTTGAACAAATCTCAGATGAAGAGTTGAAACATCGTAGATCGTGGCTGGACGCTCACACTTCTGATTTGATTATTGGAGATCCTTCTGTAAGCGTAAAAACAAGATCCAGATTCTATCAGGGAGAAAGCGCATTATATTCCTGCTTCTTGTATACTGAAGAACCTCAGTTACCTGAGGACGCACTTAAGGACGCTGATTGGATCACAGCCATGCAGGAGGAGCTGAATCAGTTCACGAGAAACGAAGTTTGGGAGCTTGTTGACAAACCCTGGCATCAACATGTGATTGGAACTAAATGGGTCTTCAAGAACAAGCGAGATGAAAACAACGTTATAGTAAGGAACAAAGCAAGACTCGTAGCAAAAGGCCACTGTCAAGCTGAGGGAATAGATTTCGATGAAACTTTCGCTCCAGTTGCAAGATTGGAGGCAATCAGACTATTCCTAGCCTACGCAACACATCAGAGATTCAGAGCTTATCAAATGGATGTGAAGTCTGCGTTCCTGAATGGCGTGCTGAAAGAAGAAGTCTATGTAGAACAGCCTCCCAGCTTTCAGCAGGTACATCAGGTCTACAGACTCAGAAAGGCTTTGTATGGGTTAAAACAAACACCCAGGGCTTGGTACAATACCCTGTCTGAGTTTCTTCTTCAGAAAGGTTTTCAGAAAGGCACAGTAGACTGCACATTATTCAGCATTCGACTAGAAGACGATATCCTACTTGTGCAGGTCTACGTAGATGACATAATCTTTGGATCGAAGAACGTCATCATATGTCAGTAGTTTGAGAAAATAATGAAGGACAAGTTCAAGATGTCAATGATGGGAGAGATGAACTATTTCCTCGGTTTTCAAGTCAAACAATCTGAGAAGGGAACATTTATCAATCAAGGCAAATACACTCGAGACCTCATCAAGAAGTTCGGTTGCACATCCGGCAAACCAATCAAGATCCCGATGAACACAAACATGAAAATCGATCTTGATAATGAGGGAGTATCAGTAGACCATACTGAATTCCGTGCTATTATTGGTTCATTATTATATCTAACTGCTACTCGACCTGACATAACTTATGTTGTAGGTGTCTGCGCTCGTTTTCAGGCGAATCCTAAGCTGAGTCACATGGACTCAGCAAAGAAGATTCTCTGCTATCTCAGAGGAACACCTGACATGGGTTTATGGTATCCAGCTGATGATAATATTGAACTAACTAGTTATTCTGATGCTGACTATGCAGGATGTAGAATTGACCGAAAGTCAACTTCTGGAACGTCTCAGTTCCTTGGCAGTAAGCTGATTTCGTGGTTTTCAAATAAACAGCATTCAGTAGCGACGTCAACTACTAAAGCTGAATATATGGCTGTCGGAAGTTGTTGCGCCCAAATCCTTTGACTGAGACAGCAGCTACGCGACTATGATGTTATTCAGAATGAAGTGCTGATCTTCTGCGACAGCACCAGTGCAAATGCAATCACTCAGAATCCTGTACTTCACACAAGATGCAAGCACGTGGACATCAGACACCACTTCATTCGTGATCATGTCGAAAAGAAGGATATCAGGATGGAAAATATCCATACTGACCATCAAAGGGCAGATATTATGACCAAGCCTCTAGCTAAAGCTAGATTCAAAGAACTTTCAGTAGAGCTAGGTCTGCTGGACCCTACTGACTCCAGTCAGTAAGTGGATTCAGGAGAGGAGCATTCAGCAAGGGGGAATGTTCACTCTCAGTACTGAGTAAATTCAATATGTAGAGACTCAGCAACCGTCTACACGAGGTATCAGCTGATTACGATGTTCAGCTGACAGGTTTGCGTATCTCTACTCAGTAGCCAATGAAATATTCTGTGCATTTATGATTCAGATTCAACTTCATATTCAATGCCTTAGAAAATGTCATTTAATATAACGGTTTACATTAAATACACGACATTCTATGTAAAGTATGCTGAACTCTGTGGCACATTTAATGCATGTCGAATCAAGTTACTTCTTTGGCTATTTACAACTGTATTTTAACTTAGGCGGCTAAATTGATCATGCCTATTTTATAACATTAAATCTCAGCCGTCTATCTCAAAGCTATTTCAAATTGAACCGTGGATTTATTAACTGTTCATCTTCTTTAACATATATAAACACGTTCAAAGTTTAGAAACCGCCATTTTCACTCTGCAAATTTTCGTAACCCTAGTTTTCTGAGAAAAATCTTATGTTTCCTTGCAAACTCATTTCCAAAAACTCAGAAAACTCTTCAGTAAATTTTTCATGATCATTCAACATCGTATACAATATTTGTAATATTTTTTTTCGATACTGATACTGTTTACTTGCAGAATACAAACATGGCAGGAGTAGTCGTTAGCATCCCCTTTTATATGCAAGAGATCCTAGAGAAGGATCGTGTTTGGTGTGGATCCATGATGGAGTTTGACGTCTGTGAACTCGAGTACATGGAGGAGATTTTCGAAGCTCTAAGAGCGACCGGCTTAGAGGAATTTCTATCGAGGAAGCCGACATACTTCCTCCCGCGCCAGATTGCTGAGTTATACTTGAACTCAGAGTCCGTAGAGGGTGATATCCGATGCAGATATGTCGTCCATACAGTTGGCGACCCCTCTCGTGCCATTTCAGAGATAAAGACGATGTCTATCAAAGAAGCTCTTTAGAGAAGCTTCAAACTTCCCAGAGAGGGATTCAGTACAGTGGGCTACAAAGATGACTTGATGGATGAATACCTTGAGATCTTCTGCGGGAAGCCAACTTCCTTCAGAGAAGCATTTCCGAAGAACGCCATGCTTCCAAAGTTCAGAGCATTGGCTTATATTATGACTTAGTTGCTGACGAGTCAGGCAAGATCTTTTGATCAAGTGTCGAGGCCGAAGATACGGATGATGATGGCCATTTATGATCACGCAAAGATCAATTGGACTGAATTCTTCCTTAAAGAATTCATGACGCAGTCCGCAAAATTCGATAAGCATTCCCAGCGCCTAGCAGTAAAGGGAAAACTACTTTACAGACTGAAGCTGTCAGTCATGATAGAGGACTTCTATGGAACATACAACATTGCATATGCTGACAAGCAGTATTTTAATCCGAAGAAGGTTCGATTCCAGAGCAGGGCAGCGGCCCTTCAGTAGATTGGGTTTGGGCCCGCTGATCCCAAGTCAGGAACTCAGAAGACCTCGACTTCTACGAAGAAGGGACGAGGCTGTGAGGTCGTACCAGAGGTTGTGACTGAACCACCTCTGCAGCTGAGGGACGAGGCTAAGTCCTCAGAGAAAACTCAATCAGTGGAGAAGGCCGTCTCCACTGAACGAGACGAGACAGTGGACCAAGGGGTCGAAGCTGAAAAAGTCCCTACGACTGAGAGCCCCTTGGATGTTCCTCCACTAAGCAGCATTCCGTCTGGTGAGAAGCAACAGTCTCCCATTGAAGTGGAAGATTCTGAGACTGCTTCTGAGTCAGAATCGATCGGGATGGAGGCATCAGCTCTGCAATCAAGAGCCTCCCGAGAGATAGCTAAACATATTTCGGAGATAGCCAGCCACACTGACCTCATCATACTGGCAAGGCAGGCTAGACGCCATATGCTAATCAGGTTCCATGAGTGGTTTACCCTGAATAAGCTGATCAAACACCACTCCTGTGAACAGCTCCACGAGGAGGAGCTGGTGATATGGGACAAGATAGGCTACTTTGAGCCTTCAGACATTTGTTCCCTAGAATACTTGAGGGTTTCCATGCTAGCTTTGTTGAATGATCGCCGACCAGTCTCAGCAACGACACCCTTAGATGGGTCTGACCCCGATGGTCAGGACCCACCCCGTGATTCAGGCCCTGAGAAGGCTGATGAGGGTACTCAACTGGACAAGGATGCTCCAACCTCTACTGCTGAACTACCTCTCAGCATCCTTGGACCAGGTCAGTCGGAGGCTGGTACCTCGAAATCTGCAGAACCAGCTCAGCTCTTACTTGAGTCTGCGTTCGAGGTAGCGCCCAGCCCTAAAAGCCGACGATCGAAGTCAGTGGCCAGGGCCCTGAGGAGTCAAGGAACGCAGAACAGACTCCTCGCCCGTGGCGTCCACAAGACGTGGAGGCAGACCACTCAGGCTCAGAGTGCAGAGATCAAGGGGCTCAGAACGACCATTCAGAACACTCCTGCCCCCGACTTCTCAACGATCCTAACTGAAGCACTCGCCACTCAACGAGCCAACTTCGAAGAGCAACTGAAGTTGACGGAGGCTGGCCAAGAAAAATTTCTAG
The DNA here is from genome assembly GCA_028984105.1 of Lavandula angustifolia. Classification (NCBI taxonomy): domain Eukaryota; kingdom Viridiplantae; phylum Streptophyta; class Magnoliopsida; order Lamiales; family Lamiaceae; genus Lavandula; species Lavandula angustifolia. The sequence continues at coordinate 17,003,833 of CM054822.1, forward strand.
AAGATTACAAGGCCGCCCAGTCAGCTCACACTGCATCCGTCTCTTCCATCTCCTAGGCCTCCGAGCTCAGAATCCAATCTATTCAGATGGCTATGGAAGAGAAAGTGGATTAGAAGTTGCAAGATATCCAGACAGCAGCCGACGCCTCTCACAAGAAGCACAGCGAACAACTTACTGAGGAGAGAAACGAACTGCATGAGAGACTCACAAAGCTGCAGTACGCATTAGAAGACCTTGCAGCAGCCTACAAGAGTCTGGATACGAAGGTGCAGATTCCCACCCCTGGCTTATTTGCTGATGCCAAAAAGGGGGAAGGAAAACTGAAGATAAGCGAAGGGAAAGAAAAGGTACTGAGAGTACCTAAGGTGTCTCACTGGTCCATCTACTCAGACTGCACAAGGCGAGGCCTAGGATGTCTCAGCAGCAGAAGATGTAGTGTCTGCTGAGACCGGCCCAAGTGGCACAGGACCCAAGGACTCTGCTACTCAAGGAACTCAGACACCAAGTGACATAATTAAAGAAGTTGCTGAGTATGCAGAAGAGGAGTCAGAAGAGGAAGAGGTTCCTCTGCCTTCTCCAGTGTCAGGAAAGGGTAAGAAGATACTGAAGCTTCCAACTCCTCCCACAAAGAAAGGACCAAGAAGATACATCACTCCTGAGGAGGAAGCTCAAATAGCTGCTGATGAAAAACTTGCCAGAGAAATTGCCGAGGCTGAGGCTGCTAACAAGCCAATGAAAAATCTAACCAAAGGCAAGACTAAGGCCCCAACAAGGGGTAGGAAGCCTGGGACAAGGCTGCCTCCTAGGAAATTAAAGCTGAGTGATGAGGCTGACAAAGAAAAAGAGCAGCAGCAGCAGCAGACAACTGGTCAGCAGGGTACTTCAAAGGAAAAATCATCTACTCCTGCTGACTCAGAAGAAGAACATGTACCCTCCTATGTCCCCTTGAAGAGACAAGAGCTTGAAATGCAAGAAATTTGGGATCAGATGGAGAGGTATCTTGACAGAGGAGCTGAAGCAAGGCAAATAGAAGCAACAAGAGAAAGGCTCAGACTGGTAGATCTAGAAGCTCTGAGGCTGAAGGCTGAGAAGGAAGCTAGCCAAAGGATTCCTCAGAAGGCAGATATTCCATATAAATACAGAAGACTCAGGAAGCCTACTGATCTTAAGAGTGGATGAATGTATGCCATGAGAATGTACACAAAGGTAGGAGTCACTGAAGGCAGACTACATCAAAAGATACTACTTCTGGAGATACTAGCCTGAGATGCTCAAGTCTATTGCATTTGTTGAATGGCTTCTGAAGACCGACCCAGAGATATTTGCTAGAGTTCAGAAGGCCATAGCAGATAAAATTGATGTCAGAGTCCCAGCTCCAAGGATCATGCCTCCCCCACTGAAACTTGATGGCTCTGTTCATTATGGGGTAATTGAGAAGGAGACTAAGGATGCTGCCCAAGCAAGACACTTGGATGAAGATGAGCCTGCTGGTTTGCCGGAGATATTGAAGCTGAGGAAGATCACTTACAGAATGTATGGACTGCCTCTTCCTGAATCTAAAGCGTATGACTTCAAAGACAGGATTCAGCAGTTCAGGAAATAGATAGCGTCTGTATTTCTCTTATGTTCTATTTTTCTTAGAATAGCAGTTGATATATATGTACTGAAGTTCTTTATATATATAAAACATCACTGTTGTTCGGCCCTGACAAATCCTCATTGTCTATATGGCCTTGTTTGTTTTTACGCTTAACACACAGAATCACTCAAGTGATTACTGACTCACACACTCACTATATTTATTCTGTCAGTTTTTATCTTGTTAGATTCTAGCCTGTCAGATTGCATTATGGGGGAAAATGTTGTTAGAAAGGGAGAAATTGCTAATTAGTTTTCTGTATAGGTTCGGATATTTCTTCCCTGATTCCCTCAGTAGTCTAAGACTTGAAGAACAACTCTACTGATTATACTTGTAATACTTGTAAGGAGCTCTGTTTCTGATAGTCATAGTGTTAGGTTTTGGCATCATCAAATAGGGGGAAAATGTTGGGAGATGATTCAGCTTTCTCATAATCTGTTGAGAGATGATGACTCAGTAGCCTAGTGCTCTGAATATTTGCTGAAGATTTGAAGATCCCAAAACCCTACTTTGATAGATGAACCATTCAGTTGTAATGTATTGTTCTATCTCTGAGGTTTCAGACTCAGTGGACACTCTTCTTCTTTGGTTCAGGCGCTCAGTAGATTACCTGCCTCAGTACCAGAAGAAGAAGACTCGCATATCTTGGACTCAGCAGTAGCAATGATATGCGAAAGGAGTCAGTGGAACTGAACTCAGCAGGAGTAGTTCACTGAACTCAGAGTTAATCTTCAGTAGAGCCGACTCAGCAGGAGCATGCTACTGAATATAGATCAGACTCAGCAATGGCTAGACAGTCCTCTAAATTGTCAGGATTTACTAAGTCTAAATCATCAGAGTCATACGAGGAAGAGAGAAGTCTGCTTCAGATCTACCTTGAAGTCTGTTCTGTCTCACCTACTTTCTTTAACCTCGACCAATGACGAGCAGCCAGCTGTCTACTTTCTGATTAAAGCTGCAAGTCAACAACTTTCCAGAAATGAAGGGAAAGTACTCTGTCACCAATCTTTGAAAGATCCCTTAGCTACCCAAAAGAGAGAGACACAAGGATCGTCGTCTCCAACGGATCTATCCTTGCCTCTGCTCGATAAATAGAGGGTTACAATTCAAATTGAAGTTCAACTAGAAAATAAAAGAACACACGAGCATTCATGAGCAACTCGAAACGACCTAAGTCTTCCGCAAGAAGTTCAAAGAGTAATCTCCGGTGAAAGACGACATATCTGCTCATAGGGAACCAAGCTGAACCAGAGTTATAAAGCCTCTAGTATCCAAGCGACTGGACACGAACCTAAGTCTATACTTAACCGTTCGTCGCTTTAGATGCCACCTTCTCGTTCCCTATCCCTCTAACCTAAGCTCAGCAGATCATATCCATAGCTTAGACGAAGGATTTCATATCTGAATTGATCATTATTGTAAAGGACTCCTTCATAGTTGGAGAGTTTGTCAAACGCTTTAGCTTGATCCTTTGTAAACTGAGACCTGCTTAGTATAAATCTCAAGACCTGTGTTTGTCTAGCGTACAAACCAACTGAGAATATCTCAGTATAATATATAGCCTCCTGATCTTTCGGGACAGTGAACTTAGGATTGTTGGATCCGAACCACTTTAAAAATTGTTAGTGTTCTGTTTTTGTTTTTCTGTTTTAACTGTTGCATTGATTACTGATCATACTGAAAGAACTTTCTAAAATCATTCAACTGAGTTTCAGCAAAGCTTAATCGATCGCACTAACTACTGAAAATGTTTTATTAAAAATGTTTTCTAAACTCAACTGAATTTGTGCCTACACATTTCCGCACTATACTGAACTTTAGCTGAACGGTACTGAATTCTGACTCAAGTCAGCTAGCAGGCCACAGTAAAGTCAGTCACTTTGCCACACGATCCAGAACACCTCAGTACGGCGCTTTCCTGAAAGGACTGTGCGTGTTTGAAGTTGAGAAATTGTTGTCAGGTGTATTCACCCCTCCCCCCCCACACCTGAACGTTTACTGTCGGGACCAACATTCTGTTTTACTCATGAGTTACTTAAAAATTCATATTGTTGATTAGATTGAGACCACAAGCATAAAAAAAGGAATCGTATTTTAGATGAAAACTATTAGTTTAGAGCCTCAGATGTTTGTGATTTTCATGATGATTAAATTCAAAGTGTATTTAACACCATCAATTGCACAAGAACAAAATAATAAACAAATATGCAAATTAATTAACAAACAACGAATCTAGCATCAGAAGACACTCAGAGATTCTGATTTCCACATAAAACTATCTCATAGGATTATCACATAAAACTCCATAGTTCCGCAAACATCATTTGCGAAAATTTAAATAAAAACAATTCAGAAATTAAGCAGATTAGTGCAACATAAATGTTATAATTTAGAGAAGCACTAGTGTGCATCATGTTGCACATGCAACATGATCCAATTTTCAATTTTGACCCGGATTGACCGGGTTTGACCCGATTTTGTACTTTAAAAAAAAAAAAAAAAAAATTCCCCCTCTCTCCCGTCTCCTCTCCTTCCCTCCCCACTACCCCCTTTCTCATCTCTTTCTCTTTTTCTCTGCATCTGACTTCTCTCTCTCTCTCTTTATCTACTCCCCTCTCTCTCTCTTTCTCCACTCCCCCCCCTCTCTCTCTCTCTCTCTCTCAAAGGAGAAGTGTCGGAGCTGTGTATAGGTAAGCATGAGCTCAAGTGGATCGCGGCGAACACCTCGATTTCAGACGCATTAGCTGCGCTAAAGGCGTCTGGAGAGACCTACTTAAGCGTTTGGGCATGTAGTGCGAGTGGTTTATGCGTCTGCATCGGAAAATTCTGCACGGCGGATGCGATTCTCTTCCTCTGCAGAGACGAAGATTTGGCTGATCCTTTCGGATCTCTTCAAACTGTTGTTTCTGATATTTTACCCAAAGGTGCTCCGATTGTCAGCCACATCCAACCTAATTCGAGGTACGTTAATTTCGCCGATTTGCTTTCGCTGTAGTTTTCATTTTAACTCTTAGTCACCGTTTTAAATATATATATATATCAGATTTGTCTCTTTGCATTACGATATGCAAAATTAGTGTCTGTTCGATTGTTCGTATATGTTGGATTTATGGATATTGTTCCCTGCATCGCAGTGATGTTCTTCACATTTAGTTAAACTGGGGAAATTGCATGTGTAGCTCTTATTAGTCAACACGCATGTGCGATTCAGATTTTCCAGATCTTCAGATTTAGTTAAATTGGGAGAATTTATGTAGCTTAATTCAGCATCATGTGTGATTGATATTTTCCAGATCTTACAATATATACTCAATTACAAGTAGCTTAATAATGTGTGAATTATGGCTTAGATAGACACTCTGCTCATCATTGACACGTTCTTTTATCGTGATTGACACGCACAGTAGAGACAATTGACACTCTGCTCTCTATTGTGAATTATGTCTTAAACAGACATTCTGCTCATCATTGACATATTCTTTTATCATGATTGACACGCATAGTAGAGGCAATTGACACTCTGCTATCTACTGTGAATTTTGGCTTAAAAAGACATTCGGTTATCATTGACACGTTCTTTTGTCATGATTGACACGAATAACATACACAATTGACACTCTGCTCTCTACTGTAAATTACGGCTTAAACAAACACTCTGCTCATCATTGACACGTTATTTTGTCTTGATTGACACAAACAACATATACAATTGATATTTTTTTCATAAACAAATGACACTTTTTTCGAAACAAATCGCATTTTTTTCAAAAATAATTGATAGTCAATAAATGATACTTTATTCAAATATAAATGATACTTTTGTTTGTTATGATTGACACTTTGGATAAAAAATAAATGACACATTTATTCACTACAAATGACACGCCTTACTTATCAAAAAAATCGAAAAAAAATAAAAAAAATTGTTTGTTACGATTGACACTTATGTTTGTTACAATTGATACTTTAGTATGCAAAGAGTGACACACTCGTCCTTAAAATAAATGGGAAAAAACGTTAAAAAAATGAAAAAAATATTTTAATTTAATTTTTTTTGTTAGTTGCAATTGACACTTTTTTTTTGTTACGATTGACACTTTCATATACAAGGAGTGACACGTCCGTCCTTAAAATAAAGAGGAAAAAAACGTAAAAAAAAATAATTAAAAAAAATAAAAAATAAAGATTAATGATGTCACGCTGACATCAGCGGGTCAACACGGGTCAAAGAGAGTCAACGGGTCAAATACGGGTCAAATCGGATCAAATACGGGTAATTGGATCATGTTGCATGTGCATCATGGTGCACACAAGTTTTTGCCTATAATCTATTGGCGGAAATGGGCGAGGATGGAATAGAGTGTATGATGTCATTTGCAGACAAAAACGAGAGCGTATGATGAAATCAATTAAGATGGGTGAATCCACCTAGACCTAGCCGTTAATTCTGCTGAAAGTGATTTCTCGTAATTGATTTCATCATCTAATTCTAGTTAATAAACTATAATCAAACTAATAACAGCCCAAGATTTCCATTGGTCGGCTCTGTACCAAACATAAACTATCCAAGCCTTCAAAAATGAAGAATTAAGAAAAATAATCTGAAAGCTCAACTTAGACTATAGGCGAGTTGCAAATTCCATAATTTTCACAGAACAAATATTTGAAATAAAAAATTGGCATGGAAATACCCAGATAAAACCTTCTCGAATTAATGATTTCTTTTAATTGATTTCATCATCTAATTCTTAATTGATTTCATCATCTAATTCTAGTTAAACTATAATCGAACTAATAACAGTCCAAGCTTTCCATTGGTCGGCTCTGTACCAAACATAAACTATCCAAGCCTTCAAAAATGAAGAATTAAGAAAAGTAATCTGAAAGCTCAACTTAGACTATAGGCGAGTTGCAAATTCCACAATTTCCAGAGAACAGATATTTGAAATAAAGAATTGGCATGGAAAAACCCAGATAAAACCTTCTCGAATTAATGATGCACGAACATAAAAGTGAAGAATTACGCTATCTGAAAACCTAATTAATTTAACCCAATCGATCACCAAGATACAAATTGCTCAACTTCCTCAAAACGGATTTTCGAATTAATGTATTGACCAAGTTGAACAAAAAATTGAAATAAAAAACTTCTCGAGTTAATGATACAGGCCAACAAAAATGAAGATGTCAGCATCTTAAGACTTACTCACGGTTAACATCGTTATCTCCCCTTTCATCAACTTTGCTGCGATCTCTCAACTCCCGAAATCAAAATTCCAAATAAAACTTCGGCATGAGAGGTGTAAAGGGCTTAGGGTCATGGTTAGATTTATGGTTTGAAAACCGAACACCCATGCGACCACATTTCAATAAAATAATCATATAGCACAAATGTATGCATATCTACAAATTCGTAAAATTGAAATCTATATGAAATCCACCTTAATTTGTATACTTGTTCTATCATGAAATTCCAACTCACTACTATGCACTATTATGTTGAATTCGCAAAAATAAGTACATAACAATTTCATGTACTTATATTAACAATTCAATTAATACACAACATCTTTACTCAACAATTACTACACATCTTGCTTTAAGAACTCGATTATCTTTATTAAAATTAAAAGAGATTTTCTTCCCGCTAGGTAAATCTCATAATTCATAATCTTTGAGGATTAAAGAATTCTTAAATACAAAGAGGAAACTGAGGATCTATATCACAGTTCGGTTTCAAATTAGTTAATGCAATCAAATCTGCATACTGAGGTTCATATCTCGTACTATTATATTGTTCTTCCTTTTGCTCTCAGATGAAATTTACGAGATGCTTTTGGATTCTTGATGCTGAGGATCTCACGAGCGGATAGCCGTCAGATTGAAACGTAGATCAGCATGAGTTTCTCCAACCAATGGGATTATAAATGAAGCCAAGTAATGTTGTGGAGATGAAAATGTCTCTGGGATTCGAATCAATATGTATATATGAACAAAGTTTGTGTTCAGATTCTTGATGTAATTTGTTGGGCTGGAGTTCTTGATTCTGTTGTGTTACAGTTGAAGATGAAGTTGGGCGAAGAAGATGATGGTTATAACCGCTTGCCACGTCAGACGAAAGAAGGAGCGTTGGATCTGTTCTAATAAAATCAGACGGACCGGATGCCAACTTATAAAAGCGCGTTCCTAGCTGTTACGTTTTTGTTTCCAAATCTGTTATAACTACCCGTTTAGCATAGATGCTTCTAGATTCAGTTTGTTACTTGTATTCTATAAAAGGAAGATCATGTACTGAACTAAAGTAGTTTTCTGATTTCAATAGAAAAAATTTCTCTCTCAATTACAGTTGTTCTTCGTCTTCATTTCTAGGGTTTCTCAGTTCATCTGAGCACCCGGATTTCATCATAAAATTCTGATCACAACATGGTATCAGAGCTGTTATGCCAAGGCAACGAAAAATAGTATGGAGTAATATTGTTCGTGAAGAACTTGGAGATTCAGGAGCCTCCTCCTCTTCCTCACCACCGCGTGAGGAATCTACACCAAATATGGCTGCAAATGGTGGTACTGCAACTAACACTGATTCGCAGCGTCGAATCGATGATGTGTATTACCTGAATCCGCATGACCACTCTGGATTGAAGCTGGTAAGTGCGGAGTTCACTGGATCGAGCTTCTACGCATGGAGTAGAGCTGTGCGGCGAGCTCTCGCTGGGCGAAATAAGCTACCATTCATAGACGGTACTATTCCCCAACCCTCAAGTAATGATCCTAACTACAACGCATGGATTCAAGCTGATTTTATGGTATTCTCTTGGATAATGAATTGTCTATCCACTGAAATCTCAAAGTTTTTCATACTTAAGGATAACTCACATCAATTGTGGACTATTTTGCGGCAACGTTTTGATTGTTGTAATGGTCCTAAGATCTATAAATTGAAGAAGGACCTAGCAGGATTTGAACAAGGTAATCAATCCATTATGTTGTATTACAACAATTTAACTGCAATGTGGGATGAACTGGACTTGCTGCTCCCCCCTCCTAGCTGTATTTGTGCTGCTGGAAAAATAGTTGATTCGTATAATGAAAATGAAAAACTGATGCAGTTCTTACTTGGATTAAGTGATGTATACGACACAGTTAGGAATCAAATTCTCTTACATGATCCATTGCCTACTGTAAGCTGGGCATATAACATGCTTCAGCAGGATGAAGATCAGAGGAAGGTAACTTCTGGTAATGCATCATCTGTTAATCTGTCAGTTATGGTTGTGGCCTCTCATAACACCACTGCTCCAACACAAGAGCATGGTGTCATGCAGGTGCAGTCTAGAAATTCTGTTAACTCTGGAAGAGAACGTGGGGGGAATTTTAGACCAAAAATAACTAAGGAAGAAAGAAGGAAGCTCAAATGCACATACTATGAAGGAGTTGGACATGAACGGCATGAGTGTTTTAAGTTGCATGGGACACCAGAATGGTTCAAAAAGTTGAAGGAAGAAAGAGGAAATGGGAAGCAACAAGTACATTGTGTTGCACTGGAGCAGAAACAGTTCCTTCTCCAGAATCTTCTCACATAAGTCACATTGTACAACAAGAGATTCCAAAGGCTCTAAGTAAGTTGCAGAATCCTTCAGGTACCTCTGTTAATTTTGTACATACTTCCACTCCACTGGCTAACCTAAACAAACACTATGCTTTTAGTCTGTTTGGTGAATTGAAAAGTCAATCTGTGTGGATTATGGATTTGGGAGCTAACAATCATATATGTTGCAATGTGAGTTTAATTCAGAATCTTAGGAAACTGAGTGTTTCTCAGATTATATATCTTCCTAATGGATCTACTCAGCTCATATTTGAAATTGTGATAGTCTGTCCTGCAGCAGATATGGTGCTTCAAAATGTGTTGTATGTTCCAAACTTCACTCATAATCTAATCTCTACTTATCAGCTGACTAATGATCTGAGAGCATGGTGCACTTTCTATTCCTCTCATTGTCTTATTCAAAGGGTGGAAAATGATCATGTTATCTGTGTAGGACAGGCCTTAGGGAGACTGAATGTGTTGGAATCTAAGCCGCAGATTCATGAAGTAAATGTCGTTTCCAATGGAAGATTATTGGACTGGCATATAAGACTGGGCCATGCCTCTTATCAGGCTCTATATCATATTCCAGAAATCAAGCCTCTCTGTAATTCTAAGGAGCTGAAGGAGTTAGCTGCCTGCGAGATATGTCATAAGGCAAAGCAGTGTAGGAATCCTTTTCCTACACTAAACAAGCGTTCAGATACTCTTTTTGAACTAGTACATGCTGATGTGTGGGGACCATATACAGTAGAGAATGTTGCCAACATTAGCTACATACTGACTCTTGTTGAAGACCACACTAGATGCACATGGACATACCTTCTTCAATCTAAGAGAGATGTTCCAAAGCTCCTATGTACTTTTATAAATATGGTGAAGAATCAGTTTAGAAAGTCTATACTGAAGATGAAAACTGATAATGGATCTGAGTTTCTTAATTCTGCAGTTGAGAAATTGTTTCAGGACAATGTGTTGGGTTATGACTCAGAGGTTTGTCTTAACAACCACTTAGAGGATACTTAGTATTAGTTTATCAATAGTTCTTGTAATAGGACCTATCTGTTTATCGGTAATGGGGGAAATCATAGTGTTTCATTACTATGGAATTGAAAATCCCAAAACCATCTTGTATCCTTTGTGTAGTGTCGATAGGACTAAATGATGTAATAGGCTAGACGGATTATATTTTTCATTATCGTTTTTGTCTAAGTCCTGTACGGGGTAAAATGTTGGATTGATCTTCAGTAGGAAGTTACTTTCCAGAACCCCACGTCATCAGTGTAAGAGCTTGTGTTCTCAAGTCATTAGTTGACCTCACTCAGTAGAAGACATCTCATCAGCTGACCTACATCAGTAGAGGAACACTGTATTCAAGCTCAGTACCTTCAAGAGTCATCAGCTGATCCCGCTTAGTAGAAGTTTTGCTATCAGTAGACTGAGACGAAGAAGACAGAGATCTTATCAGTTCTACTATACCCGACAGGAAACGACCCAAGTCTAACTTCATTCGAAAGTCAGCAGAAGATCATACGAGGATGTGTGAGAGTCAACTCCAATGAAGACCGATGTCTGACAAGTCTCACCTACCACAAACCTCGACCAATGAGAAGCAGTCTAAGCTCTACCTACTCTGACCAACTAAAGTTGCTCTCACGCACAGTAACCAATAACTCTGCTGCAACACTTCGAACTCATGGCCGTTTTCCTTAGACGTTTGTGCGTGTGGCATCGTCCTCTCCAACGGACAAATGCCTGGGTCACAACTATAAATAGAGAAGCATTTTCGAGCTCCACACACGGGATATCAAAGGGATTACACGCTCAAGATTTCAAAAACACTCTAGCGCCTTTCACAGAGATCCAGCGAAGAACTTGCCTTATTAGAATATTCTTAGTTCTTCTCTCTAGAGTTATTTCTTTAGATCCCTCTTCTCTATCTAAGCTCAATCATTTCATATCCATAGCTTAGAACCTTCGAAGGAGTTCACATTTCGTGACTGTTCTTATTGTAAGAACTCCTTCACTGTTGGAGAAAATCCCCTCCCCTTCAAACTTAGGTTTGGATTGTAAAGTCGTTAAGGACTATAACTTAGAAGGGTCTGTCCAGCGTACAGATACCTTGCTGAGGCTTGCTCAGATTAATCAACAAGACCTCCTATTCAGCAGGACCGTGGACGTAGGATCTTGCGTATCCTAACCACGTTAAAAATCGCTTGTGTCATTTACTGTTTTATTGCACTGCATACAAATCATCTTACAAACTCATACTTTGCATAAAACGTATTTGAAAAGTGCACTAGTCAAAATTATTTAACTTGTGAAAAACACGTTTTCAAACTGAGACGAAGTCTACCGGGCCCTACACACTTATCCGCAGTAAATCTCCGACTGAGAATCAAATACTGACAAAAGTTAATAGGAGAGACTCAGTAGCTGACTCACTCTGACCCGCGATCAGAAGGTTACTATTTGGCACTGTTCATCAGTTGCAATCTACAGCTCAGCTGTTCTTCGCGTTTAAGAAAAAGAACTTGTACTCAGGTGTATTCACCCCCCCCCTCTACACCTGACACTCGTCTCCGGACCAACATAATGGCATTATACACCTCAATAGTTATGCTTATAGTCCACAGCAGAATGGAAATGTGGAACGCAAACATAGATCTCTTTTGGAGATTGCAAGAGCTCTTATGTTTCACAGCTAGTTACCAGAACGTTTATGGCCCTATTCAATCCTAACTGCCACATGGATCTTAAATCGGCTGCCTAGTGGTGTATTGGGATGGAACACACCTTATTGTGTGCTCTTTGATTGTCCTGCTGATTTAACACTGCTTAACCCTTTTGGATGTTTGGTTTATGCAGCAAATACAATTCCTCATAAAAGGAAGTTTGACAGCCGAGGATCTAAGTGTGTGTTAATAGGTTTTTCCTCTTCACGCAAAGCATACTTACTATATGTTTTGGAATCCAATGAAGTTATTATATCCCGAGATGTAAAAATCTTTCCTTACATTTTCCCTTTTGCAGATATCACTGAAATAGGGACCAGTGGTGGATCCTATGATGATTTAGAGTTTCATCCTCTAATTTCTGAAGAAGACACCACAGTTCAAATATCCAGTCCAAATGTTTCCACATCCCAGCCACCCTCACCCATTTCTAGTTCATCCTCAGATTCTGTTTCTGAGCAAACTTCTATATCTTCCACTCATAAGTCAGAACCTGAAACAACCAACCCTCCTTCAAGTGTTATAAGGCCAAAGAGGACAGTCAAACCACCTTAATGGCTTAATGACTTTGGCAGCCATACCCTCTCCAGTTTTCCCACTTCTGAGCCTAGCTGCCGTTTTACTCCTCCTACTTTCCCTTACATTACCTCACCTTTGATTTCCTCCTCCTATGCTACCTTTCTTACTAATGTTACCAACTTGCAAGAACCCCAATCTTATTCAGAGGCCAACAAATATGTCGAATGGCAGCAAGCAATGGGAACAGAACTTGTTGCTTTGGAACAGAACAACACTTGGATCCTCACATCTCTCCCTCCAGGTAAAAGGGCCATTGGATCAAAATAGGTCTATAAAGTCAAGTTGAGACCTGATGGGACTGTAGAAAAGTTCAAAGCAAGGCTAGTAGCTAAAGGGTATAAGCAAGAATATGGGATAGACTATGATGAGGTTTTCTCCCCTGTTGCTAAACCAGTTACCATACAGCTTCTTATTGCCTTAGCTGCATATAATGGTTGGTTTCTACATCAAATCGATGTTAATAACGATTTTCTGCATGGTCATTTGTCAGATGAGATATATATGTATCCACCCCAAGGCTACAATAAAGCTGTAGATGGACAAGTGTGTAAATTGGTGAAAAGTCTTTATGGACTGAAACAGGCCTCTAGGGAATGGAACAATGAGTTTTGTAAGGCTCTTCTTGCTTTTGGGTTTGTGCAATCTGGAAATGACCATTGCCTTTTTACCATGGGGATTGGAGATATTTTTTTTTTTTTTTTTTGCTTTATTGGTTTATGTTGATGACATACTTTTGACAGGTCCTAACTTGGGGTTGATTGATGAGCTGAAGAGTTTTTTGCATTCCAAGTTCACAATCAAAGATTTAGGTGTTGTAAGGTATTTTCTTAGGATGGAATTGGCTCGGGGTTCTCAAGGTATCTACCTTACTCAGCGGAAGTATATATTAGATATGTTAGATGGAGTTGGTCTTCTTGGATGCAAGCCTACATCCACTCCTTTGCCCCTAGGAGTAACTTTACATGAACCAGATTCTCCTGTTCTTTCTGACCCGGATAAGTTTTGAAGAATTGTAGGTCAGTTACTATATTTAAATCTTACCAGGCCTGACATTACACATGCAGCTCAACAACTCAACCAACATCTTGCTCGGCCACAAGAAGTGCATTGGCAAGCTGCTCAGCATGTGTTGAGGTACTTAAAAGGCTGCCCTTCCTTGGGTCTTTTCTTTGCTAATTCCCATGAAAACTTCCAGCTACAAGGGTATTTTGACGCCGACTGGGGAACTTGTCCTACAACACGACGATCTTTAACTAGATTTCGTATATATCTTGGCAGCTCCTTAATATCTTGGCGCTGCAAGAAGCAAACCACTGTGTTTGCTTCAATCGCCGAAGCAGAGTATAGAGCTATGGGAAGCACTGTCAAGGAGTTGCTATGGTTGTCTTATCTTCTCACTGATCTTCATATTCAAGTGCCTCTGCCCATACCTTTACATTGTGACAACAATGTTGCAATTCAGATCACCAAAATCAGGTATTCCATGAACGTACTAAACACCTTGAAATTGACTTGTCATATTGTTCGGGATTAGTTCAAGAACGGGTTACTTGTTCCCACTCCGATTCACACTTCAAATCAGCTAGCCGATATTTTTACTAAGGTCTTGGTTGGGCCTCGTTTTCACTTCTTATTGTCCAAGATGGGCCTCTCTGATCTCCATCGCGTCCATCTTGCGGGGGGGGGGTGTTCAGATGTAATTTGTTGGGCTGGAGTTCTTGATTCTGTTGTGTTACAGTTGAAGATGAAGCTGGGCGAAGAAGATGATGGTTATAACCGCTCGCCACGTCAAACGAAAGAAGGAGTGTTGGATCTGTTCTAATAAAATCAGACGGGCCGGATGCCAACTTATAAAAGCGCGTTCCTAGCTGTTACGTTTTTGTTTCCAAGTCTGTTATAACTACCCGTTCAGCATAGATGCTTCTAGATTCAGTTTGTTACTTGTATTCTATAAAAGGAAAGATCGTGTACTGAACTAAAGTAGTTTTCTGATTTCAATAGAAAAAATTTCTCTCTCAATTACAGTTGTTCTTCATCTTCATTTCTAGGGTTTCTCAGTTCATTTGAGCACCCGGATTTCATCATAAAATTTTGATCACAACAGTTTGGCTCAAGTTTTGGAAATATTGTGAATGCAAGAAGGAAAGATTATTCACCAAGAACATAGTGTCAGTTGTTATTAAAAAATTATGTGTGTAGAAATAACGACAATAAAACCAAATTAGTATAAATACTATAACAACATAACAAACAACATATGAAAAATTGAATAGCGAAAATAACGAAATGCAAACCGAGGCAAGAGTTAGACTCTTTCTCCGCAAGACGATAATGCTCCGCTACTCAGTGCAAGCGGTCTATAGCACTCGTCTCCAAGATACAACGGTTTCTCAATTACGAGTAGTTGCACTACTTCTCGTAATTCCGGCGAACTACTTGATATCTCGAGACTAAGGAGATACTAATTAATTTATATGTATGGAGTGAAACAATAGGGATAAAGGAAAGAAGAATGAATCATATTTTTCGGATTGTCTTTCCTTTACTACAAATCGTCCTATTTATAGATTTGAAACACCCATTCATAAAAGACACAATTCTTCACAAACACATATGAAGCAAAAGACACAACTCTTCGTAATGGACACAACTCTTCACAATAAGATGAATTGTGAATGGTTGCATTTGTTCAACTTCCAAGTACCTCTTCGCATGAACCAACATATCTCTTCATGAATCAACACATTCATTCATCATTTAATTTATGAAACAATGTGTTCATTCCATGAAGTAACGTGTCTATTCATCTAGGAACCAACGCATCCTTTCAATTATTTATATATTAATTAATTTAATAATCTAATTTCCAATTAAAAATTCTAACAATCCCCCACATGGAAGTTAGATTATTAAATGCAAATGCAAATGCAAATGCAAAATGTTATGCAAACCAAAGTCCCAATGACCTATTATTGCATCAGGATAGGTAGTTTTTTGCTTTGAACCTTCCTTAGTATAATGTTATTGGATTTACTCGCTGCTCGGTGAACGTGATGTCTTGAACCGGTCAGCTTTCATGTAAACCAAGACAATAACATATACACAATAATAGATACAATATCTTTCGTTCTCACGTTGTGTCCATTTTGGCCTTGGACCATATCTTGGATTCATAAGTGTTTTTCTATTTGAAGCGGCCACACTTCTCACTTATATAGGTGATCTCCTATAAAGAGTATCCTGCCATACTCCACCAATAAGGCTATTGGAATCATTAAAAGCTTATACGCTTACCCTTTTACCACAAGCTACAGGTTTGCACTTGGGGCAGCTTCGAGAATGGATTTTTAGTTGTGTTTCCAAGTGCACAACTTGAACATTCTTAACTTAGTTGTCTCTTTGAACCATGTTCATGGGATCTCCAATTATCATGGTAGAGTTACCATTAAGAGCATTCTTTTAGTGTGGATTTTAATCTCATTCCCCTAACTGCATTGTACAATTGATCACGGTTAATACCTTTAGTAAACGGATCCACATTATTGTCTTTTGACTTCACATAGTCAATACATATTATTCCACTAGTGATCAATTGTCTAACGGTATTGTATCTTCAGCGAATATGTCGAGACTTATCATTATACATACTACTTTATGCTCTCCCTATTGTAGACATACTATCACAATGTATCAAGACAGGAGGCACGAATTCTTCCCAACAAGGAATCCCACAAGTCTTTCGACGTCTTTGCAGTCGAGTAGACACTGTAGAGAGTGTCGTCAAGTCCATTTAGGACATAGTTCCGACATATGTAGTCGTTGTGATGCCATGCATCAGATGCTATGCGTTTTTTGCTCATCGGTTTTACTTTCCCCCATAATTGGAGGTGTCTCTTTCAAGAATCGAGACAAATTTAAAGTAGTTAAATAAAACAGCATTTTAGATTTCCAACGCTTAAATTCAAAACCTGAGAATTTTTCCGGCTTTTCTGCATGAACATGGCGCTTGGAATTTGGTTGTTTGTTGCTGTTGTAAAGTTCGGCGGCATGTTACAACTGTTTGTCATTACTTGGACAAGGGGATCAGGTACATCACTGCTACTTGTCGTCATTTCTTCAACACAATTATCGTCTTGCAAATGTTATTAAAAAATTATGTGTGTAGAAATAACGACAATAAAACCAAATTAGTATAAATACTATAACAACATAACAAACAACATATGAAAAATTGAATAGCGAAAATAACGAAATGCAGACCGAGGCAAGAGTTAGACTCTTTCTCCGCAAGACGATAATGCTCCGCTACTCAGTGCAAGCGGTCTATAGCACTCGTCTCCAAGATACAACGGTTTCTCAATTACGAGTAGTTGCACTACTTCTCGTAATTCCGTCGAACTACTTGATATCTCGGGACTAAGGAGATACTAATTAATTTATATGTATGGAGTGAAACAATAGGGATAAAGGAAAGAAGAATGAATCATATTTTTCGGATTGTCTTTCCTTTACTACAAATCTTCCTATTTTTAGATTTGAAACACTCATTCATAAAAGACACAAGTCTTCACAAACACATATGAAGCAAAAGACACAACTCTTCGTAATGGACACAACTCTTCGTAATGGACACAGCTCTTCGTATTGGACACAACTCTTCACAATAAGATGAATTGTGAATGGTTGCATTTGTTCAACTTCCAACTACCTCTTGGCATGAACCAACATATCCCTTCATGAATCAACACATTCATTCATCATTTAATTTATGAAACAATGTGTCCATTTCATGAAGTAACGTGTCCATTCATCTAGGAACCAACGCATCCTTTCAATTATTTATATATTAATTAATTTAATAATCTAATTTCCAATTAAAAATTCTAACATCAGTTAAGCGTGGGACTGTTGTATGTCGTCTTTCTTCTTCGTCATCATCATGTTTCTCCAGCTACTTTCCTTGCACCCTTGAAGAACAGATACAGAAGAAAACACAATCAAAGAAAACAACACATACTATGTTATGTTAACGTCGACAAATTAATTAACGATCGGTATACTTGTAGGAAAAATAACCTTTTTCAGTTTTGAGTTTCTCTCTCTCTCTCTCTGTTGTATGACAAAATGGATTGATTCTTGGGAAGTGATGCGGTGGAAAATTTGAGACTTGTTTACTATGAATAATTTGAGAAATTAAGCTCTATATATCCAAAATCATCCACTTTTAAGGTTTATGATAGTAATGTAAGTCAGAACATTGTTTTGTTTGTAACTGTGGCTTGTCCAAAAAAAGGAAACAGGTACTTGTAGTTAGGCTGGAACTCACATTACCTTCTACAGATCTCATCTGTGAAAAATAATACGGGAGCAAGGATTTATAATGGAATTTATCGTTTCGAATTTAAAACGTGAGAATGTTATTTGTAATGAAGAAAGACGTTTGGAATACTTTTGTATTGGTATTATCTCTCTTAATCAATACTACAATGAATGATCTAGATACATGCATGCAGTGAGAGAAGAGAATTATATCTTGAATTAGTCTTATAATTTACTACCTTTTTATTTCCATATATTAAGTATGTGGATATGTTTGGTTAAAAAATATAGTAATTTATCGTACATGGGATTGTCGATATCTGTGCAGTGATAGTGTTGGGTGATGATTCCATCCTCAGCACTGTTTCACTCAGTGGGAAATGATTCGGTCTTAGACACTGATCTTAAGCTCAGTAGCCTTGTGCTCTGTACTTGTCTGAAGATTTGAAGATCCCAAAACCCTATCTGAATGATGAACCATTCCCTTGTATCTGTTTTGTCTCTGAGGTTTCAGACTCAGTAGACACTCTGCTCTGGTCAAGGCGCTCAGTAGCTTATCTGCCTCAGCACCGGTGCGAGTAAGACTCGGTGATCTTGGACTCGGCGAGAGCAAAGATATGCGAAAGAGTCGGTTGAACCGAACTCGGCGAGAGTAGTTCATCGAACTCGGAGCCGATCTTCGATAGACTTATCTCGGCAGTCTATCTATCGAATACAAGGTCGGACTCAAAGAACGGCAGATAGTCTTCGGGGATTGTCGAGAATCTTTTGAAAGACAATCAGCATTGTCATGTACGAGGAAGAGAGAAGTCGGCTTCGCCTGTCTCGAAGTTTGTGCTTTGTCTCAACCACTCCATCCACCTCGACGAATGACAAGCATACACGTGTCTTCTCACCGCTAAAGCCTGCGATCAACCTTTTACCTAAAAAGGTGGGAAAGTACACTGTTACCTACACCAAAAGAGCCGTTTGCTACCAAAAAGAGAGAGAGAGAAGAAGATCGTCTCCAACGGATCTATTTCAATCTCTGCTCTATAAATAGAGGGATCATTCAAGATTTGAAACACGCGACGCCTAGAACACAAGAGAGCGCGAAAAAGAGCGAATTCCAAAGAACAAAGTCTTAGCAAGAACTTGAAGAACAATCTTCGGTGAAAGACTACATTCTAGCTCATAGGGAATCAAGCTATACCGACATATAAAGCCTCTAGTATCCAAATCGACGTTACACGAACTCAAAGCTTACCTTCAGCTGTTCGTCGATCTAGAAGCTACTCTCATATTCCCTATCCCTCTAACCCTAAGCTCAACCGTTCTTATCTATAGCTTAGATGAAGGAGTTCACATTTGAACCCAATCCTTATTGTATAAGGACTCCTTCACTGTTGGAGAAGTTTGTCAAACACTTTAAGTTTGATAGTGTTGTAACCGAGACTTAGATCCAGTATAAAAACCAAGACGCGGCTTTGCCCAGTGTGCAAGCTGACTGAGACTAACTCAGGATAATAAATAGCCTCCTGATCATTCGGGACAGTGGACGTAGGATTTGAGCGATATCCGAACCACTTTAAAAATCCTGTGTCTCTTCGCTTTCTTAATCGTTGCATTGATTTTACTATTCATACTGAACATCATATTTAAAATCAATCAACTGTCTCAGCATACTGAACTTTTAATCTACTGAACTGAGACTTAAAACGTTTTCTCACAAACTGGTTTGGGCCTACACTATTCCGCGCACTGAACTCTTACTGTAGATACTGAATTCTGACCTAGTCAGTTAGCAGATCTCAGTTGAGTCAGTACTCTTAGCCTTTAACTCGATTCAGAACAGTTGTTTGGTCTGCTGAACTGTTTCAGTCAGACACCATCCTGAATATGACTGTTCGAGTTCGAAGTTGAGAAATCGAATCAGGTGTATTCACCCCCCCCCCTCTACACATGACCGTACACTCGGGACCAACAATTGGTATCAGAGCAGGAGTTCTTTAAGACTCTTGTCACTTTGAGACTGGTCTATTCGAACGGATCCGAAGGAAAACGTTTTCACTGCATATCACTCAACATTCATATCTATATTCTTCATGGCTGATATGTCAGGTATAAGGATGGTACCCATGTTCTCGGTGGAGAATTATGGAGTATGGCGAGTCAGAATGGAAGCACGTCTGACATCCCTCCATGACAGTATGACTGAAGTGCTTGAAGATGGACCTATCGTTCCCATGACGATAGTGTCGTAACTCAGGACCAAGCTCAAGGAGGAGGAATAGTGACCGGGAAGAAGATTCCCAAAGAAAGAAGTCTCTTCACTCCTGAGGAGAAGAAGCTTCACAACTTAGACCGTGTTGCCAGAAACGCTATACTGACCATCCTTAGTGATTCTTATCTTGGCAGGGTTCAGGAATGCAAGACCGCAAAAGAACTCTGGGATGCTCTAGCGCTACTGAGTCGAGGGACTCAGAAGATTAAAGCGAATAAACTAGCGCTGGAACTCCAAAAGCTGGAAAGCTTATCTCTCATGCCCTGTGACAAAATCGAAGATCTGAACGTCAGATTTACCAATCTGATGAACTCTATCAATGGGCTGGGAAAGACATTCAGCAACCGAGAAATGAATCTGAAGATTCTGAGGGCACTGTCGGACGGACACTGGACACCTTTTGCCACTCTATTGCGACATTCTGACTTGGATGCTATGTCTCCTGACCATATCTTTTCAGAATTACAGGCAGAGGAGTTTGAGTTCGACAGACCTCAAAGAAAGCAGAGTGAAGGCGACACAAAAATCGACCATGCTTTCAAAGCATCGGTCGGCCACGACAAATCTCCAAGCAACGAGCAAAACGACGAGTAAGACTGAACCTTCACTAAATGATCTACAAGAAGGAAGTCTCGCTCAGAAGTATGCGCTGCTCGCTGTAAAGTATCAGAAGGAGAAGGAGCGACGCAGAAAAGTGACTAAAGACTATCGGGAAACGAAAGGTAAGTCAAATTATATGTCGAAACACACTCCTGACTCACAATCTTCTGAATACAGAAAGAAGGATGACTCAGAACCATCAAAGAATAGCGAAAGCAAAGAAGAAAAAGTCATCACTTGCTATAATTGCAAAAAGCCGGGACATTATCAGTATGATTGTCCTGAGCTCGGTAGTGCTGAACGCGCAGCACGTAAGGCAAGGAGAGAGAAATTCGCCCTTAAAAGACAAGCTTATATTGCGGGCGAAATCTCGGACGACTCGGAAGAAGTCGACTCCTTTATGGATTCATCGACGATGAAGCGGCCTTCATGGCCTTAGAGCATGAAGCGAGATGAATCGGCGAAAAGTGCATGATGGCGGGCGAAGAGGATGAGGTAAATTCTCATGAACCACTTAACTCCTCTTCACACCGCACACACGACACTATTTCGAAGTGCGAGATGAGAATTTGGACGTCGCGACCGCATACGAAGAAGCTGCTCGACGAACAAATTCAAATGAGTCTCGGCTCAGCAAGACTCTTCGGGGAGTTGGATACCACGAAAGTAGAGAATCGAAACTTTCTCAGGAAAGTCAGGTTGCTACTGAGGCCGAAGGACTTGTGTTGAGACTCAGGGAGGAGATAAACTCTCTGATGGCCAAGTCTCAGCATCAAGAAGATCGGATTTCAGTTTTGACCAATGACCTGACTCAGAAAGATACTGAACTGAGTCTGCTGAAGCAAGAAATGTCAGGACTTCAGACCGAGCACGACACACTGAAGAAGAGTGATGATGTCTGGAGGAGCCTGATGACTGAGAGGTACATGGGTGCTGAGAAGAAATTAGAGGCTATGCTAGCAAGCAATAAGCCAAAGCACTGCAAGGAAGGACTTGGATTCAGCCAGGGAGCTTCCTCATCTGCCCCAGTACACTCAGAAGTACGGCTTGCTGATAGGTTTGTTCAAGGGGAGACTATGAACACAAATATACTGAACCCCCTAGCAAAGAACAAACGAGAAGATGAAAGCACCTCATCCCACACATCGGCATTCGACAAGAAGATCGGTGCCAAGAAACCCCGGTTCGGTCAAGGGGGGAACTAGCAAATCAAAATTGGCAGATCAGTATGGACCTCCAAAGCTGACACATCCAGCTCAGTATGGGTCATATTATTATGAACCTATAGTCAGAAGAGGCTCCAAAGGTCAGAAGAAAAAGAAAGCCACACAGAAGGCTAAGGTCAGCAGTCCACCAGCTCAGAAGATTAGGACTCCTGAACCTCAGAAGCCTCAGAAGTCACCTATGACCAGTCCAGTGGTCAGATATGTTGACTCTAGTGGAAAGAAGATGTCTGAAACCACCAGGGTTGTTAGACAGATTTGGGTTATGAAAACTAACATCTAAGGACCCAAAATCAAAAATAAAGGGTACCTGAATATAATTTCGTTTTGCGGGTGCGCGAGAGACCCATGGTATGTGGACGGCGGATGCTCAAGACATATGACATATCAAAGGAGTCTCATCGAAGAATTATGTTACCGAAGAAGGACCCGAGATTGAGTTTGGAGATAATGCCAAAGGCTACACGAGAGGATACGGCACACTCAAAGCATAGGAACCGCCAAAGTTCCAAGAGTATCCTATGTTGAAGGACTTCAGCATAATCTTCTCTCTGTTAGTCAATTTTGTGATAACTCGAATAGAGTGATTTTTTACGTTGGTTTCTGTGATGTTATTGATAAATCTACAGGGAAAACAAGTGTTATCGGGTTCGCGCAAAAAAGAACATATACGTGGCGATCTGGAACTCGACGAACTCGAAGCTTGTTTGCCGGCGAAGAATGAAAACGAACGGGGTGGCTATGGCATAGAAGGCTCGGTCATCTCAACTTTAAGACGATCAACAAGCTAGCAAGAAACACTCTAGCAAGGGGACCGCCGAATGAAGTATTCAAGCAAAGACACTCGGTGTGAAGCATGTACGAAGGGAAAGCAAACAAGGAATCAAAATCCTCCGGTTCCATCGCCTTCCACGGATGGAATCCTTCGGTACTACATATGGATTTGTTCGGTCCAGTCTCCCCGGTGACGATCGGAGGCGGAAAATATGCATTAGTGGTCATAGATGACTACTCGCGCTACACATGGGTCATATTCATTGCCAACAAGTCGACGTCAAAACAGAGTTACCAACGCTTCGAAAAAGCTCGGTGTCGAGAAGAACACCAAGATCGGAAAAATACGTTCGAGACAGGAACCGAGTTCCTTAATTCCATGGTAGAGGAGTTACGCAAAGCGAAGGAATAGAGCATGAGACTTCGCTGCACGCACACCTCGGTAGAATGGAGTTGCTGAACGAAAGAACAGAACTCTAAAAGAGGCAGCTAGGACTCTACTCGCAGACTCAGGACTCCCAACCAAATTCTGAGCAGAAGCTACTGATACTGCATGTTACACTCAGAACCGATCTTTACTGACAAAGCAGCATAAGAGGACACCATATGAACTATGGAACGGCAGGAAGCCTTCTCTATCTTATTTCCATATCTTTGGTTGTTCATGCTTTATCCACAATAATGGGAAAGATCAGCTGAAGACTTTTGATAGCAAGTCAGATCAGGGAGTATTCTTAGGATACTCTCGGGTCAGCAAAGCTTTCAGACTATTCAACTATCGGACCCTTAGCGTGGAGGAAAGCCCTCATGTTGTGTTTAATGAGTTTGCTACTGAAGACGGGAGCAATAACTCAAATTCTGAATCTGAGGACATCAGTAGACAGCTACAGGATCTAAGCTTAAAGGACAAATCTGAAAAGATCCAGCTATGTTGGGATGATGATTCAGACGAAGAAACTGAAGACAAATCTACTGAATCTCAACCAGCAGAGCAAGTAGCTGAGCAGATTGATTCTCCCGAACAGAATCAATCCCAGGTAACTCAGGTCGATGAGGAAACCGTAGAGGTAATTGAGACCACTACTGGAATAACAACTCAGGGGGAACATCTAGTAATGTTCCTGAGCTGAATGCCCCTGAACCTGGTGACTCAGTAGATCATACTCTTATCACTGAAATTCTTCAATCTCAGAATAGTACAACTGAAATGCCTAAATCACCTACTATCTGTGTTGAACAAATTTCAGATGAAGAGCTGAAACATCGTAGATCGTGGCTGGATGCTCACACTCCTAATTTGATCATTGGAGATCCTTCAGCTAATGTCAAGACAAGATCCAGATTCTGTCAAGGAGAAAGCGCATTATTTTCCTGCTTCTTGTCTACTGAAGAGCCTCAGAACATTGAGGATGCATTAAAGGATGCTGACTGGATCATAGCTATGCGAGAGGGAGCTGAATCGGTTCACGAGAAACGAAGTATGGGAGCTTGTAGACGGACCCGGCATCAACATGTCATTGGAACCAAATGGGTCTTCAAAAACAAGCGAGATGAAAACAACGTTATAGTCAGGAACAAAGCAAGGCTCGTGGCTAAAGGCTACTGTCAAGCTGAAGGAATAGATTTCGATGAAACTTTCGCTCCAGTTGCAAGATTGGAGGCAATTAGACTATTCCTAGCCTACGCAACACATCAAAGATTCAAAGTTTATCAAATGGATGTGAAGTCTGCGTTCCTGAACGGCGTGCTGAAAGAAGAAGTCTATGTGGAACAACCGCCCGGCTTTCAGCAGGGACATCAAGTATATAGACTCAGAAAGGCTCTGTACGGGTTAAAACAAGCACCCAGGGCTTGGTACGATACCCTATCTGAGTTTCTTCTTCAAAAAGTTTTTCAGAAGGGCACAGTAGATCGCACGTTGTTCAGCATTCGACTGGAAGACGACCTATTACTCGTGCAGATCTATGTGGATGACATTATCTTTGGTTCGAAGAATGTCATTATGTGTCAGCAGTTTGAAAGAATGATGAAGGACAAGTTCGAGATGTCGATGATGGGAGAAATGAACTACTTCCTTGGTTTTCAAGTCAAGCAATCTGACAAAGGAACGTTCATCAATCAAAGCAAATACACTCGAGACCTCATCAAAAGATTCGGCGGCACATCCGGCAAACCTATCAAGATCCCGATGAACACGAATATGAAAATCGATCATGATAAGGAGGGAGTATCAGTAGATCAAACTGAATACCGTGCTATAATTGGTTCATTATTATATCTAATAGCTACTCGTCCTGACATAACTTATGCTGTAGGTGTATGCGCTCGATTTCAGGCGAATCCGAAGCAGAGCCATCTGGACTCAGCAAAGAAGATTCTTCACTACCTCAGAAGCACACCCAACATAGGTTTATGGTATCCGGCTGATGATAATATTGAACTAACAGGTTATTCTGATGCTGACTATGCAGGATGTAGAATTAACCGAAAATCAACTTCAGGAACATGTCAGTTCCTTGGCAGCAAGCTGATCTCATGGTTTTCAAAGAAATAGCACTCAGTAGCTACGTCGACTACTGAAGCTGAATACATGGCTGCTGGAAGTTGTTGCGCCCAAATCCTTTGGCTGAGACAGCAGCTGAGAGACTATGACGTCATTCAGAATGAAGTGCCGATCTTCTGCGATAGTACCAGTGCCATTGCAATCACTCAGAATCCTGTTCTTCACACGAGATGCAAGCACGTGAACATCAGACATCACTTCATTCGTGACCATGTCGAAAAGAAGGATATCAGGATGGAAAATATCCATACTAACAAACAAAGGGCTGATATACTGACCAAGCCTCTAGCTGAATCCAGATTCAAAGAACTTTCAGTAGAGCTAGGTCTGCTGGACCCTACTGACCCCAGTCAGTAAGAGGTTTCAGGAGAGAGACATTCCAGTGAGGGGGAATGATCACTCTCAGTACTGAGTAAGTTCAGTACGTAGAGATTCAGAAAACCATCTACACGAGGTATCAGCTGACTACTATGTTCAGCTGACAGGTTTGCGCATCTCTACTCTAGTATCTAATGTAACAATGATAAGCATTTATTATGGAGATTCAGCATGATTTAAATATCTCTTAGTTTGTCATTTATTGATAACAGATTACATTTAATACACGACATTCTATGTACAACTTTGCTGAACTCTGTGCGCATTAAATGCATGTCTTATCATAGTTACTCTTTAGGCATGTTTACAACTTGCATTGACTTAGACGGCTTTTGTGATCATTACCTTTTATAATATTAAATCTTAACCGTCCATCTCATAAAGTAGGTTTAAACTCAGCCTTAGATCGATAACTGTTCAACTTCTAGATATGCATATATTTCGATCAAATCTTAAGAACCGCCATATTCGCACTTAACATTTCGATCATATCTTACCTCCGAAAATTCGAGAATACCTTTGTGCAAAAACCCTCTTTTGCTTACTTTCTCTTCGATAAAATTCTCGGTATGCCTACATGAAGTTACTTATGTGTTGATCATTATTGATTAGTATCATATATAAAAATATTTTATTTAAAAATCGATACTGATAACAGCTTCGTGTAACAGGTACAATGGCGGAAACCAATATCTCTATGATATCTCCAGCGGATATGCAGAACATTCTGGAAAAGGATCGCGTGTGGTTTGAACCCACCATGGATTTCTATTCATGCGATCTGGAGTTCATGGACGATATATTCTCAGCTCTGCGCGAGACAGGGCTGGAGAAATTTCTGTCTAGGAGGCCTTCGTACTTCCTCCCGAGACAGGTTGCAGAGCTGTACTTGAATTCAGACGCAGTGTCTGGAGACATAGTGGCGAGATTTGTTGCCCATTCTATCCAAAACGCCACTACGGAGCTAAAGCAGATGTCCATCAAGGATGCTTTGAAGCGGAGCTTTGATCTGCCCTTCGAAGGGATCAGTACAGTCGGGTACAGAGACGACCGAGTTGATGAATATCTTACCGTCTTCTATGGAAAGCCCACTACTTTCAGAGCTGCATTTCCGAAGAACAGCATGTTGCCTCAGTTCAGGGCACTTGCTTATATAGTGACGCAACTACTGACAAGCCAAGCAGGGTCGTTTGACCAGGTGTCGAGGCCTAAGATTCAGATGATGATGGCCATATACGACCGAGCCCAGATTAATTGGACGGAGTTCTTTCTCCGAGAATTCATGGCTCAGGCTGCTAAGTTCGACAAGGCATCGAACATGCTGAGCGCAAAGGGCAAATTGCTGTATGGACTCAAACTGTCCATCATGATCGAGGATTTATGTGGATGCGAGCCTATCACCTACCGTGACAAGGAGTACTTCAATGTGAAGAAGGTCAGATTTCACAACAAGACAGCAGTGCTTCAGCAGATAGGGTCAGGACCCTCAGCAGTCTCTCCGCAATCAAAGCCTCAGCAGGCTACGCCTACAAAGAAAAGAACCCCTCCCGCTAAAACTCCTAAGGCACCGGCAAAGAAACTGAAGAAAGCCGTTGAGGTGCCGGCCTGCGAGGAGGTTCCCGAAGTGTCTCGCCGAACGAGGCTCCCGAGAGGACTACTCGGCCCTGCGCTGGTTGATGAGTCCGAGTCTTCTGAGAAGACTCAGTCAGTGGAGAAGATCGTCTCCACTGAAAGGGACCAAGGGGATGCTTCTGAAGCTTAGAGCGCAGATATTCAGCGCCTAGACAGCCCCCCTTCCGTCCCTCCACTCAGCTCGGTCCCTCCAACCGAAGAGCGAGACTTCACACATAGACTTGGAGTTCGAGACCGCATCCGAAGGTGAATCAATCGGGATGGAAGCTTCAATGATCTTATCTCGAGCCTCCCGTGAGATCCTTCAACAGATACCGGAGCTTGCTGATCATTCAGACTTGATGATCATTGCCAAATCAGCAAGGCTCCACATGCTTCTTCGCTTTCAGGAGTGGCCACATCTTCTTCGCCTTGTTCTCCACTACTCCTGTCAGCAACTCCATGAAGAAGAGATGAAGTTGAGGCAGCAAATAGGCTACTCAGAGCCTGCTGACCTCAGCACCATGGAGAATCTAAGGGCCGCTATGCTTGCGATGATACATGACAAACAAGCAGAATGCTCAGCACCCTCAGATGGGTCAGATCATGACGACTAGGACCCACCCAAGGATTCAGGCCCTGGACAACCTGATAAGGGATCACTCCAGGACAAGGATACATATGCTGACATTCCTGATATTCCTCTCGGTATCCTTGGTCCTGAGAAGTCCAAGGCTGGTGCTTCGTCCTCAGCAGAGCCCACTCAGCTCTTGCTGCAGTCGACTTTCGAAGCAGCGCCTAGCCAGAGCGCAAAGAGATCTCGATCAGTGGCAAAAGCCTTAACTGCTCAAGGGATCAAAAATCGAGATCTTGCGAAGGCTATCCATAGGACATGGAAGCAGACTGCTCAAGCCACGACTAAAGAACTTCAGGGGCTGAAGTCTTCTGTCTCTTCATCAGCCGCCCCGATGTTTCGCGCTTATTTCGAAGCGTTGGCTCGGCAGCAAGTCCACTTCGAAGCTCGGCTCAAGATCTTTCGGGAGAGCCAAGCCAAGCTACTTGATGAATTTTTGGCTTCTAAAGCGGCTCATACTCGACGCTATCATTGAACAATCCGAGGCCACTGAACAAAGACTTGAGAATATCCAACTGGCCTTGGAAGACAAGATCACTGAGCAGCTGAACAATGTAAAGGCTGCAGCTGAACTCTCTTACAAGCAATTTGATGAAGTTCTAACTTTTGAGAGGAACGAGCTGCATGAGGCTCTGACAGACATCCACAATCAAATTCAGTCGCTGTCAACCTCCTTCAACAGCCTTCAGAACACAACACTTATCCCTACCCCGTTCCGCAATTGATGATGCCAAAAAGGGGGAAAGTAGAAGAGGGAAGAGTATTGAGCCGACCAAAGGCAACAAACAGAGTACTGAGAAGCTGACCCCCACCAAAAGTCCAAAGTCTAAGGGGGAAGCTACACTGAAGTCATCCCAGACTCAGACTCAGACTCAGAAGGGTGAGGCCCAGGGTGTCCCAGCTGCGAGCACAGCTGCGGCCGGCCCAAGTGGCTCGAGATCCCAGAGCTACTCATGCAACCCGGATTCCCTACCGATATCATCAAGGAGGTTGCGAGTATCTTTGAACGTAAAGAGGACTCGGAGGACTCGGATGACGATGAAGAAGTCCCTCTACCTCCACCTGTTCAAGGCAAAGGTAAGAAAATTCTCGAAACTCCCGACCCCTCCAAAGCAAAGAAACCCCAAGAGATAGATCTCGCTGAGGAGGAGGCTCGGATTGCCGCCGATGAGAAGCGGCAAGGGAGATCGCCGATCTTTGAAGCCGCCAACAAACCAAAGTCTAAGCCTGCTAAAGGAAAGACTAAGGCACCAAAGACGCGGTGGAAAAAAGAAGGCGCCCGCTAGATTGCCTCCCGGTAAAACTTCGGAATTGAAGATGATGAAGACGAGGGAGAGGCAAACAGCAAAAAGGCACTGAGCAAAGAAGGTACATCCAAAACCAAATCCAGTACCTCTGCCGACTCACGAACAAGCTCCTCGAAGCCTCAAGAGCAAGATGCGAAATTGAAGAAATCTTCGCTCGAGATGGATAGATATCTCTACGAGAGGAGAGGAAGCTAGACGAGATAGAGGTGCCGGCCAGAGAGAGGATACATTTGGCGAGACCTTGAGGCACTCGGGAAGCGTCTTGAACAAGAGGCCGGGCCGAGAGTTCCTTCGAAAGCCGACATTCCTTATCGATCGATACGAAGGTTCGGGAAGCCAAACGATCCCGAAAACACATAGATGGCCGAGATCGGACGAATGGATGCCTATTCGGTTCAATCGAGAGATGGGAATCGGCCAAGATAGAGTTTATCAAGAGAAATTATTTCGCCGATTCGGCTCCGAAATGTCTAAGGCTGATGCCTATGTCGAGTGGATGACCATTACTGAACCTGATCTTTACCCATATATGCAAAGAGCAGTAACTGAAGGGGTAGTAGTCAGCGTTCCTGAAGCAAGGATCATTCCTCCACCCAGAAGACAAGACGACTCAGTACATCTCGGAATGATTGAACAAGAAGTGAAGAATGCTGCGTTGAACAGAGGTCTAGAACAAGATGATCCAGCAGACTTCGCCGAATATCTAAAGCTGAGGAAGAACACGTTCAGAATGTATGGAGTCCCACTGCCTGAAGATCAATCCCAAGGTTTCATGAATAGGATTCAGCAGTTTAAGGGTTCTCCTTCTTAGTTCTCTTCTTAGCTTAGCAAGATTTGTAATGTACTGAAATGTTTATCACATATATACAAATCTTCTTTTGGCTCTGAAAACTACTTGTTGTCTAAATAGCCGTGTTTGCTTTATGCTTTAACACTCAGAATCACTGAAGTGATTACTGACACACACACACTTTGTTTATTTACTTGTCAGTTTTTGCTCGGTTAGATCTCTGATAGACTAGACTTTCGTAGAGTTATTATTTCTCTTAGGGAGAAATTGTTGCATAGGGGAAATTATTGTAAAGGGGGAAATTGTTCTGCCCTGTCTCCCTCAGTAGTCTAGCACTTACCAGACAACTCCACTGATCCTACTTGTAATATTTGTAAGGAGCTCTGTTTCTAAGTAAGTTAGTGTTTAGCATAGTTGATAGGACATAGATGATAGGTTTTGGCATCATCAAATAGGGGGAAATTGTTGGGTGATGATTCCATCCTCAAGCCTTTGTTTCACTCGGTGGGAAATGATTCGGTCTTAGACACCGATCTTAAGCTCGGTAGCCTTGTGCTCGTACTTGTCTCGAAGATTTGAAGATCCCAAAACCCTATCTGAATGATGAACCATTCCCTTGTATCTGTTTTGTCTCTGAGGTTTCGGACTCGGTAGACACTCTGCTCCGGTCAAGGCGCTCGGCAGCTTATCCGCCTCGGCACCGGTGCGAAGACTCGGTGATCTTGGACTCGGCGGGAGCAAGATATCCGAAAGAGTCGATTGAACCGAACTCGGCGAGAGTAGTTCATTGAACTCGGAGCGATCTTCGATAGACTTATCTCGGCAGTCTATCTACCGAATACAAGGTCGGACTCAAGCAACGGCGAGATAGTCTTCGGGGTGTCGAGAATCTTTTGAAAGACAATCAGCATTGTCATGTACGAGGAAGAGAGAAGTCGGCTTGATGCTGTCTCGAAGTTTGTCTTTGTCTCAACCACTCCATCCACCTCGACGAATGACAAGCATACACGTGTCTTCTCACCTGCTAAAGCTGCAGTCAACCTTTTACCTAAAAAGGTGGGAAAGTACACTGTTACCTACACCAAAAGAGCCGTTTGCTACCAAAAAGATAGAGAGAGAAGAAGATCGTCTCCAACGGATCTATTTCAATCTCTGCTCTATAAATAGAGGGATTATTCAAGAAGAATACACGGAATGCACGTATCTAGAGCAAAAATCAAGAAAGCATTCAACGAGCAAAGAACCCAAAGAACTACGTCTTAGCAAAAAACTCGAAGAACAATCTCCGGCGAAAGACTACATTCTAGCTCATAGGGAATCAAGCTAAACCAACATATAAAGCCTCTAGTATCCAATCGACGTTACACGAACTTATAGCTTACCTTCAGCTGTTCGTCGATCTAGAAGCTACTCTTTCATATTCCCTATCCCTCTAACCCTAAGCTCAACCGTTCTTATCTATAGCTTAGACGAAGGAGTTCACATTTGAACCCAATCCTTATTGTATAAGGACTCCTTCACTGTTGGAGAAGTTTGTCAAACACTTTAAGTTTGATAGTGTTGTAAACTGAGACTTGGATCAGTATAAAAACCAAGACGCGGCTTTGCCCAGTGTGCAAGCTGACTGAGACTAACTCAGGATAATAAATAGCCTCCTGATCATTCGGGACAGTGGACATAGGATTTGAGCGATATCCGAACCACTTTAAAAATCTTGTGTCTCTTACTGCTTTCTTAACTGTTGCATTGATTTTACTATTCATACTGAACATCATATTTAAAATCAATCAACTGTCTCAGCATACTGAACTTTTAATCTACTGAACTGAGACTTAAAACTTTTTCTCACAAACTGGTTTGGGCCTACACTATTCCGCGCACTGAACTCTTACTGTAGATACTGAATTCTGACCTAGTCAGTTAGCAGATCTCAGCTGAGTCAGTACTCTTAGCCTTTAACTCGATTCAGAACAGTTGTTTGGTCCTGTTTGGCCCGCATTTGATCGCCGACACCATCCTGAATAGGACTGTTCGAGTTCGAAGTTGAGAAATCGAATCAGGTGTATTCACCCCCCCCCCCCTCTACACCTGACCGTACACTCGGGACCAACAGATAGTATCTGGCTTAGTGGGTGTTTGGAACAGCTTTTTGTAAGCTGATTCAGCTTTAAGCTGGTGTGAGAGTGTTTGGGAGTCCCAGCTTAAAGCTGAGATTCTCTAAAATGGGGTCGAAAATAGAGAATCTGTTGAAGCTGCTCCACCCCAGCTTCTAGTTTTTAGCTTATAGCTTATGTATTTTTCAGACGAAATTACCCTTACTAATTTTATCTAATTCCAAAAATAACCCTCCTAACCCTACTTTGTGAGAATTACATTTTTTCAAGTGGTTTTTTGGCTATTTAAATTAAGTCGATAAATAACACTTGAAAATAATTAAACCATTGTAGTATAATCTTGCATTTCGATCCCTATAGATGCCCACGAACTTATCATAATTTATTTTTTTCTCAAGTTCTAGAGACAAGATAATATAGTTTTAGATGAACAATTTCGATCAAATCTAGAAAATACAAATTACATTTTAATTTTGTTTATTAATAATCATATATTTAAATCATAAAAATTAGACAATTTACATACATAAGATAATAGTGTAGTGGAGAAGCGTATAGTTCCATACCTCTGTTATGTTTTCACCCATCCAAAATAAAACACTCACTGGTTCAAAATAATCATATAATCATGTGTTGGGTCATGTGTCTCACTACCACATATTTGAAAGTCTTCATCTTCATAGTGTGTGCGCCGGATGAAAGTCTATAAATAAATAGTATTTAATATATAATTGTATATTATATTTATTATGATACAATTTTATAATATACATAATATTTAGATTAATTTAGTATTTTATAGTATTAGATTGAAATTGTAAGCAAAAAATAAATATTGAATAATAATTATTTCTAAATTTTATTATTTATTATAAATATTAATTAGTAACACTAAGGACAAAACAGACATTTCTTTTAAAAAGTAACAATAACCTACTTCTATCAGCAGTATTTCCAAATACTATTTTCTCCACTTTCAGCAGCTTTCAGCACTTATTTCCAAACACTAACTGATTTTCAAATAAGCTGCTTTCAGCACTTATCAATAAGCTTCAGCTACTCCAAACACCCCCTTAATGTATGTTTTGTCTTTCTAAAGGCAAACAGTTTATTTGATGGATTACACAAATTAAAAGTATTCTTGAATGATAAAAAAAAAGATATAAATTCAAAAGTCACAAGGCCTATATGAAGGATAGAAAATGGTCGGGCACAGTTTTCCAAACTCGCCAGGGATTGATTGTGACTTCATCATACCTGCTTTCTAGCTTCTTCAGCCTTTCATCAACCAAATGGTCTAACCCAGGGGCAGATGTAGGAGTGGGTTGGATTTAGCTCCAGCCCAATGCAAATCAGGCCCAGAAGTTATATTTATTCAACCCAATTTTAGTTTTACATGTTTCAACCCACCTTAGCCCAGCCCAACTCATTTGCAAGTTCAATTCTAAGTATGAGTTGTTGATTTGTTGTGGAATATTAGGACAAATGGACAATAATAGAATATTTAATAAAAGAACATTCTTGTATTCTAACTAATTTATACTAATAAAATAAATGAGCCCAATATTGATTCAAAAAGCAAAAAAAGCACACACTCAAACTTAGAAATCGAAAACGACAAACAACTACTGGAGAGACTGCAAAAATATTGAAAAGGGCCAAGGTAAATCGTCCTCGTCCACTACTGTGTGTCTGCGTCTTCTTGTGAGTTGTAACCTTGTCTGCTTGACCCACTACATTACTTCGTCTTCTTGTCTGCTTGTTAATGGGTAATGACGTTTTCCACTTTCCTCTTAGCTTAATGTAATAATATTATAGTATTTTTTTCTCTCTTTTGTTGAAATTAAATTCTTATTATTCTATATTTTCCCATTTTTAACTAATTAGTGGACAGTGGTAGATGCTAGGTAGTAAACTAATTATTTTTATTTAATAGTGGTAGATATTATTTTGTTAGTAGTAGATTAGTATTTAGTAGAAGTAACATAACGAAAATGTTATGTTTGTTGGCATATTTGTTGGGATTTTGTTGCTAATTGAGTAATTGATTAGTTGCTTATAATGGTTTATGTTTTTCTCTCATTTTTGTTTCTAGTTGAGAAATAGACCAAGACCAACCTTTAGCAAAGAAAGGGAAATGACTTATATCGTCATTTTTTAAGAAACATGATCGTTGGGATAATGAAGGTAGCTCATGACCTTCATCCACAACTACCCAAAGTCAAACTACTCAATCTCTTTCAACAACTATAGAGCAAAGTCCCTCGATGCCAGATTTGCAATTTGATAGACCGTGTACTGACCGTGAGCGTGATCCAGGCACAAAGAAACAACTGTCAGAATATCCTCCTCATTTACGAGATGATATAAGACGTCAGTATCTTAATGATGGGCCTTTTCAACCGAAACTGACA
Organism: Lavandula angustifolia; assembly: GCA_028984105.1. NCBI lineage: Eukaryota > Viridiplantae > Streptophyta > Magnoliopsida > Lamiales > Lamiaceae > Lavandula > Lavandula angustifolia. The sequence goes on from CM054822.1 coordinate 17,038,364, forward strand.
TCATATCCTGTTATATGGTGTGGCACTCAAAATCGAAGTTTTTAGAAGATATGTTTAACAAGTTCTCTGGGTTGGAATATTCGCCTTCCAAAGATAAGGTATATTGCTTTTATTGCTTTCTTTTTACAAGTGATATTGTGCCTACTACTTCTGCATTAGTCAAGGAAGAATTCAACAATTGGAAAAGGGTTAGCCAAGGAAGTAAATGTGCATTTACTTTTCAAGTTGGTTCTACAACACCATCACCACATACTATGTGTTTTCAACGTGCAGAAGATTTGAGGAGAGCCGTTGGACATATAGACAAAGTTATGCATGCTCAGACAATTATTGAGAAGACGAGAAATCATTTGTGTCTGAAGACCTCAATCAAAAGCCTCCATTGGCTTGCACTTCAAGGTTGTGCTTATCGAGGTCACGATAAGTCTTCAACTTCATCTAATCGTAGAAATTTTATTGAATTGGTGAAGGCTTTTGCAAGGATGACTAAGGAAGTGGATGAAGTTGTTCTTGATAATGCTCCGAAAAATGCCTAATACCTTGCTCCGAAAATTCAAAAGGAGATTTTGAAGATTTTGGCCACTAGACCGCGTCAAAAGATTCGTAAAGAAGTTGGAGATGGATATTTTAGTATTCTAGTTGATGACACACAAGATATCTCCAAGTAAGAGCAAATGACCATTATCTTGAGGTTTCTAAATGATCATGGAATTTTAGTTGAACGGTTTTACAATTAAAAGTGTTAGTGACACCTCTTCACTAAATTTGAAAAAAACGATATGTGGTGTTCTTTTTCATCATGATCTGCAGATTGAGAAAATGAGAGGCTAAGGCTATGTTGGGAGATGATTCAGTCTTCTCACAATCAGTTGAGACATAACTCAGTAGCCCTGTGCTCTGAATACTTACTGAAGATTTGAAGATCCCAAAACACTATCTTGGTTGATGAACCATTCAGTTGTAACCTGTTTTGTTTTGTCTCTGAGGTTTCAGACTCAATAGACACTCTGCATCTGGTTCAGGCGCTCAGTAGATTACCTGCCTCGGTGACAGTAGAAGACTCGAATATCTTGGACTCAGCAGGAGTAGTATACTGAAAGGAGTCAGTGGAACTGAACTCAGCATGCGTAGTTCACTGAACTCAAAGTTGATCTTCAGTAGAGCCGACTCAGCAGGAGCATGCTACTGAATAAGAGATCAGACTCAGCAACGGCTGGACAGTCTTCTGACTGTCAGATTATCTAAAAATCAAATCAGCAGAGTCAATACGAGGAAGAGAGAAGTCAGCTTCAGATCTCCTTGAAGTCTGTTCTGTCTCACCTACTTTCCTGAACCTCGACCAATGACAAGCATTGATGAGTTTTATGTTTCTAAGAAAGATGGGAGATGATTTACTTGAAGACTCGTGGATGATTTATAGTGAAATAGATTTTGTTATAGATATTGATTTAGACTCGGTCATTGATGAGTTTTATGTTTCGAAGTCTCGTAGAGCCCAGTTAATGTAAATATTTTCGATTAGATAAAATTTAATATGTCGAAGTTTTACTGCTCAGACCCCCCCACTATAGATTTCTAGATCCGCCCCTAGTCTAACCCATTCAGCTGCCTCAGATCCATGAGGAATCCCGTTTCGGTGTTTTGATTCTTCTTTCGAACTTTTCATGCAGTACCATTTTCTTTAATTTGAACGTGCTAAGAACTTCATGACTCCGTTCATAGCCTGTTCGTGGGAGTGCCATGTTGTGGTATGACCCTCCCTAGGACCATAAACAGTCACAACTATCTCCACACCGCACAAGATTGATAGCTCATTGGATTTCTTAAACAACCTTTCAAGCCTTCTTTTGATAGAATGGTGGGATTATAATGTACTTTGGATAAACAAAATAAACTTCAAGTAATTTCCTTGATAGAATTGTGGGATTATAATTCTGATGGATACAAATATATCTATCTGTATTGCTTTTTCGTTTCAGTCATGCAAAATTGCTATATTGCTGATTAATTAGACAAGGTCCTGTTAAGCTTTTTAGAAGTGGCCTTTTCATCTGCATATTGATGACTATTACTTAATTACTCTAAGCTCATTGAAGATGAAGTTCAAATCACACTAGCTAAATTATTTGACCAATATGACACTGTCATGAAGCTGCAAAGCTTATTTAAGGAAGAAATTAAGTGATTTATTGCATTATCGTATGTCTAATGTAAATTGTTTTGACCAAGCTTTGCTGCTTTTTACATTGTTGACTATAACTATTACTATTGTTGCATATATTAAGTTTATCACAGCAGGTTTATTGATGCAAAACTTCTGTTTATTACTTCTTCAAGTAATATTTCTCACAATCACGTGGACTCTTACTGCATGTTGGAAAATCGATATATATATATATATATATATATATGGAAATTATGTTGGCATTTAATGCTAATTTGATCTGGGTAAAATTCAGCATGTTTGATCGCATTTTCGAGCCTTGATATATATCCGATTTGCAAATTAAGATATATAGTGTCGATCTACGTTTCGAGTTAATAATTGTAGTGTGCTTATCGATTCCGATTTTCGGTGAGTGAAAAATAGTGGCTCAAAGTTTGGGGGACAAAACTAAGACGTTACCTAAAGTGGAGAAACTTATTTTATTCGGGTTTTGGAGATTTATTACATTAATCAATGTCCCACATTGATTAATGTGTAAAGTTTGTTGTGGTATTTAATTTTCTACCACTTTGTAGGAGATAAACAAAGTGCGCAAGTTTTTTTGCCGACCGCCTCACACGCACCGCGGTCGGCCCAGGCAGAGCGGAAGAGCCTTTAAATAAGCTAGTCTGCATTGCATTTCAACACACCAACATCAAAACATTTTTCTTCTGCATCTCTTAAATCTAGTTGTCCGGCAGTTTTATCCTCCGCGTCTCTTAGATCTAGTAGTCCAGCAGTTCTGTCATCGCCGGAAGTGCAGTTCGCCGGAGCTCGTTGTTCTGCGGTGCTGCAATACTTCGAGACGTTCGTCATTTCATCTTTGGAGACTATACGCCGGAAACCGAGAGCACTACCAGGGCGTAGCCTTTCTCGACTCGACGAAGTTTCAGTCTTACTTATTCTGTTTTGTTTTTCCGACTTACTATTTTCTTCTACTGTAATAGCAGCTTTTGTAAACAACACTCCAGACTTGTCTACTTGAACCAGGAATTCGAGTTACATTGAGTCGAGTCGAGCTCGATTAGTTTTCGATCTAAATTGGCGCGAAAGCCAGTTTTAGATAATTTTCAATTCAAGTTTTACCTGGAGCCATGCCATGTGAATCTCACTTCACTATTAACGGTGATGTCTATGATCCTGTGGATGCCATATTATATGATCTTGTAATTTGATAATCGGTATCTAAATTATGCACATTTGTAATGTGGCATAAACCAATTCAAAATAGCCACTGTAAATCCAATCAGTCTTTCTAACTCCTTTTTGCACTTTCTATACAATTATCTCTAGATGATCTTGAATTGAACCATGATAAAATGGGAAGTTCTAGTTGTTTTTAACCATATTTAATCAGTGTTTAACTTGATAGAATAAAAGAACATAGGACCATAAATTTAAAGAAATTAACACCCTTTTCAACGACTATCATTCAAGGATGTTTGAATTGAAATTGCACCGAGTAAAATGAAAGACGAGTCAAATTATAGTGTCATTAAATTGAATTTAAGGGATATGGTAGGATTTGCAATTCAATATTGCGCATCTCATTGCGTAATAAAGATCTATATATGACGAACCGAAATATAAATAAATAAACAAATTATGAGTCGTTAAATTATTAATCTTTGATCATTTTCTATATTTCTGGGTACTTAAATGGAGGAAGAAAGAAAAAGAAAAGAGCATGTGTCCAATTAAATAAACCAACAAGACTTTAAATAATACTATTTCAAAACCTTTTTTATTTGCTTGCCCTGTTGCTAGATATATAAAGAGGTTTCAAGGAAAAGACGTCTAATAGCTTATAATTATACAAACAACTAGAAAACTGGAACACAAAATTTGATGGAACAACAAAACTACAAATATAAGAGCAACAAGAACACAACAATAATCGAGTAGTTGCAAAATCCTGCTAAATTATCTCATCACCCACACATTCACTGGAACAATAACACTTTCATTAACTTAGCCAAGGAAACACTTTAGGAGACGAGGGCAGGCGCGCCGTGAGAACTTCCACTCCTGTATCTGTAACCTGCATAATCATATGTAGAAGGAATACTTAGAAATGAAGATCTATACACATAAACTTCAATGTAGAATGCAGTTCAAATGTTGAGGATATTCATACTTCCAATAAGTGCACTAGAAGGAAGCAAAGTAATACCAGAAGCGTGTGTTCAAATTGGGCACTGCGTTTGCCATCCGCAGTTACAGAAGTCCATCCATCAGGCCACATCCGATCACGCCACACACCTACCATGGAAGTGATCTAAATAAAAGATATATAGAATAGAGGGCTCGAAGGTCCATTGAGTAAAGTTAGAAACAAAAGGACTACCTGAATTTATCATAGGTTCAATGGTGAATGTCTGGCCTGCCTTCATCACTCCAACAGCTTTATTTCCTGCTCAGGTTAAGGCCCCTATGGGAAACTGAAGTAACACATGGCACACAAAGATGATATACCTATAATACACACAGTGCTCGGACGAAGAATCCTAACACAATTTTTTTTATCTAGTCAACCAGTTTTCTAAAAATTCGTCAAAGAAAATGTCATAACAAAGTATCTTCACATGGAAGTTTATAAAAAAGTAACATTTAAACTCAATCTTGAGGATACGTGCATAATGGGGTATATTTGGTGCACAATGGAAGAGCTCACCAATACCATGACCACAATACGATTTAACCTGTAGAATGAGACAAAAATAGCATTGATATCAGGGATGCAGGAAGCTCATAAAAATTAAACAGATAAAGGAATAAGAAAAACCCATTACCACAGAGAATCCAGACATAGAAGCATGTCGACTAATAATCTCCCCAATTTCACGAAAACGCACTCCAGGTTTAACTATAAGGGCAGAAAAGAACCACGATAGAGAGTTAGGGGAGTGAATCTAGAGAAGAAAAAAAATAATAAAGCTAAAGAAATTAATGAGGGAGGCGAACACAATTACCAATAAAATCAAGACAATTTAGACTTTACGTAATTGAGCATGCAACAGTTAGTAAGTAGACAGGACCACAGATAAAGACAGACAGATAGAACCATGAAAAAAATTATTGAATTACTGGATGGAAAACTATGTTCATATACACCATACAAGAATAAAGGACTGCATATGACACATGCAGGACAAACACTTACCAGCTGCTATTGCTTTATCCAAGCATTCATACGTACACTGAACCAACTTTTTAGATGCTTCATCGACATTACCCACAAAGAATGTTTCATTCAAGTCACCTACAGAGCAAGCAAGTAACGAGAAAAAAGATCAATATCATTACAAACAAAGAATAGCTGTAACCTTGAGCTGGCTATGAGTATCATTACCGTGTACACCTTTATAGTACACTGTCACGTCAACATTTACAATATCCCCATCCTCTAATTTCCTGAAAGGTAAAATTAGAAGTGAGTGATATTTCCCAACATGGATTATTACCCCTATCTATTACAATCATTATGAACGATGAAAAAATGTATCAGGGTTTTGGATTAAGGTCAAAGGCAAAATATTGGATTCAAGGTGAAATTAATTTTGCCAGTCATGGTTTTAGCCTTTCAGGTACTTAATCAGAAAGACAGGAACATTAGAAATTAGCAAAATATCTCTAGAAGACTCTAGGGACCCAAACCCCTAATATGCATCTAATACCAGATTTAGCACTAGCAGGATATTCATATAGATTAGAAATGCATTATAATGACTCTACGAAGGATAAAAGTGCCACTAATTAGCAGATCATCTGACAATTCTTGCTCGAGTTTACAACAGACCTTGCATCAGGAATCCCATGGCATATCACTTCATTTACTGACCTGAAAGAAGTAAGAGATTGTTGGTTCCGACATATCCCAACAGAGATCATTCTTAAAGTATTCAGAGACTAAAATGTGATGAACATAAAAAAATAAAAAATAAAAAAAAAAATTTTCAAAAGTAAGAAATACCTACGTGCAGCAAGACGTCGGGAAAAAATGATAATTTAATGGAGATGGATATCCTCCTGCAGGGCAGATAAGTAGGCAGGAAAGAAAAGAATATTACTGTAACATCATATCTACCAAATGAAGCAAAAAAGCTCTTCTCCAGATAATTATGTTAAGAAATGAGATGTCAACCATACCAGCAGCAATTGTTGCTTCATGAACCACAGCATCAATTTCATCAGTAGTAATCCCAGGTCGTATAATTCGAGCAGCAGCATCTAAAACTTCCCTTCCTATCTGGAGGTAAGAAAGACATGTTTATTGTTTAGTATGAAATAAATACTAGAATGTGCTGTAACATTGTGCAGCAAATAATTTTCACAGAATTCATAATATAATAAGGCGACTTTCAAGAAGATTAGATGCCATTTAAAAGAAACCTTCATCTTGTTTTTCTCAGGTATCAATATTTCCAAAGCTAGTACGATCTTTGTATTTTTTGACATATTAATTAAAATTTCTCTAGTTATGTGTGTTTGTCCAATGACTTCCCTATTCTTAGCCAGACGAACATACTGTACAGTAGTAACCTTCCATATGAGACAATGAACAATAAATAGGCTTACCCGGCAAGTTTCTCGCATTCTTTCAATTTGATCTTGAGTCTTGATCTTCAAGCAATTACATCATAAAGTAAAATTGTATTTGGTCATATCCAACTAACCAGAAAAAAGGGCATCACTTAAAAACATAGCTTGAGACTAGTGACTACCTCGACAACATGCTGCAAATCACTGCTGGGTTCTATTTTTGGAATTCCCTGAAAAGATCAAAACCAAATATTTTAATGCATCTAATTTATGCAGGAGGATTAACACAATATGTATCTTATTGATACAAAATTACCCTCGTGAACCATAACCAGCATATTAGCTGTGCATAGGGCATGAAAATTAAAGAGAAAAAATATTGGTATGGTGACAACAGTAAATTTCTAAAGAAACTTACATCGATTGCCCAATCTGGTTGATCAATAGAAGCAGGCACTAGACGCTTCTGTGATATTGGATATGGTCTTAATGCTCTGAAAAGGAAAGTTAGTTACAATTATTTATAGCTAAAGAAGAGCTTTTTTAATTATTGTTCTCAGTGGGTGGTGAATGTGATTACAGAACCAGTTAATATAGGCAATTAGTAAAAAAAAATATCTAAAGCAAAATAAAACTAAATTTGTTATGCTCGACCGAAACCAAACAATCTCAGGAAACTAGCAACATCATGCTACAGAGAGTGAAACAATTCAACTACAACCATGCTTATGCTTTGATGCTTTCAGATAGGACGAACCAAAATAATTCAATCAAGTAACATGAAATGACACCACAAAGTCTTCAGAACAAACTACTAAATAGATTTAGAAACAAGCTCATCCAGTAAGGAGTGACAAAAGGAGTTAGTAGGAAAGCCAATTTAATCATTTCTTCACTTGAACAATGCAGAACTTTTCTTGGGCCTCATTCTGCTAAATGGATAAGGATGATGATGCAACAATAACCATCAAAGCTATACATAAGTTTTTTCTGTCTTCTTAACAATATGGCAATACTTCAGAGAGTTAACGGCTTCAAAGTTATGCTATACCTATAGACTAGTACTCCAAGTAACATTCTTTTTTGAAATAAAGTTAATCTGAGAGTTTTGAACCTAAGTTCAATAGAGATGCAGAAGAAATGGTTGGATTTCCCAACTGGATACATGAGAGGCAACAGTCAACATCTCAAAGCAGAATGAAAATCAAATATGGAAAGAAATAATACCCAGTCCAGTCAAAATGTGGAAGTTTGGGTGTCCGAGCTTGTCCTTTCCTCATGCAATAGAGCCAGCCATCATTAGGCAGTCTCAAGTCCCGTTCACTAGAGTTTTCAGGTGCAAGGGAAGATGATTTTGCCTTCAAGTGAACAGATTTATGAGAACCCCAGGACGCCTTGAAACAGTCTTGAGAACTAGAAAGGGAAAATATTTACATCAAGAATAGGCAAAACCCTCAATAATAAATTAGCCACAAGAAAAAGCTACATTTCAGAAACGCAATCAAAGAACGAACCAGAAAGCTGCACCTTCACGAGGAAGCTTTAGTTCCACGCATTTCGGGCACCTGCAAGCATCACACACCATGTCCATAGTACGCCAATACAATTCTATAATTTTCAAAATCAAATAGAAATTCAATAATGATAGTATAACAATAAAGACAACCACCAATCAACAGCAAAGCAAATTAACTAATTAAAACTGTTTTCCATTTACAAGCAGAGTTGAGGGTTGCCATTATAGCTCCAAAATTAAACCCTGAATCCCTTCCACACTTATATTGAACTAGATGAATCGCGCACACGCATACACTATAAAAGATAATAATCAGATTCTGGAAGATAGAATATATACTGAAGATTAGCAGGTTTGCCACATTTAGCACATGACAAGGCTGTACTCTCCACCACATCCGATCCACCCGCCATCTCTTGTCCAACTGCATAAACCACAAATTCACACTACAATTTTAAAAAATACCCTGAATCGTGATTTCGTACCTTCTCTGTATGATTGCAAACGTCAATCCCGTGATTTCGAGGAAAAGAAGAAGGTAGGGTTTCGACAGAAATTTAGACGGCCAAGGAGATGAGAGGGTTTATAGACTAGGGTGAAATGGTTGTTTTGGTCAAAGTCAAATTGCTTTCAATTTTATTTATATTATCGTTTTTATTTTATTATTTTATCTTGACTAATAATACCGTCATTAGGAGAGATTAATGAGAACCAGACGCAGAACTAAGAATCAATGTCTTTATTGCACGGCTGCATTTGAATATGATCGCTAATGCTACTCGTTCTATTTTTTATCAACTGACTAAATATCGTGTAGTTGGTATTCTTATTTATACATAAATGATTGATTTAGATATAGTATTTAATTCTTGTTAGGGTCAATTTAAATTAACAATATATATTTAAATTAACAATATATATTCTCTTTTTTATGTATAGGACCATCTCCAATGCTCTCTCATAGAATTTTCGGAAATCTGTCAGCATTTCTAGAATTTGTTTCAAGAATTATTTACGTATCTTCATGCCATCATATTGTTATGAAAAAATAGGATCATCTTCCTCGGATAGACATGCATGACTAAAGCATCTGATATCCATAATTTTTCATCAAGTCAATGTCAAGATGGAAAAGTATTCTTAATCAGTGTTTATCCTTATTATATGTTATTATCGATGTTTCATGAGTTAATGACAGACATGAAAATGAAGGATCGAAGTTGATTGGTGTAAATGTCCATGGTTGATGATAACCGGGATCGAAGTTGATCAGTTAAAATGTTTGAGTCGAAGTTGATTCGGTGGACTGTGTAACCACATATACTTGACATGTTCTAATTTTTCTCTATAATAGGGCACTTCTGCGAAAAAACTCTCCAACCCTCTCAATTCATTTCCAATATAATGGAGCCATTTTTTTTCCCTGACATGGAGGATTTCATCCTTCCATATCCAATTGAATTGATTTTTTTTAATTCATAATTTTAATGGAAACAAACAAAATTTTCAAGACTTGGAAGAGTGTCTTTCAAACAATCTTCATTGAACTTTGTCGGTCGGCGGCGCCGCCTCTTCCCAAGGTTACCTTGGTTGCATGTGGTGTGTGCGAAAGATGTGCCAACATATAGAATTCGAAGCACCACAACCCAATCTATTTAAAACCTTTGTTTCTCGATTTAATGAAATTAAAGACGTGGACTCTCATTTCAAGGTTTGGAATGCATTAGTCTGATCATTTATAGAATGAATATTCATATTCGGTTAATTAGATTTTGTTATGTAACCTATGTTTTTTATTTTAATAATTAAAATAATTTTATTGTAATTATGTGGAATTTTTATTATATTTTTTAAATAAATATATTGTTATGTTTAATTTAATTATATAAAATAATTATAATTCAATTTTAATTTATAAAAATGAATAATAAGAATATTATGAATTTTTTTTTTTTTGTCTTAAAATATGGGAGAATGGTTGGAGAAAAAACATTATTTCTGTCGTAAAATAGGAATATGGTTCCCGTAAAATAGCGGAAACCTTGGAGTGTAAAGTTATGATTTATACATTGGTTGGAGGGTGGTATGCATTGGTTCTTCATTCTTATATAAAAATTGGTTCTCATGGGAGTTACATCATATCGTCAATTTATAAAATTTGCACTAATCTACAGTATGTTAAATATACATTTTCAAAAATATCAATGTATTGTATTATATATGTGTCGGACACTACAACAAGACATTGCAATTCCGGTGTTCAATACTTCCTCAGTCCCATTAAAAACGTGTTGTTTCCAATGGCATCGAGATTAAGGAGTGTTATTAGTAATCGGTTAAATAGCATGGCCCACTTCTTTAACAACGGCCAACTTGCAACTAATTATTCCATCCTTATTTCATTACTTTCGATTAAAATGCCACTAAATTATTAATCAATATTGATAATAAATTTATTTATTTATTTTCGATTTTTTTCTTTTTTTCATTTTCCCATTCTTTAAAGTTTTTCAATTTTCATATTAGCCATTATTTTCCAATTTTTGAATTGACGTTTTTTCTTTGCAAGTCTGTTTTCTTATATGCTCAGCTTAATCGAATCAAAATTACTAAAACAGCGAAAATTTACCAGAGTTCCGATACATCTAAGATCCATTTTACAGAATTCACATCTTAGATACATTTTACAGCAAGAAAACAATTCAAGAAATCCAATTCATATATGATCAAATTCACATAAAAGAATTCACATATTAGAAAGACACCTAACAAAAATAGATCGAAGCAAAGGACGGAGAGATCTGAGGCAGTGTTTGGATAAAAAGAAAGAGAATGGTTTTCTATTGAAGTGTAGAGATATATAAAAAGAAAGAGATAAATATACCGGACATCTAATTCTTTAGCCATTACCTTTTCCCGAATGAAGTGAGTGTCGATCTCGATGTGCTTAGTTCGTGCATGTTGCATTGGATTTGCAGCAAAAGACGTTGCGCTTTGGTTATCACACCAAATGACAGACAGAGTGGGTATGTGATTGCCCAACTCATCTAACAACGTCTTTAGCTGCTTCTTGACACAAGTTTTCTTGAACTCCAAGAGAGCAAATTGTGGCCGAGATATATACAATAGCCACCCGTGGATCTTCGGTCATCCACGCAGCTGGCCCAGTCCGCATAAGCAAATCCAGACAAAATATTTGTAGCAGTTGGAGTGAACTTTAATCCTAGGAACAGAGTACCTTTGAGGTATCGAAGTAGCCATTTGCAAGCACGCCATTGTAGGTCGGTAGGGGCTTGCATGAACTGCGACAACTTATTCACCATAAAGGCTATATCGGGGGTCGTGTAAGAGTAAGGTATTTGAGCCCTCCAACAACACTTCGATATAGGGTGGGATTGGAAAACTAACTGCTATCATCAGTGACGGAACCAGAACTTTACAACTGAGGGGTCGAGATTTATCGGGGGTTCGGGGGCAGAGCCCCCGAAATTTTGTTTAGAGAAAATATAATATAACAATGATCATAAGGAAATGAAAAGTACTTATAACATATACAAATGACAAAATAATGAGTCTAAAATGATATACAAAAACCATAAAAACGACAAAAATAACGAGAATGTTAATTGTTATAATTTAAATAGAGAATTATTTAACATAATTGGCATTTGGGCTTTAATATTTTTTGACTTTGAATTTTAGAATTAGACCCAAACACAAATAAATGAAGCCCAACCCAATGTCCCAATCCATCACTATTCACATTCTTCTTCCTTCCACCACCATTCCACCCATTTCCTTTTGCAGAAAGTCAGCGGCTCAGCGCCGTCAGCGGAGGGGTCGAAGAGAGGGACGGTTCTCACCTGCTACCTCTAGATACGGCGGCCGTCCCTGGCTATCATGTTTAGACAACTTCTGGCCAGCATCATAAGGAGAGGGCAGCGGATTACTATCCACAAGATTTGCCTTGGCTAGTGACTCCCTTATGTATTTAGCTTGATGTAAGATAGTGCAAGCATAATTTATGACAACTTGTATTCCTAGGAAATAAGCAACTTCCCCCAAGGTTTTCAAAGCATATTCAGAGGCTAGTTGAGTGATAAAACTATTTACCACGATAGGGTTATCTCCAGTTATCAAAATGTCATCTACATACACAAGAACTAATAACAATTTACCTCGGACTCTTGTATGAAAAAGGGAGTGATCTGAGGTAGACCTCTTGAAACCCATAGCTAGAAGATGATTGCGAAGCCTTTCATACCAGGCCCTAGGGACCTGCCTTAAACCATATAAAGATCTTTGTAGTTTGCACACATGTTGTGGTTGATTTGGATCTACAAAGCCTACTGGTTGATGCATAAAAATCGGTTTCTCCAGCACTCCATTTAGAAAAGCATTATTGATATCTATAATATGTTGAATTGGCCAACCATTTGACAAAGCCAAAGAAAACAAAAATCTCACAGAAACTGGTTTTACCACAGGGCTAAAAGTTTCTTGATAATCAATACCGGCCTATTGTTGAAACCCATTAGCCACTAAAAACGCCTTGCAGTGTTCAACTGTTCCATCAGCTTTGGTTTTGACCTTATACAACCCACTTACTTTGTATCAGATTCATATCAGGGGTTGAAGGAACCAACTCCCAAGTTTGGTTTCTTTGTAAAGCAGCATACTCCTCCTGCATGGCTTGCTGCCACAACGGATTAGCTAGAGCCTCTCTGTCTGTAAGAGGCTTAGTAGGTATAGAATTTGTAGTTGTATAGGCTTTGGGTTTATAGATTCCTCTCTTGGCTCTAGTACACATAGGGTGATTGTTCTTAACTTGAGCTGGAGGGGGTCTAGCATGAAGAGGAGTAGGATGAACTGGACTCGATGTAGGGGCTGAGGAGTGAGATGTTGGTTGAGAAGGAGATAGTTTTGAGGATGAAGTGGAGGAAGAAGAAGGAGTAGGTAATAGGGGTACTATCTGATGTTGAACAGTAGTTGGTAGTGAATCTGGAACTAGAGGAACAAAATTAGCTGGTTCAGCATTAAACAAGCTGGGGTAAGGAAACACTGTTTCATGGAATAGTACTGTTCTAGCAATGTATAGCCTGCCAGATGGATGAAGACATATGTATCCTCTGTGAATTGAACTATAGCCAAGAAACAAGCACTAGCATGATCTAAACTAAAGCTTGTTAGATTTGTAAGGCCGTAGAAAGGGATATCAAGCACAACTAAAGGGCTTTAGAAACTGATAATCAGGTGTGGCTTTAAACAGAATCTGAAAGGGAGACTGTTGCTGCAAGGTAGGTTTGGGAAGACGGTTTATGAGGTAGACGGAAATAGTAAATGCATCCCACCAGAAGGAATATGGAAAAGAGGTAGTAGCAAGCAGAGTGAGACCAAGTTCCAAAATATGCTTATGCTTTCTTTCTGCCCGACCATGTTGTGAATAAGTATGAGGGCAGGGGTGTTGGAAATGAATTCCTAAGCTCTCAAGAGTTGGTTGCAGACTCCTATACTCCCATCCCCAATCACTTTGAAACCTTTGAATTCTAGTATGGAATTGCCTTTCCACAAACACCATAAATTTTTGTACAACTTCACTAGTTTCAGACTTCAATGTCAAGGGATAAATCCAAGTGAAATGACTGTAATCATCTACAAAGTGTATATAGTACCTGTACCCTTCACTAGATGGACATAGGCTAGGACCCCAAAGATCACTATGTACTAATTCAAATGGCCTTGTTGTTTTAACAGCTACAGAAGGAAAACTCATTTGATGAATTTTTCCTAGAGCACAAGCATCACAGAATATCTCTTTACGTGCTGGAGATAGAGGCATGTTTACAAGTTTGAAAACAAAATTCAATACAGCTGAGCTAGGATGCCCTAGTCTTTGATGCCACAAGGCTTTATTTGCAGTTTGAGAAGAATAGAAGACAAGTATTATTACCGACAACAAAAACCGATTTCTTGGTTGATATAGAGGAAGGTACAGTTGGCAAGAATTCCAGTTGATAAAAGCCATCCTTAAGAGGCCCCTCCAGCAGAGTTTTGTGTGTAGCCTTGTCCTTGACAAGACAATAAGAGTTATGAAATTGAATATAAACTCTATTGTCAGAAATAAACTTGGAGATGCTTAGTAGATTTTTGGAAATCTTTAGAACATGTAATACATGATTCAATAGAAAATCCCTAGTTTGTGCAGGATTACTAATGGTGATATAACTTATATTCTTGATAGGAATAGAAGCACCATTACCTACTACCACTTGATCTCCACCTGTGTATGGTGAGGATGACTGCAAGTTAGCAAGGTCAACTGTAATATGAGTCGTAGCTCCACTATCCAAGTACCACTCATGTGCAAATTGAGGGGTTGATCCAGAGGCAAGATTAGCCATCTGAGGAAAAGAAGGTGGATTAGTAGTAAACTGGAAACCAGAAGGAGTAGGGAGTAAATGAGCCTTATGTTGAGACTGTTGAATCATTGCAGTATGTGCTTGAGGAGCAGAATTCTTAGTAGAGAATAAATCTTGGCCAGAGAAGCTTATATCAAATCTTTTGAAGCATTTTAAAGCCACATGACCAGGACGCCCACACAATTGACACATAGCTCTGTTTCCTTAAGAGTATCTACCACCACCATTCCGACCACGATTTCCTCTATAACCAGGGAACCTTCCTCGACCTCTAGTGTGGTTTGAATAGCCTTGTCCCCCAGTGGACTCATTAGAATAGACAATATTAGCAGAGAAGGGCTGAGAGTGAGTCTAAACAGATTGATTCAACAATCGCACTTCATGTGTTTGCAATTGATTTTGAACGTCATTAAGGGTGAGGGTGTGAGCTTGAGCCGTAAGATGCACACGTATAGACTCGTATTCTGGTCCTAGTCCCCCAAGAACAAATAAGACCAACTCTGACTCTGGAATCTTTTGATTTATGTTGTAGAGATTGTACGGAACTTCATTATGTAATCGTCAATAACAAGTCTCCTTTCTTCATTGTTTGCAATTGAAAACGTAAATTCATGGCTTTTGCAGAGGATTGGGAATGAAACAGTACCTCGAAGGCTTTCCACAACTGCGTGGAAGTACTGCAACAGCCAATATAGCCCAGCATAGAAGGCGAAATTGAATTGAGCAACCATCCGAAGAGATATTGATCTCGGCGAAGCCACGTCAGATAGGTAGGATTAGGAGGAGGATGAGTATCCTCTATCGTTGGCGGATTGGATGGAGAATTATCCGGCTGATCGATTTTGAGAAGAAGATCGTCAAGACAGTAAGCACGCACCGTGGCGAGGACCTGCGTCTTCCAAAAGATGTAATTGCTCTTATTGAGTTTAATCGAAATTAGGTAGATATTTGGCAAAACAACAACATTTGGATCTACCGCCATTGTAGAGGAATCAAAGCAATTTGAAAAAAAAAAAAGAAGAAGATAGAAGAGAATCATCGGAGACGATGATAAGAGAAATTGATGAGTGTTTTAGATCTGAAATTGAATTGGGGATCTTTTGTGCTCTGATACCATGTTTGGATAAAAGAAAGAGAATGGTTTTCTATTGAAGTATAGAGATATATATATACACAAGATTATGCTACTATGGCTTGATCACTAAGTAAGCTAATTATAACTAACTAATGATTGCTGACGTGACACATTACAATAACAATATCTCTAATAGGCAGGGAGTGATAGATCTATTATCTACTACAGAGATCCAACACATTTGCAAAGAAAAGGAATAGGTCTGACAAAATCGAAGTACACCAGAAGCAAAATCCGCATCATAGAGGCAGGAGCCTTGCCAACGGTTTCACGGCGGCGAGGTAAAGGACTTGCCACCGGCCTCACGGCAGCGACTCCAAGCCTCTGTTCTCGGAAACGACGCAGTCGTCTTTCCATCACCCGCACGACGACGACTCCCAACCGCTTCCGTCGTTTATGTAGGCTACACGAAGAGGGCCTTGTTGTTCATCACACCGAAGGCTTAACCGAAGCAATGGGGTTTTCGAAGGAGCGGCGGCCAGGAAGTCTGGTTTCGAGAGAATGAAGAGAGAAAACGAGAGAGTAGCGATAGAGCGAGGTGGAGAGAAATGAGAGTTTTGAGTCACAATAACAAATAATGGGCCCCACGTTTTAATTAATTTTGTTAATTAGTGTTATTATCATGGTTAATTATTTTCGTTTTAGAAAACAAGACTTTTTCAATGAGACGTCCGAAAATAAAAATAAAACACTTTCAATGGGATGAAAAATATATTTTAGCTCAATATAAAATTAATTTATTTTAAATTCCAGTTATCCTATCCATTATATCGTAACTAAATTTTGACATTCCAAATATTATCCTGTCCAACATCATAACTTCCCTAATTATTAATACATTTATAATAACCAAAATTTCGCTATGCGTTATCACATAGATAACTATGTGCGATTAGTTGGACTTAAAATTAGAACACTCGCGATTTGAAGATTTCCCAAAATGAACAAACGTCGTCGTATGTAGAGTATGAGGAATTAGTCAAATTTATCTCGGCCCGCCGAAGCCCCCAAGTCACCTAACAAAATATTTATGGGCCCATCAGGCATCAAAGCTGAAAGCCCATAAGCTTTGGAAGCCCAAATAAGCAATGAAAAAGTCGTCTAAATTATAGAATTAATTTGGGTAAAGGAAATTATTTTTATTTAAATGCACTGAATTATTTTCAGAAAATGTTGCTAAGAATAATTGAATTTCCGAATTTCATGTCTCTAAAACGCCAACATTATCTTAGTCAATGTTAGTTTCTTTAATTTGGTGGAGGAATTTTTAACAGATGTAATCAAAATTTAGAATCACATAATACTATCAATTCCTCTACCAATATAATTATTTTATCACGATACATGCCCAACTAAACAATAGATATATTGTATTATTGACACCAAAATTCCTCAATGATTAGTCGCGGAAATTCTGAATTAATAAACAAAATGCATGCATGTACCTTTTGTTTAATGATAATGCCATGATCATGAATTATCTTGTTTGGTAAGTATTGTATGACTCCAATAATATACATCAATTGGGATCTCTAACCTATCATTAATAACTTCCCGTTATAAACTTGTGGGAAAACAGAATGTGCATTGATCAAAAACTTTTGTCTCAAGTTATTCAGAAATGAACAACGCAGGATTGTCATCGCTATTAATAATTGCAATACAATTATTTCAATTCGTTGTTTGCTGTTAAATTGACAGGCGACAACCACAAATTAAGCTAGAGATGCTACACACACACATATATAATTAATAGATTGCAAATTATTGTATCATACTTTTGTAATCTATCTAACTACTAAATATGTGAAATACAAAAGAATGGATATTCCAAAAAAGTCTCATGTATGGTGTTGGATATATACGTATTGGACTTTCTAATACGATACAATATTTTCATTTCAGGGTCCAACAATCGAATGTCACTAATACCACCATTTATATATTTTTCTTATAAAATATTGTTGTAACAATATTTATCTTTCTAATATTTGCATGTGTAATGAAATTGAACATTACACAAAAACTTGTGTACAAGGGGTGTACATATAATAGGATCATGACCAAACACCAAACCCGACCTGGATCCGTGCGCGATGACGTCAACATTTCGTCATGCTAACGTCATTATATTATTTTTTTATTTTTAATTAATTAAGAATTTATTTTATTTTTTATTTTCTCAATTATTTTAAGGACGTGTGTGTCATTTGTTGTGAAAAATAGCATCATTAGTTGTGAACAAAAGTATTATTTATTGAGCTTCATTTGTTTCGAAACAAAAGTGTCATTTTCCTTTTGAACACCTTCTACCATCATTGACGGAAGTGTCATTTGCGTTGAATAAAAGTGTCATTTGTATAGTATAATTTTTTTCGAAAAAAAGTATCATTTGTGTTGAATAAAGTTTTATTTGTAAAGTATCATTTGTTTAAAAAAATGCATCATTTGTAGAGCATCATTTATTTCGAATATAAGTTTCATTTGATTTGAACAAAGTGTCATTTGTAATAGTATCATTGACTTCAAAAAAATGTGTCATTTGTTTAAAATAAAAGTATAATTTATTTTGAACAAAAGTGTCATTTGTAATATTATCATTTGCTTCAAATAAAGTGTCATTTGTTTCAAACAAAAGTGTCATTTGTTACTATCATTTATTGAGTATCAATTATTTTGGAAAAAATGTGATTTGTTCAGGAAAAAAGTATCAATTGTTGTGAACAAAAGTGTCATTTTTTGTGAACAAATGTGTCATTTTATTTTGAACTAAAATATCATTCATTGAGTATCAGTTATTTTTTATACATGCTGATGGTAGAAGACGTTCAAAACGGAAAAATGACAGTTTTGTTTCGAAAGAAATAATACTCAACAAATGATACTATTATTCACAACAAATGACACACTCATCCTTAAGAAAAAATAAATCAAGAAATTAAAAAATTAAAAAAAAATTAATTTTTTTTAAAAAAATGTAAAAATATTAAAAAAAAAATAAAAAATAAAAAAAAAGGGGGAGAATGGAGTGAGAGCCCAACATAATGAAAAAATAATAGAAAAAGGGAGAGGGGGTGGGCCGCCCATTTGTGTGTACAATGGGGGCACAGTAGATCACCTCAACATTAATTAGTATAGTTGATACCAATTGTTTACAATATTTTAAACTTGTAAATAATTTTTTATAAATTTTTTTCGTTTACTAAACATATTTCATAGCTAATAAGAAGTAAAAAAATTTCTATGATTTTTTAAAAACTTATTTCTCTAGACAATATACTTACAGTTTTATATAATTAAAATATATTGGCACACCAAGCAAGACGAAGTGTGGGAATTTAATTAAATTTTGTTTTTAATACTAAATTGACAAAACTTTAAAAATTATTTATTGTCCAACAGTAAGACAATTTAGGGGAGGACACTTAACTACTTTATTATTATTATTATTATTATTATTATTATTATTATTATTATTATTATTATTATTATTACTATTACTATTATTATTATTATTATTATCATTATTATTATTATGGTTATTATATAAATTGACTAGTATATTTTTTAATTTCACCAAAAATTAGTCTTAAATTCCATCAACTGTATTATTATTATTTTTCTTATTATTATTATTATTATTATTATTATTATTATTATTATTATTATTATATAAATTGACTAGTATATTTTTTAATTTCACCAAAAAATAGTCTTAAATTCCATCAACTGTATTAATTGTGAGTCTGTCTACCTGATTAACCTATGTATATATTTTTATTTTTATTTACTTAAAAAAAAAGTCAAATCCGCTAAAGCGGCGAAAACAATGTTAGTATTTGACAATTTCTTTTATTTATGTGGAATAACTGAATGTAATTAGTGTCATAAACAAAGTTTTAACAGCTAATTACCATTGTTCGGGCTACGTGGACTATTGAGGAGGGTGTATTTGCATAAGCTTATTTAATATTTTTTTCGATCGTATAGTCGGAACGGTTTGTATGTACCACATTCATATATCTTTGGGTGTATTACATCGCAAGGGTATTGACGTCTAGTATTTTTCACTGAAAAAGTGGGCCACATTTAACACATGTGAATGCCAGTTTGTATGTACCATATTCATATATCTTTGTGCGTACCACACCACAAGGGTATTGATATGTGACATTTTTCACTTAAAATAGTGGACCACATCTATCACATGTGAATACCGATTTGTATGTACCACATTCATATATCTTTGTGTGTACCACACCACAAGGATATTAACATGTGATGTTTTTCATTGAAAAAGTGAACTACAGTGGCCACATGTGAATACCCTTGTAGTGTAGTACACACAAGGGTATATAAATGTATTACACTCAAACATTTGTGATAACCTTTTAGTATTTGCAAAATTCTCTTTCCGAGTTAATATTTTTAAAATTAAGCACCTAAACTACTTATTAAATAGTTTCTTTTAGATTAAGTGTTATTGAAATATTTTTTAATACTTAAAACACCCTCATTACTGAAACTATCAAAAATATTTATATTTATGTTAATTCCAAAAAATGTTACTTTTAGTTAAAATCAATTATTTTCAACGAAATAAGAAGAGATTATTCTAAAGATTTGCAAAACATACCCGAAGTACGGATAAATCTTAAATGGCATGCAAATATTCTAAAGAAATACCAGCGGTCGAAAACTTTTTTTTTACTTTGGTTTCAATTTCAATGTTATCTTAATTATATTTTATTTCGAAAAGAAAAACCCTATTGTAATTGAATATTAAAGAAATAAGTTGTTTACAGAATTCAGTTCAAATTGGGGTATAATGGGTATTTCGCATTTTATATTAGCAATGAGAATCTATAATCTATACATTAATACATATGTATGTCAGGTTTAAATTGGAGAAGTTTCTATATACTAAATTTTGGACCCCTACATTATTAGGAGAAATGGATTAGGAGAAATGGCATATTACATATTTACACTCACAAAAAACAAATGCCGAAAACTTATGTAATTACGAAATACTCATATTATGTGTGATTATATAGAAATAGAAGTCGAAAAGATATATAAACTAAGGCCTAGCCGCTTAGTGTTCTATAAATTAAGGCCTAGCCGCTTAGTGTTCTATACATCATAATTAATTTTCGTAAAGATCAAATAATTATGAGAAATTTGAATATGCAAATTAAATGATTTGAATGTAAAGTAATTTTAGTTGAATTGGAATTGCCAAATTTACTTTTCCCAGATTTTTAAGGATAAAATTATCAAGTGGCTCATAAACCATAAATGTTTGTGTGTACCACTTTTGTATACCTTTGTGTGTACCATTCCACAAGGTATTGACATGTGTTAAATATGAGCCACTTATTTTAATGAAAAATGCCACATGTCAATACCCTTGTGGTATGGTACACACAAAGGTATACAGAAGTGATACATACAAACCATTCCGTAAATAAATATACACATTTTGCAAATTGAAAAGTTTCCGTGGTTCAATGACGAACATAATTTTTTCATTATCAACTATAATTCTATAAAGTTGTAAGCGAATTAGGGGTGTTTGTGAATGCTTCTTATAAGTACTTCTTATACATTAAATAAAGTATTTGTAATAATTAAAATAAAAAAAAAACTGGTGAAACAATTCAAAAAATTAATACAAAACAAATTCGGTGATACGGATGGAGCAACTTATAAGAACACGAAACATCTAGAATCCTTTGTGCTATATGATAACAAAATTATTCATAGTTATGACGAGGAAATTACCAACATCTATAACCGAGGTGTAATTCCCCTTAGTCTAAAAATTCAACATCAACTAAAGTAACTATCACAAACCGGCCTCATCCGTAGCTAAGCCAATTTCCATGTGTGGTCAATCTACATTAACTTAGCTCCTAAATACATCATAAATAATCTAAATTGGATAAGATATTTCGTGTACGCGTTACATGCCTCACCAAATAATTTCATTCATTTCTCTCTGGTCAACTCAGTGAGTAGTTATATAAAATAGTGAAAGAAAATCCATGATTAGGTACTAACTATATCTAAAAAACACAAAGAAATTGCATTTGTTATTCATCAACCTCATAATCTAATGTAGTTACGTTAAACAATGAGAACAAATTAAAATATTAGCAGCCATACCAACGCCCCATTATTGATC
The DNA here is from genome assembly GCA_028984105.1 of Lavandula angustifolia. Taxonomy (NCBI): domain Eukaryota; kingdom Viridiplantae; phylum Streptophyta; class Magnoliopsida; order Lamiales; family Lamiaceae; genus Lavandula; species Lavandula angustifolia. The sequence continues at coordinate 17,060,372 of CM054822.1, forward strand.
TTTAATTTTCATACCCTATTTAAGGGCAATCCAAATCAAGACAAGAACACCACATCTAGCTAACACACAATATGGCGACAGGAATCCTACTCCTTTTCTTCTCTTTCTTGCTCCTCTCTCCACCCATTTATGGCTATTCTCCTCCCGCAATAAAAGCATGGTGCAGCCTAACACCAAACCCTAAACCATGCGAGTATTTCTTGACTCACAACCCTAAATACAACGTTTCGATAAAAGGAAAGTCCGATTTCCTCAAGCTATCTTCCGAATTAGCCCTCGACAGTTGCATGCACGCACAAGACACCTTATACCAACTCGGCCCCAAATCTCGCACCAACCTCGAAAAGGCGGTGTGGGCCGACTGCGTCGCTCTCTATGACGAAACAATCCACCGAATCAATCAAACCGTGGATCCAACCGTACGATGTACGCCGGCCGACGTACAAACATGGCTGAGCACGGCTCTTACGAATCTCGAGACATGCAGAGCGGGGTTCGTCGATTTCGGCATCAAAGATTACGATAGTGTTTTTCCGATGATGTCGAACAATGTGACTTTGTTGCTGAGTAATACCCTAGCCTTGAACAAGGGGGCTTCTAATTGTTGGAAAAATCGGTTTGGATATATATATATATTAGTTATATATATATTAAATTAAGGAAAGTTAATTAGCATTTATTGCTAATTTAACTTGGGCATAATTCAGCCGTTTTCGATCGCATTTTCGAGCCTCGATATTTATCCGATTAATGATTTGAGATATATGACGTCGATCTACGTTTCGAGTAGATAATTATAGTGTGCTTAATTTCTCGATTCCGATTTTCGGTGAGTGAGAAATAGTGGCTCGAAGTTTGGGGGGACAAAACTAATATGTTACCTAAAGTGGAGAAACTTACCTTATTCGGGTTTTGGAGAGAATTACATTAATCATGTCCCACATCGATTAATGAATAATGTTTTGTGTGGTATTTAAGTCTCTACAATATTGTAGGAGATAACTAAGTGACATGTGGTGGGCTTGGGCCACACATGCTCATGCTGCGCGAGCACTTTTCGCCCGACCGCGCCGCGCCGCCGCACCGCGCCCGCGCCCGCGCCCGTGCCCGTGCCCGTGCCCGGCTCCGGCTCCGGCTCCGGCTCCGATTCCGATTCCGGTCCGTGGACTTGGACTTGGACTTGGACCTTGGCAATTGGTGCTTTGGGTGGTCCGTCGGGTCGTTCGCCGGGTCGGGTGCCGGGTCGGGCGGTGCAGTGGACCGGCTGCACTGGATTCCTCTCCGTGGTGCTGTGCACCTGCCACACCCAAGCAGTACTTTTGGAAGGATCTGGAGTGTGGCTGCTGAACTCCCAACCTTCCATGTCTCCACTCCCCTGTAACTGGCGCCTGCCTTAATTGGCAGGAGTTATTCCTGCAATCAACACCTGGGTGGAACTGCCTATAAATAGGCCAGTTGCATTTCATTCTCAACACACCAACACCTGAAATCATCTTAGCTGCATACTTAGCTCTTCCTAGCTCAAGTCTCCAAGGCACTGTCCTCGCCCGGAAAGTCCTGTTCGCCGGAGCTCGAAGATCCTGCGGTGCTGCAATCCTCGAGACGTCGTCGTTTCATCTTTGGGGACGAAACGCCAAAACCGAGAGCACTACCGGGGCGTTTTTCGTCTTGCGGAGAGAGGACTCCCTCGACTCGACGGTTCTTGTGTTGTTTATTTTCTTTTGTTATTTAACAGTTTACTTGTAATAGCAGTTTGTAATACCTACAATCGCAAGACGAAAAAGATCTATATCTGCTTCAAGTAAACTAAGAAGATGTCTTCCTCAAGTGCTGCTTTCTCCGACGCTACCGCCGCCGCCGCTTCTGCTGCCACTAACCCCGCTATATCTGACGTCATTGCCTCCTCCGGCAACACTGTTCCACCGACGTCTGTCCCTACACCTGCTCCGGCCTTTGCTAATCCAACCCTAGCTGCCATTTCCGCCGCTACCGACGCCAGGATAGCACTTAACCGTGCTAATGCCGCTAACACGGCATTCAACTTCACTGCCATGTCCTCTGCCTTGCAGAGCAACGTCCCATTTGGGAGTGTGAACCACCATGGTGTGGTGGGGGGTTCAAACCCGACCACGACGGCACCTCTGCACTCGTGCAGTGTCTTGCCGCACGAGAAGCCGGCCAAGTTTGGTGGAGCCGACTTCAAGAGGTGGCAACGAGAAGATGTTGTTCTATCGACAACATTAGGGTTTACAACCGTGCCTGATGGAGAATGCTCCCGCCCCTCCAAGTGACAACGAAGAGAACTTGGAAGTCCGCATAGCCTATGATAATTGGCTAACTTCGACTACTTACGTAAAAACTTCTTGCTTAGTGGACTAGATGATAGTACGTACGGTGTATATGCAAATGTAAAGACCTCCAAGGCAATTTGGGAGGCACTTGAAAGAAAATGCGTGCGACGATGCGGGTACCAAGAAGTTAGTAGTCGCCAAGTTCTTGGACTACAAAATGGTGGACTCTCGACCGGTCATGGACCAAGTGCAAGAGTTCCAACTCATTGTCCATGATGTCCACGCCGAAGGTATGCTTTTGCCCGATGCTTTCATTGTAGCAACCGTGATTGAGAAGCTTCCCCCAGTGGAAGGACTTCAAGAGCTACTTGAAGCACAAGCGAAAGGAAATGACGCTTGAGGATCTTGTGGTTAAGCTCCGCATCGAGACCGACATGAGGACTCGAGATGGGAAGGGGAAAGCACCCGTGGAGCCAAGAGTCAACCTTGGCGACAAAGGTGGCAACTCCAACAATGCTAAGAGAGGGCGTCCAAATAGCAACCCCAAAGGGAAGGGCAAGGTGCAATCCCGCAAGTTTGAAGGGGACTGCTACAACTGTGGCAAATCCGGCCACATGTCCAAGGACTGCCGAAAGCCGAAGAAGAAGAGGGCTCGTCAAGCCAATATGTTGGAGATTGACCTCACTGAAGCCGACCTTGCGGCCGTTGTCACTGAAGAAGCTAACGTCGTGGAGAATGAGGGGAAGTGGTATATTGATACCGCTGCCACGGCACATGTTTGTGGTGACCGAAGCCGCTTCACCAAGTACAAGAGCTGCCAAGGGAGGAAGCTCAATATGGGTAATCAAGCCTCGTCTCGAGGTGGTTGGCTATGGTCTTGTGGTGCTAAGGTTGAGCTCCGGCAAGAACCTTACTCTTGGAGAGGTGCTGCATGTCCCCGACATCCGGAAAAATCTTGTGTCCGGCTCTGTACTAGTCAAGAGAGGATTTAGACTAGTTTTTGAGTCAGACAAATTTATTTTGTCTAAATTTGGTATGTTCCTAGGAAAAGGTTACCTGTCTGAGGGCCTTTTCAAGCTAAGTGTAATGGCGTTACGTCAAGAGGCCGTTGAGGCCAAGAATAATGATAATGAAGATACTTCCTCTTACTTGCTTGAGTGTTCCGATTTATGGCATTCTAGATTAGGACATGTTAATCTAAATGCTATAAAAAGATTAGTTAATCTCGATCTACTTAAAGTAAATGAGTTTAACAAAACTAAGTGTGAAGTTTGTGTTGAAGCAAAATTGGCTAAACAGCCATTTCATTCTGTAGAAAGGAACACTAAACCTCTAGAACTCATTCACACTGATGTATGTGACTTAAAGTTTGTACAAACTAGAGGTGGGAAAAAGTATTTTATTACTTTTATTGATGACTGCACTAAGTATTGTACTCTTTATCTTTTAAGGAGTAAAGATGAGGCGATTGAAGCTTTTACTAACTTCAAAGCTGAAGCCGAAAACCAACTTGATTGCAAAATCAAAATGGTACGAAGTGACAGAGGTGGAGAATACGTAGCTCCTTTTGACGAGTTGTGTAAGACAAGTGGTATTATACATCAAACCCTCCGCCCCCTATTCGCCTCAATCAAATGGTGTAGCTGAAAGGAAGAACCGAACTCTAAAGGAGATGATGAATGCTTTGTTAATAAGTTCTGGACTGCCCCAGAACATGTGGGGGGAAGCCGTTTTGACGGCTAACTACTTATTAAACAAAATACCTCTGAAAGGTAGAGATGTAACTCCTTATGAGTTGTGGAAAGGAAGGAAACCTTCCTATAAATACCTCAAAGTGTGGGGGTGTTTGGCTAAGGTAGAAGTACCTTTGCCTAAGCAAGTTACTATCGGACCTAAGACTGTCGATTGTATCTTTATAGGATATGCACTGAATAGTAGTGCATATCGGTTTGTCATTCATAAGTCGGCCGTGCCCGATATGAATGTTGGGACTACTATTGAGTCAAGGAATGCTATATTCTTTGAGCATATCTATCCTTGTAAAAAGGATGATAAAGTTGGGTCAAGCTCTAGTGGTGAAGCAAGAGAAGTTGCTAGTAGTTCTAGAAATGTGGGGGTAGAACCCGCTACGCGTAAAAGGCAAGCTCCTGATCTTGAAACTTTAGAACCAAGACGTAGCTCTAGAGCAAGAGTTGCTAAGGACTTTGGTCCTGATTATGTTGTTTTTCTTTTGGATGAAGAGCCGCGATCTATAAAAGAAGCTCTTTCTAGACCCGATGGTCCACTTTGGCAAGAAGTCGTCCAAAGTGAAATTGATTCCATTATGCGGGAATCACACTTGGGTCTTAGCGGACTTACCCAAAGGTTGCAAGCCCTTAGGATGTAAATGGATCCTAAAAAGAAAGTATAAGGCAGATGGGTCAATTGATAAATATAAAGCTCGTTTAGTGGTTAAAGGCTTTAAGCAAATTGAAGGATATGATTTCTTCGATACTTATTCGCCCGTAACGAGAATTACGTCTATCCGTGTGCTTCTCGCGATTGCTTGCTTTGCACAATCTTGAGATTCATCAAATGGATGTGAAAACCGCCTTTCTAAATGGAGATTTAGAAGAGGAAATTTATATGGAACAACTTCGAAGGGTTTGTAGTACCTGGCCAAGAGCGAAAGGTATGTAAGTTGGTGAAATCCCTATATGGTTTGAAACAAGCACCTTTGCAATGGCACTTGAAATTCGACGAGGCTATGTTGTCGAATGGTTTTAAGATTAATGAATGTGACAAGTGTGTTTACATAAAGAATACAAAGAATGGTTTTGTAATTGTTTGTCTTTATGTAGACGACATGTTAATTATGGGACAAAACCTTCAAGTCATTAATGACACCAAGCGAATGCTTAAAAGGAATTTCGATATGAAAGATATGGGAGTTCTTGATGTTATTCTTGGAGTAAAGATACAAAGAACTCCCAAAGGGATTGTTTTGTCTCAATCTCATTATATTGAGAAAGTACTTAAGAGGTTTAATGCCTTTGATAGTGCGCCGGCAAAGACTCCTCTAGAAGTTAATGTTCATTTGAGCAAGAATATGGGTGATCCTGTTGCTCAAGAGGATTATGCTAGAGTCATTGGTTGTCTTATGTACATCACGAATTGTACGAGGCCTGATCTAGCTTGTCCGGTGAACAAACTGAGTCGCTATACTAGTAATCCTAGTAGAGAACATTGGAAATCTCTTGTAAGAGTTATGAGGTATTTGAAATACACTCTTAACTTTGGGTTGCACTACTCGAGACATCCCCCAGTACTTGAAGGGTACTGTGATGCAAATTGGATATCCGACACTAAAGACTCGTTGTCTACTAGTGGTTATGTGTTCACTATAGGGGGAGGAGCTATGTCGTGGAGATCCACGAAACAGACGTGCATTGCCAGATCCACCATGGAATCTGAATTTATTGCTTTAGATAAAGCCGGTGAGGAGGCCGAATGGCTCCGTAATTTTCTTGAAGATATTCCATGTTGGACGAAACCCGTGCCACCTGTGATGATTCATTGTGATAGCCAAGCGGCTATTGGTAGGGCCAAGAGTGGGTTGTATAATGGTAAGTCGAGACATATTCGTCGTCGACATAATACCGTAAGACATTTGATCACGAGTGGGGTTATCTCTGTAGACTATGTCAAGTCTATAGATAACCTAGCGGATCCGCTTACTAAAAGTTTGAATCGAGATCAAATGTATAAGCTCGTAGCGGGAATGGGAGTTAAATCCACAAATTAAAGACGATTATAGTGGATACCCAACCTTGTAGATTGGAGATCCCATGAACTTGGTTCAATGGGAAAACTAAGCTATATGAGTCTGTTGATACCACACTCAAATAGTCTATTCCCTAAAAGAGCTCGAGAGTGTTGGTGACCTGTCAAGTGGTGAGGTTAAGTCTTTGACTTTTAATGATTCTTGGATGCCTTAAGAAGGTGGAGTATGACAGGATACTCGAGTAAGAATCACCTATGTAAGTGAGAAGTGAGGGCCGCTTCTACGTAACACTTATGAATCCAAAGAGGTTGTCCATGGCCAGTAAAGGACACAAACGTGAGAACGGACGCGGTTGAGACTTTATAGTGCTAGTGCTATTGTCTAAGTATACACCATGGAGGAATAGTTCAAGGCCACGTGTTCACTAATCCGCCGGTATGCTCGATAGCACTGACTAAGGAAGGTTCAAGGTCACAAGCCACCTATCCTGATGCTTTATTGTCTCTTGAGGACAGAGCTGTGTGTCTGCATGCATGCATTTGGCTATTTCCACTCATGTGGGGGATTGTTGGAAAAATCGGTTTGGATATATATATATATTAGTTATATATATATTAAATTAAGGAAAGTTAATTAGCATTTATTGCTAATTTAACTTGGGCATAATTCAGCCGTTTTCGATCGCATTTTCGAGCCTCGATATTTATCCGATTAATGATTTGAGATATATGACGTCGATCTACGTTTCGAGTAGATAATTATAGTGTGCTTAATTTCTCGATTCCGATTTTCGGTGAGTGAGAAATAGTGGCTCGAAGTTTGGGGGGACAAAACTAATATGTTACCTAAAGTGGAGAAACTTACCTTATTCGGGTTTTGGAGAGAATTACATTAATCATGTCCCACATCGATTAATGAATAATGTTTTGTGTGGTATTTAAGTCTCTACAATATTGTAGGAGATAACTAAGTGACATGTGGTGGGCTTGGGCCACACATGCTCATGCGCGTGAGCCTTTTCGCCGACCGCCTCACAAGCGGCGCGCGGGCGCGGCCGCGCCGCCGCGCCGCGCCCGCGCCCGCGCCCGTGCCCGTGCCCGGCCCGGCTCCGGCTCCGACTCCGGCTCCGGCTCCTGCTCCTGCTCCGGTTCGGTTCCGATTCCGGTCCGTGGACTTGGACTTGGACTTGGATCTTGGCAATTGGTCCTTTGGGTGGTCCGTCGGGTCGTTCGCCGGGTCGGGTGCCGGGTCGGGCGGTGCGATGGACCCGGGCACCTGGATTCCTCTCCGTGGTCTGTGTGCACCTGCCACACCCAAGCAAGTACTTTTGGAAGGATCCGGAGTGTGGCTGCCGAACTCCCAACCTTCCATGTCTCCACTCCCCGTAATGGCGCCCGCCTTAGTGGCGGGAGTTATTCCCTGCAATCAACACCTGGGTGGAACTGCCTATAAATAGGCCAGTTGCATTTCATTCTCAACACACCAACACCTGAAATCATCTTAGCTGCATACTTAGCTCTTCCTAGCTCAAGTCTCCAGCAGCCTGTCCTCGCCGGAAAGTCCTGTTCGCCGGAGCTCGAAGATCCTGCAGTGCTGCAATCCTCGAGACGTCGTCGTTTCATCTTTGGGGACGAAACGCCAAAACCGAGAGCACTACCGGGGCGTTTTTCGTCTTGCGGAGAGAGGACTCCCTCGACTCGACGGTTCTTGTGTTGTTTATTTTCTTTTGTTATTTAACAGTTTACTTGTAATAGCAGTTTGTAATACCTACACTAATGTTAGTGAGTCGCCGGCGAGTCACAAGGAAGGGTTTCCGAGTTGGGTTCGGCCGGGTGACCGGAAGTTGCTGCAGTCTTCTAACCCTCGTGCTAATGTCGTGGTGGCGCAGGACGGTTCCGGCAACTATAGGACAGTGAGTGCGGCGGTGGCGGCGGCTGGAAAGCGGTCCGGGAGTGGGAGGTATGTGATTTATGTGAAGCAAGGGACTTATAAGGAGAACGTGGATATTGGAAAAGGTTTGAAGAATATTATGTTGTTGGGTGATGGTATTGGGAAGACTATTATTACCGGAAGTAGAAGCGTCGACGGCGGCTCCACCACCTTCAAATCGGCCACCGTTGGTAAGTCTACTTGCAGACTTTCTACTATATTAATTCATTATGTGTTGTCAATATAATTCCACATATAAAAATCTAAAATATAATAAATGAATTTTGTGATGTGTATGACTTAATTATCTTGTTTACCACGGAGAAAAAATAATTTTGTACCAATTGTATCCTATATGCATAATCTAAATGTTGACTAAAATAAATATATGCCCCCGAATCCGAATGCTCTGAGTTTCTTCTAGAAAAGAGGAAACCAAATATAATAAATATAAAAAACTAATTAAACCAAAGACGTTATTGCTTGTACATCAATTTTGGGATCTTTCTTTGCGATAGGAAAAATTTATATAATTAAAATGATTAAAATACCTTCACATTTTCATTTATTTTTACTGTTTTTGCATGTTTAAGAAATTACTACTGAACATTAAACACAAATCATAACTCAGGAGTACAGATAGGACCGCTTAGAAAGTCAAAATTGAGTGCCGAGTATAAACACGTTGGGATTATATCTAACAATATTTTTATTATTATTATTATTATTATTATTATTATTATTATTATTATTATTATTATTATTATTATTATTTTTTCCATTAGCTAAAAACCAGGGGCGGAACTAGAGGAGGGTCGGGAGGGTCGACCGACCCCCCGGCCGACGGAACTTCGACTGGATAGGGTATAGGATTTGTATTGCATATAGATAATTTTAGTGAAAAAATAATTAACTATTTACTTGTAGTGTAGTTGGTTAATGACTTTGTCTTTCTTAAGAGAGGTCTTTCAAAACTCAATGCACTCATTTGACTTCTATTTTTAGACTTTTAAATTATTTATTTTCTAGTTTTCTTTAGTTTTTTCTAGTTTTCTTTAGTGACTTCTATTTTTAGACTTTTAAATTATTTCTTTTCTAGTTTTCTTTAGTTTTTTCTAGTTTTCTTTAGTTTTATTACAAGTATGAACTTTTCTAGTTTTCTTTAGTTTATTACAAGTATAATTAATTCAATATATATGCATCTCTCTCACACATTTCTTTAGTTTTATTACAAGTATAATTAATTCAATATATATGCATCTCTCTCACACATAGTATCTTTTTCAGGTTAACAAATACAAAAAATAATATATATTATATATTTCATATTGTGTTTGTGTTCGAACCATTTAAAACTATATTTATGAACTCTCGATTTTTTCTCTGCCTTCGGCCACCGTTGTTCCTCTACTTCGACCCCCAACTTCATAGTTCTAGTTCCGCCACTGCTAAAAACACATACTCTACGTACCTCAACAAAACCAAGTTAATTAGTATTGTATTTTCTAATTTTCAAACAAAAGAATTGATTAATTTAGTACTGCAGCGGTGGTGGGTGATGGATTCATCGCCCGTGGCATCACATTCAGAAACACCGCCGGCCCGCAAAAACACCAAGCCGTCGCCCTCCGTTCCGGGTCGGATCTATCCGTTTTCTACAAATGCAGCTTCGAGGGGTACCAAGACACCCTCTACGTCCACTCCCAACGCCAGTTCTACCGGGAATGCGACATCTACGGCACCGTCGACTTCATCTTCGGCAACGCCGGCGTCGTCTTGCAGAACTGCAACATATACCCGAGAAAACCCCCAAACAAGACCAACACCATAACCGCCCAGGGCCGCACTGACCCGAACCAGAACACCGGGATCTCCATCCACAACTGCCGGGTCACGGCCGCACCGGACCTCCGACCCGTTCAAGGATCCGTCAAGACCTACTTAGGCCGGCCGTGGAAGAAGTATTCTCGGACCGTCTTCATGAAGACTTCTTTGGATAGTTTGATAAATCCGGCGGGTTGGATGCCGTGGAGCGGGAACTTTGCGCTTGATACGTTGTATTATGGGGAGTACGCGAATACGGGTCCCGGGTCGTCCACAAGGAATCGGGTCAAGTGGAAGGGTTACCACGTCATCACCAGCGCCTCCGTGGCGGCGAAGTTCGCTCCGGGGAGTTTCATCGCGGCGAATTCTTGGCTGCCGGCCACGAATGTGCCGTTTACTTCTGGTCTCTGATTTTAATTTGTTGTTTAATATCATTAATTGTATTTATCATGTTGAATCTGATTTTCCTTTGTTGAGTCTCGCAATTGTAATAAATTATTTTTAATGACAAGAGTGAAAAGAAAAATCCGAACTAATGAACTTCGACAATAAAGTAACTAAATTATTAATTTAGGGGTGTCAATTCCATTAAATCAAATTGAATCGAGATATTTCGGATCCGTTTGGTTTTTATCTGATCCGCTAAACTGAAAAAGTTGAAACTGATCCGTTAAACTGAAATATATAAAAGTGAAAAATGTATATCAATTCGATTTTTTTTTTTGGGTTTGGTAATAAATTTGATCACTGTCCTTGCCCCTCATGTGTAGGCATGGGCGGATCCAAGGGGGGGGGCGACCTCCCCTCGAATTTTTGTGCAATACTACGAGTTGTCTTTTATTTCTAGTAATTTTTATACTAGTTCCAATTAAATTTTCGAATTCGCCCCCCGAAATTTTTAAATTTGTTATCCTAACTTTGAAATTTTTTTAAAAACGTATATTAAGTGTTACATATTTTAGTGGAGGTGTAGATTTTGAGTTTTGGATACCTAGTTTGGTAGAGTCAACTTATATAACTTGATGTAATTAATATACTATATTTTTTGTTTGATGCAATTAATATACTATGTTTGTGTTTTCTTTTTTCATGTACTTATTGATATAAAATTAAGAACATTTGAAGTATAAATAAACTATCATTTAAATACTTATTAATTCCTCAGTTAAATATTGTTATTCTTCATAATTTCCTCTAACTAAATTTAGAGTGATGTCAAAATAGGATTGTGTACTATATTTTTCGAATAAATATAAAAAATATATGAGTTATTCATGAAAGAAGAATTTAATCCTTAAATAAGTCATAAAACATAAGTATAATTAGATTTAAATAGAAAAATGTGCTAATTTTTTTTTTCCGGGAGCTCCGCCCCCGAACCCCCATACAAAAAAAACTCAATCCCCGATAAATTTCGCCCCCCTAACCAAAAATTCTGGATCCGCCCCTGTGTGTAGGCCTAGCTATACGACCACCAGACTACGACGTGGAAACAAATGGTTAACATGAATCTGATACTATGATAAATTGGGTCATATTGTTCTTGAAAGGTTAGACCTTATAAAAAGGCGAAGTTCTCTCCGGGGAGTTTCATCACGGCGAATTGTTGGCTGCCGGCCGCAAATGTCCCGTTTACTTCTGGTCATCATGTCGAATCTGATTTTCCTTTTTCAAATCTCGCAATTATAATAAATTAATTTTAATGACAAGATGAAAAGAAAAATTCGCAATTGCTATTAAAGATGGGTACTCATATTTTTAATGAGATTCGAAGACATGATCTTCGACAACAAGTTAAATAAGTTATGTATTTTAGGGGTGTCAATTCAATTAAGACAATGTTTGGAATAGATTTATAAGTAAAGTTGCTTAAAGTTACTTTTAAGTAAAAAATGTTAGTATTTGCAATATTAGAAGAAAATAAATAGCTTAATGTTAGAAAAAACAGTATTTCAAATACTAACATAAGTTGTTTTTCAGTTTTTTTGTCTTTTGCTTTTGAAAAACACCTCCTGACCAACTTATGCGTTTTTGCCTATTATGACTTATTTTAAGCTCTAAAGCCTACATTTTAAATATTAAAAAAAAGTGTTTCTACGGTGAAAAAACTCGAAAATAACTTATTTAAGTTGTTTCAAACACTACCTAAACCATATCGAACCGAGATTTTCGGATTTGTTTGGTTTTTAATCGAAATATCGTTTTAACCGAATTTTAAGTAGAAAAAAAATTATAATAAAGAATTAAAATATCGTTTGAAGATAACTATTAGTATGAGAAAAATTAATATTTTTAATTAAGATTTCTCAAATAGTTTTTATTCGGTTAGGTACGATTACCTGATCCATTAAACTAAAAAAATTGAAATTGAGTGAATTTCCAAACTAACACTCTTTAAAAAAATCATTCCCAAAATAACCACAAAGGTTTGTGATGATCGCTGTTTTCACCAAATAAATCATGCAAAAATGCTAGAACTTAAATCAGTATAGCAAACAGGTATCGAACACAGAGAACGGAGATTTTAAACTTAAAATTCCTAAAACTAATGCAGGAAAATAAATAGCAAAAATAAATATTCAAATTAGTCAAGCAAAGAAAGTGGGTCCAGCAAGATGATTCACACACACATACAATCGATTATAGACACCAAAGATAAATTAATCCCTATAAATCAATCAGTTGTAGGACGCCGTAGTTAAACTGACACATCCCTATTCCCCCTTAATTATTCGGTAATCGCCATGGTGGGCATTGAAACGACTACTTCTCTAAATTAGATGCAACCTATGTTGGTGGGCAACTAATAGATTTAACACCTAATTAGCTTTAAGAACTAAGTGAACCCGATTTAGGAGCCTACTCGTATGTTGGGCATCTAATAGTCTCCTATCTAATTAATCCTATTGTTCTAAGAATAATTGTGCTACTTATTTAGCCCAATCCCACGAGAAACGATGGAAGTACTAAATTAACTATGAATTAAACTAACCTAGGGTGATCAACCCTAAATTAATTAATCCAATTAATTAATCAAGATTAATCTGGAACCTAAGTGATTAATTATTGAGCATAAGTCTCACGAATTCGGTTAAGTGCGTGTTTCACATCTCGCCGGGTCCTAAAGGAATTAGTCGCGCATAACGGCCTGACTGGCCAGGCGGACGGTAAAACTGGGCAGAATATTAAACATGCTGAAATTCAGAAATAAATACACACGAAAATTATGACAATTCCACGAACTGATCCAGAACACGAATGCGAATGAAATTGAAATTAGAAGATTCGAAAATACCATTACGAAGTACCTAAACCACGAAACTAAATCAACATAGTGTTTGTATCTCCAAATCTGAACTACAACGGAAGAAATAATCTCTGAAAAACTGACGGCTATGGACTCGAAATCTGATCTCTATCTCGGCGCTATGCTCTTTCTCTCTCGTGGATGTTCTCTCTCTTCCGCTAGCTACGTGAATGATGATGATGAAGAATGGAATGATCTCTCTCTCCTGGACTCCCCCTCTCTCTCGCTGGTGGTAAGATGATAAATAATACTCCCTCCGTCCCGCCCGACATGGCTTATTTCCTCTTTTTCCTTGTCCCACTTGACTTGGCCACTAACTAAAATAATACTCTAATAAATTCTAATGGGTCCCACCACTTTATACCACTTTACACACAACTACCCACTTTCTTAATAATCGTGCCCAAAGCCTATTAGGCCATGTCGGGCGGGACGGAGGGAGTAGATGATATATATCCTAGACGTGGTGTAGAGAATGATGATAAAGATGTTGTGGTAGACGTGATATTCTCCTCTCCTTTTATTCACATCCGCTCCTCCCCTTATCTAGGGTTTCTTGTTGTTTCCTTTTAGAAGTAGAAATCTTATCAAAGTATGAAAATATATTATTGAATATATTATATCCAAATCGTTCCATACCCCTTCTTTCCTTATCATTCACTTTCCTTCTACGTAAATTTCGCCCAAATTCAGCACATTTAATCCTTAATTTCGTGCATGCCACCTCATCATCTTGTCATCGCCACATCAGCTCGGGGATCTATAAAACAGCACAGAAATGCAATCTAAAGGCCCAAATGGCGTCAAAATAAATAGAATTTGCATAGTACGAATTGGACTCATCAAACCTCCTTACACTTGAACTATACTTGCCCTCAAGTATAAGAAACACAAAAGAATACGTACTATTCAAATTCAGTCAATCCCCAAGACTCAAGACTCAAAAAAAAAAAAAAAAAAAAACACAAGACGAGAATAAGACAAGAAAAGACAAATACATAGACCCGAACAAAGACAAGAAGCAACACAAGAACAAAGACAAGAACAAGACACGAAACAAAAAATAAGAAGCAATACCAATCATATCCGTAATCTCCACACTCAAAGAACTAGCCAAACATGGCGAACCATGCAAATATGAATCTCATCAAACAAGTAGAGTTGCAAATTTTAGACAAGACACTCAAATATCAACTTGGTCAAAACCTAAACAAAAATGGATCATCCTCACGGTTCACTCAACACTCTGTAATCTAGGTCCGGTCAAGCCACTCAAAGAAAATAGTCCACTCTATCACGATAAAAGATTATCACAACTGCAACATCAAGGAGGTCTTTCTCTTTTGGTTGTAATGGGGCTTAGGACATAGACAATTTTTTCGTTAGTAAGGGTCCTAGGGGTTCTAAGCTCCAACAAATGTAGATCAATGTCATGCATGTCATACTCGCTTAAAATGAGATAATCAAGAATAGATAAATAATTCCCACCACTTAAGAATTAAACATCAAATGCTACATAATATAACAACAAGTACCCTTCAATTAAGCTGATTTTCCACGTTTTTTTATCAGCACTGTTCACTATTAACGAAAATCTGGGTACAAATACGATCGGACTTTAGATATTGCTATTCATACACAACTCCGGGGAACAATTAATTTCGTAGTATATACACTAGGTAGGCAAAGGATATATAAGAAAATCAATCTCACACAAGCGTGTAAAACATGCAATGACACGGGAAAAGAGAAGGCTAAAAAGACATCGGCTAAAATTTTCTGACTAAATCAAATAATTGGTCAAGTCTCAAATTTAGTTCACTATGAGATAATGTAAGGTAGAAAAGTATTGTCGCGACCAAATGGTTTAATCCCTAGTGCCTCCTATCATGTATCGCAAGTGACTCACCTTTATTGCAACTTCATGGACAAATACTCTCAAAGAAACTAGTAGGAAGTATCCTACTTTACAGGCTCAATTCTAATATACGGAGTGTGTAAATTCGATCCACAATTTACTTATTATTCGTCATCCCAAATTACATACAAATGTGAGCCAAGTCCTACTCTTCACAACCACTAACATGCTTGCATATTGAACAAGAGTGCATCAACAACTTCAATTTTTTGTATCCTTCGACGACACAAAAGAAAGGACGACACAAAGCGAAACGACGTAAAGACCTCCCTCCTTACACTTAAACCCTTGTGTGCCCTCACGCAAGAAAAGAAAAGAAAAATGACGGAGAAACATGACAAAAACACAAAACAAAAACGAACAAACCCTCCTTACACTTGATCTCTAGTAAGATCAAACACATAAAATACAAAAAATAAAACACAGACTTAAAGATGCAAAAAATAAAAATGATGGGGAAACGACATCACCTATCGCCCCGCCTGGGAAAACGGGGCAGGGCAGTCTGCTCTAGCTCATCAAACCGGCTACGAATCTTCCTCCTTACACTTAAGTCCACAACGTCATTTGTAGTCTAGATCTGAAAAAATAACACAAAACAAAGACAAAACAATAATAAAATCAAAGGAAATAAACAAAAGTAAACTCGGGTTTGTGTCCTGGTAGCGCCTCTCTTTACAGTCTTTGGCTAGACTATCTCTCAGGATCAACTTTCTGATGGTGTGCATAGTGGAGTCACATCCACTACCTTGATCACCATATGCAATCTCTTCCCACGGTCTTTATACCACATGGAATCATCATAGATCTCTCTCTAAAACCCTTTCTCACACTTGGTTGATGGCCTATCCACTTGCCAAATGATAGAAGTCTGCCCCCTTGCTTCCCTTTGCTTGTCTCTTTCAGGTTGGGGCTTCAGCTTTGAAATGCATGGCTGATCATCAGAAGATAACAGTCTGCTGTAAACGCTCTGCCTGGGCAAGTGGGCGATACTGCAATCAGTTTCAGGCGAAGCATAGAGTGCCATGATGCTCTCCTTAATGTCAGTAAAAAGGGCATCTTCATTTCCAAACTAACATTCTTAAAAAAAATTATTCCCAAAATAACTACAAAGCTTTGTGGTGATCGTTGTTTTCACCAAATAAATCCTGCAAAAATGCTAGAACTTAAATCAGTATAGCAAACAGGTATCGAACACAGAGAACGAAGATTTTAAACTTAAAATTCCCATTAATCTAAAGGTTGGTTAGCGACCACGCAAATTTTGGATTTTTTCTAAACTAATGTAGGAAAATAAATAGCAAAAATAAATACTCAAATTAATCAAGCAAAGAAAGTGGGTCCAACAAGATGATTCACACGCACATACAATCGATTATAGACACTAAAGATAAATTAATCCCTATAAATCAATCAGTTGTAGGACGCCGTAGTTAAACTGACACATCCCTATTCCCCCTTAATTATTCGGTAATCGCCATGGTGGGCATTGAAACGACTATTTCTCTAAATTAGATGCAACCTACGTTGGTGGGCAACTAATATATTTAACACCTAATCAGCTTTAAGAACTAAAGGAACCCGATTTAGGAGCCTACTCGTATGTTGGGCATCTAATAGTCTCCTATCAAATTAATCCTATTGTTCTAAGAATAATTGTGCTACTTATTTAGCCCAATCCCACGAGAAACGATGGAAGTACTAAATTAGCTATGAATTAAACTAACCTAGGGGGTTCAACCCTAAATTAATTAATCCAATTAATTAACCAAGATTAATCTGGAACCTAAGTGATTAAGTATTAAGCCTAAGTCTCACGAATTCGGTTAAGTGCGTGTTTCACATCTCGCTGGGCCCTAAAGGAATTAGCCGCGCATAACGGCCCGACTGGTCAGACGGACGGTAAAACTGGGCAGAATATTAAACTTGCTGAAATTCATAAATAGATACACACGAAAATTATAACAATTCCACAAACTGATCCAGAACACGAATGCGAACGAAATTGAAATTAGAAGATTCGAAAATACCAATACGAAGTACCTAAACCAAGAAACAAAATCAACATAGTGTTTGTATCTCCAAATCTGAACTACAACGGAAGAAATAATCTCTGAAAAACTAATGGCTATGGACTCGAAATCTGATCTCTATCTCGGCGCTGCACTCTTTCTCTCTCGTGGATGTTTTCTCTCTTTCGCTGGCTGCGTGAATGATGATGATGAAGAATGGAATGATGATCAAGAATGGAATGATCTCTCTCTCCTGGACTCCCTCTCTCTCTCGCTGGCGGTAAGATGATAAATAACAGATGATATATATCCTAGACGTGGTGTAGAGAATGATGATAAAGATGTTGTGGTAGACGCGATATTCTCCTCTCCTTTTATTCACGTCCGCTCCTCCTCCTTATCTAGGGTTTCTTGTTGTTTCCTTGTAGAAGTAGAAATCTTATCCAAGTATGAAAATATATTATTGAATATATTATATCCAAATCTTTCCATACCCCTTCTTTGCTTATCCGTCACTTTCCTTCTACGTAAATTTCGCCCAAATTCAACACATTTAATCCTTAATTTCGTGCATGCCACCTCATCATCTTGTCATCGCCACATCAGCTCGGGAATCTGTAAAACAGCACATAAATGCAATCCAAAGGCCCAAATGACGCCAAAATAAATAGAATTTGCATAGTACGAATTTGATTCATCAGTTTGTGTGTACCTCCTTTGTATATCATTGGGTGTACTACATCATAAGGGTATTGACAAGTGGTAAAGATGATCCAACTTTTTTAATTAAAAATGTCACATGTCAATATCCTTGTGGTGTGGTACACACAAAGGTATACGAAAATGGTAAATACAAACCGCTCCACAAAATAACACTCTTCTAAAATTATTTCCCAAACTAATCTTACTTTTGCCACATATTCACTCATTTAACACATAAATTGCGTACATGGAAAATGATATTTATTCTTTCAGATTTAACTTTTTTTTTCTGTAGTTTATTTATAAAATAAATACCCATAAACTAAAAAATATCTCTTCTAAAATTAATTTCTTAGATTTGATTTTCTACTGACATAAAATAGATACATATATATATTATTTCTAAAAATTTGATTTTTTATTTTATTTTTCTACAACAATTATATTTTCTTATTTATTTATTAGTATATTTCTTTATAAGTAGACTAAAGAGAGAAACTAAATAGATAATCATTTTAAAACAATTTAGGTTTTATTTTTTCCACTTATAAAACACATATAAACTAACAAAAATGTTCTTCTGAAATAATTTTTCGATTTAGTTTTCTGCTAAATAAAATAAATATATTTTTTCTTGTTGATTTTCTTTGAAGTTTTTCTGCAACAATTATATTTTCTTTCTTTATTTGCTTTGTGAGTAAACTGGAGATTCAAAAATAAATGAAAATCATTTTTTTTATTTTTTTAAATTTAATTTTCTCTCTTTAATTATTTATAAAACAAATATAAACTAAAAAAAATCTATTCAGATTTCTTTCGGAATTATGAATATATTTTTTTACATTTATTCATATTCAATTTTTTTTTTCCAAAACTTCAGACAATATGTGTTTTTTTATTATTATTTTTGTACTTGGTTTGTAAGGAAACAAAAGAAAGAAAATTAAGTAAAAAACAGAAATTATTTCCCATGAGTTCAGCTTATGTTGAAAAGAGTGATCAGTTGCCAAAAATAAGATTAGTTCGGAATTTTTTTTAGAGTGTTATTTTGTGAATAATTTTTTTGAATAATGTTATTTTAGAAATTGACTCTTATATATTGAGGGAATTAATATATAAAAGCAAAAAAATATATCATGTCGATTTTTTTTTTTTGGTTTGGTGATAAATTTGGTCACTCTCCTTAGCCCTCACGTGTCGGCCTAGCTATGTGACCATCAGACTTGTATTCAATATATGATCGATCATCAATGAATCCATGTGGACAATAATTCTTCAACATGCAGTTCGATTCAACAAAGTCTGATTCGATTGGATCATTAAACAAAAGGTGAACAGCTCTAATGACATGCTAAAGTTACTACAATAAAATATTATGCTACTGATTTAAATATTTAAGCTTCAAGCGTTAAAATACGAATTCTAGTATATAATTAGTTATAATTAAACAATACAACATTAATATTTGTAAATGCTAACTTATTATTACTGTACTCACTTAACCTTTTATTTTACTATTATATATAAAATAAATTATTAATGAAATATACGAAATAGTGAGCTACGCGGACATTAATTAAACTCGCCTTTGCATTATCAAGTCGATCTAAAGTTAGTAGTTCTAGTCTTCTAGAAGAATAGAAAAAAGTGTAGATAGAATAAATTCTTCTTGCGCCAGTCCCAGAGTCTTTCGATTTTTCCCGAATATATTCTTTCCGATATCAACCTGTATTATTTCAGAAGATAAGTAAATTAAGTAAGACGGTAAGGAAGGGTAATTCCAAGTAAAATTATATATTTACCGAGGGCTTTTCTGCAAAATGATAGAAATACAATCAGAACTGCGACTCCAGCCACTACTCCGACGATTATGGCCACTGTTTTTCCCACGTCATCATGGTTGGAGGAACCTGTATATTAGAGCAAACATAAACTCAAATGGCTATATAAGAATCTATATAAGAAGCTAAAAATCGGCAACGTGTAGTGTAGTTGATATTCTCACTTCTATATAAATAATTGATTAAGTGTTCAATCTCTGTTAGGATCAATTTAAATTAATAATATATATAAAAAGCTAAATAATGTTAATTAAAATACGAAATCATCACACGATACGGAATAAAGGCTGAAAATGCATATAAAGTGCTAATTGAATTTATTCTGAGATTTATTTAAAACTTTTTGGAGAAGATGGGGGTATTGGTGCACTTATCTGCATTAGAATAAACATCTGGAGGGTTCAACTGGTCTATATCAAATCAACTTAGGATCTTACTTTATGTATTATTTAATATTTATGTACATCCATTCTTCTTTCTTTTACAGAAAATTCTTTTGGTATTATTCTAAACAATCCATTACTACTCCTTTTTAGATCGCAAAATCACAATTCATAGTGCGCAGTGCAGTTTTGCACCTCATCTGATTCTGACTTTGTTCCCTTTTACTTCAGCAGTGACGAATACATAATGCATTTCATTTGATCAATGCACGAGAAACTCAAACTTAATTTATATTGGAACTAGAGATGTTATTAATATTATGGTTAAGAGAACTGGGATTTAAATTTATTTTAATTTTAATATTGAGAGTTGCTAATTATTTATTTTTCTATTTTATTAGAAGCGTCTTATTTTATTTAATATAAAATTAAGCAAACAATATTTTATGGTATAGTTTTTTTTTGACTTTTAGCTAGTTAATTTTTGTTCACATGCTTAATCTTTTTTAGAAACATGACAGTTTAATATGAAACTATAATCGAGGATAACACTACTAATGGGATGGGGGAGTATTATTCTAGAAAAAAATAAATATATAGTATTAATCTAGTAATTGCAAATTAAACTTTGAAATATCTTAATTAAAGTTTGTATTAAACATTTTCTAGCAACAAACATCACCAAAAGGTCCAAAAGCAAGGTATAGGATCTGGCTAGTATCCAATTTGAGTTTACCAATAAACTATGGTGATATTTATTCTCATTTAACAAAAAATAATTTCGTGTGGATTAATGTAACTTATTTCCTAGGATTAATAAATCATACTATTAATTAGGTTGCGTTTTTTATTAAATGAGATACATGCCAACATTTCATCTAGACAAATTGGAAACAAATCCAAATAAGACATGCATATAATATATTCGTGTAAATTTAAATTAAAAATAATAAAGATAAAAAATGATGAAATTAAATAACCTGAAGAAGAATCGTAGTAGCCTGACTCCCAATACCGAACATAACACTGCGCTAAGAACACATCCCCCGCCGCCGCCGCTCCACACAGCGTCTTCACCTTCGCCACCGCATCACCGAGGCACTCCGAGCACTCCGCGGCCGCCAAATCCCCCAAACACTGCGCGTACCCCTCCACCGCCCCGGTCGCGCTCACCCTAAAACCCGCCGCCCCTCCCAAGTCAGCCAGAACGTCGTCCCTCCGCCTCCAAAAATCCGCGTCATTACCTCCGCCGTCGCTGCACCTCTTATACCTCAAACTCGAATCCAATTTTCCGACGAAATCGGTCCGCTCGTACCTGACGAAGCAGCCGTCGAGCTGCAGGCTGGCGCCGTAGGTGTCGGGACAGAGCACCTCAATCTGGTTGATCGAGCTGGCTATGCATGACGCGCAGTCACGCGCTCGGAGGTCCCCTCGGCACTGGTACAGGCCGTAGGCGGCGCTGTCCGGCGGCGCGGTAGTGTCATTGCCGATGGCGAAGGTGTCGAAGAGGGTTTGAGAAGAAGAGGCGGCGAAGGATGAGAGGAGGGAGTTTTTGTTGGCTTCGTAAGGTGAGTTTGGTGGGTATCTATCTTGAGAGCAGCCGCCGTAGATGAAGACGTGGGCGTGGCTGACGCCGCCGTGGTTTGGTATGAAGAAGAAGATGTAGAGAGGGAGAGTGAGAAGAGCTAACATTTCTAAATTTGAAGTGAGTTTTTGCGTCCAGGTGTTCACCACAAACACTTATTTATTTATTTATTTATTTATTTTTGTTTATAATTTTTTAATCTTTTACTTAAATTTTTTTTTATACCAAATTAGAGATTGAGAAAATTAAATAAATTAAAACAACGTGACTTTTTTGTGACAGATTGAATTTCGTATGTCTGCAAAATTCCGAAATGGAACTTTGTGAAAGTAATAATTAGGACATGGCATGTGATAATTAATAAATTAGAGCATCAAAATATATTCGATTGGAAGTTGACATGGAATTCTGAAGACATTCGGTGGAGTATGGATATTAACCGTGAAAATGGTTTGCTTTCCTGAATATATTCATATTATTGCTCTCAAGTGTTTCATACACTGTTACGAAAGTAGAACTTTTTAGTCGTAGACTCAAAACATAAACAAGAAAGATAGAGGGACGAATGAAGTGCAAAAATAAGGGTGGATGATCTGCTTGTAGAGACCGACATAAAAACATTTATAATTTACACCTGCGACATATAATTAGAATAATACTAACACAGTTAGTGAGCAGAGGTCGAATCCACAAGGAAAGGGTTAGATTTACACAAATTATCTCTAAAGATCGAAAAGGGGTTGGTTAGTAACCACCATGAACTTGAGTTTAATTAACACTAGACAATAAATCATAAACTGCACAATTAAAACATGTGATGAAAATAATTAATAAAGGCGACTCGACTTTGGGCAGATCCACACTGATCGACCTCCAATCCTAGCTCGATTCTAAGATTAACAGGTTATCTTAAGTTACCCAGCTAAGGTGCCATGTGAACACGGACGCACCTAAATCTTATTCTTGAAATGGAGAAGGAATGTTAAGCATTAACTTACTCCCCACCCTAGTGTCGATCTACCATGTTGAGCATCGCATATATCTACAGCTAAGGAGCACTAGGACCCAAGAAACCGAACTAGCAAAGTTACCAATGTTGAGCATGCAAATAACTCTACCATTTGCCCTCCCTGCTCAACACCAACCAAGCTAACCTAGGGTTATCAATCTTATATTATCCTATCATATATTATCCTAAGCATGCATCTGCACAGATCTGGCAAGAAACACTTAGTTAACCAATTTTAAGCTCATTAAGATCTCGTGGAAGGCAATGATCAGGTGTTTCACTGCCCTAGCCATATATAGGGTTTAGCTGTACATATTTAAAGCAAGAAAGTAAGACAATATGCTAGAGAATAACATCATAAATGCAGAAACACTAACTGAGAGAGCAATAACTTCTGAAAACCTTAAATAAACGAAATAACACTGCAAAATTGAATAGAAGAACCAGAGCAGAAAGTAACAGTTAATGAGGCAAATCTTCAAAACGTAAATGCTTGAGTTGTGCGAGAATTAAAGAAAACATTAACTTCTAAAGTGGAAAGATGAATAACATTCAAAGCTTTGACCAAACTAAACTAGAGAGTCTTTCTAAACTAGAGAGAGAAACGAAAAGTAGAGTGAGAAAGTAGTTCTAAAGTTATCCCTAGTTATTATTACAATACCTAAATAAAATAAATTCAAAAGTAATTGTCTTTTTCCATCACATGGTCTTTCATTGAGCGTCTCCAAGAAATTAATGCAATTGGGACAGATTTGATTCAATAGGGAAAAATAGTGGGAAGACAGTTGTTATTTCAGGAACCCCCTTGCCCTGCTGGGCGGCTGGTGGTAGGGAAAAGGTGGACTGCTCCTTGTACTTTTCTGCATATCTTCTTTTTGTAGCTTAGCAACCACTTCCTTCAAGAATCAACTTTCGGCCTTCTTTCTTCCAAATTAATGGGTTGAGCCTCTTCATTCCTTCAATTAATTATTTCTTCGGCCCACTAACACTGGGCCAATTAGAATAGCCCAAATCTGCCAAGATCTTTAATTTCTAGCCCAAAATCTCCTTAATTCACATCTTTGCATGCATGCAGCTTCGTATACGCACCTAGGCCATATCAACCATCTTTTCCGCATTTTTCCACTTCCTACACACATAAACACGAGACAAACACGCGTAATATCGGTTATGGGGTGTCTAAACGTGATCGGTATTCGGGATATACCGAATACCGAACTAAAAAAATCGGTATTGGGATACCGAAATACCGTTCTTCGGGATTCAGTATCGGTATTTTATTTCATAGTATACTGGGATTTGGGATTACTAATCCCGAATTCGGTATTAACTGAAATACCGGAAAAAAAATATGAAATACTCAAATCAACTAAGGTCTGAATTTTTCTTTTTTCCTTCTGAAACCCGCGTCTGACTCTCAGTTCTTCTTCTTCAGTTCTTCTTCTTCATTTCTTCTTCTGAGTCTGAACCAGCGCGCAACCGTCTCTCGCCTCTTCACTCTTCAGTATCGTCGACCGTCGTCGCCGGCGCGCCACCGATCGGATCCCCTCTCCCCCTACAGCCCGCCAGCGGCCTCCCCAACCTCGTGAGTTTCTCCAGTACCGAATTTATTTATATATATATTTTTTAAATTACGGGATTTTCGGGATTACCGAATCCAAATACTGAAATTCCGTCCCGAATCCCGAAATACCAAATCCTGAAATGGGATCGGTATCGGGATTCCATTTCTTCTATTTTCGGGATCGGGATCCCAAAATTCGCTATTGGGATTCTCGATCCCGTCCCGATCGACACCCCTAATATCAGTAACATAAAAGCAGCAAATACGTGCTTATTAGTCGAGCGAGGACTTTCAACCCCTATAAAGGCGAAATTCTGGCGTTGGGGGATCGACCGACCCTCGTGATTGATGTACCCGACGACGAAGATCGTGACCTAACTTTCCTTGAATAATCATAAAAAATCAGCTCATTAGTGCATGCACATAGTGGACGATTTATCCGGCGCATGCAAAAGGGAATCATTATTATATGCCTCTTCAAATTTCCACTTATTATGTCTTTTAATTATTTTCTGCATTTATTTTGGCCAAGACTTATTTAGGGTTTTGTGGGTTAGTATTTAAACCCTTGATTGTAACTTTCGCTGCACTGTTTTGATGAATATATTTTGAATATTTCCCAAACCCCAATCTCGCGTGCAGCGTGGATATTAGATGCCCAAAATCAAGCGTTTGTGATCAAACCAACAGATCCTGGAAGAGTCTTGAGCAATATTCGTTAGACGAATTAACGTTCAACACTAGTGATAGCCGCGTGTCTACATTAGCTGGTATCAGAAGCATACGTGTTGGAATTTTGTATACTGGAAGCAACCTTTTTGCATGTATACAATGTGTTTTCTTTTCCACTTTTTTTATTCTCCTATTTGATTAATAATATCGCATATGTTGTTCATTTATCTTGTATAAGAGTTAGATTGTGTAGTGGGTTATAGATCACAGAAGACTACACAATTGGTTGAACTAACACGACATAAATAGTTATCACAACCGAGACAACTAAAGGACAAAATGTCGGTTTAAACTGTAGTTTAGATAAGAAGTGACTTGTCTTAGCTACTTGTCTATACCGGTACACTAAAGGTGGTGTATTGATGGATCATAGTGACATGTGTACTCCTAGCTGACATTAGTAGAGAATCACAAATCCCGAACACTTAATTTGGTCTTAAGCTTGATAAGATTTCAGATGAGTGCATTTAACTATCTATCACTTTGACTTACTATGATGAATGTCATCGTAACTGGATCTACGTATCTTGGGTGATAGTAGTTATTTGTAGCTCAGACTGGTTATCTGTATCTTGCATCCGTATCCCTGTTAATTGGATTGATAATATCCCTTGAGGAACTCATAAAGATTAGCATACTAAACCCGACCGACTGATTAAGTTCAGGTGTGTTAATAAGGTCGAGTGATACTATTCAGGAATATAATAAGATGTTAATTAATTTAAGCGGTCAGTGAGCTTTATTAATTAACGGATATTTATTTCTTAAATACAGAGATTAATTAAGTCTAAAATACAAGCTCATGCTCAAGTTGGGATAAAGAGGTAAGTCAGCACAGATTCTCTAGTGGAATGAATGTGTGTTTATTAATTAATTTTACTCTGGGCTGGGCATAGATAATTAATTAATTTGAGGTCCGACTTTATTTCTTGAATTGGATACCTAGTCTGGCCCAAATAGATGTCCGATATTTATTCTATTCTCTCAGGAATTAATTTTAATACATTAATGTATTTATATATTATTTAATAATATTAAAATTACTTATCTGGAGGCAAATTAATTGATAAATAAGTGGCAAAGTTATTAATAATTATATTATAGGCTGAATATTAATTTATTGGAAACTCATTAGCAATATAATTACTAATGGACCACATTTATAATATAATTGTTGGTCCCGAGTGTACGGTCAGGTGTAGAGGGGGGGGGGGTGAATACACCTGAATCCGATTTTCTCAACTTCGAACACGAACATCCTGTTCGGGAAAGTGCCGTCTGAAATAATTCACCAGACCAAATAGCTGTTTCGAATCGTGTGTGGAAAGAGTTCGACTCTACGGAGATCCGCTTGGCCGCGAGTCGAATTCGTATCAAACAGGTAGAGTCCAGCGGTGCGGAAAAGTGTAGGCCCTAATCAGTTGACACTACAAGAGATTCACCGTACACCGACGGAAACTTCCGTCGGTAAATCCCTTAATTCCGTTGGTAAAAAAGTTACCGACGGAATACCGACGGAATAAATGCGTCGGGTCGGGCTTTGTCGGTAAATATTACCGACGGAATACTCTGTCGGTAAATATTCAGACGGAATGCCGACGGAAAATAACCGTCGGTAGTTTGTCCCCGAGGAGAAAATTAAAAATACATTTTTAAATAATTTTTTTGTTTTTTTTACCGACGGATTATTCCATCGGTAAATTTAAAATAATTTTTTAAATAATTTATTTGTTTTTTTACCGACGGAATTTTCCGTCGGTACATTTAAAATAAATTTTCAAATAAATTTTACGTTTTTTTTACCGACGGAATTTTCCGTCGGTAAATTTAAAATAATTTTTTTATGTTTATTTACCGACGGAAATATCCGTCGGTAAAACGTCGGTAGATTTTTTTTTTTTAAGTAAATTTTTTTGTTTTTTGTACCAAGTTATCGACAACCTGCAATTTTTAACCAACCAACACATCATATACAATTAACCAACCAAGACATCACATATAACGATTCAAATCAACTCAAAAAGCAAACCGAAATATAAATATATAAATCCTAAAATCAAAATATTCAGTATATATACATAAACCATAAATAAATCAATCATAAAGAGGTGGGGGAGGGGGATCGACTGTCGTCCGGAGGTCGTCGTCGGCTAGAGGAGCCCATCATCTCCATAAGTTGGGTCATCTGCGCATTCATAAATGCGACCTGCTCCTCGAGGCTCCTCCCTAGCCGCCGACTCCTCCTCCGTCGGCGCATGATCTCGGATTACTGGGATGGCCCCGGTGAGGAAGTAGAAGAGCGGGGCGGCGTTGATGTAGCCGCTCCCTTCCTCGCCGAAACCGTAGCCGTGCTTCTTATCCGGACCCCCTCCAACCGCAGATAAATCGCGTTTTTATCCGCGTTGGGGCCTTCTTCAACGCAATCCGCTCCACCTCCGCCTATTACAATATTAAATAGAAATTAGTCAAACTCAAAATTCTAGAATAATAATCTATATATTGTAATGGCTTAATGAAGTCTCGCACCTTCATGTTGGAGAAGTCTCCACCTTTGTAATGGAGACTCTGGAAAGTGTCAAAGGCGGTGGACTCTAAGGAGCATCCCCTCTGAGAAGCCTATTCATAACATGCATAAACAAAATTATGTCAAAAACAAAGACATAAGAAGCTAAAAAACATATAAAATGAGACTTACCGTAGTGGGAGTACTTGCATGGTGGCCAGGGACCCTCCTTTGTGCTTGCTCATCCCGGCGCCCGGCTCGGGCTCTGACCTGCGGCACTGGGAAGCAGTCTCTGACTTCTGGAGCACCTCTGGCCGCATCCAGTAGTCGTTGAGGGCCGCCCACCATGAGATGACCAAACTTTATAATTTTTAACGAATCCCTTCATATAAACGTGCTCTCTTACAACTTGTGTAGACAAAAACAGCTTATTCTTGCAATTTTTACACGGACATCTAATTTTTTCCCCGTCTGTATAAGTTTGTTTGACTACTTGCCCAATCAATAAAATCCTCAATGCCATTCACAAATTGAGGATTCAATGAACCGTCTACTGTCCACCGTGTGTACATCCACGAACGACTCATTATTTCAAATCCTGGTTGTACGAATGGAGGAACAAGTTGAACGATTAACTTGGTGTAGATTGTTGTGTTGTTTATTCTCATGATTGTAAGTTGAAATGAAGGCTATACTGATATAGTTTTTATGGGCAAAATGTCAATATAACCAAGTTAAGTTATAAAACCAAAAGATAAGTACAAAATACATGAATTAGAATACCTTGCCCCACAAGAAAAGACAATTAGTAAAATCATAGAAGAGGAATTATGATAGTCCAACACTAAAACCCAAAAAAAAAAAAAAATTGTAAAGGATCTTCTGCACCCTACTTGTTTTCTAATTTACTAAACTAAAGTAATCACTTTATTTGGTTTTTAAAATATGTTATGTATTTAAAGTAACTGGACGTAGTATCTTATCTTTTGTAATATCAAATTTTTAGTCCATGGATTTCTTCAACTTGTTATTATTACAACCAACGATTGCCTAAAAAAATACTATCACTCACACGGTTTCTACTTTTGGAGTCTTCTATTCTTTAAATTTTTACTTTCCAAATATAGAGCTCGAACATTGTGCTCAAAAGAGAAATGATACAATAAAAACAAAAAGGAGAAAAACTTCTGATGATGCCGATTCAACAATTCAGCATACGAATGCACCTATACACTATTATGCTTATAATTTGAGAAATGACAATTATGTGAGTAGTTCATATGATAGGCCCCGCATTAATGATTAATAATAAATTATATAAAGAAGATCTCGGATCGCTAATTACTAAAAACTAAAAGTTCTAAAGTTACATAATAGTTGTAACAAAAAGTAAGTTTCTACATAGGCTATATATGAGTACACAATTTCTAATACGGAGTATCTAGATACACACGACACAAGCCACAACAAAACTTGCAACCTTTCCTTTTCTTATCGACACCTACAATTTGAATAAATCCTACCTATAAATGATACGATGATCGTTATATTCTCTAGATAAAGCACAAATTAATTGACTAATTACTTAAATGTGCAAACTGCAACCTTTCATAAAATCGAATATCAAATAATAACATATTGTTAAGAAGAACTCGACAATTACAAATAACAATCAGTCCAAAACAAAAACAAACAACTCAAAAGCAAGTAGGATAACTTGACGTAAATGTGTTCAACTCACAGATCCAGTATCACCACACAATTCCACCGAAATTGGCCACAGTTTTTACTTTCACTAAATCCTCTAAATCGGACTTATCGACAAACTTGACTTAGCAAAAACATGTAGCATATGCAGCATGTATTCAAGAAAATAGAAAGACAAAAGTAGTAGGGTAACTTGGAGAGAGAGAGGCTTCGGCGAGCTACTGGCGGCGGTGAGCGAGTGGCGGCGAGCGGTGAGCTATTGGCGGCGGCGAGCGAGTGGCGGCGAGCGGTGAGCTATTGGCGGCGGCTCCACTGGCGGCAGCGAGCAACGGGCGGCGAGCTCCACTAGCGGCGAGCGAGTTACTGGCAGCGGCGAGCGACGGGCGGCGGCTCCACTGGCGGCGGCGACAAGTTGCGGAAGAGAGAAGGCGTTTTGTGTTCTGTTCTGTTCTGCGCCCCCGCCCGTAACTTAATTTAGGGTTTACCGACGGATTTACCGACGGAAAAATCCGTCGGTAAACCCTAAATACATTTTTAATTAATTTAAATTACATTTTCATTTAAAATAAATCAAAATACATTTACCGACGGAAAAATCCGTCGGTATATCTTTTGCCTATTTAAAAAATGATTTTAATAAAATTAAATTACAGTTTTAATTTAAATAATTCAAAATATATATTTACCGATGGAGTTTTCCGTCGGTAAATTTAATAAATACTTTTCTCAAAAAAAAATTACAGTTTCGATTTAAAATAAATCGAAATATATTTACCGACGGAAGTTTCCGTCGGTAAATTTAATTAATAATTTTCTCAAATAAAAAAATTACAGTTTCGATTTAAAATAAATCGAAATAAATTTACCGACAGAATTTTCCGTCGGTAAATATTGCGACGACATGTTCTGTCGGTATTCCGTCGGTATATTCAAGAGCCATATTCCGTCGGTAAGCCGACCCGTGTTTCTTGTCCGTCGGTAATTCCGTCGGTAAATTTGATAATTTTTGTAGTATGAGTGGAAAACCGTTTTATGCAAGTCTCAGTTTAGCAAGTAGTCAGTTCAGTATGCTGAGACAGTTGTATGATTTTAAAGAAGGTTTTCAGTATGAACAGTAAAATCAATGCAACAGTAATCAGAAAGCAATAACGAGATACGGATTTTTAAAGTGGTTCGGATATCAATCGATCCTACGTCCACTGTCCCGAAAGTTCAGGAGGCTATTTATTATACTGAGTTAGTCTCAGTCAGCTTGTGCACAGGACAAAGCTGTGGCTTGGGGATTATACTGAGCAAGTCCCAGTTTACAAAGGCATCAAACTAAAGTGTTTGACAAACTTCTCCAACTATGAAGGAGTCCTTTTACAATAAGGATTGGGTTCAAATATGAACTCCTTCGTCTAAGCTATAAGTATATTCGGTTGAGCTTAGGGTTAGAGGGATAGGGAATGAGAATGTAGCTTCTAGATCGACGAACAACTGAAATAAGCTTTAGGTTCGTGTATCGTCGATTTGGATACTAGAGGCTCTTCTAACAGTTTAGCTTGGTTCCCTATGAGTGAGAAGGTAGTCTTTCACGGAGATAGATCTTCAAGTTCTTGCGGAAGACTTAGGGTTTTTTGGTTCTAGCTCGTTTGAATGCTTGTGTATGTTTTCGTCGTTTAAGCTTATGCGCATTCTCTCTCCTTGAAATGTCCCTCTATTTATAGAGCAGAGATTGGAAAAGATCCGTTGGAGACGATCTTCTTCTTTCTCTCTCTTTTGGTAGCAAACGGCTCTTTTGAAGTAGGTAACAGTGTGCTTTCCCACCTTTTTAGGTAAAGGGTTGACTGCAGCTTTAGCGGTGAGAAGACACGTGTGTTCTTGTCATTCGTCGAGGCGGATAAAGTGGTTGAGACAAAGACGAGACTTCAAGGCAAACCGAAGGCCGACTTCTCTCTTCCTCGTATATGACAATGCTGATTGTTTTTCAAAAGTATCTGACAGTTCAGAAGACTATCTACCGATGCTGAGTCTGATCCCGTATTCAGTAGGTAGATAGCTGAGTAAAGTCTACTGAAGATCAGCTACGAGTTCGATGAATCGCTCCTGCCGAGTTCGGGTCCACCGACTCTTTCGATATCTTGCTCCCGCCTGAGTCCAAAGATTACTAAGTTTTCTACTTACGGAGTTAAGGCGGATAATCTCCGAGCGCCTTGATCAGAGCAGAGTGTCTACTGAGTCTGAAACCTCAGAGACAAAAAATAACGATTACAATGGAATGGTTCACCAATCAGATAGGGTTTTGGGATCTTCAAATCTTCTCAACATTCAGAGCACAAGGCTGCTGAGCATGGTTCAGTATAGAAGATAGAATAATTTCCCACCAAGAAAGACTATGCTGAGGATAGAATCATCACCCAACAATTTCCCCCTATTTGATGATGCCAAAACCTATCATCTATGCTAACACTAAACTAACAGAAACAGAGCTTCTTACAATATTACAGGTAGGATCAGCGGAGTTGTTCCAGCAGTTCTAGATTACTGAGAAAACAGGGCAAAACACAATTTCCCCCATTACATGGAAACTAGACTAGCAGAATCTAACAAAGTAATAAACTGACAAGAAAATAAATAGAGTGAGTGTGTGAGTCAGTCATCACTTCAGTGATTCTGAGTGTTAAACCATAATACAAACACGGCTGAATAGACAACAAGTGGTTGTCAGAGCCAAAATCAGATTTGTATATATGAGTTATTCAGATCAGTACAATTACAAATCTTGCTAAGCTAGTAAGATCAGAACTAAGCCTAGGAGCCCTTAAACTGCTTGATCCTGTCCATGAATCCTTGAGATTGCGTCTCTGGCAGTGGTACTCCATACATCCGGTATGTGTTCTTCCTCAGCTTCAAGTATGCAGCAAAGTCTGCCGGCTCATCTTCGTCCGGTTCTCTCTTTGATGCAAGGATACTTCACTTCAGCTTCTATTACCCCAAAGTGGATTGAGTCATCATTTCTTCTAGGTGGAGGTATGATTCTGGGCTCCGGAACACTGACTTCTATACCTTCAGATACGGCTTTATGCAAGTATATGTATAGATCATGTTCACTTATCATCATCCATTCTGTGTAGGCATTAGCCTTAGTCATGTTGGGCCAGAACCTCCAGAAATAATTGCGCTTGATGAACTCTATCTTTGCCGATTCCCATCTCTGAGTAAATTGAGCAGGTATCCAATTGTCTGTCTTTGGCCATTCGTGCGATTTCGGATCGGTGGCTTCCTGAACCTTACGTATCGATAAGGAATATCAGCTTTTGAAGGTACTCTCAGCCTGGCCTCTTCCTCAGTTCTTTTTCTCAGTGCTTCAAGGTCTGCCTCCCAGATTCTGTCTCTGGCAGCCTGAACTTGTCTAGTCTCTTCGCCTCTGTATAAGTATTTGTTCATTTGGTCGAATATGGCCTCAATTTCATCATCTTGGGCTTCAGTGGCTTTTTGAGGAATGTCTTCAGATTCAGCAGGGGTACTTGATTTTTCTTTTGACGTACCCACGCTTCTCGGTGCTTTCTTTGCTTTTGCTCCTTCTCCTTCTCCCTATCTTCTTCATCCTCGATGATCAGTTTCCTTGGAGGTATCCTAGCAGGCTTTCTTCCTCCTCGAGCTGGAGATTTTGTCTTTCCTTTGACATGCTTAGACTTTGGTTTATTAGCAGCTTCTGTTTCAGCAATCTCCCTTGCCAGCTTCTCATCAGCTGCAATTTGAGCTTCCTCCTCAGCTGAAATGTATCTCTTCGTTTTCTTGGCTGGAGGGGTTGGGAGAATCAGCACTTTCTTGCCTTTTCCCTGAACAGGTGGAGGGAGAGGAGCCTCTTCCTCTTCTGACTCTTCCTGCTCAGCATACTCTGCAACCTCCTTGATAAAATCAGTCGGAGTCTGGGTTGCATGAGTAGCCTGGGTTCCTGAGCCACTTGGGCCAGTCTCAGCTGTGCTTGCAGCCAAGACACCCTGGGCCTTACCCTCTGTCTGAGTCTGAGTCTGAGTCCTGCTTATCTCAGTCACGGACTTGGTCTTTTCCTCAGATCTCAGTGAAGCTGTCCCCTTAAGTAATTTGGCAGTAGTTTTGGTAGGGGTCGGCTTCTCAGTACTCTTCTATTTTCCTTCCGTACTCTTCTCTTTTCCTTCCGTACTCTTCTCTTTTCCTTCCCCCTTTTTGGCATCATCAATTACAGCCGGGGTAGGGACGAGTACCTTCTTGTCTAGGCGTGTGTAGACAGCGGACAGTTCGTCCAGTCTGTCATGGATCTTTGTCAGTGCCAAGTGCAGCTCATTCCTCTCATTAGTCAGTTCCTCCGAGTATTGCTTATGGGAGAGGTCAGCTGCTGCCTTGAATTCTGTCAGCTTCTTAGAAATCTTATCCTCCACGACCAGTTGAATGTTGTCAAGTCGGATCTCCGTGGCCTGGGCTTGTTCAGTGAAGGACTCAGTATGAGTGGATATTGAAACCTGGAATGCTTCGAGAAGTTTGGCTTGTCCTTCCTGAATGATTCTGAGCTGAGCATCAAACTGCTTCTGCTGCTTAGCCAAAGCTTCGGATACAATTTCGAGACAACAGGGGCGCGGCGATTTAGATGCGATGTTTTCGGCCCCCGTAGCTCATTGGTTGTGGCTAGCGCAGTCTGTTTCCACACCTTGTGGACGGCCTTCGCAAGAGCTCGATTCTGGATTCCTTGAGCGGTGAGAGCTTTTGCTACGGATCGAGATCTCTTGGAAGTTGGGGCCGGGCGCCGCTTCGTAAGTCGACTCCGAGAAGAGCCGAGCGGGCTCGCCGAGGACGAAGCACCGGTCGTGGACTTCGCGGGTCCAAGGATACGGAGTGGAGGTTGAGCTTGTTCGGTAGCATGTGTATCCTTGTCTCCGGGATTTTCCTCATCGGGCTTTCCGGGGGCTCGAATCATGGGTGGATCTTGACCATCGTGGTCGATCCATCCGAGGGGTCTTGAGCCGGTAGCTAGCTGCCCTGTCATATATCATTGCCGGCGCATAGCAGCCCTCGGGTTCTCCATGGTGCTGAGGTCGGCGGGCTCGAGTAGCCTATTTGCTCCCTCAACTTCAATTCTTCTTCATGAAGGCTGGCTGGCGGGAGTAGTGGAGTACTAGACGTTGTAGTTGGGGCCACTCCCGAAATCGCAAAGCAACATGTGGAGCCTTGCTGATTTTGCAATGAGCAACGGATCGAGTAGTCGGCAAGCTCCGGAATCGTTGAAGAATCTCTCGGGTTGCTCTCGGATATGATCACTTGAAGCTTCCATCCCAATTGTCTCTTCTTCGGATGCTTTGTCTCGGACTCCAAGTCTATGGGAGACGTCGAGTCTCGGCGAGAGGCACACCTTGTTGAGTCTTTGGAACTGAGAGGGGGCTGTCAAGACGCTGAATCTCCTCGCTATGTGCTTCAGTAGCATCCCCTTGTTCCACTTCTACGGGTTCCTCATTGGAGACGGCCTTCTCCACTGATTGAGTCTTCTCAGATGATTCTGACTCGTCTATCAGCCGCTGAGGCCGAATAGGTTGCTGAGTGGCCTGAGCAGCAGGAACTTCAGGAGAAACCTCAGATTCAGTAGGCACGTCCGGAATGACTTTCCTCAGTTTCTTAGCTGGTGCCTTTGGAGTTTTTGCTGGAGGTGTTCTCTTCTTCGAGGGTGTAGCCTGCTGAGGCTTAGTCTGCTGAGTTACGGCTGAGGGACCTGACCCGATCTGCTGAAGAGCAGCAGTCTTGTTGTGGAATCTGACCTTCTTCACATTAAAATACTCCTTGTCACTATAGGTGATTGGTTCAGATCCGCAGACATCCTCTATCATTATGGACAGCTTCAGTCCATAAAGAAGCTTGCCCTTTGCACTCAGCGTGCAAGAGGCCTTGTCGAATTTTGCCGCCTGAGGCAAAGCTAGTTGTAAATATGCCTAAGTAGTAACTATGAGATGACATGCATTAAATGCGTGCAGAGTTCAGCAAACTTGTGTATGGAATGTCGTGCATTAAATATAGGCCGTTAATAATAAATGACAAACTTAGGATATTTAATAGCATGCTGAATCTTTATCATAGATGCATTACTGTTTTATTCGTTACTACTGAGTAGAGATACGCAAACCTGTTAGCTGAACATAGTAATCAGCTGATACCTCTTGTAGATAGTTTTCTGTCTCTACGTACTGAATTTACTCAGTATTGAGAGTGGTCATTCCTCCTTACTGAATGATCCTCTCCTGGAACCTTCTTTACTGACTGGGGTCAGTAGGGTCCAGCAGACCTAGCTCTACTGAAAGTTCTTTGAATCTGGATTCAGCTAGAGGTTTGGTCAGAATATCAGCCCTTTGTTTGTCAGTATGGATCTTTTCCATTCTGATATCCTTCTTTTCGACATGGTCGCGAATGAAGTGATGCCTAATGTCCACGTGCTTGCATCTCGTGTGTAGTACGGGGTTACGAGTGATTGCAATAGCACCGGTGCTTGTCGCGAGAATATCGGCACTTCATTCCGAATGACGTCATAGTCTCTTAGGCTGCTGTCTCAGCCAAAGGATTTGGGCGCAACAACTTCCGGCAGCTATGTATTCAGCTTCAGTAGTTGACGTGGCTACTGAGTGCTGCTTCTTTGAAAACCATGAGATCAGCTTACTGCCTAGGAACTGACAAGTTCCTGAAGTTGATTTTAGGTCAATTCTACATCCTGCATAGTCAGCATCAGAGTAACCAGTTAGTTCAATATTATCATCAGCTGGATACCATAAACCCATGTCAGGTGTGCCTCTGAGGTAGCGGAGAATCTTCTTTGCTGAGTACTTCATTCGGCAGTCCTCTTGCTAGAGTGTTCCTTGCTAGTTTGTTGAGCGTTTTGAAGTTGAGGTGGCTGAGTCTCCTATGCCAAAGCCATCCTGCACGGTTGTCGTTCTTCGCCAACAGACAAGCTTCAGGTTCTGCTGAGTTCCAGTCAGCTACATATATATTCTTTTTACGCGAACCTCAGTGTCAAAAATCACTCTATTCGAGTTATCACAGAATTGACTACCAGAGAGAAGATTATGCTGAAGTCCTTCAACATATGATACTCTAGGAACTGTGGCAGTTCCAATGCTGAGTGCTCCATATCCTCTTGTATAGCCTTTTGCATTGTCTCCAAACTCAATTTTGGGTCCTTCTTGACTATATAATTCTTGGGCAGGTTCCTTTGGTAAGTCATATGTCTTGAGCATCCACTGTCCACATACCAAGGATCTTTGTGCACCTGCAAAACAGAATTATATTCAGGTACCCTTTTTTTTGTTTTTGGGTCCTTAGATGTTAGTTTTAGTAACCCAAATCTGTCTAACAACCCTGGTGGTTTCAGACAGTTTCTTTCCACTTGAGTCAATATACTTGACAACTGGACTGGTCAAAGCCGACTTCTTAGTCGTTCGAGTTCGGGAGTCCGGATCTTCTTAGTTGGTGGACTGCTGACCTTTGCCTTTTGTGCGTTTTTTCTTCTTTTTCTGACTCTTGGAACCTCTTCTGACTATAGGATCATAGTAATATGACCCATATTGAGCTGGATGTGTCAACTGAGGTGGTCCATACTGATCAGCCCACTTAACTCTGCTAGTTCCCCCTTGACTGAACTGGAGCGTCTTGGTACTAATCTTCTGGTCAGAATACTGATGCGTAAGATGAGCTGCTTTCATCTTTTGTTTGTTCTTTGCTGAGGGGTTCAGAACATTTGCATTGATTGTTTCTCCTCGAACAAACCTATCAGTTAGACGCACTTCTGAGTGTACGGGGGCAGATGAGGAAGCTTCCTGGTTGAAACCAAGTCCCTCCTTACTGTGCTTAGGCTTGTTGCTAGCAAGCATAGCCTCTAGCTTCTTTTCAGCGCCCATGTAACGCTCAGTCATCAGGCTCTTCCAGACATCATCACTCCTTTTCAGTATGTCGTGCTTGGTCTGAAGTCCTGACAGTTCTTG
The DNA here is from genome assembly GCA_028984105.1 of Lavandula angustifolia. Lineage (NCBI taxonomy): Eukaryota > Viridiplantae > Streptophyta > Magnoliopsida > Lamiales > Lamiaceae > Lavandula > Lavandula angustifolia. The sequence continues at coordinate 17,097,418 of CM054822.1, forward strand.
CTTCAGTAGACTCAGTTCAGTATCTTTCTGAGTCAAGTCATTGGTCAAAACTGAAATTCGATCTTCTTGATGCTGAGACTTGGCCATCAGAGAGTTCATCTCCTCCCTGAGTCTCAACATAAGTCCTTCGGCTTTAGTAGCGGCCTGACTCTCCTGAGAAAGTCTCTGATTCTCCACTTTCAGGGTATCCAATTCCTGAAGAGTCTTACTGAGCTGCAGACTCATTTGAATTTGTTCATCTAATAATTCTTCATAGGCGGTCGTGATGTCCAAATTCCCATCTGCACCTGAAACAGTGTCGTGTGTGCATTATGAAGAGGAATTAAGTGGTTCATGAGAGTTTACCTCATCCTCTTCTCCTGCCATTAGACACTTTTCAGTTGTTTCTTCAGCTTCATGCTCTAAGGCCATGAAAGCTGCTTCATCGTCAGATGAGTCCATGAAGGAGTCGACTTCTTCTGAGTCGTCTGAGATTTCGCCTGCAATATAGGATTGTCTCTTCTGGGCGAATTGCTCTCTCCTTGCCTTACGTGCTACGCGTTCAGCACTACTGAGCTCAAGACAATCATATTGATAGTGTCCTGGCTTTTTGCAGTTGTAGCAAGTGATGACTCTTTCTTCTTTGCTTTTACTATCCTTTGATGGTGCTGAGTCATCCTTCTTTCTGCATTCAGAAGATTGCGAGTCAGGAGTGCGTTTTGGAGTATAATCTGACTTACCTTTTGTGTCTCGGTATGCTTTAGTCAGTTTTCTGCGCCTCTCCTTCTCCTTCTGATACTTCACAGCGAGCAACGCATACTTCTGAGCGAGACTTCCTTCTTGTAGATCATTGAGTGAAGGTTCAGTCTTACTCGTTGTCTTGCTTGTCGCTGGAGTTCTTTGGCTCGACCGATGCTTTGAAGGCATGGTCAATTTTATTGTCGCTTCGACTCTTCGCTTTCGTTGAGGTCCGTCGAACTCAAACTCTTCCCTTGAAGTTACGAAAAGATATGGTCAGGAGAGACAACATCTAAATCAGAATGTCGCAATAAGGTGGCAAAAGGTGTCCAGTGTCCGTCCGGCAATGCCCTCAGTATCTTGAGATTCATTTCTCGGTTGCTGAATGTCTTTCCCAGCCCATTGATGGAATTCATCAGATTCGTAAATCGACGTTCGAGATCTTCTATTTTGTCACCGGGCATGAGAGACAGACTTTCCAGCTTTTGGAGTTCCAGCGCCAGTTTGTTAGCTTTTATTTTCTGAGTTCCACGACTCAGTAGCGCTAGAGCGTCCCAAAGTTCCTTTGCCGTTTTGCATTCCTGAACCCTGCCAAGATAAGAATCACTAAGAGTGGTCAGTATGGCATTTCTGGCGACTCGGTCTAAGTTGTGAAGCTTCTTCTCTTCAGGAGTGAAGAGACTTCTGTCTTTAGGGATCTTCTTCCCAGTCACCATTCCTCCTCCTTCAGTTGGGACCTGAGTCACGACACTATCGATCATGGGAACAATAGGTCCATCTTCAAGCACTTCAGTCATACTATCATGGAGGGATGTCAGATGTGCTTCCATTCTGACTCGCCATACTCCATAATTCTCTGCCGAGAACATGGGTACCATTCTTATCCCTGACATATCAGCCATATAAAAATAATGATATGAATTTGGAGTGATATGCAATGAGAACGATTTTCTGGATCCGTTCAAGTAGACCAATTTCAAGATAAAAAGAGTCTTAAAGAACTCATGCTCTGATACCAATTGTTGGTCCCGAGTGTACGGTCATGTGTAGAGGGGGGGGGGGGTGAATACACCTGAATCCGAGTTTCTCAACTTCGAACACGAACAGTCCTATTCAGGAAAGTGCCGTACTGAAATAATTCAACAGACCAAATAGCTGTTCTGAATCGTGTGTGGCAAAGAGTCTGACTCTACGGAGATCTGCTAGCTGACTGAGTCAGAATTCAGTATCAAACAGGTAGAGTCCAGCGGTGCGGAAAAGTGTAGGCCCTAATCAGTTGAGTGGAAAACCGTTTTATGCAAGTCTCAGTTTAGCAAGTAGTCAGTTCAGTATGCTGAGACAGTTGTATGATTTTAAAGAAGGTTTTCAGTATGAACAGTAAAATCAATGCAACAGTAATCAGAAAGCAATAACGAGACACGGATTTTTAAAGTGGTTCGGATATCAATCGATCCTACGTCCACTTGTCCCGAAAGTTCGGGAGGCTATTTATTATACCGAGTTAGTCTCGGTCGGCTTGTGCACGAGGACAAAGCCGTGGCTTGGGGATTATACTGAGCAAGTCCCAGTTTACAAAGGCATCAAACTAAAGTGTTTGACAAACTTCTCCAACTATGAAGGAGTCCTTTTACAATAAGGATTGGGTTCAAATATGAACTCCTTCGTCTAAGCTATAAGTATATTCGGTTGAGCTTAGGGTTAGAGGGATAGGGAATGAGAATGTAGCTTCTAGATCGACGAACAGCTGAAATAAGCTTTAGGTTCATGTATCGTCGATTTGGATACTAGAGGCTCTTCTAACAGTTTAGCTTGGTTCCCTATGAGCTGAGAAGGTAGTCTTTCGCCGGAGATAGATCTTCAAGTTCTTGCGGAAGACTTAGGGTTTTTTGGTTCTAGCTCGTTTGAATGCTTGTGTATGTTTTCGTCGTTTAAGCTTATGCGCATTCTCTCTCCTTGAAATGTCCCTCTATTTATAGAGCAGAGATTGGAAAAGATCCGTTGGAGACGATCTTCTTCTTTCTCTCTCTTTTGGTAGCAAACGGCTCTTTTGAAGTAGGTAACAGTGTGCTTTCCCACCTTTTTAGGTAAAGGGTTGACTGCAGCTTTAGCAGGTGAGAAGACACGTGTGTTCTTGTCATTCGTCGAGGCGGATAGAGTGGTTGAGACAGCACAGACTACAAGGCAAACTGAAGCTGACTTCTCTCTTCCTCGTATATGACAATGCTGATTATTTTTCAAAAGTATCTGACAGTTCAGAAGACTGTCTACCGATGTTGAGTCTGATCCCGTATTCAGTAGGTAGATAGCTGAGTAAAGTCTACTGAAGATCAGCTCTGAGTTCAGTGAACTGCTCCTGCTGAGTTCAGTTCCATTGACTCTTTTAGTATACTGCTCCTGCTGAGTCCAGTATTACTGAGTTTTCTACTTTTGGAGTTAAGGCAGATAATCTACTGAGCGCCTTGATCAGAGCAGAGTGTCTACTGAGTCTGAAACCTCAGAGACAAAAAAATAACGATTACAATGGAATGGTTCACCAATCAGATAGGGTTTTGGGATCTTCAAATCTTCTCAGCATTCAGAGCACAAGGCTGCTGAGCACGGTTCAGTATAGAAGATAGAATCATTTCCCACCAAGAAAGACTATGCTGATGATAGAATCATCACCCAACAATAATGTTTATTCATTATATTATTTACACGTTCAGATTGATTCACGCTGTGATTATTCATAGACAAACAAGAACGTGAGAAGGGAAAACAATTTCCTTCAGATCTCAATCCACGTGGAGGAAGGAAAGGGCCGGAACACATTCCAGAAGCTCCAAACACAAGCAAAAATCAGAGGCTTTCCAAGGACGCATGTATGATTCGTCCTCCCAATCCTTCACCACGATCCATGATTAGAGGACAACTGTTGGGTGATGATTCAATCCTCAGCATGATCATACTTATGGGAAATGACTCTTATCTTCTATACTGGATCACGCTCAGTAGCCTCGTGCTCTGAACTATTGAGAAGATTTGAAGATCCCAAAACCCTATCTGATTGGTGAACCATTCCTTTATATTTGTATCTCTGAGGTTTCAGACTCAGTAGACACTCTGCTCTGGTCAAGGCGCTCAGTAGCTTATTTGCCTCAGCACCAGTTCAGAAGACTCAGTGATACTGGACTCAGCAGGAGCAGTATACTGAGAGAGTCAGTCGAACTGAACTCAGTAGGAGTAGTTCACTGGACTCAGAGCTGATCATCAGTAGACTTATCTTCAGCAGTCTATCTACTGAATACGAGGTCAGACTCAGCAACGGCAGATAGTCTTCAGGACTGTCAGAATCTTTTGAAAGACAATCAGCAATCATGTACGAGGAAGAGAGAAGTCAGCTTCAGTCTATCTCGAAGTTTGTGCTGTCTCAACCACTACATCCACCACAACGAATGACAAGCATACACGTGTCTTCTCACCTGCTAAAGCTGCAAGTCAACACTTTCCGGAAAAGGAGGAAAAGGCACTGTTGCCTACACCAAAAGAGCCGTTTGCTACCAAAAAGAGAGAGAGAGAGAAGAAGATCGTCTCCAACGGATCTATTTCAATCTCTGCTCTATAAATATAGGGATTATTCAAGAAGAATACACGGAATGCACGTATCTAGAGCAAAAATCAAGAAAGCATTCAACGAGCAAAGAACCCAAAGAACTACGTCTTAGCAAAAAACTCGAAGAACAATCTCCGGCGAAAGACTACATTCTAGCTCATAGGGAATCAAGCTAAACCACCATATAAAGCCTCTAGTATCCAATCGACGTTACACGAACTTATAGCTTACCTTCAGCTGTTCGTCGATCTAGAAGCTACTCTTTCATATTCCCTATCCCTCTAACCCTAAGCTCAACCGTTCTTATCTATAGCTTAGACGAAGGAGTTCACATCTGAACCCAATCCTTATTGTATAAGGACTCCTTCACTGTTGGAGAAGTTTGTCAAACACTTTAAGTTTGATAGTGTTGTAAACTGAGACTTGGATCAGTATAAAAACCAAGACGCGGATTTGCCCAGTGTGCAAGCTGACTGAGACTAACTCAGGATAATAAATAGCCTCCTGATCATTCGGGACAGTGGACGTAGGATTTGAGCGATATCCGAACCACTTTAAAAATCCTGTCTCTTACTGCTTTCTTAACTGTTGCATTGATTTTACCATTCATACTGAACATCATATTTAAAATCAATCAACTGTCTCAGATACTCGAACTCTATATCTACTGAACTGAGACAACGTTTTCTCACGTAAACCGATTTGGGCCTACACTATTCCGCACACTGAACTCTTACTGTAGATACTGAATTCTGACCTAGTCAGTTAGCAGATCTCAGCTGAGTCAGTACTTTTCTAGCCTTTAACACGATTCAGAACAGCTGTCTGGTCTGCTGAACTAGTTCAGTACGGCACCTTCCTGAATAGGACTGTTCGTGTTCGAAAGTTGAGAAATCGAATCAGGTGTATTCACCCCCCCCCTCTACACCTGACCGTACACTCGGGACCAACAATTGGTATCAGAGCAGGAGTTCTTTGACTCTTGTTATCTTTGAGACTGGTCTATTCGAACGGATCCGAGGGAAAACGTTTTCACTGCATATCACTCTACATTCATATCTATATTTTTTCATGGCTGATATGTCAGGTATAAGGATGGTACCCATGTTCTCGGTGGAAAATTATGGAGTATGGCGAGTCAGAATGGAAGCACATCTGACATCCCTCCATGATAGTATGACTGAAGTGCTTGAAGATGGACCTATCGTTCCTATGATTGATAGTGTCGTGACTCAGGACCAAGCTCAAGGAGGAGGAATGGTGACTGGGAAGAAGATCCCCAAAGACAGAAGTCTCTTCACTCCAGAAGAGAAGAAGCTTCACAATCTAGATCGAGTCGCCAGAAATGCTATACTAACCACCCTTAGTGATTCTTATCTTGGCGTGGTTCAGGAATGCAAGACTGCTAAAGAACTCTGGGCCCCACTGCGGCTACTGAGTCGAGGGACTCAGAAGATTAAAGCCAACAAATTAGCGCTGGAACTCCAAAAGCTGGAAAGCTTGTCTCTCATGCTCGGTGACAAAATCGAAGATCCGAACGTCGATTTACCAATCGATGAACTCTATCAATGGGTGGGAAAGACATTCAAGAACCGAGAGATGAATCGAAGATTCCGAGGGCACCGCCGGACGGACACTGGACACCTTTTGCCACTCTATTGCGACATTCTGACTTAGATGTTGTGTCTCCTGACCATATCTTTTCAGAATTACAGGCAGAGGAGTTTGAGTTCGACAGACCTCAAAGAAAGCAGAGAGCTGAAGCTGACACAAAAATCGACCATGCTTTCAAAGCATCAGTCAGCACAGCATCTCCAGCAACGAGCAAAACGACGAGTAAGACTGAACCTTCACTAAATGATCTACAAGAAGGAAGTCTCGCTCGAAGTATATGCGCTCGCCATTGTAAAGTATCAGAAGGAGAAGGAGCGACGCAAAAAAGTGACTAAAGACTATCGGGAAACGAAAGGTAAGTCAAATTATATGTCGAAACACACTCCTGACTCACAATCTTCTGAATACAGAAAGAAGGATGACTCAGAACCATCAAAGAATAGCGAAAGCAAAGAAGAAAAAGTCATCACTTGCTATAATTGCAAAAAGCCGGGACATTATCAGTATGATTGTCCTGAGCTCGGTAGTGCTGAACGCGCAGCACGTAAGGCAAGGAGAGAGAAATTTGCCCAGAAAAGACAAGCTTATATTGCAGGCGAAATCTCGGACGACTCGGTAAGAAGTCGACTCCTTTTATGGATTCATCTGACGATGAAGCAGCCTTCATGGCCTTAGAGCATGAAGCAGATGAATCAGCTGAAAAGTGCATGATGGCAGGCGAAGAGGATGAGGTAAATTCTCATGAACCACTTAACTCCTCTTCACACTGCACACACGACACTATTTCAGGTGCAGATGAGAATTTGGACGTCGTGACCGCATACGAAGAACTGCTCGACGAACAAATTCAAATGAGTCTGCAGCTCAGCAAGACTCTTCAGGAGTTGGATACCCTGAAAGTAGAGAATTAGAAACTTTCTCAGGAAAGTCAAGTTGCTACTGAGGCCGAAGGACTTGTGTTGAGACTCAGGGAGGAGATAAACTCTCTGATGGCCAAGTCTCAGCATCAAGAAGATCAGATTTCAGTTTTGACCAATGACCGACTCGTAAAAGATATGGAACCGAGTCCTTCGAAGCAAGAAATGTCAGGACTTCAGACCGAGCACGACACACTGAAGAAGAGTGATGATGTCTGGAGGAGCCTGATGACTGAGAGGTACATGGGTGCTGAGAAGAAATTAGAGGCTATGCTAGCAAGCAATAAGCCAAAGCACTGCAAGGAAGGACTTGGATTCAGCCAGGGAGCTTCCTCATCTGCCCCAGTACACTCAGAAGTACAGCTTGCTGATAGGTTTGTTCAAGGGGAGACTATGAACACAAATATACTGAACCCCCTAGCAAAGAACAAACAGAAGATGAAAGCACCTCATCCCACACATCAGCATTCTGACAAGAAGATCAGTGCCAAGAAACCCCAGTTCAGTCAAGGGGGAACTAGCAAATCAAAATTGGCAGATCAGTATGGACCTCCAAAGCTGACACATCCAGCTCAGTATGGGTCATATTATTATGAACCTATAGTCAGAAGAGGCTCCAAAGGTCAGAAGAAAAAGAAAGCCACACAGAAGGCTAAGGTCAGCAGTCCACCAGCTCAGAAGATTAGGACTCCTGAACCTCAGAAGCCTCAGAAGTCACCTATGACCAGTCCAGTGGTCAGATATGTTGACTCTAGTGGAAAGAAGATGTCTGAAACCACCAGGGTTGTTAGACAGATTTGGGTTATGAAAACTAACATCTAAGGACCCAAAATCAAAAATAAAGGGTACCTGAATATATTTCTGTTTTGCAGGTGCGCAGAGACCCATGGTATGTGGACAACGGATGCTCAAGACATATGACATATCAAAGGAGTCTACTGAAGAATTATGTTACTGAAGAAGGACCCAGAATTGAGTTTGGAGATAATGCCAAAGGCTACACGAGAGGATACGACACACTCAGCATAGGAACTGCCAAAGTTCCAAGAGTATCCTATGTTGAAGGACTTCAGCATAATCTTCTCTCTCGTTAGTCAATTTTGTGATAACTCGAATAGAGTGATTTTTGACGCCGGTTTCGTGATGTTATTGATAAATCTACGAGGGAAAAACAGTGTTATCGGGTTCGCGCAAAAAGAACATATACGTGGTGACCGGAACTCAGTGAACCCCGAAGCTTGTTTCTTTGGCGAAGAATGAAAACGAACGGGGTGGCTATGGCATAGAAGGCTCAGTCATCTCAACTTTAAGACGATCAACAAGCTAGCAAGAAACACTCTAGCAAGGGGACTGCCGAATGAAGTATTCAGCAAAGACACTCAGTGTGAAGCATGTCTGAAGGGAAAGCAAACAAGGAATCAAAATCCTCCGGTTCCATCGCCTTCCACGAGATGGAATCCTTGGTACCTACATATGGATTTGTTCGGTCCAGTCTCCCCGGTGACGATCGAGGCGAGAAAATATGCATTAGTGGTCATAGATGACTACTCGCGCTACACATGGGTCATATTCATTGCCAACAAGTCGACGTCAAACAGAGTTACCAACGCTTCGAAAAAGCTCGGTGTCGAGAAGAACACCAAGATCGAGAAAAATACGTTCGGACGGAGGAACCGAGTTCCTTAATTCCATGGTAGAGGAGTTACGCAAGCGAAGGAATAGAGCATGAGACTTCACCGCACGCACACCTCGGCGAGAATGGAGTTGCTTGAACGAAAGAACGAGAACTCTAAAAGAGGCGGCTAGGACTCTACTCGCAGACTCAGGACTCCCAACCAAATTCTGGGCAGAAGCTACTGATACTGCATGTTACACTCAGAACCGATCTTTACTGACAAAGCAGCATAAGAGGACACCATATGAACTATGGAACGGCGGGAAGCCTTCTCTATCTTATTTCCATATCTTTGGTTGTTCATGCTTTATCCACAATAATGGGAAAGATCAGTGAAGACTTTTGATAGCAAGTCAGATCAGGGAGTATTCTTAGGATACTCTCGGGTCAGCAAAGCTTTCAGACTATTCAACTATCGGACCCTTAGCGTGGAGGAAAGCCCTCATGTTGTGTTTAATGAGTTTGCTACTGAAGACAGGAGCAATAACTCAAATTCTGAATACGAGGACATCGGTGAGACGACTACGGGATCTAAGCTTAAAGGACAAATGCGAAAAGATCCGGCTATGTTGGGATGATGATTCGGACGAAGAAACCAAGACAAATCTATCGAATCTCAACCAGCAGAGCAAGTAGGCTGAGCAGATTGATTCTCCCGAACAGAATCAATCCCAGGTAACTCAGGTCGATGAGGAAACCGTAGAGGTAATTGAGACCACTACTGGAATAACAACCCAGGGGGAACATCTAGTAATGTTCATGAGCTGAATGCCCCTGAACTTGGTGACTCAGTAGATCATACTCTTATCACTGAAATTCTTCAATCTCAGAATAGTACAACTGAAATGCCTAAATCACCTACTATCTGTGTTGAACAAATTTCAGATGAAGAGCTGAAACATCGTAGATCGTGGCTGGATGCTCACACTCCTAATTTGATCATTGGAGATCCTTCAGCTAATGTCAAGACAAGATCCGCATTTCGTCAAGGAGAAAGCGCATTATTTTCCCGCTTCTTGTCTATCGAAGAGCCTCAGAACATTGAGGATGCATTAAAGGATGCTGACTGGATCATAGCTATGCAGGAGGAGCTGAATCAGTTCACGAGAAACGAAGTATGGGAGCTTGTAGACAGACCCCGGCATCAACATGTCATTGGAACCAAATGGGTCTTCAAAAACAAGCGAGATGAAAACAACGTTATAGTCAGGAACAAAGCAAGGCTCGTGGCTAAAGGCTACTGTCAAGCTGAAGGAATAGATTTCGATGAAACTTTCGCTCCAGTTGCAAGATTGGAGGCAATTAGACTATTCCTAGCCTACGCAACACATCAAAGATTCAAAGTTTATCAAATGGATGTGAAGTCTGCGTTCCTGAACGGCGTCTTCGAAAGAAGAAGTCTATGTGGAACAACCGCCCGGCTTTCAGCAGGGACATCAAGTATATAGACTCAGAAAGGCTCTGTACGGGTTAAAACAAGCACCCAGGGCTTGGTACGATACCCTATCTGAGTTTCTTCTTCAAAAAGGTTTTCAGAAGGGCACAGTAGATCGCACGTTGTTCAGCATTCGACTGGAAGACGACCTATTACTCGTGCAGATCTATGTGGATGACATTATCTTCGGTTCGAAGAATGTCATTATGTGTCAGCAGTTTGAAAGAATGATGAAGGACAAGTTCGAGATGTCGATGATGGGAGAAATGAACTACTTCCTTGGTTTTCAAGTCAAGCAATCTGACAAAGGAACGTTCATCAATCAAAGCAAATACACTCGAGACCTCATCAAAAGATTCGGCGGCACATCCGGCAAACCTATCAAGATCCCGATGAACACGAATATGAAAATCGATCTTGATAAGGAGGGAGTATCAGTAGATCAAACTGAATACCGTGCTATAATTGGTTCATTATTATATCTAACAGCTACTCGTCCTGACATAACTTATGCTGTAGGTGTATGCGCTCGATTTCAGGCGAATCCGAAGCAGAGCCATCTGGACTCAGCAAAGAAGATTCTTCACTACCTCAGAAGCACACCCAATGATCTACAAGAAGGAAGCCTCGCTCAGAAGTATGCACTGCTCGCTGTAAAGTATCAGAAGGAGAAGGAGCGACGCAGAAAAGTGACTAAAGCTTATCGGGAAACGAAAGGTAAGTCAAATTATATGTCGAAACACACTCCTGACTCACAATCTTCTGAATGCAGAAAGAAAGATGACTCAGAACCATCAAAGAATAGCGAAAGCAAAGAAGAAAGAGTCATTGCTTGTTACAACTGCAAGAAGCCGGGACATTATCAGTATGATTGTCTTGAGCTCAGTAGTGCTGAACGCGCAGCACGCAAAGCAAGGAGAGAGAAATTCGCCCAGAAAAGACAATCCTACATAGCTGGCGAAATCTCAGACGACTCAGAAGAGATCGACTCCTTTATGGATTCATCGACGATGAAGCGGCTTTCATGGCCTTAGAGCATGAAGCAGATGAATCGCTGAAAAGTGCATGATGGCGGGCGAAGAGGATGAGGTAAATTCTCATGAACCACTTAACTCCTCTTCACACCGCACACACGACACTATTTCGAGTGCGAGATGAGAATATGGACGTCGCAACCGCATACGAAGAACTGCTCGACGAACAAATTCGGATGAGTCCGCAGCTCAAGAAGACGCTTCGGGAGTTGGATACCACGAAAGTAGAGAATCGGAGACTTTCTCGGGAGAGTCGGGTTGCTACCGAGGCCGATGGACTTGTGTTAAGACTCGGGGAGGAAATAAACTCTCCGATGGCCAAGTCTCAAGCATCAAGAAGATCGGATTTCGAGTTTTGACCAATGACTTGACTCGGAAAGATATCGAACTAAGTCTGCTCAAGCAAGAAATGTCGGGACTTCGGACCGAGCACGACACACCGAAGAAGAGTGATGATGTCCGGAGGAGCTTGATGACCGAGAGGTACATGGGTGCCGAAAAGAAATTAGAGGCTATGCTAGCATGCAATAAGTCAAAGCACCGCAAGGAAGGACTTGGATTCGGCCGGGGAGCTTCCACATCCGCCCCAATACACTCGGAAGTACGGCTTGCCGATAGATTTGTTCGAGGGGAGACTATGAACGCAAATATACTGAACCCCCTAGCAAAGAACAAACGAGAAGATGAAAGCACCTCATCCCACACGTCGGCATTCGACAAGAAGATCGGTGCCAAGAAACCCCAAAGACAGACATGGGGGAACCAAAGCAAATTAAAATTGGCAGATCAGTATGGACCTCCAAAGCGGACACATCCAGCTCAGTATGGGTCATACTATTATGAACCTATAGTCAGAAGAGGCTCCAAATGTCAGAAGAAAAGGAAAGCCACACAGAAGGCTAAGGTCAGCAGTCCACCAACTCAGAAGATCAGGACTCCTGAACCTCAGAAGCCTCAGAAGTCACCTTTGACCAGTCCAGTGGTCAGATATGTTGACTCTAGTGGAAAGAAAATGTCTGAAACCACCAGGGTTGTTAGACAGATTTGGGTTATGAAAACTAACATCTAAGGACCCAAAATCAAAAATAAAGGGTACCTGAATATAATTATGTTTTGCAGGTGCGTAAAGACCCATGGTATGTGGACAGCGGATGCTCAAGACACATGACATACCAAAGGAGTCTGCTGAAGAATTATATCACTGAAGAAGGACCCAGAATTGAGTTTGGAGATAATGCCAAAGGCTACACGAGAGGATATGGGACACTCAGTATAGGAACTGCCAAAGTTCCAAGAGTATCATATGTTGAAGGACTTCAGCATAATCTTCTCTCTGTTAGTCAATTTTGTGATAACTCAAATAGAGTGATTTTTGACGCTGGTTTCTGTGATGTTATTGATAAATCCACAGGGAAAACAGTGTTATCGAGGTTCGCGCGTAAAGAACATATATGTGGTCGATCGGAACTCAGTGAACCCCGAAGCTTGCTTATTGGCGAAGAATGACAACCGCACGGGGTGACTATGGCACGAAGACTCGGCCATCTCAACTTTAAGACGCTCAACAAGCTTGCAAGAAACACTCTAGCAAGGGGACCGCCGAATGAAGTATTCAAAGAAAGACACTCGGTGTGAAGCATGTCCGAAGGGAAAGCAAACAAGGAATCAAAATCCTCCAGTTCCATCGCCATCCACGGATGGAATCGTTCACCGCTACATATGGATTTGTTCGGTCCAGTCTCCCCGGTGACGATCGAGGCGAGAAAATATGCATTAGTGGTCATAGATGACTACTCGCGCTACACATGGGTCATATTCATTGCCAACAAGTCGACGTCAAAACAGAGTTACCAACGCTTCGAAAAGGCTCAGTGTCGAGAAGAACACCAAGATCGAGAAAAATACGTTCGCAGCAGGAACCGAGTTCCTTAATTCCATGGTAAAGGAGTTCGCAAAGCGAAGGAATAGAGCATGAGACTTCACCGCACGCACACCTCGGCAGAATGGAGTTGCTCGAACGAAAGAACGAGAACTCTAAAAGAGGCAGCTAGGACTCTACTCGCAGACTCGGGACTCCCAACCAAATTCGGGCGGAAGCTACGATACGCATGTTATACTCGAGAATAGATCTCTACCGACAAAGCAAAGATAAGAGAACACCATATGAACTATGGAACGACAGGAAGCCTTCTCTATCTTATTTCCATATTTTTGGTTGTTCATGCTTTATCCACAATAATGGGAAAGATCAGCTGAAGACTTTTGATAGCAAGTCAGATCAGGGAGTATTCTTAGGATACTCTCGGGACAGCAAAGCTTTCAGAGTATTCAACTATCGGACTCTTTGCGTAGAGGAAAGCCCTCATGTTGTCTTTAACGAGTTTGCTATCGAAGACGGGAGCAATAACTCAAATTCGAATCCGAGGACATCGAGTAAGCGCCTACGGGATCTAAGCTTAAAAGACAAATCTAAAGATCCGGCTATGTTGGGATGATGATTCAGACGAAGAAACTGAAGACAAATCTACTGAATCTCAACCAGCTGAGCAAGTAGCTGAGCAGATTGATTCTCCCGAACAGAATCAATCCCAGGTAACTCAGGTCGATGAGGAAACCGTAGAGGTAACTGAGACCACTACTGAGAATAACAACTCAGGGGGAACATCTAGTAATGTTCCTGAGCTGAATGCCCCTGAACCTGGTGACTCAGTAGATCATACTCTTGTTCTCGAACTACTTCAATCTCGGAATAGTACAACCGAAATGCCTAACTCACCTACTATCCGTATTGAACAAATTTCGGGATGAAGAGTTAAAACATCGTAGATCGTGGTTAGATGCTCACACTCGCCGATCTTATAATTGGAGATCCTTCAAGCACATGTCAAGACAAGATCCGGATTCTGTCAAGGAGAAAGCGCATTATTTTCCCGCTTCTTGTCTCTCGAAGAACCTCGAGAATATTGAGGATGCACTTAAAGATGCTGACCGGATTATTGCTATGCGAGAAGAGCTGAATCGGTTCACGAGAAACGAAGTATGGGAGCTTGTAGACGGACCCGGCATCAACATGTCATTGGAACCAAATGGGTCTTCAAAAACAAGCGAGATGAAAACAACGTTATAGTCGGGAACAAAGCAAGGCTCGTGGCTAAAGGCTACTTGTCAAGTGAAGGAATAGATTTCGATGAAACCTTCGCTCCAGTTGCAAGATTGGAGGCAATTAGACTATTCCTAGCCTACGCAACACATCAAAGATTCAGATTTTATCAAATGGATGTGAAGTCTGCATTCCTGAATGGCGTGCTGAAAGAAGAAGTCTATGTGGAACAACCGCCCGGCTTTCGGCCAGGGACATCAAGTATATAGACTCGTAAAAGCTCAGTACGGGTTAAAACAAGCACCCGGGGCTTGGTACGATACCCTGTCTCGAGTTTCTTCTTCGAAAGGTTTTCAGAAAGGCACAGTAGATCGCACTCTATTCAGCATTCGACTGGAAGAAGACTTATTACTTGTGCAGATCTATGTGGATGACATTATCTTCGGATCAAAGAATGTCATCATGTGTCAGCAATTTGAAAAGATGATGAAGGATAAGTTCGAGATGTCAATGATGGGAGAAATGAACTACTTCCTTGGCTTTCAAGTCAAGCAATCTGAAAAGGGAACGTTCATCAACCAAGGCAAATACACTCGAGACCTCATCAAAAGATTCGGTACGCACATCCGGCAAACCTATCAAGATCCCGATGAACACGAATATGAAGATAGATCTTGATAAAGAGGGAGTATCAGTAGACCAAACTGAATACCGTGCTATAATTGGTTCTTTATTATATCTAACAGCTACTCGCCCGACATAACTTATGCCGTAGGTGTCTTGTGCTCGATTTCGGGGCGAATCCCAAGCGTAGTCATATGGACTCAAGCAAAGAAGATTCTCCGCTATCTACGAGGAACACCGACATGGGTTTATGGTATCCACTGATGATAATATTGAACTAACCGGTTATTCTCGATGGTGACTATGCGGGATGTAGAATAGACCGAAAATCAACTTCGGGAACATGTCGGTTTCTTGGCAAAGCAAGTCGATCTCATGGTTTTCAAAGAAACAAAGCACTCGGTAGCCACATCGACTATTCGAAGCCGAATACATGGCCGCTTGGAAGTTGTTGCGCCCAAATCCTTTGGCCGAGACAAGAGAACGAGAGACTATGGCGTCATTCGGAATGAAGTGCCGATTTTCCCGCGATAAGTCCCGGTGCTATTGCAATCACTCAAAATCCTGTACTTCACACGAGATGCAAGCACGTGGACATCAGACATCACTTCATTCGTGACCATATCGAGAAAAAGGATATCAGGATGGAGAAGATCCATACTGACAAGCAACGGGCTGATATACTGACCAAGCCTCTAGCTGAATCCAGATTCAGAGAACTTTCAGTAGAGCTAGGTCTGCTGGACCCTACTGACCCCAGTCAGTAAGAGGTTTCAGGAGAGGAACATTCCAGTGAGGGGGAATGATCACTCTCAGTACTGAGTAAGTTCAGTACATAGAGATTCAGAAAACCATCTACACGAGGTATCAGCTGACTACTATGTTCAGCTGACAGGTTTGCGTATCTCTACTCAGTAGTAATTTAATACTACAGTACGTTGCATTTATGGCAAAGATTCAGCATGACATTAATATCTTTTGGTTTGTCTTTATTATTAACGACTCACATTTAATGCACGACATTCCATACATAAGCTTGCTGAACTCTGCACGCATTTAATGCATGTCTTTTCACAGTTACTACTTAGGCTATTTTACAACTGGCTTTGACTTAGGCTTCTTTTGTGATCATTGCCTATTTTTTAACTTCTAATCTTAACCGTCCATATCATAAAGCAAGTTTACATTCAGCCTTCGATCGAAAACCGTTCACCTTCATAGTTTGATATATATATTCGATCATATCTTTGAACCGCCATTAGCATACTTCATAACCTTCAAATTCCGAAAAATCCGAGATCTGCATTCGCAATCCTTACTTGCAATTTCACTCTATCTTATCTCGAATTTTATCCATTGGTATGCTTATATCTGCTAATATATTTGTTATATGTTTCAGTATCGCATTGCACAGCACTGTTCTATCCAAAAATAGTACTGACTCATTTCTTGTAACAGGTATAATGGCGGAAACCAATATCTCTATGATATCTCCAGCGGATATGCAGAAGATTCTGGAGAAGGATCGCGTGTGGTGTGAACCCACCATGGACTTCTATTCATGCGATCTGGAGTACATGGACGATGTATTCTCAGCTCTGCGCGAGTCGTGGCCGGAGAAATTTCTGCCAGGAGGCCTTCGTTCTTCCTCCCGAGACAAGTTGCAGAGATGTACTTGAATTCAGACGCAGTGTCTGGAGACATAATGGCGAGATTCGTTGCACATTCTATCCAACACGCCACTACGGAGCTGAAGCAGATGTCCATCAAGGATGCCTTGAAGCGGAGTTTTGATCTACCCTCCGAAGGGATAAGTTCCATTGGGTACGAGACGACCGAGTTGATGAATATCTTACCGTCTCTCGTGGAAAGCCCACTACATTCGTAGCCGCTTTTCCGAAGAACAAACATGTTGCCTCGATACGGGGCACTTGCCTATATAGTGACGCAACTACTAACAAGCCAAGCGTGGTCGTTTGACCGGTGTCGAGGCCTAAGATTCAGATGATGATGGCCATATACGACCGAGCCCAGATAAATTGGACGGAGTTCTTTTCTGAGAATTCATGGCTCAGGCTGCCAAGTTCGACAAAGCATCAAACACGCTGAGCACAAAGGGCAAATTGCTGTATGGACTCAAACTGTCCATCATGATCGAAGATTTATGTGGATCTGAGCCTATCACCTACAGTGACAAGGAGTACTTCAATGTGAAGAAGGTCAGATTTCACAACAAGACAGCAGCGCTTCAGCAGATAGGGTCAGGACCCTCAGCAGTCTCTCCAAAATCAAAGTCTCAGCAGGCTACGCCTACAAAGAAAAGAACCCCTCCCGCTACAACTCCTAAGGCACCGGCGAAGAAACTGAAGAAAGCCGTTGAGGTGCCAGCTACTGAGGAGGTTCTACAAGTGCCTGCTAAACAGGCTCCTGAGAAGACTACTCAGCCCATGCAGCTGGTTGATGAGTCCGAGTCTTCGAGAAGACTCGGTCGATGGAAAAGATTGTTTCCACTGAAAGGAACCAAGGGGATGCTTCTGAATCTCAGAGCGCAGATATTCAGCGCCTAGATAGCCCCCTTTCTGTCCCTCCACTCAGCTCAGTCCCTCCAACTGAAGAGCAGACTTCACACATAGACTTGGAGTCTGAGACTGCATCTGAAGGTGAATCAATCGGGATGGAAGCTTCAGTGATTATATCCAGAGCATCCCGAGAAATTCTACAACTAGTTCCGGAGCTTGCCGACTATTCGGGACTTGTTGCTCATCGCCAAAACAAAGAAGGCTCCACATGTTGCCGCGACATCGGGAGTGGCCTCGTCTACGCGCCTTGTCCTCCACTACTCCTTCCGCGCACCGCATGAAGAGGAATTGAAACCGAGAGAGGAGATAAGGCTATTCGAGCCCGAAGACCTCAGCTCAATGGACAATCCCGAGGGCTGCAATGCCGGCCATGATTCATGATCGACAAGCACGCCTCCGGCCCAAAGACCCTCGGATGGGTCGGACCATGACGACCCACCCTGATGATTCGGGGCCCCGGAAAGCTCGATGAGGGACATCCACGAGACAAGGATACCCATACCGAAACTCGCTCCACCACTCGGTATCCTTGGTCCCGAGAAGTCCAAGGCCGATGCTTCGTCCTCGGCGAGCCCGCTCGGCTCTTCTTTGCAGCGATCGACCTTCGAAGCGGCGCCCGGCCCCGCCGCAAAGAGATCTCGATCAGTGGCAAAAGCCTTAACTGCCCAAGGGATCAAGAATCGAGATCTTGCGAAGGCTATCCATAGGACATGGAAGCAGACTGCTCAAGCCACGTCTAAAGAACTTCAGGGGCTGAAGTCTTCTGTCTCTTCATCAGCCGCCCCTGATGTTTCCGCGCTTATTTCAGAAGCGTTGGCTCAACAGCAAGTCAAATTCGAAGCTCAGCTAAAGATCTTTCAGGAGAGCCAAGCCAAGCTACTTGATGAATTTTTGGCTTCTAAATTGGCTCATACTGACGCTATCACTGAACAATCCGAGGCCACTGAACAGAGACTTGAAAATATCCAACTGGCCTTGGAAGACAAGATCACTGAAAAGCTGAAAGACTTCAAGGACGCAGCTGACCTCTCTCACAAGCAGTACAAGGAAGACCTTACCATGGAGAGGAACGAGTTGCATGAGGCTCTGACTAAGCTCCACGATCGTCTTGATGAGCTGTCAACCTCCTACAAAAGTCTGAAGAAGTCAGTCCTAATCCCTACCCCGGTGCTCATTGATGATGCCAAAAAGGGGGAAAGTGAAGGAAAAAGGGAAGGAAAGAAGAGCACTGAGAAGCTGACTCAAACTCAGTCTCAGAAGGGTGAGGCCCAGGGTGTTTCAGCTGCGAGCACAGCTGAAACCGGCCCAAGTGGCTCAGGACCCCAGCAGACTACTCAGGCAACCCAAACTCCCAAAGATATCATTAAGGAGGTTGCTGAGTACGCTGAACAGGCGGTGGAGGACTCAGAAGAAGAAGAGGCTCCTCTTCCACCACCAGTTCAAGAAGGCAAGGGCAAACAAAAGCTTAACATTCCAACCCCTCCAGAAAGAGATTAAGATACATATCTGGCGAGGAGGAAGCCCAAATAGCTGCGGATGAGAAGCCGGCGAGAGATTGCGAGAGGCCGAAGCGGCCTAACAAGCCAAAGTCTAAGCTCGCCAAAGGAAAGACTAAAGCCCCCCACGGAGGAGGAAAGAGAACCGCTAGATCGCCTCCGAGAAAGCTCATCATAACGAGATGAAGAGGACAGAGAAAAAGAAAAGGAGCAAAGAGAGAAGAATGCGAAAGGCGTGGTACATCCAAATCTAGATCTAGTACCCTCGCCGAATCGGAACAAGCTCCTCAGAAGCCTCAAGAGCAGGATGCAGAAGTTGAAGACATATTTGCTCAGATGGATAGATATCTCTACAGAGGAGAGGAAGCTAGACAGATAGAGGCTACCAGACAGAGGATACATTTGGCGGACCTTGAGGCACTCGAGAAAGCGTCTTGAACAAGAGGCCAGCCGAGAATTCCTTCGAAAGCCGACATTCCTTATCGATACGTGAAGGTTCGGGGAAGCCAAACGATCTGAAAACACATAGATGGCCAAGATTAGACGAATGGATGCCTATTCAGTTCAATCAGAGATGGGAATCGGCCAAGATAGAGTTTATCAAGAGAAGTTATTTCTGGCGATTCTGGCCTGAAATGTCTAAGGCTGATGCCTATGTCGAGTGGATGACCATTACTGAACCCGATCTTTACCCATATATGCACGAAGCAAGAATCGAAGGGGTAGTAGTCGAGTTCCTGAAGCAAGGATCATTCCTCCACCCGTAAGACAAGACGACTCAAGTACATCTCGGAATGATTGAACAAGAAGTGAAGAATGCTGCATTGAACAGAGGACTAGAACAAGATGATCCAGCAGACTTCGCCGAATATCTGAAGCTGAGGAAGAACACGTTCAGAATGTATGGAGTTCCACTGCCTGAAGATAAATCCCAAGGTTTCATGAATAGGATTCAGCAGTTTAAGGGTTCTCCCTCTTAGTTCTTCTTTTAGCTTAGCAAGATTTGTAATGTACTGAACTGTGTATTATATATATACAAATCTTCTTTTGGCTCTGACAACTACTTGTTGTCTAAATAGCCGTGTTTGCTTTATGCTTTATCACTCAGAATCACTGAAGTGATTACTGACACACACACGTTGATTATTTACTTGTCAGTTTTTGCTCGGTTAGATCTCTGATAGACTAGACTTTCGGAGAGTTATTATTTCTCTTAAGGGAAATTGTTGCATGGGGGAAATTATTGTAAAGGGGGAAATTGTTCTGCCCTGTCTCCCTCAGTAGTCTAGCACTTACCAGACAAACTCCACTGATCCTACTTGTAATATTTGTAAGGAGCTCTGTTTCTGAGTAAGTTAGTGTTTAGCATAGTTGATAGGACATAGATGATAGGTTTTGGCATCATCAAATAGGGGGAAATTGTTGGGTGATGATTCAATCCTCAGCATGATCATACTTATGGGAAATGACTCTTATCTTCTATACTGGATCACGCTCAGTAGCCTCGTGCTCTGAACTATTGAGAAGATTTGAAGATCCCAAAACCCTATCTGATTGGTGAACCATTCCTTTGTATTTGTATCTCTGAGGTTTCAGACTCAGTAGACACTCTGCTCTGGTCAAGGCGCTCAGTAGCTTATTTGCCTCAGCACCAGTTCAGAAGACTCAGTGATACTGGACTCAGCGAGGAGCAAGATATGCGAGAGAGTCAGTCGAACTGAACTCAGCCAGGAGTATTTCACTGGACTCGAGCTGATCATCGATAGACTTATCTTCGGCAGTCTATCTACCGAATACGAGGTCGGACTCAAAGAACGGCAGATAGTCTTCGGGATCTGTCGAATCTTTTGAAAGACAATCGCAGTCATGTACGAGGAAGAGAGAAGTCGGCTTCGGCCTATCTCGAAGTTTGTGCTTGTCTCAACCACTACATCCACCTCAACGAATGACAAGCATACACGTGTCTTCTCACCGCTAAAGCCGCAAGTCAACACTTTCCGGAAAAGGAGGAAAAGGCACCGTTGCCTACACCAAAAGAGCCGTTTGCTACCAAAAAGAGAGAGAGAGAAGAAGATCGTCTCCAACGGATCTATTTCAATCTCGCGCTCTATAAATAGAGGGATTATTCAAGAAGAATACACGGAATGCACGTATCTAGAGCAAAAATCAAGAAAGCATTCAACGAGCAAAGAACCCAAAGAACTACGTCTTAGCAAAAAACTCGAAGAACAATCTCCCGCGAAAGACTACATTCTAGCTCATAGGGAATCAAGCTAAACCAACATATAAAGCCTCTAGTATCCAATCGACGTTACACGAACTTATAGCTTACCTTCAGCTGTTCGTCGATCTAGAAGCTACTCTTTCATATTCCCTATCCCTCTAACCCTAAGCTCAACCGTTCTTATCTATAGCTTAGACGAAGGAGTTCACATCGAACCCAATCCTTATTGTATAAGGACTCCTTCACTTGTTGGAGAAGTTTGTCAAACACTTTAAGTTTGATAGTGTTGTAAACCGAGACTTGGATCGATATAAAAACCAAGACGCGGCTTTGCCCAAGTGTGCAAGCCGACTGAGACTAACTCAGGATAATAAATAGCCTCCTGATCATTCGGGACAGTGGACGTAGGATTTGAGCGATATCCGAACCACTTTAAAAATCCTGTCTCTTACTGCTTTCTTAACTGTTGCATTGATTTTACCATTCATACTGAACATCATATTTAAAATCAATCAACTGTCTCAGCATACTGAACTCTATATCTACTGAACTGAGACAACGTTTTCTCACAAAAACTGATTTGGGCCTACACTATTCCGCACACTGAACTCTTACTGTAGATACTGAATTCTGACCTAGTCAGTTAGCAGATCTCAGCTGAGTCAGTACTTTTCTAGCCTTTAACACGATTCAGAACAGCTGTCTGGTCTGCTGAACTAGTTCAGTACGGCACCTTCCTGAATAGGACTGTTCGTGTTCGAAAGTTGAGAAATCGAATCAGGTGTATTCACCCCCCCCCTCTACACCTGACCGTACACTCGGGACCAACAACAACTCCGACAGCAAAGACAAACCATGGACCACGTTCTGGCATAGGACAATGATGATCTATTTGAAGAGCGAGTAGGATGGATACTTGACGATCGGATGGATAGGATGATGGATCAATTAATGCAACAAATAACGAGCTTATTTGAGCGACAAGAGAGGGTCCAATGATCAAGGAGTAGCACCAGCTATTCAACAGATAAAGTTGGGTCTCAAATCAATTAATTATCTATATTCAGCTGAGAGCAAAATTAATTAATAAACACAAATTCATTCCACTAGAGAATCCGTGTTGACTTACCCATTTATCCCAACTTGAGCATGTGCTTGTATTTTAAACTTAATTGATCCCCGTATTTAAGATAGAAATATCCGTTAATTAATTAAGCTCACTGACAGCTTAAATTAATTAACATCTTATTATATTCATGAGTAGTACCACCCGACCTTATTAACACACCTGAACTTAATCAACCGGCAGGATTTAGTGTGATAATCCTTACGAGTTCCTCAGGGGATATTATCAATGCATTTTACTAGGACACGGTTGCAAGAAACAGACAATTAGCCTAAGCCACAAATAACTACTAACACCCAAGATACGTAGATCTGGTCGCGATGACGTTCACCATAGTAGGTAAAAGTGATAGATAGTCAAATGCACTGAGCTGAGATCTTACCAAGCTTAAGACCAGCTAAGTCACCTAAATCTTGCCTATGAATTGGACTGCTATTTTCTTCATTTTGTGTTTTTATATAAACTATTTTGAATTTCTATTTGTCTTGGAATGAGCGTGTGTGGCATTAAACACTGGTAGGCTAGATTTCACGAACTGATATTTGTCTTGGAATGATTCTGTGTGGAATTAAACACTGGTAGGCTAGATCGCACGGACTCGGGCTTATTGGTTAGCTAATTTATTGAAGTCTCATTTCTTGTAACATAAAGTATCATTTGTTGTGAACAATTTTATCATTTGTTTAAAACATTCATATTGCAAAATAACTTTTATTTAAAAAAAATTGACACTTTTTTCATTGCAATTGACACATTTATTTATTGTAAGACACTTTGAGTAATATTTCTGGTTATTATGATAATCATATTTTGTTGCTAAATCAATCATCAATGGTTTCGTATGATTACTGGATTAAGTGACACGTTTCTTAATATATTTTATTTCACTGTGATTGACACTCTGAGATAAATGATACTTTTGTTTGTAGCAATTGACACATTATGAGAATGTGACATTCCCCTTCAAGATAAGTGACACTTTTGTTTATTATGATTGACACTTTTAGTAACATTTCTGATTATTTTGTTTCATATTTTATTGTGTAATTACTGGATTAAAGTGATACGTTCCTTAATTATAATTGACACTTTACTTTACTGTGACTGACACTCTGAGATAATGACACTTTTGTTCGTTGTAATTGACACACTATGAGAATGTGACACACTCCTTTGAGACAATTGACACTTTTGTTTATTACGATTGATATTTTGGGTAACATTTATAATTTTTATGCTTCATATTTTATTGTGTGATTATTGAATTAAAGTGACACTTTCCTTAATTTTGATTGACACTTACTTTAGTGTTATTGGCACTTTGACACTTTGATAATGACACATTTGGTCACAACAATTGATACTTTTTTCATAAACAAATGACCTTTTTCAAATCAAATCACATTTTAAAAAAAAATAATTGATAGTCAATAGATGATACAAATGACACTTTATTCAGATACAAATGACATTTTATTTGTTACGATTGACAGTTTGAGATAAAATAATATTTTTGTTCGTTGCAATTGACATATTTATTCATTACAAATGACACTCGGAATGTGACACTTTTGTTTAAAACCAATGACACTCCTGTCAATGATGGTAAAATGACGTCTCAAACGAAAATGACACTTTTTTTTCGAAATAAATGATACTCGGCAAGTGAAACTTTTGTCATAACAAATGACACATTTATTTATTACAAATGACACGCTTTCCCTTATCAAACAAATTGGAAAAAAATTAAAAAATAAAAACTTTTATTTAGAACAAATGACACTCTTTTGTTCACAACGAAATGACAGGTTTATCTAGGGGTGTTACGGTATATCGAAAAATCGGTATACCACACATACCGTACTGAAAAAATATCGAAGATAACGAATCTTCGGTATACCATAATTTTCGGTACGGTATCATACCGTGCCGAAGTTTTTTTGGTACGGTAACGGTATGAGATTTTCTATACCGAGGTATACTGTATACCGAAGTTCATACCGCATAATCTTGTAGAAAAGAGTCAAAAATGTTGGTTACAAGTTTTGAACACAGGTTGTTACAAATATGTCAGTCATATCAAACAATCTTAATGTTATATCATAAATTCACTTAAATGACATAACTTTATTTGACATAAAGTCATATTATTTATCTATTAAATCATGAAATTGATAAAAAAAATTATATTTTTCAACTTTATAAACATTAACCCGTAATATTAACAAATTCAAAAAAATAGATAGATTAATTAATTTTATTGAAATATAATATTAATAACTTTCTTGTTTTTTATAAAAAAAACATAGATTAAATTTACAGTATACCGTTAAATATTCGGTAGACCTTGATTTTTCGGTATACCGAAGTGCGGTATGGTATACCGAACTACGGTATACCGAAATGATCGGTACGGTAACGGTATGCTTTTTTCCATACCCACCCTTATCGATACGGTATTCGGTATGAAAAAAATAGTATGGTATACCGTACTGAACACCCCTAGGTTTATCCTTACAATAAGAGAAATAAATTAAAATAAAAACGAAATAAAATAAAAGATTAGAATAATGACATCAGCAGGTCAAACCCAGGTCAAAGCGTGTCAAAATTGAGTGATTGGATCATGTTGAATGTATATCATGTTGCACACAAGTTTTTGCCATTAAAAAAATCACTTTTGCAGTTTGGTTTGGGTGGGGGCGAGAGTAAAAATTATAAATTTGTTTTTTTCTAAAACTTTTTTTTCCCAAGTTAATTCATAAGAAATTCGGAATAAAAATATTGGTGAAATCAGTACTCAGTAAAATTTTTGTATAAAAATATTTGCCAAATTGGTGATCTAAAAATTTTATTCTGAAACTACTCTTATAATATACTCTCTCCGTCCCATTATTCATGTCCACTTTGAAATGGGCATGGAGATGAAGGTATTGAGTATAAAGTAAAAATAGTGGATCTAAAAAGTTAAAAATTAGTGTAAAGTTAAAAATTAGTGTAAAGTTAAAAAGTGGTGTAAAGTACATAGGTACTTGAAAAGTGTTGAAAAGTTAAAAAATGGTAGGTCCATGAAGTTGAAAAGTAATGTAGTTTTATTTTCATTTTGGATAGTGAACATAAATAATGAGACATCCATTTCGGATATAATGGACATAATAATGGGATGAAGGGACTATAATTTTGTTTAAGTTTCGTTGACTAATCGTTGTCTGACGGAAAAATCGATGACCAATTCGACTAGAAGCTCGAATTGAGGACCAATTTTACAAAAAAAAAAAAAAAAAACATTGATCTTGCATCATTTCCTTTTAGGGTATCCAATTTATGTTGCACCATTTGCTAAAATGGAAAAAAAAAATGAATGAACCATAATTATCTAAACAAGTGGATTTAACTATTTTATACTTTTACACTATTATTTTAAACATTTGCTCTCACTATCTTAAGCTTCGTATTAAAACTCAATGGTGGAAGATCAATGGGAAATATTACTTTTATACCTGAGTTGTTTTTAGTACTAAACTTAATTAGTAATTGGGCATGGTCACGACTTTCCTGCAATGTGAGTGGGGAATAAATTACCGTAATTGGTCATGGTCGTCTTCCATTACTTGGTCTATTCTCAGACTTTAATTGAAATTTGAATCCCAACTCCATGCAATTATTTTCTTGACTTCCAAGTCCCATTCTTTTTCTTGACTAATTCCGTAGGAGAAATTTATACATTTAAGTCTTTCAGTTGAATCATTAGTCCAGCAATGGAAAATTATATGGAATTCCGCCATAATTGCATTATCATTTTTCTGACTACAATCAGTGCTACAATTTGAAAATCACAAGAATACGGAATCTTCTGTATATTATTTTTTAAAATATATATAATTTTGCCTTTCTAAAATACATGTTTCAGAACCAATCTTGGAAATTATTATGGCTATACATATGCGCTTAAGCTACAAAGAGTTAGTTACATGCATCAAGTAAACACACGTACATATCATGGCAAATAATTTTCAAATTCTTTCCTTGATCATCTTTTCTTATTTTACCCTCTCCACATCATCACCAAACAACGAAACAGATTTGCTATCACTACTAGCCTTCATATCCAACATACATTCCGATCCACAAGGAGCTCTCACCTCATGGAATCAAACTCTCCATTTTTGCAGCTGGAGAGGCATCCGGTGCAGCCGCCGCCACGCCGGCCGAGTCACGGCTATAAACCTGGAGTCTCAAGCTTTAGTAGGATCTCTCTCTCCTCATGTAGCCAATCTATCCTTCCTCAGACTCATCAATCTCCAAAAGAACACTTTCACTGCCCTAATCCCTCAAGAAATTGGCCATCTAACAAGACTCCGCTCTCTTTCACTCAGCAACAACTCAGTCCTTGGCCCAATACCAACAAATCTTTCCCAATGCAGAAATCTTATTACTCTTAACTTGATCAACAACAACCTCTCCGGTACGATTCCGGCAGGAATCGGGTTGTTGCCGAAACTCGAAAATCTTGGCTTGGGAGACAACACCATTTCCGGAACCATCCCTTGTTTCTTAGGCAACATTAACTCAGACAACTTGCAATCGGATCATGCTTCTCATCACGAGGCCAAATCCCGCAATCACTAGTCCGTCTAAACAGATTGTTGTATATCTTCTCCAGCTCAAACAACTTAAGCGCAGAGGCGGATTCAAATGGGGGCGGGTGGGTGCAACCGGCCCCCGAACTTTCGTGTAATACAACGAATTGTCTTCGATTTTTAGTAATTTATACTTGTCCCATTTTAATTTTTGGATTCGCCCATATTAGTGTGAATAATATAAAAAATGTCTATTTTGATAGAGTTACTAATTTAGGCAAATATAAAAAATGTATGTTATGTCACTAATTTTAATTTTAGTGAGGGTCTAGAATTTAAAGTTTTGAATATCTATTTTGATAGAGTTACATATATAATATAACATATATCTTTATGCAGTTATATGTTATGTTTGTGTTTTCATTTTTTTTATACTTGATTGTCCTTTAAGTAAAATTAACAACAATTGAAGCATAAAAAACTCTATCTTTCAAATACTTGATTAATTTATAAGTTGGAAATTGTTATTCTTCGTAATATCCTCCAACAAAATCTAGACGTCGTCAAAATACGATTTTGTACTATATTTTTCGAATAAATTACAAACAACATATAACGGCTATTCGTAAAAGAAATATAATATCGCTAAATTAGCCTTAATTAGTAAGTATATTTAGACCAAAAACACCCCAAAAAAAATTTCGGGGACTCTGCCCCCGAACCCCCGCATAAATACAACTCATCCCCGTAAAATTCGCCCCATCTCCTAACAATAAATCCTGAATCCGGCCCCTGCTTAAGCGGAACAATCCCTTCTGGTTTGTTCAACAAATCCGCGCTTAGAATTCTCATACTTAACTCTAATCGCCTCCAAGGCCAACTACCTTCCACGATTGGCCTCACTCTTCCCAACTTGACAACTCTTCATCTGGCTGACAACCAATTCACTGGCCCCATCCCACTCTCTCTCTCTAATGCTACTTTTCTTCTCCAGCTATATTTTAGGCTGAATTATTTCACCGGACCCATGCCCAAGGGAATGGGAAATCTTCCCTGTCTTCAACAGTTTCTGATCGAAGGCATCCAATACAAGATGCAGAAGTTTTATTTCATCTTTCAGTAACTGCACACTCCTGCGGCGTCTTGAACTCGGCCAGAATCTCCTAACCGGCTCGATACTGGATACGGTTGCGAATCTCTCTGGTCATTTAGAAAGCTTTAGGATATCCGATAGTCGAGTTCATGGAAGCATTCCTTCGGGTATTGGAAACCTCGTTGGCTTCACTCGTCTCTATCTTGGTTATAATGATCTTGATGGGCAAATTCCTCAAGAGATTGGGAAACTCACTCGTTTGAATGAACTCTACTTGGAGCGGAATAGATTGAATAGTGTTCTGCCTTCTTCCTTGGGGAACTTCTGACTGAACTGTACTTGATGAATAACTCCCTCTCTGTCTGGGGCTATTCCCAAGAGTCTTGGCAACTGCACCAAGTTGCTAATTCTAGATCTTTCCAGAAACAATCTCAACGGCTCTATTCCTCAAGAGCTTATGAGTGTCACACCCCGTGAAGATACAGACCAAAATGGCGATGGAGGTGGTCGAGAGAAGGTATCGGGAGAGGATAAGGAAGGAAATGAAGTGGAGAAGGAAAGAGAGGGAGTTGACCCAATTGAAGAGTCCGAGATCTATTATGATGCACAAGAGGAGATCTCGGCCGTTGGGGAAATCAGTGGCTAGAGATGGTTTTGGGCGTAAGGCAGCGCGCGTGGACGCCATCCGTTGAATCCACGTGTTATCTTAGTTTACTTATTAAGTTCCCTTTAATTACGTATTATGTTGCTAAACTTAGGTAATGTGTAAGGCACCTATATAAGCCAATGTTCCTGCGGATATATGGGAAGAAAAGAATTTCCGCCTCTCTTCCTCTCCTTCTCTACTGTTCTATTCCCCTCTCCTCACAAATCTCTCTCTCTCTCTCGCGATCTTTATTGATTGTTATCAAATTAGTCTTACAATTAATCAAAACAAATACAATTCAACTACCTTCCGGCTATCTATTACACAATTATAATCCCTTCTCCGGCGGGTGGCGTTGCAGTGGTATCAGAGCAGCCGCTCCTATGGCCGCTTCCGGCCTGTCTCCAATTCATGAGGATGGTCAGGTCAAGATGGATGATCCTGTGTTACAGCCTGCAGAGCTGGATGAAAGGACACAGACATTAGTAGACCTCATAAACCATAACATGATGCAACATCTTGCTGTCAACACACGCACCCTCACAAACAACCTATATGGAATGCTAGGAAGCTTATCAGATCGACTAGATCTGGTGGAATCCCAACTGCAAATTGGGCTGAAACAAGGTATGGCACCAAACTGACCTTCTACTCCTCATTATGATAACCCTCTACCCCGCATGAACCCTAGATCACCCCCGAGGTTTAAATCTATGGGTAAAGGTATTGAGGAGGGAAGTGGATCTGTTATTCTTGAAACTCACAGAACTGGAGGTGGTGGTTACATGGATTTACCTAGGGGGAGTGAGGAATTAAGGCCCTCAATCCTGGGAAGTGGTTTGAAACCAGGAAATAACACTCATCTGAACCAACCAGGGTTCATGGGAGGAATGAGTAGGGGAAGTGGATCTAAATTGTATTCTAACAATTCTGTAAACTCAACTGGAGTTCTCCCTACAGTAGCTAACATCAATTTCCCTAAGTTTGATGGCAGCAGGTCTAGATCATGGTTGATGCGTTGCAACAATTATTTTTCAATGGTAAATATACCTAAGGAACAGAAAGTTACATTTGCCTCCATGCATTTTGAAGGGAGGGCTTTGGAGTGGTATGACAACTTGCCACTTAAGGGGGATGAGCTTTTGTGGACACAGTTTGTTAGGCTGATTTCTAGCAGGTTTCAAGACCTCCAGGCTAACAAAGCCATTGGAGAATTGCATAAGTTTAGGCACAATGGGACTTATGATGAATATGTGTCTAGGTTTGAAAAACTCAAGGCTTTCATTGTCCACAGTAGGTGTGGGGATTTTGATGAGGATTATTGGATAGCTGCATTTGTAAGTGGATTGGATAGGGACATACAAGCTGGATTGGATATGTTACATCCCAATTCATTGGATTCAGCTATACATTTGGGAAGGCAACATGTGCATCTAAATGAATCACTTATGAGGAAATTGAAGGAGTGTACTAAGGGGATGGCAGTGATCAATCAGGCCAGGAAATTTGAAGCTAAGCCATATCTGAAGCCTTCCCAAAAGACAGCACAAAACACAAAATCAGGGTTTAAACTCTTAACCCCTTTGAAGATGGATCAGAGGAGGGCTAAAGGGCTCTGCTACAACTGTGATGAGCAGTTTACCCCAGGGCATAGGTGTACTACTAAAGTCAATTTCATGGTTATGACTGTTGAAGAGCAGGGAAAGTTCTTAAATGCTATAGAGACAGAATCTGAGGAGGAGATCTATGGGGATGCTAATGAAGAACTGGGCATGGCCATGGTTACCTTGGGGTCCATGGAAGAAGAATCTGGCAAAAGTATTATGAGGCTGATAGGGAACTCAGGAAACAGGAAGCTAAGAATATTGGTTGACACAGGGAGCTCTCTGAGTTTCCTCAACTCAGAATTGGCCAAGGACCTGAGGAAAGAATGTGAATCAGCAAGGCCACTAAATGTTCTAGTGGCCAATGTAAGCATTATGGTCAGTGAGGGTTTAACTGGAAGATGCATGATTATGAGTTCTCTTATGATATAAGGTTGCTGCCTACTGCGGGTTATGACCTAATACTGGGAAGTGATTGGTTGAAGAAGGGATCTCCAATTATCCTAGATTATGAGGATAGATTTTTCTCAGTAATGCATAATGGAGAGAGGGTGTATATTCATACAGCAAGAAGTAAAGGAACTCAAACATCTATTACTGCATCAGCTGTCTATCAGCTACTGCAGCAGAACTCTTCAACTCCAGAAGAGTTTATTTTGTTGGCAATGGAAGAAAGCAAAGACCAGAACAATCCCCTCATGGAACCACTGCTGAATTCCTATCAGGATGTCTTTGAGACACCCAAGGGGCTACCACCTAGTAGAGGGGTGGAGCATAAAATCATACTACAGCCTGGGAGTGTGCCAAAACAGCAATACCCCTTCTAGGGTTTCACATGCCCAGAAAGCAGAAATAGAGAAAACTGTGTCAGAGTTGCTGGAATCAGGGGAGATCCAGCCTAGTAAAAGCCCTTTTTCCTCCCCTGTGTTATTAGTGAGGAAAAAAGATGGGACATGGAGGATGTGTGTGGATTACAGGTACCTAAACATCTTAACTATTAAACATGATTATCCCATTCCAATCATTGATGAATTAGTGGATGAACTTTTTGGTGCTAAATACTTTAGCAAGATAGACCTGAGGTCTGGCTACTTTCAAATCCTTATAGATCCAGCATCTAGGTACCTCACTGCCTTTAGAACTCATAATGGGCACTATGAGTACTTGGTTATGTCGTTTGGGCTGTGTAATGCCTCTGCAACTTTTCAATCACTGATGAATCAGATATTTGAAAAGAAGCTAATGAGGAATGTTTTGGTGTTTTTTGATGACATATTGGTTTACAGCAATTCTTGGGAATTGCATCTGCAACATGTAAGGGAGGTTCTAGACATACTAAGGAAACATAAGCTTTTTGCTAAGATGAGCAAGTGTGAGTTTGGGAAGAGATCAGTGTTATACCTAGGGCACATATTTTCTCAAAATGGGGTGGCAACTGACCAGACAAGGTCACTGCCATGCTGGAATGGAAGGTTCCTACTAGCCTAAAGGGACTGAGGGAGTTTCTTGGTTTAACTGGATACTACAGGAAGTTCATTAAGGGGTATGGTTTTATCAGCAAGCCTCTAACCAATCTACTCAAGAAGGGGGCTTTTGAGTGGGTGGAGGCTGAAAAGGCTTTTCAAAGATTGAAGGAGGCAATGGTTACTGCTCCTGTCCTGGCACTGCCAAACTTTACTCAAGACTTTATCCTAGAGACTGATGCATGTGGAATTGGTGTTGGGGCTGTATTGATGCAAGATGGAAGACCAATTGCTTATTTGAGTAAGGTACTGAGCCAGAAAAACCAGGCACTTTCTATCTATGAGAAGGAATTCTTGGCTATACTCTTGGCTGTTCAAAAGTGGAAAAATTATTTGGAGGGGAATCACTTCATTATCAGGAATGACCAGCAGGCTCTAAAGCACCTACTTGATCAGAAGATTACTACACCCTTGCAACAGAAGTGGATTCCTAAGTTACTAGGCTATGACTATTCCAATCGAGTATAATAAGGGAAGGGAGAATATAACAGCTGATGCTCTATCTAGAAGGGATAGTAATCAATGCTTGGCTCTTACCAGTGTTGTGCCTCTCTGGGTAAAAAGGGTGGCTGAAAGTTATATCAGGGATTCTCATTTGGCTAATATAATAGCAGCCAAAATGGTGGATCCATCTACTTATCCTGACTACACTTATCATGGAGATCTGCTAAGGAAACAGAGAAGGATCATAGTGGGCGACTATGAAGAATTAAAGAGGGACATCATCAGAGAGTTACACAACTCAGCCATTCGGGGGCGGCTCGGTGAAGATGGGACTTACCATAGGGTGAAAAGGTACTTCTTTTGGAAGAGGTTAAAGAGAGAAGTAATAGATTGGGTGAGTTCATGCTTAGTGTGTTCAGAAAACAAGGCAGAGAGGTGTTCCAGTTAGGGATGGCAATTTTGCGGGTCGGGGCCGGGTATCATTGGACCCGGACCCGCCCCGAGCCTTAAAAACTGGACCCAGACCCGCCCCGTGGACCCGCACGGGTCCAGAATTTAGGAACCGGCCCCGGACCCGTACGGGGCGGGTCTACCCGCCCCGGACCCGTGCGGACCCGCAAATATTTTAGATATTAATAAATTTAAAATTATGTTCCCACAAGGATTCGAACTCAGGTCATCCGAAAATATACAAACACTCTTGACCACTAGACCAACAACTTATTTGTTAAATTTAGACAAACATAAAATATATATAATTTTAAACTGATATTTTATTAATTTTAATTTAAAACATAAATAAAAATGTAGTAACTTTAATCAAATATAATGATTGTAGTAAGCATGACTAATATTTCATGTGAAAAATAAAAATAAAACACAAAAACAAAATCATCTTTCAAATATATTTTGTAGCTTTTATTCATCATATTTCTTTAATTTTTTTAAATATACTTTCATATGTTATGATTCTTATTAAAGTACTATTACACATCAAATATATAAAATGAAAATAACGATAAAAAGGCGAAAATAACGAAAATCATTTTTCAAATATATATTTTGTTTTTTTATTCATCGTCTTTCTTTAACTTTTTCAAATATATTTTCATATATTATGATTCTTATCAATTGCTTATGATTCTTATCAATTGCTTGTGCATATGTTATAATTCTTATCAATTTATAACTGAAGTTCATAAATAATAAGATAAGAGTATAATTTTTCACCTGTACCAATAATTTTCTTACATGAACAAATATAAATTTTGTTGCTTTTGTTCATCATCTTTCTTTAATTTTTCAGACATACTTTCAAATATTATGATTCTTACGAACTTATGAATTGCCTATGCATATGTTATGATTCCAAACTCCAATTGTTCATTAGTCATGAAAAAAATTCGATTGTGAACTTGTAATTGTTCATTAATACTTATTTGTAACACAAAAAACGTTAATTTCATTTTCGAAATACATGTTCATGATTACAATTTTGAATATAAAATACTGAAATCTAGAAAGTTAATATTAATAATATTTATATTTTCTAAGCTAATTTTTTGTTAGATGTATTTTCACTTGTTATAAAAAGTTTTTAATTGTATTTGTTCATTTACATGATTGTATTTACACATATAATCCATTTCAATTAAAGAATAGAAATAAAAAATTGCGTTTTAAACTTATATATTTTAAAAATACTTATTTTATGATATAGAAAATGTTAATTTTATTTTCGAAATACATACTCGTGAGTCGTGATTACAATTTTGAATATAGTATATTGAAGTTTAGAAAAGTAAATATTTACATATTATAAGCTAATTATGTTAGATGTATTAATTTAGTATATTATATTTTTATATATTAATATCACTATATATGTAGAAGAATAACAAATGTGTGTATTAGCTCAACTGGAAAGTCTGGAATAAGTTCATGTACAAAAGCTATTGATGCGGGTTCGAATCCCGCTAACAGCATTTTTATTGCAGGACGGGTCCGGGGCGGGTCCTGCGCGGGGCGGGTCTAAATGGTTCGGTTCTACATGGGGCGGGGCGGGGCGGGTCCACTATGGGAACCGGAACCGCCCCAGACCCGGCACGGGTTGGGTTCGGAACCGCCCCGTCCTCGTATGGGGCGAGTATTACCCGCCCCATCGCGTGCGGGTCCAGGGCGGGTCCAACGGTTCCGGGTCTTTTTGCCATCCCTAGTTCCAGTCCTGGCCTTATTCAGCCTCTACCCATCCCTAATCAAGCCTGAACACACATTTCTATGGACTTTGTGGAAGGGTTGCCTAGATCACAAGGAAGGACAGGTATCTTAGTGGTGGTTGACAGGCTCACTAAGTATAGCCATTTTATTGGATTGAGTTATCCCTACAGTACAGTTTCTATTGCCTAGCTTTTCCTAGACCATGTTGTTAAGCTACATGGGCAGCCACTCAGCATAGTGACTGATAGAGACCCCCTATTCACTAGTGTATTTTGGTCTGAATTATTCAGACTGTTGGGAACTAAGTTAGACATGACATCAGCTTATCATCCCCAATCAGATGGACAGACTGAGAGAGTAAATCAATACCTGGAAACCTATCTCAGGTGTATGGTTAAACACAGTTCAAGGCAGTGGTTTAGGTGGTTATCTATGGCTGAATATTGGTATAATACCAATTATCATTCCAGCCTAAAGATGTCTCCTTTTGAGGCACTCTATGGGTACAACCCGCCTATCTTTACTATTGGGCCGTACCCAAGGACTGAGGCCTTGGAGAGTCTACAGTTTGCAGAGGAAAGGTTGCGTATGCAAGAAAAGCTCAAAGATAATTTGCTAAAAGCTCAAGAAAGGATAGCTAAAAATGCCAACAAACACATAATTGAAAGGCACTTCTGTGTGGGGGAGGAGGTATATCTTAAGCTACAGCCCTTCAGACAAAATAGTGTAGTACTAAGGAAAAACCAGAAACTGGCTCCTCGGTACTACGGGCCTTATAAAATTACTGAGAAGATCGGTGAGGTTATGTACCGTTTAGATCTACCGCACGGGTCCAAGATTTAGCCCGTCTTCCACGTGTCACTGCTGAAGAAGTCTGTGAAGCGGGAGAAATTCCATTCCTCATATCTGCCCCTGTTGGACGAAGAGGGGGGAGTCGCCTTTACACATGCAATCAAAGGCAAAAGGAGTAAAACCATCCGAAAAGGTAGAGTCATACAGACGTATTTGCTCGAATTAGATTTCCAAGGGATAAAAATGGAGTCTTGGGTCGGAGAAGCTTACCTGAAATGATTACCCTATGTTATTCAACCTTGGGGACAAGGTTGTGCTCTAGGAGGGGGTATTGTCACACCCCGTGAAGATACAGACGGAAATGGCGATGGAGGTGGTCGAGAGAAGGAATCGGGAGAGGATAAGGAAGGGAATGAAGTGGAGAAGGAAAGAGAGGGAGTTGACCCAATTGAAGAGTCTGAGATCTATTATGATGCACAAGAGGAGATCTCGACCGTTGGGGAAATCAGTGGCTAGAGATGGCTTTGGGCGTAAGGCAGCGCACGTGGACGCCATCTGTTGAATCCACGTGTTATCTTAGTTTACTTATTAAGTTCCCTTTAATTACGTATTATGTTGCTAAACTTAGGTAATGTGTAAGGCACCTATATAAGCCAATGTTCCTGCGGATATATGGGAAGAAAAGAATTTCCGCCTCTCTTCCTCTCCTTCTCTACTGTTCTATTCCCCTCTCCTCACAAATCTCTCTCTCGCGATCTTTATTGATTCTTATCAAATTAGTCTTACAATTCATCAAAACAAATACAATTCAACTACCTTCCGGCTATCTATTACTCAATTATAATCCCTTCTCCGGCGGATGGTGTTGCAATGAGCGTTCTTCAATTTCTATCTCCTTTGATCTATCTTACAATGCACTCGTAGGTCTGATTCCATCCGAGGTTGGATTGTTATCCAACTTAGGACAGTTGGATTTGTCCAACAATAGGCTGTCCGGAGTGATTCCAAACCGTTGAGCAAATGCACAAGCTTGGAACAACTCCGGCTGTAGGGGA
This sequence comes from Lavandula angustifolia, assembly GCA_028984105.1. Taxonomy (NCBI): domain Eukaryota; kingdom Viridiplantae; phylum Streptophyta; class Magnoliopsida; order Lamiales; family Lamiaceae; genus Lavandula; species Lavandula angustifolia. The sequence continues at coordinate 17,133,505 of CM054822.1, forward strand.
ATCTCCTTAACTGCCTTACAAGACTTGGATCTCTCGCGAAACAATCTGTCCTGGTCGATCCCTAGCTTCTTTGGGATTATGAGTTTTGTGAGGCTAAATATCTCTTTCAATAGATTGAATGGGAGAGTGCCGAATGTTGGAGTATTCATCAATACGAGCGCGTTTCGGTTGAAAGAAATGATGAGTTATGTGGAGGGGTTGTTGAGTTGGAGCGTCCGCCGTGTAAATCACCAAAGAAGATTATTGGCTCGAGTACTTTGATGAAGATCTTGATTCCGATATGCTGAGCTGCAGTTGATGCATTTTGCTTCGTCATCGTCATGTGGAGGAGGTGAGGGAGTGGTGGAGATGATCGTGGGGAGTTATGTGTAGCCAGTCAGATCATGAGGCTTTCCTATGGGGACCTTCTCAGAGCAACAGGAGGATTTTCTACTACTAATTTGGTCGGTGCAGGGAGATTCGGATCTGTATACAGAGGCGTTATAGAGGAGGGGTAGAGAATCATAGCCGTCAAAGTGCTTCATCTTGTTGTTCGCGGAACGGACAAGAGTTTCACGGCGGAATGCAGTTCTCTGAGAGGCGTACGGCATAGGAATCTGGTAAAGTTGTTGAGTGTTTGTGAGAGCGTAGACTATCAAGGCAATGATTTCAAAGCCTTGGTTTTTGAGTTCAAGGGTAATGGGAGTCTAGAAAAGTGGCTTCACCACGATGACGGAGAAGAAGCAAGGAGGAGAGTTAGCATGATGGAGAGGCTCAACATCGCCATTGATATTGCTTTGGCGGTTGAGTACCTTCATTATGGTTCCGATGCGACAATTGTCCATGGGGATTTGAAGCTAACGAAGTTTGTATTTGTAATGCTTATAGGACCAGCCCACACCTCGTGCCCAAGCCCATCAGCTTCTCGAGTCCAGTCTTCTGACGGCCCAACTGTAGTTAATCTGTCTCGTGTGATCCGCGTCCGTTACCGCGATCCTTGCTCAGCCCATTACTGAACCCTACCTATAAAAGGCTAAGGGTGTGGGTCGAGAAGGCGATGCACAACTGTTGTCTATCTTCTTTCTCTCTTGATTCATCTCTTCTCTCTGTTAGATTTCGAGTGATTCTGTGAGAGTGTGAGATAGCTTATGTAATAGCTGAGTGATAGCTTGTCAGTGCTGTGTGGTGTGGTGTGGTGACTGTACTTAGGAGGTCTGAGCCTCGTTAATCATCTTCATATCTCATTTGTAATCTTCGATCCTTACACAGGTATCAGAGCAGGTTTCATCACTGCTCGACCACCTTCATCTATGACGACTTAGATCGCAAATGGGCGACTTTAAATCATAACCCTAGATCTGAAGTCGTCCTTCCAGCAACAGGTAAAACGGGGTTCAAATCTCCGAACCCCGCCCCGGTAAAGCGGCTAAACCTCTTGTTCTTTCAATTTTCATAGAAACTGCCGACTGGCGCAGTTAGGTTTGGGACTTGTCTGCTGATAGAATCTGCCAACTGGTGCAGTTAGGTTCTGTGATCTTATCTGCTTACTTGTTCCAACTTGTTCAGTTTTTTGTGGTTCTGAAATTTTTTTCCTTGCTTTCGCTACTATTCTTCGAGCCTGAATCTGAACTGTTCTTTGTCTATCACTGACCTTATTAGATCAACTCTTAAATTGTGATCTACGGTTGTTTCCTTTAGTTAAATCCTTTGACAGTGGATTAAGGTGACCCCCTGCGCCCAGGACTAAATCCTGCGATTGTGAACTGGGAATCCGTTTGTCTGAAAACTGTATGATATCAACCCAAAAGGGTCAATATCATTTTTCATTATGTTTGCTTTGGTATCCTCTAGTGGAATTGCCGCTTTTAATGGAAAAACTGATTTTAATTTGTGGAAAAAGAGAATGACTGCTATTTTAATTGAAAAACGTATTTCTGCTGTTATTACTCATACTTATGAAGCTGATTTATGTGAAAAGAAAAAGAATGAGATGAATGATCTTGCCTTGTCTGCTATTACTTTGAATCTATCTGACTCTGTGCTTAGAAAAGTAGAACATCTTTCTTCTGCTAAAGAGACATGAGATAGATTAAATGAATTGTATACAGAGACTTCCTTGTCCTCTAAGATGTATTTGCTTCAGAGTTTCTTTAAGTTTAAACTTGATATGTCTAAGGATACGGATGAGAACTTAGATGAGTTTAATAAATTGTTACAATTGATTAAACAAACTGATGACACAAGTATTGATAATTATGCTCATATTGTCTTGTTAAATGTCATTCCTAACTCTTATAGTGATGTTCAGTCTGCCATTAAGTATGGGAAGGATAGAATAGATATTGAGACTATGATTAGTGCTCTTAAGAGTAAGGAAATAGATTTAAGGTTTAATAGAGAAGTTAGAGTCACTGAACAAAGTACATCTGATCAATTGAGAGGTAGACTAGTGATAGGACAACCACTTCCTATAGTTTTGAGAAAGTGGGGAAGAAGCACACCCAAAGGTTTAGGTCTAAGTCTAGAGCCAAAGGTAGGAAGTGTTTCTATTTGTAGGGAATATGGACATTACCAGAAAGACTGTCCTTCTCCTAGAAAAGGGAAACAACATGCTAATTAGAAGAGTGTCTCCAATGTTATTTTAGGGCATGATTCTGAAAATAACATTCTTGGAAACTATTTTATGGTTACTGAACCTAAATGTTTTCCTTCTGTGAATAATGTGAATTCTGAATTAATCAATGAATGGATCATGGATTCTGACAGTGCATATCATGTTTATAGGATAAGGTAAGATACATGCTAGAAAGTTCAGGGTTATCTAAGAACTTCTAGGGTGTAGCTGCTTTAACTGTCACCTATCTTATTAATATATTGCCTTCCGGTTCTCTTAAAGGCCAGTACCGTGAATCTGTTTTTATAGGAAAACCTCTGGATCTTTCTCATCTTAGATTATTTGGTTGTGCTACTTTTGTGCATCAAAAAGGTGATACGTTAGATTCTAGGTCTAAGAAATGTATTTTTCTAGGTTATCTAGAAGGGGTAAAAGGGTATAGGCTTTGGGATAGGAGTCAACCAGGTTTTAAGGTAATTATCAATAGGGATGTGGTTTTCAATGAATCTGATTTTCCTTGTTTGCCTGCTTCTGTTTCTCCCTCTGATAATGTTACTCCTTGTAAGGTGGAGCCTCAACCTCTTCTGTCTGAACCTGCTGTCTCTGATTGTGAATCTAAACCTATTATAGATCATGCTGAGTCTAGTGGTACTACTGAGTCTTTGTCTGTTGATTCTGATTCCTTGTCTGACTCTGAATTGCATGATAATACTGACACTGTGGCTGATTCTGCACAATCTGATTATATGTTATCTAGAGATAGACCTAGAAGATATATTCATGCTCCTCTCAAATATGATGATTATGTTATGTATGCTCTTAGTGTCTGTGATTCTTTGGATGATGAACCAACATGTTATTCTGATGCTATTCACTCTGCTTCATTTGATAAGTGGATAACTGTTATGCAATCTGAGATGCATTCTTTGCATGTGAATAATACTTGGATTCTTGTTCCCAAGTTTGCTTCCTGTTCTATTGTGGATTGTAAGTGGCTTTTCAAGCTCAAACATGAACCTAAATCTCTTAGATATAAAGCTAGGTTGGTTGCTAAGGGCTTTACTCAAAAAGAGGGGCTAGATTATTTAGAAATATTTGCTCCTGTTGTGAAATTGACTACTGTGCGCATTATGCCTTCTTTAGTTGCTCATTTTAACTAGGAACTGAAACAAATGGATGTTACTACTGCTTTTCTTCATGGTGACTTGGATAAAAAGATATACATGAGACAACTTGAAGGCTTTGTGGATTTTGAAAAATCTGATCATGTGTGCTTGCTGCAAAAATCTTTATATGGTTTAAAACAGTCTCCTAGGCAATGGAATAAAAAGTTTGATCAATGCATGCTTTCTTTAAATTTTATCAGAAGCTCTTTTGATCATTGTCTCTATTATACTAAAACTGGAACTGTTCTTGTATACTTATTGATATATGTGGATGATATGTTAATTGTTAGTCCATGTGCTAAGTCTATTAAACATGTTCAAAAGTGCCTAAGTGACAACTTTGAAATGAAGGATTTGGGAGATGCCAAAAAAATACTTGGCATGAATATTAATAGAGATAGAAAGCATGGTACTCTTGTCCTAAATCAGATTTCGTATGTGGATAAGATTTTGAGTAAATTTGCTGTGTCTGCTACAAAACCTGTTAATGTGCCTCTTGCTTCTCATGTTGTGTTAAGTAAGGATCAATCCCCAAAAACTGATTCTGAAATTTCTGATATGCAAAAGGTACCTTATGCTAATGCTATAGGGTCTGTTAGCCTATGCTGTGAGTTGTTTGAGTAGATATATGTCTAATCCGGGTTTGATTCACTAGAATGCTTTAAAGTGGTTGTTTAGATATTTGAAATCTACTAAGTATGTTGGATTAGGATTTTTAAAATATTCTGATAATACAAAACTCATTGGTTATGTGGATTCCAACTATGCTAATGATAGAGATAATAAGAAGTCTACTACTTCATATGTGTTTACTTTTTGTGGGTCTTGTATTAGTTGGAAATCACAGTTGCAACCTATTATGGCTTTATCTACCATTGAGGAAGAATATGTTGCTGCTGCTGAAGCTTTAAAGGAAGTTGTTTGGCTTAAGGGCCTCTTGTCTGAACTGAATTTTCTGCATAAAGATGTGACTTTGTTTTCTAATAGTCAATCTGCTATTCAGTTGTGCAAAAATCCCGTGTTTCGTGATCGAACCAAGCATATTGATGTTAGATATCATTTTATACGGGATATGGTTGATAAAGGCATTGTGATACTTGATAAGATTCATACAGATCTTAATCCAACTGATATGGGTACTAAATTCTTAAGTGCTGAGAAGCTTAACACTTGTCTTAAGATTCTGAATCTTGATCTAAGGTATGATTTGTGTATTTTTCTTCTACTGTTGCCTGTGTTTGCTGGATGCAGGGAATGAGGTGCGGGTCTGTGGAGAAGGGGCGATGATGACAACTTAATTCCAAGTACAAGTCTTCCTTCATTTTTTGAAGGCACACCACGACTAGATCTAAGATGGAGTATGTAATGCTGATAGGCCCAGCCTACACCTCGTGCCCAAGCCCATCAGCTTCTTGAGCCCAGTCTTCTGACGGCCCAACTGTAGTTAATCTGGCCCGTGTGATCCGCGCCTGTTACCACGATCCTTGCTCAGCCCGTTACTGAACCCTACCTATAAAAGGCTAAGGGTGTGGGCCGAGAAGGCGATGCGCAACTGTTGTCTATCTTCGTTCTCTCTTGATTCATCTCTTCTCTTTCGAGTGATTCTGTGAGAGTGTGAGATAGATTATGTAATAGCTGAGTGATAGCTTGTTGGTGTTGTATGGTGTGATGTGGTGACTATACTTAGGAGGTGTGAGCCTCGTTAATCATCTTCAGATCTCATTCGTAATCTTCGATCCTTATAGTATCCATGCATGATTGATTGAAGAAAGGAAATCTATTGAAGAAACAGATACTCAAACTTGAGGTAGAAGAAACCCCTCTTTTAAATGTAAAATTGTAGAATTGAATACAAAATCCCTAGCTACTTCTAGTCATTTATAATTAACAATATATTGCGCATCTAGTTGTCATGCATGTGAGAAACACGTGAGTTCAACCGCCTTCAACATTTGGAATATTTTGGATTGATGAGTTGGCAATAGTTGGTTATCATGGAGTGAAGACACGTGTACAGAAGAAGTGGCTTTGGGTTGAGATCCTTGACACCCCCTCCCCTCCCAAGTGGAAGGTGCAGATTATGCACACCAACTTGGATAAGAGAAAGAGAAATTGAATTCGGCCAAGCGGTTTGGTGAAGAGATCACCAATTTGTTGAGTCGAAGGCACAAATAGAGTGTGGAGGACGCCAGATTGAAGGTGCAAGCGGATGAAATGACAGTCAATCTCGATGTGTTTGGTACGATCATGATGAACAGGATTGGCAGCAAGAGCGAGAGCGGATTTACTATCACGAAAAGTATTAGAAGTAACAATTGGAAAACCAAGATCTTTGAAGAGGGAAATGAACCAAAGAACCTCAGAGGCCAAGGAAGCCAAAGCGTGATACTCAGCCTTGGCGGAGCTGTGCGAAACAATCACTTGCTTCTTTGAACACCATGAAATCAAAGAATTCTGAAAAAACATACAATAACCGGTGATAGAGCGTCGAGTATCAATGCATGAGGCCCAGAGTCACTAAAGCCTTTTAGACGAAGGTCTGAGGCCTTAGGGTAGAAGAGACCTTGACCAATGGATCTCTTGAGATATTGGAGTATGCGATGAGCAGCATTGAGGCGTGTAAGACCTGGTTTCTGCATGAATTGAGAAAGAGAATGGACAACAAAACTAATATCAGACCCTTTTACGGTTAGGTATGTAAGCTTCCTATAAGGAAATAGATCACTAAGGTAATGATCATCTTGAGCAGTTAAGCAAAGTTTGTTGTCCATTGGAAAAGCAGCAGGCTTGCAGTCTTCATAGCCACTTTCTTGGAGAAGTTCTAGTATATATATTCTTTGACATAGTGAGATCCCCAAGGAGGAGCGAGCAACTTCTAGACCAAGAAAGTACTTCACTGGAGCAAGATCCTTGATCTTGAAGGAGGTATCCAGGTGTGTTTTGATCTTGACCACCTCATCCATGTTGTTTCTAGCAAGAAGAATGTCATCCACATAAACAAGGAGGACGACAACTATGGTAGCAGAGTGGATAGTGAAGAGAGAGTGGCCTGCTTGAGACAGGGAGAACCCATATGACTTAAGGGATGTGGACAGCTTAGAAAATCATTGTCATCTGGCCTGTTTGAGGCCGTTAGTAACATGCAAACCTTGTGAGAACCAGCCTTGGAGAAACCCGGGGGAATAGTCATATATACTTTCTCATGCAAATCCCCATGCAAGAATGGCATTATTCACATCCAATGACTCAAGAAACCACCCCTTAACAGCAACCAAGGCAAACAAACTCCTAACTGTAATAAGTTTAGCAACATGAGAAAATGTATCTTCGTACTCAATGTCTTCCTGCTGAGTGAAACCTTTGGCCACCAAGTGGGCCTTGTATCTTTCAACTAAACCGTTGGCGTGATATTTGACTCTATATACCCTTTTGCAGCCAATGGGAGTCTTTCCCTTAGGTAAATCACTAAGAATCCAAGTGTGGTTACTTTTAAGTGCTGCAATTTCAGCTTGCATCGGTTACTGCTAATGAGGATTACCAGTAGCTTGAGAGTAGGAGGTAGGCTCAGGTATTGAAGTGAGAGCAGCAAAATATGCAGCATGAGAAGGTGATAAAAGGGAAAAAGGAAGTGTAATTATGTAAGGGATATGAAGTAGTGCCTTGTTTTGGAGGCTTAGGCTTACTGAGAGTAGAGATTGGCACAGTAGTGGCTTGAACATGAGAACACACATAGTCCCTTAGGTGGGTAGGAGCTGTTTTGGTTCGAGTAGATCGTTTTGGAGGTTCAGAAATAGGAATGAGGAAGAAGGTACAAAGGAGGATGAGATATTGGTGGTGGAATCAAAAGAGGAAGAAGATGTAGATAGGGGAATCAAAGGAGCTAGGTTCAGAAGCTGGAGATTTTGAATCAGGAATGGGACAAGGGAGAACAAGAGAAGGTTGATTTGAGGATGAGGGATCAGCGAATGGAAATGTGTCTTCATGAAAAGTGACATCCTTTGAGATAAGAAAACTGTGAGAAGTAAGATCATAGAGTTTGTATCCTTTAGATGTAGGGGAATACCCTAAGAAAACACATTTTCTAGCTCTAGGGGCAAATCTGTGTTTGTGACCAATAAGGTTGGCTGCATAGCAAAGGCAACCAAACACTTTTAAATCAGAGAAGGAAGGATGTTTACTATAAAGGACCTCAAAATGACTTTTGTTTTCAAGAATAGGAGTAGGAATTCTATTGAGTACATGTGCAGCTGCTAGTAAGCATTCCCCCGAGAAAGTTAATGGTAGATGAGATTGGAATAGAAAGGCTCTAGCAATGCTGAGGAGAGATTGGTGACAACACTCTAGCACACCATTTTGCTGTGCAGAATAGACACAAGATATTTGCTGTGCAGAATAGACACAAGGAAGGAGGTTTACTATAAAGGACCTCAAAATGACTTTTGTTTTCAAGGATAGGAGTAGGAATTCTATTGAGTACATGTGCAGCTGCTAGTAAGCATTCCCCCGAGAAAGTTAATGATAGATGAGATTGGAATAGAAAGGCTCTAGCAATGCTGAGGAGAGATTGGTGACGACACTCTAGCACACCATTTTGCTGTGCAGAATAGACACAAGATATTTGGTGGATAATACCATTAGAGGAATAAAAGGTAGATAGACTGAAATCTGAACCATTATCAGATCTTATAACCTTGATGTGTTTGGCAAATTGGGTAAGGATCATCTTATGAAAGTGTTGTAAGTGTGTGTAGAAGTTTCAGATTTAGAGTTCATGAGACAAAACCAGGTGACTCGTGTAAAGTCATCAACAACTGTAAGGAAATGTTGGTGACCTTGGTGTGTTGGAACAGAAAAAGGACCTCATATCACAATGGATTAGATCAAAAGGTGCTAAACTTTTAATAGAGCTTACATGAAATGGCTTGCTATAAAACTTGGCCATAGGACATATAGAACAAGTGGTATTACATGGGCCTTTGACGGCAGGAATTACATCTTACAACATAGCTAATCTCGAATCAGAAACATGGCCAAGCCTATAATGCCACAATTGAGATAAACTGACAAAATAATTGCACATGAATTTACTAGGAACAAATTCAACAGCATGGTAAACCAAGAAAAGTCCATGATGTAGTTTAACTGTGCCAATCTGCTCTTTCAGCAAGCGATCCTGAATAGCACAAGAATCATCAGAAATTATGAGAGATAGTTTGGAAACGGTAATGAGTTGACTAACAGAGATAAGATTTACAATAAAGCTGGGAACACACAAAACATTATGAAATATATGTTTAGGGGAAGGGGAAGCAGAGCCTATATGTGCTACTGGTAATTTATCTCCAGTGGGTAACATAACAAACAAGTTAGTGACCGACTTAGGATCAATGAGAAAGGAGATATTGCACACCATATGGTGTGTTGCTCCAATTGTTGGGATTTTGTATACTGGAAGCAAGTTTTATGCTTGTATACAATGTGTTTTTGTCCTTACCAATATTTTATTCTCCTATCAGATAAATATATATATTTGCACATGTAATCCTTTATCTTGTATAAAAGTTAGATTTGTGTAGTGTGTCGGGTATCACAGAAGACTATACAAATTGGTTGAACTGACAAGATATAAACACTTATCATAGCTGAGACAACTTCAAAATAAGTTGTCGCTTTAAGCTACAGTTTAGATAAGAAGTGGCTTGTCTTGGCTGCTTGTCTTTACTGGTACACTTAAGGTGGTGTATTAATGAATCACAGTGAGATGTGTTCTCTTGACTGACCTTAATGGAGAACCAAGATCTCGGTAACTTAGCTGGTCTTAAGCTTGATAAGACATTAGCTGAGCACATTTTGCTATCTATCACTTTTGCCTACTATGGTGAACGTCATCGCGACCGGATCTACGTATCTTTGGTGTTAGTAGTTATTTGTGGCTCAGGCTGGTTGTCTGTATCTTGCAACTGTATCCTAGTAAAATGGATTGATAATATCTCCTGAGTAATTCGAAAGGATTAGCACACTAAACCCGGCCGGTTGATTAAGTTCAGGTGTGTCAATGAGGTCGACTGGTACTACTCAGGAACATAATAAGAAGTTAATTAATTTAAGTTGTCAATGAGCTTAATTAATTAACGGATATTTCTATCTTAAATATGGGGATCGACTAAGTCTAAAATACAAGCCCTTGCTCAATTTGGGATACAGGGGTAAGTCAGCACGGATTCTCTAGTGGAATGAATCTGTGTTTATTAATTAATTTTGCTCTGGGCTGAGCATAGATAATTAATTAATTTGATGCCCTACTTTATTTCTAGCATTAGATCCCTGATCTGGCTCAATTAGTTGCCTAGTTATTTATTTTCTCTCAAAAATCATTATTAATAGATTAATGTATTTTTACATTATTTAATAATATTATTTATCTGAAATTATTTGGTTGGGCCAATTAATTGATAAATATTAGTAGTCCAATGGATTAAATAATTATATTATGGGCTAATTATGTAGAAGCCCATTAGGGATATAATTAAATTAATGGGCTACAAATATTAATATAATATTGGCTTTTGAAGCCTATATATATTAGTATTCTGTTCATAATCAGAACATACACACACATACGACATTTTTGAGAGAGAGACAGAAAACACCTAGAGGAAGAAAAAGGTCGGGACACAGATCAGAAGATCTGATCGGGAGCAACAATCAGAGCTGCAACAACATACGAAGGAGGAAGGTACAATTCTTCCCTCATATTTCCTTCAATTGGTATCAGAGCCTGGTTTAGGCTCTGATTGTTGCTTTTAGGAGCATGTTTAGAGTTTATTTCTGTCGTTATCAGGTTATTTTCGGGTTAAGGGCGGCCTGCGAGCACTGTTTTGACCTCTTTGTAACGTTTTTCTCATGAGAAAATCCACGAGTAGTTGATAGGACCAATATGTATACATGTATTTGTTGTTTTGTACTATATTTTGATCCGGGATCCACAAATATCGAGGCGCGACGGTGCAGAAAGACGGAAGAGGCGAAACCCTAGTTTCTGGCAGATCACGACTGCCGACTTAAGGAAGCGCGTGGTGGCGCATGCCACATGTTTTTCTGATCCGTTCAAATAGTATTGTTTATTTTTTTGTTAGCTTCATCTAGATAGGTCGCACGACTTATTCCGATTTCTGATTTGTCCGAAATAGCTTCGGAAAGGAGAGGTGGTCGTGTTGCCAAGAAATCCCCAACCTGGCCGAAAACCCTAGGTTGGCTAGGGTTCCACTGCATCTTGCGGCGGTGATTCCCGACGCATCCGGCGTCTGATCGATGATCGGCTTGAATCGTTGGATTCCTCGTCTTATGAGCTTCGCGTCAATATATTGTATGAGATCATCTAATCTCGGATGCGATCGGAATCGACGTTTGAAGTTGCTGCTCTAATTTATGTTTTTCCGGCGAATTAATTCGAAATTGAGGGAAATTGATGGACGATTTCGGCCGGAATCCGTTCATGGTGGCTGAAAATCGTCCAAGGATCATTTTCCCTAAATCAATTAAGCGAATCGCGGATCGGAAAGAGGTAAAATCGAGTTGCGAAGACGGCAGCGAAGAAGATGGCGACGAAGAAGGCCGGAATCCGTTCATGGTCGTTGCAACTGTTAATTTCGGCCAATCATCACAGCCCAGACGTCTGGACGACGTCGGACATGGCTGGAGACGACGGAGGTAGGTCGGAACGGTCGCGTCGGGGGGCGGCAGCCGCACGCAGGCAGGAGGCGCGATGGCGCGCAGTTACATGCGTTCCCAGCAGCGATCCGGCGACGGCGCTGTCTGGTTCGCGTCGGCCGGGCTCCAAGGACATGGGGGAGGCGGCGGAAAGGCGGCGACAGCGCTTCTGCTTATTGAAGAAGACGATAACGTGGCGCACTGACGTGGCGCGCCACATCAGCCCTTACTAACCCAGGCGTATACGTGTCTGCCACGTGGCAGACACCCTGATGACGTGGCGACGATGCAGTTTTCGATGCAGTTTTCAAATTTGAAGATTTATGAAGATTTTGAAGAGTTGTACTTGTTCGGGCTATGTAATAGATAGATTTAATTTTTATCTGTGTTTTCAAGCCCGATAACGACGTTTTAAATTTCCTATTTACGCATTTATTTATTATTATGCTTTAGCATGCGATTATGTGATTAATTGCGCTTAGAAAAGCATGTAAATAGGATTTACGTCGTTTTAAAACATGTTTGAATTTACCGCAAGCACGTTTTATTATGTGCGCATAGTAATTGCATGATTTAGGAATTATGTGATGATGCATGATTCATAACAAACCTTTTGAATAAAAAGACATTCCATTAATTTGGATATTAAACACTTAATCGGACCTTCATTAATTGGACTCTGCACGAAAGTAGTAAGATCATGTGAGTAAGCGTCCACCTGCGTGGCTTGCTTGCATCTTTGAGCTACCAGTTTTGTGAGAAGAGTTTTCCAAAATAATACTCCCTCCGTCCCATTATTTATGTCCTATTGGGACTGGGCACGGTAATTAAGATAGTGGAGGTAAATGTGTAAAGTTGTGGTGTAAAAGTATAAAGGGGTGGGGTCCACTTACTTAGATTGATTGTAGTCCACTCATGCATTTCCTTATTTGGTATGGGACATGAATAATGGTACAATCAAAAAAGGCAAGTGAGACATTAATAATTGGACGGATGGAGTATTTAATAATTATTGTGTAGTGGGAGCAAAGCCGTAAACGTCCACCTGCGTGACTTGCGTGCCTAGTAAACACGAGTACTATAGAAGATAATAATTAAATAGGATGACTAATTAGATCGAATTGAATGCGGCATGGTTCTCGTAATTATGTCAATTTCAAGAATTTGATTCTAATTTGGTCAAAATAATGGTTCTCGTAAGTATGCTTAGATGTCACCGCAGGTACAATTCACTTCCCTCGAAGTCCCTTCTCACGTTTTAATAGTGACATGGTCCAGAATATCGAACTACTAATTCCATGCATCTTAAGAACCTAGGCGTGGATTAGAATTAAAGAGCTAGGTAAATAGCTTGGTTTAGGGTTACGCTAGTAAACGTCCACCTGCGTGGCTTACGAGTGGAATTCCTAGAGTTGTTCGAGTATTTAACTATCATTGTTTTTCAAAAGGTACAATGATGGTTAATTACGAATTATGTGCAAATATGATTTTCATACATGCTTTTAAATTATATTTTTCAGATATGTCTGTTCGAATATTTTTCGAGTTTCTAAACAGTCTCACCAACCAAACCCTAACGGGTTTAACAATTTTTAAATAATTTCATAGAGTGGAAGAGATATCTTACCTCTCCAATAAATGCTCTGCAAAGGTCATATAAGAACTTCTGTTTTAGGACCGCTATGTCTAAGAACAAGTTTACTATGAGTAAGTTACTCAAGTCTTGAATATCCCTAGTAGCTCAAGGAATCCTCCGAAAGGCGGAAACCAGAAAAGAGCACAAATGGTGGTCAATTCAAGAACAGCAGTGAGAGTAAGAAGACGGTCCTTACCGGCGACATGCAAATGTTAAAGGAGAAAGGAATGTTCTTCAATTATGGTAAGAAAGGACACTAGAAGAGTTATTATCCAGATGTCAAGGCAAAACAGAAAGAGACGCGAGTCGCTCTTGTAATTGAGACTGTTCTAGTTTCCTCTTCTACCAACGAATGGGTAGTGGATTCGGGGGCATGATCATGTTTGTTACAGCTTGCAAGGTTTCCTGCAGAAAAGGGAATTGAGCGATCGCGAGTCTCAATGGGCAATGGATCGAGAGTTCCTGCAATTGCTATTGAAGTTTTAAATCTATCTTTTGATAGTTTTGTTTTAGTATTTAAAGAAGTTTAATATGTGCATGAGTTTAGGCGAAACATTATTTCTGTTTCAAAACTCTGCACCATGGATGGTTATAAATCAAGTTTTGATAGTGAAGTTTCTATCATTAAAGACGATGATTTTATCTGTGGTGGACCATGAAACGGATCTTTATATACTATTACTTGTAAACTGCGTAGTTCTGTTAATATTGCTTCCTCATCATCAAATCCTAAGAAGAGGAAAGAGTCTTCTATGGTAAACTAAACTTATCTGTGACACTTAAGACTAGGTCACATCAATCTTAACAGGACTCAAAGGTTGGTGGAATATGGATCATTGCAGTCTCTCCAAGTTGAACCATTTCCAACTTGCGAAACCTATTTGGAAGGAAAGATGATGACTAGGCCTTTCAAGGCAAAGGGTTATAGAGCCACAAAAATATTAAGTTTGATACATTTTGACTTGTGTGGGCCTATGTCTACACAAGCTCGTGGAGGGTATGAGTACTTCGTCACATTTACTGATGATTACTCAAGGTTTGGATATGTTTACCTTCATCGCCAAGAGTCGGATTGCTTTGAAACCTTTAAGGAATTCAAGGCAGAAGTGGAGAAGAAGTTAGGTAAAGAAATCAAAACATTGTGATCTTATCGTGGTGGAGAATACATATCCAATGAGTTCAATGACTACTTGATAGAATGTGGGATTACATCCCAGCTGACAGCACCGGGTACGCCTCAGCAGAATGGTGTGTCAGAGAGAAGGAACCGAACTCCCTTAGAGATGGTTCGGTCGATGATGAGTTATGCAACTTTGCCAGTTTCCTTTTAGGGATATGCTCTAGAGACTGCAGCATACTTGCTAAGTCGGTACAAAAGATCCCTTTCGAGTTGTGGAGCGGGCACAAACCCAGTATGCGTCACTTAAGGATTTGGGGTTATCCTGCTTATCTACTAAATAGGTAGGCCAACAAATTGGAATCACGTTCAGAAGTGATGTTGTTCATAGGGCATCTGAAAGAAACGTAGGGTGGATACTTTTATGATCCTAAAGAACAGAAGATCGTTGTTAGCATTAACGCTCGGTTCTTAGAAGAGAATTACATTAGTAACCATAAGTCTCGAGTCGACATCATCCTTCAGGAATTACAAGGTGGTCGAGTTCCACTTGAATAGCCAGTTGTGCAAGATAGTACTCCACGAGTAACTACACAATCTGTTAACACAACGTCTGACACTGTTCGACGTAGTGGGAGGGTGATATTTACACATGATCGGTATATGTTCACTGGGGAGACATTTGATCATCTCCCGGCAGATGAACCGAATACTGTTGATCCTTGGACCTACAACGAAGCAGTGGGAGATATAGATGCAGATTCCTGGAGAATCTCCATGGACTCAAAATTTAAGTCCATAACTGATATGGATGTATACGAGATCACTGAACTACATGAGGGCTGCAAGGCTATTGATAGTAAGTGGGTATACAAGAGAAAGAGAGGACCGAATGGAGAGATCATGGCGTTTAAGACCAGGCTAGTGGCGAAGGGTTTTACCCAGAAAGAAGGTATCGATTATGAAGAGACCTTCTCGCCTGTAGCAATGATCAAGTCCATTCGGATTCTCATTGCCATAACAGCTCACATGAACCTTGAGATCTGGCAAATGGATGTCAAAACCGCATTCATAAACGGTCACCTTGAAAAAGGTAGAGACATCTACATGAAACAACCAGATAGTTATGTGAAGAAAGGCGAAGAGCATCTAGTTTGGAAGCTTAGGAAGTCCATTTATAGACTTAAACAAGCTTCTCGATTATGGCACCAGCGTTTCGACGAGGTAGTCAAATCCTATGGATTTGTATCCTATCCTAACGAGGTGCATGTGTACCGTATTTGTGTTAACGGATCAGTGGTGTTTCTTGCATTTTACGTGGATGACATCCTTCTCATTGGCAACAATGTTGAAGTGTTATCAGACGTAAAGACGTGGTTATCTGAGCAGTTTCAAATGAAGGACTTAGGTGAAGCTGGTTACATCCTTGGGATCAAGGTTATCCGAGATCGCCGGAAAAGGATGTTAAGCTTGTCACAAGCATCCTACATTGACACTGTTATTGCTCGTTTTAGCATGAAAAATGCCAAGAGAGGTTCAGTACCTTTCAGACATGGCATTTTTCTATCCAAGAATCAGTGCCCTAAAACGCCTGAAGAGATAGAAAGTATGAGGCTAGTACTATATGCTTCCGCTGTCGGTAGCCTCATATATGCGATGCTTTGTACGAGACCAGATATCTCATATGTTGTAGGCATGGTCTCAAGATATCATTCTAACCCTGGAAAGGAACACTGGACTGCGGTCAAGCATATTCTCAAGTACCTTAAAAGGTCTAGAGATTATAAGCTTGTTTACCAGTCAGACAGTCTAGTGTCTTTGGGTTATACAGACTCAAATTTCCAAGCTGACAGAGACGAGAAGAAGTCTACCTCAGGTTATGTGTTTACCTTGGGAGGTGGAGCCATTTCATGGAGGAGTGCAAAGCAGAAATGCATTGCGGACTCAACCATGGAAGCAGAGTATGTGGCTGCTTCAGAAGCTTTGGAAGAGGCAGTTTGGCTTAAGAATTTCCTCTTGGATCTTGATATTGTTCAGAATTGCCTAAGGTGATCATAATTTATTATGATAATGCGGGTGCAGTGACAAATTCTAAGAAACCTAGATCTCACTAGGCGTTTAAACACATAGACAGGAAGTACCACATTATATGAGTATTCGTAAATCGAGGAGATGTGGTAATTGAGAAAATTAGAAGTGAAGACAACATAGCTAATCCTTTCACGAAGAGCTTACCACTCCCGGCATACGAGAAGTATGTTCGTGGCTAAGGAGTGGTAGAGATGCCCCCTACTTAGGACTGCAGAAACTTTTGTATAAGTGGGAGAAGATGCAGTGATAGATAGGATAGATATCTGACTACTAGTTTGTACCTAGAACTGACACATTGTATACTAAAAGTTTATTTTAGTATAAGTGGGAGAATTGTTGGGATTTTGTATACTGGAAGCAAGTTTTATGATTGTATACAATGTGTTTTTATCCTTACCACTATTTTATTCTCCTATCTGATATATATATATATATATATATATATATATATATATATATTTGCACATGTAATCCTTTATCTTGTATAAAAGTTAGATTTGTGTAATGTGTCGGGTATCATAGAAGATTACACAAATTGGTTGAACTAACAAGATATAAATAGTTATCACAGGTGAGACAACTTCAAGATAAGTTCTCGCTTTAAGCTGCAGTTTAGATAAGAAGTGGCTTATCTTGGCTGCTTGTCTTTACTGATACACTTAAGGTGGTGTATTGATGGATCACAGTGAGATGTGTTCTCTTGACTGACCTTAGTAGAGAACCAAGATCTCGGTGACTTAGTTGGTCTTAAGCTTGATAAGCCATCAGCTGAGCATATTTGGCTATCTATCACTTTGACCTACTATGGTGAACGTCATCGAGACCGGATCTACATATCTTGGGTGGTAGTAGTTATTTGTGGCTCAGGCTGGTTGTTTGTATCTTGCAACCGTATCCTAGTAAAATGGATTGATAATATCCCTTGAGGAACTCGAAAGGATTAGCACACTAAACCCGGCCGGTTGATTAAGTTCAGGTGTGTTAATGAGGTCGAGTGGTACTACTCAGGAACATAATAAGATGTTAATTAATTTAAGTTGTAAGTGAGCTTAATTAATTAATGATATTTCTATCTTAAATACGGGGATCGATTAAGTCTAAAATATAAGCCCTTGCTCAATTTGGGATAAAGGGGTAAGTCAGCACGAATTCTCTAGTGGAATGAATCTGTGTTTATTAATTAATTTTGCTCTGGACTAAGCATAGATAATTAATTAATTTGAGGCCCTGTTTTATTTCTTGTATTAGATCCCTAATCTGGCCCAATTAGTTGTCTAGCTATTTATTGTCTCTCAAAAATCATTATTAATAGATTAATGTATTTTTACATTATTTAATAATGTTATTTATCTGGATTTAATTGGTTGTGCCAATTAATTGATAAATATTAGTAGCCCAATAGATTAATTAATTATATTATGGGTCAATTATGTAGAAGCCCATTAGGGATATAATTAAATTAATTGGCTACAAATATTAATATAATATTGGTTTTTGAAGCCTATATATATTAGTATTGTATTTATAATCAGAACAGACACACACACATTAACGCACATACGGTGTTTTTGAGAGAGAGACAAAAATCTTATTTTCTTCAGTTCTCTGACCACCCAGAGGAAGAAAAAGGCCGGGACACAGATCAGAAGATCTAATCGGGAGCAACAATTAGAGCTGCAACAACATACAAAGGAGGAAAGTACAATTCTTCCCTCATATTTCCTTCACCAGTATCTAAAATCCATGAACCACTGTGAATATGTGTAGGGATATCATTCGCATGGGCAACATAGGAACAATATTCTATTTTACCTGAGTTTTGGCATTCTGCAGAGGGAACAGAGAGAAAGGAAGATTGAGAAGACTGATTAGAGAGGTTAGGTTTTGAATAAGGTTGAGGAGATGCTAGTATTGATCATTGGAGATGGAAGTACTGGGATTCTCATTATTTTCCTGAGAGACAGAAACCACATTAGCAGCAGCAGGAGTATAAGAAGAGTTCTGAGCTGGATAACCAGGATTAGGGTGTGACTTGAACTTGAATCCAGGAGGAAATCCATGTAACTTATAACGTTTCTCCTTCGTGTGACCTACTCTGCCCCAATAAGAACAAAGAGGAACGTCTCTTCTCCGAGGAGGATTAGAAACTCCATAACCACGGTGAGGAGGGCCTCTGGAACCAACATAACATGCCATACTTGCATCTTCATAAGTAGCTTCATTGCTAACATTTTGGCTCATCGTATTGGCATTCTGACTCATCATAGCAATAGTTTCAATAGAACTAGGAGGAACATATTAACACTGCGTTGTTTTTCTTCTTGCAAAATAAGACTATAGACGTAATCTATTTTAGGGAAATAACTCATCAACAAAATCTGACCATCTGACAGAAGAGAAGACATCGTTCAAACTCATGAGAAACTTAAGAGAAAAATTACGCTCTGCATGTTTAGTAAAGGACTAGAGGCAATTGCAAGTGCAGTCAACCATTGCACCACATTGACGACTAGGAAGAGGGCTATACTGTTGTAATTCCTTCCATAGACAATCAAGCTTGTTGAAGTAGTTAGTGAGAGAGAGAGAGCCTTGACATGTGGAATAAAATACTTTCTACAATTAAAAAACTCTAGGGAAATTACCTTGGGAATATCGATCCTTCAAGATCTTCCACATCTCCTTTGTTGTTTAGGCATATAAAACATATTGAGAAATTTGTTTGGTACATGAATTCAGAATCAAAGACTGGAACATCAAGTTGCAGCGCTTCCAAGCTGCATAGTTTGGATCATTGATTTAAGGTGTAACCGCTCTATCGAGAAGAAGAGACATCTTGTTCTTTGCTCCTAATGCGATTTTCATGGATCTACTCCATAAGTGATAATTCTCTCCATCCAGAAGTGGAGTAACCAATATAGTTGCAGGATTATCACTTTGACTGATGAAGAATGGATTATTCATATCCTCATCTTGATTATGCCGGCCAGCCATGATCTCACACCACAAAAGAAAGAGAAAAAAAAATATTGAATGAAAGCAAATAAAAACCAGTAGAGAAGAAGTATGGGCAGACTGCTAGATTAATCTAGTGCTCTGATACCATAACGAAGTTTATATCCATGCATGATCGATTAAAGAAAGGAAATCTTTTGAAGAAACAGATACTCAAACTTGAGGAAGAAGAAAACTCTCATTTAGATGTGAAATTGTAGAATTGAATACAAAATCCCAAGCTACTTCCGCCTTCAACATCTTGGAAGATTCTGGATTGATGAGTTGGTAATAGTTGGTTATCATGGAGTGAGAACACGTGGACAGAAGAAGCGGCTTTGAGTTGAGATCCTTGACAGAAGCCGAGTAACATTCTTTTGGATGATGAAATGACGCTTGTGTTGGGGATTTCGGATTAGCTAAGGTTGTTCCAATGAAAGCAGTAGTAGTTTGTCTGGGATTAGAGGAACCTTGGGCTATGTTTCTCCAGGTATGAATATGATTATAATACTAGATGACTAAAATGAATTTTATGAAATTTGATGGCTAAAGAAGAATTTTGTAATTCTGCTGCAGAATATGGTACGAGCGGGTCAGTTACGAGGGAGGGAGATGTGTATAGTTACATGATACTTTTATTATAGATTTTTACAAATGAAAGACTGATCGATGATTCATTTAAGGATAATTTGAATCTCAACAATTTTGTCGATGCTGCCCTTACCCGACCGAGTATTGGAAATAATAGATCCGAAGTTTCTGGAAGAATTTAAGAAGACGGAAAGTAAGAGAGAAATTAGCCTTGCTTCTGTTCTGAGCATAGGGGTTGCGTGTTCAAAGGGAATGCCTAGAGATAGGATGTCGATTACAAATGTTGTCAATGAATTGCACAAGCTACATAAGTTGTTGTCTAGCTAGATGAACAACAGAGTTTGCAATTTAGAAACCTTAGCTCTTCTTAATGTTGTCTAAATTAGATTAAAGTTGCAGTCATTGTTATGATTTTAATTGAGCGGCTGAAAACGTAGTCCAACTATTTCAATTAAGTTCTTTATATTTAATCACTCATTCTCTTGCAAAACAACACCCGTACTAAAGTATATGTATTTTTGAAAATAAATCAATAATTTATAACTATAAAATAGAAAACAAAGAAATGAGTCGACACTCTTTTGACTCGTCTGCTACAGATCAATTTAAGTTTAGACCCGATCTTTGTGGCCCAAAATATTGAGCCCAATCCAACGTTCACCACGTATAGATTGGTCAATGCAACGAGCGGGCCAATTTTGTCCAAGTTCAAAAAGCTCTAGGCATCGAGCCACATTTTCCAAACATTCGGTTCGTTCCTATCGATTTTACAGTTTAGAATGGAACCAGTTACACCTTAGTAAAAGTATTTTTGAGAATTTTTTATCCTAGATTTTTATTGAGAACCAATTCTAATAAAATTTATAATTTTGAAAATTCACCAAATCACACAAATTTCAAGAGTATTTTGTCCAATATCAGTTATGCTTTTCAATCACAAAAAGTAACTTTTTTTCGGTAAAATTAGTCTTGGGAATTATAAATTTGGTCAAATTGATCATCACTAAATATTTGGGGTAAAAAAACTCTTAAAAATTTGAGGTAAAAAAATTTGCTGAATTGATCCTTTAAAAATTATTTTCTTAAACCACCCTTATCATATTTGAATAGTATTTTTTATAAATTCATTGACTAACTATTGATTAAAAAAAATAATGATAGAGTGACCAATTTGACCACATTTAATTTTTTGGGACTAATTTGACCAAGAAACTAAAATTGAAGACTAATTTGGCCAAAAATTAAATATTTGACAACCATTTAGGCTAATTTATCTTTTTTAAATGATGCAAACATTGACAACTTTTATTTAAGAGAAACTTTACAAGCTTTAAACATAAATAGGTATAAGGTGCTTAATTAAGTTTTTGTAAACATTACCGAATGCAGTTAAACCTCTCGAAATTAATATTGTCGTGACCGTGAGATTTTATTATTTTGGTGAGATATTAATTTAACTAAATATTAATTTAGAGAGAGTTTTCTAACTCCAACAAAATCCATTTTTAATTAATTGAATATAAGGAGTTGTAAGTTTATTTGTATGTCATATTCATGCCCCCATTTGAGAAAACAACTTAAATAATTTCTTACGACACAATGACTAATTGTATAAGGAATTATGATAAAAGTTAGTTTTTGCGTTTGGATATATATATGTTAATAATAACTTATACAATATGAAAAAATAAAAATTCCAATATAAAAAATTGCAGTTGTCAAGATTCGATGGTGGATATTTGCATAAGCGCCTTATAAGTTACCTATAAGTTATAAATATTAACTAATAAAAATAAGTCAAAAGTAACCTATTAAGTATAATAAATAATATCGATAAGTTCTTTCAAACATACACAAAATGACTTATTATTTAAAGTAAGTTGAAACAAGTCATTTTTAAGCTCTTCCAAATGGGGCCTTAATGTCATTTTACTATTCACTACTCCCTCCGTCCCTTAGATTTAGTCCATTTTTTTACGGCACAGTTTTTAAGGAGAGTTGTTGATGTCTGTAGAGTTGTATAAAGTTGTAGGTCCCTCAAAAAAAGTGTTTGTAATAATTTACCAAAAAAGAAAACTGAACTATTTCAATGGGACAACCTGAAAAGATATACTCGACTAAATTTATGGGATAGAGAGTTAGAAACAATGAATTATATTAATTTGTTAAGAAATGATGAATTTATTCATATAAAAACAAATACAATGTGTTGGTATCGGTACGATTTCATGTATAAGGGGGAGGGGGGAATACACCTACAGTCAAACTTTGTTTTTCCAGATCAGAGAAGCTGGCTGGTAGTGAGTTAGTCAGAGAGTGCGGAAAAATATGTTAGGCCCTTTTAGAAAGATGTTTTTCTTAATGCAACAGTCAAACTGATAAGTGTGCAATGAATAGTGAGCAGAATGCAATAAAACAGTAAAAGACACAGATTTTATAGTGGTTCGGATTCATAAGATCCTACATGAACTCTTCTGCTTTCTTAGTAAAAATCTATTACTCGATACTCGTAGACTGACGAGTCTAGGTCAATACAAACTATCAATCTATCAAACTATCAAACAATCTATTAACTTCTATCTAACAAGAGATTGGGTGGGGTTTGGGTTTTGTTCAATAATGAGAGTATGAAAAACTCTCTACTCCAAGCTTATGATAAGCTACGAACACTTGGAGTATGAACAATAGGGAATTTTTTGTAATAGAACTTTGAATAAAGAGAGTAAGTGCTTCTTCTTTTGCATGAGGGTATACTTGAGCTTCTTTAATTAAAATTCCATAACCTCTTTGGGAGAAGTCTTTTGCTATTTATAGACAAGCTAGGGGAAAGATCCATTAAACAAGATAGATCTCCCATTGGCTCCATTTTGACAACGGTCTCATACATTGAATGCATGGACACGTGTCGCGCTCCACTTGGTTCTGTGGATTCTGTACGAGGTACTGTTCTGTCTCCCTTTGACGAGGGATGACATGGCGGCCTGAGATTGGTCAATGTTGATTCTGATATTGTCGTCTTCCTCCGTTGACCATCTATTTTGAATATTGTGCCTAGTACTTTGTACAATGTTCACATTTGAATCTTCAATGCAGTCTGGTGAAGATACCTGATCTGAGGATGGTTCAGACTAAAAGATGTCAGCTCAAAAGCTAAACAAGCTTGGTTCCACACAAACTGAATAACCTAATCTAAAAACTAAACATTCAGCCTAACTATAGAGACACGGAATGAAACAATCCTATTAAGTTACATCAGATTGGTTTATCAATCAAATAGTTGTTTGGGATCATTCAAAACTTATATAATTTTCCAACATAATAATATAGTTAACATTTATTAAACAATGAATACTAAAAAATACTAAAGATAATACGATTCCTTTGGAGCATTTACATGCAGGGAATCACTTATTGCGTCTAGAACTCTTCACAATTTTATGATGCAGTTCGAGAAAACATCATCAAAACTTTTTTATGCAATTTTAGAGATGAGATTCAATTAAATTTGAGTTTTAAAAAAAGCAACACTAGAATTTCACAAAATCGCCTTAGTGTTGTTGGTAATTTTAAGTGGTTATTAATTTATGATATTGAGGAAACATTTATTTACATTAATGTATTCTAAAAATTATAATCTTATCGAATTTGATGATTTTTTACACTGGACCAAGTCGGGACCGAAGAAGAATATTATTTTAGAGATATTAATTTACCGAGTACTATTATAGAGGTTCTACTGTATTAATAATAATAAAGTCGTTCTCAAACACTTTGGTATGATCTAGCGGTTCAGTGGTTGTCGTAAGTTCTAATTTCGTCAACCTTGTGGATTAGGTTTGAATATATAACACATAATTAGTCTCTCCCTCGTCTCTTTTAAATATGCTTATTCTGTTCCTCACACATATTATGAAAAGATTTAATTGAGCTTCAATTTTCATTTTTCACTAATTCCAAGATAAAATGTTAAATTGAAATATGAGTAAATAATTGATAATTCGTGATAATAGTCAAGTTCACAAAAATAGTATTTTTCCAAACATTGAGCAACAAACCAGACGCCCGCCGCCCATAATGTGGGAAATTACTATGGTTACATAACCTTCAATGTTGCGAATTTGCGGAAAATCGGATCTCTTGCGGCTCCATTAATGCCTCAATCTCAAGCTTGATCGGATTCATGATTTGCGAGATCGGTTGAATCTGGTCCCTATATCTCAAACGAGATCAAAAAAAAGTTGGTGGCAATTAACGACCCGGTACTGCGATTGGTTCTCTTCCTAAGAAATCGAGCTATGGATTTGACAATGACACCTTGGTGTTGGGAGATGATTCAGTCGCTCCACAACCTGTTGGGAGATAACTCAGCAGCCTAGTGCTCTGAATACTTGCTGAAGATTTGAAGATCCCAAAACCCTACTTTGAACTGATGAACCATTCAGTTGTAATGTATTGTTCTGTCTCTGAGGTTTCAGACTCAGTAGACACTCTTCATTTGGTTCAGGCGATCAGTAGATTACCAGTCTTAGTACCAAAAGAAGAAGACTCAGTGATACTGGACTCAGCGAGAGCAAAGATATCGAAAGGAGTCGATGGGAACCGAACTCGGCGAGAGTAGTTCACTTAACTCAGAGTTGATCTTCAGTAGAGCTGACTCAAAAGGAGCATGCTACTGAATATAGATCAGACTCAGCAACGGCTGGACATTCTTCTAACTGTCAGAATTTACTAAGTCAAATCAGCAGAGTCATACGAGGAAGAGAGAACTCAGCTTCAGATCTACCTTGAAGTCTGGTCTGTCTCACCTACTTTCTTCAGCCTCGACCAATGACGAGCAGTCAGCTGTCAACTTTCTGATTAAAGCTGCAAGTCAACAACTTTCCAGATATGAAGGGAAAGGACTCTGCCACCATCTCTGAAAGAGCCGTTAGCTACCCAAAAGAGAGAAACACAAGGTTCGTCGTCTCCAACGAATCTATCCTTGTCTCTGCTCTATAAATAGAGGGATACAATTCAAATTGAAGCTCACGAGTTAACACCTAGAAAATCGAAGAACACACGAGCATTCATGAGCAACTCAACGACCTAAGTCTTCCGCAAGAAGTTCAAAGAGAAATCTCCGGCGCAAGACGACATACCTGCTCATAGGGAACCAAGCTGAACCCGAGTATAAAGCCTCTAGTATCCAAGCGACTGAATACGAACCCAAGTTCATACTTAAACTGTTCGTCGCTCTAGAAGCCACTTTCTCATTCCCTATCCCTCTAACCTAAGCTCAGCAGATCTTATCCATAGCTTAGACGAAGGAGTTCATATCTGAACTGATCCTTATTGTAAAGGACTCCTTCATAGTTGGAGAGTTTGTCAAACACTTTAGTTTGATCCTTTGTAAACTGAGACTTGCTCAGTATAAATCTCAAGACCAGTGTCTGTCCAGCCACTCTGCCACACGATCCAGAACAATGTATTTAGTCTACTGAACTCATTCAGTACAACACTCTCCTAAAAAGGAATGTTCGTGTTTAAAGTTGAGAAATTGTTTTTAGGTGTATTCACCTCCCCCCCCCCCTACACCTTAACGTTTAATCTCGGGACCAACAATTGGTATCAGAGCATGAGTTCTCTAACACTCTTGTTATTCTGAAATTGGTCTACTTAAATGGATCCAGAAAATGTTTTCACGGCATATCATTCTTCATTCATATCATTATCTACTATGTCTGATATGTCAGGAATCAGGATGGTACCCATGTTCTCAGTAGATAACTACTGGGTATGGCTAGTCAGAATGGAGGCACATCTAATTTCCCTCCAAGACAGCATGACAGAGGTACTGGAGGACGGACCTATCGTTCCAATGGTTGATAGTGTCATAACTCAGGACCCAGCACAAGGAGGAGGAATGGTGACCGGGAAGAAGATCCCTAAAGACAGAAGTCTCTTCACCCCTGAGGAGAAGAAGCTTCACAACTTAGACCGGGTGGCCAGAAACGCCATACTAACCACTCTGAGCGATTCTTATCTCGGGAGAGTTCAGGACTGCAAGTCCGCGAAAGAACTATGGGATGCTCTAGCGTTACTGAGTCGGGGGACTCAGAAGATCAAAGCGAACAAGTTGGCACTGGAACTTCAGAAGCTGGAGAGACTATCTCTCATGCCTGGTGACTCCATTGAAGATCTTAACGTCAGATTCACGGATCTGATGAACTCTATCAACGGGCTGAGAAAGACGTTCTCCAACCGAGAGATGAATCTCAAGATTTTGAGGGCACTGCCAGACAGTCACTAGACTCCCTTTGCTACTCTATTGCGTCGTTCTGACTTAGATATTGTTACTCCTGTCCATATCTTTTCAGAACTTAAAGCTGAGGAGTTCGAGTTTGGTCTACCTCAAAGGAAGCAGCGAGCTGAAGCTGACACCCAAGTCGACCATGCTTTCAAAGCATCAGTCAGCACAGCGGCTCCAACCTCTAGCAAGGCTAAACCTTTACTCAGTGACTTACAAGAAGAAAACCTGGCTAAGAAGTACGCGCTGCTTGCCGTGAAGTATCAGAAAGAGAAGGAGAGGCGCAGAAAACTCTCAAGAGTCGTCAGAGACTCCAAGGGTAAGTCTGAGTATACACCTAAGTGCACTCCTGACTCACATACTTCTGAATGCAGGAAACAGGAGGACTCAGCTCAGTTGAAAGACAGCGAGAGAAAGAAGAAAGAGTCACTACCTGCTACAACTGCAAGAAGCCAGGACACTATCAGTATGATTGTCCTGAGCTCAGTACTGCTGAGAGAGCAGCACGAAAAGCTCGAAGGGAGAAGTTCATCATAAAGCGTTAAGCATATATAGTTGGTGAACTCTCAGATGACTTAGATGAAGTCGATTCCTTCATGGATTCATCCGACGATGAAGCGACATTCATGGCCGTAGAGCTTGAAGAAGACGCTAAAAAGTGTCTCATGGTAGGAGAAGAGGATTAGGTAAACTCTCACGTTCCATTTAACTCCTCTTCTTACTGCACACACGACACTATTTCAGGTGCAGATGAGAATCTGGACGTCGCAATCGCATATGAAGAACTACTCGACGAGCAGATTCAGATGAGTCTGCAGGTCACTAAGACTCTTCAGGAGTTGGATACCCTAAAAGTGGAGAATCAGAGACTGTCTCAGGAGAGTCAGGTTGCTACTGAGTCAGAAGGACTTGTGTTGAGACTCAGGGAGGAGATAAACTCTCTGATGGCTAAATCTCAACATCAAGAAGTTTAGATCTCAGTACTGACCAATGACTTGACTCAGAAAGATATTGAACAGAGTCTACTGAAGCAAGAATTGTCAGGACTTCAGACCAAGCATGAACTGCTGAAGAAGAGCGATGATGTCTGGAGGAACCTGACGACAGAGCGATCCATGGGCGCTGAAAAGAATCTTCAAGCGATGCTAGCAAGCAAGAAGCCCTGTAAGGAGGGACTTGGATTCAACCAAGGAGCCTCCTCATCTGCCCCCATACGCTCAGAAAACCAGCTAGCTGATAGATTTGTTCAAGGGGAGACCATCAACGCAGAGATTCTGAACCCCCTAGCCAAGAACAAACAAAAGATGAAGGCACCTCACCCCAGTTCAGTCAAGGGGGAACTAGCAAAGCTAAGTGGGCTCATCAGTTTGGACCTCCGCAGCTGACACATCCAGCTCAGTATGGGTCATATTACTATGATCATATAGTCAGGAGAGGACCTAAGAGTCAGAAGAAGAAGAAGAAAGTCGTGCAGAAGGCAAAGGTCAGCAGTCCACCGACTCAGAAGATCAGGACTTCTGAATCTGTGAAGCCTTAGAAGTCAGCATCGACCAGTCCAGTGGTCAAGTATGTTGATCAAAGTGGGAAGAAACTGTCTGAGACCACCAGGGTCGTAAGACAGATCTGAGTTTCCCAAACTAACATCTAAGTACCCAAAATCAAAAATAAAGGGTACCTAAATATAATTCTATTTTGTAGGTGCACAAGGACCCTTGGTATGTGGACAACGGATGCTCAAGACATGTGACATACTAAAAGGACCTACTGAAGAATTATACTACTGAAGAAGGACCCCGAATCGAGTTTGGAGACAACGCAAAAGGCTATACCAGAGGCTATGGAACACTCAGCATTGGAACCGCAACAGTTCCAAGAGTATCATATGTTGAAGGACTTCAGCATAATCTTCTATCTGTTAGTCTATTTTGTGATAACTCGAATAGAGTGATTTTTAACGCTGGTTTCTGTGATGTCATTGATAAATCTACATGGAAAACAGTGTTGTTAGGTTCGTGCAAAAAGAATATCTACATAGCTGACTGAAACTCAGCTGAACCTGAAGCTTGTTTGTTAGCGAAGAATGACAACAGAACGGGGTGGCTCTGGCACAGAAGACTCAGCCATCTCAACTTCAAGACGCTCAACAAGCTAGCTAGAAACACTCTAGCAAGAGGACTGCCGAATGAAGTATTCAGCAAAGACACTTAGTGTGAAGCATGCTTGAAGGGAAAGCAAACAAGGAATCAAAATCCTCATGTTCCATCTCCTTCCACTGATGGAATCATTCAGCTGCTACATATGGATTTATTCGGTCCAATCTCTCCGGTGACGATCAAAGGCAAAAAGTATGCTTTAGTGGTCATTGATGACTACTCGCGCTATACATAGGTCATATTTATTGCCAACAAGTCTGACGTCAAAACAGAGTTACCAACGCTTCTGAAAAAGCTCAGTGTCGAGAAGAACACCAAGATCATCAAGATACGTTCAGACAGAGAAACTGAGTTCCTTAATTCGATGGTGGAGGAGTTCTGCAAAGCAGAAGACATAGAGCATGAGACGTCTGCCGCGTGCACGCCTCAACAAAATAGGGTTGCTGAAAGGAAGAATAGAGCACTCAAAGAAGCAGCAAGAAACCTGCTCGCAGACTCAGGACTCCCAACCAAATTTTGGGCAGAAACTACTGACACTGCATGCTACACTCAGAATAGATCACTACTGACAAAGCAGCATAAGAAGACACCATATGAATTATGGAACGGCAGGAAGCCTTCTTTATCTTACTTCCATATTTTTTGGTGTTCGTGCTTTATCCACAATAATGAGAAGGATCAGTTGTAGACTTTTGATAGCAAGTCAGACCAGGGAGTCTTCTTAGGATACTCCCGGGTCACCAAAGCCTTCAGAGTCTTTAACTATCGGACCCTTTGCATGGAGGAAAGCCCTCATGTTGTTTTTAATGAGTTTGCTACTGAAGACAGGAGCAGGAACTCTAAACCAGAATCTGAGGACATCGCATGCTGACTACGGGATCGAGCACGAAAGATAAAGTTGAAAAGATCCAGCTATGTAGGGATGATGATTCAGATGAAGAAACTTAAGATAAGTTTACTGAATCTCAGCCAGCAGGAGAAGTAGCTGAACAGATTGACTCTACTGAATAGAGTCAATCTCAGGTAACTCAGGTCGATAAAGAAACCCAATTGGTAACTGAGACCTCTACTGAGGTTAAAATTTAGGGGGAACAAATGAAGTTCCTGAGCTAAATGCCCATGAACCTGGTGACTCAGTAGACCAAACTCTAGTAACTGAATTGCTTCAATCTCATAATAGTACAACTGAAATGCCCAACTCACCTACTATCTGGGTTGAACAAATCTCAGATGAAGAGTTGAAACATTATAGAGCGTGGCTGGACGCTCACACTTCTGATTTGATTATTGGAAATCCTTCAGCAAGCGTAAAGACAAGATGCAGATTTCGTCAGGGAGAAAGCGCATTATATTCCTGCTTCTTGTCTACTGAAGAACCTCAGTCAGTTGAGGACGCACTTAAGGACACTGATTGGATCATAGCCATACAGGAGGAGATGAATCAGTTCACGAGAAACGAAGTATGGGAGCTTGTTGACAGACCCCAGCATCAACATGTGATTGGAACTAAATGGGTCTTTAAGAACAAGCGAGATAAAAACAATGTTATAGTAAGGAACAAAGCAAGACTCGTCGCTAAAGGCTACTGTCAAGCTGAAGGGATAGATTTCGATGAAACTTTCGCTCCAGTTGCAAGATTGGAGGCAATCAGACTATTCCTAGCCTACGCAACACATCAGAGATTCAAAGTTTATCAAATGGATGTGAAGTCTGCATTCCTGAATGGCGTGTTGAAAGAAGAAGTCTATGTAGAACAACCTCCCGGTTTTCAGCAGGGATATCAGGTCTACAGACCCAGAAAGGCTCTATACGGGTTAAAACAAGCACCCAGGGCTTGGTACGATACCCTGTCTCAGTTTCTTCTTCAGAAATGTTTTCAGAAAGGCACAGTAGACCGCACATTGTTCAACATTCGACTGGAAGACGATATCCTACTTGTGCAGATCTATGTAGATGACATAATCTTTGGATCAAAGAACGTCATCATGTGTCAGCAGTTTGAGAAAATGATGAAGGATAAGTTCGAGATGTCAATGATGGGAGAGATGAACTATTTTATCAGTTTTCAAGTCAAACAATCTGAGAAGGGAACATTCATCAATCAAGGAAAATACACTCGAGACCTCATCAATAAGTTCGGCTGCACATCCAGCAAACCAATCAAGATCCCGATAAACACGAACATGAAAATCGATCTTGATAAAGAGGGAGTATCAATAGACCATACTGAATTTCGTGCTATTATTGGTTCATTATTATATGTTGGTCCGGAGACGATAAGTCAGGTGTAGAGGGGGGGGGGTGAATACACCTGAGCTCAGTTTCTTTTTCTCAGTGAAGGTCAGCTGAGCTGATGATTGCAACTGATGAACAGTGCCAAATAAGCCTTCGATCGCGGGACAGAGTGAGTCAGCTACTGAACTTTCTCCTACTGACTGTTGTCAGTACTTTGAGAATCAGTCGGAGACTGTTGTGCGGAAAGTGTGGGGCCCGGAATTCGTCTCTTTTGAAAACACGTTTTAGCAAATTAAGTCTTTTGGTTGTGCGCTTTGAAAAATACGTTTTATGCAAGCTTATGATTTTAAAGTCAGTTTAATGCTATGCAATAAAACAGTAAAAGAACACAAGCGATTTAACGTGGTTCGGATACCCAAGATCCTACGTCCACGGTCCTGAACAAGGCAGGAGAACTTGTTGATTATTCTGAGCAAGCCTCAGCAGGGATACTGTGCACTGGACAGTTCCCTCTAAGTTATAGTCCTTAGCGACTTTACAATCCAAGCCTAAGTTTGAAAGGGAAGGGAATTTTCTCCAACTGAGAAGGAGTTCTTACAATAAGAACAATTCACTAAATGTGAACTCCTTCGAATCTAAGCTATAAATATGACAATGAGCTTAGTCTAGAGAAGTAAGGGATGTAAGAACTCTAGAGAGAAAAACTAAGAAATCTTCTAAGTATGCAAGTTTTCCTCTGGATGATCTTTGAGTGTTCTAGAGCGTTTATGAACTTGAGTTTGTCCCTTTTGAAATTCCGTTTTTCTTCTTCTTGGAGCTTCAAAAAACTTCTCTATTTATAGTTGTGAGTTATGGCATATGTCCGTTGGAGACGACGATGCCACGTGTCACAAGCTTCCAAGGAAAACGGCCATTAATTCGAACTTGTTGCAGCAGGGCAGTTAATGCACTGTTCATGAGAGCAGCTTTACTGTGTAGAGTATGTAAGCGTTGTCGGCTTCTCATTGGTCGAGGTTTGTAGTTGGTGAGAATGTCAGAGTTGACCGTTCAACAACCTCGTATGTCTTCTCGCCGAACTTTTCGAAAAGACTTGAATAGTCGGGTCGCTTTCCGTAGGATACAAGATGGCCGAAAAGTCTCTGTCTTCTTCGTTGAGTCGGCTGACACGGCATCTACTGAGTAGGTCAGCTGGCGACTGCGAAGGTATTGTGCTTGTTTCTGTTCTTCTGCTGATGACTATCAGCTGGGAGTAGTCTTCTACTGATGATTTGTCAGCTGATGCGCTGTCTTCGACTGAGTGAAGGATCAGCTGCTGACTGAAGAACACAAGCGATTACACTGATGATGTGGGGTTCTGAAAAGTATCTTCAACAGAAGATCAGTTCAACAATTACCCCGTACAGGACTTAGACAAAAATAATAAACAATACACCAAGTCTAACCTATACATCAGCTAATCCTAACGACACACTAATCTACTGATATCAGCTAGATTTTGGGATCTTCAATTCCATAGTACTACTATGATTTCCCCCAATTTTCTTTTAACCAAACAACAGCTGAGTATCATCTACTGACTCATATCCAACATTATATCTAATAGCTACTCGACCTGACATAACTTATGTTGTAGGTGTCTGCGCTCGATTTCAGGCAAATCCGAAGCAGAGTCACATCTACTGACTCATATCCAACAATTTCCCCCTAATTGATGATGCCAAAACCTCTACCTCTACCTCTTAAACTTCTTAGGTCTATAAAAGATGCTATCCTACTGACAACAATTTCCCCCTTACAACATTCTGAGGAAAAATAAAGATAAAGTAATTTCAATACTTCAGTAGGTGGGAGATAGGCAAAATCAGAGAAACTGTCTGTGAGTGTGTGTCAGATCACTTAGTGATCAATCGTGAAAACACGATGCAAAGAGCTGAAAGACAATGAGTAATTGTCTGACAAGCAGTAGGAACTGATATCTATATAATCAATGAAGTACAAGCTCCTACAGCTATTACAACAGAAATCAAAAAGAAGAGAAATCACTGCTGACGCTTGAAGCGTTGAGTCCTTTTCTTGAAATCGGCAGACTTCTCAACAGGAGGATCCAGATAATAATACTTGTAAACTCTGATCCTGATCTCCTGGATTTCTTCGTTGTCAAGAGGATTGTCAGGCAGCAAACCCAGATGGAAAGCGGCTTCCTCTATCTCTCTCTCAATATCCTTCGTGCACAGCAGTCCACTAGCAGTTCTTGGCGGAGGAAAACGTCGGAAAGCTGGGGCACGGAAGGGAATATTCTGTTCATCCATAATCTGTCTCAGCCGATCTCTGAATGAGATATCAAATCTCAAGATAAGTTCGTCGAATAACTGATCAGCTGGACAGTCGAGAGGATAAATGCGCCATACAAAATAGCCTTTAATAAAATCCTCTTTCAGCCTTTCCTAATGGTCGTTCATATCAGCCGGCACCCATTTATCCACATGCGGGATAGGAATATTCTTAACATATAGGCCCCTGAAGAACTTGGATTTTCTTGGGATCTGCTTCCTCGGATCAGCTGCTGGCTTGAGAGATAAGCTACGCATTTTCGCCAAGTCAGCTATCCTTTTCTTTTCTCGGAGTGCGGCTGCTCTACTGTCTCCTCGTCTGAGACTCGGACCTTGCAGCGTCGCCTCCCAGGTCGCTTGATCTTCCGCTATCTGCTCAGGTGTTAGAGTAGAAGTGGGAATACTCTGAGCAGTAGCTTGGATCTCAGTCGGAAGAGCCTTAGTAAAATCTTCTTGGGCTTTCTTCTTCTGCTCTTCGACCGACCCGACCTTTCTCTTGCCTTTGCCTCTAACAGCTTTGCCCTTAGGCTTCTTTGCTGCTTCTGCTGCCTCTTCAAGCTGACGCTCATGGTCGAGCTCATCCTGCAGCTGTTGGGCAATTTTGAGGTCATAAGCCTCTTGCTCCGCTTTTGATTTGAACTTATGGACCGGGGAGGAAGGAGGAGCAGATTCAGTTGCAAACTCTTTCCCCGGCCTCTGCGGTGGCAATTGTTCAGGCTCAGGCTCTTCTTCTTCTGTCTCCTGCTCAATAAAATTTGGTACTTCTTCAATGTGAGCAGCAGAAGACGAGATGGGGGTTGGCTGAAGTGGGAATTCTAGGAGAAGGACCTCAGAAGAGTTCTTATCCTGAGTTGTAGAGGGTCCTTCCTCCCGAGCCCTTTCCCCCCCGAGTCCGTGCGGGTTCTTCGACCGTGGAGGGTCTCTCCTCCCGAACCCTTTCCCTGATAATCTGTACATCAGCTGTATCCGTTTCAGGTTCATCTTTTATTATACCTTCCCCCTTTTTGGCATCAGCAGCCTTATCGAGGTTGGTACGGATAGTTGTGACCTCTTTCTCAAGCTTGTATACAGAGTCCTTGATCTGATTAACTGTAGAGTCGAAGTCCTTGACCAAGTCACGTATTTCTCCCAGTCCTTCTCTTGATCGGCCCCTAGATCGATTGAGATGAGCAACTGAATCTGGCGGAGTTTCAAGCGGGGCTAGATCATTAGATTCCTTCATCTCCTTCCGAATCTCTTTCAAGGCCGCGCACTGTTGCTTAATAGCGATGCGGAGGCCGCTTGTAGCCAACTTGTTTCGCTCTTCCATTTGAGCTTGGATGTTGTGAGAGCATGAGTCGTCTGCTCAAGTAAATGTTTTGTGCTCGAGCTTGGAGCAAAGAATCGACTCGTGCGGATAGATCGCTTTACGAGCTATCAACGCCTGCTCGATCATCTCCTTAAAGTCAGGCTGCGGAGGAGCCTCTTGAGGAGTGGAGATGCCAGCGGCTAGGTTATTCAGGCTTTCAGTCTGCACCTTCGTATACTTCTCCCATTTGATATAGACGTCTTTGGCGAGAAGTCTGTTTTTAGCACCTTGGCGTCTGATTGCCTTATTCACTGATTTGGAGGACACGGAACCAATGGGTTGAATCTGGTAAGAGCTTGTTCCGAGCCTTTGATCAGAAAACATGAGGAGCTGCTCCCTACTGTACTTCGGAGCGCCCTGAGCCTCACCTGATGTACCAGGGGGTGGTGATTGGCTCTTCTCATTAGGAGTTGGTCCCTCAGCAGAGCCTCCCAACTCTGCATCCTTGGGGTTGCCTTCCATCTCCTGATCTTGTTCTTGGTCATCATCCTCATCAGCAGGAGGAGATGGAGGCGGAGCATTATCAGCAGGAGCTGTGGTACGCAGGCTAAGAAGATAGAGCATAGCAGCTCGAAGATCCTCGAAGGACGCCAAATCAGCTGGCTCCCCGAAACCGATCTCTGCCTGTAAATCTTGCTCCTCTGTTAGTAGATCGATGGCTGACTGAGTTTTTGCAAAGTCTATCAGAATATCCCAGTTTAAAAACCTCAGTAGCATCTGAACTCTTACCCTGATGGCAATGTCAACCAAGTCTTCATGCTCAGCTATCTCTGGAATCTGATCGTGAATCTCAGTTGTAGCACGCAGACGAGTGGTATGAGTTGTTGTCCATTCAGTCTCTTCAGTTGGCTCTCTAATGTCCGACTGAGTGTCATCGGAGTTGATGACTTGAGCTTTATCCTTGAGGGTGGCTCCTTCCATCCCTGTGTCGGAGTCCAAGGTTTGCTCATCTTGAGGTGGAGGGGGAGCCTGTTCTATGACAGTTATCGGCTGAGCCACAGTGACCTCAGCTGGTCGTGGCTTTGTAAGCCTCCTCCTCTTGGGCACATCAGCGGGAGATGGCAGGGCAGTAGCAGCTCTCTTCTGCTCAGGTGGCCCTTTGCCAATTGACTTCTCCGTCGCTTCTTTGGTCTTAAATTTTATCAGCTTGGTGTTGTACAGCTTTGAGTCTTCGAAAGCTGAGTTCCTCTGTACAACACTCTCTATTAGGACAGACATCTTAGTCCCGAATAGAAGCTTACCCGTACTGGCCAACTTCCTCTCGCCAGTGGGTTGAGTAGTGAATTTTGGGGCTGGGGCTTTCATCTGAGTCGTGTAATAGTCTGCCCAATTCACTTCTACTC
The DNA here is from genome assembly GCA_028984105.1 of Lavandula angustifolia. Classification (NCBI taxonomy): domain Eukaryota; kingdom Viridiplantae; phylum Streptophyta; class Magnoliopsida; order Lamiales; family Lamiaceae; genus Lavandula; species Lavandula angustifolia. The sequence goes on from CM054822.1 coordinate 17,169,095, forward strand.
CGTCATCAATAGCCATCATCAGCTGAATCCTTGGCTTGGACAGTTGATCATACGATCCAGCTGAGCTTGTCAGTATGTGTGAGACCACATACGCTAAACCTCTGTACTGAGGTAGCAAAAGATTCCTCGGGAGAGCTGTCTTGAACATCAGATCACTGCGTCCACAGAATTTTTGTACATAGGCATTGATCTCCCTCTCCTTATATCCTATAGGTGAGATACCAGAATTTGGAAGCTGAAATGCGAGGACTAGAGCCTCTCGGATGTTGAAGGTGTGCTGAGTCGGCTTCCACTTGCTCGGAGTGGTTTCTCTCATGATTGAGAAAGAAGCTTCTTCTCCTCCGGCAGCCACTGAGTTCCAGTTAAAATATGCTTCTGCCACTTGCCTTGGCAGATGGGCACGCGGATGCTTGGTCACAAGGGTCTCCAACCCAGACCTCTCCAGAGCATCGAACATAGGCTCCAGATATGAAATGTCCACCTGGCGGAAAGCCATTGTTGGTTCGAACTGGATTCGGATGGCCATGATCTCCACTATGGGTTCAGGAGTCTGTACGATCGCCATAGAAATCTGCAAAACACATGTTAGCACTTGAAAATAGAGTAAGTCAGTAGTTGTCAGCAGATTTGAATACATTACCGAGTATGAGAGCTTGAGAGATGCACAGGCAAAGCAGTTACAGGAGTTTTGAGATGGAAACTGATTTGCGATAAAAGCTCTTAGGTTTTGATAATGGCGAAAAGTGAGGAAAAAGATAGAAGTTGAAAGATTTTGTATATATTGGCTTGATTGCAAGTTTCAATCCAACGACTGAGTTTTAATCTTCCAAAAACTATGAACGGCTAAGATTTAATGTTAAAAGAGGATGATTACAAAAGCCGCCTAAAACATAGATCGACGTAATAAAGGTAAGTGAGAAGACATGCATTAAATGTGCGACAGACAGCATTAATTACTCGGTTTATGTAAATGAAAAGGTTTCCCTACCGACCTTTCCTTAAAACTATTAATGGCGGGAAATGAATGCACATTAACTACCGAGTGTGAGCGAGCCGATGCAATAAATGCGAGCATGCTTCAAAAGAATTTAAGTACACAAAATTACGCAAACCTCTTCACTGAACTTATCACCGGTTACCGATCTTCTTCATTGAACTTATCACCGGTTACCGAACCTCTTCATTGAACCTATCACGGTGGTTCTTCGTTCAGTATTAGGAGAATGGTTGTCATGCCGATGACTATGTTCCCCACTGCGTACAAGTGTGACTTTCCCAACCGAGTCATCTGTACTTAGTTATCCGACCTGTCGTACCGATTCCTTATGCCGATCCCAATTATTACCAATTGTTGGGCAATGATGTTCTCGGTAGTCGGCATCTACCGACGCATCTCGGTAGGGATCCAAGAGACCTAGCTCAACCGATAGTTCTCTCGAACTCGTTCTCGGCTAGTGGTTTGGTCGCATATATCGCCCTTTGCTTGTCGGTATGGATCTTCTCCATCCCGATATCCTTCTTCTCGACATGGTCTCTCGATGAAGTGGTGTCGAATATCCACGTGCTTGCATCGGTATGTAGAACCGGGTTCGAGTTATGGCAATTGCACTTGTGGAGTCGCAGTAGATGGGCACTTCATCCCGAGTTATACCATAATCTCTAAGTTGTTGTCGAAGCCAAAGGATCCGGGCACAAGCAACTTCCTGCAGCCATGTACTCGGCTTCGGTAGTAGACGTTGCTCCGAATGCCGCTTCTTTGAAAACCAAGAAATCAGCTTGCTGCCTAGGAACCGACAAGTTCGGAAGTTGACTTTCGATCTATCCCGCATCCTGCATAATCGGCATCGGAATAACTTTGTTAGTATTAAGTTATCATCAGCAGGATACCATAACCCAGCATCAGGTGTTCCTCTTAAATAGCGCAGAATCTTCTTCGCTGAGTCTAAATGACTTCGCTTGGGATCCGCTTGGAATCTTGCGCATACACCTACAGCATAAGTTATGTCAGGACGGCTAGCTGTTAAATAAAGTAAAGAGCCTATAATAGCTCTATAATCAGTAGAGTTAACAGAAGCTCCCTCTTTGTCTAGATCGATTTTAAAGTTCGTGTTCATGGGGATTTTGACTGGCTTGCTAGAGTCGCAGCCGAATCTCTTGAGAAGATCTCGGGTGTATTTGGCTTGATTGATGAAGATTCCTTCAGGTGATTGCTTCACTTGAAATCCAAGGAAATAATTCATCTCTCCCATCATGGACATCTCGAATTTCTCCTTCATCATCTTCTCGAACTGCTGACATATGACTTCGTTTCTGCAGCCGAAAATGATGTCGTCCACGTAGATCTGCACCAGTAGGATGTCATCTCCTGACTTTATGTTTAATACGGTGCGATCTACTGTCCCCTTCTGAAAACCTTTCGAAGTAGAAAGTCCGATAGGGTATCATACCAAGCCCCGGGTGCTTGTTTTAACCCATACTGAGCTTTCCTAAGTCTCGTACACACTGATGTCCCCGCCGAAAGCCGGGCGGTTGTTCCACGTAGACTTCTTCCTTCGCACGCCGTTCGAAAAAGCCTGACTTCACATCCATCCGATATACCTTAAATCCACGATGTGTTGCATAAGCTAGGAAAAGACGAATGGCTTCCAATCGCGGCGACCGGAGCAAATGTTTCATCAAAGTCAATTCCCTCTCGCCCGATCGTATCCTTTAGCAACTAGTCGAACTTTATTTCGACGATGACGTTGTTTTCATCTCGCTTGTTCTTGAAGACCCGCTTAGTTCCAATCACGTGCCGATGTCTCAGGTCCGTCGACAAGCTCCCAAACTTCATTTCGATGAACTGGTTAAGCTCTTCTTGCATAGCAATGACCCGCCAACGGCATTTTTAAGTGCGTCCTCTATCGACCGAGGTTCTTACGCATACGGGAAAACACGAGTAAAGTGAGCTTTCTCCTTGACTTAATCTTGATCTCGTCCTTATAGTTGCTGATGGATCTCCAATGATAAGATCTCGAAGAATGAGCATCGAGCCACGAACGCCCGAGTCGGGCTTCTTCTTCGATACTACTTACGCACGATCGTAGGTGTATTAGGCATTTCGCAGTACGTGCGTTCGCGACCGTAGCAATTTAGTAAGAAGGTTAGGATCTACCGAGTTTCCGGTGTTCGGGGGCATTTAGCTCGGGAACATTAATCGTTCCCCCCCGAGTTTATATTCTCGGTAGAGGTCTCAATTACCACGAGGGGCTTCCTCATCGACCGATGTTACCTGTTGTTGATTCCGTTCGATAGAATCAACTAGGTTAGCTACATTGCTTGTTGGGCCGAGTCCGAATTTCTTCATCTTCGACTCATCATCCCAACAATGCTTGGATCTTTTCACCTTTGTCATTCGGTCCGAGATCCCGTAGCTTGCCGCCGACATCCTCGATATTTGACTTTGTATCTTTCCCTGTTCTCGGCAACAAATTCATCAAAAACAACATGAGGGCTTTCCTCCACGCAAAGAGTTCGATAGTTAAAGACTCACGAAGGCTTTATCGACTCGGGAGTATCCTAAGAATACTCCTTGATCAGATTTGCTATCAAAGACCTTCAACCGATCTTTCCCATTGTTGTGGATAAAGCAAGGACAGCCGAAAACATGAAAATGAGAAATAGAAGGAATTCTCCCTTTCCACGCTTCTTAAGGCGTCTTCATGTGTTGCTCGTGTCGTAGTGAGCGATTCGAGTGTAACGGGCGGTGTCGAGTAGCATCAGCCCAAAACTTTGAGGGTAGTCCGAGAATCTGCGAGGAGCGTTCTTGCCTTGCTTCTTTGAGTGTTCTGTTCTTACGTTCAGCAAGTCCGTTCTGGCGAGGGGTGCGCGCGCTGATGTCTCGTGCTGAATTCCCTCTTTATCGCAAAGTATGTCTTAACTACCGAGTTTAGAAACTCGTTCCTCCGTCTCGAGCGTATCTTCTTAATCTTGATGTTCTTTTCCACACCGAGTTTCTTCGGTAGATTAGGTAACTCGGCCCGAACATCGATTTGTTGGCGATGAAGATGACCCAAGTATATCTCGAGTAGTCGTCTATGACGACGAGGGCATACTTCTTGCCTCTTATAGTTACTGGAGAGATTGGCCCGAATAAGTCCATGTGAAGCAGCTGAAGGATTCCATCAGTGGAAGGTGACGGAATAGGTGGATTGCTCCTCTTTGTTTGCTTTCCCTTCGTGCACGCTTCACAATTTCGTCTTTGATAAACGATTCGTTGGGCGGTCCTCGACTTTAGAGTTCTTGACTAGCTTGTTCATGGTCTTGAAGTTCAGGTGGCTGAGTCTCTTGTGCCATAGCCAACCTGACTTGTCACCTGATTTGGTCTGTGCGAGCAAGCAAGCCTCAGGTTCTGCGGTATTCCAGTTTGCAACATAGATGTTCTTCCTCCGCGAACCTGATAACACCGTTTTCCCGTAGATTTGTCAACAATATCACGTAAAACCGGCGTCAAAGATTACTCTGTTAAGATTATCACAGAATTGACTGACTGAAAGGAGATTATGTTGAAGTCCTTGAACATATGTTACTCTTGGAACTGTGGCAGTCCCAATGTTCAGCGTTCCGTATCCCCTTGTGTAGCCTTTGGAGTTGTTACCGAATTCAATTCTGGGACCATCTTCTTGTACGTAGTTGGTCAGCAGGCTCTTTTGGTAAGTCATGTGTCTCGAGCAGCCGCTGTCCACTATCCACGGGTCCTTATGCACCTCAGCCTCTTCTCCGGCTATCAGACAGTATTCGGCTGACTCATCAGGAACTGTCTTTGCGACCTCAACTGCGACGAATGTGGCTTCGTCTTCAGAAGAATACATGAATGTATCCTCCTCAATTGAGTTGTCGGATATCTCTCCGGCTATATAGGCCTGCCGTCTCTCGGCGAATTTCTTTCTCCTGGCTCGCCGTTCGCTCTTTGAGCACCGAGAGTTCGGCACAATCGTGCGATAGTGTCCCTCCTTCTTGCGGTTGTAGCGAGTGGATGTTCTGCTCGCTCTTACCAGTGAGTCTTTAGATGGGCCGGCAAGCAGACTCCGATTTCCCGCATTCAGGAGAAGGATTAGATTCTTCTTTCTTATGATAGTCTTTCTTACCTGAGGAAGAATCTCGGTTGTATTTCCTCAGCTTTCGACTCTCTCCTTTTCCCTCTCGATATTTGAGAGCCATCGGTGCTAGGCCGGTCGGTGGCCTGAAGTCTCGGAAGACTTTGCTACCGATGTGGCCACGGCTTTGCTTGAGGAAATAGGCTTGGCTCCGGTATTGCCGATCGTTGCCTTGAAGGCGTGGTCGAACCGTGTGTCACTGGAGCGCTTAAGCACTTTTGGGGTAGGCTATGCTCGAATTCCTCCGATTTTAATTCTGAAAATATAACATCAGGAGTAAGAGCATTTAGATCAGAGCGACGTAAATAAGTAGCAAATGGAAGATACTTCTGTCGGGGCAACGCTCTCAAGATCTTGGTGTTCATCTCCTTGTTGGTGAACGACCTCCCTAGCCCAGTGATGACATTGACTTGATTGGTGAATCTGACACTCAGCTCGTCAATGGTTTCAGTAGGCTCCATTGCAAAGGCGTCGAACTTCTGAAGCTCTAGCTCGAGCTTGTTTTCTTTGATCTGAGGGGTTCCATGGCTCAGTACAGCCAAGGCGTCCCATAGCTCTTTCGCCATTTTGCAATCTTGTACCCTTCCGAGGTGTGAGTTACTGAGCGTAGTCAGTATAGCATTACGTGCAACTCGGTCAAGTTTGTATAACTTCTTTTCTTCAGGCGTGAAGGCAGATTTGTCTTTGGGAACCTTAGCACCAGTTTGTGCTCCCACGCCTCCTCCAGCAGCAAATACTACGCTGTCGATCATGGGAATGATCGGTCCTGACTCTAGGACATCTGACATGCTGTCGTGGAGTGACGTTAGGTGTGCCTCCATACGTACGCGCCATACCGTGTAGTTCTCTATTGAGAACATCGGTACCATCCTAATACCTGACATATCAGACATTGTAAGAGTAAGAGTATAAGGATGCTGAAAAGATGCTTATGCGGTGAAAACGGTTTTCGAGGATCGGTTCGAGAGGACCAAGATTTCGTAACCGGCAATCGGTTGAACACCGTGTGCTCGATACCAATTGTTGGTCCGGAGACGATAAGTCGTGTGTAGAGGGGGGGTGAATACACCGAGCTCGTTTCTTTTTCTCGGTGAAGGTCAGTGAGCCGATGATTGCAACCGATGAACGAGTGCCAAATAAGCCTTCGATCGCGGGACGAGTGAGTCGGCCCTTCGAACTCTCTCCTACCGACTATTGTCGGTACTTTGAGAATCAGTCGGAGACTATTGTGCGGAAAGTGTGGGGCCCGGAATTCGTCTCTTTTGAAAACACGTTTTAGCAAATTAAGTCTTTTGGCTGTGCGCTTTGAAAAATACGTTTTATGCAAGCTTATGATTTTAAAGTCGGTTTAATGCTATGCAATAAAACAAGTAAAAAGAACACAAGCGATTTAACGTGGTTCGGATACCCAAGATCCTACGTCCACGGTCCCGAACAAGGCAGGAGAACTTGTTGATTATTCTGAGCAAGCCTCAGCAGGGATACTGTGCACTGGACAGTTCCCTCTAAGTTATAGTCCTTAGCGACTTTACAATCCAAGCCTAAGTTTGAAAGGGAAGGGAATTTTCTCCAACTGAGAAGGAGTTCTTACAATAAGAACAATTCACTAAATGTGAACTCCTTCGAATCTAAGCTATAAATATGACAATGAGCTTAGTCTAGAGAAGTAAGGGATGTAAGAACTCTAGAGAGAAAAACTAAGAAATCTTCTAAGTATGCAAGTTTTCCTCTGGATGATCTTTGAGTGTTCTAGAGCGTTTATGAACTTGAGTTTGTCCCTTTTGAAATTCCGTTTTTCTTCTTCTTGGAGCTTCAAAAAACTTCTCTATTTATAGTTGTGAGTTATGGCATATGTCCGTTGGAGACGACGATGCCACGTGTCACAAGCTTCCAAGGAAAACGGCCATTAATTCGAACTTGTTGCAGCAGGGCAGTTAATGCACTGTTCATGAGAGCAAACTTTCTTGTGTAGAGTATGTAAGCGTTGTCGGCTTCTCATTGGTCGAGGTTTGTAGTTGGTGAGAATGTCAGAGTTGACCGTTCAACAACCTCGTATGTCTTCTCGCCGAACTTTTCGAAAAGACTTGAATAGCCGGGTCGCTTTCCGTAGGATACGATGAGACCGAAAAGTCTCTGTCTTCTTCGACCGAGTCGGCCGACACGGCATCTACCGAGTAGGTCGGTGGCGACCGCGAAGGTATTGTGCTTGTTTTCGTTCTTCCGCCGATGACTATCAGCCGGGAGTAGTCTTCTCCGATGATTTGTCGCTGATGCGCTGTCTTCGACCGAGTGAAGGATCACCGCCGATCGAAGAACACAAGCGATTACACCGATGATGTGGGGTTCGAAAAGTATCTTCAACGGAAGATCGGTTCAACAATTACCCCGTACAGGACTTAGACAAAAATAATAAACAATACACCAAGTCTAACCTATACATCAGCTAATCCTAACGACACACTAATCTACTGATATCAGCTAGATTTTGGGATCTTCAATTCCATAGTACTACTATGATTTCCCCCAATTTTCTTTTAACCAAACAACAGCTGAGTATCATCTACTGACTCATATCCAACATTATATCTAATAGCTACTCGACCTGACATAACTTATGTTGTAGGTGTCTGCGCTCGATTTCAGGCAAATCCGAAGCAGAGTCACATGGACTCAGCAAAGAAGATTCTCCGCTATCTCAGAGGAACACCTAACATGGGTTTATGGTATCCAGCTGATGATAATATTGAACTAACTGGTTATTATGATGCTGACTATGCAGGATGTAGAATTGACCGAAAGTCAACTTCTGGAACGTGTCAGTTCCTTGGCAGTAAGCTGAATTCATGGTTCTCAAAGAAACAGCATTCAGTAGCGACATCAACTACTGAAGCTGAATATATGGCTGCCGGAAGTTGTTGCGCCCAAATCCTTTGGCTGAGACAGCAGCTACGCGACTATGATGTTATTCAGAATGAAGTGCCGATCTTCTGCGACAGCACCAGTGCAATTGCAATCACTCAGAACCCAGTACTTCATATGAGATGCAAGCATGTGGACATCATACATCACTTCATTCGTGATCATGTCGAAAAGAAGGATATCAGGATGGAAAAGATCCATACTGACCATCAAAGGGCAGATATTTTGACCAAGCCTCTAGCTGAAGCCAGATTCAGAGAACTTTCAGTAGAGCTAGGTCTGCTGGACCCTACTGACTCCAGTCACTAAGTGGATTCAGGAGAGGAGCATTCAGCAAGGGGGAATGTTCACTCTCGGTACTGAATAATTTCAGTACGTAGAGACTCAGAAACCATCGACATGAGGTATCAGCTGACTACGATGTTCAGCTGACAGATTTGCGTATCTCTACTCAGTAGCCAATGAAATATTATGTACATTTATGATCCAGATTCAGCTTCGTAATCAATGCCTTAGAAAATGTCATTTAATATAACGGTTTACATTAAATACATGACATTCTAAGTAAAGCATGCTGAACTCTGCGGCGCATTAAATGCATGTCGTAGCAAGTTACTTCTTTGGCTATTTACAACTGTATTTTGACTTAGGCGGTTAAATTGATCATTACCTATTTTATAACATTAAATCCTAGCCGTTCATCTCAAAAAGCTATTTCAAATTGAACCGTGGATTAATAACTGTTCATCTTCTTTAACATATATAAACACGTTCAAAGTTAGAAACCGCCGTTTTCGCTCTGCAATCTTTATGAACCCTAGATTTTCTGAGAATATATTCCGACTCCTTGCAAACTTATTTTCAAATTTAAACATGGCAGGATCATTCGTTAACGTTCCCCTGGACATGAAGGAGATCCTTGAGAAGGATCGAGTATGGTGTGAACCCATGATGGAATTCGACGCCTGCGAGCTCGACTACATGGAGGAGATTTTCGACGCTCTTAGAGCGACCGGCTTAGAGGGATTTCTGTTGAGGAAGCCGTCGTACTTCCTCCCTCGACAGATGGCTGAGTTGTATCTGAACTCAGAGTCAGCTGAAGGGGACATCAGATGCAAACTTATAACTCATACAGTTGCCGACCCTTCCCAAGCCTATTCTGAGATCAAGATAATATCTGTGAAGGAAGCTCTTCAGCGCAGCTTCAAACTTCCCAAGGAGGGATTCAGTACAGTGGCTACAAAGATGACCTGATGGATGAATATCTTGAGATCTTCTGCGGGAAGCCAACTTCTTTCAGAGTAGCATTCCCAAAGAACGCCATGCTCCCGAAATTCAGAGCCCTCGCCTACATCGTCACCCAGATTCTGACGAGTCAGGCCGGATCTTTTGATCAAGTATCTAGGCCAAAGATACAAATGATGATGGCCATATACGATCACGCGAAGATCAACTGGACTGAGTTCTTCCTCAAAGAATTCATGACGCAGTCCGCCAAATTCGACAAATTATCCCAACGCCTAGCAGTGAAGGGAAAATTACTATATGGACTGAAGTTGTCAGTCATGATAGAAGACTTCTGAGGATCAAACAATGTGGTGTATGCTGATAAGCAATATTTCAACCCGAAGAAAGTCCGATTCCAGAGCAGGGCACCGGCCCTTCAGCAGATTGGGTCAGGGCCTGCTGATCCCAAGACCGGAGCTCAGAAGACCTCCACTCCTACAAAGAAGAGGTCGCCTCCCAAGTCTACTCCCAAGACGCCGACCAAGAGACTGAAGAAAGTCAGTGAGGTCGTAACAGAGGTTGTTGCTGAACCACCTCTACAGCTGAGGGACGAGGCTGAGTCCTCAGAGAAAACTCAGTCAGTGGAGAAGGCCGTCTCCACTGAACGAGATGAGACAGTGGACCAAGGGGTCGAAGCTGAACAGATTCCCACAACTGAGAGCCCTTGGATATTCCTCCACTTAGCAGCATTCCGTCTGCTGAGAAGCAATAGTCTCCAATTGAAGTCGAGGATTCTGAGACTGCTTTTGAGTCAGAATCGATCAGGATGGAGGCATCTGCTCTGCAATCAAGAGCCTCCCGAGAGATTGCTGAACACATTTCGGAGATAGCCAGCCGCACTGATCTTATCATAATGGCAAGGCAGGCTAGACTCCATACTTTGATCAGGTTCCATGAGTGGTCTACTCTGAACAAGCTGATCAAACACTACTCATGCGAACAGCTCCACGAGGTAGAGCTGATGATAAGGAACAAGATTAGCTACTCAGAGCTATCTGACATCTGTTCCTTAGATGACTTGAGGGCTATCATGCTAGCCATGCTGAATGATCGCCAACCAACCTCAGCAACGGCACCCTCGGATGGGTCTGACCCCGATGGTCAGGACCCACCCCGTGATTCAGGCCCTGAGAAGCCTAATGAGGGAACTCAACTGGACAAGGATGCACCAACTTCTACAGCTGAACCTCCTCTCAGCATCCTTGGACCAGGTCAGTCGGAGGCTGGTACCTCGAAGTCAGCAGAACCAGCTCAGCTTCTACTTGAGTCTGCATTCGAGGTAGCGCCCAGCCCTAAAAGCCGACGATCGAAGTCCGTGGCTAGCCCAACGGAGTCAAGGGACTCAGAACAGACTCCTCGCCCATGCTGTCCACAAGACGTGGAGGCAGCCACTCAGGCTCAGAGTGCGGAGATCAAAGGGGCTCAGAACGACTATTCAGAACACTCATGCCCCCAACTTCTCAACAATCCTGACTGAAGCACTCGCCACTCAACGAGCCAACTTCGAAGAGCAACTGAAGTTGATGGAGGCTGGCCAAGCGAAACTTTTGGAAGAATACAAGGCTGCCTAGTCAGCTCACACTACATCCGTCTCCTCTATCTCTCAGGCGTCCGAGCTCAGAATCCAAACAATTCAGAAGGCTATGAAAGATAAGTTGGATCAGAAGTTGCAAGATATTCAGACGGCAGTAGACGCCTCTCACAAGAAGTACATCGAACAGCTAACTGATGAGAGAAATGAACTGCATGAGAGACTCACAAAGCTGCAGTACGCATTGGATGATCTTTCAGCAGCTTACAAGAGTCTAGATAAGAAGGTACAAGTTCCCACCCCTGGCCTATTTGTTGATGCCAAAAAGGGGGAAGGAAAGCTGAAGATAATTGAAGGGAAGGAGAAGGTACTGAGAGTACCTAAAGGAGTAAGGACAGTGGCTGGAGCAACTCAGATTCAGCAATCTGCTCCCAGTGGTTCCTCTACTCAGACTACACAAGGCGAGGACCAGGGTGTCTCAGCAGCAGGAGATGTAGTGCCTGTTGAGACCGGCCCAAGTGGCTCAGAACTCAAGGATTCTTCTACTCAAGCATCTCAGACACCCAGTGATATAATCAAGGAAATTGCTGAGTATGCAGAGGAGGACTCATAAGAGGAAGAGGTTCCTCTGCCTTTTCCAATGCAAGGAAAGGGCAAGAAAGTACTGAAGCTTCCCACTCCTCCCAAGAAGAAAACTAAAAGATACATCACTCCTGAGGAAAAAGCTCAGATAGATGCAGATGAGAAGCTTACCAGAGAGATTGCCGAGGCTGAGGCTGCCAACAAGCCAAAGAAAAAGCCAGCCAAATGCAAGACTAAGGCCCCAGCAGGAGGTAGGAAGCCTGGGACAAAGTTGCCTCCAAGGAAACTAAAGCTGAGTGATGAGGCTGACAAAGAAAAAGAAAAAGAACAGCAGCAGCAAACATCTGGTCAGCAGGGAACTTCAAAAGAAAAATCTTCTACTCTTGCTGACTCAGAAGAAGAAGAGCATGTACCCTCCTATGTCCCCTCAAAGAAACAAGAGCTAGAAATGTACGAGATATGGGATCATATGGAGAGGTATCTAGATAGAGGAGCTGAAGCAAGGCAAATAGAAGCAGCAAGAGAAAGGCTCAGATTGGCAGATCTAGAAGCTCTGAGGCTGAAGGCTGAGAAGGAAGCAAGCCAAAGGATTCCTGAGAAGGCAGATATCCCTTATAAATATAGAAGACTCAGGAAGCCTACTGACCTTAAGATTCACAGATGGCCCAGAGTGGATGAATGGATGTCATGGGAACGGATACAGAGGTGGGAGTCAGTGAAGACAGACTACGTTAAGAGATACTACTTCTGGAGATACTGGCCTGAAATGCACAAGTCCATCGCATTTGCTGAATGGCTTCTGAAGACTGACCCGGAGATATTTGCTAGAGTTTAGAAGGCCATAGCAGATAAAATTGATGTCAGGGTCCCAGCTCCAAGGATCATGCCTCCCCCACTGAAGCTTGATGGTTTTGTTCATTATGGGGTGATTGAGAAAGAGATTAAGGATGCTGCCCAAGTAAGACACTTAGATGAAGGCGAGCCTGCTGATTTGCCAGAGATACTGAAGCTAAGGAAGATCACTTACAGAATGTATGGACTGCCACTTCCTGGATCAAAATCAAAGGACTTCAAAGACAGGATTCAGCAGTTCAGATGATAGATAACTTCTGTGTTTCTTGTATTTTTTTCAGTTCTGTACTGACTTTTCTCCATATATAAAACATCACTGTTATTCGGCCCTGACAATTTCTTATTATCTATATGGCCTTGGTTATTTTATGCTTAACACACAGAATTACTCAAGTGATTACTGACTCACACACTCACTGTATATTTATATCTATCAGTTTTTACCTTGTTAGATTCTAGTATGTTAGATTGCTTGTAGATGGGGGAAAATGTTGTTAGAAAGGGAGAAATTGCTGTTAGTTTTTCTGTATAGGTTCTGATACTTATTCCCTGTTTCCCTCAGTAGTCTAGAACTTGAAGAACAACTCAACGGATTCTACTTGTAATACTTGTAAGGAGCTCTATTTCTGATAGTTATAGTGTTAGGTTTTGGCATCATCAAATAGGCTGAAAATGTTGGGAGATGATTCAGTCTCTCCACAACTTGTTGGGAGATAACTCAGCAGCCTAGTGCTCTGAATACTTGCTGAAGATTTGAAGATCCCAAAACCCTACTTTGAACTGATGAACCATTCAGTTGTAATGTATTGTTCTGTCTCTGAGGTTTCAAACTCAGTAGACACTCTTCATTTGGTTCAGGCGCTCAATAGATTACCAGTCTCAGTACCAGAAGAAGAAGACTCAGTGATACTGGACTCAGCAGGAGCAGTATACTGAAAGGAGACAGTGGAACTGAACTCAGCAGGAGTAGTTCACTAAACTCAGAGTTAATCTTCAGTAGAGCTGACTCAGCAGGAGCATGCTATTGAATATAGATCAGACTCAGCAACGGCTGTATAGTCTTCTAACTGTCAGGATTTACTAAGTCAAATCAGCAGAGTCATATGAGGAAGAGAGAAGTCAGCTTTAGATCTACCTTGAAGTCTGTTCTGTCTCACCTACTTTCTTCAGCCTCGTCCAATGACGAGCAGCCAGCTATCAACATTCTGATTAAAGCTACAAGTCAACAACTTTTCAGAAATTGAGGGAAAGGACTCTGTCACCATCTCTGAAAGAGCCGTTAGCTACCCAAGAGAGAGAAACACAGGGATCGTCGTCTCCAACGGATCTATCCTTGTCTCTGCTCTATAAATAGAGGAATACAATTCAAATTGAAGCTCACGAGTGAACACCTAGAAAATCGAAGAACACACGAGCATTCACGAGCAACTCAAAATGACCTAAGTCTTCCGCAAGAAGTTCAAAGAGAAATCTCCGGCGCAAGACGATATACCTGCTCATAGGGAACCAAGCTCAACCCGAGTATAAAGCCTCTAGTATCCAAGCGACTGAATACGAACCCAAGTTCATACTTAAATTGTTCGTCGCTCTAGAAGCCACTTTCTCGTTCCCTATCCCTCTAACCTAAGCTCAGCAGATCTTATCCATAGCTTAGACGAAGGAGTTCATATCTGAACTGATCCTTATTGTGAAAGACTCCTTCATAGTTGGAGAGTTTGTCAAACGCTTTAGTTTGATCCTTTGTAAATTGAGACTTGCTTAGTATAAATCTCAAGACCAGTGTTTGTCCAGCGTACAAACCGACTGAGACTATCTCAGTATAATACATAGCTTCCTGATCTTTCGGGGCAGTGGACGTAGGATTGTTGGATCCGAACCACTTTAAAAATCTCTGTGTTCTGTGTGTTTTTCTGTTTTAACTGTTGCATTGATAACTGTTCATACTGAAAGAATTTCTAAAATCATTCAACTGAGTTTCAGCAAAGCTTAATCGATCGCACTAACATACTGAAACTGTTTTATTAAAAACGTTTTCTAAACTCAACTGAATTTGGGCTTACACATTTCCGCACTATACTGAACTTCAGCTGAACGGTACTGAATTCTGACTCAATTCAGCTAGCAGACCTCAGTGAAGTCAGCCACTCTGCCACACGATCCAGAACAGCGTATTTGGTCTACTGAACTCATTCAGTACGGCACTCTCCTGAAAAGGACTGTTCGTGTTTAAAGTTGAGAAATTATTTTCAGGAGTATTCAATCCCCCCCCCCTCTACATCTGAACGTTTAATCTCGGGACCAACACTTGGAGGCGGTCAATTTTTGTGTTTTATCGAAGGAATGCAAAAACATTGTGGTAAATTGAAAAAACCAAAAATGGGTTTCAAAAACAAAAAGTGAAAAAAAAAAACATTGTGGATTAAAAGGCGGTTTGCAGCTATTGGGCTTCACGATTACCATTTAATTGTGAAAAAGCCCATGGATCTAGCACCGTCAAAACGAATCTCGCTAAAGGTTGGATCGGGTGCGTTGTGATAATAGTAAGTTCAAACCTATTTACAATGGCGAAGCCAAAAAATTAAGTCAAAGGCTATTAGAATTTTTAGAGGTTCTAAACCATTGTACCAACAACCATTTTTATTAAATATTTACACCTAAAACGTATCTATAGCAATTTGGACGGGTGTTATAGCACCACTTAGCCACAATGTGACTCTGCCCCTGCTTATTTTCCGATAACAGCGGCGAATGCTGAAGAGAGCGGTGTACCCGACGAGCAGCGGGACAGTAGCGAGCGGTGAAGAAGTAGCTATGAATTTTAATTTTTTTTAACTTTGTGTGATATCCCTAGTTTTTTTCCTTACAAGGTTTAAGAAGATTAGTTAATTCTTTACTTATAGGTTAGAAGATTCACACCCCATGGAAAAATTCCTATAATTCCATATACGTGTATGTGGTTGGAAAAAAAAATTATGACATCTTTAGAAAATGCGTAAAAATTTAAATTCGTGGTCAATTTTAAAATGGTAGTGGCACACCCTTATTTCGTACATTCATATATTACTTTTAATATATTTGCGCAACTTGTTGGATCGTGGATAAGAGTGTTAGTAAATAGGTGAATTTGGACAAGTTAAGTTATGCATATACCTAATGAATTTACTATAAATAGTATATGTGTGTGTAATCGATAAGCTAGTCCACATATATCATGATCATGATTACATAATATATTTCCAACACGTCTCCCTTAGGTTAATGGATGCACATAATATAATTATCTCTTTTAGCATGAGTTGGCATGATGTAGTTAAATGTAGAGTGTAGACTAGTGACTAATCATAATGGATATGCCCAATTTGATACAATACACTACAATTACCATTATCCAACCTCACGAAAAGGTTTCCTAAGAATAAGTGTATCGTCTGTGCTCTTGGAGAGCATAGAAAGAAAGAAGCAGAAGGTATATAGTTATAACTCCCTCTTCTATTCATAGACAGAAATTTATGATATAGTATTAGTTGGATGGTAACGTTTCATATATGAGGGATGTACGTAATTGCTTCAATTACTAAATGGGATTTTAATGCTTTGGTTGGCAATAATTCTTATGTTAATAAAGCCTAAGGTTACAAGCGATATACGGCCGACGACATATTATGGTTTAACATCGGTGTAAATTAAATTTTGGGTACTTACAAAACTTAATTTGGAGATGCACTATCAGGCCAAGGTTTTAGTTACAGATTGTTATCATCAAGTACAATAAATCCCTATGCCTGACTCGCTCGTAGAAGGGCCACTTGTGTCACCTGATCATAATCACATAAGAAAAGTCGTGTTATAAGCTTCTTTAGCCACCTTGTATTGTCATAAATTGACTTGCAGGACTATAGCAAAAGTTCATATTCAAGAGGTTTAACAACAATAAAGTATTTAGGCCATTCCCCTGTTTCTTTTTATTCCATTAAAACAATTATGTATTTGTCGTAAGTTACTAATTATACATATTAAGTGTGAAATCTCATAAATTGGCAGTTCTGCATAAACTTGTAATTATGTTTGATTGATGTTATAAAACTTGTAACGCATGCCTTAATTACTTTAGGTATGATTATTTAATAAATAAATAAACATAGTTGATATATATAAACAACCAGAACATCTCATTTGTCCTTCTTAGATGTAGTAAGAGGTGAAATAGTTTTTAAATAAATTAATAATTCAATATGTGATTGTCTTTTATTTGAGTTATCAGAAATTAAAAGCATAGTTATACTTAGTAAATATAGAGATACTCCGTGCACTATAATGATTCAATTTAGAATATTGTGGGTGCTTAAATTTGGAATTATTGCTTCCCACAAACTGAAATCATTTTTGAGATAGTGGGGGTTGTGAATTAGGATTCGAAAGGTGTTAGGATTACAGATAAATAAGAATTTGAATTACTATTAAGTTTAGGATTCCTCTTGTAGGAGATATTGACGGAGAGAAGTAGCACCCTACTTTGGTGGAGGCTATATTATTGTTATCAGCAGAAGCAAGGTGGGTTTTACTTTCTCAAAACTATTTTGAGTTATTAAGCTCTATAAAATGCTTGTTTATCCATGGAAGGTGTTTTTGTGCGTTCTACTTGTTTAATGCTCTGAATTAATCGATCGAGATTCTTAACTGGCCTAACACGCTAGTGAGAATTTGTACACCATTGTTAGTAGTGCAATGGGTTGATCGCCATTGTGTGCTAACCAGTTGGAGAGGACCTATGGGCTTCGGCTTTAAGTCTAACGGTTGGGATCTCTGTGTTAAGACCCGAGATCAGATGTTTATGGGACTCACTGGGTTGTAGCCCAAAGTCCGAGAGTAAGGAGGTATAGAGTAAGAGTAACAGTAGAACGTGACAGTGCGCACACAAGAAGATAAATGTTGGTATGATTGGGTGTGGCTTTTGTTTCAAAACCTTCCAAGTTATACGATTTATGCATGGATAAACTATTTTTAAAAATGTTTATGAATTGCTTCACCCACTGAGTACACTAGTGCTCAGCCCAAATTATTTTCAAAATGTTTTCAGGTTGGGCGGTTGGTGGTGACGAGCAAAGCTGAGGCGAGGGTTTTTGCTGGATATCTAAATTATATATTGCTTCCGCTTAAGTTCAAATACTTATATTAAGAACTCTGATGGGCTTATCTTGTGTATTATTTTTGGGCTCTGTGATACTTGCGTTAACGCTTAATTGCTTAAAGACTCAATTTGAGTCGAGCCTTTGAATATAAAATTCTTGAGTATTGTTGTCATCTTTGTCTTAGCATGATTCACTATTGAAAGATTTGTTACACAATCTATTGGGCTTTCCGCTTGATTTATTCCAGATAATACAAATCATATTTCTTTCCCCGCTTCTTTTCTCCAACCCCCAGTCACACCCTGATGATCGTGTCTTTCTCCGAAAATCGGGGTGTGACACTTTGACCTAGAATTTGTTTTAATAAATGGGTTTGTTTTGAATGTGTATTTGGTAATAATGCTTGAAATACCAAAAATATCCTTTGATTTTTATTTTTATTATAAGATGATGAATAATGGATTTTTTAACGGGATGACTATATCTACAACAGGATAGTTGTTTGGTAACCATATCCAACAAAAAAAAAGTTTGGGGACTTAATAGCACCAATTTGCCTTAGATGTAGGGGTATGCAAAATACTGCTAACCGCCACCCGCCCGTTTAAACCGTCTGTCCTAATCCGTACCCGTTGGTTGGAATTTTAAAAAAATTATCCCCGATTTGAACTTTTAACAAACCGTCACTTGGTGGGTGGGTGGCAGTTATGGGCGGAGGTTACCCGACCCGTCCACCCCCTATGTATTTTAATATTTTTATGTTAAAATATATTTCCTCCATCCAAAATTCTTGCCTATTTTGGTGACGACGCGATTTTTAATTAGAATTGTTAGTTGTGTAAAGTTGTGAGTCCTACAAAAAAATTATGTATAATAATTTGCTAAAAAAGAAAAATGGACAAGAATTTTGGGACGACCCAATATGGTATAATGGATAAGAATTTTAGGACGGTTTAAATATATAAATTATAAAAATATAGTCAACTTTATGTGTCTTTCAAAATTGAGAAAAATAGAAAGTAGAAACTCGTTCGTTATTGTCGTCTACCGGTCTCCTCCCTTAAAAGTTCTAACTTTTGTAATTTCATTTCTTGCTTCAATTCAAGTTCATTTTCTATTTTTTTTTTTAATGTTAAGAATACAATTTTCAAATTATTTGAAGGATTTTAATTAGGCTTACTTCGCCTATAACTTTCACTATGGTTAGAGATTTGAAAACACATTTAAATTCCAATTTCTGATGTTTTATTTACTTATAATCACATATGTATAGTGTTGTTCATTAGAATTTGCTAAAATGGTCTCATACTTGATCTTTATTATTTTAATTTCTGCGTTTGACACTTCTTGTTCGCATCGGACCAGGTTTAATTTTATTAACATGATTTAAAGAAGTAAAAGCCGTCAAACCATCCATCTGACTTTATACGATTTCGAAAAAAAAAAAAACTAAATCATCACGGTTTGTTATTCTCCCAAACCGCCTATATATAAGTGGATCGGTCCAAACTGGCCAGCGCACACCCTACGTTAGATGTATATAAAATTCTTTGTTTGTCTGTAATGATATTTTCATATATGTCTTAATTAATAGTTAGTTTCACATATATTTCTTCCTTGGCTTCCAGTAGAACATCATATTCACCAAATGTGAACCACAGAATTGAGCACAACGTGTCTAACTATGCAAAATTGATATTTTGGTATATAAATCACAAACATCGAAATTTATCCCTCATCATATATTAAAAAAAAAACATTGAATTTTGTGACTTTTTGGAATTGCATCCATCAACTGTAATTGCATTCGAAGTTTCAAATAACCTCGTGTTGCTTAATCTCTCGAATAATGACATTCTGTATCAAAAAATCATGAATTAAAAAATAAAAGGCAACTAGAGATGTGATACTCGGAAGTCATAATCCTCGGCGTAGATTCTCCACTATTTACGCATATTTCTTGAGAGGGACATTTGTGGTGATCAATTAGAGGAGAGATTATTATGATAATATAGATATTTGAAATTTGAAGTTCATATTATTGCTAAAGACTATGAATTAAATCTCAATAATTTACAATAGGAGAGAAAATTATATAATATTTTAAAAAACTATTTGAATGGGAATCGATTAAAATACCATAATCATTACTATTTACTACACAAAATATTTCATCATTATCATCATCAAACTCTACCACCTATCCGTCTTCTTCCACGACAGCAACTTCCGGGTACACTGACCCGCCTTTATTCGGGTCTGGACACGCTCAAACTCTGATACGCGACAGGGTATGGTAATCGTGCCCGGATGATTAAACCCGAACTCCTTCTCAGACTCTTTCAGCAAATCCCCAAACAACGGATGATTAATATACACGACGGGAACAAATATCCTCACAAAATCACCATCCTCTTGCTCCACGTAAACCGCCATATGCCCTTTCGGTGTATTACCCGCCCACTTCAAAAACGGTTCCTCTCCGACCCGAATATATCCACTACCCGGATCCATATTCCTACACATAATCTCTTTCGCTCTTGTCTTCAGACGACCGGTCCAGCGGATCAACCTCGAGAGCGGTCCCACTCGACCCGCAGAAGTGCCTAGGCGGCGGTACGCGGCCGGGGAGCGTCTCCACCGGAAAAATCGCCGGAAAATCGTGGTGACGCGGTGCTTGATCGAGAAACCTCGTCTTCTTCCCATGACTTAGTGTTTTTCTCCTTTTTTTTCAAGAGAGAGAGAGAGAGAGAGAAAGTGGAGAGTGAAATTATAATTTTATTTTATTTGGAAACTGTGAATGTATTGGGTTTGGATTCTAGGAGAAAGGCCAGGGATCAGCGACGGACATGGCGAGACGGGAAAGAGAGAGACAAACTTCAGAGAGAGAAGGTGGTAAGTTTGACATGGTTGAATTTAAATACTCAGTCTTTCATCCGAAAATTGTAGGTGGAATCGGCGGAGGTGGCGGATGAAATAAGACATATTCGGGTGCGTGCATATATAAGAGAAGAGAAATTAGAGAGAGGTTTGAAAATAAGAGTGCGGTGAATAGGAAATTTCCGTGGAAATACCTTTGGAATTTCGTATACTATATTGTCGATGTTGAAATGTGAGTTTCTGATTGGTTGGAGGGAGATTTTTATATTTTTGACTTTTTCTTCTTTTATTGGAAGGTTGTATTTTCATTTTACTTTTCTGCTAAAATATTCAAAGCCGGAGGACTATTCAATACTAGAACTATAATGCGGGTGGTGGTAGACATTAGTTAATTTTGGATTTTATGTATATTTTTTTCTTAAATATTAATTGGATTTTTTTTTTAATTCGTGGAACCCGCAGCCGCTACCTTCGGTGCGCACTGGGTAAACTCCGCTCCTTGTGCAGTAGCCTGCAAACCACACATGAGAGTTCAACCACCCTAAGCTAACCATAGGTGACAGGCAACACATAGTGGTTCCAGTGAGATTTGAACACAGGATTTATCGGTCCCGGACCACCCACTTTCACCACCACGCCATCCCAAGGGGACATTAATTGGATATTTTATGCTTTATATAATGTGTTATGTTTTTTATGAATCACAATAAAAATGATTATGCAAGTAGTATATTTTATTCATTTAAGAAGTAACACAGAATTTGAAATAGAGAAATATCTTTTAATTATTATTGGTGTCTCATGAATTAGGATTGAGAAACATTTTCTAATTCTTATTGATCTCTCATAAATCGGGGATCTCAAACCGAATTTATTACTCTTGGATCCATACTTTTCTTTTTCTTCTTCTACAAAGGTAATTTATAGTCTTTACTTAAATGTGAAATAAATAAATTCTGTTTTCATACTTTAGGTTGCTAACAATAAAATATCCGCATATATTTTATTCCTAATGATGGGTTCTTCACTAACGAGATGATGGGGAAAATTATAAAATTAGAATGAATATAGTAATGCCTATTACTCTTGGGGTTTGACACAATACAACAAAACTATCATATTTTTATTAATATAAAAAACACTAATGCTAATCTTAATGTATGATGATGCCTGCTAAATTAAAAAGCACACCAAAGTTTTGAAATGATTATATAATTTAGCAAAGGGACAACAGCTCTTCAGCGTTACGACATCCGTACCTACGGTACTCTACTTGCAAGTAAGGTAGAACTATCTAATTTTCTAGATCGGTGGGTCCGAATTGGGCCTCGCATGGCTTAAAATGGGCCCGTTTGTAATGGAAAATTAGGTCTAACAGTCGACAATTCTACTTTATATCTTCACGCAATTTCCTTATCCTCATACCGAAAACCAGGAACGTAGGCAGAATTTTAATTAAGAGGTGGCAAGATTGAATTTGTTACTTAAGAATAGAAATTTTGCAGCACGAAATTGTATTTACATGAGTTTTTATTTATTTGTCTTCTATTTTTTTCAAATTTGTGTTAAATATAAACTTCAAACTGAATATTAAATGCACTCAAAACTACTTTAAAGAAGCTAGTGTGCAAACAAATGAGAAGCATGACTAGACGATTTTCTATTAAATCTCCTTTCTCCAGCTGTTAGATTTTTATGAATTTTGATCACTTTCTTCTAGTAATGTTCTTACGCGAGAGGTTTAATTCGAAATATAATGTATTGGTGGACTCTGCTAGGAGCTTCTAATATTAGATTTCCTGATATTCAAACACAATTTATCTTGCGGAAATAAGAATTAAAAAAAAATTATAGGAGTATTTTAGTAAATTTGGGACCAAAACAAAGGGGTGGCATTTGTCATCCCTTACCCTAAGGTAGATCCGTCCCTGCTGAAAACGATAACAATTTTATTATTTTTCCAAAGAAAAGTAAAAAAGAAATAAAGTCAGATAAAGATGAATCAAAATATCAAGATCACGACTTTATAAACAAAAAATCTGGTTTAATTATGTTTTAATTTTGTTAAGATAATCTCTTTTTTATAAAGCGTGCAAATTTTGGAGGTTTCACGTCATCGCTCTCCTTTTGTGCTTGCGTTTTGCGTCAAAACGACACACTAATTTCCTCTCCTTTTCTTGAGATTTGTTTTATTATTTTCAATGGTTAAGAGAAGGTTCGGATGTGTACATATATGAACTACGTCTATTAGAGTAATGAGGATAAATTAGAGTCGTTATTTTATTTTTTTAATAACGATTAATTATAAATAATAAATTCGCACATAGCAGTTTTTGTGAATTTTGAATACATATTTTTTTATCATGGGCTAAGCACCTATTACCATCGTTATTTATCATTGTTTGAAATGAGTGTTTGTAGTTATCTTGTAGTTTTATACTCCCTCCGTCCCGATAATAATGTCCCGGATGGGCTTGGCACGTATATTAAGGAAGGAATAGTAATTGAATAAAGTGTTGGGTCTCTATTTATTAACAAACATAATTAATTACTAATCCATATTTTTTTCTCTCTCCTCTCTCCTACTACACATTATTAAATTCATGTTTTCTCCTCTCTCCTCTCGTGTTGGCGGCAGAACTGAAAAAAAATTGAAAGGAAACAACAAGTTCATGCAAGGTGGCAGAAATAAACTTAAGACGGCAGAATACAATTGAAGAAAAATCCTTATACAATTGGCGGCAGAATACAATTAAACCATTAGAATTTGTCCGGCAAATTCAAATTGAAGTGCAGCTAGCCACAACACCTATATAAATCAATTCTACCATTCTTCACTCTTCTTCACCATAACCAAAAAAATCCAAAAGCAGAGAGCAGCCAAGAAGACAGAATTTGAGGAAAATTCAGCAAATGACAAGAAGACGGAAAGACCTAACTACAGCAAAAAGGAACCAAATCGTTCAGTTCCTCCTCTGCAATTTGAAGGCTGATGGGGATCCGGTTAAAGGCAAGATCAACGAAGCTGCTCATCAGTGGGGTTGCTGTCGGAAGACCGTCTCCCGTCTTTGGGCTGCAGCAAAAAAACAGAGAGAAAATGGTGAAGCCATCTATTTACAAAGTTCCAAACCAAACACACGAAGAAGCAAAAGAGTTATTCTAGACGTTGAATTAATTCAGGGCTTGGAGTTTTTAAAGCGATCCACAATTAGAAGACTCGCAAGCGGGATAAACACAAGTAAGAGCACTGCCGGGAGATGGGTTAAAGCAGGTCTAATCAAAGCTCATACAAGTGCTATTAAACCAAGCCTCACTGCCCCAAACAAATTGTTGAGGTTGCAGTTTTCACTTGAAGCATTAGAGTTTGATAGGATTCTAAACAGTCTACGGTTCAAAAGTATGAACAACACAGTTCACATTGATGAAAAGTGGTTTTATATCACTAGGGCAGCGCACAGATTCTACTTAACACCGGGAGAAATGGAGCCACAGAGATCATGCTAAAACAAAAGATTCATACAGAAAGTAATGTTCATGTGTGCCGTTTGTCGCCCCCTATTTGGGGAAGATGGCAGTGTTCTATTTGATGGAAAGATAGGCATCTTTCCATTCACAAAGCAAGAGGCAGCTCTAAGAAGTTCCAAAAACATAATAGCAGGGATATTAGAAACAAAGGCAATACAGTCCATTACCAAGGAGGTGATCAAGGACTGCTTGATCACCAAGGTATGGTCTTCTACTTTTTCTTGCCAATATTGCAAGGCTGAGTTGTTAGGAATATAATATAGTGCTTCAGAAAATTTGTTGTAATTTAACAGTTTAACAGTTCAGCACATTTGCATGTAACAGTTTAACAATTCAGCACATTTGCATGTAACGATTCGAAATTTCGTTTTTCTTAAGGAGAAATATGTTAAATGTGCGAGATAATTCCTGCTATTAAAGAAAAATGGCCTGCATTTGCATCAAAAACAATTTTCATACAACAAGACAATGCAAGGCCTCACATTAAAGACACAGATACAGAGTTCAGAGCTGCTGCAAGCTCTGATGGTTTTGATATTATAATCATTAATCAACCTCCTAATTCCCCTGATTGTAATGTGAATGATCTTGGATGGTTTAGAGCTATTCAAAGCATCCAAGTGGAATCAAACAGTTATAATGTTGATCAATTGGTGGGTGCAGTGATAAGGTCTTTTGAAGACTTGTCCCCTATGACATTAAACAAGGTGTTTCTATCTCTACAAGGCTGCATGGTTGAGATCATGAAGGTTAGGGGTCACAACACGTCTAAGATTCCCCATTTGAAAAAAAATCAGCTTCTCTCCCAAGAGGCACTACCAGTAGATCTACAAGTTCCAATGAATCTGGTTGTGGAGTGCATAAACTACATGCTAGAGAATGGGATAATTGAAGATACAGTAAACATTAGGCAAAGGTTGGGCATTGTATAATCTGTAAGTAGTAAAGGGCAGAATCAGGAAATGTCTTTTGTAATCTGTAAGTAGTAAAGGGCAGAATCAGGAAATGTCTTTTGTAATCTGTAAGTAGTAAAGGGCAGAATCAGGAAATGTCTTTTGTAATCTGTAAGTAGTAAAGGACAGAACCAGGAAATGTCTTTTGTAATCTGTAAGTAGTAAAGGGCAGAATCAGGAAATGTCTTTTGTAATCTGTAAGTAGTAAAGAGCAGAATTAGGAAATGTTTTCTTTTTGTAACTAGGAAATATCTCTTTAATAATTAAAGCTTGTATACACAGCTTAAGCTGTGTAAACCTTAT
Source organism: Lavandula angustifolia (assembly GCA_028984105.1). NCBI lineage: Eukaryota > Viridiplantae > Streptophyta > Magnoliopsida > Lamiales > Lamiaceae > Lavandula > Lavandula angustifolia. Next base: position 17,194,191 of record CM054822.1, read on the forward strand.
GAGCTTAATAATTGTGCAACTTACACATCATTCTAGTTGTGTACAGACACATTAAGTTTCATAAGATTCATAAGATTCACTCTTTTTATATCAATATACCACAATTGCTGCAAGCAATGAACAACAACAACAACAACACATGGGGAGCTTAACACAGAGGCAGCTGGATAAGTCCAGTAACAACGAGACAACTTAACAATAAACTTAAAAAAAAACAAAGAGGCAACTGAACATTGCTGCAAGCAATGAATACCAACAAGTCTAGTAAAAAAAACGCAGAGGCAACTGAACATTGCTGCAAGCAATGAATAGCAACAACAACAACACATAGGCAGCTTAACAAGTCTCATTACACAATTAATCATTGACTTGAATCATAATTTGCATGTAGAGACATTATTATCATTTTAGACCACAATTAACCAATTCCCGTCAAGTGCTATTAAAGGAAATAACAATTGCATTTAAAAAATAACGGGTTTCAGAATTGCCCAAAATTAAGAGTCGAGGCAACCAGAGGTGCAGAATCGATTGACTGCCTTCATCCTCCAACAGATCTGAGGAAGCTTCAACAGCCTTAGCCGGACCAGATCGGGGACTCGAAGGACAAACTGGGGGGGCTGTTTCATCACCAGATCTGGAAGTCGACGGAAGTGTTCTCTTATTTGGAAAAGCATACCGCTCTAAAGCCTCCTTGAATCGTCGTCTCTTCATCCGTTGTGCTTCCTCCGCGCCCGGAAACCGTCGACTATAACATTCCGGCCACCGTCTCTCTACTCTCGGGAAGAAGTCGCTCTGCAAGAACGCGGCGACAATCTCCTCACCGCTCGGATCTGCAGAATCGTCGACCACAGTTTCGTGTGTTTTTCGTATCTGTCGTTGACGTGAACGGCTCCAGAGGTTGGACATCGCTCGGAACCTTTTCTCGGCCGTCTGCAAACTCGTACTTTGTCATCGCGGCGATAGAGAGCGGATCAAGGGTTTTGAGGGCGGCGGGGAAGAGGAAGAGAGACGAGATACGAAGACAGAGTAGTCTAGAGATCTCACAGCGCAAATGAGAACCCATATGTAATTAGGGTTTGCATAATGACCAAAATGCCCTTACTTACCATTTAGTTACTTTCCTTTTTTGGTCCGGGACATAAATATTGGGACGTCCCGAAATGGCATTCGGGACATTATTATCGGGATGGAGGGAGTATTTTCTTAAAAAGTGATGTAAATGGCGGCGTCTTATCGTCTACTAACTTCTTTAAATCTTTTGAAAAGCTAAGGAGCTTTGTCAGTATTAGGTAAATGTATCGATTTAATTTTAGATTATGTGCATTCATGTTTATTTATCGTGTCATACTCAAAGTAACAAAATAGAGATTCAGCCTAACCAACATATCTTTAATGGCCCATTTCAAATAATTAGAATCTAGAAGTTTCTTGACTAAGGTAATTAGGTGGACTATTCAACATTCATATTTGATTTTTTTTGCTTGAACCAAACCCATTCCCAATTTTTTTGAAAAAGAAAAAGGAAAAAAAAATAAAATCTAGACCCAAATTTCATTGGATCAACATGATCGAAGAATCTAGACTCGAATGCATTTATATTTTCCGTCGAGCACTCTAAATTAAATAAAACTCACAATAACAACATATTCATTTAAATCCACAATAACACCATAATAATCATTTAAAGTTTCTACTACCGTTAAAAACAGGTCATTACACTATGGTCCATAAAAAATATTGCAATCATCCAATTCGAAACTCTTTCCTCTCCTCTCCAATACAAAACTCGTCGTCGTTATTATAATTCTATTGTTACGAAGTCCTCCTTTTTTCTTTTGTTAATTTATGTCTATCCAGTCTTTTACTAGACAATGGGCTCCCTTAATTCCATAATCATGGAAGTTCTTAACTAGTAAGCTACAATTTAATTTATTTGAAGTGAATAAACTGCTAGATTCGGATCGAAGCCGGATCTCGAAAAAAAAGTCAAGCTCTAAATCATAAAGGGTCCAATTCTGATTCAGATTCGTCGGATCCAAGTTTTCTAAGATCAAAATCCTATAAAATGGATATGGATACATGCATCCGTATTAAGTCCAATACTGATTGTCATATCTAATTTTAAGCTATCAAATTAAGTTTACCCTTTTACTACCATTGAAATATTCTTATCAAAAATACAAATTGTTAGGATCTTCAAAATGTAACGTACATGTCCATAACAATGAATAACACAAAGAAATTAAACAGGCATAAAGAAATTAACGTGGTTCGATTAATAGACCTACATCAACGGACGAAAGAGGAACAACCCACTAATAAAAATGAAAATACAAAATGGGTATTCATAATATGACTATATGCCCTAAAGTACGTATCCACAAAAACATGATCAACTAATCAAAGTAATTAATTTCATAGTATGTGGGCTATAATGTGTAAAAACACACTTAAAATAGTTAGTGATCATAACTATTTATAGGTGAAATTAATAATCACTATCATTAATTATTCGATATGGAATCATACTGGAATAGACTTTGAGCCGCCGATATAACGCAAACTTTATCCGAACCATCAATATACACCGTATTTGTTCATACTCCGACTACAGTATGGCACTAAATTAAATTTCAAAAACATGGAATCGTTAGTACTCAGAATGTGAACCCGTAGTCTCTAACTACATTTGTAGTTATGAGTTGACAAGCAATTATATGATGAGTCATGAGTTCCAACTTATAGATACAATCTAACAAATTGAACACGGAACCAAAATTTAAATGCTGAGAATAGTGTCTGATGCAAGTCATCACCTGCTCTCCCCTGTTCGCATTTATAATTATATAAAAACAAAAAACGTGCAATGAAAGTGGAGTAGTATTTATTGATGACAACTCATCAACAGTTTAACAATAAATAAACTGTTTGTTTATGTATACAGTAATGAGCGTATACAAAATTATGATGAAATAAAAAAACGAAATTTAAAATGTACAATTTTAAATAAAAAAGAAAAATTAAATTTCTGTACTATTTTGAGACTGTACATCGCTATTTGTATGTGCCTCAAATATAGTTACAGTATTCACTCCTATATGAGTGAATGACCGGGTTTAGTCTCACCCCCTTGGTCCAATTTATAATAGATTCATAATTTTTTTAATACACATGTATATATAATTACTTCGGCCATTTCAACAATAATTGTTTGATTGAGAGAGGTGCCCAATTCTAAATATCTTAATTTAAAAATATAATTCTAGTCAAATTAATTTTTTTTTTCTATCACATCTCACTAATTATTGGAGTTAGTGATGTACGAAATTTGTGCCAACAATATTTTTTTTTTTTCATTTGAAAAAAACAGGGTCGAAGGAGGGTCTATAGGGGACGATCGGGGGCTTATGGAAGAATTAAAAATTCTACCCAAAATAGTAACAGACAGTATTTTCACTCGGCTTAGGCATCATAGCATGCGGCCGTCCCTCGGCCCTTCATAGGCCGAAAGGAAAAATAAGGTTAATTCCATTGGTCGAGCCACTTTTTGACGAAAATCGGTCCTACAATTATTGTAGCAGTTTAATTTTTAATTATTTTTGGATATTTGATCGGCATCCCTCGGCCTTATGTTTTTGCCTTCGACCTTTCATAGGCTCATTTGACAAATTTAATAGATCTTGTCACAGCAGATAAGAAAAACAAGCAAATGATTGGTAAATGCCTCAAAAGTAAACATAGAAGGTTAGATATATATTTTGTTATAGTAAATGACTACAATTGTATTTGTTATAACGATTTTAGCTAATAGGGTGTATTTCCACTTATTTTTGTTACCATTTACTTATTTACTTGTTTTGTTTGTATCTTCGCCCTATAAATCCGATAGTAAAATAAAATATTTGTCAATCAAGGCTGACATGATTTAACTTATACTCCCTCCGTCCCATTCGACTTGTCTAGTTTTTCTTTTTGAGCTGTCCCGCTCGACTTGTCTAGTTTCCAAAAAAGGAAGCCTAATCATTACACAACCTACCACTTTTTCTTTGTGGGACCTACCTTTTTACACACAATCACACACTTATCTACACACAATCACCCACTCTTCTTAATCTTCGTGCCTAAAAGAAACAAGACAAGTGAAATGGGACGGAGGGAGTAATACACATCAAATCTTCAAATATGAAAAAAATGTGGTGAGTTTAATTAGTAGGGCCAACAAACAAACCAACATCCAGCAAGATAACATCAATCATAATGTTTTAATTATAATCAGTAATTAATTAACTCAATCTCCATAATTACGTTTCTCATTTAGCATCAGAATTGCACGCACGGACGTTACTTTTTCTTAATAATGTTACATCTTCTAATCTCGAATTATGTAATGCATACGTACGCGACGTGTGTGTTGCACCATATAATAACTTTCGCATATAGTTTTTTTTCGCATATAGTTTTTAAATACTAGCATCTAAGTAAATAAGATTAAAAAAGAGGCAAATTGAATTTTTTAGTCTCCAAACTATGTGTGTTTGGCTTATTTGGTCCCTTATTTATTTATTTTAGTTAATTGGCCCCAAATTATAAATTTTGGATAATTGGTCCATATGTTAAATTTTTTTTAGTCAACTGTTGGTCACTAATTTTAAAAGGATATTTTCGGTATAATTTTATTGAGAACCAAAATGTCCAAATACTGAAAGATTAATGACCAATTTGGCAAAAAAATCTTACTTCAATTTTTTTGATTTTTCAAAAATCAAAAAATATATTAGTCATTTTGATTTTTTTTAAGGACTTACTATGCCAATTTTAAAAAAGTTGAGGACCAATCCCGTCAATTATAATATATTTACGGATCATAATCGTCAAATTTTATAGCTCCGTATTCAGATTTTTTGAATATATTATTATGATAAAGAGATTAAAACGTAGAACATTTGATAATATGAATAAAAACTATAATAGATTTTCATTCAAAATCTGTTATCATCCCAATATGATTTATTCCTTGATTTTTCATATATTTTATGTTTTAATCTATCGTTTTCATAATAATATTGTTGGTCCCGATAGTACGTTCAGGTGTAGAGGGGGGGGTGAATACACTTGAAAATTGATTTCTCAACTTAAAACGCGAACAGTCCTTTTCAGGAGAGTGTCGTACTGAACAAGTTCAGCAGACCAGATAAGCTGTTCTGAATCGCGTGGCAGAGTGACTGACTCTACTGAGGCCTGCTAGCTGACTAGAGTCAGAATTCAGTACCGTTCAGATAGAGTTCCGTAGTGCGGAAATGTGTAGGCCCAAATTCAGTTGAGTTAGGAAAACGTTTTTATCAAAACAGTTTCAGTATATTAGTGCAGTCGATTAAGTTTGCTGAAACTCAGTTGAATGATTTTAAAAGATATTTTCAGTATGCACAGTAAATCAATGCAACAGTAAAATAAAGAACATAGAACACAAGCGTTTTTAAAGTGGTTCAGATCCAACAATCCTACGTCCACTGTCCCGAAATATCAGGAGGCTATGTATTATACTGAGATAATCTCAGTCAGTTTGTACACTGGATAAACACTGGTCTTGAGATTTATACTGAGCAAGTCTCAGTTTACAAGGTATCAAACTAAGTGTTTGAAAAACTCTCCAACAGTGAAGGAGTCCTTTACAATAAGGATCAGTTCGGAAGTGAACTCCTTCGTCTAAGCTACATATATAAACGGTTGAGCTTAGGTTAGAGGGATAGGGAACAAGAAAGTGGCTTCTAGAGCGACGAACGGCTAAGTATAAGCTTTAGGTTCGTGTTCAGTCGCTTGGATAGTAGAGGCTGTATGATTCTAATTCAGCTCGGTTCCCTATGAGCAGATATGTAGTCTTTCGCCGGAGATTGACTCTTCTAACTTCTTGCGGAAGACTTAAGTGTTTATGCGTTGCTCTTTGAATGCTCTGTGTGTTCTTGGTTTCTAGGTTTCTCGTGTGCGAAGGTTGGTGAGTTTCAATTTGATTTTATCCCTCTATTTATAGAGCAGAGATTAGGATAGATCCGTTGGAGAGGACGATCCTTTGTCTCTCTCTTTTGGGTAGCTAATGGCTCTTTTAAAGTATGGTTGCAGTGTCTTTTCCCTCCATTTCTGGAAAGTTGTTGACTTGCAGCTTTAACAGATATGGGGCCGGTGGCTGCTTGTCATTGGTCGAAGTTCAGGAAAGTGGTTGAGACAGAACAGACTTCAAGGAGATCTGAAACTGACTTCCCTCTTCCTCGTATTGACTCTGCTGATTTGACTTTTAGAGAATCTGACAGTCAGAAGACTGTCCAGCCGTTGCTAAGTCTGATCTCTGTTTCAGTAGCATGCTCCTGCTGAGTCGGCTCTACTGAAGATCAGCTCTGAGTTCAGAACTACTCCTGTTGAGTTCAGTTCCACTGACTCCTTTCGATATCTTGCTCCCGCCGAGTCCAAGTATCACCGAGTCTTCTACTTGCAGTGCGAGGCAAGTAATCTACTGAGCGTCTGAACCAGATGCAGAGTGTCTACTGAGTCTGAAACCTCAAAGATAAAACAAACAGATTACAACTGAGTCAAGATAGGGTTTTGAGATCTTCAAATCTTCAGTAAGTATTCAGAGCACAGGCCTAGTGAGTTATGTCAACTGATTGTGAGAAGATTGAGTCATCTCCCAACAAATATTGAAAAAATTGGTTACGGAGTAATAAAATTGGCAACTATGATCCCAAATATATTGTAATTGGCACGAATGATCATCAACCTATTTAAAATTGGCGTAGTTGGTCCTTTAAAAAATCAAAATTACTAAAATATTTATGATTTTTGAAAAGTTTAAAAAAATTAGGTGCGAAAGAAATTTGGCCAAATTGGTCATCAATCTTCCAGGATTTGGACGTTTTGGTCCTCAATAAAACTATAACGAAATGCCCTTTTAAAATCGTTGACTAACAATTGACTAACAAAAAATTTAATTGAATGATCAATTTATCCAAAATTTTATAATTTGTGGACCAATTAACTAAAAAAAATAAATATGAGATCAAATTGACCATTTAGAGACTAAAAAAATCCAATTTGCCTGAAAACGATTGATAATAGAGAGAAAATAAATTGTCCCTCAGGTTGACCTTAATTTGCTAAACGGGCCTGGATAAAGCCCAGTAGTAACGAGAGCCATAAGACTATTTATCTCGTGCTTTTAAAATTTCCAAGTTGGGGCTTTTGGAATTGTTTTAAGGCTTTGACATCTGGGCCCAATATCAAATTATAATTCTTTAATTTTATTATTTATTGGGTTTTAAATAAGACTTGTCTTAAATTGTCATTTGGCAAGTTGTAGATTTTCTGTTTCTCAAAGCCGTGCAAACAGTGCAATTAAGCTGACACTTGAATGGATAGCATTCAAACAAAATTTAAGGTACAATTCTCTACAGCATTCAGCAATCAAACTTTCTCTCACCTCTCTTTCTCTCTCCATATATTTAGAGAGAGAGAGAGAGAGAAGTAGGAACCTGGGGGGAATCTAGTGTAGGAATGCGTACAAGAAAACAAAAAAGAGGAGATGTTTTTGATAGTGTATAGGGCCCTATACAAACATGTTTTGAAGTACATGCAATGCAAGGCCTTTCTCTCTCTCTAGCCTTGTTCTGTAGCCTCTGTCCTACACTATACATATACTACTACAATACTGTTGAGCTTGAGATGCCAAAACATGTGTTCATTAATTGCCTTTCATCTTTCTCGCTTTCCCACACTATTCAATGTTGCCTCTGTGATCATCAAATGCTCAATTCAATCAATTTCCCTTTTCTCCCTCTTCACTTTTTCAAGCCATTTATTTTTAAATTCGACATATATGTGCACTGAATTTTGGATATAGGGTTTCAAGTTTAAATCTTGACTTACGAATTAAAAAAATTCCAATTAATGCAAATCTTACCAAGGTTTCTGTGCCTTAATTATATAATTGGTCAACATACTTTACTTGCAAAAAAATAGAATGTGAATTAGAGGATCCCAATATGTATACGCTTTTAATAAATGCCAATCGGGTCAGGGAACCGATCATATGCTATTTATTACAAAATAATTGTTGAATATATTTTATTTAATCGAATTTATAGTTTTAATTTACACTAACATTGTTGGTAGAAATGAGGAATTAATTTACACTTTTCATATTACTCATTAGATTATTTGGATCAAATATACTTTTGGAATATTTCCATTTGCATATCTCCTATAGTTTTAGAATTTTATACATAAAAAATATAAGTTTTTATTTCTTACATAATAAGTAATATATGCAGTTTCGTTATTAGTTGGACTTCAAATATATTTGTCACGCTTATGAGGTTGTAACGGGATATATCAAAGAGTCTAAGGGCCTATATACAATATTGAGTAAGTTGTTTAACAACTGCTCAATTTGTTTTAAAGATAATTCAACATGAATTAACTTGTGGAGAATTTGTGTTCTCTCTACTTTGCTCTCTATCCACAACAAAATATACACACGCTAATTAAACACTTGGTTTATGAACAAACCGTAGATTTTCTAGTCATATTTATTTGATTTAGGAGCATCACATTTACTACGATTACTACATTAAAGTACAAACCGAATCGTCTTCATATTCCCTTACTATCACACAAAAACATGATTATCTATGGCTGCTGCGAAAAATATTAACTTGTGAACAATGCGAGAAGCGTGGATGCCATTATCAACTCCCTTTTCACCTATTTTTCAAGTAGGATTGGTTTTTTATGCTACATATATTTCCTTAGATTCTCCCTTTTCAACTAGTTTCTAAGTGAAAGACGAGAATATAATTACTTTATTTTTTATTTCGTAATAATAGTACCAGATAGTATTAATACATAATAATAGAAAAATAGAAAAATTGGTGGTGGCTCCGCTACTAGAAACCTACAACCTTATATAGTTAATTCAATCATATATGTATGTATTATATTACTTCCATGTCGTGTATTGTGATTTTGAAGCAAGTTTTTAGGACTAAAGATTGCAATAAACGAAAAAATGCACATGCACGAGAAAATGATGCATCGTGTCAAATCATCAACAAGAATAATTATGATACACATGAGAAAAATAGATAAATTAATTCGAATTGGTTTTAGTTAATTATTTATGTATTTGGATTATACAAGTAATTTGAGTTTATATACATGGTCACATTCATCCAAGGGTCCAGTACAAATGTACAATCCCTCGTTCATGCTGCCTGCAGCTAAATAACCCCAATTTTTTTGACACGACAAAATAGAGAGAGAAACAACTAATGTCCAATGGACCAAACTCAATTCCTTCTTGATGATCGGCTAAAATAAAGAAAAGGAACCCCTTATTTATCCAGAATTTCATTATAATTTTAATAGCTATATATTCGCATATTGAAATGCGAATCCTACATTATACGTGATTGTATTAATTATAGTGGACGGATGTCTGCAAATTGCAACAGTTGACATAGTTAACATGTTCAGGAAACAAACATGGTAGCTTAAAAGGAAAAGGAAAATTAAAAAAGATTTTCTAAATTAGAGCAATTTGTCGCAGACATGTTGTATCAGAGGTAAGGAGATTTGAAAGGGCCAACAAATTAGGCCATTGTCTCCAGTACATAAAATTCAATCAATTAATAAAAGAGTCCGACGGTGAAATGTCCAAATAGGTAAAGTCAAACACATTTATACCCAATTGTTATATTTAAGTTCACTATATACTCAAAAAGACTAAAATATCCCTGCTTCTTCAATAAAGTCAAACGATGGGATGGTCCGATCACGGTCGGCACAAAAAAAATTGTGATCGGCACGACCCTATTGATCGGCACCATTTTGTGCCCTATCGACAGGGCCGTGCCGACCATCACCATTTTGTGCCCTATCGATAGGGCCGTGCCGACCGATAGGGTCGTCCCTATCGATAGGGCCGTGCCGACCGATAGGGTCGTGCATAATATGTAGTGCCCGATCACAATTTTTTGTGCCGATCAATAGGGTAGTGTCCATCACATAGTGTCGATTTGACAAGTTTAGATGAAAAATTTGAAAAAGTGAGGGTATTTTAGTAAAATTGGGTATTTGCTAGATAATTTTTAAATGAATGAGTAATTTTATAATTGTACTAGTCAAATAGGGTATATTGATATATTACTAATTAATAAAAAGACCCATTCAGAGGGACAAACACAACACTTCCCATGGCAGTAAATTGCATTTATTTATTATTATATTTCTTTAAAGACACAAGGTTGGAGTTGGACAAATTGGATGTGATAGTTTTCAATTATGTTAGAGAAGTGACAGATATCTTTTTTCAGCAGGTATTGGGCTTATCGTTTCTCTGTCACCTGCTTCCTAATTGGGGCTTGCTATAACCTACCAACTTGGGTATAAATCAATTTCTCATGTATATTACTTGTATACCCATAAATCAATATGAATATGGGTTAAAAATTTATGATTTAGGAGTGTTCAAAAAATCTGTCCAACCCGTACGTCCCCGACCATTGCAACTCATACCCGTCGGCTCATTTTTTCATAACTACTGCGTATCATATATTATGTGAACCGTCATTACGCAAGCGGGTGGTGAACACCTAACATTTAGTGGGTGTTTGGAGTAGCTGAAGCTTATTGATAAGTGCTGAAAGCTGCTTAAAGCTGCTGAAAGCAGCTTATTTGAAAATCAGTTAGTGTTTGGAAATAAGTGCTGAAAGCTGCTGAAAGTGGGAAAAATAGTGTTTGGAAATATTGCTGATAGAAGTAGCTTATTGTTACTTTTTAATAGAAATGTCTGTTTTGTCTTCAGTGTTACTAATTAATATTTATAATAAATAATAAAATTCACAAATAATTATTATTTAATATTTATTTTTTGCTTACAATTTCAATCTAATACTACAAAATACTAAATTAGTAAAATATATTCTCACAAAGTAGGGTTAGGAAGGTTAATTTTTGGAATTAAATAAAATTAGTAAGGGTAATTTCGTCCGAAAAATACGTAAGCTATAAGCTAAAAGCTCGAAGCTGGGGTGAAGCGAGCTTACGGCATTCTCTAAAATCGACCCTATTTTAGAGAATCTCAGCTTTAAGCCGGGACTTCCAAACACTACGACACAAGCTTAAAGCTGAAGCAGCTTAAAAAAAGCTTTTCCAAACACCCCCTTAGTATATGTTTGCAGTAGTTTTTAATTTTCAACTTATCACTTAATTTTAAAAAAAAATATATTTCAAAAGATTAGCAATAACTTTAAATCTCAATATTCTCTTAATTTAAGGTGAAAGGTATAAGTTGATTAAAAAAACCCGTAAAAACAACTTGTTGATTATGACATTCTTGTTTTTAGAAAAGATACCGTTTGACAATCTTATCCCCATCTTCTTATACATACTATTTTTCAACTTTTAAACAGTATTTGCAACCACTTATACCCATTTCTCATTAATTTAACCACTTAAAAGAAAATTTTAGACTATTAAAAAAATCCCTTTAGTCTCTCAAATTTTATTTTTACATAATGTTGAATATGACCTGGTGACTTAAACTATCGACACTTGACTTATATAAAAGACCCGTGAAATATAGTTACTATTATTTTTTCTATTCTAAATTCATTTTCTTCTTTGTTGTTTCAACCTGATAAATCGTCACCCAACCACTTATGATCGGGTAAAATGCTAAGACCGCCAGCGAGCACAACTACATTGCATATCTAGTGAAATTGGTTTGAAATCTTGAATAATCGTTTCATCTAATTATAGGAAAACAATTCTCATCTTTATGGATCGAATATATGGTACATAATGTCTTATATTTATATTTTATCACCATATCTTACCTTTCTCATAATGTAATATTGCAAGATAAGATTTCCACAACATGGTAAAACCAAACAAAGGGGTAGGGACAAATCTAGAGAAGTAAAAATGAAGAGAGAAAATGGATTTAGTGGTGAATGTAATTTTCATAAAAAAATTGTACGAAAGAGTTGCAGAAAATAATGTGAGGACAAAAGACTACATAAATGAAAAAAATTTGGAAGATATGATATGGCTTCAGATTTCACTGACAACAACGTATCTGTATGTGTGTGGGAGAGAGAAGAGCCTGTGCGAGAGGTCAAATCATAACCATCAACAATTGAAAATACCCTTTATTATTTTTGGTGGAAATGTATGTTTATTGCTCCATCGGTTCCATTATTAAAGTCTCATTCGCCTTTTTTTGTTGTCTCATTATTTATGTTACATACCAAATAAGGAAATAAATGAGTGGACCACAATCAATCTAAGCAAGTGGACCCCACCCTTTTATCTTTTTACACCATAATTTTACACCTTTACCTCCACTATCTTAATTACCGTACTCAATCTCAATGGGACATAAATAATGGGACGGAGGGAGTACTATTTAAATTAAAATTACAAAATATTTAATTTTATCAATTCATCCTCCATTTTTTACTTGCATTCTCTTATATTTGACTGTCATCGAGTGCCGATGTTGCCCCACTAGTACCGATTTTCGTAAGATGTGCATTGTCTTGATGGTCGATGGAGTGCCTATGGATGCTACGGAGAGCCTAAAATTTCTATCAGCACCATAGGCACCCCTTAGGCACTGGAACGAAACACCACAACCTAAAATTTCTATCAACACCATAGACACACATAGGATCCCCTTAGGCACTGTAACAAAATTTTGAATATCAATCCAAATGACGAAAATCTGAGAATAATTTAATAATGTTGGGTATTTGGTGAACATAACTTTAATAAAAAAAAGTAGTATTGTTTTATTTTTAGTAGGAATGTGTATTTAAGCAAATCTCTCTTATTTTTGTTATAACCTGCTTTTGACTATTAGTAGTAATTATTTTTTTTTTCAAAATTTATTTCTTATCGCTACGGGTCCACTTAACCAATACTTATAGTAGTATATTACTCCCTCTGTCCCATTTGAAACGATCTGTTTTCCTTTTCGGGGCGCCTCATTTGAAACGACCAGTTTCTAAAAAAGGAAATAACTTATCTCATACTTTATCATTTCTCTCACCTACTTTATTTACTTTCATTATATTAATCATTTTCTCTCTCATATTTTATTATCTACTTTCTCACTACTCATCTTCTCTCTCTTACTTTATCATCTACTCATCTCTCATACTTTATTATCAACTTTCTTAATTCCCGTGCCCATTTAAAACGGGTCGTTTCAAACGGGACGGAGGGAGTATTAAATTATAATACCCCTACTAATAATTATAATTAATTTTGCTTTCACTAACTTAAAAACAAAATAATAGAATTAGATTTGTTGTCAAATTAATATTATAGTATGAGTGGTGTCTAATTCGAATCTATCAATATAATAGTGACATATGTTCTCAATTTATCTAAAACACATAGTATAACCCTTATTTGTGCTAACAAAATCATAATATGATATATTTTACAGTAATTTAGTTGTAGTGTGGAAATAACCGTAACTTATATGTTGACTTTTAAAAAAATAAATTAAATTCTATCATATGTAAAGTTGACAGAATACCATTAACCTCTGCATCTGTTTATATTCGCGATAATATGTAAATTGTAAAATATATTCTAGTAGTTAGGGGTGAAAATGGATCGGATATTATCCGTCCGATCCGGAGCCGGATCTGATCGGGATCAAATTCGGGGAGCAAATCTATTATCCGGTCGGATACGGGTTCGAATCCGGATAACCTAAATCGGATACGGATTTGAATTCAGATTTCACATCATTCGCCCGTATCCGATTTTTTCCGTATTTAATCGGATATTTCTCGGATTATGAATTCGGATATTTCCCAGCTGGATTATGAATTCGGATATTTCCCGGATTATGAATTTGAATATTCAAATTATTTAATAATTAATTTTTTAATATAATAATAAATTAAGATTAAGAAAAGATATTAAATATATATATATATATATATATATATATATATATATTAAGTGCATCTATGGTTATTGTTAGGTATTTTATGTTGAATTTTGGAATTTTTTTCGTACTTTTTGATCCTAAAAATTATGTTATTCATAGTGGATAGTATATTAACTATAGTTTGCATTAAAACTTCTATTAAATATTGTATATGTTGCAATCACAAATAGATGGTTATTTATAAATCATATTATCCGATTATTATTATTCGAATTCGATCCGAATTCGTCACATATCCGCCCTGTATTCGTATTCCGAATATTCCGAATTCGTATTCGTATCCGGCCTTCCCATATTCGACTCCAAATTCGAGAAAAAAATATGGGACAAAATATGGGAAGAACACTATTCGTCCGTATTCGACCCGTTTTCACACCTACTAGTAGTATAAGTTTGTTAACCCTAGGAATAAATATTATTTTAGATATTTTGGTTAAATTGGAACATATATACTATTTCATTGATGGACACAAATTGAATATAATAAAATGAACTGAAATAAATTGAACAACGAATCCGATGCTCAATATATGGGTAACCTCCATCTACCTTTGGGCAACTCATAAAAGGAGACACAATAAATCTCTGAATCTATTTAGTCCTCTACATATATATCACAAAAATTTTACATCAAAATGTGATGTGTTGCGCGGTATATAAAGATCTATATAGTTTATTAATTAAATTGAATAAATTGGCACGTAAGATTCCACAATGTCATTCCTCTCCGGTGTAAGACTTGCTTAGCAATTAACTAAATTTCATATCCATTCCATTCCGATCCCTTCATATACATATAGATATGGGGTACCTAACACAGACAAACGTGTCACGTTTTTAGTTATATTATGGTTTGTTATAAATAATATATATATATATATATATATATATATATATATATATATATATATATATACCATCATACTCCCTCCGTCCCGCTAATTCTGTCCCAGTTGACTTCGACACGGAGATTAAGAAATTTTAGTTTAGTGTGTATTTTATGAATTTTAATTGTATAAAGAAAATGACACAGTTTTCGAGGAGTGGTTGGTGGAAAGAAATGAGAATTATCCAAATTTTTGCAAGGCTAGTAAAAGACATATCCAAATTTTTGCAAGAATTATCCAAATTTTTTTTATATTGTATTTGAAGAAATAATCTAAAGTTTTCAAAAAGATAAAAATCATAATTTTCTGAGTTCGGAACGGAACATAATCGAGTGGGAGATAGATTTTTGAAGAGAGAGTATAAGAATGTGGGGTTGAGTAGTGAGTAAGGGGGACCCACTTTATTTTATATTTAAAAGTAATTTTTACTATATTAGGAAAGAGGACATGAATAGCGGAACAGCCCGATTAGACAAGTAGGACAGTAATAGCGGGACGGAGGGAGTAACTTATATTAATCTATATATAGTACTACGACCTGCTCAAGGACAAGTATACTGAGAATGTTACTGTTAGTACTAGTTATAGAGGAGATTCTCATTGGTCATGTTTAAATTGCTGTGATGAGCCTACCTTTAATTAGGCTAGTTTATCCTATTTACAATTTGAATATGTATAACTTTGTTCCTGTTCTATTATTCGAAAATTATATACAAAAACAGAAATTGTATAAGATTATAAGGTAGCACTGTCCCTAGTCCAATTCCAGTCAAGGATGCATTATCAAGGCATGTGCAAGGAAAACATTGTTCTTTATTTGTTGATCAAATTATGACTTTGTATATACGTCGTATCTATTTATTTGTATTAAATTTAAAGTTATCAAGCTAGCAAATATGAGGTGGTTTGACTACAAGTTCTCCAAGAATGATTCTAAGAAAAAACATAAAAATTAAGTTCAAACTTAATTATACTCGATCGATTCTTTAAAACAAAATTGAGTATTTGAACTCGACTTGTATTCATTTATATTCGGATTTGTAAAATCCAACTTGATAACCAATTAATAGATAAGATCGAATAAGGTATCCAACAACAATTAGTAGTACCTCGTATTGTTGTTTTCGTGTTGATAAATGATAGTAATATACTTGTGTGTATTACATTCCAAATGGAAAAGGTTGACATAATTTGAGTAGTAGGGGTATGCAATTAGAAAGCAGAGGAGGCTAGAGATCAAACTTGCAACTACAAAGGCAATAATAGTAAGTGCAGAGGATAGGTACCCGCCATTTAAGGCTTTATTAACCCTACAACTAGGGTTAAATACCAACCAGACACACACACACATCTTCTCTTTCTTTCTCTCTCTCTCTCTCTCTCATATAAATATGTATTGAAAATAAAAGAATTGGAAATGGAGAAATTAATGAAAAAAAAAAGAGGGGTTGGTCTTAAGTATGAAAAGTACAGCTGAATGAGCGAAAGCTAATCACCCCATGCACACGTCCTTTTCTCACTCCTCTCCCCCACCTCTGCCGCGTCTGCAACCCCCTCTCTCACATACTACTACACAAATACTTCGGGAATGCCAATCAACTATTTTCTCAATATATTTATGTATACATACATATAACATTATACATACAGCTACTACATCACATGCATGTATTATGTATTATGTTAAATTCTTAGTATATTATATTAGTGGGCACCACTCTTCCCAAATACCCCCCCCCCACAGCTTCTTGTCTTTGATAACTCGAACCAAAAAAGAAAACATTTAGAAGATCAGATCCAAAGTGGTTAATCTGTCAAAACCAAGAACCTCCATATATACATACCTTGATCAGTCAATCAATCAAATCAATCTCAGAGGGAATCATCAAACACTTTCACACACACACACACACGCACACACAGAGAGCGAGCGAGAGAGATAGAGAGAGAGAGAGAGAAAGACGAGGAGATTGAAGAAGAA
The DNA here is from genome assembly GCA_028984105.1 of Lavandula angustifolia. NCBI lineage: Eukaryota > Viridiplantae > Streptophyta > Magnoliopsida > Lamiales > Lamiaceae > Lavandula > Lavandula angustifolia. The sequence continues at coordinate 17,211,079 of CM054822.1, forward strand.
GAAGAAGAAGAAGAAGAAGAAGAAGATATATAGCAGAAATGTCATCTTCATCTGCTTTCTCACCGGACCACCACCACGTCTCTCCCTCCGAGCAGCTCTGCTACGTCCATTGCACCTACTGCGACACCGTCCTCGCGGTATATATATATATATATATAATCAACATCCCATGAATCCCTTGTTCTCCAATTCTAATTATTCTGTGTGAATAATTAATTCAAATAGGTGGGCGTGCCTTGCACGAGCTTGTTCAAGACTGTGACGGTGCGATGTGGGCATTGCTCCAACCTCCTCTCAGTGACCGTCAACATGCGTGGATTTCTCCTCCCAGCCGCCAATCAGCTCCACCTCGGCCACTCCTTCTTCTCCCCTCAGAATCTTCTGGTTGTTCAAAAATTAAAATTAGGGTTTCTAAGTTACTCTATAGAATTTCCCAATTCTTACCCACACCCTCATCTTTTTTTCTTTTTAGGGTTGTTGTTTCTCGATCTTTAATACTCAAAAAGATAATATTTTTATTTCCTCCTTTATCTTGATTTCTTCAATTTTTCGAGTAATTATAATGTATGGAATATGTAGGAGGAGATCCGAAGTGCACCTTCGAACTTGCTGATCAATCAGCCGAATCCAAACGATTTGCTGATGCCGGTACGAGGAATGGACGAGCTCCCAAAGCCTCCAATCGCTAACAGACGTGAGTATAATAATTTTCCCTCTTCTTGATTTTACATGAAAAAAAGATGGTTTCTGTAATTTTAATTATTTTAGGGTCCATCGTGTTTTAACTTTATTCCTTGTGTTCTTGACTGGGCGGAATGTTTTGGGTCACCGTCAACACAAACCTTTTTAATATACAGTAATTTGTTCACCAAATCGTGCAAGCCCCAACTGCTCGATTTAATTATATTTTACTCTTGAACAGTGAATTTGAGTCTTATTTATACAAACACTCCATTCTCATCTTCCCTTCTCTCCTCGTGCAATTCCACTTACATCTCAAAGCATAGTCTTTTCTTGAAGCCCGAGAATTAGTTTCTGTTGAATCCGAGTTCCCATTTGTTTAAATAGGGTAGTGGGTTAGTTGCTCTTTGAAGGCACAGTTGGAAAAATTGATTTCTTTTTTCTGTTTTGAGGTGTTATCTTGAGGAGAGGAACTCCCCCGGGACGGGAAACATGAAAGAGATGGAAACTAGAAAGTAAAATCATTAGATAATGATGAAGTGATTATGAGAGAGAAAAGGGAGGTCGACAGTAGTGAAAGTAGAAATCCAAAGAAAGTCAGCCAAAGTGAATTAAATGTCTACTTTTTGTTTTATTGTTTGTTTGTGTTTCCTCCTCTTCATTTTCAGCTCCGGAGAAAAGACAGAGAGTGCCTTCTGCTTACAACCGCTTCATCAAGTAAGTCATTATGAATCGATTATACACCACTCATGAAAATGTATATACATACCTACATACATACATACATACATGCATACATGTAGATGCAGCCCCACCCTAACCCCTCGCCCACCAGGTGTGTCTCGTATAGATGTATGCATGTGTTCTTGCAGCTTTATCATTGCTTTTAGGAGCTTCATTTTAACTTCATTTATTGCTCAAAATTAATCTTGATTTCATATTATATTAGGGAAACCTAATCGGAACATAATATTGAGATGGGGTTTCATTTATTTCTTTACTGAATTTTTTCAGGGACGAGATCCAACGTATCAAAGCTGGAAACCCAGATATTAGCCACAGAGAGGCGTTCAGTGCCGCTGCAAAAAATGTAAGATCCAAGAATCAAGAATTGCACACACAGTCCTGCAGCCTAGAACTAGGGTTTCCTTTACTAGGGTTTTTTTTGTGCCATTTGGTTGAAAATCTATGGTGGTGATATTGGGATTCTCGTGTTTGATTTGTTTTCTTGCTCCTCAGTGGGCCCACTTTCCTCATATTCACTTCGGACTCATGCCTGATCAGCCCGTGAAGAAACCAAATGTGTGCCAACAGGTATCTAATCACAACCCTACATACATGTAATAAAATGATTCAAAGAAAAAAAACACACACTTCTCACGCAGTATAGGTGAAAGTTATGGGGTGTGGATTTTGTAGGAAGGCGACGATGTTATGATGAAAGACGGGTTTCTTGCTCCTGCTGCGAACGTGGGCGTGTCTCCCTACTAATATAAGGAAAATGCAGCTGGTTGCAAATTAATGTTTCTATGTTAATTAATGTTGTCTTGTCTTAAATTAGTTTCTATGTCAATTAGGGTTGGTTCTTCTTCATGGTGTCTTCAACAACATACTTAAGCTGCTTTAAACGGTTATTAGCTTCGGATTTCTAAGGTGAGAGAGGATTTTGATGTGGTTTGATTGCTAATTTTAACTGTTGTTCTCAACTCTTGAACCCATCACCAAATGAAGCTTACTTATTAATTTGTTCATATATATTTCCCTAATCCACGCAAGCACCTTCTTTCCTTATAGTTGTTTCAATTCTTCTAGATTGATTTGTTAATTTCCAGATTAGACTAAAGTCATACTATGCATTGTGGTTCGCATGTCACGATCATTTTATACTTTTAATCACGGAACATGAAACCTGAGACGGAGTTTTATTTTTTTGAATAATATTAAGATCCATGGAAGATTAGTGTAATATCAATTCGAGGTATATATCATGTTTTTTGGTGAAATCTAGTTTTCAAAATGACAGTAATTGTACATGTACGTCTAGCATTTAGTAAAGCTGGAAACATATATACACTGCTATGGCAGTGTTCAGTGTCTATATTTCATTGTTGCAGAGAGCTTTGCTCGTACTGCATTAATTTTCTAAATTAAACGAGAGAGAGACAGGGAGATGATATGAAATTAAATTGTAGCAACTTATGAAAATAAATAAAAAGATGATGAAATTAGTATTTTTAAATTGAAGAGCACGTACGGATATTACTGACAAATGTACGTATAATTCTTGCTAAAGATGTACGTAGTACTTGCTGTATATTACATAAGATGATAAGCGTGTAAAGTGAAGACAAAGGTGGGATTGGATGGTTGTCCAAAAGGGGTATAAATTTTCAGTTGAGAAAAGAGCAAGACTCTTTTCTTGTGCTTCCTCTCTTTGCCTATCTTCATGTAATAAACCAACCACATTCCACGGCCTAAAATTCATCCTAATCTATCCCTCCTTACATCTGCCAAACTCCAAACAAATATCTCACAATCTACCTATGTCTCTCCCCATTTTACGAATTACATAAATGATGCTTAGCCATTGCCGACAAAATATAAATTTCTGACATGACTCAGAGGAGATTATTGATTCTATGAGGTGGTGTTATTTCAAGTCTCTAAATGGAATTTTTATTTTACTATTTTTCTTAAAAGTGATGAACTCATTCAACAATATGGCTAATTAGAAATACATGGGATGGGATGATATGGCGGTCAAGGTGCTCACACCCAACTAAAAAAGGGCATGGATTAGCAGCAGCATGGAGTTTTGTTCAAGAATTTGAAGTCCATACTCATCTAAGTAAATTAGCTTGTGAATTTTAGAAAATGTAATTCAATTTTTGTTTTGTTTTAAAAGCAGTGTAGTACTCGCCAAATTCTACTGCCCACATACAGGTCCACTAGATTTTATTTAACAATAAATAACGTGGAGCCCGGCCCGATTGAGGTTTAGTAGGTCCACTTGACTGGCCCAACAACAAGGACGATATATCATATATCTAAGTTGATGTCATTGGTGAGCTGTGTTGTCAAAAAATAATTTTTAGATCCGAAACCGCATCACAAACTCAACGGGTCGGTATCCCCTCCTTTAAATTAGGTTTAATCAATTCAAGATGTTTCCTAAAGTAAGTACAAATAGATCTCTTGATTATTTCAAAAGTTATAAATCGATTGAATTTTGTTGTGGAATCTGAAACAATATCGTTTATAATCTCGTCAATTTTAGGGCTTATAACTTAAAAGTAAACATGAATTTGTAGCCTAATATCAGACTTAATGCCAAGACCGATATTGATGTAATATAAGAAGGATTGTCTGAGCAAAACTTTAATGATATACTCCACTATTCTACGGATCAATGCTCAAGCCAATACCCCATCGTTCTAGACACAGCTCGATTGTTCCACCAATTATACTAATTGCATGAAAATATGATGTCACCTTTGTCTTAATTAATTTTAGGTATGAAAATTATAGGTATTAAAAAGTCACATGGCCGAAATCACAAGTAAACGTTAAATGATCAAATTTGCAAGTAAAAGTTATGGGATCATAAAAACAGTACTAAAAGTTACAGGACCAAAACTGCCGGAAAGTGAAAGTTATAATACCAAAAACGCAATACTAAAAGCCATAGGACCGAAAATGCCAGTTAAGGGGAAGTTATAGGAACAAAAAGAATCCGTCATTGTTGTAGTGATCCACATCATACTCTTTTCTTATTGCCCAAGCTCAAAATAATTGTACTTATATTTAGATGCCTACTATTTCTTGCACAAGTTCAAGACATTTTTACTTCTGCTGAGATGCCTGGAATCACTCCTCTAAAACTACACCACACTAATGAATGAAGGAAAACTACAAAATATGCAGATAATGCATCACATGTGTAAACCATGAAAGAAGAAGAAGAAGAATGCAAGATTGAAGCAAGCAACTCAACAATTTCAATAGTATTCAATAACATTGAGTTACATACAACTTGATCTCTATTTGTCACTTCACCTCCAACTCCCTCAAAGCAACAAGAAAACACAGACAGAAAAACACTTACTATATTCTCTTCTTTATACAAGTAAAGTAGTACGAAAACCTATAGAAACAACAAAACAGAGCAAACACATCTAAAACAGGACAACATATGCACACCAACACAATTATAACCACCATCAGAAGAAACTGAGGAATTACTCAATAGGTTTCAAGTCAGTGAGATAAACCTGTGACTGAATAACCATCCTCCCAACTTTAAACCCCGGCACAGCTGTGAATCCAACTCTTGGCCGGCTTTTACCGGGCAAGCCACTTCTCCCCAAAACATCCTCCATGTACACCATTGAAAACTCCCCTCCCCTCTCCACCTGAAATATCTCAACAACGGGTTTGAACGAATAGGCCAGCTTGTGTAGCAGCCATATCGAGCTAGCCATCCTAACAAAAGCCTCGTAGAACACACTCAATGACTTCCAAGAATGCAACACCTTATCCTTCCTATCCAAATTGCTAAAGATTGATGACTCCATCGTTGGATGAATCAGTTCCTCATACTTCCTCCCACAAAACTGTGAAAACTCACACTTTGGATTCTTGCTCAAGATCTCCAAAGGGTTATTAGCTACATGTTCTATTAATTGCTTCAGGTAGCCATTGCTATCTCTATCAATCACACCATTTTCTTCACTATGTTTAGTGTCATTATTACCATTACATATGATCATCTCAGAATCGCATAATCCAAAGCCATTCTTGTCAAAATTCTGGAACATTCCCAAAGAAACATAAGAGAGAAATGCATACCGGAAATGGCCTTTTTTGGTGTATTTCATCCCTAAATAAACAGAATCGGCTGCTTCCTCCAAATCCCACCCTGCTCGCCGCATCAGATCGATCAACAGCTTCACGAAACAGCGCATTGATTTAATTGAATCGCTCAGCATTGCTTCGAAAACCCTAATTGTCAGCATTACCTCCAGCCCCAAACCTGTGCTCCCCTCTTTCAAGCCCATTTTCCGCATTAAATCGCCGTTTCCAGCCCTAATTCTATCTAATTTCTTCTTCATATCTACTGATTCATCATCCTTGACGTCCATTTGCGATTGCAGCGAATTCACTATCGTCTCCAAAACCCTGAGCTTGCTCTGATTCTCCTGCACTTGAAATTCCCAAAACGACCCCGCCGGAAATTGGAAGCTGCTGCTCAATCCCAGCCCCTTGTTCCTCGATTCCCTGTACAAACTCTTCATCTCGGTCAATTTCTGCAGAATCGAAACTATCGACTTATCGGCCAGCTCGAGGGCGTTTTGGTCAATTTCGGGTACATGCGCCGCTTGAAATTGCAAATAGGAAGCCTCGAAAGACGAGAGAGTGGCGAGGAGAGAAGGAATCAAGGCTCGAATCAAGTCGGCATCCGTACTGGAGTCCGGTTTGATGACGACGACTTTCTGGTGGGGGATGAATTCCTCGGTGGAGTCGAGGAGGTAGGTGACGTCGCAATCGGAGTCTTCTCCGGCGGCGGGGGAGTAGTCTTGTTCTTCTTCTTCGGCGAAGAGCTCGTAGGTCTTGGTCTTGAAAGCGAGGGCAAACTTCTGAAACATGTCGGAGATTGGCGGCGGCGGCTGCTTCAACGACGGGCCGCCCTCCAGTTCCACCATCTCTCGGATTCTATACATACAATTTTTCAGAATCTATAGCGAATCGCTTGTGCGAATAACGTATTCTTTTCTTGCGAATTCTCCCAAGTTTTTGTGCTTTGAATGTCTTAGAAGGATTGATGCGGTGCGTGAGCGTGAGTGTCCTGTCCTGGTCCCCGTGAAAATACTATCATTGCTACTTAGTGGGAATTTGCCTTTTATCATTTTTTTATTCTTTTATATTTTTTTGAAGCTAAATTCGTTGCGACTATAAAAAATATTGTTCATGTATGATAGCCATGAAGTCGTTCTTAGTGTTTGAATAATACATTATCGTGAATCCTACTTCGAGACTTAAGTTGTAAACTATTGTAGTATTTTCAAATTTTATGTGAAGTAGATTATTACATATAAATGAGAATGAGAATTAATCTAATGAGGGCTATAACTATAGTGTTGTAAAAAAAGGTTTTAGTGGTTCAAATTATTACACTAAAAGAATGGTAGGTTTGGTTTGTAAATTGATAGTTTGAACTAATTATTAGCCTATGCGAATATTACTCAAAAAATATATATTAAAAAACTGATGGAGAAGTAAAAGAATGTGGTTTTATTGGTTTGCATATAAAACAATATTTTTGAAAGTGGACTTTGGAAGTCGACTGCCTAACGGTAACAAAAGAGGTGATAGAGTAACAGCGAAGGGAATGGTGGTTGGTGGGAGACCAATATAAAATTAGAAAATTTCTACCATTCTAAACTTAAAAAAAACGGTATTTCAACTATTTGATGACAGACCATACACTATTTGAATTGAAGACATCGTTGTTCATTATAAAAGCTGCTTAATACACAGTCGGAAAAACAAAAAATGGAAAGTACAAAGATGTAAACTCGTCGAGTTGAGGAAAAACCTTTTTCCACAACATGAAAAATTCTCCGGTAGCGCTCTCGGTTTTTGGCGTTTCATCCTTAAAGATAAAACGACGTTCGTCTCGAAGATTGCAGCACCGCAAAATCGTCGAGCTCCGGCGAACTGGACTTCCAGCGAGGACAGAACTGGACAACTTAAGCTAGTATAAAGATGCTAAGAGAGATGTTGATGAGAGGTGTGCTGAAATGCTTTGCAAATTGACATATTTATAGGCTCTTTCACCCAAGTCAATAATGATGGAAATAAATACTTTCAATTATGGCCGCCAGGTAGTGGGGAGTGGAGAGGTGAAGATTTCTACAGTCTCATTCCAGAGACTTTCGAAAAGATAGGTTTAGGTGTGACAGGAGCATTACACCACGAGCTGAGTCAGCCCACAAATAGTCCACCACACCCATTAGCCAAAGCCTAACTGATAAGCCTGCAGACTCATTGTCAAGATCCAAGTCCAATGACAAGTCCAAGTCCAAGAACAAGGACACAGACTCGGAGCCGGAGCCGGGCCCGGGGCAGGGGGGGGCACGGGCTTGGGCTTGGGTGCGATCGCGGCGCGAAGCGGCGGGTGTGAGGTCGTCGACGGAAAGACTCGCACACATGAGCATGTGTGGCCCAAGCTCACCACATGTCACTTTGTTATCTCCTATGACTATTTTATTTGGGCATTACATCAGTACGGGAAGCGTAGATCGACACTATATAAAACATTTCGTAAATCGGATACAATTCGAGGCTTGAAATTGCGGTCAAAGATGGCTGACTTTCAACCAAACTAAATAGCATTAAATGCTAGATATTTTCCATATTAATTCAAGATTTTCCGACAATCCCCCAAATGAGTGGAAATAGTCAAATGCATGCATATAGACACACAGCTCTGTCCTCAAGAGACAATAAAGTATCATGGTAGGTGACTTGTGACATTGAACCTTCCTTGGTCAGAGTTATCGAGCATACCGACGGACTAGTGGACACGTGACCTTGAACTATTCATCCATAATGTATACTTAGATAATAGCACTAAGGTATAAAGTCTCAACCTTGTCCGCTCTCAAGTTTATGTCCCTTACATGCCATGGACAATCTCTTTGGATTCATAAGTGTCACATAGAAGCGCCCCTCACTTCTCACTTACATAGGTAATTCTTACTCGAGTATATCGTCATACTCCACCTTCTCAAGTCATCCAAGAATCATTAAAAGTCAAAGTCTTATCCTCATCACTTGACAGGTCACCAACACTCTCGAGCTCTTTAAGGAATAGACAATTTTAGTGTGGTATCTAGGGGTGTTCGGTACGGTATACCGTACTATTTTTCTCATACCGCATACCGTACCGATAAGGGTCGGTATGGAAAAAAACATACCGTTACCGTACCAATCATTTCAGTATACCGTTGTTCGGTATACCGAAAGTTCGGTATAGCAAATCTCCATACTGTTGCAATACTACTTTTTCAGTATACCGTACCGCACTTCGGTATACCGAAAAATCAACGTCTACCGAATATTTAACGGTATACCGTAAAATTAATCTATGTTTTTTTATAAAAGCCAAGAAAGTTATTAATATTATTTTTCAATAAAAATTATTAATCTATCTATTTTGTATGAATTTGTTAATATTACGGGTTAATGTTTATAAAGTTGAAAATTATAATTTTTTATCCATTTCGTGATTTAATAGATAAATAATGTGACTTTATGTCAAATAAAGTTATGTCATTTAAGTGAATTTATGATATAACATTAATATTGTTTGATATGAGTGACATATTTATAACAACCCGTGTCCAAAACTTGTAACCAACATTTTTGCACTCTTTTCTACAAGATATATGCGGTATGAACTTCGGTATGCGGTATACCTCGGTATGAAAAATCTCATACCGTTACCGTACCGAAAAAACTTCGGTACGGTATGATACCGTACCAAAAATTAAAAATTCGGTATCTTCGATATTTTTTCGGTACGATATGTGCGGTATACCGACTTTTCAATAAACCGTAACACCCCCTAGTGGTATCAACATACTCATATAACTTAGTTTTCCCATTGAACTTAGACATGCCCATTTTCGGTTCTAGTTAAGGTTGCGGCTTGAAACCGCCGATTACGGTTTGCCAAAAACTAAAATCGAAACTGAACCACATGTAGACGGTTGACGGTTCCGGATTGAAACCGCCTCCTGTTTCAGTTTACCGGTTTCACGGTTTTCATAATTTTTTTTTAAATACATTTTTTGGTTTATAATCGAGTCAATAATAAATTATAAATAAAATTGTACAATCTCATGAAAGAATTGAACAATTAAATATATTAATACAATCTCATTGTTGATTCTTCATTATCATCATCGTTTTAGAAATAAATTTTATATCATTATTTTCGATTCTTCGTCGTGTATTAATTATTAAACAATATTTGATATCCTATGCTTTTTAGTGATAAAATTTGAACAACTTTTATCCCATATATATTTTTCGGGAACAATAGTACCCATTTGCAATTGAACTAAATACATAATAATGTTTTATCCTTTTGTATACTACTTTAGGATATCAAAATTGGTAGAATTTTTGTATTTTAAATGAATAGTTTGTTTTAAATATAAGTAAAAATTAGAAGATTTAGATCTTCAATAATATTTTTAATCTAAAACTCATTTATCTAATTCATTATATATATGATCTTTGACAATTTTAATAGGTGAAATAATCGGTTTCACCCGGTTTAGAACCGACGGTTTGAAACCAGCGGTTTCATGGAAAAAGAGTAAACCGAAACCGAACTACAAACTGACAGTTTATGGTTCAAGACGGTTCCGATTTGCACCGGTTCCGATTTATGCCGATTCTGGTTTAAAACCCGGTTTAAGTCGATTTCAGTTTGAAAATAGGCATATATAATTGAACTTAGTTCATGGGATCTCCAATCTACGAGGTTGGGTATCCACTATAATTGTCTTTAAGTTGTGGATTTTACTCTCATTCCTTGTACGAGCTTGTACATTTGATCTCGCTGTAAACGCTTGGTAAGCGGATCTGCTAGGTTATTAATAGACTTAACATAATCTACGAAGATAACCCCACTCGTGATCAAATGTCTTACGGTATCGTGTCGACGACGAATATATCTCGACTTACCATTATGCAACCCACTCTTGACCCTTCCAATAGTCGCTTGGCTATCGCAATGAATCTTCACAAGTGGCATGGGTTTCGTCCAACATGGAATTTCTTCAAAAAAATTACGTAGCTATTCGGCCTCCTCACCTGCCTTATCCAAAGCAATGAACTCGGATTCCATGATAGATCGGACTATGCACGTTTATTTCATGGATCTCCGCGACATAACTCCTCCCCCTACAGTGAACACATAACCACTAGTAGATAACTAGTCTTTAGTGTGGGATATCCAATTAGCATTAGAGTACCCTTCAAGTACCGGAGGATGTCTAGAGTAGTGCAGCTCAAAGTTAAGAGTGTACTTCAAGTACCTTAGAACTCTTACATGAGCTTCTCAATGCTCCCTACTCGTATTACTCGTATATCGACTCACTTTGTTCATCGGACAAGCTAGATCTAGCCTCGTACAGTTCGTGATGTACATAAGACAGTCAATGATCCTAGCATAATTATCTTGAGCAATAGGATCACCTCTATTCTTGCTTAAGTGAACATTTACCTCCAGAGGAGTCTTTGCAGGGGCACTATCAAAACATTAAACCTTTTAAACACCTTCTCAATTTAATGAGATTGAGACAAAACAATCCCATAAGAAGTTCTTTGAATCTTCACTGCAAGAATTACATCAGTCACTCTCACATCCTTCATATAAGAAACTCTCTTAAGCATACGATTGATGTCATTTATGACTTGATTATTATATCCCATAATCAACATATCATATACATAAAGACAAACAATTATGAAATCATTCTTCGTATTCTTTATGTAAACACACTTACCACATTCGTTAATCTTAAAACCATTCGACAAAATAGCCTCGTCAAATTTCAAATGCCATTGTAACGGAGTTTGTTTCAACTCATATAGAGATTTAACCAACTTACATACATTTCTCTCTTGGCCAGTTACAACAAACCCTTCAGGTTGTTCCTGATGGAATATGGAGAGAAACCGATACATTTCCTCCACGTATGTTGTCGCAGCTTTGATTATTGCTCTCGTTTAAGACGTTTTGGTCTATGTCCCGTGCCTTTCTCTCGACCTTGTGGACATAAAACTAAGAGAAAATATTTTTTGACTGCTCTCCCTCACACTCACGATAATGAGTGTGTAAAGAGCGTGTGTGTTTTTTCTTTTTAATTAATAGTAAAAACACTGTTAATAATATTGAAGCCCATTAGTAATTATATTGCTAATGAGCTTCAATTAATAATAATAATAACAGTTCATAATATAATTAATAAACATTGGGCCACTTATTCATCAATTAACCGAACCAGCCAATTAATTCCATATAAATAATTTCTCAACTTATTAAATAATGTATAAAATATATTTATCTATTAATAATCACACGAGAGTGCAGTCAATAACCAGACAAGCTGCTTGGGCCAGACCAGGGATCTAATACACGAAATAAAGCAGGGCCTCAAATTAATTAATAATTTATGCTCAGCCCAGAGTAAAATTAATTAATAAACACAGATTCATTCTACTAGAGAATCCGAGCTAACTTACCCCTTTATCCCAATTTGAGCGTGGACTTGTATTTTAGACTTAATTAATCTCCATATTTAAGAAAACAAATATCTGTTAATTAATTAAGCTCACTGACAGCTTAAATTAATTAACATCTTATTATATTACTGAGTAATAACACTCGACCTTATTAACACACCTGAACTTAATAAACCGGCCGGGTTTAGTGTGCTAAACCTTATGAGTTCCTCAGGAGATATTATCAACTCAATTAATAAGGATATGGATGCAAGATATATATAATCAACATGAGCTACAAATAATTACTAACACCTTAGATACGTAGATCCAGTCGCAATGACATTCACCATAGTAAGTCAAAGTGATAGATAGCTATAAGCGCTCAGCTGAAATCTTATCATGCTTAAGATCAGCTAAGTCACCGAGATCTTTAGTTCTCCACTAAGGTTAGTTAGGAGAACATATCTTACTGTGATCCATCAATACACCACCTTTAGTGTACCAATGTAGACAAGTGGCCAACGCAGGCCACTTCTTATCTAAACTGCAGCTAAAACCGACAACTTATCCTTAAGTTGTCTCAGGTGTGATAAATGTTTATATCATGTGAGTTCAACAAATTGTGTAGTCTTATGTGATCTACTACACACTACACAAACTAACTAATATACAAGACAAAGGATTTAACATGTGCAAATAAATTAAATCAGACAGGAGAATGAATACTGAAAGGAAAATAAATTGTATACCACCATCTCCTTCTTATCAAAATCAACCGCCATCTCCTTCTTAACAAAATCAACCACCTTCACCATCTTATCAAACACAAGCACCATCTCCTTCTTTCCAAGCACTGCCCGACCAACAACCCAACAATCACAGATTTCATTACCACCTGGCCAATCTCAAACCCAGTTACCACCAATCCAAACTCAACCCTACAAATCGCCACATCACAGAGGGAGTACTTCCCAGAACCAGAATGCTCCGCAAAAGTCATACAAGACAAATGAAAAGCTATTGAATGAGTTCCAAAACTCCTAGCATGAGCAGAAGGCTGGTATGAGCGCCATATCCAAACAATTAGAACAGTTGGCCACCTCCTTGAGGGACATAAAGGGAGATCAAGGGGCCATTCCTGCCCAAGTATAGATCAACCCGAGGCTGGAGAATGCTAGTGCAGTAACACTGAGGAATGGAAGGGAGTTGACAGAACCAAAATGGAAAGAAAGGAAGGAATCCACTGCAAGTGAAGTTGAACTTGCAGAAGAGGCACAAAGGCCAATTCAGCCAGTTGGTCTACCACCATTTCCTTCTGCCTTGATAAGAAGAACGAAACCAAAGGTAGAAACTATGGACTACAAAGCCTTGTTTGAAGGTTTGGAAATCAACATTCCACTGCTTCAAGCTCTTAAATTTCCTTAATTGGCGATGTTTGTTAAGGAATTCATAGCTGGGAAAGTGTCGAATGGAGAGAAAGTGGTGATGCAGAAGGCAACTTCTGTAATGATACAGAAGAATCTTCCAAAGAAACGTGTAAACCCAAGTGCATTCACACTCCCATGCTTGATTGGTGATAATTTAATTCTGAGTGCCATGTGTGACTTGGGAGCATCTATAAATGTGATGCCATTATCGGTTTACAACATATTGGTGGGAGTAGAGTTGAAGGAGACTAGAGTGGTAATGCAAATTGCAGATAGATCATACATCTATCAAGTCGGACTATTGGAGAATGTCATAGGAAAGGTGAATGAGTTTGTTTACCCAACTGATTTCTTTGTCATCAACACCAACGATGAGAGAATTAAGGGAAAGACTGGAGTTCTTTTAGGAAGACCCTTTCTAGATACTATCAGAGCAATCATCAATGTGCACGAAGGCACAATCATCATATCATGGAATGGAGAGCAGTACACACACAACATCTACACAGCCATGAAACAACCTGCTGACATGAAAAATATGAATACAGTTGATGTGTATGCCCCTATGATCCAACATTATTTGGAGATAGAATTTGTAAAACACAAAATGGAGGTAGTTGTTACTCAAGGGCTGACATAATTGGACACTCAAGGAATGAGTGATAATGAAGTCAAAGAAGCTGTTATGGGTTTAATTCTCAACTAGAGTTGGAAGTTACCAACGTGACTGGACTGCCCCACGACCAGATTCCAGAGAAGCCACTACCATCCATTGTCAAGGCACCTAAACTAGAGCTCAAACCTCTCTATGCACACCTCAAGTATGTATACTTAGGAGAGAAGGAGACATTGCCAATAATTATCAGCAGCAAGCTGACACAGGAGGAGGAAGCTCAACTTGTTGCAGTTCTGAAGAAACACAAGACTGCTATTTGGTGGACATTGGCAGACATCACTGGGATCAACCCAGACATCTGCATGCACCACATTTTGATGGAGCCCAACAGTAAACCGAGCAGAGATCCACAACGCAAGCTAAACCCAAACATGAGGGAAGTCATCCTTAAGGAGATTATAAAGCTTCTATCGATGGGAATCATCTACCCAATCTGAGATAGTAAGTCGATTAGCCCGGTGCATGTGATACCCAAGAAGGGAGATATTCAATTGGTGGAAAATGAGAAGAAGGAACTTGTCCCTACAGCCACAGTCACCGGATGGCGCATGTGTATACACTATCGCAAGTTCAACAATGCCACCAGGAAAGATCATTTCCCCCTGCCATTCATTGACCAGATGCAGGAGGCAGGACAAACATATTTCTGCTTCCTAGATGGCTATAGCAGTTACTTTCAGATACATGTAAGCCACGACGACCAGGAAAAGACAACCTTCACTTTCCCCTTTGGCACCTACGCCTACAGAAGAATGCCTTTTGGGCTATATAGCGCACCTGGGACGTTTCAAAGATGCATGATGAGCATCTTCTCAGACATGATTGAGAAGTGTATAGAAGTTTTCATTGATGATTTCACTGTCTACGGGAGTTCATTTGATAACTGTCTGGATAGCCTAGACAAGGTTCTGGCCAGATGCATTGAGAATAACCTTGTACTCAACCACGAGAAGTGCCATTTTATGGTAAAAGAAGGCATCGTGTTGGGCCATGTAGTGTCAGAGAAGGGGATAGCTGTTGATAAAGAGAAGGTCGACCTTATTTCTCAGCTGCCATATCCTACCAACGTCAAGGAGGTCCATGGATTCCTTGGCCATGCAGGGTTCTACCGCAGATTCATCAAAGATTTTGCCAAAATAGCTCAACCCCTGACCAAACTTCTTCAACTAGATGTGCCGTTTGAAATCACTGACAGTTGCAAGGAAGCTTTTTACACGCTAAAAGATAAGCTCACCTCTGCCCCAATCATGCAAGCCCCCGACTGGGACTTGTCATTCGAGTTGTTGTGTGATGCCAGCGATTCTGCAATCGGTGCAGTCTTAGGACAGAAGCTGGGCAGGGAGAATCATGTCACATACTATGCTTCAAAAACCCATAATCATGCCCAGTGCAACTATAAAACAACCGAGAAAGGACTTCTGGCGATTGTTTTCGCTTTTGAAAAGTTCAGTTCCTATTTTTTAGGATAAAAAATCATTGACCATACAGACCATTCTACATTGAAGTATCTGTTGTCAAAAGCAGAATCCAAGCCAATGCTAATTCGGTGGTACTACTACTTCAGGAATTTGACTGGGAAGTCAAAGACAAGAAGGGGACCGAAAACAGAGTTGCTGACCACCTAAGAAGACTGGTCCAATCTACAGATGGTGTCCCCGTTCATAAACACTTGGAAGAGTGTTGGTCCCGAGATAAACGTTCAGGTGTGGGGGGGTGTGAATACACCTGAAAACTTTCTCAACTTAAAACGTGAACAATCCTATTCAGGAGAGTGCCTTGCTGAACAAGTTTAGTAGACCAAGTATGTTGTTCTGGATCATGTGGACAGAGTTCAGTAAAAGTTCAGTAGAGTTCAGTAGAGTTCGAAAATGTGTAGGCACCATTCAGTTGACTGATGTTAGAATTCAGTACCGTTCAGTAAAAGTTCAGTAGAGTTCGGAAATGTGTAGGAACCATTCAGTTGAGTTTGAAAACGTTTTTATTAAAACTATTTCAGTAGGTTAGTGCATTCAGTTAAGCTTTTCTGAAACTCTGTTGAATGATTTTGTAAAGCAGTTTTCAGTATGAACAGTAATCAATGCAACAGTAAAAACAGAACACAACGATTTTTAAAATGGTTCGGATATCAAATAATCCTACGTCCACTGTCCCAAAAAGATCAATAGGCTATTTAATTATACTGAGTTAGTCTCAGTCGGTTTGTGCACTGGACAAACACTGGTCTTGAGGATTATACTGAGCAAGTCTCAGTTTACAAGTATCAAACTGAAGTGTTTGACAAACTCTCCAACAGTGAAGGAGTTCTTAACAATAAGAACAGTTCAGGGATGAACTCCTTCGGTCTAAGCTATGAATATATTCAGTGGAGCTTAGGTTAGAGGGAAGGGAACAAGAATGTGGCTTCTAGAGTGACGAATAGTGAGGAATAAGCTCTCTGGGTTCGTGTTCAATCACTTGGATACTAGAGGCTATTGATTCTAATTCAGCTTGGTTCCCTTGAGCAAGGAAGTCGCCTTTCGCTTGAAGTGTTTCTCTGAAGTTCTCGCGGAAAGCTTAAGTTCTATAAGTGTATTGCTCTTAATCGCTCGTTCGTGTTCTTGGTGTTGGTGTCGATGCGATTTGATTTTCCCTCTATTTAAAGAGGTGAGCCATGGATAGATCCGTTGGAGACGAACGATCCACGTGTCACACTCTTTGGGTAGCTAAAGACTCTTTTAAGGAATCAGAGTTTTTTCCTCCATTTCTAGAAATAGGTTGACTTGCAGCTTTTATCAGAACTTTGACAGTTGGCTGCTCGTCATTGATCGAGGTGTAGAAAGTAGTTGAGACAAACATACTTCTAGGTAGATACTGAAGCTGACTTCTCTGATTACCTCATATGACTCTACTGATTTAACATATAAGATCATCTGACAATCAGTGAGACTGTCAGGCCGTTGCTGAATCTGACCTGGGTTCAATAGTATACTCCTGCTAAGTGCAACTCTACTGAAGGTCAACTCTGAGTTCAGTGAACTGCTCCTGCTGAGTCCAGTTCTACTAACTCCTTTCAGTAAGCTGCCCCTGCTGAGTTCAGCACTACTGAGTATGAACACATCTCAATATGCTACTCCTGCTGAGTCCAGCACTACTGAGTCTTCAATCCATGGTACTGAGGCGGATAGTCTACTGAAGGGTCAGCAGACAGAACTCTGAGCCTGAACCATGCAGAAGGAATGTCTACTGATTCTGAAACTCTCAGAGACTAAGGTATTACTATTACAACTCAATGGTTCATCAATCAAATTAGGGTTTTGGGATCAGCCAAATCTTCTAAATGATTAAAAAGTTTACTACAATTTCCCCCTATTTGATGATGGCAAAACCTAACACTACAAATTATCAGATACAAACTCCTTACAAATATTACAAGTAGAATCAGTGGAGTTGTACATCAAGTTCTATCTACTGAGGGATACAGAAAAGAGGTATTAGAACCTATTACATAATTCTAATAACACTTTCCCCCAAACAACAATAATTTCTCTTCTCAAATAGAGTCTATCAGTCTAAGCAAAAACAGACAAACACAGATAAAAGCAGTGAGTCTGTGAGTCAGTAATCACTTAGGTGATTCTGAGTGTTAAGCTTAAATAGAACAGGCCATAGAGACAATAAGATGTTGTCAAGGCCAAACAGCAAAGATGTTTTATATATGTAAGAAATTCAGTACACTACATCACTTGCTATTCTACAAACAGAAAAGAAACTAACGGAAGCTATCTCCTGAATCTCTGGATCCTTGCCTTGAAATCTTTTAACTTTTCTTCTGGCAAAGGGAGTCCATACATCTGAAAAGTGTCTTTCCTGAGCTTCTGAATCTTCAGCACATCATCTGGACCAGTCTCATCAAGCTCAAGTGCCACAGCAGCATCTCTGACCTCTCCTTCTATATTACTATTGTAGAGTGAGCCATCAAGCTTCTGAGGAGGTGGCAGAGGTCTAGGAGTAGGAACCTGAACATCTTCTTTATCTGCGAGAGCCTTCTGAACCATATCATATATTTCAGTATCGCATTTGAATAGCCAGTCAGCAAATGCTTGGTTCTTGTGGGATCTAGGCCAGTATCTCCATACATAATATCTCTTGATAAATTCGGCCTTCAGTGTCTCCCACCATTGAGTCTTCTCCCAAGGCATCCATTTATCAACCCTAGGTCATTTATGGGTTTTCTGATCAGTGAGTCACCTGCCTCGCCTATATTTGTAGGGAATTTCAGTATCCTTAAGCGGAGGTGGCCTGGGCTTCAGTCTTTCGGCTTCCCTGGCTGCCTCAGCAGCCTTTTCCTTGGCTAGAGCCTCTTGTCGCCTGTACTCTTCTAAATGATAATACTGAGCATGTTTGTCCAAGGCGATCATGCTGAAGTTAAGCATTTCTTCGATAGTTGGCTCAACCCTAGGTCTCTCTTGCTGCTGCTGCTGCTCAGATTGCTACTGCTGCTGAGAATTAGTTGTAGCCTTCTTAGATTGTTCAGCCTCTTTTTCTTTCTCTTTATTGGCCTCATCGCCGATTTTCAGCTTTCTAGGAGGAGGCCTAATACCAGGCTTCCTTCTTGAGACTTTTGTCTTAGCCTTAGCCGGAGCTTTCTTTGGTTTGTTTGCGGCTTCGGCTTCAGCTATCTCCCTGACAAGCTTTTCATCAGCATCAATTTGTGCTTGTTCTTTAGGGCTAATGTAAGTCTCTTCCTCTTCTGAGTCCTCCTCAAGGAACTCAGCAATTTCCTTAATGTGTTCTGTAGAAGTTTGGGTTGCTGATTCCTTGGGCTCCTTCGGTCCTGAGCCACTTGGGCCAGTCTCAGCGCGCACTACAGCACCAGTGCTTGAGACATCCTGGGCCTGACCCTTGTCAGTTCCTGAGGGATCAGTAGGAGCTGATCGGCTGTCAGTTGCTCCCTGCACTGATTTCTTCCCCTTTGGTGTCGTTTCCCCCTTTTTGGCATCATCAGCTGAGACTGGGGTCTGGATAGGAATGAATTTGTTGTTCAGTCCTGAGTATATAGCAGCTAGCATGTCCAAGGCCTTTTGCATGCTTTCGAACTTGAGGTGAAGGTCATTCCTCTCTATGATGAGATCCTCACTATACTTTTTGTGAGAGGAATCCACCAACTCCTAAATTGACTTCAGTTTGGCATCTATTTTCTCTTCACAGGCCTTCTGGATAGACTGGATTCTGAGCTCATTGGCCTGACTCAGTGAAGAGATGGTAGCGGTATGTGCTGAGTGGGCTGCCTTAAATTCCTCCCGAAGTGATGTCTGGGCAGCCACCAGCGATGCCTGTTGATGTTCGAATTCTGCTCTTTGAGTGGCTAGAGATTCCGTGAGGATTGCTGATAAATCAGGAACAACTGAGTTTTGAATTGAAGTCCTCAGTTCCTTGATTTCCTCACTCTGAGCTTTAGTTGTCTTCTTCCAACTGCGATGGACAGCCTTGGCCAAGAGCCTATTCTGTGCTCCTTGTACTTTCAATTCCTTGGCACTGTCCTGGACCATCTGAAGGAAATGGGAGGTTAAGAACGATATACCTTCCTCCTACGTATGTTGTTGCAGCTTTGATTGTTGCTCGTGTGTCAGATCTTCTGATCTGTGTCCTGGCCTTTTTCTTCCTCTAGGTGGTCAGAGAACTAAAGAAAATAAGATTACTGTCTCCCTTATACAAACGGCGTGCGTGTGTATATTATGTGTGTGTGTAATCTATTTATGAACATAATACTAATATATATAGGCTTCAAAAGCCAATATAATAATATTTGTAGCCCATTAATTTAATTATATTCCTAATGGACTTCCACATAATTAGCCCGTAATATAATTAATTAATCCATTGGGCTACTAATATTTATCAAATAATTGGTCTGGCCAATTAATTCCAGCTAAATAACATTATTAAATAATGTAATTTATTAATAATGATTTCTGAGAGATAATAAATAACTAGGCAACTCATTGGGCTAGATCAGGGATCTAATACAAGAAATAAAGCAGGGCCTCAAATTAATTAATATGCTCAGCCCAGAGTAAAATTAATTAATAAACACAGATTTATTCCACTAGAGAATCCATGCTGACTTACCCATTTATCCCAAATTGAGCAAGAGCTTGTATTTTAGACTTAATCGATCTCCGTATTTAAGATAGAATTATCCGTCAATTAATTAAGCTCACTGACAGCTTAAATTAATTAACATCTTATATTCATGAGTAGTACCACTCGACCTTATTAATACACCTGAACTTAAACAACCGGTCGGGTTTAGTGTGTTAATCCTTTTGAGTTCCTCAGGGGATATTATCAACCCATTTTACTAGGATACGGTTGCAAGATACAGACAACCAGTCTGAGCCACAAATGACTACTAGCACCCAAGATACGTAGATCCGGTCGCGATGACGCTCACCATAGTAGGTCAAAGTGATAGATAGCCAAATGCACTCAGCTGAAGTCTTACCAAGCTTAAGACCAGCTAAGTCACCGAGATCTTGGTTCTCCACTAAGGCCAGTTAGGAGAACACATCTCACAGTGATCCATCAATACACCACCTTAAGTGTACCAGTAAAGACAAGCAGCTAAGACAAGCCACTTCTTATCTAAACTGCAGCTTAAACCGACAACTTATCCTTATGTTGTCTCAACTGTGATAACTGTTTATATCTTGTCAGTTCAACCAATTTGTGTTGTCTTCTGTGATACCCGACACACTACACAAATCTTACTTTTGTACAAGATAAAGGATTACATGTGCAAATATATATATATTTATCAGATAGGAGAATAAAATAATGGTAGGGACAAAACACATTGTATACAAGAATAAAATTTGCTTCCAGTATACAAAATCCCAACAATTCTCCCACTTATACTAAAGTAAACTTTAGTATACAATGTGTCAGTTCTAGGTACAAACTAGTACTCAGCTATCTATCCTATCTATCACTGCATCTTCTCCCACTTATACAAAAGTTTCTGTAGTTCTAAGTGGGGGGAATCTCTACCACTCCTAAGCCACGAACATGCTTCTCGTAAGCCGGGACTGGTAAGGTCTTTGTGAAAGGATTAGTTAGGTTGACTTCAGTTCTAATTTTGTTAATCACCACGTCTCCTCGATTTACGAATACTCGTATAATGTTGTACTTCCTGTCTATGTGTTTAGACGCCTTGTGAGATCTAGGTTCCTTAGAATTTGTCACTACACCCGCATTATCACAATGATACATGATCGCCTTCGGCAAATTCTGAACAATATCAAGATCCAGGAGGAAATTCTTGAGCCAAACTGCCTCTTTCGAAGCTTCTGAAGTAGCCACATACTCTGCTTCCATGGTTGAGTCCGCAATGTATTTCTGCTTTGCACTCCTCCATGAAATAGCTCCACCTCCCAAGGTAAACACATAACCCGAGGTAGACTTCTTCTCGTGTCTGTCAGCTTGGAAATCCGAGTCTGTATAACCCAAAGACACTAGACTATCTAACTGGTAAACAAGCCTATAATCTCTAGTCCGTTTAAGGTACTTGAGAATATGCTTGACCGCAGTCCAGTGTTCATTTCCAGGATTAGACTGATATCTTGAGACCATGCCTACAGCATATGAGATATCTGGTCTCGTACAAAGCATTGCATACATGAGGCTACCGACAGCGGAAGCATATGGTACTAGCCTCATACTTTCTATCTCTTCAGGCATTTTAGGGCACTGATTCTTTGATAGAAATGTAGGACGCTTGTGACAAGCTTAACATCCTTTTCTGGCGATCTCGGATAACCTTGATCCCAAGGATGTAAGCAGATTCACCTAAGTCCTTCATTTGAAACTGCTCGGATAACCGTGTCTTTACGTCTGATAACACTTCAACATTGTTTCCAATGAGAAGGATGTCATCTACGTAAAATGCAAGAAACACCACTGATCCGTTAACACAAATACGGTACACATACCTCGTTAGGACAGGATACAAATCCATAGGATTTGACTACCTCGTCGAAACGCTGGTGCCATAACTGGGAAGCTTGCTTAAGTCCATAAATGGCCTTCTTAAGCTTCCAAACTAGATGTTCTTCGCCCTCCTTCACATAACCATCTGGCTGTTTCATGTAGATGTCTCTACCTTTTTCAAGGTGACCGTTTGGGAATGCGGTTTTAACATCCATTTGACAGATTTCTAGGTTCATGTGATCTGCTATGGCAAGGAGAATCCGAATGGACTTGATCATTGCTATAGGTGAGAAGGTCTCTTTATAATCGATACCTTCTTTCTGGGTAAAACCCTTCGCCACTAGTCTGGCCATAAATGCCACGATCTCTCCATTCGGTCCTCTCTTTCTCTTGTATACCCACTTACTACTAATAGCCTTGCAGCCCTCAGGTAGTTCAGTGATCTCGTATACATTCATATCAGTCATGGACTCAAATTTCGAGTCCATCGCGATTCGCCATGAATCTGCATCTATATCTCACACTGCTTCGTTGTAAGTCCAGGGATCCATGGTGTCTTGTTCATATGCCGGGAGATGGTCAAACGTCTCCCCAGTGAACATATACCGATCAGGTGTAAATATCACCCTCCCACTGCGTCGAACAGTGTCAGCGCTGTGTTAACAGATTGTGCAGGTACTCGTGGAGTACCATCTTGCACAACTGGTTGTTTAAGTGGAACTCGACCACCTTGTAATTCCTCAAGGATGATGTCAACTCAAGATTTATGGTTACTAATGTAATCATCTTCTAAGAACCGAGCGTTAGTGCTAATAATGATCTTCTGTTCTTTAGGATCATAAAAGTATCCACCCTACGTTTCTTTCGAATGACCTAACATCACTTCTGAATGTGATTCCAATTTGTCGGCCTGCCTATTTATTACATAAGCAGGATAACCCCAAATCCTTAAGTGGTGCATACTAGGTTTGTGCCCGCTCCACAACTCGAAAGGGGTCTTTCGTACCGACTTGGAAGGCACATGGTTCAGGAAGTATGTTGCAGTCTCTAGGGCATATCCCCAAAAGGAAACTGGCAAAGTTGTATAACTCATCATCGACCGAACCATCTCTAAGAGAGTTTGGTTCCTTCTCTCTGACACACCATTCTGCTGAGGCGTGCCCGGTGCTGTCAGCTGGGATGTAATCCCACATTATGTCAAGTAGTCCTTGAACTCATTGGATAAGTATTCCCCACCACGATCAGATCGCAGTGTTTTGATTTACCTAGCTTCTTCTCCACTTCTGCCTTGAATTCCTTAAAGGTTTCAAAGCAATCCGACTTGTGATGAAGAAGGTAAACATATCCATACCTCGAGTAATCATCAGTAAATGTGACGAAATACTCAAAACCTCCACGAGCTTGTGTAGACATAGGCCCACACAAGTCAGAATGTATTACTTATGAAGCTCTATAACCCTTTGCCTTGAAAGGCTTAGTCATCATCTTTCCTTCCAAGCAGGTTTCGCAAGTTGGAAATGGTTCAACTTGGAGAGACTCCAATGATCCATATTCCACCAACCTTTGAGTCCCGTTAAGATTGATGTGACCTAGTCTTATGTGCCACAGATAAGTTTGGTTTACCTTAGAAGACTCTTTCCTCTTTTTAGGATTTGATAATGAGAAAGCAATATTAACAGAACTATGCAGTTTACAAGAAATAGTATATAAAGATCCGTTTAATGGTCCCCCACAGATAAAAACATCGTCTTTCATGGTAAAAACTTCACTATCAAAATATGATTTATAACCATCCATGGTGAAGAGTTTTGAAATAGAAATTATATTTCGCCTAAACTCATGCACATGAAAAACATCTTTAAGTACTAAAATAGAACTATCAAAAGATAGATGTAAATCTCCAATGACAATTGCAGAAACTTTCGATCCATTGCCCCATTGAGACTACTACCTCGCCATTGCTCAATTGCATTTTCTGCAAGGTACCTTGCAAGGTGTAACAACACATGATCAGTTGCCCCCGAATCTACTATCCTTTCGTGGGTCGAAGAGGAAACCAGAACAGTTTCAGTTACAAGAGCGACTCGCGTCTCTTTCTGTTTTGCCTTTACATCTGGATTATAATTATCCCAGTGTCCTTTCTTACCACTCTTAAAGAACCTTCCTTTCTCGTTTGACATTCGCATATCGCCGGTAAGGACCGTCTTCTTACTCCCACTGCTCTTCTTGAATTGACCACCATTTCTGCTCTTTTTCTGGTTTCCGCCTTTCGGAGGATTCCTTGAACTAATAGGGATATTCAAGACTTGAGCACTCTTGCCCTTTCCTATAACCTCTTTGACCGCTACCAAAGATTTGAGTAACTTACTCATAGTAAACTCGTTCTTAGACATAGCGGTCCTAAAACAGAAGTTCATATAGGACCTTTGCAGAGCATTTATTGGGAAGATAAGATATCTCTTCCACTATATAAAATTATTTAAAAATGTTAAACCCGTTAGATTTTGGTTGGTGAGACTGTTTAGGAACTTGAAAATTTTTCGAGCAAACATATCTAAAAATTTAATTTAAAAGCATGTATGAAATTAATATTTGCACATAATTCATAATTAATAATCATTGTAACCTTTTGTAAAAACAATAACATTAAAAACCTCGAACAGCTCTAGGAATTCCACTAGCAAGCCACGCAGGTGGACGTTTACTAGCGCAACCCTAAACCAAACTATTTACCTAGCTCTTTAATTCCAATCCACGTCTAGGTTCTTAAGATGAATGGAATTAATAGTTCGATATTCTGGACCATGTCACTATTAAAACGCGGGAAGGGACTTCGAGGGAAGTGAATTGTACCTGCGGTGACATCTAAGCATTGACCATTAATTTGACCAAAATAGAATCAAATTCTCGAAATTGACATATTTACTCGAACCATGCCGCATTCAATTTAATATAATTAGCCATCCTATTTAATTATTATCTTCTAGAGCACTCGTGTTTACTAGGCACGCAAGCCACGCAGGTGGACGTTTACGGCTTCGCTCCCACTACTCAATAATAATCAAATATTGTTTTGGAAAACTCATCTCACAAAACTTGTAGCTCAAAGATGCAAGCAAGCCACGCAGGTGGACGTTTACTCACATAATCTTACTACTTTTGTGTAGAGTCCAATTAATGGAGATCCAATTAAGAGTTTAATATCCAAATTAATGGAATCTAATTAAACATTTAATTTAAAGTTGCTTAGTCTTTTTATTCAAAAGGTTTGTTACGAATCATGCATCATATCATAATTCCTAAAGCATGCAATTTCTAAACGCACATAATAAAACGTGCTCGCAAAAATTAAAACATGCTTAATGACGACGTAAATCCTATTTACATGCTTTTCTAAGCGCAATTAATCACATAATCGCATGCTAAAGCATAATAATAAATAAAAGTGCAAATAGGAAATTTAAAACGTCGTTATCGGGCTTTAAAACACGTAATTCCTAACTATTACATAGCCCAATCAAATACAGCTCTTCAAAATCTTGAAAAATCTTCGAATTTGAAAACTGCATCGAAAACTGCATCATCACCACATCATCAGGGTGTCTGCCATGTGGCAGACACGTGTTAGCAAGGGCTGACATGGCGCGCCATGTCAGCGCGCCACATCATCATCTTCTTCAACCTACAGATTCGCCGCCACCGCCTTTCCGCCGCCGCTGGCCGCCCGCCACCGCCTCCCCGACGTCCTTGGAGCCCCGCCGACGCGAACCAGACAGCGCCGTCGCCGGAACGCTGCTGGGAAGCGCGCAACTGTGCGCCATCGCGCCTCCCGCACGCGCGCGACTGCCGCCCCCGACGCGGCCATTCCGGCCTACCTACGTCGTGTTCAGCTACGCTCTATGTCTCCCAGACGTCTGGGCTGCGATGATTGGCCGGAATTAATAGCTGCGGCGACTGGGTTACAGCGTCTTACGCAGCCCGTCGCCGCCGTCTTCGCCACTCGATTTTGCCTCTTTCCGATGCGCGATTCGCTCAATAGATTTAGGGGAAACGATCCTTGGACGATTTTCGGCCACCATGAACGGATTCCAACCGAAATCGTCCATCAATTTCCCTCAATTTTTGAATTTGTCGCCGGAAAAATTTATGGTGAGCAGCGAACTTCAGACATAGATTACGGTCGCATCCGGGATCGGCTGATCCCATACGACATATCGACACGAAGCTTGTGAGATGAGGAATCCAGCGATTCAAACCGATCATAAATCGGACGTCGGACCCACCGAGAATTTCTGCCGCACGATGCGGCGGAACCCTAGCCGAATTAGGGTTTTCGTCCAATTTGGGGCTTTTCTGGACAGCAAGATCACTTCTCCTTTCCGACACTATTCCGGACAAACCAGAAATTGAAATGGGTCGTGCGACCTATCCAAACGAAGCTAATGAAAAAACGAACAAAACTATCCAAACGGATCGGAAAAATAATGTGGCACGTGCCACCACGCGCGTCCAAAAGGCTGCAGTCGTGATCTGCCAGAAATTATGGTTTTGCCTTTTCCGTCTTTCCACGCCGTCGTGCCTCGATTTTCGTGCACCACGAAACAAAATACAGTTTAAAACAACAAATACAAGTATGCACATTGGTCCTATCAACTACTCGTGGATTTTCTCACGAGAAAAACGTTACAACGGGGTCAAAACAGTGGCTGACTAACCCATTTGTAGCCCATATAATTTAACAGTGAATTTTCTCACGAGAAAAACGTTACAACGGGGTCAAAACAGTGGATTTTCTCACGAGAAAAATGTTACAACGTTACTCGTGGATTTTCTCACGAGAAAAACTCGTGGATAATTTGTTTATGAACAAAATACTAATATATATAGGCTTCAAAAGCCAATATAATATTAATATTTGTAGCCCATTAATTTAATTATATTCCTAATTGACTTCCACATAATTAGCCCATAATATAATTAATTAATCCATTGGGTTACTAATATTTATCAATTAATTGGTCTGGCCAATTAATTTCAGATAAATAATATTATTAAATAATGTAAAATTACATTAATCTATTAATAACGATTTATGAGAGACAATAAATAACTAGGCAACGCATTGAGCCCGATCAGGGATCTAATACAAGAAATAAAGTAGGGCATCAAATTAATTAATTATCTATACTCAGCCCAGAGCAAAATTAATTAATAAACACAAATTCATTCCACTAGAGAATCCGTGCTGACTTACCCATTTATCCCAAATTGGGCAATGGCTTGTATTTTAGACTTAATCGATCTCCGTATTTAAGATACAAATATCCGTTAATTAATTAAGCTCACTGACAGCTTAAATTAATTAACATCTTATATTCCTAAGTAGTACCATTCGACCTTATTAACACACCTGAACTTAATCAACCGATCGGGTTTAGTGTGCTAATCATTTCGAGTTCCTCAGGGGATATTATCAACCCATTTTACTAGGATACGGTTGCAAGATACAGACAACCAGCCTAAGCCACAAATGACTACTAGCACCCAAGATACGTAGATCCGGTCGCGATGACGTTCACCATAGTAGGTCAAAGTGATAGATAGCCAAATGCACTCAGCTGAAGTCTTGCCAAGCTTAAGACCAGCTAAGTCACCGAGATCTTGTTCTCCACTAAGGCCAGTTAGGAGAACACATCTCACTGTGATCCATCAATACACCACTTTAAGTGTACCAGTAAAGACAAGCAGCTAAGACAAGCCACTTCTTATCTAAACTGCAGCTTAAACCGACAACTTATCCATAAGTTGTCTCAGCTGTGATAACTGCTTATATCTTGTCAGTTCAACCAATTTGTGTTGTCTTTTGTGATACCCGACACACTACACAAATCTAACTTTTGTACAAGATAAAGGATTACATGTGCAAATATATATATTTATCAGATAGGAGAATAAAATAATGGTAGGGACAAAACACATTGTATACAAGCATAAAATTTGCTTTCAGTATACAAAATCCCAACACCATCAGCCTTTGGAGCTGGGCGCAACCTCAAAAGTAGACCCAGCAACAGCTGTACTGGGTCCACAACTCGAGAGGTTCCAGCTGCCGACTTACCTGGAGGTAGGGTGCTGATAGGTAAATCAGCAGAGGGTTGAGCACCCTCCTCCAGTTGAGTTCCCTCAGCAGGCTTCTCAGGGCCTGCTTCATTAGGTGGGTCCTGATCATCGAGATCAGAACCCCTTGAAGGCGCAGCTGCAGTAGGGATGCGGTCGTCAAGTGAGGCCAGCACCGCTGCCCTTAAGTCTTCTAGGGAGCTGACATCCGCAGGGTCAGAATAGCCTATCTGTTCGCAGATCTCCAGCTCCTCTGAGTTCAGACGTTCGCAGGATTGGTGTTTTATCAAACGGTTCAGAGTAATCCTATCCTGGAACCTTATTAGCATTTGAAGTCGGGCCTTCTGAGCAATGGACACCAAGTCTGAGTGACTTGTGATCTCAGGTATGGCCTCGGAGACTTCTCGGGTGGCTCTGTTCTGAAGAGCTTCAGCCTTGTACCCGATCGTCTTAGCTTATGTGCTGGTCTCCATTTCGTCTAAGTCTATTGGAGACATCGTCTTCTCAGCAGAAGGGATACTGCTGAGTGGTTGAACATCCAGTGGGGCCTGAGATATAGGAGTTGTTGGCTTATAATCTGTCCCCTGTTCCACTGAAGCTTCCTTTTCAGCTGAGACTGTCTTCTCTGCTGAGACAGCCTTCTCCACTGAGACTGTCTTCTCAGACGAATCTGAGTCGTCTCTCAGCCTAAAAGGAGGAATAATTACAGCTTGTTCAGAAGACTTTTCTGCTTCTTTTGGGGAGTCTTCTGAGGGGTCTTATGAGGTGGAGACCTCTTCTTGGTGGGAGTGGAAGTTTTCTTCTCCCCTTTCCCAACTTCAGCAGGCCCTGCCCCAATCTGCTAGAGCGCCGCTGCCTTGTTGTGGAAGCGTATTTTATTGGGATTAAAATACGCCTTGTCTGCGTACGTTATGTGGTCAGCACCATAGAAATCCTCTATCATAATTGTCAGCTTCATCCCATATAGAAGCTTCCCTTTGACACTTAGGCTATATGTAGACTTGTCAAACTTCGCAGCTTGTGTCTGGAATTCTCTGAGGAAGAATTCTGTCCAGTTCACCTTTCCTCTGTCATACATTGCCATCATCATCTGGAGCTTGGGCCTGGACACCTGATCAAACGAGCC
The DNA here is from genome assembly GCA_028984105.1 of Lavandula angustifolia. Classification (NCBI taxonomy): domain Eukaryota; kingdom Viridiplantae; phylum Streptophyta; class Magnoliopsida; order Lamiales; family Lamiaceae; genus Lavandula; species Lavandula angustifolia. The sequence continues at coordinate 17,240,378 of CM054822.1, forward strand.
AGGTTGGCTTGTCAGGATTTGTGTCACGATGTATGCTAAGGCGCGATACTGAGGCAGCATTGAGTTCTTGGGGAACACCGCCCTGAAGGATGTCGGCTCCCCACATAATATCTCCAGATTATTCATCTACGAGATCGTCCTTATATCCGGCTACGCTTATCCCACTGTTCGGTAGCTGAAAGCTCTTCTGAAGAGCTTGTTTGATGGAAATCTGCTTAATCTCTTCATCAACTCGAGTGGTGAATATTGAATCTTCCCACGATGTCACCATCAACCGCCTCTGAGTTCAAGTACAACTCAGAAACCTGCCAGGGAAGGAAGAATGCCGGCCTCAAGGCCAGATGCCCTCAGTGCATCGAAAATCTCGACCATGATGTCGAGCTGAGAGGTGTCTAACTCCATGATCAGTTCACACTACACTCTGTCCTTCTCTAAGATCTCGATCATGAATCTTGGAGAAGTAACTGAAAGTTGGTATGCGCCATATCTTGAATCTGCAATATAGTATCAGTTTTGAATAGATATAACATGTGAGTATAACTACTGAATAAACGTGTAACTCTACCGTAATAGTCTTTGATTGAATATGAATGCAGTTTGCAAGTAGAAGATACTAATTCTCAGAAAACTTAGGGTTTTAGTTGAAGAGGTGAAAATGGCGGTTTTTAGAACTTAAACGTGATATATATGAAAGTGAAGATGACAGTTCTTGATCAACGGTTCTGTTTAAATCCTGCTTTATGAGATGGACGATCTAGATTCGATTTTATAAAATAGGCAATGATCAACTTAGCCGCCTAAGTCAAAATACAGTTGTATATAGCCAAAGAAGTAACTTGATATGACATGCATCTAATGCGCGGCAGAGTTCAGCAATCTTAGCATAGAATGTCGTGCATTTAATGAAACTGTTTATATTAAATGATATTCTCTAAGACATTGAATACGATGCTGAATCAGAATCCTAAATGCATTAAATACTAGGTTGGCTACTGAAAAGAGATACGCACAACTGTCAGCTGAACATCGTAATCAGCTGATACCTCGTGTAGTTGGTTGCTGAATCTTCGTGTACTGAATGCGTCCAGTACTGAGAGTGAACATTCCCCCTTGCTGAATGCTCCTCGCCTGAATCCACTTACTGACTTGAGTCAGTAGGGTCCAGCAGACCTAGCTCTACTGAAAGTTCTCTGAATCTGACTTCAGCTATAGGCTTGGTCAGAATATCGGTCGTTTGATGGTCAGTATGGATCTTCTCTATTCTGATATCCTTCTTTTTGACATGGTCACGAATGAAGTGGTGTCTGATGTCCACATGCTTGCATCTAGTATGAAGAACAGGATTCTGAGTGATTGCAATGATATTGGAGCTGTCGCAGAAGATCGGCACTTCATTCTGAATGACATTATAGTCGCGTAGCTGCTATCTCAGCCAAAGGATTTGGGCGCAGCAACTTCCGGCAGCCATGTATTCAGCTTCAGTAGTTGACGTCGCTACTGAATGTTGTTTCTTTGAGAACCATGAGATTAGCTTACTGCCGAGGAACTGACAAGTTCTCGAAGTTGATTTTCGGTCAATCCTGCAACCTGCATAGTCAGCATCAGAATAACCAGTTAGTTCAATATTATCATCTGTTGGATACCATAAACCCATGTCAGGTGTTCCTCTGAGATAGCGGAGAATCTTCTTTGCTGAGTCCATGTGGCTCTGCTTAGGATTCACCTGAAATCGAGCGCAGACACCTACATTATAAGTTATGTCAGGTCTAGTAGCAGTTAGATATAATAAAGAACCAATAATTGTGCGAAATTCAGTATGATCTACTGATACTCCCTCTTTGTCAAGATCGATTTTCATGTTTGTGTTCATCGGGATCTCGATTGGTTTGCCGGATGTGCAACCGAATTTCTTGATGAGGTCTCGAGTGTATTTGCCTTGATTGATGAACGTTCCCTTCTCTGATTGTTTGACTTGAAATACGAGGAAATAATTCATCACACCCATCATTGACATCTCGAATTTATCCTTCATCATCTTCTCAAACTGTTGACACATAATGACATTCTTCGATCCGAATATGATGTCATCTACATAGATCTGCACAGGTAATATGTCATTGTCTAGATGAATTCTGAATAGTGTGCGGTCTACTGTGCCCTTCTGAAAACCTTTCTGAAGAAGAAACTCAGACAGGGTATCGTACCATGCCCCGAGTGCTTGTTTTAACCCGTACAGAGCCTTTCTGGGTCTATACAATTGATGTCCCTGCTGAAAGTCGGGAGACTGTTCTACATAGACTTCTTCTTTCAGCACGTCGTTCAGGAACGCAGACTTCACATCCATCTGATATACTCTAAAGCATTGATGTGTTGCGTAGGCTAGGAATAGTCTGATTGCCTCCAATCTTGCAACTGGAGCGAACGTTTCGTCGAAATCTATCCCTTCCGCTTGACAGTAGCCTTTTACCACGAGTCTAGCCTTGTTCCTTACTATGACGTTGTTTTCATCTCGCTTGTTCTTGAAGACCCATTTAGTTCCGATCACATGTTGATGTCGGGGTCTGTCAACAAGCTCCTCGTTTGATGTCCCTCAAGGAATTAGCTAGTTGATCTAGCTACTTGGACAAGGCACTCATGCTAGCCTTCTGTTCAAACTAGGAATTTTGGAATTCATTCCACAACTCCTCATTTGTCCTATAACCTTCTTGTGGCGCATTCTGATTTTGTTGTGAACCTCCCCTATGATGTGGTGGTTTGTAGGGTTGGATAGGTGGTAACTGAGGTTGGTTCTGAATTGGTGGAGTGTCTTGGTTTTGTGGCTGGTAAATTGGTGAAGGTGGTTGCGTTTGATACGCTGGTGAAGGTGGTTGTTGATAGTCCTGTTGAGGTTGATTTTGGTTAGTTTGAAAATTTTGCTGAGGTTGGTTCTGGTAAATTAGTTGGGGCTGCTGGAAATTTTGGTTTTGCTAAGATTGAAAGTTTTGGTTTTGGAAATTCTGCGAAGGATGAGGATAGAAGTAGTGGGCAGGTGGAGGTGCATTTTGATTAGCAAAACCTTATTGTTGGAAGTGATGCGGAGGTGATTGGTAGCTAGATTGACTCTGTTGGGGAGGGTCTCCTGGCTGTCTCCATCGGAGGTTAGGGTGATCTTTATTCTTCACGAAGTGATACCCTCCCACTGCATTTGCATCTTCGTATTCAACTATTCCCATGGTACATCTAATGGAAGAGTGGCCGAGTTCGCCACATGCACCACAAGTTACCTTGATCGGTTCTGTTGAGGTTGATTTGTTCACCACCTGGTTCAGCATTTTCTCAACTTTTCTCCATCCTATCTTCATTTCTTCTTTCATAATTTGAGGAACTTGCTTAGATAACCTTCCTCACATTCTTGGCATTCTCTATGTCGTACTCTTTAGTGAAGTCCACCAGTCTTTGAATGTACTGTCTGGCCTCGCTACTCTTAAAGTGAGTGAATCCTCCTCCACTTCTGGAATTTACCAAGTCCTTGTATTTCATGGTCATGCCTTAGTAGAAAAACTGGAACAGTTCTCCATCCTTATATTTATGATTAGGGCAGTCTCCCACCAATTTGTTAAAACGTTCCCAGTACTCGATTCAGTGTTCATCATATTCCTATTGGATACTTGATATTTCTTTCCTCAGGGAGCTTGTCTTCTGCAAAATAGTACTCCAGAAATGTAGTCTCCATCTGTGGTCAATTCTCAATAGCATATGTGCGCAGGCTCGAGTACCACATGTTGGCTCGATCGCTTAGTGCATAAGGGAATTTAACTAACTTCACATCATCTTCAGTCTGCTGGTCAGTCTTCTTCTGAAGCCTACATATCTTCTTGAATTCGTTCAAGAATGAGAAGGGATTCTCATTCGTCTTTTCATAAAACTTGGGCAGGGCATTCAGCACCATTGCTTTGAGTTCCATAGGATTTTCACCATAAGCAGCCTCACTCGCAGTCTCTGTACAGGATCCTTCCGCTTCCTGGCAGTGTGTTCATTAACCTCGAGGACCTTTGGATCATCGTCTTCCATGACTATTTTGGATTCTGTTTTTGATTCAGAATCAGACTCTTCTTTCTTAGATTGGTCCTCTGCCCGGTCAGACAAAATATCTCGATCTTCTGGGGAGCTGGCTTCAGTACCAGCCTCACTCGCAGTCTCTGTATGCAAAATTCTTTCGCCCTGCGACTCCAGTTCGGTTTATTTCTTGCGCAACTGTGTCTCCTTCTTGAGTCTCCTGGCAGTCTTCTGAATTTTGGACCGAGCTAGAAATTTTGATTGAACGTGCCACTCATAAACACCTAAAAGAAACACTTGGGTAGAACAAAAATAAAAAGGTCAGTAGAAAAGGTTAGTTTAAATCAAAACACCATTCCCCAGCAACAGGGCCAATTTGGTCGCACGCGATTCCATCATGTGAAAACCGCGCAGACCGAATAAATTTATAAGTGTGAACATCTGCACAGAAACTATACTGAACAACTACAGTTACAAGCAAGAGGTCAATCCTCAGGGAACGGGTGATTTAAGCAACTATCTCTATTGACCTTAAGGGTTTGGCTAGTAGCCACCATAAACTTTGGGTGTTCTAAAACTAGGTAGAAAGGTAACATACAATAATTGACAGACAAATAACAAGTTATAAAAGCAATCCAGCCAAGGTAATTCCACACCACCCCCTGCCCGATCCTAGATTACTACATGAATTAGTTTAGTTTAGGTTATCTAGTCAGGACGCTGTGTTGAGCACAGGGGAGTCCATTCCTTCTACTAAGCTGGGACTGCCATGTTGAGCATAGAAACAGTCCCCTACCCAGGTGACTACCCTACCTTGTTTAACAATGACTAGGGAGGCACTAAGGAGCATTAAGAACAACGGAACCAGATCAAGGCATCTACCGATGTTGAGCATTCAAAGCAGAAAACCCAGCTAATCTACGTCTGCCCAGAAAGATGGTTATCTACCCAGATTGATCAGATCTAAGCAGTTCTCAATTATCTCAAACAAAGTTCGACTAAAACCTTTACTAAACAGATTATTAAGCATGTTCTCACATCTCACGGATTCTTAGGGATGGTGCCTCATTACCTCGGCCAGATCTGAGGAGTCAGCTACACATATTGACTAAGGACACGAAACTAAACATGTAGAAGTATGGCATGAAGCAGATCTGGGAACTAAAATTGGAATAGTAAACTTTTCTAAAACGGTAAGAAACTAACATGAGAATTTAACTAAAAATGCAAGAAACAACATGGTATGAAATCGAAAGTGCTGAGATCTAAAACCATGGTATATTCGTAGGAAAAGAAGTGAACATCATTCTAAAGGTGATGAAGACAGAAAGCATAGAATAAATGAAGTAATTCGCATGTGCACAGTAGCAGATTTAAAGTCCAGACTGAAAACATTTTAAGTGTTGAAATTAAAGCTAACCAATAACAATATAAACGGAAGTCTTCTCCTCTGGAGAGCTTCGAGGTATGCTAGGCAGAAATATATAGAGTACTTTTAAACTACATCAATGGCGGAAATTTGGAGTATTTTCAGAGAGATAGACGAACTAAGCTAACTATGGAAGTGTAAGTATGAAGAAGATGATCCTTAGCCTCCTTTTCCTCCCTTTTAGCTCTCAAAAATATATGTCTCGATAGGTGTGAGATCATTGTGCCAAGTATGGTCTGCTGGTCAAAGCCGGCCTAGGATGTAGCTTCTAGCAGCCTAATTCCCGCCACGCTTTGATAAGAAGGTGTGGGCCGGGTTTGTGGGCCTACTTCAGCTTGATTCTTCCTATTTTTGGCCCAATGGATAATACATTAATTATGGCTCTCTTAATGCCCCTTTTCTCTACATTCTGGGCAATTCCAGCATTTCGGCCTAGAATCTTCCAATATCAACTGCATCACCTTTTTCTCCCCTTTTATCCTATTCTAAGCTAAAAATCTGAATATTAACAACACTAAACACAAAAATTAAATGGATAAATGAGCTAAAAATATAGGCTCATCAACTCCCTACCTCTATCACTTCATGTCATCTTGATTTTACAATCAAGTTGGTTTTCGGCTTCAGATATGAAGTTTATAAAAAGCTTCTATCACCTCCTCATCTTTACTCCTTAAGAGATGAAGAGTACAATATCGAGTGCAATCATCAATAAATGTTATAAAGTACTTTTTACCAACTCTAGTTTGCACAAACTTTAAGTCACACACGTCGGTGTGAATAACTTTTAAAGGCTTGGTGTTCATTTCTACATAATGAAATGGCAACTTAGTCAATTTTACTTCAACACAAACTTCACATTTGTTTTTGGTAAAATCATTTACTTTAAGCAGATCGAGATTAACTAATCTTTTATAGCATTTATATTAACATATCCTAATCTATAATGCCATAAATCAGAACAATCAGTCAAGTAGGAGGAAGTAGCTTCATTATCATTATTCTTTCCCTCACGGGGCTCTTGGCGAATTGCCATTACACTCAACTTGAAAAGGCCCTCAGACAAGTAACCTTTTCCCAAGAACATTCCAAATTTAGACAAAAAAACTAGTATAAAACCTCTCTTAACTAGTATAGAGTCGGACACCAAATTCTTGCGAATATCTGAGACATGTAGCACCTCTCCAAGGATAAGGTTCTTCCCGAAGCTCAACCTTAGTACTACAGTACCATAGCAACCTACCTCGGATGAGGCTTGATTACCCATATTCAGCTTCCTCCCTTGGCAACTTTTGTACTTGGTGAAGCGGCTTCGGTCACCACAAACATGTTTTGTGGCAACGATATCAATATACCATTTTCCTTCATTCTCCACGATATTCACTTCTTCGGTGACGAATGCCGCAAGGTCGTGTTTGGTGAACTCTATCTCTAACATGTTGGCTTGACGAACCTTCTTCTTCTTCGGCTTACGGCAGTCCTTGGACATGTGGCCAGTCTTGCCACAATTATAGCACTCCCCTTCAAACTTGTGGCATTCACCTTGCCCTTTCCTTTGGGTTTGATGTTTGGACGCCCTCTCTTGGAGTTGTTGGAGTTTCCACCCTTCTCTGCGAGGTTGACTCTTGGGTCCACTGGTGTTTTGCCCTTCCCATCTCGATTCCTCGTATCAGTCTCAATGTGGAGCTTGACAACAAGATCTTCAAGAGTCATTTCCTTTCGTTTGTGCTTCAAATAGCTCTTGAAGTCCTTCCAGCTCGGGGGAAGCTTTTCGATCACGGTCGCCATAATGAAAGCATCTGAAAAAAACATTCCTTCGACGTGAACATCATGGAAAATAAGTTGAAACTCTTGTAGTTGTTCCATGAGCGGTCGGGAGTCCACCATTTGTAGTCCAAAAACTTGGCAACTATAAACTTCTTAGTACCTGCATCATCAGTATAATATTTCTTTTCAAGTGCCTCTCATAGTTCCTTGGAGGTCTTTACATTGGCTTACACACTATATAAGTCACTAAGCAGAAGATTTTTATAAAAAAAATCTGAAGTTAGCCAATTTTTATAGGCTATGAAGACTTCCACATTCTCTTCAGTTTCACTTGGAGGAGTAGGTGCATTCTCCCTCGGCACGGTAGTGATCCTAATGTTGTGAAAGAGAACATCTTTTGTTGCCATTTTTTGAAGTTAGCACCACCAAACTTCGCCAGCTTCTCGGCAGCAGGTAATGTGTAAAGGTGTCGTCAAAGTCAGGGTAGAGCCCCCCCCCCCCCCCACTCCAAGGTGGTTCACACTCCCAAAAGGGACATTTGTCTTCAAAGCAGAGGACATAGCATTAAAGTTATATACCGAGTTAATGGCATTAGCTCGGCTAAGTGCAATCCTTGCATCGGTGGCAGCAAATATGGTGGCAAGAGTCGGATTACTCAGCATGTAGTTGGGCATGCTAAGAGCCGAAGTTGGAGTCGAAACAAACACCGGTAGAGCGACATTGCCGGAGGAGGTAACGACGTTGGCAGCAGCTGCAGTGTTGGCAGAGGTAGCGGCGGCATTAGTGGTAGCGGCAGCATCGCTGTTGGCAACATTTCATGACAACATGTTTTAGTTTAGTTTTCTAGTAACTCCAAGCAGCTTAGGTAAATGGTTTTTTCGTCTTGCGGTTGTTGATTACAAAAGCGACTTAATACAACTTAAAACAGTAATTCGGAAAAATGAAAAATGGGAAGTACAAAGATGCAAACTCGTCGAGTCGAGGAAAGCCTCTTTCCGCAAGACGAAAAATGACCTAGTAGTGCTCTCAGTTTTCGGCATTTCATCCCCAAAGATAAAATAACATTCGTCACGAGATTGCAGCACCGCAAGATTGTCGAGCTCCGGCGAATTGGATAGCTTAAGTTATTATGAAGATGCAAAGAGAAATGTTGATGAGAGGTGTGTTGAAATGCTTCGCAAATTGGCCTACTTATAGGTTCTTCCACCCAGGTGAATAATACTGGAAATAAATACTGTCATTTATGGCAACCAGGTAGTGGGTAGTGTGGAGGGAAGTAGAGATGTGGAGATCTCTACAGTCTCATTCCAGAGACTTCCAAAATGATAGGTTTAGCTGTGGCAGGTGCATTACACCACGTGCTGGGTCAGCCCACAAGTAGCCCACCACGCCCATTAGCCAAAGTCCTACGGACAAGCACACAGACCACCCAAAGAACCAATTGCTAAGATCCAAGGACAAGGATTACGAGTCGGGGCCGGGCTCAGGCACGTCGCACCGCATGTAAGGTGGTAGGCGAAAAGGCTCTCGCGCATGAGCATATGCGGCCCAAGCCCACCACATGTCACTTTGTTATCTCGTACCAAGTGGTAGAGACTTAAGTACCACTACTATCAATGTTCATTAATCAATGTGGGATATTGATTAATGTATTAACTCTCCAAAACCCGAATAAGGTAAGTTCCTCCCAATTGAAAACAACTTAAGTGGTGTTTAAAACAGCTTTCAGCTGCAGCTGGAGTGTTTGGAATACCCAGCTTTCAACAGAATTTCCCTACCAAATATAGCCAAGATAAAGAAGTTATTTAAGCTACTATGACCCAGCTTTCAGCTGCAGCTTACAGCTTATCTAATTTATTGGACTATTTTATCCTTTAAATATTTCTACAATTTTCAAAAAAATATTAATTTTAAAATCAATATTTTTCTTAGTTACAAATTTAATTATAATTATATTTTAATATATTAGTTAATATTTTGATAAAAATTATTTTATATTTATTATTATAAATTCTTCAAGTTTAATGAAATAATTATTATTAAAATTGAATATAATTAAATATATATTAATTAAAACATTAGGTTCTGAAAATTTTGAATTTGAAATTAATATTTTTTTCTATTTTCATTTAATGATATTTATTTCTTAGCTACTTAATTATTAAAATTAAATAAAAATATTGTTATTATGGATTTTAAGCAAATAATAATATTTAAAATGTAATAGTATGATATGTTTATGTTAATATGATATATTATAAATTTGTACTATAATATAAAAATTATTAATATTTATTTATTATAAATTATAATTATTTAATACATTGAGGGTAAAACGGATATTTTATTTAATAACTTAAAATAAGCTACTGATATCAGTAGTTTTTCAAACACTATTTTCCCCACTTTCAGCAGCTTTCAGCACTTATTTCCAAACATTTAAAAATTCTCAAATCAACAGCTTTCAGCACTTATCAATAAGCTTCAGCTACTCCAAACATCCACTTAGTTTTGTCCCCACAAACTTCAAACCGCTATTTCTCACTCACCGAAAATCGAAATTGAGAAATTATGCATACCATAATTATTTATTCGGAACGTAGATCGACACTACATAGTTCATTTCGTAACTCGAAAATAATTCGAGGCTCAAAATTGCAGTGAAAGATTGTTGACTTTCAACCAAACTAAGTAGCATTAAATGCTAGATATTTTTCATAATTTAATTCAAGATTTTCCAACAATGGCTAACAATACTTCATATTATTGATTATTCCCTCTGTCCTATAGAAAGTGTCTTGTTTTCCTTTTTGGGTTGTCTAATAGAAAGTGTCATGTTTCTAAAAAAAGCAATCAATGTGTGGACAAAAATTAACAACTCAAAAGTCAGACAACACACAACACACAATACAAATTTCTTAATCTCTGTGCCCCATAGAAAGATGACATTTTCTATAAGACGGAGGGAGTATAATAAATCATATTATAGCATTGGTAGAATCCAAATTAGTGACTTTTTGCTCATGTGTAAAGAAATGTTTTGCAGTGAGAGATGGAGTTTTCATCTGGGCATCACATGGGAACGGTAATGAACAGAGTCATTTAATGGGTGTTTGCAATAGCTTCTCTACTTAGAGAAATAGCTGAAAGCTGCATAGATTTTTGTGCTGGGTGTTTGCATCTACAGCTTTTTACACTAGCTGAAAGCTGATTTTGATAATTTCAACTGATTTATAAAAGTTGGGGAATGGCAGCTGAAACTAGCTGAAAGCTAATTTCTTCCTTTTAATTTTCAAGTCTTGTAATTTCATTTTTCATTTAATCATATTTATTAAATTGATTGATTCAATTAAAAATAATATTAAATAATACTAACCATAATACTCCAGTTTATTAACATTGCATGAAAAATAATAATTTTATTTCGTTTTTAATTACTCAATTTTATTTATTTATTATAATTATAATTGTATCATAACACTAGGGGTAATAAAGATTACTCAATTATAATTGTATAATAACAATTGTATTATAATTTTTGACTTTCAGCATTTTTTGCAAACACTTACAAATTATCAAAATCAACAGCTTTCAGCTGCTTTCAGCCACTTTCAGCAGCTTTCAACAACTTTCAGCACTTATCGATAAGCTTCAGCTACTGCAAACACCCCCATTTAAGTGACTTATATTTACTACTCCCTCCGTCCCGCTATTACTGTCATATTTTTTTAATGGGGTTGTCCTATTATTAGTGTTCTCTTTCCTAAAATAGCAAAAACTAATCTTAAACAAAAATTGAAGTAGGTCCCTCCTTCTTAATATTCATTCCCGCATTATCATACCTCTCTCTAAAAATTTATCTCTCACATGATTTTTATTCCACTCCGTACTTGAAAATTTATGATTTTAAACTTTTTGGATACTTAAGATTATTTCTTAAAATACAATATGAGAAAAAAAAAATATAAAAAAAAATCGATTGCATCAACTATGCCCTGCAAAAATTTGGATAAATTCTCATTTCTTCCACTAACCGCTCCTCGAAAATTGTGTTCATTTCTTAATACAATTAAAACTTATAAAATACACACTTAAACAAACTTTAATCTCCGTGCCGAAACCAAAATGGACAATAATAGCGGGACGGAGAGAGTACTAGTTAATGAGTACAATTACAAAATATGAGGCTTAAAAGAGTTTGAGATCTCTAAACGTTATTTTGGGCTCTGCTACAAGTTATTTTAATATACTAACATAAATCTTTAATCACTCATATTTGAGTTTTATTGAGATGGTAGAATATCCATACATGATACTCATAAATAGGATAAGATCTTGATGTCCCTTATTATATATAGAGATGTAAAGAAGCATATAATAATAGTCGAACACATAATTGTGTTTGATTCTTTGAGAAAAAAGTAGTAGGTTGGAATTTGTTGGTGATGTCAATATCGCAAAACTGGGGGACCATGTAAAATGGCAAACCCCGCAAAAAAATATAAAGATTTGTACCTTTCATATTCTCTTTTCCAAAATCTACTAAATAAATTTATATTAGTACCTTCCCATTATTTTATTATCTACTCTAATAATCTCAAACAACTTATTATTCTAAAATTCATATTTTTCAAATCCTTATTATATGTACTTCAGAAATTCTTATTTATTTTTGCTTCAAGTCGAAAATAATTATTTTAAGTAAAAATAAAGAATTATTTGAATTTAAATTAAAAATATAAAAATATATATATATTTTTTATAGTTTCAGAAATTATGGTGCTGCTTGATTTTAGAGAATCCAACACAACTTGTTATTCCCAATAAGAGGGTTCGATAACAAACCGCTACTTTCAACACGCGCCCCATTTACCGCTTGTAATAATCTAATTAGTTATTTTAGTGAAAAAACATTATACATTTCATCTTCTAAAACCAACACCTATGATGTTATTTGATGTACAATAATTTATATATGCCTGTTATGAATCTGCACTCCTTATGATCGATTAACCTTTTAGTCTTGTAAAACAAAAGAGACAACTTTGCATTATAATTAGCTCAACACCAATAAAAAATGCTCATAATAAGCAAATTTTGCAAATATTTTAAAAAAAATGCTCATTCCCTAAAAAAATTAAAATAAACGAATGTAGAGAAATCTAATAGAGTTGGTTGTACTTTTTTAAAAAAATGCGGATTAATAGGAATATTGTGATCATAAAGATGAAGTTGCAGCCTTTTTTTCTGTTTTTGTTGGGCTCGTGAACTAATTTCTAATAGTATTTTTTTTTTTAAAAACACACCTTTCTCTAATTCTCTTTCTTTCTATTTAATTAATCTTTATTTTTTTAATGTTGCAAAAGAAAAGTCAACAGCCAAGTATACTTTTTTCCACTCTACCTCCAACGTATTAAACGTGGCATACTTGATATCTACCATATCATAAATAGGCATGAAGAACCAACAAATTTGACCCGTTGAAATTGGTGGGCTACTACCAGATCTGTTGTGCAAGCCTACAAGGTTCTATAAATTTATCCATCATTGTTTTTTTTTTGATAATGAGAAACCCTCAACCGTTACTTTTGGCAAAGCACACAAGAGAGTTAAACTATCCTAAGGTGACAGACACACATAGTGTATCCAATGGGAATTGAACCCATGACCTTTCAGTCTCGGGCCACCCACCTTCACCACTACGCCATCCGATTTATCCATCATTAGTTACTCCCTAAAACCATGGTCCACCTTATAGAAAAAGGTAATAATTGTGTGAATCAAAATAATTATTAAAAAATTAAATAAATTATATTATACATAATATTATTTTCTAAATTCTCGTGCCGAATTTAATTGAACCATAAATATTGGGAGGGAGAAAGTATTTTCAAATAGAAAAACAAATGTACAAATTCGATCAAATAACTTCAGTAAATAAAACAATTAACTTTGTAAAGGGACAATTCGGATTTCTGAAGGAAATAATTGGCGTAAATGACGCTTCAATGTTTGGAGACCGTATTGATGGGCTTCAAAAATCTTGTTTATTTTCATCATTGAGTAGTTACGAGGCTGACTGGCTCATGCCTGTTCGAATAGAGACTAATTACGACTAATTACTATGTATTTTTGAAAGTATTTTGTTTGTGGCGAAATTAGCTGATTGTGGCAAATTATTATTTTTAAATAATTTGATTAGTTCATAAACATTAATAGAAAGGTGCTATATATCTTCTCAATATTAATATTTAATAGTATATGGTTTACAGACATATGTACTAGTACATATGTGGAAAGTTTACCCCATACATTCTTATGAGCAGTGTAGATTACCCTTAAATAAAATAAAAATCAAATTCCAACAATCCTACACTTTTTCTTTGTTACCTTGAATAAATGCCCCAAATCCAAATTAAACATGAATACGCCCGGTTCTTTTTAAATGAGGTTAACTCTACATTATTTGAAATATGCTATTATAAACTCATATTCTTATGTAATAGTCTGTAAATTAGGGATGGAAAAAATATCAAAAATTCGATATACTATTCATATCGTAATGAAGGTACGGTAACGATATCAATGTATATCGTGAAACAACTGTATATCGAAAAGATTGTACGGTATCAATTTAAGAAAAGTCTACCAAAAACTTTGGTATACAAAATGATACAATATAGTATCAATATGAGATTAATTTTCGGTATGAAATACGACATGATAAATTTTTTGTAGTATACCATACCGATCAATATGAATGCTAGTGAAATTTGAACACGTGATATCTGACATTCACGTAAAATTATACTCTCCGTCCCGCTAAAAACGTCTCAGTTGACTTCGGCACGGAGATTAAGAAATTTTAATTTAGTGTGTATTTTATGAGTTTTAATTGTATAAAGAAAATGACACAATTTTCGAGGAGTGGTTGGTGGAAAGAAATGAGAATTATCCAAATTTTTGCAAGGCTAGTGAAAGGCAATCGATTTTTATTTTTTATTTTTTTTTATATTGTTTTTGAAGAAATAATCTAAAGTTTTCAAAAAGATAAAAATCATAATTTTCTGGGTTCGGAGCAGAACATAATCGAGTGAGAGATAGATTTTTGAAGAGAGAGAGTATAAGAATGTGGGGGTTGAGTAGTGAGTAAGGGGGACCCACTTCATTTTATGTTTAAAAGTAATTTTTACTATTTGAGGAAAGAGGACAGAAATAGCGGGACAGCCCGATTAGGCAAGTAGGACAGAAATAGCGGGACAGAGGGAGTACTTCATTTAGCATCTTTGTTTTTGACATAATTCACATTTTTTTTTTGTGTACAATAGAAATTACGACCGTTCCTTAATGGGCGTACTGAATAAATAACTCATGTGCAATAGTTTGCGAATATGTAAATTTTTTTTTTATTTTCTTTTTCACGAAATAATTTATTTTACCACCAATTCATTTCAATTAAACAATTACTCATCCCATTGTTTTTAACATATCATACAAACACATATGAATGACAATATAGATCAAATATGTGACAGACTTAACTTTAGATTATATTCAAATTTATGACGCTAATAAGTCATCTCAATGACACCATAAATCATTGCCTTTTGTGTTGTGAAAGAGAGAGATCACAAAACCTATCCTGAAAAATTGAAATCCTGGCCCATACACACATTTACAAACACAATTTTATCATCAAATTGTTCGGTTGTATTGTAAAAAAAAATTTCTCCTTTTTGATGAATCCCTCATCTTACATTTGTTTTACTACTGATCAGATTTTCACTGAGAACTGAGAAAGTCACCATCTTTGTCTTGTCATTTACTATCTCTCATCCATGAGAGAGAAAGAGAAGAAAAATTCCCAGCTAGAACATATCTTCAAAATCTAGCTAGGGTTTCGCCGTTTGAGTATGAAGTCAAAAGATTCACTTTTCCCATTGCTGCCTATTAGGGTTTGAAACTGATGTAGACGATTATGTCATTCCCATCTACACAAGAATTTGTTCTTGCTCTAACTTTGTCACCATTTTTACTAGACAATATTTTGTGTCGGATTGTATTCGTTTATTTTATGCAAGAAAGAGAAAAATACTGTGGGAATAAAATAAAATATTGTAGTTAATGGGAGTACTGAGCGCAATTTGATTGGTTATCGGTATAGTAAAACTTTAAATGAGGGGCAACTCTTCTCCTCTCCTCTCCACTTCATCCGTTACAGTAGCCTCCTGTAATCAGTTCTGCAGACGCCGTTCTCTTTTCTTGCACCTCTTTCTCTCTCTCTTAGAAAAACAAAGAAACATCATTATAATATAGGAACTGCGATATTAAGGGGCCGTTTGCTAAAAATTCGGGAATGGCAATGATAATGGGTATGATAGTTGGGTAATTGGGTATGAGAATGATTGATTCCTTTAATGGTGTTTGACATTTACTTGTGAATGGGTATGATAACCAAATATGATGTTTGATTGTACTTAGGTCTCAATGGGAATATATAATATTACGAATATTGTAATATTTTAAATAATAATGATATGAGTCTTTTTTTATTTTGTGAAATTTAATACAAAAATATTTTATTAAAAAGCAAAATATCTTTTATTTTGAGTATTTACAAAAAAATAATAAATATTTTAAAAAATAATTATAAAAATACTTTTTAACATATTTTTACGAGATTATCGAATATTTATTTTATAAAAAAATAAAGACATTTTTATAAATTATGTTAAAACATTTTTGAATAATAATATTTACATTTGACAAAATTTAAGTTTTATTTAATATTCTTAACGAGATTACTGTATTTACTTTTAAATAAAATTAAAAACATTTTTCTAAATTATGTTTATTTTTTTCTTAATAATAATGTTCATTCTGAAAAAAATTGAAGTTTTATTTAATATAATAATTATTTTTTAATCATATGTATTTTAGCTAAGTATTATAAATTAATTTTATTTTTTAAAAATAATGCATAAAAAATTAATTTTGATACCCATATGGGTTTGAAAACTCAAACCCAAGTAATACATGGGTATGAGAAAATCCATACCTATTCGGGTATGAAACCCATAGTAGGGCTTCGAAACCAATAGTATTACTTCGAAACCAATAGTATTACTTCGAAACCAATAGTATTACTTCGAAACCCAAGTAGATCTTTTGCCCTGATATTCTGATCAATAGCCTCCAGTAATCAGTTCCGCAGACGCCGTTCTCTTTATATTATTCATTCTGCTCCAATTTTCAAACCCAACAAAATATACGAGATATGGTGGGGTCTCTGTAACAACCGCAGGTGTTGTTAATGTAATTTTCTTGTTTTGTTGTTTGAGTATTCAAGGTTGTAAAGATAGATAAGGTACGAAGAGAAAACAGAGAGAGAAAGAAGAAGATGATACTGAGTAATTTTCTGCTTGTCATATCACTCCCATAACTTGCTACATATAGTCAAAGTCTTCAAAAGCGCATTTCTTAAAACAACCCTAAGATAAATAAACGTGAAAGATAACGTGGAACAATTCTGCGTCGTCCACTGCACGCTAGATCCAACGATCATGATCTTTAGCCACTTTTGATATCCACGGTCGAGATCTCAAAGCCCTCTCTCGCATCCCAGAACTCTACGTCATCGCTCTTCATCATCAAGTCTTCTTCCTCTTCGATCAGACATATTTTGGCCAACATTAGGTTCTCCTCCTCCGTTTCTTCACCCTTCAATCGACTGTCTTCCTCCCCTTAAATCGTCTCTGTTAAGGGGTTTGTTACAGTCTCCCTCTCTCTCTCTCTACTTTTCTCTCTCTCTTCTTCTTTTTTACTGATGAGTTATACATTTGAGTTGTGTGGTTGGATGCATCGGAAGTGCCGGAATGGCTGATGGCGCTCTTGTTGGAAAAGTTTTTCAATGCGTGCATGATTCACGAGGAAGCCAAGAAGAATGAGAAGTATTTGTTTGGTGAAACGCTCACCTTGATCTCGGTGGCGATTACGTGTTGATTTATAGCTAGGAACAGCCCCTAGCGTGGCCTTACAAGTTAATGTCCACTCAGCCTTAATTAGCAGTGATTACAAACGGAAGGCACTAAGAATAGGAAGCAACAACAGAAGAATAGGAAGGGATACACGAGACGGTTGGCATGCATGAGACGGTTGGCATGCATGCACTCATATCGCTAACACCCTCCCTTAATCACAACTTGCTCAAGTTGAGATTACGCTTGAATTCTTGCAAGTTCTTGACTGGAAGTGCTTTTGTAAAGCCATCTGCAACTTGATCTTTTGAATGTATGAATCTGATACGCAGTTGTTTGTTTGCAACTCTCTCTCTTACGAAGTGGAAGTCGATTTCAATATGCTTTGTTCTGGCATGAAATACTGGATTAGCTGATAGATAAGTAGCACCCAAATTATCACACCAAAGACAAGGAGATTGTTCCTGTTTAACTCCAAGTTTTGCAAGCAATGATTGAACCCATATTATTTCTGCAGTAGCATTTGCCAAAGCTTTATATTCGGCTTCCGTGCTTGATCTTGATACAGTTGCTTGTTTCTTTGCACACCATGATATCAAGTTTGGTCCAAGAAAGACAGCAAATCCACCTGTAGACCTCCTGTCATCAAGACATCCTGCCCAATCTGCATCAGAAAAGGCACTCACCAAGGTGGAGGAAGATCTCATGAATGTGAGACCAAGACTAGCAGTATCCTTAACGTATCTAAGTATTCTCTTAGCTGCAGTCCAATGTACTATTGTAGGTGCATGAAGAAATTGACATACTTTATTTACTGAAAAAGCAATGTCAGGTCTAGTAAGTGTCAAATACTGAAGTGCACCAACAATACTTATGTACCTTGTGCTGGCTTCTTGTCCCAATGGGTCACCATCCAAAGCAGATAATTTTTCAGTGTTAGAGAGAGGTGTAGGTGCAGCTTTACATGCTTGCATTCCTACTTTAGTCACAAGATCAGTTGCATATTTCTCTTGAGTCAAGATAATACCATTCCTTGTTTTCTTCACCTCAATGCCGAGAAAATAATGTAGATCACCTAAGTCCTTAAGGGCAAAGTTTGCACCTAGATCCTTTAGCAATGCTGTAATTGCTTCATCAGATGAACTTGTAACAATTATGTCATCAACATATATAAGCATGAACATTGTAAGACCAGACTTGTGATAGATGAACAAGGATGTATCTGCCTTAGAGGGCACAAAACCAAGTTCTTGCAATTTTAAACTTAACCGAGAGTACCATGCTCTGGGGGCTTGCTTGAGTCCATATAAAGCTTTATCAAGTTTGCAAACATGGAATGGTGTTTTCTTGTCTTCAAAACCTGGGGGTTGTCTCATGTACACATCCTCTTCTAGAACACCATGAAGAAACGTGTTCTGTACGTCTAGCTGTCGAAGACTCCATCCCCTGGAAACAGCAATAGCCAAAACAAGACGAATAGTAGCAGCTTTAACAACTGGACTAAAAGTGTCCTCATAATCTATACCGTATCTCTGCTTGAAGCCTTTTGCCACGAGTCTTGCTTTGTAACGGTCTATGGATCCATCAGCCTTTTTCTTGATCCTATAGACCCACTTGCAATCTATGATGTTTTTACCTTCTTCTTGTGGAACCAAATGCCACGTTTTGTTTTTCATCAAGGCCACACACTCCTCGTTCATGGCTTCTTTCCATTTTTTATCCTGAAGTGCATCCTCAATATTTTCTGGTTCACCCGTAGATGATAGCATAGCATATCGTATCATACCTTTGTACAATTTTCTTGGTTGTACAATACCTCGCTGAAGTCTTGTAACAGGACGTTGCTGTACAGGCGGAACTGCAGCGTTGCTCGTTTCAGAAGATCCGGAGGCACCTGATACCTCGCTGCTCGAGGCCTATTCTGTCGGCCCACTCGGAGACGAGCCAGGATCGCCCGCGCGCGCGCGCGATGACGTCTGGGATCCACGGCTCACGGCCGTTTGACTGCTCGCGATTGGCGTGCGCCAACCCGTGCGCCCTCGAGATTCCGCCGTGCCAGGCGAATTTGTCTGGGCCGGCGTGCTTGGGCCCGCCAGATCTTCCCCATGCGCGTCATTTTCTTCAGGCGCATGTACGATCAGGGGAGGTTGCAGGTCGCGATTTTGACCAAAATTTGCACCGTTTTCTCCTACATTTTCTGCAGCAAATTCACCACTGGGTACAGGATTAGTAGTATGAGAATTAACCAAATGATCAAAACGGTTATTATCCTCCCCATGGTCAAAAGGACGCTAATGGCTCGGTGAAGAAGCAAAATTTCTTTGCGAAGTTGAGCTCCTGCATTTGGATGAAGATGTTGAAATGGAAAGATTGTTTCATCGAATACTACATCTCTGGAAATATAGACACGACCTGTTGGAACATCTAGGCATTTTACTCCCTTGTGCATGGCACTATATCCAATAAACACACATTGTTTAAATCGAAAGGATAGCTTGCGAGCATTGTAGGGTCTAAGGTTTGGCCAACACGCGCACCCAAAAACACGAAGTGCGGTGTAATCAGGAGTTTTATTAAAGAGACGTTCAAAAGGTGTATGAAAATCAATGACTTTTGAGGGCAACATATTTATGAGATGTGTGGCAGTCAAAAAAGCTTCATCCCAAAATTTTAATGGCATAGAGGCGTTAGCTAGAAGTGCTAGGCCTACTTCTACGATATGACGATGTTTTCGTTCCGCAGAACCATTTTGTTGATGGGCATGGGGGCATGACACACGATGAGAGATGCCAATTTTTTGAAAAAATGAACTTAACTTTTCATATTCGCCTCCCCAATCAGATTGGAGGGTAAGAATTTTTTTTTCAAATTTACGTTCAACGAGTGCTTGGAAATTATGAAAAACATTGAAGACATCAGATTTCTTTTTAATGAGATAAATCCATGTGAACTTGCTGAAATTGTCAATAAAGCTTACATAATAAGTGTGTCGACCAACAGACACGGGAGCTGGCCCCCAAACATCCGAAAACACAAGTTCAAGAGGTGAAGTGGAAACACTTGTGGAAATCGAATAAGGAAGTTGGTGACTTTTTGCCCGTTGGCAAGAATCACACACTGACTCTAGCTTTCCATGAAAAGGAAGCTTGTTATTCCTAAGCACTCGTTCAACGACTGAAAAAGACGGATGACCAAGACGACTGTGCCACCTCGAGCAGGAGACTTTGGTGACTCCAAAGGCTTGTTTATTGGGAGTTTTATCATGCGGAATCAAAGGGTAGAGACCTCCTCTACACCTGCCTCGGTAAATTTCCCTCCTCGTGACCTGATCCTTAATAAAAAAGAATGTTGGCCAAAATTCAATATAAGCATGATTATCAAGGGTAATGCGATTGACTGAGAGAAGGTTTTTGGAGGCATCTGGCACATGTAGGATATTGTTCAAGAGGATTTTGTGAGTGGGGGTTTTAATAACCGAATGACCAATATGGTTAATTTTCATACCTACACCGTTTGCGGTGTGGATTTGTTCCTGCCCACGATACTTGTCGCGAATGGTCACCTTCTCCAGCTCACTTGTGACATGATCTGTTGCTCCGCTGTCCATGTACCAGTTGGTGTCGACTCCATATGAGGCGATGTTTGCGGTGTGCTCTTCTTGATCATCATCATTGTAATGATACCAACAGTCCCGTGCGCTATGGCCGGGTTTGCCACAAATTTGGCAGGCGATCTTGGCGTGATCCGAGCCTTGTCCACCACCACCGTGTGAGTTGTTGCGAGATGGCGGTACCCCCCTGTTGTTGTTGTAGAACGGGGGTCGACCACCACGGTTTCGGCCACGGCCTCCATTGCCACGACCTCGAGGTGGACCTCCACGTCCGCGTCCACGACCACGTGATGCGGAGTAGTTTGCGGAGGACTTGAAGCCACCATTGCCGTCCATGGTTGATCCGCCGAGGAGTTCGGCCGCGGCGGTCGAAGTTCGACATTTGCGCGAACAGTTCGTCGAGAGTGACCTCCTCCGTGCGTGCATCCAGGGGCCGACACAAGAGGATTGTAGTTCTCGTCGAGCCCCGCTAGAATATAGGAGATGAGTTCATCTTCTACAAGTGGCTTACCGGCCGTGGCGAGCTCTTCCCGCGTACGACTTCATCTCCGCAAAGTAAGGCCGCCACTGTCTTGTTCTCCTTCCTGCCGTTGGCGAGGGCAATGCGAAGGTTGTTAATCCGCGAGCGCGACGTTGAGGTGAACATGCTCCCGATTGCATCCCACACAGCCTTGGAGCTCGTCAGCGCCGCCACTTGGATGAGGACTTCCTTGGACAGGGGAGTTTAGCGAGATAGCCAAGTATCTCTTGATCTTGCGCTTCCCATAGAGCAAACGCTGGATTCGCCACGACCTGAGACTCGACGGTGGTGGTTCTTGCCGGCGCCGTCGTGGTACCATCAAGGAACCCGAAGAGCTGGGCGCCCTTGAGTCTTGGAAGAACTTGGGCACGCCATAAGAGAAAATTCTCACGAGTTAATTTCTCGGAGACTTGATGATTGATGCTGATGATGGCTGAGGAGGTCGCCATGGATGGGCTTGGTTGATTGCTAGACGGAAATAGAAGGGGAAGGCTCTGATACCATATTTGTTTGGTGAAACGCTCACCTTGATCTCGGTGGCGATTACGTGTTGATTTATAGCTAGGAACAGCCCCTAGCGTGGCCTTACAAGTTAATGTCCACTCAGCCTTAATTAGCAGTGATTACAAACGGAAGGCACTAAGAATAGGAAGCAACAACAGAAGAATAGGAAGGGATACACGAGACGGTTGGCATGCATGAGACGGTTGGCATGCATGCACTCATATCGCTAACAAGAAGAACATATTTTGCTTGGATAGTCGCGACAGGATTTGCCCTCATTGCTCCGCCGATCACCGCTCCCACCGCCTCCTACAGGTCTCCACTTCTCTCTCTACACAAATTCAATTTCTTTAATCTGCAAACTTGTGTTGATTTTCTTGTTTGCGTTAATTAATTTCTCTCATATCAGAAGGTATGTATACATTGACGTCATAAGGATTGCCGACGCCGATAAACTTTTCGACTGTGCTCAAGTTCAAGTAAGCAAACTAAACAAAATGCAATTTAGAAAATATAGTTTAATTGATTCTTCGACTATTTTTAATTTCTAAAATTTGCATTAACATTTGCACAGACATACACAACTAATAGCGCAAAAGTGGTTTTCGTGAAACTCGGCCGCTCAGAAACATCGGCAGCCTCTGCGTCAGCTGCGGTAGAAACCTGAAAGAATCTTCCCTCTTCTGCTCCATCTCTTGCAAGGTGCATGCATTTCACACACAACACATCAAAATTAAAAAAAATTGAAAATTTCACTTTCATTCTCTCTCTCTCTCTCGCTCTCGCTCTCTCCAGCTGGAACATGTACTCAAAACCGGTCGCAAACTGTCGATGTATCTTCGAGTTTGGGAATTTCTTATTTTGCCGGACGGTTTAGAAAGGGCCAAATGACGCCTAACTCGGCTTTAGAACATTCTGGTTCGGTGCGGACCGACTCCGGTTCGAGCAGCAGAATCAATGACTGTTCTCACCTCTGCTCTAAATTAACGAAGGAGATTGTAAAAAAGAAACTGAGCCCAGTAGCGATCTTCTCGTCAGAGTTCAGATCGGGCTGTAGGCCGGTTTCTGAGATTTCCGAGTCCATAATGAACCGGAGGGAGGGTACCCCTCATCGGTCACCACTCCATTGAAAATTTGATTCATTTTGTCGGTGAAAAGGGTATGATGTGTATTTAGTAACTTGTATGGGGGTATTTCAGGATTATTGGTTGGCTCCTGCTGCATAAGATTTGGCCAACCCCTGATTTAATGCCTAAAAATGACGTATGAGAAAGCCTTGAATTGTCTAATTAGAGTGACTTCAACGGTAGGTCGGAAACCCACCAAAAAGTCAGATTTTAACTTTTTAACGTTAGAGTAAATAAAAATCTGCCAGCAAACAAAGCGTGTGGCGCGTGCATGCACGTCGAGCTGCCATTGGCGCGTGCATTGCACGCGACTGCTGGATGTACACGCCCAACATTAAATGCATTCAGACGCTGAAGTCATTTATTACTGTTACTCTTCATTAATTTTTTCGTTGGATGTTCATGAATTAAGCCATTTTGGACATTAATGTTATTATCGTTACTCTTCATTAATTTTGTCCATGAATTAAGCCATTTTGTACATGAATTGCCATTTATTACCATTTCTCTCTCTACCATAAAAAGTACTCCCTCCGTCCCACATGAAACGTCTTATATTCTATTTCGGGTTGTCCCACACAAATGTCTTTTGTTTCCTAAAAAGGAAATAAATCTCTCTCACAAAAAGTTACTTTTTGTGGGCCCCATTCACAACATTATCTCTCCTAACACACAAAAGTCAACCGCATAAATTACCGTGCCAAAAAGAAACCAGACGTTTCATATGGGACGGAGGGAGTATTCATTAAAGTATTGCATATTTGCATGTCAACAAAGGTGAATCATTTATAACGGTCATAATGAGGATATATATAATTTTGCAACGGTCACAATATGTAACAGTAATAAAATCTCCTATATAAATTCGTGTTTCGTCTTTGAAGTTTATCAAACAATTCCCAATTTTTGCATTCCAAAAAATTCAACAACTTAATATTTTCTCTCTAGAAATGATAGAAAATTCAAGTTCTCAAAATTCAGATTCTCAAAAATCTAACTCTTCTCATAGTCTTAACCCACAATACTATCAACAATTTCCTCAATATCTTCAATATCCACAATTCATTCAATTTCCATCACTTGCACCACATTCTCAATTTCCATCACAATATCATCAATTTTTGCAATATGGAATGCCACCGAATTTCGGAAGCTCTTTTTTTGGTTCATAACAAGTACCATTTCAATATTCGGATTCTCAATTTCCACAACATTCTTCACAAGTAGGGGTAGAACATACTACCCTTGTCGATGAAGATGAAGATGATCATGTCCAGGAAATTACTTCACCCCCTAAAAAGGGTAGGACATTTTGGTCTCATGATGAGGAGACATGTGTAGTTAAATCTTGGTGCACCGTGAGCACCGATGCAAGAGTTGGAAATCAACAAAAAACAAAGGTATTTTGGGAAAGAGTGGCGGCATATTACAATGATCATAGGCCAGCCGGTACTATTAACCGACTACCCGAAGCTATAAAATCGGCTTATTATCGTGTCATTCCTGATGTAAATTTGTTTTCGCAATGGTATAATAATTTCTTTAATCATCGGGCAAGTGGGCAAAGTGACGAAGACGTCTTATAGCCTATTCAAACTAAGTGGCGCAATCAATACTCGAACAAAGAGTTCAAGTACCTCCTTATATGGAAGATAATGGCGTTGACAGAAAAATGGAACCCTAAAGCAATGGCTAGTAGTGCTCGCAAGAAGTCGAAAACATCCGACTCGGATAGTCATACCTCCAGCGGTGTACAGTCAACTCAAACACGTCCTATGGGACAGTAGAAGGCTAAAGCCAAAGCCAAAACCAAAGCCAAAGCACATAAAGGTCAGATCGATCTTGTCAAATGGGATAAGTTACAAGAAATACACAACGAGATGATGAAACAAAAAACTGTGAAAATTGAGCAAAAAAAAACATGAAAATGCAGCAAAAGGATAGGGAGCTTGCACCACGAGAATGGGATTATTGCAGCCATGATACGAGTAACTTCAATGGTGCAATGTTTTTCAACTTTGCAACAATGTTAGCTGAGATCAAAGAGAGACGCGAGTGGTTGTAATCTTTTTATGGGGAACTTTCTATGTTTTTCAGTGATGCTGATGTTATGTTTTTCAATGAATGATGTATGCGATGCCATCTCGTTGTAATAGTTTATGATTCAATTATTGTTATTTTCCTCTTATCCATGAAAACTTTTTATGGTTAAATCAAATTGTTTATCGCGCCTTGATTATATTTTTTCTTAGAAAAATGAAATGTTGTCCAACCAAACATTAGTGGTGTTGCAGTAGCATTATTAAACATAATTTGTCTTCTCGTTGCAATAGCATTATTGCAACACCAGCTTGTCATCTGGGACCCTGTAGCATTGTTGTTCCAAGTAGATCAATAATCATAGCAGTATCATTATTGCAACCCCATGCTATCATCAATGGTGCATGGTGCAGTATTTTTCCAAGTTGATCAATAGTGATAACACCTCCATTATTGCAACGGCATGCCTAGATATTGTGATAGCATTATTTTTCCAAGTTGATTGACATTGTGATAGCACCTCCATCATGTATCATTATTTTTCCAAGTTGACTGACACTGTGATATCACCTCCATCATGTAGCATTATTTTTTCAAGTTGATTGATATTGTGACAGCACCTCCATTATTTTTCCAAGATGAAACGTCAAGCTGTCTTAAAAGAAGTATAGGCTATATATGGTAAGGTAATGTGTTTGTATCCCATATTCACAAACACTTTAGCAAAAATGTCTAATCTTCCGAGTGAAGATGAATATAGACAAATGTGGAGAGATATGATTATAGACTCGGCAGAAGATGAATTTGACAGAGATATGATTGCCCTTGCTGATGCAAAAGAGAACGTTGGATCATCCTACAGAAGAAGAGGTTCACGTCGAAGATATGTGAATCGAGAGCGTGAAAGCGGTCATGATCGTCGCATTCGTGATTATTTCGCCGATGTTCCAATTTTTGGCAAACATTCATTCCATCGTCATTTTCGGATGCACCGACAATTATTCCTATACATTGTCGATGCATTGAGCAACCACTCAACCTATTTCCAACAGAGACAAGACGCATGTGGTCAGAATGGGCTATCACACCTTCAAAAATGTACCGCAGCTATCTGTCAACTGGCGTGTGCGGCTCCTAGTGATTCACTCGATGAATGCATGCGAATGGGCGAGAGTACTGCCTTGGAATGTCTCCATAAATTTTGCCATGGCATTGTCGAAGTTTTTGGTCCTCGATATTTTAGGATGCCAACTAATGAAGATATTCAACGGTTGCTTCAGAAGCATGAAGAAAGACATGGCTTCCCCGAAATATTGGGGAGCTTCGACTGTATGCATTGGATATGGAGGAATTGTCCAGTCGCTTGGAAATGCATGTTTACAAGAGGTGATCACGGTGTTCCCACAATAGTTTTAGAAGCAGTGGCATCTCAAGACTTGTGGATATAGCCTTTTTTCGGTGTTGCGTGATCTAGTAATGATATCAGCGTTCTTCATAGATCACCATTATTTAATTTTGTTCTATATGGATTCGCACCAGAAGTTCGTTTCACGGTGGATGGAACGACGTATGACAAAGGGTATTATTTGACAGATAGAATCTATTCAGAATGGGCTTCATTCGTCAAGAGTTTTTCGGTACCACAAGATAATAAAAGAAAAAATTTCAAGGAGAGACAAGAATCTGCAAGAAAAGATGTAGAACGATCGTTCGGAGTGCTTCAATCCCGTTGGGCAATAATTAGAGGTCCTGCAAGATCTTATTTCCAAGAAGATTTGACCGCAATAATTTATGCATGCATTATTATGCACAACATGATCATTGAGAATGAAGGGACGAAAGCAGCGGTTACATGATCATATGCAGATTATATTCAAAATTATGATAATTTGACTGATAAAGCAGCTCATTTTCGCCTTCAAGCAGACTTGACGGGGCATATTTGGCAGCAATACGCATCAATGTGGTTTCTTTAATTATGTTTTTTAGTTTCATTTATATAATTTCGTGTTAAACCATGTTTTTCTAATTTTAATTATATAATTTCTATTTTTAAAATTAATTATAATTTATATGAATTAAAAAGTATTACTATTATTATTATTATTATTATTTATTAATAATATTATGAATAAAAAATAGTGAGTAAATATATATATATATATGTGTGTGTGTGTGTGTGTGTGTGTGTGTGTGTGTACCCTCTTATCGTGTAAACGTGTGAGTACTGCACTTTAAAGACAAATGTACTGCACTTTAAAGGCAAATATATTGCATTTTAAAGTACAACACTTAAAGTGCAGTACGTTTGTCCTTAAGTGTAGTACGTAAAGTGCAGTATTAAAGTGCAGTATATTTACCTTGAAAGTGCAATAAGTTTGTCTTTAAAGTGCAATGTTCACACGTTCACACGATAAAGGTTGTTCACACAGGAACCACTCCCTATATATATAGATAAATAGTTGTGCGTATATATTAGTGGGACCCATAAAAAAGTTGAGTTATTAGGTTTAGGATTGGAGTGAAAAATGTTAAAAAGTTGGTGGGCTTGAAAAGCTGACGTGGCGAGTAAAAAGTTGGGGATGTGGGTTTAGGGTTGGAGTTACCCTTAGTCCTTTTGAAAAAGGTGTCTGATACGTGGTCGTATACCTATTTAGACAGGTTCGAATGGGTGATTTATTTTGAACTAATTTGTATCTTGTCATTAGAATTGTAGAGAATCAATAATCAACGGTTCCAAGAAAACACATTTTCATTCATTACTCTTGAAAACTTATAATCACTCCGTAAGGGGTGGATCTAGGACTTTGAGGGGGCGAGATTTTTTAGAGTGTTCCTTGTCCAGGGCTGTTAGGATATCATCTCGACGAATCGTCTTCAGCTCAGTGTCCTGATCTCGGGATTAGGACACACAACCAAGGTTGGATCACAAAGATCTCGGTTTCGGCCACAAAGCATTCCAATTACACCACTTAGATGAAAGTATTTACACGAAGGAACGGTTATTCACAAAGAAAACTCACGCAATTCACACACACTTAACAACGCATACACACACACTTATAGGGGTTAAAGCACACACAAACGAGCTAGGTTAACTTAGTGGGTCGTCCAAGGATTGTGGGCCACGAACCACTGAGAGACTTGGGCTAATAAATCCCAACATTCTCTACCTTTTTGCCCAACAGCGGTGTGCCTTACACAAAGTATTTACCCGTAGGACTCATCATAGCCACTCCACACGGTACCTACAACATAGGAAACACACGGAGAACAAACTCCAAGCGTGGATTAGTACAACACATGCACTAAGATGCACCACATAAAGAACATGCACAAAGATGTTTCACCTTAAACTGAAACACAAAGGATGCACAAAGCAATAAGTAAGGACATCAAACACATTATTACCAACCTTACTAGCAACATAAGTATAAGAATACACAATTCCTAAGCAAAAGATCTACAAACTCGAACTTCACATAGAAGCAACAAGACACTAAGCCTATAAGCAAGAACACACAACATGCTTAAGCTCACAGATAACTAACATCACAAAGATAAAATCTCATAGCCACAAGAGTTATATAAAGACCGCATAATCAACACATTTTAAGAACACAAAGTTCATAAACTCGCAAAGAGAATAAAGCAAGGCACACAAAGGCTATAAGATCACACAGATCAAATACGGTTCAACCCATCATCAAGAAGATTGACTTTACCATGATTTGTATCATCACTAGATTCATTCTCTTCCTTATTCTTAGGGCAGTCCTTGATAAAATGCCATATTTCACCACAATTGTAACACTTCCTATCCTTAGGTCTAGCCTTAGACCTATTCTTATCATACTTCTTACCATGGTAACTACCACTCACATGAAACACCCTACTAGAACTACTCTCATCCCCATGCTACTTCAAATATAACTCCTTACTTTTCAAGCCATGCACAACAGTAGCTAAAGTCACTTCATCTCTACCATACTTAATAGCATATTTGACATCACTATATGTATCAGGAATAGCATTCAAAAGAGCAATGGGGGCATAATCATCTATGTGTTTATCTATAGCTTGTTTGATATCAGGAATCAATTTAGCAAACAGATCAAGATTCTCATCAACATCTTTAGTTAAGTCCAACTTAAACCTAAAGAATTGTTCTAGCAAGTATATCTTAGAAGGCAATGAAGCATTAGTATAAAGCTCATTCAATTTATCCCACAACTCCTTAGCAGAATCAATCATGTCTACCTTTCTTAACACACAGTCAGATAGGTTCATAGTAAGTGCAGCCATAGCAATTTCATTCATCTCAACCTTTCTATCGTCAGTTTCATTAGGAGCATACGAGTGATCTATGGCCTTAGAAACACGTTTTTAAATAAGAATAGCTTTCATTTTCCTTTTCCAAATGCTAAAATCCATCTTACCATCAAAAGGAGCAATACCAATAGTAAAAGTCATCTTCACAAACCACAAGGCACACAATATAACCAATTATAAAGTAGCAGTAGCGAAACCAATTAACCACAAAGGAAACAACGAAGATCACAAAGATCATGCAATCACGAAGACAAAATTAATATACACAAAGCAAATAATCCTAGAATTCTACCAGCACAAAATCCCAACTCTATACTGCATCAATTGGCAGTTTTCTAAAATAAAAACTGAAAATCGGAGAGGTTTACCCAATTTACAAGAGCGAGATTCAGAGGTTTGAATCCCGTTCTTACCTATCTCAAACGAATTGAAATTAAGCGGCAGATTGCACACAACAGCTGGACTCCACCCCTCGGATCTGATTTCGCTCCGGAAACACGTTGTAGCCGATAGAAACACGTTGATAGAGAAAGCGACCGATGACACATGTCGGATTTTACAAAGACGCGGTGGATGACACAAGTCCAGAGGGAGCAGCGGCGGTGCATCTGCGGGCTGAAAGACGTTGAATTCCCGATGAGGCACATATGAGACAGTTACGACTGGCGACACACGCAGGGTTTTACGTGGAAGAGACGGACGATAGACGTCCTAGGGCAACGACAAACACCAGAGGTGAGGGGAGCGCGTAGGGGCGTCTCGAGCGTTGGAAGATGCTGGATTCCCCATAAGATCACGATCCCAAATAAGACACGGTTGCTTGATAAAAGCAAAATGAGCTTGTAAAATGCCAAATGCTCGTTCAACGTCTTTGCGAGCAGCCTCTTGATATAGAGCAAATAATTTTTCCTTTCGAAGGAGAGGAGCTCTAATAGATTTGACAAATGCTGCCCATTCAGGATATATGTCATCTATGAGATAATATCTCATGTTGTGCACATTACCATTTACGACATAACTGACCTTAGGTGTGCGACCTTCCATGATATCTTTAAAGAGAGGAGATTGATCGAGTACATTGATATCATTTGTGGAACCCGGGGTTTCAAAAAATGAATGTCAAATCCACAAATCTTGGGATACAACTGCTTCTAAAATAATTGTTGGCTTACCGCTTCTTCCCCTAAATTGCCCCGCCCAACCAGTTGGACAATTTTTCCATTCCCAGTGCATGGAGTCAATACTGCCTAATATGCCTGGAAAACCGCGTCGTTTTCCTACCTGCAAAAGATATGTCATGTCTTTTTGAGAGGGCTTTCTCAAGTATTCATCACCGAAGTTGAAAATTACACCTTTAACGAATTTAATGAGCGATTTCCTTATGAGTTGACCGCTCATTCGTAAGTATTCATCATGCAAGTCGGCTGTTGTGCCATACGCCAATACCCGCATGGCTGTAGTTCATTTCAGAATAGAAGACATACCTTGACGGCCAATGGCATCCCTTTTTTGTTGGAAAAAATCATCGGTGGCAACCAACTAATTCATTATACGTTCGAATAATGGCTTTCGCATGCGATATCTTGTTCGAAAAAATTCTTCAGGATATATTGGATTTTCTGAAAAATACTGCTCAAACACACTCGCAAGACCCATCTCACGTCCTCGTTCAATAAATCGCCTCCTTTGTCTAATAGTATGATCAATTGGTTGTAGTGATAGAGAATGTGCTCGAATGGCCACCACCTCCTCAACCATGTCGCCAACAATGCGATGTTCTTCCGCCTGCTGATCTTTCCAACCTTCATTTTGTTATGACCAATCATCATATTCGAGGAAATTTGAAATATCCCAATTAGAACCTGATGCCATTTTTTTTTGT
Organism: Lavandula angustifolia; assembly: GCA_028984105.1. Classification (NCBI taxonomy): domain Eukaryota; kingdom Viridiplantae; phylum Streptophyta; class Magnoliopsida; order Lamiales; family Lamiaceae; genus Lavandula; species Lavandula angustifolia. The sequence continues at coordinate 17,271,601 of CM054822.1, forward strand.
AGAAGAGGGAATGTATGGAAAATATTGTAGTGATGTTTTCAGTTTTCATTTCGGAGCATTTATAGTGATAGAAAATAATTCTCTCTCTCTCTCTCTCTCTCTCTCTCTCTCTCTCTCTCTCTCTCTCTCTCTCACAATAATTCTCACATGTATTTCTGACATGTCACGTTCAATCAATTGTCCAACCCATTCCTTATCTTCTTTCTCTCTCTCTCTCTCTTTCTCTCTCTCTCTCTCTCTCTCTCTCTCTCTCTCTCTCTTTCTCACAATAATTCTCACATGTATTTATGACATGTCCCATTCAATCAATTTTTCAACCCATTCCTTATCTTCTCTCTCTCTCTCTCTCTCTCTCTCTCTCTCTCTCTCTCTCTCTCTCTCACAATAATTCTCACATGTATTTCTGACATGCCACTTTCATCAATTGTCCAACCCATTCATTATCTTCATTTCGTAGCATTTGGGATAGATAAGGTCATTGCATGGGTATTATCTTCATTCCTCATCAATTGTTCAACCCATTCCTTATCTTCATTTCGTAGCATTCCTGGTTAGTCTTTCTTTCTCTCTCTAGAAAGACTACACTTCGTTTATCCTTTAATTTTGGGATTGCATGGGTATTATTTATTTGCAGTTTGGTAAGATTTCCTGATTAACACTTTCATAATCCACTTAACACGAAGAAACATATTACATAAACCATACAAAGTACAATAAAAATGAATTAATAGAAAACAACGTGACAATTAAAATAACACTTAGATAGGGTTCGATTTCAATCGGAAAATAATTCTGCCATCAGACGCAATTTCAGCGACTCTTCTTCTGGAGTTAATACTGTTTTCATGATCAGTGCATTCCAAGCAATTGTTTTCATCCTCCGATCCATCATCTGCATTTCCTGTTGACGTGTCTGAATCTCATGTTGGCGTAGTCTATTCTCCTGGTGTCGGGCCTCAAGCTCCTTCTCACGATGGATCCTCAATGCACGAAGCTCCGCAGTGAAATCATCAGAGACAATAGAAGATTGTGATGCTACCAATTTGCCTTTCTTTTTTGCACAAGCTTTCGCAGTATCTCTCCCCATAAGACGACGTAATGTCGAACCTTCACTCCTATGAGTTTCTGGAGTGGACTCGGTTGGAGGATCACCATCTTCACCGGTCCTGGTTCGTTTCGAGCTACCACGACTTTCTTCAGCAGTGTTTTCACTTTGATCCACATTACGTGTAAAGCTAGTTGAATCCAACTTCAACTCCCATTTGGGATTCCCACTCATCACTTTTTCAAAGACCTCGTGGTGAGTAAACTTTGTTTTACCGTAGATAACTTCAGCTTCTTTTTAATATCATCTGGGGACATTCCGCTTCTTTGACGCTTGTACGCTTCCTTATATGCACCAATCCACTTCATAACATTTATATTCAAGCGTTTATAACGCTATCTGAGTGACTCAACGGACCTTTGATCGCCCATTTTGTTTTCAACTCGAGCTTGTTCATAATATTTATGATTTTTTTTCCATAATGTATTGGTATTTTGGTTGGTGCCAACAATCGGATTGCCACTAATACGACACCAAACAGACATTAGTGTAATATCTTCTTGCACATTCCAACTCTGTGGATTGTTACAAGATTTTTGAGCATTTTCAAAGGAGCTTGGGGGAGTGTTTTGAGAGGTTTGGTGATATTCAGAGTGGATAGGATTAGGTGGGAATTGAGAATTCATACCAAAATCTTGTGTGAATTCGTCGGAGTTTTGAAAATTTTCGAAGCTAGGATAATAGCCTTGCGAGTAAGGGTAGTTTTGAGAATTGTAGTTGTTTGGATCCATGGCTAGAACGCAGAAATTGTAGAATGATAACAAAATGAGAGAAATTGTAGGATTTGAGTGTGTGAAAAAATATGGCAAAATTGGTCTCTATTTATAGAGAAGAAAAATACACAAATTTTGATATAATTTTTAATCTTTTTTACGAAAGTATTTAAAAGATATACCCGATTTTATCCGTTGCACAAAAAAATATAGCCAACCAATGAGAAAGCGCCACATGGCGCCATCTCATTGGATGACCTTTGTTGGGTCAAGTGTTTGCCGATAAGGGTTTGGCCAAACACGGTTGGCATATATGAAATGTATTCCAATATTTTACCATTTATTTTTAATGGTCATAGTTCGACCAACCACGAATTCTTCTTAGCGATAAATATAGTCTAAGAGACTTGGGCCAATAAATCCCAATAAGGGCTTCGGGGGCAGAGCTCCTGATATTTTTTTTTTTTTGGTGTTTATTTCAAATTAGGTCTAGCTATACTTACTACTTGAGGTTTATGTACGGATATTATATTTTCTTAAACGAAAATCTGTTATATATTCTTTATAATTTATTTAAAAGGTAGTATAAAACCCTATTTTGAGGGTGCGCTAAATTTTAGTTAAAAGATATTCGAAAAAAATAACAAACTCTAGTTTAAGAATCAATCAAATGTTTAATTGATAAAGATTTTTCATGTTTAAATGTTGCTAATTTTACTTAAAGTATGAAGCTCTATCAAGATGGATATCCAAAACTTCAAGTTCTAGACAACACTAAAATTAGTAGCACTTAATATGAATTTTTTAATACTGTATTATTTAAAATTAGTGATTATCAATTCATAATTTTTACTTGAAGAGGGTGACAAATTAATAATTTGGGGGGGGGGTTGTTTCAAAAATCTAAGTGGAACAACGCTATAAATTACTAAAAATCAGAGGCAACTCATAATATTACAAGAAAGTTTGGCGGGGCGGTCGCACCCACACGCCCCCCCCTTTTAAATCCGCCTCTGGGCTCTGTTCTGTTATTACTGTCTTCATTTCTTAGTCGAGTTACTAAAAATCTAAGTGGAACAACGTTATAAATTATTAAAAATCAAAAGCAACTCATAATATTACACGAAAGTTTGCGGGGGCGGTCGCACCCACCCGCCCCCCTTTAAATACGTCTCTACCTCTGTTCTTTATTATTGTCTTTATTTCCTAGTCGAGTTATTTTGCTATTACTGTTCTGTTTCCTAATATAATAAAGATTAACTCTTTACTCACCACCAATCCACTATTCTAATATTTTCGAGTAAATTTCCAAACTAATACTTTTTGAAACTTTAATTCCCAAAATAATACAATCTCAACATTATATCCCAAACTAATACAATTTTTGCCACATAGATGCCACTTGGAAAATTTTAATTGTATTTTTTATTTTTGGCCACAGAGACAAATTATTTATCATAAATAATATTTTATTATAATTTTTCATCAACTTATTTTCTTTTAATACAACCAATTTGACATTTTCTTCCTTTAGCAAAAAGCATAATGATTTGATGATGTTCTAGAAAAGATCAGAACCACCATTCATGATACTTCTGTTATGTATTGCACTTATTCAAGTTAAGAATCACTCGCTATTACAAAGTCCAATATAAAAATAAGAGAATAATTGGGTTGATCAATTGCTCAGAAACTGCTCGAAGAATTGCCACAGTGAGGTTTTCAAGGCATTCTACCTCTGACAAAGGCAGACGAGGAGTGTTATTGTGTTTTGAGGTATAATTACTAAATTAAGTTAAGTAGTTGTAATATACATTATGTTTGTGCATGATATATATAATAACAATTTATATGCTATTGGTGATGGAAACGAGTCAGTTTGATAACTCTGCCAAAATACTTGTTTAGTATTTAGTAGACAAACGAGGTTGTAGTGTGGCAAATCATGGTCAATATTATTATATGAGTAAATGAGTACATACTATGGTGAAATTAAAATAAAGAGGATGGATAAAATAATTAAATTTTAGTTGATGTTATAATGTGAAAGTGTCATAATGTGAAATATTATATTATAATAGTTTATGAATGCTTGATGGGTTTATCCTACGCAGGTGGTAATAGATTGGTAATCAGTTGAAATGAGTACAATTGGTAACCAGTTACAAGGAATATTGATGGCTTTGCCGCTAGAAGGTATCTCGGGTGGCCCTTTCACAATATTTCTTAACCAAGAAAAGGGGGCATTTGATTTCGATATTGATTTGAATATTGTGGAAGAAATTGTTGCAAGTGAAGGGAATCAATATGTTACAGTCGATACTGAAATTAATAATAATATTTTGGAGGATAACTTTGATGAGGCACATGATGGAATAAATGATGAAGATATCCCTTTATCATATGAATATGCACCGACTCCTGAGTTCACGAACATCAGTGGAGTTGATGTTACTGTCGTTGATAGAATGATGCCTCACCAATAATTTAACCAAGCAAATGATGGTGGAGAATTATATGTTGGTCAAAGATTTAGATCAAAGGATGAGTTGCAAGATGCCGTGAAGTCATATTCATTGGCAGTACATCAACAATATCATTGTGCATTCTACTCCTAATCTTTGGGTGCTTAAATGTAAGCAAGCACCAAATTGCTCTTGGAGATTACGTGCTACAATTCCTAATGGAGCAGCCTTTTTCGAAATTATATGTGGCCCTCATACATGTGTTAACCCCATCATCAATAGGGATCACTTGAAATTGGATTCGGGATTCATTTGCAGTCAAATAAAGTCTCTAGTGAAGGCTCAACTTTCTATTTCATTGAGCGTCATCCAAGCTTTTATTTTGGAGAAGTACACTTATGAAATCTCGAAGAAGAAAGCACGGCAAGCAAAGCAAAAGGAAATTGTAGATCTTTTTGGTGATTGGCTTGAATCTTATAAAGTATTACCGAGATATATAGATGTGCTAAAGCAACAAAATCCCAACACAATTGTATATTGGAATAAAGAACCTGCAGAGAGGAACCCGGGACATAAAACTTTTAAGCGTGTATTTTGGTCATTTGCAGCTTCAATCGAAGGATTTAAATATTATCGTCCGATCATTAGTATTAACGGTACGCATCTCTATGGAAAATATAAAGGCACCATGCTCATTGTTGTTTCATGCGATGGTAATAATCAATTATTTCCACTTGCATTTGCCATAGTGGAAGGAGAGAACAATGATAGTTGGGGTTGGTTTATGGCTTGCATTAGGCGTTTTGTGACACGAAGAAATGGAATTTGTGTAATCTCTGATAGACATAATAGGATCCTTAATGCAACGAACCAAGATGGTTTAGGATGGACCGAGCATCATGCTTTCCATCGTTTTTGCATCCGTCATTTAGCTAGTAACTTTAATAGAAAGTTTCACAATAAAGTTCTCAAAAATCTTGTCTGGTTGGCTGCTAATGAGAATCAAATTCGCAAATTCGACAAAAGGATGGAAACAATTGAAAGAATAAATCCAGATGCTCGGAAGTGGTTAGAAGAGATTCCTCGGGAGAAATGGGCTTTAGCACATAATAATGGTCACAGGTATATCATAATGACAACAAATTTGTCTGAAGTGTTCAATAGCGTACTTAAAGGTGCTCGTTGTTTGCCTATTACTCCTTTAGTCCAACTTACATTTTATAGGGTGAATAGTTATTTTGCTATTCAACGGCAAATGGGAGCACAAAGAGTCGATAGTATGCAGAATACTCCTTTTGTTGATGCAAAAATTAGTTCTAATGGAATAAAAGCGAGTGGACAAAAAGTTGAAATGTTCAACAGATTGACAGGAGTATTTAGCATAAAGCCAAGTCGATCAATTGCAGGAAACCGAAAAGGAGGCAATATCCAAATGGTGAAGCTAAGTGAAAAAACTTGTTCTTAAAAGAAATGGCAAATATGTATATGGTTTTCCTTGTTCCATGTTATGGCCGCATGCCAAAAATGTAGCTTGGGTTACACTAATTATATCAAGAATTGGTTTTCTATTAGCAGATATCGCACGACATGGGCACCTCTTATGCATCATATTCCTCACCAAGCTTATTGGCCTCCTGCAAGCATAAGAATACTCATTCCTTCTAGTTTCATGAAACGATCTACTAAAGGTCATCCTAAATCTACACGTTTGCATAATGAGATGGATGTGAGAGAAGGTCGTGCAACTAAGGGATGTAGTAATTGCCGAAGAGAGGGTCTTAAATCTACACGTTCTTAATTCGTGTTGATTTTATTTATTTTCAATGTTGTCTATGTTCTTACTTTTTAGATGTTATTGAATCTTTTAATTGGTGTTGCTTCTATTTGTTTTCAGTGTTGTTTTATGTTCTAAATATCTTCACGGTATTGGATATTTTATGATCAGAGAAGCATTCAGCGTCTTTTTTGTCCTACATATGTCTTATTTCCATGGTTAGTGATCACTTGGTCTTATGATTAGTAGTTATAAATGAGTAAAACGTTAAATATCATACTATCCTTGAAATTGGACTTCTGCTTCACAATTACGTTAGTCTCTATCATTTCTTACGTGGTAAAGCATGAACTGTAGGAAAAGTCTGATATAATAGTATTGGGAGATGATTCAGCGGTAGATTGTTTAGAAGGTTTGGTTGATCCCAAAACCCTAACTTGATAGGTGAACCATTTCGTTGTAATGGTAACGCCTTAGTCTCGGAGAGTTTCAGACTCAGTAGACTTTCCTTTAGCATGGTTCAGGCTCTGATCCCTCAGCAGACTATCCGCCTCAGTACCATAGAGTGAAGACTCAGTAGTGCTAGACTCGGCAGAGCAAAGCTACATCGAGAGGTGTTCGGATTCGGTAGTCTTTGGACTCAACAGGAGCAGCATACTAAGAGGTGTTCAGATTCAGTAGTGTTGGACTCAGCAAGAGCAGCATACTGAAAGGAGTCAGTAGAACTGGACTAAGCAGAAGCAGTTCACTGAACTCAGATTCGACCTTCAGTAGAGTTGGACTCAGCAGGAGTATACTACTGAACCCTAGATCAGACTCAGCAACGGCCTGACAGTCTCCTTGATTGTCAGATGATCTTCTATGTTAAATCAGTAGAGTCGTCCGATGTTGTTTACATTAGAGAAGTCAGCTTCAGTATCTGCCTCGAAGTCTGTATGTCTCAACTACTTTCTACGCCTCGACCAATGACGAGCAGCCATCTGTCAAAGTTCTGGTAAAAGCTGCAAGTCAACAACTTTTCATAAATGGATGAAAAGACTCTGCGCGATTTCTTAAAGAGCCGTTAGCTACCCAAAAGAGAGTGACACGTGGATAGTTCGTCTCCAACGGATCTATCCATAGCTCACCTCTATAAATAGAGGGAAAATCAAATCGAAGAAGATATAACACAGAGCGAGCGATTTACGAGCAACGAACAAACAAGAACACAAGCTTTCCTCAAGAACTTCAGTGAAATACACAACGCGAAAGGCGACAACTTTGCTCTAGGGAACCAAGCTGAATAGAATCAAAGCCTCTAGTATCCATGTGATAGAACACGAACCCAGAGAGATTATTCCTTATTGTTCATCACTCTAGAAGCCATTTCTTGTTCCCTTCCCTCTAACCTAAGCTCCACTGAAATATACATAGCTTAGACCCGAAGGAGTTCATATCTTGAACTGTTCTTATTGTTAAGAACTCCTTCATCGTTGGAGAATTTGTCAAACTTTATAGTTTAATCCTTGTAAACTGGGACTTGCTCAGTATAATCTTCAAGGTTGTGTTTGTCCAGTGTACAAACCAACTGAGACTAAGTCAGTATAATAAAATAGCCTCCTGATCTTTTCGGGACAGTGGACGTAAGATTGTTTGATATCCGAACCACTTTAAAATCGCTGTGTTCATTTAATGTTGCATTGATTTACTGTTCATACTGAAAACCGTTTTACAAAATCATACAACAGAGTTTCAGCAAAGCTTAAACTGAGTGCACTAACCTACTGAAACAATTTTAATAAAAACTTTTTCAACTCAACTGAATCGGGACTACACTATTCCCCACGCTACTGAACTCTTACTGAACGGTACTGAATTCTGACATCAGTCAGCTAGCAGGCCTCAGTATAGTCAGTCACTTTGTCCACGCGATCCAGAACAGCTTGCCTAGTCTACTGAATTTATTCAGCAGACACTCACCTGAATTGGACTGTTCGCGTTTTAAGTTGAGAAAGTTTCCAGGTGTATTCAACCCCCCCCCTCTTCTACACCTTAACGTTTATCTCGGGACCAACAAATGGTATCACTCTGCTTCAAAATTGTGTTAGTTAACCTTTCATTTATTCTATATTAATTTATTAATTGTTATATCCTATAAATTTATTTTTAAAGGTCCAATATTTTTCACAATGTTTTATTTTATAGAACATCATAGAAAACTTTTAATCTTTGTGATAGATTAAACACTTAATTACTTAAACACAAGACTTCTCGATAAATAATTTTCATCTAACTGAGTCATTCAAATAATAAATAATTAACCAGTGCATTTGAACGTATAAATAAATTAAAGTTACTATTTTATTTTATTTATTTATTTCTACACCAAAATTACTATTTACCATTGCTAATGAAAGGGGAGTAATTGAAACAAATTGTTATTAATTAGTAATATTACTTATGATAAATAACTTATACACTTGACTATCTATGTGGCCAAAAATGAAAAAATCACAATTAAAATTTTCCAAGTGGCATCTATGTGGCAAAAAATGTACTAGTTTTGGAAAATAATGTTGAGATTGTAATATTTTGGGAATTAAAGTTTTAAAAAGTATTAGTTTGGGAATTTACTCAATATTTTCTCTCTCCAAAAGAGTCTCTTATATTTTTAACTTTTAAAAACTTAAGATTATTTTCTCAATAGAAATATGAAAAAAAAAATAATCAATTGCATTAATTACGATTAATTAGATTGGATGAATTCTCATTTCTTCCCAATAATCATTCATTGAAAATTGTATCAATTTCTTATTGTATAATTAAAATTTATAAAATATAAATATAAACAAAATTTCTTAATCTACGTTCCGAAAAAAAAAATCAGACAGTAATATAACGAGATGGAGGGAGTTTACAAAATCATAAATTTCGTCGGAATGATTATCCTATAAGAGTAAATTTGTTGTTGCTATTTGAAATTTGCAGATAAATATTTTTTATCGAATAAAATTGATGGTTATTTGAAGTGTGCACCACATGAATGAATAGGTACAATAAATTCATAGAGAAACACAAAATAGAAAGCGAGTATGGCATTGAAATTGCTATTTGAAGAGGAGTGGTTGGTCGATGAGGATGAACTAGTGTAGTACCCGTGCTACGCAAGGGTAAAGCAAATATTGATTATTTTAGTTATATTGTTTGACGCAAGTTTTTGGGGTATTTTTTCCTCATTCAACAGGGGCTTCGAATAAATAAGTGGCAGATTGCATATATTTTTTATAGTTGATAGAAAAAAATGAATTAAACACAATAAAATAATAAATCTCTTGTAACTAAAGATCATATGTACAATTTTTTTTTGTTAATATGTACGAAATAGTGGAAAATAGTTGTAGTATTGAAATGATTAGGGTAATACAAAACATTTGCAAGCTAATATACATTGAAATGTAATCCTTTTTCATATGTTATGATAGACTTCTTTGAATACTACGTTCGTGGTGGATGTACGGTTGATGGCTTCATTGTCACATATTAAGATCTTCAATCCGCTGTGATTTGTTACGCGTGATACTGCAACATACAACTGGCCATGACTGAATACAGGTTTCTTCAACAGTAAACCAACGCAGTTTTGTGATTGGCCTTGGCTTTTATTAATTGTCATAGCATAGGAGACAATAAGCGGAAATTGACGTCTTTGAAATTTGAACGGCAGTCTTTCATCGGATGGTGTCAATGTTATTCTTGGAATCAGAACTTTATCTCCAGTGTTTCGGCCGGTGAGTATTTTTTCTTTCGAGTACATGACTGCCAAGTCTGGTAATTACCAACCTAGTGCCGTTGCATAAACCATTCGCGTGATCGATGTTCCGGAGAAGCATCACTGGAGTTCCCACTTTCAAAAATAGCTCGTGATTAGGTATTCCAGAGCATTTAATTGTGTTTAAGAATTTCGGTGTGTGGATGTTCTGGAATAAGGAACTGTATCCTGTAGATTTGCATATAGTATTTGAGCTTAAATATGTATGGCATTCTCCTTCACTTAATGATATTACATATTGGTTGACGGATTCGACTATATCCAACGTTGGTTCCAAAATAGCTCGCTCTTGTAGAAAGTCAGCATTGTTGATTATTTTGTTGTCTCTTAAATAGACATGTTTTGTGATTGCTTCTATTGGATTTTCAGAGTAGTCAAGCAACATGTCCCTTGGTATATCAATTGTGGATTCACCATCGTTCGTACCTCCAGCAGTTCCATCTCCAATACTTACTATTCAATCTGTGAAGTTTGATGATTCAATTAAGTCATCATCTATATATTATCTTTTAGTTATGTCAAAAACAAGAATTTGCAAGATGTAGGAAGTGAACCCTCTGCCGAAGTGTGGAAGTAAAAGCATGTAAGCATTTGACAACGTGATTTCATTCAAGAAGTACTAAAGGTGAAAGTATTACCAATGAAAATAGTGGTTATAGTAGACTTTGAAGCCGACGTATTACATATGTCCATTAAAGATAATTATATGATATATTTTTGTATTAATATATTTTTATTCCCATTTAATAATATTATAATGGGAATTAACAAATATTATTAAAATAATTTATATAGTTATAACTATATTTATAACTATATATATGATCTTTTATTAACATATTTTTATGGTAGCTATCATATTAATATATTTATATATATTAATATATAGGTTAAACATATGTTCATTATATATAAAATAATATGATAATAAAATGAACATATAATTATCTTTAGCAAACCATATTACAAATAAAATCATTAAAATAATATATTTATAATTATATATAAAACTAATATTCTATAGTAGTAGATTAGTTGTTATTTAAAAAAATAATAATTTCTCAGTGGATTTAATTTCAGAAAATGATATGAATTAAAATAACTTATTATGATATTTAATAACACTATTTAAATATCTTTAAATAGTGGAAAATTGATTTTTTTTTTGGGAAAATGCAAATTTGAGTAGCAAATTCGTAAATAGTGGAAAATTGAAATTTGTGGCAAATTTATAAATAGTGGAAAATTTGAAATTGGGGACAAATTCGCAAATAGTGGAAAATTGAATTATTATTTTTTTGGAAAAAGGGTAATTTGAGTAGCAAATTCATAAATAGTGGAGAATTGAAATTGGCGGTGAATTTTTAAGTAGTGGGTAAATTGAAATTGGTGATAAAATAGTAAATAGTGAAAAATTGAGATTGATTGCAAGATCGTAAATAGTGAAAAAATTGAAATTGATGGCAAAATCGTAAATAACGGAAAATTTGCAATTGATTGCAAAAAAAGCCACTCGACTTTTATATATATAATAGATAATAACTACTCCCTCCGTCCCGTTATTTGTGGCTCAATTGGTTTCGGCACGGGAATTAAGAGAGTAGATAATAAAGTATGAGAGAGAGAGTAATGATAAAGTATGAGAGAGAATATGAATAAGATAATAAGAGAGTATGAGAGAAAGATATAAAATAGGAGAGAGAATGTAATAAAGTAGGAGAGAGAAGATGATAGAGTATGAGTAATTTTTTACCAAATTAGGAAAGTGGGCACAAATAATGGGACACCCCTTTCGGGAAAGTGAGCCACAAATAGCGGGACGGAGGGAGTAATAGATAGATATGAGGTATAAATGCAATCCGCCGCCGCATTGAATTCTCTACCAAAAACGATTTAGATCAAGATATCATATTTAATAAACATTTCGCATGTATTTTTATAAAATTCAGCTTGAACAGCAGGTTAGATCAAGAATTCAAGATGAAACTAAATGCACTATTTGTGTTCCGTTTGATTTTAACATGTTTTTCTTTTTGGATTATTTTATTTGATTTATCATATTTTTTAAAATAAAAAAACACAAAATTTACTTGTCTTTATAGAACCTATATTCAACTCATCTTAATCTCCGTATTAATAAGAAAAAATGTAAATTGAGCTGATATTATACTTGGAATTTATTTGAGAGGTTTATTTCGGGATTGGTTGTATGAATCTAGCCAACAAAGAGAGAGAATGATTCGGTGTGGAAGTCCAAGAACAAATGGCGAAGATACTAACATCCATTATAGGAATGTTATGGATACTAAAAATAAACATTCATAAGACTTCAACAAAAACTTAATTTCAACTTAACTTATTGTATTTCATATTTGTATGGAAATTCAACGTCGTACAAACGAAAAGATATGAAAAATAATTGAAAAAGAAGCAAAACTCCCTTTCTCGTTCTTGATCTCGCAAGATATAATTTTTGACCCAGAATTCGAAATTGCCTATCCTTCCAAATTCTTGAATTTCTTCCCTTTCCCGATTTCGTATTTCTGAAAGAAATAAAACAGATTATATCTTGTAAAATTTTCCGGATTCAAACCAGAACCTTGCAAAGATGACAATGGGGGAGCTTCTTCGTATTCAGCCTTCAGACCTAAAATTCCCATGTAAGCAAATTTCGTAATTTAATACCGTTTTGTTTGATTCCCAACAAGGATAAATTAATAGAAAGAGGGATCTTGTTTGTTTGTTTTCGATGAATCTAAGAAATGATATTCTTCCTTTGTGTAAGTGAAAACATTTGATATGAATGATGTGTGGTTTTTGTGGATATTCAGTTGAAGTGAAGAAGCCAAGCACATGCGCTATGCAGTTGGCTAATCGGACAGATCAATATGTTGCATTTAAGGTTGGTTAGCATGTTTGATTGTTTATATGAAGTGTATGATTAAAATTGTCTATTTTACTTGGTATGATAATGGAATAGGTTAAGACAACGAATCCCAAAAGGTATTGTGTTAGACCAAATGCTGGTGTTGTTTTGCCCTCTTCTATCTGCAATATCACAGGTGAAAAGCATTATATTATTTTCTTAAGTTTCTTAAGTCGTTGTTGATTATTGTGTTCTGCCATTTGTAGTTACTATGCAAGCACAGAAAGAGGCTCCCCCTGATATGCAGTGCCGGGATAAGTTTCTGGTTCAGAGTGTTATTGTTCCGAATGGGTCGACAAATAAGGATATAAACCAGGAAATGGTGAGTGAAGTTTGCTGTAAAGTGATATCATGTAAAGAAGCCTTATGTTTGTGTATGCCTGTTTTGTAGTTCAACCGGGATAATGCAAAGTTTGTGGATGAGTTCAAAATGAGGGTTGTTTTTATTCCTGCTAACCCTCCCTCCCCAGTACCTGAAGAGGATGAAGAAGGGACTTCTCCTGGAGCTGATGATGAAATCCTAAAATCTTCATTGCCTGAGAATGTGAGTACTAATCGAATCAAAGACATTACTTTGCTTCTCTTTGGATTCTTGGTCTTTGATCAGAGACATTAGTTTACTTTGGTAATCAAATATGTCCCATATTTACTTTTCGAGTTCATATTGTAAATGCAATCTTTGTTTACAGGAATGGACTGCTGTCTCAAAGTTGAAAGATGAGAAAAGTTCTGTTACTAAACAAAACAAAAAGCTTATTGGCGAATTGGTACGCTTTCTGTGCACTCTCAGAAGTCTACTACCAGTTGATTTCTCCATCATGTTAAGCTAGTTAGATGTTATGTTTGATGAAAGATATGCTTTGGTTCTTGGAGACTGTTGATCTGCTTACTCAATCTTACTGACATAGATCAAATAACCATTTTTATAACAAAGCATTGATATGGATCATTATTCAAGAATTGAAACTCCTAGTGGTGTTGTAGTAAAAGGAAAAGAATAATAGTTTTCTAACTCAACAACCGAACTTCTTTGTTGATGCATGATTGCAGTCTATTTCATGCAGTATGATTTTGGTATGTGTTTATAGCTTTCCTATGTTTTCATTTGGTGGGCAGGATTTGATGCGGAAGCAAACCAAACAAGGGAGATGCGGTGGTTCTATTGTTGTGCTTTTGTTCGGCCTAACCATTGGAATACTGGTGGGGTACTTTATCAAGAATTAAGAGGCTTTGTTTATATGTCATAAATTTGCACATCGGAATTTCATTCAATTTTGGAATTTGATTCTTTTCTTAAATGTCTCATGTTGTTCGTGTCTGTGTAGAATTGTTGCAGTTGTATTGAATGTCTGCCTATTAATTTATACAGTACATTAAATTTCTAGTCTCCTCTTACTATACATGTGGAAATGTACGTAGAAAAGAGTTCTTACATCTTTATCATTATTGCATATAGATAGGCCTCACTACATACTACATAGTATAAAATCTTAAATTACCAGTTCAAAATGTGGTCCACTTCAACAATAAACATCCAAATCCTTTACCAGACATATTCTGTTTTAAAAAAATGTTTCTTTTTGGTTGTATCTCTTCATATCATCACATAAAGATCGATTAAATCTCTCTAGAGTCTAGACTGAGCGAACGGCTTGAAATGGCAATGCAGGTAGGAGTACCACCTCAAGAAGCAAAGACATGAAACCTGAAATGATAAATATGCTCAACATGTGCAGTATCAAAAGCAGAAGAAACCCTATGAATATGATCTAATAGAGTTAGAAGTTTTACTTTCACCAAGAATTAACTCGTGATGGGGCGAAGCTGGTACTCAAAATTCCTTTAAACAACAGCCCTGGTCGATTCATGTCCTGGAAAAGGCTTAATCTTGATTTTTCCGGCGAGCTAAACAACGGGTAATGGACAAAAAAACACTCTGTGTTTATGTGAAAATGCGTAGAACTGTCTTGTGTTTGTTTTATTGCAAAAAAAACCTTGTGTTCTTAAACTTGCTCCAAGAAAATCCCTAACCTTAAACACGTGTATTTCATTCGGCATGAGGGTGTCTATGCAAGATTTTACACTTTTGTTGATATACAATGTTCGAAGTACTCTTATAGTATGCATATAATGTTTAATTTTTATTAAATTCACAAGCATATGTGTTCGGAATTGCAGCTCGAATTTTGAATCGATCTCTTCTGAGTTCTTCAAAGTTCATAATTTCTTCCAATTTTCATCTAGTGTTTAAGATTTTGTCTCGTCTAGTTTAATAGTTTCATATAGTACTAACATTGTTAATTTTGATGGGAGGGGTTTTGTTGCAACACTTTAAAGAACACAGGGGCTTTTTATGCAATAAAACAAATACAGGGTACTTTTTTTTTCATCTTAACACAAAGTATATTTTTGTCATTTCCCATGGTAAATGACTAAACACCAAAGTCTTCACTGAAAATAATATACGTAAACGGGTATAAGGAGAGAATCATCTATGAACACCTCCTTAAGGGGTGAAAAATGAACAAATCTACACCTCTTATTTCTAAGATCTAAGATTATGATAAAAGAGTATTGTTTAATTATTAATAATTCATTCAATTTCATAAAGGGTAATATTATTCTTTTATTTTTTGTCTCCATCATCACAACTCAATATTTTGGTCCCCACACTCTCATTCCATATCTCCTATTCCACGTGTATTTCTCTCTCTCTATTATATGTATGTATCTCTCTTATCTATCTCTCTCCATTCAAATGCATTAGATTTGCTTATAAGTGCATCATTATGTGCCTTCTAGTGCATCTAGTGCATTTGATTTCTCAATCTGCTAATTATTTTATATTATTACTATTTGGAAGAGCATATGAGCAGGTCATTTCAGCTTATTCCAAAAAATAAAGTTGTTTTTTATTTATTTTCATAAACTGGTAAGAATGACTTATGAAAATAATTCAAAAAAACTTATGAAAAATAGGTCATTATATCAAATCCCCTAACAATAATTTTTTAAACTATAATTTTTTATACTAATTAAGTGCTTATATATAAATGCATCTAAATGGAACAATTTATTCAATTTAAGTGCTATATGCACTTATTCCATAAACGCTTATGTTAAAAGTATTCATTTAAGATGTTTTCTCAAACAATTGTTTTCCCCAACGGGGCCTTACTCTTATGATTTATTTATCTTGATGAACTCAGTAATTTTTGAACTCGAAGTCTGACTATAAAAGTGCATTGCATAAAGTAGGTAAGTGCATCACGACATGTCTACAAGTACATTAAGATTTGTCTTCGAGAGCATTATCCTTCACAATCTTTCTATTCTTCATTTTATGCTTTTTTATGCTCACCAATTGTTTTAATTATCTTAGCAATTCAAAAATTGAGTTAAAATCATGTTCATTAATTTATTTTTTTTATTATTTTTTTACAAAACTAGATTTGATTTTTAGTTTTAACAGGAACATACGAGTGCATCGGATAACAAAAGAAAATGCATTGGATAACATAGGAAAGTGCAACAGATAGATTAGATAAGTGTTTCACAAACAGTACACGTGTTACATTTCGTTTCCGGCTACTTCCATATCCCAAAGGGGGATGGGAGGGGGCGATTATAGGGTTAGGATGGAGGACCAATAGATTTAATTTGGTTGTGGAGGACCAAAATATATGTGCTAAAAAATTACTCATTTAGACTTTAATTATTAAAAATAAAGAAAAAAACTTATTTTATAATTAAGTAACTATCAATACTAACCATCTATTTTTGAGATCTAATGATATAAATATGCTCATTTTTCACATTCAGTGTTCACCAAAGAACCACCCCAATGAATTTATCCGTATACATATTGAGAAAGCGTAAATTCTTGATCCAGGATTTTAAGTATGAAATAGTTCTATGAAAAAATATTACTATAACATTAACATTTTATGATATGACGCCCCCAATAAATAATGATAACCACTATACGGACAATATTTGGGCCAAGACCAATATCACACGTTTCGTGCTCAGACTTTCTATCTCGGCCAATTGGACTCACGGCCCGGTTATCAGCTTACAGCACGCATATCGCCGGACCGCCAAAATTGTGAAAGGTGTTGGTTCATAAGTTTGAATTTAGGCCTTTACCAAAAAAAAGTTTAAATTTTGGTGGAAGTGTGAACTTGTAACATATGGTTAGACGTCATTCAAAAATACTCTCCGTCTTATTCCGTTGATCTCATTTTTCTTTTTCTTATTGGTTCTATTTTCTTTTTTAACTTAAATACTCATCTAACTTATCTTTGTACCCTACAAATTTATCTTATTTTATATACAAAAAACAACGTTCTTAATCTTCGAACGGAAAAGAAATGGGACCAATAGAATGGGATGGAGGGAGTATAATTTATCTGTATATGCTTCGAGTTGCGGCTGTAACTTACTTTCATTACACAATGAGAGAGATGTTAGACGTTAATTACACAATCAATTAGGGCTTGTTAGATTTTTAATTAAGATTAGATTAATAAACGTGGCAATTTTGAATTGAAGGAATTGATGCATGGCTTCATGCATACAAATGAAGAGACACGTGTAATGAAGGGTTGCATGGAATAGACATGTGGCATGCAAGACTTAATGCATGTGAATGGATATACATTGGTTTCAATTCAAAACGTTGCATGCATTAGTCACGTTGTTTTCTTACTAACGAAACATTGCATGCTTAACGTTGCATGGCAATGAAGAGACACAACGTGGCATTTGTCAACCATTGTGATGGTTTGATCTTTTAATAGCGAAAGGTTGCATGCTTCTTTTCAACTCGTTTGCATGAAACGTTGGCAACTCTTTATGGAGACACTTCTTGGTCTATAAATAGATCACTCCATACGAGAAGAAACCACACCAACATTCAATTCTCCAATTTTATTTTATGTTTCATTCATCACATACATATAGATTATCTTTCATTTCCTTAGTCCCAAATATCAAGTAGTTCGCCGGAATTACGAGAAGTAGTGCAACTACTTGTAATTGAGAACCCGTTGTATCTTAGAGACAAATGCTATAGACCGCTTGCACCGAGTAGCGGAACATTATCGTCTTGTGGAGAAAGAGTCCAACTCTTGTCTCGGCTAACTAGGGGTGGGCAAACAATTCGGGTTCCCGCGCCCGTACCCGTACCCGTCCCGTTTGGGTATTTCCCGTTCGGGTCGGGAAAAACGGGTACGGGTACCCGTTACGCGGGTACCCGCAAAAAATCAAGCGAGTCGGGAACGGGAACGGGTTTTATTCTTAGATACCCGTTCCCGAACGGGTACCCGCATTAATATACAATTTTTTTTACATGAGGTCCTCTTGCGTAGAGGTGGGCACGGGACGGTGCAGGTACCCGTTTGCATGTTTTGTGCTAGCACTAGAGTGTGACTAAACAGTTTTCCACGGTAATTTTAATTATAAGTATCTATGGTTTCATAGTTGATAATTATATGGTCGGTTTTATAATTATAATTTATGGTGAAACACCATTGGAACATAGTTTATAAAACAGATTATCTACTCCTATAGTCCTATTTAGTGGTTTAAATATATTGGTATTTTTTAATTTTAATTTATGTTTTTAAAATTTCATTTATTGGTATTTTTTTAATTTTTATTTATGAATTTAAATATATTATAAATAGGTGGAAATATTTGTGGGTAAACCCGTACCCGTACCATATCCGCGCGGGTACCCGCATGCGGGTACCCGCTCTATGCGGGAACGGGAATGAGTATTAAAATCAATTACCCGCAGGCACGGGTACCCGTCCCGCGCCCACCCCTACGACTAACGTTATAATCGGCATTTCGACACACGCCGTGATAACAATTGCAAGATGATAATCGTGTTGAAGAAATGACTACAAGTAGCAGTGATGTACCCGATCCCCTTGTCCAAGTAACGACAAGCAGTAGTAACATGCCGCCGAATTTTACAACAGCAACGAACAACCAAATTCCAAGCGCCCCTGTTCATGCGGAAAGGCCGAAAAAATTCTCAGGTTTTGAATTTAAGCGTTGGCAATCTAAAATGCTGTTTTATTTAACTACTTTAAATCTATCTCAATTTTTGAAAGAGACACCTCCAATTGTGGGGGAAAATGAAACTGATGAGCAAAAACGCATAGCGTCTGATGCATGGTATCATAGCGACTACATATGTCGCAACTATGTCCTAAATGGACTTGACGACACTCTCTATAGTGTCTACTCGACTGCAAAGACGTCGAAAGAATTGTGGGACTCTTTGGAGATAAAATACAAGACCGAAGATGTCGGTCTAAAGAAGTTCGTCGTTGGACGATTCTTAGACTACAAGATGATGGATGCCAAAACTGTAGTCGAACAAGTGCAAGAGATTCAATTGATCATACATGATATACTTGCCGAAGGTATGGTCCTTTCTGAATCATTTCAAGTTGCAACTGTGATCGAGAAACTACCACCTATGTGGAAGGATTTCAAGAACTATCTCAAGCATAAACGTAAAGAGATGAGTCTCGAAGATCTGATAGTCCGTCTCAGAATTGAAGAGGACAATCGCAAGGCAGATCGAAAGACCAACAAGCCGTCTATAGAGGCAAGGGCTAATCTAGCCGAGTGCAGCACTAGCACTAACCCAAAGAAACGCAAGTTCTTTGAAAAGAAGCAAGATTCTAAAAGGAAGAAAAAGATCAAAGGGAATTGCTACAATTGTGGAAAAACTGGCCACATGGCAAAGGATTGCCGCAAGCCAAAGAAGGAATACAAAGGTCGTCCACAAGCAAATATGGCGGAAGAAAATTACGTGCCCATCAATATGTTTGAACTCAACCTATATGCGGTCGTAGATGAAGTAAACATGCTCGGTAATCCGATAGGATGGTGGATTGATACCGGCGCAACCAAGCACGTATGTGTGGATAAATCAATGTTTTCAACTTATGAAGTTGTCAAGGAGGAGAAAATGCTATACATGGGAAATTCCTCTACTTCCAAGGTCTATGGAATTGGAAAAGTTGTACTCAAGATGACGTCGAGATTGAACTTGACACTCCAAAACGTGATGCATGTTCCCGACATTCGCAAGAATCTGATCTCCGGCTCTATTCTTAGCAAGGCCGGATTTAGAATAGTATTTGAGGGGGATAAGGTTGTATTGTCCAAGAATGGACAATTTATAGGAAAAGGCTATGTAGATAGCGGCCTTTTCAAGATGAATTGTGTTGGATATGAGTCAGTAGATGATACTCAGCTGTTCGTGGTTAAAAGAAAATTGGGAGAAATCATAGTAGTACTATGGAATTGAAGATCCCAAAACCGAGCTGATATCAGTAGTTCTGTGTGTTGTTAGGATTAGCTGATGTATAGGTTAGACTTGTTGTAATCGTTTTTATATTCTTGTCTAAGTTCTGTACGGGGTAATTGTTGAACTGATCTTCTGTCGAATATACTTTTCAGAACCCCACGTCATCAGTGTAATCGCTTGCGTTCTTCACTCATCAGCTGAATAAACCTCAGTAGAAGCCAATCCAACAGTTGATAAGTCATCAGCATAAGAACCCATGCAAGCTCAGTACCTTCGCAGTCACCAGCTGACATACTCAGAAGTTACATTCCTTGTCAGCCGACTCAGTCGAAGAAGACAGAGACTTCGCAGTCTACTGTATCCGACAGAAAGCGACCCAGCTACTTAAGTCTTTTCGAAGGTTCAGCAGAAGATCATACGAGGTTGTTTGAATGGTCAACTCTGACATTCTCACCAACCACAAACCTCGACCAATGAGAAGCCGACAACGCCTTACCTGCTCCAAACAGTAAAGCTGCTCTCATGTACAGTAATTAACTGACCTGCTGCAACAAATTCGAATTAATGGCCGTTTTCTTTGGAAGCTTGTGACACGTGGCATCGTCGTCTCCAACGGACATATGCCATAGCTCACAGCTATAAATAGAGAAGATTTCGAAGCTCCAGAAGAGCGCGAAGCACGAAATTAAAAAAAGGGAAATTGCTCAAGCTCTTAAACACTCTAGCAACTCAATCAGAATATCCAGCGAAGAATCTGCATTTACTAGAATATTTTTGTGGTTCTTCTCTCTAGAGTCTTTAGATCCCTTTTCTTCTCTACCTAAGCTCATTGTCAGATTTATAGCTTAGATTCGAAGGAGTTCATTTTTAGTGAACTGTTCTTATTATAAGAACTCCTTCATTAGTTGGAGAACTGTCTTCACCCCCTTTCGAACTTAGGTTTGAATTGTAAAGTCGCTAAGGACTATAACTTAGAAGGATCTGTCCTGTACACAGTTTCCTTGCTCAGACTTGCTCAGACTAATCAACAAGTTATCCTGCTCTGTTCAGGACCGTGGACGTAAGATCTTGCATATCCGAACCACGTTAAATTGCTTGTGTTCTTTACTGTTTTATTACATACAAACCTTTGAAAAATCATAAGTCTGCATAAAACGTATTTCCGAGATCGCACAGCCAAAAGAATTTAATCTGCGAAAACACGTTTTCAAAAAGAGACAAACTCTGGGCCCCACACTTATCCGCACACTTATAGTCTCCGATCGAGTTTCGAAATCTTGACAAAAGTCGGTAGGAGAGCTCGAGAGGCGACTCACTATGTCCCGTGATCGAAGGTTTATTTGGCACTGTTCATCAGTTGCAACCAACAGCTTCAGCTGACCTTCACCGAGAAAAAGAAACGGTACTCAGGTGTATTCACCCCCCCCCCTCTACACCTGATATTTGTCTCCGGACCAACAATTGGTATCAGAGCACACGGTGTTCAACTGACCACCTGTTCTGAAATACTGGTCTTCTCGAACTGATCCTTGAAAACGTTTTCTCTGCACAAGCATCTCTTCATTCATCCTTATACTCGTACACATAATGTCTGAAATGTCAGGTATCAGGATGGTGTCGATGTTCTCAATAGAGAACTTCACGGTATGGCGTGTAAGAATGGAGGCACACCTTACGTCGCTGCACGACAGCATGACTGACGTACTGGAGACCGGACCCATCATTCCAATGATAGACAGCGTCCAGTTCGCTGAAGTAGAAGGTGAAGGTGCTCGTATCGGTCCGAAGGTTCCCAAGGACAAATCTGCCTTCACGCCTGAAGAGAAAAAGCTACATAACCTCGATCGAGTCGCACGAAATGCTATACTGACAACGCTCAGTGACTCACACCTCGGGAGGGTGCAGGACTGCAAAACGGCGAAAGAACTTTGGGACGCCCAGGCTGTACTGAGCCAAGGAACTCCTCAGATTAAAGAAAACAAGCTTGAATTAGAGCTTCAAAAGTTCGAAGCCTTTGCGATGGAGCCCAGTGAAACCATTGACGAATTGAGCGTCAGATTTACGAATCAAGTCAATGTGATAAACGGGCTGGGAAAGGTGTTCTCAAACAAAGAGATGAACACAAAGATCATAAGAGCGCTACCCCGACAGAAGTGGCTTCCTTTTGCTACTTATTTACGTCGCTCTGATCTTAATGCTCTAACTCCTGATGTTATATTTTCAGAATTAAAGACGGAGGAATTCAAGCATAGTCTACCTCAGAAGTGTTCCAGTGCTCCAGCTGACACTCAAATCGATCATGCCTTCAAGGCAACAGTCGGAAAAACTGGAGGTAAAAAGATTTCTTCCAGCAAGGCAGTAGCTGCTGCAGATACAAAGACATCCGAAATGTCAGTGCTGACCGGCTCGCACCGATGGCTCTCAAATACCAAAGAGAGAAGGAGAGAGTCAGAAAGCTGAAGAAATATCACAGAGATTCTCCCCCTGGTAAGAAAGAATATTCAAAAAGGGAAGAATCTAACACTTCTACTGAATGCAGGAACACGGAGCCTGTTGCTAGTCCACCAAAAGCTTCAGCTAGAAAAAGCAGCAGAACACCCACGTGTTACAACTGCAAGAAGGAGGGACACTATCAGTACGACTGTCCCGAACTCTCAGCTGCTCAAAGAGCAGAACGGCAAGCCAGAAGAGATAAATTCGCCCAGAAGAGGCAGGCCTACATAGCCGGAGAGATATCCGACAACTCAATTGAAGAGGATACATTCATGTACTCTTTTGAAGATGAAGCTGCATTCGTAGCTGTTGAAGTCGGAGAGAAGGATCCTGAGGAATCAGCTGAACAGTGTCTGATGGCCGGAGAAGATGCTGAGGTAAATTCTAAACTTAATATAACCTCCTCTTCACACAACACACACGACACATGCTCGGTCTCGGATGACCCTTTGGACATAGTACAAGAATATGACGACCTGCTAGAGGAACAAATTCAGCTGAGCAGAGAGTTCAGCAGAACCATCCAGGAACTAGAACAGGTAAAGGCTGAGAATCAGAGACTTTCTGCTGATTGTCAGGTCTCTACTGAGTCAGTGGATCTAGTTGCGAGACTCAAGGAAGAGATCAAATCTCTTATGACTAAGTCTCAGCTGCAAGAAACTCAGATCTCAGTCCTGACCAAGGACAATTTGGAGAAAGAGACTGAAATAGCCCAACTCAGTCAGAAACTCTCAGACGTACAGAAGGACTATGATTCTCTCAGGAGAAGTGATGAAGTCTGGAGAGGGCTGATGAATGAACAAAACCTGGGAGCTAAGGAGAAACTCGAAAGCATGCTCAGAGCACAACGGCCAACTGATGTGAAAGAAGGCCTTGGCTATACCCACGAAGCTTCTACCTCCAAGAGCTCAGCAACACTGGCTGATAGGTTCGTCAGAGGAAAAGTGCAAGCAGCTGACACCACACCTCAGGCGAAGAACAAACAGAAAGAAATCGCACCTCAGTCGAGCAGCAACAAACAACTGACCAAAGGTTCCAGCCCCAGGACACCGAGATCGAACTTAGGGGGAACCAAGAAGGTCAGATGGGCAGAACAGTACAAGAAGCCACTGTATGAGCACCCGGCTCAGTACGGCTCGTACTACTATAAGCCTAGGGTCAGGAGAAGCGCAAAGACTCAGAAGAAGAAAGCGCCCGAACCCAAAATCATCAGTAGAAAGTCAGTATCTCCAAGTCCTGTGGAGAAGAAAGCTGACAAGGTTCAGAAGAAGAAGTCTCAGACTTCTAAGGTTCCGAGACAGATTTGGGTTCCGAAATCACCCACTAACCAGTAAGGACCCAACTGAACCAAAGGGTACCTAAAGATGCTTCGTTTTGCGGAGTGCATAAGGACCCATGGATAGTGGACAGCGGTGCTCAAGACACATGACATATCGGAAGAGTCTGGCGACCAACTATGTACAAGAAGATGGTCCCGCACTGAGTTTGGAGACAACTCCTAAAAGGCTACACAAGGGGATACGGAACGCTAAACATTGGGACTACTTCAGTTCCAAGAGTAACATATGTTGAAGGACTTCAACATAATCTCCTTTCTGTCAGTCAATTCTGTGATAATCTTAACAGAGTTATCTTTGACACTGGTTTCTGTGATGTGGTTGATAAATCTACAGGGAAAACAGTGTTATCAGGATCGCGGAGGAAAAACATCTATGTTGCAGACTGGAAAACCGCAGAACCTGAGGCTTGCTTACTAGCACAGACAAAATCTGGTGACAAGTCAGGATGGCTATGGCACAAGAGACTCAGCCACCTGAACTTCAAGACCATGAACAAGCTAGCCAAGAACTCCAAAGTCAGAGGACTGCCCAACGAATCGTTCGTTAAAGAAAGAAATTGTGAAGCATGTCTGAAGGGAAAACAAACAAAGAGTAGCAATCCACCTATTCCGTCACCTTCCATTGATGGAATCCTTCAGCTGCTGCACATGGACCTATTCGGGCCAGTCTCTCCAGTGACTATAAGAGGCAAGAAGTATGCCCTCGTCGTTATTAACGACTATTCAAGATATACTTGGGTCATCTTCATCGCCAATAAATCTGATGTTCAAACTGAGTTGCCCAATCTGCTGAAGAAGCTCAGTGTGGAAAAGGACATCAAGATTCAAAGAATTCGCTCGGACAGAGGAACAGAGTTTCTAAACTCAGTAGTTAAGACATACTGTGATAAAGAGGGAATTAAACACGAGACATCAGCTGCTCGCACCCCTCAGCAGAACGGACTTGCTGAACGAAAGAACAGAACACTCAAAGAAGCGGCAAGAACGCTCCTCGCAGTTCCTGGACTACCCTCGAAGTTACGGGCCGATGCTACTAACACCGCCTGTTACACTCAGAATCGCTCACTACTCACTCAGCAACACATGAAGACACCATATGAACTATGGAAAGGGAGAATTCCTTCTATTTCTCATTTTCATATTTTTGGATGTCCTTGCTTTATCCACAATAACGGGAAAGATCGGTGAAGGTCTTTGATAGCAAATCGATCAAGGAGTTTTCTTAGGATACTCTCGAGTCAGTAAAGCCTTCAGAGTCTTTAACTATCGGACTCTTTGTGTGGAGGAAAGCCCTCATGTTGTTTTTGATGAATTTGTTACTGAGAACAGGGAAGATACACAGTTAAATACTGATGATGTCAGGAGCAAGCTACAGGATCTCGAACTTACTGATAAAGCTGAAAAGATCCAGCATTGTTGGGATGATGAGTCAGACAATGAACAAACTCAGACTCAACCAACAGTCGACGTAGCTGACCTAGTTGATTCTCCCGAACAGAATCAACAACAGGTAACATCAGTCGATGAGGAAGCCCCAGTGGTAACTGAGACCTCTACTGAGAATATGAACTCAGGGGGAACGATTAATGTTCCTGAGCTAATTGCCCCTGAACTTGGAAACTCAGTGGATCCTAACCTTCTTACTGAAATATTGCAATCTCGGAAACGATTACTGCGAAATGCCTAACACTCCTCCGATTCGCGAAGTTGTATCAGAAGAAGAAGCCAGACTCAGACGATCATGGCTAGATGCTCATTCTTCAGATCTTATCATTGGAGATCCATCAGCAACGATAAGAACAAGATCTAGATTTAATCAAGGCGAAAGCTCACTATTTTCCTGTTTCTTATCTACAGAAGAACCTCAGTCGATAGAGGACGCACTTAATGATGCTGACTCGATCATCGCCATGCAAGAAGAGTTGAACCAGTTCGTTCGAAACGAAGTTTGGGAGCTTGTAGACAGACCTAGACATCAGCATGTCATTGGTACCAAGTGGGTCTTCAAAAACAAGCGAGATGAAAACAACGTCATTGTCAGAAATAAAGTACGACTAGTTGCAAAGGGATACAGTCAGGCAGAAGGAATTGACTTTGATGAAACATTCGCTCCAGTCGCTAGATTGGAAGCCATTCGTCTATTCCTAGCTTATGCAACACATCAAGGCTTCAAAGTCTATCAGATGGATGTAAAGTCGGCTTTTACGAACGGCGTCGAAGGAAGAAGTCTACGTGGAACAACCGCCCGGCTTTCAGCGGGGACATCGAGTGTACTGAGACTTAGGAAAGCTCTGTATGGGTTAAAACAAGCACCCATGGCTTGGTATGATACCCTATCAGACTTTCTACTTCAGAAAGGTTTTCAGAAGGGGACAGTAGATCGCACCCTATTCAACATAAAGTTAGGAGATGACATCCTACTGGTGCAAATCTACGTGGACGACATCATTTTCGGCTGCAGAAACGAGATCATATGTCAGCAGTTTGAGAAGATGATGAAAGAGAAATTCGAGATGTCCATGATGGGAGAGATGAATTATTTCCTTGGATTTCAAGTGAAGCAATCACCTGAAGGAATCTTCATCAATCAAGCCAAATACACTCGAGACCTTCTCAAAAGATTCGGCTGCGACTCCAGCAAGCCAGTCAAAATCCCCATGAATACGAATTTTAAAATCGATCTAGACAAAGAGGGAGCTCCTGTTAACTCTACTGATTATAGAGCTATTATTGGTTCTTTATTATATTTAACGAGCTAGCCGACGACATAACTTATCTTTGTAGGTGTATGCGCAAGATTTCAAGCGGATCCCAAGCGAAGTCATCTCGACTCGGCTAAAAAGATTATGCGCTATATCGAGAGGAACACCGAGATCTTTGGATTATGGTATCCTACCGATGATAATCTAATACCGACAGAGTTATTCGATGCCGATTATGCGGGATGCGGGATAGATCGTAAGTCAACTTCCGTAACGTGTCGGTTCCTAGGCGGCAGAAGCCGATATCTTGGTTCTCAAAGAAACAAGCACTCGGTAGCAACGTCCACTACCGAAGCCGAGTACATGGCTGCCGGAAGTTGTTGTGCCCGGATCCTTTGGCTTCGACAACAAGCGAGAGATTATGGTATCATTCGGAATGAAGTGCCCATCTACCGTGACTCCACAAGTGCTATTGCCATAACTCAGAACCCAGTTCTGCATACGAGATGCAAGCACGTGGATATCCGACATCACTTCATCAGAGACCATGTCGAGAAGAAGGATATCGGAATGGAGAAGATCCATACTCGACAAACAAAGGGCGTACATACCGACCAAACCACTAGGCGAGAACAGTTCGAGAGAATTATCGGTTGAGCTAGGTCTACTTGGATCCTCTCGAAATGCATCGGTAGAAGAAAACTACGATAGCGATCCGTGGAGACAATTGGAAATATTTGGTATCGGTAGATGGAACCGATACGACAAGTCGGTAGACTCCGTGCGGTGATTCGATGGGAAGAATCATACTGCATACGCAGAGGGGAACGTGCTTATCAGTACATCTATCATCCTCCTGCGATATAACGGTAACCAGCTGATCGAAAGTTCAGCTGAAGAGTTCTCAATGGCGACATCTCAAGTTCCTGAGAATATAGAGGAGATTATGGCATCCAGGATTCAGTTTGAACCAACTATGGCCTTCCGACAAGTTGATATCTCCTTCTTGGAACCCGTGTTCGATGCTCGGAGCGTTACGGTCTTCGGGGAGCTGGTGACGAAGCACCCGAGATCTTATCTACCAAGGCAAGTGGTAGAAGTTTATTACAACTGGAGGTCTCTCGCGTCTGGAGGCGAGGAATCTTCCTTCGTCTATTTGAAGGAAGTAGATCAGAACTCTTGGGATACTGCTCAAAGAGTCTTCAACGTCAAGGACATTCTGGTGCTGTCGTTTGATCTTCCAGACTACGGTATTTCTCCTATCGGTTACAAGGAGAAGGAGATAAACGCATATGTTCGTAAGTTCTGCGGACGCTCCGACATATCATTCAAGTCGGCTCCGCAAAAGAATCTTACGCTTCCCAATACGGAGGACTAGCCTACATAGTCTCTCATATCCTAACGAGCTCATTGGATCATATGATCAATTATCCAAGCTAAGGATTCGGTGATGATGGCGATAGATGATGGAGTTGAAGTGAACTGGGGCCGACTATTATGTCTCGGAGATGAAGGCCCAAGCCCAGAAGTTCACTACCCTACCCACTGGAGAGAGGAAGTTAGCCAGTGTAGGGAAGTTACTCTATGGGACTAAGATGCCAGTCCTCATAGAAAACTCTGTTCAGAGGCACTCGTCGTTTGCCGATTCTAAGTTCTTCGATGTAAAACCGATTAAGTTCAAGACTAAAGCAACGGCCCGAGAAGTCTATCGGTAAGGGGCCACCTCGAGCCGAAGAGAGCAAGCATCCGCTCCGCCCCCACATACCGAAGTGCCTAAGAAGAGGCGACTGACCAAGACCAGACCAGCTGAGGTCTCAGCTGCTCAGCCCCTCTCGGTTTTTGAACCCACCCCTCCTTCTATTCAAGAAGAGCAGTTTTTAGATTCTGATACTGGCATTGAGGGTGCGACCCTCAAAGATAAAGTCCGGGTAATTAGCTACGAGGAGACACGGTCGGACGTCGGGGAACCGACCGAGGAGGCTGCGGCCCGAGTGGACAGCCTATTCACACCACTCGTCACCGTGCCACATCCGAAGTACACGATCATATTCCCCGAGATCGGCTGGGCACTCGGACTTAGTCGACATAGCCATCAGGGCTAGGGTTCAAATGCTTCTAAGGTTTCTGAGTTGGGATATTCTAGAAGACATAATCAAAACCCACTCAGTCATCCACTTGCTCGATGAGGAACAGAAGTTACAAGAAGTAATAGGGTACGGAGAACCAGCTGACTTAGCTACTCTTGAAGATCTCGGAGCCGCAATGCTTTACCTTCTAAGCTTGCGAGAGTCGGTTCTCGGTAACACTCCTCTGCCCCCCATCTCCTCCCGCTGATAAGAAAGACGATGATAAAGATGATGATAACAATCAGAGGAAGGATCAGACACCCAAGGATACAGAGCTGGGAGGCTCTGCTGAGGGTTCAACTCCCCGTGAGAAGAGCAAATCACCACTTCCTGATACATTAGGTGATGCTCAAGGTGCTCCGAAGTACAGTAGGGAGCAGCTCCTCACGTTTTCTGAGCAGAGGCTCGGAACCAGCTCGTACCAGATACAACCTATTGGTTCCATGTCCTCGAAGTCCGTAAATAAAGCCATTCGACGCCAAGGAGAGAAAAATCGACTTTTGGCTAAGGACGTCCATCTGAAGTGGACAAAGTATACTAAGGCTCAGACACAGAGCTTAGACAGAATAGCTGCTGGCATCTCAAAAATTCCAGTACCTACTCCTCAACCCAACTTTCAGGAGATTATTGAGACAGCCTTAGCAGCTCAGAAAGTCGATCTCGAAGCTCAGAGTCAGCAGTTGCTCCAGATCAGCAGAAGATATTTTCAGAGCAACTGACTCAAGCTCTTGCAACTGTTAAGCTCGAAATCGACGAAAGGAATAAGATTGCCACCTCTAGCCTTCAGAAATCTATTACCCAACAGGCAAAGGCTCTGAAACTTATTCAGAAGGAAATGACAGAATCGCAGGATCAAGCTCTGCTGAAACTCCGTCTGGAGTCAGCTGCACAGCTTAAAACATCAAGAGCTGATCAAGAAAAAGACTGGGAATTATATTGCGATCTCGTCAAGGACTTCGAATCCACAGCAACTCAGATTAAGGATTCAGTCCACACTGTGGAAAGAGACATTCAAGCCATCCGCATACAACTCTCTAAGGCAGATGATGCCAAAAAGGGGGAAAATATTATGAAAGATGAACCTGATATGGATATGGCTGATGTCCAAATAGTAGAGGGTGGTCAGGAGGAAGGACCCTCTAATGCTCAGACTCAGGGGGAAGGTATTCAGGCAGAACAACCCTCGACTGATTATGCTCAAGATACTTCAGGGGTTCTGCTACTTGAATTTCCTATAGAACCTACCCCCATCTCATCTTCTGCTGCCCACATAGAAGATGTTGCTCACTTCATTGAACAAGAGTCTGAAGGAGAACGAGGCTCCTCCGCGCAGGCCGGGGAAGGAGATCGCACGCTATTACTCCTCCTTCCTCCCCGGTCCGAAAATTCAAATCTAAAGCGGAACAAGAAGCCTTTGACCTCCGCGTAGCCCAACAACTACAAGACAAGCTGGATCATGAGCGACAGTTGGAAGAAGCTCAACTTGCTAAAAAGCCTAAGGGCAAAGTTGTTAAGGGTAGAGGTAAGAAGAAGTAAGAGTCTGTGGTTGAAGAAAAGAAGAAGGCTCAGGAGGAGTTCGCAGAAACTCTTTCTACTACAGGTCAAGCTACTGCTCAGAGTCACTATCAGACTCATCTTACACCTGAGCAAAAAGCTGAAGATAGAGCCATATGGGAAGCCACGCTGCAAGGCCTGAATCTCAGGAAAGGAGACTGTAGGGCAGCGGCTCTTCGAGAAAAGAAGAGAATGGCTGATATGGCTAAGATGATGAGCCTATCTCAAAAGCCAGCAGTTGATCCCAGAAAACAAATCCCACGAGGATCAAGGAAAAGAGCGCCTCATGTCAAAAAGGACCCTGTGCTTCATGTTGATAAATGGGTTCCTGCTCTGGTAAATGATCAATGGGAAGAGCTCAAAGAGGAATTTATCAAAGGCTACTACGTATGGAAATTCTATCCAAGTGAGCAGACTATCGAACAACCCTTTGACGAGTTTTTATTCAATTATAACTCTGAGCTGAGGGAACAACTTCTGGAGATTATGAAGAGAGAGAACATTCCTTTCAGAGCTCCAGCTTTCAGGCGCATCCCACCTCCTAGGAACCGCGCGGAATTACGTGTACAAAGGAAATAGAGGATGAGGTCAGAACTGCAGCTTATCGCTTTGACCTAAGTGTCGACTTAGCTGAAGATGATGAGGATGTCCAGACACTGAGGAAGAGAATCTACCTATACTATGGTCTGCAAC
Organism: Lavandula angustifolia; assembly: GCA_028984105.1. Taxonomy (NCBI): domain Eukaryota; kingdom Viridiplantae; phylum Streptophyta; class Magnoliopsida; order Lamiales; family Lamiaceae; genus Lavandula; species Lavandula angustifolia. The sequence goes on from CM054822.1 coordinate 17,302,635, forward strand.
CCCCTGTCGACAGATCTGCTGATTTCAAGAAGCGCACTCAAGGCTTCAGGCGTCAGTAGTGTTTCCTCTTCTCTACTCTTGTGTGATAGTGATAGGAACTTGTAATTTCTTGATCATATATACTATCGTTCCTATTTCTTGATAGACAATTACTCATTGTCTTACAGCATTTTGCTTTGTGTTTTTCACAACTGATCACTAAGTGATCTGACACACACTCACAATCAGTTTCTCTGATTTTGCCTATCTCTCACCTGCTGATGTTTTTTTGAAGTCATCATATCAGTTTGTTTTCCTCAGATGGATCAAAGGGGAAATTGTTGTCAGCAGGTTAGCATATCTCATAAGATGTTAGAGTTTAGAAGTAGAGGTTTTGGCATCATCACTTAGAGGGAAATTGTTGGATATGAGTCAGTAGATGATACTCAGCTGTTCGTGGTTAAAAGAAAATTGGGAGAAATCATAGTAGTACTATGGAATTGAAGATCCCAAAACCGAGCTGATATCAGTAGTTCTGTGTGTTGTTAGGATTAGCTGATGTATAGGTTAGACTTGTTGTAATCGTTTTTATATTCTTGTCTAAGTTCTGTACGGGGTAATTGTTGAACTGATCTTCTGTCGAAGATACTTTTCAGAACCCCACGTCATCAGTGTAATCGCTTGCGTTCTTCACTCATCAGCTGAATAAACCTCAGTAGAAGCCAATCCAGCAGCTGATAAGTCATCAGCATAAGAACCCATGCAAGCTCAGTACCTTCGCAGTCGCCAGCTAACATACTCAGAAGTTACATTCCTTGTCAGCCGACTCAGTCGAAGAAGACAGAGACTTTGCAGTCTACTGTATCCGACAGAAAGCGACCCAGCTACTTAAGTCTTTTCGAAAGTTCAGCAGAAGATCATACGAGGTTGTTTGAACGGTCAACTCTGACATTCTCACCAACCACAAACCTCGACCAATGAGAAGCCGACAACGCCTTACACCGCTCCAAACAAGTAAAAGCTGCTCTCATGTACGATAATTAACCGCCTGCCTGCAACAAATTCGAATTAATGGCCGTTTTCTTTGGAAGCTTGTGACACGTGGCATCGTCGTCTCCAACGGACATATGCCATAGCTCACAGCTATAAATAGAGAAGATTTCGAAGCTCCAGAAGAGCGCGAAGCACGAAATTAAAAAAAAGGGAAATTGCTCAAGCTCTTAAACACTCTAGCAACTCAATCAGAATATCCAGCGAAGAATCTGCATTTACTAGAATATTTTTGTAGTTCTTCTCTCTAGAGTCTTTAGATCCCTTTTCTTCTCTACCTAAGCTCATTGTCAGATTTATAGCTTAGATTCGAAGGAGTTCATTTTTTAGTGAACTGTTCTTATTGTAAGAACTCCTTCATTAGTTGGAGAACTGTCTTCACCCCCTTTCGAACTTAGGTTTGAATTGTAAAGTCGCTAAGGACTATAACTTAGAAGGATCTGTCATGTGCACAGTTTCCTTTGCGGAGACTTGCTCGGACTAATCAACAAGTTATCCTGCTCTGTTCAGGACCGTGGACGTAGGATCTTGCGTATCCGAACCACGTTAAACTGCTTGTGTTCTTTACTGTTTTATTGTATACAAACCTTTGAAAAATCATAAGTCTGCATAAAACGTATTTCCGAGATCGCACAGCCAAAAGAATTTAATCTGCGAAAACACGTTTTCAAAAAGAGACAAACTCTGGGCCCCACACTTATCCGCACACTTATAGTCTCCGACTGAGTTTCGGAAATGCTTGACAAAAGTCGGTAGGAGAGCTCGATGGCCGACTCACTCTGTCCCGTGATCGAAGGTTTATTTGGCCCTTGTTCATCGGTTGCAACCAACAGCCACTCAGTGACCTTCACCGAGAAAAAGAAACGATACTCAGGTGTATTCACCCCCCCCCTCTACACCTGATATTTGTCTCCGGACCAACAAATTATATCAATGTAAATGCTATCCGTGATAATAAAAAGAGACCCCCGTTGTTTACTTGACTGAGTCTCCTAATTTATGGCATGATAGATTAGGACATGTAAATCTAAATACACTAAGAAAATTAGTGAATTTAGAATTGTTGCCGAAAATGTTATTTGACAAACATTCAAGATGTGAAATTTGCGTTGAAGCAAAAATGGCTAAACAGCCTTTCCATTCGGTGGAAAGATCGACTACACCTCTTGAATTAATTCACACCGATTTATGCGATTTAAAACTTGTGCAAACTAGAGGTGGAAAGAATTATTTCATAACATTTATAGATGATTGCACAAGATTTTGTTATGTATATCTTTTGAGAAGCAAAGACGAAGCTTTTGATGCTTTCAAAAGCTATAAAAATGAAGTTGAAAATCAACTTAACACCAAGATCAAAATGATCCGAAGTGATCGAGGCGGTGAATATGTTGCACCTTTTGCGGACTTTTGTTGTGAAAACGGCATTATCCATCAAACAACTGCACCTTATTCACCACAATCAAATGGTGTTGCTGAACGAAAGAATAGAACATTAAAAGAAATTATGAATGCTATGCTGATAAGCTCGGGCTTACCACATAACATGTGGGGGGAAGCTATTCTTTCGGCAAATAAAATTTTAAATAAGTTGCCTTCAAAGAAACAAGATCAAACTCCATACGAACTTTGGAAAGGTAGGAAGTCATCCTACAAATACACTAAAGTGTGGGGGTGCCTAGCAAAAGTTGAAGTATCTAAACCTAAACAAGTAAAGCTAGGACCTAAAACTATTGATTGCATCTTCATAGGATATGCAAGCAATAGTAGCGCATATAGGTTTTTGGTACATAAGTCGGAAATACCCGACATAAATGAGGGAATGATTATAGAATCCAGAAATGTTGTTTTTTTTCGAATCTATATTCCCTAAGAAAGAAAAGAATGATGTGAGTTCTAAGAAACGAACTCATGAAGAAAGCTCACTAGAATTCAAAGATTGACCAAAGTGATGAGACAATACCAGAATCAAGACGAGGAAAACGAGCGAAAATATCAAAGTCTTTTGGTCCAGACTTTGTAGTCTATTCATTAGAAGATGAACCGCAAACAATCAAGGCTGCATTGTCAAGTTCCGATGCTCCTCTATGGAGAGAAGCGATTAATAGTGAAATTGAGTCAATTATAAACAATCACACTTGGGAGATTGTTGACCTTCCTCCCGGTTGTAAACCTTTAGTATGTAAATGGATTCTAAAGAAGAAATATAAGGTCGATGGGTCTATTGACAAGTATAAAGCACGACTAGTAACCAAGGGTTACAAGCAAAAGGAAGGGTATGATTATTTTGATACATACTCTCCCGTAACGAGGATAACCTCCATAAGAACGCTAATTGCCATTGCTGCTTTACACAACCTTGAGATACATCAAATGGATGTTAAAACGGCATTTCTAAATGGAGATTTAGAAGATGAAATTTATATGGAACAACCTGAAGGGTTTGTAATTCCCGGACAATAAAAGAAAGTTTGTAAACTTGTTAAGTCATTATATGGACTTAAACAAGTTCCCAAACAATGGCATGAGAAATTTGATCATGTTATGTTATCAAATGGTTTTAAAATAAATGAGTGTGACAAGTGTGTGTACATTAAAGGCACACCTGACAACTTTGTCATTATATGTCTGTATGTTGATGACATGCTTATTATGGGAAGTAATCATAATATAATTATGAATACTAAAGCAATGTTGAAAAGAATGTTCGACATGAAAGATATGAGAATAGCTGATGTAATTCTAGGGATTAAGATCTCTAGAACATCCGAAGGAATTACTTTATCACAATCTCACTATGTAGAGAATGTGCTTAAGAAATTCAATGTTTTTGATCTACCTCCGGCTAAGACTCCTGTAGACTTAAGCCTACACTTAGCCAAAAATCGAGGAGATCCAATTTACCAATTGGACTACGCTAGGGTCATTGGGAGCCTAATGTATTCAGCAAATTGTACAAGGCCCGACATAGCATATTCTATAAGCAAACTAAGTTGGTTCACTAGTAATCCCGGAAAGGATCATTGGACCGCACTAACTAGAGTTCTAAGGTATTTAAAGCATACTTTAACTCATAGTCTGCATTACACAATGTATCCCGCTGTATTAGAAGGATATAGTGATGCAAATTGGATATCCGACACAAAAGATTCCAAGTCCACAAGTGGTTTTATGTTTACCATAGGTGGAGGAGCAGTGTCATGGAAATCCTCTAAGCAGACTTGTATAGCTCGGTCTACAATGGAATCGGAATTCATTGCTCTAGACAAAGCTGGCGAAGAAGCTGAATGGCTACGAAACTTCTTAGAGGATATTCCTTGTTGGGAAAAACCCGTGCCTCCAGTCTTAATACATTGTGATAGTATGTCTGCAATAGGGAGAGCACAAAGTAGTATGTATAATGGTAAGTCTCGACATATTCGTCGAAGACATAATACCATTAGACAATTGATCACTAGTGGAATAATATGTATTGACTATGTGAAGTCAAAAGACAATATTGCAGATCCGTTTACTAAAGGTATTAACCGTGATCAATTGTACAACGCAGTTAGGGGAATGGGATTAAAATCCACAATAAAAGAACGCTCTTAATGGTAACTCTACCATGATAATTGGAGATCCCATGAACATGGTACAAAGAGACAACTAAGTTAAGAATGTTCAAGTTGTGCACTTGGAAACACAACTAAAAATCTATTCTCGAAGCTGCCCCAAGTGCAAACCTGTAGCTTGTGGTAAATGGTAAGCGTATAAGCTTTTAATGATTCCTATAGCCTTAATGGTGGAGTATGGCAGGATACTCTTTATAGGAGATCACCTATATAAGTGAGAAGTGTGGCCGCTTCAATTAGAAAAACACTTATGAATCCAAAATATGGTCCAAGGCCAAAATGGACACAACGTGAGAACGAAAGATATTGTATCTATTATTGTGTATCTGTTATTGTCTTGGTTTACACGAAAGCTGACCGGTTCAAGACATCGCGTTCACCGAGCAGCGAGTAAATCCGATAACATTATACTAAGGAAGGTTCAAAGCAAAAAACTACCTATCCTGATGCAATAATAGATCATTGGGACTTTGGATTGCATAACATTTTGCATTTGCATTTAATAATCTAATGTGGGAGATTGTTAGATTTTTAATTAAGATTAGATTAATAAACGTGGCAATTTTGAATTGAAGGAATTGATGCATGGCTTCATGCATACAAATGAAGAGACACGTTGTGTAATGAAGGGTTGCATGGAATAGACATGTGGCATGCAAGACTTAATGCATGTGAATGGATATACGTTGGTTTCAATTCAAAACGTTGCATGCATTAGTCACGTTGTTTTCTTACTAACGAAACATTGCATGCTTAACGTTGCATGGCAATGAAGAGACACAACGTGGCATTTGTCAACCATTGTGATGGTTTGATCTTTTAATAGCGAAAGGTTGCATGCTTCTTTTCAACTCATTTGCATGAAACGTTGGCAACTCTTTATGGAGACACTTCTTGGTCTATAAATAGATCACTCCATACAAGAAGAAACCACACCAACATTCAATTCTCCAATTTTATTTTATGTTTCATTCATCACATACATATAGATTATCTTTCATTTCCATAGTCCCAAATATCAAGTAGTTCGCCGGAATTACCAGAAGTAGTGCAACTACTCGTAATTGAGAAGCCGTTGTATCTTGGAGACGAATGCTAAGACCGCTTGCACCGAGTATCGGAGCATTATCGTCTTGCGGAGAAAGAGTCCAACTCTTGCCTCGGCTAACGTTATAATCGTCATTTCGACACACCCCGTGATAACAGGGCTTAGGAACAAAACGAAGTCGACTAAAAGAATACCTACTTATTAGCAAAAAGATGTATCTTAAATCTTGATTATTGTCTTGGTATAATACAACGGTTGAGGTGTACAATGGTTGAGGTGTCTAATAATAACATAATTTTTTACACATAGTCAACTTAATGAAATTTTATGTCTTATATGCGCAATTTATAACCTATTACACAGCCGAATTTACTAATTGCATCCAGCAATAACAGTCGTGGTTTCCTTAAAGAAAAAATGAAAAAAAAGGACGAAAAATGACAAATTAACATGATAGACGCCAATTACACAATAATTTAGCATTCAGAAAAATTAAAAATGAAGATGGCTTTAATAATTCATTTATATCGGGACTTTTAATTAATTTAAGGTAGGAGAGGTGGGAAATTCTTATGGTAATTAAAAAGGATTGATGGAAAGTAATTTAAAATTTGGAAACCGACCACGTAATTCCACATATACATACACTGCATGTGAAATTCCCAAACCTAAAGAATTTATAATGGAAATCTACGTGAAATTGCAAGATCGTAGATATGATTTTCTTCCTTAAAATTTTACTGTCTTATTTCGTAGCAGTTAACTTTGATTGATGAGGGATGCGGCGGTCACCGAATTTGCAAGATTTGTTTTGTCTTGTTATGTAGCCTGCCTTAATTCAACTTCTACTTGCTTTCGTTTTATATTTATTTTATTAATATAAATTGACCTTTAAAGTTTTGAGATGGTTCATAAACATGTGCATGTATGATTAATGTATATCTATTATTTTTCCCATGATTAATGTATATCTACTAAATTTTATAATTCAAAGACCAAGTAAAGTCTCAAGTGGTGGTGGTGGTGTAATATGACACCCATTATAGCTGGATTTTTTAGTGTCCCCTAATCATAGGGGATGTTATTAACAAAATGGAGTTCAAATATTATATAGGCTATATCATGTATTACATCTATGATTAGGTCTCTCTTTATATAAATAATAATGGTAATGATATTTGTAATATGGTGTTAAACTTATGTCCATGGGTGGTTAAAAGGGGTATGGTAATATGGTGTCACAACCCTTTTTAAATCGTGTTGAAATTTGATTTGTATATGATGTTTTAAAAAATTCATTTTGCCCCTTCTCCGTAATCTATATTTTGCCTCCCATTCTCTCCAAAATTCCAGATTTTCTACCCCTCTCTCATAATCATAAATTTGCGCCTGCTTTTATTTACAAAAATTCACAATCTAAATATGAATCTATCATTTTCTTTTTTAGTGTCTATTTAGGCTATTTGTAATACTAATCAAGCCCCCAAAAAAGGAAAGTAATTGTTTGAGATAATTTTATTAGAAAAAAATCTAGCAAAAGGTGACCTTGCCCCAAGAGTTGTTGTCTACCTAGCTATGTTGCACGGGCACTCCGAAAAAAACCCGTCGTACTGTGTCGGACACGTGTCGGACACGGACACGAGCCCGATACGTGTCCGACACGGCAAAAACGAGTCCAGAAATTAAAAAAAAAACGAACACGTTTTCGGACACGGCGATTTGTGTGTCCGACACGGAACGGACACGGCGATTTGTGTGTCCAACACGGAACGGACACTTTTTTTTTTTTTTTTTTTTATACGTGGAACCCGCAGCCGCTACCTTCGGTGCGCACTGGGTAAACTCCGCTCTTTGTGCAGTAGCCTGCAAACCACACAGGAGAGTTCAACCACCCTAGGCTAACCATAGGTGACAGGCTCCACAAAGTTGCTTCCAGTAGGATTTGAACTCAGGACCTATCGGTCCCGGGCCTACCCACCTTCACCAACTTTGCCATCCCAAGGGGACAACGGACACGTTTTTTGATTTAGTCTTGTAGTGGACACGGTTGAATGAGCCATGTAGTTAGAAATTAGTAAAAAGTAAATAAATATAAAATTAAATAAGTAAAGGGATAGGGGGACACGTATATAATTAGTAATAAGTAAATAAATATATAATTAAATATTACTTACCTTACATTAGTAATAAGTATATAATTAAATAATTAAATATTACTTACCTTATTAATGTATTTAGATTATCTATTTATTTTAATATTTTATATTTTTATGCTATGGTTATCTACTTATGAATTATGACTATGTCGTTTGAGTTGATCATTTGAATTATGAGTTTGATACTGAAAAATTTGACTTGATCATTTTTAAATTTATATATATATATATATATTAATAATTTAATATTTTTTATATCAGTGCCCGTGTCGTGTCCTAAATTTTTCAAAAAATGTCGTGTCCCGTGTCCCGTGTCCGTGTCCGTGTCCGTGCAACCTAGCTACCTAGTTGTGAGAGAAGGGCTTCTTGGATTAATTAATATGTGTTTACTTGTGGTGTTGGTTCCTTGAGAATAGAGTAAAGAACATGAAAACACCCCTCACGGGGAGAGAGAGAGAGAGAGAGAGAGAGAGAGAGAGAGAGAGAGAGAGAGAGAGAGAGAGAGAGAGAGAGAGAGGGGGGGGATTGATTATAATAATTTATATAGATAGGCATAAAGAAAGAGGGAGGGATAATGAAACGAGGGACAAGTAAAGAGGGGGTTGAGTTGGATGCACTTTCGACTTCATTGAAGGAAGAAGTTTGTAAGGGATCACATGGAGGGATGTAATAAATTAAGGTTTTAATTGCAGACAAATCCAAATAATGGTTGTATCAATTAAAACTTAATTGAAATAAACTAATGTTTTGAAACCGAAGCATGTCTTCACTTCCTTCACACAATTCTCAACCTTGTCTGGACAATCCCTTTATGCTCTCTGCTTCTGCCCCTTCCCCTTCATATTATTTTACACACATATTGACAACTGCATTACTACATTCTACTTTTTTTTCAATATATATATTAATGTGGTAATATATCAATCTACCCTATTTGACTATTACAACTACAAAACTACCCATGCATTTAAAAACTATCCACTATATACCCAAATTTACTAAAATATCCCAACTTTTTTCACTTATCTCTCACTAAAATGTCAGGCCATGATCGGACCAGACCGATCGGACATGCCCGATCATGGCCTGGTATGATCGGCCTTTGTGATAGGGCATGACCGATCATGCCTTGTGATAGGGCATGACCAATCATGCCCAATATTCAGTTGTGATCGGCCCTTGGTCGGGCGTGTCCGACCGGTCGGATCGGTCCGACCGGTCGGACCCTGATCTGGCCCTCTGTTCACGTGATCGGACCATCCCATAGTAGGGGTATTTTCGTCTTCTTGAGTATATAGTGTAGTTAAATATAAGAATTGAGTATAAATGTGTTTGTCTTTTCCCAGATGGGCATTTCACCGCCGGACTCTATATTAATCGACAACTATATTGTACTTAGACGAGTCCATTGTATAAGCTCATCACTTTTAAGTTTTTTTTTTTTAATCTAAACTGCTCTCTGATTTTTCCTTTTATAGAGAAAGGTACTTCCTAATTGTTAGTGCTTTACGGCTTATTTGCAGTACTTTAGATTTAAATTTGAAATTCATATCTTAAGATTTATGTATTAAGTTTAAAATCCACCCAACTTTATTTAAATTAAACATGTGATGCTAACTTAATTTTGCTAGCATGGCTCAAGATCTTATAATAATATACTTCGAATAATGATTATGGGTGCTAGAAACTAAAAGAGTATTTGAGATTTTTGTAATTAAATTGATGCTTGAATATCGTTTAAGAAATAAAAAAAATAAAGGTGGTTGCATTAGCTATTATATCGATCTAAATGACATTTATACCCTTCGACAATGTCGTATTACCATTAAACCACGAGGAACCATTGACCAAAGAGCCCTCCAAATACACCACAAGCCACAACTTTTTTACCTTGTCAATTCCTGCTTTTCCTTTTTTACCCTCTGCCAACACTTGAAATCGACAGTCAGATCAATAAGAATCGATTGTTTCGCCATATAGTGGGTGTTTTGGAGTAATTTATGAATAACTCTTGAAAGTGAAGAAAGTAGTATTTGAAAAATTGTTGTTATAAGTAGCTTATTTTAAATTTTAAATAAAATATTTGTTTTACAATCTATGTTATTAAATAATTATAATTTATAATAAATATTAAATTAGAATAAATTAATTTTTATATTATATAAATTTATAATATAACATATTAACATACACATATCATACTATTATATTTTAAATATTATTCATTTACTTAAATTCATAATAATAATATTTTTATATAATTTAATTATTACATATCTAATAAATAATTATAAAATAGAAAAAATATTAATTTAAAATTCAAACTTTTCAGAATTCACTATTTTAATTAATTATATTTAATTTAAATAATTATTATTTCATTAAACTTAAAGAATTTATAAATAATAAATATTTTTTTTATCAAATTACTAGCTAATATATTAAAATATAATTATAATTATATTTATAACTAAGAAAAATATTAATTTTAAAGTTAATGATTGTTTGAAAATTATAAAAATATTTAAAGGATAAAATTATTCAATAAATTAGATAAATTGTAAGCTGCAGCTGAAAGCGTTATAGCGGCTTAAGCAACTTCTCTATCTTTGCTTTATTCGATAAGAATTTCTGCTGAAAACTAAGTGTTTCAACAACCAATAGAAAAACCAAAGATCCTAATCTCAGCCGTTGGTTCCCATCCTCTCTCGAGAGATCGGGACCGCCGATTGGGTCTCGACATATTCAAAACTCGGCTCAGAGCAAACCAATAGCCTTTTTTCATTATCTCGTGTCGTCAGATGCAGTTTCGAAAACCAGGACAGCAGAAGCTGCTGCAGCGAAAGGACGGAAGTACCCCGACATTGGTTAGCGGGGCGACGAGTGTGGTCATGGCTGAGTAGGGGCATTCCCGGGATAAAAGGGACGCCACTTCTGCCAATTCATCCCTCCACTGCATTCTTGGTCCCTACACAAGGAGAGCACAAAGTTTCCCTTCGTCCACGCTCCGGGCCAGCGCGTGTTCTTCAGCTTCTACCAAATCATTAATTAAATTATAAAAATGTCAATTATGTCTAAAAATAATTAAGGGGCCGTTTGGTAAGAATTCGGGAATGACAATGGTAATGAATATGATAGTAGGGTAATTGGGTATGGGTATGGGTATGAGTAATTCCTTTAATGACGTTTGACATTTGCTAGTGAATGGGTATGATAACCAAATATGATGTTTGATTATACTTAGGCTTCAATTAGAATGAATAATTTTATATAAAAAAATTATGATAATTTTATGAATATTCTAACGTGATAAATAATAATAACATGAGTCATGTTTTTTTTTTATTTTGTGAAATTTAATATATGAATATTTTAATAAAAAATACATTATCTTTTATGTGATTATTTACAAAAAAAATAATTTAATATTTTAAAAAATAATTGTAAACGGTGTATTTACTTTTTATTAAATTAAAAATATTTTGATAAATTATGTTTAAATATTTTTAAATAATAATGTTTAAATATAATTTTGATACCCATATGGGTATCAAAATTCATACCCACCTATCACTTGGGTTTCAAAAAAATCATTCCAATATGGGTTTGATACCCATAGTAGGGGATCGATACTCACGTACCAAACACGATATATGGGTATCAAACCCGAGTGAAACCCATAGTAAGGTAGGATACCCATGAACTAAACGCCCCTAATTCTATAAGTGATGTTGGAAAATTTCTTATTTAAAATTTATATCAATACATATCAAATAATATTACAAGTGTCGTATATGGATGACAAAAGGATCAAGACTCGTCGGACCCGATCTGGACTCGCACAATGGTGAGGGTAATACCCGCCCCTTACGAGTGCGGGGCGGGTCCGGACCCGACCCGTACCAGGTCCGAGGCGGTTTTGGTTCCTGTCGCGGACCCGCCCTGCCCCGTATAGACCCGGATTTGGATCATGCAGTATTTGTTGCTTTTTTCGGCCGCCTGCTTATTTTCTCAGCTGTCCGCTTCAGATGATGTGTTAGTTTTTTCTGTATTTGTTTCAGTTTTTTCTTGCAAATAATTTTCATTTAGTTCAGTTTGAATTTAGTTGTTTTAAACTCCGTAACCATGATTTTCTCTCTCATGCCCGCGTTTTAATTTCCCCCCAAATGTATGTATATGTATATATATATGTTTGTGTGAGTAGTGCTGTGAAAGCGTTGGTGTTAAAAATAGTCCTTCCAAAAATTCTGGGTACAGCTCACGAGCCCACTCTCATATTTCCCAACCAACACATCGTCAATAAATATTCTGATCTTTTTCCCTTCAGATTTTGAGAAATGTATTGCTCATCGATCAGCGTTAATGAGCAGAAAATTGAAAAAAAAAAGGTCCGCAGTGCGGGGCAGGTAGGACCCGCCCCGTGCAGGTCCGGGGGCCAAAGGAGCAGACCCGTACGGGTCCACGGGACGGGGCGGATCCGTAGGTCTGTCGCGTGGTGTGGATCCGGATAGTATGATACTCGGACCCAGTCTGCAATTTTGCCATTCCTAGTGTCATATGACACTTACATAAGGGATGTGACATAAAAATTCAGAACTTGGATTAAAGAAACATTTTTCGTGTGTGAATTTTTGTGTTCCATTTAATTCTTAAGTAAGGGTTAGTTAAATTATTGTGCTATAGTACAGTGTTTAGTTAATGTTTATTAACAATCGTTAAGTTTTGAATTAGTGAGTGATATACAATAATTATAGCATAATTAATAATCTAATATGGAGTGAGGCATAACTAATTATCTACTAATGTTTAAGTGATTTCAATGACGGATTTGGAAAAAAATAATTCTGCCCCATTAACTACAATTTTTTTTTTGGCGTGACAGACTAAATCTGCATTGCTTTTTATGAGTGCACTTAATAAATTATAATATGATAGACTCGTATCTAATTGTATTTGAACGGATATGTAAACCAATCTTGATATACGAGGTCATATGGATTAGTCTTAATTTTAAGACTCAATAAGTATTTTTTTTGTGTGTAATGAGAAAATCTATAACCATTATATGACGTGTACATTATAACAAAAAATTTGTAAACCGCACTAAATTAACTAAGTAGATTCAAGAGGATAGGTGGTCGAAATTTAAAATTTAGCGCATTGGCGTGAATGGCGAAACGCAAGGTGGGGGCGCGTGGGTTAAAGGAGGATGGGATGGAAACCCTAGCATGAAAGATAACTAGACAAGCCACATAAATTAAGAGGTGAAAAAAAAAAAAAAAAAAAAAGAAAAAGGCAAAACATTAAAAAAAGAGAGAAAACAATAGACTAGAGTGAGAGGAGAGAGGAGAGAGAAGAGAGGAGAGAGAGAGGATGAGTGAAGGGGGGCACTTTACTACTTTTTTATGATGCACGCATCCATGGCAGAAGACAGAAGGCAGACAGAGTACTCCTCCTTCATCGACCATAAAAGAGAAAATAGAAAACAACCACACCTCGAATGCACCATTTTCTTCTCCCACCCAAACATACAAACCCACCACCAGCTATCCGGTTTCTTGACTAGTTCACTGCAAAATCATCGCTAGAGATTTTGGATAAAATCGCGCGCTTCTCCGAGTATATACATACATGCATGTATATATCTGTGTATATAGTCTCGGATTCTTCCCTGCATTCTCGGTAGCGTGAGATTGTAGACTTGCATTATTTGTTCCTGCTCTTTCTCTCTCTCTCTCTCTCTCTCTCTCTCTCTCTCTCTCTCTCTTATTTTCAGTTTTAGAGCTGGAAGGAGAAGGATTAGAGGTGGTGGAATTTGGGGATTTAGGTTTTAGATGAAGGGGATGCCCTTACCCTTTGATTTTCAGGGGAAGGGGGTGTTAGACTTAGATTTCATAGTGAAGAACAAGGATTTTATCACAGATTTCGCCAGGAAGAATTGTTTCTTGAGCAACAGTTTCGGCGAGCCTACATCTGTGCTGGATTCTGCAAGAATTCCGAGCCGGCCAACGTCTTCCTCAACCCTGTCTTCATCTCTCGGCGGCGGCGGCGGAAGCATCGGCGGTGGTGGGGGTGGTGCTGCCTCTACCGACACGGCCGGCGTGGCGGCGGTTTCCGATACAAACCCTTCCCCCAAATGGCAGCAAGACTCGACCACTGCCACCAGCTCCAATGCTGGAGGAGGAGCTGATTCCGACCTCCTCCCTGTTCCTTCCTCCCTCGAGGCCGGCCGGAACCCGGAGAAGCTCGCCATGGAGGATTGGGAGAGCGTATTGTCGGAGTCTGCCGCCGTCTCGCCCAGCCAAGAGCAGGCCTTCCTCCGCTGGGTCATGGGAGATGTGGAGGACCCTACAATGGGGGGACATCTCAATAAGGCCCTCCAAACCGGCGGCGGCTCCACCACGGCGGAGTTCGATTTCAGTGGCGGCTTTGGGGTTGTAGATCATGGCTTCGGCGCAGACCAATTCGGTTCTGGTTTCATGCCAACACTTCCCAATTTCCCCAACAGCAACAGATCCAACTCCGACAAGATTGGTTTGCCTTCCAATTTCAAATTTTCTCCTAACTCTCAGAATCTGTTGCCCTTGTCTAACAATCTCGGAGCCCTACCTCTTCATCATCCTCAGACTACATTTGATTCTTCTGCAGAAATGAAGCCCCCAATTTTCAACTCACAGCTGCTCATAAACCAACACCAAACTCAACACGCTCAGAACTCCTCCTTCTTCTTCCCCTTGTCCTACTCTCAGCAGCAAGACCAGACCGTTTACGGTCCGCCGCAGGCCAAACGCCACAACTCCGGCGACGGCCTCGACGCCGGGAGCCAGATCTCTAAGTCCGGTGCGTTCATGGATACCGGACAGCAGCTGCATCTCCAGCAGCCTGGACTCCCTCATCAGCTTCAGTTGCTTCCTCATTACCTGCAGCAAAGGCCAATGGCGCCGGGCCAGAAGCCGAAACTCAGCGGCGGCGATGAATCAGCGCATTGCCACCAGCAGCAGCAGCAGGCCATTGTCGACCAGCTATACAATGCTGCAGAGCTGGTCCAGACGGGGAATTCTGTACTCGCGCAAGGGATATTGGCGCGGCTCAATCACCAGCTCTCTCCCATTGGTAAGCCTTTCAATAGGGCTGCTTTCTATTGCAAGGAGGCACTACAGTTGCTCCTTCATTCCAACACCAACGATATTGTAAACCCCAATTCCTCCCCTGTTAGCCTCGTTTACAAGATTGGTGCTTACAAGTCCTTCTCCGAGATCTCTCCTTTCGTCCAATTTGCCAACTTCACTTGTAACCAAGCCATTCTTGAAGTTGTCGAAGGATTTGATAGAATCCACGTTGTGGATTTTGATATTGGGTATGGTGGGCAGTGGGCCTCTCTTATGCAGGAGCTTGGGCTTAGGGGTTGTGGCGCCCCCGCCTTGAAGATCACTGCTCTTGCATCTACTTCAACTCATGATCAGCTCGAGCTCGGCCTTACCCGAGAAAACCTAATTCAGTTTGCTAGTGACATTAATATTGGGTTTGAGTTTGAGGCTATTAGTATTGACTCATTGAATTCTGCTTCATGGTCTCTGCCTTTTCACCTGCAAGAGAATGAAGCTATTGCAGTTAATCTCCCAGTTGGTTCTCTTGCCAATCACCAATTATCAGCGCCGATGATTCTCCACTTTGTAAAGCAGCTCTCACCGAGAATTGTTGTTTCTGTGGACAGAGGATGTGATAGAACTGATCTCCCATTCGCCAACCATATTGTCCATGCTCTCCAGTCTTACTCAAACCTTCTCGAGTCTCTTGATGCTGTTAATGTCAACATGGACGCGCTGCAAAAGATTGAGAGGTTCTTGCTCCAACCGGGTATCGAAAAGATTGTGATGGGCCGTCTTCGTTGTCCTGAGAAGACGCAGCATTGGAGGGCTCTCTTTTTGTCATCAGGGTTGTCACCAGTAACATTTAGCAACTTCACAGAATCACAAGCGGAGTGTGTGATCAAGAGGACTCCGGTTCGAGGGTTCCATGTGGAGAAGCGACAGTCTTCTCTCGTTCTTTGTTGGCAAAGAAAGGAGCTAATCTCCGCTACGGCCTGGAGATGCTAAAGCTCAGTGGAATTCTCATTTGCAACCCGCCCCCTCCTCTGTCAAGAAGGTGCCTTGAGTTTCACTACTTACTGCCTTAATCCCTTGAATTTTATGAATATTCATCATGCCTGAGTTTCTTCTGCTAATTTTCTTGGTGACTCGGGCATATTGTTTACATTCTAAAAAACCAGACACATTTTAGTACTGAATGTTCTAATATAGCTATCTTGTTTATGTTAATCGTGGATCGTATTTCTCTTGGTGCCGCATTGCTGAAAGGCACCATTGGGTTCTTATTATGTTTGTAACCATACACTGGAAAGTATTGCTAGACCAGGAATGGTAAAAAAACTAAAGAATTTAGCCCCTTTTAACTCATTCTTTCATTGGAGAGATGTCTGAAGTGCATATTGTTATGAGTATTGCTGTTTAAGTCAAGAAAGATGATTTTTTTTTACAGCCCTATTGCCCCAGTTCAAAATTTATGACCATGACTGCTGCTTATAAGAACTTCTTCGATAGTTTTTGGTTTGTCAAAATGTGTTCTTGAATTGACCCTTTAGTTTTCTTGGGATATTGTCCAGTATCTTATACTTGGACAAATGCATATTCGTTGGAACGAGTAGATACTTCAATATATCCAGAATCTTGTGATTTCATGACTGATTCATTGCGTTTAAAGTAGAATCTGATGTATTTCTCTTTCTGTTTCTTGAACATCAAGATATCGTTGTCACTCAATGTGGGATATTAGATTGAAGCATGTTCATGATGTGATTTTGTGTGTGATTATCTTTTGCTGTATCTGCATTTTGCTTGTCTGATCCTAAAACTTCCTACATGAACACTAGAATCAGTCAGTTCTTGTACTACTTGTGAACTTCTTTGGCATATGAATGTTAACCCTGTTCAGGTTGTTTTAGTAACTAGATCATCACTCGTGCATCATTGCATTAATGAAATACTCTCTCTCTCTCTCTCTCTCTCTCTCTCTCTCTCTCTCTCTCTCTCTCTCTCACACACACACACACACAGAGAAAGGGAGGGAGAGAGAGAGAGAGAGAGAGAGAGAGAGAGAGAGATGTTATTTAGAAGCTGTCATTAGCATGTAGTAGGCGGAAATATGGGGTTTTGTATGGATTAGAAGTAAAATAGGATTGCATCTGTATGATTGGTATGTCCCCTTCATTAGTTTTTTAGATGATTGGTATCATGACGACTGTATTATAGTATAGATTTTCGTGTTATGTTTTGTGTTTTTAGTCCATCACGTTACTTTGCATGCCAACATCTCATATTTTAATCCATTGAAGTTGGTGATGTTAAGCCTTGTTAATGCTATTTTAATTGCTGTCCTAATCAACTCACATGGGACTTGTCTTATTGGACCCTCACCATCATTACTTTAATCCATCTCTTTCATTATTTTAATCTTACCACTCTACTTTTTCTTAATCATAATTTTGTAAGATTTTAGCCATGTTGCGCCGCCCCTTTTGCTCTCATGAGAGTAAGAGGTCAGATCATATTTCAATCTCGTATTTCGTTTTCATTTTAGGAAGTGTAGGCCTACATGACATGACATACGCGCTTTCAATAATTAGCAACATCTTTTTCTCATGGATGATTCACATTTTGCCTTTTGCTAATTAAATGTTTAATTAGTGTGAAGACATTAATGACCTTGTGAATATGTGGTTTAAGGTTGTTGATTAATAAAGAAAACAGCTTCGTTAAAGAAAACTAGGCGATTTTGATTTAACAACTCTTCGCTGACATACAATACAATGTCCTGTTTAGTCTTTATCCCTCATCTCTTCACCAATTCCTATTTAATTCAATAATATATTATATTAATTTAATCAGATTTTTTACTTTGTGGTAAAGAGCTCTTACACAAATCTTGCTTTATTTTATATTTTAATCTGACATTTTATGTCATATATTATAAAGTGAGTAGAATGTGTATTAGTAAGAGAAAGACAAACAATTGAAACATAATAGTTTTAGAAAATTTTGTTTCATTAAGTTGGTTTCTGGCCAGACTATGACAAAAAAAAAATTGAGAAAAGAGATACATCACATGTTATGATGTGGCTCAAATCCTAATCTTTAAAAGAAATTGATTTCTATCCCACATCGGATAATTAATGAAGTTTGTCATTAATTTCACTTATAAATAGATAGGTTCTCTAATTGTTTTAAGTGTGCTTTTACGCATCATAGCCCACATGTTTTGAGATTAGTTAGTTGGACTAATTGATCATGTTTTTGTGGATACGTGCTTTTGGGCCTAGGACCATATTCCTATTTTATGGATATGTATTATCCAAATCGACGCTATAAAAAAACTAATTGTCTCAATCATCTTCAACAAATATAACATTAATCATAAGAATAAGCTTTTCTTCTGGTTGAGAATGTTGAGCTTAATGCAGTTTGTCTCAATCATCTTCAACAAATATAACATTAATCATAAGCATAAGCTTTTCTTCTGGTTGAGAATGTTGAGCTTAATGCAGTTTGTTTATTTAATGCGATTTTCTATCGATATAATTATACTTTGTTTATCTAATACATCTTACGTAGCTGTTCTATGTTTCTATCATTATAAAAAGATTATGTACATATTATATACTCTTAGAGTAACATATATCTGGCCTTTTATTCAAGCTTATTTAAATTTGAGTCCCTTGAAATTATTAAACGTGTAAAAATGAAACCCTACCTAACGTATATGGGTTCTTCCTCTTGAAATTAATTAAAGTATATAATAGATTATGTACATCAGAGATATGAAGGATCTAAGAATATTATAAAGTGATTGATTTTATTTTAAATATATATCAGATACAATGTACACTGATTTACTAAGAATAAGTAGTTATTAAAACCCTATATTCTCGGGTAATTATATTTTGCCATATTATTTTCTATTTTCTAGGCATTATTTACTCACAATTTCTTTAAGAACGTTAGTTATTTTCCGGTATGAGGTCAA
Source organism: Lavandula angustifolia (assembly GCA_028984105.1). Classification (NCBI taxonomy): domain Eukaryota; kingdom Viridiplantae; phylum Streptophyta; class Magnoliopsida; order Lamiales; family Lamiaceae; genus Lavandula; species Lavandula angustifolia. Next base: position 17,321,561 of record CM054822.1, read on the forward strand.
TGTTTGTTAAGATTCCAAGAAACATAATAAATTATAGAGGATGTTAAACCACTGTTTCATTTCTTAGTTTGTAACATATGTATTTTTATTAATTTGAAATAAATTGCGATATTAAATTGTATCAAACACGGAATATTATTACGAAGCATGGAACCTGTCAAACTGTCACACCAATGAATCTAAAAATGATTTTTGAGCTAACTTGAAGTTGAAGGGCAAGCCAAATGAATCATACATCTTTAAGTGGGTATTTAGAATAGCTGAACTTATTGATAAGTGTTGAAAGTTGCAAAAAGCTGCTGAAAGTGGCTTATTTGATAATCCGTAATTGTTTGTAAAAAAGTGCTGAAAGTGGATAAAATAGTGTTTGAAAAAATTGTTGACATTCACACTTTTAAAATCAAAACTCCGTTTTACCCTTCATATTATTTACCAATATAGATATTCGACATTTAGAAAATAGTGAATTTCTTTCTCATTTCTTTATATAATATTAGTATAAATGTAAGCTAAAAATATTATTTAAAAATTTATTGTATTACAAATCATATAATACATAATTTAATTATCTAAATATATTTATTATATCATATTATTATTAGCATCATGATGTTTTATTTTAAATACGAGCATTCTAAATCTCGGCAGTATTATTTTATATAATAATACTATATAGTGTTATTATACAAATCTACCCACCTACCCTATATCAAACACAAAACTACCCAACTCCCTAAAAACTATCCACTATATACCTAAATTGTCTAAAATACCCCCACTTTTTCACTTTTCTCACATGAAAAGTGTCAGGTCCGTGATCGGACAGTGCCCAATCAGTCGGACATGGTCCGACCGTGATCGGACCATGATCGGACCATGATCGGACCGTGATCGGACCGTGATCGGACATTGGACCATGATCGGACCGTGATCAGACCATGATCGGACATTGGACCATGATCGGACCGTGATCGGACCATGTCCGATGTGTTCGACTGTGATCGGACAGTGCCCTATCGGTCGGACCATGATCGGACCCTCCGGTCGGACCGTGATCGGACCATCCCATAGATTGACTTTATTGAAAAAGTAGGGGTATTTTAGTCTATTTGGGTGTATGGTGTAGTTAAATATAAGAATTGGGTAGAAATGTGTTTGACTTTACTCAAATGGGCATTTCACCGCCGGACTCTACTATATATTAGTATAGTATGAATTTAATATCATATAATAGTATTGCAATATATATAATAATTAGTTTTGAAATGGTAATTTTGAAATTTATACCAAATGTTAGGGATATAATTGTCTTAACACTATTAGTAGAGATAAGCTGCTGGTTTATGCTGACATCTAGCCGCTTGTGAAAATCCTCTATATGTTGGCAAAATAGCTTTCAACTCCTCTATAAACTGGAAATTCCAAACCTCAATTCGTTTTTCAAAATAATTTTCAACCATAAGCTAGTTTAGATAAGTTATTGCAAACATCCCTTAAGTCTATTTCAAGTCGTAGTAAAAGGAATAACATGGAAAAACCGTCCATGCATGGATATATGGACCAGCCGATCTTGATGCCGTTTGTCGCCCCAAGCAATAGACCCTGAAAGCAGATTCTAAAGGGAGAGGGGAAAAAACAGAGAAAAGTCACCAAATTTAACCATAATTTATTAAAAAAATCTCACCAAAAAGAAAAACACTTTTTTCTTCCAGAAAAAAGAAAGAAAGAAAAAAAGGCCTTTGATGAAAAGTATAATGATATGCAACTTTTCATTAAGGAATTTGGAGTGGGCATTCACTTTTGTAAGTGAGAAGGCTCTCCTAGGAGTGAGGGAATTTGAGGAAACAACATTCAGACATCATCACATAATTATATTGGATTTTTTGCCAGCTTTTGTGTTCATGCAAAAATAGGATATGGTTTTAATTATTACACAGGACCATGTTTGATGGGGTGGTTCACTAATCAAACCCTAAAATCAAAAATTCAGCTTTCTTGAATCAGTTAAAATCCATAGTTGCAACAAGGCACTTTAATTGATTAAAAGGTGGTGTAATTTGTTTCTTGTTCGTGATTGTGAGTTGCTCTCGTATAGTAATGTTAGCATGCTACTGTTTGAGTGTTCAGTTCGGTTTTTAATTATATATATGGTACTTTATATATTCAAACTACAAATCCAAAACTACAAATCCACACGTTTATGCTTCCATTAATTATCTTTTAACTTCAAGTCAAGAAGAGCAAATGAATAACAAAGATGTACAAAAGTTGCAATTCATTTATTCCTCAATAGCTAGCAAGATAATTCAAAACTAATTGACAAAAGCAAATAAAACAAGATCAAGCTCAAGAATCCGAGGCAAAGGAAAAAAAAAAAAAAAGAATAAGGGGAAAAAGGTAAAGTGAAAAGGGATGATGAATGTATGTATGTGAAGGTTACATGGGAGTGTGCGTGTGCCAAGAGAAAGTTAAGGTTGTCATCAAACAAAGCTTATCTCTCTCTCAATCTTAAAGCTATGTCACATAGATAGATGCCTCTCTCTCTCTCTCTCTCTCTCTCTCTCTCTCTCTCTCTCTCTTCAATCCCCATAGTCTGCTTGAAAACAACGCATTCTTTCCTTCCAACACAATGTTTTTGTTTGGTTCTATACCAAAACCCAAAAGTAAGCACCCATGTTTGTCCAAAAGCAACTTGCTTGTAGGGCCCTTGATGACTACACAACATTTCCATCATGCATGGCTCTTCCTCTCTTCTATCAATTACTCTTTTTCTTCATTTTTTTTTTCTACACCTTAATTTGCATGAGAGTTGCCTCCATTGGCATGATGATCTTGCTTCCCCCCTCCCCCCTCTCTCTCATCTTGATTTTGTAAAGACTTCTCATGAACACACATGCATGTGTTTATTGCATTATGTGACAACACTTGTAATGGTTGCCTTTGCTTAAATTTCTCTTTCCCAATTGAGTATTCGAAACTCCTACACATGGAATAGTGGGGCTTGTTCTTTTCCTTACAACTAGACATTTTCGCCTTGAAAAGTGGATTCTCCACTTAGGAAGGATAGGCCTTGGTTATCTGTAGGCCCTCAAATTGGTAAAATTCACAAAAATATATACATATATATAAGTTTGTATAATAAAAGGAAAAGTTTAAATTCAGTTAATTTAGATAACAAGTTGACAAATGTCCCTTGTCAGCACCAGTTATGAATTCTTGGTGCTAATTGAAGTAGAACGATAATCAGACATGAAATTGGGCCACTTGGGCAAACTTTTCTCTCTCTAGATAGGCTTAGGTTGACATTTATTTGGCTATGCATCGTTATCAATACTGCAGTAGATGACAACTAATAAAGAAAATGATTTTCTGCCAAACTACAGCTTAGGCCTTCCATCTATTTAGCAAACATTTGGCCCCTGACTAAATTATGCCTACACAAGGGGATGCCAGAATGAGAGAGTTTACTTGTATACTGGAAGGCACCTGGTGGATTTGAAAAAACCCAATGCAATGAAGTTGATGAACAGCTCGAAATCGAGATGGGGATTCGTTTGACTCTGCACTGTATCAAACTCCATAGAGTGGTAGAAATGCTTTGACAAAAGAGTAAGCCAGTGCTCCGGTGAAAATGTAGCTGTCGACCCTATCTAGTATCCCACCTGCACAGAGAAAACACAATGTAAAGTACCAGAGAGATGAGAAGAATGAACAATATACGGCCGCGTTCTGTGGATAGTACTTGCAGTGGGATAGAATCCTATATAATGGTTATATGCAACAATTTGCTCGGGAAGAAAATGACTAGGTTTCAAATGATGTCAATGTTAATTTAGTACCCAGCGCACTCTACAAGCACAGAGGATGGGGTAGAGAATGCTAAATTGTTGAAGAGCTTTTGTAGGTAATGCAGATGACTGGCTGCTGAAACAGGCAGAAGAGCTCTGTGACTACAAAACCAAACCATCTAAAACTGATGCTAGCTAGTACTCAGGCATAGCAGATTAGCATGTATTTATAGAACAACCTAACTATCTGCAGTACAAGAAACTCCACAAAGAAAATGGAAAATCAGTAGAAAGTTGATGTAATTCTTTGCATTTTGTTACCATCAGTTGAAAGAGTATTTTACAAATTTTTGGTGATTAGGTGATTTATACCGGCAACTAGGGGTCTAAAGATGGCTAGCTATAGCCAACGATTAGCAATATCACAAAGAAGACCACAGTAAACTGACAGAAGTTGGGCAAACAAGGTACGCAGCATCTTAAAAATAAACAAAATTATAGGGCCTTACCATGTCCTGGTATGAGAGATCCTGAATCCTTGACTCCTGCATCTCGCTTGATCATGGACTCAGTAAGATCACCAAAAAGAGATCCAAAGAAGTTAAGAAACCCAAAAGCTACAGCACTGGAAAAAAAAAATGAATTTTATCAGTTTACGTAAAACGTTTCTACAATGGTACTTTCAATTCTGATAATCTGCTGAATCATACAATTGAGCAGGACTCCAAGACAAAAATATTGATCATGATTATTAAACCATAAAAATAAAAATAAAAAACAAGCACCTCAAGGTGGAGGCAGGCCAGCAGAAGACCTTGGCTAATAAAACAGAAGTTGCTATACAACCACCTAATCCAACAAGAGCTCCCTCCCATGTCTTTTTAGGACTAACTGCAGTAAGTGGTGTCCGACCAAAAGCCTGCATGAAATTCCATCATGATCTTTAAGAACATATACATTGTGCCAAGAAAAACTCATACTTCTACAGGTTGGTTTGGTTGTAGCACTGTAGGAGAAGAACAACCCATGAAGAAAAAAAATAATACCTTGCCACCAACAAAAGCAAATGTATCTGCTGAAATAATACTACTAATTGATATCAAGGTGGCCACAAGACCCACTGTCCACATAGTATGGCCACCAAGAAGAAGAGGCCAAGTTGCTGCAAATCCTGTCAAACGTAGACACAGTTCAAAATAATTGTTCTACCAAGTACACTGGTCGGGTACAATATCGTAGAGAATTTCAATAGGATCATTCTCATATTTTCCACATAAACTCAGTAGCTGTAATAAAAAAATACAACAGTAAGACCGAAGGTCCACATAAAGGAGAGAATTTTCAAATGCAAGGCCTAACTGCCTAAGTAATGGGTAGTTAAGATTTTGCTTGCTATTTTAAAGTGCAAGTATATGTTATATCTAACAGGGAAGATATAAGCGCAAGTATATGGTATATAATATAGTTTACAGCAGATATCCAGGAGAGCTTCGCGAGGTCTTTCGGTAAATCAAATTATAGCTTCAAAAGAACACTAACCAAATCTCTACTCCATAGTTAATCCCCCTTTGAGCTCACAACATCCAGAAATATTACTCTTATCTATATAAATTGGATAACCAAAGAGTTCTAGAATACAGACTTTTGGATTGTCCACTTTGGTGCAGAGACCAAGCAGGGTGGTCGTCAATTGTTAAATTGTTCTGAGGCAAAAAGACTGAATATGTTTATAACTACCAAGGCCATGTCTGTTAAACCTCAGGAAGCATCACAAATACAAAACTCAGAAAATCTTTATTGGACCTAAAACTCTGAATGTCTCGCCCTTCCCAACCCTAGAAGTCAATCATTCAAGGTTACTGTAGAATCCACCGGATCAGTGACTTTCACGACAAATATGCAAAAATGCAGATTCTGCATCACAGTACCCAAATAATTTGTCACCCAGCCTCACCCAGGTGTCTATGATCAACATAAGAAGAACAAGTATAGCTAATTACATGTATAGTTGCTATACATTCCAGCAGATGACAGGTGAAGACTAGAAACCATTAATCATCTAGCTACGACAAAACCATTTATTGCAAATGCCCTTGTGATTTTGCAATCACAAGACAAATAAAAAACTGCCTTACCAGTATTCAGTGCAGGGGCTGCTAAACGACACCGTAGCTTAACCCAGAAACAAGGAAGGTAGCCACAATAGAAAAGCCCAAACATGGTACTACTCAGTTGAGAAAAACGAGGATTTCCTCTCTGTAGAAGGAGCACCATAGCAACGAAGAAGGCCGCAGATGTCACAGATATATCAATATTCCCGAAGTACCTAAAACAATAACACGAATAATTAAAAGAATAGATCTATATAAAAAAAGACTGCAACGAAATTCTTCACCAACAAGCAAATTTCAAAAGCAAATTATTTTTTATGGGTTAATACTAATGAATACCTAACCAAACTTGATGTCTCTTCAAGTATTAGAAACTAAATTCTCCTGCATAATTCAGTAATTTTCTTGCCCTCGAGTAAGCATTGATAGTATTTCAAGGTAGACACATTCCTTCCACAGTAAAGTTACAATATTAGAAAAAAATGGTAATATGACTGATATCAAATACTCAGTTTTTAAAAGAAAGATCCATTGATGTAGTAGAAAACTGCATTTTCCAGTGGACAATAAAACAAATAGTAACCCCACAATAAACAGGCAAAGAAATTTGTTATCAATTACAGGAAATCGAAAGAATGAGACCATATGCATAACTATGTAAATTCAGCACAGTAACTAAAGTTAGCCAAAAACTCTTACAGTGTGAGTAGAGGCATAAGAGAACAGATAAGAGAGCAAGCTCGTGAAACATATCGAGGAGGAGGAGTCATTCCAGAGGCAATGCCACGACTTCTTACCAGCTCAAAGTACTCCCTAGAGCCAGCAAAGACTGCTGCAGAAAGGGCCACTGTGAAAACCCACTCTCCAGCCAGTAGCACTCCTCCAGCAAAAACTCCAATACCTAGTCCAAATATAATCCTTTTCCTTAACTGACTTGTTTTCTTCTGGTGTTCCGCATCTAAATCACCCTCCCCCAGTGACTGACTATGTCTTTCAACTTCCTACTACAACATATCCGTGTCAATGGTCCAGTTAAGATGATACAAACAGATTTCAAACACCCATTAGAGTGAAAGTAAGTATAAATTGCATATGCATAAATCTAGAAATATTAATAAATCACCCAATTTCACCCATCTATATTCCAGATTTCAAACACCCTAATCGTAGAAATAATAAATTTACTATTGAAAGGGTTAGCCAATGAAAAGCATAGGGAAAAAACAGCTGTCCAGCAAAATTGTACATTAAGCTAATATAGATTACCTCATTAGCTGTTTCACCGTCGTCAATCCGCTCCGGCTGCTCTGCCCTAGCCACTCCCGATATCACCCGCTGGCGAATTCTAAAACCCCCTCTCAAGCCACTACTATTTACATCTAATTTCAGCCTAATTTTCTGGAAATCCGATTGGGACGCAAATCTAGTTAGGCTTGACCGATGGCGAGAGCGGCAGGAGCACAAGGAGGTGACAGAGAGCGGAACTAATGCAACTCTGTCGAATTCCACAATTTGCAGCGCCATTGAGAAGTAAAAAAATTGTTTCCGAGGAAGAGAGACTATTCGGAAATAGGGTGCACAGCCGCAGGTTGTCGGGCAGATGCGGTGGCGCCGCCTTCTTAAGATTTAACGGTGGCGATTTTCTTGGTGAAACTGCAACTCGGGAATTTCAACTAATCGGATTGCATTGGAAACAACGGCGCCCGCGCCTACTTGATCCGACAGTAATGTTAAAATAAAACTCTAGGTTAATTCTATTATAAATCCAAAAAACTACTTACGAAAGCATTTTCTATTTTCAAAAACTACGATACAATCAATGTTCGAACTCTCGATTTCAACCCAATTACGATTTTCAAAGCTGCATTTAGAGCTGAAGATCACTATTAATAATTTCAGAAACTGGCCTGAAATAAATAAATAAAAAAAGGCCGAATGAGAACATAAAATACAGACAAGGTTCTGTAATAATTTGTGCATACATAAGTAACATGATCAAAGGGTGTTAAGCAATTGGTCAGAAAAAATAATGCAATTTGAACAATTACAAAAAACCAACCACCATATTCTGTAGAGTCAAACAGACGGCTAATTTGAGTACTCCTAATTTTTTAACAAGCAAAGCAGCTGCTGGAGATAACTTGGCACGAGGATGGACATTCTCTCCTTCAGTCTGTTTTATGTTCTCTTCAAGAAATACCCCAGAAGGATGCCTACCAAGCAAACAATAATAACATACGTGAACGGGACTCCCCCACCGCGGCTTTTCCGCTTCAACAGCTCCTGTCCAACATAAGGAAGTCAGTAACAAAGTTATTTGACTTCAAGGAAGGCAGTTTTAGCTTCATGAAGAACAATCTTGCCCAACTCACACAAGTTTGAAATGTAAACCATCGAATTCAGTTCAACATACAGACAACAAAAAACAGAAGACAACTTGATATAGAAGTTTTGTTTGAATTAACAAGAGAAGCCTATCTGGTTGAAACAAAATATGGTCCCCAATAGCTATAGAAAATCACATGTTCAAAAAAGAATACCAAGATACAACATTACTAGTTTGATAGCAAATACAGGAATACCAAGATACAATTTAAACTAAAAATGGTCTCATAAAAGAAGATTTTCTGTCAATAGGATAAAAAATTCCAGTCTTGTCTCATGAGTCATGAGTTGGAGGGAAAGGGCAGACCAAACACTGAGCCTCAAACCTCAATCATACAAAGGGTGAGTGATAATTGAGCTACCTACTTGCAATCTGTTGAATGCAATGCCAAACAAAAGCTATTACTTTCTTATGCAAGTCTTTCGACTGTAAATGGAAAGTACTCTCTTGCTCCCAGCAACTCAAACAATCAAAACTATCCACATTTTGAACACGAGATCTCAAGAATGAGACTGGTCATGAAGACAAATTTCATGTACAATGGAGAGCAAAAAAATCGGTCAACTTATTGAAGACCAATTTATTATATAAAGATTAAAGAGACTACATTCTACCGAAGCTGGGACTGAAAAAGAACAATAAAGGCTGTCTACTAGTTCTCCATGTGAAAATCAGATGATAGCATGATATCTGAAAATATATTGGTAAACTAATAGTGTTTGGCATATCAGCATATAAATGTGGATACTCAATGCAAAAGTCACCCGGATAAGTTCATTGATTGGCCAAAGTTACAGAATGAGTTGAGACACTGAAAATGTCAATATCTAGGTAGAGTGGTAGATTATATTAGACCTGGATGCGTAAAAGATGCAAAAATAGTTTGGAAATAAGCACAATGAATATAATTTAGATCAAATGTGTTTCGTGTTCTATACAATTTGTTATATGTTGTTAAAACTTAAAAGACAGTATGGAACACAAAAGAAACATATCTTCAGCTTCTCTTTTTGCTTCCTTTTGTTTTCAAATTCTAATTCTCACTTTTATTTTTCCTCCATGTACTCAAATGGTTGAGGGATGTTGAAACACAAAAACCAAATGATAAGAATATGAAACAATAGATTACCAGTTCTTGCTGAAGCTTGTTGTTTTGCTGAATAGCAGAACGTTTCTCCTCAGTCAGCCTTGAAACCAGCGCCTTCACCTATGAAAAAATATTGAATAATAAGCAAATGTATAGAACAAGAGCTTTTATTTTTGTCTGCCCAACAATGTGAAGTGAAATTAGTTAAAAGAAATCCTAATTATGAGTCAGTCAAACTACAGGATTCTAATTAAACAACAATTCTATGAGTAACATCTAACTACAGTAAACCAGGGAATGCATTCAAACTATTTGCAGTCATTTCCATTTTCAATCTTATTAATCTTATAAGTAGGATCTTATTGATATAAAAAAAAAATACTTAGTTTGTGGTCATTAGACTTACCAACTTCTTCTGATATAGTCATATCTGTGATCCTTGTAAATGTAAAGGATCTATTTTATAGAAAACTTTATCTTCAACAACTAGTGACAAATAGCCACAACTTGGACACACCAGTATCATGCAAACTAGACTAAAGATACGGACAAATTAAAAAGAAAAACATATTTGTGTAGATATGGATATAACCTCTAATGAGCTATCCTGTTGCTCAAAGAAGCCTTTAGACATCTGCAGTCATAAAGAAGCAGAATAATCATGTACTTCCTAAAGCATATGCTAAATGACACATTTGTAGTAGAAGTCGATCAATACTTACATTGTTGAACTCAGAAGTCTGATTCACAGTCCCATTGTCTGATACAGAGGCCCTTGGAGAGGCACCTTCCTCTGATCCCTCTCTCACAGGTGAAGGTGGTTGTGGGGGTGGAACATAAGAAACTCTCAACTTGCATTCTTCGACATTATTCCCCGAGTCTTTGCTAAACTGAAAAACAGAGCATAAGTGGAAAAAAATACATTTTCTGACTAAACTCATAACTCAACTAAACAACTCGTGTACCATTTCAGGAGTAATATCCTTTGGAGAAGATCCAGGGCTCACAACTACACTCTGGAGAAGAAATTTATCCCTACATTGCAAGTCCTGAGGAGCCTCCTTTTGGGCTTGCATTGTAACTTAATGACCAAACAACTTATAAATTCAGTAACTACAGTGTATGACCAATTGACCATACCCATTAAATCTCAATTCTGAATTATACCTTCTAACCATCAACAACTATAATTGAACGAAGAAATAAATCAAGTGGACCGCATAGTAGGAGATACAAATGTAAAAAAAATTGTATTACAAATAGAAAGAAAGAGACCTATAACACCACAAGTAGAGTGAGGAAACACGACTCCAGTGTTCGGCCTCACACAATACTTCTTCGGGTTTGTAGTCTTAACCTGAATATTTCAATGAAAATATATGAATTAAGAACGAGACATATACACCGGCTCTCTAATTTGTATAATTGTTCCTCGTATACTATCCAAACTGATAAATAAATAAATAAATAAATAAATAAAAAATCATAAATGAAGAAAAACCATCTCTATTTTTTTTTTTTTACCTTGAATGCAACGCAGTTATCGGATTTATTGGTCAATTGCATGGAACATGAGATCTGCTTCTTCAACTCGACTTTTGTTGAAAAAAAAGTAAACACAAACATGACAGTAAGATCAAAACTCCCAAAACAGATCTAAATTCCCAAAATCAAGTTAACATCTTCCCTACTTTCCCAAAATAATATAATATTCTAGAAATAATAATCGAAGTAGAACCGCGCACAAAGTAAATTCACAGCTAAAACAGACTGAGAAGATTCTGAATTACATGGGAATTGAAGTTCAAGAGGTTCGATTTGGAGGAGGTCGCCGTTACTCATTTCTGCGCGGATCGCCGATCTACCCGCCGGAAAATCGAGGATATCGCGGATTCCTGGGGAATCAGAACGCTTAACCGGCGGCGGTAGTAGAATCCACGGCTGATTTGTAGAGGAAAAGGGGAACGGAGACTTCGGGTTTTCGAATTTATTGGAACATCTGTGAAGTATATACGGTTTTTCAGTTTAGAGAGGAAAATAGACTATTAAAATAATTAAAAAAAATTATTTGAGAAAATATTATAGTAAGAAGAGGCGCAATAGAATAGAGCAACTCGCTCATTGTATTGGAATGGGGCGATTTTTTAATTACCCAAATTTGTATAACAAAAGTTATGTTGGGTTATGAGTCAGTAGATGTTGCATCACCGCCTACAGTGGTTAAAAAGAATATTGGGGAAATCATAGTAGTCTTATGGAATTGAAGATCCCAAAACCCGGTGATATCGAGTAGTATAGTGTGTCGATAGGATTAGACGATGTATATGTTAGACTTATTTTGTTTTGATTATCTTTTTGTCTAAGTCCATGCACGGGGTAAAGCTGTTGGATGATTTTTCGACGAAGTTACTCTCCGTAACCCCACGTCATCAATGTAAGAGCTTGCGTTCTTCGACCGCAAGTGATCTTCACCTCGGTAGGAGAGCCATCCCACCACCGACAAAGAAGAACATAATGCAAAGCTTCGGCACCTTCGATCATCACTGACCCACTGTGAGCACTTATCGGCTTGTCGTACGAAGAAGACGAGAGCTGTCTTGAGTCTATCAGTATCCGACGTAAAAGCGACCTAGTCGTAAACATCTTTTCGAAGTTCGCAAGAAGATCATACGAGGATGTGGAATAGTCAACTCTATCTCGACACATTCTCACCTACCACAAACCTCGACCAATGAGACGCCGACAACGCTTTGACCCGCTCCGACCAACTAAAGCCGCTCTCATGTACGCATTAACCGCCCGCCGCAACAATTCGAATTTATGGCCGTTTTCTTTGGAAGCTTGTGACACGTGGCATCGTCTTCTCCAACGGACATATGCCTGCTCACAACTATAAATAGAGAAGAAATCTGAGCTCCACGCACGGGACTCATAAGGGAAAAAGCTCGAGCTCAAGAACACTCTAGCGAACTCAACAGATTATACAGAGAAGAACTTGCTTTCATAGAATATTTGTAGTTCTTCTCTCTAGAGTATTTAGATCCCTTTCTTCTCTAGACTAAGCTCATTGCCAGATTTATAGCTTAGATTTCGAAGGAGTTCACTTTTAGTGAATTGTTCTTATTGTAAGAACTCCTTCTTAGTTGGAGATTATCCCTTCCCTTTCGAACTTAGGTTTGAATTGTAAAGTCGCTAAGGACTATAACTTAGAAGGATCTGTCCAGTACACAGATACCTTGCTGAGACTTGCTCAGAATAATCAACAAGTTCTCCTGCCAAGTCAGGACCGTGGACGTAGAATCTTACGTCTCCGAACCACGTTATATCGCTTGTGTTATTTACTATTTTATTGCATATCATACAACCACTCAAAATCATATGTTTGCATAAAACGTATTTTAAAAGCGCACAGCCAAAAGAATTTATCTTGCGAAAACACGTTTTCAACTGAGACGAATCTCCGGGCCCTACACACTTATCCGCACAACGTCTCCGACTGAGTTTCAACGACTGACTAAAGTCAGTAGGAGAGCTAAGTAGCTGACACACTCTAACCCCGTGATCGAAGGTTATTATTTGGCACTGTTCATCAGTTGCACCAAACAGCTCAGCTGTCCTTCGGTTTGAGAAAAAGAAACTGTGATCAGGTGTATTCACCCCCCCCCCCCTCTACACCTGAATATCGTCTCCGGACCAACAATTGGTATCAGAGCATCGGTGTTCTTCTGATCGCCGGTTCTGTACTACTGGTCCTCTTGAACAGATCCTTGAAAACGTTTTCACTGCACAAGCATCTCTTCATTCATCCTTATACTCGTTCACATAATGTCTGACATGTCAGGTATTCGGATGGTGCCGATGTTCTCGATAGAGAACTTCACGGTATGGCGCGTAAGAATGGAGGCACACCTCACATCGCTACACGACAGCATGACGGACGTCCTTGAGACAGGACCCATCATTCCATGATTGAGCTGCGTTCGGTTATTCGCCGCAGGGAGGTGTAGGAGCATAGGCGGGTGCTAAGATCCCTAAAGAAAAATCAGCCTTCACGCCTGAAGAGAAAAAGCTGCACAATCTCGACCGAGTTGCGCGAAATGCTATACTGACAACGCTCAGTGACTCTCATCTCGGGAGAGTGCAAGACTGCAAAACGGCTAAAGAGCTTTGGGATGCCCTAGCTGTACTGAGCCAAGGAACCCCGCAGATCAAAGAGAACAAGCTCGAATTAGAGCTTTAGAAGTTCGATGCCTTTGCAATGGAGCCCAGTGAGACCATTAATGAGCTTAGTGTCAGATTTACACAGAGCCTGCTGCGAGTCCATCCAAAGCTTCAGCTGGAAAAAGCAGCAGAATGTCTACCTGCTACAACTGTAAGAAGGAGGGACACTACCAGTACGACTGTCCCGAACTCTCGACCGCTCAACGGAGCGTAACGGCGAGCCGAAGAGAAAAATTTTCCAGAAGGAGGCAGGCCTACATAGCCGGAGAGATATCCGACAACTCAATTGAGGAGAATACATTCATGTATTCCTCTGAGGATGAAGTTGCATTTGTAGCAGTTGAGGTCGGAGAAACGGTTCCTGAAGGAACAGCTGAATACTGCCTGATGGCCGGAGAAGATGCTGAGGTAACTTCCAAGCTTAATATAACCTCATCTTCACACAGCACACACGATACGTGCTCGGTTACTGATGACCCTCTGGACGTAGTACAAGCCTACGATGATCTGCTATAGGAGCAGATTCAGCTGAGCAGAGAGTTCAGCAAAACGATTCAGGAACTGGAACAGGTAAAGGCTGAGAATCAGAGACTTTCTTCTAATTTTCATGGCTCTACTGAGTCAGAGAATCTGGTGGCGAGACTCAAGGAAGAGATTGAATCTCTTATGACTAAGTCTCAGCTTCAAGAGACTCAGATCTCAGTTCTGACTAAGGACAATTCTGAGAAAGAGACTAAATTAGCCCAACTCAGTCAGAAGCTCACAGACGTGCAAAAAGATTATGACTCACTCGGGAGGAGTGACGAGGTCTGGCGAGGACTGATAACTGAACAGTACCTAGGAGCTAAGGAGAAGCTGGAAAGTATGCTTAGAGCGCAACGGCCAACAGTCCTGAAAGAAGGTCTTGGCTATACTCACAAAGCTTCTACCTCAAAAAGCTCAGAAGCGCTGGCTGATAGGTTCGTCAGAGGAAAGGTGCAAACTGCTGACACCACACCTCAGGCGAAGAATAAGCAGAAAATCGTTGCACCTCAGCCGAGCAGCAAAAAGCAACTGACCAAAGGTTCCAGCCCCAGGACATCGCGATCAAACTCAGGGGGAACCAAGAAGGTCAGATGGGCAGAACAGTACAGAGAACCACTGTACGAGCACCTGGCTCAGTACGGTTCGTACTACTATGAGCCCAGGGTCGGGAGGAGCACGAAAACTCGAAGAAGAAAGCTCCGGAACCCAAAATCATCGAAAGTCAGTATCTCCGAGTCCTGTGGAGAAGAAAACTGACAAGGTTCAGAAGAAGAAGTCTCAGACTTCTAAGGTTCCTAGGCAGATTTGGGTTCCGAAATCACCCACTAACATGTAAGGACCTAACTGAACCAAAGGGTACCTAAAAATGCTTATGTTTTGCAGGTGCATAAGGACCCCTGGATAGTGGACAGCGGCTGCTCGAGACATATGACATACCAGAAGAGCCTGCTGACCAACTACATACAAGAAGATGGTCCCAGAATTGAGTTCGGTGACAACTCAAAAGGCTACACAAGGGGATATGGAACGCTGAACATTGGGACTACTTCAGTTCCAAGAGTAACATATGTTGAAGGACTTCAACATAATCTCCTTCTCGTCACCAATTCTCGTGACAATCTTAACAGAGTAATCTTTGACGCTGGTTTCTGTGATATTGTTGATAAATCTACAGGGAAAACAGTGTTATCAGGTTCGTGGAGGAAGAATATATACGTTGCAAACTGGAAAACCGCAGAACCTGATGCTTACTTGCTCGCACAGACGAAATCTAGTGACAAGTCAGGATGGCTATGGCACAAGAGACTCAGCCACCTGAACTTCAAGACTATGAACAAGCTCGCCAAGAACTCCAAAGTCAGAGGACTGCCCAACGAATCGTTTATCAAAGATAGAAATTGTGAAGCATGCCTGAAGGGAAAGCAGACAAAGAAAAGCAATCCACCTATTCCTTCACCTTCCACTGATGGAATCCTTCAGCTGCTCCACATGGACTAATTCGGGCCAGTCTCCCCAGTGACTATAAGAGGCAAGAAGTATGCCCTCGTCGTTATTGACGACTACTCGAGATATACTTGGGTCATCTTCATCGCCAACAAATCTTATGTTCAAACTGAGCTACCCAATCTACTGAAGAAACTCAGTGTGGAAAAGGACATCAAGATTCAAAGAATACGCTCAGACAGAGGAACATAATTTCTCAACTCAGTAGTTAAGGAGTACTGCGATAAAGAGGGAATTCAGCACGAGACATCAGCTGCTCGCACCCCTCAGCAGAACGGACTTGCTGAACGCAAAAACAGAACACTCAAAGAAGCAGCAAGAACGCTCCTAGCAGACTCTGGACTACCCTCAAAGTTCTGGGCTGATGCTACTGACACCGCCTGCTATACTCAGAATCGCTCACTACTTACACAGCAACACATGAAGCACCATACGAATTATGGACAGGGAGAATTCCTTCTATTTCTCATTTTCATATTTTTGGATGTCCTTGCTTTATTCACAATAATGGGAAAGATCAGCTGAAGGTCTTTGATAGCAAATCTGATCAAGGAGTATTCTTAGGATACTCTCGAGTCAGTAAAGCCTTCAGAGTCTTTAACTATAGAACCATTTGCGTGGAGGAAAGCTCTCATATTGTTTTTGATGAGTTTGTTACTGAGAACATGAAAAATACAGAGACAAACACTGAAGATGTCAGCAGCAAGCTACAGGATCTCGGACTGACTGATAAAACTGAAAAGATCCAGCATTGTTGGGATGATGAGTCAGACGATGAAGAGATTCAGACTCAGCCAACAAGTGATGTAGCTGACCTAGTTGATTCTCCTGAACAGAATCAACAACAGGTAACAACGGTCGATGAGGAATGCCCCTGAACCTGGAAACTCAGTAGATCCTAACCTTCTTACTGAACTACTGCAATCTCAGAACAGTACTACTGAAATGCCTAACACACCTACTGACTGTGCAGAAGTAGTATCAGAAGAAGAAGCCAGACTCAGACGTTCATGGGTTGACGCTCATTCTTCAGATCTCATCATTGGAGATCCACCAGCAACGATAAGAACAAGATCTAAATTAAGTCAAGGAGAAAGCTCACTCTATTCTTGTTTCTTGTCTACAGAAGAACCTCAGTCGATAGAGGACGCACTAAATGATGCTGACTGGATCATCGCCATGCAAGAAGAGCTGAACCAGTTCGTCAGAAACGAAGTTTGGGAGCTTGTGGACAGACCTAGACATCAGCATGTGATCGGTACTAAGTGGGTCTTCAAAAACAAGCGTGATGAAAGCAACGTCATCGTCAGAAACAAAGCTCGACTAGTTGCCAAGGGATACAGTCAAGCAGAAGGAATCGACTTTGATGAAACTTTCGCTCCAGTCGCAAGATTGGAAGCCATTCGTCTTTTCCTAACCTATGCAACGCATCAAGGATTCAAAGTATATCAGATGGATGTGAAGTCAGCTTTTCTGAACGGCGTACTGAAGGAAGAAGTCTACGTGGAACAACCGCCCGGCTTTCAGCAGGGACATCAGGTGTACAGACTTTGGAAAGCTCTGTATGGGTTAAAACAAGCACCCAGGGCTTGGTACGATACCCTATCAGACTTTCTACTTCAAAAAAGTTTTTAGAAGGGGACAGTAGATCGCACCCTGTTCAACATAAAGTCAGGAGATGACATCCTACTGGTGCAAATCTACGTGGACGACATCATTTTCGGCTACAGAAACGAGACCATATGCCAGCAGTTCGAGAAGATGATGAAAGAGAAATTCGAGATGTCCATGACGAGAGAGATGAATTATTTCCTTGGATTTCAAGTGAAGCAATCACCTGAAGGAATCTTCATCAATCAAGCCAAATACACTCGCGATCTTCTCAAAAGATTCGGCTGCGACTCTAGCAAGCCAGTCAAGATCCCCATGAACACAAATTTTAAAATCGATCTAGACAAAGAGGGAGCTTCTGTTAACTCTACTGATTATAGAGCTATTATTGATTCTCTATTATATCTAACAGCTAGCCGACCTGACATAACTTATGCTGTAGGTGTATGTGCAAGATTTCAAGCGGATCCTAAGCGAAGTCATCTAGACTTAGTAATGAAGATTCTGCGCTATCTAAGAGGAACACTTGACGCTGGGTTATGGTATCCTGCTGACGATAATCTTATACTGACAGGTTATTCTGATGCTGATTATGCAGGATGCATGATAGATCGAAAATCAACTTCCGGAACGTGTCAGTTCCTAGGCAGCAAGCTGATATCTTGGTTTTCAAAGAAACAGCATTCAGTAGCACCGTCCACTACTGAAGCTAAGTATATGGCTGCTGGAAGTTGCTGTGCCCAGATCCTTTGGCTTCGACAACAACTGAGAGACTATGGTATAAGTCAGGATAAAGTGCCCATCTACTGTAACTCCACAAGTGCTATTGCAATCACTCAGAATCCAGTTCTCCATACGAGATGCAAGCACGTGGATATTCGACACCACTTCATCAGAGACTATGTCGAGAAGAAGGATATCAGAATGGAGAAAATCCATACTGACAAGCAAAGGGCAGATATACTGACCAAACCACTAGCTGAGAACAGATTCAGAGAACAGATTCAGTTGAGCTAGGTCTACTGGATCCTACTGAATCATATCAGTAGAAGACAACTACTGACAAGTGCCATCAATTGGTATCAAGTGTAGGAACCAGTATGATAGGTCAGATGATCAGTACAGTGATTCAGTCGGGAGAATCATAATGTACACAGTAAGGGGGAACGTGGTCATCAGCACGTCAACCATCCTCCTTAACCTTAACGGTAACCAGCTGATCGTAAAAGTTCAGCTGAAGATGTTTGCGTAGTATTTTTTACTTAAACTTTTTCAGAAGCATGCTCGCATTTATTATATCAGTCGCTTGCACTCAGTAGTTAATGAGCATTTATTTCCCGCCATTAATCTTTAAGGATGAGTCAGTAGGAAACCGTTCTTATTTAAAAGTAACTCGTCTTTAATGCTGCCTGCAGCGCATTTAATGCATGTCTTCTCACTTACCTTTATTACGCATCATCCTACGTGGGTCTATGGTAGAGGCGGCTAAGTAATCATTCCTTTTATAACATCTAATTTGAGCCGTCGATAAAAATGATAGATTAAAACCCAGCCGTCCAATCTAAACGGCTAATCACGCATATCTTACAAAATCTTTCATCTTCTACCATTTCCTCACTTTTCGCCATTTCCGAACTTAGAGCTATTTTTCTGTGAATTCAGTTTTCTCCCCAAATCTTAAAACTGCTTTGCATCTGCGTATTCCAAGCTCTATACCTTTCGGTAATGTATTAAATCGTGCTTAAAACTCATACTGACTAATTCTATTTTCAAGTGCTAACGAGTTTTGTTGCAGATACTCATGGCGACTATACAGACCCCCACAAATATCGAAGAGATCATTACCTCGCGCATTCAATTCGAACCCACCATGGCCTTCCGGTAAGTGGATATTCCTTATATGGAGGAGGTTTTTGATGCTCTGGAAGAATCGGGCATATACGCTCTTGTTACAAAGCAACCAAGAGCCTATCTTTCCAGGCAAGTAGCAGAGGTCTACTACAACTGGAGGACCTTAGAGACAGGAGCAGAAATCTCCAGTTTCGCTTTCATGAAGGAGGTCGATTCTCTCTCATGGGACGCCAGTGTTCATGAGTTCAACATTCGAGATGCTCTCGAACTGGCCTTTGATCTGACAGATGAAGGAATTTCTCCGATTGGATATAAGGAGAAGGAGATTAATTCTTATGTTCAGAAGTTCTGCGGTAGGAAGGACATAGCCTTCAAGACCGCTCTGCCGAAGAATTTGTTGCTACCGAGATACCGGGCGCTCGCTTACATAGTTTCTCATATTCTCACGAGCTCAGCCGGTTCGTATGATCATCTTTCGAAGCCGCAAATTCAGCTGATGATGATTATTGACGATAGAGTCCGAGTCAATTGGACTGACTACTACTTAGCCGAGCTGAGGGCTCAGGCTTAGAAGTTCACAGTTCTACCCACTGGAGAAAGGAGGCTCGCCAGTGTGGGCAAACTGTTATATGGGACGAAGATGTCCGTTATGATCGAGCAGAGAGTCTCGAGGAGCTCAGCTTTCGCTGACTCCAGGTACTTTGATAGCAAGCTCATCAAGTTCAAAACTAGAGCCGCTACTGAGAAGTCAGTCGGACGAGGGCCACCTGAGCCGAAGAGGGTCGTATCAGACCTGCCCCCTCGCCCTGACCCGTCGAAAAGGAAGAGGCTGACAAAGACTGGACCTTCTGAGGTCCCAGTGGAACAAGCCAAACCAGCCTCTCCCCCGCCTCCTCAGGAAGAACAAATTCTTGACTCAGACACCGGCATTGAGGGTGCCACGTTGAAGGACAAAGTCCAAGTCATCAGTTCTGAGGAAACTCAGTCGGACATTCCGGTACCGACTGAGGAGACATCCTTTGAGTGGACTACCTTCCACTCCACTCGTCTCCGTGCTACAGCTGAAGTCCATGATCAGATTCCAAAAATCGCTGAGCACTCAGACCTAGTGAGGATAGCCATAAGGGCTAGGATACAGATGCTACTGAGGTTCCTAAGTTGGGACATTCTCGAGGACATGATCAAATCTCAGTCAGCTCTATCCCTACTTGCCGAAGAGCAAGATTTGCAGTCAGCCATTGGTTTTGGGGAACCAGCTGACCTTGCCTACTTCGAGGACCTGAGGGCTGCGATGCTATACCTTCTCATTCTGTGCAACTCAGTTCCTGGCGACAGCCCTTCGCCTCCATCTCATCCTGACAACGATGATGACAAGGATGATGATGAGATGGATCAGGCACCACCCAAAGATGCAGAATTGGGAGGTTTTACTGAGGGTTCTACTCCCCGCGAAAAGGGCTAATCACCACCACCTGCTACATTTAGTGAAGCCCAGGCTGCCTCGAAGCCGAGTCGAGCGCAGCAACTCGCGTCATCTGAGCAGAGGCTCGGAACCAGTTCTTATCAGATACAACCTATAGGTTCCGTGTCCTCGAAGTCGGTAAACAGGGCTATCAGGCGCCAAGGTGAAAAGAATCGTCTTCTCTCGAAAGACGTTCATATTAAGTGGGCCCAGTATACGAAAGCTCAGACAGAGAGCTTCAACCGACTTGCAACAGGGGTCGAAAAAGTCTCTAAAGCTCCTACTCAACAGATCAATATTCAGGAGGCAATCGAGGCGGCCCTTACAGCTCAGAAGGCTGACCTAGCCGCTCAAAGTCAGCAGCTCCTGATCGCTCAGCAAAATTCATTCTCTGAGCAGCTGACGAAGAGCTTAGCGGCGGTCCAAGCCACCATGGATGAAAGAAATAAAGTAGCCACCACCAGTTTCCAATCTGCCATTACTCAACAGGCTGCGGCACTTAAACTCATCCAGAAGGAGATCACAGACTCCCACGATCAATCTCTGCTGAAACTCCGACAGGAGTCAGCCGCACAACTCAGATTATTCAGAGAAGATCAGGAGCACGATTGGGATAAATACTGTGATCTGGTCAAGGACTTCGAAGCCACTGCCACTCAAATCAAAGACCTCGTCTACAACTTGGAGAAAGACGTTAAAGCCATCCGCACTCACCTCTCCCAGGCTGATGATGCCAAAAAGGGGGAAGGAGAAGTTAAGATTGAAGATCTTGAGGCGGAACAGGCTGAGGTCCAGAAGAGCCCAGAAGTCCAAGAAATTAATAAGGGGGAAGGTACTTCTACTCAGGGGAATGAACCAGCACTGTACCTCAAGCAGAAGGTTCAGCCACCCAGGCTGGACCCAGTTCAGCTGTGCTCCTCCTGGAGTATGCCCCACTCCCCCAATCGACTGTGACTGAGCCAGCACCTATCTCATCCGCTCAACACATCGAGGAAATTGCTCAATTCCTTGATGAACAAGAAGAAGAAGAAGAGCCACAACAACTGCCACCGCAAAGGCCGGGGAAGGAGATTACTACTGAAGCCACTCCATCTTCCCCGACGCCTAAATTCAAAACCAAGGGGGAGCAGGAAGCCTATGATCTGAGAGTTGCTCAACAGCTGCAAGACAAGCTGGATCATGAGCATCAGATGGAAGAGGCAAAGAAAGGCAAGAAGCCTAAGAAATTGATGGGCAAAATTGCCAAAGGCAAGGCTAAGCAGCTGGTGGACGAACAGAAGAAGAAAGCTCAGGAGGAGCTATCCAAAGCCCCCACCACTGCAGTCCAGCCGACAGCTCAGGGTCACTACACGCCTTATCTTACATCCGAGCAGGAGGCTGAGGAAAAAGCCACCTGGGAGGCGACGCTGAAGGGACCAAGTCTCCGGAGAGGAGATGCAAGGACAGCGACCCTCAGAGAGAAGAAGAGATTAGCTGACTTGGCTAAAATGATTAGCCTATCTCAGAAGCCAGCAGCTGATCCAAGGAAGCAGATTCCACGGGGTTCCAAGTTCAGGAGGGCACCTTATATCAAGAAGGACCCTATCCCTCATGTGGACAAGTGGGTGCCAGCCGAGCTTAATGAGCAGTGGGAGGAACTTAAAGAAGACTTTATCAAGGGATACTATATGTGGGATATCTATCCTACTGACAGACCAGCTGACCAACTCTTTGATGAGCTTATTTGCCGATTTGATATGGAACTCAGAGATCAGCTTCGTCAGATCATGGAAAGAGAGAAGATACCTTTCAAAGCTCCAGCGTTCAGAAGAATCCCTCCTCCCCAGACTACTCGCGGCGTGCTGTGCACAAAAGAGATTGAGAGAGAAGTCGAAGAAGTTGCTTATCACCTCTGCCTGAACTTTGACCATCCTGCTGATCACGAGGAAATCCGAGTCCCGAGACGCCGAATCTACAAGTATTATTACCTGGACCCTCCGGCTAATAAGTCTGAAGACTTCAAGAAGTGTACTCAGAGATTCAGACGTCAGCAGTGATCTTGCTTTCCTTGTCTTCCTTTTGTAAGAGTGATAGAAACTTGTACTCTCTTGATCATATTTATAACAGTTTCTATTGCTTGCCAGACAATTACTCATTGTCTCATGGCTTTTGTTTGTGTTTTTCACAACTGATCACTAAGTGATCTGACACACACTCACATAACCGTTTCTCTGATTTTGCCTATCTCTCGCCTACTGACTTGATGTTTAACTGATCACCATGATTGTATTTTCAGATATATTAGGGGGATATTATTGTCAGTAGATTAGCTTTCCTTTCCTTATTGTTTTAGAGTGGAGGTTTTGGCATCATCAATTAGGGGGAAATTGTCGGGTTATGAGTCAGTAGATGGTACTCAGCTGTCTAGTGGTTAAAAGAATATTGGGGGAAATCATAGTAGTACTATGGAATTGAAGATCCCAAAACCCAACTGATATCAGTAGTATAGTGTGTCGATAGGATTAGACGATGTATAGGTTATACTTATTTTGTTTTGATTATGTTTTTGTCTAAGTCCTGTACGGGGTAAACTGTTGGACTGATCTTCTGACGAAGTTACTCTCCAGAACCCCACGTCATCAATGTAAGAGCTTGCGTTCTTCAGCCAGCAGCTGATCTTCACCTCAGTAGGAGACAGCCCACTAGCTGATAAGATATCAGCAGAAGAACATAATGCAAAGCTCAGTACCTTCGCAGTCATCAGCTGACCCACCAGAGCCTTATCAGCTTGTCAGCCGACTCAGCCGAAGAAGACAGAGACTGTCTTGAGTCTACTATATCCGACAGAAAGCGACCCAGTCGTAAACATCTTTTCGAAGTTCAGCAGAAGATCATACGAGGATGTGGAATAGTCAACTCTATCTCTGACACATTCTCACCTACCACAAACCTCGACCAATGAGACGCCGACAACGCTTTGACCTGCTCTGACCAACTAAAGCTGCTCTCATGTACAGTATTAACTGCCCTGCTGCAACAATTCGAATTTATGGCCGTTTTCTTTGGAAGCTTGTGATACGTGGCATCGTCTTCTCCAACGGACATATGCCTGCTCACAACTATAAATAGAGAAGAAATCCGAGCTCCACACACGAGACTCATAAGGGAAAAAGCTCAAGCTCAAGAACACTCTAGCGAACTCAACAGATTATATAGAGAAGAACTTGCTTTCATAGAATATTTGTAATTCTTCTCTCTAGAGTATTTAGACCCCTTTCTTCTCTAGACTAAGCTCATTGCCAGATTTATAGCTTAGATTTCGAAGGAGTTCACTTTTAGTGAATTGTTCTTATTGTAAGAACTCCTTCTTAGTTGGAGATTATCCCTTCCCTTTCGAACTTAGGTTTGAATTGTAAAGTCGCTAAGGACTATAACTTAGAAGGATCTGTCCAGTGCACAGATACCTTGCTGAGACTTGCTCAGAATAATCAACAAGTTCTCCTGCCAAGTCAGGACCGTGGACGTAGGATCTTGTGTATCCGAACCACGTTATATCGCTTGTGTTATTTACTGTTTTATTGCATATCATACAACCGCTCAAAATCGTATGTTTGCATAAAACGTATTTTAAAAGCGCACAACCAAAAGAATTTATCTTGTGAAAACATGTTTTCAACTGAGACGAATCTCCGGGCCCTACACACTTATACGCACAACATCTCCGACTGAGTTTCAACGACTGACTAAAGTCAGTAGGAGAGCTCAGTAGCTGACACACTCTGACCTCGTGATCGAAGGTTACTATTTGGCACTGTTCATCAGTTGCACCAAACAGCTCAGCTGTCCTTCGGTTTGAGAAAAAGAAACTGTGATCAGGTGTATTCACCCCCCCCCCCCTCTCTAAACCTGAATATCGTCTCCGGACCAACAAGTTAAATTTACCCAATCCTTATAATTGCTACACAAAATATCCAACTTTACTTAAATATTCTCATTTTTCAGATTTGTCAGATTGCGAAATTCGTTATTTTGCTTTGTTTCGTGCGCAAATGATTAATGCAGAATCACGCTCGTGTTCGGCTCACGCCGCCGAATCCCGCTCCAAAAAGTATTGAATCCCGCTCGAAAATTCCGCTCGGCCCGAACAAATCCCGCTCGAGCGGTGATTTGGCAGGGAGCAGAATCCCGCTCGGGGAATCCCGCTCCACTGCCAAATCCCGCTCGGCTTTTGGACTGGCGGGGGAGCAAAATCCCGCGAGCGGGATTCTGCTCGGCCTGCCCAGTCCCGCTCGGCTTTTTTGACTTGGCAGGCCGAGCAGAATCCCGCTCACTCAGTCCCGCTCGGCCATTTGAAGTCCTGGTCGATCCATTTCTAGTCCCGCTCGTTCCATTCGTAGTCCTTATCATGAAATTTTATCTATTAATACCATGATTGAAGTCCAAAATCGAACACACTCACTCCTCTTTCATTTCATTTTCAATTACAAAATAATTCTGTAGAATTTTGATTCCTCGTTCCATAAAAAAAAATGAAAAGTTGGTATAATATTATTATTCATTTTAATGGGCAATTTAACAATTTGTCCGAGTATATTGGTGGTGAAGTTAGAGTTGTCTGCATTCCTGGGAACAGTGTTTGTATCCATATTTTACGACAGTTCATTCAATACAATCTTAATCTCTTTTCACTTTCGTCAAATTATGAAATTTATTACACCTACGTTTCTCGTGACCGATATGGACCTACTTCATCTTTAATGGACCTACTTCATCTTTGTAGTACACAAATCGAGCCGACTTTATTTCTTGAACACTCCAATGTCAATCTTATCATACACCCAATGTTGTTGAACAATTTGGTTCAAGGTTCAATTTTGAAGATCAAGCGGGTGGTAGCAATCGGGCTGAGAATTTTTGCGAACGGGAAACCTTTGTTCGTGAAGAGGATACCCATGTTGTGTCCGACAGTGATGAAGAAAATATTTGAATAGTTCATCCGACGAAGAATACGATGAGGTGTCTGGTGCATTAAATCAATGTACGTTTGGCGACTTTGCGGCATGGATCCGACATGAAGGTGGTGTGAATCAACTGATATCTATGCTCATGCCGGACAACCGAAGAAGTAAATGACGGTTTACTTCCACTTGTTCCTCTCGATGCATCGGATTCACCTATGGTTCGAGATCTGGATCACGTTGTGGACTATCCACTCCGTGAAGGTGTGACATTTTGGGAGAAGCGGATTTGTTTGTTGTTGTTGTTGCACTTCAGCACATGGAACAAGGTTCGATTTTAGGGTGGCTCGTTCTGACAGTGGTCGGGTTGAGTATAAATGCAGACGGAGTCGTGATTGCCCATTTTTTTCTATGGGAATCGTTTCGCAGAGATGTGTTGTGGATTGTAAACTGTTTGCATGCCGAACACACATGCAATCGAGATTTTTCGCAGACTGGTCCAAGAAGGATTCGTACAAAGGCGATCGCTGCTTATGTTGCTCGGCGAATGCGCCGTAAAAAAATCCGTCATAAGACCGAAAGAAATTATGGCAGCTATTTAGGGGGAATTCGGCTTTCAAGCAAGCTATAGTGTTGCTCTACGAGCCCGCAATTGTGCTGTGGCGATGATTTTTGGCGGACACTCAGATTCGTTCAAGATACTTCCTCGTTACCTTTACGTACTGAAAACAACGAATCCAGGTACTAAAATCATCACCATAATAAGGCCAACTTCTCAACGTCATTAAATTCCAATATCATGACCGATATCTATATTGAGACTTCCATATTCGATGCATTAAAAAGTCAGTCAACATGATCAGTATACTTATCTTTTCAAAAACATATGTTGTTTGTTATACTTAAGCAATCACACACAAAAAAAACCTGAAAATAAATGAGTTTTAGATTTTTGAATCTGAAAAGTGAAAAAAGAGGATTTTTTAGTAATTTTGACTATATTGGAGTAATAAAAGTTATTATGAAAGTGATTATTTGTTCGTTTATGTTATGTAAAGTAACTGTTTTGAATAGTAGTACACAATAAAATTTATTTGAGTCACCAACGAATGATGACATGTTCCCCATCTAATTCAAAATTAACTAAAATGATCAATTCCTTAGAATTAACAAATACGTGTACATTTTTCTTAGTTGAGAATGTGTTACCATTTTATTGATGCATAAAGGCGAAAAAATTGGACATGCGTATGTCCATGTAGGAATTAACTCATATAATTCTCCTTATAATCATAATAACCCTATGTCGATATACTGAGATCTAAAGCGGAAGCGTACCTGAATTGGAAGCCATGGATTGAAAGTTGAAATATGAATCTGGACTTCCAAGAGTTACTGCAGCGCCGTTTTGTGAATTCTTAGATGGGGAAAAGAAAACCCTAACGTCTGCAGGCTCTCGGGGACCAGATATATATAGGGGAATATATATTAATATTTGGTCCCTCAACAAATATTAATATAGAATTAAACGTAAATTAGGGATACATATACCAAAAATAACACTTTATACATAATCACATATTTTGCCCATAATTAGATTTTAGATTTTATCGAGTTGATTCTCAACTTCAGCTTAAAGGCTTTGAACACATCCAAAGACTGTGATTTTTCATGAATGAGATATAGGTAGCCATAACGTGAGTAGTCGTCTATGAATGTTATAAAATATTGTTGACCATTCCAAGATGCCGTAGGGAATGGCCTACAAATGTCGGTGTGAATTAATAATCTCTTATTTTTGGTCTGTTTTCCTTTGATACAACCTACACAAACATCAAAGTCTGTGAAGTCAAGAGACTTTAAAATGTCATCTGAAACGAGTCGCTCAATTCTACCTTTTGAGATGTGACCTAATCGCTTATGCCATAATGACGCCGAATTTTCTTTATTTAATTTTCGCTTCGTACCACGTGATTCCACATGCAAGGTTTCATTATAAGATGCAATTGTATCCAACATGTAAAGGTTGTCAAAAGCATGTAGAAAACCAGTTCTAGCCATATCAAAATTTAAAGACAAACGAATTTACTGTTCCCAAATGAACAATCATAACCCAATTTGTCCAACAAACGAACAGAAACCAAATTCCATCTAAACGACGGCACAATAAAAGTGTCTTTTAAATCCAAATAAGAACCAGAACTTAATAACAACCTAAAATGTCCAATTGCTTTAGCTTCTACCGGCTTTGAATCCCCCACAAAGATGTATCTTTCGCATCATTAGGTTTTCGGTAGCTCAGGCAACCCTGCATAGAAACACTAACGTGAATAGTAGCACCAGAATCCATCCACCAAGTATTTCTTGGTAGAGAAGTCAAATTAACTTCAGAACAGACCAAAGCATGATTTGTACCTTGCTTTGCACGCCAAGCGTGATATTTGGCACAATCTTTCTTCACATGACCAGGCTTATTGCAAAAGAAACAAGTAGTTGCTTTTACTTGATGCTGTTTCTTTTGAGCCGGACACTTCGCAGCTTCCTTAGTTTGTACGCTTTTCTTACTTTTATCCTTAGGGGCAAAGGCTAAATGAACACTTTCTGTCTTATCAAGTTTCAATCTCTCTTCCTCCTGAACACAATGAGATATGAGCTCATTCAGAGATCATTTCTCCTTTTGGCAGTTATAACTAATCTTAAATTGGTTAAACTGCTGAGGAAGAGAGACCAAAGCCATAAGCACGAGCAAGTCTTCTGAAGGCTCAATCTTTAGTGCCTTCAATTTTGCAGCAATATGGAACATTTCTATAATGTACTCCCTTACATTTCCTTGACCCTTATACTTCATGGACATCAAAGATGCCAGAAGTGATGTCATCTTGACCTTATCGTTTTTCGCAAAACGTTTTTCGAGCTCATCAAGGAAATCCTTAGCCTTAGTGATTTCTTCATAATCAGGACCCCTAAAGGCATCCGGAATGCTGTGTTTCATAATTAGCAGACACATCTTATTAGAGCGATCCCATCTCTCGTATTCCCTTTTATCATCAGGGGGGCTTTCCGCAGTGTGAGATGCAGGTTGTTTTTCCCTTAATGCAAGATCTAATTCCATACAACCCTGCACTATATAGACGTGTATTTTCCATTCCTTGAAATTAGTCCCATTAAGCATGGGAACCGAATTGATATTAGCAGATATCGAGGCAACAACAAATACGTTAGCTGAAGTAGAACAAAACACAAAACAAGTTTACATTAGCATTCATCATTTAAGAGATAAACTCAAAATAATGGTAAACCCATCTCAAGATACCTAGCACAACATTAATATCAAATCTTTGAATAGTAATATTAATTGTAATCGGTACTCTTGTTGTAGTAATCAAATATTGACAATAAAACATGTCGAACAATAAATCAATCTTTGGACCAATTTTATTGTTCACAAGATAAAATACTTATAATTGTCATATATTTATTACCACATATGTATATGCAATTCGGTCAAATATCAATTTACCTTTGGGTCAATTAATAAACGCATGATTTACATACACATTACCACCATAGTCATTCAAGTAAATTAATCTACACAAAAGAGGTTACTTTGGCAACATATTGTTTCAACTAATTTACTCAAAACTGAGTTGTTTCAAAATATACGTACATTCTTGATACATTCAATACAAATAACAATATGTAAATATTATATGTATATCAGAAGATAAACAATAAACCCGAATATGCATCCAATCAATCAGAATACGAATAATGGATTGCTAATTAAATGTCCACATGAATAGTAAATACTTTACGAAGCTCGTGCAAAAATATGGCATCTCAAAAATTTCACCATTCAATATTAGTTCGTTATACG
Organism: Lavandula angustifolia; assembly: GCA_028984105.1. Classification (NCBI taxonomy): domain Eukaryota; kingdom Viridiplantae; phylum Streptophyta; class Magnoliopsida; order Lamiales; family Lamiaceae; genus Lavandula; species Lavandula angustifolia. The sequence goes on from CM054822.1 coordinate 17,350,920, forward strand.
TAAAATCATTTTCGAAGTGAAAATAAATATTTGAACTAAAATCAATATACTCTTAATTTCTTATTCTTTTAGTTGTTAACAATAAATTAAATATTCACGCGTACAGAGGCAATGAGTTGTACTAGCACAAACGACATAAAGTTTCACTTTGTAATTTGTGAGAAACATGTAGGATAATGATTACTGCTAATTCCCAAATCACTAATCTAATATGTATGTCAAATGAAAAACTAATCACAATAGGATATGTATCACGTGTAATAAACAACACCGAACACATATGCATCACAAATCTGCATTTTTACGAATGATAATTCATGTAATCGATTACCAACCTTTTTTCAAAAATTCTCAGAATATCTATCATAGGGTGACTCTGATACCACTTGTAGGAATTAACTCATATAATTCACCTTATAATCATAATAGCCCTATGTCGATATACCGAGATCTAAAGCGGAAGAGTACCTGAATTGGAAGCCATGGATTGAAAGTTGAAATATGAATTTGGACTTCCAAGAGTTACTGCAGCGCCGTTTTGTGAATTCTTAGATCAGGAAAAGAAAACCCGAGCGTCTGCAGGCTCTCGGGGACCATATATATATAGGGGAATATATATTAATATTTGACCCCTCAACAAATATTAATATAGAATTAAACGTAAATTAGGGATACATATTCCAAAAATAACACTTTATACATAATCACATATTTTGTCCATAATTAGATTTTAGATTTTATCCAATAGAAATCAATCAAACTAGACAAATTGATCTAAATGGATCTCAAACCTGAAATTTTTGGACAAGTTGTTCCCCAATTCAGATTTTTTGGGCAAATTGATTTCCAATTTTTTAGATTTTGGCTAAAGTGGTTGTTCCAATTTACCGTTAGTCAACTGTTAGTCAAAAAAAATTTAAAAATATATTATAATATTAAAAGGGCACTTTTGGAATAAAAAATTGAGGACCAATTAAAAATTTTAGCCAAATTAGTCCTTGTAAAATTTACGGTAAAAATATTGGCCGAATTGGTCCTCAGTAAATTTTACGGTAAAAATATTGACCGAATAGATCTCAATAAATTTTGCAGTAAAAATATCGGTCGAATTGGTCCTCAATAAATTTTACGGTAAAAATATTGATTGAATTGATCCTTAGTAAATTTTATTATAAAGTTTTGGCCAAATTCGTTCTCAATAAAATTTTCGAGTACAAATTTTGGATAATTTTTTTTGGCCGAATTGGTCCCTGAAATTTTATTTAGAAAATGCCTCCCAAAAAATCTAAAAAATTAGAATTTATTTGGCCAAAAAACTCGAATTGAGACCAATTTGACCAAAAATCTCCAATTTAAATCAATTTGCCATTAAACTATGACACAGCACATAAGCAGGTTTACCTACCCTCGTCAATCGTCATACAACAGAAATTCCAACTGTCATCTTGATCTAGCTCCCATCTTATGATACAAAGGATTCAATAATTTTTCACAGAATTTGTATGGGCGGAACAGCTTGCAACGACTGGATCACATCATGTTGAGAGGCGGCAGAGAGAAATGGCTGTAGGTAGAGCTCCCTCTCCTCATCTCCTGCATGGTCTGGAGAGCAGCCACCGTGTTCCTGAATACTCCTTCTCCGGGCACCGCCGCGTCCGTCAATCTTCTAGTAACTTCCAGTGGCGGGAAAGGCCGAATCTACGGTCGTCTCGCACTCCTTCACCAGCTTCGAGATCAAGTCCGTCGTGAAGAACGGCTGTTGGAGTACCTTCTGGATGAACGGCAGCCGCAGAACTCCGCCGGTCCTCTTGTCGTACTTCTTCAGGATCTTCGCCAGCCCTAGATACATCAAAATTATTCAGACGATATTTTTAAAAAAATTGATTATTAGAAATTAATTAAATTATATATACTACATACCTGTGTAATTCATATTGCTGTAGTTGATTAAGAGAACCATTTCGCCGTGAAAATTGACGATGTCTTTCCTCAATTCAGCCATCTGCTCTTTGTATTCCGTCTCCGACGTCTCGCTGCCGTTGGGTCCCCATTTATCCATCGCTTTCTTTATTCTCTGCTGTAGTTCCTGCATTAATATTAATTTAATTGAGAAAATTGATTTTGAGAATAATAGGAATTAATCAGAAGTTGAAAGAGAAGGAAGGAATTAATTACCTTATGGCGAATGACAAAATCCTCCTCTTGTTCCATAAAGAAGGAATTGAACTTGTCGATCTCATCGTTGAGCAAATACACAAACTCCGCCTCCGGCTGGGTGTAGGGCGGCGCCGACGAGATCAATTTGACGAGCTTCTTCACCTTCTTGTACGACAAATACTTATCGCGCCACTCCGGCAGACTCTCCTCGATTTGCTGCTTCAATCTCTTCCCGAACTTCATGATCGCCGCCCCCCTCCCTCCGAATTCTCCGACACTCAACAATGTCGATCGCAGCCAACAAATTAATGGTCAACTTGTGTAAGATATCTGAGTGTGTGATGAAGGGGAATTAGGTAGAAGATGGGATATTTAGAGAGCATATGCTTGGCGTGATGACGTGGCGTTTACAAAAAGGTACAGAAGGAGGATCGTTCCAAGTGTCAGAATTCCCAGCATATTCGTCTTAGGAAGGGAATGGCAATTATTTACTTAATGAGCAACTATATATAAGTCGTGTTAGGAAGGGAATGGAAATCACTACATTTTCTGAATTTGGATCGTAGGATAATAGGAAATCGATCTAACTAATAACCTAAGTAAAATTAGATGGTTCAAGCAGGACGACGTCGTTCCGAAAACAAGATAAAAGATCAGTAGCAGAAACAATGATACAAGAAGCTGTTATTATTATTACTTATAAAAAACTTCACAAAATAATGGTATGATATTATATACAACCCAAGAAGAAGAATAATAACCTCACAACAAAGACTTACTCGCAACAAATCACACACATCTAAGCCTAAATCCTGACTGCTTTCTTGATTGTTTTTATGGAAGTTTTAACAAAGCTGTTTTCAATTACCAAGGGTCTTCTTCCTATGCAGTCCACTCTCTTTCTCATGCCTTCCAATATAAGAGAGGGAGAAGATGGGATACGCCTAACTTCTCTCTCCTTGCCACTGCTGACTTTCTCATTAGGACTACTTACTCTTCCACCTCCTTTACCTACTGAAACCAATTCCTTCTTCTCTACCATAATTCTGTATGGAGGGTTCTTCAATGGAGTCTTGTTGATATTTGCCATATTTTTGTCATTCTCTTTATCCCCACTTGAGATTGACTTCCTGCCTTTCTTTACAACAATCACTTCTGCATTCTTTTGTGGTTTTTGTGTTCTTGAATCTTTGATATCTTTCTGGGGATATGTCATGTTCATCTTCTTCATCACTTCATCCGTCTTGGTGGTTGCTTTTTCCTCGGAGATTTGTGTAGTTATATCAGCTGCATCCTCCTCCGGTGCATTCTCAAGCAAAAACTGCATCCATTTCTCTATATTTCCTTTCCCACGCTGTCTTCTGCTTTCTTCGTCCTCCTCTTCCTCCGGCTCATGGGGAAATGGGAACTGAATGTTGTATAGTTTCCCTCCATCTTGAATCTCCAACTTTTCAAGCCTTTCTTCAACTATGTACTCATCCTCTCCAGAGACAATGGCTCTAGCTTTATCAAGATCAGGTTTCAATATTCTAATCTTAGTTGTTTCCTTCTCTCCATGTTCTTCCTCTTCTTGTTCCTCGTCTTGAAGTAGGCTTGATTCTGAAGCACCGCTTTGCTCCTCTTCCAAGAACTTCCTTAGTTCCTTATGTGAATGAGCAGCAGAATTAATGTCAGGCAAACAAAGAACACTGCTCTTGGCTGTTTCTAAGCACAAATCATCATTCTCTTTTTCCATTTCTTGTTGCATCTCTGACTCATTTCCTTGCAAAGAGAGAATCATCTTGTCGTCTCTCTCTTGAATAAGTGTATCATCGTCCATTCTTGATCTTTTCCTCGCCTGTTCCCATTCAGGTCTGATCTGTTTCTCAAGCTCGTCTCTCTGTTTATACTTCACGTGAAGGGCCCTCTCTGCAGAATCACTTATTGCTTTCTGAGCTTCGAGTCTAGCCAAAAGAGCACTAGCTGCAGCTTGATTCAGCCTCACTTGTTCCTTGTAAACTACACTTCTGCAGGAAGAAGATTATACAGTTAAAAGTTGTACATGTATTGCCTTTTCTCACGCAAAGAGTTTTTTTTTTTTTTTTTAATGATCTTACTGGTGCATGGCGTCTCTGATCATCTTCTCCAGCATTGTCCTGTAGGAAGATTGAGACTCTGCTAGGCGTCGACACTTTTCTGCTCGCCTTCTTTTCTTTATGAGGACGGATTCCAGTTCTTGAATGGAGAGTTTATCTTCCTCAGTCTTCTGCTGCAGTTCGCACAATTCATCATCTAATTTGTGTATTTCTGCTTGCATCTTTGCTGCCTCTTCTCTCTGTTTCAAAGAATCTCTCGCCATGACAATGGCTTGATATGGGTTGCTCACCATCAGCGCGTATTCGTTCTCCTTTTGGAGCAGTTTTCCTTTCTTCGCAGCTGCTACACAATCAAACAAAAAGGTTAAGAGAAATAGTACTAAAGCATGCTGAGTTTACTAATTCATTTGAACTACTAACCTACTATTGGAGTGTTTGATCTAGGCCTTCTGTTAAGATCCAGTGATCTCATCGGAACATCAAATGATTCTCGTCGAGTCTGAACTACAGCAGCTGGAGCCAGACCTAATCTGACTTCTGATTCTAAGAAATGCTGAGGGAAAGTGTGGGAATCAACTGTCTGTGAATCATTCAGTTCTTCACATTCCCCTTCAGAAAACAGCCATGAAAAAGCCCTGAGCCTGAAATACAGACAAAACCGGACCTAGTTTGCATCATCATCCCTTTTTGGCTTCATTAAGACAGTAGTACTAGTGTTATAAGCAACCTGAAATCTGAGTTGGACGAAGCGAATATGGACAAGAACTGGTTAATGGATACGCCTAGTTGCAAATCCCACCAAGGTATTAGAAATTCTAGCTTGTTATGCCTTCTTCTGCAGACTTGCCATTGCAGTATTCTGAGATTGCTTGGAACAGTCAATCCTCCTCCTACAATTTCAGCAATATTTAAAATCCAAACAACTGAACTGACACTGCACAATCTACAAGCTTCAATATGCATAAAACAAATAGCAATTACTTGAGCAAGGAAACCAATGATCAATATCCCATGCAAGAGGGGAAGCAGCATCAGCATGATAGTAAAGAACATTGCCATAAGGATCAACACGAATCATTTCTGGGTCGAAACCAGCATTCCTGCAGCATTAGGATTGTGATGAGTAACAAGAAACACGTTTTCAAGATGACATGGGAAAAGTGAATTTGCAGTACCCTAGATGATTGAGCTGTTTCCACAGGAGACTCGAGAAGATCTTGGACTTGGTTGTAGGTTTTGCTTTGGGATCAATCACTGGAAACATCCCATCCAATTCCTTTCCTCTTGCATCCTGCATCCTCAAACAAATTTAAGATTTGTTTACAGAGCATTCCCTTCTAAACTCATGATTGGAGAAATTTGGCTGTTTTAACAAACAGCATAACTGCCACCCGAAATTAGAGGTTCAAGAACTCGACCTTAAAGAAGAGTGTACTAGGATCCAGAGACAAACATCAGTTCAAAGCTGTGAATGTATCTAGAGACCAAGCTCAACGGTTCTTGAGTTTCAAGGATAGTCATAATCTAAAAGCCTACTTCAAAATGTAGCATGAATATCATGAAAACAGACGAAGTATATTTGAAAGTAAATATCCTTATCGAAATAAATTCCAATTTTCCAACAAAACTTAACCACTCGGCTGTTCTTCTAAAACACCTTCATCCTCAAGAATAATTAAGAATTCCAAATCAAAAACATATTCCAGACTAAAAACTTATAGATCTGCTCTACAATTCTGATAATATGCACAATTTCATCCTCAAGAATATATATATATTTTTATTCTTCCCTTCACTCTTCGATCATAAATTTCTCAACCCAACTACCATCATGAAAAGGCGAAAATTTGCAGTCGAATATTTCATAATACTTAGCGATAAGTTAATTCGAGAATTACCTCTTGCTGACCCAAAGCATAAGGAGTGAAGGCGTAAGGCGGGCCGTGGCTGAAGGGCCCGAAACTCCGGTCCCGACAGAGCTTGCCGAAGGCTTTCGGGTAACCCAGTCCTTCGTCGACCGCCATTTCTTCCTCCGTGAACACGAAATCGTTCGCCATTCAGTAGTGAGTAGGCTGAGAACAGGAAGGGCAGAGAGAGCGGCGTATTTTATTATGATGAGGTGGGAGAAAAAATTTAACGGTCGTTTCGATGTTTTTTTGATTTATTCCTCCAACTTTTTTCAAATAGTTGGTAGTGCAACGGCTATATGACCCACAGCACATAATTATAGTTGGTGCGGAAATACGAGTTTGCCCTTGAGGCAAATGATTTTGGTAAATCTTGGATGATAAATTATTGAAATATTTGGGGTGAAGTGAAGGTGGAATGATACAGTTAAACTTAAGTAATATATTTGGGATTGGAAGAAAATATTCATTTAGCGAAGTTATTCATTTATTGTTAGATGAATTATTTATTCATTTATCGATAGATGAATATTTATTACTTTAGAGAGAGAGTTACGATATAAAACAAGTTAAATGTGTATTAAACTTATTTTTTTTAATAAAAAGAATTTATTTATTGATAAATGAATATTTATTACTTTAGAGAGAGATTTACGATATAAAACAAGTTAAATGTGTATTAAACTTAATTTTTTTAATAAATTAGTTCGTGTAAATATTAAAAAACTAAAAAGTTTTAATATTTGCTTTAGTAAAATCATGTTAAAAATGTACATTGAATATGCACTAATTATAATATAAATCAAATTATTCAACTTTAGAAAACTCAATAGTTTTATAATAGAACAAATCTCATATACATATAAAAGGAAAAGTTAATTTTTGTTTATATATATCATCCTAGAAGTATATTTCTGGCATTGCTAGATTCGATCAACAAAAAAAAATTTACTTATAACAAAGTCCTTGAATTAGATAAAGATCTCAAACATTAGGTAATCTATCTATAATTTACGCTGCAAAAATGCTATGAATGTTCAATATCTTTTAGTTATCGAGAATGATGCAACTATGAAATTACCGATGAATGAAGAAATTATTGAAATACTTATGAACGGTAATGATGATGAAGATGATGATCCTAAACGAAATGATTGTACATTTATTTCAATTGTGTCATTAAAAAGTTTATTCAAACCATAACCACTTTAAATACTTACTTGCTACAATACGAGCAAAATATTCAGAAGTTGTCTATACTTTGTAGAAGATAAGGATGATAATTTTGGTCTAGGTGGGATAAAACACAATAAGTATGGAAGCCTATATTTATAAGAAATGATTATTGTACGTCTGTATTATTATAATTCGATAAATATTTTTTAAAATCAGTAACTATTATTTTATATTTTCATTGGGACCTTAAGGCTTAACTTTTTTTTATTACTTAATGCATTTAGCGAAATTATTACTTTAGTACACTGGTCCAAGTCGGGACCAGAGGAAATTATTATCTTAGCGAGGTTATTACTTCATCGAGGTTTACCTGTAGTAAAAGCTAAGAATCAAAGAATAATTTGAGTTCGTATTTATTTGGTTAGAGTAAAGAAGGGTAGAGAATAATGATGCATATTGTGATTTGAATATGGAATAAATGAATTGTTAAAGTTTATGTGAAGAGCCTTTAAAAGTTCGCATCAATTTAAAATTAAATTTACACTAAGAACTTTTCCACCAAAGAAACTTACTATCAGAGTTTCAGTGTGCGTTTCGTTTAGTGCTTGTGAATCTTCTCGTTACGAAATACTCTTATAATTGTTAAAAAATGAACAAAAAATATCATACAATTCAATCCTTAGGTTCTTGCAAGAAAAAACCCCAAAATCATCCACAGTAGTCATGCCACTTTCAACGTATTTAAAATAGAATGTCCTATTACTACCATTGACTATTTTCACATTGAATTTTAAGCTTTTTACTCTTAGCATAAACGCACTAGCACAAAGCGGAAAGTGCAAACCAATATTACTATATAGTTATACTTATTGGAATTTTGTATACTAGAAGCAACTTTTTTTGCTTGTATACAATGTGTTTTCTTTTCACTATTTTATTCTCATATCTGATTAATAATATTCGCGCATGTTGGTCATTTATCTTATATAATAGTTAGATTGTATAGTGTGTTGTAGATCACAGAAGACTGCACAATTGATTGAACTCACAAGATATAAACAGTTATCACAACTGAGACAATTTAAGGACAAGTTGTCGATTTAAGTTGTAATTTAGATAAGAAGTGGCTTGTCTTGGTTGCTTGCCTATACTTGTACACTTAAGGTGGTGTAGTGAATGATCACAGTGAGATGTATTTTCTTACCTGACCTGAGTGGAAAACTAAAGATCTCGGATACTTAATTTGGTCTTAAGCTTAATAAGATTTCAATTGAGTGCATTTAGCTATCTATCACTTTGACTTACTATGGTGAATGTCGTCACGACTGGATCTACGTATCTTGGGTGATAGTAGTTATTTATAGCTCAAGTTGATTATCTGTATCTTGCATCCATATCCCTTTTAATTGAGTTGTTGATAATATCCCTTGACGAACTCGTAAGGATTAGTACAGTAAACCCGAACGGTTGATTAAGTTCAAGTGTGTTAATAAGGTCGAGTGATACTACTCAGAAATATAATAAGATGTTAATTAATTTAAGTTGTCAATGAGCTTAATTAATTAACGAATATTTATTTCTTAAATACGGAGATCAATTAAGTCTAAAATACATGTCCATGCTTAAATTGGGATAAATGGGTAAGTTAACACAGATTCTCTAGTGGAATGAATATGTGTTTATTAATTAATTTTGCTCTGGCCTGAGTATAGATAATTAATTAAATTGATGTCCGACTTTATTTCTTTTATTGGATCTCTGGTCTGACCCAATTAGATGCTCAATATTTATTATGCTCTATCAGAAATTATTATTAATAGATTAATATATTTACATTATTTAATAATATGAAAATTATTTATTTAGAATTAATTGACTGAGCCAATTAATTGATAAATATGTGACCCAATTATTATTAATTATATTGTGGGCTGATACTAATTTATTGGAAGCTCATTAGCAATATAATTATTAATGGACCACAATTATAATATAATATTTCTATACATATTATAAGAAATAGATATACACGTTCATTTTTTTTTATTGATTCACATCTAGAACTTGTTTTTAAGAGAGAGAACATAAATCTTATTCCTCTCATATCTCTGTCCACACGGATGAGAGAAAGGGTCAGGATATAGTCCAGAAGCTCCAAACGCAAACGCGAGCAATAATCAAAGCTGCGACAACATAGGTGGAAGAAGGTAATAATTTCTTCGCCGTATTAATACTAGATATTTCTAATTTAATTGCACGGTGCCTAGCCAAGTTAAGAACAATAATTTTTTTCAATTCTTACCATAAATAAATGAGGAGCGAGCCGAAATCACTTTTAGAGTATTATAAGATATTTTAATAATTAACTCACAATTGCTAAATTAATTATTTCTTTCTTAGATTGCACGGACACGGGACACGGTACGACACGGACACGGGACACGGGATACGGCATTTTTTGAAAAATTTAGGACACGACACGGGCGCTGATATAAAAAATATTAAATTATTAATATATATATATATATATATATATTTATTTATATATAAATTTAAAAATGATCATGTCAAGTTTTTCAATATCAAACTCATAGTTCAAATGATCAACTCAAACGACATAGTCATAATTCATAAGTAGATAATCATAGCATAAAAATGTAAAATACTAAAATAAGTAGATAATCTAAATACATTAGTAAGGTAAGTAATATTTAATTATTTAATTATATATTTATTTACTTATTATTAATGTAAGGTAAGTAATATTTAATTATATATTTATTTACTTATTACTAATTATATATACGTGTCCCACTGTCCCTTTACTTATTAAATTTTATATTTATTTACTTTTTACTAATTTCTAACTACATGGCCCATTCAACCGTGTCCACTACAAGACTAAATCAAAAAACGTGTCCGTTGTCCCCTTGGGATGGCAAAGTTGGTGAAGGTGGGTAGGCCCGGTGATAGGCTATAATTTTGGCATTGTTTAATATGTGTTTTGGTATTAATAATCTTCACTTTTGAACATGATTGCTACTTATTTTGTAATTTTTGGATCTTGATAGGTGTTCTAGATGTGTAAAGCTTTCATATGAAAAAGTGGAAGAAAACAAAGAAAAGAGACCAAAATCACTATTGAACAATGTCGAATTTAATGCCGGAATGAATGTCGGGATGAAAGTCGGACGAAAAATTAAAAAAAAAATTAAAAAAAAGAGGCAGTTTTGGAGGAGTTGGACGGCAGTTTTGAAAAATGATGATGGGGAAGCCATTCTTAGGAAGAGGAATCATCATCAACAATTTTTGGGAAGAAAATCATCTGCACTTGGAGGAGAAAATCATCAACATTTTGGAGAGAAGAAGTCATCTGCAACTTTTGGGGAATGAAGACAACATTTGAACAAGATTCGATATAGAGATTGAGAAGTCTTCTTATCTTTTCTTTTCAATGCTTGTATTCGAATTCTCTTATGTTTTCGTAATTATGTCTAGTGGCTAATTCCCTTTGCTAGGGGTTAGGATTGCTTATGTTTATGGATGAATTTTAGCTTTTATTGGTTCATGTTCTTCTTCAATTTCCGAGTTCTATTATCTTGTGTTCATTACATGTATATGTTTGGCCAACATGTATGTGCTCTTTGGAATTAATTTCTTGTAACCCTTGAGATTGATTCGTGCAATAGATAATAGAATATATCCGAGAATAGTCACGAAAGTAGGCTAATAAGGATATAGCATGGTTAACACCTACGATTGAAATGGGTTCGTTTAATTTCTATATCACGAGAGTAGGTATAGCATTTATGCGAGCACGTCTTATCCGAATCGAGAGATTGTTTAAGATATAATAGAGTGCATGCCGTAGGATAGTTGAAGAACATAATCAATAGGCTAATTGGATTCCTAATCATAGCCCGACGCCCCTAGTTCTTTCTCATCTATTTTCATATCATTTTAGTGCTTATGATTTTAAACATAATCATCACAATTTGTTTACTTGTTTTATGTTATTAGATATAATTTAAGTAGAGAAATCGTTGTCCCTGTGGTTCGACCTTGGTCTTCCAAGATATATTACTACAATAGGACTTAATTCGTACACTTGCGAATAAAATTCTTATCAAGTTTTTGGCGCCGTTGCCGGGGACGGTGTTTATTTGTCTACTTGTGTTATTCTAATAATTTTTGTTTTAGTTTGTATTTTTTTTATATATGTTGTTTCAATCTATTCATGTACTCGGTTTATGACCCGATCTCAAAAGGAGCCCTTACTTATTTTGGATTCAGAGATCGAGAAGACTTGCAGAAGAAACAACAAAGCTAAGAAGCTACGGAAAAGAAACTTGCAAGAATCACCTTCTCAAGGATTGGGTTCAGACACCACACATTCTGAATTGGAGATTGAAACAGAACAAGTTGTTCCAATGGCGGAGAGGCAGGAAAATAATAATGGGCGTGGTCCAGAACCACCACCAGCTATGCGCCTTCGCGATATTCAGAGGCCTGTTATTGCAGCCAACCATCATTGTATTAGGCTGAGTCCGAGAGCCCGAAATTATGAGTTGAAGAATCTGCATTTCAACACACTCCCAATTTTCTATGGATTGGCGAATGAAGATCCCTTGGCATTCATTAGGGAATTCTTTGCTATTCTACAAACCTTTCCATTGAGTGGCTTAACTGAGGAGGAGCTGAAGATGCGTTGTTTCCCCTATTGCTTAAAAGATAGGGCAAAGACTTGGTTGCTTGGTTTGGAGAAAGAATCATTGTCTACTTGGGATGAAGTTTATGATGTGTTCATCTCAAGGTATTATTCATCTCAAAAGACCAACGATAACAGAAGCAAGATCTGCACATTTACACAAGCTGTAGGAGAGCCTCTTCATGAAGCATGGGAGCGATACAAAGCACTTATTACTCAATGTCCACACCATCAATTCTCTGACGCATTACTTGTGCGGTATTTCTATGATGGGTTAACTGAGATCACTCAACAGCTTGTGGATCTAAGTGCTTGGTGGTTTTATTGGAAACAAGACGGCTGTGAGATGAATAATATTTTCAAAGAGCTAGCTGAAGGTTCTATGCAGAAAGCTGTTCGAGGACAAAAAGCTCCGGTTAATGAAGTTAATGAAATCAATACATCAGCTTTCAACAATTTAACCACTCAAATGGCGGAAATGGGCAAGAAGCTACAGAACATGCAGATCATGATGCAGACACCACAACAACCACTTCAACAACAAGCAAATGAATACATGACGGGGCCTCCAACAAATCAAGGTCAGCAAGAAGAACAAAATAATTCTTCTTATGAAGATGTGTGTTACGCTGGTCCTTATGGGGGAGGACCACCAGCACCACTTATGCAAAAGAATAATCCATATTCTGCTACTTATAATCCGGGTTGGACGAATCACCCGAATTTTTCATGGAGACAACAAGGGAGTAGCTCACAACCTCCTGGATTTCAGTATAATCAGCAACGAGCAGCTCCACAAGCTCCACCTCCACAACCTCCTCAACAGAAAAAACTAACATGGGAGGAAACATTGACTGAAGTGCTCAAAAACCAACAAGTTGCCTTAAACGAGTTAAGGCAGTCGAACAAGAATATTGAGCATCAAATGGGTCAAATTGCTAATAGCATTGGAGGAAGGGATCAGGGAAAGCTTCCGAGTAACACTGAGACCAATCCTAAAGAGGCTAAAGCCATCTCCCTTCGTTCTGGGAAGATACTTAATGATCCAGTGAACAAGGCACATGTGGTGCCTAATTCTGAAGAGAAAGTTTAGAGTAATTCTGATGGGGACGTTCGAATTCCAGTTTCTACGGAGGACAAGGTAAAATTGGACAACATACCAGAGTTGAATAATTATGTTCCTCCTATTCCTTTTCCTTCCCGTTTGAAGAAGAAGTCTGATGAAGGAAGATATCAAAAAATTTTGGAGATTTTCCAAAAGCTACATGTTGATATCCCTTTTGCTGAAGCTATAGCAAACATGCCTGCTTATGCAAAGTTCTTGAAGGATTTATTGTGTAACAAAGAGAAATTGCAGGAATTTGCTACAGTTCTGATGTCTAGGCAGTGTTCGGCTATAGTTCAGAATCCTTTACCATTAAAGAGAGCAGATCCGGGTAGCTTCACGGTGCCGTGCTATATTGAGAATATTTTAGTGGCTAAATGTTTATGTGATCTTGGTTACGCTATCAATTTAATGCCTCTCTCGTTTTTCCGAAGTTGAAATATGCTTTGAATTAGTGCCAACTAATGTAGTGCTTCAATTAGCGGATCGTTCTCTACGATATCCAGCTGGAATGATAGAGGATATGGTAGTCAAAGTTGGAAAATTTTATCTTCCTGCAGATTTTATTGTCTTGGATATGGATGAAGATGTCAACACTCCAATCATATTTGGGCGAGCTTTCTTAGTTACTGGAGGAACAAATATTGACATGGTAACCGGTGTATTAACTCTCGAGTTGGGGGAGAGAAGCAGGAATTTCAAGTTTCTAAAGCTATGAAGAACCATTCTGCATATTCTTCATGTTGTCGAATGGATGCTGTTGATATATGTGCTTTAGAGTGTGACACATCCTTCACCCCGTCTGATGTGTATGAGAAGGTAGTTGCTAGAAGCTTGGATGATTCTACATTAGATGATCAATGTTTAGATGCGGTGAGGTTTTTAGAAGGTCAAGGAGATCTCCCCTTGAAGAATGCCCACATTGAATCAGTGAATGCTACTGAAGAAACACCACATCCGAAATTGGAACTCAAGCAATTACCAACTCACTTGAAGTATGCATTTTTGGGTCCAGATGAGACATATCCTGTGATTATATCTTCTTCTTTGAGTACGACAGAGACCAATTTGTTGCTAGGATGCCTTCGAGACCACAAATAAGCTATTGCTTGGAGTATTTCTGATATTAAAGGCATTAGTCCATCAGTGGTCATGCATAAAATTCTCATGGAGGATGATGTTCGGCCTTCAGTTGAACATCAACGCCGGTTGAATCCTAACATGAAAGAAGTGGTCCGGAAGGAGGTAATCAAATTACTTGATGCTGGGATCATTTATCCTCTATCTGATAGTGCTTGGGTGAGTCCTGTTCAAGTTGTTCCAAAGAAGGGTGGTATGACGGTAGTCAAGAATGATAAGGATGAATTGATACCCACTCGCACTACTACGGGTTGGAGAGTTTGTATTGACTACCGAAAGCTTAATGCAGCCACAAGAAAGGATCATTTTCCTTTACCCTTTCTTGAGCAAATTTTGGAGCGTTTGTCCGGCCACCAATTTTATTGTTTTCTTGATGGCTATTCCGGGTACAATCAGATTGTTGTCAGCCCCGATGATCAAGAAAAGACCACTTTTACTTGTCCATATGGTACATTTGCATAAATAGGATGCCCTTTGGTCTTTGCAATGCACCAGCCACCTTTCAACGGTGCATGATGGCTATCTTTTCAGACATGGTCGAAGATATCATAGAGGTATTTATGGACGATTTTTCAGTTTATGGTGCTTCTTTTGATGTTTGTTTGAAGAATTTAAACCGTGTTTTGGAAAGATGTGAAGAGTCGAATTTGGTACTAAATTGGGAGAAATGTCATTTCATGGTAAGAGAAGGTGTTGTGTTAGGTCATAAAGTATCTGAAAAAGGAATAGAGGTGGATAAAGCAAAAGTCGAGGTAATTGAGAAGTTACCACCTCCTAGTTCTGTTAGAGGAGTTCGAAGCTTTCTTGGACATGCTGGTTTTTATCGTCGATTTATCAAAGATTTTTCCAAGATTGTGAAACCTCTATGTGATTTACTTGCAAAGGATGTGAAGTTTGTATTTACTCAAGAATGTCTTCAGGATTTTAATACAATTAAGAAGAAACTCACATCTACACCTATTATCACTGCACCTGATTGGAGTTTGCCATTTGAGATGATGTGTGATGCTAGTGATTATGCAATTGGGGCTGTCTTGGGCCAAAAGAAAGATAAGCGATTACATGTGATTTACTATGCTAGTAAAGTACTAAATGGTGCTCAAATCAATTACACCACAACAAAGAAGGAATTACTAGCTATAGTGTTTGCCTTTGAGAAATTTCGATCTTATCTTGTTGGTTCTAAGGTTATTGTTTTTACTGACCACTCTGCTATCAAGTTTTTGACGTCAAAGAAAGATGCTAAGCCGAGGTTAATCCGTTGGCTCTTACTGCTTCAAGAGTTTGACTTGGAAATTCAAGATAAAAAGGGTATGGAAAATTCTGTTGCAGATCACTTATCTCGCTTGGAAGGTGTGGATAGGAAGGATGATATTCCTATTCGTGATCAATTTCCTGATGAGCAACTTATGCTAATTCACACATATAATGCTCCATGGTTTGCCGATTATGTCAATTTTATAGCCTCAAATGTCATTCCTTATGATTGGTCTTTTGCTCAACGAAATAAGTTTTTCTCTGAGGTGAAGCATTATATGTGGGATGATCCATTATTATTTCGGAGGTGTGCTGATGGTATGATTCGTAGATGTATACCGGAGGAGGAGATGAGGCCGATTTTGGAGCATTGTCACTCTTATGCCTATGGCGGTCACCATGGCCCTGATAGAACTGCAGCAAAGGTTCTTCAATCGGGTTTCTTTTGGCCTACCTTATTCAAGGACGCTCGAAGTTTTGTTATGTCTTGTGATCGTTGTCAAAGAACAGGCAATATTGGTCATCGTCATGAACTACCTCAAGTGGGAATTCTTGAAGTTGAGCCATTTGACTTGTGGGGGCTGGACTTCATGGGCCCATTTCCACCATCATATGGTATGTTGTATATCTTGGTAGCAGTTGATTATGTCACCAAGTGGGTGGAAGCAGTGGCTCTAGCAGACAACACTAGCAAGAGTGTTGTAAAGTTTGTCAAAAAATTCATTTTTACAAGATTTGGAGTTCCTCGAGCTATCCTTAGTGATCATGGAGTTCATTTTGATAACGCATAGTTCAAGTGTTTGTTGAGTAAGTATGGTGTGAAGCACCGAATGGGAACCACTTATCATCCACAAACAAGTGGTCAGGTTGAAGTTTCTAATCGTGAGATCAAGCAAATCCTAGAAAAAACTGTGAATTCTTCTCGAAAGGATTGGTCATTGAAGTTGGATGATGTTCTATGGGCGTATAGGATCGCTTTCAAGACACCGATAGGAATGTCACCTTACCGCTTAGTTTTTGGGAAATCTTGTCACTTACTAGGTTGAGTTGGAGCATCGTGCTTATTGGGTCTGTAAAGACATTTAATTATGATCTTAAATCTGCTTCGGTGAAAAGCGAGTCTTACAATTAAATGAGTTGGAAGAGATTCGTCGTGATTCCTATGAGAACTCCCCTATTTACAAGGAAAGAGCAAAAGCATGGCATGATAATCATATTTCTAGAAGGGAATTTCAGGTTGGCCAAAAGGTTCTACTTTTCAATTCTCGCCTGAAGTTATTTCCCGAAAAACTCAAATCTCGATGGTCCGGTCCTTTTGTTGTTACTCGGGTTGGATCTCAAGGTGGAATTGAGATTTCAAAGGAGGGGCAAACACCATTTGTGGTGAATGGTCAACGCCTGAAACTATATTTAGAGAGTGCGGATGTTGGAAAGATCGAGTCCTTCACTCTCGGCCCTTTCACTTGAATTGGAAGGTATGTCTGGCTGAAGACGGTAAACTTAGCGCTATTGGGAGGCAGCCCAATGTCTTTATTTCTGGTTTTCTTTTGTGGTCTTTTGTTGTTTGTGTTTGTTGTGTTTGGTTAAGCATTGTTCTGCAGATGATGATTCTCTTTCGAGGTTGATTGGTTGAAAATGATGGATCTTGGGTGTGAAATTGGTGAATTTTACTTTGAGATTGGGAGTTTAGGATGAAGATGGAATATAATATCGTAGAGTTGGAAGAAGTCAAGATGGCTCCAACATTTGGACCAGCATAAAGGCCAGCAATTTACGGTATTTGGATTTTGGAGTTGTGCAACATATGTCGGGTTCGACTTCAGAACCGGCTTTCTGTCCAACAATCTACGGTAATTGTCGAATTTTTGGGATTTGGCAATTCAGTAAGAATGTCGGGTCCGACATTTGAACCGACTTCCGACCCAGCAAGCTTCGCAGTCTATTTTTATTGAGAGGAAATATCAATATCGGAGCCAGCATTTGATCCAGCTTCCGACCCAGCAAGCTTCGCATTTTATAAATTTTTGGTAAGGAAATACAAAGCTAGATCCGGCATACCGTCTAGCATTCGGTCCAGCATTTTACGGTAAATATGTGGAGTGGGTGAGCGATGTTTTACTTATTTAATAAAAAAAAAAAAGAGTAAACCGCCGCACGTATAACTCCCTTTTCCCCTTTCTTCTTCTTCCATTCTCAAACTCTCTTCTCTCTTTCTTCTTCCATCCCTAAACTTTTTTCTCCTTTTTCTTTTTACATTCAACAAATCCACACCCCCAAATTCCAAATCCCTAATTCCTTTATTCCCTCTTTCAATTTCATCAATTTTATCCTTCGATTAAAGTGTCATTGCGCTCCACCATCGTCTACACCATCTTCTTGCCGGTTCCATCGTCACCATAATTACCAGAGAAGAGAGAAGATAACGTCGAAATCAGTGTACCGTTTCCTCCTTACACAGCACCAGGTGAGTCAGTCAGTGAGTTATTGTTACCTTGTTCTTGGTGTTGTTGCCGGGTTTCATCGGTTCCTGGGAGATATTGCATAAGAGATACCATTGGTAGTTGAATCTGGTGGTTTATTGACTGTTTTGCTCTGCATAGTATGGTAATGGAAGAATTTGGGGGATAGTTGATATTGCATCATATTCTCTGCGTGTTTATCATGATGCTAGTGGGTGTTTAATTCTTGTGGAGTTGTCGAATTTATTTCTGGGCCACAAGTTTATTGATGGAGTAAAATGATGAAATTCAAAAATTAATTTTATTTTGATTTCATTGTTTACTGTATTAGCCGATGAAGTGGTGGTGTAGTTGAAACTTGAAAGTTGAAGAGGAGTAAGTTGCAGCGAGTGAATATTGGTGTTTTGCTCGGTTGATTTGGTAATTGTGAATTGTTCACTATGCCGCAAAAACGAAAGAGGAGCAAGGAATCGGGCTCTAGTCAAAAAAGGGGTTTGGATAGACAACGTTTCTCTAATGTTGCTGCACTTGAGTGGTACAATAAGAATGCTAATACTAAGATTCTTGAGGAAGCTGATCTTACTCCGGAGTTGGAGGAGGAATACAAGGTTCACCAGTCTTTTGCTTCCATGGGATGGGAGGTATTGCTAAATTTGCCTCATACTTACTATCCAGACTTGGTTAAGCAATTTTATGCTAATATTGAGATCAAAGACTCATTGACGGGTGAAGTTATAAAGAGCTATGTGAAGGGAAAGAGTATAGTGTTGAATCGTGACGTCCTTTCCACGATTTTACACTCCACCGACCATGGACCTCCCTTTGAGCTTGGCAAACAAAATATTAAGAGTGAGCCATTGTGGAATTCTAAAGCTGCATTCAGAAGGTATACAAGGAACACGGTTAAACATCGTACCACTGAAATTCCTGATCCGGAGGACTCAAATTTTTGCAGGCGGCAAATAGGTCGATCTAGCCACCCCGCAAGTGCTCTCTCACTCCATCACAGATTGTCAGTCTATTTGATCCATCATAATGTTTTTCCATGCTCAAGCAGTGGTCACATGGATGTTAGACTAGTTGATTGCTATGCTTTAGATAAGTTGGAGAATATGGCAGAAACACCTACCGGACCTTCTTTGGCCACAATTATTTTATATCTTATAAGCAAGTCTCTTGCTTATCATGGTCCTAAGTGTTTACCCTATGGTCGGTTATTGTCTCAAGTTTTCCAACACTTTGAAGTGGACTTTTCTGATGAAAAAGCTTTGGTATCACAAACTATTCTGAATCGACAAAAGTTGGGACGCCTTCGCCACCACACAGAGATACCTTCACCAGCAGCCCTACCCGAGTCTACATCAGCAGGGGCACCACCAGCAGCCCTACCTGAGTCTACATCAGCAGTGGCACCACCTTGCCTACCAAGTCAGCAAGGACAAAGTAGTCGAGACATTCCGGTGCAGGACCCCGACCTTTATGCTATGCTCAGCTCAATGGAATCCAAGATGACCCAAGCTCTTTCAAAGATGACTCAAATGCAGGAGCAACAAGCCCAAATGCAAGCAGAGATGACTACAATACGAGTGCAACAACACCGACTTCTCATGAACCAGCAACACGAAATGAGACAAATCGAATCCATCGAGAGTCGGCTGTTGCAGTTTTATCAGCATCTGAACTTTCATCCTGCCCCTTCCTCTCCTTCCAATTAATCCCAGGGAAGTCCTCCGTTTCAATTTGCTCTTTAATTGTGTTTTGATATTATTGAATATTTGAAACATTGAGGACAATGTTCCGTACAAGTGTGGGGGAGTATGGGTGCATTTTTGTGTTGTTTTGGAGTTATTATGTATGCTGAAAATCGAGTCCTTGAGAGTCTTTATGATGGTTATGATGACTGCATGATTACCTTGAGTTTAAATTGATGGTTATGATGACTGCATGATTACCTTGAGTTTAAATTGATGGTTATTGACGCATGTTGAATTTCGGGGCAAAAATTTGTTGTGTGAATTTAGAGTTAAAGTTCGTGTGAACACCATATGCTTGAGACTTATTCTAAGTTGGCTAAACTTGTGTAAATTTTGGAATTTAGTATTTGAATTTGCATTTTTGTTTGAACTTTAATTAGCCTCGATCCTTGATGTTTTTCTTGGAAAAAGCGTTGGAAGAAATTGGTTGTTTTCGTATGTTGGTGGTGTTTATAAATAAATGCCCACTTTGGGGGAAGAGTGTCTGTTCTACATGGTTCGCCTAGTGTGCAGGACGAAAAATAAAAAAATAAAAAAATAAAAAAAATGAAAAAGCCCACTTTGGGGGAAGAGTGCCTGTTCTACATGGTTCGCCTAGTCTGCAGGACGAAAAAAAAAATCATATATATTTACTTTGGGAAAGTTGTAAGTGGTGGAACAAACGGGTGATATAGGCTTGTTGCTCTTGCTTGATGCGGACAACAGGCTGGGCCACGGCTTGTGGGAACGGTTGTGGACGCCTGTGACAATTTTGGCCAATGACTTATTTCCAAGTTTGATATGTTGGATTGAGGTTAATTCTTGTTTCACTTGGGTAAATTCTTATCCTTCATTCCAATATTTAGACTTGATTAGCCGGTTGAGAATATGAGGATAGTAGGAGGTACTAAAAGAATGATAGCTTTTAAGTCTTCACTTCATTTTGCTGCCCTTATTTTCAACTTGTTTCAATGATAATCGAGTTAAAATTTTGGTAATTGTGTGTGTTTTGCTTGAGGACAAGCATGAGCTAAGTGTGGGGGAGTTTTGATAGGCTATAATTTTGGCATTGTTTAACATGTGTTTTGGTATTAATAATCTTCACTTTTGAACATGATTGCTACTTATTTTGTAATTTTTGGATCTTGATAGGTGTTCTAGATGTGTAAAGCTTTCATATGAAAAAGTGGAAGAAAACAAAGAAAAGAGACCAAAATCACTATTGAACAATGTTGGATTTAATGCCGGAATGAATGTCGGGATGAAAGTCGGACGAAAAATAAAAAAAAAATTAAAAAAAAGAGGCAGTTTTGGAGGAGTTGGACGGCAGTTTTGAAAAATGATGATGGGGACGCCATTCTTAGGAAGAGGAATCATCATCAACAATTTTTGGGAAGAAAATCATCTGGACTTGGAGGAGAAAATCATCAACATTTTGGAGAGAAGAAGTCATCTGCAACTTTTGGGGAATGAAGACAACATTTGAACAAGATTCGATATAGAGATTGAGAAGTCTTCTTATCTTTTCTTTTCAATGCTTGTATTCGAATTCTCTTATGTTTTCGTAATTATGTCTAGTGGCTAATTCCCTTTGCTAGGGGTTAGGATTGCTTATGTTTATGGATGAATTTTAGCTTTTATTGGTTCATGTTCTTCTTCAATTTCCGAGTTCTATTATATTGTGTTCATTACATGTATATGTTTGGCCAACATGTATGTGCTCTTTGGAATTAATTTCTTGTAACCCTTGAGATTGATTCGTGCAATAGATAATAGAATATATCCGGGAATAGTCACGAAAGTAGGCTAATAAGGATATAGCATGGTTAACACCTACGATTGAAATGAGTTCGTTTAATTTCTATATCACGAGAGTAGGTATAGCATTTATGCGAGCACGTCTTATCCGAATCGAGAGATTGTTTAAGATATAATAGAGTGCATGCCGTAGGATAGTTGAAGAACATAATCAATAGGCTAATTGGATTCCTAATCATAGCCCGACGCCCCTAGTTCTTTCTCATCTATTTTCATATCATTTTAGTGCTTATGATTTTAAACATAATCATCACAATTTGTTTACTTGTTTTATGTTATTAGATATAATTTAAGTAGAGAAATCGTTGTCCCTGTGGTTCGACCTTGGTCTTCCAAGATATATTACTACAATAGGACTTAATTCGTACACTTGCGAATAAAATTCTTATCACCCGGGACCGATAGGTCCTGAGTTCAAATTCTACTGGAAGCAACTTTGTGGAGCCTGTCACCTATAGTTAGCGTAGGATGGTTGAACTCTCCTGTGTGGTTTGCAGGCTACTGCACAAGGAGCGGGGTTTACCCAGTACGCACCGAAGGTAGCGGCTACGGGTTCCACGTATAAAAAAAAAAAAAAAAAAACGTGTCCGTTCCGTGTCGGACACATAAATCGCCGTGTCCGAAAACGTGTCCGTTTTTTTTTTAATTTATGGACACGTTTTTTGCCGTGTCGGGCGCGTGTCCGGGCGTGTCCGTGTCCGACACAGTACATCGGGTTTTTTCGGAGTGTCCGTGCAACATAGTTTCTTTCAATTAATCTCTTATATCTTAATTGGTGAAATCAAATTAATATCATGATTTTTTTTAATAATCCAAAATAAGAGATAAGTCGAACTTCTTAATGAAGTTATAATGCATTCAACCATTATCAAATCTTAATAAACCAAATACATTCGAACAATACAGAAGCTCAAACAATTAAGGAGCGGTAGTATAAAGAGTTGTCCGCCAACCATTAAGAAACCACAAATAAATAATGGCAAAAAACATAAATGCTAATGATCACTAAAATTATAGAATGCAAACGTTATGTCCTCTTTCAAGTTTCAATGTATTTCATAACAACAAAAAGTATAGAATTGAATTGTAAAAGGAAAGAATGCTTTATTCATTGATTGAGGAAGTATATATATACAGATTGAGTTAGTGACGTGGCGGTTCTTTAACTAACTCCTAACAGTAGTTTTAACAAACTAACTCCTAACAGTAAGCTAACTAACTCCTAACAGTAGCTTAACTGATTTTTAGGAGAATTAAAAATAATTATCTAATATTCCTTTGACTGTCTTCTCTTTCCGATCTTGGTGCTGCAAGTGGTAATTGTTGAATCAGTTCTTGAAACCGAATGATAGTAAGTGGCTAAGTAAGAACATCTGCCAGCTGATCTTGTGAAGGTACATATCGAACATCCAACTCTTGTTGTAAGACTTTATCACGGACGAAGTGGACATCTATCTCAATATGTTTAGTTCTTGCGTGGTTGACTGGATTGGAGGCAATAGCTGTGGCGCTTTGATTGTCACACCACAGTAGAGGTCTTGTTGACAAAGAGAATCCCAGCTCATCTAGTAAAGATTTGATCCAAAGTATTTCAACAACAGCATCTGCAAGAGCTCTGTATTCAGATTCAGAACTGCTCCTAGATACCATTTTTTGTTTCTTAGATGACCATGAGAGAAGGTTAGATCCAAGAAATATACAAAAACCGCATGTAGATCTTCTGTCATCAGAGCAGCTAGCCCAGTCTGCATCTGTAAACCCCGTAAGAATTAGTTGAGAGGCAGTGAAGACTAAACCTCTGTTCTGTGTGCCTTTTAGGAATCTCAAGACTCTTTTGCAAGCTTTCCAATGTAGCTCTATGGGAGCCTTGAGAAATTGACTGAGTTTATTTACCATGAACGCGATATCCGACCTTGTCAAAGTGAGATATTGAAGGCCACCAACTATACTTCTATACAGTGTGGGATCAGAGAAAGCAACACTATCTTGCTGATGTAACTTTTGGCCAGAATCAAAGGGGGAGGGAACTGGATTGCTGTCCTTGAGGTTTGCCTTATGCGGTAATTCCCTGATATACTTTCCTTGATACAAAGTGGCTGAGGATGCATTTCTGTCAACTTCTATGCCAAGAAAGTAGCTTACCTCTCCCAAAGTTTTTAGAGCAAATTCTCTAGAGAGGTGAGTTATGAATTCCTTGATTATATTGGAGTCTTCCCAAGTTACCAATATGTCATCTACATACACAAGAATTAGAAGCAATTTCCCTTTGATTCTAATAAACAACAGAGAGTGGTCTGAACTACATATTCTGAAACCGTGTGACTAGAGGTAGTTTCTCAATCTTTCATACCACGCCCTAGGAGCCTGTTTGAGACCATACAAGGATTTGTGGAGTTTGCAGACATGAAGAGGATTAGTGGAGTCTACAAATCCCTTAGGTTGCTGCATATAGACTGGTTCAGCAAGCACACCATTTAGAAAAGCATTGTTTATGTCTAGATGTTGTATGGACCAGTTATAGGTGAGGGCTAGAGAGAACACGAGTCTAATAGAAACTGGTTCCGCTAGTGGACTGAAAGTATCATTGAAATCTATCCCAGCTCTTTGTTGAATCCCCTTGGCCACAAGTCTAGCTTTTAACCTTTCTACAGATCCATCAGCATATTTCTTGATCTTATAGATCCATTTACACTGGATAAGATTCATAACAGGAGTTGCAGGTACCAGTTCCCACGTGTTATTTCTTTGTAGTGCCTCATATTCTTCCCTCATGGATTTTGTCCATTTAGGGTCTGCTAAGGCCTCCTGATCTGAGGTAGGTTCTACCAGATTATCTATTTCAGTAGCATACACTTTAGGTTTGTGGATTCCTCTCTTAGCTCTAGTGATCATGGGATGGTGATTGTTAGGGGCAGTGTTGGACTGATTAGAAGAGGAGGATGAATCAGTTTGAGGAGGAATGTTGGGCTCAGGTTGAATGGGAGGATATAGGGGGACAGTTATGGTGGAAGGAAATAACAGTGGAGCTGAGGTTGGGGAGGGGACTGAGTTGGATTCAGAAGTATTTGGAAAAAGGTTGGTGTAAAGAAATTCATCCTCATGAAACAAGACTGACCTTGATACATAAACTCGGCCAGAAGGGTGTAGATATTTGTAGCCTATATGATGAGGGTTGTAGCCAAGAAAAACGCATTTTGTGGATCTGAATTGTAGCTTTGCTGTGTTGTAAGGTCGAAGTAAAGGAAAACAGCTGCAACCAAAAATTCTTAGAAACTGATACTCAGGGTTTTTATGGAAAAGGTTTTGAAATGGAGAGGTATAGTAGAGTGTGGGGAATGAAGTCTATTTATGAGGTATGTAGTAGTGAGAAAGGCATCCCACCAATATTTGTAAGGTAAGTTCGCTTGAGCTAAGAGAGTGAGCCCCAATTCTGTTATATGTTGATGTTTTCTCTCTACACTTCCTTGATGCTGATGAGTGTGGGGACAAGGATGTTGAAACTGAATTCTCAGAGATGCAAAATAGGATAGAAGAGGTCTATACTCACCTCCCCAGTCACTCTGAAAGGTCTTAACCTTACTGCCAAACTGCCTTTCCACAAAATCTAGAAACTGTTTCACTATTTGAGAAGTTCCTGACTTAACTGTTATAGGATATATCCAGGTATATCTAGTTGCATCATCAACAAAGCTTATATAATATCTATAACCCTCAGTAGACTCAGTAGCACTAGGCCCCCACAAATCAATATATATTAGATCAAAGGGGAGAGCAGATTTCTCACGCACAGAAGTAAATGGAAGCTGATGTATTTTGCCAACATCACAGGCATCACAAAACATAGTATCATTAGGTTTTACAGTAGGTTTGTGCATAGTTTTAAGCACATTATTTAGTGTACTAGCACACGGATGTCCTAACCATTTATGACACACACTGGCTTGACCATTTGTAGAAGTAAGAACACAACAGTTTGAAGTTCCAGAATTACCATTAGTGATTGTTGTTCTTGATTTTGGTGCAGAGAGATCTAAGTGATAGAGTCCATCTTCAATTGTGCCCTCCAGAAGTACCTTGTGTGTGTCCTCGGCCTTGACAAGACAATAAATGTTATGAAGTTCCACAAAAACTTTATTATCATCAGCTAGTTTTGAGACACTAATCAGGTTCTTGGTTATTTGGGGCACTCTAAGGATGTTTTTCAAGGATATTTCCTTTGAGTAGTTGCTAGGTAAGGTAGAGGAGCCTATATGAGAGATAGATAGGTGAGAACTATTACCCACTACAAGCTGATCTCCTCCATGGTAGGGAATGACTTGCTGCAACTGATTTATATCAGCAGTGACATGTGCAGATGCACCACTGTCCAGGAACCACTCCCCATTGTTATGAGATGCATTAGACATAGTATTAGCAACAAGAAAGTGAGAGCTAAAGGAAGGATTTGCAAAAGGATTTCCATATGCTACAGACTGAGGAGCCAATTGAGGCTGAGGAGCCAGTTGAGGAAAACCACCAATGTTGTTGTTCCCACTTGGACAGTATATAGATGTGCTTGGCTTGGTGGTACTGAGGCAGTTTCTGGCCCTGGATAATGTATATCAAAGCGTTTAAAACACTTAGATGCCACATGCCCTAATTTGCCACACAGTTGACAGGTAGGCCGATTATTACTAGTCCTGCCCCCATTTCTTCCTCCTCTATAGTTTGGTGAGTTGCCTCGAAAACCACCATGTCTGCCTCTGCCTCTGTTATAATTGTATTGGTACTGATTTCCTCCTTCTTTCTGTCGGAAAGCAACATGAGCAGCATGTTGTGATACATTCTGAGTAGCATGAGATAACAAGCGGATTTCATGATTCTGAAGGTGGCTCTGTAGTTCATTAATGGTTAGTGATCCAGCTTGAGCAGTAAGATGTACCCAAATTGATTCAAATTCAAGCCCTAGGCCTCCAAGGATGAATAAGACCAATTCAGACTCTGCAATCGGTTGTGCAATATTGAACAATTCATCTGATATTGAACAAAACTTCATTATGTAATCATCTATAGGTAGATCCCCTTTTATTAGAGTTTGAAGTTGAAACCTAAGGTTCATAGCCTTGGCTTTAGATGTAGTTTGAAAGAAGTTCTCAAATGCTTTCCACGGTTGTGCAGTAGTAGAACATCTTCCTATGTAACCTAACATGGAAGGGGATATAGAAGACAATAGCCAACTGAAAAGGAATTGATCTCTGCGCAACCAAACAAGGAACAAAGGATTTGTAGTAGACTGTGTTGCAGGAGGAATAGGAGGAGAAAACTGCTCAGGATGGTTTAGATCAAGGAGGATGTCTTCAAAACAGTATGCTCGGACATTTGCAAGCACTTGAGTTTTCCAAAAAACATAGTTTGATTATTTGGGAGAATCACAGAATTTTGATCAGTTGCCATGACTGATTGACAAGAAATCAACGAAAAATTTGGGGAAAAACAGTTTGCAACAGTTTGTAATTGCAACAAGGAAGATGAGGATCACACCAATTCAAGGAAGAGAGAAGTAAGGAAAACTTATCAATTTCACCGGAGATTCGCCGGAGATCTAGAGAAGCGGCGAGGAAGAACCGCCATGGAACCTTCTAGGCTCTGATACCATAACAGATTTTGAGATATTGAATTGAATTGTAAAAGGAAAGAATGCTTTATTCATTGATTGAGGAAGTATATGTATACAGATTGGGTTAGTGACGTGGCGGTTCTTTAACTAACTCCTAACAGTAGTTTTAACAAACTAACTAACTCCTAACAGTAAGCTAACTAACTCCTAACAGTAGCTTAACTGATTTTTAGGAGAATTAAACATTATTATCTAATACTCTATATGCTTTATTTCAATCTTTGATTTTTCTTGGGTTGTGAAAAATCTCCTAAGACGAGTTTAACCAGTAAGACTTTGTGCCTCTCCCTTTATCCTATTTTATAGATTATTAGACTCATGTCTTACTGTATTCGTCAGCTAATCTCCTATGATACTCTTGTACATATAGGAAACTAAAGAGGAAAAAACTCTTTAAGAGAACAAGTGGAAAGAATGTGATCTTCATATTAAGGTATTCTTTTTCTTTTTTTTTTCACCTACATCTATATGTCTAGTTGTATTTTCTAAAGATTTGCTTCTGTTTGGTTGAGTTTCTTTAATTTTCTTGAAGTGTTTCTGGTATTTCTTCTTTTTCGCATATTGCATATTTCTCTGTAGTGTATATGCAACTGTACATGGTCGTGGTTTGTCGGCTTTAATATGACTGATGTCGGTACTTCTCAACTTTTTCTGATTCTAATATGTTTTTCTGTTTATATTTTGTAGGTTTATACTTTGCTTTCATCTACCAACGAGTATTCTTTATCTGAAATCAGGGAAGGAGGGAGGGGTGGGGAGGGGGGTTACTGCCCCCCTATACGTTGAAAAACAAAGTCAATAGCAGTCTATTAGTTTTGACCATTAGGTGGAGTGGTGGAAGGTTTAGACATTTTTCCTAGAGGTAGTATGTTCGAATGTTCGTTCCAACATCATATTCTATTTTTTTTAATTCTTCTATGTATTCTTCGGTTCTCCCTCTTCTGTTTTTTTCTTTTCTTCTTCTCATTCTCCCTCTCAGAATTTTTTCCTTTCCTTAATCTAACTTTTTCCTCTAGTTTTTTTCTCTAAATTTTTCCTTCTAATAAAAACTTCCTCAGTGCTCATGATAGTCGTGTTACGATTAATTACCCCCCTAAGTAAAACTTCTAGCTCCGTCCCTATCTTACATGCCTTAATTGAGCATGTTGTCTTCTACTCACACCGTCTCCTTATTCTGTTAGAAAACGATTCAGTGAGTTGTATATATTGTAGATTTTTTGGTATATAAACAGGCTCTTCACTATGGATAGAGTACCTGTTGCACAATGCCTACCCAAATTAAGAACAGTAATTTTTTCAAATTTTTGACATAATTAAATAAGTGGGCCCAAATCAACAAATTAAAGTATTGATAGTTTACTTATTATCCAACAATTGCTAAATTAATCATTTATTTCTACTATTAAGCTATTGAACATTGACAGGGCCGACTCTAGGGTAAAGCCGGCGAAGCCACCGCTTTAGGTCACCGATCGAAAGCAAGGCCCCGTTGAGTAGGTATTGTTGGATATGAGTCAGTAGATGATACTCAGCTGTTGTTCGGTTAAAAGAAAATTGGGGGGAATCATAGTAGTACTATGGAATTGAAGATCCCAAAACCTAGCTGATATCAGTAGATTAGTGTGTCGTTAGGATTAGCTGATGTATAGGTTAGATTTGATGTATTGATTATTATTTTTGTCTAAGTCCTGTACGGGGTAATTGTTGAACTGATCTTCTGTCGAAGATACTTTTCAGAACCCCACGTCATCAGTGTAATCGCTTGTGTTCTTCAGTCAGCAGCTGATCTTCCACTCGGTCGAAGACAGGCGCATCACCGACAAATCATCGCAGAAGACTACTCCCGACCGACGGTCATCGCGGAAGAACGAGAAACAAGCACAGTACTTTCGTAGCGTCACCGGTGACCTACTCGGTAGATGCCCCTGTCGGCCGACTCGATCAAGAAGACGAGAGACTTTTCGCCTCATCGTATCCTACGGAAAGCGACCCAGCTATTCAAGTCTTTTCGAAAAGTTCAAGAGAAGACATACGAGGTTGTTGAACGGTCAACTCTGACATTCTCACCAACTACAAACCTCGACCAATGAGAAGCCGACAACGCTTACCTACTCTACACAGTAAAGCTGCTCTCATGAACAGTGCATTAACTGCCCTGCTGCAACAAGTTTGAATTATGGCCGTTTTCCTTGGAAGCTTGTGACACGTGGCATCGTCGTCTCCAACGGACATATGCCATAACTCACAACTATAAATAGAGAAATTTTTGAAGCTCCGAACGACGGAATTTCGAAGGGACAAGCTCAAGTTCATAAACACTCTAGAACACTCAAAGATCATCCAGAGGAAAACTTGCATACTTAGAAGATTTCTCAATTTTTCTCTCTAGAGTTCTTAGATCCCTTTCTTCTCTAGACTAAGCTCATTGTCATATTTATAGCTTAGATTCGAAGGAGTTCACATTTAGTGAATTGTTCTTATTGTAAGAACTCCTTCTCAGTTGGAAAAAAATTCCCTTCCCTTTCAGACTTAAGATTGAATTGTAAAGTCTTTAAGGACTATAACTTAGAGGGAACTGTCCAGTGCACAGTATCCCTGCTGAGGCTTGCTCAGAATAATCAACAAGTTATCCTGCCTTGTTCAGGACCGTGGAAGTAGGATCTTGCGTATCCGAACCACGTTAAATCGCTTGTGTTCTTTTACTGTTTTATTGCATAGCATTCAACTGACTTGAAAATCATAAGCTTGCATAAAACGTATTTTATAAAGCGCACAGCCAAAAGATTTAATTTGCTAAAACGTGTTTTCAAAAGAGACGAATTCCGGGCCCCACACTTTCCGCACAACAGTCTCCGATCGATTCTCAAAGAATGCGACAACGGTCAGTAGGAGAGAGCTCGATGGGCCGACTCACTCTGTCCCGCGATCGAAGGCTTATTTGGCACTGTTCATCAGTTGCAATCATCAGCTCAGCTGACCTTCATTGAGAAAAAGAAACTGAGCTCAGGTGTATTCACCCCCCCCCCCTCTACACCTGACTTATCGTCTCCGGACCAACAGGTATCTTGAGGGTTAAGGTTTTAAATTTTTATATATACTTTTAGTTCACATAAAAAATATGATTGAAAGATATAGTCTAGTGGTAGAACACTACTTTCATGCATCATAAAAATCTTGGGTTCGAATCTTATTCGAACCCGGGGATTCGAACCCGGGAGCCACTCATTATACTTGTATTTTAATGTTGCGCTTTAGGTTCCTGAAAAATTTAAACCGACCCTGAATATTGATAGGTGAAATCAAATTAATATATCATTAGACTAATTTAATTTCTATAAAGTAAAGTTTTTTGAATTTTTATAAAAAAATGTTAAAATTACTATGAATTCTAACCTTATCGAATCGTTGAACATATTCTTCATATCGTCAACTTGAGTTTTCTCTCTTTAAAAGTGAATTTAAATTTTTAGTTTCTCTCTCTAGTCTCTCCCGTAGTCATTCAACTCCCCCTTTTCACATAGATAAACGCTTGTATTAGAGCATCTCCAATGGTGTTTCGTATTTTATCGAAGTCCTATTCCTAATTTACAGTAGAAACTGTATTTCAATTCCAACCATTCCTCCCTTATTTTAAGGCAGAAAATAAATATTCCATAATATTATTTTTTGCTATTTTTACAAATTAAATTTAAATGTTATTGTCTTATATAATTATAATATTAAACATAATAATAAATGTATTAAAAACATGATTAAAATTCTATATTACTTGAAAATTAGTTGAATAATAAACATATTTTCATCAACTAATTTGAGTTGATACACCCTTATTGTGGCAATTAATTTCATACACCCCTTATCGTGGCAATTAATTTGAGTTGATCAATTATTGTTCCTATACGTCGGATCATTTAATCCAACGATCAAATAGAAAATCCTAATCTAGCGGTCAAATATTTATCCCAATAGTTAAATTTCATTGGTCTTTCTTGCTCACTTCTCGGATCGCAAAATCGGTGTTATCTACTGCTAGTTTCTGTTTTGGTGTTTCTCTGTTATGGTGGACATATACTTGGTGCTTGGTGCGTGGATGGTGTTTGGTGCGTGGATGGTGCTAGGTCTGGTCAACACCTA
Source organism: Lavandula angustifolia (assembly GCA_028984105.1). NCBI lineage: Eukaryota > Viridiplantae > Streptophyta > Magnoliopsida > Lamiales > Lamiaceae > Lavandula > Lavandula angustifolia. The sequence continues at coordinate 17,382,245 of CM054822.1, forward strand.
ATCCGCCGCCCAAAGACGCCAAAAGCCATCTGTTGCCCCAGTTGTCGAGCCTCTGCCGCCAGTGCCACCGCCGCAGCCATTCCCCCATTTTGCATCAGGGGTGGAAATGGTCTTAGGGATCGTCGCAACGATTTAGGAAACTCCATTTTCTAGCTGCATAGTTATCATTCCTCGTACAACCTTTCAACCCTCAAAACAAAACTCAAGTTTTTTGCTTTGCCCCATAAAGAGGAAGCCTTGTACTCGGCAAATCCATTAAAGACTAATACTCTTATGCTCAAAATATTCCAATCATCGAATTTTGAAGTTTTCTACTGTACAAGCTGCAAAGGAGCTACGTACAATTACAATTTTTGCAATTCTACCCCTCAATTAACACAAATCCAAACAAGTTATAAATGAATAACTACCTTCTTGTTGTTTGATTGCAAAATTGACGAAGAATGATAGCAAGAGAGGAAGAACACCATTGCAGGGAAGAACTGGGTCTCGGTTGAGGGTCGGTTGGATTTGCAGACCACCCTTATTGGCTTCAGGTCATGCTACTCTACTGTTAATGCTACTGCCCATAAACTTTGGGGCAGTCTTGGCGCAGATGATCCCACCGAGAATTTTGGGCGAGAGAGGGAGAAGGAGATTTTGGAGAATTTTGAGCGAGAGAGGGAGAAGGAGAATTGCGAAAATTTTGATCGAGAGACGACACATTTAACCCTAATTTAACTCAAATATAACTCTTAATATGTATATATATTTAACAAAATTTGATGAAATGGCATTACTTTATCTTTTGCTATGTATATATATTATTTGATATTAATTCAAAATCTTCATACGTATATATTTGTTCCTATATATGTGTAGTATTTAATAAGATAAGATAATGCTTAGTATATTATTTCATATTAGTTATAAAATTTATCAATAAAAAATCAACGTAGCAAAATAATAGATATATAAAATAGCATTAATTTATAACATAGTACACTGAAGGAATTATTAGGTTAGGAATGATACGTTCCTCCTTCGTATGTTGTTGCAGCTCTGATTGTTGCTCGTGTGTCAGATCTTCTGATCTGTGTCCCGACCTTTTTCTCCCTCTGGGTGGTCAGAGAACTGGAGAAAATAAGATTTTGTCTCTCCACAAAACTAACGCATACCGTGTATATTTTGTGTATGTGTGTAATCTGTTTCTGAACAGAATATTAATATATATATAGGATTCAAAAACCAATATAATATTAATATATTTGTAGCACATTAATTTAATTATATTTTTAATGGGCTTCCACATAATTAGCCCATAATATATTTAATTAATCCAATGGGCTACTAATATTTATCAATTAATTGGCCCAGCCAATTAATTCCAGATAAATAACATTATTAAATAATGTAAAAATACATTAATCCATTAATAATGATTTCTGAGAGACAATAAATAACTAGGCAACTAATTGGGCCAGATCAGGGATCTAATACAAGAAATAAAGCTGGGCCTCAAATTAATTAATTATCTATGCTCAGCCCAGAGCAAAATTAATTAATAAACACATATTCATTCCACTAGAGAATCCGTGCAGACTTACCCCTTTATCCCAAATTGAGCAAGGGCTTGTATTTTAGACTTAATCGATCTCCGTATTTAAGATAGAAATATCCGTTAATTAGTTAAGCTCACTAACAACTTAAATTAATTAACATCTTATATTCCTGAGTAGTACCACTCGACCTTATTAACACACCTGAACTTAATCAACCGGCCGGATTTAGTGTGCTAATCCTTTCGAGTTCCTCAGGGGATATTATCAACCCATTTTACTAGGATACGGTTGCAAGATACAAACAACCAGCCTGAGCCACAAATAACTACTAACACCCAAGATACGTAGATCCGGTCGCGATGACGTTCACCATAGTAGGTCAAAGTGATAGATAGTCAAATGCGCTCAGCTGAAGTCTTACCAAGCTTAAGACCAGCTAAGTCACCGAGATCTTGGTTCTCCACTAAGGTCAGTTAGGAGAACACATCTCACTGTGATCCGTCAACACACCACCTTCAGTGTACCAGTAAAGACAAGCAGCTAAGACAAGCCACTTCTTATCTTAACTGCAGCTTAAACCGGCAACTTATCCTAAAGTTGTCTCAGCTATGATAACTGTTTATATGTTGTCAGTTCAACCAATTTGTGTTTTTTTCTGTGATACCCGACACACCACACAAATCTAACTTTTATACAAGATGAAGGATAACATGTGCAAATATATATATTTATCAGATAGGAGAATAAAATAGTGGTAAGGACAAAACACATTGTATACAAGCATAAAATTTGCTTCCAGTATACAAAATCCGAGTCCGTATAACCCAAAGGCACTAGACTGTCTGACTGGTAAACAATTCTATAATCTCTAGTCCGTTTAAGGTACTTGAAAATATTTTTGACCGCAGTCCAGTGCGCTTGTCCAGGATTAGACTGATATCTTGAGACCATGCCTACAGCATATGAGATATCTGCTCTCGTACAAAGTATCGCATTCATGAGGCTACCGACAGCGGAAGCATATGGTACTAGCCTCATACTTTCTATCTCTTCAGGCGTTTTAGGGCACTGATTCTTGGATAGAAAAATGCCATGTCTGAAAGGTACTGAACCTCTCTTGGCTTTTGCATGCTAAAACGAGCAATAATAGTGTCAATGTAGGACGCTTGTGACAAGCTTAACATCCTTTTTCTGGCGATCTCGGATAACCTTGATCCCAAGGATGTAAGCAGCTTCACCTAAGTCCTTCATTTGAAACTGCTTGGATAACCACGTCTTTACGTCTGATAACACTTCAACATTGTTGCCAATGAGAAGGATGTCATCTACGTAAAATGCAAGAAACACCACTGATCCGTTAACACAAATACTGTACACACACCTCGTTAGGACAGGATACAAATCCATAGGATTTGACTACCTCATCGAAAACGCTGGTGCCATAACCGGAAATCTTGCTTAAGTCCATGAATAGACTTCTTAAGCTTCCAAACTAGATGCTCTTCGCCCTCCTTCACATAACCATCTGGCTGTTTCATGTAGATGTCCCTACCTTTTTCAAGGTGACCGTTTAGGAATGCGGTTTTGACATACATTTGCCAGATCTCTAGGTTAATGTGAGCTGCTATGGCAAGGAGAATCCGAATGGACTTGATCATTGCTACAGGCGAGAAGGTCTCTTCGTAATCGATACCTTCTTTCTGGGTAAAACCCTTCGCCACTAGCCTGGCCTTAAACGCCATGATCTCTCCATTCGGTCCTATCTCTTTCTATTGTATACCCACTTACTACCAATAGCCTTGCAGCCCTCAGGTAGTTCAGTGATCTCGTATACATCCATATCAATTATGGACTTAAATTCTGAGTCCATGACGATTCACTAGGAATTTGCATCTACATCTCCCCCTGCTTCGTTGTAAGTCCAGGAATCCACGGTATCTTGTTCATCTGCCAGGAGATGATCAAACGTCTCCCCAGTGAACATATACCAATCAGGTGTAAATATCACCCTCCCACTACGTCGAATAGTGTCAGACGTTGTGTTATCAGATTGTGCAGTTACTCATGGAGTACTGTCTTGCACAACTGGCTGTTCAAGTGGAACTCGACCACCTTGTAATTCCTCAAGGATGATGTCGACTTGAGATTTATGGTTACTAATGTAATCCTCTTCTAGGAACCGAGCGTTAGGGCTAACAACGATCTTCTGTTCTTTAGGATCATAAAAGTATCCACCATTCATTTCCTTCGGATACCCTATGAACAACATCAATTCTGAACGTGATCCCAATTTGTCGGTCTGCCTATTTAGCACATAAGCAGGATAACCCCAAACCCTTAAGTGGTGCATACTGGGTTTGTGCCCACTCCACAACTCGAAAGGGATCTTTTGTACCGACTTGGAAGACACACGGGTCAGCAAGTATGTTGCAGTCTCTAGGGCATATCCCCAAGAGGAAACTGGCAAAGTTGCATAACTCATCATCGACCGAACCATCTCTAAGAGACTTCGGTTCCTTCTCTCTGACACACCATTCTGCTGAGCCGTGCCCGGTGCTGTCAGCTAGGATGTAATCCCACATTCTGTCAAGTAGTCCTTGAACTCGTTGGATAGGTATTCCCTACCACTATCAGATCGTAGTGTTTTGATTTCTTTACCTAGCTTCTTCTCCACTTCTGCCTTGAATTCCTTAAAGGTTTCAAAGCAATCCGACTTGTGGCAAAGAAGGTAAACATATTCATACCTTGAGTAATCGTCAGTAAATGTGACGAAGTACTCATACCCTCCACGAGCTTGTGTAGACATAGACCCATACAAGTCAGAATGTATCAAACTTAATACTTTTGTGCTTTATTACCCTTTGCCTTGAAAGGTGTTGGGTGATGATTATATCCTTAGCACAGTCATACTTAGTAGGAAATGATTCTATCTTCTGTAACTGACCAAAGCTCAGTAGCCTCGTGCTCTAAATTTGTTTGAAGATTTGAAGATCCCAAAACCCTATCTGATTGGTGAACAATTCCGTTGTAATTGTTTTTGTCTCTGAGGGTTCAGACTCAGAAGACACTCTGCTCTGGTTTAGGCGTTCAGTAGATTATCAGCCTCAACACCAGATGTAGAAGACTCAGTAGATACTGGACTCAACAGGAGCAGTATATTGAAGGAGTCAGTGGAACTGAACTCAGCAGGAGTAGTTCATTGAACTAAGAGCTGACCTTCAGTAGAGTAAATTCAGTACTCTCTACAGGATCAGACTCAGTAACGGCAGACAGTCTTCTGAACTGTCAGATCTTTTGAACGACAATCAACATAGTCAAATACGAGGTAGAGAGAAGTCAGCTTCATTATGCCTCGAAGTCTGTTCTGTGTCAACTATTCTGCAAAACCTCGACGAATGACAAGCAGACATGTGCCTTTTTACATACTAAAGCTGCAAGTCAACATATTTCCAGAAAAGGAGGGAAAGGACACTATCACCTTTTTCAAAAGAGCCGTTAACTACCAAAAGAGTGAGAAAGGGATCATCGTCTCCAACGGATCTTTCCAAATCTCTTCTCTATAAATAGAGGGATGATTCAAGTTTTTGAAAGCACTACTACGACTGCTACTTCACGAGCAAACAAGGAAAGAGAACTAAAACAAGAAGAGAGCAGTCAAACGAGCAATCCGAAAAGCTTAAGTCTTCCGCAAGAACTCGAAGATCTATCTCTGGTGAAAGACTACATCCTAGCTCATAAGGGAACCAAGCTGAACCTATATACAAGCCTCTAGTATCCAAACGACGCAACACGAACCCATAGCTATAACTCAACTGTTCGTCGTTCTAGAAGCTACATTCTCATTCCCTATCCCTCTAACCCTAAGCTCAACCGATCATATCCATAGCTTAGACGAAGGAGTTCCTATTTGAACCTAATCCTTATTGTAAAAGGACTCCTTCACTGTTGGAGAGTTTGTCAAACACTTTAGTTTGATAACCGTTGTAAACTGAGACTTGCTCAGTATAAATTCCAAGACGCGGCTTTGTCCTGTGTACAAGCTGACTGAGACTAACTCAGTATAATAAATAGCCTCCTGACCTTTCGGGACAGTGGACGTATGATCGCTTGATATCCGAACCACTTTAAAAATCTATGTCTCTTACATGTTCTCTTATTTACTGTTGCATTGATTTTAACTGTTCACACTGAAAATTATCCTTTAAAATCATACAACTAAGTCTCAACATACTGAACTGTTTTTTTTTTTTTTTTTTTGAATTGAGACTGTCTTGATAAAACGTTTTCCACTCAACTGATTTGGGCCTACACATTTCCGCACCACTGAACTCTATCTGCCGTCCGAATTCGACTCGGCCCGGCTAGCGATCTCAGTAGAGTCAGACTCTTTGCCAAACACGATTCAGAACAGCTATTTTGTCTGCTGAATTCTTTCAGTACGATACTTTCCTGAACAGGACTGTTCGTGTTCAAAGTTGAGAAAATCGGATTCAGGTGTATTCACCCCCCCTCTACACCTGAACGTGCTCTCGAGACCAACAATTGGTATCAGGGCAGGAGTTCTATAAGACTCTTGTTATCTTGAACTGGTCTACTTGAACGGATCCGGAAAAACATTTTCATCGCATATCATTCTATATTCATATCATTATCTTTCATGGCTGATATGTCAGGTATAAGGATGGTGCCTATGTTCTCAGTAGAGAACTATGGTGTATGGCGGGTCAGAATGGAGGCTCATCTGACCTCCCTCCACGATAGCATGACCGAAGTACTTGAGGAAGGACCTATCGTTCCTATGATAGATAGTGTCGTAACTTATGATCAAACAGCTGGAGGAGGAATGGTGACCGGAAAAAAGATTCCCAAGGACAGAAGTCTCTTCACACCTGAGGAGAAGAAACTTCATAAATTAGACCGAGTCGCCAGGAATGCCATACTAACCACTCTTAGTGATTCTTATCTCGGCAGGGTTCAGGAATGCAAGACAGCAAAAGAGCTCTGGGATGCTCTAACGCTACTGAGTCGGGGGACTCAGAAGATCAAAGCTAACAAACTTGCGCTGGAACTCCAAAAACTGGAGAGTTTGTCTCTCATGCCTGGTGACAAAATAGAAGATCTAAATATCAGATTTACGAATCTGATGAACTCCATCAACGGACTGGGAAAGACATTCTCCAACCGAGAGATGAATCTCAAGATACTGAGGGCACTGTCAGACGGTCATTGGACTCCTTTTGCTACATTATTACGCCATTCTGACTTAGATATTGTTACTCCTGACCAAATCTTTTCAGAACTTCAAGCAGAGGAATTCGAGTTTGATAGACCTCAACGGAAGCAGAAAGCTGAAACTGACACCAAAATTGACCATGCTTTCAAAGCATCAGTCAGCACAGCATCTCCCGCGTCAAGCAAAACTGAACCTTCAATAACTGACATACAAGAAGGAAGTTTAGCTCAGAAGTACGCGCTGCTCGCTGTAAAATATCAGAAGGAGAAGGAAAGGCGCAGAAAAGTGACTAAAGCTTATCGAGAAACAAAAGGTAAGTCGAAATACACGCCAAAGCGCACTCCTGACTCACAGTCTTCTGAATGCAGAAAGAAGGATGACTCAGCACCATCAAAAGATAACGAAAGCAAAGAAGAAAGAGTCATCGCTTGCTACAACTGCAAAAAGTCAGGAAATTATCAGTATGACTGTCCTGAGCTCAGTAGTGCTGAACGTGCAGCACGTAAAGCAAGGAGAGAGAAATTCGCCAAGAAAAGACAAGCATACATAGTTGGCGAAATCTCAGACGACTCAGAAGAAGTCGACTCCTTTATGGATTCATCTGATGATGAAGCAGCTTTCATGGCCCTAGAGCATGAAGCTGAAGAAGCTACTGAAAAGTGCCTAATGGGAGGAGAAGAGGATGAGGTAAATTCTCATGAACCATTTAACTCCTCTTCACACTGCACACACGACACTGTTTCAGGTGCAGATGAGAATTTGGACGTCACGATCGCATACGAAGAACTGGTTGACGAACAGATTCAGATGAGTCTGCAGCTCAGTAAGACTCTTCAGGAATTGGATACCCTGAAAGTGGAGAATCAGAGACTTTCTTAGGAGAGTCAGGTCTCTACTGAGTCTGAAGGACTTGTGTTGAGACTCAGGGAGGAGATAAACTCTCTGTTGGCCAAGTCTCAGCATCAAGAAGATTTGATCTCAGTTCTGACCAAGGACTTAACTCAGAAAGATACTGAACTGAGTCTACTGAAGCAACAACTATCAGGACTTCAGACCGAGCACGAGATACTGAAGAAAGTGATGATGTCTGGAGGAACCTGATGACTGAGCGGTACATGGGCACTGAAAGAAAGCTGGAGGCTATGCTAGCAAGCAACAAGCCTAAGCACTGCAAGGAAGGACTTGGTTTCAGCCAGGGAGCTTCCTCATCTACCCCAGTACACTCAGAAGTGCGACTTGCTGATAGATTTGTTAAAGGGGAGACAATCAATGCAAATATTGTGAACCCCTTAGCAAAGAATAAACAAAAGATGAAAGCACATCATCCTACACGTCAGCAATCTGACCAAAAGATCAGTACCAAAACACCCCAGTTCAGTCAAGGGGAACCAGCAAGCCAAAGTGGGCTGATCAGTATGGACCACCTCAGCTGACACATCCAGCTCAGTATGGGTCATATTATTATGATCCTATAGTCAGAAGAGGATCCAAGAGTCAGAAGAAGAAGAAGATCGCATAAAAGGCAAAGGTCAGCAGTCCACCAGTTCAGAAGATCCGGACTCCTGAACCAGAAAAGCCTAAGAAGTCAAGCAACGACCGTCCAGGTGGTCAAATATGTTGACTCAAGTGGAAAGAAACTGTCTGAGACCACCAGGGTCGTTAGACAGATTTGGGTTACTAAAACTAACATCTAAGGACCCAAAATCAAGAATAAAGGGTACCTGGATATAATTCTGTTTTGCAGGTACACAAAGATCCTTGGTATGTGGACAGCGGATGCTCAAGACACAAGACGTACCAAAGGAACCTACTGAAGAATTATACAGCTGAAGAAGGACCCAGAATCGAGTTTGGAGACAACGCTAAAGGCTACACAAGAGGATTCGGAACACTCAGCATTGGAACTGCCACAGTTCCTAGAGTATCATATGTTGAAGGACTTCAGCATAACCTTCTCTCTGTTAGTCAATTTTGTGATAACTCGAATAGAGTGATATTTGACGCTGGTTTCTGTGATGTCATTAATAAATCCACAGAGAAAACAATGTTATCAGGTTCGCGCAAAAAGAACATATATGTAGGCGGACCGGAACTCGGTGAACACGAAGCTTGTCCGGTGGCGAAAAACGACAACCGAACGGGGTGGCTATGGCACAGAAGACTCAGCCATCTCAACTTCAAAACGCTCAACAAACTAGCAAGAAACACTCTAGCAAGGGGACTGCCGAATGAAGTATTCAACAAAGACACTCAGTGTGAAGCATGTCTGAAGGGAAAGCAAACAAAGAAACAAAATCCACCTGTTCCATCTCCTTCCACTGATGGAATCCTTCAGCTGCTACATGTGGATTTGTTCGGTCCAGTCTCTCCAGTGACGATTAGAGGTAAGAAATATGCTTTAGTGGTCATCGATGACTACTCGCGCTATACTTGGGTCATATTCATTGCCAACAAGTCTGACAACAAAACAGAGTTACCAAGGCTTCTGAAAAGGCTCAGTGTCGAGAAGAACACCAAAATTGTCAAAATCCGTTCTGACAGAGGAACTGAATTCCTCAACTCTATGGTGGAGGAGTTACGCAAGCGAAGGAATAGAGCATGAGACATCGGCTGCACGCACACCTCAGCAAAATGGAGTTGCTGAACGGAAGAACAGAACTCTCAAAGAAGCAGCTAGAACTCTACTCACAGACTCAGGACTCCCAGCCAAGTTCTGGGCAAAAGCCACTGATACTGCTTGTTACACTCAGAACCGATCTCTATTGACAAAGCAACATAAGAGAACACCATACGAATTATGGAACGACAGGAAACCTTCTCTATCCTATTTCCATATCTTTGGTTGTTCATGCTTTATCCACAATAATGGGAAAGATCAGCTGAAGACTTTTGATAGCAAGTCAGATCAGGGAGTATTCTTAGGATACTCTCGGGTTAGCAAAGCTTTCAAAGTATTCAACTATCGGACCCTTTGCGTGGAGGAAAGCCCTCATGTTGTTTTTAATGAGTTTGCTACTGAAGACAGGAGCAATAACTCTAATTTCGAATCGAGGACATCGATGCATGACTACGGGATCTAAGCCTAAAAGACAAAGTCAAGAAGATCCAGCTTTGTTGGGATGATGATTCAGATGAGGAATCTGAAAACAAGTCTACTGAATCTCAACCAGCAGCAAAAGTAGCTGAGCCGATTGATTCTCCTGAATAGAATCAATCCCAGGTAACTCATGTCGATGAAGAAAGCCCAGAGGTAACTGAGACCACTACTGAGAATAACAACTCAAGGGGAACATCTATTAATGTTCCTGAGCTGAATGCCCCTGAACCTGGTGACTCAGTAGATCACACTCTCATTACTGAAATCCTTCAATCTCAGAATAGTACAACTGAAATGCCTAACTCGCCTACTATCTGTGTTGAACAAATTTCAGATGAGGAACTAAAACATCGTAGATCGTGGCTGGACGCTCACACTGCTGATCTGATTATTGGAGATCCCTCAGCAAGAGTAAAGACAAGATCCAGATTCTGTCAAGGAGAAAGCGCCTTATATTCCTATTTCTTGTCTACTAACGAACCTCAGACGATTGAGGACGCACTCAAAGATGCTGACTGGATCATAGCCATACAGGAGGAGCTCAATCAGTTCACGAGAAACGAAGTTTGGGAGCTTGTTGATAGACCCCGGCATCAACTTGTTATTGGAACAAAATGGGTCTTCAAGAACAAGCGGGATGAAAACAACGTCATAGTAAGGAACAAAGCAAGACTCGTGGCAAAAGGCTACTGTCAAGCTGAGGGAATAGATTTCGATGAAACGTTCGCTCCAGTTGCAAGATTGGAGGCAATTAGACTATTCCTGGCCTACGCAACACATCAAAGATTCAGAGTCTATCAAATGGATGTGAAGTCTGCGTTCCTGAATGGCGTACTGAAAGAAGAAGTCTACATGGAACAACCGCCCGGCTTTCAGCAGGGACATCAGGTGTATAGACTCAGAAAGGCTCTGTATGGGTTAAAACAAGCACCCAGGGCTTGGTACGATGCCCTATCTGAGTTTCTTCTTCAGAAAGGTTTTTAGAAAGGCACAGTAGACCGCACTCTATTCAGCATTCAACTGGAAGACGATATACTACTTGTGCAGATCTATGTAGATGACATCATATTTGGATCTAAGAATGTCATCATGTGCCAACAATTTGAAAAGATGATGAATGATAAATTCGAGATGTCAATGATGGGATAAATGAACTACTTCCTCGGTTTCTAAGTCAAACAATCTGAAAAAGGGACGTTCATTAATCAAGGCAAATACACTCGAGACCTCATCAAAAGATTCGGTTGCACATCCGGCAAACCGATCAAGATCCCGATGAATACGAACATGAAAATAGATCTTGATAAGGAGGGAGTATCAGTAGACCAAACTGAATTTCGTGCTATAATTGGTTCTTTATTATATTTAACAGCTACTCGTCCTGACATAACTTATGCTATAGGTGTCTGCGCTCGATTTCAGGCGAATCCAAAACGGAGTCACATGGACTCAGCAAAAAGGATTCTCCGCTATCTCAGAGGAACACCTGACATGGGCTTATGGTATCCAGCTGATGATAATATAGAACTAACTGGTTACTCTGATGCTGACTATGCAGGGTGTAGAATTGACCGAAAGTCAACTTCAGGAACGTGTCAGTTCCTTGGCAGTAAGCTGATTTCATGGTTTTCAAAGAAACATCACTCAGTAGCCACGTCAACTACTGAAGCTGAATACATGGCTGCCGGAAGTTGCTGCGCCCAAATCCTTTGGCTGAGACAGCAGCTACGCGACTATGACGTCATTCAGAATGAAGTGCCAATCTTCTGCGACAGTACCAGTGCCATTGCAATCACTCAGAATCCTGTACTTCACACGAGATGCAAGCACGTGGACATCAGACATCACTTCATTCGTGACCATGTCGAAAAGAAGGACATCAGGATGGAGAAGATCCACACTGATCGACAAAGGGCTGATATACTGACCAAGCCTCTAGCTGAAGCAAGATTCAGAGAACTTTCAGCAGAGCTAGGTCTGCTGGACCCTACTGACCCCCAGTCAGTAAAAGGTTTCATGAGAGGAGCATTCAGCAAGGGGGAATGTTCACTCTCAGTACTGAGTAAACTCAGTACGTAGAGACAATAACCATCTACACGAGGTATCAGCTGACTACGATGTTCAGCTGACAGGTTTGCGTATCTCTACTCAGTAGTAACTAATAGAACTGTAATATGCGTTTATTGCTCAGAATCAGCATCATATGTAATATCTCTAGGATTGTCATTTAATATTAACGACTTACATTTAATGCACGACATTCCATGCATAAGTATGCTGTACTCTGCCACGTATTTAATGCATGTCGTATCATAGTTACTACTTAGGCAAATTACAACTGGCTTTTGACTTAGGCGGCAAATTTGATCATTACCTATAATTGACCTTTTTAATCTTGACCGTCCATCTCATAAAAGCTATTTTAAACTAGGCCATTGATCGATAACTGTTCATCTTCACCTTGATATATATATTTTTTTCGATCATATCTTAGAAACCACCATTAGCATACTTCAAATCCTTTAACTCCGAAAAATATGAATTCTTTTCTTTTGCAAACCCCTCTTGCATAATTCTTAAATGATCAGATTTCTCATCGGTATGATATTAGATCTGTTACAATAATTTATTCTCTCTTTTTTAGAATCGCTAAACAGACTGTTTTATTAAAATCGATACTGATAGACTTCTCTTGTAACAGATATAATGGCAAGTACAAACATTTCAGTCACCGCTCCAGAGAACATGCAGGAAATCCTAGATAAAGACCGTGTCTGGTGCGAACCAGTCATGGAATTCGACGCCTGCGATCTCGAGTTCATGGACGAAATCTTCGTTGCCCTTAGAGAATCGGGTCTGGAAGGATTTCTCTCAAGGAAGCCGACGTTCTTCCTTCCGAGACAAGTGTCTGAGATCTATCTCAACTCAGACTCGGTGTCTGGCGATATCATTGGAAGATTTGCAGTTCACTCTATCGGCGACGCTTCTATGCAACTAAAGTGGATATCTATCAAGGAGGCACTGAAGAGGAGCTTCGATCTACCTGCTGAAGGAGTCAGCACCGTCGGATATAACGACGATATGATAGACGACTACCTATCAATCTTTTGCGGAAAGCCCACAGCGTTCAGAGCCGCTTTCCCAAAGAATAGTATGCTGCCTCAGTACCGAGCCTTGGCATACATTGTGACGCAGCTACTAACAAGCCAAGCGGGTTCATTCGATCAAGTATCGAGACCCAAGATATAGCTTATGATGGCGATCTATGACAGAGCGAAGATTAACTGGACGGAGTTCTTTCTCCGAGAGTTCATGACTCAAGCTGCCAAATTTGACAAAGCAACATGCAAGCTGAGCGCAAAAGGCAAGCTTCTATATGGACTGAAGCTATCGGTCATTATTCAAGACTTCTGCGGAGATGACCAAATCACATTCGATGACAAGCTATATTTTAATGTGAAGAAGGTTTGATTCCACAACAGAACTGCTGCTCTTCAGCAGATAGGGATAGGACCCTCAGCTCAGCAGATGACGCCTCAGAAGACCACGCCAACAAAGAAACGGTCTCCTCAAGCAAAAACGCCTAAGGCACCGGCAAAGCGCCTGAAGAAAAGCATTCCTGCTATGCCTACTGAATCCAAGGCGTGCCGAGGCTACTGCGAAAGCTGGCCGAACGATCCTAGACAGCCGATGCAGCTGATTGATGAGTCAGAGTCCTCAGAGAAGACTCAGTCAGTGGAGAAGGTCATCTCCACTGAACAAGCTGCAGAAGTGGACCAAGGGGTTCAGACTGAAGAGGCCCAGAGCGGCGATTTAGAAACCTTGGACAGTCCACTCAACGCTCAACCACTCAGCAGCATGCCATCTGCTGAGAAACAGATGTCTCCAATAGATGTTGAAGACTCGAAGACAGCATCTGAAGATGAATCTGTCGGAATGGAAGCTTCAGCCATTCTATCTCAAGCATTCCGAGAGATTATTGAGCATATACCGGAGATTTCTAGCCACTTTGATCTGGTGACTATTGCCAAACAGGCCAGACTCCATATGCTTTTAAGATTCCAGGAGTGGCCCAATCAGCTACGCCTCATTCTTCACTACACCTGCGAGCAACTGCATGAAGAGGAGCTGGTTATAAGGCAGCAGATATGCTACTCACAGCCTGCTGACCTCGGCACTCTGGAGGACCGAAGAGCCGCAATGCTGGCCTTGCTGCATGATAGGCAGCAAGCTTCAGGCTCAGCCCCTTCAGACGGGTCGGACCACGACGGTCAGGACCCACCCCATGATTCAGGCCCCGGGAAACCTGATGAGGAACAACCCCAGGACAAGGATACACCCACTCCTACTGAACTACCACTCAGTATCCTTGGACCTGTGAAGTCGGCAGCTGGTACTTCAACTTCCGCAGAGCCTGCTCAAGCTCTTGCTGAAATCAACGTTTGAAGTAGCGCCCAGCCCCAAAGGCCGACGCTCAAAGTCCATGGCTAAGGCACTAAAAAGCCAAGGAACTCAGAACAGGGCTCTCGCCAAAGCCATCCACAAAACATGGAAGCAAACTGCTCAAGCCACCAATGCTGAGCTTCAGGGGCTGAGATCTTCCATTTCACAATCAGCTGCCCCTGATGTCTCCTCCATTGTCTCTAACGCGCTGGCACAGCAGAAAAAGGACTTTGATAATCAGCTCAGACTAATTCAGGAAGGACAGGCCAAACTGCTTGAAGAATTCAAGGCCGCTCAGTCCTCCCATACTGAATCAATCTCAAACCAATCCCAGGCCACTGAGCTCAGACTCGACAATATTCAACATGCCCTTAAAGGAAAGGTTTCTGAGAAGCTGAATGACTTTAAGGCTGCAGCTGACCTCTCTCACAAATTCTATAAAGAAGACCTCGCTTCTGAGAGGAATGAGCTGCATGAGGCCCTGACAAAGATCAACGACAAACTCGAAGAGTTGTCAGCCTCCTACAAAAGCCTCAATCTCCAAGTATCCACTCCTACCCCGGCTGTAATTGATGATGCCAAAAAGGGGGAAAAGGGGGATAAAAGGGGAAAAAGGGGATAAGTCGGCCCCTAAGCGACCCTAACTAAAACCCCCTGCAAAATCAACTAAGGGGAAGCCCTACGAAGTCGGGGAAAGAAAACACGGTCGTGGCCGAAGCAAGCGAGCTCGGACAACAACGCTACTAGACCAACTGGTGAGGCCCAGGGTGTCTCAGCTGCGAGCACAGCAGAGACCGGCCCAAGTGGCTCTGGAACCAGAGAACAAGCTACTCATGCAACCCAGACTCCTACTGATATTATTAAGGAGGTTGCTGAGTATGCTGAGCAGGATGACTCAGAGGAGGAAGAGGCACCTCTCCCACCTCTTGTTCAAGGCAAGGGTAAGAAAGTATTAAAACTCCCGACCCCTCCAGCAAAGAAATCAAAGAGATATGTTACTACTGCAGAGGAGGCTCAGATAGCAGCTGACGAGAAGCTAGCTAGAGAATTTGCCGAAGCTGAAGCAACCAACAAGCCTAAAGCAAAGCCTTCCAAAGGCAAGACTAAGGCTCCAGCACGCGGCGGAAAGAAATCTGCTAGGTTGCCTCCAAGAAGGCTCAGATTAGAAGATGATGAGGACAGAGAGAAAGAGGAGCAACATCAGAAGGATACTGAAAAGCAGGGTACATTCAAAGACAAATCCAGTACCCCTGCTAACTCAGAAGACTCTCCTCACAAACCCTCCTATACGAGAACTAAGGAACAAGATGCCGAGATTGAAGCTATATTTGCTCAGATGGATAGGTATCTATGCCGAGATTCAGGCTGCCAGGCAGAGAATCCAGATGGCAGACCTTGAAGCACTGAGAATCTGTACTGAACAAGAGGCCAGGCTGAGAGTACCTTCAAAAGCTGACATTCCATATAAATACAGAAGGTTCAGGAAGCCAACAGATCTGAAAATGCAAAGATGGCATAGGACGGATGAATGGATTCCTGCTCAGTTTACACAGAGATGGGAATCACAGAAGATAGAATTCATCAAGAGGAACTATTTCTGGAGATTCTCGCCAAACATGACAAAGGCAGATGCCTACGTTGAATGGATGAGGATTACTGAACCAGACTTATATGCCTACCTGGTACAAGCTGTGAAAGAGAATATCATTATCCAAGTCCCTGAACCCAGAATTCTGTCACCACCCAGAAGACTTGATGATTCTATTCATTATGGAGTAATAGAGAAAGAAGTGAAGGATGCTGCCGCCCACAGAGGTCTTGAAGAAGATGAGCCAGCTGACTTTCTTGAATATCGAAGCCGAGGAAGTATACTTACGGGATGTATGGATTTGCTCCTTCCCGAGACACAATCGCAGAACTTTATGGACAGGATCAAGCAGTACAAGCGTTCTTAGTCTTAGCTTCTTTATCTTCCTAGCTTAGCAAGAGATGTACTGTACTGAACTTTCATATTTATATATATACATCTTCTTTTGGCTCTGACAATATCTTATTGTCTAAATAGCCATGTTTGTCTTATGCTTAACACTCAGAATCACTGAAGTGATTACTGACTCACACGCTCATGTTTATTTACTTATCAGTCGATTGCTTTGATAGATTCTGTTAGACTAGCTGTTCCGGGGGAAATTGTTGTTTATATAGGGAGAAATTGTTTCTGCCCTGATCCCCTCAGTAGATTAGAACTTAAAGAACAACTCCACTGATCTTACTTGTGATATTGTAAGGAGCTCTGTTTCTGAGAAGTTTAGTGTTAGCATAGATGTTGTTAGGTTTTGGCATCATCAAATAGGGGGAAATTGTTGGGTGATGATTCTATCCTCAGCACAGTCATACTTAGTGGGAAATGATTCTATCTTCTGTAACTGACCAAAGCTCAGTAGCCTCGTGCTCTGAATTTGTTTGAAGATTTGAAGATCCCAAAACCCTATCTGATTGGTGAACCATTCCGTTGTAATTGTTTTTGTCTCTGAGGGTTCAGACTCAGAAGACACTCTGCTCTGGTTTAGGCGTTCAGTAGATTATCAGCCTCAGCACCAGATGTAGAAGACTCAGTAGATATTGGACTCGGCGGGAGCAAGATATGCGAAGGAGTCAGTGGAACTGAACTCAGAACGAGTAGTTCACTGAACTAAGAGCTGACCTTCAGTAGAGTAAATTCAGTACTCTCTACAGGATCAGACTCAGTAACGGCAGACAGTCTTCTGAACTGTCAGATCTTTTGAACGACAATCAGCATAGTCAAATACGAGGTAGAGAGAAGTCAGCTTCATTATGCCTCGAAGTCTGTTCTGTCTCAACTATTCTGCAAAACCTCGACGAATGACAAGCAGACACGTGCCTTTTTACCTACTAAAGCTGCAAGTCAACATATTTCCAGAAAAGGAGGGAAAGGACACTGTCACCTTTTTCAAAAGAGCCGTTAGCTACCAAAAGAGTGAGAAAGGGATCATCGTCTCCAACGGATCTTTCCCAATCTCTTCTCTATAAATAGAGGGATGATTCAAGTTTTTGAAAGCACTACTACGATTGCTACTTCACGAGCAAACAAGGAAAGAGAACTAAAACAAGAAGAGAGCAGTCAAACGAGCAATCCGAAAAGCTTAAGTCTTCCGCAAGAACTCGAAGATCTATCTCCGGTGAAAGACTACATCCTAGCTCATAAGGGAACCAAGCTGAACCTATATACAAGCCTCTAGTATCGAAACGACGCAACACGAACCCATAGCTATAACTCAGTTGTTCGTCGTTCTAGAAGCTACATTCTCATTCCCTATCCCTCTAACCCTAAGCTCAACCGATCATATCCATAGCTTAGACGAAGGAGTTCCTATTTGAACCTAATCCTTATTGTAAAAGGACTACTTCACTGTTGGAGAGTTTGTCAAACACTTTAGTTTGATAACCGTTGTAAACTGAGACTTGCTCAGTATAAATTCCAAGACGCGGCTTTGTCCTGTGTACAAGCTGACTGAGACTAACTCAGTATAATAAATAGCCTCCTGACCTTTCGGGACAGTGGACGTAGGATCGCTTGATATCCAAACCACTTTAAAAATCTGTGTCTCTTACCTGTTCTCTTATTTATTGTTGCATTGATTTTAACTGTTCATACTGAAAAATTATCCTTTAAAATCATACAACTAAGTCTCAGCATACTGAACTCTTTTTTTTTTTTTTTTTGCTGAATTGAGACTGTCTTGATAAAACGTTTTCCACTCAACTGATTTGGGCCTACACATTTCCGCACCACTGAATTCTATCTGCTGATACTAAATTCTGACTCAGTCAGCTAGCAGATCTCAGTAGAGTCAGACCCTTTGCCAAACACGATTCAGAACAGCTATTTGGTCTGCTGAATTCTTTCAGTACGACACTTTCCTGAACAGGACTGTTCGTGTTCAAAGTTGAGAAAATCGAATTCAGGTGTATTCACCCCCCCCCCTCTACACCTGAACGTGCTCTCGGGACCAACAAAATGCCTAGTCATCATCTTTCCTTCCAAACAGGTTTCGCAAGTTGGAAATGGTTCAACTTGGAGAGACTCCAATAATCCATATTCCACCAACCTTTGAGTCCTGTTAAGATTGATGTGACCTAGTCTTAAGTGCCACAGATAAGTTTGATTTACCTTAGAAGACTCTTTCCTCTTCTTAGGATTTGATGATGAGGAAGCAATATTAACATAACTGCGCGGTTTACAAGTAATAGTATATAAAGATCCGTTTAATGGTCCACCACAGATAAAATCATCGTCTTTCATGATAGAAACTTCACTATCAAAACGTGATTTATAACCATCCATGGTGCAGAGTTTTGAAACAGAAATGATGTTTCACCTAAACTCAGACACATATTAAACTTCTTTAAATACTAAAACAGAACTATCAAAAGATAGATTTAAATCTCCATGGCAATTGCAGGAACTTTCGATCCATTGCCCATTGAGACTACCACCTCGTCACTGCTCAATTGCCTTTTCTGCAAGAAACCTTGCAAGGTGTAACAAACATGATCAGTTGCCCCCGAATCCACTACCTATTCGTGGATAGAAGAGGAAACCAGAACAGTTTTAGTTACAAGAGCGACTCCCATCTCTTTCTGTTTTGCCTTGACATCTGGATTATAATTATTCCAGTGTCCTTTCTTACCACTCTTGAAGAACATTCCTTTCTTCTTTGACATTCGCATGTCATCGGTAAGGACTGTCTTCTTACTCCCACTGCTCTTCTTGAAATGTCCACCCTTTCTGCTCTTTTTTTGGTTTCCGCCTTTCGGAGGATTCCTTGAACTACTAGGGATATTCAAGACTTGAGCACTATTGCCCTTTCCTATAAACCGCTACCAAAGATTTGAGTAACATACTCATAGTAAACTCGTTCTTAGACATAGCGGTCCTATAACAGAAGTTCTTATAGGACCTTTGCAGAGCATTTATTGGGAGAGGTAAGATATCTCTTCCACTCTATGAAATTATTTAATATTGGTAAACCCGTTAGGGTTTGGTTGGTGAGACTGTTTAGGAACTCAAAAAATATTTGAACAGACATATCTGAAAAATGTAATTTAAAAGCATGTATGAAAAATAATTTGCACATAATTCGTAATTAATAATCATTGTAACCTTTTGTAAAAACAATGATATTAAAAACCTCGAACAGCTCTAGGAATTCCACTAGCAAGCCACGCAGGTGGATGTTTACTAGCGTAACCCTAAACCAAGCTATTTACCTAACTATTCAATTCCAATCCACGTCTAGGTTTTTAAGATGAATGAAATTAATAGTTTGATATTCTGGACCATGTCACTATTAAAACGTGGGAAGGGACTTCGAGGGAAGTGAATTGTACCTGCGGTGACATCTAAGCATTGACCATTAATTTGACCAAAATAGAATCAAATTCTCGAAATTGACATACTTACTCGAACCATGTCGCATTCAATTTGACCTAATTAGCCATCCTATTTAATTATTATCTACTAGAGTACTCGTGTTTACTAGGCACGCAAGCCACACAGGTGGACGTTTACGGCCTCGCTCCCACAACTCAATAATAATCAAATATTGTTTTGGAAAACTCATCTCACAAAACTGGTAGCTAAAAAATGCAAGCAAGCCACGCAGGTGGACGTTTACTCATATAATATTACTACTTTCGTGTAGAGTCCAATTAATGGAGGTCCGATTAAGTGTTTAATATCCAAATTAATGGAACCTAATTAAATATTTAATTTAAAGTTGCTTAGTCTTTTTATTCAAAAGGTTTGTTACGAATCATGCATATCCACATAATTCCTAAAGCATGCAATTTCTAAGCACACATAATAAAACGTGGTCGCGAAAAATAAAACATGCTTTAATACGATGTAAGTCCTATTTACATGCTTTTCTAAGCACAATTAATCACATAATCGCATGCTAAAGCATAATAATAAATAAATGCGTAAATAGGAATTTTAAAACGTCGTTATCGGGCTTAAAAACATAGATAAAAATTAAATCTATCTATTACATTGCCTGATTAAAATACAGCTCTTCAATCTTCAAAATCTTCGAATTTGAAAACTGCATCGAAAACTGCTTTGAAAACTGTCGTCGCCACGTCATCAGGGGGTCTGCCACGTGGCAGACACATGGCAGACACATGTCTGCCTGGTTAGCAAAGGGCTGACATGGTGCGCCGCGTCAGCATCGTCTTCTTCACCAAGAAACCGGCGCCGCAGCCCGCCGTCCACAGAGGGAGTCGTCCGCGGCCTAAACGCCCCTCGCCGGCCAGCCATGTCGCCGGAAAACCGGGCTGGGAGCGCGCGGCCCGCGCGTTCTGCGCTGTCGCTGCGCCGCGCGGCAGCCGCCGCCCCGTCGGTCGTCCCCGCCCCTTCCAGACGTCTCACAGACGTCTGGGCTGTGAAGAACAGCCGCTTGGAGCCGCCGCGCTGCGTAATTACGCAGCTTGTCGCCATCGAGTTTCGCCGCAAAAATTGCGTGTTTCCGAGCCGTGATTCGATCAATTGAAACATGGGTAATGATCCTTGGACGGATTTCGGCTACCATGAACGGATTTCGGCCAAAATCGTCCATCAATTTCCCTCAATTCTCAAACGATTTGCCGGAAAAAATCATTGTGAGCAGCGAACTTCAGACCTCGATTCCGGTCGCATCCGGGATCGGATGATCCCATACGACGTATCAACACGAAGCTTGTGTGACGAGGAATCCAGCGGTTCAAGCCGATCGGAAATCGAACCTCAGACCCGCCGGGAATCGCCGCCACAAATTGTGGCAGAACACTAGAAAAACTAGGGTTTTCTGGCCAATTTGAAGATTTCTGGACAGCACGACCGCTTCTCCTTTCCAACGCTATTCCGGACAAACCAGAAATCGGAATGGGTTGTGCGACCTATCCAGACGAAGCTAACGAAAACACGAACAAAACTATCCAATCGGTTGTGTTCTGCCAGACGAAGCTAACTCTGCACGCTCCCCCACGCGCCGCTGTAAGTTGACGGTTGTGTTCTGCCAGAAACTAGGGTTTCGCCTTTTCCATCTTTCCGCGCTGTCATGCCTCAATTTTCATGCCTCCCGGACCAATTACAGTACAATAACAATACAATCACATAACATATAGGTCCTATGATCTACTCGTGGATTTTCTCACGAGAAAAACATTACAACAGGGTCAAAACAGTGGCTCGCAGGCCGCCCCAAACACGAAATTAGCCCGATAACGACGGAATTGAACCCTAATCATACACCTAACATCAACAATCAGAGCCTAAACCGACTCTGATACCAATTGAAGAAATTATTAGGTTAGGAATGATACCTTCCTCCTTCGTATGTTGTTGCAGCTCTGATTGTTGCTCGTGTGTCAGATCTTCTGATCTGTGTCCCGGCCTTTTTCTCCCTCTGTGTGGTTAGAGAACTGGAGAAAATAAGATTTTGTCTCTCCACAAAACTAACGCATACCGTGTATATTTTGTGTATGTGTGTAATCTGTTTCTGAACAGAATATTAATATATATAGGCTTCAAAAGCCAATATAATATTAATATATTTGTAGCTCATTAATTTAATTATATTTTTAATGGGCTTCCACATAATTAGCCCATAATATAATTAATTAATCCACTGGGCTACTAATATTTATCAATTAATTGGCCCAGCCAATTAATTCCAGATAAATAACATTATTAAATAATGTAAAAATACATTAATCCATTAATAATGATTTCTGAGAGACAATAAATAACTAGGCAACTAATTGGGCCAGATCAGGGATCTAATACAAGAAATAAAGCTGGGCCTCAAATTAATTAATTATCTATGCTCAGCCCAGAGCAAAATTAATTAATAAACACATATTCATTCCACTAGAGAATCTGTGCTGACGTAACCCTTTATCCCAAATTGAGCAAGGGCTTTGTATTTTAGACTTAATCGATCTTCGTATTTAAGATAGAAATATCCGTTAATTAGTTAAGCTCACTGACAGCTTAAATTAATTAATATCTTATATTCCTGAGTAGTACCACTCGACCTTATTAACACACCTGAACTTAATCAACCGGCCGGGTTTAGTGTGCTAATCCTTTCGAGTTCCTCAGGGGATATTATCAACCCATTTTACTAGGATACGGTTGCAAAATACAAACAACCAGCCTGAGCCACAAATAACTACTAACACCCAAGATACGTAGATCCGATCGCGATGACGTTCACCATAGTAGGTCAAAGTGATAGATAGGAAAATGCGCTCAGCTAAAGTCTTACCAAGCTTAAGACCAGCTAAGTCACCGAGATCTTGGTTCTCCACTAAGGTCAGTTAGGAGAACACATCTCACTGTGATCCGTCAATACACCACCTTCAGTGTACCAGTAAAGACAAGCAGCTAAGACAAGCCACTTCTTATCTAAACTGCAGCTTAAATCGACAACTTATCCTAAAGTTGTCTCAGCTGTGATAACTGTTTATATCTTGTCAGTTCAACCAATTTGTGTTGTCTTCTGTGATACCTGACACACTACACAAATCTAACTTTTATACAAGATATATGATAACATGTGCAAATATATATATTTATCAGATAGGAGAATAAAATAGTGGTAAGGACAAAACACATTGTATACAAGTATAAAATTTGCTTCCAGTATACAAAATTCCAACATACACAATACTTGTTCGGAAAATAAAAATACATGACATACTAGGAATTGAGAAATACATAAGTAAGACATAACAAATACACAACATACAACGATATTAAAATTAAGAAATACATGACAAACCACGAAATTATGACCCCGAACTATAAAATTGATCTAATAATCCGGTATATTGGAACTAGAACTCCCCATATTGGTAAAATATGGAGCATATCCATCAGTTGCGTAAGGATTGACTTGTTTTTCTTGTTCGGATCTTTTTTTTATATAATACGTGCTTGTTCCGCTCGAACAAATGCAAGGGTACTAGGATTGGCTATGGAGCTCAAGTCACAAAGCAAAATCTTATTTTCTTCCTTCATTTTCTTCAGCTCGCGTTTCTTCTGCTGACCTTCCAAATGATTTTTTATAAATGCACTTGTTGCCTCCAAATCAACTTTAAGCTTCTTATTTTCTTCTTCAACATCTGCAAATCTAGAAGATTCATCGGCGGCATCTCTGTTCTTTTTCTTAGCTTCCTTCACTCCGATCGGTCTCAACGATGGAGTAGTAAACACATTGTCATCCTCATCAGCTAAGTTCATAAATACCGAGCCTTGTGTATCCGCAGACGGACTTTACGAATTAGGAGAAGAATAGGCTTGATATGGATGCTTGGACCTCCTTGCACCATCCCGATATTTCGGAAAATCTTTTAGTATTTTCCACACATAATCATATTTCCAGCTTGATTTACCATTTCTCTCATCCATGTGTAATATCTTGGCTTCGCGCATCTGCAAAAAAGTTAATATAATAAATTAAACTCACATACAGAACTAATTAAAAATTGAAAAACATAAAATTATTTGATACTCACCATATCTTCATTCGAAGCACCGCTAGGATGTCTACTGTCAATTTTTTTATGCACGCATGAAGTTTTTTTACTGATTTCTCAAAAACTTGCATTCTTGCCTGCAAGGATCCTGAACGGAACTCACAGTCCAAAATTTCATAGCTCTCCTCCACACGAGTCCAAAATTGATCTGATGATTGGTTTACGCCAATCTTTGGATCTTGAGAAATTTTCATATAAACTCTACATACGAGGATATCTTCTACATGGTCGTAGTTTGTGGAACGAATAGGCATTTTGGCTAGTAGAGGAAGATTTGTAGTTGAGAGAGAATTATGCGAAGTTGTGAATAAAAATACAAGATTGTGGCTGTTGGGATTTTGTATACTAGAAGCAAATTTTATGCTTGTATACAATGTGTTTTGTCCCTACCACCATTTTATTCTCCTATCTGATAAATATATATATATATATATATATATATATATATATATATATTTGCACATGTTATCCTTTATCTTGTATAAAAGTTAGATTTATGTGGTGTATCGGGTATCACAGAAGACAACACAAATTGGTTGAACTGACAAGATATAAACAGTTATCACAGCTGAAATAGTTATCACAGCTGACACATGTTATCCTTTATCTTGTATAAATAATTTTTCTAAATTTGTGAACTATTCTTCTTGTAAGAACTCCTTTTAGTTGGAGAAAATTTAAACCTTGTGTTTGGTATTGTAAAGTCACTATGGCTATAAGTAGAGCATATGTCCTGCGTACAGATCAAGTCACTACGACTATAAGTAGAGTATCTATCCTGCGAACCAATCGACAGAGACTTGCTCAGAATTAAATTAATTCAAGAAATCCCGTTTTATTCAGGACAGTGGACGTAGGATCTTGCATATTCGAACCACTTTAAAAACCTTTGTGCATTTACTGTTTTATTGCTTAACTGGTCATACTGCATAAACTGTCTGCCAAGCATGCAATTGACTTTCAGTAAAACCTGGATTGTCGCACAAGCACGACTTTAACAAATTTATTAAAACTCTTTCAACAAGAGATGACTTAAAATCGGGACTACACTTCCGCACATATTCTTCCACTGAGTTTACTATAGACGGAATTCAGTAGTTAGAATCACTCTGCCCACGCGATCTGAAGCTTAATCTGGCGAGCTGAATATTTCAGCAAGTACATTCAGTGTGTACTGAGCTTCGCGTTCAAGTTGAAATTTGTATTCACCCCCCACCCCTCTACACCTGAAGACTCGTCTCTGGACTAACAATAAACAAATCAAGGGAAAGTGGGTTACCCACTTAAGTGAATCTATGGTGGGAGTTTCGGCGATATAGATATAGTTGTACTGACTCTCATTAGCCTCACTGCATCTATCCAAAACCACCATCGCATGGTCTTTCCCTTTGAAAGTTTGCGATGATTGTCTAATTTCCATGACACTAATCTTAAATTTCTGTCAAAATTTCAAATAGAACTCAAATCTTGACCAATCGGCACACACTATATTAAATCTAAAACACAAAACTTGCAATTCAGATGAATACAACTATATACATAAATACATACATGCAACAATAACTACGATTTAAGAGATAAACAATCTTTAGGCTGTTAAGTTCTATGAAACAGTATGAAGAAACGGAAAGCCACAAAAATGGGAAACATAAAATGAGAGTAGACAGGAAGTAAACACTGAAATCATCGATTGAAAAATCAAGAAAAAATATTAAAACGAAAAAATGAAGCAGAAGTCGTAAATGTGCAAACCTGCTGGAATAGACCCGAGTGTTTGAAGTTTGTGGGATCTAGATAGTAATCTCCCGAAACTGAAATCGACAAAGGTCGGAGGGGAGGCCGCTAGGGACAGGATGGCGTCCTCTGGGCTTTAGAGTTTGAGAGCTCGTGAAGGTCGGAGCTTCGTTCAGGCTGGAGCAGCGA
This sequence comes from Lavandula angustifolia, assembly GCA_028984105.1. Taxonomy (NCBI): domain Eukaryota; kingdom Viridiplantae; phylum Streptophyta; class Magnoliopsida; order Lamiales; family Lamiaceae; genus Lavandula; species Lavandula angustifolia. Next base: position 17,408,088 of record CM054822.1, read on the forward strand.
AACAAAAGGAGAAGTGAAGGAGGCTGGGAAAGGTAGGAGAACGCAAATGAGAAGACATTGGATGATAGAGTTGCGGGCTTTACTGAGCGTGCCTCTATTTTAATGCGTTAAATTTCAAATTTAGCCTTCAATTCGGAGAAATTGCTAAATTATACAAACGAAATTACGCGATTTGCAAAGAAAGGGTGAAAATTCTAATTAATTGCAATTGAAACATTGAGGTTCAACATAAGTTAAAATTATAAATAATATATACAAGGAATAATAAATAGTTGTTGAATTAGGAAGAAAAAAAAAAAGAAAGAAAAAGGACGAAATGAATTATACTAATTTGTTCCTTAGTCTTTAACGTGATTTATTGAGAAATATACAATTTTTTAATACAATTTTGAGAAATGTAATTAGTTTATTGTGATTTGTGGTATTGAGAAAAATCTGATTCTAAATTAAATTATTATTTGGCAAAAATATTTTATCGAAATTCAGTATATGAGAAAAATGCATATAATTGTGATTTGTGGCATTTATAAAATTTTGATTCTATGTTGATTTATGTCAGTTTCTAAAAATTTATTTCCAAGATGAGTTATAGTATATATGATTAGAAATTAGATTAGGATATTGATATTAATTTGAGTTGCAGTATATTATGAGCAATATTATTTAGGTCTCATAAATAAATAAATGGATATTGATTTTAGAGAGGCTTTCATTTTATTTATTTTGCATTATTTTGTGTTGTCAAATAAAAATAAATCAATTTTTAAGAATATTTTTGATTTCGATACTTTAAGTAAAAGTAATAGTTTTGAATAAACAAATAAACATATATATATTCCTATTATCAAGTATAAGAAATTGAGCTTAAAAAATTCCATAACCAATTTAAATACTTTAAATTAAAAATAAGAAATAGATAAAATAGACTTGTTAAATTAAATTAAAATTGTTTAGTAGAAATATAGGATTAGATGAAATATATTTAATTTGAAATTGGATGAAAGATTATATGAAATTGAATTGAATTAAAATTGAAATTGGAAGTTGTACTTGAATTGAAATTAAAAAAGAGTGAAGGGTAAATGAAGGATTAAAATCTAAGATCAATTGCAATTGCAATTGAATTGCAATCAATTGCAATGGAAGCCATTGGGTTTTTATATATATATAAGATTTGATTCAAACCTCAAATCTCCCTCTAACCTAATTCATCGTAAAACGAGTTTTTATTCACTTCTTAACTTCTTCTATCAAAGCATGAGACATACTGAACTTCATCGGCTCAATTATGGTGGTAAGTTCATTTGTTTGATCATTCGTTATTCTTTGATTTTTGGAATGACAATAGTAAAATGTACTTTACATATTAATTCTTCACTTCTCATAATTTTTTTCCAATTTATGTTCTTTCTTTTTTCTCAGAATTTTAGTTAAAATCGAAACCGAACCGATACAAACCGAAACTTTTGGATTAAAAACCGAACTGAACCAAAGTTTACCGACTCAGTATTTGGTTTAGCAAAATAGAGAACCAATTTGATTTGGTTTGATTTGGTTTAGTTTAACCGAACTTTGGTTTAGTTTAACCGAACTTGCACCGCTAGAATTTACTTCCAAACTATATATAATAAAAATAATAAGGTCATATACGAAAAAAATATAATGTTCCATTGGGATGACATAGTGGTTAATGTGTCTAACTTGTGCCCAAAAGGTCGTGGGTTAAAATCCCACCAAGATCGTTATATGTGGTCAGCCTAAGGTGGTTAGCCCCTCCTACGTTGTTTGCAGGTTAAATAAGTAATGCGTGTGTGAATGTCCTTGATCAACATTTTACATTTAGAGCATCCACTCAGTTTTTTTATAAACACTCAACTTTTAAACACTCAACTACATTCCTTCATCCATCCATATAAACAATTTTTACTTTATTGGGTCCCACTACTTTAAGTTTTTCAAACATTATATTTTAATAACAACAACAAATATATAATAATATTTTTATTACTCTTCGAATAAATAAATAATTATAAATTAAAAAAATTACTAATTAATTTAGATAAATTCATTAAACAATAAATACTAAGAAAGTGAAAAAAAATAATTTAAAAACTTGCAATAACATGGAAAATTAAACAATACAACATTTAAAATAAAAATTACGGACTAGTACATCAAAATATTAATCGATCAATTGTTGTTGTAGCGAGTCCATATATGCTTAACCAAGTCGTGTCGAAGTTGGTGATGCACATCACTGTTACGTAACTCGGAGTTGGTTCGAATCACATTTCGAAATTATGGATTTGGACCTTGAACGAATTGTGGGGGTTCATCATCTTCATCATTGGGAAACGATGCAACCATATCCCCCTCATCCTCAACAATCATGTTGTGCAAAATTAAACAAGTTAACATGATGAATTTTATTCTTTTCATGTACCAAGATCGAGCTGGCCCTCTAACGATTGTCCATCGAGCTTGGAGCACCCCGAACGCTCGTTCAACATCTTTCCTGGCAGCCTCTTGCCTTTCTTTAAAAAGGCTCCTCTTTGGATCGTTTAGGCAAGGAAAATACTTCACGAAAGTAGCACATGTTGGATAAATTTCATCTGTCAGATAGTACCCCTGATTATAATGTGTGTCATTCACCGTGAAATTAGTCTCAGGCGCATTTCCTGAGAGCACATGGTTGAATAACGGAGATTCATTTAACACATTAATATCATTTCATGAACCAGCTACACCAAAAAAGGTATGTCATATCCATAGATCTTGGGAAGCGACAGCTTCTAGCACGATCGTAGGAGAACCATGTCCCCTCGTAAATTGACCTTTCCACGCGACTGGACAATTCTTCCATTCCCAATGCATACAATCAAGACTTCCCAGCATTCCCGGGAATCCATGCCTATCATTGTGCATCTGAGTAAGACGTTGAACGTCAGCTGCATTTGGCCTTCTCAGTATTGACTGCCCCAGATCTCTACCACATTCTTAAAGAATGTAGAAATACATTTGATTGCAGTTGATTCCCCCATTCGGAGATACTCGTCAAGATGATCGGCTGGTACGGCCAATTGACGAATTGCCGCGGTGCATTTTTGTAGAGGAGACAAGCCTCTTCGATATATTACATCGTTCCTCTATTGGAAATATGATGAGTGATTCTCAAGTGCACTCACTATTCGGAGGAATAAGTCTCTCCGCATTCGGAATCGCCGTCGAAATATGTAATCGAGATACACGAGTACCTCAGCGAAATAATCATTGAAAAGTCTTTCGTGTCCATCTTCACGATTCCTTTCGATGTACCTTCTCGGCTGACGCCTAGCTTGGAGACACCTTCTTTCATATTCTGCCATTACTGCCTGACTATGTTGAAGAATCGCTTCATACAAATATTCAGACTCTGGATCATTGATTTGCTCTTCGTTGTTACTGGATGAACTAGAACTGCTTGAGGAACTAGAACTGCTTGAGGAATATTGAGCCATTTTTTGTAGTAGCAAAGTTTGAAAAGAATCAATATTTGAGAATGTGAGGAACAATGAATCATTCACTACTCTATATAAGGCTAGTTTACAACGGCTAGTTTGTAACGGCTAGTTTTTAACGGCTAGTTTGTAACGGCTAGTTTATAACGGCTAGTTTTCTAATGGATAGATTTATTACATAAGAATCAATATTTATTACAAGAAATCACTTAGCTTCTACATTAATAAAGATTACTTGTGACATTAGTAAGAAAATGAAATGCAACTACATATTTGAAGATCAATTACGACATAAGAAAAAAATTAACTAGACTTAAGGTCATGATTGCAACTTTGCCATAGCTTCTTTGCATTCTATGTCATGGAAATAACGTTGCTCAAGTGTCATGTTGCTTGTATCGCGTTGGATGATTTCAAATAGCTTGGACCGCCTCTCTCTCTTCTTCTCTCTCTTCTCCTCTTTAATTCGCTCTCTTTGCATCTCAATCTCGGCCTGGCGCAATTCAATCTCGCTTTTTTTTGATGCACTTCAACTCAGAGAGACTCTTGAGAATGCCATCAAAGTTTTGCTTTAGATCATTGTTGCCATCGTCATGACTGTGGCTTGCATATGCTTTTTTCTTCGCCTTTCTCTTTGCAGCCTTTTGTCCGATTGGACGTGTTTCTTCATTTAAATCAAAATCAACACTTACGTTTTGCGTGGAAGATGTGTTGCTCGCCCCCGATTCAAAGGTCCTTGACTTCTTCGTTGCAATATCAGCATAATCAGACTGGGATCGAAAGGCTGGATGATCTTTGATGATTTCCCACACGTGATCGAGTGCAAATTGGGATCCTTTTTCTTCGCTGTACTTTTCCAGTACCATTTTGCAGACGCCTTCACTACTGGACCCGCTTCTATATATACTTGATATGAGATTGTAGCACCGTTGAATTTTACTGCAATCGGCCTAATGTAATGCCAATGAGATATCAAGACCGGCGCCGGACGAGTAGGAAGGCTATCGGGTTTATTTTCATTGTAGTAGCAAGCAACACGATTCCAGAAAGCCGCTTTCTTTTGGCAATTACCGGTGATTGGATCTTCAGATACCGTGTACCATGCGTTTGTTAGACGCACATCCTCTTCTTTTTTCCAAACCAGTCGCTTGTTCTTACCGGTCGCACCGGTAGTTGCTTGCTCCATAAAGCCAACTGAAACGGGTGACTCTTCCTCTTCGAATTGAGTTTCTGGGACCGAAGATGGAGAGCCTATTTCAACTCGTCGAGAAGATCGGGACTGTTTATTTGTTGATGGTGGAGTAGAAAATCCAAACATATTAGGCGGGTTGGATGGAAAATTCGGAATATTTGTTGGATTGTGAGTGAAATGTGGATAATTGGCTGGCATCCCATAACTCCCAAAATTTTGGGTATATGGATAATTAGGTGGAAAAAATTGTGGTGGATGGTTGAATTGAGGATACGAGAAACTTGGAGGAACTTGAGAATTTGGAGGAATTTGAGAATTAGGAGTAGATTCATCTTCATCCAAATTATAATAATTTGACCAATTGAAATTGCTATTTTTATCCATTTTCGATAAAAATTTACCAAAAGGATGATTGAAAAATGAAGTGAAATTGAAATAATATAGAGAGAATAAAATTTTAGTAAAAATATGAAAATGTAAGATTGTGTGATTTTTTGTTTTCAATTATTTGCATATATATAGTTGAATTGAGGATACGAGAAACTTGGAGGAACTTGAGAATTTGGAGGAATTTGAGAATTAGGAGTAGATTCATCTTCATCCAAATTATAATAATTTGGCCAATTGAAATTGCTATTTTTATCAATTTTCTCTCTCCATCCAAAATGAATTACATCGCCAACTGTCATCCATCAATAATTATGGATGGGTGTTGGACATGCAGTGTGGATGCTCTTACATACATGATTTGAATATGTTAAGTCAATAATCCCATGTGAAGATTTATGAGACGTTTCTCAGAAAATACACATTATTTATGGAGAGTGAAATTATATGATGCTTTTAAATTTTAATTGTAGGGTTGGGAATTTAAGTTTAGTTGTACAAGTTCTTTAGTCACACATCATGTGCGTATTTAAGGTTCTTATTTACGCTTCCACGCCTTCGTTTTCATTGAAATGACTTTTAGTACGCTCAAAACAACGTGTGTGTGGTTGTGAAAAATAATATTGCACGTATACATATATAGAATAATTAAAAACATAGAGGAATTTAATTGATGGATTTAGACAAAGGTGTACACAACTGCACTTTGATTTGAATCTTAAATAAGAAAACTAGTATACTAGTGTTATTGCATATTTGCACATATGAACCTCGTGAATAGAAATTGGAGGCCAACATGCATGCAATTGATGACACATGAATAGATGAATAGACTTTACATACATAAAAAGAGAAGATGGAATCGAAGTTCTTCAAGATTCTCAAGGATGAAGATATAATTACAGTGAGAATATAAACATATACAATTGAGCTTCGATTTGCCTCCAAAAGTTAAGCATCTCCAGCAGCTTCAGTTGTTGAGCCAATGCCTACTTGCAACCATTGAGAGGAATCAACATTTGTGTCGTCCAAATCACTCAGTTTGGCTAGCTTTAACTTGCTATCCGCTTCGTCGTCCACATTCACTACTTGGTCGTCCACATTCACTTTATCACGAGTATTATTGTTATCGTTATTGTTGTTGTTATCTTTCGTGTCATGGGCACTCCACGGCCGTAGGTTAATATCCATGGAAACGTCGAAGCTCAACGGATTGCGTGGGTCCCGCCTCACCCCGGACATGTGGGCCCAAGCCTGTGCGTTGAGATCCAGCTTGTCGGAAACGTCAGCGTTAGGTTTGTGATGGACCGGGTCAACGGTCTGGTCCTGAAATTGGAACTTAGGCATGGAGGTTGTCTCCGGCGAGTTCGAGATGATCCAATGGCATCTCTTGTGCCCGCCCAGAGCCTGACCGGAATTGAATACCCGGTGGCAGATGGAACATTCGTGAACCTTCGATTTCCTCCTCGCCGCTCCGACCAACGCCGGCTGGCCTTGCTCGAATTGGAACGTCGGTTTCGCCGGCGGGAAGAATTCCCGGTCGTTATTCGCGATAACGTTAACGTCCTTCTCTGATGGCGAGATAATAACGTTGTTGTCGTCGGCTTCGTCCTGCTTCGCCGCGTAACAACCTTTGACTTTTTTATGGCTGGCTCTATGACCGCCGAGGGCTTGATGAGAATTGAAGACTTTCTTGCATGCTTTGCATTCGAACAAACCTCTGGAGGTTGACGCTCCTTTGGTTTTTGTATCCACCGCCGCCCTGCTCTTGAGCGTGGCCGCAAAGGAGGAGTTCCGCCGCTCCTCCTCCTTACCGGCGGAGGCGCATGATTCCTCCGCCTCGGTAAGATCCACCGTCGTGTTGGCTAATTGCACGAGGCACGTCGCGAGGAGGAAGTCGTCCTCCTCGCTAGTCGTGTAGATCGAACTTATCGACCCGACTTTCGACCGGAGCGATCTCTTCCGTTTCGACCAACCCCTGCCGCGCCTCCCGTCGTCGTCTCCTTCGGACTCCGGGGAGGAAACGGCGTCGTCGTCGTAGCTGCATTTGCCATTCCCATGCTCGAGGAAAGATTTCCACGACGAGAATTCTTTACCGCAATTCTCGCAAGTTCGACAACTCTTCAACCTATTGGGATTAGTTCTCAACTGATACATTCTTTTATTACTACTATTTCTCTCTCCTCCAAATTTCTCCTCCCAATCACTTGCATTATCATTATCATCATCGAGATTGCCATTTTCGTCACCGATTCCATGAGCCCTCATGTGGCCACCCAGAGCTCTCCCACACATGAAGCCCTTCTTGCAGACCCGGCAGTAATGCTTGAACGTCGGCTTTTCGTCGTCGACGCAGGCCATGGAGAGGAAGATTAGGACAGTACAAGAAAGGAAAAACATGCATGCATGTGAATGTGTAAGAATGATGAGAAAGAGTTAGTTGTTTGTGTGGGTGAATTAAGTTGTTGTGAGAATAAATAGTGATGATCAGAAACAATGTTAGTCCTAGTTTTTAGTTTGGGATTAACTGTTTTCTTTTTTAAAGGTAGAGAATAATAGGAGAGTGTAAGTGGAGAGAGAAACTCAGATCAGCTCAAACTTCATCTTCTCTCTTTTGACTCTTTCAACTCTACGCCAATCAATCAAATAAGCCTACGCCTTCTCGTGTTTTTCGTTTCTTCATACCTTTTCTAATGGCCCATTTAAATTATAAATACTACTATATGATTATTATTAATTTATTAGCTCAATTTTCTATTACAATATGAGTCTAATATTATCATACTATAACATTATTGTTCTAAAATTGTAACTGGCCGGTAAGCCTCAAAAGTTGACAACTGATCTGTATGTTTGTCCGGGCGAGTAATTTGCAGGAATGACGTTGCCAGCGACAATCTTCTTCCCATTGCCGTTGCTGAGGCGAACGGAGAACGGCGGCGGGTAGTTGCTGGGCAAATCCGCCTTCCAAATGGCCCCCCACACCTGCTGCATTCCGATCCACGGGCCACCCGCGCGACTCAGCTCAGCTCCTGTAATGCCATCTCCGTTTTCGAATTCAATAGCAGTTGAGAAGTAGTAGGGGTTTGAACCCGGGTCGACCCGGAATGCCACGGATGCTCCACGAAAATAGCAGTCCACCCTTAAAAAACCATACAATTTTATATAATATTTTTTGATTAATAAGGTAACAAAGTCAATTTACTTATTACTTTTTCACTCCATAGCTAATTATATTTTTATACGTTTGCATGCATGTTACTAGCATATATAATAATCTAACGCCAGATTCTTCTTATGAGTTTTAATTTGTCACTTTTTTTATATTTTGGCAATAAAATATGTGTAGGTACGTGAAAGTGACATACATGGAAGAATCGTAATTAGAAATTAATATAAGATATATATCATTTTTAGGGATGTAAATTAATTCGTAGAAACTTCTAGAATTAAAAAATTGATCACCTTTTATATTCAATTTGCTCGATTCCAACATTCCTAAGTTGATCAGCTTGTCCGGGTTTAGCCATGCCTCCGAACGAGGTCCCACTTAAATCGAAGAGAATATTGTTAGAGTCACAGCCCGGACACTGATCCGTTATGACCACCGTAATGGGCTTACCGGAGCACTGTGGCGACGCCGTACATTTCACCTAAATCAATTTATACATCAATTAGAGAGAGAGTGAGAGAGAGAGAGAGAGTGAAATTAATTAATTCATTGCATGTCCAGCCCAAACCTGATAGCAAGTGCCACAACCTCTGCCGTTTTGGTAGAGAGAATTAGCACCAGCCGTTATATAGGAATAGAATGGAGGTTGACTAACAGCGCCTTGATATCCACATGCACCCCCTAAGCAAAACATATATAACAAAGTTCAATTACTTTTATTCCCGTATTTTATTTCATTATTATTCTCCCTTTGTCTCATAGAAAGTGTCTTATTTTTCTTTTTTGGTCGTCTCATAGAAAATGTCATGTTTCTAAAAAAAATAAAGAATGTGTGGACCAAAATTTACAACCCAAAAGTCAAACAATATACACCACACAATACAAGTTTCTTAATCTCCGTACTCCATAGAAATGAGACACTTTCTATGGGACAGAGGGAGTACATAATGCATAACATATATATACATGTCACGTGTACAATACCGACATATAGTAGACATTCTTACCTTCACTTCCTGCACCGGTAGGACTTCCGTACCAGCTAGCACGGGCCGAAGACCAACCACCGTTGGATAGAGTACCGATCTCCGATACGTTTAGAAGTTTAGGATTGAAACCATAGCATAAGTTTGCCACAAGAGAAAACAAAACTAATCGAATGAAAAGAGAAGCCATTCCCATGAGCATGCAACAATTGGAGTGGAGGAGTGGTTGTTGTGAATGAGGTAAAACTATAACCTTATTTATAGACGTCACCGAAATCCTATATGTGTATTTCGCATTAAACAATTTTGAGGGTTGTGAATTTTGGTAGTGTGAATGAGGATATATTCATTAAAGATAATTTAACAATTAACCTTGCAATTTTGGCAAATAAATAATTTCAGGGAACTAAAATTCAATTTACAGGGTTTTCCTGTATTTTGAAGTAATCTCTACTAGCCAATTTTAGAATCTGAATTATTTATACGGAAAAATAGTAGTTAAATCGATTGAATTCTGGTAGCTCTTTAGGTTAGTTGATTTTGGTGTAATCTATAATACATTAAATTTGGAGCATTTTAAGTAGGCTATGCGCAATATTCTTCATCTATTCTTAGAGAATACAATATTTTGTAACATATTTTATTACTTGTTTATCGGTAATAATGTGCATATGTACCCCCTAACAGAAAGCATTTAATTTTTTTTTATATTTGGGTTTTGAAACCTAAAGTATAGATAGGATGAAATATATAAAAAATGAAATTTACCCCTTCCATATCTAGTATGTTAGCATGTTTGTTTTCTTAGTTGTTAGCTAAGACACGTTTCCGCCACTACGTTGAATACGAATATTAATAAAATTTTGTATATATAATGGAGATTTAATTGGATATTAAATAAAAAAACAATTTTGATTGTTTAAATGATATTATATGGTCGTAGTAGTATATATATAATTAATATAGGATTATCATTGCATTTTTTATAATTGTATCATTTCGCTTTAATGATTGTTGTCAGTGTGAACAATGGACTTTTACTGATTTTCATGCATACCCTTAATTTCAGAAAAATAAAAGTACGTAAATTAAGAGAAGGGTTCACATAAAGTTCTAGACCCTTTAATTTATAATAATCCATTTAAAAAAGCTTGTCAACAATTTATTTGAACTCATGCTAAAAAATAAACATTTATGTTCACATTTAAGTTTTTAGCTCCTATTGGCTTATCTTTATAAACTCATAGTAAGAGTTTAATTATTTAAAGCTTATGCAAATATTCTCTCATTGAATTCTGACTTGTACAACTTCACAAAATATTTTTATTTTGTATAAAATATTTTGAATGAGACGTTCAAACACAAATAAATTATGTACTTGTACAATAAATACTTATACATAAAAAATACTCGTATCATAAATACTTATGCATAAAAAATATTTGTTTATTTAAGAGTTTGATCTTTTGTGAACACTAGTTTAATGAAAGAATTGAGAACACATCACAACCCTCCATTTTTTAAGCTGTGTCGTATTTAAAATAGATATTTTTGTTTTATTTCTTTTAATTTGTATAATTAAGGTATTGTAGTCAATTTCACTTATATTTCTTATTATTATGTGTTTAGTATTTTACTTTGAATTCAACAAGTTGAAATGAGATTTGATGCCCTTTATTCTTCTTCGCCCGTCCAGCATAGAAATTACGAATAGAGTGCATAAGAGTTTATTCTTAATTTTTATGCACTTAAATTTTATGCACTTTATTTATATAATTTTTATGCACTTTACTTGGAATTTTTATGCACTTTATTCGTGATTTTTATGCATTTCAATCGATAAAATCCTAAACCACAGCTCATTTGAAATCTGCAAAATTAATCCAAATAAATTCATTGTCTCAATCAGTTTCTGGAAAATTAAAACTCCATGAACGCCAAAATTAAGTTTAATCCCAGCTAATTTGAAATCTGCAAAACTAATCCCAATTAATTCCTCAATTGTCATTACAAATCCATCATCTCAATTAGTTTATGGAAAATTGAAGCTCCATGAATACCGAAATAAGCTAAATAACATTCAATTTCATAGCTCAATGAATCCCGATCCCAAATCCATGAACACTTACGAATACCGATCCCAAATCTATGAACAACCACAACTCCGGCGACTGCATAGTCGTCATCTTCTTATTCTTCTTCGATGAGGAGTTCGTATGCGAGGAGGGGAGATAGAAGATAAATTGGAAGAGAGAGAGACGAGAGGATAGAGAGAGTGGGGATGGGAATGCCAAATTATCTATTTGCACTTTTATTTTAAAATAATTTTGAATACTCTTATATTTGCATTAATTTTGATCTTAGCCTTTAGTCTAACCAAATAGAAGGTTATAACATGTTTTTAGTTTTTTTCATTTATGGGGTGTTCATAAATGAAACCTCCTCTACCTATTTAAGTGTTTTATCCAAATAGGACCTAAATTAAAAAAAAACTACATTAATAAACTAATAGCAATATTGTTAGTTAGCGACAATAATGGGCACGTTTATTTAACTAGAATTTACAAGAGGGAAAGTATTAAAACTGCTGTTAACTCTGCCTTTAATATTGGTTATTGACAGTTGGCCGTTGATTGCCACGTAAAGATTGTTACACATCATATTAGATGAGGTGATGAGGCCGATGACTATGTTAATCTAATTATTATGGAATTGGAGTAGTTTCGTTAAAATTCAGATATCATAAGTTCATAACTAATATTACGGGATGAGATCATATGTATAATAAATCTATATTCAATTGATGTCTGATTTAAAACGAAGTAGTTTTGTATTGAAAAAATATACTTTTTAATTATTTATTAAATCATTTTTACAATCTTATCAATTTAATTTGTAGGTTTTCAATAGAAAAACTACGTCGTTTTGAATCGGACAACAATTAGACAAGAATTTATTAGACAAATGGTCTCATCCCCGATATTACTGATTATGAGTTTTCCACATTGCCCGAACAAATAAAAAATAGGGATAAGATTAACCGTGTTACTTAAGTATTCGTGTAATAGAAAAAAGTATACACGTTTTTGTAAAGTCCCCTAAAATAGAAAGAAGAAGAAAAAAGTAGTGAATTTATTTAACTATTGGTCTAGCCTAGTTTAACCTTTTTCATATGATATTACATTATTCTCTAAAATTTACAAGTTCACACGAGCTATTAAATTTGCCTATGGCTGATGATGTGATATGCGATGCATTTAAAAAGAGAAAAAATTACAAATAGTGTGTCTACAGGTGTATCGATATGATGTGCTAAAGTAGTCTTAAAAATACTATATATGTATCCGTTTATTTGCATATTTGATTTGACTAAATATACACATATATTAATCATAAATATTCGTTTATGTACTGTCTAATTCGTAGCTTGGGTCGAATTTAATTCGAGATTATTTGTCCAAAATTTATAATAAGACTTATTTATCTATGACAAAACCCACCCAATTCTCCTAACTTTTAGATATTACTCTTATAATTTTAAAATCTCGATTCAAATAGGCTTAATATAAAACACTATAAGAGATTTATTTCAATTTCTAAATTCAAAAATTACCTCTTACCAGATACATTCACATCCACAAATCATATTGTGTGATTTATATTGTTGAATACAAGCTGCTATTACAAAGTAAACCGGTAAGTCGGAAAAGAAAACAAACAAAAATGTCTAAAAGAAAAACTTCGTCGAGTCGAGGAAGGCCTCTATCCGCAAGACGAAATACGCCCCGGTAGTGCTCTCGGTTTACGGCGTATCGTCCCCAAAGATAAAACGACGACGTCTCGAGGATTGCAGCACCGCAAGATCTTCGAGCTCCAGCGAACTGGACTTTTCCGGCGAGGACAGGAGTTGCAGGACAACTAGAGCTAAGATGAGCTAAGATGCAGATGTGTTTGCAGGTGTCTTGAAATGGAATGAAGATCTGCCTATTTATAGGCTGTTCCAGCTCAGGTGAAAGGTTGCAGAACATTTAATTGGGGTAGATGGAAAGTGGAGAGTTGAAGTCACTTGAAGTGCTCTTAAAGACAAGGACACGGAGCCGGAGCCGGAGATCTGCCTATATATACTATTACCGATTTTTCCAACACTATTACCGATTTTTCCAACAATCCCCCACATGAGTGGAAATAGCCAAATGCATGCATGCAGACACAGCTCTGTCCTCAAGAGACAATAAAGCATCGGGGTAGGTGGCTTGTGACCTTGAACCTTCCTTAGTCGGTGCTATCGAGCATACCGGTGGATTAGTGGACACGTAGCTTTGAACTATTCCTCCATGGTGTATACTAAGACAATAGCACTAATGCTATAGAGTCTCAACCTCGTCTGTTCTCAGGTTTGTGTCCTTTACAGGCCATGAACAACCTCTTTGGATTCATAAGTGTTGCATAGAAGCGGCCTTCACTTCTCATTTACATAGGTGATTCTTACTCGAGTATCCTGTCATACTCCACCTTCTCAAGGCATCCAAGAATCATTAGAAGTCAAAGACTTAACCTCACCACTTGACAGGTCACCAACACTCTCGATCTCTTTTAGGGAATAGACTAATTGAGTGTGGTATCAACATACTCATATAACTTAGTTTTCTCATTGAACCAAGTTCATGGGATCTCCAATCTACAAGGTTGGGTATCCACTATAATCATCTTTAACTTGTGGATTTAACTCTCATTCCCTCTACGAGCTTATACATTTGATCTCGATTCAAACTCTTAGTAAGCGGATCCGCTAGGTTATCTATTGACTTGACATAGTCTATCACTACAAGAAATCTCGGTTTTATCGACGGAATTGCAGACGGAATAAAAATACGGGTCAGCTTACCGACGGAATGTGAAACGTGGATTTTACCGACGGAATGCCGACGGATTTATTCCGTCGGTGATTTAATGACGGAAAAATCCATCGTTAAATCTTATTTTTAATTTTTTTTAATTCTTTTATTACCGACGGAATTTTCCGTCGGCAAACTTGGAATTTAATTTATAAATTATTTAAATTTTAAACATTTTATTACCGACGGAAAAATCCATCGGTAGTAAGTAAAATTTTACCGAAGGAAAAATCCGTCGGTAATCCGTCGGGAAGCCCTAATTTCATATACGGGCAGAAGCAGTCTGAACCAGCACATTTCGCTGGTTCAATCGCCCCCTGCCGCCCTCCCCTCACCGTCGCCGCCTCCCCCCTCCGTCGCCGCCATCGCCGCCTCCCCCCTCCATCGCCGCCGTCGCCCCCTCCGTTGCCGCCGTCGTCTTCCCCCTCTTCTGGCAAAAGGTAATTCATAGGTTTTGTTCTTCCCCTTATTGAATGTTGTTTTGATGATGAATAAGTCTCGATAATTTATTTGGAAAACTGATTGGTGTCTGTGTGGTGGATAGTTATATTTGAGAAGACTTACATTGATGATTGCTAATATGAGTTGGATGATTTGGATGATGTTTTTGTTTATTAGTATTGATAGTTCTAACTCACGTGAACTACAAGCTAGTAATAAACTAACATAAGTGAATTAGCTGAATTCATAAGGCTTTTTGATAAGCTAACATAAGTTTATAGTGCTAAAATTGTTATGTTAATTGAACATGCAAGTGGTTAGAGAATTTGCCTGTAAAGTCAATTTGCAATTGGGCAGAAAATTTATTTCGTTCTTCTCATAACTAGGATTGTTAGTGTGTGATTTGGAAAAATAAATGAGGTGTTAGTGTGTGATTTGGAAAAATAAATGAGGTGCTCCTAAGTCAATTTGAGATAAATAATAATTTGATGCTCGTGTGTTTACACATGATTGGAGTGAGCGTAGAACTTTTAGTGAACAATATTAATTAGGATTTGAAATAATGAGTCGTTCGTGGATGTATACACGGTGGGCAGTAGACGGTTCATTGAATCCACAATTTGTGAATGGCATTGAGGATTTCATTGATTGGGCAAGTAGTCAGACAGCTTATACAGACGGGGAAAAAATTAGATGTCCATGTAAAAATTGTAAGAATAAGCTGTTTTTTACTATACAAGTTGTAAGAGAGCACGTTTATATGAAGGGATTCGTTAAAAATTATAAAGTTTGGTCATCTCATTGGGGAAAAACACGTAACCCTAGATGAGCAAGCTACGAGAAATGTGCAAAATGACACGTCAACCTCCTATCAGAGGATGGTAATGGATCATGCTGGGCCAAATTATAATGATGCGGATATTGAAGAGCCACCAAATAATGAAGCAAGCAAGATCTATGAAATGTTGCACGTAGTCGACACGGAGTTGTGGCCTGGTTGTGAGACCTACTCACAATTGTCGGAGACTGGATGCGGCCAGAGGTACTCCAAAAGTCGGAGACTGCTTCCCAGTGCCGCAGGTCAGAGCCAGAGCCGGGCGCCGGGATGAGCAAGCACCCAGTCTACGGTAAGTCTCATTTTATAAGTTTTTAGCTTCTTATGTCTTTGTTTTGACATAATTTTGTTTATGCATGTGATGAATAGGCTTCTCAGAGGGGATGCTCCTTAGAGTCCACCGCCTTTGACACTTTCCAGAGTCTCCATTACAAAGGTGGAGGCTTCTCCAACATGAAGGCGGCCAGACTTCATGTAAGCACCCAATTACAATATACAGAATATTATTCTAGAATTCTGAGTTTGACTAATTTCTATTTTTATATTGTAATAGGCGAGGTGGAGCGGATTGCTGCAGAAGAAGGCCCCAACGCGGATAAAAACGCGATTTATCTGTGGTTGGAAGGGGTTCGGGACAAGAAGCAGCGACTGTACGGTTTCGGCGAGGAAGGGAGCAGTTACATCAACGCCGCCAGCCGCTCTTCTACTTCTTCACTTGGACCTTCCCAGAGCAATGCCGAGATCATGCGCCGACTGGAGGAGGAGTCGGTAGCTAGGAGGACCCTCCAGGAGCAGGTCGCATTCTTGAATGCGAAGATGGACCAGCTTATGGCGTTGATGGGTTCCTCTAACCGACGAGACCCTCCAGACGACAGCAACCAATCCCCTCCTCCCACCTCTTTATGATATACTTATTTATGTTTATGTATACATACTAAATATTTGAATTTTATTATTTATATATTTATATTTCTGCTTCAGTTTGCTTTTTGACTTGATTTGAATAGTTATATGTATGTGCTGTGTTTGTTGGTTAAAAAAATGCAGGTTGTCGAGAACTGGGTACGAAAAAATAAAAATATTTATTAAAAAAAATAAAACATTACCGACGGATTACCGACGGAATTCCGTCGATACAGATCGAAAATTGCCGACGAGATTTTCCATCGGTAAAGTTTACCGATGGATATATTCCATCGGTAAAACGTCGGTGATTACGCCCCGACAGAGTACCATATGACATTCTCCAGGCGAAATATTCCGTCGGTAATATTTACCGACGGAAGAGATCCATCGGTAAAGTTTACCGACAAAGCCTGACCCGACGCCATTATTACGTTGGCATTCCATCGGTAAATTTATTACCGACGGATATTGACGGTTTACCGACGGAAAATTCCGTCGGTATACGGTGAATTTCTTGTTGTGTATAGAGATAACCCCACTCGTGATCAAATGTCTTACGGTGTTATGTCGACGACGAATATGTCTCGACTTACCATTATACAACCCACTCTTGGCCCTACCAATAGTCGTTTGGCTATCACAGTGAATCATCACAGGTGGCACGGGTTTCGTCCAACATGGAATATCTTCAAGAAAATTACGTAGCCATTCGGCCTCCTCACCGGCCTTATCTAAAGCAATAAATTCAGATTTCATGGTGGATCGGGCTATGCACGTCTGTTTCGTGGATCTCCACGACACAGGTCCTCCCCCTTTAGTGAACACATAACCACTAGTAGACAACGAGTCTTTAGTGTCGGATATCCAATTCGCACCACAGTACCCTTCAGGTACTGGTGGATGCCTCGAGTAGTGCAACCCAAAGTTAAGAGTGTATTTCAAATACCTCAGAACTCTTACAAGAGATTTACAATGCTCTCTATTAGGATTACTAGTATAGCGATTCAGTTTGTTCACCGGACAAGCTAGATCGGGCCTCGTACAATTCGTGATGTACATTAGACAACCAATGACCATAGCATAATCCTCTTGAGCAACAAGATCACCCCTATTCTTGCTCAAGCGAACATTAACTTCTAGAGGAGTCTTTGATGGCGCACTATCAAAGGCATTAAACCTCTTAAGTACTTTCTCAATACAATGAGATTGAGACAAAACAATCCCTTTGGGAGTTCTTTGAATCTTCACTCCAAGAATAATGTCAGCAACTCCCATATCTTTCATATCGAAAGTTCTCTTAAGCATACGCTTGGTGTCATTTATGACTTGAAGATTTTGTCCCATAATTAACATGTCGTCTACATACAGACAAACGATTACAAAACCGTTCTTTGTATTCTTTATGTAAACACACTTGTCACATTTATTAATCTTAAAACCATTCGACAACATAGCCTCGTCGAATTTCAAGTGCCATTGTAATGGTGCTTGTTTCAACCTATATAGGGATTTCACCAACTTACATACCTTTAGCTCTTGTCCAGGTACTACAAATCCTTCAGGTTGTTCCATATAAATTTTCTCTTCTAAATCTCCATTTAGAAAGATAGTTTTCACATCCATTTGGTGAATCTCAAGATTGTGCAAAGCAGCAATCGCGAGAAGCCCACGGATATACGTAATTCTCGTTACAGGCGAATAAGTATCGAAGAAATCATATCCTTCAATTTGCTTAAAACCTTTAACCACTAAACGAGCTTTATATTTGTCAATTGACCCATCTGCCTTATACTTTCTTTTTAGGATCCATTTACATCCTAAGAGCTTGCAACCTTCAGGTAAGTCTGCTAAAACCCAAGTGTGATTTTGCATGATGGAATCAATTTCACTTTGGACTGCTTCTTGCCAAAGTGGGCCATCGGGTCTAGAAAGAGCCTCTTTTATAGACCGCGGTTCTTCATCCAAAAGAAAAACTACATAATCAGGACCGAAGTCCTTAGCAACTCATGCTCTAGTGCTACGTTTTGGTTCTAAAGTTTCAAGATTGGCAGCTTGCCTTTTACGCGTAGCGGGTTCTACCCCCACATTTCTAGAACTACTAGCAACTTCTCTTGCTTCACCACTCGAGTTCGACTCAACTTTATCATCCTTTTTATATGGATGGATATGTTCAAAGAATATAGCATTTCTTGACTCAATAGTAGTTCCAACATTCATATCGGGCACAACCGACTTATGAATGACAAATCGATATGCACTACTATTCAGTGCATATCCTATAAAGATGCAATCGACGGTCTTAGGTCCGATTGTAACTTGCTTAGGCAAAGGCACTTCTACCTTAGCCAAACACCCCCACACCTTGAGGTATTTATAGGAAGTTTCCTCCCTTTCCACAACTCGTAAGGAGTAACATCCCTGCCTTTTAGAGGTATTTTGTTCAATAAGTAGTTAGCCGTCAAAACGGCTTCCCCCCACATGTTCTGGGGCAGTCCAGAACTTATTAACAAAGCGGTCATCATCTCCTTTAAAGTTCGGTTCTTCCTTTCAGCTACACCATTTGATTGAGGCGAATAGGGGGCAATGGTTTGATGAATAATACCACTTGTCTTACACAACTCTTCAAAAGGAGCTACATACTCTCCACCTCTATCACTTCGTACCATTTTGATATTACAATCAAGTTGGTTTTCGGCTTCTGCTTTGAAGTTAGTAAAAGCTTCAATCGCCTCATCTTTACTCCTTAAAAGATAAAGAGTACAATACTTAGTGCAATCATCAATAAAAGTAGGCAAATTGGCAAATTTAGTCCCCAATGTTTGCCACTTTGGATGAATTGGTCCCTAATTTTTTTTTTTAGTTTATTGGTCCTCAATGTTTGCTAATTTGGATAAATTGGTCATTCTGTCAAATTTTAAGTTAATTAAGTATTAATCATATGGGTATTTATGGAATAAAAGTTTCAGGGACCAATTCATCCAATTTTTAAATAAAACTTTAATTTGTTTTTAAATTATGATTTTTTTTCGGAAAAAAATTAATTTTTCAAATAATTTTTTATTTTAAAAATTACTTTTTTCAACTAATTTTTTTTCTTTTTTTTTCAAGTAATTTTTTTGGTAAACGAAAAAAATTAAATAATAATAATTTTAGGGACCAATTCATCTAAATAATTTTTTTAATTAACTTTTTTTCAAATTTTTTTATTTAAATAAAAATTAAGTAAATTTAGATTAACTAATAATTTTGCATTTCACGGTGAAGGAGGAGAGCGGGTCAACACAACGGTTGGGAAATGTGTTATGTTCTTCGAGGAGAGGAGCAGCTGGACGACCCGCTCCTAGTCGTCCAGTTATGGCCTCCCACCTCCTAGTCGTCCAACTGCTCTTCTCCTCGAAGAACATAACACATTCCCCTATGTTGACCCGCTCCCCTCCTTCACCGTGAAATGCAAAATTATTAGTTAATCTAAATTTACTTAATTTTTATTTAAATAAAAAAAATTTGAAAAAAAGTTAATTCAAAAAATTATTTAGATGAATTGGTCGTTTACCAAAAAAATTATTTGAAAAAAAAAAGAAAAAAAATTAGTTGAAAAAAAGTAATTTTTAAAATAAAAAAAATTTCCGAAAAAAATCATAATTTAAAAAAAATTAAAAAAAAATTAAAGTTTTATTTAAAAATTGGATGAATTGATCCCTGAAACTTTTATTCCATAAATACCCCTATGATTAAAACTTAATTAACTTAAAATTTGACAGAAGGACCAATTTATCCAAATTAGCAAACATTGGGGACCAATAAACTAAAAAAAAAGATTATGGACCAATTCATCCAAAGTGGCAAACATTGGGGACCAAATTTGCCAATTTGCCATAAAAGTAATAAAATACTTTTTCCCCCCTCTAGTTTGTACAAACTTTAAGTCACATACGTGAGTGTGAATGAGTTCCAGAGGTTTTGTGTTCCTTTCTACAGAATGAAATGGCATCTAAGCCAATTTAGCTTCAACACAAACTTCACACTTGGTTTTGTTAAACTCATTTACTTTAAGTAGATCGAGATTAACTAATCTTTTTATCGCATTTAGATTAACATGTCCTAATCTAGAATGCCATAAATCGGAACACTCAATCAAGTAGGAGGAAGTAGCTTCGTTTTCATTATTCTTGCCCTCAATGGGCTCTTGGCGAATTGCCATTACAGATAATTTGAAAATGCCCTCAGACAGGTAACCTTTTCCTAGGAACATACCAAATTTTGACAAGATAAATTTGTCAGACTCAAAAACTAGTCTAAAACCTCTCTTGACTAGTACAGAGTCGGACACAAGATTTTTCCGGATGTCGGGGACATGCAGCACCTCTCCAAGAGTAAGGTTCTTCCCGGAGCTCAACCTTAGCACCACAGTACCATAGCCAACTACCTCAGATGAGGCTTGATTTCCCATTGAGCTTCCTCCCTTGACAACTCTTGTACTTGGTGAAACGGCTTCGGTCACCACTAACATGTGACGTGGAAGCGGTATCAATATACCACTTCCCCTCATTCTCCACGACATTAGCTTCTTCGGTGACAACAGTCGCAAGGTCGGCTTCTGTCATCTCCAACATGTTGGCTTGACGAGCCCTCTTCTTCTTCGGCTTACGACAGTCCTTCGACATGTGGCCAGACTTGCCACAGTTGTAGCAATCCCCTTCAAACTTTCGGGATT
This sequence comes from Lavandula angustifolia, assembly GCA_028984105.1. Lineage (NCBI taxonomy): Eukaryota > Viridiplantae > Streptophyta > Magnoliopsida > Lamiales > Lamiaceae > Lavandula > Lavandula angustifolia. The sequence continues at coordinate 17,429,113 of CM054822.1, forward strand.
GAGCCTTGCCCTTCCCTTTGGGGTTGATGTTAGGACGCCCTCTCTTGACATTGTTGGAGTTGCTACCTTTCTAAACAAGGTTGACTCTTGGTTCCACGGGTGCTTTGCCCTTCCCATCTCGAGTTATCATATCGGTCTCTATGCGGAGCTTGACAACAAGGTCTTCAAGCGTCATTTCCTTTCGCTTGTACTTCAAATAGCTCTTGAAATCCTTTCAGCTCGGGGGAAGCTTCTCAATCACGGTTGCCACAATAAAAGCATCTGGCAAAAGCATTCCTTCGGCGTGAACGTCATGGACAATGAGTTGAAACTCTTGAATTTGCTCCATGACCGGTCGAGAGTCCACCATTTTGTAGTCCAAAAACTTGGCAACTACAAACTTCTTGGTTCCTGCATCGTTAGTACATTATTTTCTTTCAACTGCCTCCCAAATTGCCTTGGAGGTCTTTACATTTGCATATACACTGTATAGACTATCATCTAGTCCACTAAGCAAGAAGTTTTTATAGAAATAATCTGAAGTAAGCCAATTTTCATAGGCTATGCGGACTTCAACATTCTCCTCGCTTTCACTTGGAGGGGCGGGTGCGTTCTCCAACAGCACGGTCGTGAACCCTAAAGCTGTCAAGTAGAACAACATCTTTTGTTGCCATCTTTTGAAGTCGGTTCCACTAAACTTCGCCGGCTTCTCGGCAGCAGGCAACACTCTAGACGAGTGCAGAGGTGCCGTCAGGGTCGGGTTCGAACCCCCCACCACACTATGGTGGTTCATACTCCCAAAAGGGACATTGTTCTGCAAAGCAGAAGACATCGCAGTAAAGTTGAATGTCGAGTTAGTGGCATTAGCACGGTTAAGTGCGATCCTTGCATCGGTGGCGGCGGACATGGCAGCAAGGGTTGGATTAGCAAAATTCGGGGTCACAACCGGGACAGACACCGGCGGGACCACATTACCGGAGGAGACGACAACGTCGGAGGTGGAGGAGATGGCGGCAGCGGTGACATTGTTGGTGGAGGTGGCAGTGTCGGATAGAGCAGCAGATGAGGAAGACATTTTTTAATTACTCGAAGCAGTTTAGGTATAAATATTTCATCTTGCGATTGTTGAATACAAGCTGCTATTACAAAGTAAACCGGTAAGTCGGAAAAGAAAACAAATAAAAATGTCTAAAAGAAAAACTTTGTCGAGTCAAGGAAGGCCGCAAGACGAAATACACCCCGGTAGTGCTCTCGGTTTACGGCGTATCGGCCCTAAAGATAAAACGACGATGTCTCGAGGATTGCAGCACCGCAAGATCTTCGAACTCCGGCGAACTGGACTTTTCCGACGAGGACAACTAGAGCTAAGATGAGCTAAGATCCAGATGTGTTGAAATGGAAGTTCCAGCTCAGGTGAAAGGTTGCAGAACATTTAATTGGGGTAGATGGAAAGCAGGTGCACAACACCAAGGAGAGCAATCCCGTGAAGTAGGAGCACTACACCAATGACCGGGTCAGCCCACAAGTAGTCCACCGAGCCCAACGGACAAGCCCACGGACCACCCAAAGGACCAATTGCCAAGTCCAAGGACACGGACCGGAGCCGGAGCCGGGGTCGGGCGCGATGCGGCGCGGTGCGCCGCGCCGAGTGTGAGGTGGTCGGCCAAAAGGCTCGCGCGCATGAGCATGTGTGGCCCAAGCCCACCGCATGTCACTTTGTTATCTCCTACTAAATGGTAGAGACTTAAATACCACACAAAATATTACACATTAATCAATGTGGGACATTGATTAATATAATAACTCTCCAAAACCCGAATTAGGTAAGTTTCTTCACTTTAGGTAACATATTAGTTTTGTCCCCCAAACTTCGAGCCACTATTTCTCACTCACCGAAAATCGGAATCGAGAAATTAAGCACACTATAATTATCTACTCGAAACGTAGATCGACGTCATATATCTCAATTTATAAATCGGATAAATATCGAGACTCAAAAATACGATTAAACGGGCTGAATATACATATATATAAATATTTATACTATTACCGATTTTTCCAACCCTATTACCGATTTTTCCAACACTATTATTGATTTTTCCAACATATATTTCCACAAAGAATCAGCATTAACAAATCATCTGTACTATGCGACTACTTCACGCAAGATTTTCTTATTAGTAGTATTCATTAAAGTTTTTATTTTATTTTATAGTCAAGTTTGGCGTGGACGTCCATATGGGAGAGAGAAATAAAAGTAAATTGCTTAAATATTTTTCTAACTGAAGTGGGCCTACTTTCATTGGACTTCTTAATGTCGTTATGAACAAAAAAATATTAATATTGTGTGCCTCATCTCCCATTCAAAACCTAATAAATCAACCACGTCATGCAACTCCTATCCCTAATTAGGTGAAATCAAGATATATTTATATATAATGTTTTTGTGAATGTCTCATGCTAGACGACATTTTCTTCTTTTGTTCTTTAAACCATGAAATTAAAGAAGACAAAAGTTTTGAAGTTTACCCCAAAGTCGTCCTTTTGTGATCAAGGGATGAAATTTAGGTAAATATTTTTTTTTAATTCCTGATATAGTACTTAAAGTGTGACAAGCTGAATCGTCTTATCATTAAAAAAGAAAGAATGCAATTATTAAGTGTGCTTAAACATTGAATTATAAAAATGATGGGATGGAGTGTCACAACTGATTTTCTTGTAATGACAAATCTTAATTATTTATACATTCTTCTCAGTAATTAGATTCTTTTTATTTTTTTATTGTCACGAATTTTCCTACCACTATATTACATTTTTTTTCTCAATTGTATAATGTATTTTCCTCTTAATTAATCTCGAATTTCGTCTTTCCAAGTACCAAAACTATACCAAATAGGGCTTCGAGTTAATAACGAGATTTAACGTTTATATGGAAATATATTGAGACGTTAACAATATATATCAAATTTAAGAATTAAGGTATCAAATGATCATTATCAGACTTTAACTATATAGATGGCAACCAATTAACATATCAATCAATCATAATCAATTGATATTTACTCAATATCTGGAAGGACTCGTAGCATGTATGGTTGCACATCAGTTTTCTTTTCCTACTCATTCAACCAACACATCCAATACATTTCAAATTCATACTAAATTCAAAATTAATTAAAATACTTGGGAACGAAGAACAATTAGAGTTATTGACAAGCTACAGAAATATCAAGTTTGATTGAGTTCGTTCAACATGACATGATTAAGCTGCAAGATAAACTAAACGAGCAAAAGCAAATTTCAAGCATAAAATATTATATTCGGTTTTGCTTACATTATAGGGATTGCTATTTTCTGTACAACTTGGTATCTATATAACCGATTTGATTAGGAAACTATGAACAGTTAGAGCAGAATGCGATTAATCCGATGGTCATATCTTCTTCCTTCCTCTCTCTGCTTCGATTTGATCTCCACAGCACACCGTAATGTTCTCTCTATCTGGTACCCTCCTCCGATGCTCACTTCTCTCTCTAGATGGCTGCAGTAACTCTCATAAACACTCACATTCACGTGCATCTTGAACTTCATCAAGAACAAGAATTCAAGCTCCAAATTATTCATTTCATCCGTCGTCAACCCGCCAACTCGAGAGAAGTAAGAGTTTCGGAAATTCCTGCACCAATAAACACATGAGCAAACATGAATTTGAAAAATGTTGAAGAGTTATTCGCGAAATGTCTGACTTACATATCCTCGACGTATTTGGATGCCAACATGAGTGTTGTGATGAGCAATCGGTGAACATTCTGGGGCCCAATCCGAAACTCCTGATACAGCTGGCTGAACCGGTCGATGTAAACGTATGCGACGACGTAGACCGACGGTCCGGCTTTGGTGTAGCGGAAAATCCTCTCCAAGTAGGACTGGACCGTCATGTCTGGCGTCTCGCTGCTGTCGAAAACGCGGGTTTTCGACAGTGGCCGTTTGCAGTTCTTGGCGATCCTCTCGTTCCTGATCAGAGTTCTCTCGATGAGGGAAGCAAGAACTGAGATGACTAATGGGGTGTTTGAGTCTTCTTGGTAAGAATATGAGTAGAGATCGTTCCTCAATTTCCTTGGTGATATTAATGCCATCTCTCTCTCTCTCAAACCTTGTTGTGCCAAGGAGAAAGAGTGAATAGCAGGGTTCTTGATTTATTTTTTGTGGAATGGGAAAGAATTTGAGAGGATATATATCAATCCGGATCTTCTGACCCATTTCTCGTGGACCACTCAGTGGCCCATCAATTACGCGGTGCCACGCGTGCATTGGTGGGCCACCGAATGGTCCACCAAAAATGGGACAGATGATCCCACGCGGATATATATATGTATGAATTATGATGGGGTGAGAGAGTTGGTGAGATTGAGGAAAGGGAGAAGTAGTTTCTTGATTACAGTATTACATATATATAATGTATATTATAAAGTGGGATGGGGTTATATTTGGATGGTGGGTAGGAAGTCAGGAGAATATAAAATTACAAGATATTTGCCTCCTAATTGTAAAGGCAACCTCCAGACACGACAGCTGTTATTTTTCTTTAAATAAATGCATGTATTATTAATAGATTTTATAATAATCAGTATATATAGAAAGGTTCATGCACGAGGATAGTAAAGGGGTTAATTGCTTACAAACTATGAAGGTAAGTTTTATTTTCGAGCTCGACTAGTGGTCTTCTCTCTGGACTTTCAAGATTCTACTTATTTTTCAAGGTAAGTTGTGGATTTTAATTCTTCAAATGACAGTAATTGAATGGCACAAATAATTAGAGTTGATTGCGTCACAAAATTACATATACAATGTTGACCCACATGTACCAAGAGGATTATGAGTTAAGTATATATATAGTAATTACACCATTATTTTAGGGTAATTAATTTCACCGTACAATATTAAAAGATGTGAGAGGGCCACCAACAGAAATGGGGAGAAATTAAAAAGTGAGAATATGTTAGGTAAGAGAAAGGGTTCCAGATCACCTGTCCCACTTACGGTGTCCCAACCATGTCCCAGCAACAAAACGACGTCGTTTTGTTTGCTTAGTAAAAAAAAAAATAATAATAATGTGAAACGACGTCGTTATTGCTGGGACACCGTAAGTGGGACAGGTAGAGAAAGACATTTAAAAGAGTAGACTTGTTTCTTGAGATGTGTGTCAAATTAATTTCAACAGATATACTAGAATACTACATGTGCAATGGCCTACCTACTTACCTTCTAAAATTTTATAAAAACAACCTTAGCAATTTAGCGACTTCAAACTCCCCCAATATTGTACGAAGTTTTTATATGATCGATCTTGGCACTTCATACACAAGTTTTTATGCGTGCAGCACATGCATATATATGACGGAATTAAGACTGTATAATCGAATTAAGAGAGAAACAGTGTCGTTCCAAGGATTGAACGAACAGGAAAAATAATGAAACAAGTACGAATTTCAATTTCTATTAAGACCCATCTAATTCTGAGCGAACCCATAATTACAAATGGTAAGAGTGCATTGTAACTTTGTAATATAAAAAAATATACAATTTTAATTGAATGATAATTATAATTATAAAAGAAGGTGCGTGATTACACGCGAACGATAACGCATTGTTAAATTCGCCACTGTAAATGTTTTAACGAGGAAAGGTAAATAAATAAATACTATTTCGAATGACCATTTTGAAAAGAACAAATTACACGTTCTCGATCTAAATCTAATTAAGATGGTCATGGTACATGAGAAAAATAAATAAATAATGAATGGAAAAAAAATAGGTAAAGATCTGGTAAGTACGATTTTGTACAACATCATAGTACCAACAGTGCATCGACGTGAAAGGGTATGTCCAGCCTGTCTATATAATTATATACTAATAATTTGTCCCCTACATTTCATTTCTTTCTCACTCAAGACCTTCTGTTTCATATAACTATGAAAATTAAAGCAAAAAACAATTATTGAGAGCCATTTATTCACAAACAGTTTTTATCATTATATTTTATATTTTGTTGCTTCAACATGCATTGCACTTATGCGCTCTTCCAAGTGTCGGTTCTCGACTATTCAGCATACTATGTCGTTTCCTCCATTTTCTTAAGAATTTGTCAGGATCATTCATCTCGGTACGATAGTATTATTCTTGTCCAAACCCTTTGAATTTAACGATAAGGTTAATCTGCTACCAAACTTGTAATGATTAGTAAATTCCGCTCTTGTGTAATAGCTTACGAACCATAAAAGTGAGAGAAATTATAAGTGACATGCTTACACATAATCCCTTAATAACTTCTGAATTCATTACTTAATTAAGGTCCTAAACTAAAAACTTCAACCACTATACTGAAATTTGGAGGCATTACGCAACCGATAGTAAGTCCACAAAAAATATTTATTTTTCTTAAATTAAGTTTTTCTTTTGTGCTCGCCCCTTATTTTTTGTATAGTATGGCTTTTTCATCTATATTTGTAACATTTAAAGTTTTGGTATATGGCTTTCACTTTTCATTACATTTATTCGAACTAGTCAATTTTAGATAAATATTTATATTATTACATGTTGCAATTACTATATCCATGTTCCAGTATAAATTTGACAAACTCTAAAACTTTATTTCGTATAGAGCATAATCATGTGAAATCTCTGATTGTGTATATTTTTTTTAAAAAAATATTATTTGATCCACCCTCTCTTGCAAATGAGATTTATATACCGGACCTCTGGTTCTTAATTTTTTATTTAGGGTTTTTATTGTAATGGATTTTAGTAAAGTGGAAACTGGTTACCGGTCATTGCTTCGGCCCGACGTTGATGGGCCTTAAAAAAATTCAGCCCGACGTTGAGGGGCCTTAAAAATGTTCGGCCCATTTTAGATTGAAAGAAATTAAATAAATATTCCTTCCATATCAAGTATCCTGTCCACATTTTCATTTTGGGATCTATGTTCTAAATATATTATTCACTTTTCAAATGTAGTAAATTATTACAAATATTTTTTTGTGGGACCCACAACTCTACATATAACTAACAATTTTCTTTAAAACCATGGAAAAAAAAAATAGTGAATAAGATAATTGAGATGAAGGGAGTAATATATTAAACAATAATATGAAATCTTTTATACATGTACTTTGCTCAACCTATTGCCCGATGGAAAAGGCAAATCAAGCTCATTTAATTCTCCAATTAATTGGAGAAAATAAATTCATGCGGAAATAAAAGGACATTCCCTTTCAAGTGCATATACAAAAATACGTATTTCCAAATTATATAGATTTCTTGCATAAAAGCCGCTAATTTTACAAAATTAAGTTTTTGACCCAGGTTGTTGTTGCAGTTGCTGGTACGTAGCCGCCAGCCTGCTGTAAGCGTCCGTTGTCATCGGCTGCGAAGGTAAAATAGCTTTATATGTTGAGATTTAAAATAATAATTTATTGTATTTTATAATCTGAAAAAATGGGACTCACTTGGGATTGACATGCAAGAAGTGCTGGATCCGGCATGACTGATCCGGGCGGCGGCATGAAGGCGGGCTGCACGGCGGTGGGGCGGTTCATGGTGTTCATGTCCATGACTCCCATTCCCATCCCCATCCCCATACCCATACCCATTCCCATCATTGACATCTGTAGCTGCTGCTGCATGGCTAATGGCAACATCAAGGATGGAAGGTTAATCCAGTTCATCATAGTCACTTGAGCTTGCATTTGTTTCAGGTATTCTATTACTTCATCCAGCATTGATGCTTTGTCAGTCTGCAACAAGAAGAGGGCCCAAATAAATATACAAACTTTTCGGGTTTTATTTTTTGCATATCCCGAATTGAGTTTTCGGGGTCATTTTTCTTGAAAAATAGGGGAAATGACATGATAGTATTGGTAATGGATAGCAGCCACAAGAAGGATTGACAAGCATGTGCATGTGCGTTGATTAGGTGTGGAGTTATTGCAAGTCAGTCAGTCCCTACATAGACAAAATATATATGATATTGTCTATTTGTCTGAGGATCAAAATTTTTGTGTGGACTATACACTCTTACAGCCTTTTAGTCAAATTATTGGACCAACTTTCCAGTACATAATTTTCAGTCCCATCTAATCATTTGATCTATCTTTTCTAACTTTTCATTTAGATTGTTTGTATGTAGTAGGGATCTTGCACATTATTTAACAATTAAAAAGATTAATATTTAGGTTTTACCAACTTCTTTTGAAAAATAAAAAAATAAAAAATTAATCTAAGCTAATTATATGAGGTGCTGCAAATTTTTTTTGAAGGCTGTGGCCCATTTTGAGTGAAAACTATTTGAAGTGAATAGTCTTATTCTAAACATTAAATAAATATCAGCATACCTTGCTGGAATTTGGAACCAATTTCTGCAATGTCTTCATTCTTTGATTGATTTTGTCTCTTCTTTTCTGAGATGCCAAAAATATTCATAAGTAAATCAATTAATAACTAAATATATGCATCAACAGTAAAGAAACTCAAATTACTATATATAAAAGCATAAGTGACTTTTTTCTTTGAATTTTTCAGCCATAAAGCTTCAATATGATGCCAACTAGCCTAAACCTTAATTTTACATTTTTGTCTTTATGTATCAAACATTAGATTCCAGATTCGAATTTAACTATCCAATAATTAAAATGAAGGGCAGATTTCATCTGAATGTACATATATAATAAAATTATTTCACACGACAAATCAAACTTACACGTTCGGATTGGTTATGAATTGCAGCAGCTCTACTCCTTTTTGTAGAAACTGAGGATTTTCCGTTGTCTCTTCTTTTGCCCTCCTCATCACCTGTCTTTCTCTGCAACACAGACGTGTATATACGTACGTACGTTACAATGCTTAAAAATTATTAAATATTACAAACATATAATCTATAGTCTATATTAGTATAATTTGAACACGTGAGGTTAGAAATATATATATCTATATAATAAAGAATGAAAGAATTTGAGAGACGTACATCAGATGCTTGTGACCTGCTGTGATGAGAAATGGAGTCGCGGTCGTCGCCGCCGGAGGTCTTCGTGTGGCCGGAGAAGGTGGTTTCCGTCGAAGCCAGCGACGTCGACGTGAAACCCGGTAGGCCCAATTCTCTCTCCCACGTGTCGAGCGACATCTGGGGGTGGCTGTCCCTCCCGCCGCACGTGGCACTCTCGCTCACGCTCCCATTAGTTTGGCATCTGTTGATACCCACACGGTTGCCGCCGTCGATGGGGGCCGCGGCGCCGCTGCAAGACCCCACGGCCGTGGAGCATCCCGCCGCGTGCGGCGCCGGCCGCTCCTGATTGTTATTGTTGTTGCATGGGACCAGCGCGTCCATGGTCACGGTCACGGAGGAGCTGACGCCGGCGCGTGGCATGGGCGGCGGGTAGCACGTGGCTTGGCTGACGATCGACTCCAGCGTGCCGCCGGCGCGTGGCTTGTCCCACCTTGGGGGACAATTTGACGCGGCGGGTTTGTTGACCACGCGCGGAACGCCAAGGCCATGCATGGCTAGTTGGCCATTCTTCCATGTTAGCTCTGCTACTTCATAGTCCAACCTGCAATAATTAAGACACAATACTACTCTGAATCAATAATTTGATTTTTTTTTTTTTTAAATCCATGTACTAGAAATGAAAACACGAAATTCTCTATTCCGAAATGATATTGTATGATAAAAAATTGGAAGAGTGGGTACGAGGGGACATCTTGAGGCGAATCGGAATGATTGTGGAACTTGATCTTAGATGGGGTGGAATTATCGCCTAGATCCCAACTCGGGACACACTGATTCATTTCAATAAATGAAAATCCAATATTCAAAAATGGAGTTAGCCCATTTAGTGAAAAAAGATAGGTTTATTGGGAGGAAGAAGGTGAGTGATATTATAGAAAAAGGAAATACTTTTCTTTTTTAGGTTCAATATATGTGGGTGAGGAGAGGTTGGGAAGGGAATCCTATTACTATTCAAAAAGATAAGAATAAAGCATAATGAGAGAGAGAGGGGGGAGAGAGAGAGAGTGAGTGAGTGAGTGAATGGTCCATGATCCATTTGGGAGGAAAATGAAAGCTAGTTGGGCATTGGTAGATGTGGTACTGGTATCATTTGTAAGTGTGAATGAAATCTTTTGTGAGCACTTGGCGGTGGACTGTGTGTTGAGAGAAAAAAAAAAGTTTTTGAGTTGAATAAATAAGCAATCATTTGCAATGCACTTGCACAACAAAGGAAAGAGATATCTACGAACAACAATATGCACATGCACCTGCTGCCCATAAAAAAAATAAAGAAAATGTTTAAATTCTAAATTCAATGATCAGGGGTTGATTGTGTTATATTTATTTTTTGTTTTTAATATAGTAATTATTTATATAATGAATATAATAATGAGGCCCTCCGGTGACCCATAAAATGAGCTGAAGATGTTAACTGCATTGTAAGTCTCTATTGTACTTTGAGTAGTCATTTCAATGATGAAACATGAACAGTCTACTCGTTTTCCATACTCATGAAGTTGGAAAATGAGAATTAGTGATTTTCTTTTTGCATATTATTCATGGCCATCTTAGAAGGCTGACGGAAACTTAATTTATACTAACTCCTTCCCGGTATTTCTGTCTCATTTATTTTCGGCACGAAAATTAAGAGAATAAATGATAAAGTATGAGAGATGGGTAAATGATAAATTATGATAGAGAAGATGAGTAAGACTAAATGATAAAGTAAGAAAGAGAATCTCATAAAGTAAAAAAAAGAAAGTAGGAGAGAGGATGATAGTTATTTTTCAAATTAAGAAGTGAGACATAAATAATGGGATATCCGTTTCTGAAAAGTGAGACAGTAATAGCGAAACGGAGGTAGTATAAAATAAATGAAGAAGTTGTTTGTAATAGCTTAAACTTTTTTTTAAAGTTCTTTATTTAAGGAGAAGTTGGTAAAGTTTGTAATTTAGAGAATTAGTATGGTGTTTGCAAATACTATTTAAAAGTAGAAAAAAAATTAAAATAATAGTGTTTGTAGATTTTATAAGTAACTTAGTTTGAAATTTAAAACTAAAATATTAAATTATAGTTTTTCGAAATTACAAATATGTCATTAAGTTGTAGAAATTGGTTCAACCAAGTTATACAACTTCAACTTTTTCTAACTTAAATATAGAGAATTTTGTCAAATTAAAACTTGTTGGGAGATGATTCAGTCTTCTCACAATCATTTGAGACATAACTCAGTAGCCTTGTGCTCTGAATACTTACTGAAGATTTGAAGATCCCAAAATCCTATCTTGACTGATGAACCATTCAGTTGTAACCTGTTTTGTTTTGTCTCTGAGGTTTCAGACTCAGTAGACACTCTGCATCTGGTTCAGGCGCTCAGTAGATTACCTGCCTCGGCACTGAAGTAGAAGACTCGGATATCTTGGACTCGGCGGGAGCAAGATATGCGAAAGGAGTCAGTGGTACTGAACTCAGCAGGAGTAGTTCACTAAACTCAGAGTTGATCTTCAGTAGAGCCGACTCAACAGGAGCATGCTACTGAATAAGAGATCAGACTCAGCAACGGCTGGACAGTCTTTTGACTGTCATATTCTCTAAAAGTAAAATCAGCAGAGTCAATACGAGGAAGAGAGAAATCAGCTTCAGATCTCCTTGAAGTCTGTTCTGTCTCACCTACTTTCCTGAACCTCAACTAATGACGAACAACCACATGTCCTATATCTGTTAAAGCTGCAAGTCAACAACTTTCCAGAAATGGAGGGAAAGGACACTGCAACCATACTTTGAAAGAGTCGTTAGCTACCCAAAAGAGATAGACAAAGGATCGTCGTCTCCAACGGATCTATCCTAATCTCTGCTCTGTAAATAGAGGGATAAAATCAAATTGAAGTGCACTGCGAGAACACGAGCATATACGAACACACAAACGAACTCAGTGCATTCAAAGAGCAACTCATAAACGCCTTAAGTCTTCCGCAAGAAGTTTGAAGAGATAATCTCCGGCGAAAGACTACATTTCTGCTCATAGGGAACCAAGCTGAATCAAAATTATACAGCCTCTAGTATCCAAGCGACTGAACACGAACCCAAAGTTTATACTTAGTCGTTCGTCGCTCTAGAAGCCACTTTCTCGTTCCATATCCCTCTAACCTAAGCTCAGTTGTTCATATCTATAGCTTAGACGAAGGAGTTCATAGTCGAACTGATCCTTATTGTAAAGGACTCCTTCACTGTTGGAGAGTTTTCCAAACACTTAGTTTGATACCCTGTAAACTGAGACTTGCTCAGTATAAATCTCAAGACCAGTGTTTGTTCAGTGTACAAACCGACTGAGACTATCTCAGTATAATACATAGCTTCCTGGTCTTTCGGGACAGTGGACGTAGAATTGTTGGATTCGAACCACTTTAAAAATCGTTGTGTTCTGTGTTCTTTATTCATTGTTGCATTGATTTACTGTGCATACTGAAAATATCTTTTAAATCATTCAACTGAGTTTCAACAAGCTTAATCGACTGCACTAATATACTGAAACCGTTTTGATAAAACGTTTTCCTAACTCAACTGAATTTGGGCCTACACATTTCCGCACTACTGAACTCTATCTGAACGGTACTGAATTCTGACTCTAGTCAGCTAGCAGGCCTCAGTAAAGTCAGTCACTCTGCCACGCGATTCAGAACAACTTATCTGGTCTGCTGAACTCGTTCAGTACGACACTCTCATGAAAAAGGACTGTTCGCGTTTTAAGTTGAGAAATCAGTTTTCAGGTGTATTCACCCTCCCTCTACACCTGAACGTTACTCTCGGGACCAACAAAACTGTTGCAAACATCAAAAAATATTTTTTCCTTATTAAATTAAGTTATAAATTAAATAATTTAGGTTCTTACAAACATCCGAAATAATGTGACAAATTATACTGTGTGGCCGGTAGATGTAAATAATAAATTACATCTATGATATTTCCTATTTTGGTAATTGAATCTTCAAAAGTAAGTTATATATCTGAATTCTTGAATTTAATTAGTGTATACTTTTATTACCTCATTATAAACATCAGCCATGATTTAACCCAAGTTCAACATGACTTATGTCAACTCAACCAAATAGAAGCATGATAATTCACCTGTAAGCGTTTGATATGAGGAATTCGTAATCAAATATTGATATGAATTTAATATTAGATATTTAGTAATAGAATATGAAAATTAAAATATGGGAATGATTTCTAAAAATTTGAAAATTATGAAACTGCACGTATCAGCAGCTGGTTTTCTTTCCAATATCTAAATTTAATTATTATTTATTTGCTAAAAGAAACCCACTAGCCCTCTAAAATCCCATAACCGGCCGCCCACTTCATCTTCTTTCTTCTCCACACCCAAATCAATTATCTTATCCGATGTCGTTCTCCCTTCTCGACGCTGCTAGATACCCGACACCCCACGTCATCTTCTTCCTTCTATCTTTCGCCCAAAATCAATTAATAATAATCTTATTCATTATTCATTATCTATTTTTCTACGATTAATCTTGATATTCTTTTACATTTATATAAATTAAGGCAAAATTATAGAGTTATGATTTTTCTTTCCGATAGAACTAATGAACCAAATATTTGTTAAAGTAATAAATTCGAACCCGAATACTCATACCAAATAGAGTATTGGAATAATTATGCTCATTTTAAATTATGAAGGAATCATTCTGAAGTTGAATCCGACTTTAAGTTGTGATTTAAACGTCCCCTAAATTTCACTGGGACCTTAAATTAATACTATTAGGATCATGAGATCTTAATAATTAATTAATTAATATTTACTCTCTTCGTTCCAATTATTTTGTCTAATTGATTTTCGGTGCGATTTTTAAGAAGAATTGTTACTTGTGTAGAGTTGTATAAAGTTGTTGGTCCCACAAAAAATGTTGTATAACAGATTGCCAAAAAATGAAACTAGACAATGTCTTTGGGATGAGTATACTGAACAAGATAATTGAGACATAGAGAGTATTAATTTAAACAGAATTTTTAGAATTTGATGAGATAAAACTTTAATTAGATGAATTTAAAGATATATAAATTTTTTTATACATTAAATTCATTTTCCTTTTAATAATTATTTTAAGAGACAATAAATTACAATTAATCATTAAAAGTAATAAACTGTTTTTTATATAAAAAACGACGATACAAGGAACATCAATTAAAAAGCTAAACATCCAAAAATAGTGGATACAAGTTAATACAATTGAATTGTATCTAATCGCTAAGAAGCAATAAATCAAATCCATTTTTTTCTTAATAAAACACAATCAGATCTTTGGAGATGAGGATTTGTTACTTATGGTAGCTTTTGGTGTAGCTCTAGAAAACAACACTATATCTTTTAATTATAATAAGAAAAAATAGAGATAAAATTCAATTTAATTTAATTTTTAAATAAAGCAAGCAACATTATAATCATACTTCATAAAATTATTGTAATTATTAATAACTTTTAAAGAATTAATAATTAATAATATTAATGGAATAATATATTTTTAGTGAAGTTTTAATTTCTTAAAAATTATTATCATACTATTATTTTATTGAGAATAATTTTTTTTTACATTTGCTCAAGGTTGGATCAGAAAAAAATATTACCTTTATGAGATTAATTATTAATTTAAAGAGTTTTAATTTATGGAACTTTAAAATTTGGACCAAATGAAATATATAAACAAATACTTACAACTTGTGATCACTTAGTAAATGGGTAGTAGAGGTAGACTATTTGTATTGTGATTCATGCCAAGATTTCAAGTTTCAATCTCGTACCGCTCAAACATACGTTAATTTAGGTATTGTATCGCATGTCCAATAAATCTCTGTCTAATTAGTGTCTTATTTAAAACGACGTAGTTTTATATTAAAAAAATATACTATTTAATTATTTATTAAATCCTTTTTTCAATCTTATCCTTTTAATTTATAATTTTTCAATATAAAACTACGTCATTTTGAATCGGACATCATTTGGATTGAGATTTAATTGACATGATCTCATCCCAAAGTTTATTCAATGTAGAGTTGAAATAATTAGAAATATATGAATTTCATGAAACCGCTAATAATAAAACCGGAGATGGATTTATGATGGTAATAGAACAAGAATAATGATAGTAATACAACAAAGAGGCAGTAGAGATTTCAGAAGAGCGTCGGTACTCGAAACTTTGGCCAAGAGCGAGTGGTTAAAATACGGCGACACGCGTCCAGAAGGTCAGTCATGTTGAAACTGCAGTAGACACGGAGGTGGTCGGAGAACCACATGCTGCGGTATCCACGCGCTCCGGATGAGCTGCCACCTCACGCTCTGGCCACGTAGATGCTGGCTTCAAGATTTTCGTGGACCATTTTCATGGATCTTAATTCTATTCTTCTTCCGCCAAAATCTTGGTTTCACTCATCCAGGAAAGCTGTTACATCGTTCCAAACGAACTATCTTACATGTCATGCATGACGCTGTTGTGAGGTGGGTAATGTAGGACAAGGGACTTCAATTCCCCAGCAAAAAAAAATTCGATGCATTGGTACTCTTCAAATAAACATTTTAAGTTAAAAGTTAGTTTATGTAGGGATGAGAGTATGATAAGATTTGAAGATTCTAAAACTCATAGTTAAATGATGAACTTTGTATAATATAATAGCTTAGTTGAGTTCAACATGTTAGGAACTCAGTAGGCTAGCTAGAGTTCAGTAGCTGATAGGATTCAGTAGATTATCTGTCATTCATCCGAATAACTAAGCATCAGGAACTTAGTTGGAATTGCTATAACCCACTGAATCTTCATAGGAATTCGAGCCACTTGCTGAAATCTCAAAAGAATGGAAGCACGAATAATTTAGTAAAAAGGTCCGAGGAATCAGATGAAGTCAACTCAGCATGCTATTAGAGTTTGAACAATCATCACCTACTCGCAAACCTCGACCAATGAGAAGCCGCCAGCACTGTACCTACTCTGACACAAAACTACTTCCATACTGAAAAAGAGAGAATCTCTACAGTACTATTCAAAATGAAGATGGTCGTTTTTCTTGTCTTTTTCGACACGTGTCTTGACTCCCTCCAACGGATTTATTCATACGTTGAGACTATAAATAGAGAAGAGTCTTCATGAAGTGAAGATAATAAATGGGAACACAAGCTTTCAAGCGAACAAACACTCTAGCAAACTCAAAGTCAATTCCAGCGAAGAACTTGCATACAGAGAGATCAATACTAGTTCTTCACTCTAGAGTATATATGTTCCCTTATCTATTCTAAGCAAGCTTATTGTAAAATCATTAGCTTAGAAAACTCGAAAGAATTTAGCTTTCTGAACTGTTCTTATTGTAACAACTCCTTCATAGTTGGAGAAACTCAAACCTTCATGGTTGAAACTGTAAAGTCACTACGACTATAAGTAGATATTTGTCCAGCACACAGATTAACTGAGACTTGCTCAGTATAAGGAAACAAGATTGCACTTGTCCAGTGCACAGATCAACTGAGACTTGCTCAGTATATATTAATTCAAGAACTTCTGCTTTGTTCAGGACAGTAGACGTAGGATCCTGTGCATTCGAAGCACTTTAAAAATTGTCTGTGTCAATTTTACTGTTACATTGTTTATTGTTCATATTGCATAAAACTGACTTTTAAACAATCAGCATACAACGCTTTTTCAAATTGAGACGAACATATTTTTGAGTCCACACTTCCGCACACAATATTTAATACTGAACTATTGTTCACTGACTGAAATTAGTAGATAGGACTCAGTAGAAGGTTATTATGTCCACGCGATCCAGAAAGCTTATTTGGTCAATTGACTAGTTCAGTAGCAACATTCAATAGTACTGACTTTCGTATTTGATTGAAATTTGCATTCAGTGTATTCACCCCCCCCCCCCCCCCCCCCCCCACCTGAAGACGCGTCTCTAGACCAACATTTTATACTTGTTTTAGTTAGAGATTCTGTTCCACAATTATAATCTCACTACATGACCTATCAATCATTCATGTGATACCATGTGTATTTTGAATTAAGTAAATCTAACTTTAATTAATTATTTAATTTAATAATAATAAAAAATCATAAATTCACTGTGGAATAGTCGTAGTCATACTTATTTTGTTGTTAATTTTTAACTTAACTCAATAAAGATCATCAGTTGTTTCGATATTAACGAATTCATATATTACTCTTTTTTTTTATAACGAGGGTAACCCGCAGTCGCTCCCGAAGTGAAATAAATTTACCTTTAATTAATTATTTAATTTAATAATAAAAAGCAATATCATAATACACGACTTAAAAGGTGGATTCGATATTAAGCTTCTTGCTCTAGTCTGCAAACAACACATGAGGGATTCAACTACCCTAAGTTAACCGTAGGTGAAAACTATCCACCGTAATCACTATACCATCCTAAAGGGACTCATGTATTACTTTCTTGAGAATACATTAGTTTTCTGGAGAATTGCATTCTGTGTTATGTTGGCTATGATAGAAGTGTATCCCCTAAATCGTGCCAAATCTAAAGTTTTGTATATAATTTGAAATTCTAAATTCCGCTCCTCCCCTGAATTCAACGTAAATATAACTATCAGATTTGTTGGAGGGTTGTGAAGAAAGATGGTTGATAAGTTGGGCCGTATGGCCTTGGGCCCTTGAGCGAAATGTTGCTGTCCAATTAATTCATTGAATCTACTCAACTTCAGAACTCATTCAAAAAGTCTTCTCATATACAGTAACCCTTAAATTGAAAGAAATGTACATTTATTAATGTTTTAATTATCACATTTTGTCAATGCACCTCATTTTCACAATGTTATACTACTCCCTTCATCCTATTTATTTTTTCTCACTTTTTTAATCGGATGATACACTCATATTGTCTCACCCCTTAATTCAAAAATTAAAATAGTGGAACTTAGGGGCATTTGGTTATGGGTAATCAAGAAAGGGAAATAAAAGGATTGACTCTCTTAGATTGTGTTTGGTTCGATTTTTTTCGAAAATTAATTCCCCCCCCCAATAGGAATTCAAAACCCTGGTCAAGACAAATTTCATTCCCCGCCTCACACTGGGATTTCATTTCCATTTCCCCCCGTCTCTCTCTTTCACTAATTTTCACAAAATTTCACACCATCGCTCCTTTCTCTCTCGTCTACCCTCGCATCTCTCCGACGACACCACCATTCTCGTCTCCCCTCTCAGCCGCCGCCACCCCTTCCATCGTCTCCTCTCTCAGTCGCCGTCGTTGCACCCCCTCCTTCCGTCGTCTCTTCTCTTAGGCGCCGCCACTGCCCACAGACTTATCTCTCTCCTCCCTCTATCTTCGACGATGGCGCCCACCAGAAGCAGCGGCAACGATTAACCCTGTTGGATATGAGTCAGTAGATTGATACTCAGCTGTTCTAGGGTTAAAAGAAATTGGGGGAAATCATAGTAGTAGTACTATGGAATTGAAGATCCCAAAACCGAGCTGATATCAGTAGATTAGTGTGTCGATAGGATTAGCTGATGTATAGGTTAGACTTGATGTAATGCTTATTATTTTGTCTAAGTCCTGTACGGGGTAGTTGTTGAACTGATCTTCTGCTGAAGATACTTTTCAGAACCCCACGTCATCAGTGTAATCACTTGCATTCTTCGTCGGTGATATCAAACTCGGTTGAAGATCCCGCATCGGTGGCCCGGACCTCGGTAGAAGCATTCTCTACAAGCCGATGGTCATCGGTAGAAGAACCAAGGTGCAAGCAGTATACCTTCGCGATCGACCAACCGACTATCGAAGCTCACTTCATCGGTCGGACGACTCACCGAAGAAGACAGACTCTCGAGAATCGTATCCGACGTAAAGCGACCCAAAGACTTAAAGTTCCTTCAAATGTTCAGGGAGAAGACATACGAGGTAGTTTGAACGGTCAACTCGACACCCACCAACTACAAACCTCGACCAATGAGAAGCCGACAACGCTTACCTACTCTACACAGTAAAAAGTTGCTCTCATGAACAGTGCATTAACTGCCCTGCTGCAACAAAGTTGAATAGTGGCCGTTTTCTTTGGACGCTTGTGACACGTGGCATCGTCGTCTCCAACGGACATATGCCACAACTCACAACTATAAATAGAGAAGGATTTGAAGATTTCGACAAGAGGAATATACGCGAAATCAAGGGAAATCATTCAAGCTCACAACGCTCTAGAACCTTCAAGCTTATCCAGAGACGAACTAGTTTTCATAGAACACTTCTTGTAGTTCATCTCTCTAGAGCACTTTGATCCCTATCTTCTCTAGACTAAGCTCATTGCTAGATTCATAGCTTAGATCCGAAGGAGTTCACATTTAGTGAACTCCTTCTCAGTTGGAGAATATTCCCTCCCTTCTAAACTTAGGTTTGGATTGTAAAGTCGCTAAGGACTATAACTTAGAGGGAACTGTCCAGTGCACAGTATCCCTGCTAAGGCTTGCTCAGAATAATCAACAAGTTCTCCTGCCTTGTTCAGGACCGTGGACGTAGGATCTTGCGTATTCGAACCACGTTAAATCGCTTGTGTTCATTTACTGTTTTATTGCATAGCATTCAACTGACTTGAAAATCATAAGTTTGCATAAAACGTATTTTATAAAGTGCACAGCTAAAAGATTTAACTTGCAAAAACGCGTTTTCAAAAGAGACGACTCCGGGCCTAACACTTATCCGCACTACAGTCTCCGACTGAGTTTCGTAATACTGACATCAGTTAGTAGAAGAGCTCAGAAGCTGACTCACTTTGACCCCAGTGATCGAAGGCTTACTTGGCACTGTTCATCAGTTGCAAACATCAGCTTCAGCTGACCTTCACTGAGAAAAAGAAACAGAGCTCAGGTGTATTCACCCCCCCCCCCCCCTCTACACCTGACTTTTCGTCTCCGGACCAACAATTGGTATCAGAGCTCACGGTTGTTCAACTGATCGCCGGTTCTGAAATACTGGTCCTCTCGAAGTGATCCTGAAAACCGTTTTCACTGCATAAGCATCTTTTCAGCATCCTTATACTCTTACTCTTACAATGTCTGATATGTCAGGTATTAGGATGGTACCGATGTTCTCAATAGAGAACTACACGGTATGGCGCGTACGTATGGAGGCACACCTAACATCACTCCACGACAGCATGTCAGATGTCCTAGAGTCAGGACCGATCATTCCTATGATCGACAGCATAGTATTTGCTCTTTGGAGGAGGCGTGGGAGCACAAACCGGTGCTAAGGTTCCCAAAGACAAATCGCCTTCACGCCCGAAGAAAAGAAGTTGCACAACCTTGACCGAGTTGCACGTAATGCCATACCGACTACGCTCGGTGACTCACACCTCGGAAGGGTACAAGATTGCGAAACGGCGAAAGAGCTATGGGACGCCTTGGGCCATACTGAGCCATGGAACCCCTCGGATCAAAGAAAACAAGCTCGAGCTAGAGCTTCGGAAGTTCGACGCCTTTGCAATGGAGCTCTATCGAAACCATTGACGAGCGAGTGTCGGATTCACCAATCAAGTCAATGTCATCAATGGGCTGGGAGGTCGTTCACCAACAAGGAGATGAACACCAAGATCTTGAGAGCGTTGCCCCGACGAAGTGGCTTCCATTTGCTACTTATTTACGTCGCTCCGATCTAAATGCTCTAACTCCCGATGTTATATTTTCGAATTAAAATCGGAGGAATTCGAGCATAGCCTACCCCAAAAGTGCTTAAGCGCTCCGGTGACACACGGTTCGACCACGCCTTCAAGGCAATCAGCAATACCGGAGCCAAGCCTATTTCCTCAAGCAAAGCCGTGGCCACATCGGTAGCAAAGTCTTCCGAGACTTCGAGCCCCGACCGGCCTAGCACCGATGGCTCTCAAATATCGAGAGGGAAAAAGAGAGAGTCGAAAGGCCGAGGAAATACAACCGAGATTCTTCCTCGGGTAAGAAAGACTATCATAAGAAAGAAGAATCTAATCCTTCTACCGAATGCGGGAAATCGGAGTTCGTCGCCGGTCCGTCTAAAGACTCGGTGGTAAGAGCAAAGCAGAACATCTACCGCTATAACTCAAGAAGGAGGGACACTATCGGTACGATTGTCCCGAACTCTCGGCTGCTCAAAGAGCGAACGGCGAGCCGAGGAGAAAGAAATTCGCCGAGAGACGGCGGGCCTATATAGCCGGAGAAATATCCGACAACTCAATTGAGGAGGATACATTCATGTATTCTTCGAAGACGAAGCCGCATTCGTCGCAGTTGAGGTCGCAGAGACAGTTCACGATGAGTCGCCCGAATGCGTCGATGGCCGGGAGAAGAGGCCGAGGTAAATTCTAAATGCATTATTACCTCTTCTTCACACAAAGCACACAAGATACGTGCTCGGTCACGAGATGATCCTCTAGATGTGGTACAAGCCTACGATGATGCGCTAGAGGAACAGATTCGCTGAGCAGAGAGTTCAAGCAGAACCATCCGGGGAACTTGAACAGGTAAAGGCCGAGAATCGGAGACTTTCTTCGATTGTCGGGTCTCTACCGAGTCGGTGGATCTAGTTGCGAGACTCAAGGAAGAGATTGAATCTCTTATGACTAAGTCTCGGCTTCAAGAGACTCGAGATCTCGGTTCGACCAAGGACAATTTCGAGAAAGAGACCGAAATAGCCAAGCTCGATCGGAAGCTCACGGACGTGCGGGAATGACTATGACTCACTCGGGAAGGAGTGACGAAGTCCGGAGAGGATTGATGACTGAACAATACCTAGGAGCGAAGGAGAAGCTTGAAAGCATGCTTAGAGCACAACGGTCAACTTACGTGAAAGAAGGCCTAGGCTATACACACGAAGCTTCTACCTCCAAAAGCTCAGCAACCCTGGCTGATAGGTTCGTCAGAGGAAAGGTGCAAGCTGCTGACACCACACCTCGGGCGAAAAACAAACGAGAAAATAATTACACCTCGGCCGAGTAGCAACAAGCGGTGACCAAAGGTTCCGGCCCAGGTCACCGCGATCAAATTCGGGGGGAATCAAGAAGGTCGGATGGGCGTAACAGTACAAGGAGCCATCTGTATGAGCACCCGGCTCGGTGACGGCTCGTACTACTATGAGCCCCGGGGGTCAGGAGAAGCGCTAAGACTCAGAAGAAGAAAGCGCCTGAACCCAAAATTATCAGCATAAAGTCAGTATCTCCAAGTCCTGTGGAGAAGAAAGCTGATAAGGTTCAGAAGAAGAAGTTTGGAACTTCTAAGGTCCCGAGACAGATCTGGGTTCCGAAATCACCCACTAACCTGTAAGGACCCAACTGAACCAAAGGGTACCTAAAAATGCCTCTGTTTTGCACGTGCATAAGGACCCGTGGATAGTGGACAGCGGTTGCTCGAGACACATGACTTACCAGAAGAGCCTGCTGACCAACTACGTACAAGAAGATGGTCCCAGAATTGAATTCGGTGACAATTCCAAAGGCTACACAAGGGGATACGGAACGCCGAACATTGGGACCGCCACGGTTCAAGAGTAACATATGTTGAAGGACTTCAACATAATCTCCTTTCGATCGATCAATTCGTGATAATCTTAACATAGTAATCTTTGAGCCTGGTTTACGTGATATTGTTGACAAATCTATAGGGAAAACGGTGTTATCGGGTTCGCGGAGGAAGAACATCTATGTTGCTAAGCTGGAATACCGCGAGAACCCGAGGCTTGCTTGCTCGCACGTACTAAATCGGGTAACAAGTCGAGTGGCTATGGCACAAGAGACTCGGCCACCTGAACTTCAAGACCATGAACAAGCTTGTCAAGAACTCTAAAGTCGAGGACCGCCCAACGAATCGTTTATCAAAGACGAAATTGTGAAGCGTGCACGAAGGGAAAGCAAACAAAGAGTAGCAATCCACCTATTCCGTCACCTTCCACCGATGGAATCCTTCACCGCTTCACATGGACTTATTCGGGCCAGTCTCTCCAGGTGACTATAAGAGGCAAGAAGTATGCCCTCGTCGTCATAGATGACTACTCGAGATATACTTGGGTCATCTTCATCGCCAACAAATCGATGTTCGGACCGAGTTACCTAATCTCTCGAAGAAACTCGGTGTGGAAAAGAACATCAAGATTAAGAAGATACGCTCGGACGGAGGAACAGAGTTTCTAAACTCGGTAGTTAAGACATACTTGCAATAAAGAGGGAATTCAAGCACGAGACATCAGGTGCGCGCACCCCTCACCGAACGGACTTGCTTGAACGTAAGAACGAGAACACTCAAAGAAGCAAGCAAGAACGCTCCTCGCAGCATTCCGGACTACCCTCAAAGTTTTGGGGCCGATGCTACCGACACCGCCCTGTTACACTCGAGAATCGATCACTACGACACAAAGCAACACATGAAGACGCCTTACGAACCGTGGAAAGGGAGAATTCCTTCTATTTCTCATTTTCATGTTTTCGTTTGTCCTTGCTTTATCCACAACAATGGGAAAGATCGGTTGAAGGTCTTTGATAGCAAATCGATCAAGGAGTATTCTTAGGATACTCCCGAGTCGATAAAGCCTTCGGAGTTTTTAACTATCGAACTCTTTGCGTGGAGGAAAGCCCTCATGTTGTTTTTGATGAATTTGTTACCGAGAACGGGGAAAGATACAAAGTCAAGCACGAGGATGTCGGCAGCAAGCTACGGGATCTCGAACTAAATGACAAAGCTGAAAAGATCCAAGCATTGTTGGAATGATGAGTCATAAGATGAAGAAATTCGAGACTCGACCCAACAAGCAATGTAGCTAACCTAGTTGATTCTATCGAACAGAATCAACAACAGGTAACTTCGGTCGATGAGGAAGCCCCTGTGGTAACTGAGACCTCTACTGAGAATATAAACTCAGGGGGAACGATTAATGTTCCTGAGCTAAATGCCCCTGAACCTGGAAACTCAGTAGATCCTAACCTTCTTACTGAATTACTACAGTCACAAAACAGTACTACTGAAATGCCTAATACACCTACTGACTGTGCAGAAGTAGTATCAGAAGAAGAAGCCCGACTCAGGCGTTCGTGGCTCGATGCTCATTCTTCAGATCTTATCATTGGAGATCCATCAACAACTATAAGGACAAGATCAAGATTAAGTCAAGGAGAAAGCTCACTTTACTCTTGTTTTTACGTCTACTGAAGAACCTCGATCGATAGAGGACGCACTTAAAGATCTTGGCCGGGTCATTGCTATGCAAGAAGAGCTGAACCGGTTCGTCGAAATGAAGTTTGGGAGCTTGTCGACGGACCTGAGACATCAGCACGTGATTGGAACTAAGTGGGTCTTCAAGAACAAGCGAGATGAAAACAACGTCATTGTCGAAATAAAGCTCGACTAGTTCTTTGAAGGATACTGATCGGGCGAGGGAATTGACTTTGATGAAACATTTGCTCCGGTCGCCCGATTGGAAGCCATTCGTCTTTTCCCTAGCTTATGCAACACATCGGAGATTTAAGGTATATCGGATGGATGTGAAGTCGGCTTTTACGAACGGCGCATCGAAGGAAGAAGTCTACATGGAACAACCGCCCGGCTTTCAGCGGGGACATCGGTGTGTACGAGACTTAGGAAAGCTCCGTATGGGTTAAAACAAGCACCCGGGGCTTGGTATGATACCCTATCGGACTTTCTACTTCGAAAGGTTTTCAAAAGGGGACGGTAGATCGCACCCTATTCAGCATAAAGTCGGAAGATGACATTCTACGGTGCAAATCTACGTGGACGACATCATTTTCGGCTGCGTAAACGAAGTCATATGTCGTAGTTCGAGAAGATGATGAAGGAGAAATTCGAGATGTCCATGATGGGAGAGATGAATTATTTCCTTGGATTTCAAGTAAAACAATCACCGGTGAAGGAATCTTCATCAATCAAGCCAAATACACTCGAGATCTTCTCAAAAGATTCGGGTGTGATTCCAAACAAACCGGTCAAGATCCCCATGAACACGAACTTTAAAATCGATCTAGACAAAGAGGGAGCTTCGTTAACTCTACCGATTATAGAGCTATTATTGGTTCTTTACTTTATTTAACAACTAGCCGACCGACATAACTTATCTTTGTAGGTGTATGCGCAAGATTTCAGAGCGAATCCCAAGCGAAGTCATCTAGACTCGGCGAAGAAGATTCTGCGATATCTAAGAGGAACACCCGAGGTCGGGTTATGGTATCCTGCCGATGATAAGCTAATACCGACAAAGTTATTCGATGCCGATTATGCGGGATGCGGGATAGATCGAAAATCAACTTCCGGAACATGTCGGTTCCTAGGCAGCAAGCCGATATCGTGGTTTTCAAAGAAACAAAGCACTCGGTAGCTACGTCCACTACCGAAGCCGAGTACATGGCTGCGAGGAAGTTCTTTGTGCCCGGATCCTTTGGCTTCGACAAAGAATTGAGAGATTATGGTATAACTCGGGATGAAGTGCCCATCTACCGTGACTCCACCAGGTGCAATAGCTATAACTCGGAACCCGGTTCTACATACCGAGATGCAAGCACGTGGACATCCGACACCACTTCATCGGAGACCATGTCGAAAAGAAGGACATCGGGATGGAGAAAATCCATACCGACAAGCAAAGGGCGTATATACCGACCAAACCACTAGCCGAGAACAAGGTTCGGAGAACTATCGGTTGAGCTAGGTCTCGCTAGATCCTACCGAGACAAGTCGGAGAAGCCGACTACCGATAATGATATACTTAGCAACAATTTGTATCAGTATGGAATCAGCACGACAAGTCGAGAAAACTTAGTACAGATGACTCGGTTGGGAGATGCACACTGCATACGGCAAGGGGGAACATGGTCCTCAAGCACAACCATCCTCCCGATAAATGATGGTAACCGGTGATAAGTTCGGTGAAGAGGTTTGCGTAATATCGTTACTTAATTTGTTCAGAAGCATGCCGCATTTAATGCATCAGTCGCTTACATTCAGTCGTTAAGGAGTATTTATTCCTTACCATTTATTATGTTTAAGGTTTGAGGAAAGGTCGGCGGGACTCCTCGCTGCGTAATTAATGCTCTCTGTCGCGCATTTAATGCATGTCTTCTCCATTAGCTTTATTATGTATATCTATATTTTTGGCGGCTATTGTAATCATTCCTTTATAACATTTAATCTTAGCCGCCCCTTGATTTTGAAAGATTAAATTTGAACCGTGCGATTCAAACTGAAGATCAAACGTAATATACAAAATCTTTCATCTTCTATCAACTCCTCATTTTTCGCCATTCTTCATTTTCTCAAAGAGCTTATCTCGCAACTTTGTTTTCTTATCCAAATCTCCTAAACAACTTTGCTTTCGCATCTCTTAAAGCTCTTATACACGGTAATGTATCAGATGTCTGCTAGCAACTACTAACTTACTCTATTTTCAAGTGCTAATATGTTGTTTTGCAGATTTCAATGGCGAACGTTCAAACTCCAGACAACATTGAGGAGATTGTAGCCTCCAGGATTCTGTTTGAACCTACTTTGGCCTTCCGCCAAGTGGAGATCTCTTTCCTTGAACCCGTGTTTGACGCTTTGGAGCGTTCAGGGTTGGAGATGCTGGTTTCGAAGCACCCCCGTGCTTATCTCCCTCGGCATGTGTCGAAGTTTATTTCAACTGGAAATCTCTAGCGTCGGGAGGAGAGGAATCGTCCTTCTCTTATCAGAAGGAAGTCGATCAAGATGAGTGGGAGTCAGCTGTTCTTACCTTCGATATTCAAGATGCTCTAGCTCTCTCATTCGATCTTCCCAACTCCGGCATTTCTCCGATTGGATACAAGGAGAAGGAGATCAACGCATATGTGCAGAAATTCTGTGGACGCAAGGATGTGGCGTTCAAAACGGCTTTTACCGAGGAATATGTTGCTACCTCGGTACGATGCAGGTCTAGCTTACGTGGTATCGTACATTCCGACAAGTTCGATTGGATCATATGATCAACTCGTCCAAACCTAGGATTCAGCTGATGATGGCAATAGACGATGGGGTTGAAGTGAACTGGGCCGAGTATTATACTACTCAGATGAAGGCACAGGCTCAGAAGTTCACCACATTACGCAATGGCGAGAGGAGGATAGCCAGTGTGGGTAAACTTCTATTCGGAACAAAGATGTCTGTTATGATAGAATGCATAGTTCAGAGGAACTCAGCTGTTGAGAACTCAGCCTTTGAGGACTCCAAGTACTTTGACAAGAAGTCTATCAAGTTCCAGACGAAAGCTGGAGCTGAGAAATCCATAGGCAAGGGGCCGCCTGAGCCTAAGAGAGCGGCGTCTGCTCTGCCCCCATCTGTCCAAGTGCCAAAGAAGAGGAGGTTGGCTAAGACTCGACCTGCTGAGGTCACAGTGGCTCAGCCACTTACCATTATTGAGCCAGCTCCTCCTTCTACTCAAGAGGAGCAACTACTCGATTCAGATACTGGAATCGAGGGAGCGACGATCAAGGACAAGGTCCAAGTGATCAGCTCTGAGGAAACAGAGTCTGACAAGAGGGAACCGTCACCCGAACCTACTCCTGAGTGGACAACAACCGACACCACTCGATTGCGTCTTTGCACTGAGATTCAAGAAGAGATACCGGAAATTGCCGAGCACGCAGATCTGGTTGAAATAGCAAGTAAGGACAAGAGCTCGAGATGCTCTTAAGGTTTTACTGACTTGGGACATTCTTATTGACTTTGCCAAATCCCAAGCAGTCACCGGATGAGCATCGACGGAGGAGCAAGAGCTCCAAGCCAAGATTGGATTCGGAGAGCCGACCGATGTGGCGTCTTTCGAAGATTTGAGAGCTGCAATGCTCTATTTACCGAGCTTGAGAGCTCCGATCGAAAAGCTACTCTGCCCCCATCTCCACCTTCGATAAAGGTGATAATGATGATCAAGATGAGGAGATGGATGGCAAACCTAAGGAAGCGGCACCGGGGAGAATCGCAAAGGGACAAACTCCCCAAGAGAAGAGCCCAACACCACCCATAGTCACATCGGGTGAGGCTACAACCGCTCCGGAAGTACAGTAGGGAGCGGTTGATCTCGTTCTACGAGCGAGAGGCTCGGAACCGGCTCTTATCGGATACAACCCATCGGTTCCGTGTCCTCACGTTACGTCAACAGGGGCTATCAAACGCCAAGGTGAGAAAAATCGACTCCTAGCCAAAGATGTTCATCTCAAATGGGAGAAGTACACCAAGGCTCAGAACGAAGCTCTAAGTAAGTTGGCCGCTGACATTTCAACTCCTAAAGAGGCTTCTCAGCCAGATTTCAAGGAGATAGTTGAGCAGGCCCTAAGTGCTCAAAAGGCCGATTTATTAGCACAGAGTCAGCAGCTGCTTGCCGCTCAGCATAAAACTTTCTCGGAGCAGCTGACTCAGGCCATGAAAACAGTTCAAGGCTTCATAGATGAGAGAAACAAGATAGCAACCACCTCTCTTCAAACGGCCATCAAGCAACAGTGAGGCCTTAAAAGCCATTCGAAAGAAATGACGAGAATCAAATGATCAAGCTCTGTCGAAACTCCGACAGAGTCAACCGCTCGATTGAAGAAATCTAGAGCTGATCAGGAGAAAGACTGGGAAAACTACTGTAACTTGGCCAGTGATTTTGATGACACAGTTACCCATATCAAATATTCTGTGCACAATCTGGAGCAGGACGTAAAAGCTATCCGCACCTCCCTGGCAAATATTGCCGATGCCAAAAAGGGGGAAGATATTGTGAAAGATGAACCCGATACGGATACTGGCGACGTCCGGATCCTCGAGGGACAGGCTCGGGAGGCGAGAACCCTCCTCGCAGCAGAGCCCTCGGCCCGCAGAGATTCGGGGGAACAGGCTCGGGAGCGGGACCAACTACTCGAAAGGTACATCTACCGAGGTCCTTCTCCTTGATTTCCCACTACAAGCCACCCCCATCTCCTCTTCGATTGCGCACATAGACGAAATCGCTCAATTCCTTGAAGAGCCAATGAAGAAGAAGAGTCTCAACAGTGCCGCAGAGGTCGGGGAAGGAAATCGCTACCGAATCCACTACTCCTTCCTCCCCGGTCAAGAAGTTTAAATCAAAAGCGGAGCAAGAGGCATTCGACCTCAGAATAGCCCAAGAGCTGCAAGACAAGCTGGACTAGGAGCGTCAGCTAGAGGAGGCAGCTGAAGCAGCGAAAAAGCCTAAGGGCAAAGTCGTCGGGGGCAAAGGAAAGAGAAAGGTCATTAATACGGTCGAAGAGCAAAAGAAGAAAGCCCAAGAAGAATTTGCTAAGGCTCTTCCGACTGAAATCAAAGCTACTTGCTCGAGTATTCCCATATCTACTCTTACACACGAGCGGATAGCGTAAGATCAAGCGACACGGGAGGCGACGCTGCAAGGACCGAGTCTCGGACGAGGAGACACTAGAGCGGCCGCTCTCCGTGAGAAGAAAAGGATGGGCCGACCACGGCAAGAATGAAAAGCCTATCTCGATAAACCAAAGGCCCGATCCGAGAAGGCGGATCCCGAGAGGATCCGAGTTCATCGGGGCCCCCACATCAAGCAACAACCGATTCAAGCATGTGGATAAGTGGGTGCCGGCTGATATGAATGAACATTGGGAGAGATTGAAAGAAGTTTTTATCAAAGGCTACTACGTATGGCGCATTTACCCACTCGATTGCTCGGCCGATCAGCTCTTTGAGGAGTTGATTACGAGATTTGATGTTGAATTCGGTGAACGGCTGAAGCAAGTCATGGAATCACAGAATATAACCTTCCGTGCCCCGACTTTCGACGTATTCCACCGCCGAGACTTGCTAATGGACTGCCGAGCACTAAGGACATAGAAAGAGAAGTGGAGGAAGCCGCCTACGATCCGAGCCTACTCCCGTAAAGGCCGGATGATAACTTGGAGATCCGGGAGATTCGAGCTAGAGTGTATAAATACTATTACCGGATCCTCCCGAGGAAAAATCCACCGACTTCAAGAAGAAAACGCAGAAGTTCAAGAAGCAAAGCAGCGATGATTTTCTCCTTCTCATCTTTTGTAATAGCATAGGAACTCGTAATTCTTGATATATATATCGGTTCCTCTCGCTTGCTAGACAATTACTCATTGTCTTTCGGCCTTTTACTTTGTGTTTACACTACCGATCACCAAGTGATCGACACACACTCACATCGGTTTCTCTAATCTTGCCTTTCTCTCACCCTTGAAGTTCATTTACTATTATCGGTTTTTCCTCGGATGCTTTAAGGGGGAAATTGTTGTCGATAGGACAAGTATCTTTAATAGATGTTAGTATAGAGGTTTTCGGCATCATCAATTAGGGGGAAATTGTTGGATATGAGTCGAGTAGATTGATACTCACTGTTCTAGGGTTAAAAGAAATTGGGGGAAATCATAGTAGTACTATGGAATTGAAGATCCCAAAACCGAGCCGATATCGGTAGATTAGTGTGTCGATAGGATTAGGCGATGTATAGGTTAGACTTGATGTAATGCTTATTATTTTGTCTAAGTCCTGTACGGGGTAGTTGTTGAACTGATCTTCTGTTGAAGATACTTTTCAGAACCCCACGTCATCAGTGTAATCACTTGCATTCTTCGTCGGCCAGTGATATCAAACTCGGTTGAAGATCCCGCATCAGCTGACTGGACCTCAGTAGAAGCATTCTCTACAAGCTGATGGTCATCAGTAGAAGAACCAGTGCAAGCAGTATACCTTCGCAGTCGACCAACTGACTATCAGAAGCTCACTTCATCAGTCAGACGACTCGACCGAAGAAGACAGACTCTCGAGTATCGTATCCGACGTAAAAGCGACCCAAAGACTTAAAGTTCCTTCAAATGTTCAGCAGAAGACATACGAGGTAGTTTGAACGGTCAACTCTGACACCCACCAACTACAAACCTCGACCAATGAGAAGCCGACAACGCTTACCTACTTTACACAGTAAAGCTGCTCTCATGAACAGCCGCATTAAGCGCCCGCTCGCAACAAAGTTGAATAGTGGCCGTTTTCTTTGGACGCTTGTGACACGTGGCATCGTCGTCTCCAACGGACATATGCCACAACTCACAACTATAAATAGAGAAGGATTTGAAGATTTCGACAAGAGGAATATACGCGAAATCAAGGGAAATCATTCAAGCTCACAACGCTCTAGAACCTTCAAGCTTATCCAGAGACGAACTAGTTTTCATAGAACACTTCTTGTAGTTCATCTCTCTAGAGCACTTTGATCCCTATCTTCTCTAGACTAAGCTCATTGCTAGATTCATAGCTTAGATCCGAAGGAGTTCACATTTAGTGAATTGTTCTTGTTGTAAGAACTCCTTCTCAGTTGGAGAATATTCCCTCCCTTCTAAACTTAGGTTTGGATTGTAAAGTCGCTAAGGACTATAACTTAGAGGAACCGTCCGAGACGCGATATCCCTGCTAAGGCTTGCTCGAGAATAATCAACAAGTTCTCCCGCCTTGTTCGGGACCGTGGACGTAGGATCTTGCGTATCCGAACCACGTTAAATCGCTTGTGTTCATTTCTCGTTTTATTGCATAGCATTCAACCGACTTGAAAATCATAAGTTTGCATAAAACGTATTTTATAAAGTGCACTGACTAAAAGATTTAACTTGCAAAAACGCGTTTTCAAAAGAGACGACTCGGGCCTAACACTTATCCGCACTACGGTCTCCGACCGGAGTTTCGTAATACCGACATCGGTCAGTAGAAGAGCTCAGAAGCTGACTCACTTTGACCCCAGTGATCGAAGGCTTACTTGGCACTGTTCATCAGTTGCAAACATCAGCTTCAGCTGACCTTCACTGAGAAAAAGAAACAGAGCTCGGGTGTATTCACCCCCCCCTCTACACCTGACTTTTCGTCTCCGGACCAACAAACCCCCCAACCGGACACTGGCGACTACGCCTACACATTTCTCGAGTTCAAGGCCGTCCTCTATTTCTGCTGCGGAGCTTCCCTCCGCTTCTGAAGCTTCCCACACCACCGCCAAGACCCATCCCACACCACCGCCACGCGCCTACCTTATCTTCGTCGGTCGATTTCTCAATTTCTGGGTTTGAGATAGTTTCTTAGTTGTGCGGTGTAATTAAATGTTTGGAATTAGAGATAATTTCTGAATTTAGTGTTAAATTTATCGAATTGGATACTTTTTGGATTTGTCTTGGATTTACAGTTCTTTGATTTGATATGCGCTGCAAAATTAATTTGGTGACTTTTAGAATTTATTTTGGATTTACATTCTTGGATTTGTAGATTTCTCTTGTTCTCCACTTACTAAAAAACAAGGTGATTCCCTCCTCGATCCAAATAGTTACAAAAGGAATCAAACGGAATCGATTCCGTTTCTAGGACCGAACCAAACACGAGGGCATATGGATAATTATTCTAAGTCTTTCCTTTCCGTTTCCCTCCGCGAACCAAATGACCCCTTACCCTTTTACTAACAAAACTCACTCTCATGAATAACTATACTGAAAAGAAGTGAGACAATTTCTATGAATCGTAGGGAGTATTAATATTTTGTGCTAGAACAAATTCATACTTATATACGATTATGTAATTTATTAAGTGCAATTTACATAATTGACCATTCCCACCACCCCATCCAAAATTTCTCTCGGAGAAGGAAACCATTTCTATTTTATTAGTTAGCTATTTAGCCGTCACACAAGATTGTTAGGATCATTGGCTGGCCCAGCACAGAGTTACGTAATGAATGACTCTCTGCCACGTCATCCAAACCAAGCTTCACGCTACGTGGCAGTGTATTATTGGTAAAGGGACCTTAAAATGACACCTCATTTCAAATCCTCTCAAGAGTAGGGCCGGTTGAGTACGGTATATCAAATATTTTTTCCATACCGTGTACTATACTAGAATACCTACCTTTCGGTATGAGTTATTCACAATACTGTTTTCATACCCTTTTTTGTATACTAAAATATCATGGTATACCAAATATTTAGGTATACTAAAAATATCACGGTATATTAAAAAATTATGGTATATACTAAAGGTTTGTATACCATATACTGTCGGTATATGGTACTGAAATGGTGCGGTTTCGGTATTACCTATTGATTGGTATGCAGTATACACCAAAAGTTTGAGTATACACCAAGAATACAGTATGTATTGATTTACTGTGGTATGGAAAAATCTATATTGTATCGTACCAAAGAACAATGATACAATATCATAAAAATCAAGGTGTAAAATTAAAGCGATATTCTCGATATTTTCCCGATACAATATGAATTTTATAACATTTTTCACAACAATCCTGATCAAAGATTACAATTTACAAATATCAAACAATACTAGCACTTAATTATGTGAATTATATTAGCATAGTATTTGTAATTTAAAAACAACTTTTGTCAACCCCACCCAATCTAGATCTGCTCCCTTATCCCATTTTCACACAACAAAAAAGGAGACAAATCCCCAAATTTCCACCTGCACATGTTTCCAAAGCAGGAATATTTCGTGTTTTTTTCAAAAAAGCAATTTTTTTCTCTTTGCGATGAGGGTTAAGGTGGATAATTTTTAGTGGAACCCACTAAGATTGCTATGTGTGCTATCATCTATGTCAGTAACGGCTGCGGGTAAAAGGAAAACAGAAAACAGGTATATTTTGTTCATATTTCCCCTCCATTTTTGTAGGCAAAAGGAAAACAGAAAACTCACCTCCTTATTCTCGCATTAAGCGGGACGCCTGTTGTTTTTCCTATGTCGTGTGCTTTTACAGGGGGAGACAAAAAGGCGTCGTGGAAATGCTAAATTCCTTATGGTTATAGCCGAGACTGAGATTGAAAGGGAAAACCGCGATGCGCATAGGCGTTTGGATTCTTCCAGACCACAACCCTAACCCTCGATAATGTCGTCTCACCGGAAAGAAGCGCGGTGTTTGACCCGAAAAACCGGAGGAGGAAGCGGAATTCCAGCTGGCCCGACCAATTCTCCGGGGAAAGGTTCGACCAGAACGAGGTATTGAAGCACGTGATCCTTAAATTGCACCTCCGCTCTATTTCCCACTCCGGCTCGACCACTCCGAGTCGTTGAATTCCACTGCGCCGGATTACTCTAATACATTGTCTGATGAGTTGCTGCTCAACGTTTTTAGTAGAATTTCGGATAGGAAACAGCACATTTTGAATTCGGTTGTGTGCAAGAGGTGGGGCGCCCTTTCTGGGAAGTTGATCCAGTCGATTAAGTTATTGGACCGGGAGTTTTGGAGTCGGCAAGGTTGCGTTTTCGGTTTCCGAATTTGGTTGATATTAATATCGTGCCGGCTAGTATCAATTCCGAGAGAAATTCGGGGATTTTATTGAGTACTAAAGCAATTGAGGTTTGCTTGAGTTCAAATATGTTGGAAAACTGTGGCCCATTTGTTAGTAAACATGATATTTTGGATTGCCAAGGGCTTGATAGAGGCGTGAAAATATTAGCCGAGGGGTGTAGAAACTTGAGAAGGGTAGTTATGATGAATGTTAGTGAGGAGGGGTTAGGCTCCTTAGCAAGTGAATGTGAATTACTTCAGGAAATGGAGTTGCATTATTGTGTTGACATATCATTGAAGGGGGTTTGTAAGTTCTGCAACTTGCAAATACTGAAATTGATTGGGAGCGTAGGTGGGGTTTATGATTTAGTGGTTTCAGATATTGGAATGACTCTTCTTGCACAGGGGTGTGAACGCCTTGTGAAGCTCGAGTCAGTCGGATGTGAGGGGAGTTATGATGGGATCAAGGCAATTGGGATGTGTTGCCAGATGTTGGAAGAGTTGACACTCTGTGACCATAAGATGGAAGGAGGGTGGTTATATTGTCGTATTGTGGGAACTTGAAAACTTTGAGTATCCAGTCTTGTAGGTATATTGATGAAAACCCCGGACCGGATGAGCATTTAGGGTCGTGCCCGATGCTTGAGGAGTTGCGTTTGAGGAGGTGTCTATGAGGAACAGACAGAGTGTCAAGGCATTGTTTTTAGTTTGTCGGATTATTAGGGTGCTGGAGATTGAGGACTCTTGGGGATTGGATAACAGCATATTTGCTGTTGCAACTACTTTTAGGTATCAAAAATAGTTCCTTACGTTCCATCATAATGTTATGCAATCTTGTTTGAACTAGGAGATATATAGTTTCGTTTTATTTGCGAGTTCAAGTCTTTTACATGTGTTGAACTTAGGTATAGTCATATTGCTGGTGTATCTACTGCAATTGGAAGAGTTAGAGTTCTATATATGCATGCATCAAGCAAGGAATATATTTGCATCCATGTGCATAGCTTAGTTGCATACTGTTCTTCGTCCATGAAGCTTTGTAGTCAATATCTCTATTTTAACTCCTGATATGCCTATTAATGTGGGATTTACTTCTTGTCTGGATATTCTGAACCTCATCGCCTAAAGTCTTCCTTTTTAGACAAATCTTGGGTTTTTTTCTTTTGTTATGTGAATTCTCTGATCTTAATGATTCTGGTATTAGAGAAATCATGATATAGATTTAAGATGATTGTATAGGTGAAGATTGATTGGCATTTTCAAGTTGATCTCTGAGAGGCACTTTCTAAGCATTGTTACTTTTGTTTGAAATCTACTATGTTCATGAAATGTTTGACTGCTTGTTTTATTATAGGGCCATAAGATCTCTCTCACTGGAAGGATGCTCATTACTGACGTCTGGAGAATTAGAATTAGTGGTCCTTTCTTGGACAGAGCTTGATAGGCTTAAAGTAATTTGGTGTGAGAATGTCCGGGACAGTGAAATAACACCAGAACTAGCAGCTTTATTTTCTGATCTCAAAGAATTGAAGTGGAGGCCTGATTCCAGGTCACTTCTATCTGCTAGCCTTACTGGGATAGGAATTGGAGAAAAGGGCGGTAGATATTTGAGAAGCTAGTGAGGTCGTGGGTATCGATTCACACTGGGAAACTATAAAGATGGCTCGGCCTATTAGCATAGATAGCAAGGCAACTAATACAGATATATTAAGATGGATATCCAGCCTTAATCTTGCAGGAATGCTCTAGAGCTGCAACGGAGATTAAGAAGACTGCATGCTGATTAAGGTAACGAGTTCTGAAATGTTCCTAAACATCTGCTGTTCTATATGAGTCATATAGATGAACAGCAGTAGTCACAATTCCTTTTATTGCCGAGCCTTACGTAACAGACGCAGAGGCGTCGATTGTGTGAGAGGATGGTATTGATACATAAGCAACATATTGATGTAGTTCTTTTGGTTTCTTTGGCATCAGTCACATTCACATATGCAATTTGCTTTGGTTTTGTGTAAGAATTGCAAGTTGAAGAAAAAACTTACTTTATGTCTTTGCTAGTGATGACTCTATTCCTTTCGGAATAAATGCAGGAAAATGAAAAACTACACTATACATGAATTTGTTAATGACCAACATAATTAGCTACTTTGTTGTAGTACATTTGAAATTCATGTGTAAATTAATAAAATTAGATTATCATCATATTGAAAAATCCGTTGTAGTCTAGTTGGTCAGGATACTCGGCTCTCACCCGAGAGACCCGGGTTCAAGTCCCGGCAACGGAATTTTTAATCTCTCGAATTTTTTTTATTTACTAAAATCCTTACTAATTATTTTTCTTGGTATTTCATTCAAAATTGGCTGACCCGAATCTTGTATGACTCAGCCAATACAAGTCCACCTCTGTCTACTTGGCAAAATATGATTGGTCGGCACATGTGTTCATAGAGTAAATATATGTACAGCAAATTATATTTTCCTCATTCTGCGATCGATCTGATTTTCCGAAGACTCCAGAGAGAGAAGATCTAGTTTAATCCTCAGGTGATAAGTTCATTTATCTGATTATGCTATAGATCTATTCTTAGCGAATGAGGTTTCAATTTTGATCGTCAGCGTGAGATCTGGCGATTGATCTATTAGATTATTCATATTTTCCGTTTTCTTTCTGAATAACAACCTAATTGTCGGTTAGAACGCAGTTTTGTGTTTCAGTTTTTCGTATCAGATATGGATTTTTGTTTGAATTTTATGGGGATTAAGTTAGTTTAATCAAGCAGCAGTTCACCTAGGGTTTTATGTATGGATTGTTTATTATTTGACTAAGTTATGCTTCGGCTTGTGTTGATGATTTTAGGACTGTACGGCTTGTCTCTGAATCTGTGATGCGTGTTCTTTAAGTTTTAACTGCATTGAATTAGTTTAATCTGGAGATTTTGAATGTATTAGTTGAAACCTGAAACATAATCAGAAGCATATTCACAGTGGGGTGTTTGTTTATTACCGTACATAGATAGATAAATGCCTTCGATAGTAGTATTATATTCAAGTGTTTCTCAGTTTCATCATTCAAAAGTATGATTGGAGCTACTCTTCCTACTTCTTGTGTGTAATATGTAAGATTAATCTTACCCTACCCCATGAAGGAGTAATCTCGCACATAAGCTGTATTTATTTCTAAATTTGCATTGTTGACTTGTAAGTTTTTGCTCTGTCGAAGGCCTTGTTTGGTCGAATATCTTCTGTTGTAGCTTTGGTCCGGTTTTTGAAATTTGAAGCTGGTGCAGAAATGGCAACCGGTGGAGCTGCTCCTCAGAGGGGAACCGCAGCTGCTGCAGCAGCTAACCTCCGTCGGAGGAGAACAGCAGGTGGTGCTGGTGGAGCTGCTGGCGGAGCAAGTGGGTCCATGCTACAGTTCTACACAGATGATGCTCCCGGACTTAGGATCTCTCCAAATGTTGTGCTGGTGATGAGCATTGGCTTTATAGCTTTTGTTGCAATCCTTCACGTCATGGGCAAACTATACTTTGTTCGCAAAGAGTAGACTCTACACAAGCCAATGCTGAATTACGGATTATGACGAATCAGATGACTTTCTGCTAAATGTTTCTCGTGAAATTTTGTAGCATTTAAGCAGCACTTTTGACTATCAACTTTGATAAAGACTGATGATTTTATCTGCAAGTAAAGATTACTAAATATGTTGATTAGAGCTTCTAGTTTAGAGAAATGGTTGCTTCTCATCTTCCTACCTATAATATTCAACAAAAAGCCGTATTCAGTTCTTATTACAATGAATGAAAACACAATATTAATTGGATTTTCTGTTTGTAAATCTTTTTTATTCCTAAATGTCACGCGACGTTATTTTTAAATATACTGGGGAATGAGAAAAGAATTAAAAGCATTAGTTTACCAGCATAGATTGTTGATATACCTTGTACCAGGGTATCAAGTAGTTCGATTGCAAATACAATGAACAGTTCAGATTCTCGTGTTGTTAGAAACCGTTATATCTTAAAGACTAATGTTGTAGTCCGCAATCGCATGCAAATATATACCAAGAATAGAAGACAATATTGAATTTAGAATATCTAGTGAAGGTTGTCCGGTACAACAGTGTCATCAGCAGGTCTTGATCAAGACCAGCACAGGATCTGGATACTGATTCAAATAGCTTCAATCTCAGAAGTTGTACCTTGGATCCTGTTGCACAAACACAAACCCATCTCAGAACTCCATATTCAGAAAAATACTACCTACGATATTTATTACCTTGATCAGCTCGATAAAAGTAACCGCAAGAACCCATGGATGAGGCCTGTTCACGATCAAACGTTCCAACAGGACTCGAGTAATTTGCTCCTGAATAATTTCCTGCATCAACAATCCAACAGGACTTAAATGGAGACACACACATACCTGGTTTGATTCAGCAAACAGATAGAGATGAACGTAGGAGAAGTAATGTGTGTGGTTGTTTGGATAACACAATTGGTTAGCAACCGCATTTAAGAACAGGTGCCAAGATCTACAAAATATCCAGAGCAGGATTCACCAGGAATGCACCCACATTGGCCATGGTTTGTGCCTGAGGGGGGAGCCTTTCGCTTGCAGCTGCCGAATAGCCTAAAGAAATTTTATATTATTATCGAACCATGATTGAATTTTCATTCTATCAGTATTTGAAACTTGGAATCACGCACCTGTGTCCCAACATAAAGAACGAGAGAGTTGATCAGAGGAACATTGTAACGAGTCCCAGCACACGCAGCATCGGTTGGAGAGAGTAGAAGTTTCTGCTTCAACCCAGTGAGAAACGGGGACCCTTGTTGCCTAGTCTGCGCAGAGGAAGAAAGTCTTGAAACCACAAGCTAAATACTGCCCTAGGGAATTGACCCCAAAAGTTATATCAAGTTTTGTTTCATCTCATCATATTTTCTCGTCTTTACCTTCAGATACTCATCCACACCGCTCTTGATCTGCTTTTCTTTAAGTAATGCTGATGCTGCATCAACCGCCGCACCGATTCTTGGGGACAGGCTGATCTCAGGCAGCAGGTCAATCTACATCATGACATAATCTGCTAATTCAGAAACTTACAGCCCAAACAATAGATATATTAAGTTCATTAATGGACCTTTAAGTTGGGACTAGAAGGATCTGGCAGCCTCATATTGCGAGGAAATGCACTAAGCACAATATTTCGCATTTGTATACAGCACGGGGGTATGACATCACAAAAGCTGAAATGATAATCACAGAGGAACTCCGGGAAATCATGAGGTAGGACCAACAACATCCTAAGCGTCCCTTTATAGAGAAATTGCACCTACAAGTACAGATTTACAGCAGGAATATGTGCAATAACATTAGCATACACTAGGCTCAGAAACATGGAAATTATCCAAGAATTGGATACAAACCGATTCTCCAAGTTCAGAATTTTTCAGGAAGGGCTCCATGAACTGGAACAAATCCACCAGTAATTCTTGAAAATATGGCCATCCTTCCGGAGCATTTGCAGTGAGTAGCTTCCGCATAAAACTTCTGTGAC
Source organism: Lavandula angustifolia (assembly GCA_028984105.1). Lineage (NCBI taxonomy): Eukaryota > Viridiplantae > Streptophyta > Magnoliopsida > Lamiales > Lamiaceae > Lavandula > Lavandula angustifolia. Next base: position 17,469,018 of record CM054822.1, read on the forward strand.
TAACCAACTCGAGCCATGCAAAGCTGAAAGCAGATAAGTCAGTCACACACAAATTAAGTAGCTGACACAGAATAATATGGTACTGGAAGTATGTGTCGATTATATACCAAAAAATATTATCCCAAAAAATAAATAGAATAAACAACAATAATCCAAGACAAACAAGAGCATTAACCTGAAACCTGGGACCTTGAAAGGCCGAATTTCATGGAAGGAATTTGCTAAAGCACTCAATACCTGGAAGTGTAAAGCTATGAAAATAGTTTTAAATTTTGAAAAAAAAGGAATGCTAAAAAACTACAACTATCAAATTTACACGGCACCTTAACATATGCAGAACCAAATACTTGGTCCAAGGAAGACAAGTCAAGCAGCCAATAAACAAACAATCTGAAGTATGGCCTGGGATTAAATGATGACTTTCTCTCACATTTTTTAGAATAAGTTTCTTGGTAACAGCAAGAGCCTGAAGAAACCATAGTACAGTACATTACAAATTCACACACTACATAAACCAATCGAGCATCTACAATGAAATTTGTACCTTTTTCAGAAGAGATATTTTACTGGATTCCTGATCCACAGGGCAAAACTGGAAGGTTTAACAGAGTCAATGCAGATAGTACATTATATCAAGATTACACTGAATTTTAAGCATAAAATTTGAGTTTAGACCTAAATTTTATCCCAAACATACCCAACTGGGTTGCCTACCTTCAGAACAGAGAACACCAACTTCGCATAGATGTCAATAGCAAGGAATGAAATTTGCTGTACTTGAGGTGATGGGGAAGAGCTAGAATTGATCTCTGTTGCTAGACAGTGTGATACAGAGAGTTCCTGAATTTGAAACATAAGAGATCAGTTGTAATTGAATAATATCATAAACTATTGTATAAGTAGAATATGATCCTAACCATAATGCTGCGGAAAAATCGATCTGTTGTGTCATCTCCTTTTAGGAGGCCTCTCTGATGCAAGAGGGAGACATGGCGAGCAAAAGCCTCATTTTTTGCTCCTGGAAGCTCACATTATTGGCACCAATCACAAAACAACTGATTTACCTGAGTTGGGAGTCATTCAAAAAACAAAGGTCAGGGCATATGATGCAAAAGCTAGTATACTCTTTTTATGAACTCATAGAATGCCTGGTATATGTAAAACGAAATCTTGATACCAAAGTAATAAATGAAATGATACAGTTCATCATATTTTCACATTACTGATCATCATGTAAACAGAATGTAGCCTCCCAACCATTAGGGACCTATACAATTTTTTTATGATGAAATTAAATTAAAGATATCAAGACAAATAACTGGGAATGCAATGCATGCCAAGGAAGCACAGGTTTTCTAAAGCATTCATGTTTGTCTGACCAGAAGGAAATTAAAGCTCAGCCTCCTACTACATTATTGTGCTGCGTACTACTTAAATTTATATAATGACATGTAGAGTTGAATTTAGCACCTGATCTGAGAAACCAGCATGTTCAAAATCCACTGATTCTGTCAATTTGAATTCTTCCCTGCTTGTTCCAGGAAGCCCAGTGGCCTGTTTCAGTGCAAAATAGAAAAAGGAGATTTCAGATACTGACAAAAACCTGATATAAGAGGCCAAAGACTGTGCGAACATGTGTAAGAACACGCAAGTGTGTGTGTGAGTAGGAGCGAGGAAAATAAAATAAGAGAAACAGTCTGCGGACCTTTTTGTCCCTAGGAGTTCTAGCAATGTCTTCTTTACCAACAGCCAATGGAGTTGCAGCATAGCAGGGTTCTTAGTTATTTCAATCAGCTTTTGTAATGACTCCGGGGATCCAGGTCTTGCAGCAACCTGAAAATATGAAAAATAGTCAACAACTCCTGCAATATATATATATATATATATATATAATAATAACAACCCAGACATGAGTGTAGACATGCCTTTTCCAGGGCATGGAATTTTACTCATTCCTTATTCTTCTTCAATTTTAATTCAATTCTCCCTCTCCATAAAACAAAACTTATATCTCCAACTCTCAATTAACAATGTTTCATACTGTTTCTCCCAGCATCAAGAAGCTTTGCCATGTAAACATTATACTCCGCAAGGTTTGTTTAATAATTCACTGTGAATAAGACCTATTGTGATATCTCTATTGAACTTCCTGTCCTCCTCAGAGTATATCACCTGTCACAGTTAAGACCGTAATCATTTATGAGCTTATGAAGTCAAAAGGAGAAGATGCACAGAAATCACAGGAAGAGAGAGGTAAACACTAAAGACTTAGGAAACTTTCACAGATGCAAGGCAACTCCTGAACCATATACAACTATAGGATCCAACAACCAAAAATTAATACAGTTCCTTACTACATCAAAATTCCTTTTTTAGATTGAATGCATGAACCAGAAGTTGCTCAGAAAATAGCTTATGTAGCAACTAGAAAGCACGAACACTTCGAAAAAACTCAACACATCATGTCGGACACTCCGACAAGACACTCCCAATGCCCTGTCCGACAATTGAATATGTCATTACCACCACCATGTATAGACTTTTTTATGTTTTGACTTCTATATTTTTTCTAAAATAAGTGTTTGATCATATAACTGCATGATTATTTGCGTTTGTTGTAATATCAATATTTTATTTAATTTGAGTTTGCTATTATTATTTTACATTTGATATGTATATAAAACTGACATGTAGATTGTAGGTTTTTCTGAAATGTCGTGTCTTCTCCCTTGTCCGTGCAACCTAGTGTAGCAATCAAACCAGTGGTCTCAAGTGCTATAGAATGCCTATTATCGTGTCCAGGCCTGGATCCTCCCAATTTAATATACTCAAATTCAAATGCACAAAGAACATCTTTCAACCTACCACCATTTCTAGCACTAACTTCTAGCCCTTCCTTATTTGTATTGTATACCTATCTGCCCCTCTGCTAGTCCTCTCCATCTAGCAATTCATATTTCACCTGACACCATGCAAGAGTTTCAAATTTTCAAGCTACATTTTACCCATGTTAATCAACCCAAACACCACAACAAGATTCTGGTGGTGTCAAACTAAAGACCATTTTCTTTATGGATGATATCCAAACAAATAATATTTGTAGGAAAACAAAAACGGTGCTTTTGTCATTTTAAGTTGAAAATCGAGAACTGCAAAGTTACAGTATGCAATATATAACTGAAAATATGCCAGTTAAAAGGAAAAAATATCAGATTTCACGTAAAAAACTCTATTAGTTATCAAGGATGCAAAATAAGTCACTAAGAGAGCTAACTACACTTGTATTCTAAAACTGACACCTTAAATTATAATATAAAACATGATGAAGATATTGCAAGTTAGGCCCAGAAAGATAATAAAATTTAGTTGCAAATACCCAACTGGTGAGCTCCTTAACCACAAGCTTGCTTACATCATGTATAGCAGCCAGGATTGCCAGGTGAGCACTGGCATGAGCACTATTTGATGCATTTTCATACAAGCCCTTAAAAGCCTACGGCCATGAAGGAATATAATTTTAGATAGTTTCAGGGCAGCAGCCTAATTAATATCTAGAATAATTGTCACCTTCTGTGCCACAGCCAAGGCTGCCTCATCTCGGCTAATGCACCTGAGGATGACTGCAGGAACCTCAGCAATAACTCCCTGCAAAGATCATGTTGAAAATCAGCTAAATATTCAACTGCGTTCTAAGACAAATATAGCAGTGGAGAGCATATACTGAATGAACATGTGTCTTCTACCTGAATTTCAGACTCTTTAACATCATTAGCCAACAGATTTTCTAGCTGAAAGGGGTATAACGAGTATGTTAATAGATCAAAATAGCAAAACCACGAAGCACATGGATTAAATTATCAGCAAATGAAAATAAATTCATATAACAAGAAAATCAGATAATAGATAAACCTTCTCTGAAATAGTCTGATACTTATCCAGCGAAACCCAAGTGGTTATCAAAGGCTCTGATACATTAGTTCCAGTACACTCAGAAGCCATAGTTGCATTACTTGGTGGTGCAGCATTTCCAGGTTCCTGCATTACCGAATTCTTAGGTTAAAGGCAAACATGCAAAACAAGGACATATACTTAAACAGGATGAACTCACTTTTGCAGAACTAGAAGGGTCAATCACTAGCAGAGCAGGACCCGAAGTAGGTGGATATGAAGGAATAGCGTCATTTTCATAACTTTGTGGACCATCACCGATTGACATGTGCATTGAGGAAACGCTGAAATATTGCCAGCATAATATTAATTTGTATCCTTTTGTGGTCTGTTGTGGGGGTTGTGTTGGGGGTTAATCGTTGGACAAAAATGAATAATAAACAATTAATTATCAAAAGGAAAAACCCAATTTGGAACCTTGCAGGAATCTGGGATCCAACAGATTCTATCATCTCATCAGGGCCAACTTCCAAAGTCAGAGGCACATCACCAATTCCAGTGCCAATGTGGCCAGATGAGTAAATGCTAGTACTGACTTGTCCAGATGCAGATTCAAATTTCCGGGACAACCCAACACCTCTCGATGAAGAAGAGGGCCCAACCGGGACTGCATTTGAGCTCTGGACTGACTGATTCTGGCCTGGAAATTTTTAAAATTCCAAGCAACCTTCTACGTAAAACAATAAGTTATAACAGACACTTGTATGTATGTGTAGGTGTAGGTGTATGAATCTTGTAATTCAAGAGAGGAAGAAAAGGGAGTCTCACATCGTATGCCTTGGGTGCTTATTAGTTGTTCAAGGTGGGTGAATGGCAAGGAAGAGAAATGAGTGATGTATAATTTATTTTTAGGATTTTGAGGAGTTTGTGATAAATCGGTCATAAAAATTTTAAAAAACTAAGAAAGCCTCGAGGGAGGGAGGGAGAGGAGCAGAGTGTCTCACATGGGTCTCGAGGCAAAACCCTCCAAGAATTTATTTTAACTATGTGGATATGCATATGTGCATGTATATATATATACAAGGAAGAGAATAACTGACCACACATCCTGGTATCACGATCTTCAGAATTAGACAAAGCAAGACCAACTCCAATTTTCTCGGGTACCGACAAGTGTAAAGCATCAGAAAGATTCTGCAGCAGTTCTTCATTTATGGATGTACTCTGGACTGACTCGCTTAATATTGTACTGAAGTTGTTTATCCAAGATATATTTGAATACTGAAGCATAAATGGGATGCAGCTTCATATCCTTCAAATTCCTGTCGTATATATTTAGGTGATCGAAACAGGCCTGAAGCAGTAATATGCTACCCTCAATTTCATGCACTGTACACTGACACAGAAACAAAATAGAAGCATATAATCTAACAAAATATGAAACATAGTAACTGGAACAAGATTACCAAAAGTCAATGCATCAGAATGCTCGTCGTGGTGCAAAGTCTCATCACTTAAAGATATCAAAATGTGTCTTTTTTAGCAAGATAGAAAAGTCAAAACTCAAAAGAATTGGCATTCATGTTTTGTTGCAAATAAAGTGAGGTAGGCTTAAAAGTTTTTTTAAAATCCAAAAACTCCAAAGCCACATCCAATTCAGCATGGGGCTACTTCAGATCCAAAATAAAAGCAAAACAAAACAAAACAAAGTGTTTAAGGTAAAGGTCTTGTTCAGTCATGGAAAAAGCAAAAGCCTAGACATGACATGACAGGACAGGACAGGATAAATTAATTGAGAAATGAACGTCTTCACCATAAATAAAAAAGTTTTCCTTGGCTTTTGCATTCTTTATTAAAAAAGCAATGTTGTAAGAACCCCATTGATGCATTTTTATATGGTACCACGATGCGTAGGCATCGATGCGGACCAAAGAGTAAGGGGGTGTTTGGGATAAGCTTCATTGAATTTATACCTATAAAATTTGCTCTCGGAAATGAGATTGGTGTTTGGGAAATCCAAATTTTATATATCCTTTGAAAGCTATTTGGCCTCGAGATAGAGAATTTTCGTAAGTATCTGGTATCGGGCTGATAGCCATATTATAGCTTTTATAATTTTATCATATTTAATTAATACATTATATTATATTTTTATAATTATTTTTAATTAATACATTATATTATAATTTATAATATTTTTCATTCTTGATTTTAATTAATAATATTAATTATTCTTAATTTTTTCTAATTTTAATTTTAATATTTTTTATTAAAATATTATTATATATGAGTGGAAATAAATCTTAAATTTTATTTGTGTAAAAATTCTAAATTTGTTTAATAAGTGAGAAATAAATAATATTTTCATTTTATAAGATATCACTTTATTAATTTTTTCAAATATTAATTTTTGACTTTCAGCACTTTTTGCAAACACTTACAAATTATCAAAATCAACAACTTTCACTACTTTTCACCACTTTCAGGCACTTTCAACAACTTTCAAAGACTTATCGATAAACCCTTATCCCAAACACCCCCTAAGTCAATCTGACACACATTTATAAATACCAAAAAGAAAATATTTTAATTCCCAACAGTCTAAAAATGAGTAATTGAAATTTGAAAAGAATATGTATATAAAATAAAAATAAATATCCAAAGCATCAAACATATATTCAAGAAACACAATGTATGATTCTACTATTTTAAATATAATTATTTGGACAACAATATATTTTTCTATGGCACCTCAAGGAGGTGAACCGAGGCGTAAGCCTCATCAGCACCTATATAAATTCAAGGAAATCAAGCAAACTAAAACAATTAAACAAACTTTCTCCACGCTAAATTTGCAAGGAACACGTTGACAAAATTCATAGATTTGCTAATTTTCTATGATTTAATCATGTCCAAAAGCTTGAACTTTGAAATAAAAATATAGTAGAAGTAAGTTAAATGTGTCTTTCTATTACGTTTCACATGGACGCGAAGGGAGGACATTGTCTAAATGGATGATAGTCTAATTTATATATTCTGGATATTTTAGAATTTTAGTAATCTGTATATTGTCAATAAAAAATAACCTAAAAACGAAAAGAAATCATTGATCATAGAAAGCTCATAATAAATGTTAGGTGCAAGTCTCATACAACAGGGCATAAGCCTCAAAGAACATATCACTTATGTGTTACCCAGGAACAAGCCTCACAAGACCAATGCGTAAGCATCAAAGTACATGAGAGATATGTAGTCTCAGAAGTGGTTTCTTATAGCATCACTTGATGCAGGAATCAAGACGGGGATAGAAATGGGATTTTAGTACAATGCTATGAAGTCATAAACCCTGACTCATAGTGGACTAGAACGCCATTTATGTCATGATAAATTCTTTATTAACAAATCCTACATCAAATTGCTTTCAGAATTAACATGATTTGAAACAACTTATAAGATAATTTCAAGAATTAACCAGCTCAGATGATGGCATGATTAAAAAAATGACTTACTACAATAAAAAAAAAAAAATGTCAAGATATCTACAATAGTAATACCAGCCAAACCCAACAGAAATCAAATTGAATTTTGCCTTGCCACATAAATACGGCTCCGTGAGATACACCTAAATCCAATTTCATCAACATTATGCAATTTTTGGGAGATCTCCCAGATGTACTTAAAGTAAAAATCCTAAACCTGACCTGACTGGGAAAGATTAAACCATGTGCAGATATACATCACAAGGCCCTCGAGACACCAAAAAAAAGAAAGAAGGGTAATAGAATGAAAGTGTGAAACCATTCATTATTAACAGGGTGATTCCAGAGGCAAGTAGAATGAAGCGTCTGACTGCATGTTTAAGGAGGAAAAGTTAAGAACCACGCAGGGGTTCAGGGTTTGACTTCAATATTTAAAATGATTTAAGCACTCGTTAGAATGCACAGTTTTTACCTTCTTTCCAATAAGAGAAAAGAACAATGTGGACTCAAACATCGAATTATATTGGATCAAGAAGGTACAGAATGAGGCATGACAAAGAGCCAGATACATGTTGACATCCACGTGTACGCCTTAATCTCTGAAATTAGACGTAACAAACTCATTTGAACAAAAAAGTCCCAAACCAGACAATCATAGAACAGTTGAATATAACTTAACCCGTATATAACCCAATCATCGAAGTAAAAGGCTTCGTGTTATACACCATAAACAAAAGATCATCAATCACACAGAATTAAATGAGAAAGGAGAGATTATGCATCGATTTCGCGCGTGCAAGCATTCAATTTACAAAGAAGTAACGTTCAAAATAAAACTCCAGTGACTGATAAAACATGCAAACTAGATACTAGAATGCTTGTACATACAAAACCTACGCAGAATCCTTTAGATGAAAGAAGGCGCGCATTTAGTTTAAGTTCAGTAACGTAAAAGACACAAGTTCAATCAGCAAACCTTGCAGAGTTCTTTGAAAATAGAATCCGAGTTGGAGTCATTCAAGCTCTGCAGCAGAAACCTAATCTGACCGGAAAGTTTCAAGGAAAACGGAACCATGGTTGATTGATTAACGAATTGCAGATTAGGTTTGCGGAAAATAGGACGGGAAAATCTAATAACGACGATAAAGTTCCGTTAATTATGGTGGATTTGAAATATATTTATATGGATGGTTCGGGTATGACGCTCCGCCCGACTTATTATACTGTATTTGGATCCGCATCCAACAATACAAGCCCATGTCATTTATAGGTTAATTATAGCTAAACCTCGATTAAATAATAATCTTAGATTTAAAAAAAATATTTATTTAACGAGATTATTATTTTATTGAACATTATTTTAGGAGAAGGACTTGTGTGCATCATGTTGCATATGCAACATGATCCAATTTTCAATTTTGACCCGGTTTGACCGGGTTCGACCCGGTTTTCTACATTATTAAAATAAATAAATAAATTAAAACAAAACAAAACTTTCAGCTCGCGCAGCCGCAACATTTATTGAAGATTTCAACGAATTCGATTTCATACGATTGAAGCTGCGATTTCATACGATTCGATCAACAATTATCTGAGTGGAGGATCAATTCGACATCGGCGAATATAAGGCGCTGCTCCAGAGAAACGGTGGAGGAATTCGACGGCGGCGCCGAGAAGAGGTGGAGGAATTCGACGGCGGTGGAAGAATTCGGCGGCGGCGAAGATAACACGACGAAAATTCATCACGAATTTCGTGGAATTTCTTTCAAAAGAGGTTGGGTATCAAGTTTGGTATCAAATTTCTTAATTGGAATCCAAAATCAAAAATGGATTTTGAATCATATATTCCATCCAGTATTGAAGGTAACGACACTTTGTTTATAAGAATTAACACTTTAATTAATATTCTCTTGTTGTTGTGCTGCTCTAATTTTGTTGATTGAAGTGTTGTATGTCTATTGAATTCAAGTAACAGCTTCTATGTTGATAATTGACACGTTATTTTAATATAATTGACACTTTACTTCAGGAAGAGTGAAACGTTCCTTTAATTAGTGTTTTTGGTTGTTATTCTGCATGTGCTCTGTGCAATAAACTTTGGTATGATTATTGTGTCAATTTGTTTGTGGTAGGATCAAATTGACACTTTCTAATGATAATTAACAACTTTCTTTATTATGCTTGATCTTGTTGCAATTCAAACTTCCTTGCAGAATCTGGACCCCAAACAAAAATCGAGAACAATTGTGATGATGTTCAACCTCTGAATACACAATGTATATTGACAAATGATTCAGAAAATAGTAAGGAACAATTATTAAATGTTCTAGAAAGTACGTAACCCGCACGAATTGTAAAGCTATGTTGAAAATCAAACTAACAGATGATGAAATGTATGAAGTTACTCAACATGTCACGGAACACAACCATACACTATGTAGGAAAGAATTGAGCTACATGCATCGTTCAGAACGGACAATTACGAGTGAGAAGGCTGCACTTATTGAAGGTATGATATCATCTGGGATAAGGGCTGTAGACACGTTCTGATTCATGTCCCACGATGCAGGTGGTGAGCAACTTCTTGGTCATACCAAGAAGGATCACTTGAACTTTGTGAACCAACTGAAAATGTTAGCAGTAGAAGGTGGCGATGCACAAAGCTTGATTGACATTCTCCACCAGCAAAATGCTGAAGACCCAGACTTCTTTTTCCGTGTGAGGCTTGATGATGATGGTAGGTTCTGTAATGTATTTTGGAGAGACTCCATGATGAAAGAAGACTATATGGTATATGGGGACATCCTTATTTTTGACACGGCGTATAGAACTAACAGATATAACTTGATTTGTGCACCTTTAGTTGGATTGAATAACCACTACAAAAATGTTATGTTTGGATGTGCATTTATATCAAATGAGCAAGAGGAGTCTTTTGCATGGTTGTTTGATGTGTTCAAAAAGTCAATGGGAAATAAAAGTCCAGTTAGTATTTTCACGGATCAGGACAAAGCTATTGCAAATGGACTAGAGAAGGTGTTCCCAACAACAAAGCATAGACTTTGTATATGGCATTTGTACCAAAATGCAATAAGTAGATTTGGAAGATTGAAATCTAATAAGGAATTCAACGATGCATTTAGCAAATGTATGACGGGCTATTCAAATAAAGATGAGTTTGAGGATTGTTGGAACACAATGGTTTCATCCTATGGGTTGAAAGATCAAGAATGGTTTGGTAGGATGTACCAACTCAGAGAAAAATGGAGCACTGCCTATAACAAGGACTTTTTCTCTGCCGGGATCTTATCTTCACAAAGAAGTGAGAGCACAAATAATGCGTTGGGGTTTGCTGCAAAAAAGACAATTAGTTTGAATGAATTTTACAAAATCTTTTCGAGAACAGTTGAACAATGGAGAAGTAATGAATCAAAGGATGAATTCCAATGTTCAATAGTCCGCCCTGTATCCTGCTTGCCATTGTCGGGAATTCTCAAGCATGCTTCTGAGGTATATACTCTTACAATTTTTAAAAAATTTAAGGAGTTCTTGACATCGATTTCCACTGCATTCCAGTTTATATGTGAAGAAGATGCTGTGAAGATTTATCAGGTTACTAATGACAGTAACAGTAATCATCAATATGTCAGTTTTTATTCTTTTGGAAGTTTGGTAGGCTGCTCTTGCAAAAGATTTGAAGAATGTGGACTATTATGCTATCATTGTTTGAGAATACTACATGTCCATTGTGTGACTGAAATACCAGATTGCTACATCAAGAAGAGATTGACAAAATTTGCCAAGCAAGAGGTATGGGATAAAGCTGCTGAGGCAAATAGTACTTCTGAAAATTTTCAGAAGAGTTCTTGGAGAAGCCAATTGATGAGAAAGTGTTATAATCTGGTTCTAGAAGTACAAGAAAGTGAGGAGATGCGGAGAACTGTCGAAGATGGGATTAATAATGTGATTTCGAATGTCAATGCATTGATTGCTGCAAAGGAAAAACCAGTACATGACATTATTATTTCAAGTTCATCAAATCAAGTATTGGATCCATCTCATGCAATCACAAAAGGGAGAAAGCAGAAAATGATAAAGGGTAATACATAAACAAAGAAGCTGAAGAGGAGAGCATTAAGAGATACTTCAACCTCAAAACCAACAAAGGAGTTTGGTACCAAAACTCCTAATCCAAGATTGTTTTAGGTAACAATTGACACGTTCTTTTATCAACATTGACACTTTTATTAAACATAATTGACACTTTTGTGTAGTGTGATTGACACTTTCTTTTATAAATGATTGAGACTATTCTTGAACACTTTTCTGTTAGTTTAATTGACACGTTCTTTTGTCAACATTGACACGCGCCGCAAAGACAATTGAGATTATTCTTGAACACTTTTAATGAACATAATTGACACTTTTAATGAACATCATTGACACTTTCTTTTTTCAACATTGAAACTTTTAATGAACATAATTAACAATTTTGTGTAGTATGACTGACAGTTTGTTTTATCAATAATCCACACTTTCTTTAATCATGATTGACACATTATATTAATTGAATTGACACTTTAAAGTGACACGCACCGCAGATACAATTATGTTAGTTGAATTCACACGTTCTTTTATCGACATTGACACCATTATTGTACATGATTGACACATTTATTGAAGATAATTGACACTTTTCTTGAACATGATTGACACTTTTTTTGAAACACAATTGACACTTTTCTCTAACATATAAAAAAAATAAAAACATCGACACTTTTCTGTAACATAATTGACACTTTGTTTGAATATGATTGGCACTGTTACTAAAGAACTAAGAAATAACACGATTTAACATGATCAGTAGATTAAGATTCACATTAATATCACATACACTAGAAAACCTGTTCCAACATTTAACAACAAATCTTAAAAGCTAGATCATTAATATTCAAATGCATCGAACAAAGTTAAAGAAACAATTCTTCAACAACCTCCTCCTTGAAATCATGATTTTGATACAAATTTTCGAACTGCCGCCAGATCAGCTTCCATTAGCTCATTGTAACTTGAAAGGATAATCCTTGTGCAATATTTTGCTCGAAGCATTCTTCTTCGACCAATCTAATAATATAAAGCACGAAAAAAAAATCACGTTAGTTAAATTTTTAGAAGAATAAGCAGATACAACAAGAAAACATATTAAAGTCATACCTGCAACAAATCCTCACACTCATAAGGCACCCCTACGAAGTTTTCCATGTGATTCATTAGAAAAACACCGCAATCAACATTAGTTCTATCATTCTGTCATGCAAAATCTATGTTTTCAATGACATATACATCGTACTCAGCAGCTTTGGGGTGATACAACAACTTTAGGAATTTCCCCAAATTTTTTTTTCTAGATATCATAGAATGACACTTTATATCAATAAAACAGATACTTCCAGTTAAATAGATTGACACTTAGATTATATAATATATACAAATGACTAAATACATACCAATTCTTTGACAAGACCCATGAAATCTGAATTCTCTTTTGAATTTGACTTCACATTGTCAATATAGTGCACTTTTTTCATATTGAAGTCAATTAAAGCTCCAAAAAAATGAGTATTGAAGCATATCGGAAAATATATCTATATAAGAATGAAAATATTTCAGCATATAATATATCTATATCGGAAAAAATCAATGAAATTTTCTCTTACCAAATTTGCCTTCATCAGATCAGTACCCTATTCCAAGCGTGTCATCCAATACATCCAACAATTTATGATATCAACTTCCCTTTCAACTTTCTTTGTAGAATCTTTTTCATTTGTGCAGACTTTAAGAGCATTCTATATGGACAAAAATAAATAATCAGTAGAACAATTTATTAAAAAAAGATGAGAAAATAACAATTTTGTTTACCGATAATTGAGAATTAAAATAGAACTTGTCAATGTTTTTTGAATGGGCTTGAGCTCGATATTTCTCTACTTTGTTCAGCAACATACTCCAAACATCAATAACACTAATGTCAATAAATGTAGAATCTGTCATGCTGTTCATAGCGCAGAATGACACGAAGAATCAACCCGCATGAGCAAAGACAGTTTCTCTATTTTTTGGAAAAATATATTAACCACTGATAGTTAAGAACATAGTTTTAAAAAACAAAGAAACTATAAATACTTACTCAATTTTTGGTCGATGTGTGTGGAAAAAGTAATCAACATCCTTCTCCATTTGATTAAGTTCTGACAACTGTTTTACATATTTCTTCATGAATTGGGAAGTATACTTACAATTTTCTCCTCTAGCAATCCAATCAACATTGCAAACTTGCCATGGATCCATTGTTTTCAATAGACAAACTGTTAATTTTAGAGTGTCATTTGGTTGGAGACATGTGTCAATTATTATTTATCAAAGTGTCAATTTTTAATAATTGATAAATTTAAAGAATATGGAATACCTTCATCAGCAGCTGCCAGTTCTGATATTCTGGTGATCAAAGAATCAAGATGTGCATCATCAACTATTTCCACACCTTCATCAGTCTGTTCCTGGGATGTGTCATATGTGCTTTGTGATAAGAGACTGAAATTTGGAAGTGGATGATTCCCATGTTCTTCACCAGTCTTTATATGATCCTTGTCCACTACACAAAAAGAAAAGATAGATTACATGTCATTTGTCTGCTTGTTTTGAACAAATCTTGATATAGATTACCTGCTTGCTTTGAACCTTTCTTCATATTGAGGAATTGTTCAACTATCATGTCAATGTGAGAGTGAAAATCTGGATTCTGGAAAAATTCATCTATATCATTTTCTGTAGAGCCTTGAAAATGTAGGAAAGTCATTCCTTCAACCTCTTTATCATCATCCGCGGTTAATTTCTTTAATCTCTCCAGATGAACACGAGTAATTACTCTTAAATTCCTTTGCAAGAGCAGGAATGTCTCATTCAAGGCCTATAAAAATACAAAGATAATCAACAGTTCGCATAACAAAACATTGACACTTTTCTACAACATAATTGACACATTTATTGAGAATAATTGACACTTTGAATTACAAAGATTGTCACTTTTACTGAAACACAAATTGACAAGTTTATTGAACATAATTGACACTATGATACGTAGAAAAACATGGATGTATCGTTAAATGCCCTATAAAACATACAAAGATAGTCAACACAAATTGACACTTTTTATGAATATAATTGACACGTTTATTGAACACAATTGACACTTGGATAATACAAATACTCACATCCTTTGCCATAGCTTTAATCTCTGTGTCAGTCTTCTCACTTGCTGGCAGATGATACATAATCACTCTGCTATCAGTTTGGTCTGATTTAGGTGGGTGTTCTTTAGCTGAATCTGACAAAACTTGATCTTCAAGTTCAGCTTCAGTTGGGCATGATTCTGTTGTCTGATCTTTCCTTTTCAAACTGACTGGATAAGTATCTTCTACCCAAATGCCCCTACCAAAATCCCCAGCAGCAAACTCTAGATCTAATCTCTCTTTGAATTTCTCAGATGTCCAATGCTTCATTAAGGGTAAGCTACTGCTCTCAGCTTTACCCAACCACATGAACTGGTGAAAATAAATAAGGGGGAGTATTAAAACACAGCCACTAACATTTTTAAGTGATTGAACACCTTTACACAATCGTTCAATAACGAATGAGCACCAATCAAAGCTATTAATACTAGGGATATCAATCAGTGACTTAAAAATAGAAAAATTAATTGTTTGATTCTTAGTAGGGGCAAGGAAACTTGACAGACTATAAAGAACAAACAAACGTTTGAAATCATCACCCCCATCTCTTAACCTAGGCCCACTTAACATATCAGCTACAGTAGACTGATTCACCTCCTTCTTCTCAAACCCATTCCTCCTATTAAAGTCATTCAAGATAGTGTCACTCTCTTTGTCATTTATCAAGACCTTATTGCCATCATTTCTAGGAAGAATAAATAAATCCCTAACATCATCTGCCATATAGACAATTGTCTTATTGTTAGAAAAGGTAAGAGCACGACTAATGGGATTAAAATTTCTAATAAACCAAGACATCTTAAACCATTGTATGTACTTAAACCCCTTCAGGTGAAGAAGACCATTAAAACCTATTTCTTTAAGAGCTGCTTTTTGAGGATCATTCAGCTCAGATATGATTTGACATAATCGAGCAGGCTTACACTTTACAGTAATAGTACTTGCAGCACTGCACAGAAAATAGAGAAACAACAACAAGGTATTAGGTATATTTTTCTTATAGTAGTTTGATGATAAGTACCATTTTTACTTACTCTTTTGATTTTGGAGGATCACTTAGCTCAGAAATGGTCTTCTTGCTCACTTTCTGTAATACAACTGCTTGGTTTCTTTTCCGTTTCCCAGGTTGAGAAGTTGAGTCAAAATCTCCTATAATCTTTAACTCCTTGCTATTTTTAGGGAGTTCAGAATCTTTGGAAACAGGTCTTTTTGAGCCCTTTTTTGCCGCCTTCTTCAATGTCTCCATTGCAGCTGAAGCAAGGATGTCAACTCCAGAACTTGGTTTTTTGGTTATTCCAGAATGTTCAGAAGCAGGGCATATAGATTCACACTGTTTTTGAAGTGGAGCAGAAGCTGGAGCTTCGACTACTGAAGGTTTTTCTGGAACATCGGATGTAGCTTTAGAATATTTTTCATCTGCACCTTTGGTCAGTCTTTTTGGCGCATCATCAACAGCAGCTGTAAGTTGAACATCAGATGCAGCTTTAGACTCCTTTTGATATGCACCTTTGGACTGTTTTTGAGGGGCATCATCAACAACAACTGTAGCTTTAGACTGTTTTTGATCTGGAGCACAAACTTCGCCTCTGGGCTGTTTTTGAGGTGCATCATCAAACTCAGTTGTTGGTTGGACATGAGATGTAGCTTTAAGTTCAGAAGCTTTCTGAACTGCAGGATTGTGTTGATCTGCAAAAGTGACAACTAATTTCTTCTTCCGCATTGGAGCTGCATCAGAAACAGTCCGAAATGCTCTTCTCCTTGTTGCCACTGGAAGTTCGGTTGGTGGTAGAATATTTAGAGGCTCTGCAACAATAGGGACTTCAACTGCCCACGAAGCATCAACTCGATGCACATTTAAATCATCATTTGCACGACCTCTGGTCCTTGGTGGCATTTTCACCTATCACACAACATGTGTCAATTATTCTGACAAATAATAACAATCATTCAGAAGACAAAAACAAACAGCTACATGTGTCAATTAGTGTAAGTAATAGTAGCAATTATTGATCCGGCAAAAAAAGACACAGTGGGGGGTATAAATTAATGAAAGCATATCAGTTTATGAAAATATATGTGTCATTTGTAAGAACTAAAAGTACAAAAAAACCCTAGATTCAAACAACATGAATGAATAAAACTTCAAATCACCACTCCAGAACATTGTGAACACCAAAATCAAACAGCTAATGTTAATTGTCCCGGCCCATGTGTCAATTACTGTGAGTAATAGTAGCAATTATTGAGACGACAAAAACAGACACGTTGGGGGGGGTAAGAATTAACAGTACCAAAAATTGCGAAAACACACAAGTCCTTCTCAAACCCTATATTCAAACAGACTGAATGAATAAAACTTGAAATCACCACTCAAAACACAATGTTGAAGTATAAACATAGTAATGTCTTATTGTTCTTCATCAATCTAAAGTGCGTGATTAACTACACGAATCGCAAAAAAAGTGAGAGTTACCTCAATTTATGGACAACAGAAAATCTCCTACTGAATTATCTCAGCCTCTGATGGAGAAATTGAGCTCGAAATCACGATGATTACAGGGAGAATGAAAGTGTTTGAACTCCACAATCTCCTCACCACACACGATTATAGAACACGACTAGAAGCCACCCACGAACAAGAGAGAATAAACTGAGAAACCACCCACGAACAAGTTTGAAATCAACAAGATCGATGAATTTTGCCCACGCGAACGATAGTTACAGACGAAAATAATATTTTTTTTAATATTGAACCGGGTCAACCCGGTCCAACTTAGTCAACCCGGTTCAATCGGGTCAAAATTAAAAATTCAATCATGTTGCATGTGCAACATGTTGCACACAAGTTTTTGCCTTATTTTAGTACATAAACCTATATCAGAACCGAAGAAATTATTATCTAAGCGAGATTATTACTCTATCGAATATTATCGAAATTTAACTATATGCACTCTTAAATTAATTCGAAATGACCAACTCGATAGTCCAAGGGGGTGTTTCAACTTTGGGCTGCAAAAGCTCGATGGATTTCGTGTTAATTTGATTTGGCCACTAGTTTAATTTCAGGCTAACCAATTTTATTTTATTTCTTATATATGATTAGTACAAAAAAATATAAAAATTATGATAATTTGAATACATGTGTAATTAATACACGTATGTGGATTGGATATCTCAATTGCCGTAAGGATTAGTTAGATTCAACAACCCGATTCATTTACATGTCGGACTGAATCCATGCTGATAGATTTTCGTATTCCATATTCATACTCCCTTCTATGTCACATTCACAAATATTTGATATATGACATAAATTTTAATTAAATAAAAATATTAAAATTAATTATGATAAGCCATCTGTGTTAAATGTCAATACATTTATGGAATGTGACATAAAATAGTATAAAAGTGTTACACTAAAATCTTTGTGGAATTTATGAAGTTTTAGTGGGTCAAACACTAACAGACCCAATAATTTACTTGTATAACACATTGGGCCAGGTTGGATTGCAGGATTCATACAGAAAGTAATCTTATTCATAATTATTAAGTTTTTTAAGGATCCTAAAGAAAGGAAAATAAGTAATATTTAAAGATTCTTTATCCCTATTAAAATTTAATAGTATTTTTTTTTCATAACATGGGATTTTACTCATCTATATCTAATTAATTCCACATTTTTACTCATTCCACATTTTTCACAAAAACTCACGCCTGTCTTCAACCAACCCAAGTAAGAATTAATTCTTTTCGTTGTCATGTTTTGACCCTCCGTTGGCGCCTACATTTGACTTTCTAAATGTGCAAGAGGGAAGAGGGAAGTCAATACATTCAATTAGTTCAATTAATTTAACGAATTAATTTGGAGTGATAATATTATTCCGCATGTAGTTCATTTATAATCAAATGACAGATGAAAGCATAGGGGGCAATGCCTATTGCTGTATAGATATCTTTCAATTGATTGAAAGAATTGAGATAGATTACTGTTTTATAAAAAGGGTGTAATGGTCCAGTTCAGTTCGGTTTTCCGTGCATTTTAGGGAACAAATCAAATACATATAGTGGTTCGGTTGTTGGTCCGGAGACGAGTGTCAGGTGTAGAGGGGGAGGGGGGGGGGGGGGTGAATACACCTCAAACGCGAAGGACAGCTGAGTTGTAGGTTGCAACTGATTAACAGTGCCAAATAGTAACCTTCTGATCGCGGGTCAGAGTGACTCAACTACTGAGTTTCTTCTACTGACATTTGTCAGTATTAGGACCTCAGGCGGAGAGTTCGTGCGGATAAGTGTAGGGCCCGAATAGACTTCGTCTCGATTTGAAAACGTGTTTTCGCAAACCAAACAGTTTTGGCTAGTGCACTTTTAAATACGTTTTATGCTAAGTATGAGTTTGTAAAACAGTTTGAGAATGATGCAATAAAACCATAAATGACACAAGCAATTTTTAACGTGGTTCGGATACGCAAGATCCTACGTCCACGGTCCTGCTGAACATGAGGTCTTGTTGATTAATCTGAGCAAGCCTCGGCAAGGTATCTGTGCGCTGGACAAACCCTTCTAAGTTATAGTCCTTAGCGACTTTACAAATCAAATCAAAATTTGAAGGGGAGTGGATTTTCTCCAACTATGAAGGAGTTCTTACAATAATAACAGTCACAAAAAGTGAACTCCTTCGAAGATTCTAAGCTATGGATATAATAGTGGAGCTTAGATAGAGAAGAGGTATTTAAAGAGACTCTAGAGAGAAGAACTAAAGATTTTCAACTAGGCAAGTTCTTCGCTAGATCTTCTTGAATACGCTAGAGAGTTTGAATGCTTGAGCGTGTAATCCCTTTGATATCCCATGCGTCGAGCTCGGAAAGGCTTCTCTATTTATAGTCGTGACCCAGGCATTTGTCCGTTGGAGAAGACGATGCCACGTGTCTCAAACGTCCAAGGAAAACGACCATAAGTTCGAAATAGTGTCGCAGAGTAGTTGGTCACTGTGCATGAGAGCAGCTTTAGTTGGTCAGAGCAGGTAAGGCTTAGACCGCTTCTCATTGGTCGAGGTTTATGGTAGGTGAGATTTGTCAGACATCAGTCTTCATCTGAGTTGACTCTCACTCATCCTCGTATGATCTTCTGCTGACTTCGAATGTCATTAAAAGTCGGGTCGTTTCCTATCGGATATAGTAGATTTGGCACGATCATACTGTCTTCTCCGTCTGAGTCGGCTGATAACAGGTTTTCTACTGAGTGCAGTCAGCTGATGACTCTGAAGGTACTGAGCTTTATACTGTGTTCTTTACTGAAGGTCAGCTGATGAATAATCTTCTACTAATGGGTCAGCTGGAGACCTGAGAACACAAGCTCTTACATACTGATGGCGTGAGGTTCTGGAATTTAACTTCATACTGAAGTTCAGACCAACAATTACCCCTTACATGACTTAGACAAAAACAGATAACGAAAACAAGAACAGTCTAGCCTATTACATCATATAGTCCGAATGACAACACTAAGGGTACAAAACAGGTTTTGGGATTTTCAATTCTATAGTAATAAAACACTATGATTTCCCCCATTACCGAAATAAGCAAGTCCTAATACAAGAACTACTGATGATAATACAAAGTACCCTCTAAGTGATGGTCTAATCAATCACTATCATAACCCAACAGTTTAGTTTGGTTTGAAGTGTATTTAAGAGTCAAAATCGAACCGAATCAAATTGAGCCATTTATAAATGGTTCGGTTTGGTTCGATCCATTGATTCACATATATTTATTTATTTATTTATTTTAAATCTCAAAGCAAATGAAGAACTCGTCGGAGATTAAACTAAAAATAAAAGAATTGTTGTTCTTGCATGTAAATTAAGAAGTATTGTATGAGATGGTGCTTAACTCATGCATAAAAAACTCATAATTATAGATGTTTCGAACTTATAGTTATAGGGTTGCTACTCGTTTTTCTTCCTTGTGTATCTTAGAGTTAATCTTGACTCAAATGATATCATAATTTATTTATTTCTTAATCTAAATATCTAAAACCATGAATCTTCTTGATTAGGAAAGAAATAGATAATTAAAAAAAATAACTTAAATAGGGAATCCATTTGGACCGCACATAAATGTTCGAAATGCGAACCGAACTGTTTGTAATCGATTTCTAAAAATATAAACTGAATCAAACCATGAAATCGAATAAAACCATATTTTTTGGTTCGGTTCGGTTCTATCCTAATGCAACGGAAGATTAGATAAAATATAATTGATAAAATGGAATACAAAAAGGATAAGGATAGGATAAAATCGAGCCCGTTAATTCCACATAATGTCATAGATGATTTACAAATATTAATCAAAATTCGTTGATTCACGCACAAAAAGTTGATCTTCATATCTAAAAAAATAAATCAAAATGAGGGTCCCACAATACATAAAAAATTCAATCAATTATGAACTAAGTATGAAACATACCTTTTAAAAAGAGTGGGTATAAAACTTATGTAGTTATTGTAAGTGGGTATATTAAAAGTTCTCCCTTACATAAAATATTGTTGGTCCCGAGTGTACGGTCAGGTATAGAGGGGGGGGGTGAATACACCTGAATTCGATTTTCTCAACTTCGAACACGAACAGTCCTGTTCAGGAAAGTGCCGTACTGAAATAATTCAGCAGACCAAATAGCTGTTCTGAATCGTGTGTGGCAAAGAATCTGACTCTACTGAGATCTGCTAGCTGACTGAGTCAGAATTCAGTATCAAACAGGTAGAGTTCAGCGGTGCGGAAAAGTGTAGGCCCAAATCAGTTGAGTGGAAAAACCGTTTTAGCAAGTCTCAGTTCAGTAAATAGACGAGTTCGGTATCTTTGAGACAGGTTGTATGATTTTAAAGTAGGTTTTCAGTATGAATAGTAAAATCAATGCAACAGTAAGAGAACATAAGTAAACGACACGGAGAGTTTTAAAGTGGTTCGGATATCAATCGATCCTACGTCCATTTGTCCCGAAAGTTCGGGGAGGCTATTTATTATACTCGAGTTAGTCTCGGTCGCCTTGTGCACGGGACAAAGCCGTGGCTTGGGGATTATATCGAGCAAGTCCCGGTTACAAAGGCATCAAACTAAAGTGTTTGACAAACTTCTCCAACTATGAAGGAGTCCTTTTACAATAAGGATTGGGTTCAAATATGAACTCCTTCGTCTAAGCTATAAGTATATTCTGTTGAGCTTAGGGTTAGAGGGATAGGGAATGAGAGAGTGGCTTCTAGATCGACGAACAGCTGAAATAAGCTTTAGGTTCGTGTATCGTCGATTTGGATACTAGAGGCTCTTCTAACAGTTTAGCTTGGTTCCCTATGAGCTGAGAAGGTAGTCTTTCGCCGGAGATAGATCTTCAAGTTATTGCGGAAGACTTAGGATTTTCTGGTTCTAGCTCGTTTGAATGCTTGTGTTTGTTTTCGTCGTTAAGCTTATGCGCATTCTCTCTCTCTCTTGAAATGTCCCTCTATTTATAGAGCAGAGATTGGAAAAGATCCATTGGAGACGATCTTCCTTTCTCTCTCTCTTTTGGTAGCTAACGGCTCTTTTGAAGTAGGTAACAGTGTACTTTCCCACCTTTTTAGGTAAAGGGTTGACTGCAGCTTTAGCAGGTGAGAAGACACGTGTGTTCTTGTCATTCGTCGAGGTGGATAGAGTGGTTGAGACAGCACAGACTTCAAGGCAAACTGAAGCTGACTTCTCTCTTCCTCATATATGATAATGCTGATTGTCTTTCAAAAGTATTTGACAGTTCTGACTGTCTGCCGATGCTGAGTCTGATCCCGTATTCAGTAGGTAGATAGCTGAGGAAAGTCTACTGAAGATCAACTCGAGTTCGATGAAGCTGCTCTGCCGAGTCCCGGTTGCAGATCGACTCTTTCAAGATATCTTGCTCTCTCTGAGTCCAAGATTACCGAGTCTTCTACTTACGGTGTTAAGGCAGATAATCTACTGAGCGCCTTGTTCAGAGCAGAGTGTCTACTGAGTCTGAAACCTCAGAGACAAATAACGATTACAACGGAATGGTTTACCAATCAGATAGGGTTTTGGGATCTTCAAATCTTCTCAACAATCAGAGCACTAGGCTGCAGAGCATGGTTCAGTATAGAAGATAGAATCATTTCCCACTAAGTGAGACTATGCTGAGGACAGATCATCACCCAACAATTTCCCCCTATTTGATGATGCCAAAACCTATCATCTATGCTAACACTAAACAAAAAGAAACAGAGCCCCTTACAATATTACAGGTAAGATCAGTGGAGTTGTTCCAATAGTTCTAGACTACTGAGAAAACAGGGCAAAACACAATTTCCCCCATTACATAGAAACTAGACTAGCAGAATCTAACAAAGTAATAAACTGACAAGAAAGTAAATAGTAGTGAGTGTGTGAGTCAGTAATCACTTCTGTGATTCTGAGTGTTAAAGCATAATACAAACGCAATCTCAAGGATAGACAACAAGTGGTTGTCAGAGCCAAAATCAGATTTGTATATATGAGTGATTCAGACCAGTACAATTACAAATCTTGCTAAGCTAGGAAGAATCAGAACTAAGCCTAGGAGCCCTTAAACTGCTTGATCCTGTCCATGAATCCTTGAGATTGCGTATCTGGCAGTGGCACTCCATACATCCGGTATGTGTTCTTCCTCAGCTTCAAGTATGCAGCAAAGTCTGCTGGCTCATCTTCGTCCAGTTCTCTTTTTGATGCAACATACTTCACTTCAGCTTCTATTAACCCAAAGTGGATTGAGTCATCATTTCTTCTAGGTGGAGGTATGATTCTGGGCTCCGAAACACTGACTTCTATACCTTCGAATCTTGCTTTATGCAAGTATATGTATAGATCGAGTTCGATTATCATCATCCATTACGTGTAGGCATCGGTCTTAGTCATGTTGGGCCAGAACCTCCAGAAATAATTGCGCTTGATGAACTCTATCTTTGAAGATTCCCATCTCTGAGTAAATTGAGCGGGTATCCAATTGTCCGTCTTTGGCCATCTCGTGCGATTTCGAGATCGGTGGCTTCCCGAACCTACGTATCGATAAGGAATATCATCTTTTGAAGGTACTCTCGGCTGGCCTCTTCCTCGGTCCTTTTCCTCGGTGCTTCAAGGTCCGCCTCCCGGATTCGTCTCTCGGCGGCTGAACTTGTCTAGCCTCTTCGCCTCGTATAAGTATCTGTTCATTTGGTCGAATAAGGCCTCAATCTCATCATCTTGAGCTTCAGTGGCTTTCTGAGGAATGTCTTCAGATTCAGCAGGGGTACTTGATTTTTCTTTTGATGTACCCTGCCTCTCAGTGCTTTGCTGCTTTTGCTCCTTCTCTTTCTCCCTATCTTCTTCATCCTCGATAATCGGTTTCCTTGGAGGTATCCTAGCAGGCTTTCTTCCTCCTCGAGCTAGAGATTTTGTCTTTCCTTTGACGAGGCTTAGACTTTGGTTTATTAGCGGCTTGTTTTAACAATCTCCCTTACCGGCTTCTCATCACCGCAATTTGAGCCTCCTCCTCGCTGAAATGTATCTCTTCGTTTTCTTGGGCTGGAGGGGTTGGGAGAGTCAGCACTTTCTTGCCTTTTCCCCGAACGAGGTGGAGGGAGAGGAGCCTCTTCCTCTTCGACTCTTCCTGCTCAAGCATACTCGCAACCTCCTTGATAATATCGGTCGGAGTCCGGGTTGCATGAGTAGCCCGGGTTCCCGAGCCACTTGGGCCGGTCTCGACTGTGCTCGCAGCCAAGACACCCCGGGCCTTACCCTTTGTCCGAGTCTCGAGTCGAGTCCCGCTTATCTCGATCACGGACTTGGTCTTTTCTCGGATCTCGGTGAAGCTGTCCCCTTAAGTAATTTGGCGGCGGTTTTGGTAGGGGTCGGCTTCTCGGTACTCTTCTCTTTTCCTTCCCCCTTTTTGGCATCATCAATTACAGTAGGGGTAGGGACGAGTACCTTCTTGTCTAGGCGTTTGTAGACGGCGGACATTTCGTCCCGATGCATCATGGATCTTTGTCAGCGCCAAGTGCAGCTCATTCCTCTCATTAGTCCGTTGCTCCGAGTATTGCTTATGGGAGAGGTCAGCTGCTGCCTTGAATTATGTCAGCTTCTCAGAAATCTTATCCTCCACGACCAGTTGAATGTTGTCAAGTCGGATTTCCGTGGCCTGGGCTTGTTCAGTGAAGGACTCAGTATGAGTGGACATTGAAGCCTTGAATGCTTTGAGAAGTTTGGCTTGTCCTTCTTGAATGATTCTGAGCTGATCATCAAACTGCTTCTGCTGCTTAGCTAAAGCTTCGGATACAATTGCAGAGACAACAGGGGCGGCTGATTTTGATACTGATGTTTTCAGCCCCTGTAGCTCAGTGGTTGTGGCTAGCGTAGTCTGTTTCCACACCTTGTGGACGACCTTCGCAAGAGCTCGATTCTGGATTCCCTGAGCGGTGAGAGCTTTTTCTACGGATCGAGATCTCTTGGTCGTTGGGCTGGGCGCTGCTTCGTAAGTCGACTCCAGCAAGAGCTTAGCGGGCTTTGCTGAGGACGAAGCACCAGCCGTGGACTTCGCAGGTCCAAGGATACGGAGTGGAGGTTGAGCTTGTTCAGTAGCATATATATCCTTGTCCTGGGGATTTCCCTCATCAGGCTTTCCAGCCTGAATCACTGGGTGGATCTTGACCATCGTGGTCTGATCCATCTGAGGGTGCTGAGCCGGTTGCTAGCTGCCTATCATGTATCATTGCCAGCATAGCAGCCCTCAGGTTCTCCATGGTGCGGAGGTCGGCGGGCTCGAGTAGCCTATTTGCTCCCTCAACTTCAATTCTTCTTCATGAAGCTGCTGGCAGGAGTAGTGGAATACTAGACGTTGTAGATGGGGCCACTCCTGAAATCGCAGCAACATGTGGAGCCTTACTGATTTTGCAATGAGCAACAAATCAGAGTAGTCAGCAAGCTCTGGAATCTGTTGAAGAATCTCTCGGGATGCTCTGGATACGATCACTGAAGCTTCCATCCCAATTGTCTCTTCTTCAGATGCTGTCTCAGACTCCAAGTCTATGGGAGACGTCTGAGTCTCACCAGGAGGCACACTGCTGAGTGGTGGAACTGAGAGGGGGCTGTCAAGACGCTGAATCTCTTCGCTATGTGCTTCTGTAGCATCCCCTTGTTCCACTTCTACGGGTTCCTCAGTGGAGACGGCCTTCTCCACTGATTGAGTCTTCTCAGATGATTCTGACTTGTCTATCAGCCGCTGAGGCTGAATAGGTTGCTGAGTAGCCTGAGCAGCAGGAACTTCAGGAGAGACCTCAGGTTCAGTAGGCACGTCCGGAATGGATTTCCTTAGTTTCTTAGCTGGTGCCTTTGGAGTTTTGCTGGAGGTGTTCTCTTCTTCGAGGGTGTAGCCTGCTGAGGCTTAGTCTGCTGAGTTACGGCTGAGGGACCTGACCCGATCTGCTGAAGAGCAGTAGTCTTGTTGTGGAATCTGACCTTCTTTACATTAAAATACTCCTTGTCATTGTAGGTTATTGGTTCAGATCCGCAGACATCCTCTATCATTATGGACGACTTCGATCCATAAAGAAGCTTGCCCTTTACACTCGGCGTGTAAGAGGCCTTGTCGAATTTGGCCGCCTGAGCCATGAATTCACGGATAAAGAACTCCGTCCAATTGATCTGAGCTCTATCATATATGGCTATCATGAGCTGGATCTTGAGCCTCGATACTTGATCGAATGAGCCTGCTTGGCTAGTCAGTTGCTGCGTCAGAATATAAGCCAAAGCTTTGCATGCGAGGCAAAGCATGTTGTTTTTAGGAAAAGCGGCTACGGAGGTCGTGGGCTTTCCACGGAATATTGTCAAGTAGTCATCTACAAGATCATCATTGTACCCTTACGCGATCTGGCTCCTTCGTAAGGCGGATCAAAACTTCTCTTTAGCGCTTCCTTGATTGATATTTGCTTCGATATCGGAGAAGCATCCTTGATCTTGTGAACGACGAATCTTCCGATTATGTCCCCGCCACTGCGAGTCGAGTTAAGATAAACTTCGGCCACCCGCCTCGGGAGGAAGTATGTTGGCTTCCTTGAAAGAAAACTTTCAAGCCCTGACTCTCTAAGAGCTGAGAAGATCTCGTCCATATAATCGAGATCACAGGCGTCGAACTCCATGGTTGGCTCGAACCAAACACGGTCCTTGTCCAGGATTTCTTGCATGTTAACTGGAGCAGACACCGAAACATTTTTACTTGCCATTGTACCTGTTACACTAGCATTTATCAGTATCGATTTAAATAAAACAATTTGTATAGCTATTCTGAAAAAAAAAATTAATTCATGTAGCAGTTGTAATAAGCATACTGAAAGAGAGATTGAGATTCTGAAAGGATATGCAAGAGGGGATTGCAAGAAATGATCTCAGAATTTTCGAATGCAGAGGATTTTAAGTGCGGTAATGGCGGTTTCTAAGATACAATCGAAAATATATATCTAACGTGAAGGTGAACGATTTTTGATCAAAGGCAAAATTTAAATCTGCTTTATGATATGGACGGTTAAGATTGGATATTAAAAAAGGTAATGATCATAGTAGCCGCCTAAGTCAAAGCCAGTTGTAATTTGCCTAAATAGTAACTATGAGATGACATGCATTAAATGCGTGGCAGAATTCAGCATACTTATGCATAGAATGTCGTGCATTAAATATAAGCCGTTAATAATAAATGACAAATTTAGGATATTTAATAGCATGCTGAATCTTCATCATAAATGCATTACTGTTTTATTCGTTACTACTGAGTATAGATACGCAAACCTGTCAGCTGAACATAGTAGTCAGCTGATACCTCGTGTAGATGGTTTTCTGTCTCTACGTACTGAATTTACTCAGTATTGAGAGTGATCATTCCCTCTTACTGAATGATCCTCTCCTGGAACCTTCTTACTGACTGGGGTCAGTAGGATCCAACAGACCTAGCTCTACTGAAAGTTCTTTGAATCTGGATTCAGCTAGAGGCTTGGTCAGTATATCAGCCCTTTGTTTGTCAATATGGATTTTCTCCATTCTGATATCCTTCTTTTCGACATGGTCACGAATGAAGTGATGTCTGATGTCCACGTGCTTGCATCTTGTGTGAAGTACAGGGTTCTGAGTAATTGCAATGGCACTGGTAGTGTCGCAGAAGATCGGCACTTCATTTTGAGTGACGTCATAGTCTCGTAGCTGCTGTCTCAGCCAAAGGATTTGGGCGCAGCAACTTCCGGCAGCCATGTATTCAGCTTCAGTAGTTGATGTAGCTACTGAGTGTTGTTTCTTTGAAAACCATGAGATCAGCTCATGCCTAGGAACCGACAAGTTCCCGAAGTTGATTTTCGGTCAATTCTACATCCTGCATAGTCAGC
Organism: Lavandula angustifolia; assembly: GCA_028984105.1. Taxonomy (NCBI): domain Eukaryota; kingdom Viridiplantae; phylum Streptophyta; class Magnoliopsida; order Lamiales; family Lamiaceae; genus Lavandula; species Lavandula angustifolia. The sequence goes on from CM054822.1 coordinate 17,497,085, forward strand.
ATCCGGAATAGCGAGTTAGTTCAATATTATCATCCATGGATACCATAAACCTATGTCAGGTGTGCCTCTGAGGTAGCGGAGAATCTTCTTTGCTGAGTCCATGTGGCTCTGCTTAGGATTCGCCTGAAATCGAGCCCAGACACCTACAACATAAGTTATGTCAGGACGAGTAGCTTTTAGATATAATAAGGAACTAATTATTGCACGAAATTCAGTTTGGTCTACTGATACTCCCTCTTTATCAAGATCGATTTTGATATTCGTGTTCATCGGGATCTTGATAGGTTTGCCGGATGTGCAACCGAATCTTTTGATGAGGTCTCGAGTGTATTTGCTTTGGTTAATGAACGTTCCCTTTTCAGATTGTTTGACTTGAAAGCCGAGGAAAAAGTTCATTTCACCCATCATTGACATCTCGAACTTGTCCTTCATCATTTTCTCAAACTGCTGACACATGACGACGTTCTTTGATCCGAAGATAATGTCGTCTACATAGATCTGCATGAGTAATAAGTCGTCTTCCAGTCGAATGCTGAACAGCGTGCGATCTACTGTGCCTTTCTGAAAACCTTTATGAAGAAGAAACTCTGACAAGGTATCGTACCAAGCCCTGGGTGCTTGTTTTAACCCATATAGAGCCTTTCTGAGTCTATAAACCTGATGTCCCTGTTGAAAGTCGGGCGGTTGTTCTACATAGACTTCTTCTTTCAGTACGCCGTTCAGGAACGCAGACTTCACATCCATTTGATAGACTCTGAATCTTTGATGTGTTGCGTAGGCTAGGAATAGTCTGATTGCCTCCAATCTTGCAACTGGAGCGAATGTCTCATCGAAATCTATTCCCTCAGCTCGACAGTAGCCTTTAGCCACGAGTCTTGCTTTGTTCCTTACTATAACGTTGTTTTCATCTCGCTTGTTCTTGAAGACCCATTTTGTTCCAATGACGTGTTGATGCCGGGGTCTGTCAACAAGCTCCCAAACTTCGTTTCTCGTGAACTGATTCAGCTCCTCCTGCATAGCTATGATCCGATCCAAGCATCTTTAAGTGCATCCTCAATCGTCTGAGGCTCTTCAGTAGACAAGAAGCAGGAATATAATGCGCTTTCTCCTTGACAAAATTTGGATCTTGTCTTGACTTTTGCTGAAGGATCTCCAATGATTAGATCAGGAGTGTGAGCATCTAGCCACGATCTACGATGTTTCAGCTCTTCATCTCTAAGGTTTCTTCATCGACCTGAGTTACCTGGGATTGACTCTGTTCAGGAGAGTCAATCTGTTCAGCTACTTGCGTTGCTGGTTCAGATTCAGTAGGCTTATCTTCAGTTTCTTCATCTGAATCATCATCCCAACAAAGCTGGATCCTTTCAGGTTTGTCTTTTAGGTTCAGATCCTGTAGCTGCGTACTGATGTCCTCCGATTCAGACTTAAGAGTTATTGCTCCTGTCTTCAGTAGCAAACTCATTAAAAACAACATGAGGGCTTTCCTCCACGCAAAGAGTCCGATAGTTGAATACTCTGAAAGCTTTGCTGACCCGAGAGTATCCTAAGAAAACTCTCTGATCTGACTTGCTATCAAAAGTCTTCAGCTGATCTTTCCCATTATTGTGGATAAAGCATGAACAACCAAAGATATGGAAATAAGATAAAGAAGGCTTCCTGCCGTTCCATAGTTCATATGGTGTTCTCTTATGCTGCTTTGTCAGTAGAGATCGGTTCTGAGTATAACATGCAGTGTCCGTTGCTTCTACCCAGAATTTGGTTGGGAGTCCTGAGTCTGCGAGTAGAGTTCTTGCTGCTTCTTTGAGTGTGCGATTCTTTCGTTCAACAACCCCATTCTGCTGAGGGGTGCGCGCAGCAGATGTCTCATGCTCAATCCCTTCGGTTTTGTAGAACTCCTCTACCATGGAATTAAGGAACTCAGTTCCTCTGTCAGAACGAATTTTGATTATCTTGGTGTTCTTCTCGACACTGAGCTTTTTCAGAAGCGTTGGTAACTCTGTTTTGACGTCAGACTTGTTGGCAATGAATATAACCCATGTGTAGCGCGAGTAGTCATCGATGACCACTAAAGCATACTTCTTGCCTCTGATCGTCCACTGGAGAGAGACTGGACCGAACAAATCCATATTTTAGTGAAGGATTCCATCGGTGGAAGGAGATGGAACATGTGGATTTTGATTCCTTGTTTGCTTTCCCTTCGGACATGCTTGACACCGAGTGTCTTTCTGTCGAATACTTCATTCGGCGATCCTCTTGCTAGAGTGTTCCTTGCTAGTTTGTTGAGCGTTTTGAAGTTGAGGTGGCCGAGTCTCCTATGCCAAAGCCATCCCTGTACGGTTGTCGTTCTTCGCCAACGGACAAGCTTCGAGGTTCCGCCTGAGTTCCGATCGGCTACATATATATTCTTTTTACGCGAACCCGATAACTTGTTTTCCCCTGTGGATTTATCAATGACATCACGTAAACCGGTGTCAAAAATCACTCTATTCGAGTTATCACAGAATTGACTAACAGAGAGAAGATTATGCTGAAGTCCTTCAACATATGATACTCTAGGAACTGTGGCAGTTTCAATGCTGAGTGCTCCATATCCTCTTGTATAGCCTTTTGCATTGTCTTCAAACTCGATTCTGGGTCTTTCTTCAGCTATATAATTCTTCAGTAGGTTCCTTTGGTACGTCATATGTCTTGAGCATCCACTGTCCACATACCAAGGATCTTTACGCACCTGCAAAATAGAATTATATTCAGGTACCCTTTATTTTGTTTTTGGGTCCTTATATGTTAGTTTTAGTAACCCAAATCTGTCTAACAACCCTGGTGGTTTCAGACAATTTCTTTCCACTTGAGTCAACATACTTGACCACCGGATCGGTCAAAGCCGACTTCTTAGGTCGTTCGAGTTCGGGGAGTCCGGATCTTCCGTGGTGCGGATCGCCGACCTTTGCCTTTTGTGCGATTTTCTTCTTTTTCGACTCTTGGAACCTCTTCGACTATAGGATCATAGTAATATGACCCATACTGAGCTGGATGTGTCAACTGAGGTGGTCCATACCGATCGCCCCACTTAACTCTGCTAGTTCCCCCTTGACTGAACTGGGGTGTCTTGGTACTGATCTTCTGGTCAGAATACTGATGCGTAGGATGAGGTGCTTTCATCTTTTGTTTGTTCTTTGCTGAGGGGCTCAGAACATTTGTATTGATTGTTTCCCCTCGAACAAACCTATCGGTTAGACGCACTTCGAGTGTACGGGGGCGAGATGAGGAAGCTTCCTGGTTGAAACCAAGTCCTTCCTTACGGTGCTTGGGCTTGTTGCTCGCAAGCATAGCCTCCGGCTTCTTTTCGGCGCCCATGTAACGCTCGGTCATCGAGCTCTTCCGGACATCATCACTCTTTTCGGTATGTCGTGCTTGGTCCGAAGTCCCGACGGTTCTTGCTTCGATAAACTCGGTTCAGTATCTTTCGAGTCAAGTCATTGGTCAAAACGAAATTCGATCTTCTTGATGCTTCGAGACTTGGCCATCGGAGAGTTTATCTCCTCTCTGAGTCTCAACATAAGTCCTTCGGCTTCAGTAGCGGCCTGACTCTCCTGAGAAAGTCTCTGATTCTCCACTTTCAGGGTATCCAACTCCTGAAGAGTCTTCTTGAGCGACTCATTTGAATTTGTTCATCTAATAATTCTTCATAGGCGGTCGTGATGTCCAAATTCCCATCCGCACCTCGAAACTTGTGTCGTGTGTGCAGTGTGAAGAGGATTTAAGTGGTTCATGAGAGTTTACCTCATCCTCTTCTCCTGCCATTAGACACTTTTCAGTAGCTTCTTCAGCTTCAAGCTCTAAGGTCATGAAAGCTGCTTCATCATCCGATGAATCCATGAAGGAGTCAACTTCTTCTGAGTCGTCTGAGATTTCGCCTGCAATATAAGATTGTCTCTTTTTGGCGAATTTCTCTCTCCTTGCCTTGCGTCTTTGCGCGTTCAGCACTGCGAGCTCGGAGACAATCATATTGATAGTGTCCGGCTTTTTGCGGTTGTAGCAAGCGATGACTCTTTCTTCTTTGTTTTCGCTATCCTTTGATGGTCTTCGAGTCATCCTTCTTTCGCATTCGGAGGATTGTGAGTCGGGAGTGCGTTTTGGCGTATAATCGACTTACCTTTTGTGTCTCGATATGCTTTAGTCAGTTTTCTGCGCCTCTCCTTCTCCTTCTGATACTTCACAGCGAGCAACGCGTACTTCTGAGCGAGACTTCCTTCTTGTAGATCATTGAGTGAAGGTTCAGTCTTACTCGTTGTCTTGCTCGTCGCGGGAGATGCTTGCGTTGACCGATGCTTTGAAGGCATGGTCAATTTTATTGTCGGCTTGACTCTTTGCTTTCGTTGAGGTCTGTCGAACTCAAACTCTTTACGCCCGAAGTTCGAAAAGATATGGTCAGGAGAGACAACATCTAAATCAGAATGTCGCAATAAAGTGGTAAAAGGTGTCTAGTGTCCGTCCGGCAATGCCCTCAGTATCTTGAGATTCATCTCTCGGTTGCTGAATGTCTTTCCCGGCCCATTGATGGAATTCATCGATTCGTAAATCGACATTCGGATCTTCTATTTTGTCACCGGGGCATGAGAGACAAACTTTCCAGCTTTTGGAGTTCCAGCGCCAGTTTGTTAGCTTTTATGTTCTGAGTTCCACGACTCAGTAGCGCTAGAGCGTCCCAGAGTTCCTTTGCCGTTTTGCATTCCTGAACCCTGCCAAGATAAGAATCACTAAGAGTGGTCAGTATGACATTTCTGGCGACTCGGTCTAAGTTGTGAAGCTTCTTCTCTTCAGGAGTGAAGAGACTTCTGTCTTTAGGGATCTTCTTCCCAGTCACCATTCCTCCTCCTTCAGCTGGGGCCTGAGTCACGACACTATCGATCATGGGAACAATAGGTCCATCTTCAAGCACTTTAGTCATACTATCATGGAGGGATGTCAGATGTGCTTCCATTCTAACTCGCCATACTCCATAATTCTCTACCGAGAACATGGGTACCATTCTTATACCTGACATATCAGCCATATAAAAATAATGATATAAATGTAGAGTGATATGCAGTGAAGAAACGTTTTCTCCGGATCCGTTCAAGTAGACCAGTTTCAAGATAACAAGAGTCTTAAAGAACTCCTGCTCTGATACCAATTGTTGGTCCCGAGTGTATGGTCAGGTGTAGAGGGGGGGGGGGTGAATACACCTGAATCCAATTTTCTCAACTTCGAACACGAACAGTCTGTTCGGGGAAAGTGCCGTCTTGAAATAATTCAGCAGACCAAATAGTCGTTTCCGAATCGTGTGTGGCAAAGAATCGACTCTACCGAGATCCGCTAGCCGACCGAGTCGAATTCGGTATCAAACAGGTGAGAGTTCGGCGGTGCGGAAAAGTGTAGGCCCAAATCGGTTGAGTGGAAAAACCGTTTTAGCAAGTCTCGGTTCAAGTAAATAGACGAGTTCAAGATATCTTTGAGACGGTTGTATGATTTTAAAGTAGGTTTTCGGTATGAATAGTAAAATCAATGCAACAAGAAGAGAACATAAGTAAACGACACGAGAGAGTTTTAAAGTGGTTCGGATATCAATCGATCCTACGTCCATTTGTCCCGAAAGTTCGGAGAGGCTATTTATTATACCGAGTTAGTCTCGGTCGCCTTGTGCACGAGGACACGGCCGTGGCTTGGGGATTATATCGAGCAAGTCCCGGTTACAAAGGCATCAAACTAAAGTGTTTGACAAACTTCTCCAACTATGAAGGAGTCCTTTTACAATAAGGATTGGGTTCAAATATGAACTCCTTCGTCTAAGTTATAAGTATATTCGTTGAGCTTAGGGTTAGAGGGATAGGGAATGAGAGAGTGGCTTCTAGATCGACGAACAACCTGAAATAAGCTTTAGGTTCGTGTATCGTCGATTTGGATACTAGAGGCTCTTCTAACGGTTTAGCTTGGTTCCCTATGAGCCGAGAAGGTAGTCTTTCGCCGGAGATAGATCTTCAAGTTCTTGCGGAAGACTTAGGGTTTTCCTGGTTCTAGCTCGTTTGAATGCTTGTGTTTGTTTTCGTCGTTAAGCTTATGCGCATTCTCTCTCTCTCTCTTGAAATGTCCCTCTATTTATAGAGCAGAGATTGGAAAAGATCCGTTGGAGACGATCTTCCTTTCTCTCTCTCTTTTGGTAGCTAACGGCTCTTTTGAAGTAGGTAACAGTGTACTTTCCCACCTTTTTAGGTAAAGGGTTGATTGCGGCTTTAGCGGTGAGAAGACACGTGTGTTCTTGTCATTCGTCGAGGTGGATAGAGTGGTTGAGACAGCACAGACTTCAAGGCAAACTGAAGCTGACTTCTCTCTTCCTCGTATAATGACAATGCGGATTGTCTTTCAAAAGTATTTGACGGTTCGACTGTCTGCCGATGCTGAGTCTGATCCCGTATTCAGTAGGTAGATAGCTGAGGAAAGTCTACTGAAGATCAGCTCTGAGTTCAGTGAAATGCTCCTGCGAGTCCGGTTCCATCGGCTCTTTTAGTATATCTTGCTCTGCGAGTCCAAGATATGCGAGTCTTCTACTTCTGGTGTTAAGGCAGATAATCTACTGATCGCCTTGATCAGAGCAGAGTGTCTACTGAGTCTGAAACCTCAGAGACAAATAACAATTACAACGGAATGGTTCACCAATCAGATAGGGTTTTGGGATCTTCAAATCTTCTCAACAATCAGAGCACTAGGCTGCTGAGCATGGTTCAGTATAGAAGATAGAATCATTTCCCACTAAGTGAGACTATGCTGAGGACAGAATCATCAGCCAACAAATATGAATGATAAAAATGGAATACGAAAAGGATAAGTATATGATAAAATCGACCCCATTAATTTCTCGAAATGTCGGAGATGATTTATAAATATTAATCAAATTTCGTTAATTCACACATGAGTGTCGGAAGTTGATCTTAGTTAACCCACTAATTCGACGCACGAATACCTATAATAGCGGCATCCAAAGTCGGTCCGCCTAGCAGAGAGAAATGGGGAACAAACGGGAGCACCGTCGATTTCTACTATCTCTAAATCTACTATAAACTAAACAAAAAACTCTTTAAATAGACTCACAACATTAAAAGCTAATAAATGATAATTAAGCTACAACGCTTTAATATTCCCGTAAAAACTTTATAGTGACTCTTCATTTGATGTCCATTGATTTCGTGGTTTGGAGCGAGACCACTTACACTTCTAGTCTATGGATTGAATTCTTGGAAAAATTACTATTTTAATTTCTATTGATTTGAATTTTCTGATGTTGTTCATTTAGTTCTTTCTTCAGTAGCCTATAATTTCTTTTCATGTAATTTGCTCCACCACAATGATAACACTTGATTCTTTCTATTTACTTGGATCTCTCTTTTGGTTTCCCATTGCATATAGGTCCTCTACTCTTGCTTCTACCTCTGTCTTTACTTTTCTCTTTGTTCTCTGTCATTAAGACCTGAGAAGAACTCGTTCCATTCTACTTTCTTCTCGCCTCTTCATTGAATATGCTCTCTTTTACAGTGTTCAATGATAACTTTCCATTTGGAGCTGTATTACTAAGTGTAATCACCATCGTCTCCCAGTTATCCGGCAAAGAACTAAAAAGAAATAAAGCTTGCATTTCGTCATCAAATACAATCACCATAGTAGAAAGCTGATTCACCAAATCTTGAAATATATTCAAGTGCTCCGCTATTGAATTCCCATCCTTGTATTTCATATTCACCAATCTTCTAATCACAAAAGTTTTGTTTTGTGCATTTTTTCTTTCATAAAGCTCTTGAAGCTTTGTCCGAAGTTTACATGGATCTGTCTCCTTAGCTACATGATGGAATACACTTAAGTCAACCCATTGGCGTATTGTACCAATAGTTTTTCTCCCAAGCTTCATCCAATCCGTATCAGATATCTCTTTGGGCTTAGATTTTAAACCCTCCACCGGATCGTATAACTCTATGCAGTAAAGCAAATCCTCTATCATGAGCTTCCATATTGAATAATTCTCTGAAGTTAATCCTTCCATAGTTTCTGCAATAACCTTGCTCTGATACCAACAATCTCTCTTTTCTCAAATTATTACATAATAAACCGAAATTCTTACGTGAAAACCCCTCCAATTAACGGTTAAAATCACAAGACCTTGTCCAGAAAAACTCCACCATGTAACTCCAATTACACAGTTTTTCTCTCTATCACAAGTAGGGGAATCACCAACTAATATCACCAAGGAAACAACAATAATCTTATAAGAATTGCAAATTCTTGGAACAAATCGTAGAGGAGAAATAAACCTTCATGTGGAAGCTCCGGTGAAGATTCGTAAGAATCCAATCGGATCAAGATGAAGAGTTTGCTGCCACGAATCAACCTCTGAAATTTTAGACGAAATGGAATAGAATTAATTGCCCAAATGTCAAACCCTTCTTCTCTCCCTTTTCTCTCTTCCTCTCTCTCTCTGTTTTCTTGGCTTTCTTTTCTTCTGTCTCTCGTCTGACTCCCTCCCCTTCTCCTTTAACAAGAGAAATCATGCAATAATTTAAATGGGCTAAGTAATTGGTGGGCTAAGTAATTGGGTCAATTTTTCGGGCCCAATCCCAACAATTTGCACAGCGGTGGGTCAAGGAGATGGAGATAATTTTTATTTTAGTATTTCAATGTACTTATTATTGTTGTTTAGTGGTTATTCTTAATACACTAATAACAATTAAAAAAAATCAGAATTTGCAAATTTTTCTTGAATTCACCAAAATAGTAAAATAATTTGTTCACCTTGGAATTATACTCCACATAGTTATACTTCCTGCTAATTTACTTTCAACTTTATTTTCATGTCAACCATACAAGCTCATTACTCATTTACTAATAATTATATAATATTCTCTCCGTCTCAACGAGTTGGTCTCATTTTTTTTTGCACGTATATTAAGGAGAGTTGTTAGATGTGAATGTAATGGTGTGTCCCACAAAAAAAGAGTGGTTATTTATGTGTAGAAAAAATATACTTTTTTATTATGAATAAATGAATGAGACAAACTAAAAAGGAAAACGAGACCAGCTCGTTGGGATCGAGGGAGTACTAATAATACTAACATACTCACTTCATCCCACTTATTTCTTTAACTGTGATATATATAAATTATTTTCATTTTTTAAAACTGACAAATTGTGGGACACCGTGCGATATGGAAAGTAGTCAAAATAATGGGACCGAAAAAATAATTAGCATAAAATTAGGATCACGTGATATGAGGCATTCAGTAGTTAATCGTAATTGATAAAGTTTGGGACACAATTTGTATTCAAAGTTTCTCGAAATACGTAGGATTTTTATTTTTATTTTATTTATATGATATGGCATTGCTATTTCATTCCAAGGAGAACAAATCCAAAGGATGTTTAACCATTGGTTGCATTGCCGACGCTCTATAATATATGTACGTGGAGTTTTGCAGAATGCTTATTTGAGTTTCGATTATTGAGTAGACCCGTAAAGAAGCAGACTGGGCTTTCCTGCCATGCTCACAGTGGGTAAACATAAACTTACGGCAACACACTTGTATTTTAACTGTACATACCAGCACCCGGCAAATTGCAGTCTTAGTAGAAACTATTTCTACCTCCACTCACTCAGATTCAACTCTCTCTCTCTCTCTCTCTCTTAATTAAATGTCCAGAGACTTATAACTGGGTGAATTCAGACTGAAAACTCTTTATGTATCTGATGTTATTCTCCCTTCTGTTTTGCTCACTTCTGACAAAATTAAATCCGCTTTGGACTCCCATTTTGCTACTAAATTCATGCTTTCACATTTGTCCCACTTTCTATTTCACTGCATTTTGGATCCTAGCTAAAAGCATTTAATCCATGGTTTTATATTAATTAAGATTTTATGAAATGTTACGGGATCATCGAATTAGATTGAATGAACAGAATAAACATTATTATCTACCTATACCTATAAAGTTCCACCATGAGCAACTTCAATTGTCATGAATTGCCCAAAATACCCCCACTTCACGAAGTATTTTCAACCTTGCCATAAGCCTTTTCTAATATATATTTGCTTGGATGGCATTCTTGAAATATTAGGGCAACATGAGGGTAGTTAATCAGAAGAAGAATGAGATACTAAAAAAGAAGCGAGGAGGTCGATTTAGCTTATTTCCGCCGCTTCTCCGCCGCCCTTCTCTTCTCATACAAATCCACCGCCACACCTGAAATTAATGAAAAATACCACATACGACAAAAATCGACTTCCCTTCCCATACTTCCCCAGCAACCGTATAAAGCGGATGTCCTTCTGGGTACCACCTCCACGCCGCCAACATCACGACGCAATACCAGCTTATCCGCAAAACGCCCCTCCTATTTGCTGAGAAAACCATCGGCATCCTTCACCGCCCGTCCATCCCCATTTCTTCCAATTTGCTGAATCCCCATCAATTTTTCTTTGCTTCCAGGTTCTTGCCGCCTCAACGCGCCCCCTCCACCATCAAAACCCACCACCTCCTTCTTCGACAATTTGATTACTTTTAGCAGCGCAGGTTTTTTAGGCAAATCAATAGCTGGAGGAATTTCCCACCGTATTTCCTCACCGGAAAATCATTGAGCCGCCGTCCAAATCCCCAACCAGCAAATCTCTGAGGTATGTGAAAGGAAATTAACTCGCTATTTCGATTGGAAGAGAGATTAATGTTTATAATTGGAAAATAGAATTGTTGTGTTCTTCAATTTATTGATTGTGTGGAGTTGGATTATGGATGGTGGTGTGTGGAAGACGATGTTTTTTTACGGTGATTATTTTTTCGAATTTGTGGTGGACGCAAATCCTTTTCCTGATCGGTACGCCCCCAATTCATATCTTGTTTTGTTTTGTTTTGTGCGATCGATCATGTTCGGATGATAAATTTTTGTTGTTGCTTTCTCCGCGTTTGTGTTGATTCTTTGAATAGACAAAACATGAATCGTGCTCTGTAGGTGCTTGACCTTTTGACTGAATGATTGAATGCTTTTCCTTTGATGATTTTTGTTTTCAGGATAGTTTGTATTGATTGAATTATTCTGAGGTTTTCGGGAAAATACATTCCCAAAATTTCAGAGCCCTGAATTGCGGTTGTAGATAAGATATATATTGATTGGGAAATTCGTGCGTTTGAATCTGTTTGTAAATTTCATTGAATTCGATCTCGTTGCTTTTTATCAAGGCACTGGGAGCCAAGATATCTGGTCCCGGAAAGAAAAGTCCTATTTCTTTGTGGAGTAAGCATTGATTATCTAGTTTCCCCTCCAAGATATTATAATACAAAAACAAAATGTGATATTTACTTTTGCTTACTTGTGGAGGCTAATAGGAGACTCGATATATACTGCTCTCTCTCGATTGTTTAACATACACAATACTTTATTCCCCCCAAACAGTTTTTAACCTCACTTTTATTGTTATGTCTTGTATAAGTAGTGCTCCATCCAACTCCCGACCATGTAGCATTGCTTCTCGAACCATTTCAATTGGCATTAGTTGGGTTCTTTATGTTTGATGAGTTACACGTGTATTGGCGATGTCTTTGAACAAAATGTTAACCAAATCCACGTACTAAGTTATTATAAAAATTGTATTGACATTATTATAAAAATTATATAAGTTTTGATGAGTTATATAAGAAATCGTACGTGTGCTTTATATAAGAAATCGTACTAAGGCTCGTGTATTGGCATTATAACGATGTATAGAACAAACAACATTATTATAAAAATTGTATGGGTTCTTTATGTTTGATGAGTTATTAACAAAATGTGCTAATTCTCGAGTAATCGCCTCGTCAGGATTTCTTATATTCGGTTATTTCACTACATTTTTTTATTTTGTGATCCATTTATAGAGATCTTACATTATGATTTGCAATCATTTCTATGTGCGTGTTTGAAAGCGTGATTTTGTTTGTCAAAATGTTTACGCTCGGTATTTTAAATAATCGTAGCCGTCACCGTCTGCAGCTCATAAGTAAGCTTGAGCCTCATCAATAAGAATTAACTTAGTTCCATATCATAGTAGATTCCTATTTGAAATTTGAATGAGATTTCAAACAACAAAAATCAAGATTCATGATGCATGCGATTGCATTTACAAGTAACTAAACTTGGTTGTCTTACTATTTGATATACTCCAATATTAAATCAGATTGCCCTAGAAAATCAAGATGGTGAGAGTAAGTGTCCTCAATGATGCTTTCAAGAGCATGTATAATGCTGAAAAGAGAGGAAAGCGCCAGGTCATGATCTGGCCTTCTTCAAAAGTCATCATCAAGCTTCTTATCGTCATGCAAAAGCATGGTATGCCTCTTGTTTTGGACAAGTTTCTTTGCCTTTGTGCAATAGTCATTTAGTTTCATTTTCTTGAGTTGACTTTGCAGGATATATTGGCGACTTTGAGTATGTTGATGACCACAGATCTGGAAAAATTGTGGTGGAATGAAACACTTAATTAATTAATTGGTGGCCCATGGTTGTTGATCTGTATCCTTTATGTTAAAAAGGTTGACTTGAGTAATCCTTCTGGTTATTTGTGGCTGAATTGGATTTTCTATTTGTATGTGTTGAATGATGCGAGCATGAACAGAGGAGCTTGAACAGCTGGATCCGCGTCTTTGATTTGGTGTTTTATTGTAACAATACTACATATCTGTAGGTTGTTCTCTATATGGTCCTCTTCATGGTGGAGCAAATGAGATAACCAGCACCAAGTGCCTTTCAAGGTGCCATTAGGAACTTTTAGGTGTCCCAATGCATATTAAGGCGTTTATTGGACATAAATTTGCACTATGCTTTGAATTATTTTATATCTGTTGTAATTATCATCTTGATTTCTCATTTTTTTCGAAGCTATTATGTGATTTAGATGTAGTTGCTCCGGGAGATGTATCGATACATGTAAATGTTATGCTTTGCTTTTGTTGTTCTCATTGTGCTGGCATTTGGAGTTTCAATTTTCATCTGAAGCAAAGTGTGACTCACAGACCAATATGGTGAGATAATCCAGGTAATCACTTCCATTTTCATGTTCTGTCATTGTCCCTTTCATACTCTCGCCTTGGTCTTCCTCCTATATTTGTTCTAAGATTTGACAAAGTGCTTATCTTTTTTCATTTGCAATGCTGTAATGGCAACTATGGAACATATAGGCATGCTTTTTGGTTAAGCATACTGACTATTGGTTTGGTTCGGTCAGATAGGATTAGGTAATAGTAGTATATTGTAATTCAAAGTTTTAGTTGTTTATATCATGCATTAATGTAAGAATCTTGATCCTTGAAAAAATAAAAGAAGCAACAAAAGAAAATAAAACATTTTCTCATTGTCTCCATAATAGAGCTTCTCCACTTTTTTGGCCCTATCTTTTGGCTATCACTATTCGAGATGAAGCTAAAATTTGCTGATGCTCATATTTTTGGAGAATCTGTTTACACTTATTCCCACTTTACTTGCTGCATGTAGAAATTTGTGAAAACTTGTAATATCTATTTGCATTTTTTTGTTGAAGTTGTAGGAACTATTATTGCTTTTTCATGCCAGAACAGCCTTTACATTGTCGGCTAATGTGAATATCTAAGAGCATATGTTTATGGCAATATAATGCACAGGACATGATGGTCATCTCCAATAGTTTCTGACCTTAATAGCATACATCTAACCAGTTATTTATCTTTCAAATATCAGCCTGCAAAGGTTGTTGCTTGGGTGGTTTAGGACTTTGGTTTCTATTTTAATTGTTGACATTAAAAGTAAGTTGCTACTTTTTCTAAGCGTGGGGTTGGATGGCCATGAAGTGAAATTCAATATGATTTTGTTTAGATCTAAGTGTTGATTTTTAGTTAAATGATTTTCTTGTATATCTCCAAAGGCATGTTTAAAGGAGAATGAGTTTCTTGCTAACAATATTTATAAACACCAGTTACTCCTTAGGATTTTCTTTGATAAGTGAGATCCTTCATGCTTCCTTTTAGAAGGGTTTTCTAGGACCTCCTTCTCTTATTAAGTTATGTTTTACATTTGTTCTTTTTAGAACTTCGCTTTTCTTGTTTGTTTAACAGATATTCATTTTTGTACAATGCAAGGGTCTTCCTCCAATGTCAACAATTATCTGCTTTTAGATCTACTAGACTTGTACTTCTCACCATATATTACATGTTTGAAATTCTTGCAGAATTTTAATGGTTTCCTATGGATAACACATAGGCCATAGCTATCACCGCAACTGAAATGACCCTACCTCCGTTTCAATGCAGAACTTAATTGATTTAGCGGGTTCTGAAAGTTCAAAAATTCAAACGGTCGGGTTAAGGAGAAAAGAAGGATTTTACATCAATAAAAGTCTTCTAACTCTTGGAACTGTGAGTACCTTTTTTCATATGGTGAAGACAATTATCTTATGTCAGTTTTTTCCATTTCCTTCTATTTGTAATTCTGTATGATTACTCTTTTTTTTTCTTTTTTTTTTTTCGAATTCCACGTCACCTACCTGACAGATAGACCAGTTTTTTAAATTGCATTGACATAAAAGATTCTTCTTTGAGATCTAATAATTTTTCTACGGTTCTGCCATTTTGAACTGTCTACAATGTGAAGGTAATTTAAGGCAACCCACGTTCCTTATAGGGATTCAAAGCTTACACGCCTTCTGCAATCCTCATTAAGTACAAGCCTAATCAGACCCATACAAAGGAAAAACAAGTAATATTCTATGTGAACCCATATACTACTCAAGCCTAATTACGTATTTACAAAATATTATCTCAATTCATCATATTTCATCACTTTAAAAGATTAATTTTATACATAATCGTAAGTTGAATAATTGATTAAACATGCAAATCATAGATTTTCCCAAAACTTGCAAACCATGAGATTCCTAAAAGAAGAAATTGATGTATATTTAAAATTAGTGTCATAGTATATCGATCTACATATATTTATAGGGCATGATCGTAACATCGTGCGAAGCCGGTTAAACAATGTGCTAGTAAATATTAGAATCTTGTACCAATTAATTTTCAAGGATGTGAAAAGAAGCCCCAAAATTTTCACAATTTCTCTTAAATTCATTTACCATGGAGAATTAGCATCAACAAATGAGATTTGAGAAGTGCGACGCGTATAACGAGTTTGGCGTTAGCAAACCCTGAAATGGCGTCCGTACGCCTCCTGCTGCTGCACTTGCTGTTGGCGGAGCTGTTCCTTCTGCCGCCGCAGTTCGAGAACCTTCCGATGAGAGTTGGAGTGCTGAGTCAGCACGAATGTGGGGCTGGCCGCGGGCCTGTACTCTGGCACCAGCCTCCCCGACTTGTACCTCACGCCGCACGCGTTGCACAACGTCTTCGGCCCCAGCGGCCCCGTCCTCCACTGCGGCGTCTTCTCCGACGCGCAGTGCGTGCACCTACGAGCCACCTCCCCTTTCTCCGCGCCCCCGGGATTTTCTAATTTCATCTGATTCTCGCGAACTGCCGGCCGCGATCGCTTGCTCCGAGCGCGGCCGTGGAATCCTTTGGCGTGGAAATTGACAGACGCGCCGGTGAGTTCATTCGACTGAAAATCGGTGAACGAATCATCCATGTAGTTCGACAGCCATTCTAGCTCCGCCGCGTGCTCCGTCTGCAACAAAATCGGAGAGTGAAAACCAGCAATTAAACAAACGGATTCCAAACTATAATCCAAGGTACAACTATTACACCATGCAGTACATGTACAACTGCATCCCTAGATATAAAAATTATGAATAATTACACAAAAAAATTGCAGATTAAATGTGGCGTCGAGAGATCTTACAGGCACGCGGAAAATGTCGGCGAAGTCATTGGAGTAGGTAGGGATGGAGGATTGTTCAAATTGAGCGTTGGCGGCGGAGGAAGGGTGGTGGAGGATGAATTCGGAGACGGCGGAGGTGGCGACAGCAGCCGAGGAGGACAAAAACTCATCATTCGGTAAGTCTAAAAGATCATCTACGGATATTCCACCGTACGCATCCATGCTCCAGCTAGCGCTTGCAAAATGTGTTGTTGAGAGTGAGGTTGGGGTGGTGTCGTTTAGAGTAGAGAGAGAAAGGATGAGAGAGAGATACGTGAAGAAGCAGAAAGTAAGGTATAAATGATGTCTAGTAAGGGGGCAACGGAACGTGGGCATAGTCAATCGCACCATGCACTCCTCTTTCACTTCCCATATTTAACTGCTGAGAGTTTTCTCTCTCATATTTTGACCCATTAATATACCTAAAATGTACGAATTCATGAAGTAGCTTATCATAACTGAAAACATACTTACCAATAACAAACAAGGTAAATGAACAATAATATAATTCAAAATAATTTGTAATTTTAATAACATTTTAAAGTGAATTAAGAACGATAAATAATCTTAGCTTTCTTAGATAAATAAAAATAAAATAAAAATGAATGATATTCTTGGCATATGCCTTCACGTGCAAGCTCTTAACATTCTAATTGATCCAATGGTTGCCTGCTACTGTAACCCCGTTTGTTTAATACTTTAATTACGAGCCTCGCTCATACTGCACTAATAATATATGGACAAATATGAGATTATTAATAGTCCCTATGGTTTTTTAATCCTTTTTACATTTGATTTTATCAGAATTATGTAGTATCACATTATACATGTTTGCGAGGATATAATAATACCCGAAATATTTCAGATTTTAACAATTTATAGCAGGAAGGTTTAAAAGTTTGACATCCTGCCATTGCATCTTACAAGGCTATTGACTTATTTTCTTAAACTCACATGCGTAAATGGAGGTGGAGTATTTCGAGAAATATATATGTCTGTAAAATTGTAAACATATTAAAGTGACGAGTAGTAATAGATGGAATTTATGACTATGGCCACTCACCGGCTTAAATCCCATTTTAGTACAGACACCAGATGCAACTCATTGTAAGTGATAGACTTATATATATCCGTAAAAATTGAATTCGAACAAATGAACTTACCACGTAATAAACACACCTCAACTAGTATTATTCTATTAGATTTTTAGTAAGTAATATTTTTAGGCATAAGTTTTTTTTATGTATAAATAAAAGTTTCCACTAGGGAAGAGGGGTCACGTGGCGACAGCTGGAACCGGCTGTGATTCAGAGGAAGAAACTAGGCATTAAAGAGGGATGCGAGGCCTAACCGTCCACGCCGTACCTTCCGCAAATGTCTCGCCCCAGACACACCCAAACGAATTCTTTTAAAATTGATTTCAATAAAATGAGTAAATCATCTTTTTATCGTACAAATTACTCCCTCCATTCTCTATCTTTTGAGCACGGTTATTAAAAATAGTTGAAAATTATGTATAAAAAATAAATCCTAGTGGCTATTTGTATATTAATAAGTTATCATTTTTGAAATAAGATAAAATTGATGAAACTGTTGGGTTATGAGTTAGTGGTTTGTCTTACCAAACACTTAGAGGATACTTAGTATTATTTTATCAGTAGTTCTTGTAATAGGACTTATCTGTTTTTCGGTAATGGGGGAAATCATATTATCTCATTACTATGGAATTGAAGATCCCAAAACCATCTTGTATCCTTTGTGTAGTGTCGATAGGACTAGATGATGTAATAGGCTAGACGGATTATATTATTCATTATCTTTTTGTCTAAGTCCCGTAAGGGGTAAATGTTGGATTGATCTTCAGTAGGAAGTTACTCTCCAAAACCCCACGTCATCAGTGTAAGAGCTTATGTTCTCTAGTCATCAGCTGACCTCGCTTAGTAGAAGACATCTCATCAGCTGACATACATCAGTAAGAGAACACAGTATTCAAGCTCAGTACCTTCAGAGTCATCAGCTGACTACACTCAGTAGAATATTCACTATCAGCAGACTCAGACGAAGAAGACAGAGATCTTATCAGGTCTACTATATCCGACAGGAAACGACCCAACTTTAATCTCATTCGAAAGACAGCAGAAGATCATACGAGGATAAGTGAGAGTCAACTCCGATGAAGACCGATGTCTGACAAATCTCACCTACCACAAACCTCGACCAATGAGAAGCCGTCTAAGCTCTACCTGCTCTGACCTACTAAAGCTACTCTTATGCACAGTAACCAACAACTCTGCTGCAACATTTCGAACATATGGTCGTTTTCCTTGGACGCTTGTGACACGTGGCATCGTCCTCTCCAACGGACAAATGCGTGGGTCACAACTATAAATAGAGAAGCATTTCCGAGCTCTACGCACGGGATATCAAAAGGGATTACACGCTCAAGATTTCGAAACACTCTAGCGCTTTCAAGAAGGATACACCTGAGTACAAGTTCTTTTTCTCAAACGCGAAGGATACACCTGAGTACATGGGGAAGACGTTCACCAACAAAGAGATGAACACGAAGATCTTGAGAGCGTTACCTCGACTGAAGTGGCTTCCTTTTGCTACTTATTTACGTCGCTCAGATCTAAATGCTCTAACTCCCGATGTTATATTTTCAGAATTAAAGATGGAGGAATTCGAGCACAGCCTACCCCAACGATGTTCCAGTGCTCCAGTTGACACACAGATAGATCATGCCTACAAAGCAACAGTCAGCAAAATTGGAGCCAATCCTATTTCTTCCCGCAAAACAGCAGCTGCGTCAGATGCTAAGTCCTCCGAGACACCTGCTACTGATCAGCTTGCACTCATGGCTCTCAAATATCAAAGAGAAAAGGAAAGAGTTAGGAAACTGAAGAAATATCACAGAGATTCTCCCTCAGGTAAAAAGGATTATCGAAAAAGGAAAGAATCTAAATCATCTAATGATTGCAGGAACGCAGAACCTGCTGCTAGTACATCCAACGACTCAGCTGGAAAAAGCGGCAGAACCTCTGTATGCTACAACTGCAAGAAGGAGGGACACTATCAGTACGATTGTCCCGAACTCTCAGCTGCTCAACGAGCAGAACGGCAGGCCAAACGCGAGAAATTTGCCCAAAGAAGGCAGGCCTATATCGCCGGAGAGATATCCGATGACTCAATCGAGGAAGATACATTTATGTATTCTTCTAAAGACGAAGCTGCATTTGTCGCCGTTGAGATCGTAGATACATATCCTGAATCAACAGCTGAATATTGTCTGATGGCCGGAGGAGGTTGAGGTAAACTCGAAACTTAATATAACCTTCCTCTTCACATAGCACACATGACACATGCTCGGTCACAGATGAACCTCTAGACGTGGTACAAGCATATGATGATCTACTAGAGAAGCAGATTCAGCTGAGTTGAGAGTTCAGCAGAACTATTCAGGAATTGGAACAGGTAAAAGCTGAGAATCAGAGACTTTCTTCTGATTGTCAGGTCTCTACTGATTCAGAGAATCTAGTTGTGAGACTCAAGGAAGAGATTGAATCTCTTATGACTAAGTTTCAGCTTCAAGAAACTCAATTATCAGTTCTGACCAAGGACAATTCTGAGAAAGATACTGAGATAGCCCGACTCAGTCAGAAACTCGCAGAAGTCAAAAAAGATTATGAATCACTTCGGAAAAGTGATGAGGTCTGGCGAGGACTGATGACTGAACAGTACCTGGGAGCTAAAGAGAAGTTGGAAAGCATGCTCAGAGCTCAAAGGCCACTAGCAATGAAAGAAGGACTTGGCTACACTCATGAAGCTTCCACTTCAACATCGAAAAGCTCAGAAATGCTGGCTGATAGGTTCGTCAGAGGAAAAGTTCAGGTTGCTGAATCAACACCTCAGGCGAAGAACAAACAGAAGATGATTGCACCTCAGCCAAGCAACAAGAAACAACTGATCAAAGGTTCTAGCCCCAGGACACCACGATCGAATTCAGGGGGAACCAAGAAGGTCAAATGGGCAGAGCAGTCCAGCGAACCACTGTATGAGCATCCAACACAGTATGGATCGTACTATTATGAGCCCAGGGTTAGGAGGAGCACAAAGCCTAAGAAGAAGAAAGCTCCTGAACCCAAAACTGCCAGAAAGTCAGTATCTCCAAGTTCTGTGGAGAAGAAGGCTGACAAGGTTCAAAAGAAGAAGTCTCAGACTCCTAAGGTCCCGAGACAGATCTGGGTCCCGAAATCACCCACTAACACTTAAGGACCCAAACTGAACCAAAGGGTACCTAATAATGTTTCTGTTTTGCAGGTGCATAAGGACCCTTGGATTGTGGACAACGGCAGCTCGAGACACATGACATATCAAAAGAGCCTACTGACCAATTACGTACAAGAAGATGGTCCCAGAATTGAGTTTGGTGACAACTCTAAAGGCTATACAAGGGGATACGGAACACTGAACATTGAGACTGCTTCAGTTCCAAGAGTAACATATGTTGAAGGACTTCAACATAATCTCCTTTCTGTCAGTCAATTTTGTGGTAATCTGAATAGAGTTATTTTTTACGCTGGTTTCTGTGATGTTGTTAACAAATCTACAGGGAAAACAGTGTTATCAGGTTCGCGGAAGAAGAATATCTACGTTGCAAATTGGAAAACCGCAGAACCTGAGGCTTGCTTACTTGCTCAGACGAAATCAAGTAATAAAACAGGATGGATGTGGCACAAGAGACTCAGTCACCTGAATTTCAAGACTATGAACAAGCTAGCCAAGAACTCTAAAGTCAGAGGACTGCCAAATGAAGCGTTTATCAAAGATAGAAATTGTGAAGCATGCTTGAAGGGAAAGCAGACAAAGAAAAGCAATCCACCTATTCCGTCGCCTTCCACTGATGGAATCCTTCAACTGCTACACATGGACTTGTTTGGGCCAGTCTCTCCAGTGACTATAAGAGGCAAGAAGTATGCCCTCGTCGTTGTTGATGATTATTCTCGGTATACGTGGGTCATTTTCATAGCCAACAAATCTGTGTCAAGACTGAGTTACCTAAGCTGCTGAAGAAACTCAGTGTGGAAAAGGACATCAAGATACAAAGAATTCGCTCAGACCGAGGAACAGAATTTCTCAACTCAGTAGTAAAAGAGTACTGCGATAAAGAGGGAATCAAGCACGAGACATCAGCAGCTCGCACCCCTCAGCAGAACGGACTTGCTGAACATAAGAACAGAGCACTTAAAGAAGCAGCAAGAACGCTCCTAGCAGACTCTGGACTACCCTCAAAGTTCTGGG
Source organism: Lavandula angustifolia (assembly GCA_028984105.1). Taxonomy (NCBI): domain Eukaryota; kingdom Viridiplantae; phylum Streptophyta; class Magnoliopsida; order Lamiales; family Lamiaceae; genus Lavandula; species Lavandula angustifolia. The sequence goes on from CM054822.1 coordinate 17,518,269, forward strand.
CTGATGCTACTGACACTGCCTGTTACACTCAGAATCGCTCACTACTTACACAGCAACACATGAAGACACCTTATGAACTGTGGAAAGGGAGAATTCCTTCTATTTCTCATTTCCATATCTTTGGTTGTCCTTGTTTTATTCACAATAATGGGAAAGATCAGTTGAAGGTCTTTAATAGCAAATCTGATTAAGGAGTATTCTTAGGATACTCTCGAGTCAGTAAAGCCTTCAGAGTCTTTAACTATCGGACTCTTTGCGTGGAGGAAAGCCTTCATGTTGTTTTTGATGAGAACAGGAAATCAAAGAAGACAAATACTGAAGATGTCAGCAGCAAGCTACAGGATCTCGCACTGAACGATAAATCCGAAAAGATCCCGCATTGTTGGGATGATGAGTCAAACGAAGAGGAAATCCAGACCCCTCCCGCATGCACTGTAGCTGACCTGGTTGATTCTACTGAACATAATCAACATCAGGTAACAACGGTCGATGAGGAAGCCCAGTGGTTACTGAGACCTATACTGATAATATAAACTCAGGGGGAATGACAAATGTTCCTGAGCTAAATGCCCCTGAACCTGGAAACTCAGTATATCCTAACCTTCTTACTGAATTGCTTCAGTCACAGAATAGCACTACTGAAATGCCTAACACTCATGTGGACTGTGCAAAAGTAATCTCAGAAGAAGAAGCCAAACTTAGACGTTCATGGCTTGACGATCACTCTTTTGATCTTATCATAGGAGATCCATCAGCAACAATAAGGACGAGATCCAGATTAAGCCAAGGAGAAAGTTCGCTCTACTCCTGTTTCTTGTCCACTGAAGAACCTCAGACGATAGATGATGCTCTTAACGATGCTGACTGGATCATTGCCATGCAAGAAGAGCTGAACCAGCTCGTTCGAAATTAAGTTTGGGAGCTTGTTGACAGACCTAGACATCAGCATGTGATCGGCATTAAGTGGGTCTTCAAAAACAAGCGAGATGAAAACAACGTCATTGTCAGAAATAAAGCTCAACTTGTTGCCAAGGGATACTGTCAAGCAGAATGAATAGACTTTGATGAAACTTTCGCCCCAGTCGCCAGATTGGAAGCTATTCGTCTGTTCCTAGCCTATGCAACGCATCAAAAATTCAAAGAATATCAGATGGATGTAAAGTCAGCATTTCTGAACGGCGTACTGAAGGAAGAAGTATATGTGGAACAACCGCCCGGCTTTCAGCAAGGACATCAGGTGTACAGATTTCGGAAAACTCTGTATGGGTTAAAACAAACACCCAGGGCTTGGTACGATACCCTATCAGACTTTCTTCTTCATAAAGGTTTTCAGAAGGGGACAGTAGAACGCACCCTGTTCAACATCAAGTCAGGAGATGACATCCTACTGGTGCAAATCTACGTGGACGACATCATTTTCGGTTGCAGGAACATGACTATATGTCAACAATTCGAGAAAATGATGAAGGAGAAGTTCGAGATGTCCATGATGGGGGAGATGAACTACTTCATTGGATTCCAAGTGAAGCAATCAACTGAAGGAATATTCATCAACTAGGCCAAATACACTCGAGACCTCCTGAAAAGATTCGGCTGCGACTCAAGCAAGCCAGTCAAGATCCCCATGAACACAAATTTTAAAATCGATATAGACAAAGGGGGAGCTTCTGTTAACTCTACTGATTATAGAGCTATTATTGGTTCTTTATTATATTTAACAGCAAGCAGACCTGACATAATTTATGTTGTAGGTGTATGTGCAAGATTTCAGGCGAATCCCAAGCGAAGTCATCTGGACTCAGCAAAGAAGATTCTGCGATATCTGAAGGGAACACCTGATGCAGGGTTATGGTATCCTACTGATAATAATCTTATGCTAACAGGTTATTCTGATACTGATTATGCAGGATGCAGGATAGATCGAAAGTCAATTTCTGGAACATGTCAGTTCCTAGGCAGCAAACTAATCTCATGGTTTTCAAAGAAACAACATTCAGTGGCGACGTCCACTACTGAAGCTGAGTATATCGCTGCTGGAAGTTGATGTGCCCAGATCCTTTGGCTTCAACAACAACTGCGAGACTATGGAATTACTCAAGATGAAGTGCTCATCTATTGCGACTCCACCAGTGCGATTGTTATAACTCAGAACCCAGTTCTTCATACGAGATACAAGCACGTGGACATTCGACACCACTTCATCAGAGATCATGTCGAGAAGAAGGACATCAGGATGGAAAAGATCCATACTGACAAACAAAAAGCGGCGACATCCCGACCAAACCACTAGCTGAGAACAGATTCAGAGAACTATTAGTTGAGCTAGGGACTACTGGATTCCACTGAGTCTTGTCAGTAGGAGGAAACAGTACGACAGGTCAGAAGACTCAGTACTTTGATTCAGTCGGGTGAATCATACAGTACACAGTAAGGGGGAACATGGTTATCAGTACTACAAAGATCCTCCTAAGTCATAACGGTAACCAGCTGATCGTAAAAGTTTAGCTAAAGAGGTTTGCGTAGTTAAAATACTTAATATTCTCAGACATATGCTCGCATTTATTATATCAGTCGTTTGCACTAAGTAGTTTAATGAACATTTATTTCCCGCCATTAAGTTTTTAAGGTTTAAGTCAGTAGAAACCGTTTACATTTAAAAAGCTTAGACTTTAATGCTGTCTGCAACGCATGTCTTCTCACCTTACTTTATCTGCGCATCTCTTATGTGGGTCTAGGTTAGAGGTGACTAATATAATCATTCCGTTTATAACATCAGATCACAACCGTCATTAAAAAGCGAGCTTTTATCCCAACCGTCCGATTAAAACCGGTTAATCTTCATATCTTATAAAAACTCTCGCTTTCTCCTCTAATCTATTTTTTTTCGCCATTATCGCACTTAGAGCAAATCTTCGAGCATTCAGTTTTCGTTTCTCTTCAAACTGTCTCTGTGTTTCACTCTTGCTCTTTGTCTACGGTAATTTCTTAATCTTCTGCTTAAACTCGAATCTAACTTACTCTATTTTCAAGTGCTAACGAGCTTTTTGCAGATATCAATGGCGATTGTTTTGACCCTACCCCACATCGAGGAGATCATCAAGTCCAGGGTTCAATTCGAACCGACAATGGTGCTCCATCAGGCAGACCTTCCCTACTTAGAGCCTATTTTCTCTGCTCTTGAAGAGTCTGGCCTCGCGCTTCTCGTCACGAAGCATCCGCGATCGTATCTCCCCCGCCAGGTGGCAAAAGTATACTATAACTGGCGTTCGGTGGAAGATACAGATGAAGAGACGTCCCAGATTGCCTATGTGAGGGAAGTGGCCCCTCGGGAACCGGGAATCCCGGCCACGCCGATATCAACATCGGGCGTGGCCGAAGTCATCATTCGATCTTCCCCGCTTATGGGATCTCTCCGATCGGCTACAAGGAGAAAGAGCTTAATGTATATGTTCATCGTTTCTGTGGCAGAGATGACATCTCCTTCAAGTCCGCATTGCCAAAGAACCAACTCCTGTTGGAGTATCGTGGCCTCGCTTACATCGTCATCCATTCTTGACGAGTGCCGCTGGTTCATTTGATCAGTTGTCCAAGCCCAGGCTCCAGCTGATGATGGCCATAATTGATAGAGTCCAGGTGAACTGGATGGAGTTCCTTGTGACTGAGCTGAAGGCTCAGGCACAAAAGTTTGTCGCCACACAGTCTAGAGAGAGGAGACTAATTAGTGGGCAAACTACTGTATGGGACAAAGATGTCCATACTGATAGAGGATTCAGTATCGAATCACGCATCTTTTGCTGATTCCAGATACTTCGACAGCAAGCTCATTAAGTTCAAGACAAGAGCCGCTGTTGAGAAGTCAGTCGGTCGTGGACCCTCTGAATTTAAGAGGACATCTACTGATTTGCCTCCACGTGCCGACCCGCCGAAGCGAAAGAGGCTTGCAAAGACTGGAACTTCTGAGGTTCCTGCGAAGCCTGCTTCACCCCCACCTCCTCAGGAGGAAGATATTACGGACACCGTCACAGGGATCGAGGGTGCGACCCTCGAGGATAAGGTACGACGTATCGGTTCGGAGGAGACTCATCCAGAGGAGGTTGAGGAACCGGCTGATGAAGTCTCCACTGAGTGGTTGACGTTGCTAAAGACTCGTCTCCGAGCCACAGGAGAAATCTCTGCACAGGATCTGGTCGACATAGCGATCCGGGCAAGGACTCACATGCTGCTGAGGTTCCTAAATTGGGACATCCTCGAAGAGCTGATTAAGCAGCAGTCAGCATTGTCCTTATGCGGCGTAAGAACGAGTCGCCGATCGATCATTGGGTTTGGGGAACTCGCTGACTTAGCATCATTCGAGGACCTAAGATCAGCTATGCTGTATCTACTGGATCTGAGGTCCACCCAGCAGAACACCAGCAACCCATCGCAACCTTCCCATCATGATGACAACAACGATGATGACGACAATAATGATGAGGATCAGGCACCCCCCAAGGACGCAGACCAGGGAGAATCTGCTGAGGGTAAAACTCCCAACAAGAAGGGCAAGTCACCACCTCCACCATCTACATCAGGTGACGCCCCCGTTGCCTCGAAGCCCAGCCGAGAGCAACAACTCGCAACATCTGAGCAGAGGCTCGGAACTAGTTCATATCAGATTAAACCTATAGGTTCCGTGTCCTCAAAGTCTGTCAACAGGGCGATAAAGAAGCAAGGAGACAAAAATCGTCTCCTCGCTAAGGACGTCCACCTGAAGTGGGCGCAATACACTAAGTCTCAGACAGAGACAGTTGACAGACTGGCTAGGGAAGTGAAAAAGGTCTCGAAAACTCCAACTCCTAACATTCAGGAGATTGTCCAGACCGCGCTCGCCGCTCAGAAGGCGGACCTGGCTGCTCAAAGTCAGCAGCTCCTCGAAGCTTAGCAGAAATCCTTTTCTGAGTAGCTGACTAAGAGTCTTGCCACTGTCCAGAAGACCATGGATGAGCGAAACAAGATGGCCACCTCCAGTGTTCAGAAAGCTATTGAAAATCAGGCGGCGACCCTCAAGCTCATCCAGGCAGAGATGATTGCCTCTCTCGACGCATCGCTCCTGAAGCAGCGACAAGAAACAGCAGCCCAGATTCAACTGATCCGCAAGGATCAAGAGGCTGACTGGGAGCATTACTGCGATGCGGTCAGAGACTTCGACACCACCACCACTTCTATCTAGAACGTCCTTTTCAAATTAGAAAAGGAAGTGGTCGCTATCCGTACTCTTCTGACCCCGGATGATGCCAAAAAGGAGGAAGATAGGGAAGAGAGGACGGAGACAGCTCAGGTGGGTGTAGAGGCAGAGGCAAGAGAAATTGCCAAGGGGGAAGGTTCATTGCTCAAGCCGGAACCGGCCTCGATACCCCCTCCCGCAGTCCAAATCCCAGCTGTCCCAAACAACTCGGGTGCATGAGCCGGGCAGTGGATCAGGCGAAGGATCCTCGGCTCAGCACATCGAAGAGGTCGCACAGTTTGTGGACCAGGAGGATGAGCCTCTGCCACCGCAAAGGCCCGGGAAGGAAAAAGCGACTGAATCTACTCCACCGCCTTCCCGACGCCTAAGTTCAAAACCAAAGCGGAGCAGGAGGAATTTGACAAAAGGGTTGCTCAGAAGCTCCAAGATGAGCTTGATTATGAAAGACAGTTGGAGGAAGAGGCTCAGAAAGCTAAGAAGAAGAGAAAGCCTGTGGCCAAGATGGCCAGGAGCCAAGCTAAGAAGCTCTTGGAAGAGCAGAAGAAGAAGAAGAAGGCTCAGGATGAACAGGCTGCCTCTGATACTGACAATCAGCCACTTGCTCAGAGGATGAAGAATCTTCCAACACTTACTCCTGAGCAGGAGGCAGAGGATAGAGCCACCTGGGAGGCTACCCAACAAGGGCTGAATCTCCGAAGAGGAGATACTAGAGCTGCAGCCCTTAGGGAGAAGAAGAGATTGGAAGACTTGGCAAAGATCATAGAGCTTACTGACAAAATTGCCAATGAACCAGTTCTCGATTGGAAGAAACAGGTGCCCAGGACTTCCAAGTTCTTCAGGCGAGGTGCACCAAGAGCTGCTTATCTGAAGAAGACTCCACATGGCCATGTAGACAAGTGGATCCCCTAGAACCTGAATGAGGAATGGGAGGAGCTGAAGATAGAATTCATAAAGGCATACTACGTATGGCAATGCTATCCTACTGAGGTACCGGCTGCTGAACTCTTTGACGAGTTCATTCATCAGTACAACGCCAACCTCAGAGCACAAATTCAAATGATTTTTATCAAAGGAGAAGCTGCCACTCGTTGCCCCTGCCTACAGGAAGCTGACTCCGCCCATGACCTCTCGAGGAGTCTTATGTACAAAGGAGATTGAAGATGAGGTCGACTCTGCTGCTCACCACCATGATCTTGATCCTATGCAGCCGAGTGATCTCAAGGATATCCAGACCCTCCGTGCCAGAATCTACAGATCATATGGTTTGGATCCTCCTGGTGCCAAGTCTGCTGATTTCAAGAGCAAGACTAAGAAGTTCAGGCGATAGCAGTAGCTCTTTATCTCTGTATAGAAGATAGGACTGTGTAATCATTTCTCATATATATATCAGTTCCTTTCTTCTGGCCAGACAATTACTCATTTTCTTACGGCTTTGTTTATTTACTTTATCACGACTGATCACTAAAGTGATCTGACACACACACACACATAACCGTTTCTCTGATATGCCTATCTTTCAGCTGCTGACTGCCTTGCATTATTTGCTCAGTTTTACTGAAGTCTTTTTGGTCAGTAGTTTGTGACTTAAGTCTTAAAATCTATAGTGGTTTTGGCATCATCAATTAGGGGGAAATTGTTGGGTTATGAGTCAGTGGTTAGTCTTAACAAACACTTAGAGGATACTTAGTGTTATTTTATCAGTAGTTCTTGTAATATGACTTATCTGTTTTTCGGTAATGGGGGAAATCATAGTGTCTCATTACTATGGAATTGAAGATCCCAAAACCGTCTTGTATCCTTTGTGTAGTGTCGATAGGACTAGATGATGTAATAGGCTAGACGGATTATATTATTCATTATCTTTTTGTCTAAGTCCTGTAAGGGGTAAATGTTGGATTGATCTTCAGTAGGAAGTTACTCTCCAGAACCCCACGTCATCAGTGTAAGAGCTTATGTTCTCTAGTCATCAGCTGACCTCGCTCAGTAGAAGATATCTCATCAGCTGACATACATCAGTAAGAGAACACAGTATTCAAGCTCAGTACCTTTAGAGTCATCAGCTGACTACACTCAGTAGAATATTCACTATCAGCAGACTCAGACGAAGAAGACAGAGATCTTATCAGGTCTACTATATCCGACAGGAAACGACCCAGCTTTAATTTCATTCGAAAGATAGCAGAAGATCATACGAGGATAAGTGATAGTCAACTCCGATGAAGACCGATGTCTGACAAATCTCACCTATCACAAACCTCGACCAATGAGAAGCCGTCTAAGCTCTACCTGCTCTGACCTACTAAAGCTGCTCTCATGCACAGTAACCAACAACTCTGCTGCAACATTTCGAACATATGGCCGTTTTCCTTGGACGTTTGTGACACGTGGCATCGTCCTCTCCAATGGACAAATGTCTGGGTCACAACTATAAATAGAGAAGCATTTCCGAGCTCCACGCATGGGATATCAAAAGGGATTACACGCTCAAGCTTTCGAAACACTCTAGCTCTTTCAAGAAGATCCAGCGAAGAACTTGCTTAGCAGAATATTTTTAGTTCTTCTCTCTAGAGTTTCTTTCTTTAGATTCATCTTCTCTATCTAAGCTCAATTGTTCATATCTATAGCTTAGAACCTTTGAAGGAGTTCACATTTCGTGACTGTTCTTATTGTAAGAACTCCTTCATAGTTGGAGAAAATCCCCTCCCCTTCAAACTTAGGTTTGAATTGTAAAGTCGCTAAGGACTATAACTTAGAAGCGGTCCGTCCGGTGCACGAGATACCTTCTCGAGGGCTTGCTCAGATTAATCAACAAGACCTCATGTTCAGCAGTACCGTGGACGTAGGATCTTGCGTATCCGAACCATGTTAAAAATCGCTTGTGTCATTTACTGTTTTATTGCATTGCATACAAATTATCTTACAAACTCATACTTTGCATAAAACGTACTTGAAAAGTGCACTAGCCAATATATTTTGGTTTACGAAAAACACGTTTTCAAACTGAGACGAAACCTGCCGGGCCCTACACACTTATCCGCACTAAATCTTCGACTGAGAATCAAATACTGACAAAAGTCAGTAGGAGAGACTTAGTAGCCGACTCACTCTGACCTACGATCAGAAGGTTACTATTTGACACTTGTTTCGCCGATTCTGGCCTGCTTCATTGCCGCCCGCGTTTGAGAAAAGAACATGCTCGAGTGTATTCACCCCCCCTCTACACCTGACTCTTCTCCGGACCAACAGAAACAATCACCAAAAAAAAGGTGAGACAAGATGAAAGATGAATGGGGGAGAGAGTAATACTCCTACATGATTAATTGAATAAAAACAAGATGCGGACCGGGATGGGCTACGCCACATGGAGATGTTGAGCGGAGGGCAGGGCTGGGGGAAAGCATTGAGGCAAGTATGAAAGGGGTACGGCCCGTACAATTACTCGAATAATGCCACGTTGTTTGGATGGAATTTGCCTACACTTTATCCAATTTCTTCCACCAACAATCGGAAATGATAATAAATGTTCAACCATAACACTAAAAATTTATTCTTATCTTCTTGACATATAAGAATAAAGTACAAGAAACTTCAACCAGTTAAATAGGATGAGGAAACAATTACTACAAAAGAGTACTGAAAAGCGTGTTCCCCTCTCCAAAATCTATGAATTTAAAATGTAAAAATAAAGAGAAAAAATAGAGAGGTCAAGTATGTGGTTGTCATGACTCATGAGAGAGAAAAAGAGAGAGAGAGAGAGCGCAACTCAAATGGGTGTCAGTGAAACAGGGGTAAAAGAGAGAGAGAGTATTTATTGAAGCATGTGAGGGAGAGTGGGATTCTGATCCCCAAACACAATACAAAGCACATGCATGTGCATCTTCACGTGCCCCACATTAATTACATACTAAGCACTCTACCGGCTTCATGGGGATTTGTTATTTTAAGCAAAATAACACTTCTAAACATTATCTTAAACTACATATAATTCAGTTAATGTTATTTAATTCTTTCCACACCTACAAACACCAGATCTGCTACGAATCTAAGACCAAACCACATGGTAGTAAGGTTGGTCGATATAAAGCAGGTTGTTCAACAAGCTGCAAAACTTTTCTCCAACATAAAACAATGACGTTCTCGTACTGAATAAAACATAACATACCCAAGAACCACCAGCAGGTCGTGCCATTGCAACCACCTACAAGCATCACCTCAATCCTCACCATTCTGGTTTTCATCTTTAGCAAGCTTGATCATGTCATCAATACGAAGAATTGTAATAGCTGCTTCAGTAGCAAACTGACAAAAAGTTGAGAACTTTTAATAATAATTATAAATTGAATTAACAGCAAAATCCTAAATGGTAAGCATTGAGTTGTACCTGAATTATTTTAACTTTGCTCATTGCAGGTTCAGTGACTCCTGCCTCCAAGTTGTTGCGAATGGTATGGTACCATTCACCAAGTCTAGACCCATGCTGTAGCCATCAAAAAACATCAAATTCTCAATATATATATCCAAATCCGTAACACATACAATACTGAGCCAATAAAAACAAAATTCCTTAACCCAATACTGGAAAGAAAAGCAAGCTTCCAATCTTTTCAACATACGTGCTACACGCAAAAAACTGAAAACATTAACTACAAATGGCTACTTACTTAAGGAATTAAAAGTTATAAATACCCTAAAGGAGCAGATCTAGAGAGAGTAAAGATGTTATAATGCTAAGTACCAAATACATCTGACCCTAATTTGGGGACAGGATCCAAGTCAGACTACTCTAAGACCATCCAGTGTACTCACTCCGTCCCATTGAGCTTCTCTCCTTTTCTTTTAAGCGCGGTTATTAAGAAAAGTAAAAATTGGGTGTAAATGAGTGGGTCCCACAAAAAAAAAAGTGGGTAGTTGTGTGTAAATAAATTGTTATTTTGGAAGAAGACAAGATGAATGTGACAATCCGAAAAGGAAAGTAAGACAAGATGACTGGGACGGAGGGAATAAGCTAGAAGCTCTCAGTTTTCAAAACCTTTTTCAATTTGGTATTCTGTATTCACAAATATAATTGATACCCAACATGGCAGCTTCACCAAAAACAGGCTAAATTTTACACTTTTAGACGCACTAGTTACTACTCCCTCCGTCCCACTAGAAACGACACATTTCCCTTATTGGGCCGTCCCACTAGAAACGACGTGTTTCCTAAAATAGTAATGATTGTGTGGACCATATTTAACTACTAAAAAGTCAAACAATCTACTCCACATAACAACTTTCTTGATTCCCGGGCCCAAAAGAAACGTGTAGTTTCTAGTAGGACGGAGGGAGTACTTACTATGATCAACACACTACTACTGTGAAAACATCTCTCAGGCAAAACAAGTAAAGAGGTCAAATTGAACGCTGCTGTGTAATCTTAGATATGTCTGAAAGTGTTTGATGATGTAGAATAATAAGTTTTTTGCACCTGGATAAATGTTTTTTATCTGCCTTAGTTTGTGCAGTGTGGTGATAAGCTTGTAGTTTAGCAACCAACTCAGTTGAATCTTTAGCAGCATTGACAGCGAGAACCTGAACAGGAAGAAGTAAACCAATAGCCAGTTCAATAGCAAAAAGCCCAATCAAGGTTTTAAAAAACGCAACAGAGGCGCGTTTTGAGGCGCGGTTTGCTGCGAAACGCTTCCGGGCCGTTCTGAGGCGTACGCCTCCGGCCGAGCGTTCCATTTCTCCGCCTCGCGCCGGCGAGGCGCGCCTTAAGGCGCACGTTGTGGAACGGAACGTGAGGCGCTCCGATTTTGAATTGGAGTCGAAATTAAGAACCCATTTCCAATTGGGCTAGAAATTGGACTGGTTTTCTAAGCCCTAACCCAATTAATCCATCAATTGAGGGTTTTGTACTGCAATTTTCCATCTACGCTCAAAAATTGAAGATTTCTTACCGAAGACAGTGTCGCCGCTGTCGCCCCACTCAGCCCCCGTCGTCGCCGCCGCCACTGCTCATCCCTACCGTTGCCGCCGCCGGCCGTTCTCCTCCCATCCGCCGGTAATTGTGATTTGAGATGTACAGTTAAATTATATTTGTGATTTGAGATGTGGAGACTGGAGCGATGGAGTTCAAGGAAGAAGACGTGAATGAAATCATGATTATTTATTTATTTAATATTATGTATGAGAGAATTTTACTGCTTGACTTTTATTATGTATGTATGTGGGAATTGATTGTCTGACTCTGCACCTACCGCCATGCACACTCCATAAATTAATGAATTTTGGACTGATTGTCTGACTTTTATTATGTATGTATGTGGGAATATTTTGTACGCATCTTTCTTCATGCTTCTACACCTGCCCGTCATGCACACTCCCACTCATAAATTAATGAATTTTATATTAATGAAGAATTTTAATGAAGGTGGACTTATGTATTATTTTATATTTATTATGGTGAAAAAATCAATTTTACGCCTCAATTTTACGCCTCATTCCGTTTCGAGGCTTACGCCTCGTGAAACTATGGAAAAACGCCTCGAAACCCGTTTACGTTTTTCAAAACCTTGAGCCCAATATATGTCCGTTACTAGTTGATTTATGTATATTAGTTGTACCTTCGGTATAACTAAAAAAGATTCAGCAAATTTTGCAATGGCCAACTGCTCCCTGGACCCTAAGGTGGTTGCTAGATTCTCCAGATATACAGATAGGTCAGCCTCAACAGCACCACCACCAGCAACAACCTACAGTTTACAATCACAAGAACACCAGTCAAAACATAAACGTAGTAAGGTTTCCTATTTAGACCAGAATAATAATCATGTCTACTGAGTAATCAATCAGCCGGAGGCCCATAAGTCATACACTCTGGTCGAACTAACATGATCTCAACCAAAGAACCACATAAAAAGACATCTGCCTTATTGCATTTCTGAGATGCTGCAGCCTTCTTGTTACATCTAACTAAAAGGTCAAATATTACATCTAGTTCCTTACATCCATCTGAAAGAATCAAGGAGTAAAACTAATATCATTTCAGTATTTGATCTATGACCAAAAGTTTGTAAGACAGTGGTTGGTTAAGTAGTCAGGCTCAATCTTCTGCTACGATAAAGTAACAGAGGTGAAGGTACTTACTGTATTAGATTCCAGAGTTCTCTTCACAATGCATAGAGCATCATGCAGGGCCCTGTCCATCTCATCAAGCATGTAATCATTGGCCCCTCTAAGTATTAAAGAAACCTGAATAAATGAATATTGTAGAAAATCCATAAGTTCACTCCTTGGGGACTACGTAATGTATCTCTAACTTTCAGAGAAACATCAATCAATTAAAATAAGAAAAGCTATGGAAACGGAAAGTAAAAAGAAAAAAATTATATAAATGCAGATACAGTCGTACTTGAATAAGAAAAAGGGTGAAATAAGTCATTATATCTTGCATAAATCATGGTGACATGCTATACACTAAAACCATGCAAACAAGAACAAGAGAAGGTATCAAGGAACCGAGTAATCATACCGCACTCGAATTTTTGGTCCCTTTTATCATAACTACATCATCATCGGCAATACATTCTTCCACTACTTCATCAGCATAACCCAGAAATGACGAATCAAATGTCTCTTCCCCTTCCATATCTGCAAATGTTGAGACCTGGATAAGAGAAGTGGTTAGGATTCGAGTATTCTCCTCCAATGATCACAAGCATCAATCCTATACTTACTAAAGACTGTAATGACAATCCTTTACTTGATTTTTTCTTCTCTTACAAACTACTGAATTCTTAGAGATTTTTCACCGACAGATAACTGAAAATGAAAAAAATTCTAAACTGCATCATGTAAGAACTTCGAATATTTCCAGAATACCATTCTTGTCAGAAGATTTTCAATTAGCAGATAAACCAACATTTCTCGAAATAAGTTTCCAATTCCGAGGAAAGCTTGGTATGTGCAACAGGAACAATTACAGAGGAAACAATATTGAGTTAAGAGTTTTATGCAAGAAAAAAACAGCCACAAACTAGTGACAACAAGCCATGACAAGTGTCTTGTTCTCGAGTAGACAAGTATGAAAAAAACGAAGATGTATGTCTTGTAAAATAGGAGAGCACTAAGAGAGTAAAACTACAATTCATAAAATCAATCGGTTACCTAGATGCCCACAAATAACCACTCCTTGATTGGTCTTTCTATAGTATTCTAACACACTCATTAGTGAAAACTCTCAAGAGTGAAATCTAAGTACAACTCCACTTATTTCACATCTTCACACAATTGTCATTTCTTCAAGACTTGAGAAAGGCTTGAAGTGAATGAGTTTTAGAAAGCCATAAAATGCTTGAGATGAGAAAGGAAAGTACCGCAGTTGCACCAGTTGCCTTTGCGATGTGGCGTAGGTCCTCCTTGCAAACACGTCTAACAGCTATGGCTCCAGCCTCCACAAAGTACTGAAAAGTATAAGACAATAGTACATATTAGTATAAGAAGAAATAATAGGAAAACTTTAGTAAATGCTCAAGAACCAAAGATTAGCATATTCATAACGCTAGCATGCATGTACAGAAAATGGTTTTTTAATTATAACCATAACAGATTTTTCCAGTATGCTTCAATAAGTGTGGTTTTTCCCAGTCTAATAGTAGGCAACATGTTGCAAATTGGAGAGGGAAAGTGAGTATCAAGGAGCACAACCATTGAAAGAGAGATAAAAGGTACTCAATAGCAATTCACTCATTAAATAAGAGTAAGAAATTTCTAAAAACTTTCAGCTAAAACCTTGCCTTAAGTGCCATGTCATCAATTCCTTTGGTAGTCAAAACAACATTTGCTCCTGCCTTGAGAAGCTTCTCAATACGTTCTTTTGTCATGTCAGCTTCTCTGCAAGAAAAAGAATTCTCTAGAGTAGTATTCAATAAATTCAAGAAATCATATTCTCTAAGAGATGTAAGAAGACTTCTAGTTCGTGGAACTTATTCGTATTTACTTCAGAAGTCAACATGCACATTAAGTAGCAAATTAATGTACAATACAGGTACCACCAATTTCTGAGCTGAAAATGTACAATTGTACTAACCTCTGACGAAACTTTTCCAACTCTCGAGGGTCGGTCACTAAAACTTGGACTCCCAATTGCATTTTTGTCTTTTGAAGATTGAAATCAAGGCAAGCAACCCTCAGGGGCATCCCCTGTGCAGCACGCCCTGTGTTGAGAGCATATCCTTTGAGTAGATAGCTATCTCGGGTACTTTTCCCATGGGCTTTAAGAATACTGATCCCCTGATCAACATAGAGATATTATAACTTACACTTTTCTTGATGAAGGGTGAAGATTTGAGCGCAAAATCTATCTTGAGGTGTCCATCCTAGATAAATCTCAGATTTAACAGGTATAGCTAGTTACAAAATCAGCTTTAGAAAATAACAACACAAACAAGCAAGAATCAGTAAATAGCAACTATACACCACCAACCTTGATAGGGTATCTAACTTCTCCTCTTGCATTTATAGTCTTTACTACTTGTACAGCATCAACAACCTAAACATCAATGGTGTTTACTTTAAAACTTCGGAATTATACATATATCTTGAGACATGTGAAAGAGGAAATGCTAACATACAAAAAATATCAAGCATAGGCGATCAGGTGAGACATATTACAATGAACATGCTAGAGTGTTGAGTTAAAGATGAAATCATTTTCCGTGAGAACTAAAAATCATGCAAGGAATGGGAGGACTCTGATGGTTACAGTGGGAAAACGAGTGACTTTTAGAAAAAATTAACTAAAGATATGTGGCATGGCACGCAGACTGGTGTTCAATAACACTTTTCATTCATCAGTCATCTCACCAGATTCGCAAAGAAATCGCTATCACCTCCTATCAACTTTGAGGACATGCTGGTCAAGGTTTTTAAAAACGTAAACGAGTTTCGAGGCGTTTTTTCATGGTTTCACGAGGCGTAAGTTTCGAAACGGAACGAGGCGTAAAATTGAGGCGTAAATTTAATTTTTTCACACAAATAAATATATAATAATACATCAGTCTAAAATACTCTCAAATTTAAAATAACAAAGTAGTTTTAAAGTCTAACAACCAAAATCAAAACACATTAAACATCATTCTTCAATCATCATGATCATGATCTTCCTCATCATCCTCATCTAGCAAACGCATGCCTGGAGATTTTCCTACATTCAAACGTTAAATTATTAATAGTAAATATTTATACAATTATATAAAAGTTAAAATTAATAATTAGAAATTTAGAGTACCTTTATTTAGGGTTCTTTGCCTCTTTGCCCTCACTGCAGAATTTAAAGTTGACTTTGACCTTACTTCTGCATCATTAAACTCATCATCAAAGTCATCATCTTCTTCAAAGTCATCATCACCCGACTCATCTCCTTGAACTTCATTGGCATCCAATTCCAAAGGTGGTTCTGACACCCACTCATCATCATAAGCCGGTTCTTCTCCTACAATCAACGGATCTTCATTCGTACTTCTCGTTTGCTTTTTCATGTGTCTGCTCTTCAACTTGTTATTGTACATAATGAAGACAATGTTGTTCAACTTGATATGCTTCAGACGATTTCTTTCTTTTGTATGCACTTGATTGAAAAACATTAAAACACAAGTTGGTGCTTGGTGGGACCGTGGGAGTTGGGACCAGGTAATTTTTTTTTTTTAATTTATCATACATAAATCGAATCTTACAAAAACAACAGCAAATGTCTCCTCATCATTTAGCTAAGGCTCTGACTATCGAGAGCTTACAAACACAAAATACAGTGAGATTCGAGAGCTTACAAACATGAAATACAACGATAGCTTACAAACACAAAATACAATCGAGAACCGCTCCATCTCAAATCTCAAATCACACAGTAAGTAATTACCGGCGGCGGCGACGACTGGGGTGAGCGGCGGCGACGGGGGCGACGACGATGGCAACGGCAGGTGAGCGGCGGCGTCCGCGAGTCGACGACAACACGGAGGATTGGCGCGTCACTATCTAGTCGGCAACAACACTTGGTAAGAAATCTTCAACTGTTGAGGGGAGATTGAAAATTACAGTAAAAAACCTAACCTAGCCCTCAATTGATCGATTAATTGGACAATTGATGGGTTAATTGGATTAGAGTTTAGAAAATCAGTCCAATTTCTAGCCCAATTGGAGATGGGTCAATGGGGTTTAGAGTTTAATTCTTAATTTTGGAGCCCAATTAAAAATTGGAGCGCCTCACGTTCCGGAACGGAACGTGCGCCTTGAGGCGCGCCTCGCCGGCGCGAGGCGGAGAAAGAGAACGGTTGGCCGGAGGCGTACGCCTCAGAACGGCCAGGAGCCGTTTCGTAGCAATTCGCGCCTCAAAACGCGCCTCAATTACGTTTTTTTAAACCTTGATGCTGGTCTTGGCACAATTTACAAGAGAATCTTTACCAAGTTTTTCAACCTAAAGACATGTAAAAAAAATATCAGTCCACTGAATTAGTAAATTACATTACATCAACTACATGCAATAGCAGTATGTAGTGGTATTGAGAAAAAAAATCTGAAATCAACATGCATAGCAATCAAGTCTAGAGGTATGATTCAAAAGGCATGTGTAGTTCCAGTAGATGACATCAGAAATTCAGAACTAAATCATAAAAAACTTCAAAAAGTTACAAATTGTAAATGGTTATTCATGAACAGGAACAAGTACAATAAGTTCGGCCATGAGAAAGTTAGAGAACAAGCAATTGCTTCAGGATGAACCAGTGGACAGAAAATTTATACCTTCACAGCCAGCTTTTCATCAACATACTTGCATGCTTCCCTCATAGCCAGCTGAGAGAATCAAATCCATAGAAACAACATGAAAAATGCTCTTAAATATATATACATATGTATAGTATGTAAAGTTGAAGAGATAGGTAACAAAGAAGACATGGTAGAGTTAGAAGAGCACCCTGTAACCACTGATTATTGATGTTGGGTGAATCTTATTTCTCACTAAATCATTGGCTCTCTGTATAAAGAAATGGCAGGTAAGTATAATATTCATACAGAGCATAACTCAAAAAGTACTGATTGTCAATACCACGGTACCACCTTAAGCAATTCTGCAGCTATGATGACAACAGAAGTAGTCCCATCTCCCACTTCACGGTCTTGCAATTCTGCCAATTCAACGAGAACCTGCAATAATGAAGGCATTACACATCATACCTAATTGCTTAAGATAATAAAATTGTGAAAATAGAAATAGAAGAAATTAAAAATGTCATATTCACCTTAGCAGCAGCATGTTCAACTTCAAGCATTCTCAGGATTGTGGCACCATCATTTGTGATTGTCACATCGCCGATATCATCCACAAGCATCTAACAAGTAGAGAAAGGAGCGGAGACAAGGCTCATAAGATTCCAAGTCCAACTAACTAGTATGCTCATCAATGAGTTCCTGATCTTGGTCTAACAAGTTGGAACATAAATTAAAACCATTAACTGCAACTTCTGTACTAAGAGCAACTAAAACTGGGGAAGAAGTCAAGTCAAGAGTTATTCAGAAATATATTTTCGTAATTATTATCCCCACATGTCAACTTTAAATACATGCACAAAAAAAAAAAAATCAGAGAACTGTAGCAATACGAAAATCATTAAGTTTCAGAATTGAGAAACTAATTATGGACACTGACAAGCATAGTATTAATTACAAACTAAACCAGAATATTTCAAAGAGAATATATACGTACAATCAATCCATACCTTGTCGAGGCCAACGGGACCAAGCGATGACTTGAGAATATTTGCAACTGCTTGGCATGCCATCACTGCACATTTTCAACCAGACAAACAATAACGGAAACTTTCACGGCGTGATTATTGCACACGCATCAACTCACCTAGTTAAGGAGAAGCATATAATTCAGAAGAAACAACGAATGCGAAAATGCAAATATGTATACAATATACGTGCACAATCGAAACGCAAGAAAGAACGCAGTACCATTTTGGGTGCGAACATCCTGGCCAGACTGCCGGTCCCCGGAAATGTCGAGAGTCTGCGCCGAAATAGCCATGAATCAACTAATACACGTGATGCGAAATGGAGAATCGCGAATCCGAGAGAAAAGCCCTAGCAAGGATCGGATGTGAGTGAGGTAAAGGAGTTGGAAAAGCGTAACACGACGCAGCTGTTCGAGCTTTCTTGGTGGAGATTTCTCGAGTTCAAGTATGGGGAAACCTCAGTTCGTTTGAGAGGGTTTCAGCGAATTTTTTGAATCTACGACGTCGTGCTTGTCTCGTGCGGGTTCAACCGTTTATGTGCTCGATTTGGGCTGTGGCCGTTTGATATTGTCATCTTCTGCAAAAGCCCGATAAGCGCCTATTGGATCCTACCGTTGTACAGTGGGAAATTATTTATGTTATTGAGGCCCGTTTGAGTTGTGAAAGTGGAATTAGGGTGACTCCAACCCAAACCTACTTCTCTAATTTTTTGCTCGCCATATCAGTTTTTCAAATCCACCAACTTTTTAACATTTTTCACTCTAATTCCAAATCTATAAATTCAACTTTTTTATGAGTCCCACTAATATATAAACATAATTATTTATCTATATATCTATATATAAATACCAAAAAAATTTGTTGTTATAAATATTATTAATAATTAATAATAATAATTTAAATATTTTCTAATTCATATAAAATTTATAACTAAATTATTTATAAAATAGAAATTATATAATTAAAATTAGGAATTACATGATTAAACTCGAAATTACATAAACGAAATTACATGATTAAACTCAAAATTACATAAATGAAACTAAACAAACACAATTAAAAATGACAAAATGCATAAAGAAACTACATTGATGCATATTGTTGTCAAATATGCTCCGTCAAATCTGCTTGAAGGCAAAAATGAGCTGCTTTATTAGTCAAATTATCATAATTTCGAAGATAATCTGCATACCCATTATTTGAACTCATGGTTATGTCGGGCGGAGGAGGTGTATCTTCATCAGACCAATTGAGCGCCACTTTCGCCCCTTCATTCTCGGTGATCATATTGTGCTTAATAATGCACGCATAAATTATTGCGGTAAGATCTTCTTTGAAATAAGATCTCGCAGGACCTCTAATTATTGCCCATCGAGATTGAAGCACTCCGAAGAGCTTGTTCTACATCTTTTCTTGCAAATTCTTGTCTCTCCTTGAATTTCTTTCTTTTATCATCTTGTGGTACCGGAAAACTCTTCACGAATGTAGCACATTCCTGATAGATTCCATCTATCAAATAATACCCTTTGTCATACGTAATTCCACTCACTGCGAAACGAACTTCTGGTGCTAATCCATATAGAACAAAATTAAATAATGGTGATCCATTAAGAATGTTTATATCATTACTAGATCCTGCAACGCCGAAAAAAGCATGCCATATCCACAAGTTTTGAGATGCCACTGCTTCTAAACTATTGTGGGAACACCGTGATCGCCTCTTGTAAACATGCTTTTCCAAGCGACAGGACAATTCCTCCAGTCCAATGCATACAATCGAGGCTCCTCAACATTCCAGGGAAGCCATGTCTTTCTTCATGGATATGAAGCAACAGTTGAATATCTTCATTGGTTGGCATCCTCAAATATTGAGGACCAAAGACTTCGACAATGCCCTGACAAAATTTATGGAGACATTCCAAGGCAGTACTCTCGCCCATTCGCATGTATTCATCAAGTGAATCACCAGGAGTCACATACGCTAGTTGATGTATAGTTGTGGTACATTTCTGAAGGAGTGATAGCCCATAGGACCACATGCATCTTGTCTCTGTTGGAAATAGGTTGAGTGGTTGCTCAATGCATCGACAATGTAAAAGAATAACTATCGATGCATCCGAAAACAACGACGAAATAAATATTCGCCAAATATTGGAACATCAACGAAATAATCACGAATGAGACGATCATGACCGCTTTCACGCTCTTGATTCACATATCTTCGTCGTGAACCTCTTCTTTTACGGGATATCCTTTTTTGCATCAGCAAGGGCAATCATCTCTCTATCAAAATCATCTTCTGCCGATTCTATTATCAGATCTCTCCACATTTGTCTATATTCATCCTCACTCGGAAGATTAGACATTTTAGTTAAAGTGTTTGTGATATCTTTTTCCCTACACATTACCTTCAAATATATAGCCTATCCTTCCTCCATTTAAGACAACATGACGTTCTCAATAATGGAGCCTACTATCACTATTGATACAGGCTATCATTTATGATCAACTTGTCTTGAAATGCTACAGGGTAAGGATGATCTAGGTCTGGCCTTGCAATAATGGAGGTGCTAATGCTCCATAAATAATTGGTGACAGTCTAGCTTTGTAATAATGGTACTGCTATGACTGTTGCTCAACTTGGATAAATAATGCTCCAAGAATCATTTAAGACAGACTGTCATTGCAATAATGGTACCGATATGATTGTTGCTCAACTTGGAACAATAATGCTACAACCACTTGCCCATATGACGATCCGGGTGTTGCAATAATGCTACTGCAATGAGATGACAAATTGTTGGGAGATGATTCAGTCCCTCCACAACCTATTGGGAGATAACTCAGTAGCCTAGTGCTCTGAAGATTTGCTGAAGATTTGAAGATCCCAAAACCTACTTTGACTGATGAACCATTCCATTATAATGTATTGTTCTGTCTCTGAGGTTTCAGACTCAGTAGACACTCTTCATTTGGTTCAGGCGCTCAGTAGATTACCAGCCTCAGTACCAGAAGAAGAAGACTCAGTGATCTTGGACTCGGCGAGAGCAAGATATGCGAAAGGAGTCGGTGGAACCGAACTCGGCGAGAGTAGTTCATCGAACTCGGAGATGATCTTCGATAGGAGCCGACTCGGCGGGAGTATGCTACTGAATATAGATCAGACTCAGCAATGGTTGGACAGTCTTTTAACTGTCAGGATTTATTAAGTCAAATCAGCAGAGTCATACGAGGTATAGAGAAGTCAGCTTCAGATCTACCTTGAAGTATGTTCTGTCTCACAACCTTTCTTCAGCCTCGACCAATGACGAGCGGCCAGCTGTCCACTTTCTGATTAAAGCTTCAAGTCAACAACTTCCCAGAAATGGAGGGAAAGGACTCTGCCACCATCTTTGAAAGAGCCGTTAGCTACCCAAAAGAGAGAAACACAAGGATCGTCGTCTCCAACGGATCTATCCTTGTCTCTGCTCTATAAATAGAGGGATAAATTCAAATTGAAGCTCATGAACGACCGAACGAGAGACCAAGAACACACGAGCATTCACGAGCAAACTCAAACGACTTAAGCTTTCCGCAAGATCCTCACAGAGTAATCTCTTATGAAAGGCGACATACTTGCTCATAGGGAACCAAGCTGAACCAGATCATAAAGCCTCTAGTATCCAAGCGATAGAATACGAACCCAAGTCCATACTTAACCGTTCGTCGCTCTAGAAGCCACTTTCTCGTTCCCTATCCCTCTAACCTAAGCTCAGCAGATCTTATCCATAGCTTAGACGAAGGAGTTCATATTTGAACTGATCCTTATTGTAAAGGACTCCTTCATAGTTGGAGAGTTTGTCAAACGCTTTAGTTTGATACCTTGTAAACTGAGACTTGCTCAGTATAAATCTCAAGACCAGTGTTTGTCCAGTGTACAAACCGACTGAGACTATCTCAGTATAATACATAGCTTCCTGATCTTTCGGGACAGTAGACGTAGGATTATTGGATCTGAACCACTTTAAAAATTGTCTGTGTTTTATCTTCTCTTTACTATTACATTGATTACTGTTCATATTGAAAACATTTATAAAATCATTCAACTGAGTTTCAGCAAAGCTTAATTGATCGCACTAACATACTGAAACTATTTTCTTAAAAACGTTTTCTAAACTTAACTGAATTTGGGCCTACACATTTCCGCACTATACTGAACTTCAGCTGAACAGTACTGAATTCTGACTCAAGTCAGCTAGCAGGCCTCAGTGAAGTCAGCCACTCTGCCACACGATCCAAAATAGCTTATTTGGTCTACTGAACTTGTTTAGTACGACACTCTCATGAAAAGGACTGTTCGTGTTTAAAGTTGAGAAATTGTTTTCAGGTGTATTCACCCCCCCCCTCCACACCTGAACGTTTAATCTTGGAACCAACAATTGGTATCAGAGCAGGAGTTCTCTAAGACTCTTGTTATTCTGAAACTGGTCTACTTGAACGATCCAGAAAACGTTTTCACTGCATATCATTCTTCATTCATATCATTATCTACTATGTCTGATATGTCAGGAATCAGGATGGTACCATGTTCTCAGTAGAGAACTACGGGGTATGGCGAGTCAGAATGGAGGCACATCTGACTTCCCTCCACGACAGCATGATAGAGGTACTGGAGGACGGACCTATCGTTCCGATAGTTGATAGTGTCGTAACTCAGGACCCAACACAAGGAGGATGAATGGTGACCGGGAAGAAGATCCCTAAAGACAGAAGTCTCTTCACCCCTGAGGAGAAGAAGCTTCACAACTTAGACCGGGTCGCCAGAAACGCCATACTAACCACTCTGAGTGATTCTTATCTCGGGAGAGTTCAGGACTGCAAGTACGCGAAGGAACTCTGGGATGCTCTAGCGCTACTGAGTCGGGGGACTCAGAAGATCAAAGCGAACAAGCTGGCGCTGGAACTTCAGAAGCTGGAGAGACTATCTCTCGTGCCTGGTGACACGATTGAAGATCTTAACGTCAGATTCACGGATCTGATGAACTCCATCAACGGGCTGGGAAAGACGTTCTCCAACCGAGAGATGAATCTCAAGATTTTGAGGGCACTGCCAGACGGTCATTGGACTCCCTTTGCTACTTTAGTGAGACATTCTGATTTAGATATTGTTACTCCTGACCATATCTTTTCAGAACTTAAGGCTGAGGAGTTCGAGTTTGGTCTACCTCAAAGGAAGCAGCGAGCTGAAGCTGACACCCAAGTCGACCATGCTTTCAAAGCATCAGTCAGCACAACGGCTCCAACTTCTAGCAACGCTGAACCTTCACTCAGGGATTTACAAGAAGGAAACTTGGCTAAGAAGTACGCGCTGCTTGCCGTGAAGTATTAGAAGGAGAAGGAGAGGCACAGAAAACTCTCAAGAGTCGTCAGAGACTCCAAGGGTAAGTCTGAGTACACACCTAAGCGAACTCCTGACTCACATACTTCAGACTGCAGGAAATAGGAGGACTCAACTCAGTCGAAAGACAGCGAGAGCAAAGAAGAGAGAGTCACTACCTGCTACAACTGCAAGAAGCCAGGACACTATCAGTATGATTGTCCTGAGCTTAGTACTGCTGAGAGAGCAGCACACAAAGCTCGAAGGGAGAAGTTCATCAAGAAGCGTCAAGCATATATAGCTGGTGAACTCTCAGACGACTCAGATGAAATCGATTCCTTCATGGATTCATCCGACGATGAAGCGGCATTCATGGCCGTAGAGCTTGAAGAAGACGTTGAAAAGTGTCTCATGGCAAGAGAAGAGGATGACGTAAACTCTCACGCTCCATTTAACTCCTCTTCACACTGCACACACGATACTATTTCAAGTGCAGATGAGAATCTAGACGTCGCAATCGCATATGAAGAACTACTCGACGAGCAGATTCAGATGAGTCTGCAGCTCAATAAGACTCTTCAGGATTTGGATACCCTGAAAGTAGAGAATCAGAGACTTTCTCAGGAGAGTCAGGTTGCTACTGAGTCAGAAGGACTTGTGTTGAGACTCAGGGAGGAGATAAATTCTCTGATGGCTAAGTCTCAGCATCAAGAAGATCAGATCTCAGTACTGACCAATGACTTGACTCAGAAAGATACTGAACTGAGTCTACTGAAGCAAGAGTAATCAGAACTTCAGACCGAGCATGAACTGCTGAAGAAAAGCGATGATGTCTGGAGAAACCTGATGACAGAGCGATACGTGGGCGCTGAAAAGAAGCTTGAGGTGATGCTAGCAAGTAACAAGCCTAAGCACTGCAAGGTGGGACTTGGATTCAGTCATGGAGCCTCCTCATCTGCCCCCATACGCTCAGAAAATCGGCTAGCTGATAGATTTGTTCAAGGGGAGACCATCAACGCAGAGATTCTGAACCCCCTAGCTAAGAACAAACAAAAGATGAAGGCACCTCATCCTAGCTATCAGCATTCTGACAAGAAGATCAGTTCCAAATCACCCCAGTTCAGTCAAGGGGGAACCAACAAAGTTAAGTGGGCTGATGAGTATGGACCTCCGCAGCTGACACATCCAGCTCAATATGGGTCATATTACTATGATCCTATAGTCAGGAGAGGACATAAGATTCATAAGAAGAAGAAGAAAGCCGTGCAGAAGGCATATGTCAGCAGTCCACCTACACAGAAGATCAGGACTCCTGAACCTGTGAAGCCTCAGAAGTCAGCATTGACCAGTCCAGTGGTCAAGTATGTTGATCAAAGTGGGAAGAAACTTTCTGAGACCACCAGAGTCGTAAGACAGATCTGGGTTTCCAAAACTAACATCTAAGGACCCAAAATCAAAAATAAAGGGTACCTAAATATAATTCTGTTTTGCAGGTGCACAAGGATCCTTGGTATGTGGACAACGGATGCTCAAGACATATGACATACCAAAAGGACCTACTGAAGAATTATACTACTGAAGAAGGACCCCGAATCGAGTTTGGAGACAACGCAAAAGGCTATACCAGAGGCTATGGAACACTCAGCATTGGAACCACAACAGTTCCAAGAGTATCATATGTTGAAGGACTTCAGCATAATCTTCTCTTTGTTTGTCAATTTTGTGATAACTCGAATAGAGTGATTTTTTACGCTGGTTTCTGTAATGTCATTGACAAATCTACAGGGAAAATAGTGTTGTCAGGTTCGCGCAAAAAGAATATCTACGTAGCTAACTGGAACTCAGTGATGAGTCAATTTCGTACCTAATTATTTATGTCCGAAAAGTCTCTTAACTGTGCAGGCGAGACGCATTTGTTGGCAGTTATGCAGGAAAATAGGCTGATTTGGCACGACACGTGGAAATGATGTGGCAACGAGTTTCCAGCTGGAATGGCGAGATTTTGTGTGGATTTGGCCAAGAAAAGAAAGAAGGAAAGAAGAAGAGAAGAAAGGAAAGAAGGAAGGAAGGAAAGGAGATAAATAAGGAAGGATGAGATATTACCTTATCTCATAGATCCTTTCCTTATCCAAAAAGGAACCCTAGATGTGATCTAATTCCTAGGAGCATTATAAAAGGATGAGGGAGGCACAAAATTCAAACCTCTTCGGCAGCTGTCGACCTCCCCATAACCACACACATCAATCCTTTTCCGATCTATCCATTTTCGAAGCCACCGCCGCCGCCTACCGAAGCCACGCCACCGACGCCGATATTCCACCACCGCCGAGGAGAAGAACCAACAACCTTTCCATTTACTTCATGCAGTTCCTTTAGTTCGAGTAGAAGAAAACAAACACTTTCGTATTTCAATTTTTAAAGTTCGAATTTTAGTTTAGATCGTTGCTTTCAATTTCCGTTCATTTTGAGAGATCGAAGACTATCGGTACTCTTGATCCTATTTCATTTTTAGTTTTAATTCAGTTTGCATTTCGTTTTAATTCAGTTCGTGTTTCGTTCTTAGTCTTAGTTCGTATCTTTATTTTATTTTCAGTTTTCGTGCATGCTAGGGTTAGGGTTACGAATGATGTATGTTTTGTTTTGCAAAGTGTCTTATCTGTGCAGTCAGGACAGTTTCATGAGTAGCTAAATTTTTAGTGGTCCAGCAGGATGTAAAACGCACACGTGAACAGTACATGAGGCTTAGGTTCTAATAATTAATTGAAGGGTTTCGGGTTAATTCTGGTTTATTTAATCTGACTAGTAATTTAGGCTTGATCACCCTAAGTTGCGTAGTTTGTAGCTAACTTAGTACTTCCATCGTTTCTCGTGGAACAAGGCTAGGTAAGTAGCAAAGTTATTCATTAGAATAATTGGATTAAACCGGTAGGAGACTATTAGATGCCCAACATACGAGTATGCTCCTATACTAGGCTCCCTTAGTTCGATAAAGTTGTTTAGCTATTAAATCTATTGATTGCCCAACAACGTAGGTTGTAGCTAAATTAGGGAAGTAGCCGTTTCGATGCCCAACATGGCGGTTACCGACTAAGTAAGTGGGAGTGAGGATTACGCAGTTTAAGTTACGATAATCTATAACTAGTTGATTCTTAAGATTAATTCATTTTATGTGCCGATGATTGGAATTACGTGTGTGTGAATATTCTGCTGGACCCATCTCTTAACTGCTTAGTTTAAACAGTTTTATTCAGTTTCCAGTTTTACATTTCTTTCAGTCTTTTTACAAGTTCTTAGTTTAGATAAAAACCCAAAACTTGCGTGGTTGCTAACCAATAAGTAGAAAAATAATATGTCTAGTCCTTCGTTCCCTGTGTTCAATACCCTGTGAACTATACTGATATAATTCTCGAGTTTTGCAGGATTATTTGGTACAATACAGCGATCACCAAATTGGCGCCGTTGCCGGGGAACGGTGTTATCTAGTTTTATTGTTTTCTACTAATCTTTTTGTTCTTATAAGTGTTGCAGGAGCAGGTCTTCCAACCCTAACCTCATATTTGATCCAGAGGACGAGAAAACAAAGAAAGAGGAATAGGAAGAGGACAAAGCTGCAAAAGCAACAGATTCGGTCCATACCAGCAGACGTCTTAACTGCCCAGTCAGGAGACAGAACAGACGTCGGTGATCAGATCAGTGACTCAGAACCAGAAACTGTCTTGTTCGACAAAACAAGGCATAATACTCCAGTAACTAGCTCAGAATCAGAGGAGGAAGAGATGGAGGACGAAGTGCACAATCCACAACCCTTGAGGATGAATACCGGATCGCTTGACATGGGGGCGGACCTTCCCGGTCCAATCCAAATCACAACTACCGAACAAATAGATGTCAAGCTGAACATGGTCGCTGCCATGTCGAAGTTTTATGGAAGGACGAATGAGAATCTAAATTCCTTTTTGGCATCGTTCAACCAAGTGTGTAATCTGCACCGGCAGGGCAACCTGGACGCTTTCAAGCTCAAGGCATTTCCATTCACTCTCCAAGACGGAGCACAAGCGTGGTTCTCGAGTTTAAAGCTGAACACGATAACGACGTGGGCCTAGATGCGTACGGTTTTCTTGAAGAAATACTTCCCGCAGTCGAAGACAAATGCATTAAAGAAGCAGATTTCCGGGATCGCTCAAGAAATCGACGAGACCTTCGGCGCATACTGGGAGAGATTTGGACGACTTGTCGATAGTTGTCCGAACCGTGGCTACTCGGATGTAGAGCTCCTATAGATTTTCTATCAAGGGATGACAGACGAAGCAAAAGCCATGGTGGATATCGGATGTAGAGCTCCTATAGATTTTCTATCAAGGGATGACAGACGATGCAATAAATATAATCGAAGGGCTTGCGGAGTCTACCTCGCAATATAAAGGGTCGAGACCAACAAGGAGAGCTGTAAATTGGTCTCATTCCGACTACATGGATGAGATCGATAATAAAGTGGAGGCAAAGTTCAGCCTATTGCAAGACAAGCTCGACTTGATACTCAAGCAGAACGCTCCTGCCCCAAGCCGATCAAATGCCGATCATGCATGTGGAGCATGCGGAGAGAAAGGGCATACATCGCTGCAATGTCCGGGAGAAGAAGTAAACGCCGCTGGAAATTGGAGCGGGCAACAAGGGGTTCATCCGAACCTCCGTTGGAAGCAACCGGAGGAGCATTTTCAACCGAGAAATCTGCCTCAAACCCAATTTCAGCAACCATACCAGCAGCAACAAGGCTATCCGCAGCCGTATCAACCTCCTAATTAGAATAATTATCAACAGACGTATAGACCCCTGCATCAAAGGCAGTTTCAGCAGCAGAGTGTCCCACCTGCCCAACCGGAACACCATAATCCTTTGGAAAAGCTTTTGGCCGAAATGGTTTCTTCGCAAAAGGACACCACTGCATTTCAACAACAAATGCAATGAGAGATCAATCAGACAAAGAAGGATCAGCAACCTACGATGGATCAGTTGGCCAAGCAGATGAGTAAGTTGAATTCTACCATGCAGGAAATTAAAAATTCTCAAGGGCAGCTTCCAACTCAACCCCAACAAAATCCAAATGCCCATAACTGCAATCAGATTACGCTGCGTGGAGGAAAAGAACTGTCTGGCCTGATTGTGCAAGCGAGACACCCAGAAAAGCTGGCAGAAAAGAAGAAGGCCGCAAAACAGCCTGCACAACCCTACCATCCAGAAGAATAGCATGCTGAAGATGCTGAACCAGAACAAGAAGAGGAGACTGTCCCGACTAGCCAATCGGAGTCTGAACCGATACTTCCTCCACTATTTTCGAAAGCTTTGGAAAGGAAGAGAACGCCAAACAAGGAAAACATGGATTACATGAAGTTGTTCGAGAAATTGGAGATCAATATCCCTTTCCTTGAAGCCGTAAAGATCCCCAAGTTCGGAAAATTTGTGAAGGATTTCATTGCTAGAAAAGTTCCCAAGTCCGGGAAGGTTTTGTTCGATCACATAGTATCGGCGATTATACAGAAGATGCTTCCTGCTAAATGTGCCGACCCAGGTATGTTCACACTTCCCTGTCTGATGGGTGATGTCATGATTAAACAAGCCATGTGTGATCTAGGTGCATCTATAAATGTTATGCCTTTATCTGTATATAATCAATTGGTAGGAGCTGAGTTAATATCCACTAAGGTGATTATTCAATTAGCGGATAGGTCATGCATTGCTCCGATTGGTTTACTTGAAAACATTTTGGTCAGAATCAACAACTTTGTCTATCCAGCTGATTTCTATGTAATTGACACAAATGATTGGCAAGTTGAAGGAGCTCATGGGTGTGTTATTAGGTAGACCATTTTTAAAGACTGTAAAGGCAATAATTAATGTGGATGAGGGTTCGATAAGTGTACCGTACCATAATGAAACTTATGTTCATAGGATATCTGAAGCACTTAAGAAACCCTACGATCATGAAAATGAGAAT
The DNA here is from genome assembly GCA_028984105.1 of Lavandula angustifolia. Classification (NCBI taxonomy): domain Eukaryota; kingdom Viridiplantae; phylum Streptophyta; class Magnoliopsida; order Lamiales; family Lamiaceae; genus Lavandula; species Lavandula angustifolia. Next base: position 17,547,614 of record CM054822.1, read on the forward strand.
GCTTTCTCTACTGATTCCATTGATGCAATTGTCCAAGAATATCTTGAGACGTATGTGGTGCAGGACAAAATGGAAGTTATCTTGACTCAAGGACTGACCAAATCAGACCTCAAAGGTATGAGGGACGAAGAGATCAGAGAGAGCATCTCGGCTTTGTACGCAACTCCAGAATTAAAATCTGTCAGCAGCATGTCTCAACTGCCCAGGCAGGACGCTTCTGAAAAGCTGCTGCCATCGATCATCAAGGCACCAAAGCTGGAACTTAAACCACTTCCAACAAACCTGAAGTATGCCTATCTCGGAGACAATGAGACGATGCCCGTCATCATTAATAAAGAACTTGATGAAAATCAAGAGAAGGCGTTGTTGGAGATTCTGAAGAAGCACAAGAAAGCCATAGGATGGACTTTAGCCGACATCACCGGCATAAGTCCAGACATTTGCCAGCACTCTATCCACATGGAGCCGGATAGCAAACCTTTCCGAGACCATCAAAGAAAACTCAATCCGAACATGAGGGAGGTCATGCTGAAAGAAGTATTAAAGCTCTTATCCATGGGAATTATCTATCCCATATCGGATAGCAAATGGGTAAGTCCCATACACGTTATGCCCAAGAAGTCCGGATTCCAAGTTGTCGAGAATGAGAAGAACGAATTGGTTCCGGTACGCTTAGTGATGGGATGGCGCATGTGTATCGATTATAGGAAGCTCAATGCGGTGACTCGAAAGGACCATTTCCTGCTTCCATTTATCGATCAGATGCTCGAGAGACTTGCGGGGCAAGTCTATTTTAGTTTCTTGGACGGCTATATCGGCTATTTCCAAATCCAAGTGCGAGAGGAAGATCATGATAAGACGACGTTCACATGCCCTTATGGAACGTTTGCTTACTGAAGAATGCCATTTGGATTATGCAATGCGTCGGGCACCTTTCAAAGGTGTATGATGAGCATATTCTCGGACCTCATCGAGATGTGCATAGGGGTCTTCATGGACGACTTCACCGTCTATGGTGATTCTTACATTTCGTGCTTGAAGAACCTCGACAAAGTCCTAGCTCGATGTGTTGAGAAGAATTTGGTATTGAACTACGAAAAATGCCATTTCATGGTGACCGAAGGAATAGTGCTGGGTCACGTTGTTTCTAAAAGAGGAATAGAAGTCGACAAGGCAAAAGTGGAGGCCATCGCAAAGTTGCCATATCCGAATACTCCAAAGGAAGTTCGTGGTTTCTTAGGACACACCGGCTTCTATCGGCGTTTCATAAAGGATTTTGCAAAGATTACTCAACCACTAACAAGGCTACTTCACAAAGATGTCGAGTTTGATTTCGATACTAAGTGTAAGGAGGCCTTCACCGTCCTTAAAGACAAGCTTACAACAGCTCCTATGATGCAGCCCCTGGACTGGAACAAGCCATTCGAGATTATGTGCGATGCTTCTGACTGTGCAGTCGGGGCAGTGCTAGGACAGAAATCTGGAAAGGAAAGCCATGTGATTTACTATGCGTCCAAGACATTAAATCCAGCACAATGAAACTATTCCACCACAGAGAAGGAGCTGTTAGCTATCGTCTTTGCCTTCGACAAGTTTCGCTCTTATTTACTTGGCTCAAAGATTATTGTGTATACCGATCATGCCGCCGTCAAGCATCTCCTTGCCAAGAAGAAATCAAAGCCGAGACTTATCCGATGGATTCTTCTCTTACAAGAATTTGATTGGGAGGTTAAGGACAAGAAAGGAGCTGAAAACCATGTGGCGGATCACTTGAGTCGATTGATTCAAAAAGACGATGGAGAGCCAATTAAGGAGACTTTTCCCGAAGAGAATTTATATGTTGTTCCTAAGACGGTTTCCAGTCTTGCCAAGCTTCTTCCCACACAATGTTTTACGATTGGAGTCCAGGAAGTGTCTCAGCTGCCCAGTCAAGACAACTCTGAAGCAGAATTGTTGAAAACCGTAGGTAACACTTCTAAATTACCTTGGTTTGCTAATATTGTGAATTTCTTGACTTCTGAGCAGCTTCCACTCGAGTTCACTCATGCCCAAAAAGCAAAATTAAAGAGCGAGTGTAAGCAGTACTTCTGGGACTCCCCAATCCTTTGGAAAATGGGAGTTGATCAAGTGATCCGAAGATGCATTCCGGAAGAAGAGCAAGGCGACATCCTATTCCATTGTCATTCGTCCGCTTATGGAGGACACTTCGGACCAAAATGAACCGCAAGAAAAGTGTTGGATGCGGGTTTCTTTTGGCCGAGCCTACACCTTGACGCCTACAATTACTGTGAGTCATGTGCACGTTGCCAAATGACCGGAAATATATCTATAAAGAATGAAATGCCCCAAAAACCTTTGAGATTTTGTGAGATATTTGATGTATGGGGTATGGACTTCATGGGTCCGTTTCCTAGTTCAAAGGGTAACGTATACATTTTACTTGCCGTTGATTATGTTTCTAAATGGGTTGAGGCAAAGGCTACAAAAACTAATGACTCAAAAGTGGTTGCAAGATTTCTTCGAACTAATATCTTTTGCAGATTCGGCGTACCTAGGGTTCCACCGTATCTCGCGATGATGATTCCCGGCGGGTTCGGGGTCCGATTTCCGATCGGCTTGAACCGTGGAATCCTCGTCTTACAAACTTCGCGTCGATAGGTCGTAAGGGATCATCCGATCCTGGATGCGATTGGAATTAACGTCTGAAGTTAGCTGCTCGTTATGAATTCATTCCAGCGAATCATTTGAAATTCGGGAAATTGAGGAACTAATCTCGGACGAAATCCATTACACGGTGGTCGTAAGTGTTCCAATTACGTTTTCTCTCTTTCAATTGATCGAATCGCGGCTCGAAGAGTGCGAATTTGAACGGTGAAGCTCGCCAGCGACGGGATGCGAAATTCGCTTGATTCCCGTCGCGGCGGCGGCAATTGTCACTGGAATTAGGCCGCCCAGATGTGTGGGTCGTACCTAGGGGCGGCAAGAGACGACGAAGACGGCGACGCCGGGCCGTGGAGGGCGCGGCAGCCGCGAGTCTGGCGCCGGAAGCGCGGCTGCGCGCAGCACCGATTCGCGCTACCGCTGCGGCGGCGCGAGGCGGCGCGGGCGGGGCAGGTCGAGGCGGAGCGGCATCTCCTCGACGGCTTTGGCAAGGCGGCAGCGAGTCACGTTCGGCGGTGGAGCGGGCGGCGGCGCGCGCGCGCGCCGCGTCTACGCGCCGAACGGCTGGCTTTCCGGCGGAGGAGGCCGCCGGTTCCTGGCTCGCCGTGGACGGGAGACCAGCACCACGTCGGCGGCTGGCCGAGAACCAGCCTACAGCGGCGGCGGGAGGTGAACCAGCGGCGGCAGTAGTTCGTTGAGATGATGCTGACGTGGCGCGCTGATGTGGCGCCACATCAGCCCTAGCTGTACACGTGTCTGCCACGTGGCAGACGACCTGATGAGGTGGCATGTGATAATTTTCGATGCTGTTTTCGATGCAGTTTTCAGATTCGAAGATTTTGAAAATTGAAGAGCTGTATTTTGATCGGGCTATGTAATAGTTATGAATTACGTGTTTTAAAGCCCGATAACGACATTTTAAATTTTCTATTTGCGCATTTATTTTTTATTATGCTTTAGCATGCAATTATGTGATTAATTGCGCTTAGAAAAGCATGAAAATAGGATTTACATCGTATTAAAGCATGTTTTATTTTTCGTGAGCACGTTTTGTTTTGTGCGCTTAGAAATTGCATGCTTTAGGAATTATGGGGACATACATGATTCAAAACGAACCTTTTGAAGAAAAAGACTAAGCAAATAATAAATTAAATATTTAATTGGATTCCATTTAAATTGGAAATTAAATATTTAACCGGACCTCCATTAATTGGACCCTACACAAAAGTGGAACAATTATATGAGTGAACGTCCACCTGAGTGACTTGCTTGTATTTTTGAACCACGAGTTTTGTGAGATGGGTTTTCTAATGTAATATTTAATTATTATTGAGTAGTGGGAGCGAAGCCGTAAACGTCCACCTGAGTGGCTTGCGTGCCTAGTAAACACGAGTACTCTAGTAGATAATAATTAAATAAGATGACTAATTAAATCAAATTGAAAGTGGTATGGTTCGCGTAAGTATGCCAATTTTGAGAATTTGATGTTAATTCGGTTAAATTAATGGTCAAAGCTTAGATGTCACCGTAGGTACAACTTCTTGAGAAGTCCCTTCCCGCGTTTTAATATTAATAGTGACATGGTCCATTGATATCAGATTATTAATTCCATCCGTCTTAAGAACCTAGGCGTGGATTGGAATTCAAGAGCTAGGTATATAGCTTGGTCTAGGGGTACACGAGTAAACGTCCACCTGAGTGGTTTGCGAGTGTGATCTCTAGGGCTATTCGAGTATTTAACATCATTGGTTTTTCAAAAGGTTACAATGATGGTTAATTACGAATTATGTGCAAATATTAACTTTATACATGCTTTTTAAATTATATTTTTCAGATATGTTTGTTCGAAATTTTTCGAGTTCCTAAACAGTCTCACCAACCAAACCCTAACGGGTTTAACATTTTTTAAATAATTTCATAGAGTGGAAGAGATATCTTACCTTCCCAATAAAAGCTCTGCAAAAGTCCTATAAAAACTTCTGTTTTAGGACCGCTATGTCTAAGAAAGAGTTTACTATGAGTATGTTACTCAAATCTTTGGTAGCGGTCAAAGAGGTTATAGGAAAGGGCAAGAGTGCTCAAGTCTTGAATATCCCTAGTAGTTCAAGGAATCCTCCAAAAGGCGTAAACCAGAAAAAGAGCAGAAAGGGTGGTCAATTCAAGAAGAGTAGTGGGAGTAGGAAGACGGTCCTTACCGGCGACATACGAATGTCAAAGGAGAAAGGAAGGTTCTTCAAGAGTGGTAAGAAAGGACACTGGAATAATTATGATCCAAATGCCAAGGCAAAACAGAAAGAGACGCGAGTCGCTCTTGTAACTGAAACTGTTCTGGTTTCCTCTTCTACCTATGAATGGGTAGTGGATTCGGGGCAACTGATCATGTTTGTTACACCTTGCAATGTTTCTTGTAGAAAAGGCAATTGAGCAATGGCGAGGTGGTAGTCTCAATGGTCAATAGATCGAAAGTTCTTGCAATTGACATTGGAGATTTACATCTATCTTTTGATAGTTCTCTTTTAGTACTTAAAGATGTTTAATATATGCCTGAGTTTAGGCGAAACATTATTTATTGTTTCAAAACTCTACACCATGGATGGCTATGAATCAAGTTTTGATAGTGGAGTTTCTATCATGAAAGACGATGATTTTATCTGTGGTGGACCATTAAACGGATCTTTATCTACTATTACTTGTAAACCGCGTAGTTCAGTTAAATATTGCTTCCTCATCATCAAATCCTAAGAAGAGGAAAGAGTCTTCTAAGGTAAACCAAACTTATCTGTGGCACTTAAGACTACGTCACATCAATCTTAATAGGACTCAAGGGTTGGTGGTATATGGATCATTGGAGTCTCTCCAAGTTGAACCATTTCCAACTTGCGAAACTTGTTTGGAGCGAAAGATGATGACTATGCCTTTGAAGCCAAAGGGTTATAAAGCCACATAAGTATTAAGTTTGATACATTCTGACTTGTGTGTGTTTATGTCTACACAAGCTCGTGGAGGGTATGAGTACTTCGTCACATTTACTAATGATTACTCGAGGTATGGATATGTTTACCTTCTTCGCCACAAGTCGGATTGCTTTGAAACCTTTAAGGAATCTAAGGCAGAAGTGGAGAAGAAGCTAGGTAAAGAAATCAAAACACTATGATCTGATCGTGGTAGGGAATACCTATCCAACGAGTTCAACGACTACTTGACAGAATGTGGGATTACATCCCAGTTGACAGCACCGGGCATGCTTCAGGAGAAAGGTGTGTCAGAGAGAAGGAACCGAAGTCTCTTAGAGATGGTTCGGTTGATGATGAGTTATGCAACTTTGCCAGTTTCCTTTTAGGGATATGCCCTAGAGACTGCTGATCCGTGTGCCTTCCAAGTCGGTACAAAAGACCCCTTTCGAGTTGTGGAGCGGACACAAACCCAGTATGCACCACTTAAGGATTTGGGGTTATCTTGCTTATGTGCTAAATAGGCAGGCCGACAAATTGGAATCACGTTCAGAAGTGATGTTGTTCATAGGGTATCCGAAGGAAACGAATGGTGAATACTTTATGATCCTAAAGAACAGAAGATCGTTGTTAGCCCTAACGCTCGGTTCTTAGAAGATGATTACATTAGTAACCATAAATCTCAAGTCGACATCATCCTTGTGGAATTACGAGGTGGTCGAGTTCCACTTGAACAGCCAGTTGTGCAAGATAGTACTCCACGAGTAACTGCACAATCTGTTAACACAACGCCTGACACTGTTCGACGTAGTGGGAGGGTGATATTTACACCTGATTGGTATATGTTCGCTAGGGAGACTTTTGATCATCTCCCGGTAGATGAACAAGATACTGCAGATCCCTAGACTTACAACGAAGCAGTGAGAGATGTAGATGCAGATTCCTAGTGAATCGTCATGGGCTCAGAATTTAAGTCCATAATTGATATGGATGTATACAAGATCACTGAACTACCTGAGGGCTGCAAGGCTATTGGTAGTAAGTGGGTATACAAGAGAAAGAGAGAGGACCGAATGGAGAGATCATGGCGTTTAAGGCCAGGCTAGTGGCGATGGCTTTTACCCAGAAAGAAGGTATCGATTACGAAGAGACCTTCTTGCCAGTAGCAATGATCAAGTCCATTCGGATTCTCCTTGCCATAGCAGCTCACACGAACCTAGAGATCTGGCAAATGTATGTCAAAAACCATATTCCTAAATGGTCACCTTGAAAAAGGTAGGGACATCTACATGAAACAACCAGATAGTTATGTGAAGGAGGGCGAAGAGCATCTAGTTTGGAAGCTTAAGAAGTCTATTCATGGACTTAAGCAAGCTTTCCGATTATGGCACCAGCATTTTCGACGAGGTAGTCAAATCTTATGGATTTGTATCATGTCCTAACGAGGTGTGTTTACCGTATTTGTGTTAACGGATCAGTGGTGTTTCTTGCATTTTACGTAGATAACATCCTTCGCTTTGGCAACAATGTTGAAGTGTTATCAGACGTAAAGACATGGTTATCCGAGCAGTTTCAAATGAAGGACTTAGGTGAAGCTGCTTACATCCTTGGGATCAAGGTTATCCGAGATCGCCAGAAAAGGATGTTAAGCTTGTCACAAGTGTCCTACATTAACACTGTTATTGATCGTTTTAGCATGCAAAAAGCCAAGAGAGGTTCAGTACCTTTCAGACATGGCATTTTTCTATCCAAGAATCAGTTCCGTAAAACGCCTGAAGAGATAGAAAGTATGAGGCTAGTTCCATATGCTTCCGCTGTCGGTAGCCTCATGTATGCGATGTTTTGTATGAGAGTAGATATCTCATATGCTGTAGGCATGGTCTCAAGATATCAGTTAACCCTGGAAAGGAACACTGGACTGCGGTCAAGCATATTCTCAAATACCTTAAACGGACTAGAGATTATAGGCTTGTTTACCAGTCAGACAGTCTAATGTCTTTGGGTTATACATAATTGGATTTCCAGGCTGACAGAGACGAGAAGAAGTCTACCTCGGGTTATGTGTTTACCTTGGGAGGTGGAGCCATTTCATGGAGGAGTGCAAAGCAGAAATGCATTGCGGACTCAACCATGGAAGCAGAGTATGTAACTGCTTCAGAATCTTCGAAAGAGGCAGTTTGGCTCAAGAATCTCCTCCTGGATCTTGATATTGTTCAGAATTTGCTTAAGGCAATCACGATTCATTGTGATAATGCAGGTGCAGTGACAAATTCTAAGGAACCTAGATCTCACAAGGCGTCTAAACACAAAGACAGGAAGTACCACATTATACGAGTATTCCTAAATCGAGGTGACGTGGTGATTGACAAAATTGGAACTGAAGTCAACCTAGCTAATCCTTTCACGAAGAGCTTACCACTCCCGGCTTACGAGAAGCATGTTCGAGGCTTAGGACTGGTAGAGATGCCCCACACTTAGGACTACAAAAACTTTTGTATAGGTGGGAGAAGATGCATTGATAGATATGATAGATAGCTGAGATATAGCTGGGTACTAGTTTGTACCTAGATAGCTGAGATTTCGCTGAGTACTAGTTTGTACCTAGAACTGACACATTGTATACTAAAAAATTACTTTAGTATAAGTGGGAGAATTGTTGGGATTTTGTATACTGAAAGCAAATTTTTTGCTTGTATACAATGTGTTTTTTCATTACCACTATTTTATTCTCCTATCTGATAAATATATATATTTGCATGTGTTATCCTTTATCTTGTATAAAAGTTATATTTGTGTAGTGTGTCGGGTATCACAGAAGGCAACACAAGTTGGTTGAACTGACAAGATATAAACAGTTATCACAGCTGAGACAACTTCAGGATAAGTTATCGGTTTAAGCTGCAGTTTAGATAAGAAGTGGCTTATCTTAGCTGCTTGTCTTTACTGGTAAACTGAAGGTGGTGTATTGATGGATCACAGTGAGATGTGTTCTCCTAACTGACCTTAGTGGAGAACCAAGATCTCGGTGACTTAGCTGGTCTTAAGCTTGGTAAGACTTCAGCTGAGTGCATTTGGCTATCTATCACTTTGACCTACTATGGTGAACGTCATCGCGACCGGATCTACGTATCTTAGGTGTTAGTAGTTATTTGTGGCTCAGGCTGGTTGTCTGTATCTTGCAACCGTATCCTAGTAAAATGGGTTGTAATATCCCCTGAGGAACTCGAAAGGATTAGCACACTAAACCCGGCCGGTTGATTAAGTTCAGGTGTGTTAATAAGGTCGAGTGGTACTACTCAGGAATATAAGATGTTAATTAATATAAGCTGTCAGTGAGCTTAATTAATTAATGGATATTTCTATCTTAAATACGAAGATTGATTAAGTCTAAAATACAAGCCCTTGCTCAATTTGGGATAAATGGGTAAGTCAGAATGGTTCTCTAGTGGAATGAATCTGTATTTATTAATTAATTTTACTCTGGGCTGAGTATGCATAATTAATTAATTTGAGGCCCAACTTTATTTCTTATATTTGGATCCTTGATCTGGCACAATTAGTTGCCTAGTTATTTATTGAATCTCAGAAATCATTATTAATGGATTAATGTATTTTTACATTATTTAATAATGTTATTTATTTGGAATTAATTGGCTGGGCCAATTAATTGATAAATATTAGTAGCCCAGTGGATTAATTAATTATATTATGGGCTAATTATGTGGAAGCCCGTTAGAAATATAATTAAATTAATGAGCTACAAATATATTAATATTATATTGGCTTTTGAAGGCTATATATATTAGTATTCTGTTCAGAAAAAGACACACATATATAAAAATTATACACGCCTGCGTGAGTTGTATGGAGAGACTGTAATCTTATTTTCTCCAGTTCTCTGACCACCCAGAGGGAGAAAAAGGCCGAGACACAGATCAGAAGATCTAACACAGGAGCAACAATCAAAGCCGTGACAACATACGAAGGAGAAAGGTATCATTTCTAACCCTCAATTATCCTTCAATAATATGTTGTCGTCTAGACGAATGCTGAATAATATGCGGTCTATTGTGCCCTTGTGAAAAACTTTCTGAAGAAGAAACCCAGACAGGGCATCGTACCAAGCCATGGGTGCTTGTTTTAACCCGTACAGAGCCTTTCTGAGTCTATGAACTTGATGTCCCTGATGAAAGCCGGGAGGCTGTTCAACATAGACTTCTTCTTTTAGCACGTCATTCAAGAACGCTGACTTCTCATCCATCTGATAAACTCTGAAGCGTTGATGTGTTGCGTAGGCTAGGAATAGTCTGATTGCCTCCAATCTTGCAACTGGAGCGAACATTTCGTCAAAATCTATCCCTTCGGCTTGACAGTAGCCTTTTTCCACGAGTCTTGCTTTGTTCCTTACTATGACGTTGTTTTCATATTGCTTGTTCTTGAAGACCCATTTAGTTCCGATCACATGTTGATATCGGGGTCTATCAACAAGCTCCCATACTTCGTTTCTCGTGAACTGATTCAGCTCCTCCTGCATGGCGATGATCCAATCAGCATCCTTAAGTGCGTCCTCAACTGACTGAGGTTCTTCAGTAGACAAGAAGCAGGAATATAGAGTGCTTTCTCCCTAACACAATCTGGATCTTGTATTTACACTTGCTGAAAGATCTCCAATAATTAAGTCTGAGGTGTGAGCGTCTAGCCATGATTGACGATGTTCTAACTCTTCATCTGAATTTGTTCAACACAGATAGTAGGTGAATTAGGCATTTTAGTTGTACTATTCTGAGATTGAAGTAATTCAGTTACTAGAGTCTGGTCTGCTGAGTCACCACGCTCAGGGGCATTCAGCTCAGGAACTTCATTTGTTCCCCCTGAATTATTATTCTCAGTAGAGGTCTCAGTTACCACTTGGGTTTCTTCATCGACCTGAGTTACCTGGGATTGACTCTGTTCAGTAGAATCAATCTGTTTAGCTACGTCTGCTGCTGGTTGAGATTCAGTAATCTTATCTTCAGTTTCCTCTTCTGAATCATCATCCAACACAGCTGGATCTTCTCAACATTGTCTTTTAAGCTCGGATCCTGTAGCTGTTTACTGATGTCCTCAGATTCTGAATTTGAGTTTCTGCACATGTCTTCAGTAGCAAACTTATTAAAAACAGCATGAGGGCTTTCCTCCACGCAAAGAGTCCGGTAAAAACTCTGAAGGCTTTGGAGACCCGGGAGTATCCTAAGAAGACTCACTGGTCTGACTTGCTATCAAAAGTCTTTAACTGATCCTTTCCATTATTGTGGATAAAGCACGAACACCAAAAAATATGGAAATAAGATAAGAAAGGCTTCCTGTCGTTCCATAATTCATATGGTGTCTTCTGATGTTGCTTCGTCAGTAGAGATCAGTTCTGAGTATAACATGCAGTATCAATTGCTTCTGCCCAGAATTTAGATGGGAGTCCTGAGTCTGCGAGCAGGGTTCTTGCTGCTTCTTTGAGTGTTCTGTTCTTCCTCTCAGTAATCCCATTTTGTTGAGGCGTGCATGCAGCAAACGTCTCATGCTCTATGCCTTCAGCTTTGTAGAACTCTTCCACCATTGAATTCAGGAACTCAGTTCCTCTGTCTTAACATATATTTCTGATTTTGGTGTTCTTCTCGACACTGAGCCTTTTCAGATGCGCAGGCAACTCTGTTTTGACGTCAGACTTGTTCACAATAAATATGACCCATGTGTAGCGCGAGTAGTCATCAATGACTACTAAAGCATACTTCTTGCCTCTGATCGTCACAGGAGAGACTGGTCCGAACAAATCCATGTGCAGCAGCTGAAGGATTCCATCAGTGGAAGGCGATGGAACAGGCGGATTTTGCTTCTTTGTTTGCTTTCCCTTCGGACCTGCTTCGCACTGAGTGTCTTTACTGAACACTTCATTCGGCAGTCCTCTTACTAGAGCATTTCTAGCTAGCTTGTTGAGCGTCTTGAAGTTGAGATAGCTGAGTCTTCTGTGCCAGAGCCACGCCGTCCTGTTGTCGTTCTTCGCTAGCAAGCATGCTTCAGGTTTAGCTGATTTCCAGTCAGCTACGTATATATTCTTTTTGTGCGAACCTGATAACACTATTTTCCCTGTAGATTTGTCAATGACATCACAGAAACCAGCGTAAAAAATTACTCAATTCGAGTTATCACAAAATTGACTAACAGAGAAAAGATCATGTTGAAGTCCTTCAACCTATGATACTCTTGGAACTGTGGCGGTTCTAATGTTGAGTGTTCCATAGCCTCTGATATAACCTTTTGCATTGTCTACAAACTCGATTCTGGGTCCTTCTTCAGCAGTATAATTCTTCAGTAGGCTCATCTGGTACGTCATATGTCTTGAGCATCTACTGTCCACGTACCAAGGTCCTTGTGCACCTGCAAAACAGAATTATATTCTGGTACCCTTTTTTTTATTTTGGGTCCTTAGATGTTAGTTTTGAAAACCCAAATCTGTCTCACGACCCTGGTGGTCTCAGACAGTTTCTTCCCACTTTGATCAACATACTTGACCCATTGACTGGTCGATGCTGACTTCTGAGGCTTTATTGGTTCAGGAGTCGTGATCTTCTGAGTTGGTGGACTGCTGACCTTAGCCTTCTAAACGACTTTCTTCTTCTTCTTCTAACTCTTGGATCCTCTCCTGACTATGGGATCATAATAATATGACCCATACTGAGCTGGATGTGTCAGCTGTGGAGGTCCATACTGATCAGCCCAATTTACTTTGCTGGTTCCCCCTTGACTGAACTGGGGTGATTTTGAGCTAATCTTCATGTCAGATTTCTGATAGCTAGGATGAGGTGCCTTCATCTTTTGTTTGTTCTTTGCTAAGGGGTTCAGGATCTCAACATTGATAGTCTCCCCTTGAACAAACCTATCAGTCAGCCGATTCTCTGAGCGTACGGGGGCAGATGAGGAGGCTCCGTGGTTGAACCCGAGTCCCTCCTTGCAATATTTTGGCTTGTTGTTGGCTAGCATTGCCTCAAGCTTTTTCTCAGCTCCCATGTATCGCTCTGTCATCAGGTTCCTCCAGACATCGTCACTCTTCTTAAACATTTCATGCTCAGTCTGAAGTTCCGAGAACTTCGCTTCGATAGACTTCGTCAGATCCTTCGAGTTAAGTCATTGGTCAAGATCTTGAGATCCGATCTTCTTGATGCTGAGACTTGGCCATCAGAGAGTTAATCTCCTCCCTGAGTCTCAACACAAGTCCTTCTGACTTAGTAGCAACCTGACTCTCCTGAGAAAGTCTCTGATTCTCCACTTTCAGGGTATTTAACTCCTGAAGAGTCTTACTCAGCTGCAACCTCATCTGAATCTGCTCGTCTAATAATTCTTCATAGGCGATCGAGACGTCCAGATTCTCTTCTGCACCTGAAATAGTATCGTGTGTGCAGTGTGAAGAGGAGTTAAATGGAGCGTGATAGTTTACCTCATCCTCTTCTCCTACCATAAGACACTTTTCAGCATCTTCTTCAAGCTCTAGGGCCATGAATGCCTCTTCATCATCTGATGAATCCATGAAGGAATCGACTTCATCTGAGTCGTCTGAGAGTTCACCGGCAATGTATGCTTGACGTTTCTTGATGAACTTCTCCCTTCGAGCTTTTCGTTCTGCTCTTTCAGCTGTATTGAGCTCAGGACAGTCGTATTGGTGGTGTCCTGGCTTCTTGCAGTTGTAGCAGGAGGTGATTCTGCCTTCTTTGCTCTCACTGTCTTTCGACTGTGCTGAATCCTCCTGTTTCCTGCAATCAGAAGTATGTGGTTCAGGAGTGCGCTTTGGTGTATACTAAGACTTAGTATTTGAGTCTTTGATGACTCTAGAGAGCTTTCTGCACCTCTCCTTTTCCTTCTGATACTTGACGGCAAGCAGTGCATATTTCTTAGCTAGGTTTCGTTCTTGTAGATCGCTGATTGAAGGCTCAGCCTTGCTAGATGCGGGGGCTGCTGTGCTGACTGAAGCTTTGAAAGCATGGTCGATCTGTGTGTCAGCTTCAGCTCGCTGCTTCCTTTGTGGTAGACCGAACTCCAACTCCTCACTTTTAATTATGAAAATATATGATCGTGAGAAACAATGTCAAGATCATAATGTTTAATCAAAGTAGCAAATGGAGTCCAATGTCCATCTGGCAGTGCTCTCAAGATTTTGAGATTCATCTCTCGGTTGAAGAACGTCTTTCCTAGCCCGTTGATAGTGTTCATCAGATCCGTAAATCTGACGTTGAGATCTTCAATCGTGTCACCAGGCATGAGAGACAGTCTCTCCAGCTTCTGAAGTTCCAGCGTTAGTTTGTTAGCTTTGATCTTCTGAGTCCCCCGACTCAGTAGCGCTAGAGCATCCCAGAGTTCCTTGGTGGACTTGCAGTCCTGAACTCTTCCGAGATAGGAGTCACTCAGGGTGGTCAGTATGGCATTTCTGGCAACCTGGTCTAGATTTTGAAGCTTCTTCTCTTCAGGAGTGAATATGCTTCTGTCTTTGGGGATCTTCTTCCCGGTCACCATGCCTCCTCCTTGTGCTAGATCCTGGATTACGACACTATCGATCATGGGAACGATAGGTCCGTCTTCCAAGACCTCTATCATGATGTCGTGGAGGGAAGTCAGATGAGCTTCCATTCTGACTCGCCATACCCCGTAGTTCTCTACTGAGAACATGGGTACCATCCTGATTCCTGACATATCAAAAATTTTAAATATTGATATGAATGAAGAACGATATGCAGTGAAAATGTTTTCAGGATCCGTTTAAGTAGACCAGTTTCAGATAACAAGAGTCTTAGAGATCTCCTGCTCTGATACCAATTGTTGGTTCCAAGATAAACGTTCAGGTGTAGAGGGGGGGGGTTGAATACACCTGAAAACTTTCTCAACTCTAAATGCGAACAGTCATATTCAGGAGAGTGCCTTGCTGAACAAGTTCAGTAGACCAAATATGTTGTTCTGAATCGCGTGGACAGAGTGACTGACTATACTGAGGCCGCTAGCCGCGATGTCGAATTCGACCTTCGAAGAGTTCAGTAGAGTGCGGAAATGTGTAGGCCCAGTTCAGTTGAGTTTGAAAACGTTTTTATTAAAACTGTTTCAGTATATTAGTGCAATCTCTTAAGATTTGCTGAAACTCAGTTGAATGATTTTAAAGGATAGTTTTCAATAAGAACAGAAATCAATGCAACAGTAAAAACAGAACACAAAACACAGCGATTTTAAAGTGGTTCGGATATCAACAATCCTATGTCCACTGTCCCGAAAAGATCAGGAGGTTATTTTATTATACTGAGTTAGTCTCAGTCGGTTTGTGCACTGGAAAAACACTGGTCTTGAGGATTATACTGAGCAAGTCTCAGTTTACAAGTATCAAACTGAAGTGTTTGACAAACTCTCCGTCGATCTAAGCTATGGATATATTCAGTTGAGTTTAGGTTAGAGGGAAGGGAACAAGAAAGTGGCTTCTAGAGTGACGAACAGTAAGGAATAAGCTCTCTGGGTTCGTGTTCAATCACTTGGATACTAGAGGCTTTGATTCTAATTCGGCTTGGTTCCCTTCAGCAAGTATGTCGCCTTTCGCTTGAAGTGTTTCTCTGAAGATCTTGCGGAAAGCTTAAGTCGGTAAGTGTTTGCTCGTAATCGCTCGTGTGTTCTTTCAATTTCTTGATGAGCTTCGATTTGATTTCCCTCTTTTTATATAGGTGAGCCATGGAAAGATCAGTTAGAGACGTCGATCTATGTGTCACTCTCTTTTGGGTATCTAACGGCTCTTTCAAAGAATCTAGCAGAGTCTTTTCCCTCCATTTTTGGAAAGTGGTTGACTTGCAGCTTTAATCAGAATGTGGACAGCTGTATGTTCGTCACTGGTCGAGGTGTAGAAAGTGGTTGAGACAATCAAGCTTCTAGGCAGAGCTGTAGCTGACTTCTCTGAATACCTCGTAACTCTACTGATTTAACAAGTAAGATCACTGACAGTCAAGGAGACTGTCTGGCCGTTGTTGAGTCTGACCTAGGGTTCAGTAGTATACTCCTGCTTAGTCCAACTCTACTGAAGGTCGACTCTGAGTTCAGTGAACTGCTCCTACTGAGTCCAGTTCTACTTAATCCTTTCAGTACGCTGCTCCTGCTGAGTCCAGCACTACTGAGTATGAATACCTCTCAATATGCTACTCGTGCTGAGTCCAGCACTACTGAGTCTTTACTCCATGGTACTGAGGCAGATGGTCTACTAAGGGGTCAGCAGAAAGAACTAAGTACCTGAACCATGCTGAAAGACTGTCTACTTAGTCTGAAACTCTCAGAGACAAAGGCATTACAATTACAACTCAAGCACTTGCTTCTACCTTACTTAGTAGTACTGAGAGTAAGTTCCCCCTTACTCAGTACTTCCGGGATCGTCTTACTGAACTGAGTCAGTAGGATCCAGTAGACCTAGTTCTACTGAGAGTTCGTTGAATCTGGTCTCAGCTAGAGGTTTGGTTAGTATGTCGACTCTTTGCTTATCAGTATGGATTTTCTCCATTCTAATATATTTCTTCTCGATATGGTCTCGGATGAAGTAATGATGTATGTCCACGTGCTTGCATCTTGTATGAAGAATATGATTCTGAGTGATTGCAATGTACTGGTACTGTCGCAATAAATCGACACTTCATCTAGATATACATCATAATCCCTCAACTGTTGTCACAACCATAGGATCTAGGTGCAACAACTTCCGGCAACCATATATTCAGCTTCAGTAGTGGACGTAGCTACTGAGTGTTGTTTCTTTGAAAACTACGATATTAGCTTGCTACCTAGGAACTGACATGTTCGTGAAGTTCATTTCCTGCCAATTCGACATCCTGCATAATCAGCATCAGAATAACCAATTAGTTTAAAATTATCATCAGTAGGATACAATAACCCAACATCAGGTGTTCCCTTTAGGTATCGGAGAATCTTCTTTGCTGAGTCGATATAACTTCGCTTAGGATTCGCCTGAAATCTCGCGCATACACCTACAACATAGGTTAATAGGTCTGCTGGCGTTAAATATAATAATGAACCTGTAATATCCCTAATTTCTAAAACTCAGTTAAACTACGATAAGTTTATTTTTTTTATTTAGGATAAATTGGTAAAATCCTTATTAAGTAAAATCCTTATTAATTTAAGAGGATAATATAAGATAATATTAGACATATGTTTAAATGACGTGGGTATCATTTAGAATAATATAATCTATATTTCCTAGATATATGCGCAAGGAAAAGAAAATGCTAATCTTGAAACCTATTATCCTTAGGATATGTATCCACACAAATTATATATAGTAAGTAAATGCATATTTGTTGTGCATGCAAGAGATAAGTCCATCTTCCTTCCACGTGTATGCATCATCCTAATTGTTGATATAAACATAATGAAAAAGTGGTGTGAAATCCACTATATGTTCACCCCTTTCTTCCACGTTTTTTTTTTTTTTTGATTTGACACACATAGGTGAGTAAGCAAAAGCTTGCTTACTAAGCAAGCCTAACCTATAAAACTTTTACTATAAATAAGAGCATAATATAATCGTAGGCTTACACTTTTCAAAAGGAGTCTCACCTTGTCGTCAACTTGCTAAGTGAGAATATTTTAAGGTATAATTCTTATACTTATGCTTTGTTCAATTATGTGTTTTATAGGGTGCTAGCCTTAAAGGACGAATAGTTATGCTATTTAGCTTGTAAATATCTTAGCAAAAATTGAAATAGTTAAAATTGGAGATAACAATTCTAGAGATAATAGGAGTATTGTAAGGCTAGATTATTGTATTGAGAGTGAGACTTATCTTGTAGGCCCTATTGTGGAGGATACTTAGGATCTGATCAATATCACTACTCAAAGTTCCTGACTGATTAAGGTGGGTTTTATTTTCATAAAAGTATTTCGAGTTAGTAAGCTCTGTTATTTACGAATATCCATGTTAAATATTTTTACTCTCTATTGGGTAAGTGCTCCTATCAGTTCAGTATTGGCTCTGCCAATAAACAGTTAAATCGACCGGGTCCTGTGTTATGTGAGCGTACTAGCCAGGATTTGTGTACACAGAAGTCAGTTTTGAGGTGAATATGTTTCCCTCATTTCTGATAAAGCAGAAAAGGATCATTGTGGGCAGCTCCCACATATCCAAGGGTGGGTAACCCCATCTTGTAGGTAGCACCAATAGTTGAGACAGAAAGGGAGAGAGCACATCTCCAAATTTTAGTATGCCTAGAATGGATTTCGGTTTTTAAACTTTCTATGCATACCAGTTAAACATGGAGTATTCTTTAAAGCAAGTTATGTTTTGTTAACTGGCTTAACCCACGGAGTACATTAGTACTCAGCCCAAACTACTTTCAAAATATTTTGCAGATTAAGCTGGCGGTGCGTAGCGGAGTGCTGAATTGCTTTTGCATGTAAATTATTATAGTTTTTTTTTTAAGAAGTTTAAATATGAACTACGACTCTTGGTATGTTTAAAAATAAATGAGGTTATTTTATTCTAGTCTACTTAGTGAATGTTGTTTATTATTATTATTATTTTTAAGTTCCCATTTCTTTCCCGCTTCTTTCATCCCATCTCAGTCACATCCTAGCATATTGCCTTCCCTCGGGACTGGGATGTGACAGAACCAATAATAGCACGAAAATCAATTGAGTTAACAGATACTCCCTCTTTATCAAGATCAATCTTGAGATTTGTATTCATGGGTATCTTTACTGATTTGATGGATTTGCAGCCAAATTTCTTGATGAGATCTCTATATATTTTGTTTGATTGATGAATATTTCAATCTTAGATTGCTTCACTTGAAGTCCAAGGAAATAATTCATTTCTCCCATCATCGACATCTCAAATTTATCTTTCATTATCTTTTTGAATTTTTGACACATTGTCACATTCTTAGATCCAAAGATGTCGTCCACATAGACTTATACCAGTAGAATGTCATTTTTTGACTTGATACTGAATAGGGTGCGATCTACCTTTCCCTTCTGAAAACCTTTCTGAAGTAGAAAGTCTGAAAGGGTATCATACCAAGCCTTGGATGCTTGTTTTAACCCATATAGAGCTTTCTTAAGTCTGTATACTTGATGTCCCTGCTGAAAGCCGGGAGGCTGTTCTACATAGACTTCTTCCTTCAGTATGCCGTTCAGGAAAGCCGACTTAACATCCATCTGATATACTGTGAACTGCTGATGAATTGCGTAAGGGTAGGAACAGACGAATGACTTCCAATCTTGCAATAGGAGCAAACATTGCGTCAAAGTCTATCCCTTCAGATTGACAATATCCTTTGGCAATTAGTTGAGCTTTTTTCTTGACGATGACGTTGTTTTCATCTCGCTTGTTCTTGAAGACTCACTTAGTTCCTATTACATGTTGGCGCCTGGGTCTGTCTAGAAGCTCCCAAACGTCGTTTTTGGTGAATTGGTTGAGCTCTTCTTGCATAGCAGTGGTCCAATCAGCATCATTCAGTGCATCCTCAATCGACTAAAGTTCTTCAGTAGACAAGAAACATGACTATAAAGCACTTTCTCCTTAACATAATCTGGATCTTGTCTTAACACTTGCTGATGGATCTCTGATTACAAGATCTGAAGTATGAGCATCTAACCAAGAACGACGGTGTCTTGTTAGTTCTTATGAAATTGATTTTATATAGATAGTCGGATTATGAGGAATTTCAGTAGTACTATTTTGTGCTTGAAGCAATTCAGTAACAAGATCAGGATCTATTGAGTCACCAGGTTCAGGGCTTTCAACTCAGGAACATTAATAGTTCCCCCCGAGTTGTTATTCTCAGTAGAGGTCAGTGGTTTCTTCATCGACCCGATTTACCTGGGATTGATTCTGTTTAGAAGAATCAATCGGTTCAGCTACATTACTTGTTGGTTGGTTCTGAGTTTCATCATGTGAGTCATCATCCCAACTATGTTGGATCTTTTCTATGTTATCGTTCAAGCTTAGATCCTATAGCTTGCTGCTGAATTTTTCAGCATCTTGCTGAGAGTTTTGTTTCCTGTTCTCAGAAGTAAATTCATTAAATACAACATGAAGACTTTCCTCCACGCAAAGTGTCCGATAGTTAAAGACTGAAAGCTTTCCTGACCCTGGAGTATCCTAAGAATACCCCTTGGTCTAACTTGCTATCGAAGACCTTTAACTGATCATTTCCATTATTGTGGATAAAGCACGAACAACCAAAGATATAGAAATGCGAAATAGAAGGCATTCTCTCTTTCAATAATTCATATGGTGTCTTCGTGTGCATCTGAGTCAATAAAGACCGATTCTGAGTATAGCAGACTGTGTCAGTAGCTTCTGCTCAAAACATTGATGGTATACTGATGAGTGGTTTTTATACCATCTTATCATGTTCTTTTTTAGCTTATTTACATTGTTTTCTACTCATTTTTAGCTTTTGTTTTGCTTGGAATTGTATACTTTCGATGTTTTTTGGTTTTGTAGGTTTCTCGCGCGTTTTGAGCATATTTGGTAGTATTTGGCACCAAAATGAAATAAATCATGACCATTGATCCATTTTTGGCAAAGATTGAGTTGTTTGGATGAAGAATGAAGAGGATTTGAAGCCGGATGTTGAAGAAACCGTGTTTCGGAGCACGTGTAATAAGGCAGTTGGAAAATCGCGTGGCATACAGATCTAAAAATCTTAGAATCCGATCTCCACCGTCCACATCATATTTCTATGTGTTAGGAACATTGTGGCAAAGTTTCGTGACGATCCAACGGTTATCGAAGGAGGTATTGCGTTTTTCTCAAAATTGGTCAGTGTAGAAAATTGCAGATGGGAGTGGCGCGGATAGAACAGGTCGGACCGCGGTCCGCATTTTGTGCTGGACCGCGGTCCGCGTCTTTTACAGCCCAAAATGTTTTTTTCGGCCCGAAACCTATATAAACCCTTCCGGACATCTTTCCATCGTACGACAGACCCTAATTTCGACTTTTTCCAGCCCCCAAAGTAGAGAAACACCCAAGGCATCCCTCCGTTGAAGATTCAAGGCGAAGAACGAAGACTACAACCGAAGAACCAAGTGCGAGGATCAATCTACGAGGTTCTAGGTTGTATAATTCTTGCTTAGTTTTGTTTAGGGTTTTTGATACTTATTTTTCATGGATACTTTTTGCATATCTTGTGATTGTTGCATACGAATATGAGTGGCTAAATCTCCTTGTGTGGGGGTTTAGCAGGATCTATATTTTTGATGAATTGATTCAAACTCTAGTTTTTCAATGATGATTCGTTTTGTTTCTTAATAGTTGAGCCTGCTTTTGATTTCTCTATGATTCTTTAATGTTACTGGTCATCATCTTAGATAATTGTAGAGAATATAGGTAATAGATAATACGGCGCATCATACCCGGTTATTTATTTAGACCTGCAATTAAGTGGCAAAAACTGGATGAACAAATTATAATTCTCTATAATTAATTGCAGGTCTAGACAATCTGGTGACAATAAATAATCGGGTATGATGTGCCTTATTATCTATTACCTATATTCTCTATAATTATCTAAGATGATGGTCAGTCATATTAAAGAATCATAGAGAAATCAAAAGCAGACTCAACAATTAAAAAACAAAATAATTCATTCATTGAAAAATGAGGGTTTGAATCAATTCATCAAAAACATAGATCCTGCTAAACCCCCACACAAGGGGATTTAGTCACTCATATTCGTAGGAAAACAATCACAAAAGATGCAAAAAGAATCCATAGAGTTCAAGTATCAAAAACCCTAAACAAAACTGAGAAGGAATAATACAACCTAGAATCTAACGGATTGATCCTCGCACTTGGTTCTCGGGTTGTGGTCTTCAATCTTAGTCTTGAATCTTCAATAGAGGGGATGCCTTGGGCGTTTCTCTGCTTTGGAGGCTGGAAAAAGTCAGAATTATGGTGTTTCGTACGAAGGAAAGAAGTCCGGAAGGGTTTATATAGGTTTCGGGCCGAAAGAAAAAGTTTTGGGCTGTAAAAGACGCGGACCGCGGTCTAGCACAAAATGCGGACCGCGGTCCGACCTGTTCTGTCCGCGCCACTCCCGTCTGCAATTTTCTGCACTGACCAATTTTGGAAAAAACGCGATATCTCCTTTGATAACCGTTGGATCGTCACGAAAATTTGCCACAATGTTCCTAACACATAGAACTATGATGTGAACGGTGGAGATCGAATTCTAAGATTGTTAGATCCGTCTGCCACGCGATTTTCCAACTGCCTTATTACACGAGCTCCGAAACACGGTTTCTTCAACATCCGGCTTCAAATCCTCTTCATTCTTCATCCAAACAACTCGATCTTTGGAAAAAATGGATCAATGGTCATGATTTCTTTCATTTTGGTGCCAAATACCACCAAATATGCTCAAAACGCGCGAGAAACCTACAAAACCAAAAAACATCGAAAGTATACAATTCCAAGCAAAACAAAAGCTAAAAATGAGTAGAAAACGATGTAAATAAGCTGAAAAAGAACACGATGATATGGTATAAAAACCACTCATCAAATCCCCCCAAACCTAAGCTTTTGTTTGTCCTCAAGCAAAGAAACAAGATAAAAGAAAGACTATGACCAAATATCCGAAAGATGAGCATAACAATTCGACCCTTATTTAGTTTTTAGAAGAACACATCACTAGCATGTAAAAATCATTCAAGCTTGATGCCACCTTCAAAACAAAATATAACATAGAAGTAGAGTAGTCCCTCTCCAGATATTTGTATCACTCAAACACTCAAGTGTATAAGGGTAAATTATCACTCAAACTCAACCCTAGGAGAGCATCTTCATAAGCTCGCAGATTGTCTAATTCTACTCATAATGAACACAATTCATGGCAAAGATCTCGAAGGTCTTACTTTGGTTGTAATGGGGCTAAAGCATGTAATAGAAAGGTAGGGAATTTATAGGAAAAAGTGACTCATAATGTACGAACAATCAAAGGATCTAGTAGAGCATACAAATGATAATTTATCAAAATAAACATCTAAAACCAACCACCTTTGAATCACCCATAGTCAAACAAATCAAGTCACCCCAAGTTCTCACTTTTTTTTTTTTCAAAATATACCCCCTTTTCAACTTCCTCTTTTTTTTTTCGTTTCAAATGTTTTTTTTTCTTCTCCCTTTTTCATCTCCCAACTCTAACGTATGTCATCAATAAACCCCCTTTCAATCAAAGTTAGGAGTACATGCCCAAGTTCTCTTATTCTATCCAATTGTTTACCTGCCAACTCTTTACCAATAATTAGATAAAGATTTCAAAATAACACGGTGTCATCAAGTTCGGTACCAGGCTGGATATAATCAAAATCAATTCACACCAATCTCACCTTTTAGCAAATATTTGTCCCTTGATCACCAAGCCCTCACATGCCTCCATTTCCTCCCACAACACTAACAACTCTACTAGATCCTTGGTTAAGGCTAGATAGGCTAGGAAATTTATTTGGAGGTACATGAATAAAAAGGATACATTAAGCTCAAAGGGGCTTACTAGGTTGATGTTCAAGGTAGGAATCATATTTGGCTCTGGCTAAAGAATGAGACAGTGCATAAGATCATATCAATGCCATATATGAAAAGTGTTCAATAAACTTCAAACAGACTCAAAGCAAGTTTTAAATGTTCTCCCTAAAGCGAGTATCACACATGAAAGAAATTGAGACCGACATAGAATTTCATCAGTTCACAATAGGCTCAAATTCTCACCAAATGCTTTTTGGACTACCATACTTTTACATCCTACATGTTCGAGAATTTCATCATGCTCAAATTCAATCCAACAATGCTTCAGCAAAGAAAAATTTTAAAGGCGAGAAATGCATAATCATCAAATAGCACAAGTCATAGCAATTCAAATATCTAGTACATGGGGAATCACCAGAATCATGATCATACAGACCAAATAAATAGGGTTCAAGATTCTACAAACCCCACAAACCTATCTACGAGCTAGTCCCTAGCACGAAAAAGAAAATTGGGTAAACGAATCTTCCCTGATGTCTAGGTAATGTCCGATCGATCTACATATGCGAAGCTTGATCTGGCAGGCTCAGATCCAAATGGTGCAGACTTCACCCATCTTTGGGGCTTGTACTTGTGTCCGCTTGAGCTCCTTGATTTCTTGTCTAAGCAGTTGAAGCTCCTTAATAGTATCATCCGCGTACGCAGCCCGCATATCCTGCATTCCACGTTGTCTCACACTCTAACTTCTTTGTATGAAACGAGCCTTCAATGTCTCAAAAAGCTCATGCAATGCACTTGGGGTCAGTGCAAGAATGCCTCCAGGAGCCATCCATTGTAGAAGAACGCATTCAGCATCGCAACGTGGTAATTATGATGTGGGCATTGGATGAGGAGTCCCTTGAATCTATCCCAAGCTTCATGGTATGTCTCATTGTCAAACTGGGAGAAAGTAGCACCTGTCTCGTGGCTCTTGCTCCGGGAGTAGTATCGCTCAGTAAATGGTTTGAACACGTCCTCCATTGTTCACAAAGAGTTAGCAGGTAGTGTGTTCAACCAAGTCTTGGCCTTATCCTTCAGATTGTAGGGAAGCAATCGTCTTCCCAATTGATCAGTAGTGAGCCCGCTGAGAGGAAGAGTCCCCAATGTAGCATAGAACTCCCTCATATGAGGAAGAGGATCTTCAGCTGCTAGCCCGTAGAAAGATGGTAGCATATGATAATAGATAGGCTTCAGATCATAATTCCTTGCGGTCTCTTCTAAGACGATGAAGGTGGTATTGGCTCCAAGTATCGGCCTTGTGTAGTCTCCCTGCAACCTTTCTGGTTCAGGATTGTTCCCAATTTGCTCCATTACAATTTTGTCTTCTGATTCTTTCCTCGTAATGCGAGTCCCCACTCTGTGTATGTTATCGATAAAAGGCGCAAGTTTTAGATTTTGCGACCTTCTACCGTGCATAAACCTACAAAAAACTCAAAAGAGTAAGATTTGACGCACTAAAAAAAATTGGAAGAAGTAGAAACAAACTTAAAAATAAAATCTAAACAAATAAACAGCTAGTAAAAAGAATAATCAAAACGACTGAGTCCCCGGCAACGGCGCCAAAAACTTGATGAACAAATTATAATTCTCGCAAGTGTACGAATTGGTGTAATACCTAATCTAGAAACTCTCGAGGTCGATCTCACAAGGACTCAGTTATGTTCTAATTACTCTAATTATTTAACTATCTACTTGGTCCTAAACTGGGTTTGGTTTATTTAAAACTACGGAATTAAAATAGCAAGAAAGTAAGGAAACAAGTAAAAGCGAAGCAAAGTGGATAATGGGTGTGGTTTCAAGATTGATGAAGAGTGCGGAGGTTTAACAATCACTATGCATAAGATGATCGATTCAATCCCATTCTCTAGCTAGCATTTATGAATTTCTTTTGTTGGTTCATCCATTAAAGCTCTAGGGATTCCGTATGATGGCGGGAGATCTCTAATTTATAATCCGAAGGGTCAATCAAGTGATCATATAATGAACCTAAGGATCGTCTCATGCTCAAGGATTTAAGGAACCATCTAAACTATCCCAAACCAATGGTGACAATCTAGACACTTAATTGCAGGTCTAAATAAATAATCGGGTATGATGCGCCGTATTATCTATTACCTATATTCTCTATAATTATCTAAGATGATGGCCAGTCACATTAAAGAATCATAGAGAAATCAAAAGCAGACTCAACAATTAAGAAACAAAACAATTCATTCATTGAAAAACGAGGGTTTGAATCAATTAATCAAAAACATAAATCCTGCTAAACCCCCACACAAGGGGATTTAGTACCTCATATTCGTAGGAAAACAATCACAAAAGATGCAAAAAGAATACATAGAATTCAAGTATCAAAAACCCTAAACAAAACTGAGAATGAATAATACAACCTAGAATCTAGCGGATTGATCCTCGCACTTGGTTCTCGGGTTGTGGTCTTCAATCTTCGTCTTGAATCTTCAACGGAGGGATGCCTTGGGTGTTTCTCTGCTTTGGAGGCTGGAAAAAGTTGGAATTATGGTGTTTCGCACTAGTCTTTTATCATAGAGTTTAGAAAGTATGTTCCCCGATTTGAGCGTATTCGTTGAATCTTGATATCCTTCTCGATACTTAGTCGTTTCAGTAGTCTCGGCAGTTCAATTTTAACGTCAGACTTGTTGGCGATGAAAATCACTCATGTGTATCTTGAATAGTTATCAATGACTATAAGAGCATATTTATTGCCTATGATTGTCACTGGAGAGACTGGCCCGAATAGATCCATGTGGAGCAGCAGAAGGATCCCATCAGTAGAAGGTGACATAATTGGTAGATTGCTTGATCTGGTTTGCTTTCCCTTCATGCATGATTCACAATTCTTGTGTCTCTTGAATACTTCATTGGGTAGTCCTCGGACTTTAGCGTCTCTTGCTAGCTTGTTCATTGTTTTGAAGTTCAGAAGACTTAATCTTTTATGCCACAACCACGATGTTCTGTCATCTGATTTTGTGTGTGCTAGCAAGCAAGCTTCAGGTTTAGCGGTATTTCAATCAGCATAGTAGAAATTTCTATCATCTGACTTCGGCTAAATGACAGATGATCTACTGAATCCTATCAGCTACTGAACTCTAGCTAGTCTACTGAGTTCCTAACATGCTGAATTCAACTAAGCTATTACATTATATAAGGTTCATCATTTAGCTAGGGGTTTTGGAATCTTCAAATCTTATCATACTGAATCTCATCCCAACAATACCCAAAAAAGCAATTGAGGTATAATAATAATCACATATTAATATGTACTCAATTTCATAGGCACCTCTACAACTTTCATATCAAACAAATGTCTGAATCCTAAA
This sequence comes from Lavandula angustifolia, assembly GCA_028984105.1. Taxonomy (NCBI): domain Eukaryota; kingdom Viridiplantae; phylum Streptophyta; class Magnoliopsida; order Lamiales; family Lamiaceae; genus Lavandula; species Lavandula angustifolia. Next base: position 17,574,130 of record CM054822.1, read on the forward strand.
TGTCTTACCGCATCCTTTTGCATAGTATTCATCTGCTTGAACAATTAATCCACAAATGCAGTCCAGAGTGTAATGAAAATAAACTGAAAGTGATTATAATCTCACACGAAGTGTGTTGGTCCGGAGACAATAGTCAGGTGTAGAGGGGGGGGGGTGAATACACCTGATCACAGTTTCTTTTTCTCAAACGCGAAGGACAGCTGAGCTGTAGGTTGCAACTGATGAACAGTGCCAAATAGTAACCTTCGATCGTGGGTCAGAAGTGTGCCAACTACTGAGCTCTCCTACTGACTTTTATCAGTACTTGAAACTCAGTCGGAGACGTTGTGCGGATAAGAGTGTGGGGCCTGGACATTAGTCTCAGTTTAAAAACGTGATTTTCACAAATCAAGTAATTTTTGGCTAGTGCGCTTTGAGAATACGTTTTATGCAAAGATATGATTTCGTAACAGTTTGTATGCAATGTAATAAAATAGTTAATAACACAAGCAATTTTTAACGTGATTCGGTTACGCAAGATCCTACGTCCACGGTCCTGCCGAACAGGAGTTCTTGTTGATTTATCTGAGCAAGTCTCAGCAAGGAATCTGTGCACTGGACAGACCCTTCTAAGTTATAGTCCTTAGCGACTTTACAAATCAAACCGAGGTTTGAAAGGGAGGGGATAATCTCCAACTAGGAAGGAGTTCTTACAGTAAGAACAATTACTAAAAGTGAACTCCTTCAAATTTCTAAGCTATAAATTTGGCAATGAGCTTAGCTAGAGAAGAGAGATCTAAAGAACTCTAGAGAGAAGAACTAATGATATTCTATTGGGCAAGTTCTTCGCTGGATTGATCTTGAATGCGCTAGAGTTGTTCGAAAGCTTGAGCGTTTTTCCCTTGATATCCCATGCGTGAAGCTCGGATTTCTTCTCTATTTATAGTTGTGACCTAGGAATATGTCCGTTGGAGACGACGATGCCACGTGTCACAAGCTTCCAAAGAAAATGGCCATAAATTCGAATTATTGCAGCAGAGTTGTTGGATACTGTACATGAGAGCAGCTTTAGTTGGTCAGAGCAAATAAAGCGTTGTCGACTTCTCATTGGTCGAGGTTTGTGGTAGGTGAGATTATGTCAGACATCGGAGTTGACTCTCTCGAATCCTCGTATGTCTTCTGCTGACTTTCGAAATGACTTTAGCGGCTGAGTCATTTTCTGTCGGATACAGTAGACTTTAAGCAGTCTCTGTCTTCTTCGTCTGAGTCGGCTGACAAGAGATATTCTCTTGAGTATGGTCAGCTGAGGACTGCGAAGGTACTGAGCTTGCATAGAGTTCTTCTGCTGATGTCTGTCAGCTGATGAGATGTCTTCTACTGAGGCGAAGATCTGCTGATGACTTAAGAACGTAAGCAATTACACTGATGACGTGGGATTTTGGAAGGTAACTTTGACAGAAGATCAATCCAACATTTTACCCCGTACAGGACTTAGACACAAAGATAAATACATAAAAACAGTCTGGCCTATACATCATCTAGTCCTATCAAGACACTACACTACTGATATCAGCTGGGTTTTGGGATCTTCAATTCCATAGTACTACTATGATTTCCCCCAAAATTATTTTAACCACTAACAGCTGAATACCATCTATTGACTCATAACCCAACAATTTTCCTCTAATTGATGATGCCAAAACCTCTATAAAATATAAAGAAAGAGTACTAAACTACTGACATAGATAGACTTCAGTAAACTGAATCAGTTAGCCTTAAGAGTTCAGCAGTGAGAGATAGGCAAAACACAGAGAAAACGGTTATGTGAGTGTGTGTCAGATCACTTCAGTGATCAGTTATGATAACGAAAACACAACCAAGGGCCGTAAGACAATGCGTAATTGTCTGGCTAGAAATAGGAACTGATATATATGGACATGAAGATTACAAGGTTCCTATCTCTATTACAAAAGAAATGATAAGAAGATCATTGCTGATGTCTGAATCTCTTGGTTCTGCTCTTGAAATCTGCAGACCTATCAACTGGACGTTCCAAACCATAGTATTTATAAATCCTTGCTCGCAAAGTCTGTATTTCCTTTAGATCAGCAGGTAGATCAGAACTAAGGTCATGATGATAAGCAGCTGCCTCGATCTCATCTTCTATCTCCTTCGTGCATAGCACGCTACGAGTAGTCCTCGGAGGAGGGATGCGTCTGAATGCTGGAGCTCTGAAGGGTATCTTCTCCCTTTCCATTATCAGTTGAAGCTGATTTCTGAGCTGGGCATTGTATTGATGAAGGAACTCATCGAATAGTTGATCAACTCGGTATCCCGGGATGGATAGAAACCCCACACATAGTATCCCTTGATAAATTCCTCCTTAAGTTCCTCCCATTGCTCATTCAGCTCTGCTGGCACCCATCTGTCTATATGAGGAGTAGGAGCTCTCTTAATATAAGGTGCTATGGGCGCTCCTCTCCTATAATACTTAGAAGACCTCAGGATCTGCCTTTTCCAATCCACTACTGGCTCGCTGGCTATCTTATCTGTCAGTTCAATGATCTTAGCCAGGTCGGCCAATCTCTTCTTTTCTCTGAGACCCGCTGATCTAGCATCTCCTCTTCAGAGATTTAATCCCTTCAGCGTGACCTCCCAGGTGGCTCTGTCCTCGGCCTCTTGCTTAGGTGTAAGAGTGGGAGTGTAAGAACTCTGAGCTAAGGGTAGGACTTTAGTGGCAGAAGCTTTAGCCAGCTCCTCCTGAGCTTTCTTCTTCTCTTCATCCAGGAGCTTCTTGGCTTTTCCTTTGGCAATTCTGCCAATAGGCTTCTTTGCTTCTTCAATTTCTGCCTCGAGTTGCTGCTCGTAGTTCAGTTGATCTTGCAGCTTCTGAGCAACTCGCTGATCGAATGCCTCCTGCTCCGCTTTGGATTTAAACTTATGCGTCGAGGAAGATGGAGGAGTGGTTTCAGTTGTAATCTCCTTCCCCGGCCTTTGCGGTGGCAGTGGCTCGTCCTCCTGATCGAGAAATCGAGCAATTTCATCGATGTGCTGAGCTGATGAAGCAATTGCTGGCTCAGTCACAGTAGTTGTTGTTTGGACTTCTGGGACTTGGACATTTTCGGGAGGGGGTACTCCAGAACTGGTTCCAGCCTGAATAGCTGAACCTTCCCCTGATTTCCTTCCCCCTTACTTATAGCTTGGATTTCTGGGCTTTTCTCCACCTCAGCTTGTTCATCTTTCTCGGCTTCTTCCCCCTTTTTGGCATCATCAGCCAGGGAGAGGCGAGTACGAATGGCTGTCACCTCTTTGTCCAAATTGAAGCATAGATTCTTTATGAGGGTGGCAGTGGATTCGAAGTCTTTGACTGCATCGCAGTATTGCTCCAATTCCTTCTCCTGATTAGCTCTAAATTATTTGAGTTGGGCTGCAGACTCCTGTCTGAGTTTTAGCAGAGACTGATCATGAGATTCTGTCATCTCCTTCTGAATTTCTATGAGGGCCTCCGCCTGTTGTTGTAAGGTTTTCTGAAGACTGGAGAAGGCCACTCTATTCCTTTCGTCCATGGTGGCTTGGACTGCCGCAAGGCCCTGAGTCAGCTGCTTAGAGAATGACTTCTGCTGAGAGATTAGAAGCTGCTGACTCTGAGCGGCTAAGTCCGCCTTCTGAGCTGCAAGGGCGGTTTCAACTACCTCCTGAATGTTGATAGAAGAAGTAAGAGTTTCGGAGACCTTCTGCATCCCTTGAGCGAGTCGATCAACTTTCTCAGTCTGGGCCTTAGTGTACTGAGCCCATTTGAGATGAACATCTTTTGCAAGGAGACGATTCTTGTCTCCCTGCTGCCGGATGGCTTTGTTGACTGACTTAGAGGTCACGGAACCTATAGGTTTGATCTGATAACTGCTGGTTCCGAGCCTCTGCTCAGATGTCGCGATCTGTTGCGCTCGACTCGGCTTCGAGGCAACTGAGGCATCACCTGATGTAGAGGGTGGTGGTGATCGGCCCTGTTCGCGAGGAGTGTTACCCTCAGCAGATCCTCCCAAATCTGCATCCTTGGGTGGCGCCTGATCCTTATCGTCATCATCATTGTTATCGTTGTTGTCATGATGCGATGGAGGTGAAGGGCTGTTGTCTGGTGCTGAGGATCGCAAGCTTAAGAGATAAAGCATTATGGCACGCAGATCCTCGAAGGAGGCTAGATCAGCTGGTTCCCCGAACCCTATTGCTGATTGCAAGCTCTGCTCTTCGGTAAGTAGGGACAGAGCTGACTGAGTCCTGATCAGATTTTCAAGGATATCCCAGCTAAGGAATCTCAGCAACATCTGAGTCCTAGCCCTTATGGCAATATCCACCAAATCCTCATGCTCAGCGATCTCAGGGATCTGAGCACTGACTTCTCCTGTGGCTCGGAGATGGGTGGAATGCATGGTTGTCCACTCTGAGGAGGTTTCCTCAGTCGGTACCCCAGTGTCCGACTGAGTCTCTTCGGAGCTAATCCGCTGGACTTTCTCCTTTAACGTGGCACCTTCGATGCCGGTGTCTGCGTCTAGAATGGGTTCCTCCTGAGTGGGTAGAGGAGAGGCAACTTTTGCTAGAACCTTAGAAGATCCAGTCTTACTGAGCCTCTTCCTCTTAGGCGGGTCGGCGTGAGGGGGCAAGTCGGAAGTGGCTCTTTTCTGCTCAGGCGGCCCTCGCCCGATGGATTTCTCAACAGCGGCTCTTGTCTTGAACTTTATGAGCTTTCTGTCGAAATATCTCGCATCAGCAAATGCTGAGCGATCCGATACTGATTCTTCGATTAATACGAACAACTTTGTCCCGTACAACAGCTTTCCCACACTAATTAGTCTCCTCTCTCCTGTGGGTGTGGCTGCGAACTTCTGAGCCTGAGCTTTAAGCTCATTCACATAGTAGTCAGTCCAGTTAACTCTGACGACATCATCTATTATCATCATCAGCTGTATGCGGGCTTGGATAGCTGATCATATGAACCGGCTGAGCTCGTAAGAATGTGAGAAATAATATACACGAGCCCACGGTACTCTGGTAGTAGCAGATTCTTCAGCAGAGCTGTCTTGAAGACTACGTCGTCCCTGCCACAGAACTTCTGGACATAGGAGTTAATTTCCTTCTCCTTATATCCACTTGGAGAGACTCCGCACGCTGGGAGATCAAAGGTCAGCTCCACGGTGGTTCTGATATTGATGACGTGTTCACTGGCATCCCAAGATTGAGGGATAACTTCCTTCATGTATGAGAAACATGACATTTCTGCGCCTGTATCCTCATAGGATCTCCAATTGTAATAAACTTCTGCAACTTGTCTGGGCAAATATGCTCTGGGTTGCTTCGAGACAAGAAGCTCCAGTCCGGAGGTCTCGAGAGCCATGAAGATGGGCTCAAGATATGGAAGATCAGCTTGGTGTAGCACCATCGTCGGCTCGAACTGGATTCTGAACTTGATGATGTCATCGATTTGCGGTGGGGTCATTACCGTCGCCATGAATATCTGCAAAAAACTCGTTAGCACTTGAAAATACAGTTAGTCTGTATGAGTTTAAGCAGGATTCAAGAAATTACCGAATTATGGAGAGCTTTTGAGAAAACAAATGCAGAGCAGTTAAGTTTTTGAGAAACTGAACGCAGAAGGAAAAAGCTCTAGAGATTCGAAAATGGCGAGAAGTATGGTTAGAGTTGTAAGCGCTAGTTTTTATGAGATTTGCATATCAAGCGGTTTTGATTGAACGGCTGAAACTTAATCTCGTTTTTAAAATGACGGCTGAGATTTGATGTTATAAAAGGAATGATTACACAAGCCGCCTCTAACCTAGACCCACGTAGGCATATGCGTAGTAAGGTAAGTTGAGAAGACATGCATTAAATGCGCTGCAGGCAGCATTAAAGTCTAAGCCTTTTAAATGAAAATGGTTTCCTACTGACTTAAACCCTAACGGATTAATAGCGGAAAATAAATGCTCATTAGCTACTGAGTGCAAGCGACTGATATAATAAATGCGAGCATGCTTTTGATAAAATTAAGTATATTAAGACTATGCAAACCTCTTCAGCTGATTTTACGATCAGCTAGTTACCGTTTAGACTCAGGAGGACAACGGATGTGCTGATAGCCACGTTCCCCCTTACTGTGTACAATTTAATTCTCCCGATCGAATCATTAGACTCGAGTCTTTGACTGTCATATCGATTTCTTCTACCGACTCTACTCGGTAGGTTCCGATGAGACCTAGCTTAACCGATAATTCTCTAAATCGTTCTCGCCTAGTGGTTTGGTCGATATATCGCCCTTTGCTTGTCGGTATGGATTTTCTCCATTCTGGTAATCCTTCTTTTCGACTGGTCTCCGGATGAAGTGGTGTCGAATATCCACGTGCTTGCATCTCGTATGGAGAACTGGATCTGAGTTATAGCAATAGCACCGGTGGAGTCACGGTAGATGGGCACCTCATCCCGAGATATACCATAATCTCGCAGCTTGTTGTCGAAGCCAAAGGATCCGGGCACAAAGAACTTCCGAGCAGCCATGTACTCGGCTTCGGTAGTGGACGTTGCCACTGAATGTTGTTTCTTTGAAAACCAAGATATTAGCTTGCTGCCTAGGAACTGACACGTTCCAGAAGTTGACTTTCGATCTATCCTGCATCCGGCATAATCAGCATCAGAATAACCCTGTCGGTATAGATTATCATCCGCAGGATACCATAACCCTGCGTCGGGTGTTCCTTTTAGATATCGCGAGAATCTTCTTTGCTCGAGTCTAGATGACTTCGCTTGGGATCCGCTTGAAATCTTGCACATACACCTACAAAGATAAGTTATATCGGGTCGGCTAGCTGTTAAGTATAATAAAGAACCAATAATAGCTCTATAATCAGTAGAGCTAACAGAAGCTCCCTCTTTATCTAGATCAATTTTGAAATTCGTATTCATGGGGATTTTAACTGGCTTGCTCGAGTCGCAGCCAAATCTTTTCAAGAGATCTCGAGTGTACTTAGCTTGATGGATGAATATTCCTTCAGGTGATTGCTTGACTTGGAATCCAAGGAAATAATTCATTTCGCCCATCATGGACATCTCGAACTTCTCCTTCATCATTTTCTCGAACTGTTGACATATAGTCACGTTTCTGCAACCGAAAATGATGTCGTCCACGTAGATTTACACCAGTAGGATGTCATCTCCTGACTTTATGTTGAACAGGGTGCGATCTACTGTCCCCTTCTGAAAACCTTTCTGAAGTAGAAAGTCGGATAGGGTATCGTACCAAGCCATGGGTGCTTGTTTTAACCCATACAGAGCTTTCCTGAGTCTATACACCTGATGTCCCTACTGAAAGCCGGGCCGTTGTTCCACATAGACTTCTTCCTTCAGTACGCCACTCAGAAAAGCTAACTTTACATCCATCTGATATACTTTGAATCTTTGATGCGTTGCATAAGCTAGGAACAGACAAATGGCTTCCAATCTAGCGACTGGAGCGAACGTTTCATCAAAGTCGATTCCTTCTGCTTGACAGTATCCCTTGGCAACTAGTCGAGCTTTATTTCTGACAATGACGTTGTTTTCATCGCGCTTGTTCTTGAAGACCCACTTAGTACCAATCACGTGTTGATGTCTAGGTCTGTCAACAAGCTCCCAAACTTCGTTTCTAACGAACTGGTTCAGCTCTTCTTGCATGGCAACGATCCAGTCAGCATTGTTGAGTGCGTCCTCTATTGACTGATGTTCTTCTGTAGACAGGAAACAAGAATAGAGTGAGCTTTCTCCTTGACTTAGTCTAGATCTTGTCCTGATAGTTGCTGATGGATCTCCAATAATAAGATCTGAAGAATGAGCGTCGAGCCATGAACGTCTGAGTCTGGCTTCTTCTTCTGATACTATTTCTGCACAGTCATTAGGTGTGTTAGGCATTTCAGTTGTATTGTTCTGTGATTGCATTAGTTCAGTAAGAAGGTTAGGATCTACTGAGTTTCCAGGTTCAGGGGCGGGGCGGGGCGGCTGTCGTGTGCCGCCATCGTCGCTCTGCTTTGGACTATGGCGCCTACGCCGGAATTTTTGACAAGGACGAATGGTCGGCGTCGCTCGCTATGTGCCATCGTGCCCTAAACTTTTGATTTCTTCGGCTGCTTGTTGTCGCTCCGTCGATTTGAAGGGTACGGTCGTTCGAATGGAAAAGGGATGTCGTCTAGAAAGAGAAGAAATGGTGGGAATGAATTGTAATTCTCGCTTTCCAAAACCTATTACCCAATTTTGAATGAATGGTACCTGCAAAATACCTTTATATCCTTAAGTGAATTAAAAAACAAAGAAAGTGAATTTCGCATTTTTTGATCTTTTAGTAAATGAAAATCAACTACAATCGTTGGATCGATCCAACCACTATAAGGTGTTCCTAGTTCTTATTATAACCCTTGTTCCCAATGGATCCACTACTTATATATATATACACACACACACATATATATATATATATATATATATATATATATATATATATATATATATATATATATATATATATACACCTAATTATCTAAGATTGGTAGTGTTTTAGATTGATTTGGAAGATACTCACGTTTCTCTCCTTCAAACCGAACGCCAAATCAAAGTTATAAGACTTGCGTGTGTGAGATACATATTTTATTTATGGAATAAGTAAAATAGGTCGGAGTGTAGATGGTTCACCCAACGCACGAGAGAGAGGGAGAGTCGATGAAACTGCAATGGCCAAGAACCTTCATGATGATATCTTCAAACTTTATCCAAGAATTGATACTAAACAATCTCAATCTACGATCACCACTTCACCTTTTTCTCTTGAGCAGAAGAGCCTTGACGTGGATGCAAGAGATCCCATTGGCTAAACTCTTCTTATGCCCATTATCCGTTCCATTACCTTCACAGATTGGGGGAGGAAAAAATCAAAGAACAAGAAGATGAAGATGAAATTTCCTTACTGACCTTTTGCATTACGTGTTCTTGAATATGGCTAGGAACATAAGTGCGCTTTTCTTTGATTCTTAACGCTTTATTTCTTGCAAATATGAACGTGACCCCGTTAGGAAAGTTGTTCATCATAATGTTTGAGATATGTGGTTAAAATCTAAAATTAATTGGAGTTGTAACGTGTGAGAGAGTGAACTTAAAGCCTTATCGTAACAAGCAAGAGAGCGAACTTAAACCAATTTTCTCGACATCCTTACCTACTGAAACTTGAAAACAGGATTGGGAATCCCTCCTCCCTGGCTTTCCAAATCCGCCTTTCGTTTGAAAATCAGAATTCGGACCTAAAAGATATGGACCTTCTAAGATATCTGCTTGCTGAAAATTTCCCCTATGTTGCGAATGACAAAACAATAACTTTCAAAGCTGATTTCGAAGCCATTTTCATTGACTGAAACCTATTGAATTGGACATCTTGGAAAGCTCTTCATTTAGGCTTTCTAAAGCCGCCTCCCATTTGCAAATTGGAGTTTTGGTTGAGAAGTTATGCCTCGAAGAATATCGTTGGTGAGGTGTTCGACGAAATACCCAATTTTCAGAAAAACACTGAACTGCACCTTTTCAAACAACAATATTGCCTCCCTAATTTCGAACACTATGGGGAGACAAAACCCCCAATCCTTCAGGTTTCCAGGACATCTTTCTATTCGTGAATCAGACTCCAAATCATTGAAATATCCTCATGTGAAAATGGTCCGGAAAATATTCGATATAATGCCTAAACCAAAGAAATTTAAGTATCTAATAAAATACTTAATTACCAACTTTTTTGTGAGTTTCCTTTTTGAACAACCGTGTAAAATGATAAACACGAGCCCATACCATCTTAAACCTTGTTTTTCATGCTTTCCGTAGCCGATTTTCATTAGTCATTCGTAGTTCGTATCGAAGAGTTACGCATCGCGGAAAATGTGCCGCTGAAATGCTCCATTTTTCAAAATGTACATATCAGGAAACTTTAAACCTATGTCTAAACCTTGTTCCTCTTTGAAAGCCATCGAGCCATATAATGATAGAAAGCTCTTCTCGTTAGCTTTTCAAATATACGTGTTGCAAATTTTTCGGAGAACTCAATGTTGTCGATAAATTCACCAGCGCAATTTCAAAAGTGAGACTCAACATCGAAATAGTACCTAGTTGGGAAGATAATTTAAGGGTTTTGTAGCCATACTGGAGTAGAATCTAAGCACGGGATGGTCATCGAAAATCGATGGTCGTATTGCTGGGAATTGAAGCTAAAAGTTGCTACAAAACCTACTCAAAGCCAATCACTTTAAACATAGTTTAAAGTCAGGCATATAATCAACTTAAATTATTGAAAGTAATTGTTTGATACATAGATGTACCCATAAGACATATCCATGCATGAGAATAGTGAAGATGAAACGTGAGTTGATAAGAATAAAGTGATTCCAAAGTCGTTTAGTACAGTCTCCTATAAGCATAGTTGTGTTAGTTTGACATGCATGACATTGATTTTCATATAATGGATCTTAGAACTCCTAGGACCCTTACCAATAAAAGTTTGTCTAAGTATATGCCCCCATTACAACCGAAGAGAAAGACCTCATTGATATTGCAACTGTGACAATGTCTTATCTTGACCGAATGGACTATGTTCTTTTAGTGGCTTGACCAGAATTAGATTAGAGAGTGTTGAGTGAATCGTGAGGATGATCTAGTTTTGCTTAGTTTTTTTACCAAGTTAATATTTGTATGGCTTGTTTAAAATTTCCAATTCTACTTGCTTGTTGAGACTCATTTGCACGGTCCGATATGTTTGGCTAGATTGTTGAGGGTGGAGATTAGTAATGTGTTTTGGTACTGCTTCTTGCTTTTTTTCAAGTATGCTTCGTTTGTGTCTTGTTTGTGTCTTTTGTCTTTCTATTTGTGAGTCTTGAGTCTTCAGGAATGGCCGGATTTGAATAGTTCTCATTCTTTTGTTCTTCTTATACTCGAGGGTACATATAGTCAGGGGCGGACGCAAGGGGTATGGGGGAGGGGGGGGGGGGGAGGGAATATAACACACTTAATGACATATAAACGTGTTATTGCATAATATACTGTACAATTAATCCATTAAAAAATAATATGTGTTCGGCCTCTACGGTTTGCAATATTCTGAAACTTCTCAATAATAGGTGCATTAGTAATAATACTAAATATATCTTTCTCAATATAAATCACCACATTATTGTTCGTTCATTGATCACCCATTGGAGTAGAAGTGCAAAACATAAACTGAGATTTGAGAATGAGATTTATCTTCTCTAATTTGTTTTTTAATTGATGGGGGCATAATAGGTATTTTCCACTCAAAATCTCTCATTGGCTACATGTAGGTCCGCCACTACATATAGTTCAAGTGTAAGAAGGTTTGATGAGTCTATTTCGTACTATTCTAATTCTGCCTGTTTTTGGTGCCCACCAGGGCAATTGGAGCGTATTCTGGACTGTAAGTTAGAGATTTCAGGCTGACATGGCACATGACGAGGATTCGGGTGCAACTGTTTTTGAGAGTTTTAGGAGCTTTTTGGAGTCAATTTGGACGAAAAATCAAGAAGGTAAGAAAATGGGAGACTTGTAGATTAAAGAGAATAAGATAAGGAAAGATTTAAAGATCATTATTCAAAGATATCTTTCCTTATTTGAAGATTACAACCATAGTTTCTTGACGAGAGGTGCAGCCATATAAAGGCAAAGGAGGGGAACGAAAATTAAGCATCTATCGGACATCTATTCATCTATTATCTACGCTGCAAACACCGAGATTTCATCAACACCGATCATCATCTTAGTTTATATTTAGGAGAAACACACTTTTAATTCCTTGCAAGTTTATTTCATGTTTTAATCCTTGTAGATTCTAGTTCGCTTGTTGCTTTCGCTTTGGAGATTTGGATTCTATACTTCGGTACTCTTTAATCATTCAGTAATCGTTTTAGTTTAATTTGTGTTTTGATTTCGTTCTTGCTCAATTTATTATTTTCGTATGTTAGGTTTATGCGCACCATGTTTTATTTTCGCACATAATTAACGTCGGTTAGCCGATCGGACCAATATGCATAACAAAATTTTATAGTGGTCCGGCAAGATGTGAAACACACACTTAATTGATTCCATGAGACTTTTAGAATTAATAATTAACCACTGAAATTCTGAATTAATATTGGTTTATGAAATTGGGTTGGTAATCTCGGCTTGAAAACCCTAGGTTAATTTAATTGTAGCTAATCTAGTACTTTCATCATTTCTCGTGAAATAAGGCTAGATAAGTAGCATAATTGTTCTTGGAACAATAAGATTAATTCGGTAGGAGACTATTAGAATCCCACCATAAGAGTAGGCTTCTAAATTGAGTTCCCTTAGTTCTTAGTGCTTATTAGGTGCTACGTCTATTGATTGCCCACCAATGTAGATTGTATCTAATATAGAGAAGTAGTCGTTTCGATGCCCATCATGACAGCTATCGATTAATTAAGGGGAAAAAAAGGACGTGTCAGTTTAATTACGACGGCCTATAACTAATTGATTTAATTAATCTTTAGTGTCGAAGATCAAATTTTGTGTGTGAATCATCTCGCTGGGCACGTTTTCTTTGCATACTTCTATCTCGTGTTTATTTTAGTCTTGTTTAATTTCTTACTATTACTTTAGAAAATTCTAAAGTTTGCGTGGTTGCTAACCAAACTCCCCAGATTGATAGGAATTTAATGTTTAAAATTTCCATTCCATGTGTTCGATACCTTGTTATGCTAATTTGAGTTCTAGCATAGTTGCAATATTTATTTGGTGAAAACAACGATCACCAAAATCGGGCTATGACATTTTCGTATTAATATTTTATTATTTTAGGTATGTATCCGATGCTCAAATTTATGTATTTTAATTTTTAATCTTCTTATAATCTTTGATTTTCGTAATTTTGACTTATGTATTTTAATCTTCGTGTAGTCTTCATTTTGTTATTAAGTCAAGTATCTATTTTTTAATTGTATGACCAAATTAACTATTAAAAAATAATTTTTATTTTGTGTTTTCCATCATGTGTGGATTTCATACCCATATCAAGATGTCCAAACCCACAAGCCAAACATATTATTTGAGTATAATATAAATTTCAAACCGATAGTAGGGTAGGATTGCTCTCGGCTTGATTTTGATTCTCTTTAGGAGAAATCTAACTATATTTTTCCTCTTATTCTCTTCGGTTTTCTTCATTCCCTCCTTTCTCTTAACGTGTTCCTCTTCTCTGTTTCTTCCCTCTTCTTTTTGTCAATTCTTATTTCTAGATCATATAAAATTTTCTTCGGACAAACACCTACATAATAATTATAGATAATCTAAACATTAAATACTAAATCTGGCAGTTTTATTTAGTTTTTTTAATTTTATTAAAAACATTGTCCATTGATGCCCAACAAAATTAAATTTAAAATTATTAAAATGAAATGCAATGTATAATAAATGAAAAGTTTCTACTTCGAACTATGGATGTGAACGAATCCACAATACCAACGCGTAAATAGTTGGACCTACTGAGCGAAATGTCTGACTATGCATAAGACGAAATGAACTTTGAATCTATGAGTTTTCAACGAATATGAGTGAGAAATAGTATTAAATTAAGTTATAGATTTATAATTAGGAGTGTAATTAAGTGGGGACTAAGGGTGCTACGGATGCACCCTCAAATCCTGTAACTATCTTTATTTTGTTTATCTAAGTGAATCATATTGCACATGATAATCTTTGTATTCCAATATTATACAAATACTAAAGAACGGACTTAAGATTAAGATGTAAAGGATAAATTTATAATTCATGGTAATAAAATAATATTTTTAAGAATATAAAATAGTTTGAAATTTACAATTTGAGGACAAAGGTTCCACCTGTCTTTTAAATCTGGCCCTTATACATACGAGTTTCATCAGGTGTGAATCTTAAATACCGTTCATGGATTTCCTCATTGCTAAAAAAAATTCGAGCATAGTCACTTAGTAAAAGAAATAAAGTTTTTTTTTATAATAAGAAAAATTCACAATGGCTAATGAAATTGTGCAATGGATAAATGTCACTCTTATGCAATATAGAGCAAATCACATAAGAGGCAAATCATGGATGATAAACACACAAAACAACATTTATCGATTTGTAACTTGCGACCATAAACTAATCACATCAACACAATAAATAAAGTTTCTTAGATCATCCACAATGGCTGCATTTAAATACATTTAAATGATATGGATGAATGAGTGCTTTGTTGCATACAATGGATAAATGGAGAGAAAGGATTTTCCAATTAAGAAATCAAATGGAGAGAGAAAGATATCTAGTGGGATCCAATCTATAATGTTGAGGGAGGCGTTGGTGATTGAGGAGAAAAGTTATGGTTTTTATGTGGATCCATTCGAAAGTTGTGGTGAGGAGAGATTATTGAGAGGAGAGAACAATTTTCTCCATAATTTTATATATTGTGTTACCGTTTGAAGTCTCAACATGCAGATTGTATACGTTATATCACTGTTGATAAAAAAGAGTTGTTACAAGGTTTGTTAATATTTTTTCTTCGTCATTCCAGCTTTATCATATCTCAAGCTTACATCATCCACTTCTTCTACTACTTTAATTTTCATTAATTTTACCACACTCTTTCGTTTTGAACTTTGATCCGAAATGGATAAAAGTGACAATTCCAATTAGCGAATTATCATAATTTGAGCAAAGATGAATCGCCTCCAAATTCTCATGTTCCTTCAAATTTATCGTATCTTCAATTCAACATTTTTGTAATGTTATACTCCATCTGTCCCGCTATTACTGTCCTACTTTCCTAATCGGGTTGTCTCGCTATTATTGTCATATTTCCTAAAATAGCAAAAACTACTCTTAAACAAAAAATAAAGTGCATCCCTTATGCTTAATACTCATCCCCACATTATCATACTCTCTCTCCAAAAATCTATCTCTCACACGATTTTCGTTCCACTCCGTACTCGAAAATTTATTATTTTTATTTTTTTGGAAACTTAAGATTATTTCTTAAAATACAATATGAAAAAAAAACAGAAAAAAACGATTGTCTCAACTATGCCCTCCAAAAACTTGGATAAATTCTCATTTATTCCACGAACCACTCCTCGAAAATTGTGTTCATTTCTTAATACAATTAAAACTCATAAAATACACACTTAAACAAAGTTTCTTAATCTCTATGCCGAAACCAAAGGGGACAGTAATAGCGGGACGAGAGAGTATCAATTATGTTCCCTCGTGTTTTAAATTTATGTGTTGTATCACTTATTTTCCAATATTATTGTAAGTTTTAGTTTATTATTTATCTTCTTATAATTTTTAATTTGTTGAATAACTTATTTAGAAATAATATTATTAATTAGTTTTTGTGTTATTAAATATAATATATAAAAAATTAAAATAATGGGACTCAATAAAGTAAAGCTGGTATATATAAACAGATGAATGAAGAATGTGGAAGTGTGTTTAAAGATTGAGTGTTTAAAGAAATAGATTTGTGGAGGATAGAGAAACTAATGAATGCGTGTTTCAGTGATGCAATGTTGTGGATGCTCTTATAGGTAGTACTCCATTCGTCCTGTTATTACTGTCTTGTATTCTTGTAAGTTGTTATGTCTTGTTTCTATAAATTGAAAAAATTAAACTCGTATTCTAAAATAAAGTGAGTTCCTCCTTACTCACTACACACTTCACATTCTTATACTCTCAATCTAAAAGTGTCTCTATCACATGATTATATTCCGCTATGAATTCATAAAATTATAATTCTTAATTCTGTAAAAAACTTTAGATTATTTCTTCAATTACAATATGAAAAGAAAAAAATTCAATTACCACAACTATACCTTAATAGAATTAGGAATAATTTTCATTCCTTCTCATCAACCATTATTCGAAATTGTGCACATTTCTTAATTTAATTAAAACTCATAAAATAAACATCTAATCAGAATTTTTAATCTCCGTATTGAAAAGAAATAAAACAGTAATAATGGGACGAAAGAAGTATGAATTTTGAAATACAAATTGACACAAATGGTCCCCAATATTTTCTAGTTTAGATGAATTGATCATTCCGTTAAAATTTTCCATAGTTTACCATTAATAAACTTTTTTAAAAAATAATAATAAATAATCCAAGAACATTATTAAAATAAAATTTACGTGGACCAATTTATCTAATATTTTTAATATTTGTGAATTTTCCACTTATAACAAAAGGAAAAATTACGGAGAACCAATTTATTACACCCCAAATTCTGATCAACAAACAGAATTGAACAAAACAAGAAGAATTAATCTCCTCAATAAACCTCTAATTCCTCTCCGGCCATGTGCGCCCAGATTTCCGAACAATTCGACCGGCGCAAAGACATCAGATCAGAGAAGAAAGTGTTGAAGGACCTGCAAAAGACATGCAACTGCAATTTCCCGGGTGCGACTACGCCCCCTCTATTAGACTAAGAGAATTAATTAGTATTAATTAATTCAAAAGTAGTTAGGGAAAAGTAGTTAGTCAAGTAAGAGTTAGTTAGTCAAAACAGAATGTGTTGATATCAGCACCCAATCACTCATGTATATATATCATATTAACACATCAATAAATCACTTCACATTACAATTCTAAAATCTAATATGGTATCAGAGCATCTAGATTCTTCCAATGGCGGTTACTGATTTCTTGCTGCGCCGGTCTTCTTCTCCGACTCCTTTCAATTGTGGTTATTGATTTCTTACTGCAAATCTCCGGTGATCTGATAAGTTTTCTTAACTCTACTTAATCTTCTATAGTTAATAGTTGATCTGCAAAGTTAGACTTCTGTGTGGGAACTTTGAAAACCTTATCCATGGCGGTTGAACCAAATTTTGTGGTGCTACCAAATATTCACCCTCTCTCAATCAAGTTGGATAAATCGAATTATACATTCTGGAAAACTTAAGTATTAGCTAATGTGCGTGCTTACTGCTTTGAAGATATTCATTGCAATGTAATCATCCGGAAAAAATTTCTTCCCCAATCCTCTACTAATGCAAATGGAGAGCAAAATACTAATCCTCTCCCTAATCCTCTCTTTCTAGTGTGGCTTCGCCGAGACCAATACTTGTTCAGCTGGTTATTATCCTCAATCTCTCCCTCCATGTTAGGGTATATTGGACGCTGCACCACTGCAGCTCAGTTGTGGAAATCATTTGAGATGTTTTTCCAATCCACATCCAAGGCTAAGGCCATGAATTTATGATTTCAACTACAGACTCTAAAGAAAGGGGATACTCCTATTGATGACTACATAATGAAACTTCGATCTATCTCTGATGAGTTGTTCAATATTGACCAACCTATCTCTGAATCTGAATTGGTACTCTTTATTCTTGGGGGTTTGGGACCAGAATATGAATCTATACGTATACACCTAACTACACAAGCTGCAGCTATCACAATTAATGAGTTGCAGAGTCATCTGCAAAATCATGAGATTCGACTACTCTCTCAAGCTACACTCTCTGCATCAAATCCGTCTGCAAATGTTGCTTATGATCAAGGCAGTGGAAACAGTTATTCATATCATAGAGGGGGAAGAGGTGGAAGGACCAGTTATAGAGGACATTCTTCTTATAGAGGTGGCAGAAATGGTGGAGGCAGAAACAACAACAGGCCTAGCTATCAGTTGTGTGGGAAACTCGGCCATGTTGCTTTCAAATGTTTTAAGAGGTTTGATGTGCATTATCCAGGACCTGATTCTGCTACTATGCCACCAACTCAAGTTCACATGGCCACAGTTCAACCAGTTTTCTCTGCTACTCCTACTGGCAACATGCCTCAAGGGACATTTAATAATCCTTTTGCTACTACTCAGCAGTATCATAGTACTTCCTCTCAATAGCCTAATGATAACTTTACCTCTCATGGCTCTACAGTACACAATGCAGGGGAGTGGTTTTTGAACAGTGGGGCCTCTGCTCATGTCACTGCTGATCTGAATCAAATGTAGCAGGCCACTTCCTATCATGGAGGTGATCACCTTGTTGTGGGTAATGGATCTCAACTACCTATCCCTCATATAGGTCATTCTGTAGTTCCTAGCCTTCAGTCCACTCAACTCTGCCTGAATAATATGTTACATGTCCCAAACAGAAGCAACATCCGATGGCTAGCTCTATCAGCTGCTTTACAGCATCTAGTGTATATGACGCTGATGCAGGGAAAACCTACAATAGTCTCGAACGTTGATTCGGCGCTTGAATACCCGCTCGAAACTCTTCCAAAACCGTTGATCTACATGAAGAGATAGCCGGATTTGGGCATCCAATACTCGCTTCACAATTGAACACAAAAACGTCTAATATTTCATTCATCCAAAAACTCCTTACAAAATAAAAAGGCACACATATATATTGTGTCTAAGAAAACCCTAAAAGGCCTAAATAATGAAAAGCCCAAAACATGCAATAATGAACTATAAACCAAAACTAATATCTTAATATATTTTCTGCATCATTCTCTCCCTCTTCGAAAAAATTCATCCTTGAATTTGCGTACGATATTCCACCCATTTCTCATGACCCACAAAATGCAACCAGACTTTTTTCTTTTTTTTTTTTTAAGAAAAGGCCCAAATAAGTTAGCCCAAAGATTGGCACAATCATCCCTGATATGAGCCCAACTACACGCAGCAACTTCCCCTTCACGAGATGCACAGCCGCCAAGTGCTTTAGTATAATTAATGTGGACGGCACGCATGAAACTCGAGACCAACGCAGGGACTTGGGAACCGAATTGCTTGCGCCACTATCAATGTGCATGGATCCATGAAAATAATCATATCGCTGGTCTTGATTAGAAAATAGACAATGCATCTTCCAGTGCGGACGGCGGCGGGGCGGTGGCAAGTGGCGGATGGTGGCATGACAGCGGCGTGAACGGAAAGACATGTCCGTCGTCGGAGTCATGCGAAGGTGGTGCACGGTGTAAGTATGTGGACGGCGATGCGTGTGGCGACGCGGCGGATTTGTCTCGCATGATACTATAGGAGAAAATAAATTGTGTGATTCCCTTGTACGTATATTGACTTCTATCAAATCAGCGACAAGAGTTGGCGCGAGAATCTCAACACTTTCGATATTCATCCCCTTCTTCCACAACTTCGAGGTTGTAGAAATTGCAAGCCGGAATTTCACCACCTCTTGCACACAAAGTAGGTTGACTTTCAAGAATTGTACCGCTTCAGCTTCTTTGAACTCTTCCGTTGCCCAATCATTTTCCTCGAACGGATCCTCATCATAGATCGGTGGACAGGAATACTCCTTTCCAATCCCATCTTCCTCAAACACATCTTTATCATAAATTGGTAGATGCGAATACTCCTTATCATCTCCACCTTCTTCCTCAAACGCAGATTCATCGTAGATTGGTGGATCGGAATACTCCATGGCGTACTCGGGAGCATCGATTGTAATCCAAGCTTCCCCGAGTCGATTTTCCTTTTCAAGCCTCATGTGACTTCGCTGTCGGCTCAGTGGAGTATGTTCGGCGGACTCCATAGCTACTCCCGTTGAATAGCTCACGGATCTGCTTTGTCGGCGCCCTCTCTTTCGACCATCGAGGAGGTTCGTCATCCATAGAGTGAATCGCTCAATCATCCTCTCCATACATCCGTCCACGATTCACCCCAAACGCTCATCAAACTGGGCATACTCATCTTGTTCCACGACTTTATCTTGTCGGATCCGTCGCGGCGATATGGCGTTGGATCGAAAAGCTCTAATACCAACTGATGCAGGGCAAAACCTACAATAGTCTCAAACGTTGATTCGGCGCACGAATACCCGCTCGAAAGTCTTCCAAAACCTTTGATCTACACGAAAAGATAGCCGGATTTGGGCATCCAATACTCGCTTCACAATTGAACACGAATAAAAGGGAAAAGAGAGACGAAAACGTCTAATATTTCATTCATCCAAAAACTCCTTACAAAATAAACAGGCACACATATATATTGTGTCTAAAAAAACCCTAAAAGGCCTAAATAATGAAAAGCCCAAAACATGCAATAATGAACTATAAACCAAAACTAATATCTTAATATATTTTCTGCATATGCAGCATCTTCCAGTGCCGACGGCGGTGGGGCAGTGGCAAGTGGCGGATGGTGGCATGACGGTGGCGTGCACGGAAAGATATGTCCGTCGTCGGAGTCGTGCGAAGGTGGTGCACGGTGTAAGTATGTGGACGTCGATGCGTGTGATGGCGCGGCGGATTTGTCTCGCATGATGCTTTAGGAGAAAATAAATTGTGTGATTCCCTTGTACGTATATTGACTTCTATCAAACCAGCGACAAGAGTTGGCGCGGGAATCTCAACACTTTCGATATTCATCCCCTTCTTCCACAACTTCGAGGTTGTAGAAATTGCAGGCCGGAATTTCACCACCTCTTGCACACAAAGTAGGTTGACTTTCAAGAATTGTACCGCTTCAGCTTCTTTGAACTCTTCCGTTGCCCAATCATTTTCCTCGAACGGATCCTCATCATAGATCGGTGGACAGGAATACTCCTTTCCAACCCCATCTTCCTCAAACACATCTTTATCATAAATTGGTGGATGCGAATACTCCTTATCATCTCCACCTTCTTCCTCAAACGCAGATTCATCGTAGATTGGTGGATCGGAATACTCCATGGCGTACTCGGGAGCATCGATTGTAATCCAAGCTTCCCCGAGTCGATTTTCCTTTTCAAGCCTCATGTGACTTTGCTGTCGGCTATGTAGAGTATGTCCGGCGAACTCCATAGCTACTCCCGTTGAATAGCTCACGGATCTGCTTTATCGGCGCCCTCTCTTTCGACCATCGAGGAGGTTCGTCATCCGTAGAGTGAACCGCTCAATCATCCTCTCCATACATCTGTCCACGATTCGCCCCAAACGCTCCTCAAACTGGGCATACTCATCTTGTTCCACGACTTTATCTTGTTGGATCCGTCGCGGCGACATGGCATTGGATCGAAAAGCTCTGATACCAACTGATACAGGGCAAAACCTACAATAGTCTCGAACATTGATTCGGCGCACGAATACCCGCTCGAAACTCTTCCAAAACCGTTGATCTACACGAAGAGATAGCCGGATTTGGGCATCCAATACTCGCTTCACAATTGAACACGAATAAAAGGGAAAAGAGAGACGAAAACGTCTAATATTTCATTCATCCAAAAACTCCTTACAAAATAAAAAGGCACACATATATATTGTGTCTAAAAAAACCCTAAAAGGCCTAAATAATGAAAAGCCCAAAACATGCAATAATGAACTATAAACCAAAACTGATATCTTAATATATTTTCTGCATCAGACGCCAATCTCTGGAATAAAAGATTAGGTCACCCATGTACTAGTACATTGAATACTGTACTCAAACTATTACATAAGTCACATGCTCCAGACTTGTTTTGTGATGATTGTGCAATGGGAAAGATTCATCAGTTACCTTTCAATTCTGTGCATAAGAGAGCATCTATACCGTTTACTTTGATTTACAGTGATCTCTGGGGACCTAGTGCCATGTCAGCCACGGATGGATACAAATATTATATCAGTTTCTTAGATGATGCTACTCGGTTTACTTGGATATTCCCACTAACAACCAAATCAGAAACAACTAGTATAGTGAGACAGTTCCTGGTGTTTGTAGAAAAGCAGTTCAATAGCCGTGTAAAGTGCTTACAAACTGACTGGGGAGGTGAGTTCAAAACTCTACAATCATACTTATCATCCATTGGAGTGGAATTCAAACATCCGTGCCCTCACACACATCAACAACAAGGCAGTGTGGAAAGGAAGCATCGTCACATAGTAGAGCTTGACCTCACTCTAATGGCTCAAGCATCGCTTCCATATTCGTACTGGTGGGATGCTTTTACTACAACAGTTTACCTCATAAACAGATTACCTCCCTCCTCTCAGGTCAAACTGTCTCCTTACCAACTGTTATTTCATACTCCTCCTAATTACAACCTTCTTCGCACCTTTGGTTGTAGTTGTTTTCCACTACTTAGACCATATAACACTGCTAAACTGCAATTCAGGTCATCAAAGTGTATCTTCTTAGGCTATAGTCCTTTACACAAAGGCTATAGATGCCTTCATCCATCAGGCCGAGTCTATGTGTCTAGATCAGTGCTTTTCCACGAGTCTGAATTTCCATACCCTGTTCTATTTCCCAAAGTATCTGAGCAAACCACCCGTTCTCCTATAACATCATACAGTTTACCTACTACATCTACTTGTGTACCTCTTTTCCCACCTCCTACACACATACCTTCTCCCACAACCTCAGATACCTCATCAAGTTCATCCTCCACTACTCAGTCTGCAACAAATCACCACCCTATGATAACTAGAGGAAAGAAGGGAATTAGGAAACCAAAAGTCTATGCTACAGAGATAAACAAAATTATGGAACCTCTCTCTGACACAGAAGCTTTAGCAAGCCCACAATGGGTAGAGGCTATGCAACAGGAGTATGATGCTCTTATAAGGAATCACATATGGGAACTGATACCTGCCACACCTGAGATGAATCTTGTCCAGTGTAAATGGCTATACAAAGTCAAGACATGTGCAGATGGTTCACTAGAACGCCTTAAAGCTCGGCTTGTGGCAAATGGTTTTCAGCAAAGGGCCGGAGTAGACTTTAAAGAAACTTTCAGCCCATTGATAAAGCATGTCTCCATCAGACTGATGTTCTCTTTGGCTCAAAATTGGTCAGTGCAGCATATTGACATAAATAATGCCTTTCTCAATGGCATATTGGAGGAGCCAGTTTATATGTATCAACCAAATGGTTTTGTGGATCCCCTGAGGCCTCAACATGTCTGTAAACTCCAGAAATCCCTCTATGGCTTGAAGCAGGCGCCTAGGGCCTGGTATGAGAGGCTCCGAAATCACCTACTTAAGCTAGGATTTCAAAGAAGTAGCTCAGATCACTCTCTATTCCATATCAGAATTCAAGGCAAGCTACTCATGCTCTTACTATATGTTGATGATATACTTATCACGGGTGAGGACAACAAGGCTATACAAGAGTTTATTCACAGTTTATCCAATGAATTTGCTCTGAAAACCTTAGGAGAAGTTACTTATTTTTTGGGTATTCAAGTTCAACGGACATCAAATTCATGCCTTATACATCAGAGTAATTACATCAGAGAACTTCTTGCCAAAGCAAATCTTTTGGACAACAATCCCGCCCCTACTCCATATGACTCAGGTCAGAAACTCTCCCTACAAGACAACTCCGCGTTCAAAGATCCAACACTGTATCGGAGTCTGGTTGGAGACCTACAATATCTTACCCTCACCAGACCAGATATTGCCTATATCGTTAACAAGCTCAGCCAATTCTTAAAAGCCCCTACTGAGTCTCACTGGAAAGCTTGCAAGAGGGTACTCCGATTCCTCAAGGGCACAATACAGCGAGGTCTACACTTTACCAAGTCTGCTACACTACACCTTACAGCCTTCAGTGGTGCGGTTGGGCAAGTGCCGCATGATGACCGCAAGTCCACTAGAGGCTACTGTCTTTTCTTGGGAAACAATCTCATCTCCTGGTCCTCTTGCAAGCAGCGGGTAGTGTCACGAAGCAGCGCAGAGTCAGAATACCGAGCACTTGCCGATGCAGCGGTGGAAGTAACATGGGTTCAGTCACTTCTCAGTGAACTTGGTCTCTCTCTATCAGCCACACCTACACTCTGGTGTGATAACCATAGCGCGGCAGCTCTCGCGTTAAACCCAGTCCATCATGCTCGAACAAAGCATATTGAGATAGACGTTCACTTTGTGTGTGATAAAGTTCTGCATAAGGAGCTAGAGGTGAGGTATGTGCCCTCACAAGACCAGCTAGCAGACATGCTCACAAAACCACTGACTGTAGCAAGGTTCCAAGATTTAATCGCTCAACTTCCCCTTGCGGTACCGGATTAGCAGAGAAGACCCAAAGGAGAAGAAGATAGTGTTTTGGGTATATTAGACTAAGAGAATTAATTAGTATTAATTAATTCAAAAGTAGTTAGGGAAAAGTAGTTAGTCAAGTAAGAGTTAGTTAGTCAAAATAGAATGTGCTGATGTCAGCACCCAATCACTCATGTATATATATCATACTAACACATCAATAAATCACTTTTCACATTACAATTCTAAAATCTAATACCCTCCGACCGGAAAAACTGGACGGGCGCCCTCAACCCGGACAAGCTCCGAGTCAACCAGATCGTCTGACTAGGGACTCACGATTCCACCACCAATAAAATCGGAATCCCTTTCATCACCATCCCCTTCGCCCAGTGTCAGTCCCTCTTTTAACTTCTGAATATACATATCAAATTATGGGATGATGCAGCGGAAGGAGGGCGGCCCTGGGAGGAGGGAGATGGAGAGGGACGTCAAGGGAGGGCGGCGGGGAGGGGGCGGCACTGGGATGAGGGTGATGGAGAGGGACGGCGAGGGTGATGTAGCGGGGGGAGGGCTGCGCGAAGAGATCGGCGTGGGAGAGGCTGACGGACGAAAGAATTTTACTTTAGTAATTTTTCAATTTTGGTATTCTTAATCATAAGTGGTTAGTTCAGAAATTCTATGATGAATTGGTATTTAGTACATTTTATTTCGATAATGCCCTTGAATTATATTATTATTATTTTTAAAGGAATATTGATTTATAGTTAACTAACGAAAATTTTAACGAAATGATCAATTCATCCAAACTAGCAAATATTAAAAACCACTAAATAAAAAAGAAAAATTAAAAATTAATTTATCCAAACTAATAAACATACTATTTATATTAATTTACCATTTTGAAATAAATACCATAGAGATCTCTGCAGGACATGTGGGGCCCCACAAAATATGTGCCCCACTCGTTTCCGCCAGAAGATCATCTGGCCCAAAAATGGTGGCCCATTGGGTGGGCCACCAATCACGCCCCGCCACGCGTGTATTGGTGGACCACCTTTTTAAAACTAAAATATTTTTTTATTGCTAACATGGTCCACCAATGCACGCGTGACATGACGTGATTGGTGGGCTACCGAGTGGGACACCAATTTTGGGCCAGAAGATCCGGATTGCTCGTTTCCATGCCACTTTCCGCCTACTTAAGCCGCGCTACTATTAATTCATACAAGTCGACAAACACAACACATCCCCTAAACTCCTAAATTCAAGTTTATTCTTAAACAATACAAATATCAACCACTAATTATTTATCAGATAAAAGGGCAACCGTTGCGTGTTTTACAAGGCTCTAGGGAACAAGTTCATCAATTAACAATGTTGGTAGTGTTCTCCAGACATATTAATATTATTCTCATAAAGTCACAGAGTCGGTAGTAGTAATAGTATTTATTTTCATAAATATATAAATAATTTAAAATACAGTAAATGTTCACAAAGTGCTCTAATTAGTGGATACGATGATCTTACCATCCATGACCAACAGATTCTTGTGACTCTTCATTTGTACTTTCATCTTTTAAGAAGGTTATAAAAAAATATACAAATACAAACCAAAGCTACGTGGGCCCCACCTCATACTTATATCGTCGAAAAATGCATATAATATTTAAGTATAAATTGCACTTACGAGTCATCCTCCACATTTCTCGATATAATTGTTCCTTTCTATTTTTTATCTTCAAGTTATAATCTAACTTATAATGAAAACTTCAAAAATTAAAATTATAAAACGCCTTATTTTACTATTAAAATGCAATGAAATGTTCAAATTAATTAGTGGGAAAATAAAAATGAAAACCAAATTATTGGAAAAAAGACGTAGTGGATACGTGTATAAAAACTCGAGCATTGAAAATGATTAAATGGCAATTCACCGTACACCGACGGAAAATTCCGTCGGTAAACCCCTTAATTCCGTCGGTAAAAAAGTTACCGACGGAATACCGACGGATTGAATGCGTCGGGTCAGGCTTTGTCGGTAAATATTACCGACGGAATATTCCGTCGGTAAAAGTTACCGACGGATTGCCGACGGAAAATAACCGTCGGAAGTTTGTCCCCGAATATTCTGTCGAGGAGGAAATTAAAAAAAAAATTTTAAATAAATTTTTTGTGTTTTTTTACCGACGGATTATTCCGTCGGTAAATTTAAAATAATTTTTTAAATAATTTATTTGTTTTTTTACCGACGGAATTTTCCGTCGGTACAGTTAAAATAAATTTTCAAATAAATTTTACGTTTTTTTACTGACGGAATTTTCCGTCGGTAAATTTAAAATAATTTTGTAATTTTTTTATGTTTATTTACCGACGGAAATATCCGTCGGTAAAACGTCGGTAGATTTTTTTTTTTTAAATAAATTTTTTTGTTTTTTGTACCAAGTTATCGACAACCTGCAATTTTTAACCAACCAACACATCATATACAATTAACCAACCAAAACATCACATATAACGATTCAAATCAACTCAAAAAGCAAACCGAAATATAAATATATAAATCCTAAAATCAAAATATTCAGTATATATACATAAACCATAAATAAATCAATCATAAGGAGGTGGGGGGAGGGGACCGATCGGTTTGTCGTCCGGAGAGCTGTCGTCGGCTAGAGGAGCCCATCATCTCCATAAGCCGGGTCATCTGCGCATTCATAAATGCGACTGCTCCTCGAGGCTCCTCCTAGTTGCCGACTCCTCCTCCGGTCGGCGCATG
This sequence comes from Lavandula angustifolia, assembly GCA_028984105.1. Lineage (NCBI taxonomy): Eukaryota > Viridiplantae > Streptophyta > Magnoliopsida > Lamiales > Lamiaceae > Lavandula > Lavandula angustifolia. The sequence goes on from CM054822.1 coordinate 17,600,895, forward strand.
ATCTCGGCATTACTCCGGGATGGCCCCGGTGAGGAAGTAGAAGAGCGGTGGCGGCGTTGATGTAGCCGCTCCCTTCCTCGCCGAAACCGTAGAGCCGCGCTTCTTATCCCGGACCCCCTCCAACCGCAGATAAATCGCGCTTTTATCCGCGTTGGGGCCTTCTTCAGCAGCAATCCGCTCCACCTCCGCCTATTACAATATTAAATAGAAATTAGTCAAACTCAAAATTCTAGAATAATAATCTATATATTGTAATTGTGTGCTTACATGAAGTCTCGCAGCCTTCATGTTGGAGAAGTCTCCACCTTTGTAATGGAGACTCTGGAAAGTGTCAAAGGCGGTGGACTCTAAGGAGCATCCCCTCTGAGAAGCCTATTCATAACATGCATAAACAAAATTATGTCAAAAACAAAGACATAAGAAGCTAAAAAACATATAAAATGAGACTTACCGTAGACTGGGAGTACTGCATGGCTGACGGGACCCTCCTTTGTGGTAATTTCAGTCCGGTTTGTGCGGTGGGACTCAACAAGAATGTGGAATAATACACAGCGGAATGTAGTTGACAAAGCACAGAAGCAAGTCACAACATCTCTACAATCACAACATCTCTACAATCACAACAATAACATCTCTACAATCACAACAATAACATCTCTACAAGCACAGAAGCAAGTCATAGAAGTAGTCAACAATAACATCTCTACAATCACAACAATAACATCTCTACAAGCACAACAATAACATCTCTACAAGCACAGAAGCAAGTCACAGAAGTAGTCAACAATAACATCTCTACAATCACAACATCTCTACAATAACATCTCTACAATCACAAGAAGCACGAAGTAGTCAACAAGAACATCTCTACAAGTGAAAAATGAGCTACAATAACACGAAAGAAACCTCCATAAGAGACGATATTGAAGGAATGAGAGAAACTAACCAAGGAGACGGCAGGCGGCGGCGCGCGAGGAAGTGGGGCGGGCGTTCAACGGCGGCGGTGGCGCGAAGCAAGCAGCCGGCGCGGCGCAAAAAGCAGCACGGTGGCGGAAGGCGCGACGAAGAAGACACTGCGTTACGTTCGCGGCCGAATTAATTTAGGTTACGTGAGCCGGTTTTACCGACGGATAATTCCGTCGGTAAATTTATAATTACTACCGACGGATTATTCCGTCGGTAATCGTCGGTAAAATAAATTAAATTTTTTTAATAAATTTAAATAAATTTACCGACGGAATATTCCGTCGGTAAATATATTTTAGTTTATTAAAAACTAAATAAATAATAAGTTAACATTACCGACGGAATATTCCGTCGGTAAGTATATATTTTAATTAATTAAAACTAAATAACTAATGATATACTCTTACCGACGGATTATTCCGTCGGTAATATATATATTTAATTTATTAAATACTAAATAAATAATGATATACCGTTAACGAGGGAATATTCCGTCGGTAATATGACGACGGAAATTATCCGTCGGTATTCCGTCGGTAAATTGAGCATCCCAATTTTCGTCGGTAATCCGTCGGTAAGACGACTCGTGTTTTTTATCCGTCGGTAATTCCGTCGATAAATAGCATAAATTTTGTAGTGTATGTGATGAGACTGAAGGTGACGGGTTTTTCCATTTAGGAATAAATCGTGCTAGCTTTTTACCTCCGCACTTCCAGTTTTTTAGCGGCAAAACATTAAAAGTCTACTCTCACGTGTAGCGCGTTTATCATACCTTCCTGTAAATAACAACGTGTTTAACATATATTATATATATTTCAATAAAATCTTTCGTTTTTATTTGTAGCAAATTTGACACCTAATCGTATTAATGCAATTAATAAATTTATTTATTAATGCAATTAATAAATTTATTTAGAATACGAATGCTTTATCTATTGCATTTCTAGCTGTTAGGTGAGATATATATTTAGAGTGAGGACCACAGAACATTCTAGATAATAAATAAATCAACATTTTTTGTGTGTAAAAAACTATATTCTTTTTGGTCGAGAAATTATATATCTTAGATTTAATTCCGTGTGGATTCAATCTCATTATTGTGTAATAGTTTGTTAACTGAGAAACTATAACAAATTGTGTTAGACATATGTGGCTAAACAAATTGAATCTTACATCAATACAAATAAATTTGCTCTATTTGATAAAGTTAATCCAATATTATTATTTATTCGAGATAGTTTGATTATTATTCAAAACGAACTTTTGATGCGCACATAATAATTGACACATATTAATCAATATTATTTGCTTTATATAAACTTGCCAAACACGTGCATTATGACTAGTAAAGCGACAAAAAAACGATACTCTTTAGTGTTCCCGTCTGATAATACTCCCTCCGTCCCTATTTTATATGCCTATTTGACTTTACACACAAGAAAATATTTAATGATATAAAAGTTAGATAAATATTAGTATTGGAATTTGAGTAAATTAAAGTAAATTACTAAAAAGTTAAAGACATAATTGTGTTTGTTATTAGAAAAGTTGGATAAAGTAGTCTTTTTCTAAATTCTCACATTAATTAGATGTATTAAAGTTAGTGAAAGATTTAGTTAGACATAAAAAATTATTAATAGACATATAAATTTGGGACAAACGAAAAAGGAAAGTAGACATATATATTAGGGACGGAGGGAGTATATAATTTATTTATTTTGTTCTACATATAGTAAGTAGTATAACAGTTTATGGAAAAACAAGGGTGCAGTAAATCTTGCTTTAGATCCACTCACAATCTCATTACTCTATCCTATTTTATAAACCAATAGAATAGTGACATATATTACTTTTTACATAAAATAGTTCTTCCTCAAATATTAAGAAATTTAAACTAGAGTTTATAATAATTTAAAAAATATACACGTATCATTATTTTATTGGTGAAATATAGAATAAACATAAAAAGTGGGATAAATGATGTTCAAATTCCTATTCCATGATCTTGTGTCTACTAATATTTCAATTATAAATACCTAGGTGTTTACAATAATCCTATATTCAAATCTAGAGCCAGCAAAATTGGTTCAATCCGACAGACCGGCTCGGTATCCGAAAAAAGGGTCGGATTTGACTCTAAAATTAAAAACCCGAATGTGTATTGGATCTAAAAACCCAGCCGAAAAACCCACGGGCTTATGGGCTTTGGGGCAAAAAAGCCCGAGATTTTTGGGCTAAAAAATCCACCTGAAAAATTATATAATATTAAATATTATTACATAAATATAAATGAAAAAAAATGGGAGAGAAAAACCTATCAAAGAAAGATTAAAAATGAGATTAATATATGTTGAAACTTGACCATTTTAAGTTGTTTATTGTCTCAATTTGAATTTTATTGATGATTATTTGCGGACGAGATTAAATTTTAATATTTATTTGTACATAAATATATAATATATAATATTTAATTTGTTTAATTATTTCATAATTTATTCTTTATTCATTATTAACATGTTTAGTTTAAATTAAATATATTAATTTTATTTTTATACAATAAATATATAATTATAAATACTAAATAAATATTTAAAAAATTAATGGGATAGACCGCCTCCCGCCCGAAAGTCCGGGGTCGGGTTGGACTTCATATATCACGACCCGGTAAGGTACTGTGTGGGCCGAAAAATTGAGTTTGACCCGATAGGCCTGGTGTTAGGCCCGACCCGTCCATCTATTTTGCCACCTCTTTTCAAATCGTAAACACCTATATATTAATAGTTAAAAATAGTAGTGAAACACATGATTGTGTGATAAATGATTCTCGCCGTTCTTAAATCTATCTTTATTTATTTTAAAAGTAAATGAGCTTTGCATGATATATATTTATTCTCAATAGTTAAATGAGCTGTATAAAACGTAAAGAGTTGCAACATCTATATTATGGTCAAATATATGAAATTCGAAGAATATCATAGAATATGGTAAATCATGGGGATATCCAAATGTCTTAATAATCATCCAGTATGTTATGTACGTGTACAGAAGGGCAAAAATTGAGGGTGACGCGCCGTTGAGAGGAGGGAGTCTCTGTCTCTTTCTCACTCTAAAGCAAACAATAAATAAAGATGGAAATGAAGCAGAAGGCAGCAGAATGAGTAAGGATAAAGCTGTCATTTTCCACCTTTATACAAATTTCTCCCAAACTGAAAACGACTGCAAGCAACCTGTATCTCTGTTTCTCTCACGATTATCATGTACTTATATACACACACATGTATACAAATACATATATATATATATATATATGAGACTTGCGCACACCGATTTGAACACACAGTATCATTTCTCTTCTCTCTCACATCGTCTCTGTGTGTGTGTTTCCGTTCAATTTAATTTCTTCCGTGCTTCTTAAGATTTCTTTATTTATTCTCCTCGAGAAAGGAAAGAGGAAAAAGGGGGAAATGGTGGATCTCCAGACTGTGTGTTGTATGTGCGGCGATGTGGGGTTCCCGGACAAGCTTTTCCGCTGCTCCAAGTGCCGCAACCGCTTCCAACACTCGTACTCTCTCTCTCTCTCTCTCTCTCTCTCTCTCTCTCTCTCTCTCTCTCTCTCTCTCTCTTCTCTTTCTCTCTCTCTCTCTCTTAATTAGCATGCATATTTTGTGATGATCATCAATTGATCATGATAATTCCACTGTTATCTTATGATTGGATTTCATCTTTAATTTTCTTATCGTCTCGATGATCATTCGATCATGTAGAAATCTGAGTTTAGTTTTACATGATTGGATTGGACAGCTACTGCAGCAACTACTACAGCGAATACGCGGCGGAGGCCGTTGAGGTTTGCGATTGGTGCCAATGCGAGGAAAGGAGCCCTTCATCTTCATCACCCTCCACCCGGAATAACAAGCATGCAAATGAAGTAAGATCGCCCTACTCCGGCGAAAAAATCAAGCGCCACCATCGCGACGCCGCCGATAAACCACCCGGAAAACCCCCCTCCCCGCGGCCCCCTAACCGCAGGTACAAGCTTCTCAAGGATGTAATGTGCTGATTCTGAAAATTAGAGTGGACCCAGAAAAGAAAAGAAAAACCACAAGATGTCTATATATATATTTATTTATTATAATATATAAACATATATAGAGTATGTATGTATACTAAGCTAGTATTTTGTAGTGATAGTTGGCAAGTGTTGTTAACTATTATGTGTTAATAGAAATTAGAATCCTCTGCTAGTTCATTTTATAAGCTCAAATTTGCTTTCATATTTCATGCACTATTTTGAGGAGACGGTGTAAACTGTGTCTAATTTTGATCACTTATTCGATTTTCATCAAAACATATACATTCTATGAAACAAACTAATATTTGGATTGGATGTATTATAGGTAATGTAATAACAAAATTATTGAATTTAGGTATGTGGTGTTGGAGTGATTTAATTTCTTAATGAATTGAATGCGATTGGGTTTCGTTTCCTCTTTCCTCTCAAAACAAAATTCATAGTACCTAAAGCTACTAACTCTATCATATTCATTGAAAGTGTCCTCAATTCTATCCACTATGAGAAATTATTACGAAAAGAAATCAAAACTCGGTATGAAATATAGAATTTTGATCGAGGTCTCATCAAATGCTTTATTTCAAAGACGAAAGAACGAGATCTTTGGAACTAGTTAAGCTTTTTTTGGTGGCAAACAATAATGGAGGAGATGTATAAGAGTACAACCACATGCAAGGTTGCTTCTTTTTTCACTAGAGTTGCAACTTTTTTCGAGTTGAAAGCGACTAGCTTTTAACACGATTTAAAGTAACATATACTTTTAGTCACAAATGAAGGCTATCCCATTAATTAATTAATGTATGTCAATGGATGAAATTGACATGTATCCGAAATGAGTACTTTTGATGGAGATATTTAGTACAACTTTAACTTTAATATACACCCGGGCACACATATTTCTTGCAAGAGATTAATAAAAATAAAATCAATCGACCTCATACAACGTCAAGCGTGAAATCTTATTTCGTATGGTTCCCACATATGACGATCGTCTAAAGTAGAAAAATTTATTGAAAATATATCTTAGATTAAGAACATAGACGACTCTAGATGAGGTAGTGGTCTGAATTCTATAATGAAAGTAACTAATAAAAAAAAATGCACAGTTTAATAGCTATATATTACAGATAAACGAGACACATAATATGTACACCGCGAGTTATTATCATCACATGAAAAATAATGGATTTTTGGCGGAGGCAAGATGAAAGTGATGTGTTTGTTGGGAGAAGAAATAGTGATGGAAATTATTATTGCGGATGGAAAACATAAATATTTGGGTGGCTCAATTTAATTCTCTTAAATGCAAAGTCAACAAAAATATCATATGCAATTAATGCTGGAATTATGAAATTATGCCAATTGTGTTCGCAGCTAAAATACCTTTTGTTCGATAACACTGTGCACTAAATATTTTCCATTTATTAGTATAATACTCCTATGTATATAATCTTATGTATATGAACTGAGTCATGTAGGAACTTAATTTTGCATAGAAATAATGAATTAATTTGCCCTTCATTTATTCATCTGACTCAAATTGAATATATTCTGTAATATTCTTTATGCATCATTTGTAAATAGTAAATTTATAGGTAATGCATAACAAATAATATGATAAGAATTATACATAGTTCGTAGACCAAATCCACACTCATATATATATATATATATAGGGTGTGGATTCGGTGAGAACCAACATTTAGCGTGAGAACTGCGAACCATGCATAATCATTATATAATTTATGCATAACTGTTATATATTTTATGCAAAAAATCTATAATTTTACACTTTTGCCATTCTACATGAAACATATAAGGATTACGCAAAACATAAATTTACAGGTTTTTGCATGTAATGATTATGCATGGTTCGCAGTTCTCACGTTAAATATAGGTTTTTGCATATATATATATATATATATATGGGAAGATCATACGAGAACACCCCTAAGAGTGAGAAATATGAATATTTTATAACTGTTTGATCAAGTGTTAGGACGCTCCAGATTGTATTTTCATTTAAGTAACCTTTTTCACAATTAAAGTAAATAATATGCACAAATGAATTTTTAGTAAAAATTGTAACCTCCTTATAGTAGTAGTTACGGCTTTTGACCATTTTTTTTTCGGTTTGTTTTTGGAAATCAATGAATTATGTGTCTTTAATAGGGCTGTTATCGAACCGGGTCGAGCCGAGCTTTGTACAGGCTCGGCTCGATTAGCCTATTTTTGCTCAGGCTCGAGCTCGGGCTCGAGCTCGATACGAGCTTTATATTCGGGTTCGAGCTCGGCTCGATAAAAAATCATGGTATTCGAGCTCGATTCGAAAGCTCGATAAAATTAAAAAAATAATATTTTTTTAATTTTTTAATTCAGAATCGAAAGCTCGAATTCGGTACCCAAAATCTAAAGTAATTTAATCGAGCCGGGTTCGCGAGCTTTCGAACCGAATATTGCAATATTCGAATTCGGCTCGATTAATTATCGAATATCAATATGAGGCTCGAGCTCGAGCTCGATATTATCGAATTCGAGCCGAGCCTTATCGAGCTCGAGCCCGAGCTATTCGATAAAAGCTCGATTCGATAATAGCCCTAGTCTTTAATGTTTGTTTTTATAATTTTTCCTTTTTTATTGGGGATTGATTTTTTTAGTTAAATTGCATTCATGTTTTTCAATTTAATATCAATTGAGATGTATTATGTGCAAGTGCAAATTCAAACATAGTAGATGTGCATTTTTTATTTTATAACTGTTCAAATTAATGCTTGCAAATTGTTAAAACGTAAGTTTCGAAATAAATTATGAGAAAAAATAATTAATATTATACACTTATTTTAGTTTTATAAAATGCACATTTATTGTGAATAATTTGCACCATTTGTTCACTTATTCTACACCATTCATAAATTCATCATAAAAAAACATCTGTTATCTGAAATCGATCTATATAGTTCGAAATGATAAAATACTAAAAACATATACAAATGATCCTAGCAAAAATGCTCCACATTTTTTTTTGCTAGGTGAGAAACTATCTTTGAAGTAGTGGTCTGCATTTCTAGCAACCTCATCCTTCTGCAAATTTAGATAACTTATTACTCACATAAAATGCATAAATCACAGCAGATGTGTAATACTGTAAAAAACGTGCATAATAAAATGAAATAATTGTGCAATTAGTTAATACTAACATAAAATGCGAAAAAAAAAAAAAACACCTTGTAATAGTGCGAATAAGATCTGAAAATACTGCATAAAAAGATGTTTAATTGTGCTTATTTTACTTAATATACTTGAAAAACAACCACAACTCATTAACACAGTGCAATATTCCAAAAAAAAAATCGTAAAAACGTGCATAAAAAAGGGAGTAGATGTGCAGACTTTACTTAGTACCCAAATTAAAAACACAAATCATATAGTTGTATAATATTTTGAACCCACATTCAATCCTATAATATAGAAGAAATTACATACTATTAGTTTGTAATCAATAGCAAAAAAAATAAATAGAGAACAATGCATTTCTATAAACTAAACCGTGCAAATTTTAAACACAAAAAATAAATCAATAACATTGAAAATTAATCTTATAAAACGTTCAAAAATAAAAGAAGATCTATGCGTATACAGTAATTGGAAAGACAAATTAAAACCATCACCAAAACAATTTAGAGAAATTCTAGACAAGAACAAATCCAAACAACAATACTCATATAAGAAACCAGAGTTATGAAGAAACCAAGCCAATTGAATTAAATCAGATTCGAACAAATCAATACATTCAATTAAATCCAGAAAAATAGCATATTGAAAAAAAAAAACCACTCATCAATATGTCAATTACTAGCAAGGAATTACATCAACTTCGAAGACAATCGGTGGATTAACGACGTTGCCGCCGTAGTCGGCAACAAGGAAGAAAGGGGGACGCCGACAAGTAAGTGATGGAGGGTTGTTGAGACAGATAAAAAGGAGAAGAAGGGATGATAGACGACGGTTTGCAAAAGAAAGATGGAAGATTTATGATTTTGTAGAAAATAAAGAATAGGTGAAAGTTTTATTAGGTTATAGGGAATACATAAATAAAATTATATTTATGACCTTTGTGAAGATTTTTAATAATCCCTTCGTCCCATTAGTAGTGTCCCATTTTCATTTCTCCACGGTTATTAAGAAAATGATGTTTTGTATTATTTGACTTTTGGGTGTTTGATTCTTATCCACACATTTTCTAATTTTTTGGAATGGAATACTACTAATGGGACGGCCGAAAGAGGGAAATGAGACACTATAATAGGACTGAATGAGTACTAAACAATGCAATCATCTCCATAATCACCATGTGAGAACCTGCATTTAACGTGAGAACTGCGAATCATGCATAATCACTAGGGGTGTAAGTGATTCCGCTCCGAACCGCGAAACCGATCGGACCGAACCGAACCAAACCGAAAAACGCGGTTCGGTTTCGCGGTTTGGTTCGGTTTATTTTTTTAGAAACCGTTTACATTCGGTTCGGTTCGCAGTTTCAAGAATTTTTGAACGGTTCGAACCGAACCGAACCAATATCCTATTTTTTTATTTTTTTATTTAATATTTGTCTTTCTTATATGAGAATATTGTTGGATTTAGATATTAGATTTAAGTTAAGATCAATTATAATCTATACAAATGAAGAAAAATGAGTAACAATTCTACACATGTGAATTCGGAATGAGTGTCATTCTATAAACTATTATTCTTGCATTATTTAGGATTTAAAAAATAAATAAATAAATAAAAAGGTGAACCGAAGAACCGAACCGAACCAAACCATTTATAAGCGGCTCGGTTCGGTTCCGATATTGAAAAATCCATCGAACCGAACCGAACCTAACCATTTCTATGTGTTTGGTTCGGTTCCTAAAATACATAGAAAACCGAACCAAACCAAACCGTTACACCCCTAATAATCACCATATGTTTTATGCATAATCTATATGTTTTTTATGCAAAAAACCTGTATTTTTATATTTTGCATAATCTTTATATGTTTTATGAAGAAGACAAAAAGTATAAAATAACAACCTTTTTTTGCATAAAATATATAAGGATTATTCATAAAAAAGGATTATGCATGATTTGTAGTTCTCAGAATAACTACGGGTTCTCACCAGATCCACACCATATATATATATCTATAGGAAGTGGATCATGTGAGAACCTGCATTTAACGTGAGAACTGCGAACCATAAATAATCCTTATATAGTTTATGCATAATTCTCACGTTAAGTATGGGTTCTCACCAGATCCACACTATATATATATATATATATATATATAAATAGGCCTCTTTAAATGAAACCAGAACATATTTTTTCTCAAATTAAAAAATCAAGTAGCTCAACTCATTTATACTCTCCAGGCTAGAGCACAACCGAAACCGAAGTAGCTCATTACCGGACCCATTAGCAATTTATTTTTCACTTCTTTAAATATTGGGCTTCGAAGCTAGTAAAATACCACTTCCTCCGTCGTAGCTGACTTGTCTTGTTTGATTTCGGCATAGATATTTTGGTGTGTGGGTGGTTGTGTGTAGATGAGTGGGTGATTGTGTATAGAAAGGTAGGTCCCACAAAGAAAAAGTGGGAGTTTGTGTAGTAATTATTTTTCCTTTTAGAAACGAGACAAGTCGGGTGGTACGGAGGAAGTATTATTTTATGGTTCAGATAATCGAGACATAATACAGTGTGCTCTTTTATATAAATCCGCAAATTCAAAATGTGCTAAGTAAGTTATATCCATTAGGGGCAGGTTTTGGGGCATATGGGGCATCCTTCCCTAAACCACACCAAGTCATAAATTTGTTGTGTATTTTTTGAAAAAATATTATTGCTTCAAGTTTTAAATTGTAAATTTACTTCTGTAATTCTTAATCTTAAATCCGTCATTGTTTTTGTAGTATACTATACAAAGTATATAACATTCATTTATAACAGATGCAGGGCTTTACCCTTAGGGTCCAGTCTGGACGACAGCCAAGACCCATAAATTAGGGAGTCCAAAATGGATATTCCAATATTAAAAAATTAGGGAGCCCAAAATGGATATTTCAATATTCCAATATTAGAAAACTGGCACTGTTTTTGTGGCTCACTTTCCCGAAATGGATATTCAAATATTTGTTGCTCACTCATAAAAAAAGTAATAGGTGTGTGGACCAAAATCAACTATCAAAAACTCAAACAATCTACACCACATAACACTACTTCCTAAATTTCCGTGCCAAAATCAGTTGAGCCACAAATATTGGGACGGAGGGAGTAGCAAATAGTACTCCCTCCGTCCCACTAGAAAAGACACACTTTCCTTTTTGGGACGTCCCACTAGAAATGACACGTTTCCTAAAATGGTAAAGATTGTGTGAACTAAATTTAACTACTAAAAAGTCAAACAGTCTACACCACATAATACCACTTTCTTAGTTCCCGCCCAAAAGAAACGTGTCGTTTCTAGTGGGACGGAGGGAGTAAATGAGTAGTGTGTTGGAATTTTTGTTGGGAATGAGATTCAGTGATTTGAAGATTTGAAGATCTCCAAACCTCTTAGCTGAATGATGAACCTTGATAATGTAATAGCTTAGTTGAGTTCAGCATGTTAGGAACTCAATAAGCTAGCTAGAGTTCAGTAGCTGATAGATTCAGTAGAACATCTTTTGTCAGTAGGATGAACTCAGCACCAGAGACTCAGTTGGGTATCTCAGAACCCACTGAATCAGTAAAGAAATTCAAGCCAAGTACTGAAATCTTAGAAGAATGTCAGCAGGAGACAACTTAGTACAAGTGTCCGAGGAATCAGAGGAAATCAACTCAGCATCTGCTTTGGAGTTTGAACAAGCCTCACCAACTCCCTAACCTCAACCAATGAGGAGCTTCCAGCACTGTACTTGTATTGATAGAAAGCTGCTCCCTATACTGAAAAAGAGAGAATCTTTATAATGATATTCAAATTCGAGATGGTCGTTTTTGTTGGCTTTTTCGACACGTGTCTAAACTCCCTCCAACGGATCTATTCATGAGTTGAGACTATAAATATAGAACAATCTTCATGCAAACAAGACACCGAAAACCGAAGCATTCAAACACTCAAAAGCTCTAGCAATCAAACAGTCTACCCATCGAAGAATTCATACTTAGAGAGATAATTCTTATTTTTTTCACTTTAGAGATTCATCGTTCCCTTCCTCTATTCTAAGCAATCCTTGTAAGATCTTAAGCTTAGAAAAACTTAAGGAGTTCAACTCATTTAGCTGCTCTTATTGTAAGAACTCCTTCTAGTTGGAGAAACTCAGACCTTGTGTTTAAACAATTGTAAAGTTGCTACAACTATAAGTAGTGAATACGTCAGTTGTACGGATTACCGAGAACTTGCTCGGTATAACAAAAACAAGACCTCCTACCTATGTTCGGGAGAGTGTACATAGGATCTTGCGTATCCGAACCACTTTAAAAATTATTGTGCAATTTATTGTTTTATCACTTACTATTCATTCTGCATAAAACCTTTTTCAAAGCATAACTCAGTATTTCAGCCAAACCTGAATTTACGCACAAGCACGACTTTTACATATTTGATAAAAAAAATGTTTTTCTACACGAGGCGAATTAAAACTGGGACTACACTTCCGCACTTATTCTTTCACTAAATTTACTGTAGATTGATTGAAGTCAGTAGACGTGACTCAGTAGATAGAACCACTCTGTCCGCATGATCTGAAGCCTAACTTGGCGACCTGAACTACTCAACTAGCACATTCAGTATCATATTGAGCTTCACGTTTGAGTTGAAATTTGTATTAAGGTGTATTCACCCCCTCTACACCTGATGACTCGTCTCTGGACCAACAATTGGTATCAGAGGGGTTTCCTTCTAATCACCGTTATTCTGAAAAATGCTTTTCAATACAACTGCATCTTTTTCACTATGTCCTATACTATTCCTACAATGTCTAATATGTCAGGTATAAGGATGGTGCTAATGTTCTCAGTAGAGAACTACTCTGTTTGGCGTGTGAGAATGGAAGCTCACTTAACGTCTCTTCACGACAGAATGACTGAGGTACTGGAATCTAGACCCATTGTTCCAATGATAGACAGTGTAGAATATGCAGCTATGGGAGCTGTAGGAGCCAGAACCGGGGCAAAAGTACCAAAGGACAAGAGTGCCTTCACGCCAGAGGAAAGAAAATTGCACAATCTTGATCGAGTCGCTCAAAACACTATAGTGACAACGCTCAATGACTCATATCTCGGGCATGATTGTAAAACAGCGAAGGAACTCTAGGAAGCTCTAGCCAGACTGAGTCAAGGAACTCCACATATTAGAGAAAACAAGTTAGAGCTGAAAGTTTAGAGATTTGAAGCCTTCCTGATGATCCCAGGCGAATCTATTGATGTCTTCAGTTTGCGATTCACTAATCTTATTATCGCCATCAATGGATTGGGAAAGAGAATCTCCAACAAGGAGATGAACGCCAAGATTTTAAGGGCTTTAACTAGGCCCAAGTGGTATTCATTTGCTACTTACTTACACAGATCTGATCTTAGTACTGTTACTCCTGACTTTATATTTTCAGAACTTAAAGCTGAAGAATTTGAGTACAATCACCACATAGCATGGGTGCTTCAGCAGAAATGCCAATGGATCATGTTTACAAGGCAACTATCCGCACACCTGAAGCAAACCCTTCACCAGCAAGTCAGTCGGCAGCAAGCACAATATCTATACCATCTACTGATAACTTAGCTGAGAAATATGCCCTTCTCACCGTGAAATACCAGAAGAAGAAGGACATGTTCAGAAAAATGAAGAGAATGAACAACAATTCTAAAAAAGGAAGAGTCTAACTATCAGAATGAACACAGGAACACCGAAAACAAGTCACTACAACGAATGAGACTCCCAAGAGTGAAGGCAGAAGTTCTTCAGCAATAAAATAAGGCACTATCAATATGAGTGTCCAGAGCTCTCAGCTGCAGAAAGAGCTGAAAGAAAGGCCAAACACAACAAATTTGTCAAAAAGAGGCAGACCTACATAGCAGGAGAGTTATCAGATTGCAGAAGTGAAGCGGACACCTTCGTGGATTTATCAGAGGATGAAACCGCATTTATGGAAATCGAAAAAGAAGAAACGAATTGTGCCTTATGGCCGGCGAAGAGGCCGAGGAGAACCATTAGATGTGGTTCTAGCCTATGAAGAACTCCGGGGAGAAAGCAGTCTGAGATGAGCACTTAGTTCGGCTAGACACTTTAGAAGCTGGAACTCCCGAGAGCTGAAAATTAAAAACTTTCAATGAGTTGCGGGTTTCTCTCGAGTTAGAAGGACTTGTCTTGAGATAGAAGGAAGAGATAAATACTCTGATGACTAAGTCTCAACTACAAGAATCTCGAGATCTCGATCCGACCAAGGACAACTTTGAGAAAGAGACATGTATGAAAGAAAAGCTGGCACAAAGGTGAGTATGAAAAGAAAAAGTGATAAGGTAACCTTGATGACTGAACAGTATCTAGGAACTAAAGAGAAACTTGAAGGAATGTTAAGATCGCAAAAATCATTCTTCATAAAGGAAGGACTTGGATACACATATGAGGCATCAACTTCAGGACAAAGAGGCTCAGCAAAGCTGGCGGACAGATTCGTTCAAGGGGAAACTCAATATGCCGAACCTATAACCCCTCAGACGAAGAATAAATAGACAATGAAAGCACCTCAGCCCGGCTATCAGAATACAACCGAAGGTTCAAGCCTCAGAACACCAATATCAAACTCAGGGGAAACCAAGAAGGTTAGATAGGCCGAACAGTATGGCCAACCTTAGTGGAATCATTCAGCACAATATGGTTCATACTGCTATGAGCCCAGATTCTGAAGAATCCCCAAGGTTCAGAAGAAGAAGTCACCTGAACTTCATAAAGCAAAGAAGTCAACATCTCCTAGTCCAGTAGTGAGATTTGTTAACAATAAGGGCAAGAAACTGTCCGAGACTGTCAGGATGGTCAGACAGATTTGGGTTCCTAAATCTACTAACACCTAAGGACCCAACATGAAATCGAAGGGTACTTGAATTTGTTTTTATTCTGCAGGTACATAAGGGCCCTTGGATCATGGACAGTGGATGCTCAAGACACATGACGCATCAAAAGAATCTACTGACTGACTACGTTCAGCAGGAAGGAGCCAGAATTGAATTTGGTGATAACTCCAAAGGATATATAAGGGGATATGGAACATTGAAGATCGGAACTGCCACAGTTCCCAGAGTATCATATATTGAAGGACTTCAACATATTCTCATTTCAGTCAGTCAATTCTTTGATAACTCCAATAAATTGACTTTTGACGCAGGTTTTTGTGATGTTCTTGACAAAACTATAGGAAAACCGTGCTAACAAGCTAGCAGAGAAGAAATATCTATGTTGTAAATTGGAATACCGCCGAACCTGAAGCTTTCTTACTAGCACAAGCGAAGTTAGATGATAGAACAACATGGTTGTGGCACATACGATTGAGCCATCTGAATTTCAAAGCAATGAACAAGCTAGCAATGAATGCTAAAGTCAGAGGACTGCTCAATGAAGTCTTCAAAAGACACAAGAACTGTGAAGTATGCATGAAGGGAAAGTAAACTAGATCCAGTAACCCACCAATTCCGTCACCTTCTACTGACGGAACCCTTCAGCTGCTCTACATGGACCTATTCGGGCCAGTCTCTCCAGTGACAATCAGAAGCAAAAAGTATGTCTATTGGTCATTGATGACTACTCGAAATACACTTGAGTAATCTCCATTGCCAACAAGTCTGACGTCAAACTTGAACTGCCTAAACTGCTGAAAAGACTGAGCGTCGAAAAGGATAACAAGATTCAGAGGATACGCTCAGATCGAAGAACCGAAATCCTGAATTCAATAATGAAATAGTACTGCGAAACTGAAGGAATTCAGCATGAAACCTCAGCGGCACGCACACCTCAGTAGAACGAACTTGCTGAAAGAAAGAACAATACACTTAAAGAAGCAGCAAGAACGTTACTAACAGACTTAGGTCTACCTTTAAAGTTTTGGGCAGAAGCTATTGTCACCCTGTTATACTCAGAATTGCTCATTACTGACTCAATTGCATATGAAGACACAACATGACTTATGGAAAGGGAGAACACCTTCTATTTCATATTTCCATATTTTTGGTTGTCCATGCTTTATCCACAATAATGGAAATGATCAGTTAAAGGTCTTTGACAGCAAGTCAGACCAAGGAGTTTTCTTAGGATACTCCAGGGTCAGCAAAGCTTTCAGGGTCTTTAACTACCGGACACTTTGCGTGGAGAAAAGCCCCCATGTTGTATTTAATGAGCTTGATACTGAGAACAGGAAACAAAACTCTCATCAAGATGCTGAAGAGGTCAGCAGCAAGCTACAAGATCTAAATATGAACGATGATGTATAAAAGATCTAGCATTGTTGGGATGATGATTCTGATGATGACGAAGAACAGAATCACCCAGCAAGCAATGTAGCTGAATTGATTGATTCTCCTAAACATAATCGATCCCAGGTAACTCAGGTCAATGAAGAAACCCTAGTGGTAACTGAGACCTCTACTGAGAATAACAACTCAGGGGAACTACTAACGTTCCTGATCTGAATGCCCCTGAACCTGGTGACTCAGTAGATCCTAACCTTATTACTGAATTACTTCAATCACAAAATAGCACTACTGAAATTCCAAACAATCTGACTATCTGTACAGAAGTAACTTCAGAAAAAGAAACAAGAAGACGTTGCTCATGGTTAGATGCTCATACTTCAGATCTTATTATAGGGAATCCATCAGCAAGTGTTAAGACAAGATCTAGATTCTGTCAAGGAGAAAACGCTCTATACTCCTGTTTCTTGTCTACTGAAGAGCCTCACTCTATTGAGGATGCGCTGAATGATGCTGACTAGACCACTGCCATGCAAGAAGAGCTCAACCAGTTTCCGGCGGTGGTGGGGTGCGGGCCTGGCTGGCAAGTTTCTGGGCGGCGTCTAGGAGGCGGCAGTAGGCCGCCAGCGGCGGTGGCGCTAGATGTTGAAGATTATGAAGGGCTGACATCAGCCCTAGCTAACGTGGTCTGCTGATGTGTCTGCAACGTGGCATACACCTTGGTGATGAGGCGATGATGCGGCATATCCAGATTTGATGAATTTTGGGTTATTTTGAAGATCTGTATTTTGTTCAGGATATGTAATAGATAGGATTTATCTATTCTTTTTGCCCGAAAATGATGTTTTATTTCCCATTTTCAAATTTATTTATTATTATTCTTTAGCATGCAATTATGTGTTTAAATGCGTTTAGAAAAGCACGAAAATAGTATTTCGTTCATTTTTTTAAAATCATGTTTAATTTTTTCGCGAGCGTGTTTTATTTTATGTGCTTAGAAATTACATGCTTTAGGAATTATATGATTAATGCATGATCCTATAAACCTTTTTAAAGAAAAGACTAAGCAATAATAAAATAATTAATGTTTAATTAGATTCCAAATTCGAATTGGATATTAAGCATTAATTGGGACCTTCATTAATTGGACCATATACGAAAGTAGGACACTAATATAAGCTAACGTCCACTTGAGTGGCTTGCATATATTTTTTTACTACGAGTTTTGTGAGATGAGTTCTCTAATAAAATATTTAATTATTATTGAGTAGTGGAAGCGAAGCCGTAAACGTCCACCTGAGTGACTTATGTGTCTAGTAAACACGAGTACTCTAGCAGATAATAATTAAATAAGATGACTAATTAAATTAAATTGAATACAGTATTGTTCTCGTAAGTATGTCAATTTTGAGAATTTGATGTTAATTCGGTCAAAATAATGGTCAAAGCTTAGATGTCACCGCGGGTACAACTTCTTAAGAAGTCCCTTCCCGCATTTTAATACTAATAGTGACATGGTCCAGAAATATCGAACTATTAATTCCATTTGTCTTAAGAACCTAAGCGTGGATTGGAATTAATGAGTTAGGTAAATAGCTTGGTAAAGGGTTACGGAAGAAAACGTCCACCCGAGTGGCTTACTAGTGTAATTCCTAGAGCTATTCGAGGGTTTTAATGTTATTAGTTTATAAAAAGGTTACAATAACATTAATTACGAATTATGTGCAAATAATAGTTTCTTACATTATTTTAAATTTTATTTTCAGATATGTCTGTTCAATCTGTTATTAATGGTTTAATGAGCCAACCTCTAATGGATCCTAACAACTATAAGTAGTGGAGGAGAAACCTTACACTAATATTCCAAACTAAGAAAATAATATATGTTCTCAGTACCCTTGAGCCTGAAATCCCTTAAGGGGCGACTGATAAGCAGATAAGTGCATTAGAAAAGTGGATAGAGGATAACGACAAGACTTGTTTTGTCATTCTAGCTACTAAGATTGATTTTCTTGCTTCACATTATGAAAATACGCCCCATGCGGGAGTCATATGGGATTCCATTGGCGAAAAGTTCGCTGAGACTAATTGGTCTCAAAGACTTCATTTCTTGAAGCAGGTTACGACTTGCAATATGACCGAAGGTGCATCCGTGCAGGATCATGTTTTACACATGATCGAGCTAATAGATCGGCTAGTTATTGTTGGTGGTATCTTGGACCTTGGGATCAAGGTAGATATCATTCTGCATTCACTACCTAAGCCATATTAGAACTTTCGCCTGAATGTAGTGACGTAAAAGAAAAAATACACTCTGAATGAACTTGCGAGTGAGTTAATCGCTGCAGAAGGAATCATAGGTAAGACTAAGGGGACCCAAGTCTTGAACTGTTGGGAGATGATTCAGTATAACTCAGTAGCCTAGTGCTCAGTAGATTTGAAGATCCCAAAACCCTACTTTGACCGATGAACCTTTCTGTTGTAATTTGTTCTTCTGTCTCTGAGAGTTTCAGACTCAGTAGACACTCTTCATTTTGGTTCAGGCGCTCAGTTCTGTCCGCTGGTTCTTCAGCAGACAATCAGCCTCAGTACCAGAAGATGAAGACTCAGTAGTATTGGACTCAACGAGAACAAGATATGCGAAAGGAGTCGGTGGGAACCGAACTCGGCGAGAGTAGTTCACTGAACTCGAGTTGATCTTCGATAGAGGCGACTCGACGAGGAGTATGCTACCGAATATAGATCGGACTCAAGGCGGCTAGACGATCTTCGTCGTCGGGATATATTAAGTCAAATCAGCAGAGTCATACGAGGTATAGAGAAGTCAGCTTCAGATCCACCTTGAAGTATGTTCTGTCTCACCTACTTTGTTCAGCCTCGACCAATGACGAGCGGCCAGCTGTCTACTTTCTGATTAAAGCTGGAAGTCAACAACATTCCAGAAATGGAGGGAAAGGACTCTACCACCATACTTTGAAAGAGCCGTTAGCTACCCAAAAGAGAGAGACACATGGATTGTCGTCTCCAACAGATCTATCCATATCTCTGCTCTATAAATAGAGAGACACACGAGCATTCACGAGCAACTCAAAATGACTTAAGATTTCCGTAAGAACTTCATAGAGTAATCTCCAGCGAAAGTTTCTCTTAGGGAACCAAGCTGAACCAGATCATAAAGCCTCTAGTATCTAAGCGACTGAATACGAACCCAAGTCTATACTTAACCGCTCGTCGCTCTAGAAGCCACTTTCTCGTTCCCTATCCCTCTAACCTAAGCTCAGCAGATCTTATCCATATCTTAGACGAAGGAGTTCATATCTGAACTGATCATTATTGATGAGTGGTTTTTATACCATCTCATCATGTTCTTTTTAAGCTTGTTTACATCGTTTTCTATTCATTTTTAGCTTTTGTTTTGCTTGGAATCGTATACTTTTGATGGTTTTTGGTTTTGTAGGTTTCTCACGCGTTTTGAGCATATTTGGTGGTATTTGACACCAAAATGAAAGAAACCATGACCATTGATGCATTGTTGGCAAAGATGGAGTTGTTTGGATGAAGAATGAAGAGGATTTGAAGCTAGTTGTTGAAGAAATCGTGTTTCGGAGCTCACGTATCAAGGCACTTGGAAAATCATGTGGCCGGTGGATCTAAAGATCTTAGAATCCGATCTCCACCGTCCACATCGTAGTTCTATGTGTTGGGAACATCGTGGAAAAATTTCGTGGCGATCCAACGGCTAACGAAGGAGATATCGCGTTTTTCCCAAAACGCGACAGTGCAGAAAAACTGTTCAGCCGGATTTATTAAGGACCGCGGTCCGCATTTGTGCGGGACCGCGGTCCGATGCGTTCTGACCCAAAAAAAATGCAAAGTCAGTAGGGGTCGGACCGCGGTCCGCCTTTGCACTGGACCGCGGTCCGCGTCGTCTAGAGCCCAAAATCAGTCTTTTTTCGGCCCGAAACCTATATAAACCCTTCCGGACTTCTTTCCTTCGGAGCACACACCATAATTCCGACTTTTTCCACCCTCCAAGGCAGAGAAACACCCAAGGCATCCCTCCATTGAAGATTCAAGACGAAGATTGAAGACCACAACCCGAGAACCAAGCGCGAGGATCAATCCGCTAGATTCTAGGTTGTATTATTCCTTCTCAGTTTTGTTTAGGGTTTTTGATACTTGAATTCTATGGATTATTTTTGCATCTTTTGTGATTATTTTCCTATGAATATGAGTGGCTAAATCCCCTTGTGTGGGGGTTTAGCAGGATCTATGTTTTTGATGAATTGATTCAGGCCCTAGTTTTTCAATGAATGAATTGTTTTGTTTCTTAATTGTTGAGCCTTCTTTTGATTTCTCTATGATTCTTTAATGTGACTGGCCATCATCTTAGATAATTATAGAGAATATAGGTAATAGATAATACGGCACATCATACCCGGTTATTTATTTAGACACTGCAATTAAGTGTCTAGATTGTCACCATTGGTTTGGGATAGTTTAGATGGTTCCTTAAATCCTTGAGCATGATACGATCCTTAGGTTCATGATATGATCACTTGATTGACCATTAGGATTATAAGTTAGAGATCTCCCGCCATCATACGGAATCCCTAGAGCCTTAGTGGATGAACCCAACAAAATAAATTCATAAATGCTAGCTAGAGAATGGGAATGAATCGATCATCTTAGGCATAGTGATTGCTAAACCTCCGCACTCTTCATCAAACTTGAAACCACACCCATCAATCCACTTTGCTTCGCTTTTACTTGTTTTCTTAGTTTCTTGTTATTTTAATTCCGTAGCTTTAGAATAAATCAAACCCAGTTTAGGACCAAGTAGATAGTGAAATAATTAGGATAATTAGAACCCAGCTGAGTCCTTGTGAGATCGACCTCGGGAGTTGCTAGAATAGGTACTATACCGATTCGTGCACTTGCGAGAATTATAATTTGTTCATCAAGTTTTTGGCGCCGTTGCCGGGGACTCGGTCGTTTTGATTATTCTTTTTACTAGCTGTTTATTTGTTTAGATTTTATTTTTTACGTTGGTTACTATTTCTTCTTTTCTTTACTGTGTCGAGTCTTACTCTTTGAGTTTTCTGTAGGTTTATGCATGGTATAAGGTCGCAAAATCCAGAACTTGCGCCTTTTATCGATAACATACACAGAGTAGGAACTCGAGTTACGTGGAAAGAACAGGAAGACAAAATTGAAATGGAGTGAATTGAGAACAATCCTGAACCAGAGAGGTTGCAGGGAGACTACACAAGGCCGATACTTGGAGCCAATACCACCTGCATCGTCCTAGAAGAGACCGCAAGGAATTATGATTTGAAGCCCATCTACTACCATATGCTACCATCTTTCTACGGGCTAGCAACTGAAGATCCTCTTGCTCATATGAGGGAGTTCTATGCTACACTGGGGACTATTCCTCTCAGCGGGCTCACTACTGATCAATTGGGAAGACGATTGTTTTCCTACACTCTGAAAGATAAAGCCAAGAATTGGTTGCACACACTGCCTCCTAATTCTTTGAGGACAATGGAGGATGTGTTCAAAGCATTCACGGAGCGATACTACTCCCGAAGCAAGAGTCACGAGTTGAGGCAGCAGATTGCTACTTTCTCCCAATTTGACAATGAGACATACCATGAAGCTTGGGATAGATTCAAGGGACTCCTCATCCAATGTCCACATCATAATTACCAGATTGCGATGCTGAATGAGTTCTTCTACAATGGACTGCTCTAACCGTGTCAGATTATGGTTGACAACATGGCTCCCGGAGGCATTCTTGCACTGACCCCAAGTGCATTGCATGAGCTTTTTGAGACGTTGAAGGCTCGTTCCGTATTAAGAAGTCAGAGTGTGAGACAACGTGGAATGCAGGATCTGCGGGCTGCATATACGGATGATACTATTAAGGAGCTTCAACTGCTTAGACAAGAAATTAAGGAGCTCAAGCAGAGACAGGTGCAAGCCCCAAAGATTGGCGAGGTATGTACCATTTGTGATGATCCACAACACTCAACCGCCCAGTGCCAGTTTAATATCATCCACAATCAATTTCAAGAGGAAGAAGCTAACGGGGACAAGGCCTCGGACACCGGGGAATGGGAAGAGAGAAGACAATATCGAGGCCGCAGCAAAATTTTGTCCATAAGCGACAAGGGTACAATCCTAACTACAAGAGTTACCAGGATTATGGAGGGAGGAATACCATTCCGCAGCAAAACTTTGGAGGCACATCATCTTCTCGCCCTCAGCCAAAGATTGAGGACGCTGATAAGAATTCCATGGCCATCTTGCAAGACACCTTAACCTCCTTTATGAAGAGTTCTAAGGAGCAAATGGAGACACTTACCACTTCTATCAGGAACGTGGAAGCAACTTCCAAAAATTTGGGGACTCAACTTGGCCAGCTAGCGCGGGAAGTTGCTTTGCTTAAAATGCAACAAGGGAAACTACCCGGACAAACTGAAGAGGCGAGGTCCATTACTATTTTGCTTGGTGATGATTTGGAGAAGGCTAAAGAGAAAATCGACGAAGTTGCTACGGCTAATGTTGATGAAAGGACAAGAGATAAGGAGAACAAGCCTACTGTTCGGACTCCTTTGCATAGAGATGTGAATCCATACAAGCCCCCACCTCCTTTTCCAAGATTCCTCAAGGTTAACAAACAAGAAGAACAGTTTGGATCCTTGTTCAATATACTCTCTAAAGTGAAGATCAATCTGCCGCTCTTAGACCTCGTCAAGAGTATTCCAAGGCAATCCAAGTTCTTCAAGGAGCTCATCACCAACAAAAAGGATTATGAGCGGAGTGCAAATCTTCCTTCACTTGAATCAGGGGGTGTTGTAGTTGATATATCGGCTCTACCGCCCAAGTTAACAGATCCTGGAAGATTCGACATCGCTATCTCTATGGGCAAGGATAGAGTTACACGAGCAATACTAGATCTTGGAGCTGGTATCAACCTCATGCCCTACTCTGTCTACAAAACGTTGGGAGTTAACAATTTGAAGCCTACACCTATGAGGCTTCAATTTGCTGATAACTCTGTGAAGACCCCAATGGGGATTGTTGAAGATTTGTTGGTAAAGGTAGACAGGTTTATTGTTCCTGTTGACTTTATTGTTCTTGATGCAAATGATACTTCTCGAGGGCTAAGTGAACGGACTTATCCTCCTAGGGGAGGCCATTTATGGCAACCACTAGGACTTGTGTTGATGTACCGTCACGAACTGTGAGGATGGAAGTCTTGGGGGAGGTTACAGAATTCAAAGGACTAGCTCCAACCACATTTGGAACTGATGCCTCAACTACTGAAGTTAACTTTGTGCGGCTCGCATTTGATGTAGTGAAGGATTACGATGGTACGGATGGATTAGGAATACACGCATTATTCGATGAGGAGTCAACTGACGTTGGTGTTCCTAACTTGGATGAATGTGTTGAAGATCAAAAAGACATGTTCCCGAAGAAAACCATCTATGTCAGACGCACTAAAGCTGCTTGTGGGAAGAGGACGCTGGGTAAAACACTCTACCCTGGTCTTAAAGTTCTTTTATATGACGATGGTTCTAGAGCATTTCCAGGATACCCAAGTTCTACATTCTCCGGACCATTTCATGTGGTGGACGTTTTGTCACATGGTGTGGTGAAGTTGATGAATCCATGAACCAAAAAACATTTCAAGGTGAAGGATGTCTGTGGAGCATCATCGAAGGAGGCGTTCGACAAGGCTGAAGTCGGGAGTCCAAAGTCGCCAAGTTTCTAATCTGATTCAGCAAAGTCGAGCCAACGACTCTAACCAACACCGCTTCGTGGGAGGCAACCCACGTTTGTGAGTTTTTCTAGTTTTCTTAGTTAGATTTATTGCTTTCCATTAAAAAAAACAAAACGAGGAGGAAAATTGACATATATGCTTCACCTATTGATTTTTAATGCATAATAAGCTATATCAGAGCAACGGGGGGGAGCGATACAGTCGGGATTAACTTTGGATCGAGCACGAAGATCAAGCTTCGCATATGTAGATCAATCGGACATCACCTAGACATCAGGGAAGATTCGTTTACCCAATTTTCTTTATTTCACTCTATTTTCGTGCTAGGGACTAGCTCGTAGATAGGTTTGGGGGGTATGTCGAATCTTGAACCCTATTGATTTGGTCTTTATAATTATGATTCTGATGATTCTCCGTGTACTTGATATTTGAATTACTATGACTTATGTTATTTGATGTTTATGCATTTCTTGCCTTAAAATTTTTATTTACTGAAGCATTGTTGAATTGAATTTGAGCATGATAAAATTTTCGAACATGTAGGATGTAAAAGTGTGGTAGTCCAAAAAACCTGTGGTGAGAATTTGAGCCTATTGTGAACTGACGAAATCTTATGTCGGTCTCAATTTCTTTCATGTGTGATACTCACTTTAGGGAGAACATTTAGAACTTGCTTTGAGTCTGTTTGAAGTTTATTGAACACTTTTCGTATATGGCATTGATATGATCTTAGGCACTATCTCGTTCTTTAGCCAGAGCCAAATATGATTCCTACCTTGAACATCAACCTAGTAAGCCCCTTTGAGCTTAATGCATCCTTTTTATTCATGTTCCTCCACTTAAATTGCCTAACCTAACTAGCCTTAACCGAGGATCTAGTAGAGTCATTAGTATTGTGGAAGGAAATGGAGGCTTGTGAGGGTTTAGTGATCAAGGGACAAATTTTTGAAGCCAAAAAAAAAAAGGGGGCTCGAGATAGGTGTGAATTGATTTTGATTCTATCTAGCCTGGTACCGAACTTGATGACACCGTGTTATACTAAAATCTTTATCTAATTATTGGTAGAGAGTTGGCAGGTAAACAATTGGATAGAATATGGGAGACTTGTGCATGTACTCCTAACTTCGATTGAAAGGGGTTTATTGATGACATATGTTAGAGTTGGGAGGTGTTGAAAAAAAAAGAGAAGAAAAAAAAAGAAGAGGTGAAAAGAAAAAGGGAGGAAATTGAAAAGGTGAGTATATTTTGGAAAAAAAAGGTGAGAACTCGGGGTGACTTGATTTGTTTGATTATGAGTGGTTCAAATGTGATTGGTTTTAGAGGTTTATTTTGATATATCATAATTTGGTTGCTCTACTAGATCCCTTGATTGTTCGTACATTATGAGTCACTTTTCTTATATCTTCCCTACCTTTTTATTACATGCCTTAGCCCCATTACAACCAAAGTAAGACCTTCGAGATCTTTGCCATGAATTGTGTTCATTATGAGTAGAATTAGACAATCTGCAAGCTTATGAAGACGCTCTCCTAGGGTTGAGTTTGAGTGATGAATTTACCCTTATACACTTGAGTGTTTGAGTGATACAGATTTCTGGAGAGGGACTACTCTACTTCTATGTTCTATTTTGTTTTGAAGGTGGCATCAAACTTGAATGATTTTCACATGCTAATGATGTGTTCTTCTAAAAACTGAATAAGGCTTGAATTGTTATTCTCATCTTTTTAATATTTAGTCATAGTCTTTCTTTTATCTTGTTTCTTTGCTTGAGGACAAGCAAAAGCTTAGGTTTGGGGGGATTTGATGAGTGGTTTTTATACCATCTCATCATGTTCTTTTTAAGCTTGTTTACATCGTTTTCTATTCATTTTTAGCTTTTGTTTTGCTTGGAATCGTATACTTTCGATGGTTTTTGGTTTTGTAGGTTTCTCACGCGTTTTGAGCATATTTGGTGGTATTTGACACCAAAATGAAAGAAACCATGACCATTGATGCATTGTTGGCAAAGATGGAGTTGTTTGGATGAAGAATAAAGAGGATTTGAAGCCGGTTGTTGAAGAAATCGTGTTTCGGAGCTCACATATCAAGGCACTTGGAAAATCATGTGGCCGGTGGATCTAAAGATCTTAGAATCCGATCTCCACCGTCCACATCGTATTTCTATGTGTTGGGAACATCGTGGCAACATTTCGTGGCGATCCAACGGCTAACGAAGGAGATATCGCGTTTTTCCCAAAACGCGACAGTGCAGAAAAACTGTTCAGCCGGATTTATTAAGGACCGCGGTCCGCATTTGTGCGGGACCGCGGTCCGATGCGTTCTGACCCAAAAAAAATATGCTAAGTCAGTAGGGGTCGGACCGCGGTCCGCCTTTGCACTGGACCGCGGTCCGCGTCGTCTAGAGCCCAAAATCAGTCTTTTTTCGGCCCGAAACCTATATAAACCCTTCCGGACTTCTTTCCTTCGGAGCACACACCATAATTCCGACTTTTTCCACCCTCCAAGGCAGAGAAACACCCAAGGCATCCCTCCATTGAAGATTCAAGACGAAGATTGAAGACCACAACCCGAGAACCAAGCGCGAGGATCAATCCGCTAGATTCTAGGTTGTATTATTCCTTCTCAGTTTTGTTTAGGGTTTTTGATACTTGAATTCTATGGATTATTTTTGCATCTTTTGTGATTATTTTCCTATGAATATGAGTGGCTAAATCCCCTTGTGTGGGGGTTTAGCAGGTTCTATGTTTTTGATGAATTGATTCAGGCCCTAGTTTTTCAATGAATGAATTGTTTTGTTTCTTAATTGTTGAGCCTTCTTTTGATTTCTCTATGATTCTTTAATGTGACTGGCCATCATCTTAGATAATTATAGAGAATATAGGTAATAGATAATACGGCACATCATACCCGGTTATTTATTTAGACCTGCAATTAAGTGTCTAGATTGTCACCATTGGTTTGGGATAGTTTAGATGGTTCCTTAAATCCTTGAGCATGATACGATCCTTAGGTTCATGATATGATCACTTGATTGACCATTAGGATTATAAGTTAGAGATCTCCCGCCATCATACGGAATCCCTAGAGCCTTAGTGGATGAACCAACAAAATAAATTCATAAATGCTAGCTAGAGAATGGGAATGAATCGATCATCTTAGGCATAGTGATTGCTAAACCTCCGCACTCTTCATCAAACTTGAAACCACACCCATCAATCCACTTTGCTTCGCTTTTACTTGTTTTCTTAGTTTCTTGTTATTTTAATTCCGTAGCTTTAGAATAAATCAAACCCAGTTTAGGACCAAGTAGATAGTGAAATAATTAGGATAATTAGAACCCAGCTGAGTCCTTGTGAGATCGACCTCGGGAGTTGCTAGAATAGGTACTATACCGATTCGTGCACTTGCAAGAATTATAATTTGTTCATCAATTATTGTAAAGGACTCCTTCATAGTTGGAGAG
Organism: Lavandula angustifolia; assembly: GCA_028984105.1. NCBI lineage: Eukaryota > Viridiplantae > Streptophyta > Magnoliopsida > Lamiales > Lamiaceae > Lavandula > Lavandula angustifolia. Next base: position 17,628,663 of record CM054822.1, read on the forward strand.
TTTGTCAAACACTTTAGTTTGATATCTTGTAAACTGAGACTTGCTCAGTATAAATCTCAAGACCAGTGTTTGTCAAATGTACAAACCGACTGAGACTAACTTAGTATAATAAAATAGCCTCCTGATCTTTTCGGGACAGTGGACGTAGGATTGTTGGATCCGAACCACTTTAAAATTGCTTGTGTTCTGTGTTTTTACTGTTGCATTGATTACTGTTCATACTAAAAATATTTCTAAAATCATTCAACTGAGTTTCAGCAAAAGCTTAATCGATCGCACTAATATACTGAAACTGTTTTCTCAAAAACGTTTTCTAACTCAACTAAATTTGGGCCTACACATGTCCGCACTTACTAAACTTCAGCTGAACGGTACTGAATTCTGACCTTAGTCAACTAGCAGGCCTCAGTGAAGTCAGTCACTCTGCCACGCGATTCAGAACATCTTATTTGGTTTACTGAACTTGTTCAGTATGACATTCTCCTGAAAAGTATTGTTCACGTTTTAAGTTGAGAAATTGTTTTCAGGTGTATTCAACCCCCCCCCCCCCTCTACACCTGAACGTTTAATCTCAAGACCAACAATTGGTATCAGAGCAGGAGTTCTCTAAGACTCTTGTTTTCTGAAACTGGTCTACTTGAACGGATCCAGAAAACGTTTTCACTGCATATCACTCTTCATGCATATCACTATTTTCAATGTCTGATATGTCAGGAATCAGGATGGTACCCATGTTCTCAGTAGAGAACCACTACAATAAAACAGACCTATTGCGACATACACTCGTGCGACAGTAAATGTATGTGTGGTAAAGTTACGACATTTATGCTTCTTGTGTCGTATATTTACTTCACTTGTGCGTTACCTAAAATCTATGTCGTAGTTTAGTGACACATATGCAACACTCATGTTTATGTCACAAAATTGAGACATTATATTTGCGACACCTCAATTAATAGTCATAAATATACCACATGTATATAATAATGTTGAAAAAAATATTGTTTATTTACGTCAATTGTGTGGCATCGAAATAGTATGTTGTATTATAGTGACATGGACGAGACGCTCATTTCAATGTCTCCAAATTATGACAATCTATTTGTGACACCTCCTTAAAATGTCATAATTATATCACATAATTTGAACAGTGTTGCACTTTGTCGTATGTTTACGTCAATTATGCGGCTCCTAAATAATGTGTCGTAGTTTAGTGATACAAATGCGACCCTCATTTTTCGTGTATCAAAATTCCAACAGTTTATTTGTGACACTTTAATAAGCTGTCATATTTAAACACCATATTTCACATAAGTGACACAATTTGTGTTATTTTATGTCTTGCACTTTATGACTTGGTATTGATATATGGTTTAACGTCTACATTATTCGTGAATAAGGAATGTTACCCAATAATCTATTTTCGATCATCTTTATAAATTTAAAAACAATAAAGGAAGCAAAAATTAATCTTATTACTAGCAAAAGTTAAATCCGCGCTTGCGCGGAATTATAATTTTGCCCGATATATTAATATACTTTATTGACAATTGATAATTTGGATTGGTATAGTTTCATTATCTTAATATCATTGAAAATTTACAAAATTAATAATGAAAAGAATGATCAATTGATTGCATAGAGTTTTTAAAATTCAAAATTTTAAAAACTTGTTGAAACCAAACTTTTCTTTCCAAATAGATTTAGCGTCATACATTCTTTGTGAGAACAAACTTTTTGACTTAAAAAAACGCAAGCAACTTCTCGATGCATGAATAGTCATTGGAAGTATCCCTGCAAAGACATTTAATTTCATGAGTAAAACGCTAAAGAATGTTATCAACACGAGAGCAGAAAAATATTGCACGAAAAAAATGGATTGGTAGTTTATAGGTTTTTTAGGATAGTCGAAAAGATAAACAGATAAGAGAATAAAGAATGTAAATAACTTATGATGAGTGAGATAAAATACCTTTCCCTAATGACCTACATGAGTTGCAGCCAGAGGGAGTTCATCAATTTCTTCTCCAAATATCCGAAGGATACTAGCTGATACAACAGTTCAGCTGAAAGATAGGCAAAAATTTCATGATGGTTAAGAATATATTATCAATAGCTGAGAAAATATGAGAGGGAGAGATGGTTCTTTCTTCACTGTCAAAATAGCATAATACATCCCGCTAAAGTATTGGCCCCTTATATTCTTCCTGATAGATAAAGCAAGATATACACATATAAAGGTAGGTAGAAGCAAAGGACTACACGAAATACTTGATGATACACAATAGGCAAGAACTGAAATGATGTCTTGTTTTCGAAAAGAATGAAGTTGTATACGGTTTGCGAAACATACCCATAAACCGAAGATGGAATGAAGTCATGTCCAGTTTCTGAATCAACAATAGGTTCAAAAGTCTCCATCACGCATCAAGATTAGTGCCGGAAAATTCAACGGTAATCTTGGAACTACGGTATTTTCGAAAATTCAACAACTGGTATATTTTCCCATAAACCGAAGATGGAATGAACTGACGCTTTCCCTGAAAATTCAACATGTAATAACTCCTGAAACAACTATAGATCATCCAATTCAATTTCTGAAATTAAAGTCGAACAACAAGAAAGTTCAGAATAATTTAACTTAAAACAAATTTCTCCTTAAATGTAAATCTGAAAATCTGGATTTCAAATACGTCTTACGTATAGGAAAAACCACCACGCCCGTATAATCGAATCTAATGCAATGGAAGAACAAGTACCGTAATATAAATCACAATTTAGAAAGAAAAAAAATCATGACTAATAGGAAGTGATAACATAGAAGACATTAACTATATTATGTGCTTAAAAGAGTAAGTTAAGGCATATTTTACCCAATTGTTTACAAGATGCATGTGTACTTTGACAAGGAAATTTCATTTATAAATCTAAAAAAGATAAATAAAAAATATGATGACACATAAGAGAACAATTCACAATTTTTTAAGAACAAGAAAGCACTAACTTTGCATGTAAAGACTTACAATAGACCATCCTTGAACATTGACACTCTTCAAAATCCGAACACGTCGCAAACAAGCGTTCAATAATTAACTTATTTAATGAGAGATATTTTATCCAACTTAATTCATGTAGAAAGTTAAATTATCATGGTAAACATAACATACAACAAGTTAATGAAAAATATAGCTCTAGTGTTCAAGAAATAGGAATTATACCATGCTTAAAGCTACTTCAATTCTTGCCCTCATCATTACAAAGAAAAGACAACCGAACATCATGAGTTTAGTATTTTCTAATCATTTTCATTCTCATCTGATGGTATAATATCTTCAAAAAAGTCATCATCATCATCGCTAGAATCAGAATTATCACTTGCCACGTCTTCATCTTTGTCATCTTCATCATCTGAATCATCAACATTATCTTCCCCAAAAGGTTCACTTATTCCTTATTTGTCGATCAACATGCCGACATCTGCTCTAGTCCATGATACATTTTCAGCATTAACATCTGTTTCATCTGGATGACAAGAAATCTGCTCATCCTCATTGCTTTCAAATTCATTAATCTCTGGATCAACATTGAATATAGCTCGAGGAGTCATCTTCAAAGCTACATGCCAATCTGGATCAAGTGGGTCTTGAATATACCATGCTTGTTGAGATTGAGATGCCAAGATAAAGGGTTCATCTATTTTTCTATTTCCTCTATATAGTAAGTGTGAAAAGTTGACCAAAGTGAAATTAAACTCATCACGTTTCAAACCTAAATTATAGTCAACCCAATCACACTTAAACATTACAAACTTCAAATCATTGGTGTACCTCAATTCTATTATATCCTTCAAAACACCATAATATGACACATCTCCTAATATAGGATTCTTGTCCTTACTACTTGAGAAACTATTTGTAGTGGCAGTCATGAACACTCCACTATTTTGGGTTTTCCTCCTCATCTCTCGCTTCTTAGTATGGAAACGCAATCCATTTACTATATAGCCCGTGTAACGACGAGCCCATTTACTTGGTCCAGCAGCTAAGAATGATATATCCTGGCATACACTACTTATGTTTGACATTTTATTTACCTATACATTTGAACACAAAATTGTGAATTTGAATATGATAACATAGCAAATAGATATAAATAGTCCATAACATTGTTAAAATAGCTTATGAACTTACGTGACTTTTAAACCAATCATGGAAGGTCTCAGCATGAAGCTTTTGTCTATCATAACTTGACATGCGCCTATTTTGGCGTTGTAGTACATGTAAATGTTCCCTGGGTATTAAATTAGTATTAAGTTAGCAATATGAAATTTTAAAACGCAAATCATATATGACATGTGTACAAACCTTTTAAAATCTTCGACAATTGATAGATTATTGAGTACATATCTGTGTGCTTGAATCCACTCGATGTCGTCCAACATAAAAGTTTCTTCCTTTCCCAAAGGACGACCTTCTTGGTCTTGAGCATTCCCACCATCTTCATTGTTTCTATTTGGTCTATTCAATTTTGACTCGACATCACTTAAGTACATTGAACAAAATGTCATACATTCTTCGACAAGATATCCCTCGGCTATAGATCCTTCGGGTGACTTCGAGTGCGGACATAATTCTTTAATGTGCACAAATACCTAAATGAAAAAAATTTACATCATTTTTCCGAACAATATCACATGGATTTTAAATAAAGTAGATATTAAATATTACCTCTCAATGGGATACATTGATCGAACCGAAACGAGTCCAAGCAAGTTTAGCTTCTTCCGGCAAGTGAATAGGTAAATGCTCCATAACATCGAAAAATGAAGGAGGAAATAGTTTCTCCAACTCACAAAGCACTAGCGCAACTCGATCCTCTAAAGCTTCAAAATCGGCTATAGTGTGCACTTTTGAATACAATTGCTTGAAAACTTCACATAAACCAATGATTGCTTTGCGACATGCTTAGGAACACATCTTCTTAAAGCTACTGGTAGCAATTGTTGCATTAGAATGTGACAATCATGACTTTTAAGACCAAATATATTTCGTTCTGCTAAATTAACACACTTCGAGATATTTGACGCATAACCATCTGGTACCTTAACATTCTTCAAGACTTGTAAGAATACATCCTTATCTTTTTTACTCAATGTGAAACAAGCAGATTCCATATAAAACTTATCACCTTCCCTCTGAGGATGAAGCGACTTTCGTATGCCTAGTTCTTGAAGATCCAATCTAGAATTAAGATTGTCTTTTGTTTTAGCAGCAACACCAAGCAAAGTCCATAAGATGTTTTCAAGAACATTTTTCTCTATATGCATAATGTCAAGATTATGAGGTACAAGGTTTTCTTTCCAATATGGCAATTGAAAGAATATACTCAACTTCTTCCAATTATACCTACAAGTTGAAGTATGAGCAACATATTCTTCATTCCTTCTTCTTTTTCTTCCCATCTTTTCAGATGCATACTTTCCAAAGTTGTTTACCATACCATCTAGCTGTTCTAAAATCTGTGAGCCAGACAATCTTTTAGGTTTAGAAGCTTTCTCAATAGACCCATCGAAATGAATCCTATCTTTACGGTACTTATGTCCACTTGGAAGAAACCGACGATGCCCCATGTAACAATGTTTTTTCCCATTTTTTAGCCACCGAGATTGGCAATTTTTATTACAACAAGGGCATGCATATGCACCTTTTGTACTCCAACCTGAAATTATGGCATAAGCTGGAAAGTCATTTATAGTCCAAAAAAGTGCAGCTCGCAGAATGGAACATACATTTTCTGTTGCATCATAAGTAGGAACTCCGGGACTCCATAAATCTTGAAGTTCATCAATCAAGGGTTGCAAATAAACATCAATATCATTCCCAGGACCTCGAGGACCATCAATGAGCGTGGATAATATAATAGATGTTTGTTTCATACATCTATGAGGGGGTAAATTATAAGGTATGAGAACAATAGGCCAAGTACTATGAGCAATGCTCATTGACTTAAATGGATTGAAACCATCAGCAGCAAGCCCAAGTCGAACATTACGACAATCAGCAGCGAAGTCTGGATACTTTTCGTCAAATGATCTCCAAACTTGAGAGTCTGCTGGATGCCTAAGTTTTCCATCATTAATGCGTTCTTCTGCATGCCATCTCATCAAATGTGATGTTTTTTGAAGACATAAATAGCCTCACGGAGCCCGGGTTTCAACGGAAAATAACGAACAATTTTTGCTTTGGAATTTTATTTTCCCTTTTAGTTGAACTCTCATCGTGCACCTCAAATTGCTTATATCTAGAAGTCTTGCAATGTTTACAAGCCTCATCATTCTTCGTATCTTTCCAATACAACATGCAATCATTTGGACATGCATGAATCTTTTTGTACTCGAGTCCCAAGTCCTTAATTATGTTCCAAGCTTCTCTGTAAGAGTTCGGAAATATCTCATTTAGTTGAAATGCCTCCTTCAGTACTTCCATCAGCATTGTGAATGAAGTATTGCTCCACCGACAAAGTGACTTCACATGCAACAATCGCACTATAAATGATAATGTAGTAAAGGTTTTGCACCCGGAGAAACAACTCGGACTCGGCATGCTTTAAGAGTTCAAAAAACTTTTCGGTGTTTTCATCAAAATGATTTTTCGGGTGCTGGGTATGTTCACTAGGAACGTCATCAGAATTAGCACCAAAACTACTACCATTTTCTTGAAAATCACCATGGTGATGTGATGCCAACAATGTATCATGTATCAATCCTTCTATGTCATGATGTTTGTTTCCTTCATGTGATGCATTAACTTTGTCTTTCTGAAGGTAAAATGGTTATTCACCTTGATACACCCAGTTGGTGTAACCTTGAAGGAAACCATGTCTCATAACGTGATAATAAATATCTTCTCTTGAGTGTGATCTAGAGTTTCTACATTTAGTGCACGGACACTTTATCTTAGCCTCTACTGACTTGTTTGCGTATGCAAATTCAAGGAAGTTGTCCAAACCACACTTAAAAGCATCATTAGTGAAACGATCTTCTATAGAAATCCAAGATTTATCCATCTAGTTATTCATAAACAACATAGTTAATAATCATATATAAAATCAAGCATATTATACATAGCTAATCATAAAAAGCATAGTTATAAAAACTATGAAATTACAAAAATCTTATTTGGAACTGAGGCCTTTTTCTATGGTTCAACACCAAAGCCATTTACAGGTTCAACACCAGAGACATGTCTAGTCTTCGCACACTCCACGCAGTTCAGGTTCAACACCAAAGCCATTTACAGGAATAGATATAATAGATATAGTACTATTTGAATGGATTGCAGAAGAATCGACTAAGTTATTCTCCGGTACTTGAACTATTTCACCAATTGATCATCACTATTAAAAATGTATCTATCCAAATGAACAATGGCCACTGATACAAATTGACTAAGTTGTCTCCAGTACTTGACCTATTATGCTACAACATTATCCATACACAACATAGTTATTCCAGACTTAAGGGTATAGTTTTTCAATGCTAAACATATTGAATTCAAACACATGTGTACCAAGAAATTATGAAAGAATTAAAATTGAAAGAAAAGGGCTTGCTACTGTTGATTTTTAATGTATGATCTTCTACTACTAATTCACATCAACTACTTGATACCGATTTTAGTTTATCTTCAATAAAGTCCATAAGAAAATAGAACTCAAGTTCCAAACAATGTCCTCAAACAACAAACAAGCTGCAGGAAAACATTCCATTCAACGCGACAAATTTAATAATGAATAGGCACATTATTGGATAAGATAAATTTAATGAGATGCTAATCTATGTAAATACTTGCATTTCAACAATATAAATATATTTAAGTACGAACTCATTTAAGCCAAAAAACTTGAATTGAGCCAAAATCCACGATCCCCATATTTTCAAATTGACCTATAAATTGGTTACAAAATCACCCAAATAGCTCAATTTCACTGCAAAATCAAGCCAATAATATAAAAAGACATTACTCACCCACACACACATTGCACTGAATAATGTAAAATACCGCGTTGAGATCTGATAATCTTTTTGTAGTGAACTACTCTATGGGACTTCAAGATTTATCATCAGTAGAGGAAAAATCAAATTGAAAGAGACACGGAACATAGGGTACCTGCACCGTTGAGTAATTTGGAGTATCTGCGTGCTTGGCCGGTGAGATTTGTCTCCGTCGAGCTGTGTTTGAAAGTAACTGATTATTGTTGCTGATCGCTGGTCTTTGGGAGGAGGGGAACGAAAGGTAATTAATTATATTTACTTCAAAAAGATATAATGAATCCAAATCATATTACTAAATCCGAATTATTCTCAATATGGTTTGATTTTTAGAAATATTTAGTTTTATTATTTTATACATAACACATATATACATATATTATTGGATATTAATATTAAACTATTCTTAATATGATTTTTTTCCCAAAAGAAATATATAGTTTTATCTATCAAGATTTCATCACCACTCTTTCAAAATGTACTTAATTATCCAAATCAATTCTACGTAATACTTTAAATAATTATAATATGAATAATACAAGTTTATGGCAAACAAAACTAATGCCTAGAGAAAATCGAAAAATCAAAACTATTATTATGAGTAATAAAAAATTAGTAAAAGTAGAAAAAAAATTGATTATATTTAAATATAGTATTAAATCATACGCGTGTGTGTATATATATAGGATAATGATGCTAGTATTTGATACGAGATAATAAATATACAAGATAAACTATGCCGATGAAATCAAACTTTTGAAAAAATCGAGATTATACGTTAAATACAAAATTTGAATTTTTTTTTTGGTATATAATAAAAATTATATTTATATATTGTAAAACATTAGCTTATTCTGCTTAGTCGCCTTGATAACGATCTGATTCAACTTGTATTTGATTGGATCGGGAATATATAATAACGATTTGACACAACTTGTATTTGGTTGAGTGTCGGTGATAACGATTATACACAGAGTTTTTTGTATTCATATTCGTTTATTATTCGAACATTAAATCTGAATCGTATTCGACTCGTAAGTATTTTTCGAATATTTCGTAAGTATTTTTCGAATATTTCGTAAGTATTTTTAGAATATTCGATTTATTTTCGATACTATTTAATTTAGTTGAAACTATTTCGTAAGTATTTTTCAAATATTTACAAGGCATATCCAAAATATTTACAATGAACCTATCCTATCTATTAGACTTGATATTTACAAGGCATATCCTTAACGATAGATACTCAATTGAGTTGATGACTCCATTAGAAAAAGAAAAAAAAATCCTTAGTTAATTAATTAATATATATATTAGTTAAGGGAAATGTGGGTTCGTTTCAAGAGAAACCCTCTTATATAGGGGTGAAAACGGATCGGATATTATCTGCCCGATCCGGAGCCGGATCCGATTGGGATCAAATTCGGAGAGCAAATCTAATATCCGGTCGGATACGGGTTCGAATCCAAATAGCCTGAATCGGATACGGATTCGAATTCGGATTTCACATTATTCGCCCGTATCCGATATTTCCCGTATTTAATCGGATATTTTCCAGATTATAAATTAGGATATTTTCCGGGTTATGAATTCGGATATTTCCCGAATTATTTAATAATTAATTTTTTAATATCATAATAAATTAAGATTAAAAAAAGATATTAAAAAAAGGTATTAAGTGCATCTATGATTATTGTTAGGTATTTTATATTGAATTTTGAAATTTTTTCGTACTTTCTTGATCTTAAAAATTATGTTATTAATAATGGGCAGTATTTTAACTATAGTTTGCATTAAAACTTCTATTAAATATTGTATACGTGATTTTTTCATGCGTTACAATTACAAATAGATGGTTATTTATGAATCAAATTATCCGATTATTGTTATTCGAATTCGATTCGAATTCGTCATATATCCGCCTTGTATTCGTATCCCGAATATTCTGAATTCGTATTCGTATCCGGCATTCCCGTATTCGACTCCGAATTCGAGAAAAAATTATGGGACAAAATATGGGAAGAACACTATCCGTCCGTATTCGACCCGTTTTCACTCTTACTCTTATATGGTTCATTTTGTATTTAGAAATTTCTAATCAATATATTGGAAAATATATATAGAGGGAGAAAGAGTAAAAAACTGTTGTATATTAAAATATACATTATAGATAGTATTTAGAAATTTCTAATCAATATATTCGAAAATGTATATAGAGAGAGTTAAAGTAAAAAACAGTTATATATTAAAATATAAAAAAATTACCTTTCCAAACCTTCGCAGGAATCGAACCTAGGTTAAAGGGGATTTAAAGTAAAGGTCTACCGCTATACTAAAGACTCAATCTTTTATAGCTTGGCTAGAAAAATATAAGATCCTTATCCGTAAAATTCATATAAATTTTGACAAACGCTCCAATTACTTCTCTAACTGCTATTTTGTTTCCTACATTTCCGTAAAACATCTCCCACATACAATCCCACTACTGAATATGTGGTCAATTCCTTTTACCATGGGAGATTTTAGAACAGAATCTCATATTTCCTCACAGAACTCCATCGTTGTTGTCCTCTCCCGCTTCGTCGAAGGTGGAGCTGAGTTTTTTCGTCCGATACCTCTTCCTTTGCCTCCAAATCGGCGGGCTAGGGTTCAAGCTGAATGCGTTGGAATCCCTCAACTGCTAATTAACTTATGGTCGAGGAGGAAAACAGACAAAAATAAGCTTGGGTTTTAAGGGTTAGTGACGATCAATTTTAGTTGTATCTCAACTTTTGAGGTAAGTTTTTAGTATTTGAAATACTTTTTTTGTGAGTGGTTGGCAATAAATAATCTATTTTTTGTTTGTGATTAGATGATTAATCGCAATTCATTTCAATGTTTGCTTGTGGGAATATGTGAATTTGTTAATAATGTGTATCTGTAGCCATATACAATAATGCTCTTCAGCAGATGAAAGCTGAAGACCTTAGTTATAGATACTATTAATACTATCATTGTTTTGTACCTTTTGTGTTATAAATCCTGTTTTCAATTGGTGGTGTGTGTATTTGTATATAGGTAGTGTGTTTAAGAGTGTTGCGAGGCTAAAATAGTTATTGTATTCGACTTGCGTTTTCGTACTCGTCCTTCATTGTTTTCCACATCTTGTACATTTTATAGTATTGTTGGTATGTCCATTTTTGTGTAATGTTTGCCCCAACTTGCAGTTTACATAGACCAGAGGCTTATGAATTGCTTTCTTTTGTGTGTTTAGTTGAAATCGAGTGTTCTTCAATGAATCATCCTAAAAGTAAGAATTTTACCTTCATTAAATTTGCCTTCTTCATTGAATCATTAAAAGTTTTCTCGCATCCTTATATGGTTCCAACTTTCTTTGCCTACTTATATGTAAAAGTTTCTTTTACATATAGCATTAAATTTGCTGCATACTTATATGGTTCCAACTTAAGAATCTATGAATTATTTGTGTCTATGTTCTTTTCTTTTCCATCGTAAAAGTTTTGATTCTAAAAAGTCCTCAAGCTCTTTTGCCTTCTTCATTGAATCATCCTAAAAGTAAGAATTTTACCTTCATCTATTGAAGCAAGTTCATCTATTAATATTAATGTGTGTGCATGTTTTAGTTTAATATGTAATGGAGCTATATGATGACTATGTTGTAATATAATTGATTTTTGTAGCTACTCATGGCACCAGTACATAAGAAATCCCGGCGTTCAATTGGATCAATGCTTGATACCGCCCTTGAAGATACTCAAGTTCAAAATAACATCGATTGTAATTCTGACTCAGATGCATCATTCATGAACTCTGACACTCCTCTATCCTCATCGGACGATAGTGATCCTAATCAGTCACAAGATAATTCTGATGATGCTAATGACCACCGTAACTTCACATTTACTTTTTATTCATTGTGTTGTGTTTGTGTTTCATATATTTTTCTGATTATATTATTTTATAAAAATACTTAACAGTTATAGTTAGAAGGGGACCTGCAAAGATGGGTTTTGAATGGGGTACAGGAAAGGTGATGCAGTTGGAACTAAATACTGCCAATCACGTCATCGGAAGCAATGCAGTCTTTTTTTCATCTCAGCTAGGAATCTTAGCAAAAGATGGTAACAAATTACCCCTTTCTTATACAGATTGGAGGGTAGTCCCTAATACACAAAAGGATCTAGTTTGGGTTGAAGTGAAGGTATTATGCTCAATTTTAATTTTATTTTCTCTATTTGTGTATTTTCACCTTGTACTGCCATCACTTGTTAACGTATTTTCACTATATATAGTCATCTATTTTGTTGTAGGAAAATACAAACTTGTCAGACCATTATAAAAAAAATTGTCTGAAGAAACTTGGAAAACTTTGGAAGGATTGGAAGAACAGATTGAAAGCAAAGTACTATACCCCGCATAGGCATGACAAGAGTTTCGTACTCTCAAAATGTCCACAAAGGGTGGAAGCAGATCAATGGTATGTACTGGTGAACCATTGGAGCTCGAAAAATGCAAGGGTGAGTGTTACAATTTAATTATAATGTTTGAGATAATTTCCATTCATTTCCTTGTAACGATTTCTATATAAAATATTATTTTTGCTGTTGGTTGATTATAGAAACTTAGTAAGAGGAACAAAAACAGTCGGAAGCATGTCAAACTTCCTCCTAGATTGGGACGAAAGGATATGGCCAATGCTATAGAAGAGGTATTATATACCAAACAATTCCTAAACTTTGTTGTTTATTACAATGTATTATAATGTGCGTCATTAAGATTTCTTTATATTTTTTTCCTTGACAGTACCGTCTAGAACATGGCAAAGAACCATCACAACTAGATTTGTTTGTCTATACAAGACAACAAAAGGGCGGAAAACCAATTGATAAGAACACTGAAGAGAAACTAGTACGTATTTCAATCTGTATTTATCAACTAAAATGCCTTAATGCGTAGTATTTCAATCTGTATGCATTTCAGCTGATCATTTGTTGTTGATACTTATAAAAAAATCTGTCTGTATATGTAAAGCATGTGGTGCATTAAAAATCAAGATCAAATTATCAATATGAGCAAGACATTTTTAGCTAGAACTTTCCGAAGCATACTTAGAAAACCATCAGTTTCTACAGATTATGCTTTCATAGGTAGTGGACTAGCGGTAACATGAACTGCAGATGTGAAAAATCTATATGTGTTTAAAGTGGAAATGGGCAAAGCATGATTGTTAACTATACATAGATGGGAATCATAAATTACTTAAGATGATGCACATAGAAAACTATAGAACAAAAGGCATACATGTGCTGGCTGAAGTGAACTTGCTGGGAAGGTAACACAAGAGAGGATAGCCCATGCTCTAGACTTTCCAAATCAATTGATAATTGTTTAATGTATCATACTTTCTGCATAATAAAGCAAGAGTGTAATACATATTTCAACAACTACAGGGCCATAGATATATGTCTTTCATTAAACCGACTATCTAAGGACACTGTTATGGATCCACTTATATATCTGCAATTTCCATGTCTCTCAAGTGTACTTGGAATATTTCCCTTATATGGTGATCGATCCGATCAAATTGAAAAGTCTACGATACATGTCACTTGAAAGTTTTGAGTATACTTTTGCTATGATTTTTTGTTGCGCTTGGTGTATTGATTTTATTTTTAGATATTTGTTTTCTATATTTACGATATTTAAGATGATTAGGATATTGCCTTGAGTTTTGTGATTTTGTGTTTTGTAAATAGGCTCTTTTAAAGGAGTTGAAGCAAAAGTTGCCTGAAAACATACGGGATGATATTGATGCTAATAATAAGATTTATAAAGACATTGTTGGAAAGGAAGCACCAGGGTGTTTACGCAGTGGTAGTGTTCTTTGAAAAGAATGTGATTTACACCACTCGTGAAGAATTTGATAAAGTCATGCAGGGACAAATCCGGATGACATAGTGGCTAGTATTCGAAAGGGCTTTGAAGCTGAAATGTCGAAATTCAAAGATCACTATTCATCACAAATGGAGATGCTTCAAGCACGACTTCTCACATTAGAGGATCATAATTTAAATGTAAGTCAACATTATTAATTCCATTTATATTAAATAATATGTTGTACTTATCATTTGTATTATAATATGCAAAGGTAACCGGATCATCAAGTTCTCGACGCATGCAAGCTCTCAATATTGGATCATCATCTGATGGATTTATGGACTTGAACTTGGAGAATTTGAGTGAAGCAAATGGAACTGCTGAGGTAAATGATCAAACTTTGAATATCATTTCAAAGTAAATTGAAAATTTAGCATTTTCATAATGTTATCTTTAACTAATTTATTAGATGAGAAAAGAGATGAACAACTCGAGATGAGGACAATATGACCATACATTTAGATGGTGCGACTCTGCAGTATTGTTGTCAATTGTACTTTTCAATTAATTTATTTTTTATACATGTGAAGTAAAATCTATTTTGTTGAATATGTGTAGGAACAAAGGGAAAATGCAAAAAAGAAAACCTCGAGAAAGAGAAAATGAAGTTGAATGTCTTCATGTTGCATTTAATATTTATATATTTAATGTTAGATTTTGAATTTATCGCAGCCTTTACATTTGATGTATATGTTTTTAATGATTGATAGACTTCTTTTGTTTGAGTGATATATATTATGTTGATTTTTATCAATTCATTAATGTGGCGTTATTTATTAATAGAAACATAATTTCACTTAATTAAATACTTTCAAATGACGCAAAATTTGTTAGATAATAATAATGTGATGCAAAAGGTATTGTAATTTTTGCGACATTAATTTTTTTTTACAACATATATATTATGTTGGAATACTATGCAACACTTTTAACTACGATGCCACACATGTCCCGGCATAACTACATCATATTAATTATAATGTCACAAACTAGGATATGTCATTTTAATTAATGTCGTAGAAGTGATGCAAGATTTACGACAAAATAATAATGCGATGCAAAAAGTATTGTAAATTTTGCAACACTTAACATAAGTTTTTGTAACAAATGTTATTGTCGCAATTATATGCGGCACTTGAAATATAATGCTACAACAACCATTAAATTTTGCTTCACATTATTTCAATGTCACAACCTAGTGTCGTAAATTATGATGCATCATTTCAAGAAATGTCACGTAAAGTGTCGCAAATGAACATGCATCACTAAAACTAATGACCAGTAGTGTGTGGCGAATAGTATGCGACAATTAGTTAAGTGAAGCATAAAGTGTCGTATATGTTGCGTCATTAAAGAAAATGAATGTCGTAAATTTACATCATCACTTTTTGCGACAAAATCCAACATGACGTAGAAAATGTCGCAAATTAGCTTTTGCGACATAAAAAAAAGATTTTACGACATTTTTTACATGTCGCAAAATGTCTGTTTTCTTGTAGTGAACTACGGGGTATGGCGAGTCAGAATGGAGGCACATCTGACTTCCCTCCATGACAGCATGATAGAGGTACTGTAGGACGGACCTATCGTTCCCATTATAGATAATGTCGAAACTCAGGACCCAACACAAGGAGGAGGCATATTGACCGAGAAGAAGATCCCCAAATATAGAAGTCTCTTCACCCCTGAGGAGAAGAAGCTTCACAACTTAGACCGGGTCGCCAGAAACGCCATACTGACCACCCTGAGTGATTCTTACCTCGGGAGAGTTCAGGACTGCAAGTCCGCGAAGGAACTCTGGGATGCTCTAGCGATACTGAGTCGGGGGACTCAGAAGATCAAAGCAAAAAAATTGGCGCTGGAACTTCAGAAGTTGGAGAGACTGTCTCTCATGCCTGGTGACACCATTGAAGATCTTAACGTCAGATTCATGGATCTGATGAACACCATCAACGGGCTGGGAAAGACGTTCTCCAACCGAGAAATGAATCTCAAGATTTTGAGAGCACCGCCAGACGGTCATTGGACTCCCTTTGCTACTTTACTAAGACATTCTGATTTAGATATTGTTACTCCTGACCATATCTTTTCAGAACTTAAAGCTGAGGAGTTCGAGTTTGGTCTACCTCAAAGGAAGCAGCGAGCTAAAGCTAACACCCAAATCGACCATGCTTTCAAAGCATCAGTCAACACAGCGGCGCCCGCGTCTAGCAAGGCTGAACCTTCACTCAGTGACATACAAGAAGGAAACCTGGCTAAGAAGTACGCACTGCTTGCCGTAAAGTATCAGAAGGAGAAGGAGAGGCGCAGTAAACTCTCGAGAGTCGTCAGAGACTCCAAGGGTAAGTCTGAGTATACACCTAAGCGCACTCCTGACTCGCATACTTCTGACTGCAGGAAACAGGAGGACTCAGCTCAGTCGAAAGACAGCGAGAGCAAAGAAGAGAGAGTCACTACCTGCTACAACTGCAAGAAGCCAAGACACTATCAGTATGACTGTCCTGAGCTCAGTACTGCTGAGAGAGCAGCACGCAAAGCTCGAAGGGAGAACTTCATCAAGAAGCGTCAAGCATATATAGCTGGTGAACTCTCAGAGGACTCAGATGAAGTCGACTCATTCATGGATTCATCAGATGATGAAGCGGCATTTATGGTCGTAGAGCCTGAAGAAGATGCTGAAAAGTATCTCATGGCAGGAGAAGAGGATGAGGTAAACTCTCACGCTCCATTTAACTCCTCTTCACACTGCACATACGACACTATTTCAGGAGCAGATGAGAATCTGGACGTCTCAATCGCCTACGAAAGACTGTTAGACGAGCAGATTCAGATGAGCCTGCAGCTCAGTAAAACTCTTCAGGAGTTGGATACCCTGAAAGTGGAGAATCAGAGACTTTCACAGGAGAGTCAGGTAGCTACTGAGTCAGAAGGACTTGTGTTGAGACTCATGGAGGAGATAAACTCTCTGATGGCCAAGTCTCAGCATCAAGAAGATCAGATCTCAGTACTGACCAATGACTTGACTCAAAAAGATACTGAACTGAGTCTACTGAAGCAAGAGTTGTCAGGACTTCAGACCGAGCATGAACCGCTGAAGAAAAGAGATGATGTCTGGTGGAATCTGATGACAGAGCGGTACATGGGCGCTGAAAATAAGCTTGAGGCCATGCTAGCTAGCAATAAGCCTAAGCACTGCAAGGAGGGACTTGGATTTAGCCATGGAGCCTCCTCATCTGCCCCCGTACGCTCAGAGAACTGGCTAGCTGATAGATTTGTTCAAGGGGAGACCATCAACGCAGAGATTCTGAACCCCCTAGCCAAGAACAAACAAAAAATAAAGGCACCTCATCCCAGTTATCAGCATTCTGACAAGAAGATCAGTTCCAAATCACCCCAGTTCAGTCAAGGGGGAACTAGCAGAGTTAAATGGGATGATCAGTATGGACCTCCGCAGCTGACACATCCAGCTCAGTATGGGTCATATTGTTGTGATCCTAAAGTCAGGAGAGGACCTAAAAGTCAGAAGAAGAAGAAGAAGAAAGTCGTGCAGAAGGCAAAGGTCAGCAGTCCACCAATTCAGAAGATCAGGACTCCTGAACCCGTGAAGCCTCAGAAGTCAGCATCGACCAGTCCAGTGGTCAAGTATGTTGATCAAACTGGGAAGAAACTGTCTGAGACCACCAGGGTCGTAGGACAGATCTGGGTTTCCAAAACTAACATCTAAGGACCCAAAATAAAAAATAAAGGGTACCTAAATATAATTATGTTTTGCAGGTGCACAAGGACCCTTGGTATGTGGACAGCGGATGCTCAAGACACATGACATACCAGAAGGACCTACTGAAGAATTATACTACTGAAGAAAGACCCCGAATCGAGTTTGGATACAATGCAAAAGGCTATACCAGAGGCTATGGAACACTCAACATTGGGACTGCCACAGTTCCAAGAGTATCATATGTTGAAGGACTTCAGCATAATCTTCTCTCTATTAGTCAATTTTGTGATAACTCGAATAGAG
The DNA here is from genome assembly GCA_028984105.1 of Lavandula angustifolia. Taxonomy (NCBI): domain Eukaryota; kingdom Viridiplantae; phylum Streptophyta; class Magnoliopsida; order Lamiales; family Lamiaceae; genus Lavandula; species Lavandula angustifolia. The sequence continues at coordinate 17,646,671 of CM054822.1, forward strand.
TGATTTTTTACGCTGGTTTATGTGATGTCATTGACAAATCTACAAGGAAAACAGTGTTATCAGGTTCCCTCAAAAAGAATATCTACGTAGCTGACTGGAACTCAGCTGAACCTGAAGCTTGTTTGTTCGCGAAGAACGACAACAGAACGGGATGGCTCTGGCACAGAAGACTCAGCCATCTCAACTTCAAGAAGCTCAACAAGCTAGCTAGAAACACTCTAGCAAGAGGTCTGCCGAATGAAGTATTCAGCAAAGACACTCAGTGTGAAGCATGTCTGAAGGGAAAGGAAACAAAGAATCAAAATCCACATGTTCCATCGCCTTCCACTGATGGAATCCTTCAGCTGCTACATATAGATTTATTTGGTCTAGTCTCTCCGATAATGATCAGAGGCAAAAAGTATGCTTTAGTGGTAATTGATGACTACTCGCGCTACACATTGGTCATATTTATTGCCAACAAGTCTGACGTTAGAACAGAGTTACCTACGCTTCTGAAAAAGCTCATTGTCGAGAAGAACACCAAAATTATAAAGATACATTCAGACAGAGGAACTGAGTTCCTGAATTCGATGGTGGAGGAGTTCTGCAAAGCTGAAGGCATAGAGCATGAGACGTCTGCTGCGCGCACGCCTCAACAAAATGGGGTTGCTGAAAGGAGGAATAGAACACTCAAAGAAGCAGCAAGAACCCTGCTCGCAGACTCAGGACTCCCAACCAAATTCTACACTCAGAACCGATCTCTTCTGACTAAGCAGCATAAGAAGACACCATATGAACTATGGAACGGAAGGAATCCTTTCATATCTTATTTCCATATTTTTGGGTGTTCGTGCTTTATCCACAATAATGGGATGGATCAGTTAAAGACTTTTGATAGCAAGTCAGAGCAGGGAGTTTTCTTAGGATACTCCCGGGTCAACAAAGCCTTCAGAGTTTTTAACTACCGGACCTTTTGCGTGGAGGAAAGCCATCATGTTATTTTTAATGAGTTTGCTACTGAAGACAGGAGCAGGAACTCTAAATCAGAGTCTGAGGACATCAGTAAGCAGCTATAGGATCTGAGCCTGAAAGATAACGTTGAAAAGATCCAGCTGTGTTGAGATGATGATTCAGAAGAAGAAACTGAAGATAAGTCAACTGAACCTCATCCAGCAGCAGAAGTAGCTGAACAAATTGACTATACTGAACAGAGTCAATCCTAGGTAACTCAGGTCGATGAAGAAACTCAAGTGGTAACTGAGACCTCTACTGAGGATAATAATTCAGGGGGAACAAATGAAGTTCCTGAGAAAAATGCCCCTGAACCTGGTAACTCAGGAGACCCAACTCTAGTAATTGAACTGCTTCAATCTCAGAATAGTACAACTGAAATGCCTAACTCACCTACTATCTATGTTGAACAAATTTTAGATGAAGAGTTGAAACATCGTAGATCGTGGCTGGACGCTCACACCTCTGACCTGATTATTGGAGATCCTTTAGCAAGCGTAAAGACAAGATCCAGATTCTGTCAAGGAGAAAGCGCATTATATTCCTGCTTCTTGTCTACTGAAGAACTTCAGTCAGTTGAGGATGCACTCAAGGATGCTGATTGGATCGTAGCTATGCAGGAGGAGCTGAATCAGTTCACGAGAAATGAAGTATGGGAGCTTGTTGACAGACCTCGGCATCAACATGTGATTGGAACTAAATGGGTCTTCAAGAACAAGGGAGATGAAAACAACGTTATAGTAAGGAACAAAACAAGACACGTGGCGAAAGGCTACTGTCAAGCCGAAGGGATAGATTTCGATGAAACTTTTGCTCCAGTTGCAAGATTGGAGGCAATCAGACTATTCCTAGCCTACGCAACACATCAGCGATTCAGAGTTTATCAAATGGATGTGAAGTCTGCGTTCCTGAACGGCGTGCTGCAAGAAGAAGTTTATGTAGAACAGCCTCCCGGCTTTCAGCAGGGACATCAGATCTACAAACTCAGAAAGGCTGTGTACGGGTTAAAACAAGTACCCAGGGCTTGGTACGATACCCTGTCTGAGTTTCTTCTTCGGAAAGGTTTTCAGAAAGGCACAGTAGACCGCACCTTATTCAGCATTCGACTGGAAGACGACATCTTACTTGTGCAGATCTACGTAGATGACATAATCTTCGGATCGAAGAATGTCATCATGTGTCAACAATTTGAGAAAATAATGAAGGATAAGTTCGAGATGTCAATGATGGGAGAGATGAATTATTTCCTTAGCTTTCAAGTCAAATAATTTGAGAAGGGGACATTCATCAATCAAGGCAAATACACTCGAGACCTCATCAAGAAGTTCGGCTGCACATCCGGCAAACCAATCAAGATCCCGATGAACACGAACATGAAAATTGATCTTGATAAAGAGGGAGTATCAGTAGACCATACTGAATTTCGTGCTAGTATTGGTTCATTATTATATCTAAATGCTACCCGACCCGACATAACTTATGCTGTAGGTGTCTGCGCTCGATTTCAGGCGAATCCTAAGCAGAGTCACATGGACCCAGCAAAGAAGATTCTCCGCTATCTCAGAGGAACACCTGACATGGGTTTATGGTATCCAACAGATGATAATATTGAACTAACTGGTTATTCTGATGCTGACTATGCAGGATGTAGAATTGACCGAAAGTCAACTTCTGGAACTTGTCAGTTCCTAGGCAGCAAGCTGATTTCGTGGTTTTCAAAGAAACATCATTCAATAGCGACGTCAACTAATGAAGCTGAAAATATGGCTGTCGGAAGTTGCTGCGCCCAAATCCTTTGGCTGAGACAGCAGCTATGCGACTATTATGTCTTTCAGAATGAAGTGCCGATCTTCTGCGACAGTTCCAGTGCAATTGCAATCACTCAGAACCCTGTACTTCATACCAGATGCAAGCACGTGGACATCAGACACCACTTCATTCGTGATCATGTCGAAAAGAAGGATATCAGGATGGAGAAGATCCATACTGACAATCAAAGGGCAGATATTCTGACCAAGCCTCTAGCTGAAGCCAGATTCAGAGAACTTTCAGTAGAGCAAGGTCTGCTAGACCCTACTGACTCCAGTCAGTAAGTGGATTCAGGAGAGGAGCATTCAGCAAGGGGGAATGTTCACTCTCAGTATTGAATAAATTCAGTACGTAGAGACTCAACAACCATCTACACGAGGTATCAGTTGACGACGATGTTCAGCTGACAGGTTTGCGTATCTCTACTCAGTAGCCAATGAAATATTATGTGCATTAATGATTCAGATTCAACTTCGTATTCAATGCCTTAGAAAATGTCATTTAATATAACGGATCACATTTAATACACGACATTCTATGTAAAGCATGCTGAACTCTGCGGCGCATTAAATGCATGTCGAATCAAGTTACTTCTTTGGCTAGTTACAACTGTATTTTGACTTAGGCAGCTAAATTGATCATTGCTTATTTTATAACATTAAATCCTAGCCGTCCATCTCATAAAGCAATTTTAAACTGAACCGTGGATTTTTTAACTATTCATCTTCTTTAACATATAAAAACATGTTCAAAGTTTCGAAACCGCCATTTTCACTCTGCAAATTTCACAACCCTAGATTCTTGAGAAAAACCTTCGTCTATTTACAATCTTCTATCTCAATATCTCATAAACATCATTGGTAAATCTTAAATGATTATTCAGCATCATATTTGATCCTTATAATATTTTCTCGTTCGATACTAACATTTTTCATTTGCAGAATATTACATCATGGCAGGAAGAGACGTAAGTGTTCCCCTTGATATGCAAGAGATCCTAGAGAAGGATCGAGTCTGGTGTGAACCTATGATGGAGTTCGATGCCTGCGACCTCGATTTCGTGGAAGAGATCTTTGACGCAGTTAGGGCTACATGTCTAGAGGGTTTTCTGTCGAGGAAGCCATCTTACTTCCTCCCGCGCCAAATAGCTAAGTTATATTTAAACTCAGAATCTGTTTAAGGAGATATCAGGTGCAGATTCATCACTCATACGATTGGAGACCCCTCCCATGTTGCTCCAGAAATCAAACTGATGTCCATTAAGGAAGCTCTTCAGCGTAGCTTCAAACTTCCGAATGAAGGATTCAGTACCGTGGGATACAAAGACGACCTTGTGGACAAATACTTAGAAACTTTTTGCGGGAAGCCTACAACATTCAGAGCCGCCTTCCCAAACAATGCCATGCTCTCACAATTCAGAGCTCTTGCCTACATCATCACTCAGCTACTGACTAGTCAGGCTGGTTCATTTGATCAAGTATCAAGACTGAAGATTCAGCTGATGATGGCCATATACGATTATGCCAAGATCAACTGGACTGAGTTCTTTCTCAAGGAGTTCATGACTCAGGCCGCCAAGTTCGACAGATCATCCAACCGCATAGCCGTGAAGGGCAAACTCCTATACGGATTGAAGCTATCTATAATGATAGAAGACTTATGCGGAGCCGAACAAGTAGTATATGCTGACAAGATATATTTTAATCCGAAGAAAGTAAGGTTCCAGAGCAGGGCAGCAGCCCTTCAGCAAATTGGTTCAGGGTCGGCTGAGCCCAAGCCCAGCTCTCAGAAGAACTCAACTCCAACAAAGAAGAGGTCGCCTCTGAAATCTACTCCTAAGACACCGACCAAGAGACTGAAGAAAGTCAGTGAGGTCGTAGTTGTACCACCTTTGCAACTAAGGGACGAGGTTGAGTCCTCTGAGAAAACGGTGTCAGTGGAGAAGGCCGTCTCCACTGAACAAGGAGAAACCGTGGACCAAGGGGTAGAAGCTGAACCCATAATTCCTACTGATCAGATCCCCTTGGATATCCCTCCACTCAGTAGCATCCCATCTGCTGAAAAACAACAGTCTCCAATAGAAGTTGAAGACTCAGAGACTGCATCAGAATCATAATCAATCGGGATGGAGGCATCTGCTCTGCAATCAAGAGCCTCCCGAGAGATTTCAGAACACATTCTGGAGATAGCCAGCCACACAGATCTGATCATATTGGCGAGGCAGGCTAGGCTCCACACTTTGATTCGGTTCCAGGAGTGGTCAACACTGAACAAGTTGATCCAGCACCACTCCTGCGAACAACTCCACGAAGAGGAGTTGATGATTAGGAACAAGATAGGCTATTCAGAGCCTTCAAATATCTGTTCCTCAGAAGATTTGAGGGAAGCCATGCTCGCCATGCTGAACGACCGTCAACCCACATCAACAACGGCTCCCTCAGATGGGTCTGATCCTGATGATCAGGACTCACCCCGTGATTCAGGCCTTGAGAAGCCTGATGAGGGAACTCAATTGGAGAAGGATGCTCCCACTTAATCTACAGAGCCACCACTCAGCATCCTTCCTCCAGGACAGTCGGCGGCTGGTACCTAAAAGATGGCGGATCCAGCACAGCTATTACTGGAGTCTGCGTTCGAGGTAGCGCCCAGCCCGAAGAGCCGACGCTCAAAGTCAGTGGCCAGGGCAATGAGGGGTCAAGACACTCAGAATAGACTCCTCGCCCGTACCGTCCACAAGACGTGGAGGCAGACCACTCAGGCTTAGAGTGCGGAGATAAAGGGGCTCAGGACTTCAATTTAAAATACGCCTGCCCCCGACTTCTCTAAAATAATATCTAACGCACTTGCCACTCAGAGAGCCATCTTCGAAGAGAAACAGAAGCTGATGGAAGCTGCCCAAGCTAAGCTTCTTGAAGATTATAAGGTAGCCCAGACAGCTCACACTGACTCCGTATCTTCCTTAACTCAGGCCTCCGAGCTCAGACTCCAAACCATTCAAAAGGCCATGGAAGATAAAGTGGATCAGAAGATGAAGGATATTCAGACTGAGATGGAGAACTCTCACAAGAAGTACAGTGAACAATTAACAGATGAGAGGAATGAGCTCCATGAGAGGCTTGTAAAGCTGCAAGACGCATTAGACAAACTTGCCTCAGCTTACACAAGTCTGGATAATAAGGTACAGATGCCTACCCTTGGATCATTTGTTGATGCCAAAAAGGGGGAAGGTAAGGAGAAAGTACCCAGAGTACCTAAAGGAGTAAGAACAGTGGCAGGAGCATCTCAGATTCAACAATCAGCTCCAACTACTCAGACTGAACAGGGTGAGGCCCAGGGTGGCTCAGCAGCAGGGGGTGAAGTGCCTGCTGAGACTAGCCCAAGTAGCTCAGGACCCAAGGAATCTGCTACTCAGGCAACTCAGACTCCTAGCGACATCATTAAGGAAATTGCTGAGTATGCAGAGGAGGATTCAGAAGAAGTCCCTCTACCTCCTCCAGTTCAAGGAAAAGGGAAGAAAATTCTGAAGCTCCCTACTCCAATTAAAAATAAAGGAACTAACAGGTTCATAACTCCCGAGGAAGAGGCTCAGATAGCAGCTGATGAGAAGCCAGCTAGGGAGATAGCTGAGGCAGAGGCTGCTAATAAGCCCAAGAAACAGCCTGCCAAAGGCCGAACTAAAGTTCAGAGGGGAAAGAAGCCTGGGACAAGGCTGCCCCCAAGGAACCTGAAGCTAAGTGATGAAGCTGATAAGGAAAAAGAAAGAGAACAACAGCAGCAGCAGCAGCAGCAAACTGGTCAGCAGGGCAGTTCCAAAGAAAAATCTTCAACACCTGCCGACTCAGAAGAAGAACAAGAGCATGTGCCTTCCTATGTCCCTTCAAAGGCTCAAGAGCAAGAGATGCAAGAAATTTGGGATCATATGGAGAGGTACTTAGACAGAGGAGCTGAAGCCAGGTAGATTAGTGCAGCAAGAGAAAGGCTCAGACTCGCTGATCTAGAAGCTCTGAGGATCAAGGCTGAGAAGGAAGCTAGCCAGAGGATACTTGAAAAAGCTGACATTCCATACAAGTACAGAAGATTCAGGAAGCCCACAGACCTCAAAATCCATAGATGGCCCAGGGTTGATTGGATTCCATGGGAACGGACTCAAAAGTGGGAGACGCTGGAGGCTGATTATATTAAGAGATTCTACTTCTGGAGATATTGGCCTGATATGCACAAGTCCATTGCCTTTGCTGAATGGCTTCTGAAGAGCGATCCTGAGATCTATGCAAGAGTTCAGAAGGCCTTAGCTGAAAGGTTGATGTAAGGGTCCCAACTCCAAGACTTATGCCTCCCCCACTGAAGCTTGATGGTTCTGTACACTTTGGGGTGATTGAAAAAGAAATCAAGGATGCTGCTCAAGCCAAGAATCTAGATGAGGATGAACCTCCAGACATGGCTGAGATACTGAAGCTGAGAAGGGTTACTTACAGAATGTATGGACTGCCGCTCCCTGAAGCAAAATCTAAGGACTTCAAAGACCGGATTCAGCAGTTCAAGAGATGATAGATAGCTTCTGTATTTCTTTCATCTTTCTTTCTAGAATAGCAAGCCTGATGTACTGTACAGAAATTTCTTTATATATAATACATCATTGTTGTTCGGCCCTGACAATTCCTTATTGTCTATATGGCCTTGTTTCTTTTATGCTTAACACTCAGAATCACTCAAGAGATTACTGACTCACACACTCACTGAATATTTATTCTTATATTTGTCAGTTCTTAGCTTGTTAGATTCTGATCTTACAGATTGCTTTTGGGGGAAATTGTTGTTAGAAAGGGGGAAATTGCTGTTAGTTTTCTGTATAGGTTCTGATATTTCTTCCCTGACTCCCTCAGTAGTCTAGAACTTGAAGAACAACTCCCTGATTCTACTTGTAATATTTGTAAGGAGCTCTGTTTCTGATAGTTATAATGTTAGGTTTTGACATCATCAAATAGGGGGAAAATGTTGGGAGATGATTCAGTATAACTCAGTAGCCTAGTGCTCAGTAGATTTGAAGATCCCAAAACCCTACTTTGACTGATGAACCTTTCTGTTGTAATTTGTTGTTCTATCTCTGAGAGTTTCAGACTCAGTAGAAACTCTTCTTTTTGGTTCAAGCGCTCAGTTCTGTCCGCTGGTTCTTCAGTAGACTATCAGTCTCAGTACCAGAAGATGAAGACTCAGTAGTACTGGACTCAGCAGGAGCAATATACTGACAGGAGTCAATGGAACTGAACTCAGCAGGAGTAGTTCACTGAACTCAGAGTTGATCTTCAGTAGAACTGACTCAGCAGGAGTATGCTACTGAATATAGATCAGACTCATCAGCGGCTAGACAGTCTTCTGACTGTCAGGATATATTAAGTCAAATCAGCAGAGTCATACGAGGTATAGAGAAGTCGCCTTCGGTTCCACCTCGAAGTCCGTTCGTCTCACCTACTTTGTTCAGCCTCGACCAATGACGAGCGGCCAGCTGTCTACTTTCTGATTAAAGATGCAAGTCAACAACTTTCCAGAAATGGAGGGAAAGGACTCTGCCACCATACTTTGAAAGAGCCGTTAGCTACCCAAAAGAGAGAGACACATGGATCGTCATCTCTAACGGATCTATCCATATCTCTGCTCTATAAATAGAGGGAAGATTTCAATTTGAAGCTCACCAAGAAACTGAAGAACACACGAGCATTCACGAGCAACTCAAAATGACTTAAGATTTCCGCAAGAACTTCATAGAGTAATCTCCAGTGAAAGGCGACATACTTGCTCTCAGGGGACCAAGCTGAACCAGATCATAAAGCCTCTAGTATCCAAGCGACTGAATACGAACCCAAGTCTATACTTAACCGTTCGTCGCTCTAGAAGCCACTTTCTCGTTCCCTATCCCTCTAACCTAAGCTCAGCAGATCTTATCCATAGCTTAGACGAAGGAGTTCATATCTAAACTGATCCTTATTGTAAAGGACTCCTTCATAGTTGGAGAGTTTGTCAAACACTTTAGTTTGATATATTGTAAACTGAGACTTGCTCAGTATAAATCTCAAGACCAGTGTTTGTCCAGTGTACAAACCGACTGAGACTAACTCAGTATAATAAAATAGCCTCCTGATCTTTTCGGGACAGTGGACGTAGGATTGTTGGATCCGAACCACTTTAAAATTGCTGTGTTCTGTGTTTTTACTGTTGCATTGATTACTGTTCATACTGAAAATATTTATAAAATCATTCAACTGAGTTTCATCAAAAGCTTAATCGATCGTACTAATATACTGAAACTGTTTTCTTAAAAATGTTTTCTAACTTAACTGAATTTGGGCCTACACATTTCCGCACTTACTGAACTTCACCTGAACGGTACTGAATTCTAACCTTAGTCAGCTAGAAGGCCTCAGTGAAGTCAGTCACTCTGCCACGCGATTCAGAACAGCGTATTTGGTCTACTAAACTTGTTCAGTACGACATTCTCCTAAAAAGGATTGTTCGCGTTTTAAGTTGAGAAAATGTTTTCAGGTGTATTCACCCCCCCTCTACACCTGAGCGTTTAATCTCGGGACCAACATGAACACTACTAGCTGCTCAAAGAACCCTTAGAAAGGTGGATTCCACAAAAAAGCCAAGAAGGCTAAGAACGTCAAGAAGGGTAGTGGGAGCATGAAGTTAGCACCTACCGGAGGGGTTCCAAAACCTAAGGGAAAGTGTTTCAAGTGTGGTAAGGTTAGACACTGGAAAAATAAATGTCCTGACTTCAAGGCAAAACAGAAAGGTACATGCATCGCCTTAGTAACTGAGAATGTTCTTATTTCCTCATCTACCCGTGGATGGGTAGTAGATTCTGGAGCAACTGATCATGTTTGTTACACCTTGCAGGAGTTCCTGCAGAAAAGGGTTCTAGCTGATGGTGAGGTTGTGGTCTCCATTGACAATGGATCGCGAGTTCTAGTTGTTGTCGTATGAGATTTACATTTATCTGTTTTAGACTCTACATTAGTATTAAGAGATGTTTTATTGGTGCCTGAGTTTAGGCGAAACACTATTTCAGTTTCTAAACTTTTTATTGTGGATGGTTATAGATCTGTTTTTGATGATCAAATTTCGATATCAAAAGGGGAAGATCTTATCTGCAATGAGCTTTTAAATGGATCTCTATATACTATTACATCTAATCCTTGTACATCGGCTAATGTTGCTTCTTCATCATCAAACACTAAGAAGAGGAATTCTAAGCCAGATGAAACCTATCTGTGGCACCTACGACTAGGTCACATCAATCTAAATAGGATCCAAAGTTTGGTGCAATATGGATCATTGGAGTCTCTCCAAGTTGAACCATTTCCAACTTGTGAATCCTGCTTAGAAGGAAAAATGACGACCAGGCCTTTTAAGGCAAAGGGTTATAGGGTCACGGAAGCATTATGTTTGATTCATTCTGACTTGTGTGGACCTATGTCCACACAAGCTCGTGGAGGGTATGAGTACTTCATCACGTTTATTGATGATTACTCGAGGTATGGATATGTTTACCTCTTCGCAACAAATCGGATTGCTTTGAAACCTTTAAGGAACTCAAGGCAAAAGTATAGAAGAAGCTAGGTAAAGAAATCAAAATACTGTGATCCGATCGTGGTGGGGAATACCTCTCGAACGACTTCAAAGATTATTTAATAGAATATGGGATTACATCCCAACTGATAGCACGGGGCACACCTCAGCAAAATGGTGTGTAAGAGAGAAGGAACCGAACTCTTTTAGAAATGGTTCGGTTGATGTTGAGTTACGCAACTTTGCTTGTTTCTTTTTGGGGATATGCCCTAGAGACTACAACATATCTGTTGAACCTTGTGCCTTCCAAGTCGGTACAAAAGACCCCTTTCGAGTTGTGGAGCGGTCACAAGCCTAGTTTACACCACTTAAGGATTTGAAGTTGTCCTGCTTATGTGCTAAATAAGCAGGCCGACAAGTTGGAATTACGATCAGAAGTGATGTGGTTACTTTTTATGATTCTAAAGAAAAGAAGATCGTTGTTAGCACCAATGCTCGGTTCTTAGAAGAGGATTACATTAGTAACCACAAGTCTTAAGTCGACATCATCTTTGAAGAATTACAAGGTGGTCGAGTTCCACTCGAACATCCAGTTGTGCAAGATAGTTTCCACGAGTAACTGCATAATCTGTTAACACAGTGCCTAACACTGTTCGATGTAGTGGGAAGGTGATATTTACACCTAATTTGTATATGTTCACTGGGGAGACGTCTGATCATCTCCCGGCAGATGAACAAGATAATGTGGATCCCTGGACCTACAACGAAGCAATGGGAGATATAGATGCAGATTTCTAACGAATCACCATGGATTCAGAATTTGAGTCCATAACTGCTATGCATGTATACGAGGTCACGGAACTACCTAAGGGTTGCAAGGCCATTGGTAATAAGTGGGTATACAAGAGAAAGAGGGGACCGAATGGAGAGATCATAACATTTAAGGCCAGGCTAGTGGCGAAAGGGTTTACCCTGAAAGACGACATCGATTATGACGACACCTTCTCGCCTGTAGCAATGATCAAGTCTATTCAGATTCTCCTTGCCATAGCAGCACACATGAACCTACAAATCTGGCAGATGGATGTCAAGACTGCATTTTGAAAAGAACACCATGAAGAAGGTAGGGATATCTACATGAAACAGCCAGAAGGTTATGTGAAAGAGGGCGAAAAGCATCTAGGATGGAAGCTTTAGAAATCCATTTATGGACTTAAGCAAGCTTCTCGGTTATGGCACCAATGTTTCGACGAGGTAGTTAAAACATATGGTTTTTTATATTGTCTTAACGAGGTGTGCATGTACCGTATCCGTGTTAACGGATCAATGGTGTTTCTTGCACTTTACGTAGATGACATCCTTCTCATGGACACTGCAATGATTCTGGACTTTTTTCAGGCCCTTTTTCCTGTATTCTGGGCAATTCCAGCAATTTCGTCCCAGAGTCTTCCAATACCAGCTGCATCATCTTTTCTCCCATTTTCTCCAATTCTAAGATAAAAATCTGCATTTTCACAACACTAAATACACGAATTAAATAGATAAATGAGCTACAAATCTAGGCTCGTCAACCTTCTCACTCTTAAGCAATTCTTTCCCTCAAGTATGAAGAGAATTTCAAATCTTAGATTGTAGCTTTAGACAAACTCCCCCAGACACACATATAAACAGACTCACACAAACAAAAAGGAAAAGACAAAAAATCATTCACCGCAGTCAAATTGCCCAAGATTCAAAACTAGCCCAGGCTCAAAAACAGATGAAGCATGCATAGCAATACTCAATTTGTAGTGCACAAATTATGAATTCAAAACCTAGGGACATTATTGTCAAACTGTACTGTTCGCTCAGCATTCCCTTATACTAGTCCAGGACAGCCGCTCAACTATACTATGCTCGCTAAGTTGCCATATTGTGTCAATCACAAACGATATATCAAGGAGGTCTTCCTTTTCAGGTTGTAATGGGGCTAGGGACCATGAACAAATTTTTGCAAAGGTGGGGTTGTCCTAGTTGGTCATAAGCTTCTTCAATTAAGCACAAGTGTCGTGCATGCATGCATTGTAACAGTAGGCAATAGAAATGTAGTATCTGGATAACTTTTCCTAAGGTTCACAAACAAGCATGCACATCTGGGAAAAAGGAAGGTTAGAAAGGCTTGGCTAAAACTTTTTATGAATTCATGAAACAACATGCTAAGACACAATTTAGCTTCACTAGGGGATCTTTTCTTTGGTCGGATTGGAAAGAATTTAGGCTCAAATGGGATTCCCTAATGCCTCTTATCATATGATGCATGTGATATGGCAATATAGCAGCTTTGCAAACCTATTACGCTCGTGAAGGAAAGAGTTTAGGCTGCTAAACTTTAGGCTCGAATCTGATTGCCTAAGGGTTATGTTAAGACCTATTCCTGCCCTTATTCATCGTTCATATTCTCATCTAATAAGTTCCTCATAAATGAAATTACAATCTCGCATGCTCAACAAAAAGATTTCACTAAGTTTTGAAAATCTGGGCAGAAAGAACAAAGGCTAACATGCTAAGACACACAAACACATGCATAAAATAAATGCATCCCCCATACTTTTAGCCTTGCTTGCCCTCAAGCAAGACAAGATCAAGGAGTTGGGGGAAATGCAGCAGAACAGGGAAGAAAACCTCCTCCCACTTTATAGCTCAGCTCTAAATTGGGATGAAGTGAATATAAACAGAGAGAAACAGACAGAAACAAAAACATAAGGATACTCCCTCCTCACACTTTGAACCTTGCTTGCCCTCAAGAAAGACAAGATCAAGGAGAGTAAGGAGAAACAGACAAACATATTAAAAGAAAGAAACAAACAAAAGCAAAAGACAAACAATTTCTTTTAAAAAAAATTAAAAATTGGGGGATCAGATCCATGCAGTCCAATAACCTAAGTTGATTTTTTGTTGGGCTTGGGAGTGTCGGATGACTTTCTTTTCTTGGAGGTGGTAGCTAAGCTGGCACCAACCGCTCCCCTCCTGGTTTCAAGCATATTCCAGAATTTCAGTTTCTTCTTGGCATCAGGAGTGGGAGAGGTGGTCTTCTTCTTTGAAGGAGGAGGACTGGACGGAGGAGTGGCGGCAATTGGGCTGCTCTTATCTTCTAAAGGGGCCGTTGAGTGATCAGCACTAGCTGGCAACTGATCCTCTGCTGCACTAGAGCCTTGGGCGGCTACCACAGTGGCTATCTGTTCCGGGTGAACAGGGGCTTCCTGCTGAGAAGACTCTTTCTCAGGCTCAACATCTGGCTGAGACTCCTTCTCAGTGTGAATTTCTTGTTCTGGTTGAGCAGTAACGTGAATGTCCTCGTCATGCCCAGCACTTGGCACATATGTGCCCTCGGGCTGAACATCTGCCTGAGTGTCCTCCTCAACTCCATCATTGGTTTTCTGTTCAGTGGGTGTAGTATAGCCTTCCTCCTCAGCTTTATCATCTTCGGTAATATCAGTGTTCTCTTCCTCAATCTGAATATCTGGGTGTGGTATTTTTTCTTCATCGGGCTCTAGTTCGCTTTCTTCTGACTCTGTTGTGGTAGGGACCCTGATCTCCCCAGGCTCTAAGTCACTTTCCTCTTGTGACTCTGTCGGGTCTCCTCTGATCTCTATGGTTCTAATTAAGAATTGGCATGTTCTTCAGAGGACTCTGGTTCAGTGTTAGTGTCTTCCTCAATCGGAATATCACTCTCCTATGAGCTATCTTTTGGGACTTCTTCTTCAAGGTTCTGATCACTACTTTCGGTAGGCTGTTCTGGTTGTTATGCTTCTGCTGAATTGTCATCTGTAGGGGTCTCCTCGGATTCTTCTGCAATCTCCTTGCCCTTGGTCGTTTTGCTAAGCTTCCTCTACAGTTTGTTGAGTTTGGCCTGTATGCGGCAGACTTGATTTTGCAGTTGATGATTGGTCTCCCTCAAGCGGCGTACCTCAGAAGGTCTGACCTTAGCAGAAGAGACTCCTGCCGCTATGGTATGGCTTGGGAGTTTGACTCCCGCCTCAACAAACTTGTAGGATTTGTTAGCTCTACGAAAGACTACTTTAGCGCAAATAAGATGATGCATGCTAAACGGATTGGGAGGAGGACTGGCTTTGAGCTGACGGGTACTTTGCATAAGAAAATGTTTGTAGAAGAATTCCCCCAGAAAATGACAGAGATTGAAATGGTGGGTAGGCCTCAATGAGATCTCAACAAACCCCTTTGCTATTCAATACCCTAGATCAATTTTATAACCCTCCCTCATGCACCACATGAAAAAAATTCTTTATAAGACACTTTAGAGTACATAGTGGAGCGGCCAGAAAGGTTATAAGTGATAAAGAGATGACCGACTCTATGGTCTTGGACATGGTAGATTTCAGACTGTGAGGACCTAAATTTACCAGCCCGAGGGGCAAACTGTGACCAGACCAACTGAGGTTTCTTGTAACAAAGGATCTCATTAGGAGCAGCACGCAATGCATTCAAGTAGGGCTCATACAGACTAACAACAGATGGAATGATACCAAGGCAGAAGTTCCACTGGGCTAGACTCAACTTATACCAGACATTGAGAATGCGGAAACTTATGCATGGATCATTCACAGACTCAAACTTTTCGATTCTAAAAGATGAACAAAATTAAGGCATCAAATCTTCATAAATCTCAGCATGCGGAAACACACTATCAATAGGCAACAACCATGACCAGCCTATGGTCTCAAACTTTTCTACGAACTCATCATGTATGCCCCAAATTTTTTAAAACAGTAGGGTCAAAGTGTCTACTTGATGAGAACTCTTTCTCTCTGTGCCCTCCCTAGCGCATCTTCTTGTTCATGAACTGCTTTAGCGCCTTCAGTTCCATGCTGGAGTTTAACTCAACTGTCCGCCTTCCGTCCTCTGAGAAGAGGTGTGGATTCTAGAAGTAGAAGGCGGCCTCTTTTCCGTGCTTGTGCAGGTTGAATTTTTCCATCCCAGGATAGGAGCGTAAAGGCTGCGGGTTGGCAGGTGACATCTCCTCCGCTGGTGGAGAATCGAAGAGGTCAATCGGCGAGTGTACTGGTGGACGTACTGGCGACGCATGGGGTGGAGAGAGTGGTATCTCGACATTCTCAACGGTTGTGGTTGGTGGCTTTGCAATGGTGACAGAGCTCGTCTCTCCAGCGATTTTGGATGGTCTTTCTTCATCGGCAGTAGGGGTCGACTCGAGAATAGGGGAAGAAGGCTCTGGAGCAGACTCTATCATGGTGACAGTCGGCGGCCTTTGAGAGCGGAGGCGAGCGAGTCTCGCAAGGCAGCGCCGCTTCAGACGGTAGCCTGATGGAGGTCTGAAAATTTCATCGGAATGTGTACGACAACGCTTCTTCCCTATATGGTGGCGCTCGTCGTGGTGCTCGAATGTCGATGTTGGTGTGTCAAGAACGGCCACTGTTGGTGGTGGTTGATCGCCGGCGTCAGAAGAGAGGTGTAACTGCTTCGGCGGATGTTCACTTGCTGCAGTGATGGAAGATTCTCCTTTGTCAAGGCGCTGCTTCTTCTTGCATTTCATCGTTTGATGTGTGGCCATGGTTGAAAAGGTAGCAGAATGTATTCTTGTTGCAGGTTTCTGAGAGGGTTCGAAAATGGTGAGGAATAGAATGAGGGTTTCTTGGTAGTTGTAATATAGAAACGAGCGGGATTTGACGGGGTGAGTTTGTCTTGATGTGACGTTATGAACAGTAGCATACGCATCCCTTTGCCCATGTAGGTCGAAATAAGATTAGTTTAATCTTATCCGAAAATTAATTTAGGCCCCTCCGCCTTTTTACTGTACGCGTCTTTTCGCTATTTGCAAATAAGTTCCTCACTTCCTTTTCCTTTGCTCCGCTATCGTCCTGCATTTTCTGCCAAAAAGAAAATACAAAAGCAAAATAGCAAAATACAAAATTTAAAATAAATAATAAAATAACGAATAAAGCCCCTCTCGAGCAGGCAAAACACTTAGAAAGTTCAGAAATGAGGGGTTTGCCCTCCATTGCCAGAATTTAACGTCTTCGGCTGGACGTTCTTCTTAGAATTTAGAGGGAAGGTGGACATTGGAGGACCATGCAGTCTGTCTCCTCCAATTGGCTATGATCACGGTAAGCCTTCAAGCAATTTCCATTCACGGTGAATGGTTGGGTAGTTGAAGATCCTGCGATCTCCACGGCTCCACTCGGCCAGACACGTGTGACCTTAAATAGCTTGTTGGTCTAGAGACGTGGTTTAGGTGTAGAGATGAGGGGGGGGGGGGTTAAATACACTTGAATATAATTTCAAACTCAGAACGCGAAAGTCAGGTTTAACTGAATATTGATACTGAACTAGTCAGTTGGCCAGATATACTTTCTCGATCGTGTGGGCTGAATATGCTCCTACTTCGTACGGTCCTACTGACTTATGTCAGTAAATAGTAGTTCAGTACAAGAGTTGTGTGCGGCAGTGTAGGCCCTTTAAAATATGTGTCTCAGTTGAAAACCCGTGTTTATGTAAGTTGATTAAAACTCAGTTGAATGCTGAATGAACAGTTATAATAATGAAACAGTAGAAATCAACACAGCGATTTTTAAATGTCCTGAAAATGTCCTGAAAATGAAATTTGTTGAACAATATGATATAAAACATTCAGGATCTCAAATATACTTGTGCAAGTTGATCGACCGTAGGATTGATGACAAAACTAAGTGTCTACATTTGAGAATATGGTACGACATGGCTTTGAGAATATCCTTCTAGTCCCTACAAAAGTGTGAAGAAAATATATGAGAATGATAAAATAAAATAATTTTAATCTAAGAAATCTAAGACCTGATATGTTTAAAAACCCTGAGTATTTGAAATAGTCATGGGTTGTGATCCAAATGTAGTTGCAGCATTCTTGTTTTCCAAATATAAGTTCTTTTCTTTGAGATTCTCTCTAAGCCACCTTAGCCTCTTACTTGATGTAGGTTGTTAGGATATGATTTTAATGATAAAGTTTTGATTTAGATCCCAAAATCATGACTGATGAGGAAGCAAGTCAGTGCTTAGCATTTATAATGTAAGGAAGACATGATTATGTAGACACAGTTTCTATGTTCCTGACGAAGCGGCTCTTGAAGTACCCTCAGATACTCAAGAATCAGCAAAGGAGAGTCACTGACCAAGTTTACTGAAGAACTATTTGATGTCTGACCTCATTAGTGCAATGACACTACTAACAGTTCAACTACTGACGGCTGCTCTATTCATGTTTGACCACTGACTCAAAGTTGCAGACATATTTTTCAGTAGTACGAGGTACTATACCAAAGTTGATTTGAGGTCAACTACCATATCTCTCTCTACCAATGAGATCGAGACACGTAGTCATGAGCATTTTTCAAGGAACAGTTCCTCAGACTGTCACAATTGAAGACGACCTTAAATTACAGCTTTAATTCAAAAACCAATGCGTTGCCTCAATCCTAGTTCACCTACTCTAGTAGATCTCTCTCCCTCCAATGGATCTATAGTGAAGAGTGACTATAAATATGAAGAACGTTGAATCAGAAAAGGTTACGGGAACAATTGTTAATCTCAAACCTTCAGGCATACAAAGCTCTCTGCATTTTAAAGACCCTTCCACAAGTTGTGTCTAAATTGAAGTTCTTAGTCCCTAATTTACTCTAAGCAACTATCTTATTCAAACTTAGATTTGAGAAGGTCCAATCTTTGAAAGGATCCCTCGTGTTGGTAAAAAAACCACAACCTAAACCCAACTTAATACAGTTGTAGCATTTGTAGTGTTTGAGTAAATTTGAAGTATAAGTCGAAGTAGAAATCATCGACGAAGAAAAAGTGTAACAGAACTACGAGTAGTTGTGTTATAAGGGAAACCCCTTATCTTGTCAGGAAGAGTGGATGTAGGAGTTAACTCTTAAGCACTATAAATCGCATGTCGTTATTACTTTATTTATTTAATTAATCACTTGTCAGTAACACAGTTTGATCACATTTTAAAGACACTTTCACAAGCATACACAAAGACTTCTTCAACGAGAAAGGTCTACTCTTATCCGCACATACTTATTGTCAGCATCTATTTTCAAGAAAAGAACTTTCTTAAGAAAAATTGAATAGGTGTATTCCTTCCCCCCGCACATACTTATTGTCAGCATCTATTTTCAAGAAAGGAACTTTCTTAAGAAAATTGAATAGGTGTACCCCCCCCCAAATACACCTACTTTCTTGTTGTAGGACCATCATAGGTTTACTGCTCTACTTGACACCTTTAATCTTATCATTAACATCAAATTCAAGTGCATTATGTTCCAAAATATTTGTTTCGGCGCATTACACTAGCCCTTCATGTTGCAACATTTTTATAATTATGCCATATAGAAAGTCGATGATGCATTTGAGACCACTTAGATTTTAATGCTTTTCTCATAACTTGGTCCTGATGAGTAAGAACTGTTATAAGCTTCTTCTTAGACATGGTTTTTCCAAATGTATCAAATAGTCATTCAAATGTTGGAGTTGTCTTTTCATACAACAATGCAACACTAAACACCACAGTTTGCTTGTGGTGGTTTACGCCTGCATATATTGCAAGTTGTCGACCTTCACTATTTTTCTTATAAGTAGCATCAAAACTAACGTCACCGAAATCTGAGCAATCAATCTTCATCTTTGCATCTGACAAAATATCTTAGTTATCAAATCTTCAAGGTAAACTTGAATTGCATAAAAGAAATTTGGATCATCAATTTGCATCTTGTGCAAATATTCTAAAACTCCTCGTGTCTTTTTTTTATTATTATTTCTCTTGTTCTCTTAGTTCTTAAATAATTCATGTACCAAAATTATCCATTCCTCCTACTTGTCCCACCATAAGGCCATGGGATGTTGTTGGTGGAATTCCAACATCATTAGCCATTTCAATTTGCATTGCAGCAACTAGAGAAACTTTTTCTGACCTCTGAAGAAATGTGTTTTCCTATTTACTTGTAATTTAGTGATGGTGATCTTCAACATATTGTATCACTCAAAATTTCTCAATCATTTTGTCATACAACCACATCTTGTCTCTGCTCGAGGTGTTTTCGCATATTATCTTCTCCCATCTACCTCTCTTTTACCCTTAGTAGAGAAAACAAAAATTCTACTATATGGACTACCTGATTATATATCATTAGGACTCTTTCTCCTTCTAACTCCAAATCCCACTCTTTTGGCATATGCTAAATAGTACTGAAAATCTTGTTCCTCTATTTCAAACTCCATATCAATATTCGGAATATTGTGGGATAAATTGAAGGTCATCCACACAATTGCCACCATCATCATCTTGATTCAAATCACTAGCCTCAAGTTTATCGTGATCTTGTGCGTTCTCATCTTCAAAACTCAAATGACAATTTCAATTCATATTCTCCCTCATATTCCTTAAAACAAAGCTAAGAGCAAATAAGAACAATGTACTAAGACGTGCACATTTAGATTTAATGTGTTGCAAGGAATTAGTACAAATAGAAACAATCCTAATATATAGGAATCATGCATATTGAGACACACAGTTCATTCAGAATGGCTTCGGTCATATCTAATTAATCATATTCAATAGATACTAGAGAGGCTCAAGTTAAACCGAAGCAAAATTAGTTTTCTGACTCAATTGCTTTTGTACCATTTGATTAGGACTTGTCATATGTATTTAGAATAATGAAATTCAAATATTACCATAGATCTTCTAGACAAATTTTAAAAGTATTAAGGCCCCGTTTGGTTGAGATGGGGGAATGGAATCAGGAATCATTTTAAAGGAATGATTTTATTCCCCATGTTTGGTAAACAAAAATACATACAGGTATCATTCCTCATACCCTTCTCCAACCCTCCCAAATTACACTTTCTCATACCTTCACAATTGGACACTTTCATCTCTCATTCCTCTACTTTTTTCCCCTCTCTCTCTCGGTCGACTCACTCCTCTCTCTCTCTCTCTCTCTCTCATTTTTTTTTCTTCTCTCTTGGCAAGAAACAAGAAACTCAGTCACTGCCTCCACACTCCACACCACCGTCTTCACCGCCGCCTTCTCGCCACCTACAACGACGCCGCCTTCTCGCCGACAGTGGTCGTTGCCATCGGCCTAAAAATCTGAGGTATGAGCTTCCTTCTCTGTTTTGTTTGAGGAATGGTGGATAAACTTATTTGGAAACATAGTTTTAACTATCAATATATGAGTGTGAAGTTACAGCGACTATTTGCGGGTATCTATCAATATAATCGTTTTGTGGGTTTTCTTGCTTATGTATATAATAATGATGAATGTATGTTGTGTTGTTTGATGGATTTTGTCATTTTCATAGATTGTGTTCGATTCCCCCAATTTTTGCATTTCGCTTGAGAGACAGGTTTAAGGGGAACTACGACTTTGTGATTTCCCAGGTGATAATCCAAGACTAAATATGATGTCTTTCCATCTTATTTTTGGAGATTACTGAAGAGCCTTACGATATCCATTTAAAATTTTTGATCGTTTAGCAAATTATCATATCACTATAAAGATGGAGGATTATTTGCAGGTGTCTTCCATTCTGTAAACTCTTTCATGGACACAAGTATATAAGTATTAAACATGGCCACAAGTATATTTGCCGGTGTCTTTCATTATTTTTTTTGTTTCAAAATGTTATAATATATAATAGAATATGATATTTTGTGTACAAATTTATTTAATAAATTTATTAAGTTGATTCCATTCCTTGAGTCAAACCAAATAGGTTTTGGAATCAAGTTCATTCCTGCTGCAACCAAACAACTGTTTTCAGGAATCATTCATTCATTCCATACTGCAGGAATGATTCTTGATTCCGATTTCATTCCTTTCTGTCAACCAAACGGGGCCTAAGACCTTAAGCAGATACACAAATAAGAAAAGTCTGAGAAAATTCTCAGAGAAACACGATAGCCAAGTTTTTGTCAAATTCTTACTAAATACATGGCGAATGAACACTACAATTGAGTTAATCATGAGAAACACAACATTTACAATGAGCAGGTCTCTCATAGAAAGGTTTTCAATCAATGACAAGCAACCACCCAAAAAAAACTACTTTTAAATTAACCGGTACAAATTACCTCAAGGACTAACAAATCGAAATAACTAGCAATAAAATTATCAAAGAAAAAATAAGTAAAACCGGGTTTTAGGCAGCAATATCTGATGTTTCCCTCAAGTGCGCTCATGTTTTCCCCATGATATTCTTGAGGGTTTCTAAAGAGAGAAGCACAATAGGGAATGGATAAAGGTAGGGGTGAATGATTTTTAGAGACGCAGGGTAGAAGATTGAGAAGGAAGAGGATTGCTAATTCATAAAACCCAAGTTGACCGTTAAGGATAAAGAAGAAAGAATATGAAAAAGAAATTTAAAAAAAGAAAAAACGAACGACGTCGTTTTGGGACACCAAATTGAGGACCAGTGATCTGGTGTTGTATTACTGGCTCGACTGAAGCAAAAGACCCCTTCCAAATCCCTTTCCAAGTTCTATCAAGGAGATTTAAGTAGAAGAAACCAATTTTATTATTAATTCTAATTCTGCAAACAACCACCATTCAATTGTATTATTCCATTGAAAAAAGAAGTTTGGAATTGACTTACTACCTTCGTCTCGCTATTTCCGACACACTTCATTTGAGCACGAAAATTAAGAAAGTAGATGATTAAGAATAAGTTATGGGTAGATGATAAAATAGGAGAGAGAAGATGAGTGAGAGTAGATAATAAAGTAAGAAAGAAAGAAGATGGTAAAGTAAGAGAGAGGAGATGATAAAGTAAGAAAAAGTAGGAGAGAGAAGATGGTAAAGTACGGGAGAGATAATTATTTTCAAATTAGGAAGTGTGCCAGAAATAGCGGGACGTTCATTTTGAGAAAGTGTGCCAGAAATAGTGGGACGGATGTAGTATATAAGTAATTGATGATCTCGAGATTAACAACTCAATCTTCGTGTATAATAATAATAATCTGTTGCATTTCCATAGGAACTTGCCAATTTAATTTTGCTTACTTAAGAACGAACAAATTCACTGAAGCTAATGGTGCAACATTACTATTATAATCAAGTTGAAATGGTAGCTAAATCATAAAATCCACATTAATATTATCTAAAGATTGATATTGCCAACCCCATTTATTTGTTCTTCGGGCTGATTTGGAGAATTGTGTGCAACACAGTGGTTGAGTTTCCATATTCAAATCTATCATCTGTAAATTAAAAATAAAAAATAATATAAAAAAAACACAAAATGCTCTTTTAAATACTTAGGTATGTATTAGTAATGTTATAAATCCACGATCTGTTTACCATAGTTCTAGTGACTGAATAGAAGTCTAACTTGAAAAATTGGAGCAATTAATTGTACTTGAATGCGGTATACCGGTATGAGGTTGCTTCACAAAAAATACGAAAAATTATAACAAGTCATGTATGTGGAAAAACACGACGAGGTAGTGAAGATTGATTAATAAAAAGACAATATACCTGAAAAATGAACCCATGGGGAAATATAATCTAGCCAACGAGTCGTAGATCCTCGACATTCACAATTCAATGAGCTCTCTTTACCCTTGACAGTGGTTATTGATTGTCTTTTTCTCGTCGCTTTTTCTAGAAAACTTTTAGGTATTTTGCTACTACTGTAAGTAACTTTTCCTTCGCTTTTAACCCTGAAACTTTTTTGCAGCTATTACTATCTTGCACTGTTGTGCCAACAGGATTAGAGAAAGATATATTTGCACCTTTTGGGTCTGGTGTAACATCTTCCACAAAACTTGCATTTACTTGTCCTAACAATTTCTGTAATCCCTCCTTACCAATCTCCTAAGCCCTGGTACTTTCTGTAGTCCTCGTGGTCAGTTGGCTACTAAGTTGACATAAATCACTCTATTGATAACCCCGTGCTTCTTTGGGGTCTAGTTGGCTCGTGTAACAATAATGATAATTCCCACTTTCATGCTTCACAGTTTTTATCCATCCCTTCTTTCTAAGCGATCCCACAACATATATCTATATCAACTCTAGTCCTACGTGCATCAGTCATTTTCTGATGGTATAAAAAAATGTGTTTTTGAAGGAGTTGTGCTCGCATGATTATGCTTTACAACAAATCTTACAACACAGTAGTAACCCTTTTGGCGATAACTTACTTTCATTTTAGCACCACAATTGCATCTAGTTTGAGCACGATAAAACTTTCTAGCATCATGAGCATCACCTTTTCTTTCACCTTCTCTTCCACAACAATATGTTTGGTCCAACATTACACCCGTCATTTTGTCTTTGTGGGATCTCCATATTCGTACTCCAAACCCGACATCTTACGCAAATGTTAGATAAAATTAATGGACTTCATTTAAACTTTTGAATTGCATATCAACCTTAAGAATTAGCGCTTCTGATATACATGAATGGATCTCTTGAGATATTATCT
This sequence comes from Lavandula angustifolia, assembly GCA_028984105.1. NCBI lineage: Eukaryota > Viridiplantae > Streptophyta > Magnoliopsida > Lamiales > Lamiaceae > Lavandula > Lavandula angustifolia. The sequence continues at coordinate 17,670,512 of CM054822.1, forward strand.
TCATCCTCAAATGCAAATCTACGTTACGGATCTCGTCCATTGTTTAAATTTTCAGTGGCGTCAATCTGGAAAAGCTAATATCATACAATATCATACTAAAGGGATTAAAGAAATACTTCATGAGATCTTCAATCTTAGAATCTGGAAGTATGGTATTTTATCTGCAGATAAATCTCCACTGCTTGTCAAACTCTGTTGGATCGAATTTGTATCAATTTAGATATTGGTTTTTTTTTTTTTTTTTGTGAAACCCTAATTTTAAGAAGATGAAATTTGGGGAATTATTTGAGAAGGAAGAAAGTTATGGAAAAGGTGATTTGTAATATTCTTTTTTTATTATTGGTGGAAATAAATAAGAACAAAGGAAAATTTGGGGATTTATTTGAGGAGAGAGAAAATAAGTTGTAATATTTTTTAATTTTTGGGATTGGAAAGAGATAATGTTTTTAACTTTTCCTATTATGGTTAACTCTCTTGCCACATGTTACCAAATTAATTGATGAAGTATGGAGTATTATATAGAGGAATACCAACTACAATAAACGTTGTCGGTTATCCATGTAAAAAGTAGATAGAACTATTTGTCTGAGACTACAATATAATAAGTGCAGCTTTAAATTTGTCTATAAAAACACAACTCTATTGCAGTCTCAAACTGTCCCACTTTCCCACATCAATCAAATTCTAACCTTCCACTTACCTTTCTATTTCTTTCCTTGTTGTTTTACAAAAACAACAAAGATCCCAAGTATTTCAGTAACATTATTTCCTTATATTCTATAATAATGTGCTAACACACGGTGGAAGATTGGAGAAGGGTATGGAATATTACTGGACTCTCTTCAAAAGTAGTACTAGTAATGCCAGTAGTACTACTACCAACACTCTACAACGAGGTCAATCCGGTAATTTCGGCACCAGTAGTACTACCGCCACTTCCTTTGAGGCGGCGATGCTGCACGATGGACCCGAATTTGACGTGGTTGAAGCTGAGGAAGAGACACTACTTGGAGGATCTCTTCTCTATCACCAAGAAAGGTAAGTCTTCCGTGAATAATGAGTAAGTATATGTGGGAAATGCAGGTTTCATGATGAAGCTAAGAGGAGTTGTAGAAGGAGACTGGCGGGCCACAACCGGAGAAGAAGAAGGAAGACCTCTCAACAACATACTTCTCTTGCTACCAAACATTATCATCATGGTAATTAACTAACCTCAAATTAATTAATTCCTAGTATTTCATGAGTACAACCTTAATTTCAATTCAATGTGTCTTCCCAAGTCCAAACGCTATAGTTATTATGAATTACTGGGTCTGGGATGATTTAACAAAACATATAACCTTAAAGATGGATTTGTTGAGCTTAGGAAATGAGTTATTTTAGGTAATTTGACGTCCGTGGTCGGGGAGAAAATCAACCGTTTGATTGAGTACGCTACCATTTTTTTCCTCTTATTATAGTGTGCGCTTCGGGGGGGGGGGGGAGCGCATATGCAAGAAGGGAGTTTTCTAAATGGAATGGAACGACGTAGGGATCCATATGTAAACATAGTATCTATTTAGATAACACTCGAATGATCTCTTGAGAATGTTTTGAAGTAACTCCATCTCCAACGGTCCAAAGAAGAAAATCTTTGTAATATTCTGAAGCATTCATAAACATCACAGCAAAAATAATTAAAACGTTTATAGCTCCTAACACAAATTGGATATATAAAAATCAGACCGCAAATCTTATTTTGGTTGCCAACTGATTAATACTTGTCTGTTACCATCAATGTGTTATATCTAGATATTACTATATTGCAAGAACTTAGTTTATTTAATTTACCCTAACATTTTTATCGTATTAGTCTGAAAGTCTAGACACTAATCTATGCATTAGAACATCATTCAATCTTCAATAGTATTAAACTGTATGTATATATTAGGATTCTCATTGCATTGATTACAAATAACTCTTAATTAATCGGCCGAAATTCACTGAAGAACAGCGAGTGTGCTCTCTCTCTTCTGGCCAGATCTTCCAGCGGGGTGGATCCGGAGCTCATCGCCGAGAATCGGGCTTCGGCTTTGTTCTGCCGGCAGCTCATCAATGCCGACAATCAGATGGAGAACTACAGCTAGCGCTAACAAGTTAGGGTCGAGAAGGGCCGGGCTCGGCCTTCGGGTTTTTGTCGGAAGAAGGCGGTACTGATCAAGATTGGTCGGAGTTATGGAAGTTCCTTTAGGTTACTGATTCGTAATTAGATTCATTCTCTACATGGTTATTTGTGGATGCATATTTATTATTTGGACTTTTATACTATTTTTAAATATGCTGAGATTTTGACCATTTTTGAAATTTCATCTACTTTAATTGATCGAAGATATTATGATGTATTCTCAAAATTGAAGTCACGCCTTTTATTTTTAGAATGACATAATAATTAAAATATTTAATATTAAAGTTAAAGTTTGTAACCAACGTGATCATTGGAATAATATGTTGAATATATGATGAATGAGAGAGAGGAGGTGGTCTCCACCAAAGCTCATGAAAATTGGAGCAACTCAAATTACCCACGTGTCAGCTTCTACAGTAATTAGAGGTATTTGTAATAGTAGTCCAATAGAGTAAATGAAAAATAATTTTAGCCTATCACTAAACAAAAACACAAAACTAGCTATTTTGTCATAAATCAATGATTGGATGATGTGAGTTGTAGGAATTTGTATCATCAACAATTTTTTTTCGTTTGAAACGCGTAGGGCCGGTGGGGGCCGAAGGGGAGTGTCCATCGACCCTCCATCGGCCAAGAGAAAGAAAGAAAAAAAGCCGAGCAACTCCATCGGTCGTCCCTCGGCCCTGCATGGGCCGAGGCCGAGTAATTCCATCGGCCTATGGAGGGCCTAAGGCGGGCCGCCAATGGGATGGTTTGTACTCCCTCCGTCCCATTAGTAGTGTGTCATTTCTCTTTTTTGGTTGTCCCATTAGAAGTGTCCTATTTCTAAAAAAATGTAAGAAATATGTGGACAAGAATCAACCACTCAAAAATCAAACAATACATACCACAAAACACAATTTTCTTAATAACCGTGCCGAAAAGGAATTGGACACTACTAATGGGACGGAGAGATACAATTTTTCGGCCCCCATCTTATCACAGCATCAAAAGTCAACAAAAGAGGATAAAATAGTTAGATATGTGTTTTAAAATAGTATAAGGGTAAAAAAAATTTCGTTTATTTATTTTGACTAACAGTGTACATTACCACTATTATCTGTCCGCTGCAGTGGGGGTTCCATAAACTAACAGGTCCACGTGAGAAGCACGTGAAGGAGAGGCAAGGCAGCGTCAGTTGGTGGGGACAGATGGACCGTGAGACAGGGGAGATTTGGTGGGATTCTCACACACTAAATACCCATGAAATAAATTGTTTTTATTTCATGGTTTTTGGGCTGGGCCCCAAAACAATCGCTGGGCCAACCAAAATCTCATACAGATTACCAAATATCTCACCATAAATTTCACACAAATTTGTCTTCACAAAAAAATTATATTAAAAAGATCTCACATTTCTTTTCACTAAAAAGTTGTAGACTCTCAACCCATATAATCTCCGTACTAGAATAGCATATTTCAGTCTTCATTAGATGAAATAATGATTACGGTGCTAAGCTTATAGTCAAATGTCATATGAATTTGAATCCTATTGAGATCGTTATGTATAAATTTACCATATGCACACTAAAGATAGTGATTGCAGGATCCTCAATAGATATTTAAATAAATAAACACTAAACTATCAAAAAAAATCAATTCCAATTTATATTCAATTTTCCCATCATTAAAATAGTGATACGTATACCCTATAATTAAAAATACATAAAATATCCTTGTGTAAGCCTAAAGTAGAATATACTTTTAGTATGAAATCGTTAAATCTACAAACCAGTGTTATTTTAAGCATTTGAGTTAAATGGGAACATGTATTATCATTCCATGAGATAAATTCAACAGCAGGGCTTATCCTCATTCTTACCTTCTTCTCTCTCGTTTGATTTGGTCATATTATGTTCTGAATTTTTGTTGCATCATATTAATACGAAATAAATAGGCATAAATGGCAATGGTCAAGATGATTCAATAACATGACCGTGATCAGATGATATAATCTTAAGACCATCTTAAAGCTATCCAAAAATTGGGGAATCCTCTATTTTTTGGCACTGTTTCATATTCAAGGCTACTCAAAACCTTCCCCTATCATAGGGGAAGCCAGATTTTTCCCATACTTTGGGGGGAGAATTTATCTCTCCCCTATCTTCTTTTTTTTTTTTAAATTTAAGGTTAAAAAGAGAAAAGATTGGTGCAATTTTCAATTTTTTGTTGAGATCTTTGAAATCAAAACACAAAATCAAGAGACAATCAAAGCATGAAATCGTGATCTACACAGCAAATACAAAACTGAACTCATGATCATGATCTCACTGATAGCATACTATACATACAAGTGTGTGTATATAATACTCACCCCCACAGTTTTCTTGCCAACTGCTTCCATGTGTCGCTTCTTTACCTGAAGATTCCGGCGATTTGCGTCGGAATTAAAGAACCAGAGCTTCAATTGTTGAGAGATAGAACCGATAGAGAGAGAGAGGCGAAACTGGAACCGATAGAAAGAGAGGTGAAACGGCAGAGAGAAAGGGGTGAAATGTTAGGTTAATAAAGATAAAAATATTTGTTTACTTATTTATTAGGTGAAACGGCAATAAAATATCCACTTTCTCAATTATTTACTTTTTAAAATTAAACCATCTATAAAGTCATTTTTATTTACTAATTTAACTTAAAAGAGGAAAATATGACTGATTTATGTATATGAGAGAGAGATTATTTAATAAATGATCAAATATATACTTGATAATAATAAAAGGATAATACATAAATTGAAATTACTTAATATTAATAAAAGGATAATACATGAGCGAAACAGAAATTGAAATTACTTAAATTAAAGTATCTAATAATTATTTAATAATCAGGAATATTATCTCCAAAACCTCCAGTGCCCGAGAATAAATTTTGAATTAAACTTGGGTCATCTTTTGGTGGGGGTGTCATTCCCCGCTTCTCGTAAATTTTGGCTTGCTCAACCCGAAGCAATTCATGTTGTGCGGATCATCAATCGTTTTTAAATCAATCATGAGATGTTATCGTCTCTGATTAAGCTTTTAAGCTCGGTTATCTTAATATGGGTCTCTCGCATTTTCTCTTCTTTTTTTTCAATAAACAAAAGAGTATTAGCCGCATCTTCTTTATTCTTTTTTTTTCAATTTTGCTTTCTTCACACCTTCTGGTCGGAGATATGAAGAACCACTACCGAATCCGTCTTCACTATCTAAGTTCACAGTGGACGAAGGGGTTGAAGGAGACTGGGACTCCGAAATAGGGAGAGAAGGAGGTCTACCCTTAGTTTCAGCTTTCACGTAATCTTCAAGAATATGCCGAGTGTGGTCGAATTTGAAGCCATGCTCATGGTCCTTTTGCGTTATCATATACTCCTTTGCCATCCGCATCTGCAAAGAGATGGAATTTATTTGAGAAATCAAAGACAAAAACCAAGAAAACAAATGAAAATAAATAACCCCTTGAAATATGACTTACAATATCTTGCTCATTAGCCCCATTTGGCTTCATATTTTGTATTGTGACTATGCTCGCGTTGAGTTTTCACGTATCCTTCAAGATGGTGGACATTCTTTTCGCAATGATCTACAGGTACGATCTCTAGGGGGTTGTCGGAGTGGTATTTTTCTTAAATGCGTGACCAAAAGGTATCTTTCGATTGGTTAATGTCAACAATTGGGTCTTGAACAATATGAAGATAGGTTATAGAAAGGGCTTGAACTTCAGCATGAGAGAAGTTTGCTTGTCGTAACATTTCGAAGCAATTGTTTAGGGACGAAGAAAGGTAGTTGAATTTCTAATTGGGAAAGGAGTGTGAGGAATATAGGTGGTCAAATATCTTATTTATACAAAGGAGAAGTACATAGATTGTGCTTCCTCTTTGGATTGAAATAGAGGGATTGGACAAGATTAAAAGTACATGGATTGTGCTTTTAGTGATTGAAACCAACGGACAAGATCTCTTTTGCCTTTTGAATTGAAATAGAGGGACAAGATTTAAAGCACATCGATTGTGCTTTTAATGATTGAAACCAAAGGCCAAGATCTATTTTTGCTTTTTGAATTCAAATAAAGGGACAAGATTAACAGCAAATGGATTGTGCTTTTATTGATTGAAACCAAAGGCCAAGATCTTTTTTTGCTTTTCGAATTGAAATAAAGGGACAAGATTAAAAGCACGTGGATTGTGCTTTTAGTGATAGAAACCACTATATACTAAAGCTCTTTAACAATCTTTCATCATATTATTTCTTCATCACAATGTTCCATCACAATATTTTGTCTTCTTCTGAAGAAGATGAAGATCAAATTCTTTCACAAACATTGCAAAATTATAAGCTTTTATTGCCTAATTTGATGGGGCAAAGTTCAGGGGCTCCTGGCAGCTCAGTTCCTGGGCATAGTGATGAACAAATTATAATTCTCGCAAGTGCACGAATCGGTATAGTACATAATCTAGCAACTCCCGAGGTCGATCTCACAAGGACTCAGCTGGGTTCTAATTAATTATCCTAATTATTTCACTATCTACTTGGTCCTAAACTCGGTTTGGTTTATTCTAAACTACGAACTTAAAATAGCAAGAAATTAGGAAAAACAAGTAAGAGCAAAGAGAAGTGGGTTAATGGGTGTGGTTTCGAGATTGATGAAGAGTGTTGAGGTTTAACAATCACTATGCTTAAGATGATCGATTCATTCTCATTCTCTAGCTAGCATTTATGAATTGCTTTTGGTGGTTCATCCACTAAGGCTCTAGGGATTCCGTAGGATGGCGGGAAATCTCTAATTTATAATCCTAAGGGTCAATCAAGTGATCATATCATGAACCTAAGGATCGTATCATGCTCAAGGATTTAAGGAACCATCTAAAGTATCTCAAACCAATGGTGACAATCTAGACACTTAATTAAAGGTCTAAATAAATAACCGGATATGATGTGCCGTATTATTTATTACCTATATTCTCTATAATTATCTAAGATGATGGTCAGCCACATTAAAGAATCATAGAGAAATCAAAAGCAGGCTCAACAATTAAGAAACAAAACAATTCACTCATTGAAAAACAAGGTTTTGAATCAATTCATCAAAAACATAGATCCTGCTAAACCCCCACACAAGGGGATTTAGCCACTCATATTTATAGGAAAACAATCACAAGATATGCAAAAAGAATCCATATAATTCGAGTATCAAAAACCCTAAAAAAAACTGAGAATGAACAATGCAACCTAGAATCTAGCGGATAGATCCTCGCACTTGGTTCTCGGGTTGTGGTCTTCAATCTTCGTTTTAAATCTTCAACGGATGGATGCCTTGGGTGTTTCTCTGCTTTGGAGGGAGAAAAAGGTCAGAATTAGGGTGTGTGGTCCGAAGGAAAGAAGTCCGGAAGGGTTTATATACGTTTCGGGCCAAGAAAATACGTATATGGGCCATAAAAGATGCGGACCGCGATCCGACTCCCACGAAAATTTTGAGTTTAGGGTCAGAACTGCACGGACCGCAGTCCAGTACAAAACGCGGACCGCAGTCCGACGTCTTCGGCCGAACCACAATTTCCTAAACTGTCGTATTTTGGGAAAAACGTGATATCTCCTTCGATAACCGTTGGATCGCCACGAAAATTTTCCACAATGTTCCTAACACATAGAAGTACGATGTGGACGGTGGAGATTGGATTCTAAGATCGTTAGATCCGTCTGAACGTGATTTCCCAACTGCCTTGTTACAAGAGCTCCGAAATACGGTTTCTTCAACATCCGGCTTCAAATCCTATTCATTCTTCATCCAAACAACTCCATCTTTGCCAAAAATGCATCAATGGTCAATGTTTCTTTCATTTTGGTGCCAAATACCACCAAATATGCTCAAAGCGCGCGAGAAACCTACAAAACCAAAAACCATCGAAAGTATACGATTCCAAACAAAACAAAAGATAAAAATATATGGAAAATGATGTAAATAAGCTTAAAAAGAATACGATGAGATGGTATAAAAACCACTCATCAGATCCTAATTATTTCACTATCTACTAGGTCCTAAACTGGGTTTGGTTGTATACGATTCCAAACAAAACAAAAGCTAAAAATATATGGAAAATGATGTAAATAAGCTTAAAAAGAATACGATGAGATGGTATAAAAACCACTCATCGCATAGGACAATCTTTCGTGATCGAGAAGGAGGTGCTGCAAATCTCTTTCAAGATTATTTTGCTGAAAATCCAACTTACAGTGATGAGCAGTTTTGCCGACGCTTTCGGATGTCCCGTCATTTATTCGTAAGAATAGTTGAGGCCATCAAAATACTGCTACATTTCGTATACTGGCACATGTACTTCCTGCAGATGCAACTTGTTGGTCCCGAGATAAACGTTCAAGTGTAGAGGGGGGGTGAATACACCTGAAAACTCTCTCAACTTAAAATGCGAGCAGTCCTTTTCAGGAAGATGCCGTACTGAACAGGTTAGTAGACCAGATAAGCTATTCTGAATCGCAAGGCAGAGTGACTGACTTCACTGAGGCGTGCTAGCTGACTTATGTCAGAATTCAGTACCGTTCAGTAGAAATTCAGTAGAGTGCGGAAATGTGTAGGCCCAAATTCAGTTGAGTTAGAAAACATTTTTAGGAAAATTCTTTCAGTATGTCAGTGCGGTCTTTTAGGCTTTGCTGAAACACAGTTGAATGATTTTAAAAGATATCTTCAGTATGAACAGTAATTAATGCAACAGTAAAGAAAACATACAGAACACAAGCGATTTTAAAGTGGTTCGGATCAAACAATCCTACGTCCACTGTCCCGAAAAGATCAGGAAGCTATTTTATTATACTGAGTTAGTCTCAGTCGGTTTGTGCACTAGACAAACACTGGTCTCGAGATTTATACTGAGAAAGTCTCAGTTTACAAAGTATCAAACTGAAGTGTTTGACAAACTCCCCAATTATGAAGGAGTTCTTTACAATAAAGAACAGTTCAGGGATGAGCTCCTTCGATCTAAGCTATAGATATGTTCTGTTGAGCTTAGGTTAGAGGGAAGGGAACGAGAAAGTGGCTTCTAAAGCGACGAATGTTTAAGTATAAACTCTGGGTTCGTACAGTCGCTTAGATACTAGAGGTTTATGATCTGATTCAGCTCGGTTCCCTTGAGCAAGTATGTCGCCTTTCGCTTGGAATAGCTCTTTGAAGATCTTGTGGAAAGCTTTAGGTCGATTTTGAGTTGCTCGTAAATGCTTGTGTGTTCTTCATTTTCTAGGTGAGCTTCGATTTGAAATCTTCCCTCTATTTATAGATGAGAGACATGGAAAGATCCGTTGGAGACAACGATCCATGTATCTCTCTCTTTTGGGTAGCTAACGGCTCTTTCAAAGTATGGTGGCAGAGTACTTTCCCTCCATTTCCAGAAAGATGTTGATGTTGGGATTTTGTATACTGGAAGCAAATTTTATGCTTGTATACAATGTGTTTTGTCCCTGCCACTATTTTATTTTCCTATCTGATAAAAATATATATTTGCACATGTAATCCTTTATCTTGTACAAAAGTTAGATTTGTGTAGTGTGTCGGGTATCACAGAAGACAACACAAATAGGTTGAACTGACAAGATATAAACAGTTATCACAGCTGAGACAACTTCAGGATAAGTTGTCGGTTTAAGCTGCAGTTTAGATAAGAAGTGGCTTGTCTTAGCTGCTTGTCTTTACTGGTACACTTAAGGTGGTGTATTGAAGGATCATAGTGAGATGTGTTCTCCTAACTGACCTTAGTGGAGAACCAAGATCTCGGTGACTTAGCTGATCTTCAAGGCAGATCTGAAGTTGACTTCTCTATACCTCGTATGACTCTGCTGATTTGACTTATAAGATCTCTAACAGTCAGGAGACTGTCTGGCCGTTGCTGAGTCTGATCTATGTTCAGTAGCATACTCCTGCGGAGTTCTGCTCTACCGAAGATCAACTCTGAGTTCAGTGAACTACTCCTGCTGAGTTCAGTTCCACTGACTCCTTTCAGTATACTGCTCCTACTGAGTCCAATACTACTGAGTCTTCTTCTCAGGGTATTTAAGCTGATAGTCTACTGAAGAACCAGCAGACAGAACTGAACGTCTGAACTATGTAGGAAAGATGTCTACTGAGTCTGAAACTCTCAGAGTCAGAACAAAACAAATACAACTGAATGGTTCATCAATCAAAGTAGGGTTTTGGGATCATTCAAATCTACTGAGCACTAGGCTACTGAATCATCTCCCAACAATTTTCCCTTATTTGATGATGCCAAAACCTAACACTACAAACTGTCAGAAACAAACTCCTTACAAGTATTACAAGTAGAATCAGTGGAGTTGTTCTTCAAGGTCTATACTACTGAGGGAGTATGGGGAAGAAATATCAGAACTTATTGTTGGTCCGGAGACGATAGTCAGGTGTAGAGGGGGGGGTGAATACACCTGATCAAAGTTTCTTTTCTCAAACGCGAAGGACAGGTGAGCTGTAGGTTGCAACTGATGAACAGTGCCAAATAGTAACCTTCGATCGCGGGTCAGAAGTGTGCCTACTACTGAGCTCTCCTACTGACTTTTGTCAGTACTTTGAAACTCAGTCGCAGACGTTGTGCGGATAAGAGTGTGGGGCCTGGAGATTCATCTTAGTTTGAAAACGTGTTTTGGCAAGATAAAGTATTTTGGCTAGTGCGCTTTGAAATACGTTTTATGCAAAGCAATAAAACAGTAAATAACACAAGCAATTTTTAACGTGGTTCGAATACGCAAGATCCTACGTCCACGGTCCTGCTGAACAGGAGGTTTTGTTGATTTATCTGAGCAAGCCTCAGCAAGGAATCTGTGCGCTGGACAGACCCTTCTAAGTTATAGTCCTTAGCGACTTTACAATTCAAACCTAAGTTTGAAGACTATGGGATAATCTCCAACTAGGAAGGAGTTCTTACAGTAAGAACAATCACTAAAGTGAACTCCTTCGAATTTCTAAGCTATAGACTTGGCAATGAGCTTAGCTAGAGAAGAGGGATCTAAAGAACTCTAGAGAGAAGAACTAATGATTTTCTATTGGGCAAGTTCTTCGTTGGATTGATCTTGAATGCGCTAGAGTCGTTTGAAAGCTTGAGCGTTTTTCCCTTGATATCCCATGCGTGAAGCTCGGATTTCTTCTCTATTTATAGTTGTGACCTAGGCATATGTCCGTTGGAGACGACGATGCCACATGTCACAAGCTTCCAAAGAAAACGGCCATAAATTCAAATTATTGCAGCAGAGTTGTTGGACATTGTACATGAGAGCAGCTTTAGTTGGTCAGAGCAGATATGCTTTGGCGGCTTCTCATTGGTCGAGGTTTGTGGTAGGTGAGATGTGTCAGACATCGGAGTTGACTCTCCCTAATCCTCGTATGGTCTTCTGCTGACTTTCGAAAAGACTTGAACAACTGGGTCGTTTCCTGTAGGATACAGTAGACTTCAAGCAGTCTCTGTCTTCTTCGTCTGAGTCGGCTGACAAGAGATATTCTCTTGAGTATAGTCAGCTGATGACTGCGAAGGTACTGAGCTTGCATAGAGTTCTTCTGCTGATATCTGTCAGCTGATGAGATGTCTTCTGCTGAGGCGAAGATCAGCTGATGACTTAAGAACGCAAGCAATTACACTGATGACGTGGGGTTCTGGAAAGTAACTTTGACAGAAGATCAATCCAACATTTTACCCCGTGCAAGACATAAACAGAAGGATAAACAAAATAAAAACAGTCTAGCCTATACATCATCTAGTCCTATCGACACTACACTACTGATATCAGCTGGGTTTTGGGATCTTCAATTCCATAGTACTACTACGATTTCCCCCAATATTATTTTAACCCATTAGCTGCTGAGTATCTCCTACTGACTCATAACCCAACAATTTCCCCCTAATTGATGATGCCAAAACCTCTAGATGATACAACACAATTCCCCCTAAGACTTCAGTAAAACTGAATCAGTTAACTCATGAGGTCAGCAGTGAGAGATAGGCAAAATCAGAGAAACGGTTATGTGTGAGTGTATGTCAGATCACTTCAGTGATCAGTTGTGATAACACAAACCAAGAAGAGGGCCGTAAGACAATGAGTAATTGTCTGGCTAGAAATAGGAACTGGTATACATGAGCAAGTACATTACAAGGTTCCTATCTCTATACAAAAGAAGGAAAGGATCAGAAGACTATTGCTGACGTCTGAACTTCTTGGTTCTGCTCCTGAAATCTGCAGACCTATCAGCTGGAGGGTCCAAACCATAGTATTTATAGATCCTTGCGCGCAGAGTTTGGATTTCCTCGAAATCAGCAGGTAGATCAGAACTAAGGTCATGGTGATAAGCTGCTGCTTTGATCTCGTCTTCTATCTCCTCCGTGCATAATACGCCACGAGTCGTCCTTGGAGGAGGGATGCGTCTGAATGCAGGGGCTCTGAGAGGTAGCTTCTCCTTCTCTAGGATCAGCGAGAATTTGAGCTCGAGTCGGGCATTATATCGATGAATAAATTCGTCGAACGAGTTGATCAGCCGGGATCCCAGAAGAATAGAAACCCCATACATAGTATCCCTTGATGAATTCCTCCTTCAGTTCCTCCCATTGCTCGTTTAGCTCCAAAGGTACCCATTTGTCTACATGAGGAGAAGGGATTTTCTTCAGATAAATTCCTTTGGGAGCGCCTCTCCTGTAGAACTTGGATGACCTTGGAATTTGTCTCTTCCAATCTACGACTGGTTCACTGGCCATCTTGTCAGTCATCTCTATGATCTTGGCCAGATCTTCCAATCTCTTCTTTTCTTTGAGGGCTGCTGATCTAGTGTCTCCTCTCCGAAGATTTAGTCCTTTCAGCGTAGCCTCCCAGGTGGCTCTGTCCTCTGCCTCTTGCTCTGGAGTGAGTGTAGGAATATCAGTACTCGGAGCCAAGGGTAGGACTTCGATGGCGAAGCTTTAGCTCGCCTCCTCCCGAGCTTTTCTCTTCTCTTCATCTAGGAGCTTCTTGGCTTTGCTTTTGGCGATTCTGCCAATAGGCTTCTTGGGCTTCCTTGCCTCTTCTTCGATCTGTTGCTCATAATCGAGTTCATCTTGAAGTTTTTGAGCAACACATTGATCGAATGCCTCCTGCTCCGCCTTTGTTTTGAATTTAGGCATCGGGGAAGATGGAGGAGTAGCTTCAGTGGTAATCTCCTTCCCCGGCCTTTGTGGTGGCAGTGGCTCGTCCTCTTGGTCGACAAACTGTACGACCTCCTCGATATGTTGAGCTGAGGATTCAGCAGTTGGCTCAACCACAGTCGTTTGGACATATGGGATTTGGACGATTTGGGAAGGGGGTACTGAGCTGGTTCCAGCTTGAACAGCTGAACCTTCCCCCTTACTTATTGCTTGGACTTCTGGTCCTCCTTCCGCCTGAGCCTGATCCGCCTCAGCTTTCTCTTCTTCCTCTACTCCTTCCCCCTTTTTGGCATCATCAGCCAGGGAGAGGCGAGTGCGGATGGCAATTACCTCCTTCTCCAGATTGTAGCATATATTCTTAATGGAGGTGGCGGTTGTTTCGAAGTCTTTGACAGCATCGCAGTAGTGCTCCCAGTCTTTCTCCTGGTCAGCACGTATGTGTTTGATTTGTGCTGCGGACTCCTGTCTCAGTTGTAGGAGAGACTCATCATGAGATTCTATCATCTCCTTCTGAATAAGCTTAAGGGCCTCCGCCTGTTGTTTTATAGCTGTTTGAAGGCAGGAGAAGGCCACTTTGTTGCGCTCGTCCATTGTGGCTTGGATCGCCGCAAGACTACGAGTCACTGTTCGCAGAATAATTTCTGCTGAGAGAGTAGGAGCTGCTGACTCTGAGCGGCTAAGTCCGCCTTCTGAGCTGCGAGGGCGGTCTCGACTATCTCCTGAATATTGAGAGAAGGAGTAGGAGCTTCTGAGACCTTCTTCACCTCTGCTGCAAGTCGGTCAACTTTCTCGTTCTGGGCCTTGGTGTACTGAGCCCATTTGAGATGTACGTCCTTGGCAAGGAGACGATTCTTGTCTCCCTATCGCCTGATGGCTTTGTTGACTCACTTGGAGGTCACGGAACCAATAGGTTTTATCTGATAGCTGCTGGTCCCGAGCCTCTCCTCAGATGTCACGAGTTGTTGCGCTCGACTTGGCTTCGAGGCAACCGGGGCATCACCTGATGTAGAAGATGGCGGTGATTTACCCTGCTCGTGGGAGTGTTACCCTCTGCAGATCCTCCCAAATCTGCTTCCTTGGGTGGTGCCTGATCCATGTCATCATCATCATCATTGTCGTCGTTGTCGTGATGAGATGGAGGCGAAGAGCTTTTGACAGGTTCTGAGGATCTTAAGCTCAGTAGATAGAGCATAGCAGCGCGAAGATCGTCGAATGACGCTAGATCAGCAGGTTCCCCAAACCCAATGGCTGATTGCAAGCTCTGTTCTTCTGTCAGTAGGGATAAAGCTAACTCCGTCCTAATCAGCTCCTCAAGGACGTCCCAGCTGAGGAATCTCAGTAGCATCTGAGTCCTCACCCTTATAGCAATTTCGACCAGATCCCTGTGGTCGGCAATCTCGGGGATCTGAGCAGTGACCTCTCCAGTGGCTCGGAGGCGGGTCGACTGCATGGTCGTCCATTCAGAGGAAGTTTCCTCAGTCGGTCCGGCAGTGTCCGACTGGGTCTCTTCAGAACTGATGCGCTGGACCTTGTCCTTCAAGGTGGCACCTTCTATGCCAGTGTCCGCATCAAGTATTGTTTCCTCCTGAGTGGGTGGAGGAGAGGCAGGTTTTGCTTGAACCTCAGAAGGTCCAGTCTTGCTGAGCCTCTTCCTCTTGGGTGGGTCGGCACGAGGGGGCAAGTCAGATGTGACACGTTTCTGTTCAGGTGGCCCTCGTCCGATAGACTTTTCAGCAGCGACTCTAGTCTTGAATTTGATGAGCTTGCTGTCAAAGTATCTCGAATCAGCAAAGCCTGAGTGATTCGATACAGATTCTTCGATTATTACGGACATCTTCGTCCCGTATAGCAGCTTTCCCACACTAATTAGTCTCTCTCCTGTGGGTGTGGCTGCAAACTTCTGAGCCTGAGCTTTAAGCTCATTCACATAAAAATCAATCCAGTTGACTCCGACTCCGTCATCTATGATCATCATCAGTTGGAGTCGAGGCTTGGATAGCTGATCAAATGAACCAGCGGAGCTCGTAAGAATATGAGTTATGATGTAGGCGAGCCCGCGGTATTCTGGTAGCAACTGATACTTGAAGACAATGTCGTCTCTGCCGCAGAACCTTTGGACATAGGATTTAATCACCTTCTCCTTATATCCAACAGGTGAGACTCCTCGAGCCGGAAGATCAAAAGTCAATTCTACGGCGGCTCGGAGATCGATAAC
Source organism: Lavandula angustifolia (assembly GCA_028984105.1). Taxonomy (NCBI): domain Eukaryota; kingdom Viridiplantae; phylum Streptophyta; class Magnoliopsida; order Lamiales; family Lamiaceae; genus Lavandula; species Lavandula angustifolia. The sequence continues at coordinate 17,686,079 of CM054822.1, forward strand.
ATGATGACTGGTTTCCCAAGTCTGAGGGACCACTTCCTTCATGTATGAGAAACATGACATCTCTGCGCCTGTATCCTCATCGGATCTCCAATTATAGTATACCTCCGCAACTTGTCGAGTCAAATAAGCTTTAGGGTGCTTGGCGACAAGAAGCTCAAGGCCGAAAGTCTCGAGAGCCGTGAAGACGGGCTCAAGAAACGGAAGTTCCTGTTGCAGAACCATCGTCGGCTCGAACTGAATACGAGACAAGACGATCTCGTCGATGTTTGGTGGGGTCATCACAGTCGCCATGAATATCTGCAAAAAACTCGTTAGCACTTGAAAATAGAGTAAGTTAGTGGAGTTTAAAGCAAGATTCAAGAAAATTACCGAATAACGGAGAGCTTGGAAATAATGCAGAGCAGTTTAAGAACACATGAGTTTGAAAGAAAACTGAATGCAAAAGCTCTTGAAATGTGAAAATGGCGAAAAGATGCAGTTAGAGATGTAAGCGCGAGATTTTATGAGATTTGCATATCATGCGGTTTTGATCGAACGGCTGAAACTTAATCTCATTTTTAAAATGACGGTTGAGATTTGATGTTATAAAAGGAATGATTACACAAGCCGCCTCTAACCTAGACCCACGTAGGCATATGCGCAGTAAGGTAAGTTGAGAAGACATGTATTAAATGCGCTGCAGGCAGCATTAAAGTCTAAGCCTTTTAAATGAAAACGATTTCCTACTGACTTAAACCTTAAAGGATTAATGGCGGGAAATAAATGCTCATTAAATGCTGAGTTCAAGCGACTAATATGATAAATGCAAGCATGCTTCTGATAACGTTAAGTACATAAAACTACGCAAACCTCTTCAGCTGATTTTACGATCAGCTGGTTACCATTTTGACTCAGGAGGACAACGGATGTGCTGATAGACACGTTCCCCCTTACTGTGTACTATCTGATTCACCCGACTGAATCAAGTGCTGAGTCTTCTGACCTGTCATACTGATTTCTGCACTTCACACCAATTGTTATCATCAGTAGTTAGCTTCAACTAATAACAATTGTTGTGCTTCTACTGATAAGATTCAGCAGGATCCAGTAGACCTAGCTCAACTGATAATTCTCTGAATCTGTTCTCAGCTAGTGGTTTGGTCAGTATGTCTGCCCTTTGTTTGTCAGTATGGATTTTCTCCATTCTGGTTGTCTTCCTTCCGACATTGGCCCTGATGAAGTGGTGTCGAATATCCACGTGCTTGCATCTCGTATGGAGAACTGGATTCTGAGTTATAGCAATAGCACTGGTGGAGTCACAGTAGATGGGCACTTCATCCTGAGATATACCATAGTCTCGCAGTTGTTGTCGAAGCCAAAGGATCTGGGCACAACAACTTCCAGCAGCTATGAACTCAGCTTCAGTAGTGGACGTTGCCACTGAATGTTGTTTCTTTGAAAACCAAGATATCAGCTTGCTGCCTAAGAACTGACACGTTCCAGAAGTTGACTTTCGATCTATCCTGCATCCTGCATAATCAACATCAGAATAACCTGTTAGTATAAGATTATCATCAGCATGATACCACAACCATGCATCAGGTGTTCCTTTCAGATATCGCAGAATCTTCTTTGCTGAGTCTAGATGACTTCGCTTGGGATTCGCCTGAAATCTTGCACATACACCTACAACATAAGTTATGTCAGGTCTGCTTGCTATTAAATATAATAAGGAGCCAATAATAGCTCTATAATCAGTTGAGTTAACAGAAGCTCCCTCTTTGTCTAGATCGATTTTGAAATTAGTATTCATGGGGATCTTGACTGGCTTGCTCGAGTCACAACCAAATCTTTTCAGGAGATCTCGAGTGTACTTGGCTTGATTGATGAATATTCCTTCAGGTGATTGCTTGACTTGGAATCCAAGGAAATAATTCATTTCGCCCATCATGGACATCTCGAACTTCTCCTTCATCATTTTCTCGAACTGTTAACATATAGTCACGTTTCTGCATCCAAAAATGATGTTGTCCACGTAGATTTGCACCAGTAAAATGTCATCTCCTGACTTTATGCTGAATAGGGTGCGATCTATTGTCCCCTTCTGAAAACTTATCTGAAGTAGAAAGTCTGATAGGGTATCGTACCAAGCCCTGGGTGCTTGTTTTAACCCGTACAGAGCTTTCCTAAGTCTATACACCTGATGTCCCTACGGAAAGCTGGGTGGTTGTTCCATGTAGACTTCTTCCTTCAGTATGCCATTCAGAAAAGCTGACTTTACATCCATCTGATATACTTTGAATCTTTGATGCGTTGCATAAGCTAGGAACAGACGAATGGCTTTCAATCTGGCGACTGGAGCGAACGTTTCATCAATGTCGATTCCTTCTGCTTGACAGCATCCCTTGGCAACTAGTCGAGCTTTATTTCTGACAATGACATTGTTTTCATCACGCTTGTTCTTGAAGACCCACTTAGTACCAATCACGTGCTGATGTCTAGGTCTATCAACAAGCTCCCAAACTTCGTTTCTAACGAACTGGTTCAGCTCTTCTTGCATGGCAATGATCCAGTCAGCATCGTTGAGTGCGTCCTCTATTGACTGAGGTTCTTCTGTAGACAAGAAACAAGAATAAAGTGAGCTTTCTCCTTGACTTAGTCTAGATCTTGTCCTGATAGTTGCTGATGGATCTCCAATAATAAGATCTGAAGAATGAGCGTCGAGCCATGAACGTTTGAGTCTGGTTTCTTCTTCTGATACTACTTCTGCACAGTCAGTAGGTGTGTTAGGCATTTCAGTTGTACTATTCTGTGATTGTTTAGTTCAGTAAGAAGGTTAGGATCTACTGAGTTTCCAGGTTCTGGGGCATTTCGCTCAGGAACATCAGTCGTTCCCCCTGAGTTTATATTCTCATTAGAGGTCTCAGTTACCACTGGGGCTTCCTCATCGACCGTTGTTACCTGCTGTTGATTCTGTTCATTAGAATCAACCAGGTCAGCTACATCGCCTGTTGGTTGAGTCTGTATTTCTTCATCATCTGACTCATCATCCCAACAATGCTGGATCTCTTCAGCTTTGTCATTTAGTGCGAGATCTTGTAGCTGGCTGCTGACATCCTCAATATTTGTCTTTCAAGATTTCCTGTTCTCAGTAACAAACTCGTCAAATACAACATGAGGGCTTTCCTCCACGCAAAGAGTCCGATAGTTAAAGATTCTGAAGGCTTTACTGACTCGAGAGTATCCTAAGAATACTCCTTGATCAGATTTGCTATCAAAGACCTTCAACTGATCTTTCCCATTATTGTGGATAAAGCACGGACAACCAAAAATATGAAAATGAGAAATAGAAGGAATTCTCCCTTTCCATAGTTCATAGGGTGTCTTCATGTGTTGCTGTGTAAGCAGTGAGCGATTCTGAGTATAGCAGGCGGTGTCAGTAGCATCAGCCCAGAACTTTGAGGGTAGTCCAGAGTCTGCTAGGAGCGTTCTTGCTGCTTCTTTGAGTGTTCTGTTTTTACGTTCAGCAAGTCCATTCTACTGAGGGGTGCGAGCTGCTGATGTCTCATGCTGAATTCCCTCTTTATCGCAGTACTCTTTAACTACTGAGTTGAGAAATTTTGTTCCTCTGTCTGAGCGAATTCTCTGTATCTTGATGTCCTTTTTCACACTGAGTTTCTTCAGCAGATTGGGCAGCTCAGTCTGGACATCAAATTTGTTGGCTATGAAGATAACCCAAGTATATCTCGAGTAGTCGTCAATAACGACTAGGGCATACTTCTTGCCTCTTATAGTCATCGGAGAGACCGGCCCGAATAGGTCCATGTGCGGCCGGTTGAAGGATTCCATCGGTGGAAGGTGACCGAATTGGTGGATTATTTTTCTTTGTATCGCTTTCCCTTCAAACATGCTTCACAATTTCTGTCTTTGATAAATGATTCGTTGGGCAGTCCTCTGACTTTAGAGTTCTTGGCTAGCTTGTTCATAGTCTTGAAGTTCAGGTGACTGAGTCTCTTGTGCCACGGCCATCCTATCTTGTCACCGGATTTCGTCTCGTGCGAGTAAGCAAGCCTCAGGTTCTGCGGTTTTCCAGTTTGCAACATAAATATTCTTACTCCGCGAACCTGATAACATTGTTTTCCCTGTAGATTTATCAACAACATCACAGAAACCAGCGTCAAAGATAACTCTATTCAGATTATCACAGAATTGACTGACAGAAAGGAGATTATGTTGAAGTCCTTCAACATATGTTACTCTTGGAACTGAGGCAGTCCCAATATTCAGTGTTCCGTATCCCATTGTATAGCCTTTTGAGTTGTCACCAAACTCAATTCTGGGACCATCTTCTTGTACGTAATTGGTCAGCAGGCACTTTTGATAAGTCATATGTCTTGAGCAGCCGTTGTCCACAATCCAAGGGTCCTTATGCACCTGCAAAACAGAAACATTTTTAGGTACCCTTTGGTTCAGTTGGGTCCTTACATGTTAGTGGGTGATTTCGGAACCCATATCTGTCTAGGGACCTTAGAAGTCTGAGACTTCTTCTTCTGAAGCTTGTCAGCTTTCATCTCCACAAGACTTGGAGATACTGATTTTCTGGCGGTTTTAGGTTCAGGAGCTTTCTTCTTCTGATGCTTTGTGTTTCTCCTGACCCTGGGCTCATAGTAGTACGAACCATACTGAGCTGGATGTTCATATAGTGGTTCACTGTACTGCTCTGCCTACCTGACCTTCTTGGTTCCCCCTGAGTTTGATCGTGGTGTCTTGGGGCTGGAACCTTTGGTCAGTTGCTTCTTGTTGCTCGGCTGAGGTGCTATTATCTTCTGTTTGTTCTTCGCCTGAGGTGTTGAGTCAGTAGCCTGAACCTTTCCTCTGACGAACCTATCGCCAAACATTTCGAGCTTTTTGACGTTGAAGTGGAAGCTTCGTGAGTATAGCCAAGTCCTTCTTTCATGGCTATTGACCTTTGAGCTCTAAGCATGCTTTCCAACTTCTCCTTAGCTCCTATGTACTGTTCAGTCATCAGTCCTCGCCAAACTTCATCACTTCTTCGAAGTGACTCATAATCATTTTCAACTTCTGTGAGCTTCTGACTGAGTCAGGCTATCTCAGTATCTTTCTCAGAATTGTCCTTGGTCAGAACTGATATCTGAGTTTCTTGAAGCTGAGACTTAGTCATAAGAGATTTAATCTCTTCCTTGAGTCTCACAACAAGATTCTCAGACTCAGTAGAGACCTGATAATCAGAAGAAAGTCTCTGACTCTCAGCCTTTACCTGTTTCAATTCCTGAATGGTTCTGTTGAACTCTCTGCTCAGCTGAATCTGCTCCTCTAGTAGATCATCATAGGCTTGTACCACGTCTAGATGCTCATCTGTGACCGAGCACGTGTCGTGTGTGCTGTGAGAAGAAGAGGTTAAATTAAGTTTCGAATTTACCTCAGCCTCTTCTCTAGCCATCAGACAATATTCTACATTTTCTTCAGGATTTGTTTCTCCGATCTCAAAGGCAACAAATGCAGCTTCGTCTTCAGACGAATACATGAATGTATCTTCCTCAATTGAGTCATCGGATATCTCTCCGGCTATGTAGGCCTGCCTCCTTCGGGAAAAATTTCACGTCTGGCCTGCCGTTCTGCTCTTTGAGCAGCTGAGAGTTCGGGACAGTCGTACAGATAATGTCCCTCCTTCTTGCAGTTGTAACAGACAGATGATCTACTGCCTTTTCCAGCTGAGTCTTTGGATGGACTAGCAGCAGGTTCTGTGTTCCTGCAGTTAGTAGAAGGTTTAGATTCTTCCCTTTTTTGATAATCTTTCTTACCTGAGGAAGAATCTCTGTGATATTTCTTCAGCTTTCTGACTCTCTCCTTTTCTCTTTGATATTTGAGAGCCCATAAGAGCAAGTTGGTCAGTAGCAGAGGTCTCAGAGGACTTTGCTTCTGTTGTGGCTACTGCCTTGCTTGAAGAAATTGGTTTGACTCCAGTTTTGCTGACTGTTGCTTTAAAAGCATGATCAATCTGAGTGTCAGCTGGAGCGCTTGAACATCGTTGGGGTAGGCTATGCTCAAATTCCTCCGTCTTTAGTTCTGAAAAGATAACATCAGGAGTTAGAGCATTAAGATCTGAGCGACGTAAATAAGTAGCAAAAGGAAGCCACTTCTGTCGAGGTAGCGCTCTTAGGATCTTTATGTTCATCTCTTTGTTGGTGAACGTCCTCCCCAGCCCATTGATCACATTGATTTGATTTGTGAATCTGACGCTTAGCTCGTCAATGGTCTCGTTGGGCTTCATGGCAAAGGTGTCGAACTTTTGAAGCTCTAATTCGAGCTTGTTTTCCTTAATCTGCGGGGTTTCTTGGCTCAATACAGCCAGGGCATCCCAAAGTTCTTTTGCTGTTTTGCAGTCTTGCACCCTCCCGAGGTGTGAATCGCTGAGCGTTATCAGGATAGCATTACGTGCAACTCGGTCGAGGTTGTGCAGCTTTTTCTCCTCCGGTGTGAAGGCAGATTTGTCTTTTGCGACCTTGGCACCAGTCTGTGCCCCTACACCTTTCGCAACAGCAAATTGTACACTGTCGATCATGGGAATAATGGGTCCTATCTCAAGGACATCCGTCATGCTGTCATGCAGCGATGTGAGGTGCGCCTCCATTCTCACACGCCAAACCGTATAGTTCTCTACTGAGAACATCGGTACCATCCGAATACCTGACATATCAGACATTATGGGTAAGAGTACAAGGATGTATGAAGAGATGCTTGTGCAGTGAAAAATGTTTTCAGGATCTGTTCGAGTAGATCAGTAGTTACAGAACCGATGATCAGAAGAACACCGTTGCTCTGATACCAATTGTTGGTCCGGAGACGATAGTCAGGTGTAGAGGGGGGGTGAATACACATGATCAAAGTTTCTTTTCTCAAACACGAAGGACAGCTGAGCTGTAGGTTGCAACTGATGAACAGTGCCAAATAGTAACCTTCGATCGCGGGTCAGAAGTGTGCCAACTACTGAGCTCTCCTACTGACTTTTGTCAGTACTTTGAAACTCAGTCGCAGACGTTGTGCGGATAAGAGTGTGGGGCCCGGAGATTCATCTCAGTTTGAAAACGTGTTTTGGCAAGATAAAGTATTTTGGCTAGTGCGCTTTGAAATACGTTTTATGCAAAGCAATAAAACAGTAAATAACACAAGCAATTTTTAACATGGTTCGAATACGCAAGATCCTACATCCACGGTCCTGCTGAACAGGAGGTTTTCTTGATTTATCCGAGCAAGCCTCAAAGAAGGAATCTCGTGCGGGCCGGAGACCACTTCTAAGTTATAGTCCTTAGCGACTTTACAATTCAAACCTAAGTTTGAAGAGGAGGGGATAATATCCAACTAGGAAGGAGTTCTTACAGTAAGAACAATCACTAAAAGTGAACTCCTTCGAATTTCTAAGCTATAGATTTGGCAATGAGCTTAGCTAGAGAAGAGGGATCTAAAGAACTCTAAAGAGAAGAACTAATGATTTTCTATTGGGCAAGTTCTTCGCTGGATTGATCTTGAATGCGCTAGAGTCGTTTGAAAGCTTGAGCATTTTTCCCTTGATATCCCATGCGTGAAGCTCGGATTTCTTCTCTATTTATAGTTGTGACCTAGGCATATGTCCGTTGGAGACGACGATGCCACGTGTCACAAGCTTCCAAAGAAAATGGCCATAAATTCGAATTGTTGCAGCAGAGTTGTTGGACATTGTACATGAGAGCAGCTTTAGTTGGTCAGAGCAGATATGCTTTGGCGGCTTCTCATTGGTCGAGGTTTGTGGTAGGTGAGATGTGTCAGACATCGGAGTTGACTCGCCCTAATCCTCGTATGGTCTTCTGCTGACTTTCGAAAAAACTTGAACAACTGGGTCGTTTCCTGTAGGATACAGTAGACTTCAAGCAGTCTCTGTCTTCTTCGTCTGAGTCGGCTGACAAGAGATATTCTCTTGAGTATAGTCACCGATGATCGCGAAGGTGCGAGCTTGCATAGAGTTCTTCTGCTGATATCTGTCAGCTGATGAGATGTCTTCTGCTGAGGCGAAGATCAGCTGATGACTTAAGAACGCAAGCAATTACACTGATGACGTGGGTTCTGGAAAGTAACTTTGACAGAAGATCAATCCAACATTTTACCCCGTACAGGACATAGATAGAAGGATAAACAAAATAAAATCAGTCTAGCCTATACATCATCTAGTCCTATCGACACTACACTACTGATATCAGCTGGGTTTTGGGATCTTCAATTCCATAGTACTACTACGATTTCCCCCAATATTATTTTAACCCATTAGCTGTTGAGTATCTCCTACTGACTCATAACCCAACACTTATACAGAAATCTAACAACAATTTCTCCCTGAAGATCTTATACAATAAGTTCCCTCAAAAATCTCTCAATCAATCAAGAAATAATCTATCAATCTAAGTAAAAACAGACAGAAACAAATATATTCAGTGAGTGTGTGAGTCAGTAATCACTTAGGTGATTCTGAGTGTTAAGCATAAATAAATAAGGCCATGAAGACAATAAGATATTGTCGGGCCGAACTGCAGTGATATTTTATAGATGAGAATATTCAGTACAGTACATCAATTGCTATTCTAGGAAACAGAAAAAGATACAAAGAAGCTAACAACTATCTTCTGAACTGCTGGATCCGCGCTTTGAAATATCTGGACTTCTCCTTAGGCAGCGGCAATCCATACATTCTGAGCGTGTCTCTCCTCAGCTTCTGTATCTCCAGCATATCAGCAGGATCTGACTCATCAAGATCAAAAGCTTGGACTGCACTACTGACCTCTCCTTCAATGACTCCAACATGCAATGATCCATCGAGCTTCTGTGGATGGGGCAGAGGTCTATGGTCTGGGACTCTAACATCAATCTGGACTCTGGCATATATCTCAAGGTCGCTTACCAGAAGCCATTTAGCAAACGCTGTAGCTTTGTGCATGTCAGTCCAGTACCTCCAGATGTAATACCTCTTGATAAATTCAGGTTTGAGTGTCTCCCACCTCTGAGTCCGCTCCCATGGCATCCATGTATCAATCCTTGGCCATCTATGGATCTTGAGATCAGTAGGCTTCCTGCTCCTTCTGTATTTGTATGGAATTTCAGCTTTTTCAGGAACCCTCTCTCTAGCCTTTTTTTTAGTCATGGGTCTTAGAGCTTCTAGATCTTCGAGTCTGAGCCTCTCTCTGGCTTCACTGATCTGTTTGGCTTCAGCACCTCTGTCTAGATATCTATCCATCAAGTCCCATATTTCTTTCATTTCTTGTTCTTGGGCTTTAGAAGGGACGTATGATGGAACATGCTCTTGCTCTTCTTCTGACTCAGCAGGGGTTTGAGATTTGGACTTGGTTTCACCCTGTTGACCAGTCTGCTGCTGCTGCTGCTGTTCCTTCTCTTTTTCTTTATCAACTTTGTCACCGATTTTCGGTTTCCTAGGGGGGTGGCCTCGTTCCGGGCTTCCTTCCCCCCTTGAACCTTGGTCTTGCCCTTAGCGGGGGCTTTCTTGGGCTTGTTAGCAGCCTCTGCCTCAGCTAACTCCCTGGCGAGCTTTTAATCAGCTTCTATCTGAGCTCTCTCCTCAGGGGTTATAAACCACTTGGTTCCTTTCTTCGGTGGGGTTGGGAGTGTCAGAACTTTCTTCCCCTTACCTGCCACCGGAGGAGGCAGAGGAGTTTCCTCCTCATCAGAGTCCTCCTCGACAAATTCAGCAACCTCCTTTATAATTTCACTTGGAGTTTGGGTTGCTGAGTCTTTAGGTCCTGAGCCGCTTGGGCCGGTCTCAGCAGGCACTACATCTCCTGCTGCTGAGACACCCTGGGCCTGACATGTGCCTTGGGGTCCAGTGGGAGCAGATTGGTGAGTCTGGGTTGCTCCCCTTACTGACCTGGTTCCCCTCGGTGCCTTCGGTATCCTTTCTCTTTCCCCCTTTTTGTCATCATTAATTGGGCCAAGGGTAGGTACTTGCACCTTCTTATTCAGACTTTCATAAGCAGTCGCCAACTGATCTAATGTTGTCTGCAGTTTCTCGAGGCGTTCATGGAGTTCATTCCTCTCTTCAGTAAGTGCATCGCCATATGTCTTATGGGAAGACTCCACCTCGGTCTGAATTGATTGCAACTTATTATCCATTTTCTCTTCCAGAGCCTTCTGAATGTTCTGAAGTCTGAGTTCTGTGGCTTGACTCATGCAGGAGATGGATTCAGCATGGGCTGACTGGGCTGCTTGATAATCTTCAAGGAGTTTCTTCTGAGCAGCTTCCATCAGTTTTAGTTGCTTCTCGAACTCGGCTCGCTGAGCGGCTAGAGCGTTTGTCAATATGGTAGAGAAGTCTAGAGCTGGTGTGTTCTGAATTGAAGTACGGAGCTCCTTTATCTCCTCACTCTGAGCCTGAGTAGACTGTTTCCATGTCTTGTGGACAGCTCTGGCAAGAAGTCGGTTCTGAGCGCCTTGACTTCTGAGTGCCTTGGCCACTGTCTTTGAGCATCGGGTTTTAAGGCTGGGCACTACCTCAAATGCAGACCCCAGGCAAGCCGCACTCAGGTCCGCGGCTCCGAGAGGTACCCGGCCTCCGACTGACTTGGAGGGAGGATGCTGAGTGGGATTTCAGCAGTAGTTGGTAGGGCACCCTCCTCCAGTTGAGATCCCTCAATAGGCTTCTCAAGGCCTGAATCATAGGGTGGGTCCTGATCATCAAGATCGGACCCATCTGAAGGCGCGGCTGCTGAAGATGGAACTCTGTCACTCAGCATAGCCAGCATAGCCACCCTTAAGTCTTCCAAGGAGCAGAGATCCGTAGGCTCTGAGTAGCCTATCTTCTCGCGGATCATAAGCTCCTCTTCATGAAGCTGTTCGCAGGTGTGGTGTTGGATCAGTCTGTTCATAGTAGACCACGCCTAGAACCTTATCAAAGTATGAAGCCGGCCTGTCTGGCTAAAGTAACCAAGTCAGAATGACTTGATATTTCTGGAATGGCCTCTGAGACTTCTCGGGAGGCTCTGGATCGAAGAGCTGAGGCCTCCATCTCGATTGTCTCAGCTTCTAACGCTGTTTCCAAATCTTCGAGTTCTATCGGAGTCGTCTCTTTCTCAGCAGATGGGATGCTGCTGAGAGGTGGAATATCTAGTAGGGTCTGAGTGATAGGAGTAGCAGGTTCAGCACCGGACCACTGTTCCACTTCCTCTCCCTTTTCAGTGGAGACTGCCTTCTCCACTGAGAAGATTCTGCCTCATCTCTCGGTTGGAGGGGAGGTACAACTACTGCTTTAGAGACCGTCTTCTGCATCTTTCGACGGTGTCTTCTGAGCAGTCTTAGGTGGTGACCTCTTCTTGGTTGGAGTAGAGGTTTTCTTAGAGCCTTTGTTGGGCTCAGTAGGCCCTGATCCGATCTGCTGAAGGCTGCTGCCCTGCTCTAAAACCTGACCTTCTTAGGGTTGAAGTACCCTTTGTCAGCGTATACATGGTGGTCAGCACCACAAAAATCCTCTATCATAACTGTCAACTTCATCCCGTAAAGAAGATTACCCTTGACAGTTAGACAGTTTGAGGCCTTATCAAACTTTGTGGCCTGGGTCATGAACTCTTTGAGGAAGAATTATGTCCAGTTGACTTGGGCTCTGTCATAGATAGCCATCATCATCTGTATCTTGGGTCTGGACACCTGATCGAATGACCCTGCCTGGCTAGTCAATATCTGCGTGACTATGTAAGCCAGTGCTCTATACTGAGGCAGCCCTGAACGACGTAGGCTCGCCGCAGAAGATCTCTAAGTACTCATCCATGAGATCATCCTTATAGCCTGTGATGTTGATGCCTATGCTGGGAAGCTGAAAGCTCCGCTCAAGAGCTTCTTTTATATACATTTGTTTGATCTCAGATACAGCACGGGCGGGGTCTGCGATATGATGAATGATGAATCGAACCCGAATGTCGCCGTCTACGGACTCAGAGTTCAGGTATAACTCTGAAATCTATCTGGGAAGGAAGAAAGCAGGCTTCCTAGAGAGAAAAGCTTCCAGACCAGATGCCCTCAATGCCTCGAAGATTTCTTCCATGAAGTCCAACTCGCAGGCGTCGAATTCCATGATTGGTTCACACCAAACACGGTCCTTTTCAAGGATCTCCACCATATTTGCTGGAACAGTTACGGTGACGTTCTGCGCTGCCATGACTTTGATCTGGAAGAGAAAGTATCAGTATCGAAAAATATTACAAAGATATGTATGAGATATTGAATATGCATGAAATTTACCGAAGTGATTTCTAAGAGGTTTTAAAAGTTGTTTGCAAAGATTAGATGCTTTTTTCTCAGAAAGTTCTATCTTTGAACGTGTTTTATATGATCAAGAAGATGAACAGTTTTTAATCCACGGTTCAATTTAAATCTACTTTATGAGATGGACGGCTATGATTTAATGTTATAAAATAGGTAATGATCAACGTAGCCGCCTAAGTCAAATTACAGTTGTATATAGCCAAAGAAGTAACTTGATTAGACACACATTTAATGTGCCGCAGAGTTCAGCATACTTAGCATAGAATGTCATGTATTAAATGTAAATCATTATATTAAATGACATTTTCTAAAGCATTAAATACGAAGCTGAATCTGAAACATTAATGCATAAAATATTTCATTGGCTACTGAGTAGAGATCCGCAAACCTGTCAGCTGAACATCGTAGTCAGCTGATACCTCGTGTAGATGGTTTCTGAATCTCTATGTACTGAATGAGTTCAGTACTGAGAGTGAACATTCCCCCTTGCTAAATGCTCCTCTCCTGAATCCACTTACTGACTGGAGTCAGTAGGGTCCAGTAGACCTAGCTCTACTGAAAGTTCTCTGAATCTTGCTTCAGCTAGAGGCTTGGTCAAAATATCTGCCCTTTTATGGTCAGTATGGATCTTCTCCATCCTGATATCCTTCTTTTCGACATGATCACGAATGAAGTGGTGTCTGATGTCCACGTGCTTGCATCTAGTATGAAGTACAGGGTTTTGTGTGATTGCAATTGCACTGGAACTGCCGCAGAAGATCGGCACTTCATTCTGAATTGCGTCATAGTCGCGTAGCTGCTGTCTCAGCCAAAGGATTTGGGCGCAGCAACTTCCGGCAGCCATGTATTTAGCTTCAGTAGTTGACGTCGCTACTGAATGTTGTTTCTTTGAAAACCATGAGATCAGCTTACTGCCAAGGAACTGACAAGTTCCTGAAGTTGACTTTCGGCCAATCCTACATCCTGCATAGTCAGTATCAGAATAACCAGTTAGTTCAATATTATCATCTGCTGGATACCATAAACCCATGTCAGGTGTTCCTCTGAGATAGCAGAGAATCTTCTTTGCTGAGTCCATATGGCTCTGCTTAGGATTCGCCTGAAATCGAGCGCAGACACCTACAACATAAGTTATGTCAGGTCGAGTAGCAGTTAGATATAATAATGAACCAATAATAGCACGAAATTCAGTATGGTCTACTAATACTCCCTCTTTATCAAGATCAATTTTCATATTCGTGTTCATTGGGATCTTGATTGGTTTGCCGGATGTGCAACCGAATTTTTTGATGAGGTCTCGAGTGTATTTGCCTTGATTGATGAATGTTCCCTTCTCAGATTGTTTGACTTGAAAACCAAAGAAATAATGCATCTCTCCCATCATCGACATCTCGAACTTATCCTTCATCATTTTCGTAAACTGCTGACACATGATGACGTTCTTCGAGCCGAAAATTATGTCATCTATGTAGATCTGCACAAGTAAGATATCATCTTCCAGTTGAATGCTGAATAATGTGCGGTCTACTATGCCCTTCTGAAAACCTTTCTGAAGAAGAAACTCAGACAGGGTATCGTACCAAGCCCTGGGCGCTTGTTTTAACCCATACAGAGCCTTTCTGAGTCTATAAACCTGATGTCCCTGCTGAAAGCCGGGAGGCTGTTCTACATAGACTTCTTCTTCAGTACGTCGTTCAGGAACGCAGACTTCCCATCCATTTGATAGACTCTGAAGCGTTGATGTGTTGCGTAGGGTAGGAATAGTCTGATTACCTCCAATCTTGCAACTGGAGCGAAAGTTTCGTCGAAATCTATCCCTTCGGCTTGACATTAGCCTCTTGCCATGAGTCTCGCTTTGTTCCTTAGTATGACGTTGTTTTCATCTCGCTTGTTCTTGAAGACCCATTTAGTTCCGATTACATGTTGATGTCGGGGTCTGTCAACAAGCTCCCATACTTCGTTTCTCGCGAACTGGTTCAGCTCCTCCTGCATAGCTATGATCCAATCAGCATCCTTAAGAGCGTCCTCAACTGACTGAGGTTCTTCAGTAGACAAGAAGCAGGAATATAATGCGCTTTCTCCCTGAAAAAATCCGGATCTTGTCTTTACACAAGCTGAAGGATCTCCAATAATCAAGTCAGAAGTGTGAGCGTCCAGCCACGATCGACGATGTTTCAACTCTTCATCTGGAATTTGTTCAACACAGATAGTAGGTGAGTTAGGTATTTCAGTTGTACTATTCTGATATTGATATAATTCAGTTACGAGAGTTGGGTCTACTGAGTCACCAGGTTCAGGGGCATTCAGCTCAGGAACTTCATTTGTTCCCCCTGAATTATTATCCTCAGTAGAGGTCTCAGTTACCACTTGGGTTTCTTCATCGACCTGAGTTACCTAGGATTGACTCTGTTCACTAGAGTCAATCTATTCAGCTACTTCTGCTGTTGGCTGAGATTTAGTAGTCTTATCTTCAATTTCCTCTTCTGAATCATCATCCCAACACAGCTGGATCTTTTCAACTTTATCTTTTAGGCTCAGATCCTGTAGCTGCTTACTGATGTCCTCAGATTCTAATTTGGAGTTTCTGCTCTTGTCTTCAGTAGCAAACTCACTAAAAATAACATGAGGGCTTTCCTCCACGCAAAGGGTCCGGTAGTTAAAAACTCTAAAGGCTTTGCTGACCCGGGAGTATCCTAAGAAGACTCCCTGGTCTGATTTGCTATCAAAAGTCTTTAACTGGTCCTTCCCATTATTGTGGATAAAGAACGAACACCCAAAAATATGGAAATAAGATAAGAAATGCTTCATGTCGTTCCATAATTCATATGGTGTCTTCTTATGCTGCTTAGTCAGTAGAGATCTATTCTGATTATAACATGTAGTGTCAGTTTCTTCTGCCCAGAATTTGGTTGGGAGTCCTGAGTCTGCGAGCAGTGTTCTTGCTGCTTCTTTGAGTGTTCTGTTCTTCCTTTCAGCAACCCCATTTTGTTGAGGCGTGCACGCGGCAGACATCTTATGCTCTATGCCTTCAGCTTTGCAGAACTCCTCCACCATCGAATTCAGGAACTCAGTTCCTCTATCTGAACGTATTTTTATAATTTTGGTGTTCTTCTCGACACTGAGCTTTTTCAGAACCGTTGGCAACTCTATTTTGACGTCAGACTTATTGGTAATAAATATAACCCATGTGTAGCGCGAGTAGTCATCAATGACCACTAAAGCATACTTCTTGCCTCTGATCGTCACTGGAGAGACTGGACCGAATAAATCCATATGTAGCAGCTGAAGGATTCCATCAGTGGAAGGTGATGGAACATGCGGATTTTGCTTCTTTGTTTGCTTTCCCTTCAGACATGCTTCACACTAAATGTCTTTGCTGAATACTTCATTCGGCAGTTCTCTTGCTAGAGCATTTCTAGCTAGCTTGTTAAGCGTCTTGAAGTTGAGATAGCTGAGTCTTCTGTGCCAGAGCCACCCCGTTCTGTTATCGTTTTTCGCTAGCAAGCAAGCTTCAGGTTCAGCTGAGTTCCAGTCAGCTACATAGATATTCTTTTTGCGCGAACCTGATAACACTGTTTTCCCCGTGGATTTATCAATGACATCACGTAAAACCGGCGTAAAAAATCACTCTATTCGAGTTATCACAAAATTGACTAACAGAGAGAAGATTATGCTGAAGTCCTTCAACATATGATACTCTTGGAACTGTGGCGGTTCCAATGCTGAGTGTTCCATAGCCTCTGGTATAGCCTTTTGCATTGTCTCCAAACTCGATTCTAGGTCCTTCTTCAGTAGTATAATTCTTCAGTAGGTCCTTCTGGTATGTCATATATCTTGAGCATCCGCTGTCCACATACCACAGGTCCTTGTGCACCTCATCCTCTTCTCCTGCCATAAGACATTTTTCAGCATCTTCTTCAAGCTCTACGGCCATGAATGTCACTTCATCATCTGATGAATCCATGAAGGAGTCAACTTCATCTGAGTCGCCTGAGAGTTCACCAGCAATGTATGCTTGACGCTTCTTAATGAACTTCTCCCTTCGAGCTTTACGTGCTGCTCTCTCCAGCGATCGAGCTCGGGACGATCGTATTGATAGTGTCCCCGGCTTCTTGCAACAGTAGCGGGTGGTGACTCTATCTTCTTTGCTCTCACGCTCTTTCGACCGAGCCGAGTCCTCCTGTTTCCCGCAATCGAAGTATGTAATTCAGGAGTGCGCTTGGGTGTATATTCTGACTTACTCTTGGAGTCTCTGACGACTCTAGAGAGTTTTCTGCGCCTCTCATTCTCCTTATGATACTTCACGGCAAGCAGTGCGTATTTCTTAGCTAGGTTTCCTTCTTGTAGATCACTAAGTGAAGGTTCTGCCTTGCTAGACGCTGTGCTGACTGATGCTTTAAAAGCATGGTCGATTTGAGTGTCAACTTCAGCTCGCTGCTTCCTTTGAGGTAGACCAAACTCGAACTCCTCAGCTTTTAATTCTGAAAAGATATGATCGGGAGAAACAACATCAAGGTCTGAATGTCTAAGCAATGTAGAAAATGGAGTCCAATGTCCGTCCGGCAGTGCTCTCAATATCTTGAGATTCATTTATCGGTTGGAGAATGTCTTTCCCAGCCCGTTGATGGTGTTCATCAGATCCATAAACCTGACGTTAAGATCTTCAATGGTGTCGCCAGGTACGAGAGACAGTCTCTCGAGCTTCTAAAGTTCCAGCGCCACTTTGTTTGCTTTGATCTTCTGAGTCCCCCGACTCAGTAGCGCTAGAGCGTCCCAGAGTTCCTTCGCGGACTTGCAGTCCTGAACTCTTCAAAGATAGGAACCACTCAGGGTGGTCAGTATGGCATTTCTGGCAACCCGATCTAAGTTGTGAAGCTTCTTCTCTTCAGGAGTGAAGAGACTTCTATCTTTGGGGATCTTCTTTCGGGGTACCATGCCGCCTCCTTGTGCTGGATCCTGGGTTTCGACACTATCAATCATAGGAATGATAGGTCCTTCTTCAAGTACCTCTGTCATGCTATCGTGGAGGGAAGTCAGATGAGCTTCCATTCTGACTCGCCATACCCCGTAGTTCTCTACTGAGAACATGAGTATCATCCTGATTCCTGACATATAAGACATTGAAAAAAATGTGATATGAATGAAGAATGATATGCATTGAAAACGTTTTCTGGATCCGTTCAAGTAGACCAGTTTCAGAAAACAAGAGTCTTAGAGAACTTCTGCTCTGACACCAATTGTTGGTCCCGAGATAAACGTTCAGGTGTAGAGGGGGGGTGAATACACCTGAAAACTTTCTCAACTTAAAACGCAAACAGTCCTTTTCAGGAAGATGTCGTACTGAACAGGTTCAATAGACCATATAAGCTGTTCTGACTCGCGTGGCAGAGTGACTGACTTCATTGAGGCCTGCTAGCTGACTTAGGTCGAAATTCAGTACCGTTCAGTAGAAATTCAGTAGAGTGCGGAAACGTGTTGGCCCAAATTCAGTTGAGTTAGAAAACATTTTTAGGAAAACTGTTTCAGTATATTAGTGCGATCTTTTAGGCTTTGCTGAAACACAGTTGAATGATTTTAAAAGATATTTTAGTATGAACAGTAATCTATGCAACAGTAAAGAAAACATACAGAACAAAAGCGATTTTAAAGTGGTTCGGATCTAATAATCCTACGTCCACTGTCCCGAAAAGGATGCTATTTTATTATACAGAGTTAGTCTCAGTCGGTTTGTGCATTGGACAAACACTGGTCTTAAGATTTATACTAAGAAAGTCTCAGTTTACAAGGTATCAAACTGAAGTGTTTGACAAACTCTCCAACTATGAAGAAGTTCTTTACAATAAAGAACAGATCAGGGATGAACTCCTTCGATCTAAGCTATAGGTATGGTCTGCTGAGCTTAGGTTAGAGGGAAGGGAACGAGAAAGTGGCTTTTAGAGCGACGAACGGTTAAGTATAAACTCTGGGTTCGTATTCAGTCGCTTGGATACTAGAGGTTTATGATCTGATTTAGCTCGGTTCCCTTGAGCAACTATGTCGCCGTTCGCTTGGAATAGCTCTTTGAAGATCTTGCGGAAAGCTTTAAGTCGATTCTGAGTTGCTCGTAAATGCTTGTGTGTTCTTCATTTTCTAGGTGAGCTTCGATTTGAAATCTTCCCTCTATATATAGATGAGAGACATGGAACGATCTATTGGAGACGACGATCCATGTGTCTCTCTCTTTTGGGTAGCTAACGGCTCTTTCAAAGTATGGTGGCAGAGTACTTTCCCTCCATTTCCAGAAAGATGTTGACTTGCAGCTTTAATCAGAAAGTAGACAGATGGCTGCTTGTCATTGGTCGAGGCTGAAGAAAGTAGGTGAGACAAACAGACTTCAAGGCAGATCTGAAGTTGACTTCTCTATACCTCGTATGACTCGCCGATTTGACTTATAAGATCTCTAACTGTCGGGAGACTGTCGGCCGTTGCCGAGCTCGATCTATGTTCGGCAACATACTCCCGCCGAGTTCGACTCATCGAAGATCAACTCGAGTTCGGTGAACTACTCCCGCTAAGTTCGGCCCACCGACTCCTTTCGCATATCGCTTGCTCGCCGAGTCCAATACTACTGAGTCTTCTTCTTATGGTACTGAGGCTGATAGTCTACAGAAGAACCAGCAGACAGAACTGAACGCCTGAACCATGTAGAAAGGATGTCTACTGAGTCTGAAACTCTCAGATGACAAAACAAAACAAATACAATTGAATGATTCATCAATCAAAGTAGGGTTTTGGGATCATTCAAATCTACCGAGCACTAAAGCTACTCGAATCATCTCCCAACACAACTGATGAGTATATCAAAATTGGTGAGTCGACTGCAATTGAGTGTGTGAAGAGGTTTTGTCGAGCAATTCGTCAAATATTTGCACCACAGTATCGATGAAGCCCCACCGATGTCTTTGCCGTTGACTTCTTTATATTGGTAAGCAACGAGAATTCCCACGGATGTTAAGGAGTTTAGATTGCATGCATTGGAAGTGGAAGAATTGTCCGACATCATGGGCAAGTAGATATGCAGGTCGAAGTGGGCATCCAATAATTATTCTCGAAGTTGTGGCCGATTACGATCTCTCGGATATGGCATGCACATTTCGGAATGCCAGTGCAAACAATGATATTAATGTATTGGAAACTTCCCATCTTTTCAACAACCTTGTTCTCGGGATTGCTCCTCCTTCCATTTTGTTATAAATGGAAAGGAATTCAATATGGGTTATTACCTAGCTGATGGTATATACTCTAAATGGGCAACCATTGTGCAAACTATACGTGCACCGGTTGGTCCCAAAAAAGAGTATTTTTCGACGAAACAAGAAGCGTGTAGAAAGGATGTTAAACATGCATTCAGAGTCCTCCAAAGTCGTGTTGTGATTGTGGCAAATCCAGCACGTTTTTGGGACGCAAGTTATTTGAGAGATATTATGACTTCATGCATAATAATGCATAATATGATAATTGAAGACGAACGAGACCTTGATGCTGCAATTGAAGTTGCAAGAGACGTGTCAGCCACAGATTTTGAATTTGAAGAACCTCAACCCGGCCGATTTAGAAGTTCCATTTCTCGGTCTAACGAAATCAAAGACACGGATGCTCATTTCATGCTTCGGAATGCACCGATTGAAAATTTGTGGAATGAGTATTTATCTTCTGGAAATTAGATATTATGATGCAACCTTTGATTTTTATTTAAGTAATTTAAATTATCTTTTTTGCAATTAATTATAATTTTTCCATTAAATATATTATTATATTTAATTTAATTATATAATTAAATTAAAATTAAAATATTATATCATTAAAATGCAATTAAAGATATTATATAATTGTATTTTAATTTAATTTATAAGAATATTAAAAAAGAATATTATGAAATATTCATTTTTAGAGGAAAAAATAAGAGAACATCGTTGGAGACAAAATAATGTTTACGCACAAAAATTGGGATACGATTCCCCTAAGATAAGGGAGAGCCTTGGATATGTCGGCAGCCCCCCACCCAAAGACAAACTTTAAGAACATGGGAAAACAAGATTCATTATTCTCATTAATTTCTTGTACCACAACATTCAGATGCGGTGTTAAGTTTATCGTAAGGTGTGTTTCTATGCTTATAGTACAAATATATATAGCCTATATATAAGGCTATATTGTGTGTGGGTGTATGTTTTCTTACAAGTTAGATACAAATATTAAATGTAAAAATGAATGATGCGCCAAGTTTGAAGCTGCTGAAATAGTGTCATTCGTCCGATAATAAATTCCATTTTACTTTCTTCATTCATTACTCGCAACAACATTCGCTCACAAAATTCATATACATCAATTAATGTTTCTTCTTTTGGAAATACCTCAATTCCCACAACTTCAAATAATACAACTTTATTTTTAAAAAAAATCTTCACTAATTTTATGTATCAATAAATCTTTCGAGTTTTTGGTTATGTTTATATTTTGTGTTTGATCGATACATATATAAGTATTTATGAAGGGGAATGGATCATATAAGAAAACTCCTTAAAATATAAAATAGGAAATAAGAAGCAATATGCACCCTTCATCTTATCATTAGATAGCTTGGATTGAATGTACTTTGGAATATTCATTATGCATATTTCTTATATGTTTTGTGCACAATGACAAAAGTGTAAAGATTACAAGATTTATGCATAAAAAAAATAAAGAATATACATAAAACATATAAGGAATATGCATACTTCATATCTTCCTATATAACTCTGTCTTCCTACCATATCTATACCCTTTATGGAGAGGAGATCACATGTTCCAAATCCTCAATACACTCCGACAACAAAATTGTTTATAAACATATATAGATTTATGGTTGATTTAATAAGTAGGCCATAAACCCCTAGGACTTTATAGTTGTGGGACAGTAATGAGACATGAAATCTTTAACAGATAATCTACTCTAGTATTTATGCAATATCAGAAATTAAAAAAATGTATGGGCCGGGTATTAGCATGTAAATACACAATGTTTGACTCAAAGTTGATTTTGCACACGACATTCAAAATGCTTCTTAAAATACACCAATTTTTAAATATGATCAATTTGCACACCGCTAACCTTGCAAATTGAATCTGAGACGTGGCATATGGTTGCTGATAGGGAAGAGACGTTAATACACCTGTGAAATCGCAACTTGTTTCTTAACTAGTAAGTACACCAAGTTTGATTATCTTTCAATTTTGCAAATGGATTTCAAATTTTACCATCTACATTTTCTAATTTTATGCTTATACGCAAACTAAATATATTTCATTTTGTGAACAGTAAATCGATAAATATTGCAATCTCTAAATACATATTCAACAATAAATGTTCCAAAGTACTCAAGCTTACATAATATCCAACATCAAAACAAATAGTAGGAGTAGCAGAACTCTCCAAATTCTTCCAACGGCTAACAAGTGTTCAAAACAAGATTGTCCCAAATACCAAATATTAAAAATAAGAAAGAGCTGAACTATCCCAATTGCAAGTTCTCCCAATACCTAATTCTGACTTTCTTGGATTTGTTATTTAAAAAAATGGATGTGTAGAGAAATGTAGCGATAATAAAACCAAATATTAGTGTAAATATTACGACAACATAACAAACAACCTATGAAAAATTAAATAGCAAAATAATGAAATGCAAACCGAGGCCAGAGTTAGACTCTCTCTCCACAAGACAAAATTGTTCTGCTCTAGTGCAGGTTGTCTACAACATTTATCTCCAAGATACAACAGTTTCTACGAATACGACGGTTTCTATGAATACGAAAGTTGCACTACTTGTCATATTTTCGGCGAACTACTAGATACTTGGGACTGAGTATATGGAAGACTTCTACAATATATGTATGTAGTGAATTTGGAAATCGAATAATTATATTCAAGTGAGGCACCTATTTATAGATGTCGAAGCGTTGCGATGAAAAGGTGGCACCTCTTAGTTTAGAAGAGTTATGACCATTCAATCTTCTCTTTTCATTGAAAAGTCATAATTAGACACTTCTTCACATTTCTAAGTGTATTTTCGTTCACTATATTTATTTCGTAAATTAATTCCTCATTCATCCAGTGACGAATTTGAGAAAATCAACATACTAAATTAATCTACTCGAAATGTAGTTTGCGAATATATAATTTATTTCAATTTCCGCCTAGCGGAACATGATGAAATAAATCTTCAAAGACATACTACACGTAATGTCTTTTCCAACCATCACAACTCTTCAAAACAAAAAATATTTATTTGATTTTCAAAAATTAAATAATGCAATTTTCCATCACGGTTGTCGGAATTTGAGTTATTGTGCTTCCTAAAGCAGAAGGAGTAGCAAAAGCAGATGTTGGTTACAAAAGCTGCTATTACAAATATACCGTAAGCCGAAAAAATAATACAAAAGGAAAAAACCGTCGAGTCGAGGAAGGCCTCTCTCCGCAAGACGAAAAACACCCCGGTAGCGCTCTCGGTTGTGGCGTTTCGTCCCCAAAGATGAAACGACGACGTCTCAAAGATAGCAGCACTGCAAGATCTTCGAGCTCCGGCGAACTGGACTTTTCCGGCGAGGACAGAAGCTGCTGGACTTGAGCTAAGATGCAGAGCTAAGTGAGCTAGGATGTTGTGTTGTTTGTAGGTGTTGGTGTTGAAATGGTATGAAGACCTGCCTATTTATAGGCTGTTCCACCCAGGTGTTGATTGCTGGAATAACTCCTGCCAATTAAGGCAAGCGACAGTTACAGGGGAGTGGAGATATGGAAGGTTGAGAGTTCAGCAGCCACATTCCAAATCCTTCCAAAAGGACATACTCTGGTGCAGTAGGAGCACTGCACCACGGAGAGGAATCCAGTGCAGCCGGTTCACTGCACCAAGGACTGGGCCAGCCCATACATAGCCCACCGAGCCCAACTGCCAAGCCCGACGGACCACCCAAAGGACCAAGATCCAAGATCCAAGATCCAAGTCCAAGTCCAAGTCCAAGTCCACGGACACGGACCGGAACCGGAACCGGAACCGGGCACGGGCACGGGCGCGGGCGCGGTGCGCCGCGCCGCGTGTGAGGCGGTCGGCGAAAGATCCTAGTCCAAGTCCAAGTCCACGGATGAGCATGTGTGGCCCAAGCCCACTACATGTCACTTAGTTATCTCCTACAATGTGGTAGAGACTTAAATACCACACAAAACATTATTCATTAATCGATGTGGGATATTGATTAATGTAATAACTCTCCCAAACCCGAATAAGGTAAGTTTCTCCACTTTAGGTAACATATTAGTTTTGTCCCCCTAAACTTCGAGCCACTATTTCTCACTCACCGAAAATCAGAATCGAGAAATTAAGCACACTATAATTATCTACTCGAAACGTAGATCGACGCCATATATCTCAAAACATTAATCGGATAAATATCGAGGCTCAACAATGCAATCAAAAAGGGCTGAATTTTGCCCAAGTCAAATTAGCAATAAATGCTAATTAACTTTCCATAATAACTACCTAATTTTATATATATATATATATATATATATATATATATATAAATATATAAACATTTTCGATTTTCCAACAATCCCCACATGAGTGGAAATAGCTAAATGCATGCATGCAGACACACAGCTCTGTCCTCAAGAGACAATAAAGCATCAGGGTAGGTGGCTTGTGACCTTGAACCTTCCTTAGTCAGTGCTATCGAGCATACCGGCGGATTAGTGGACACGTGGCCTTGAACTATTCCTCCATGGTGTATACTTAGACAATAGCACTAACACTATAAAGTCTCAACCTCGTCCGTTCTCACGTTTGTGTCCTTTACTGGCCATGGACAACCTCTTTGGATTCATAAGTGTTACGTAGAAGCGGCCCTCACTTCTCACTTACATAGGTGATTCTTACTCGAGTATCCTGTCATACTCCACCTTCTCAAGGCATCCAAGAATCATTAAAAGTCAAAGACTTAACCTCACCACTTGACAGGTCACCAACACTCTCGAGCTCTTTAGGGAATAGACTATTTGAGTGTAGTATCAACAGACTCATATAGCTTAGTTTTCCCATTGAACCAAGTTCGTGGGATCTCCAATCTACAAGGTTGGGTATCCACTATAATCGTCTTTAATTTGTGGATTTAACTCACATTCCCTCTACGAGCTTATACATTTGATCTCGATTCAAACTCTTAGTAAGCGGATCCGCTAGGTTATCTATAGACTTGACATAGTCTACAGAGATAACCCCACTCGTGATCAAATGTCTTACGGTATTATATCGACGACGAATATGTCTCGACTTACCATTATACAACCCACTTTTTGCCCTACCAATAGCCGCTTGGCTATCACAGTGAATCATCACAGGTGGCACGGGTTTCATCCAACATGGAATATCTTCAAGAAAATTACGGAGCCATTCGGCCTCCTCACCGGCTTTATCTAAAGCAATAGATTCAGATTCCATGGTGGATCGGGCTATGCATGTCTGTTTCGTGGATCTCCACGACACAGCTCCTCCCCCTATAGTGAACACATAACCACTAGTAGACAACGAGTCTTTAGTGTCGGATATCCAATTCGGATCACAGTACCCTTCAAGTACTGGGGGATGTCTTGAGTAGTGCAACCCAAAGTTAAGAGTGTATTTCAAATACCTCAGAACTCTTACAAGAGATTTCCAATGCTCTCTACTAGGATTACTAGTATAGCGACTCAGTTTGTTCACCGGACAAGCTAGATCAGGCCTCGTACAATTCGTGATGTACATAAGGCAACCAATAACTCTAGCATAATCCTCTTGAGCAACAGGATCACCCCTATTCTTGCTCAAGTGAACATTAACTTCTTGAGGAGTCTTTGCCGGCGCACTATCAAAGGCATTAAACCTCTTAAGCACTTTTTCAATATAATGAGATTGAGACAAAACAATCCCTTTGGGAGTTCTTTGAATCTTCACTCCAAGAATAACATCAGCAACTCCCATATCTTTCATATCGAAAGTTCTCTTAAGCATACGCTTGATGTCATTTATGACTTGAAGGTTTTGTCCCATAATTAACATGTCGTCTACATAAAGACAAACAATTACAAAACCATTCTTTGTATTCTTTATGTAAACACACTTGTCACATTCATTAATCTTAAAGTTATTCGACAACATAGCCTCGTCGAATTTCAAGTGCCATTGTAATGGTGCTTGTTTCAATCCATATAGGGATTTCACCAACTTACATACCTTTCGCTCTTAACCAGGTACAACAAACCCTTCAGGTTGTTCCATATAAATTTCCTCTTCTAAATCTCCATTTAGAAAGGCAGTTTTCACGTCCTTTTGGTGAATCTCAAGATTGTGCAAAGCAGCAATCGCGAGAAGCACACGGATAGACGTAATCCTCGTTACAGGCGAATAAGTATCGAAGAAGTCATATCCTTCAATTTGCTTAAAGCCTTTAACCACTAAACGAGCTTTATATTTATCAATTGACTCATTTGCCTTATACTTTCTTTTTAGGATCCATTTACATCCTAAGGGCTTGCAACCTTCGGGTAAGTCTGCTAAGACCCAAGTGTGATTCTGCATAATGGAATCAATGTCACTTTGTACAGCTTCTTGCCAAAGTGGCCCATCGGGTCTAGAAAGAGCTTCTTTTATAGACCGCGGTTCTTCATCTAAAAGAAAGACAACATAATCAGGACCAAAGTCCTTAGCAACTCTTGCTCTAGTGCTACATCTTGGTTCTAAAGTTTCAATATCGACAGCTTGCCTTTTACGTGTATCGGGTTCTACCCCTACATTTCTAGAACTACTAGCAACTTCTCTTGCTCCACCACTAGAGCTTGACTCAACTTTATCATCCTTTTTACAAGGATAGATATGTTCAAAGAATATAGCATTCCTTGACTCAATAGTAGTTCCAACATTCATATCGGGCACGACCGACTTATGAATGACAAACCGATATGCACTACTATTCAGTGCATATCTTATAAAGATACAATCGATAATCTTAGGTCCGATTGTAACTTGCTTAGGCAAAGGCACTTCTACCTTAGCCAAACACCCCCACACTTTGAGGTATTTATAGGAAGGTTTCCTTCCTTTCCACAACTCGTAAGGAGTAACATCTCTACCTTTTAGAGGTATTTTGTTTAATAAGTAGTTAGCCGTCAAAACGGCTTCCCCCCACATGTTCTGGGGCAGTCTAAAACTTATCAACAAAGCATTCATCATCTCCTTTAAAGTTCAGTTCTTCCTTTCAGCTACACCATTTGATTGAGGCGAGTAGGGGGCAGTGGTTTGATGAATAATACCACTTGTCTTACACAACTCTTCAAAAGGAGCTACATATTCTCCACCTCTATCACTTCGTACCATTTTGATTTTACAATCAAGTTGGTTTTCGGCTTCTGCTTTGAAGTTAGTAAAAGCTTCAATCGCCTCATCTTTACTCCTTAAAAGATAAAGAGTACAAAACTTAGTGCAGTCATCAATAAAAGTAATAAAATACTTTTTCCCACCCCTAGTTTGTACAAACTTCAAATCACATACGTCAGTGTGAATGAGTTCTAGAGGCTTTGTGTTCCTTTCTACAGAATGAAATGGCTGCTTAGCCAATTTTGCTTCAACACAAACTTCACACTTAGTTTTGTTAAACTCATTTACTTTAAGTAGATCGAGATTAACTAATCTTTTTATCGCATTTAGATTAACATGTCCTAATCTAGAATGCCATAAATCGGAACACTCAATCAAGTAGGAGGAAGTAGCTTCATTATCATTATTTTTAGCCTCAACGGGCTCTTGGCGAATCGCCATTACACTCAACTTAAAAAGGCCCTCAGACAGGTAGCCTTTTCCTAGGAACATTCCAAATTTAGATAAGATAAATTTGTCCGACTCAAAAACTAGTCTAAACCCTCTCTTGACTAGTACAGAGCCGGACACAAGATTTTTCCGGATGTCGGGGACATGCAGCACCTCTCCAAGAGTAAGGTTCTTGCCGGAGCTCAACCTTACCACCACAGTACCATAGCAAACTACCTCAGATGAGGCTTGGTTCCCCATATTGAGCTTCCTTCCTTGGCAACTCTTGTACTTGGTGAAGCGGCTCCGATCACCACAAACATGTGTCGTGGCAGCGGTATCAATATACCACTTCCCCTCATTCTCCACGACGTTTGCTTCTTCAGTGACAACGGCCGCAAGGTCGGCTTCAGTGAGATCAATCTCCAACATATTGGCTTGGCGAGCCCTCTTCTTCTTCGGCTTTCGGCAGTCCTTTGACATGTGGCCGGATTTGCCACAGTTGTAGCAGTCCCCTTCAAACTTGTGGGATTGCACCTTGCCCTTCCCTTTGGGGTTGCTATTCGGACGCCCTCTCTTAGCATTGTTGGAGTTTCCACCTTTCTCAGCAAGGTTGACTCTTGGCTCCACGGATGCTTTGCCCTTCTCATCTCGAGTCCTCATGTCGATCTCGATGCGGAGTTTGACCACAAGGTCCTCAAGCGTCATTTCCTTTCGCTTGAGCTTCAAGTAGCTCTTGAAGTCCTTCCAGCGCGGGGGAAGTTTCTCAATTACAGTTGCCACGATAAAAGCATCTGGCAACAACATACCTTCGGCGTGGACGTCATGGACAATGAGTTGGAACTCTTGCACTTGCTCCATAGACCGGTCGAGAGTCCACCTTTTTGTAGTCCAAGAACTTGGCGACTACAAACTTCTTGGTACCCGCATCGTCGGCAAGTATTTTCTTTCAAGTGCCTCCCAAATTGCCTTGGAGGTCTTTACATTTGCATATATACCGTACGGCACTATCATCTAGTCCACTAAGCAAGAAGTTTTTACAAAAGTAGTCGGAAGTTAGCCAATTGTCATAAAGTTATCCGGACTTCCAAGTTCTCTTCGTTCTCATTTGGAGGGCGGGTGCATTCTCCATCAAGCACAATGGTGAACCCCAATGTTGTCAAATAGAACAACATCTTCTGTTGCCACCTCTTGAAGTCGGCTCCACCAAACTTGGTCGGCTTCTCGGTAGCGGGTAACACTCTAGACGAGTGTAGAGGTGTCGTCAGGGTCAGATTTGAACCCCCCACCACTCCATGGTGGTTCACACTCCCAAAAGGGACATTGCTCTGCAAGGCAGAGGACATAGCGTTGAAGTTGAATGCCGTGTTAGCGGCATTAGCATGGTTAAGTGCTATCCTTGCATCAGTGGCGGCAGATATGGCAGCGAGGGTTGGATTTGCAAACACCGGAGTTGGAGTAGGAACAGACGTCGGTGGAACAACATTGCCGGAGGAGGCAATGACGTCAGAAATGGCGGGGTTGGCGGCGGCGGCAGAAGCAGCGGCGACGGAAGCGTCGGACAAAGCAGCACTTGAGGAAGACATTTTTGAAGCAGCTTGAGTAGAGAAATTTTTCGTCTTGCGATTGTTGGTTCTACGCTAAGCGCCGGACTTGAGCTAAGATGCGAGCTAAGTGAGCTAGGATCTTTGTGTTGTTTGCGTGTGTTGGTGTTGAAATGGTATGAAGACTCGCTCTATTTATAAGTCGTTCCACCCAAGTGTTGATTCTTTGGAATAACTTCGCCACCATTAAGGCGAGCGGCGATTACGTGGGAGTGGAGATATGGAAGGTTGAGAGTTCGGCCAGCCCACATTTCGGATCCTTCCAAAAGGACATACTGCGGTGCAAGCAGAGCACCGCACCATGGAGAGGAATCCCGGTGCAGTCTGGCTTCATCGCACCAAAGACTGGGTCAGCCCACACATAGCCCACCGAGCCCAACTGCCAAGCCCGACGGACCACCCAAAGGACCAAGATCCAAGTCCAAGTCTAAGTCCACGGACACAGACCAGAACCGGGCACGGGCGCGGCGCGCCGCGCCGCGTGTGAGGCGGTCGGCGAAAAGGCTCGCGTGCATGAGCATGTGTGGCCCAAGCCCACCACATGTCACTTAGTTATCTCCTACAATGTGGTAGAGACTTAAATACCACACAAAACATTATTCATTAATCGATGTGGGACATTGATTAATGTAATAACTCTCCCAAACCCGAATAAGGTAAGTTTCTCCACTTTAGGTAACATATTAGTTTTGTCCCCCCAAACTTCGAGCCACTATTTCTCACTCACCGAAAATCGGAATCGAGAAATTAAGCACACTATAATTATCTACTTGAAACGTAGATCGACGTCATATATCTCAAAACATTAATCGGATAAATATCGAGGCTCAACAATGCAATCGAAAAGGGCTGAATTTTGCCCAAGTCAAATTAGCAATAAATGCTAATTAACTTTCCATAATAACTACCTAATTTATATATATATATATATATATATATATAGATATATAAACATTTTCGATTTTCCAACAACAGATGCACAATATTTTAGTAGCTAAGAAATCCATGTTCAAAATTGAAAGATAACCAAACTTGTATTAACTAGCTAAGAAACAAGTTGCCATTTCACATGTGTATTAATGTCTCTTCCCTCTCAGCAGCCACATGCCACGTC
This sequence comes from Lavandula angustifolia, assembly GCA_028984105.1. Classification (NCBI taxonomy): domain Eukaryota; kingdom Viridiplantae; phylum Streptophyta; class Magnoliopsida; order Lamiales; family Lamiaceae; genus Lavandula; species Lavandula angustifolia. The sequence goes on from CM054822.1 coordinate 17,715,937, forward strand.
GAATGACATGTCAGATTCAATTTGGCATGAAAGTTAGCCGGTGTGCAAATTGAACATAATTCAAAATTGATGTATTTTAATAAGCGTTTTAAATGTCGTGTGCAAAATCAAATTCGGGCCAAATATCGTATATTTATAGGCTAATACCCCAAAATGTATTGTGTAAAGTGTGCATGTTATTCTTTATAGTACCACTGAATCGTATTCTGTGTACGTAGTATCTAAAATTTTATCCTTCGTTAAAAAAATTTAATTTCTTATGATGAAAATCATATGTGACAACTGACGTGTAGTGAAATTTGTAAGATTTGAATTTCAATATTTCTCCATAAACAAACACCCCAATCACTATGGTATCTAAAGCCGTCAACAACTTTTAATTCAATGCTTAATTACTTAACCGTTTATTTCTCACATTAAACAAAAGATGATGAACGTATTGATTATCATTTATATTTGAACATGATATGAATTAGATAACAACTTCTAGTTGTGCAAAAGATCCTGTGTGTTTCCGTACTCCATTTATTTTCATTCATTTTGTCATAACCATATTTTCGACAATGCTATGATTATTACTCCTTTATACTCATTTTACACCATGGATCATAGCAACTATTAAATTATGTAATAAATGTGCACAACTTCCATTTTAAAGTTTCAGTTTAACCTTCGGACATTAATCGAACGATCACAAAGAAGATATTTCTCCAAACGATAAGAATATTTGTGGGAAATACATACACATAGAGGCTCTTAAACATCTCAATCATCTTCAATCACATGACACTAAACAGTAGAGAGAGAAAATGATGAGTGATATAAAAAGCAAGGCCCCACAATCAATAGCCTCCATGCAGGAGACAGCTTGATGACTACTGGCATCTTCTTCACAAAGGAAATTTTACCACCTCAAACGAAAGGGCTGCGGCCTGCCATCCTCATCTTTTTTTTTACCCCTCTTCCTTAATTTTACCGCATCGAAAATATAATGGAGCCACAGAGGGAAAGGAAAATAATGCAGTAACTTTAAATAGCAATAGCCCGCATGAGTCCTCTTTCAAACCCAACTCTTTTATCCAAATGGAAACTAATCTTGAATGCAGAAGGAATTTGTTCAAACTTTTTTTTACCTTTTTTTCGAAACGGTTAAAGCTGGAGTTAGGCATGCAAAGTGGGAATTCAATTCCGTCAAACATGAAGGTACATTGTTCATATAAGGCAATATTGTACTAGATGATGATCATGATCAGACCAGAATAACTTGATCAAACATTTAGGTAATTAAATTAAAACAAGGGTTAATTAACAAACATAGAAACTACTACCGAAATTCTCAACTATGTTATTACTAGTAAGCTAGGTAGTAGCCGCCGTGCAACAGGAGTACTTGGTCGGGAATGGTGAATTCCGGAGTCGATTGAAGTTACCCATTGGAGTAAAAGAGAGAACTTGTTGATGCGGTGGATGAGGTTGTGCCGCCTGTGTAAGAGCGGTGGCGGAAGCAGTCTAGGGATATTCTCGGCGGTGAGATCGCCACAGTCACGGATGAGGAATGAGGGCCGGAATCCGGAGGCGACCCTATAAATTAAATGAACTAATTTATATAAAATTTAACTTAGATCAATGGATGTTAGAAAGAAACTGCAAGAGTAATTACTTGAGAGGTTGTTTTCAGATGAACAAGTAAGGGCGGCGGCGGTGGTGTCGGAATGAGATTTGTTGGTGGTTTCTTGATTAGTTTGCTGGGATTTTCGCCGTCTACGGTTGTGGTCGGCGAGCCTTTTACGGCAGCTTCTCTTGCCATTGTCGAATTCCGACAGCATATGGAATCTGAAATTTGCAAAAGTTTAGTACATATAAAAAAGTCGTGCGCGTTATCCGGAAAGCAAGAGGAACTTGGTGTTTTCGTCTATACAAAGCTGAAGAGACCAAGAAAAGAATCAAGACTTTTGAACAAAATCCGTGCATATACTAAACTGGAAAAAATTACTACTAATTTTACGGACGCAAATGCCCTCGGGATCACCCCAGGTACGAAGTGAAACTGGATTACGCAGGCGGCGTTCAATCATTACCATGTTACTGCTGCCACCCCAAACCTAAAGGGCAGTTTAGTCCTTCGGAAAGATCAAAGAACGCTTCTTTTTTCTTTTTTTTCCTTTTCGAAATCAATTAATGGCGAAGACATGAAAGAAGAATGCATGAGGGCGAGGAGCTTAATTCCGACAACCTGCTGCATTGCTGGCAGAAGCGCTGAGTCAGACCGGCGGCGATGACGGTGGCGGCCTTGGAGTGGAACTCGCATACCTTGTGGCGGCGGTGGTAGTGCTTCGCGTGGGTGAGGTCGGCGTTACAGCCTTCCACTTGGCACCGAGGTGAGTTCACCGAACCGGGTTCGAGGATCCTCGACCGGCGGTAGAGCCGGTTCACGAAGTCGTCCTCCGACGAGGCGAAGTAAGTCCGCCCGCCCAGATTCAGACCGATCCTACTGTTGAACTCCACCATCGGCTCGCTCTTCGGCACCACCATGAATTCGGACGGCTCGAGGCTCAGCATTGACGCCGGCGGCGGTTGCGGCTGGGGGTACGAAGATGCGGAGGCGCCGTAGGCGCGTGAGTCGTAGAAGCTGCCGTAGTGGGTGTTTTGCGGGGTGTGAAACGGAAGGTGGTTCGAGGTGACGGCGGCGAAGTGGCTCTCCGGGTTGGCGAAGTTGGCGGCGTCGGAGAAGCTGTGAGTTGAGTAAGGGTCGAAGACGGAGTGGTTGGGTTCGGAATCCTGACCGTTATCTTCGCCGGAAAGCATGATCGACGATGAGTTCCCCCATCCATAGTCCAACATCGCTTGCTACTTTCTCTCTAACTTGCCCAACCCCACACTTTACTGTTCAAACTTTTTGCTCAAAAAAAATCCACTGTAATAGAAAAAAAGAAAGTTGAAATTAAACTGCACACTATCTGAATTCAAGATACAAACTTAATAGAGAGGGAGAGAGAAAGAAATCTGTCAGCTTTAAAGGGGAAGATTGTGGACAGTACTGGAAAGGCTGTAAAGATTTGAGCTCTTTTTTTTCTGTTTGAACTGTGTGTGTTTCAGGGATGGGTGGGTGGGGTTAGGGCGTGGGCTTTAATTAAGTTCAAGAGATTGCCTTATTCTTTTAATTAATGCTTGTTGAATTGAGAAATATATCGATTGTCGGGTATTTGAGACAGAAGGATTTGAACATGTGTAGAAATTTGAGGAAGAAATGAGAGAGAGAGAGAGAGAGAGAGATATGGGGTTTGTAGTGTGGAACTGGGAGAGGCGTACAGTATGGTAATCAAAAACCTATGTGGTAGTAAATATAGATGCCAGTAGTTTTTCTATTCCCTCCGTTCTATTATTAATGTCTTATTTGCTTTTTTTTGTTATTCCATTATTTATGTCCCATATCAAATAAGGAAATAAATGAGTAGACCACAATTAATTTAAGCAAGTGGACCCCACCTCTTTATACTTTTACACCACAACTTTACACCTTTACCTCCACTATCTTAATTATCGTGCCCAATCCCAATAGGACATAAATAATGGGACGGAGGGAGTATTAATTTTGGTAACGACAATACAAAGTACTCCCTCCGTCCCGCTATTTGTGGCTCACTTTCCCGAAATGGGTGTCCCGTTATTTATGGCCACTTTCCTAATTTAGTAAAAAATCATTATCATATCTTCTACTCTATCATCTTCTCTCTCCTACTTTATTACATTCTCTCTCCTACTTTATCATCATTTATCTTATACTCTCTCATTATCTTATTCATCTTCTCTCTCATACTTTATCATCTACTCTCTCTCATACTTTATCATCTACTCTCTTAATTTCCGTGCCGAAATCAATTGAGCCACAAATGGCGGGACGGAGGGAGTACTATTTCTCTCTCTATAATTGGCATCTCTTGAATCAATAATTCGTTCTCTCTCTAAAACAAGAAGGAACAGTAGTAGCAGTAGTAGTAGTGCGTCGTAGTTTCTCTCTCTAGGTGTGAGCAGAGAAAGCTGAGGGCCGGGGAGAACTCAGAACCTGCTGACTTGTGTGAGGCGGCTTTGCTCATGAGACATATCTACCTTCTCTAAACTTCTTCTACTCAAATTGCACTTACCCAAACTTCCCAATTTCCAACTAAGCCCCTTCCTTTACATATTAATTTTAGTTTATGGCCATAAAGATAAGCATAGAGTATGCATTACTACTCAAAATGCAATATTAAATATTAATTCAATCGCCTTCAAAATTCAAATGAAAGGAGAAGTAATGATTGTCGACAAATTATGTCCGAAGTAGTTTGGCCGAAAAAAAATAACTAGGTAGATATATATAAAGTTGAATGACACTTTGATTGGTTACTTAATTTTGCTCGTACACTAAATAAACAATAAATACAAGAGATGGACTAGGGTGCATCATGTTGCACATGCAACATGATTCAATTGCCCAATTTAATCCAAATTTAACCTGATTCAGTATTTAATTTTTTTTTTTTTTTTTGAATTACACTCCCTCTCTCTTCCCGTCTCCTCCCATTCCAACTACCCCTTTCTTTCTCCCCTCCCAACTACCCCCTTTCTCTCTCCCCTCCCAACATGATTACGTTAATCGGCTGGAGGAAGAGATGAAGAAGATCGATGCGTTCAAGCGCGAGCTCCCTCTTTGCATGCTCCTCCTCAATGACGGTGAGCTCCTTTCCGCTTCCCCCAATTCGACGCGTTTTAGGGTTTATTTGCTTTTCACCTATGTGAAGTTAATTTGCTTTGAGAATTGATGATTGTGTGTTTTATTATAGCGATTGCGGCGATGAAAGATGAGATAATGCGGTTCAGAAACTCGGATTCCGTGCCGGTTTTGGAAGAATTCATGTCGTTGAAGAAAATTAGTCCGGCTGTAAAGGATGAGAAAGTCAATGATGATAGAGGAACAGACAATATTTTAGTATATAGGAGAGAAAATGAATTGGATGAGCTCTGTTCAGTTATGGAACTCCGATGGCCATAAGAAGGTAAACAGAAACGGCAAAAAGTTGTTGCTCTTGTTTTATGCCCATTTCGATTCCCTGATTTTATAGTTTTTTCTCGATGTGTAGAGAATGGGAGAAGCAGTTGATCGAAGTAGTAAAAACAGGGAGGCGGAGGAGAGAATTTCCCCTTTCATCGGAAAAGAATGCAGAGAAGAATTTATGCCTCTCCCTCTCTGACTCTCCATCTCCACGATTTATGGTGATTGCATTGCTATTGTATTTCTTAATTTCGTATTTTGCTGTGTCAAATGCGTTCGGTGTGTTCCGATTTTAAGCCTCTTTTTCGTATTAATTTTCGTTCTGCTGATTCCGGTGTGCGAAGGTGGAAGATTGTGGCAAGCTCGAGGTAGCATTCAAATGCTAATTGATTACGAAACACATCTCAAAGGTTTTATATTTGTTATTCGTTGTCATCTCATTTGATTTTTATAATTATATTGTGTTAGAATGCATCTGATATTTCTCTCTCTCCCCCCCCCCCCCCCACCCCCCTCTCTCTTAGATAGTCGATTTATTTAACTCGGATGATATGCAGTGCAATGAAGCATGTAGTTTTAAAGCTTATTGGCTAATGCGATCCTCTTGTTTCTGAATAATTTGATCTATATATACGCTGATTTCATTGTTGATAGGTCAGACGTTTAGTTTTTGGATTTCCTTTTTTTTTCTTAGTCTGATTCATTGTAGCAAGAAATCATGATTTTTCAGCACTTTTAATCATGAAGTTTTTAATGATCTTTGTAGATTGTAGCAATTATAGAAAACTGAGAAATTGAACTATGAAAGAAGAATATCGAATTGAGTTGCTTGGAATTGAATTTTTCTGTATCTAAGTACTCCATTTAGAGTTGGTTTTATTAATTTATTCGGACTTTGTTGTTTGATTTTGCTCTTCTTTTTTGTTGGATTCGTTAATTATAATTGACACTTTTGTTTATTACGATTGACACTTTCCTGAATTATAATTGACACTTTTGTTTATTACGATTGACACTTTGGGCAACATTTCTCGTTATTATGCTTCATATTTTATTGTGTGATTATTGGATTAAAGTGACACTCTGCTCATCATTGACACGCTCTGTTATCATAACTGACACGCACAACAGAGACAATTGACACTCTACTCTCTATTGTGAATTATGGCTTAAATGACACACACTCGATCATCATTGACACATTATTTTATCTTGATTGACAACCACAACAGATACAATTGACACTCTGCTCTCTACTGTGAATTATGGTTTAAACAGACACTCTGCTCATCGTTGACACGTTCTTTTGTCATGATTGACACTCACATCAGAGACAATTGACACTCTGCTTATCATTGACACGTTCTTTTGTCATGAGTGACACGCACAAAAGTGACAATTGACACTCTACTCTCTATTATGAATTATGACCTAAACATACACTCTACTCATTGTTGACACGTTCTTTTGTCATGACTGACACAAACAACGTAGACAATTGATATTTTTTTCATACACAATTGACACTTTTTTTCGAAACAAATCGCATTTTTTTCAAAAATAATTGATAGTCAATAAATGATACTTTATTCAAATACAAATGATATTTTTGTTTGTTATGATTGACACTTTGGATAAAAAAAATAAATGACACATTTATTCATTACAAATGAGACGCCTTATCAAAAAAATCGAAAAAAAAAATAAAAAAATTTGCTTGTTACGATTGACACTTTTGTTTGTTACAATTGATATTTTCGTATGGAAAGAGTGACACGCCCGTCCTTAAAACAAATGGGAAAAAACGTTAAAAAAATGAAAAAAAAAGGAATTTTTTTTTTAAATTTAAAAAAAATTTGTTTGTTGCGATTAACACTTTTGTTTGTAACGATTAACACTTCCGTATGCAAAGAGTGACACGTCTGTCCTTAAAATAAAGAGGAAAAAAACGTAAAAAATAAGGAAAAATAATAAAAAAAATTAAAAAAAATATTAAAAAATTAATAAAATTAATAAAAAATAAAAAAAGAATCAATGATGTCATGCTGACATCAGTGGGTCAACACGGGTCAAAGCTAGTCAACGGGTCAAAACGGGTCAAAATTAGATAATTGGATCATGTTATGTGCAACATGGTGCACACAAGTTTTTGCCAAAATACAATTCATTTGAACTGTACAAAATATGTTTTTTTAACGTATTTATTAAATAACTACACTTACATTATATATTCGATCACATGAGAAAAGGTTTGGCCCGATCATCGGTTAAATTTTTTATTCCACGTCTTACAATCAATGTATGGTTTTTAAAAAATAAATATTAATCAATGGATGGTTTAATGATGTTATTTTACACAAAAAAAAACAGAAAACAAAAGGTAGGAATGCAATTTTTCTGTACGCTGAAATTCCAAGATCATGTACTACTAATATTTCTTGAATATATTTCAAGATGAAGAACACTTTGCATTCTGCATTAAAAAGATAGTGACCGTAAGGTCCGTGCCTCATGTACTTGAATGTTGACCAGGTCAAACCAAATTCGCAAATTCTCATGTGTTCTATTATTATAGAATAAATGAAAATTCCAAGCTTATAACTTTTTATTAAAAAAAAGCCCAAACCATTTTTAGCTTTTATTCATCAAACAAGAGCTCGGGAATGATAATGAAATTATAAGTGGTATTATTGCCTAATACCCATTTTCGTATAACAAAAATCAAAAATACTCAATCCTTATATTTACTACACAAAATACCCAACTTTACTTACATAACCCTTACTTTTTCAAAAAGTTGACTGACGCCAATCATTTTCAGGTGTTTTACTGAATTCGAGACGAATTAATTGAAGAAACAAACAAAAAACCACATGAATTCGAAACGAATTAATTCAAAATTTAAATCCCGCTCAAGTCCCGCTCAGTACCGCTCACTTAAATTCAAATCCCGCTCGAAAATAAGGTTACGAACACCCGAATCCCGCTCGAACGAGAGACGAATCCCGCTCGAGCACCGGCCAAATCCCGCTCGGGGGACACAGAATCCCGCTCGGCAGTTTACGACAGAATCCCGCCGGCAGAATCCCGCTCGCCGCCCGTACAATCCCGCTCGGCACCGCCACGCCTCCAATCCCGCTCGGCCGACACCCAATCCCGCTCGACGAGCGGGATTTAACGAGCGGGACGTCTCCCTCCTCTAATCCCGCTCATCTCCTCCTCTCTTCCATTTGCTTCTGAATTTTTCTCTCCTCTCTGTCGCCGAATCCCGCTCGAGAATAGGATTACGTAGTTGAATTCGACTCCAAAACACAAGAATGGCTTACCAGGTTAGTCCCGCTCTAATTCTATAGTCCCGCTCGAATTTTATCCGTTAATTTGGCGCGAATCTTAATTATTTGATGTTCATGTTTTTTTTATAATTATTCGAATTTGAGAAGAATTATTCGAATTTGGACATGAATAATATTGTTTGTTTAATTCGTTAAATTTTCTGAGATTATTCGAATTTGAGCATGAATTATGTTGAATTGGAGCATGATTTTATCATTTTAGGTGCATGAATTTTTCTGAATTTTTTAAACATGATTTTATGATTTTCGTAGCATGAATTTTTCTGAATTTTTGGATCATGATTTTATGATTTTTGTAGCATGAATTTTTCTGAATTTTTGGAGTATGATTTATGATTTTCGGAGCATGAATGGGTGATTTTTTTTTTAACTATTATATTGTATCGGTGCAGCCCATTTTTAAACGAATTGATCTTCTCGATGCGACTCCGAGGATAGACATAGAGTTCTACCCGAAGATTTTTGATATAATTAAAAAAAAATTAGAGTTTTGAAGGATGGTTCTTTAGTAAATGAATTTAGGAATGGAGTTTTTGGTAGCTTTTTGGATTGGAGGGTGGTAGGAATGCAGCAAGGGCCCTCCATATGTTAATGTGTCATGAGATTGAAGAGGCCGGAGATGATTCCGCTATTTGGTTTTCCGTGTCCGGGACGACTACCCGCTTTTCTTGTTTCGATTATGCCCTTGTCACGGGTTTAAAGTTTGGATCCAGCAATTTTGAACCGCATGTTCAGCAAGATCCCCGTTCCTCGACTGTGTACGAACAGTTAAATGATTGTACACCAATAACGATGATTGTACACCAATAACGGGCATAGATTTGTTGTCAAAGTTAGAGAATGGTGATTTGGGATTGGACGAGTTGGGCTATTTGAAGGTGGCTCATGTTCTAGCCTTAATTTACTTTTTTCTCGGTTATAGCGATACGAAATTAGTCGACACGTGGATTTGGGTATTAGTGGATGATCTACGTGCATTTGACCGATTCCCGTGGGGCTCGTACACTTAAGGTGCGCTGAAGCACTATTGTAGTTTTGTTCCGAGAACGGCGGAACAGGCGTCCATGAAATATCATTTCTATGGACCCGTTTGGGCACTCCAGGTGTGTTTAATAATTTTATTAATTTAATTATTATAATTATTCATATATATCATGTACTAATCAAAATTGATTTTCATTCATTGTAGATTTGGTCCTACGAGGCTATTCCAGATTTAGGAGCGATTTGTGCAGAGAGGTTGTCTACAACCGAATTTCCTCGTTGGAAGAATTGGTTCTTCGGTGGAGGACAACCAAAGAAGCTTAACAGTTTCTGGCATCGTCAGGTAAAAATATTAAATTTAAAGTTGATTTTGTTTAATGTAGTATAATAATAATTTTATTTAATGTAATTGTAGTTTGTTGTCCGAGATGGTCTCACACCATCCGATGCTGAGACACAAACTTATTATTGGCAGAGTGTCATTAGGGAAGATCGACTCCATGTATCCTATATTGCGACTGAGAATCCATTACATCCCACGATCATAGGGGATCATGGGGTACGAGAGCTATACAGATTCGGACAGCAGACACAGCGTCCGACCAGTTCTAGAGGAACCGGACAGAGGCAATGCCGTTCCACTGAAGGTGGTAAACGGGTCCGAACGGAGACTGGAGAGAGGGAGCCCGATCAACAACATATCTTCACCGTCGAAGACGTCCGTAAAGTCATTAGGGAGGAAAACCAAAACTTGCAGCGGAACTTGCAATAGGAGCAGCGGAACTTGCGACAGGAAATAGTTCACGATGTGAAGGCACTATTTAGGTCGATGTTTGGTCGATCTAAGAGCCGAGGATTAGGGACTACGTCCTCTCACACGGGTGGTAACCGTACACCACACGGTCTTGTTAGGAGTGAATCGGTGTCGATGAGACACCGTCGTGACCGAGATGAGGATATGGGAGATCACTCTCCCCGGGTTGAGGAGGCGAGAGCCACATCGGTGTACCGCCCCGTGATTGAGGAGGAGCTAGCCGCCCCAGTGTACTGACCCGAGGTTATGGATCTGGATGACGAATCGGATAATGAGGCGGAGCAGCCGGTTATTCCACCGATGCAGGGGCGACACAACGTATACGAGCGTGGATGTTATGCTCCGGGGTCGGTGAGGAGCATGTTTGACTATGTCGACCCTATTTACGGAGATTGTCCGCCTCGTCAGAGCTGGTCCTACGGTGCACAACCCATGCACCCACTTCCTTTCGACGGTGGAAATTGGCATCAGTATTATGCTCCTATTCAGGAGCAGCCTTCAGCACACCGCCCCGAGGTTGGTGCATCGTCTGCGAACCCGGTACGGGTCGAGCCAACCTTGTCGGACGATCATAATTGGCTCGATGAGTTTTCTTTTGATACAGTTTATCAGATACCGTATAATATTTAATTTTTATTTAATTTACTTTATTAATTATAGCATTTTTTTAATTGTTATTCTTGGACCAGTCTGTGAAAAATCTCGATTACATGTGTGTTCGGCATGCAAGCAGTTTACAATCCACAACACATCTCTGCGAAACGACGCCCATAGGAAAAATGGGCAGTCACGACTCCGTCTGCATTTATACTCAACCCGACCACTGTCAGAACAAGCCACCCTAAAATCGAGACCTTGTTCCATGTGCCGAAGTGCAACAGCAGCAAACAAATCCGCCTTCTCCCAAAATGTCACACCTTCACGGAGTGGATAGTCCACAACGTGATCCATATCTTGAACCATAGGTGAATCCGATGCATCGAGAGGAACGACTGGAAGTAAACCGTCATTTACTTCTTCGGTGCCACCATAAATTATTTCGTTGCTTGGAAGGGCACGGTTGTCCGGCATGAGCATAGATATCAGTTGATTCACACCACCTTCACGTCGGATCCATGCCGCAAAGTCGCCAAACGTACATTGATTTAATGCACCAGACACCTCATCGTATTCTTCTTCGGATGAACTATCCAAAATATTTTCTTCATCACTGTCGGATACAACATGGGTATCCTCTTCGCGAAAAAAGGTTTCCTGTTCGCGAAAATTCTCAGCCCGATTGCTACCACCCGCTTGATCTTCAAAATTGAACCTTGAACCAAATTGTTCAACAACATCGGGTGTATGATAAGATTGAGCATTAGAGTGCTCGAGAAATAAAGTCGGCTCGATTTGTGTAGTACAAAGACGGATTAGGTCCATATCGGTCGCGAGAATGGACCTAAGCGTGATACCATGACGAGAAACGTAGGTGTAATAAATTTCATAATTTGACGAAAGTGCAAAGGGATTAAGATTGTATTGAATGAACTGTCGTAAAATTGGGATACAAACATTGTTCCCAGGAATGCAGACAACTCTAACTTCACCGCCAATATACTCGGACAAATTGTTAAATTGCCCGTTAAAATGAACAATAATATTATACCAACTATCTATTTTTTTTAATGAAACGAGGAAGCAAAATTCTACAGAAATAATTTGTAGTTGAAAATGAAATGAAAGAGCAGTGAGTATGTTCGATTTTGGACTTCAATCACGGTATAAATAGATAAAATCATGATTTTGGAACGAGCGGGACTAGAAACGGCGGAGCGGGATTTAGTGAGCGGGATTCTGCACGAGCTGTCAAATCAAAAAAGTGGAGCGGGATCCCGTGAGCGGGATTCTGCTCCCCGCGAGCGGGACTGGGGGGTAGCCGGGCGGGATCCCGCGAGCGGGATTGGGGTACGCTCGAGCGGGATCCCGCGAGCAATAACGGGCGCCGAGCGGGATCCCGCCCGCAGGATTCTGCGAGGCGAGCGGGATTCCACGTGGCCACGCGGGAATCGTCTCGTCCCGCCATGTGGCCGAGCGGGATTCCACGTGGCCGAGCGGGATTTGGTCAGTACTTGAGCGGGATTCTGCGTTAATCATTTGCGCACGAAACGAAGCAAAATAACGGTTTTGCAGGCTGACAAGTCTGAAAAGTGGGGATATTTAAGTAAAGTTGGGTATTTTGTGTATCAATTATAAGCTTTGGGTAAAATTGCCTTTACGATTTCCGATGTGGGTATTTAAGAAAACGCCCCAAATTATAAGTTGTTTTTATTTTTATTTTACAAAGAGAAAAATTTGGGCAAAAAACATACTCCCTCCATCCCGCTATTATTGTCCTACTTTATTTATCGGATTTTGTCACGCTATTACTGTCATATTTCCTAAAATAGCAAAAACTACTCTTAAACAAAAAATGAAGTGGGTCCCTCCTACTTAATAATCATTCCCACATTATCATACACTCTCTTTCATAAAATATATTTCTTACATGATTTTCATTCCACTCCGTACTTAGAAATTTATGATTTTTAACTTTTTGGAAATTTAAAATTATTTTTAAAAATATAATATGAAAAAAAAAACAGAAAAAAAAATCGATTGCCTCAACTATGCCTTGCAAAAATTTGGATAAAAAAAATCGATTGTCTCAACTATGCCTTGTAAAAATCTTCGTACCGAAATCAAAAAGGACAGTAATAGCGGGACGGAGAGAGTATAACATACCTTTTTTAAAATTAATTGATACTATGCATAGCATAAAGGGTTGTTAAAATTGATCTATAATAACGCGTGAGAGTGAGAGCCCGAGCAAGTGAAATTGTCGCTTCCCAATTGGGTGACTAAGCGGACAATTCTGCGGTCTACTTTTTGCCACAATCCATTAACTTCTCCACGGTCCTCAGCGGCGCGTGTGCTCACTATTAGTGGATCTGACATTGATCATCTCCATCACCGGCCAACCGACAATTTCTTTGGTAATTTGGCAGCTTACTTAAATTATTTATTAACCCATAGTGAGTGTAAGAAGATGTTGCAAAAATGGGTTAATTAGAATGAATCATGTTAAAGAGTGTTTCCGTTTTGTAATGTTTGTTTATGTAAATGGGGAGCAGTTTTGCGAATCTCATGTTCATTTTAGTAGATGTTTATAATAAGAATTTATATCTCAAATATTTGTATTTATTCTTAACTTTTTGGATTGATTTTTTGATGTTAGATTGAGACCACTACTCAACACGTCCAAAAGTACTTTGGATAAAAGAACATGGATATGTGTACAATGGTCAAACTATTGTCAATGATAAGTTATAAACTACTTGGCTTGCATAGCTTTCTCCGAGGACATAGTGAGATTCCGTTAATTTGAAGAAATAAGGAAAAAATATCTTAACTGGTCTACTTGATTTAACAAATACAAACGAAAGAGATAAAAATTGAATTTACATAAAGGGATTTTATTAAAAAAAATTTGAAAAATATACAATTGTCAATGTTTATTAAGTCAAAACTGAGAATGATAAATCTTAAGAGTCATAAACAGTCTGTCCTCAAAGGTTAATAAAAAACCAAAAAAACATAATTTACTTACTTTGTCGTGATTTTTTAAGACACGTTCCACCCAACACGATTATGAACTAGTAAAAGCTTATTTCATTTGCATTTGAAATACAAAGTTGCAATTATCTCCTGCACCACATATTTATATAAGAGTGGAATGTCAAAAATGGCCAAAATAGAAGTAGAAAATGCACAAGTAGTCAATAGTTTCTATAAATGCAAAACTAATCAATATTTGTCACTTGATCTTAATTGCCCCTAACACCTAAACTGCATAACTATTTTTATCTACCATGTATGACGTAGACATTATATCTAGGAAATACAAATACATTCAACTTTGATTTAACTTGTACTGCATGAGAGTGATTTTCCATTCAGAGTTTAACTTTGGCTCAAACAAAGAGAGAGATAAAGGCTACATGTGGGTCAACTAAGTTTAACTTTTTGTCATCAAGTAATTTATTTTTTAGCATAAATAGGGATAAAATCGTCCACTGATTACTTTTGCATTTATAAGATATAATTAACTATTTTTGTCATTCCATGTTGTAATATGGCTATTTCTGCATTTCCCCCTTTATATAACATATGCATTGTGTGATATGACTACATGAACTGCAATATGAATGTGTACAAAATTGTATAGAAGAAACAAGACAGAAATGGGATACGGCGTATCTACGTCGTACTACGTATAGTTGTCTCTTTGTATGCCTATTCCCAGCACACACGCGCTGCGTGAAAGTTGTTCGCCACAATTATTCAGAGATTTATTAACATACATAAACTCCACCGGCTGCGGTGAATAATTGACCGCCACGACAGCGATTGTGGGCGCGTGGATATTAGATGCGTGGGAGTTGGTTTGGTTGGAGGGGACTGCAAGGCGTGATGGCATTTGGTGGGGTGGAGAAAGCCTGACACGGACGTTGACTATTTTGTGTACGGAATTTCATACCAAGTCAGACAGGATCCCTGCCTCTATATTTCTTCTTTTAATATTGCCTCAATATTTTAGAAATTCTGGTATAGCTTATTACAACTACTACTAGGGGTGTCTAAGTGGGTGTTTGGAGTAGCTGAAGCTTATTGATAAGTGCTGAAAGCTGCTGAAAGCAGCTTATTTGAAAATCAGTTAGTGTTTGAAAATAAATGCTGAAAGCTGCTGAAAGTGGGGAAAATAGTGTTTGGAAATATTGCTGATAGAAGTAGCTTATTGTTACTTTTTAATAGAAATGTCTGTTTTGTCCTCAGTGTTACTAATTAATATTTATAATAAATAATAAAATTCATAAATAATTATTATTTAATATTTATTTTTTGCTTACAATTTCAATCTAATACTACAAAATACTAAATTAATCTAAATATTATGTATATTATAAAATTGTATCATAATAAATATAGTAGGGTTAGGAAGAAAATATATTCTCACAAAGTAGGGTTAGGAAGGTTAATTTTTGGAATTAAATAAAATTAGTAAGGGTAATTTCGTCCGAAAAATACGTAAGCTATAAACTAAAAGCTCGAAGCTGGGTGAAGCAGCTTCGACAGATTCTCTAAAATCGACCCCATTTTAGAGAATCTCAGCTTTAAGCCGGGACTTCCAAACACTACGACGCAAGCTTAAAGTTGAAGCAGCTTAAAAAAAGCTTCTCCAAACACCCCCTAAATGGTATTGGGATTCGGGATTATCCCAATCTCGTACCGAAACCGACGGGATTGGGATATCGAAATATTATTTTTTAGGATACGGGATGGTATCGGGATTCATTTTCGTAAAGTAATCGGAATTCGGGATAACCGATACCGAACTCGGGATTATCGAAATATCGATTACCTTACGAATTAATTAATACATTTATGATTTATACACTTATAAATATAATTATAATTTATAACATCTATTATATTAACTAATAATGAATGCCTAGCATGATGCAGACGATTGTTGGTGAGTTTCTTAAGTCATTCTATTTGCTGTATGCTGAGCTTTAACCTATAATGAATGCCTAGCATGATGCATACGAAAAATATTGTCCTATCCTTTGTTTTAATCATTTGTGTTAAAGTCACCTGCATTTGCTACATTGTTCAAGCTCGTGGGGTCTGGCTCTTCAAAATTTATCAGTAAATGGAACAAACACATGAATGTTTGTTGGGCAGTTAGAGAGACCTGATATAGAATCTCATGGACTTTATGTTTGAGTGTTACATGCACGATATATATGTGTCACGGATCCTACACATTCTGCACTCGTTAGACTTGGGTTTGAAGTGATGATTCAAGCGATAAAACTAACAAGGAGCAGTTTTTTTTAAAGGAAATCAATATTCGGGATTTTCGATAATCCCGAATACCGATCCCAATTTTACCGTCCCAAATACCGATATCCCAATACCGCTATGGGATCGGTATTGGGATCGGAATTTGCCTAATTTTGGGATCGGGATCCCAAAATTTCGGGATCGGGATCCCGATCCCGTACCGACCGACACCCCTAACTACTACTACCCCCTTACCACAAGTAGAGTCTCATTTTTCTATTTTTATTGTTCTATTAAAATAATCTTATTTTTAATAAAAGAAAAGTATTACGAACAAAAATCAACCACTTAAAAAATCAAAGAATAAACCCCACAAAATACTATTTTCTTAATAATTGTGTTAAAAAAAAAAAAAGAGACGCAACTAATGGGATGAAGAAAGTACTTTATTAGACATGTCTCATAATTCATAACTGATCATTATCGTTCAGTTTTTGAACATAATTATGGATGCACAATAACTCAATTATATATAATGTTATCAATGACAAGTTGGCGTGTTTAATTTTCTGGTTATTTATGTTTGATAAAACATGAAGAGATGGAAAAGTAATGCATGTAAAGGGCCGGGCCGATAGGAGCGGGCCATGAAGGGGTTGTCTGTTGGTAAGATGATGATCGAATGCGAGAAGAAAGAAAGACAGACAGACAGACAGACTATTGTGGTACATAATTCGACACGAAACGAGGTTTACCTGACACGAGTAATTACATTTCTAAACTATTCCGATTCAATTTTAAATTTTGGAACCATGAACCTATTGAACTGTAATTGACGGTTAACTGGATTCTCTTGCTCTAATTGGCTCCCTACATCAAATGTTTGACTACACCATTGAGGATAATTTAACATTTGCATAGGAGTTAGGGTAACCTAAAATTACAAATAAGGTAAATAAATTTAAAGATCTTGAACTGACTCTAATTTAATATGCACTTCTAATTGCAAATTTTATTTGTTAAAAAAAAAAAAAAAAACCACTTCACTCTATGTTGCACATAGATGATCAAAATATCTGATGAACTGCAAGATTTATTTAATGAAACAAAATGAAATATCTATAGGCATTTGTCGATGCATAAGACTTTTTCATACCACCTCACTACCTTTTGGTTTCTGAAAGTTCATATTTTTTGTAGTATCGTTGATCCGGTACATATTTAGAATTTCGAAGAAAGAGTGTAAATATATAAATTTAGGAGGTGGAACACAATAATAAATTTTCATAAAATTTAAATAAAATTCGGGTGAAACGCATCACAACAACAATTATATGAGTGCTAGCAATTTATGAACACATATATGTTATTTCAGAAATTCTATATGTTATGATTAATAATGTACTTGTCAGGATATAAAAACAAAATATTCAATAGTGATCATATATTTGATAGTTAATTTACATTAGGCGAGTACATGTCGAGTTGGCATTGTAAGAGAAGAGTTTGAATTCTCACACACATAGATGAGTTAAAAACAGAAAGTGTGTGTGTGCGAGAGAGAGAGAGAGAGAGAGAGAATTTGTTGAAAATGAGGTTCCAGATCACCTGTCCCACTTACGGTATCAAACAAAAAAAAAGATGAAACGACGTCGTTTTGTTGCTGGGACACGGTTGGGACACCGTAAGTGGGACAGGTGATCTGGACTCTGAAAATGAAGATTCATAGATACAAACAAAAGATACAACAAACCATAAGAGTTGTGAAACAATTTGTCAGTTGAAAGCAACTTGTTTCAACTCACTGCCTTTCCTCCTCCTACTTTCTGCTAATAAATTTATGCAACCAACTTATCTTGATTATCTCTGTCAGATTATGGTTTCATTGCAACGCTTCTTGATTCACCATTCATTTGTTGCACACTCATGTCTTTTACCTCCAAGTGCAAAAACAGCCTATTTCATCTACTTTTTTGATCAAATTCAAGATTGCCCCTTTTTTAATTGCCAATCCCTGAAGCAAAATTTGATGCTACCAGCATAATAATTAATGTATTATTACAGCCATGTCAACATCCCTCAACTCTAATCATGAAAAGTAATAACAGCGTACGAAATACATACATTGATTTGGGATTATGAAAGCCTGTCTCCAAACAAGAATCATGTCCGCCCAACATAAATACAAAACAAGGAGTGAGGCCTTTTTTCTTGCTTCAACATAAGGAACCATCTGGTATGTGAATCGTACAGTTACCATTCATCATCACTAGGAAGCTTCTTTAGTCGCTGTCTTACAGGCTTCGTGCTTGTTTGGTCTTCTTCATGCAACATGTAACACCTGTAATTGAAAGAAACAGTTTAGGTACACTTGTTTTTCTTAAATATCCAACTAAAATACGGTCGGAATTCAGAGGAGGCAACAGAAGCATCACTTGGAGCAAGATGAAACAAACTTCAGTAAAATTCACAAGAAAGAAAACACATTAATTAGAATTGTATCAGCAACACCATTTCTTGACAGCGATTGCATGCCATATTTCATTCAGATTGCAAGAATTGGGATATTCAAAGTTAGCCAGAGTCCCTTCTACTTGCACCAATTCAATGGATAGTCTCTGTGTTTTTTCTTGTAGAAACGACAACATATATCTATCTATCCTAGTTGTCACCAGTGGACTTGGATCTACAGCCCTCTTTCTTGTTGCGGTTAAAGCTTCCCTCTTTGTAGTCGAAAATACCAAGACCTACAATATGCCCAGCCAGTAAGATTTGTCATTGTATATTGATTCTCAGACATTAAGGAAGATGGTTAGAATAACTATGTTCTCGAGAGTACGAATAGTAGTGCTGGCTAATAGGGAGGGCTCACCCTCTTCACCAGCCGCCTATATCAATTATTGCAATTTATTGTTGTAATTCATTGAAACATCCATAAATATTAGCCGTTGTAAGAGTGAAATTCGCCAGAAAAAATAATGCGACTCTGTATATCTGCATTGCTTCTCCGGCGGGTTTTGTCCCTCGAGAAGATTAGTCATGGTTCCAGAGGCTTTGCCTCTCTCTCCACAAATCCCCTAATTTATGATTCTCATAATTTAGTCAGTTCTCTATCTCTTGCATCGTCTGTCTTCTTACGGAAAATAATCGTTTTGTTGATTGGTGGATTGATTAACTATCTGCATGCAGGTACTCGTTGAGGCCAAAGCAAGTTCCAGAACAGCAATTCTGAGCAGACCATCATCTCTCAATGCTCTCAACCATTCTATGGTAACTTTGCATTGTTTTTTACGGTGTTATGCTTGAATGTATTATATGGTTTTGAGGATTCATAAGATGAGATGGGAATTTTATATTATTACTCTATTTAGTTTTTGCTTGCATATTAAGCGCCAATTATGGCTGCCTTGCCTAGATTCAGAAGCACGGACATGAACTGCTGATATCCTAGCATTTCCAATCACAATTTTTGACTAGAAATCGGATGTTTGCTTAGATATTAATCGGTTGTTTTGAGAAATATTTATGCCGTTTCAAGTAGAATTCAGTTTTGATATATAATGCAACCATATAGGTTGCGAGGCTTCACAAGTTGTATAAAGATTGGGAAGAGGATCCTAGTGTTGGGTTTGTTGCTATAAAGGATCCTAGGAAAGCTGGCCACTGATGATCCCTCTGTCGTTGGAAATTCTTTACCGAACCAGGGAGATATGGTCGGTCCAGATCACACTAGTGTAATTCACAGGTAATGTTTTGCTGATGAGTGTTGGGTGATCATCACAGTTCTGCTTGAATTTAGAATCGTATCATTAGATGTTTATTTATTATATTTTACTGGCGGTGATAACATATGCTGACTGATTATTTTGTTTATTTTACTCTGGTTGATCAGGACTAAAATAGTGGACAAGTGTTTTAGCCATGACACGGTTGAAGAAATTACTGAATGTTTGGTAAACTTAGTTTTAATCATCTGTTGCATCTGCCCCAATCATATACGTTTCCTTAGGAAATGGAGGCTTCTAGAACCAATGACCCATGGTCCATCTCTACTTTGAAGAAGCTTAAAGAAGCATCCCCATTGAGCTTGAAGGTTGCACTCAGATCTGTAAGTCCAATTAACATCTACTCACTCGTTTTACAAAACACATAGCCTAAAATTGCCTCATCATTTCGCGGTCCAGATACGAGAAGGTCGGTTTCAAACACTTGACCAGTGCCTTATTCGTGAGTATCGAATGACACTACAGGGAGTCTCCGGCCAGATAACAGGCGATTTTCGTGAGGTATGGTACCGAAGCTTCACAAACTAACTTGTTTCTTATTATCATGAGATTCCATTCACTATCTTTTGTTTTGTTTTCCTTTTAGGGTGTTCGGGCTAGGGTAGTTGATAAGGATTTCACCCCCAAGGTAAACTCATTTTACTTCCCAGCATTTTGATAACTTTAGAAATCTTGATATTGCGAAAATAAATAAACAAATATATGCAGTGGGATCCACCAAGGTTGGAACATGTATCTGAAGACATGGTTGATGAATACTTTGCTCCTCTCTCTGCACTTGAGCCTCAACTGGAACTACCTACCAACCAGCGCCAACCCTTCACCTAAATCTTTGATGCACATACATAATTCTAATAATATACTCACCACTTTTACCAGCATCAAATTATTTGCAGAGAGAGAAAGAAGCTCTTGTCACAACAGCTTCTCATAATTTGTATGCCAAGTCCAGAGGCACTGCAAAATTCATATGAAAACTGTTTTGTATGCTCCTATATTTATGAAGAATAAAGATCCTAACCGCAGTCTCTAACATACAAATATGGAAAGACCATTGCAACTGCAACCTTACAACATTTACTTAAATCTGCGGCTTAAAAATTAAATTAAAAATGAAGACAATTATAAAAGAGAGTGATCTACGAAATCCTGAGCAATATTTGTTTAAGAGACAATATGAGTATATAATCAATTAATTATTACAAACAATAAAAATGTTAGTATTGTTTCTAAATAATAATATCTAATTCATTATAATTTTACTAAAATAATTCAATATATAATGGTGCTAGCGAACGGATGAAATTCTATAAAATCCTGAAAATGCTTAAATTCCAAATTGATTGAAACAAAAATTAGCTCAACATTACACCATATATACATATGTCTTTCACCATGAGTGAAAGTCATAAGAAGAAGGGAACCATAGATGACAATGAGGTCTAAAATTTACCTTACTTTATTCTAAGTTCGAACACTTAAAGATGAGAAAGAACGAGGAGGTCCACACTTCTCATTGGAGAAAAAATGGGCAATTGATTGTAGTAGCTTTTGTGAGAATTCTTCAAAGATAAGAGTATCTCTAAGAGGAAACTTTATTGTAGAGTAAAATGGACAATTGATTATATTAGGGTTTGTAGAGTTCTTTCCACCCTATTATAGAGTAAAATGTAGAGTTTTTCAAATTTATCTTCAATCATCAACTTTATATTTAACTCTATAAAGGAATATTTTATTTTGAATTTTTTATTATAAAATTAATATGTTTATTAATTTTTTATTAATTACTTAATATAATATCTGTAACGCCCTGAAATTTTCAATATAAAATGCATTGCATATCTCATGCATGTTATCAAGTATTTTAGTTCTGTAAGTCGCACCTTAGAAATTTAAATGAAAATTAAAGCATTTATCTTATTTGTTATTAAATCATTTTTATTATGTAAATTTATTTTGAATTTTGAATATGTTTATTTATATCATATTATGATTATATTATTTTGTTGAGATAGAAATAATATTAGAATTATTAGGCAAGAATAATATTTATTTTGGATTTCCTAAACCAACTAGGATTCATAAAAGGATATAATATTTATTACTGTATTAAGTTATTAGGAGATAATTTTATATTATATTTTATGATTAAAATAGATATTTTATGTGTGATATAAATATTTTAGGATAAAATCTAGTTGTGGTTATCCATATCCTAATTTATCTAGGATTGAATTTCTTATATGGTAAGTGATAGAATAAATTCTATATAAAATATATATGGACGAAAATAATTATGTATAAAATATATTTGATACCTTATTTGATTAGGAATGTTTGGATAATGATTTTTAGGCTTATAAATACCCCTTAGTCGCTCATAATATAGCATCCCATAAAATTTTCGGAAATCTGCCAGCATCTCTGCGAACTGTTTCAAGAATTATTTCCATATATTCCTCGTTGTGAAAATTTAGGATCATTTTCCTCGGTATGTCTAGTATACTCATTTATTTTTGTATAATTTTTTCAAGAATTCTAAGTATTTGTTTAAAATTGTTCTTCGTAACCTGCCAGTTTTTGACAGCATGTTCATGGGCTTGAAAGGAAAATTGTTTTTCATGTTTTATTTACATTTTTTCGACCAAGCTGAATTTTAATGGGATATAATACATGTTAGGTCATTCATGTTAAAAATATAGAATTTTTAGGATACGTTTACTATTTATTTGTTAATTTGTTTCTTGATGTGTCAAATTCTTTGCCAACATGCATGTAGATTGAAGAACAAAACATTTTAATGCTACTATTAGATGAATTCTTGATTTATGGTACGTTTTATTGTGATGAAAATGTAATATGTTGTTCATGTTAAAGGTCTATAATTTTTAGGACAATACTTTTATGATTTTATTAATTTATTTCATAAATTGACGGATTACTCAATCCACGAATGAATTGTCAAAGAAATAAGAGTATGTGTAATATACTTAATTTTATAACTAGATGAAACCATTAAAGTAGCATATTAATAAGTAGGTTATGTATAATATACATTTTGGTTTGATTATTTTGATCTATGAATTATTGAAATTGTTGATGCATGCATGACATTCCATGTAGAGTCATTAAGATAAATTTCAATGTATAGGATCGGCGCGCAGGACTTAAATATTGATATCCATTATTTTCTTCAAAGTCAAGGTCAAGGTGGGGAAGTTACCGTTATCCTTATTATATATTGTGTACAGTATTCATGTGTTTATGACAGACATGAGAATGAAAGAGGTCAAGGTCAAGAGGAGGCCTGTGACCGGGGTCAAGAGGAGGCCCTTATGAAAAGTTACGGTCAAGAGGAGACCGTGTGAAATGAAATGGATTCTTGGGGTCAAGAGGAGGCCCTAAGATCAAAGTTATTTATTATGCATGTTTCGTATCCATGTTTATTGACATTTTATATAGTTTGGATATACGCGTGTTCCCACTGAGTAGTCGTACTCATCCCTATTATTTTAACATTTTTCAGGAAATGGCTCGGCCGATGCGTAGAGGTGTTGGTGGTGATGGTCACACGAGGAAGGATTTATAAACTTATTATTGCATTAAACTATTTTTATCATGAACTTTGCATTTTATTTTCGAAAACTAGTAGTCGCATGTGCTTTTATTTAAGACTTCCGTTGAGTATGAAAATAAATTGAGTTTTTCAATGATTCTTTTTTCATGGAAATGTTTTGAAAGAATTGAAATAAGCATGTTAAGTATGAAGTAGCGTCCCTAGTTAAGTTTTGAAAATTGGGGCGTTACAATATCATCTTTAAATATATTTATTTTTTACTTAATTTCACTAAAAAAAATATAATTCTAAAGTAAATTATTTTATAAAAAATATAGTATTTAAATAATTGCAAAAGGATTAATTTATTTCCACGATAATAAAACTAACAATACACAAGGCTTGTAAAAGCATAAATCATAAATTACATGATAATAAAAAAATTAATATTATATAATATTATAATTTTCTGAATTTGAATAGGCTTCCCAAAAATATCAATCAAGCTGTGTCGTTTTGTCTTTCATTTTCTAATAACGTGCAAAATAAGATTGATAACGACTTTTTTTGTTTGATACCATTTCAACATCCGGAGTTGACACTTCTCTTGCATCTTCAATTGGTACAGACAAATCTCGGTCATTCTCAATAATCATATTATGCATTATAATTCATGTTTTCATTATATGATCAAAATGTTTCTTTTTCTAATATCGGGCTGGATTTGCAACAATTGCAAATCGGCTTTAAAGAACTCCAGATGTCTGTTCTACGTCTTTCCTACACGATTCTTGTTTCTTTGCAAACTGCTTCTTTTTTGCAGTACGTGGTTCTTGAAGAGTTTGTACAAGTGTGGACCACTTTGGATATATTCCATTGGCTAAATAATATCTCACGTTATACTATTTGTCTTGTATAACATAATGTGCGGGTGGCGTAATACCTCTAGTCAAGTCCCTGAAAAGAGAAGATCTTTCTGACGCATTAATATCATTATTTGAATCCTAGCATACAAAAAAATGGCATACCAAAAAATGCATGGCATATCAGCTACGACTTCAAGAATTAATGATGAAGATCCACTACGACCTACATACGAGTCTGCCCAACCAGTAGGACAATTTTTCCACTTCCAATGCATATAATCTAAACCGCCTAATATTCGTGGAAAATCACATTGTTTACCAATATAAAGTAGTCTAACAACATCACTAGCAATAGTAGATCTGAATATATTTCCACAATGAAACAAGAAAATTTCTTGACACATTTAATTATGGTGGACTCACCGATATTAATGTACTCATCAGTAGCATCTGCAGGATCCCGTACATCAATATTTGAAAGGCAACAGCTATTTTTTGCAGCATGGACAATCCTCATCTTCCACTGCAATCTCGGCATTGCTTGAACCAACCATTATGATTCTAAACATCATCAAGAATTCGAAGGAATAAACTCCGAGACATTCGAAAACGTCTACGAAACATTGCTTAATTGAATTTTGGATTTCAGAAAAGGTAGTCATTGAATAGACGATGAGCTACTCCTTCTCGATCATGGTGGATCATCTTGTGACTAGGAACTGAGCTTCTATGGCGTCTTGCAGCTTGAGATTCCATGATATTTGCTACGATAAGATTGTTATTCAAAATATGTTGACCTATGATTTAATGTTCATCATTGCATTCATTGATCAATTGTTCAAGCTCGTTAGATGAACTCGAGCTAGAAGAAGAAAATGTATTTATGCTCATAATTTTTTGAAGAGATAAATGTGTTGATTATGAAGAATGCATCCCCTTAAATAATAATACAGTCGTGTTGTCAACCCATTTACAGATGTTGCCAATCTATTCACATTTGTGCTGTCAACCCACTTACAATTGTACCCATGCTTTGTACAGGCTTTGCAGAGGCCAAAAGTGATACCATTTTTTGTAGACACTCATCATGACTCATGTGGCCCCATCCTTTCATTAATGTTAGATATCTGCAAGACTGCAATACACAACTATCAATATTACAAAAGTGATAAGATTTTGTAATATTAATTGCTAACCTATGCCTTTTCGTTTTCGAATCTGAAACCCAACCCATATCTGTGAATTGTCAACCCATGTCTGCAAATTGTCAATCCATGCCTTTTACCTAGTTGTACCCATATTTTGTACAGGCTTTGCAGAGGTCCATCATCCATCAGAACTTTGCCACGCCTATCCACCATCAAATTAATGGAGTCACTTTGCAGACATCTATCCACCATCTTTCAACTTCAAAATCAAGCCAACAATCAACATCATCCATTCAGATTTCCTTCAAATCTGCACCATCCAACCTACATCCTATCTGGATGATCTTTGCCTCTATATATATGGTCTATCTCCAACACATTTTAAAACATACAACACTCTCTTGCATCTCAATTCTTCTCCCTAAAATTACATGGCTTCGTTTCGAAATCTCAATTACACATTTGATGAAGATAAACATCTTTGTTGTTGTTACTTGAAAATATCTCAAGATCCCATAACAAAAATATACAAAAAATCTACTCAATTGTGGATTCGTATTACTGGATTAATTCAGTTTCACAAATTAACTTGGTTTCATCACTATATCTTCAATCCTTTTATTCTCTTTCTAGCGTGTCCGGGCTAAAGCTGGTTTACAAAGATTACATCCCAAAATTACACAAAAACCCACATTCACAGCTGCAAAATAAACTTCTACAACTTCGAACTCACTAATATTGCGGGAAATAAAAAGTGCAGTGGGGTCCACCAAGCTGGGAACATGTAGCTTAAGATGTGGTGGATCAATACTTCACTCCTCTCTCTGCACATGAGCCTCAATTGAACCTGCCCACAAACCAGAGAACCATTTGGTAAAATAATTTACAAAGCTCAATCCTCTTCATTCTGATGCCGGTATACAGCAGCATTAGTTTTTTTTGCAATGGCAAATGACAGCATCTTTATAATTTCTTTAGGGTGTGTAGTACAGAAATTCTTGAGATCACTCACAGGTTCTCATTATTAGTATGAGATATTCGAAGGAAATTCAAAACTGAATGAAGACTATTTTTGCCTCCAATATATATGAATAAACATCCTAACTAAGTTAAAAATGGAACGGCACACGTGACTTGTAATCGAATGGTATACAGTAGATCCATCTAATCTCCTGATCTTGAAGCCTTGTGAGTATTGACCAGTTGTGTCTGGACATCCTGAGAAACTTGTGAGTGTTCCAAGTATTCCATTGTGAATTCACCTTTGCCCTGCACGGAGTAGTAATGTCATGAAATATCCAACTGAATTGACTATAGTAGTACAAAATTCTAAAGCATTATCAATTACTTCACCTGAGTCATTGAACGAAGGGCTGTTGAATAACCGAACATATTGTTGAGAGGTACCTAGAACAGAAACAGTCAAACTCAGAAACTACAGCATAAAAAGCAATCTTAAACCAAACTCAAATCAAGTAAAATCCATGTCAAAACAGACACATAACTAATTGGTATTTGGCAATATAAACATCAAACAACCACAAATAGGTGCATAAAGGATAACATGAACTACATACATGTGCAGTTAGTACACAATCATCTCCTTCCTGGTCGTTCCCTACAATCAAACCTTTTCTCCTGTGCATCACAAATGGCGCTTGTCAGTTTAGAGTTTTGCTTTTCTAATACATTACAGAACGCAGACGCTTCAACTTCAGAAAAGATCAATAAATGCAAGAACTAACTTGTTAATATCACCAGTGACAGTGCCCTGGAATTCCGTGGGGAACTTTAACTCTACCAACATTACAGGCTCCATTATAACAGGTTTTGCAGCATCATAGCTCTGTATCATAAAATGGAAAAAACAAATACAAGATGATCATTAAGTAACTATGAGAATAAGTCAAGGTCTGGAACCACTACAACAGGCTTTGGCAATGAAAAGATAAGAAAACAGAAGCGCATATAAATGATAAGTTATCAAGTTTGAGTTCTGCATCAGAAAATAGAAACCTGTCTGAAGGCATATATAGCCGCCATCTTAAATGCAAGCTCACTTGAATCCACTGTATGGGCTGCCCCATCAGTCAAAACTACACGAATATTTTCAACTGGATGACCGATAAGGGAACCCCTGCACATGCAAAGATATTCAGATATTAAAGAGGTTGAAATATAAAATAGAGTTTATATACATGTATAAACTATAATCATGCAAGGTTTTAAAAAACTTAAACGGGTTCCAAGGCGTTTTTCTATGGTTTCACGAGGTGTAAGCCTCAAAACGAACCGAGGCGCAAAATTGAGGCATAAATTTAAATTTTTTACCTATTAAATATATAATTACACAGAACTCAAATTTCTCCCAAATTCAAAACAACAAACAGGTTTTGAAGTCTTTGTCCAAAATCCAATTAAATTAAACAACATCAATCTTCACCACTACCCAAATGACCAAATCAGTTCAATTAGTACCTACTAGTCCACTACCCATTAACCCACTTGTTCAGTGTTCACTATCCAATTCAATTTAAGAATTCAAGCAGCAGCTGTAGAGGGAAAAGCGGCAGCGGTGGCGTGAGGGAGCGGCGTCGGCTGAGGCATGAGAGAGCGGCGGCGAAAGTAGCAGGCGGCGGGCGCAGCACAGTCAGCTTGCAGTTGCAGGTTTGTAGTTCATAGATGGAAGTTGGGACCTAGGTTCTTTTTGCAAATTCGACTTAATTAGATATTGGTTTCAACATAATTGGATCCCAATTAAATTAATTGAAGCCCAATTTTGTGACATAAACGCCTCGACCAAATTGCCGAAACGTACGCCACGAGGCACGTTTCTCGGCCGTGAGGCGCAAGAAAGAAACGTCCCCGGTGAGGCGACCGCCTCAGAACGTTGCGCCGCCGCCTCGCCTCAAGGCGCGATTGAGGCGTGCGCCTCGACTGTTTTTTTAAACCTTGCAGACATGTCACCGATCAGAAAAACCACCACACACATATATATCCTAGGAGCTTGTGTTCCTCACATTCGTTCATTAGCTAATTTATTGTGTCATGCTGCTAAAATAACACCACTACGACCACACAGATACATATAATGATGACTCATCATAACTTTGGTTGAGTAATATAGAAAGGCAACATACGAGTTCACAGCTTCCTTGAAACCTTTTTCGATTGCTGGGACAAAATTTGGAGGTATAGCTTGTCCAACAAGCATGTTATCAAACTCGAACTTAGTCCCTGAGCCTGGTGGTAGTGGTTCCACATAACTGTCAACAAAATGAAGAGGCTGTAAATTTGTTCAATGAAAGTCATATCCATCGAGCAGGTGAAGAAAAGGCTAGGAGAAAAGAAACCCAGAAATATCACTTGTCATTCCATCCAACTTCACATAAAACATGTGAAGGATGGGAGTTCTAGTACCTAACAAATAAATTAATCTTGTGAACAATGACCCAAGTTGAAACCTACCCAATAACTCTTCCATATTGACCTTGCCCTCCACTCTGCTTCTTATGCAGATAATCAAACTCAGCGCGTTGTGTAATTGTCTCTCTGAAGTTAACACGAGGTTTCCCAACAGTTGCCTCAACCTTAACAATACCAAACAGAATCAGATACATCATGAGGATGATAGCAGTTTTCCAGTAATGGGCTAAAGTATACAAAATCAAACAAATACTACCTTATACTCTCTCTTCATGCGCTCTACATAGATGTCCAAATGGAGTTCACCCATTCCAGAGATAATTGTCTGCGAAAAAACGATTGTAATGAAACCAAAGACCTTATTTCCTTTGCATACAATCAACATCAAGGATACACACAGAAAGATTGATCAATGAAAGATGTACCTGGCTACTCTCAGGATCTAAACCAACACGAAAGGTCGGATCCTCTTTCTGGAACCGATTCAAAGCTTTTGAAAACTGCACATTGGAGATACTTAAATCCACATGGGAAGGGATAACATCTACACATACAATAATCTTACCGAAGCTAAAAACACAAGAAAAAATCCAACTCACATTCCCTCCAGAATCTTTTGAAACTGCTGATATTGCTAAAGACATAACTGGCTCGGGCACACTCATGGAGGTCATAGTATATCTAACCGAACCATCAGTAAATGTATCCCCTAGCAAGAGTACAATAGAGATGCAAATTAACCATAGATTGCGGAATGGAATCAATAAGACATCTGATGAAAAATCTAAATTATAACCGGGACCATTTAAACTAAAAGCAAACAGGAAAAAGGCCAACAAGCATTAGCATTAGTACCTGAAGCACAATCTACACCAAATACAGCAACTATTTGTCCTGCATGAGCTTGTTGAATATCCTGTAAAAGTAAGGGCAAAGGATAAAAGAATTAGAAAATAATAAATATTCAGAAGGAGAGAATGATATCGATATCTTTTGAAGGTAAATATTCAAGCAGTAGCAATATGCCATCAAATAAGGAGAATATTATGAACAAAAGCATTATCCTTTTTGATAATATAAGAAACGTAAACTTTCAGGGAAATGAAGAGTCGAAGAACCAATAATCCCTACTATCAACCAGCTAAATCTATATTGGATGTAAAAAAATCTTTCATATCAAATACATCAAGAATTGATGATCCCAGGAAATGCATGAATTCCGTTCACCACAAAAACAACCAACTGAATCAGAAAAGATTACTAACCTCCATTTCATTTGAATGCAACCGCACCAAGCGAGGAACCTATTGCAAGTTTCAATATGGAATCAGATCATAACCAATATGCTTTATAATCACATACAGCCTACAAGAGGCTTATTTGGCTTCACAAAGCTAGCATATATTTTTTAGGCATTATCAGATATTACTAATTTAGCATATGCCTACCTTGACCTTCTTGCCTGTGTTTACATTGATTATAAAGTCACCCTTCTTAATGACACCTTCGTAGATTCTGCATAAATGTAGTAAGTCCGGTGCATATTAGTAATTGGGTTGACTAAGTGAAGTCATAAGCAAATGTCCATCGGAGTCGGTATTAGTATAGAATACCTCAAATACGTCAACTGACCAAATCGCCCTTCTTCCAGCTTGAAAGCTAAGGCAACAAGAGGACCAGCAGGGCTTCCAGATAATGCAACCTGCAAAATTGGATAATAGAAAGATATAGTGGTTAGATATATACCCAGTATATTTCATATAAAGATTGAACAAAAAAAAAAGAAATACCTTTTCCTCATTGTTAGACTGATCAAGAGCATAGTTACCAACTTCAATTGGACAAGGCAAGTAGCTAAGTACACCATCAAGAAGTGGTTGAATGCCCTGAGGAAAAAAACGTTCACAAGAAAAATTAGAAACTCGCATTAGGGAAAATGCTGGGTGAAGAAAAGTCAGCAGAGAGTGAGAGAGAGGTAGACAGTAGATAAGTGCTCTTTGATGAATAGCATTTGTCAGGCATAAAATAAAACGGTATTGCAGTGTGTAATTCAATCATTCAATAATGCCCAAGATTAAATGAACCCACCTTGTTCTTGAAAGCACTACCCATGAATACTGGAACAAATTTTCGTGCTACGGTGGCTCTCCTAATTGCCTCCTGCAGAAATATAAAAAGCTTATTAGACAAAGCAAAAGGTGCACGTCCTAAAGCTAGTCATTAGAGCCAACAATGCATCAATAGATTGTAAGCCCTAAACAGATTTATCATTCTGGCATATTCACCAACCCATCTGTATCATCAAGAACAAATTGGCCATCTAGCCTCGTAATACACCTAACCTCCACACTTCATTATAATCAAAACCATTACACTTTACATAACCTCCAAGCCAGCTAACCCAGAAAAACAAAATAGGACCAACAAAATTGGATGAAACAAGGTTTCCCAACATCATGAACAGAAATCGACAGTAATTTTCAGTATCTCAAAATCTTCTAAGCAAAATAACAGAACTACATTTTAGTTTATGGTGAGATTGCACAAAGGAAAACATGACACTCAACTGGCTGAGATAATCTAACTAAGAAACTCAAAACTATGGTGGTGTTTCAAACATATATGTTGATAAAATTAGTGATCAAAACGAGAAAAAGCAATTAAATAGTTTTAACATAGAAAAAACAAATCACTTCGATATTCATGGAGAAAGTTATGTTTTCATCCAAACTTAATCAAGTTTTAATAGTCCCAAATTTTGAAAACTGAAGAAGAAAAACAAGCTCAAACACCTGAGAGATGCTACAGGTGATGGCTTTAGGGATAATAATGAGATAAGAAATGTTCCTCAAAACTAAAAAAGAAGTAAAATGGTGGTATTTTGTTGGAAATGTGAACGAACCTCGAGATCGGCAGCTGATATAGGTTCATCACTAAGAAAGGCCTCGGCCAGCTGGTCATCAACCTCTGATACAATTTCAACCAGTTCACGTCGCTTTTCTAAAGCTAGCTCCTTGAGATCATCAGGAATATCTTCAGTTACAACTTTCTCGCTGCAAAGGAATAACAAATATAACAACAATGTTGAACAGAAGCACACCCTATGTACCAGCCATAAGCTAGAAAACTGACCCACTGGAACCGTGAAAGTAGATAGCTTCCATATTGACTAAGTCAACAAGACCCTTGAAGTCCTCCTCCAAACCAATTGGAAGCTGCACGGCAGCGCTATGGTGTCGAAGTTTGGCTCTTGCCTATATATAGAGAAAGAATGAAAGAATGAGCTCGTGGCTGACATATTTTCATTATGAAGATTTTATAGGGTTT
The DNA here is from genome assembly GCA_028984105.1 of Lavandula angustifolia. Classification (NCBI taxonomy): domain Eukaryota; kingdom Viridiplantae; phylum Streptophyta; class Magnoliopsida; order Lamiales; family Lamiaceae; genus Lavandula; species Lavandula angustifolia. The sequence goes on from CM054822.1 coordinate 17,748,096, forward strand.
TTTAACTTGGTGCTTCCAAATAAACAAAGTTTGGCAGCTGTAGCCTGTGCTAAATGATATAATAATAAGGCAGACAAAGTGTGATAGAAGATAAATTATGAAATTAGTTACAGTACTTTCACTAGAAAAATATCATAAACAAATTTTACATATTCCACATCAAATATAATTCCTAACACCCAGAATCATTTGCTGATGCCATGAGAATAACTGGAAATATGTGATGTCTATGTAACTCAATATCTGAATAACCAAAGCTTTATAAGAGGACAGGAGCAGGACAAATGAAAAATGATCTCTTTTTTATGAATGAAAAACTCTTTTTCTAGTTGTTCGGTTAATGGCAGTATTTTTTTTTGGTTTCTCGTGAAGCACACAAATAGTATGTTCATGTATGCCTGTGTAAACTTTAATCACCACATATAAGATTGAAAAACAGCCAAACCTGATTGAGCACTTTCCATGGATCAGCCCCCATCCGGTCAAGCTTGTTAATAAAAGCAACTCTAGGAACCTCATATCTTCTCATTTGTCTGTCCACTGTAATCGACTGACTCTGAACACCACCAACGCTACACAAGACAAGAATGGCACCATCAAGGACACGTAGAGCTCTCTCCACTTCGATAGTGAAATCAACGTGACCTGGTGTGTCGATAATGTTAACCTGACAAACAAGAAAGTCAACACGGTAAACTAGCTCAAGCTACCTTAGTCAGCAAAGAACGAAAAAATTCGAGATTCTTTCATAAGGATCAGAATTGAATGTAATCCACATTTATATCATTTTTCAATTAAAAGAACAGACAGATCATGGTTCTTTTATTAATCACTCCCACCTCAACTTCTTAATTCAAAACAAGACTCGCATAAAGATGGATTACTTGCGGATTGCGTGACCAACGATAAGATATAAAATGCTAATAGAAAAGAAAACTTCTTGCTTGGTATATCTACTATTACGCGTGCAATTAAATTAGGTTTGATGCAAAATAAACCTGATAATCCTTCCAGGTACAGTACGTAGCGGCAGATTGTATAGTAATCCCTTTCTCTCTCTCCAAGTCCATCGAGTCCATTTTCGCCCCAACTCCATCCTTCCCCCGCACCTCGTGAATCTCGTGGATCCGGCCAGTGTAATACAGTACTCGCTCCGTGAGCGTCGTTTTACCCGAATCGATGTGAGCCGAAATCCCGATGTTGCGGAGCTTTTGCAGAGAATCCTTCCACCATGCTTCCTTCTCCTCCCTAAGGCGTGCGGCGGCGGCGCTGCCGGCAGAGAAGTGACGTAGATGGAAATTCCCAGTGAGCAGGGCGGCTCTAGAGGTGCTCAACGCTGGGCTGATGGAGGCTGATAGGGAGTAGAGCAGGCGCGTCGTAGAGGATCGAGCGCGGGATGCCATTTCCGTTGAGGGTTTTGGGTAAACCCCTGCGCCTGTCAACAACGAGAGTAGTAGCACAACTGAAGGTTTCGCTTGCAGATTTTTCTCCAGGGACTATTTAGTAATTTTCGGCAACCCCATTCTCATAGTTTTCTTTCCATTTCCTTTGCATTCGCTAATTTCTATCAATTATTGGGACTTTAAGCCTTTTTTTTAATTTCTAAATTGTATATAAAAGATATTCATGTTTAAGAGAACAACAATATTATAAATGATCTAATATTAAAATTAGCTGAGAAAAACCACCATAATGCTTATTGTGTAAAGGTTTGTAACTCCAGACTATCTTATTGTTGAGAACTTGATCCTTGATCCTGTTTCTCGTCACCAGCTTTCATCTGTTGAAGTGGTGGCGGGTTTATCACAGCGGCCTCCTCCGAAGCAAGTCTGTGCAGACGAGTCTTCATCTCTCTATGCTCCTGGCAAATAGCACACCAGTGTAGGAAGCAGTGCACCGTACATGGATCACATGGTGAATCCTGCACCACAACGTTCATCTGTTCTGTTTTAAGGTCAAAACAAGCAATAGGATCTACTATCTGGATACCTTTAGATGGAGTATTTTTGCTGCAACAGTAGTCGACTCTTGCCAGTAATGGCGCCACACATCACCCAACCGAATAAGGTTAAAATGGAGGCTGTGTGTGGAGTCATCCCATGGCATGCTGCTGCAGCAATGCCAAGAGCAATGCATCCTTCAATGCATGATGCATGACAAATGCATGCTTTCCTCTCTGGGATATCTTCGTTCAAGCTTGCAACATTGCGCCCGAATAATACACAAGGGCAGAGCAGTCCGGTTAGGCCTATATTTAGAGAAGATGATCAAACAAATATCTGAGTGGCCAGAATCAATTCATGACTATGATTCTAATACCAAACTGAAAATGGTTAAAGTGGATTGATTTTCCAGTTCAACAGAGACTGAAGAAAATTGATCATAAACTGCAGCAACGCTTGAAGTTAAAAATTAATGAAATTCTAGGAAAATTGATCATAAACAAATGGAGTGTTTGAAGTTACAGATTAAGAAGAGAAGACTTACAACTGTCGCAATCTTCATAGCAATGAAAGATCCCGGTTAACCAATCTTCATCACCGGGGGAAAGTAGCTAGGGTGAAAGTAGCTAGGTGGTAAAGTTTTTCCAGCATTTATCTGTTGGGGAAAAATATCAACAGCAGGTACAAAATAAACAACCAGAAAACTTATGAACTTCAAGAATTTGAGATTGAGGAATAAATTTCTCGAAAAAGATCAGGAAGCTTATCACGAGTTTGAAGATCAGAACAAGACTAGGCAGATCTGACACAAAACAAATTTAACACTCCAAAGTTTAACCAAGCTGCAGAACATTCTTATCACACAAGAGTAAAAATCATATACAAGAATTTCCAACTCTAGTCTACACCAGGAAAATAACACATTATCTTAGGACAAACTTCCACAGATGTGTTCTTCATGACCCAAACTGAATCCCTAATACAATTGGATCAATTTTCACCTCCATTGATTTACTAATAAGTCCACGCTATAGTTAACATTTCAAGACAAATTATGGATTGAATCCCTAATACAATTGGATCAATTTTCAAGAATCAAGACCGAGTATATACCAATATGGTCAGGAAAAGTAGTTAACATTTCAAGACAAATTATGGATTGAATCGCAACTCTCCTAATAGTTCATAATCATCGGCGTAGATTTGATGATGAGAACTTGACAATCCAAAAAAAACGACTAATCACAACTATAGTGCAATGCAGCCGCTTCAGAACGCCCAATTTAAGAATTACAAATAAATTCATATCTATCAATTGAATAACCTAAAATCCTATTGTACTAGCAAAATCTCTAATGAATATCGTTAAAAAAGTTGAAATTAAGGGGAAATGAGTATACCACTTCAAAATCAGGGGGCAGATTAAGTTCGTCGAGAGTGGTTTCCGTCAAAGAACTCTGTTCTGAGTCATCTGGCATCAACTGCTCCTTCGTCCCTTCACGTTGATTGATTTCTACCGTCATTGTTGGAGAAAATTATCAAAATACATATCATACGCACACACTCGCACTGATTACGCCGTTTATGTGCGAAACTAATCTATGTTAGTTTCTTGTGTTTTTCTCCTTTTCTTCTCGGGTTTGTTGGTCTCTTGATGCACGAATACGGCTTCCAAATCTTTAAGCGCCAAATAACAGAGTAAGTATTTAAAAAGCCTCACGAGTCACGTTTTCGTTATGGAGTCAACTCTCTCTCTCTCTAGATTTTATTGTTTTCATCTTGAAGTGTTAACTATTTTGCATTATATTATTATTATAATACTAATAATAATAACAATAATATTTAAAGGTATAAAATCTGACCTATTTTGTGAGGGTTCAATCTAGAGCTGCCCAAATTAATTATCACTCAAAATTATTAACCACGGTTTTGAACTGGGCCTGAATCTAAAACCGTGATTCGTGGTTAGACGGTGCGATTGCGGTTCCAACACTTTTGAACGGTAAACTAACGTTCCTAATTTTTTGTAATTTTATTAATATTTAAATTTATGAAAAAATTTAAAAATAATTTTGATGTTCTGAAATCAACTTTTATTAGTGCAAATTGACTTTATGTTATAAAATCAACTTATAAAATAAACATTAATATTTCAAATAACTTAGAAAAATAATTTCAATTCTAAGAAACATTTAAAAGTTTTAAATTAAAACTTAAAGTAACTGATAAAATCTTTAAAATACTTAAAAAATCATTAAAATAATAATAATAATAATAATAATCGAACCGGAACAGGCAGTTGAACCGAAACCACCATTCACCTAGAACCCTCAATCGTTCACGGTTTGATTACGGTTCCATCAACCCCGAACCGGACCCGTAATCGATCACCTCTAGATCAATCATCGTGACATCTTCATTAGGTAGATAAGTACTCCCTCCGTCCCATATGAAACGTCTTGTATACTAAATTGGGGTGTCCCACACAAACGTCTTGTATTCCTTTTTGGGAAAGGATTAGCACACTCTAATTAAGTTTTTGTGGGACCCATTAGTTTTAATTATTCTCACCCACTTCCTACCCACTACCCACTCACCAAAAGTTAATAACCCTAGATCTAGAATTTCTTGAGACTCCCTTTCGTCTTCTCCGCCGCCGAGTTCTAACACTCGATTCAGCCCCTCTCTCGTTGATGCAGTGATGAAATTGAGCGAAAAGGTGTTGCCTGACCTTCCTCTTCCCCCAAATCCTTCTTCTAATCGGCTGGATGCTACACTTGAAGAGAAAGGAATTAACCAAAATGCTCCAAATCTGAGCGCCGCCGACGCCTTCGAAAATTCATCGTATTCGGAGTTTGCTACTACAGGTAGCTTCTTACGCGAAATATCTCCATATCCATTCACCGAAAGTGAGCTCGAGAGGCGGGTGGCACACGGTTTAGAGAGGGACCGGAAGAAGAGGAAGGTCGTTGAGGCTAGGATCTCGCCGGATTTGAGCGAGTCTTCGTTTGACGAAGTATTCACGCCTCGAAAAACGGTGGTCCCATACACCGATTCCAAACTCGATGTGTTGATTGAGCGAGGCTTGGCGGAAGTGAGGCAGGAAAGGTTGGAGACTCAAGGTTCTGTTTCTCCGATTGTCGGCACAGACTCCTTCGATTTTGCCTGCTTCGGCTCATTCCCAGAATCGCCAACAATCGAGGACTTTATACGGATCTGGGTTCCATGTTATGCATTTTTGGTGAGATCCTTCTTTTTACAATTATGTACATACCCAATTACTGCCCCCTTTTTCCAAATTATGTACGGCTCGGTGGTTTGGGATCTTGGTTGTGTTGGCTTTGAAATGATGAAACTGCTCACTTGCCTTTAATTTTGCAAAGCATATCTGTGATGGAGTGAAACATAACTGAGATATGTTTTGATTGCATGCTATTGCTTCTTGCTTGATTAGCTTTAGTTGGTGGCTGATGTTGTTGTAGGATGATTGACTTGACTTGCTTGTGGCTCTTGTTGAGCTTGCATGCTGTTGAAATTACATGCTCTGATATGTTTTAGAGTATATCTGATTTGTGGCTCTGACTGAGCATATAGATGAGTATATATCTGTCTTGTGGCTCTGACTGAGCATATAGATGAGTATATATCTGCCTTGTGGCTCTGACTGAGCATATAGATGAGTATATATCTGATTTGCATCTCTGACTGAGCATATAGATGAGTATATCTGATTTGTGGCTCTGACTGAGCATATAGATAAAAACTGCTTTAGTTACAAAACCTGCTTATCTGCCTATCTGCTTTAGTTACAAAACTTGCTTTAGTTACAAAAACTGCTTATCTGCTGATGAGTCAATTTCGTACCTAATTATTTCTGTCGAGAAAGGTCTCTTAACTGTGCAGGTGAGACGTATTTGTTGGCAGTTATGCAGAAAAGGAGCTGATTTGGCACGACAAGTGGAGATGAGGTGGCGACGCGAATTACAGTTGGAATGAGGATATTTTGAGCGGTTTTGGTCGAAGGAAGAAAGAAGGAAAGAAAAGGATCAAGAAAGGAAAGAGAGAGGAAGGAAAGAAGAAGATAAGGAAGGATTAGATATTTCCATATCTATCAAAATCCTTTCCTTATCCAAGAAGAAACCCTAGATATGATCTAGGGTATTATAAAAGGAGGATTGAAGCACGAAAATCAGAGCCTTTTGACCATCAAAAACACGCCGTGCATACCTTTCCACCCTCGAAGACTCATCCTTTCCGATCCGATCAACTTACCGCCGCCGCCGACAAGAATCCGCCATAGCCAAGCCACCGCTGAAGCTATTCCACACCACCGCCGAGCAGATTTCAACCACCATTCCTTCCGATACTTCATGCAGCTAGTAGTTTTATGTTAAAGAAACAAACACTTTCGTATTTCATGTTTTAGTTTTCAGTTTCGGATATTAGCTTAGTATCGTTATCGTTTTAATTTCGTTTCTTGTTTCATAAGACCGAAGGTTATGATACTTTAATCTAGTTGCAATTCTCGCTTTTAATTCAGTTTATGTGAGTTTGAATTCTGTTAATGTTCGTTTCCAGTTTTTAGTTCGTTATCTTTAAGTTAATTTCGTTTACGTGCATGCTAGGGTTAGAGTTACAAACGATGCATGTTCTGTTTCGCAGGGTGTTTTATCTGTGCAGTCAGGACAGGTTCATGAGTAGCTAAATTTCTAGTGGTCCGGCAGGATGTAAACACACACGTGAATAGTACATGAGGCTTAGGTTCTTATAATTAATCAAAGGGTTTCGGGTTAATTCTGAATTATTTAATCTGGCTAGTAATTTAGGCTTGATCACCCTAGGTTATTCAGTCTGTAGCTAACTTAGTACTTCCATCGTTTCTCGTGGAACAAGGCTAGGTAAGTAGCGAAATTATTCGAAAGAATAGTTGAATTAAACCGGTAGGAGACTATTAGATGCCCAACATACGAGTAGGCTCCTATACTAGGCTCCCTTAGTTCGATAAAGTTGTTTAGCTATTAAATCTATTGATTGCCCAACAACGTAGGTTGTAGCTAAATTAGGGAAGTAGCCGTTTCGATGCCCAACATGGCGGTTACCGACTAAGTAAGTGGGAGTAAGGATTACGCAGTTTAAGTTACGGTAGTCTATAACTAGTTGATTCTTAAGATTAATTCATTTTATGTGCCAAGGATTGGAAATACGTGTGTGTGAATATTCTCTTTGGACCCATCTCTTATCTCGCCTAGTTTAAACAGTTTTATCTCAGTTCTCAGTTTTTATATTTAATTCAGTTTTTACAAGTTCTTAGTTTAGAATAAAACCCAAAACTTACGTGGTTGCTAACCAAAACCAAGATAAGTAGAAAAATAATATGTCTAGTCCTCTGTTCCCTGTGTTCGATACCCTGTGAACTATACTGATATAATTCTCACGTTTTTGCAGGATTATTTGGTGCAATACAGCGATCACCATCTGCCTATCTGCTTTAGTTACATAGTTATAGCCTATCTGCTTTAGTTACAAAAACTGAACTTCTGGTAGCAGTAGCCTAATTACACACTTGATAAAATACATACAAAAGTAGTAGAAGAACGATTCACTCCCTGCCTTCAGTCCAATCTTCAATTATAAGACCCAATCTTTGTTGCAAGTTCTCTAGCTCAGCACCAGTTCCATTGTCAATCATGTGTTGAATGCATTCCAAAACCAAACTTCTAGGTACCTCTAAGTCTTGTGGCAATGAACCTGCTCTTATTAATGCATCCTTCTTCATATGAGGAATTCTATAGCTGTTTTCTCCCTTCACACGAATTATCTCCATCATACATCCTTGTAAACTAAGAAAAACTTTGTTTAGTGTTTGAGGAGATAGTTGGTCAAATGAGAGAACAACAACATTAACTAAGTCATCAATAGTAAGGCAAGGAGTCTCAATTTGAATGCTTTGAATGACTCTAAACCATCCTAAGTCATTCACATTCGTATCCGGACTATTTGGTGGCTGATTTACTAGCCTAACATCAAAGTCATCCTCACTTGCTGCCCTTCTCCAATCCTCATCTAAATCTTTAATGTGTGGTTTTGCATTGTTCTGTTGTATAAAGATTCTTTTGTCTGAAGTAGTAGGCCACTTTACCTTAATTGCTGGAAGAATCTGTAAGATGTGCAACATATTATTAATGAGTATAGAATCTGTAATCTGTAATCTGTGATTGATTGCATGCCATAGAATACATGATTGCAGATTCTAAATTTAACTAAACATCTCCATACCTTATTTATTAAGCATTGCTTTGTGACCTCTTTTGTGATTGATTGTATCGGTTTGGTTTCAAGTGTACATGTCGGCCTGTTTCTGGAACTTCTTGTGGCAGCAACTTTTTGTGTGAATGGGAAAATTCCTATTGTCTCATCAAATAAGACTTGCCCATCTTCTCCAAAAATAGGCCGACAAACGGCACACATGAACATTACTTTTGTTATAAACCTTTTGTTTTTGCATGTTCTACGTGGCTCGGCCTTACTCGGGGTCAAATAAAACCTATGGGCTGCTTTTGTGATGTAAAACCATTTTTCGTCAATGTGTATAGTGTTGTGCATACTCTTAAACCTAAGGACATTTAGGACTCTATCAAACTTTAATGCTTCGATACAAAACCTAACTCTTACTAACTTATTCAATGTGCTTAGACTAGGACGAATGACACTAGTGTGAGCTTTGATCAAGCCTTCACTAACCCGCTTACCAACCGTGCTTTTGGACATGCTTATACTTCTGGCTAGTTTTCGAATTGTACTTCTTTTTTGCATCTCTAGAGATTGAATTAATTCAATATCCACTTGAATTCTTTTCCGCTTTGATGCTTCTCCTTTGCCACTCTTTAAGCATATTATTTACCCTTCTTCTTGTTGTTTTTTTGCAGCCACCCAAAGACGACTCACCGTCCGGGGTGTGACACCATATGAAGCTGCTATCTCTTCCATTCTCCCTCGAATTGGCTTTCCATTACGAAAAATTGCACGATTGCATTGCGTTGGAAGTCGGTTAGTTTTTTCCCTGTCATTGCAGCTGGCTCTAATTCATCTCAAGCTGAAAATTTGATTTTTGGTAGGTGGTAGTAGAAATAGAGGAATTGTGCTTGAATATATAGACTAATTTGAATTTGGGTGGGAAATTCAAATTTTATTTTGAATTTTTTACTTGAATGATTGTGTATTTGTAACTTGCTGTATAAATCCGGGAAAGATTTTGGCCGGGAAAGTTTATTTTTCGCTGCATCAGTACAGTAAATTATCAATCAAATTCTGTATCTAATTCATCCGTCTTTTCATTATTTTAATTTGTCCCATGTGAGTACTTAATTAAAATTGATATATTAATATAAAACACACATATTAAAATATATTAAAAAATCATTTTGGAAGTAGGAGCAATAAAATAACATTTCTTTAATTGTGTCATTAGTAACATCATTAAGCATGTGGGCCACCACTTTTTACCTCAAAAGTCTACCGCATAAATTACCGTGCCGATAAGAAACCAGACGTTTCATATGGGACGGAGGGAGTACTACTTAATTAGATTAAAAAAACTTTTGAATATGTCATTTTCTGTTCGTTATATTAATTACGTTACATAACTACATTTTATTTCAATTGGATTCTCATAATCGAACTTGTATGGTATTTGTTAATATGGAAATAATTAATTTGGAAGTTTTTTTGTATGATAGTGAAGAATATCATAAAACAATCTGTGCATATTTTTTGGTACGATGGTGAAGAATCTTTGTTTTATTATTATATTTACATAATTATATTCGCTTTTATATATAAATAATTCATTTGTCATACACAATCTATCCTCGATCGGAGAAATAAATGCATCCAGGATTTAGAGTTTGAACAAACAATATATTATCATATTTAGCGTTAAGAACATATTTTAGATTTAATTTGTCGAAATAAGAACATAACATATATATGAATGGAGTATTTATTTATTTTTTGATTCGTGAAACCCGCAGCCGCTACCTTCGGTGCGTAAACCCCGCTCCTTGTGCAGTAGTCTGCAAACCACACACGAGAGTTCAACGACAACACATACCACTACGCCATCCCAAGGGACATGAATGGAGTATTATTCTTATAGAAATTCAAATTCATTAAGATCACTAATTTCAACTTAAACAATGTATATTATATCATGCTCATCTGCTATTGAAAAATTATGCAGCGGCATAAGTCTAGCATCAAAAGCAAACACAATTAAACCCTAAATTGACTTAGCAGAAATTAATCCACGAAAGCGATCGCGTTTCTTCCTCTTGCAAAGCTTTTCAAACTCCTTCACTACCTCATCAATCTCGTGATCCCCTTTAGCCTCGATCTTTTCTCTCATCCTATAAGCATTCTTCCTCACAACCCGTCCGCCGTCCTCCGCCACGACCTGCCGTATCACGGTGGCAACCGCCTCTCTCTCAAGCAACCCAAACTCATTCCTCACCACCTCCACACCAACCCCAATTTGCTCAACCAATCTTGCATTGAGCGGCTGGTCAAGATGCATGGGCAAGGCTATGATGGGCACTCCAAATTTCATGCTCTCCATCATTGAACTGCAACCACAATGGCTAACAAAACCACCAATACTCTCATGTCCCAAGATTTGAGCTTGTGGGGCCCACCCCTGCACCACCAAACCCCGGCCCTCCACGCGGCCGAGGAACCCCGGCGGTAGAGAATCTTCTAGAACCTTCTTCTCACCAATTGGAAACCTAACCACCCATATGAAGTTGAAATTGGAAAGCTCCAAGCCATGAGCAAGCTCTAACATGTCTTTCTTTTTCAGAAAAAACTCACTCCCAAAAGAGACAAAAATAGTGGATTTCTTTCTTTTGTTATTTAGCCAATTAATAATTTTTGAGCCACCAACTTCCATATTGTTACTAGGTTCTTCAACTAGGGCGCCAACTTGGACAACTTTCCTCCCCAACAAACCATGCAAGTAGTCACTATACTTGGACTCAATCTCCCTAAAACCCTTAATCAAAACGACGTCACACGACCGCGCCACGCCGTCAAAAGCATTCCTCCTCACCCTCTCATCCGCCGCCAAAAGCCTATCACGATGACCAAACTCGTAATCGCGATAATAAACCTCCTCGAACGGAAACGCATCGTCCGGATTCAAGAAGAAGTGGAACAAGTACGCATTCATGGTGGCGCTGCTCGTGATGAACTCGACGGCGGGGATGCCGAACGCCGCCGCCGCGAGCGGCGCCCACGGCTGGAGAAAGTCATAGACGAGCAGGTCGGGCTTGAGCGCGGTGAGGATACGGCGGAACTCCGGCTCGGCCATGTCGAAGGAAAGCTTGAGGCGCGGCATGAGCTCCGTCGGGAGGCCGTTGGTGGTGTGGTAGCGTCGGTCGAGGAGCAGCGTGGGGAGGCGGAGCTCCACCAAGCGGATCGAGGCGTAGTATTTGGTGGGGATTTTTTTCTCGATGGATTTGAAGTTTGCCGAGGTGGAGCATAAATGGATGATAAAGTTTCGTTTGGAGAGTCTCTTGGCGAGCTCGAGGTATGGGGAGATATGGCCGTGGGCCAGCCATGGAAACATCAGAATGCGGATGGTTTGCTCGTTTGTGGTAGTGAAGAACTCCATAGTAATACAATCTCGAGTGTGTTTTGTTAGGTTTGATGTAATAAAGAGGGGATAATGTATATAGTATTTATAAGTAGATTGAGGTAAAACTACCGTTTTTGGATTTGGGTTTTATAAGGTATGGTTATATTTTCCTTTCTAGTTGCAATATATAAGGTTGAGAAGAAATTAAGAAACAGGATAATTTATAATTTAGCTTAGATACTACTGCTCCTTTAATTTTACCAACAACTTTATAAGATTTTGTAGGCACGTGTATCTTCGGATGATTGGAAATCAACCAACTAACAGCACTATATATGAAATATATATATATGCATTTTATTTCAGACATAGATCATGTCGCTAAATATGTTTTGTTATTCCCTTGAAATCAGTATGTATTATGCCAAAACAGTTTCAATTCCACTATCCGTCCTCGATTTGGTGTTTTGTGGAGTAAAATCAAGATTACTCCCAAAGAAGAGAGGATAGGATAGCAACGTAACAAGTAGAACTAAGAGATTATAGGAATGAAAACATGCAGCAGAACAAAGTGTAAGTAGAACTAACAGTTTCTGAAAAAAATGAGACATTCAGTCTGAAGCATCATATCGTATGTCTACACTGTTACATTCCTTCAAAACTCTGTACCATTGTGGTCAACCAGACTTCGGGCCACTCGGAACCACAGCTAGCAAGCTTCTGAATACAAAACAATGTTGATGATACAAGAGAAACTGGAAACACTTTGATAAAGATGCTTAATTGGAAGTAGTAAATCAAGTGAAGAAGAATTTAACTGACCTTTTCATCAGTCCTCATCAATGAACTCAGAAGCTGGACGATAGCATCCATGGGAGTCTCCCCACTCTAATACAGAACAAATTAGTATCCAATTTGAGAGAGTGAAAGGAAGATAAAAACAAAGTTGATTACTACCTGAACCTTACTGGCATTAACACTGTTTATAACTGATTTTAACTGTTCTTTCAGCCGCTCTACTTCCCTCTCTACCCCTTCGGCCAGCTCATACCTGAAACATATGCGACACATTAATCAAATCAATCCAATGGAAAAAGGCACAAAAAGGGTCAGCAAATGAAAATTCCGTCTTACATTGCGTCTCTTGTCAATCCAGCATCATCAAAAAGAGAACCATGCTGTTCTAAGTACCACCGCTCAGCTTCTTCCTCTATGCTCTGCAGGGCTTTGTCCATCTAAAAAGTACATGCGAAAACTAAAAGTTTCTCATGAAGCTCAATTAGAATCTCATCTTTACATGCATGCTGAGGCCTGAGAGTTGAGATTTTATTGTTAAATATTAAACTCAATAAAAAATAGAATAAGAGTCCAAGTTTGTTTAAACTACTTAGTTGGCAATTATTAAATTGCTTTGAGATAAGGTTAGTCATATATGTGGTCATTATTTAGTTGCTTAATAATTAAGTAAAATTAAGGCGGTTAGCATATATTATAAATAGGGAAGTGATGTGTTGTTTTAGAGATATGTGTGAGGAAAGAAAAATAGAGAGAAAAGAGAGAAAAAGAGTTAGAGAGAGAGTAAGAGAGATAGAAAGAGCCGAAGCTCTTGTTCTTGTAAGAAAGAAGTTTTTTGTCGTGCCGTAGCACGTGTGTTGTAATATTTTCGAGTTTTAGTGTGATATAAAATTATCATATATTCCTCATTTTTATCTGTTTGTGTTTCTCTCTCATCAAAACTTCCGCTGCGCATCCAACAAATTTGGTATCAGAGCTTCGTCGATCCATGGCGGCGTTTATGAATACTGGTCAGCTTCAAATTCCTAAATTGGAAAAGCACAACTATGGAAATTGGAGTATTCAAATGAAGGTCTTGCTGCAGTCTCAAGATCTTTGGGATATAGTCGAAAACGGCTATGCTGAACCGACATCACAGGAAGCAGAGGAGGCGCTGTCCAACAATAAAAAAGGAGTTCTAAGAGAAGCAAGAAAGCGGGATAAGAAGGCATTATTCCACATCTATCAAGGAATAGATGAGACAACCTTTGAAAAGGTGAGTAGAGCCACAACATCAAAAGAAGCGTGGGATATTTTAAAGAATGCATTCACAGGTGTGGATAAAGCAATTCGAGTACGACTTCAAATTTTGCGAGGTGAATTTGAAGGCTTGGTGATGTCTGAAACAGAAAATATTTCAGACTATTTCACAAGAACTTTGGTTATTGTAAACCAAATGAAAAGACACGGGGAGGAGATCGAAGATCTTCGTGTGATTGAGAAAATTCTTCGATCCTTGTCACCCAAATTCGAGCATGTAGTAGCAGCAATTGAAGAATCGAAAGATTTAAGCACTATGTCGATCGATCAATTGCAAAGCAGTTTGGAGGTGCACGAGCAGCGTATGAAGAAGAAGAGCACGACCTCGTTAGAGCATGCCTTGGAGGCAAAGATGTCTCTCAAAGACGAGAAGAAGTTTGAGCCATCGACATCCCGTGGCGGATTTAATAGAGGCCGAGGTCGCGGATTTCAAGGATGAGAAAGCAAAGGATAAGTCTGGAGTTTTTCTGAAGGAGCAAGAAACAACAGGAGGCATTGAAGAAGCACACTCACCACCATCACCGAGTTCAGATGAAAGGCCTACGAGAAGAACACGAAGTTTGAGAGATATTTATGAATCTACCGAAGTAGATGATGAAGATGAGGAGGAAAATGTGAATCTTATGTGTTTCTACATGGATGCTGAACCAGTTTCTTATGCCGAAGCGGTGCAAGAAGAAAAATGGAGTAAAGCAATGGATGAGGAGATTCATGCAATTGAGAAAAATAATACTTGGGAGTTGACTAATCTTCCAGAAGGCCGGAAAGCAATTGGTGTGAAATGGATTTACAAAACCAAGAGAAATGCCAATGGTGAGGTGCAAAGGTACAAGGCAAGGTTGGTGGTGAAAGGATACAGACAGAAGGCTGGGATTGATTACAGTGAAGTCTTTGCTCCTGTAGCTCGTCTAGAGACAATCAGATTGTTCATTTCACTTGCAGCTCAACACAAGTGGAGGATTTATCAGCTAGACGTAAAATCAGCATTTTTGAATGGTTTTCTTGAAGAAGAAATTTATGTTGAGCAACCGGAAGGCTATGTGAAACGAGGAGGCGAAGACAAAGTCTACAGATTGAGAAAAGCTCTCTACGGACTCAAGCAAGCACCACGCGCATGGAATGCCAGAATTAATGAATATTTTCTGCAAAATGGATTTGAGAAGTGTCCGTACGAGCATGCACTTTACCTGAAGAAAGACAATGCAGGTAATATGTTATTTGTTTGCTTTTATGTTGATGATTTAATATTTACAGGAAATAATGAGGAGATGTTTCGTACATTCAAAAAGAGCATGATCAAGGAGTTTGAGATGACTGATATTGGCTTGATGGCACATTTCCTTGGAATTGAGGTAGTGCAAAGTGAAGATGGGATATTCATTTCGCAAAGCTCTTTTGCGAAACAAATTCTGGAGAAATTCAAAATGGAGTCTTGTAATCCTGTTACTACTCCTGTTGAGATTGGACAGGAATTGAGAAAGCATGATGGTGAAGCTCAAGTGGATCCAACATATTTCAAAAGCCTAGTTGGGAGTCTAAGGTATCTAACATGTACTAGGCCTGATATTCTTTATGGAGTTGGATTAATCAGCAGATATATGGAAACACCTGCACAATCTCATCTGAATGCTGCAAAAAGGATTCTACGGTATATCAAAGGCACTCTAAATGATGGAGTATTCTACTCTTCCAATCAAGAAGTTAAGCTCATTGGTTACTCCGATAGTGATTGGGGAAGAGACTTGGATGAAAGAAAAAGCACTACCGGCACTCTTGTTTTTATTTGGGAGATGCTGCTTTTACTTGGTCGTCAAAGAAGCAGGCCATAGTTACACTCTCGACATGCGAGGCTGAATATGTTGCAGCAAGTTCGACAGTGTGTCATTCTATTTGGTTGCAGAATTTACTGAAGTTTCTGGGATTTGCTCAAGAAGGCCCAACGGAGATAAATGTTGATAGTAAATCGGCTATAGCACTCGCGAAGAATCCGGTGTTTCATGAAAGAAGCAAGCATATTGATACTCGATATCACTTTATTCGAGAGCATGTGGCCAAAGGAGATGTTGAGCTGGTATATTGCAAAACAGATGATCAAGTAGCGGATATTTTCACGAAGCCTTTGAAGACGGATGTTTTCCGAAAATTAAAGATGCTCCTCGGAATAAAGAAATTACAGTATTGAGTTTAAGGGAGGAAATGTTAAATATTAAACTCAATAAAAAATAGAATAAGAGTCCAAGTTTGTTTAAACTACTTAGTTGGCAATTATTAAATTGCTTTGAGATAAGGTTAGTCATATATGTGGTCATTATTAAGTTGCTTAATGATTAAGTAAAATTAAGGCGGTTAGCATATATTATAAATAGGGAAGTGATGTGTTGTTTTAGAGATATGTGTGAGGAAAGAAAAATAGAGAGAAAAGAGAGAAAAAGAGTTAGAGAGAGAGTAAGAGAGATAGAAAGAGCCGAAGCTCTTGTTCTTGTAAGAAAGAAGTTTTTTGTCGTGCCGTAGCACGTGTGTTGTAATATTTTCGAGTTTTAGTGTGATATAAAATTATCATATATTCCTCATTTTTATTTGTTTGTGTTTCTCTCTCATCAAAACTTCCGCTGCGCATCCAACATTTATTAGGCCTAAGCAATTTATAAAACAAACAACGTCATCAAATTACTTATAGAAGCTTCTCCTGTTTTAAATAATACTAGCAAGTTTCTCCAGTACAGAATTTGTGTGCAAGCCTGAATGCACACTTTATCTAACCAAAATCTACCCGAATACAATGTGATAAGGGAGTTATCTTATACCACTTGAAGGTTTTTAAATTAGAAAAGACATGAACAGGAAGATGCAGTCTCCACAGGTACTACAGACAGCAGTACGAATACATACCTCATCTTGATTAATTAGCTCCAGCTCCCGCTGAAATGCACTATTTGATTCAATAACTTTTGCGACTTCACTCTGAGTGGATTTTAAGAATAATAATCAGGGAGAGAACCACCAAAATAAATAAGTAGCAAATAACTGAATACCTCGAGCCTGGTAAGAACATCTCGATTCAGCAGAATCCTGTTATCCCACTCAGATATAGCATTGGCTTGTTCCTTAAACTTCTCAGTACTCTCTAGATGTTCTACATACCATCCTGTAAGGATCTGCAGCAGAGTGAAGAAAACAAATAAGTTAATAGTAACAGTAAAGGGAGCAAGTTTTACAGAGTATGAAGAGGATTAGGTGACCATTTATTATCTAAATACAAATGAACATGTCAAATTTGGAAGGTAGTAACAATAGAGAAGAAAAGTACAAAGTTCAAAATATATATTCCTGACATCCTTGCATTTCATACATTGCAGGGGGAAGATGTATCCCAGTGCCTTCAGGCCTTGAGTAACTTTGAATCAATATTCTTATAAATAGAAAACTAGACGAAATGAATAAATACACAAACTATCGTTACCTCTCCAACTGTTTTCCCATTAAGTTGAGATGGTGGCTTTGGTGCCACAATGGTGGCTGGTGTCGTCCTATAGGACAACAATACCAAACGAAAAATAGTATGATAAGTTTCAAATGTTTATTTTGCATAAAATGGCACTCATAACATCGAACTGCACCATCATAATAGCACTTGGTTTATCATCAAGAGCAACACTTAAAAGCGTACAGTGTAGATGTTGTTAGAATAACAGAGCTGGTACTTGGGCCTGCTGTAGATGTTGAACTGGCAGCTGTGACGCCAGCATGCATTTTGACATTGCCAACATCAACTAACCAAACAGGGAGACATTGTTAAAAACATAAAGGCATGCAACAAATGTACTTGTGTCGATATGACACACCAAATTAAGCATTTAGAGCTGGCAACCAATCAAACAGATGGAACCCCAGTTAAATCAAAGCAAAAATCACATCAAAGAGTACCATCATTCAAACAAATGAGGTCATTTTAAGTTTCTTGGACTTATCTCAACTTGATATGATGCCAAATTGAACATCAACTTTAGTATAACTCCCTCACTTCATGGGCAAAAGATCATCCGGCCCAAATCTGGTGGACCACTTGGTAGTCCACCAATCATGCAGCGCCACGCATGTATTGGTGGGCCACCTTTTTACAACTCAAATATTTTTTAAATGGTAACATAGTCCACCAATGCACGCGTGGCACCGCGTGATTGGTGGGCCACCAAGTGGTCCTCCGGATTTGGGCCAGAAGATCCGGATTGCACTTCATGACCTTTAATTTCAATAGAGAAAGTAGTGAATTGCAAAAACTGAGACTTTTACGAATAATTAATGGAAACTTGAAAAATGACACTTTTATTAAAAATAAATGACACTTTTATTCGAAACAAATGATACTCAATAAATGACAATTCTGTTACAAACTGATGTGTCGATTTTATACCCCTCGAATTCACCCAGTTCTGACGCTCATCTTGTCCAAGTTGATGCTGTTTTGTGCGCAGAAATGTCTATTTTCAGCAGGTTTATGATCAGATGATGAGATGGCGATCCGGAGCTGATTTGGAGATATTTTGGTGAATTTTTGGAGATAAAAACGGGATTTAGATCAAGAAGGAAAGATATGCTAAAGATTTGGAGATTGAAAATATTTTAGGGCCGGAGTTATACAAGGAAAAGGAGCCTTGGAGATCAAGATTCTAAAGATTTGCCCTAGATATTCTTTCCTTTGGAGAATCAAGCTCAAGATCTATATAAAGGGGCTGGAGACGAACGACATAACAACAATCTCTCGCTGCTTCATTAGTTTAGTTTCGTCTTCAGCCATCTCGTTCTTAGTCCCGTAGTTTAGGTTTAATTTTCAGCACAAGTATTCCAAACACTCTTTTATTCACTTTCTTAGTTTAGTTGCTTTCAGATTTCAACACTTCAAGACTTCGGTACTTTGTTTAGATTTCCAGTTTTAATTCAAGCTTCCGTTCAGTTTAAGGTTTCGGTATTCCTTTAAGTTTCTCATACTTTATTTACATTGCATGCTTTTCTATTTTCACACTTTAAATTTTGTTCTGAATATGTTCGTTTCATTTTGCTTGTCCAAGTTAAATATGCGTAGCTAAACTTTTTAGGGCTTCGGCAAGGGTGACGAATATGAGATACAAACTTTGTGAGATCTAATTGATCGTAGTAATTGAAGACTAGGATTTCGACTTAATTCGGGGCAGAAAGATTTAATTGGATTAACTTAAACCTGATCAATTTAGGTTATGAAGATTAGTGCCAGATTGTTCAACAACTTAGGTGGCGAAGCTATCGTAACGGTAGTCGAATTAAGGAGGTTAATCATCTATGTCAGCGTGTTCAACAACGGTAGAGATTAAAATTGGGTTCCTTCCTCGTAATGCTATCTAAACATTAAATCTAGGTTTGTTCAACAAGCTAGGTTGTGGTTAGGTTAGGGAGTAGTGAAAATTTGTTCAACAAGCCATTACCGACTATGTAAGTAGGAATTGGGATATGTACGTGACCAACACTGTATCCTATAACTGGTTGATCTTAGGAATTAATTAAATCTATGCATCCATGATCGAAGTAGTTATCTCATACAAGTTACCCGAAGCCGAGTTCGTCTTTCTCTACTTGTTTATTTCTATCTATTTTCCTGTTATTTACTTTTCTTTGCCTAGGTAGTAAACCCAAAATTTATGCGTGGTGGCATCACCAAAAGTCTGATCAAAATGATAAATATTGTTGATTTTCACTATTCCCTGAGTTCGACCCTGTTTTATACTAATTATAAAATTCTAAGTGTGTGCAGAAATTTTATTTGGTGTGAAAACAGCGACCACCACAAACAAATGACACTTCCGTGATGATGGTAAGATGGCGTTTAACACGAAAATTGTACTTTTTTTTTCAAAACAAATGATACTCGACAAATGACACTCTTGTTCGTAACAAAATGACACTATTATTCAGAACAAATGGTACGTCAGTCCTTAATATCAATTGGGAAAAAAAGCAAAATTAAAAATAATTTAAAAGACCCATGGTACTTTTGGCAAATAAAAAAATAAAAAAATAAATAAACATTTTAAAAATAAAAAATAATAATTAAATTAAAAATAATTATAAAAGCGAACCGGGCAAACAAAAAAGATAAAAAATGAATGAAAATAAAATTTGAGGAAAGCAAAATTGAACTTAAGACCTCTACCGTCAGCTAGGAACTATTACCCTTTGCTTGGTTCTAGAGAAATGAAGAAGAAAGAAATAGGAATGAGAGAAATAGAATTTTTTGGTGTTTGGTTGAGAAAAGAAATAGGAGAAATGGGGGAGAAGAATGAGTGACAAATATAACCTTAAATTAATTTGTTTCTTCTTGTTAGTTAAGGGCATTTATGTCTTTTTTAATATAGCATCATTTATCTTATTTTCTCTTTCTTCTTTATTTTTCTCCTGCCAAACAATATATAAAATACATTCTATTTCTTTTATTTTTCTTCATTTCCATTTTCTTTCTCCCCTATTTCTATCCTTTTGTTTTCTCTCTAAGGTCGGTCCTTACATTTTGGGTACCCTGTTTGGCAACAAAAAATGGGCCATGTAATAATACACAACAAAAAACTGATTTCATTAAGAAAAAAAATATTTTAATAGTAATATCATAGTCGGTCATCACATTTCACTTGAAGGATGTTAACTCTTCAAGCATTCTTTGAACAAAATTATTGATCACTTCCTTATAACTAATTTTCTCCAACAAATTAGAGCACATATAGATGCAAGAGGTGAGAACTAAGAGACTGAAGATTGAATAGGAGTTGAGGACATAGAGCATCGACTCAACGTCATCAGTGAGAAGAAATGGGAAAAATTCGATAAAAGAGTCAGAAGCTATACGCTATTTTTACTAAAAATCTTGTTGTGTGTGCGACTCTTTTGCAACTTAAATAATTTTAAAAAAAAATAGTTAAGAAAAAAAAACAAGTGTTAAAGAGAATAATAATAAAACAAGTTAATTATAATTGTAATAATATTGTGGGATGTTTCTTTTTTTCGTAACGGACTTATGGTTTGATTGGGGTTATTGGGCTTATTGTTTTCTAACATGGTTTAAAATAGTCATGTCATGGGTTGAATTGTTGCAATTTTAATTGTATATATATGTATATAATAATGTGTATTATCTGGGTTGGTGCCCCCTTCCATTTTTGGGGCCTGAGCAGTTCGGCTGCCTGCACCTGCTCAGGGTCGGTTCCATTTCTCTATTCTATCAAATAAAGGCTTAATGTAATAATATTAACACATAATATATATAGGGAGATTTGCAAAAGTAGTCAACTTCACCTACTATATTGCAAAAATGGGCAAACTCTATCTAAATTGCAAAAATAGACAATTTATTTTTTTTTCAATTTAATTGTCACTTTTCTATGCATCCCTTATAATCTCGAGAGGCCTAAATGTCCTGCTAGTATTCATTAAATTATTAATTATATATTAACTAATATGTAAGATAGTATTTATACACTTAAAATATTACTATGAATTATTTAATAAGATATTAATTTTCTCATGAGAAGAAAAATGTATTTTTTTCCGTAAAAAGCAAATCAAAGTTGATTATTTTAATATTAAATAATCAATAGTTAATATCTTAAATATGTAATTACTCTATGAAATTAATAATCATTAAATAATCAATAGTTAATATCTTAAATGTTTAATTACTATATGAAATTAATAATCAATAAGATATTTAATAATATTGTACTATCATAACACGTTAATAAAATCATTTTTACTATCATTTTAAAAAGACTTAAATTACTACTTATTATTTTATTATTAATATAATATATTGTAATTAACTTAAATTAGATTACATAACGTTATTTATTTGAAGAACCATGCATTTGTTTTTTTGACCCAAAAAGTAAATTAAAGTCATGTCAGAAAAAACGTGACAATTAAATTAAAAAAAAAATTATCTATTTTTACAATTTAGATAGAATTTGCCTATTTTTGCAATATAATAAGTGAAATTGACTATTTTGCAAATCTCCCAATATATTAGTATATATCTTGAGCATTTGGCCAATATTAGAGCGCGCCGAATAATTAGAACGCAAATTGAATATGTAGGACCCAGTTGCACCTGGATGATTGATGATTGATGAGATGGAGGCATATATATATATATATATATATATATATATATTAAAATGTTGAGTTTCAAACTTTCAATACTATTACCGTATTAAACATTAGTTGGATTTTACGTTGTATTCTTTTTTTTTTTAATTTAATGATCTTTGAAGTATGACTCTATATCGAGCTCCAAATCAAAATCAAAGAAAACTATAAGCAGATGTTTGGGTGGGGTTTGAAGCCCTATCATGGGAATTTATTCATACCCATACCAAGTGATTAATTTAGGGTTATTTGTCTAAGCATCACTTTTACTTTATTTTGTAATTACTGACAAAATATCAACACGTTCATATAAAATAAATTGCTAGTATTCATGTCAGTAGAGCAAACTAGTCTTTTACTTCAAAATAAGATCACATATTTATTGCTACAATCATTATTACTAAAATCACATAAAGTTTTTATTGGGTGATGATTCTATCCTCAGCAATGTTGAAAAATAGTGGGAAATGACTCAGTCTTTTGTGTTGATATTTACTCAGTAGCCCTGTGCTCTGAATGAGTCTATGAAGATTTGAAGATCCCAAAACACTATATTGATTGGTGAACCATTACGTTGTAATCTGTTTTTGTCTCTGAGGTTTCAGACTCAGCAGACACTCTGCTCTGGCTCAGGCACTCAGTGGATTATCTGCCTCAGCACCAGAAGTAGAAGACTCAGTTATCTTGGACTCGGCGAGAGCAAGATATGCGAAAAGAGTCGATAGAACCGAACTCGGCAAAGAGTAGTTTATCGAACTCGGAGCCGATCTTCGATAGAGCCGAATCGGCGGGAGCATGCTATCGAATCGGAGATCAAACTCAGCAACGGCCAGACAGTCTTCTGACTGTCAGGATCTTTAAAAGTCAAGTCAGCAGAGTCAATACGAGGAAGAAAGAAGTCAGCTTCAGATCTCCTTGAAGTCTGTTTTGTCTCAACCACCTTCTGAACCTCAACCAATGACAAGCAGCCACGTACCCTATATCTACTAAAGCTGCAAGTCAACAACTTTCCAGAAATGGAGGGAAAGGACACTGCCACCATACTTCAAAAGAGCCGTTAGCTACCCAAAAGAGAGAGACAAAGGATTGTCGTCTCCAACGGATCTATCCTAATCTCTTCTCTATAAATAGAGGGATAAATCAAATTTGAAGCTCACGAACCTCACCAAGAACTCACGAACACACGAGAGAACACACAGAGAATTCAAACGAGCAAACTCGAAAACGCCTAAGTCTTCCGCAAGAAGTTTGAAGAATCTATCTCAGGCGAAAGACTACATTTCTGCTCTTAGGGAACCAAGCTGAATCGCTTAATATAGCCTCTAGTATCCAAACGACGATACACGAACCCAAAGCTTACACTCAGCTGTTCGTCATTCTAGAAGCCACATCCTTGTTCCCTATCCCTCTAACCTAAGCTCAATAGAATATATCCATAGCTTAGACGAAGGAGTTCACTTCTGAACTGATCCTTATTGTAAAGGACTCCTTCACTGTTGGAGAGTTTTTCAAACACTTAGTTTGATAAGCCTGTAAACTGAGACTTGCTCAGTATAAATCTCAAGACCAGTGTTTGTCCAGCGTACAAACCGACTGAGACTATCTCAGTATAATAAATAGCTTCCTGATCTTTCGGGACAGTGGACGTAGGATTTTTGTGTCCGAACTACTTTAAAAATCTCTGTGTCTTGTGTTCTGTTTTCATTGTTGCATTGATTTACTGTTCATACTGAAAACCTTCTTTAAATCATTCAACCGAAGTTTCAAAGAAACTTAACGGATCGCACTAATCAATCAAACTGTTTTAATAAAAACGCTTTCCTAACTCAACTGAATTTGGGCCTACACTATTCCGCACTACTGAACTCTATCTGGAAGATACTGAATTCTGACTCTAAGTCAGCTAATAGGTCTCAGTAGAATCAGTCACTCTGCCACACGATTCAGAACAGCTTATCTGGTCTGCTGAACTTGTTCAGTACGATACTATCTTGAAAAGGATTGTTCGTGTTTAAGTTGAGAAATCGGTTTTCAGGTGTATTCACCCCCCCTACACCTGAACGTAATCTCGGGACCAACAATTGGTATCAAAGCAGGAGTTCTATAAGACTCTTGTTATTCTGAAACTGGTCTACTTGAACGGATCCGGAAAACGTTTTCACTGCATATCATTCTTCATTCATATCATTATTCATCATGTCTGATATGTCAGGGATAAGGATGATACCCATGTTCTCAGTAGAGAACTATGGCGTATGGCGGGTCAGAATGGAGGCACATCTGACCTCCCTCCACGATAGCATGACAGAGGTTCTGGAGGACGGACCTATCATTCCTATGATAGATAGCGTCGTAGCTCAGGATCCAGCAAATGGAGGAGGAATGGTGACCGGGAAGAAGATCCCCAAGGACAGAAGTCTCTTCACCCCTGAGGAGAAGAAGCTTCACAACTTAGACCGCGTCGCCAGAAATGCCATACTGACCACCCTGAGTGATTCCTATCTCGGAAGAGTTCAGGACTGTAAGTCCGCGAAAGAACTCTGGGATCCTCTAGCGCACTTCTTGCCGTGAAGTACGCGGAAGTACACCAAGAAGTACGCACTGCTTGCCGTGAAGTACCAAAAGGAGAAGGAGAGGCGCAGAAAAGTGACTAAAGCCCTCAAAGAATCCAAGGGTAAGTCTGAATATACGCCTAAGCGCACTCCTGACTCGCATACTTCTGAATGCAGGAAACAAGATGACTCAGCTCAGTCGAAAGACAGTGAGAGCAAAGAAGAAAGAGTCACAACCTGCTATAACTGCAAGAAGCTAGGACATTATCAGTATGACTGTCCTGAGCTCAGCACTGCTGAGAGAGCAGCACGTAATGCAAGAAGGGAGAAGTTCATCAAGAAGAGACAAGCATACATTGCTGGTGAACTCTCAGACGACTCAGATGAAGTCGATTCCTTCATGGATTCATCTGACGATGAAGCAGCTTTCATGGCCATAGAGCTTGAAGCTGAAGAAGATGTTGAAAAGTATCTCATGGCAGGAGAAGAGGATGAGGTAAACTCACATGAACCATTTAATTCCTCTTCACACTGCACACACGACACTCTTTCAGGAGCAGACGAGAATCTGGACGTCGCGATCGCATATAAAGAACTACTCGACGAGCAGATTTAGATGAGTCTGCAGCTCAGTAAGACTCTTCAGGAATTGGATACCCTGAAAGCGGAGAATCAGAGACTTTCTCAGGAGAGTCAGGTTGCTACTGAGTCAGAAGGACTTGTGTTGAGACACAGGGAGGAGATAAACTCTCTGATGGCCAAGTCTCAGCATCAAGAAGACCAGATCTCAGTTTTGACCAAAGACTTAACTCAGAAAGATACTGAACTGAGTCTACTGAAGCAAGAGTTGTCAGGACTTCAGACCGAGCATGAAATGCTGAAGAAAAGTGATGATGTCTGGAGGAACCTGATGACAGAGCGTTACATGGGCGCTGAAAAGAAGCTATAGGCTATGCTAGCAAGCAACAAGCCCAAGCATTGCAAGGAGGGACTTGGATTCAGCCAGGGAGCCTCCTCTTCTGCCCTTGTACGCTCAGAAAATCGGCTTGCTGATAGGTTTGTTCAAGGGGAGACCATCAATGCAGACATACTGAACCCCCTAGCCAAGAACAAACAGAAGATGAAGGCACCTCATTCTAGTTATCAGCACTCTGACAAGAAGATCATCACAAGATCTCCCCAGTTCAGTCAAGGGGGAACCAGCAAAGCAAAATGGGCTGATCAGTATGGACCTCCACAGCTGACTCATCCAGCTCAGTATGGGTCATATTACTATGATCCTATAGTCAGGAGAGGATCCAAAAGTCAGAAAAAGAAGAAGAAAGCCATGCAGAAGGCAAAGGTCAGCAGTCTACCCGCTCAGAAGATCAGGACTCCTGAACCTGAAAAGCCTCAGAAGTTAGCAGCGACCAGTCCAGTGGTCAACTATGTTGATAAAAGTGGAAAGAAACTGTCTGAGACCACCAGGGTCGTAAGACAGATATAGGTTACCAAAACTAACATCTAAGGACCCAAAATCAAAAAATAAAGGGTACCTAAATATAATTCTGTTTTGCAGGTGCACAAGGACCCTTGGTATGTGGACAGCGGATGCTCAAGACATATGACATACCAGAAGGACTTTTTGAAGAATTATACTACTAAAGAAGGACCCCGAATCGAGTTTGGAGACAACGCAAAAGGCTACACCAGAGGCTATGGAACACTCAGCATTGGAACAACAACAGTTCCAAGAGTATCATATGTTGAAGGACTTCAGCATAACCTTCTCTCTATTAGTCAATTTTGTGATAACTTGAATAGAGTGATTTTTTACGCTGGTTTCTGTGATGTTATTGATAAATTCACAGAGAAAATAGTGTTATCAGGTTCGCGCAAAAAGAATATCTACGTAGCTGACTGGAACTCAGCTGAACCTGAAGCTTGTTTGTTGGCGAAAAATAACAACAGAACGGGGTGGCTTTGGCACAGAAGACTCAGCCATCTTAACTTCAAAACGCTCAACAAATTGGCTAGAAACACTCTAGCAAGAGGACTGCCGAATGAAGTATTCAGCAAAGACACTCAGTGTGAAGCATGCCTGAAGGGAAAGCAAACAAGGAATCAAAATCCACCTGTTCCATCTCCTTCCACTGATGGAATCCTTCAGCTGCTACATATGGATTTGTTCGGTCCAGTCTCTCAGTGGCGATCAGAGGCAAGAAGTATGCATTAGTGGTCATTGATGACTACTCGCGCTACACATGGGTCATATTTATTGCCAACAAGTCCGACGTCAAAACAGAGTTACCCAGGCTTCTAAAAAGGCTCAGTGTCGAGAAGAACACCAAGATCGTCAAGATACGTTCAGACAGAGGAACTGAGTTCCTGAATTTCATGGTGGAGGAGTTCTACAAAGTAGAAGGCATAGAGCATGAGACGTCTGTCGTGCGCACGCCTCAACAAAATGGGGTTGCTGAAAGGAAGAATCGAACACTCAAAGAAGCAAGCAAGAACCCTGCTCGTAGACTCGGGACTCCCAACCAAATTCTGGGCGAAGTTACCGACACCGCATGTTACACTCAGAACCGATCTCTACTGGCAAAACAGCATAAGAAGACACCATATGAACTATGGAACGGCAGGAAGCCTTCTCTATCTTATTTCCATATTTTTGGGTGTTCGTGCTTTATTCACAATAATGGGAAAGATCAGCTGAAGACTTTTGATAGCAAGTCAGATCAGGGAGTGTTCTTATGATACTCCCGGGTCAGCAAAGCTTTCAGAGTCATTAACTATCGAACCCTTTACGTGGAGGAAAGCTCTCATGTTATTTTTAATGAGTTTGCTACTGAAGACAGGAGCATAAATTCTAAACCTGAATCTGAGGACATCAGTAAGCAGCTACAGGATCTGAGCTTAAAAGATAAAGTTGAAAAGATCCAGCTATGTTGGGATGATGATTCAGATGAGGGAAACGGAAGATAAACTACTGGATCCTCACCAGCAGCAGAAGTAGCTGAACAGATTGACTCTCCTGAACAAAGTCAATCCCAGGTAACTCAGGTCGATGAAGAAACCCAAGTGGTAACTAAGACCTCTACTGAGAATAATAATTCAGGGGGAACTAATGATGTTCCTGAGCTAAATGCCCCTGAACCTGGCGACTCAGTAGATCACACTCTTGTAACTGAATTGCTTCAATCTCATAATAGTACAACTGAAATGACTAACTCACCTACTATCTGTGTTGAACAAGTTTCAGATGAAGAGTAGAAACATCGTAGATCGTGGCTGGATGCTCACACTTCTGATTTAATTATTGGAGATCCTTCAGCAAGAGTAAAGACAAGATCCAGATTCTGTCAAGGAGAAAGTGCACTATATTCCTGCTTCTTGTCTACTGAAGAACCTCAGTCAGTTGAGGACGCACTGAAAGATGCTGACTGGATCATAGCCATGCAGGAGGAGCTGAATCAGTTCACGAGAAACGAAGTTTGGGAGCTTGTTGACAGACCCCGGCACCAACATGTGATCGAAACAAAATGGGTCTTCAAGAACAAGCGAGATGAAAACAACGTCATAGTAAGGAATAAAGCAAGACTCGTGGCAAAAGGCTACTGTCAAGCTGAAGGGATAGATTTCGATGAAACGTTCGCTCCAGTTGCAAGATTGGAGGCAATCAGATTATTCTTAGCCTACGCAACACATCAAAGATTCAGAGTATATCAAATGGATGTGAAGTCGGCATTCCTGAATAGTGTACTGAAAGAAGAAGTCTACGTGGAACAGCCTCCCGGCTTTCAGCAGGGACATCAAGTTTATAAACTCAGAAAGACTTTGTATGGGTTAAAACAAGCACCCAGGGCTTGGTACGATACCCTGTCTGAGTTTCTTCTTCAGAAAGGTTTTCAGAAGGGCATAGTAGACCGCACATTATTCAGCATTTGACTGGAAGATGACTTATTACTTGTGCAGATCTACGTAGATGACATCATCTTCGGCTCGAAGAACGTCATCATGTGTCAGCAGTTTGAGAAAATGATGAAGGATAAGTTCGAGATGTCCATGATGGGAGAGATGAACTATTTCCTCGGCTTTCAAGTCAAATAATCTGAGAAGTGAACGTTCATTAATCAAGGCAAATATACTCGAGACCTTATCAAGAGATTCGGTTGCACATTCGGCAAACCAATCAAGATCCCGATGAACACGAATATGAAAATTGATCTTGATAAAGAGGGAGTATCAGTAGACCAAACTGAATTTCGTGCTATAATTGGTTCTCTATTATACTTAACACCTACTCGTCCTGACATAACTTATGATGTAGGTGTCTGCGCTTGATTTCAGACGAATCCGAAGCAGAGTCACATGGACTAAGCAAGGAAGATTCTCTGCTATCTCAGAGGAACACCTGACATGGGTTTATGGTATCCAACTGATGATAATATTGAACTAACTGGTTATTCTGATGCTGACTATGCAGGATGTAGAATTGACCGAAAGTCAACTTCTGGAACGTGTCAGTTCCTCGGCAGTAAGCTGATCTCATGGTTCTCAAAGAAACAACATTCAGTAGAGACGTCAACTACTGAAGCTGAATACATGGCTGCCGGAAGTTGCTGCGCCCAAATCCTTTGGCTAAGACAGCAGCTACGCGACTATGACGTCATTCAAAATGAAGTGCCGATCTTCTGCGATAGTACCAATGCCATTGCAATCACTCAGAATCCTGTACTTCATACGAGATGCAAGCGCGTGGACATCAGACACCACTTCATTCGTGACCATGTCGAAAAGAAGGATATCAGGATGGAAAAGATCCATACTGACCATCAAAGGGCTGATATATTGACCAAGCCTCTAGCTGAAGCCAGATTCAGAGAACTTTCAGTAGAGCTATGTCTGCTGGACCCTACTGACTCTAGTCAGTAAGAGGATTCAGGAGAGGAGCATTCAGTAAGGGGGAATGTTCACTCTCGGTACTGAGTAAAATCAGTACGTAGAGACTCAGCAACCATCTACACGAGGTATCAGCTGACTACGATGTTCAGCTGACAGGTTTGTATCTCTACTCAGTAGCCTATAGAACAATTATGTGCATTTATGAATCAGATTCAGCATCGTATTCAATGCCTTAGAAAATATCATTTAATTTTTTAACGGACTACATTTAATACACGACATTCTATGTAAAAGCATGCTGAACTCTGCAATGCATTTAATGCATGTCGTATCAAGTTACTACTTAGGCTATATACAATTGGCTTTTAACTTAGGCGGCTAATATGATCATTACCTATTTTATAAAACTTAATCCTAGCCGTCCATCTCAAAAAGCGCGTTCAAACTGAACCATTGATATTTAACTATTTATCTTCTCTAAGATATATATAAGCGTTCAAATGTTTGAAACCGCCATTTCATCTCTGCAAATATCTTAAGTACCCTAGATTTTTCTGAGACTATCACTCGCTTAGTTACATATTTTCTATCCATTAAACCTCTCAGAAAATCTATTGGTAATCTTTCAATGATCTTTTCAGTATCACATGATCTTTCAATGATTTTTTTTTATATATCTTATCGGATACTGACTGAATACTGTGTTTGCAGATTATCAAAATGACAGGAATTCAAGTAGGTGCTCCGACAGATATGCAAGAGATCCTTGAGAAGGATCGTGTCTGGTGCGAGCCAGTCATGGAGTTTGACGAGTGCGATCTAGACTTCATAGAGGAGATTTTCTATGCCCTCCGCGAGACCGGATTAGAAGGATTCCTAACGAGGAAGCCGACCTTCTTTCTCCCGTGACAAGTGGCAGAAATCTATCTGAACTCCGACTCAGTGGACGGAGACATCAGAGGCAGATTCGTCGTTCATACAGTAGGCGATCCCTCACGCACAGATATAGAAGTGAAACAAATGTCAATCCGAGAAGCTCTTCAGAAAAGCTTCAATCTGCCCAATGAAGGACTCAGCACCGTCATATACAAAAACGATCTGATGGATGAGTACCTCACTGAGTTCTATGGGAAGCCAACAGTCTTCAGAGCCGCCTTTCCCAAGAACGCAATGCTCCCTCAGTACAGAGCATTGGCGTACATAGTGACACAACTACTGACGAGTCAAGCAGGCTCTTTTGACCAAGTGTCCAGACCGAAGATACAACTTATGATGGCCATCTATGACAGGTGTTGGTCCGGAGACGAAAAGTCAGGTGTAGAGGGGGGGGGGGTGAATACACCTGAGCTCTGTTTCTTTTTCTCGGTGAAGGTCGGTGAAGGCCGATGTTTGCAAATCGATGAACGAGTGCCAAGTAAGCCTTCGATCCTTGGGGTCAAAGTGAGTCGGCTTCGAGCTCTTCTACCGCGGCGATGTCGGTATTACGAAACTCCGGTCGGAGACCGTAGTGCGGATAAGTGTTAGGCCCGGAGTCGTCTCTTTTGAAAACGCGTTTTTGCAAGTTAAATCTTTTGGCTGTGCACTTTATAAAATGCGTTTTATGCAAACTTATGATTTTCAAGACAGTTGAATGCAATGCAATAAAACAGTAAATGAACACAAGTGATTTAACGTGGTTCGGATACGCAAGATCCTACGTCCACGGTCCTGAACAAGGCAGGAGAACTTGTTGATTATTCTCGAGCAAGCCTCGGCGGGGATATGCGTGCACCGGACGGTTCCCTCTAAGTTATAGTCCTTAGCGACTTTACAATCCAAACCTAAGTTTAGAAGGGAGGGAATATTCTCCAACTGAGAAGGAGTTCTTACAACAAGAACAATTCACTAAATGTGAACTCCTTCGGATCTAAGCTATGAATCTAGCAATGAGCTTAGTCTAGAGAAGATAGGGATCAAAGTGCTCTAGAGAGATGAACTACAAGAAGTGTTCTATGAAAACTAGTTCGTCTCTGGATAAGCTTGAAGGTTCTAGAGCGTTGTGAGCTTGAATGATATCCCTTGATTTCGCGTATATTCCTCTTTTTTGAAATCTTCAAATCCTTCTCTATTTATAGTTGTGAGTTGTGACATATGTCCGTTGGAGACGACGATGCCACGTGTCACAAGCGTCCAAAGAAAACGGCCACTATTCAACTTTGTTGCAAAGCAGGCGATTAATGACCGTTCATGAGAGCGGCTTTACCGTGTAGAGTAGGTAAGCGTTGTCGGCTTCTCATTGGTCGAGGTTTGTAGTTGGTGAGTGTCGAGTTGACCGTTCAAACTACATCGTATGTCTTCGCTGAACATTTGAAGGGACTTTAAGTCTTTGGGTCGCTTTACGTCGGATACGATACTCGAAAGTCTGTCTTCTTCGGTGAGTCGTCGACCGATAAAGTGAGCTTCGATAGTCGGGTTGGTCGATCGCGAAGGTATACTTGCTTGACTTGGTTCTTCTACCGATGACCATCGGCTTGTAGAGAATGCTTCTACCGAGGTCCGGCCACTGATGCGGGATCTTCAACCGAGTTTGATATCACCGGCCGACGAAGAATGCAAGCGATTACACCGATGACGTGGGGTTCGAAAAGTATCTTCGATGAAGATCGGTTCAACAACTACCCCGTACGGGACTTAGACAAAAATAATAAGCATTACATCACGTCTAACCTATACATCGCCTAATCCTATCGACACACTAATCTACCGATATCGGCTCGGTTTTGGGATCTTCAATTCCATAGTACTACTATGATTTCCCCCAATTTCTTTTAACCCTAGAACACGTGAGTATCAATCTACCGACTCATATCCAACAATTTCCCCCTAATTGATGATGCCAAAACCTCTATACTCTAATATCTATTAAAGATCTTGTCCCTCGACAACAATTTCCCCCTTAAAGCATCTCGAGGAAAAACCGATAATAGTAAATGAACTTCAAGAGTGAGAGAAAGGCAAGATCGGAGAAACCGATGTGAGTGTGTGTCGGATCACTTGGTGATCAGTAGTGTAAACACAAAGTAAAAGGTGAAAGACAATGAGTAATTGTCTAGCAAGCGAGGAACCGATATATATATCAAGAATTACGGAGTTCCTATGCTATTACAAAAGATGAGAGAAAAATCACTTGCTGCTTCGCTTCTTGAACTTCTGCGTTTTCTTCTTGAAGTCGGTGGATTTTTCCTCGGGAGGATCCAGGTAATAGTATTTATACACTCTAGCTCGAATCTCCCGGATCTCCAAGTTATCATCCGGCCTTTCGGGAGCAGAGCTCGGACCGTAGGCGGCTTCCTCCACTTCTCTTTCTATGTCCTTAGTGCTCGGCAGTCCACTAGCAAGTCTCGGCGGTGGAATACGTCGAAAAGTCGGGGCACGGAAGGTTACATTCGTGATTCCATGACTTGCTTCGACCGTTCACGGAATTCAACATTAAATCTCGTAATCAACTCCTCAAAGAGCTGATCGGTACGGGCGTCAAGTGGGTAAATGCGCCATACGTAGTAGCCTTTGATAAAAGTTTCTTTCAATCTCTCCCAATGTTCATTCATATCGCCGGCACCCACTTATCCACATGCTTTGAATCGGTTGTTGCTTGATGTGGGGGCCCCCGATGAACTTAGATCCTCTCGGGATCCGCCTTCTTGGATCGGCTCGGTTTATCGAGATAGGCTTTTCATTCTTGCCGAGTCGGCCATCCTTTTCTTCTCACGGAGAGCGGCCGCTCTAGTGTCTCCTCGTCCGAGACTCGGTCCTTGCAGCGTCGCCTCCCGTGTCGTTTGATCTTCACGCTATCCGCTCGGGTGTAAGAGTAGATATGGGAATACTACGAGCGGTAGCTTTGATTTCGATCGGAAGAGCCTTAGCAAATTCTTCTTGGGCTTTCTTCTTTTGCTCTTCGATCGTATTAATGACCTTTCTCTTTCCTTTGCCCCCGACACTTTGCCCTTAGGCTTTTTTTTGCCTTCTCTTGCCTCCTCTAGCTAACGCTCCCGGTCCGGCTTGTCTTGCGGCTCTTGGGCTATTCCGAGGTCGAATGCCTCTTGCTCCGCTTTTGATTTAAACTTCTTGATCGGGGAGGAAGGAGTAGTGGATTCGATAGCGATTTCCTTCCCCAGACCTCTGCGGCGGCTTTTGAGACTCTTCTTCTTCACTGGCTCTTCAAGGAATTGAGCGATTTCGTCTATGTGCACAGTGAAGAGGAGATGGGGGTGGCTTGTAGTGGGAAATCAAGGAGAAGGACCTCGGTAGATGTACCTTTCGATTAGTTGGTCCCGCCTCCGGAGCCTGTTCCCCCGAATCTCTGCGGCCGAGGGCTCTGGCTGGCGAGGAGGGTCCCGCCTCCCGAGCCTGTCCCTCAAGGATCCGGACGTCGCCCGTATCCGTATCGAGGTTCATCTTTCACAATATCTTCCCCCCTTTTTGGCATCGCAATATTCGCCGGGGAGGTGCGGATAGCTTTTACGTCCTGCTCCAGTTGTGCGCGAGAATCTTTGATCCGGGTAATCGTGTCATCAAAATCACCGACCAAGTTGCGTAGTTTTCCCAGTCTTTCTCCCGATCGGCTCTAGATTTCTTCAATCGAGCGGGCCGACTCGACGGAGTTTCAAGCAGAGCTTGATCATTTGATTCTCGTCATTTCTTTCGAATGGCTTTTAAGGCCTCGACTGTTGCTTGATGGCTGTTTGAAGAGAGGTGGTTGCTATCTTGTTTCTCTCATCAATGAAGCCTTGAATTGTTTTCATCGCTTGAGTCAGCTGCTCCGAGAAAGTTTTATGCTGAGCGGCAAGCAGCTGCTGACTCTGTGCTGATAAATCGGCCTTTTGAGCACTTAGGGCCTGCTCAACTATCTCCTTGAAATCCGGGCCGAGAAGCCTCTTTAGGGGTGGAGATGTCGGCGGCCAACTTACTTAGAGCTTCGTTCTGAGCCTTGGTGTACTTCTCCCATTTGAAATGAACATCTTTGGCTAGGAGTCGATTTTTCTCACCTTGGCGTTTGATAGCCCTATTGACAGAACGTGAGGACACGGAACCGATGGGTTGTATCGATAAGAGCCGGTTCCGAGCCTCTGCTCGGAGAACGAGATCAATCGCTCCCCTACCGTACTTCGGGAGCGGTTGTAGCCTCACCCGATGTGACTATGGGTGGTGTTGGGCTCTTCTCTTGGGGAGTTTGTCCCTCTGCAGATTCTCCCCGGTCCGCTTCCTTGGGTATTCCATCCATCTCCTCATCTTGATCATCATTATCGCCTTTATCGGAAGGTGGAGATGGGGGCGGAGCTTTCGATCGGAGCTCTCAAGCTCGATAAATAGAGCATTGGCGCCTCAAATCTTCGAAAGACGCCACATCACCGGCTCTCCGAATCCAATCTTGGCTTGGAGCTCTTGCTCCTCCGTCGCAGCTCATCCGGTGACCTTTGGGATTTGGCAAAGTCAATAAGAATGTCCCAGTGCAGAAACCTTAAGAGCATCCGAGCTCTTGTCCTTCTTGCTATTTCAACCGGATCTGCGTGCTCGGCAATTTCTCGGTATCTCTAGCTGAATCTCACTGCAAAGACGCTTGATCGAGTGGTGTCGGTTGTTGTCCACTCAAGCAGAGGTTCGGGTGACGGTTCCCTCTTGTCGGACTCTGTTCCCTCGTAGCCGATCACTTGGACTTTGTCCTTGATCGTCGCTCCCTCGATTCCAGGATCTCGAATCGAGTAGTTGCTCCTCTTGAATAGAAGGAGGAGCCGGGCTGAATAATGGTAAGTGGCCGAGCCACTGTGACCTCAAGCAGGTCGATTCTTAGCCAACCTCCTCTTCTTTGGTACTTGGACAGTTGGGGGCGGAGCGACGCCGCTCTCTTCGGTTCGAGTGGCCCCTTGCCAATTGACTTTTTCGCTCCGGCCTTTGTCATAAATTTGATAGACTTCTTGTCAAAGTACTTGGAGTCCTCAAAGGCCGAGTGCTCAACAGTGAGTTCCTCCCGAACTATGCATTCTATCGAAACAGTACATCTTTGTTCCGAATAGAAGTTTACCCACACCGGCTATCCTCCTCTCGCCGATGGGTAATGTGGTGAACTTCCGAGCCCCGTGCCTTCATCTCGAGTAGTATAATACTCGGCCCGGTTCACTTCAACTCCATCGTCTATTGCCATCATCACCTGAATCCTAGGTTTGGACGAGTTGATCATATGATCCACTGAACTTGTCGGAATGTGCGATACCACGTAAGCTAGACCTCGCATACCGAGGTAGCAACATATTCCTCGGTAAAGCTGTTTTGAACGCCACATCCTTGCGTCCACGAATTTCGCACATATGCATTGATCTCCTTCTCCTTGTATCCAATCGGAGAAATACCGGAGTTGGGAAGATCGAAAGAGAGAGCTAGAGCATCTTGAATATCGAAGGTAAGAACAAGTGACTCCCACTCATCTTGATCGACTTCCTTCGATAAGAGAAGGACGATTCCTCTCCTCCCGACGCTAGAGATTTCCAGTTGAAATAAACTTCGGCGACACATGCCGAGGGAGAAAAACACGGGGTGCTTCGAAACCAAGCATCTCCAACCCCGAACGCTCCAAAGCGTCAAACACGGGTTCAAGGAAAGAGATCTCCACTTGGCGGAAGGCCAAGGTAGGTTCAAACAGAATCCCTGGAGGCTACAATCTCCTCAATGTTGTCCGGAGTTTGAACGTTCGCCATTGAAATCGCAAAACAACATATTAGCACTTGAAAATAGAGTAAGTTAGTAGTTGCTAGCGGACATCCGATACATTACCGTGAAATGGAGCTTGAAAAGAGATATAGCAATGCGGTTAGAATGAGGATGTAAGGAAGGAAACCGAATCGCTAAGAAAAAGCTCTAAGATATGAGAATGGCGAAAAGTGAGGAGTTGATAGAAGATGAAAGATTTTGTATATTGAGTTTGATCTTTAGTTTGAATCGCACGGTTCAAATTTAATCTTTCAAAATCAAGGGGCGGCTAAGATTAAATGTTATAAAAGAATGATTACAATAGCCGCCAAAAATATAGATATACGTAATAAAGCTAATGGAGAAGACATGCATTAAATGCGCAACGAGAGCATTAATTACTCGGGCGAGGAGTCCCGCCGACCTTTCCTCAAACCTTAAACATAATAAATGGTAAGGAATAAATGCTCCTAGGCAACCGAATGCAAGCGACCGATGCATTAAATGCGGCATGCTTCGAACAAATTAAGTAACGATACTACGCAAACCTCTTCACTGAACTTATCGGTGGTTACCATCATTTATCGGGAGGATGGTTGTGCCGATGACCATGTTCTCCCTTGTTGTGTACAGTGTGCATCTCCCAATGAGTCACCGTACTAAGTTTTCCGACTTGTCGTGCCGATTCCATACTCGAGACACATTGTTGCTAAGTATATTATTATCGTAGTCGGCTTTCTACCGACTTGTCTCGAGTAGGATCTAGTAGACCTAGCTCAACCGATAGTTCTCTCGAACCTGTTCTCGGCTAGTGGTTTGGTCGGTATATCGCCCTTTGCTTGTCGGTATGGATTTTCTCCATCCCGATGTCCTTCTTTTCGACATGGTCTCCGATGAAGTGGTGTCGAATGTCCACGTGCTTGCATCGGTATGTAGAAGCTGGGTTCGAGTTATAGCTATTGACCTTGGTGGAGTCACGGTAGATGGGCACTTCATCCCGAGTTATACCATAATCTCTCAATTGTTGTCGAAGCCAAAGGATCCGGGCACAGCAACTTCCTGCAGCCATGTACTCGGCTTCGGTAGTGGACGTAGCTACCGAGTCTTGTTTCTTTGAAAACCACGATATCGGCTTCTTGCCGCCTAGGAACCGACATGTTCCGGAAGTTGATTTTCGATCTATCCTACATCCTGCGTAATCGGCATCGGAATAACTCTGTCGGTATTAGATTATCATCGCGCAGGATACCATAACCCTGACCTCGGGTGTTCCTCTTAGATATCGCAGAATCTTCTTCGCCGAGTCTAGATGACTTCGCTTGGGATTCGCTCGAAATCTTGCGCATACACCTACGGACATAAGTTATGTCGAGTCGGCTAGTTGTTAAATAAAGTAAAGAACCAATAATAGCTCTATAATCGGTAGAGTTAACGAAGCTCCCTCTTTGTCTAGATCGATTTTAAAGTTCGTGTTCATGGGGATCTTGACTGGTTTCTTTGGAATCACGACCGAATCTTTTGAGAAGATCTCGAGTGTATTTGGCTTGATTGATGAAGATTCCTTCGCTGATTGTTTTACTTGAAATCCAAGGAAATAATTCATCTCTCCCATCATGGACATCTCGAATTTCTCCTTCATCATCTTCTCGAACCGCCGACATATAACTTCGTTTCTGCAGCCGAAAATGATGTCGTCCACATAGATTTGCACCAATAGAATGTCATCTTCTCGACTTTATGCTGAATAGGGTGCGATCTACCGTCCCCTTTTGAAAACCTTTTCGAAGTAGAAAGTCGATAGGGTATCATACCAAGCCACGGGTGCTTGTTTTAACCCATACTGAGCTTTCCTAAGTCTCGTACACTGATGTCCCTGCTGAAAGCCGGGGCGGTTGTTCCACGTAGACTTCTTCCTTCGCACGCCGTTCGAAAAGCCGACTTCACATCCATCTCGATATACCTTAAATCTCGATGTGTTGCATAAGCTAGGAAAAGACGAATGGCTTCCAATCGCGACCGGAGCAAATGTTTCATCAAAGTCAATTCCCTCGCCCGATTGTATCCTTTAGCAACTAGTCGAGCTTTATTTCGACAATGACGTTGTTTTCATCTCGCTTGTTCTTGAAGACCCACTTAGTTCCAATCACGTGCCGATGTCAGAGTGCGTCGACAAGCTCCCAAACTTCATTTCGATTTAACCTGGTTCAGCTCTTCTTGCATAGCAATGACCCGCACGGCATCTTTAAGTGCGTCCTCTATCGACCGAGGTTCTTACGCAGACGAGAAAACAAGAGTAAAGTGAGCTTTCTCCTTGAATTAATCTTGATCTCGTCCTTATAGTTCCTGATGGATCTCCAATGATAAGATCCGAAGAATGAGCGTCGAGCCACGAACGCCTGAGTCGGGCTTCTTCTTCGATACCACTTACGCACGTCCGTAGGTGTATTAGGCATTTTAGTAGTCTTGTTTTGTGAGCCGTAGTAATTCAAGTAAGAAGGTTAGGATCTACCGAGTTTCCGTGTTCGGGGGCATTCGGCTCGGGAACATTAATGGTTCCCCCCCGAGTTTATATTCTCGGTAGAGGTCTCGGTTACCACGGGGGCTTCCTCATCGACCGAAGTTACCTGTTGTTGATTCCGTTCGATAGAATCAACTAGGTTAGCTACATTGCTTGTTGGTGAGTCCGAATTTCTTCATCTTCGACTCATCATCCCAACAATCTTGGATCTTTTCGGCTTTGTCATTTAGTTCGAGATCCCGTAGCTTGCTTCGCCGACATCCTCGCACTTGACTTTGTATCTTTCCCCGTTCTCGGTAACAAATTCATCAAAAACAACATGAGGGCTTTCCTCCACGCAAAGAGTTCGATAGTTAAAAACTCGAAGGCTTTATCGACTCGGGAGTATCCTAAGAATACTCCTTGATCGGATTTGCTATCAAAGACCTTCAACTGATCTTTCCCATTGTTGTGGATAAAGCAAGGACAGCTAGAAAACATGAAAATGAGAAATAGAAGGAATTCTCCCTTTCCACGGTTCGTATGGCGTCTTCATGTGTTCTTTGTGTCGGTAGTGATCGATTCCGAGTGTAACGGGCGGTGTCGGTAGCATCAGCCCAAAACTTTGAGGGTAGTCCGAGAATCTGCGAGGAGCGTTCTTGCTTCGCTTCTTTGAGAGTTCTGTTCTTACGTTCAAGCAAGTCCGTTCGCTGAGGGGTGCGCGCACTGATGTCTCGTGTTGAATTCCCTCTTTATCGCAAGTATGTCTTAACCACCGAGTTTAGAAACTCGTTCCTCCGTCCGAGCGTATCTTCTTAATCTTGATGTTCTTTTCCACACCGAGTTTCTTCGGTAGATTAGGTAACTCGGTCCGAACATCGATTTGTTGGCGATGAAGATGACCCAAGTATATCTCGAGAAGTCGTCTATGACGACGAGGGCATACTTCTTGCCTCTTATAGTCACCGGAGAGACCGGCCCGAATAAGTCCATGTGAAGCAGTGAAGGATTCCATCGGTGGAAGGTGACGGAATAGGTGGATTGCTACTCTTTGTTTGCTTTCCCTTCGTGCACGCTTCACAATTTTTCGTCTTTGATAAACGATTCGTTGGGCGAGTCCTCGACTTTAGAGTTCTTGACAAGCTTGTTCATGGTCTTGAAGTTCGGGTGGCCGAGTCTCTTGTGCCATAGCCGACCGACTTGTTACCCGATTTAGTACGTGCGAGCAAGCAAGCCTCGGGTTACGCGGTATTCCGGTTTGCAACATAGATGTTCTTCCTCCGCGAACCCGATAACACCGTTTTCCCCGTAGATTTGTCAACAATATCACGAAACCGGCGTCAAAGATTACTCGTTAAGATTATCACGAATTGTGACCGAAAGGAGATTATGTTGAAGTCCTTCAACATATGTTACTCTTTAGGCGTGGCGGTCCCAATGTTCAGCGTTCCGTATCCCCTTGTGTAGCCTTTGGAATTGTCACCGAATTCATTCCGGGACCATCTTCTTGTACGTAGTTGGTCGCTGAGCTCTTACGGTAGGTCATGTGTCTCGAGCGGCCTGTCCACTATCCACGGGTCCTTATGCACCTGCAAAACAGAGGCATTTTTAGGTACCCTTTGGTTCGATTGGGTCCTTACGGGTTAGTGGGTGATTTCGGAACCCGGATCTGTCTCGGGACCTTAGAAGTTCCAGACTTCTTCTTCGAACCTTATCGGCTTTCTTCTCCACAGGACTTGGAGATACCGACTTTCTCGCGATAATTTTGGGTTCGGGAGCTCTCTTCTTCGAGTCTTAGCGCTTCTCCCGACCCCGGGCTCATAGTAGTACGAGCCGTACTGTGCCGGGTGCTCATACGGTGGCTCCTTGTATGCTGTTACGCCCATCCGACCTTCTTGATTCCCCCCCGAATTTGATCGGCTGTGTCCCGGGGGCTGGAACCTTTGGTCAGTTGCTTGTAGCTACTCGGGCGAGGTGTAATTATTTTTCTCGTTTTTCGCCCGAGGTGTGGTGTCGGCAGCTTGCACCTTTCCTCCGACGAACCTATCAGCCCGGGGTTTTGCCGAGCTTTTGGAGGTAGAAGCTTCGTGTGTATAGCCCGGGCCTTCTTTCACGAAGTTGACCGTTGAGCTCTAAGCATGCTTTCAAGCTTCTCCTTAGCTCCCGGGTATTGTTCGGTCATCAATACTCTCCGGACTTCGTCACTCCTTCCGAGTGAGTCATAGTCATTCGCACGTGCGCGAGCTTCGATCGAGCTTGGCTATTTCGGTCTCTTTCTCGGAATTGTCCTTGGTCGAACCGAGATCGAGTCTCTTGAAGCCGAGACTTAGTCATAAGAGATTCAATCTCTTCCTTGAGTCTCGCAACTAGATCCACCGACTCGGTAGAGACCCGACAATCGGAAGAAAGTCTCGATTCTCGGCCTTTACTGTTCAAGTTCCCGGATGGTTCTGCTTGAACTCTCTGCTCAGTGAATCTGTTCCTCTAACAGTCGTCGTAGGCTTGTACCACATCTAGAGGATCATACGTGACCGAGCACGTGTCTTGTGTCTTTGTGTGAAGAAGAGGTAATAATGCGTTTAGAATTTACCTCGGCTTCTTCTCCGGCCATCGACGATATTCGGCCGACTCATCGGGAAATGTCTTTGCGACCTCAAGCTGCGACGAACGCGGCTTCGTCTTCGGAAGAATACATGAATGTATCCTCCTCAATTGAGTTATCGGATATCTCTCCGGCTATATAGGCTGCCGTCTCTCGGCGAACTTCTTTCTCCTGGCTCGCCGTTCGCTCTTTGAGCGGTGAGAGTTCGGGACAATCGTGCTGATAGTGTCCCTCCTTCTTGCGGTTGTAGCGAGGTAGATGTTCTGCTTTGCTCTTACCAGTGAGTCTTTAGATGGACCGGCAGCAGACTCCGATTTCCCGCATTCGGTAGAAGGATTAGATTCTTCTTTCTTATGATAGTCTTTCTTACCGAGGAAGAATCTCGGTTGTATTTCCTCGGCTTTCGACTCTCTCCTTTTCCCTCCGATATTTGAGAGCCATCGGTGCTAGGCTGGTCGGGGCCCGAAGTCTCGGAAGACTTTGCTACGATGTGGCCACGGCTTTGCTTGAGGAAATAGGCTTGGCTCCGGTATTACTAACCGTTGCCTTGAAGGCGTGGTCGAACTGTGTGTCACTGGAGCGCTTAAGCACTTTGGGGTAGGCTATGCTCGAACTCCTCCGATTTTAATTCGAAAATATAACATCGGGAGTTAGAGCATTTAGATCGAGCGACGTAAATAAGTAGCAAATGGAAGCCACTTCGTCGGGCAACGCTCTCAAGATCTTGGTGTTCATCTCCTTGTTGGTGAACGACCTCCCCAACCCATTGATAACATTGACTTGATTGGTGAATCGACACTCGGCTCGTCAATGGTTTCGGTGAGCTCCATTGCAAAGGCGTCGAACTTCCGAAGCTCTAGCTCGAGCTTGTTCTCTTTGATCCCGAGGGGTTCCATGGCTCAAGATGTGCCCAAGGCGTCCCATAGCTCTTTCGCCGTTTTGCAATCTTGTACCCTTCCGAGATGTGAGTCACCGAGCGTAGTCGGTATGGCATTACGTGCAACTCGGTCAAGGTTGTGCAACTTCTTTTCTTCGGGCGTGAAGGCGATTTGTCTTTGGGAACCTTAGCACCGGTTTGTGCTCCCACGCCTCCTCCGGCCAGCAAATAATACGCCGTCGATCATGGGAATGATCGGTCCCGACTCTAGGACATCGACATGCTTGTCATGGAGTGACGTTAGGTGTGCCTCCATACGTACGCGCGCCATACCGTGTAGTTCTCTATTGAGAACATCGGCACCATCCTAATACCGACATATCGAGACATTGTAAGAGTAAGAGTATAAGGATGCCGAGAAGATGCTTATGCGGTGAAAACGGTTTTCGGGATCGGTTCGAGAGGACCAAGTATTTCGAACCGGCGATCGGTTGAACACCGAAAGCTCGATACCAATTGTTGGTCCGGAGACGAAAAGTCGGGTGTAGAGGGGGGGGTGAATACACCGAGCTCTGTTTCTTTTTCTCGGTGAAGGTCGGCCAAGCCGATGTTTGCAACCGATGAACGAGTGCCAAGTAAGCCTTCGATCACCGGGGTCAAAGTGAGTCGGCTTCGAGCTCTTCTACCGGCGATGTCGGTATTACGAAACTCGATCGGAGACCGTAGTGCGGATAAGTATTAGGTCCGGAGTCGTCTCTTTTGAAAACGCGTTTTTGCAAGTTAAATCTTTTGGTCGTGCACTTTATAAAATGCGTTTTATGCAAACTTATGATTTTCAAGACAGTTGAATGCAATGCAATAAAACAATAAATGAACACAAGCGATTTAACGTGGTTCGGATACGCAAGATCCTACGTCCACGGTCCCGAACAAGGCGGGAGAACTTGTTGATTATTACGAGCAAGCCTCGGCGGGGATATCTGTGCTTGGACGGAGTTCCCTCTAAGTTATAGTCCTTAGCGACTTTACAATCCAAACCTAAGTTTAGAAGGGAGGGAATATTCTCCAACCGAGAAGGAGTTCTTACAACAAGAACAATTCACTAAATGTGAACTCCTTCGGATCTAAGCTATGAATCTAGCAATGAGCTTAGTCTAGAGAAGATAGGGATCAAAGTGCTCTAGAGAGATGAACTACAAGAAGTGTTCTATGAAAACTAGTTCGTCTCTCGGATAAGCTTGAAGGTTCTAGAGCGTTGTGAGCTTGAATGATATCCCTTGATTTCGCGTATATTCCTCTTTTTTGAAATCTTCAAATCCTTCTCTATTTATAGTTGTGAGTTGTGACATATGTCCGTTGGAGACGACGATGCCACGTGTCACAAGCGTCCAAAGAAAATGGCCACTATTCAACTTTGTTGCGGCAGGGGCGATTAATGCGCTCGTTCATGAGAGCAACTTTTACGTGTAGAGTAGGTAAGCGTTGTCGGCTTCTCATTGGTCGAGGTTTGTAGTTGGTGAGTGTCGAGTTGACCGTTCAAACTACCTCGTATGTCTTCACGCTAAACATTTGAAGGGACTTTAAGTCTTTGGGTCGCTTTACGTCGGATACGATACTCGAAAGTCTGTCTTCTTCGGTGAGTCGTCTGACCGATAAAGTGAGCTTCGATAGTCGGTTGGTCGATCGCGAAGGTATCTTGCTTGCTTTGGTTCTTCTACCGATGACCATCGGCTTGTAGAGAATGCTTCTGCCGAGGTCCGGTCGGTGATGCGGGATCTTCAACCGAGTTTGATATCAGCTGCTGACGAAGAATGCAAGCGATTACACTGATGACGTGGGGTTCTGAAAAGTATCTTCAGCTGAAGATCAGTTCAACAACTACCCCGTACAGGACTTAGACAAAAATAATAAGCATTACATCACGTCTAACCTATACATCAGCTAATCCTATCGACACACTAATCTACTGATATCAGCTCGGTTTTGGGATCTTCAATTCCATAGTACTACTATGATTTCCCCCAATTTCTTTTAACCCTAGAACAGCTGAGTATCAATCTACTGACTCATATCCAACAACAGGGCCAAGATAAACTGGACTGAGTTCCTCAGAGAGTTCATGATGCAATCAGCCAAATTTGACAAAACTTCCCAGAGGCTGAGCGTCAAAGGAAAACTCCTATACGGACTGAAACTCTCAGTCATGATCGAGGACTTCTGCGCATCTGACAAAATCACCTTCGCCGACAAGCAATATTTCAACGTGAAGAAAGTCAGATTCCAGAACAGGGCAGCGGCCCTTCAGCAGATTGGCTCAGGGCCCGCTGCACCTAAGGCCGGGACTCAGCAGACCTCAACGCCGAAGAAGAAGAGGTCCCCTCCTAAAACAACGCCTAAGGCACCAACCAAAAGGCTGAAGAAGGTCAGCAAGGTTGTGCCTACTGAAACTGAGGCGGAACCAGAGGCCGTCATTGCTCAGCCGCCTCTACAGCTGAGAGACGAGCCAGAGTCTTCTGAGAAGACACAAACAGTGGAGAAGGCCATCTCCACTGAACATGGAGAAACCGTGGACCAAGGGGTCCAAGCTGAAGAAGTCCAGGCTGAAGAAGTTCAGACATTGGAGAGCCCCTTGGATGTCCCTCCACTCAGCAGCATCCCGTCTGCTGAGAAATAGGCGTCTCCAATTGAGGTTGAGGACTCGGAGACAGCCTCGGAGTCAGAATCTGTCGGGATGGAGGCCAGAGCTCTAAAATCCAGAGCCTCCCGAGAGATTGCTAAAGTGATTCCGGAGATCGTCAGCCACTCTGATCTTATCCTACTTGCTAGGCAGGCGAGGCTCCACATGCTTATTAGGTTCCAGGAGTGGCACAACCTGAATCGACTGATCATCCACCACTCCTGCGAGCAGCTTCATGAGGAAGAGCTGCTGATCAGAGGGAAGATTGGCTATTCTGAGCCATCTGACCTCGGCACGCTCGA
Organism: Lavandula angustifolia; assembly: GCA_028984105.1. Taxonomy (NCBI): domain Eukaryota; kingdom Viridiplantae; phylum Streptophyta; class Magnoliopsida; order Lamiales; family Lamiaceae; genus Lavandula; species Lavandula angustifolia. The sequence continues at coordinate 17,793,041 of CM054822.1, forward strand.
GGATCTGAGGGCAGACATGCTTGCCATACTGAACGATAGACAGCCTGTCTCAGCACCAGGGCCCTCAGATGGGTCTGACCCCGATGGTCAGGACCCACCCCGTGATTCAGGCCCTGAGAAGCCTGATGAGGGAAATCAACCGGACAAGGATGCCACTACTTCTACTACTGATCCTCCACTCAGCATCCTTAGTCCCGGGCAGACGGTGGCTGGTACTTCGAAGGCAGCTGATCCTTCTCAGCTCCTTCTCGAATCTGCTTTCGAAGTAGCGCCCAGCCCAAAGAGTCGTCGATCAAAATCAGTGGCCAGGGCGCTGAGGAACCAAGGCTCTCAGAATCGCCTACTCACCCGAACCGTCCACAAAACTTGGCGGCAAACCACTAAGGCTCAGACTGCAGAGTTGCAGGGACTCAGAACCTCTATCTCAACATCTCCATTCCCTGACTTCTCTAGCATTCTGACGAATGCCTTAGCTGCGCAGAGAGCTGACATCGAAGCTCAGCTCAAGACGATTCAGGAAGGCCAGGACAAACTACTGAATGATTACAAGGCCGCTCAAACTGCTCACACTGAATCCGTCAATGCCATCTCTCAAGCCAATGAACTCAGAATGGAGAATATTCAGAAGGCCCTTGAAGAGAAGGTAGAGAAGCAGCTGAAAGAATTCAAGGTTGCGGCTGATCTCTCACACAAGAAATACAGTGATCAGCTGACAAATGAGAGAAACGAGCTGCATGAGGTACTAACGAAGCTACATACTAAGTTGGACGATCTGTTAGACTCATACAAAAGCCTGAATAGAAAGGTATCTGCTCCGTCCCCAACCCTACTTGCTGATGCCAAAAAGGGGGAATGATTTACAGAGAAAGCATCTAAGGAGCTGATACTGAAAGCAGTAAAGAAAGCAAGGACAGTGACAGGGGCATCTCAAACGTCATCATCTGCCCCCACTGGACCTTCACAAACTGGCGAGGCCTAGGGTGTCTCAGCTGCAGCTGCAGCATCAACTGAGACTGGCCCAAGTGGGTCAGGAGCCAAAGAAGTCACAGCTCAGGCAACTCAAACTCCTCTTGATATTATAAAAGAAGTTGCTGAGTATGCTGACGAGGACTCAGAAGAGGAAGAAGCTCCTCTTCCTCCTCCAGTTGCCGGAAAAGGCAAGAAACTACTGAAGCTCCCAACCCCTCCCTCCAAGAAGAAAGGACCCAGGAGGTTCATAACCCCGGAGGAGGAGGCTCAGATAGCAGCAGATGAGAAGCTGGCTAGGGAGATAGCCGAAGCTGAAGCCGCCAATAAACCTAAGAAGAAGCCTATCAAAGGCAAAACTAAGGCTCCAGCTGGAGGCAAGAAAACAGGTGCTAGGCTGCCTCCTGAAACGCTCAAACTCAGCGACGAGGCTGATAAAGAAAAAGAAAAGGAGCAGCAGCAACAGCAATCAACTGGGCAGCAGGGAACATCCAAAGAGAAATCATCAACGCCTGTTGACTCAGAAGAAGAGCCACCTCACAAGCCCTCTTACACTGCCTCAAAGGCACATGAACAAGAGATGGAAGAAATCTGGGCTCAGTTAGACAGATATCTATATAGAGGTGAAGAGGTCAGACAAATAGAAGCAGCCAGAGAGAGAATAAGGATGGCTGATCTCGAAGCTCTCAGGCTGAGAACTGAAAAGGAAGCGAGTCTGGCAAAAGCTGACATCCCATACAAATACAGAAAGTTCAGAAAGCCTACTGATCTGAAAACTCACAGATGGCCTGAGTGGATGAATGGATCTCGTGGGAAGTTACTCAGAGATGGGAGACACTGAAAGTAGAATTTATCAAAAGGAACTACTTCTGGAGATTTTGGTCTGAAAAACCTAAGACAGTAGCATATACTGAATAGCTAATGAGAGCAGATCTGGAAATGTATGCCAGACTCCAAAAAGCTATCAAGGAAAATGTTGAAGTAAGAGTTCCTGATCCCAGAATCCTGCCACCCCCATAGAGGCTTGATGGATCCATCCATTATGGAGTCATAGAGAAAGAAGTGAAGGACGCTGCTGAAGCCAAATTTCTTGATGAAGAAGACCCAGCGGACTTTGCTGAGATACTGAAGCTGAGAAAGGTCACATATCGCATGTATGGAGTGCCTCTTCCTGAAACTCAATCTCAAGATTTCAAAGTTAGGATCAAGCAGTTCAAATGATTTCTTGCTTGTGTATTCTCCTTGTATCTTTCTTTCTTTTAGTCTAGTAGAGATGTATCTGTACTGAAATTCTCATATATATAATATCTCTGTTTGGCTTTGACAATTCCTTATTGTCTGAATAGCCGTGTTCGTTTATGCTTAACACTCAAAATCACTGAAGTGATTACTGACTCACACACTCACTGGTTGTTATTTGCTGTCAGTTGTTGCTTAGCTAGATTCTGATAGACTTGTTAGTATTGGGGGAAAATGTTGTTAAGACATGGGGAAAATGTTGATTAGACTCTGTATAGGTTCTGTCTTTCTGCCCTGATCCCCTCAGTAGTCTAGGACTTGAAGAACAACTCCACTGATCCTACTTGTAATATTGTGTAAGGAGCTCTGTTTCTGATAAGTCATAGTGTTAGGTTGATAGATTATTAGGTTTTGGCATCATCAAATAGGGGAAAAATGTTGGGTGATGATTCTATCCTCAGCAATGTTAGAAAATAGTGGGAAATGACTCAGTCTTCTGTGTTGATATTTACTCAGTAGCCCTATGCTCTGAATGAGTCTATGAAGATTTGAAGATCCCAAAACCCTATATTGATTGGTGAACCATTACGTTGTAATCTGTTTTTGTCTCTGAGGTTTCAGACTCAGTAGACACTCTGCTCTGGCTTAGGCACTAAGTGGATTATCTGCCTCAGCACCAGAAGTAGAAGACTCAATTATACTGGACTCAGCAGCAGCAGTATACTGAAAGGAGTCAGTGGAACTGAACTCAGCAGGAGTAGTTCACTGAACTCAGAGCTGATCTTCAGTAGAACCGACTCAGCAGGAGCATGCCACTGAATCAGAGATCAGACTCAGCAATGGCCAGACAGTCTTCTGACTATCAAGATCTTTAAAAGTCAAGTCAGTAGAGTCAATACGAGGAAGAGAGAAGTCAGCTTCAGATCTCCTTGAAGTCTGTTCTGTCTCAACCACCTTCTGAACCTCGACCAATGACAAGCAGCCATGTACCCTATATCTACTAAAGCTGCAAGTCAACAACTTTCCAGAAATGGAGGGAAAGGACACTGCCACCATACTTCAAAAGAGCCGTTAGCTACCCAAAAGAGAGAGACAAAGGATCGTCGTCTCCAACGGATCTATCCTAATCTCTTCTCTATAAATAGAGGGATAAATCAAATTTGAAGCTCACGAACCTCACTAAGAACTCACGAACACACGAGAGAACACACAGAGCATTCAAACGAGCAAACTCGAAAAGGCCTAAGTCTTCCGCAAGAAGTTCGAAGAATCTATCTCCGGCGAAAGACTACATTTCTGCTCTTAGGGAACCAAGCTGAATCGCTTAATATAGCCTCTAGTATCCAAACGACGATACACGAACCCAAAGCTTACACTCAGCTGTTCGTCGTTCTAGAAGCTACATTCTTGTTCCCTATCCCTCTAACCGAAGCTCAATAGAATATATTCATAGCTTAGACGAAGGAGTTCACTTCTGAACTGATCCTTATTGTAAAGGACTCCTTCACTGTTGGAGAGTTTTTCAAACACTTAGTTTGATAACCCTGTAAACTGAGACTTGCTCAATATAAATCTCAAGACCAGTGTTTGTCTAGCGTACAAACCGACTGAGACTATCTCAGTATAATAAATAGCTTCCTGATCTTTCAGGACAGTGGACGTAGGATTTTTGTGTCCGAACCACTTTAAAAATCTTTGTGTCTTGTGTTCTGTTTTCACTGTTGCATTGATTTACTGTTCATACTGAAAACCTTCTTTAAATCATTCAACTGAGTTTCAGCAAACTTAACAGACTGCACTAATCAACTGAAACTGTTTTAATAAAAACGATTTCCTAACTCAACTGAATTTGGGCCTACACTATTCCGCACTACTGAACTCTATCTGGAAGATACTGAATTCTGACTCTAAGTTAGCTAACAGCTCTCAGTAGAGTCAGTCACTCTGCCACACGATTGAGAACAGCTTATCTGGTCTGTTGAACTTGTTCAGTACGACACTATCCTGAAAAGGAGTGTTCGTGTTTAAGTTAAGAAATCGATTTTCAGGTGTATAATGTATTCACCCCCCTCTACACCTGAACGTAATCTCGGGACCAAGAGTTTTTTTCTTTTTTCTTGTAATCAAATCAATTTTTAGTATCATGGATTCGTAGTTATTTCGATTTAAGTATCAATGATTACTTTACATGGCATTGTAGTTTTACCATGAGCAGTGATTGTTGGCACAATGATTTAATTAGACCTTCAAACAGTTTATGCCCAACGAAAATGAATAAAAATTGCCAAAGGCGTATGAGTTTCTTTCGGTAAAAAATAAAATTAAAAAAAAACAATAAAAAAGAATATGAAAAAATGCGAAAGGCAAAGGAGCGGTACTATTTTAAAGAAGACTTAATTGCAAAGTGAGTTGTCATGCTTGCATATATATACAGAAGATGACTTATTCGATACGCAATTAAATACTCCATCCGTCTCATTATTAATGTTCCACTTGCTTTTTTTGGTTGTCCCATTATTTATGTCACATATCAAATAAGGAAATAAACGAGTGGACCACAATCAATCTAAGCAAATGGACCTCACCCCTTTATACTTTTACACCACAACTTTATACCTTTACATCCACTATCTTAATTAACATGCCCAATCTCAATGGGACATAAATAATGGGACGGAGGGAGTATCAGTTTTGAATTTCCATTTTGAAAAATACAGGAAAATGTAAAAAACTACTCCGTGTTTATGTAAAATGATACAAAACTATCTCGTGTTCTCTTTTTTGCACGAAATACTCGTATTCTTAAAAAAATATTGCGCAGAATACCCTTCCATCAATTTTAACCGTCCGTGTATCTCACTCGTCCAAACTTTCTTAACTTTGTTAGTTGATTAGTGAAATTACTCTTTAACCCTCTTTTGTCTAACAAAATCACCTTTCATCATCTGTAAGTTACTCTCTTTTCCATTAATATAGATTAATGAATTTTTTAATTATATTATTTTTTATAAATTACCATTTAATTAGAAAATAAAATATTAAAAAATATCAAACTTTTGCTTCTGCTCCATTATCGCTATTTTCTTGTTTGATAAAAATTTATTAGAAGTTTTTTTTTAATCTCACAAAATAACGAGGGCATTTAAGATATTGCTCATAAAAAGGAATTGCAAAAAATCCACCCAGTCACGCTTAAGGCGAGTGACACACGCATGGTTAAAATTTGATGGAACTTTTTTTAGGAATATGGGGTATTTCGTGCAAAAAAAAAAAAGAAAGTCATTTCACATGAACACATGTTAGTTTTTTACATTTTTCCCAGAAAAACATGAGAAATACTTGCAGCTATTATTTTTTAACAATTAGTTTTCTAAGTTTTTAAATTGGAGCCTGTTAAGTAAATTGTTGTTTGGTGGATATGAGTCGCTTCCATAACTTAATTGATTAATTGAGCATTATTAAATTATTTAGATGTCATAAGATTAATTTGAAGTCCAAAATATTTATTAAAGCCCAAAACTAAACTTGTTTTATTGCTAGAGCCCAAAAGGCAAATCATTTTCAGATTCCAACTATTTAGATTCAAAGCTTCCATATTATGAATTGATGCTTGGCTGCATAACATTTTTCAGATAGAAAATACATTCAAATATGAAAATAAATTAGAAATTAAATCAATGCTTTGTTGTAAATAAACACTAAATGTTGTACTTTATAAGCATTGTCATTTATATTTCATTTTTGGCAGATTTTTTTTTGTTTTGAATTGATTATATGTGCGTTTGAATAAGATATAACATATAAAGACCTGCTTATAAAAGTGCTTAATAACGAAGTTAGAGTGTTTAAATATCTATTGAAAATGAATTCAAGTCAGGTACCTAAAAATTGGCAATAATGAAATCCGAATAAAAATTATGTACCTTACTTGTGGATAATCAATCCTAATAGTAAATTATTAACTATAAGAACTGAAGTTTAAATCAAGGATAACCGGACGAATTATAAATAAAATAGCAATTGCAATTACATAAAATAATAAATTTACGAATTACTATCTGATTAATGAAAATTAATGGCGTGGAAGAATTTGGAATTAAAAGTTATTATGAACTCTCAAAAAAAAAAATAATAATAAATTTTATCTATAAACTCCGTATCATTTTTCCATACAAGAAAATAAGAAAAGCGCTACGACGTCGAGGTTCCCTATTTCATGGACGAATATAATTTTTTCTGGAGAAATCTGAAGACTTTCTGAAATTCTCGTTATTATTTCTTGCAGTTAGGATTTTATTTGAAACAGAAAAATATTTACATTTTTTACGCTACTCCATTTTTAGAACAAGGATCTTCGTAATCTAATTCTATTCGATTCGACCAATTTCTTTTATTTTTCTCTTTTCTGTTTATTTTTATTTGAAAGAAACCCTTTTGGTTATGGAAGCTCGAGGTTCCGATGGCGGTGAGAGCGCACCGCTTTTGGTAGTTATAAGCTGGTCTCCTCTTTCCTTATTTCAATTTGTGGTGAAAAGATTTAGTTTTTAATTTAATTTTTATGGTTTCCTGTTGTTTCCCTATTGCAATCTTAAAGGGAAGCCCGGCGGCGGTGAGGAATGATCGCCCGGGTATTCCTCAATTATTCACATCCGTGCCGTCTCTGAATGATGCGGCGTCGTACCTCGCGGAAACGACGTCGATCTTCACCCGATGTTTCCCGGATATTTCAAGTAATTTTTCATTTCATTTCACTTCGATCAGTGAAATGAAGTTAGTTTTTACTTTTAATTTTTGGGTTTAACTGATTTTTGTTGCTAATGTAAAAGCTAGACGGAGAGAGGGAAATTTCAAAACTATTAGTTGTGTTGGCTAAGTTATTCGGTTTAGTATCAAAATTCAGTGATAGGAAAGGATGATTGAATGATTTTGAATAGAGAATTCTCATGTTATGTTGTTTGTTGATTCAGAATATGCTTGTAAAATGACAATTAATGTTTGTTAAGGAGACATCGCACACAAAAGATGTCGATTTAGTAGTACGAAGAGGACTATGCAAGATGTATAACCAATATTATACCTTGTTTTCCTGTCCAAGTATACTACTGCTTAGGGGGGAGGGAATTTGTAAAAGTATATCATTAGTTGAAACTTTGCTATAGATGAGATTATGAAAATGGTGTGAAGTTTGAGGCTAATCTAAACTTATGTGTTTCTACAACTCAATTAACTTGTTCCATTCAGTTATTTGTTACGAAATTCTTGTGCAAACTCCATCATATACTTTGGTCATTGTTCAATTTCCTTTCCTCTACAAAAAGCAGAAAAAAAAAATTAGTGCTATATACATTGCATATATCTTAGTCGAACTCTGATGCAGATATTTGCTTCTATACTTATTGCAGTAGGCCCTGTGCCTGAAGAACCTCGTGGACAGGAAATGGTAACATTTGCTTCAGAAGAGGCTAGTTCCTTGTCGGCTAATAGAAATGTTTCTTCTAGTGGAAATTATTTGTCATCTTCCAATTATGATGCCCCATTAGTTCATGATGCAATAGCAAGGAGCTCGGATGCAGAGTCCCCTCAAAGTTCTGATGCACTTTTGCCGGCAAATACCAACCTACAAAGCACTTCCATTTTCCAAGGGTACTTATTGCTTACTCTCACTTGTATAGAGATTTTTTATGTATTTTGACAGCACTTTGTGTATCGTAAGTTGGAACAGTTACATGATATACTAAAAGATTGACATATCAAAGATGACAGCAGATTGTTGATAGGGCACTATGGTGTTCTATGACTCTCTCTTAATCACCTTCTATAATAGGATGCTTTTTCCATCAGATTTTTTATTATCATGTTATCTCTGCTACTAGCCTCATTGAAAAGGTTAGGAGGACAGTTCGTGGCTCTGCTGATGATATTGGCTGGCTACAGAGGGATCCAAATATGCCACCAGTTGAAGATGGAACTGCAAGATTCACAGAAGTACTTGACGAAATAAGGTATTAATGATTTGAATAGTCTTAAATCCGATTTATTCCTCTAGTTTTAAGTTATAACAGAGTGTTGGTTTCTGTATCAGACATGGTGTACACCGGTTACCAAACACGATGGTCTACTTGTTAGTGCCAGGTAGTGATGCACCTTTGTTACTTCTATTCGATTTCTCTTGATTGAGTTTCAATTTTTCACTATATCATTGGATATTTAAGTGGTAATAACTCTTGTGGAAAATTGATTGAGAATCTAAATCTATGTGAATTCTTTTGTCATTGTCCACACTGATCATGATATAAAAAGTTAAAGATAGCTTCTCATGTGTTCTTTAATCGTACAGTATTCAACAGATTAATTATTATCTGCTCTGCTCTGCTCTTAGGTCTTTTTAGCAACCATGGACCTCTCTATTTCGTGAACACAAAAACAAGTTTTTCGAAGATGGGGCTCACCTGTCATATAGCCAAGATTCATAGTGAGGTATGATATATTAATTGTACCGTCTACTGCTCGAGCTTCTTCCGTTCCTTGATGAAGTTAAGTTTTAGGCTTCAGTGAGTAAGAACGCCAAAGAGATAAAAGACTACATAGAAGAAATATATTGGGGCTCCCAAAAACAGGTGTTGCTGCTTGGCCATAGTAAAGGCGGAATAGATGCTGCTGCCGCTTTGTCTATGTATTGGGATGATCTCAAAGACAAGGTTGCTGGAATAGCATTAGCACAGAGTCCATATGGCGGCAGTCCAATTGCTTCGGATATACTCCGAGAAGGCCAGCTTGGCGATTATGTCAACATGCGTAAGATGATGGAGATCTTGATATGTAAAGTTATCAAGGTAAATATTTAAAACATTTTTCATCGAGCAGGTTGAGCATGGTTAGTTATTGTTTACAATGTAACGTGTTAATTTAGGGTTCTATTATATATAGGGAGATATGCAGGCTTTAGAAGACTTAACTCATGATAAAAGGAGAGCCTTCTTGAGAAAATACCAATTACCAAGGGAGCTTCCCGTTGTTTCATTCCACACTGAAGCAAGAATTTCTCCGGCTGTGTTGGCCACATTATCACGCGTTGCTCATGCTGAACTCCCAATTTTTTCCGGTCAGCCTGCAACGCTCCCAGTGGTGGTGCCTCTCGGTGCTGCAATGGCTGCGTGTGCTCAGTTGCTTCAGACTCGGTATGGAGAGAAGAGTGACGGGTTGGTAACGTGTCGTGATGCAGAGGTTCCTGGGTCGATTGTGATCCGGCCGACGCGTAAGCTGGACCATGCGTGGATGGTTTACTCCTCGTTGAACGATGATCCATCGGAAGCAGACGCTTCTCAGGTATGTGAAGCCCTTCTCCGCATGGTTGTTGAGGCTGGTAAGAAGGAGAAGGAGAAAGAGAAAGATGAAGTTGCCAAAAAGGAAGAATGAGATAATTCTAGCTGCTGCAGTTGTATTGTTAGGTGGCTATCTAATTAATTCTTTCGTTCTTTACTTCTTTTGGTGTATTTTCTAGGCCTACAGCACAATGTTGTAATGCTCATGGCTTTCAGTTAGTGGAAGTATACATTCTAACAATATAATTTGGAACCAAAGTTTTTGAGCACCGAACTTGTAAAACTTGATGAATTCTTGCATTAACAGATGATTCAAAATACGGCAAAACAAATGTTATCTGGGATTTGGCACAAGCTAAATCCGACCAGTACAGGAGGTGAAGAAAGGAATGTAATAATCAGTAACAAGTATTGGCTTCCCTTTACTGGAGAATCTTCCCATTATCTTCTTGACACCTTCTAAAGAACTGCTATACTTCTCCACCAGTACTAAGATTTCTTGCATCCCTTCTGCATCTCCTTTACTTTGCAAATACTCTAAACAGCCAGCTACTACAATTAGATCAGGATTCCAGCCGGGCAAGTCGGCCATAAACGCCTTCTTCTCCATCTCGACCGCCTTCTCCATCTCACTGTTTTTGAAGTATCCAAGTGCCATGTGACTCCATGTCTGTGCATTGGGCTCTTCTTGTCCAGTATCCATCACTCTCTTCAGAATAACCTCAGCATCTCCTACACTACCTTTCTTGCAGTAAGCATGGATGACTAGATTCTTAATCTGAATATCAAAGGTTTTAGTTGTCCCTTCCCACTCCTCCAAAATCTTCCCAGCACCATCAAGATCATCCAACTTTGCTAGTGAGCTTATCATACAAATGTAAGCATCATTACACAGATTACCAAACTTCAGAAGCAAACACCATACGCAAAGCATATCCTCTGTTTTCTGCATGGTAGCATACCAAGATATCAAACACAAGTAAACAGAGCTTCTCTCATGAACTGGGATCAAACTCTCAGCTTTCTTAACAAGCACAAAAGCTTTATCCAAAGCACCAACTTTTAGGTACCCTTTGGTTGCAGCAGCATAACTATAAAAGTCTAGACTAACTCGACCATCTGATTCCATCTTCATCAAAAGCTTCTCCATCCGCTCCAAATCAGACTGCGCGTATGTCTCTAACAAGATCTTGTACGTGAGCTTGTCGTAAACAATGCCCTTATCTTGCATCTCTTGAATCATTGCATCAAGCTTGACATGCTCCCGCTTTGTGGAGTAAAGCCTCAGCATTGTATTGTAAGGCAAAGCAGTCAAGGAGTCGAACCTCCTAACATATTTCATGGTGGCTTCTGCTTTCTCCGAGTATTTCGCCTCAGCATAGCAGTTCAAAAGAGCTAGACAAACTGGCAAATTGACTAAACCATCTCTGAGGGATTTGAAATACTTATTCACTTTCTTCAAACCATGAACCTTTGATAAAAGATCTATACGAACTGCAGCAAGTCTTGGGGTAATTGCATACCTCCTTCTACGCCTCATCCATTCAACTATCTTCAATTTGGAAGCCACAACAGAGAATTCATTTAGCGAGTTTAACAAGCCAATGCATATGCATAGATTACCATATGAAGAATTCAGTGGATCGAAATAATCAAATAGCAGAATAGCATAAGCATCGTTCCAGAAAAATCGACTCCAAACTAACATTTGATTCCGTCTATGATTCAATCGAGGGTGTCCGCACAAATTCATAATCAAACAATGGGAATAAATTCAGAGAGAGAGAGAGAGAGAGATGCGTACTTCAAGGGCGGGCGTGTAACGGCGGTGCTCTCTGAAGTTTGCGATTAACCCTTCGAGTGATTGTTGGCGTATCTTCCCACCTTGAGCAACCCATTGGTCGAGGGCCGGAATTACCGAAACCCTGTTCTCGTCACATTTTTGAAGTCGCTCGTACAGACTGGGCCGTCTTTTGCTGGAGTAAAACGAAACCCTAACAATGGAGGGTATCAAGGCCCCCCTTTTTATGACCGAGTTTGAAAAAATGCGGAGGAATTTCATCATTTCTCCATTTTCGAGGTCTCAATTTCCACACTAGAATCGGTAGCCGGGGCCCGGGATGGGGGGTGTGCCGGCGGCTGCGTGTGATTCTTACAAAATTCTTAGATTTCTATAACATTTTGAGAATCATATTGATTTTTCGTGTTAATTGCAACTTACTATCTAAAAACTATTTAATTGTTTATAGTTTTTCTTCAAATTTTGATATATAATTTTTTTCAATTTCAATTAGCTGAATGGTTTAAAGTTTAAACAGAAGAAGTCGAAACGAAAATTTAATATCGAAGAGGAGTATATTGATTCAATTCGGTTAATTGGGCCTTCTTACCAATTCAAGCCCAGATATTGACGGTCCATGCAATATATATGGTGGCCCATTTGCTATCAATCCAATTATTCAGTCAGTGAAGAGGAAATATTTCCTTGTAAGGTTAGAGAAGGTGATTATCCCGCACTATGACAAGTTGCCGAAACGGAATACGATACTTAATGAGAGTACCATTATAATTCGATAAAGTAAGTATATGATTGAGTAATAATCTCGTGTAGATAGTATTTCTTCCATCCCGTTTGAAGCGATGTGTTTCTTTGCGGCGCGATAATTAAAAAATTAGATAATAAAATATAAGATAAGATGAATAAATAATAAAATAAGAGCGAGAGCAGATAATAAAATAAGAGAGGTAAATAATAAAGTATGAGACAATTTATAATTTTTTTGAAAATTTATTTTTTTAGTATCCCTTCAAATGGGACATCCCAAAAAAGAAAACGTGTTGCTTCAAATAGGACGCAGGAAGTTTTTTTTTTTAATTTGAGACAATATTCAATAAAATAATAATCTTATTAAATGAATATTTATTATTATTTTATCAGGTTTAAATCCTAATCTCGCTCCTATTACAATTAAGTAGGATTTAAACGAATCAAATATTTTTGGTTCGATTCGGTATTCGTATTCGAATTTTTGATATTCGAGTTCGAATATAAATATTTGATTCGATTTGATTAGTATTCAAACTTTAATACAAAATTATGATATTCGATTCGATATTCGATATATTCGATTAAATATAAATATATAATACATTTATAAAAATATTTATACATTAAAATTCGACATATTCGATTAAATATAAATATATAATACATTTATAAGAATATTATACATTAAATATCTTTTATAAAACTTATTATAATAAATTTGTTTCTTAAATATATAATTTTGAATCGAATAATTTTGAATCAAATTGTATTAAATACGTACCGAATTCGAATCGAATATTCAAATAATATTGTTTATAAAATACTCAATAAAAAATGAATCGATATTCGAATCGAATATTTCGAATATAAATAACGAATCGAATACGAATCAACTTTAATATTCGAGAATGAATCAAATACGAATACGAATACTCGAATATGAATCGAATACCAAATCGACTACTATATTATTTGATTTGTGTTGGTCCGGAGACGAGTGTCAGGTGTAGGGGGGGGTGAATACACCTGAGTACAAGTTTTTCCTCAAACGTGATGGTCAGCTGAGCTGATAAGTGCGACTGATGAATAGTGTCAAATAAGAACCTTCTGATCGCGGGTCAGAGTGTCTCAACTACTGAGTCCGTTCTACTGACTTATGTCAATATTGAAATTTCAGTAGGAGAGTTTCAGTGTGGATAAGTGTGGGGCCCGCTGAACTTCGTCTCCTTTGAAAACGTGTTTTTGCAAATCAAAGTTGTTTTGGCTGGTGCACTTTTAATTACGTTTTATGCAAAGTATGAGTTTGTAAATCGGTTTGAGAACAATGCAATAAAACATAAAATAACACAAGCAGTTTTTAACGTAGTTCGGATACGCAAGATCCTATGTCCACGGTCCTGCAGAACAGGAGTTCTTGTTGATTAATCTGAGCAAGCCCCAGCAAGGAATCTGTACGCTGGACAGACCCTTCTAAGTTATAGTCCTTAGCGACTTTACAAATCAAACCGAAGTTTGAAGGGGAGGGAATTTTCTTCAACAATGAATGAGTTATTACAATAAGAACAATTCACAGAAAGTGAACTCCTTCGAGGGTTATAAGCTATAGATATAACAGTGGAGTTTAGATAGAGAAGAGGGAACTAAAGAATCTCTAGAGAGAAGAACTACGGATATTCAACTAAGCAAGTTCTTTGCTGGATCGGCTTGAATGCGCTAGAGAGTTTGTATGCAATGAGCTTGTATTCCCTTTGATGTCCCGTGCGTTGAGCTTGGAAACTCTTCTCTATTTATAGTCGTGACTCAGGCATGTATCCGTTAGAGAGGACGATGCCACGTGTCATAAACTTCCAAGGAAAACGGCCATAAGTTTTCGAACTAGCGCCGCAGAGTGGTTGGCTTTTGTACATGAGAGCAAATTTAATGTCAGAGCAGGCAAGGCTTTAGTTGCTTCTCATTGGCCGAGGTTTGTGGTAGGTGAGACTTGCCAGACATCAGTCTTCATCTGAGTTGACTCCCACTGATCCTCGTATGAATAGACTCTGCTGACGTTCGAATGATAATAGTCGGGCAGTTGTTTCCTTGTCAGATCTGCAACTGAGTTGCATGTGTTCAGTAGATCTGAGTCTGTTGATAAGAATCTTCTACTGAGGATGGTCAGCTAGTGACTCTGAAGGTATTGAGCTCTTCTCACATTCAGTAGATAAGAATCGTACTGAGTCTTCAACGGAGGTCTGCTGATGAGAATCTTCTACTGAGGATAGTCAGCTGGAGGACCTGAAGACACGAGCTCTACAAACTGATGACATGGGGTTCTGGAATTTAACTTCTCTACTGAAGTTCAGACCAACAACACCCCTTACAGGACTTAGACAAGATAAGTAATTAATGAATATAAGAACATGTCTAACCTATTACATCATCAAGTTCGAAACACACATCGGGTACATGACAGATTTTGGGATCTTCAATTCTATAGCGCTAAAAATCACTACAATTTCCCCCATTACCGAAATACAACAATAAGTCCTAAGTATATGAACTACTGACGTCAGTTCAAAGTACTCCCTAGCAATGATCTAAACGACCACTGACTCATAACCCAACAATTTGATTCGATTCGATTTGTTTACATCCTACAATTAAGGTTGTGTTATGTAATTTGGAAGTGATGAGCACGTAATAGGCCATGTCAGCCGGATTTTTGCGACTTCTCCAAGCAGCCTAATGTAAATGACCTTTTTTATCCCCAAGAAATTTCTCTCCAATCATATTAAGGAGGCCTTTGGTTGGGGTAATAGGAAAAGGGAAAGAGAATCGATTCCATTCGATTCCGTTATTTACGTTTGGTTCACGTTTTAGGGGAATTTGATTACCAACTTAGGGAATTGAAAATCCCAAAACTCCATTTTGAAACCCTCCTGACAACCTGGGATTAGAATTTCTTTCCACAATTCATTCCCTCCTCTTTTTTTTTCCTCTTGCTATTTATAAAGAAAATCTCCCTGCCGCCGCCCGCCCGCCGCGCACGACCACCCGGCACAGCCCACGCCGCCGCGCTGTTGTCCCGCCGCTGCAGCTTCCGCCGCGACGCGTCGTTGTTCCAGATCTGGAACCCCGTCGGCGGCGCTGCTGCCATTTCCAGATTTCCTACCTCACACCTCCCGCCGGGCGAAGCCCACCGACGACAGGTATACTTTCTATTCTTCTCAATGCTTAAATTTCCTGCTTCTATATGATGTGGCAGTTCCTTCTCGAGTGTGCTGAACAGTTGCCTCACAAGATACCTCTGTATGGAACTCTGGTACGATTGGAGTTAGTTTTCCTATCTTTTTGTATGATTTTGATATATACTAATATATAGACTTCAAACTTGTCGGATGTGTGCCTTAATCAATTTTAGTCTCTTAGAACATTTGAAAGTAATGCTTTGACGCTCAACTAGAAAATTGTGAAGATGGATGGACTCAAGAATGCATTTTCTGTTCTCTCTTTTTTTTTTTGGATTTTTACATTTTCTGTTCTCTCTTTTCCATGAATTGAATAACCCATTAGTTGTTGTGGTGAAATCATATATACATGACGAACTTAAGTAATGTATTCCAACTATGTTCATGGAATTCATGGATGTACTCATTCTTAAGCATTGCATATAGTTTCAAATGACCAATTTATCTAATTTGTAACTTAATAGAGATGCACTGTCGACCCCATGGAATTCTCATGCGTTGTGTGTCTCAGTTATTTGATAAATAATGGGTTTTCTGTTTGCCAAACTTTTATTCTCTGGAAGCATTTATTGTATGCGTGGCTTGCTAGATTTTTGCATATATCTTTCTTGCAATCAAGAGTTATCGTAGCAGACATTCTGTATTTTCACTACTTGATTCATGATATCTAGCAGACATTCTGTGACTTATCGTAGAGAACGAAGGTTGTATTTTTGTATTTTTGTATTTTCACTACTTGATTCATGATATCTAGCAGACATTCTGTGACTTATCGTAGAGAACGAAGGTTGTTTTCTGGAATGTTGTTGGAATCTTGTTTTTTCTTCCTCTTAAGATTTGGTTTTCTGGAGTGTATTTGTGAATTGATATACATCATATACTACACATCTTTGCTCTTTGTATTACACATCTTTGCTCTTTGTATAGCAACCTCTCTACTTGCCTCTTCTCTACTTGTTATGTTTCAATCTTTTGACTTGTTATGTTTCAATCTTTTGACTAGCATGACTACAAGTGTTAGCCAAGGAAGGGGTAGAAATAAGCGTTTTTGGACTAGTGAAGAGGACAAGGCCCTCATAGGAGCTTTGCATGAGTTATCTATTGAACCTCATTGGAAATGTGCGAATGGGTTTAGAGCAGGCTATATGATTCAGTTAGAGAAGAAGTTGGAAAAGGTAATGCCAGGATGTGAGTTGAAAGCAAATCCTCACATTTATTCTAGGTTAAAAACCGTTGTTGGCAAATTTAGGGTTATTCTACAAATGTTGGGAACAAGTGGATTCAAATGGGATGATGAAAGACATATGATATCCGCCGAAAGATCAGTATATGATGAATATGCAATGTAAAGTTAACTTCACTTTATTATTCACTAATTCATTGAATTGAGTTTTTTATATACTCACAACTGTTGTGATTTTCATAGGTTCATCCTTCTTGCATAAATATGTATAGAGTGTCGTTTCCTCACTTGAATGCTATGATGGATATTTATGGAAATGACTATGCAACTGGGAAGCATTATGAGGGGTTTGAAAATGCTATTCGAAATATGGACAAAGAGAAAGAAGAGAGCATAAACGTGGAAAAAGAGATTGATGAGAGCATTAATCTAAGTGATGATGAAAATGATGTTAGAAGCCCATCCATCCACTCTGCTCCACCAACAAAGAAGGTTAAAAGAGCAAAGAACGATAAGAAAAATGCAGTAACGACTGGTAGTTCGAATTTTGAAAGCTTGAAGGACTTCATGAAAGATATGAATGGACATCTTTCAGCTATGGCGGCCGTTTGGGCTCGAGCTCATATCCGTGAACAAGAGAGGGAGGAACGAGACAAAGAGAGGGATGCTTTATTTGACAAAGTGTTGGGTGAACTAATGCAGTTAGATGGTATATCACGTAGGGAGGTGATTGCAACGGCTAGAATTCTTACAGCTAAACCAAATGAACTCAAACTATTTTTTAGATGTTCTCTTAATTTCAGATTTGATTTTGTGAAAGAAATACTTGGTTCTGGTGCCTCCGGGATGGCAACAATGATATGGAGTGATGGTGTTGGTTGTGTTATTGAATTGGAGAACTATGATGACTTGTTGTTTTTTTAATTTATTTTTGGATCATGGTTTGTAATGACTTTATTTTCTTTTTCTTTGGATTTGTAATTGGATTTCATGCTAAATTTTATTTATATTTGGATGTCGAAGATTGTATTTCTAGTTTTTGCAGATATTAACAATTTTCTGTTTTTTAGGCTATTTCTTGAATTTTATGTATATAAAAAAATCGATTCCCCTTGCATTTGTCAAACAGTCAAAAAGGGAAGGAAATGGAACATTCCCTTTCTTGGGTCCGAACCAAACATGATGACAAAAAGGTAATCATTCCAGAATCTTTCATTTCCTTTCCCTTTCTTGATTCCTTTCCGTTCTCCTTGTTGAACCAAACGGCCCCTAAGACTATTTTTATCCTCAACCATCCCAAATACTTCAAACACCCAATCATTTTAATATGTAATTAATTTTCACTTTTTTATATTTTTTCAATTTTTTCTCAATCCAACTTATTTTATTTTTTTGTTTTATTCCTGACCACCCAAACACTCAATTATAAAATTATAAAATTTAAATATTTTATATAATTTTATAATTATAATATTATAGTTTTTACTAATATTAAAATTAACTTAAATTATAAAAAAACTACTAAACTCATAAAAAATAATATTAATAAAATATATGACACAATTGAAGACGAAATTAAAACAACAAACAACTTAAATTACACAGAACTTAAAGCAGAAAATTTCCGGAACTTAGTAACAAAAAGTTTTTGGATTTGTAGTTAATTGTAGAATAAGAATAAAAAGAAAGAAATGATAGGATTTGAGCGTATGAAAATGTATAACAATATTAGCTTAGAGAATCAAAAGTTACGAATTTTAATATATTTATTATTTTTTTATAAATATATATAAAAAATGCTGAGATGAGAAATATAATCAATCAATAAGAAAGCGGCACTTAACACTACCTCATTAGCTGGTAAAAGGCCAACCTTGTGTACGTAGTGGTGAATGAGTTCAAATCCCATTGGAGCTACTATGTGTTGCCTGTCACCTATGGTTAGCCTAGGGTGGTTGAAACTCTCCTATGTGGTTTGCATGCTACTACACAAGGAGCGGAGTTTACCCAGTGTGCACCGAAGATAGCGGCTGCGGATTCCACGAATAAAAAAAAAAAGGCCAACCTTGTGTTTATCAAATTGACTGTCAGGAACCTAGCCTCCATATCAATGGAAAAACTGAGATGCATTTTTATTTATTTATTTTTCTCCAAATACATAACTATTTTGGACCGAACACTTAATTTTCCTTGCGTTAAAAGTAGTCTAATTAGCAGTAGTCTAATTAGCAGCTCTCTCTCCACCACACGGTTGATGTTAGAAGTTCTATACGAGTGTGTTGTGTGTCTATTTTATTATACAGAGCTAAAGACGCAAAGGAAATTGAACTCAGGACAAGAAAAAAGGAAGACCGAGTGTAAATCCCGTTAATTGCAAATTGAAGCTAACTATCTTGGTATCTTTCTGGTCTAGGGTTTTGTCTGGAATTGAAGCAAATTCACTACTTTTATTTCGGTAAACCTCTGTTGTTTCTTCAATTGGGGCTTCCAGTTAAGCCAACACTGAATTTTTGTGCCATGCATGTCTTTTTTGTATGCTGAATTATCCGGCGGTTTAATGAATTAGTTGTATATCTTCATCTTGTGGGGTTTAAAGGGAAGTGATGATTCTGGGGTTTTGAGGGGTTGGGTTTGTAATGGGTAGCACAGGTGAAGCTGACAAGAAGAGGCGTCATGTTAGCTCCATATCGCCCACCGCCGCTACGACCAAGAAGCAGCCTCTTGCGCCGCTATCTGAGGAGAAAAAGGTGAGGCTTTTTACTTCTCTTTTGTTCTCTGATTTGGGCAAAATAGCAACTATATTTGACCTAGATTAATGAAATTAGATCGAATTAAGTTTTGCAAGAAACTATTTGTCATGGATTATTTATGTGCGTGACAGTAAGTTAGAATTCATCTGCTATTTATTGCATTTATGTGTTTTTCCCGACAAAAATGTGCTTGCTTCTTCAAATTTAAAACTTAATGATAGCAGCAATGGTTTGCGATTCAAACAATAAGTGGTGCAGTCATTTATCGTATTAAACAGCCAGTATATTTAACAGTCAATGTGGGCTGAAAGGGCTGCAGCTTTGCTGTTTCTGTTCACCTATCATGTGACTTTTTTTCTTCTTAGCGTTGGATCATAAAATTATAGCTGACAAGATGTGGTTTCAAACTTTCCTATTGCTGTAGCTTGATGCGGCAGTGCTTCAATTTCAAAATCAAAAACTCCTACAGAAGTTGGAAACTCAGAAGGTTGAGATAACGTCCTTGAAAACAGATTGTGGCAGTTCAGGGATAAACAACATTTATATGACAGAATCTTAGCTGTGGTTGATAGCTCATGGAAAGAGGTACATAAGTATGTGCTATTAATATTATTATTATTATCTCGGTTTTCATTATTTTCTTGCTAACATATCATGATAAAGATTTTCTAGTTTGGTTTAGCCTATTTGTTGACTCTTTGGCTAGATTTGGTTTAGGTTTGTAGCATACTAGCATCTATTCAAGTGGGTCAAATAACTTGGAAATTATAATTGGGTAGCATGAAAGATGAATCAGTTGCAATCGTATCTTCTTTAGGTTCTTCTGTACACCATCTTTGCTCACTAGTGCTTCCAGTTCTATCTTCCCTAGCCCCCTTCATTACTAGGAAAAAAGATTAATTTGACCTCTACATTTAGTCACCAGTCACCACTCTTAAAGAAAATATCAAAGAAAGAGGGAAAAGTTTCCTCATAAGATGTTACTATCATAATGCAACTAATACAATTGCTGGGTTACTGCTATTGCCAAAAATCAAAGTAGAAAACCCTGCACTCATTTTTGTTGTCTATAAAAGATCTTATGTAAGCTAGATATTAATGAGGTATATCTACATGGAAATAGAATATGCTGGTACATACATTAAGCAGGAGAGAGCTAATTGTTATAAACATAACCAGATTGATTTTTCTGTTATCTGAAAAATGCATTTGTACTGAATTTGAAATGGCTTCAAATTTTTCCAGCTGGTTGATCACTTGGAGTCGCATTCTAATTGCTCAATTGAAAACACAAAAAATGTTCGATGTTTTGGACGCCGCCTAGCAAAAGAAGGTAAAAGATCTGTTGAAGATATGTTTTTCTTTCACCTTAAATTGGTGTAAACTCATCGACCTTACTTTTTGGATGCTCAGTGATGTGTTCAAACATCAGTAGTAGAAAGAACCATGGTTATTAGTAACATTCTATGTAGATTTTGGCATTTTGCTGTGTTATTAATTCGCGCCACTAAAATCTATTATTACATGTTTACTATGTGGGTTTGGCACACATGGTTATTAGTAACATTCATGGTGAGCGATTTGCACAATTAATAGTTTTTCTTGTCACCTTGTCACCTCGTAAATATGTGTTAAGCTTCTTATAGGAATTCACGAAGAAATGATCCAATTAATCAGGATACACAACGAGGATAGTATCCATACAATTTTAGTACTTTCTACTGAATATTTCCAAACATGCTACATTCTAACTGATAAAAGTCAGGTCCTTATACTAAATGGTTATTTTGGAAACAGTGCATAACTGTTATTCTTTCTTTGCTAACTATGTCAGCTAGTTGATTTATCTTTTAGGCGGTGATGAACAAAGCCATAACATGCATTTTTACGATAAGGATAACTTTTTTTTTTAACATGTTTTTGGAGCTTTTGCTGATTATACTACTTGCCTTGTCAGATGGTGATTCACTGCCAGAGGATGCATTACTGAGCCAGTTCTTAGAAACAGGTGCGACTGAAAGTAGCTCAGCCAACACACTAGTGAATACTCAAGAATATCTTAGCTTCTTTTTATGATTTGAACAATTTGAAGAGTATATTGTACACTGCATCTCTGAAGGCACTTTCTTCTAATGGTAAGATCATCAATAACTTGAACGTGATTTCGTTTCTTAATGTAGCTCATCAAGTTCTCTTATTTTCATAGTTATTCCTCATCTCTTCGTCTTTTCTTTGGTGTCATATGCTTACTAATATTTCTATCTGTTTAAACACTTGTTTACTGGTCTGCACTTCACTGTAGGACAGAGCCAGAAGGTGGTTTCTTCTGATTTACTAACTGAGGTTAGAAATCTGAGAATGGCAGTCCTAGAGCTTCACTTGAAACATAAAACATTGGCTGGTGAACTACAAAGTCATAGAGACACTGATGCAAAGAACAAAGCTGATCTGAAGCGTTTAAAAGGTATTATATTTTTTTTCCTTTTCCATAGAATGACTAACTCAGGTATTGCCCATATAAATGGACCGTATTATGTTTCTGTCCATCTATTAAAAAGGCAATGCTTTTATTGGAAGCAGTGGTTCTTAAAAATGATTTTACTTGTTTCTCATTTAGTCTCTTCATTTCTTGCCAAATGCGTGGTGTTCAACGTATTTCTGTTATGTCACAGCATTCTTTTGCTTTTCCATTTAAAGGAGATCTAGAAAGAACAATCTGTGAACTGGAAGAAAGCAACCATAAGCTGGCAGTTTTAAAAGCCAAAAGAGATGTGGCGAAGGGGGCTACTTTCCCTCTTCTGGATCGAGGAAATAGACCGGTGACTCATGATAAACCAAGGGACAAAGAAAGAGATACGCAAGATGTGGAGTCCACATTGAAGGAACTATTGGTAATGTAATGTTTTTTCATTCTTCAAGTTTGGCTACTGAGTTTGCCGCCTAATATTGGCTCGTGGTGATGGTGTTTCTGCACAGGAGCAATCTACATCGCGACTAGATGAGCTAAAGAGTCTTCATGAAGATAGGCTGAACACATTAAGAAACTTATCGAGTTTGCAGGTTAATTTGTTTCCTTGCAGCTTATCTATATTCTCATTTTTTTTGCACTTCTTGGTGTTGCACGTTGGCCCTTGCATCTCTTATTAGCCTGTAGAATTTTGGTTGACAGAGCAACTTAAAGAATGTTCATTGTATTTGTTCATCCCAAGCATATCTATTACTGAAAGATCAATTGGAAAAGGCTAAAGCAGATGTGGTTCAATATCAAGCCCTTTATGAGAAATTACAGGTTATTTCGTTTTGACTTTAGTGGTTCTTTATTCTTGTAACACACACACAAAAAAAGCAACTGTCCAAGTTAGTATGCTTATCCACGCTGGTGAATTCAGGTAGAGAAAGAGAGCCTTTACTGGCGGGAAAAAGAAAATTTCGTAAAAAACGAGTTAGTTGATGTTCTTCAGCGATCTTCAGCTGTTGCTGATTCCAGAAAAAGTGACTTGGAAGTAGAGATAGAAAGATATCGCAAAGAAAAAGATCTGATTGAGGTCAAACTGGAAAAAGCATCTAAAGAACCTGGTATAGATTGTAGATTTCATTGTCCTTATATAGATTTCTTGCTGCTATTTTAATTTCTTAATTACAGGCAGGAAAGAAATCATTGCGCAGTTCAGAGCTTTGGTTTCATCATTTCCTGAGAAAATGGATGGCATGCAAAATCAGTTTGCGAGCTGATGTTGAGTCATTAACTAATATTCTCAACTGCAAGGTGAAAGTAATGCACTTAAGTGTATACATTCTATTCATTTTTAGCTCATTGTTTTTAGTTGCTAAATTTCTACATATGTGGATCATGAACAGGCTAAGGAATGGGAGACTTTGACTTTCTGTTCATCCCAGCAAAATGCTGAAAAAAAGAAACTGCAAGCTGTGGTAGGCGCTTTTCCTAAATCATCCAGCATAATTATTAGGTGGCATAACTTTTACCGGTCTAACATTGGCTGCAATCATCCATTCTTGCTTATATCCTATTTCTTGCATACATATCTGGTTTAGTTTTAAGTTTAGTGAATTTGCAGATTTCTTTTAAAAATACTGTGATCTAATTTGAAATTTCTAAAACTTGATTCGTGGGCACAGATCAGTGATTTAAAGGCAACTGAAACAGACTTGAAGCTCTTTCTAAAAATGTATGGGCACCAATTGGTTGATTCAAGGTTAGCATTCTTCATTATTTTTCTTATCGATCTCTGTTGGATTGTGCACTTGTTTCTGGTAGGATTTGATTAGTCTAATTACCTACCTTGAGTATTACTTCGCACGATTTTGCTATTAAGTGTCACTGATAGATCTTTTTCTAAACACGTAATCGAAGATTTTCAAAACGCTTGTGAAAGTGTAAAATGGCACCATATTGATTGTATGCCTATTGTAACTGCAGCATGTTGTTACTTAGATTGGAGATCATATTTGCTCGTCAACCTGAATGATCTACTAATGTATTCATATCCTCTGCTTTTGTTTCAATACGTCTTATGCAGGGATATCAGTGCAGCTAGAAGTGCTGAGATCAAGGCATGGGCTCATGTTCATGGCCTTAAGTCCGCTCTTGATGAGCATAATCTGGAGTTGCGAGTCAAAGTTGCAATTGAAGCTGAAGCAAAAGCTCAGCAGAAATTAGCTGCCTCAGAGGCTGAGATTGCTGAGCTAAGAAAGAAGTTAGAGGCTTCTAAGAGGTGCATTCATCTTCAATTATTTAATTGATTCCTAAAGGGAGTAATATGTTAATAGTTTGGGAATGTTTTGAGTTTCTAAGACTGATTGGGGCTCTTGATGAAAGTGTATCTGGAATTATGTTCTTGATTGGGTCACTGTAGAAAAGCCTTAGGAGAGAAATTTCAATTTTTTAAATCCATGTTATGTCAGTATTTTGGCAGAAAAACCCATGTAAAATTCCTTTGACCAGGTTTTGGCTGTGATCCTTGATTGGTGAAGATGTTCAAGGGTCAGATACAAATTTGTTAGTAATCAAAGGTGGTGACTTTGTTAAATCATCCAAAGATTGGGTTAGAATGTGTAATTTTTTCAAATATTTGTCCATGATTGCTCACTGCAATTGAATTGGTGTGGAGAAGATCTGTCCTAAAATATTCTAATAGTTTCTTCCACTACCTCTGCAGGCAAAAGACAAGACTTTCTGATGTCTTAAAATCCAAGCATGAAGAAACTGAGGCCTACTTGTCAGAGATAGAGGTTTGTATTTAAGCATAACATTTATGAATGATAGCTCATCATTTATCTTAGATTATGATCTTTATTTTCTATGCACTATTAAACGCGTGCTGCAATATTTTCTAGAGATGCATATCACTCTACCATGCATCCTAAAATGGACTAAGAGTTTGGCCTATGTATGTTCCAGACTATTGGGCAGGCTTATGATGACATGCAGAGTCAAAACCAGCAGCTTTTGCAGCAAATCACTGAGAGAGATGACTATAACGTAAAGGTTAAACATCCTCTGGTCCCATATTTTATGCTGGACAGCCTTCTTTTTGCTTGCATTCATTTATAACTCCGTCTTTCCAACACTGCGAGAAGTAGAAAATGTTCTTGGGCTTGAGAAAGGAATGCATGTTATTTTATTCCCTTATGGTCAAGATACAGTGTGTGGGAGGAAGCAATTGATCAATATTTTATGTCCGCCTAACGTTTTTCAAAATTAAGGTTCACATAAGTCTATTCTGTGTTAATGGATTTCTTCCATTTTGGTTTGTTTTTCAGCTTGTTCTAGAAGGTTTGTGTTCAAGACAGCAAGTGGATGCTCTGCTTGTGGAGAAGAGTTTGTTGGAGAAATCTGTACATGATACCAAGAAAACTGTAGATTTTTATGACTTCAAGTCCGGTCGAATTCAAGATCAGGTAGTGTGAGCAGCACACATAGGGTTAATGCTTTAGTATGCTGTATTAATAGATTTTGGCTGCAGTTGAAGGCATACTCAGATCAGAGGCATAGACTTGCTGTAGATAGAGCCCACAATGCTGCTGCTATAGAAAGCACTCAAAGACGATTGTTAGATGTGAGGAAGTCTTCTCAACTACTGGTGAGAACAGTTGAAGAAGCACAGGCCCAGGTCGATAGGAATCGAGTGTGTCTTGCTGAGATGCAGATAGAACTAGAGAAAGAAAGGTGTTCATAATTGATATAATTCTTATTTCAGTTACATGAGAAACCATTTTGTTACTCCGTGTGATTATTTGTTCTAATTAGGTTCGATAGGAAAAGGGTAGAAGAAGATCTAGATAATCTGAAGAGGAAGAGTCACCAACTAAAATTACAAGTTGAGGGTTCCTATGTAATCCAAAAGCTCCATCAGGAGCTCAGGGAATACAAGGAAATTCTGAAGTGCAGTGTCTGCCTTGACAGAAGGAAAGAGGTAAATTCTCTATTTTGGGATGCATGCGAAAATGAATGAGCTAGCCTATCTGTTGAGTGGTCTACTACACTCTCTTCAATCTCAAAGAAACTTATGATTGCATTTTTGGAATAAGAGTTTTGCAAAAATGAGTTTTGAAACCATGGAGAGTGCCAAGATTCATTGGATTATAAAACATAGGTTTCTCAGTTGTTGCACACTTGCACTTCCGGTTCACTTCCTGTACAGAGCCATAGAAAAATAGAATAAACTGATGGTTTATGTTTGGATTTTGAGGCCTTAGATTTGTTCCTTCTGTGGTTTATATGGCTACTCGTTCTTTGAATCTTTTTTATTTATTCGCTTATCAGTTTTGTTGGTACTCATCCCAACATCATTGTAGTTAAAGGAGCTAACAAGTACCTTTTCCAGGTGGTCATCACAAAATGTTATCATCTATTTTGCAATCCTTGCCTCCAGAGAACTATTGAAACACGGCACCGCAAGTGCCCTGTTTGCGCGGCAAGTTTTGGGGTCAATGATGTCAAAACAGTATACATCTAATAAGAACTTTTAGGAGCAAGGGTCCTCGCATCAATTCCTTACTAGGTCCATGTCAACCTAGCAGTTGGTATTGAGGATGATGTTTCAGGTGTACCATATAATAGTTATTGCTCTGCTGAAATTGAGGAAGATACTACATCAATATTGCTAGGAGCTTAGGTTTGTTATTTTTGGGTTTAGATGCTGGAAGCATTTTTTATTTACTTTGGGTAGTGTTTATGATTTCTCCTCTTCATTTGACTGCTCCAAGCAACTGCATACGCAGATTGAATACAGTCCAGTTCTCCATTTTGAGGTTTTGGGAGTAAATAAAGTAATGAAGCAAAGTCCTGTGGTATCCGAGGGAATTTATTTGCTGGAGCTTCATATGACCTTGGTCTTAGTTCCTTCTATGCTTCTGTGTACAGATTTTGTATCTCAATTTTGCTGTTAGTGTCAGGTTTGAGTTTTTTAGGAGAAACAGTTAAAATATCGATGTGGAATCTGTAATTTTTCTTTGTCAATGACATGTGTATACTATTTGAATGATCTGATTAGTTATTCTACGTTTTTTTTGTTTGTGTGTGTATATTCATGCACGTGAGAGAGGGAGCTGACCGTGCATCTACTTCTTCCAGGATTCTTCAATTATCAGTTTTGCTCTGACGCTGTGGTGTATATCATATACATTTACCGGCTCATAATGTTATTACTTTGTACCATTTTACTTTGGCTACACTTGTTTAGGTAAAGTGGGTCCGCTGGCTGTCAAAATGTGAAGGCACAAAGCTTCTAGCCCAAATTCATGAAGTGAGTTTAGTTGAAGGTATGCCTGTTGAAGTTTGTTTGTCGTTATTGTCAGTAATGGTTTTTCTATCTTATGTTCCTTTATTTAAGTTACTATTATTGTTGATGTATCTTGAACATTCCAATCTGTTGTTATGTCAGCATATATAATGGCACTGATTGTATTTGTATAGAAGTGCAAGATCGTTTGGATACAAAAGCCTCATTGGGTTCTTGATCTGTTTGATTGTTTCTATGTAGATTATTTGAGAAAGCTTATACATGCATCTCCTAGTATTATTTGACCATTTCTTCCTAGAAGAAAATTTCCTCTAATTCCTTTGGCGGAGTTGGGAGTGGGGCTTGAATTCGGTTTAAGTTTATAGCCAAGTCATTTTATTATGATAATTAACTACCGTTGTTCTAGTAGTTATGAATTAATTTCTGGCAAGCTACATACTATATCAAATCTCAATCATTTAGTTGGTTAGAGGCAAATCAATTGGAGTGTAATTAGTAGCTATTTTTGAGGCCGAAAGTTTATAAAGTGGTAAGAATTCTTTAATTAGGCCAAGCATAGCACTGAACATTTGTTTCCTTGTCTTGTGGCTTATAGGCTACATTGAGAAGACAAGATTTCTGTTGAAGAGATCATTAGTGGTAGGAGAACCAACTTAAATATTCATCTAGAATGAGAATGAAATGACCTACTTAACAAGGGTGTCTATTTCTTCATGAGTCGTCGTTGTTATCAGATTAAAGAAAGATCTTTGATTTTGGCGGTAAGTGTGTTTTATGGTAGTTAGATTCGGAAACCTGTCATGAGTTAAATTTGTCAAGAATTCAGCTATTGAGATTTCTGTATTGATGATTATCATTCATTGTAAGTTTTGTAGGAGATATATAACCCAGGGCCCCGTTCTCACCCACCCTCGTATACATAGGGGAAACATCTTATTCCGCATTAATTTCATTTGTCATGCCCCTATTCCTTGGCCATTGTACTATCTATCTTTATATTTTTTATGGTAATTTTTTATCTAATCATAAAGGTAGGCAGGTAGGAACTTGCATTGAACTCCTATCACAATATCTTGCCATGTTGATTGTAAGAAAAACATCTTTTCGTCTAAATACATTGAACTTGATAGTATATATGCTAGTATTAATTTGAGCAAGTAAGTTTATATGATTTGGAAAAAGTTGGTGAAGAAACTACATATTCTTGTTCTTTTTGTAGGGTTTGTTACTGTATTTTTGTTGCATTTTTTTAAGGCTTGGTGAGTGGATGCAGTTTTGACACGGTTTGAATGTGGAGGTGGAGCTAGCTTTGTTGTGGTTGATGTCTCCTCTTCAACTGGTCTGGGTCCATTCTGTATTTATTGGAGTTAGATTGAACTCTGCAGTTCGGGACCAGTCTCTCTCACTCTCTCAGTTCAAGATTTATATGGTAAGAAGCAAACCCCGATTTTCCCGTGCGTAGGTGTTGTTGCTTCCCATACCGTGCGAGTTTCATAAATGACCAGAATCCAGATAAATCCATGTGATAAAAATGTTTTAGTTTTGTTTGTAAGAATTTGGGGTTATTGGACAAAAGCATAGGATTCTTGTTTCTTGAGATATAGTGGCATGTGAGTAACGTCCAATGATGAATACGTGTGGTATTGTATGATTTATTGTAATGGTTTCTTCTTTGTCTGGAATCTTGGCGTAAAGGAAGGAGGGTTAGGCCTTCTCGGATGTGTCCAAACACTGTTTCCCTCTCTAACTAATTATAATCAAGTAGAGATATTAAATAGCAAAACAACAAATATTTTATGGTCCAATAGCATGCTTTTCAAGCTTAGTTTTTTTTTTCAAATGCATTCTCGGGCCGTGTCTAATTTGAACATTATATCAATCTGGATCTTCTGGCCCAAAATTGGTGTCCCATTCGGTGGCCCACCAATCACATTATGCCACGCGTGTATTGGTGGACCATGTTAGTAATAAAAAAATATTTTAGTTTTAAAAAGGTAGGCCACCAATGCACGCGTAGCGGAGCGTGATTGGTGGCCCACCGAATGACCACCATTTTTGGGTCAGATGATCTTTTGGCACATTATATCTAGTTGATAGTATTTCTAAACATAGATTTAGGGTTCAATTCGTTTAAATTTAATATAGTTAAATGTAAGAAACATTTACCAGATCTCAAAGTGAGAATTTGCAATGATATTTAAAATGAGTAGCTAATAAAGCTGAATAAAGGACCCAATATTGATCTTTCTCTTTTATTTTATTTTATAAGTAGGTCTAAAGATAATAACATGCAGAAAAAGAAGTTTCCCAGCTACTCGCACTATTTCTGGGAAAGCATTTGATTTCTTTCCCACTCCCAAAGGAAAAGGAAAAGGAAAAAGAAATTCTTCATTTTCTTTCACTCTCCCATTTATTTATTTATTTCATTGTCTTTTTTTTAAAAAATTATTTTTTTGATACGGGAGATCCACCAATATGACTATAAAACCTCGAGAAAATTATCTCCCTATCATTAGATTATCCAACTTACCGTACTAATTTAGACAGGCGGATAGAAGGAGCACGTATTGGGGCAACTGCATCCTCACAAATTAAATTTCTTAAAAAAATACTATTTCTCTAATTTCTATTTGGCTTGTTTTCTTTCTTTTCATCATATAAATTAAGATGAGTCATTAGTTGAATATATAAATGGTTCCCACAAAAAAAGTAGGAGTTCACCCAGTAATTATTTTTCATTTTAGGAAATGAAACAAGTCAAGCATATGGGAGAAAATATAAATTATTGCTATGTTTTTTTAGAAATTATTATTTTGTATGATAAAGAATTATAAATTGTAAAGTTTTGTTCCTTAACCGAAAATTCCGAGTTCACCTCTAAATTTAGGTATACATTGAAGGGGTTATAGTTAGGACCACTGAAGCTAGATATTGGACTTTGGACGAGCACAATTCAGCCCGACCCGGCCCGTTTGAAATCGATTACACCTAGCTTCGCATGCAAGCTAAACCGCTGTTTAAAAATATATAAAAAAATTGTTCGGACCATGTGATGTTAAAAATAGACATCTTTAATGTACATCTTGTCAAGATAAATAGTATGATAAAACAAAATTTTATTTCGACAAAAAATGTATTGGGGTAAATAGTAGTGTGTGCATGGACGGGTCCAATATGGAATTTCATGGAGGTAAATAGTAATTTTTCAAAATAGGTAAAATTACATTCTTTAAAATTTGGGAGTAATGGTCCTCAATCATGCGTATTTCTATATCTACCTATGAGCGTGTGGTAACACATTAATTTATGGATCTAAACTTGTAATGATTAAATATTTGGTATTCATATATTATATAGTGTAAAAGCTGATACCACCATCCCCTAAGTGGTCAATTTAGAATACATAGTATTATACTATAAAAATTAAAGTTTATAGGCTTAATATGTCAACTTGTCACTATTGGCTCTTGATGCGGTTGCATTTTGTTACCGTCGAATACGGAAGGCTAGGACTTGCAATTAGTAACTAATTATAAGTATTTAAGAAGAAAATACAAGTATTAAAGTGTTAAGCAAAATAATTAATTTAATTGAAAAGAATAAATATCTAGGTCCCATCGTTAGTTAAGATCTTGGACGCTGTTTGACAATGTAATTAATGACCACTAACTTCACACATGATGCTACTCGTAGATCCCGCCGACCAATAATGTAGATTGTGTCTCCCATTTATATTTTTCTTAATTGATTTAAATCACATATATTCACCAGAGAAATATAGATTTAAAATGGTAAAATAATTTTATTTCCTCAAAAAAAAAAAAAAAAAAAAAACCATTCTTGACTCTTTCGTCACTTTTTATTTTTGATGTACAATTTGGTGGGCAAATAATAATTCTCGAGTTATATAGTAATATTGTTATTTAATCTATTTAGTTAGTTTATCAAGGACTTGAAACTTGGTATCAGGTTGGGTAATTAAAGACTATACGTGCATATGATATTGTAAGTCAACTTTTCTTTCTCTTCTAAAATTAAAATACTGCTGTAAATGAAGAACCCTAGATGAAATACAAAAATAATTAAGGTTTTAATTTAAAATTAGGCCAAATACTTGAAGGCACTCATATAGTCATATGTAATTAATGCTGCAGAAATCCTTCACATGGAGAGGCAGGGAGGGAGAGAGAGAGAGAGAGAGAGAGGGAGCACCATTTTTCATTGTTTCGCGGACAATTAGGTTGGATGTCAAATACTAGTACATTAATTAAACAACAAATTAAATGATTCATATAAACTCATACTTATATCAATTGAATTCCTCTAATTTCCTCTAATTCCTAGTCTAAATATAGCCCCAAAAAACCAGCATCTTAAGAATTTCATTGCACTTTCAATTTATTAAGATATTATTGCAATTATAGTTACTATTATCATTATCAGTAGTATCACTACCTCATCTAATCCAATAACACTGATTGGCCTAATTGATTTATTATACCAGCTATGGGCCCTAATTACATTTTATGATTATAATATCAGAAATATAATGCAATATTGTGTGGGGCCCGATAAGATAAAGGATGCTAAATGATTGAAGAACGGACTAGAAATTGAGGGAGATAGTGATGGTGATATCACTTATCACTATAGCAAAATGTTATAAGTAAAAGACAAAAAAAAAGAAAGAAAAAAGTGACGTGGTGTATAATTCTAATTCCCGATCTAATGACATAGTCTATTATCTTTTTATTATATTAATATTACGAAATTAAATTTCATCGATAATACTAATGCTATAGCAAAATGCTTAATCAACTAATGAATCTGGTGCATGAGGTTTCTTCGTCGTGATTACCGGATTGGGTAAAGACAATAATTAACCACAAAAGTTAGCAGAAGATCAAATTGTCATATCACAAAATTACTTAACTGTAATGATTAAAAGTAGCAATTAGTGATAATGACCCACCACGTCTAAACAGTAACTTATTTTATCTTTAAGAAAATGATATATTTGTCCAAAATTTGTAAAGTGGAAGAATCGTGTGCATCTATAGACAGTATGACTTAAATTAGTTAACAACATTCAGCTCGCTGTTCTAATCATATTCGAGTGTAAAATTATTTTCTAGAATTTACAATGAAAATTAAGACAAACCCTACTAATTAATTACTACTATTATTTACTTAGGAGTTGGAGAATCCTCAAATTTTAAATATAATTAAAATATCTTAATTTTAATATACCTAATTTAAACACTTTATATAAAATTTATTCTGTTTTTTAACGACGCTCTATTGATCTCTCTCTTTATACGTCACTTTAAATTTCGAGATAAGTCACAGTGAAGGTACAGGTGCATGTCTTTTGGCACAAAAATATATAAACATTGATTTGTCCAGACTTTATGC
The DNA here is from genome assembly GCA_028984105.1 of Lavandula angustifolia. Classification (NCBI taxonomy): domain Eukaryota; kingdom Viridiplantae; phylum Streptophyta; class Magnoliopsida; order Lamiales; family Lamiaceae; genus Lavandula; species Lavandula angustifolia. The sequence goes on from CM054822.1 coordinate 17,825,454, forward strand.
ATATATTAAGTAGTAATTTTAATTCGAAAAATATAGTCTACAGTGAAGGGGAATAAAGGACTATTCCATTAAATTTTCTTCAAATATTATTCGATTCGTCCCAATCACGACTAAATAAATTTGATTTTCTATAACATGATAAAAAAGAAAGTTTGTAAAAATGATAAAAAAAAATAAAAATAAAAACAAAAAATACTTCCTAGCTAGCTTTACTCCCACAAGAACGGATCTTCTCCGGCGTCATTTCCGGCTAGCGGCCACGGCGAAACATAGTAGCAATACCCATTCCCGTGATCCGTACTGCTGAGGGAGAGATCCGGCAAGTCGAAAAACGTGTCGTCATCATGAGCCGTCGATGCTGAGTTCGACGATTCTTGCATGCCGTCCGATGTCAATTTCGTGGACGAGTGTGAACTCGCTAGCTGGCTCCGGCTCGTATTGGCTCCGGCTCCGGCTCCGCGCCGGATTTCTTCGTCGGGGAATATGGCCTCAGCCGCTTTCGCGGCAGCGGCTTGGATGTCCTTGGGTGAAGTGGAGGCGGGGCGAGGGAGGAACTGAGCTAAGTGGGGGAAATTGAGGTAAGCCGATTGACCTTTAATGGCCAGAGCCGCCACGTCGTGCGCTCGCGCCGCCATCTCCGCCGTGGGATACGTCCCCAGCCATATCCTCGATTTCTTCCTCGGCTCTCGGATTTCGCAGACCCATTTGCCCCAATTCCGCTTCCGCACGCCGCGGTACGTCGGGATTTTGTCGCCGGCGGCGGCGATCTTCTGCCGCTTGGCCGCTGCTTCATTGCCGCTTTTCTCGCCTTGAGACTTTGTTTTAACTATCTTCTCGCTCTCGCTTCCGCTTTGCGTCTCGTTTGAGCAGGATGAGGACGTAGATGTGGCTGACAAGCTCGCGCAGGAGGAGGTGGTCGCCGCGGCGGCAGCGGCGGTGGAAGTGGAAGTGGAGGAAGAAGAAGAAAGTTGGAGTTCAAGTATATTCTCGAAGATGGTTTTATGTTCCATGCCTTGTGGGCTAGTAGCTAGAGAGAATGTGTATACACTCCTACATAAAGTAGTGCGACTCCGGCTTATAAGATTCTTCCACAAATTGGATTAATTTATATAAAGAAAAAGATAAGAAATCTACACACACTACACGCATATATATGTGTATTTAAAGTTTTAAACTTCCCTCTCACCCCTTGTAATATTTTTAATAATGTTTGTTCACTGATCTAAATTCTATCATTAATATTATTAGGTGTAATTTTGATATTTATAATTAATCTAGGGTGATCTAATTTTTATATTCTGTGTACACTACAAGAAATCCTAGAATTACCGACGGATTACCGACGGACCAAAACACGGGTCGGCTATTACCGACGGAATACCGACGGATCTTAATTTTCGAATGTACTGACGGAATTATTCCGTCAGTAAAACTTAATAAATTTAATAAAAAATTTAAACTAATTTTACTGACGGAATAATTCCGTCAGTATTATTAAAATAATATTTTGAATTATTTTTTTCTGATTTTAGTTTGAATTTTTTATTAAATATTTAAGCTTTACTGACGGAATAATTCCGTCAGTAATTTACCGACGGATTACTGACGGGAAATCCGTCAGTAAAACCCTAAAACACTATTCCCACCCTAAATACTATTCATCGAGACCCTAAAACGTCGGAAATGGGACACGAGAAGTCCGCTACGAAGGTGGAATCGAATATATCATGAAAAACATTAAATTATAATAATAGAGACATATAATTAAAGGAAAAAGAAAATATGACCTCTTCATGTTTTCCGAAAAATGAGTTCGTTTTTCAGGAGAATAGATCTCTACTTCCATGTTTCATGAAGGATTCATATTTTATTTTTAAAGGTATAGTTATATTATAAAGTATTTCATAAAATTATCCTTAAATCATGATATATTTGAATAATTTCGACACCGAAGCCTCGAATTTCGAATCCGACAACTACTGTGTGGTTGACTCTCGAACCCGAGAAAGTCAAATAAAAAGTCAATAGTCAACTGCCACGTGTCACCACACGAAACGCGCCATGTGTCAAAAAAATAATTATTTAAAATATAAAATATTTATTACATTAATACTTATATTTAAATGATTAATTATAGTTATACTTATATTTAAAATTAAAATTTATTGGGTTGACCTAGATGACGTTATACTCATATAATAATTATATTAAAATAATTCACATATAATAATCCTAATTTAAGATAGAAAGATTAAGATGATTTTTTTAAAATTAGTTACTTAAATTCAAAATATTTATGTATTGCGTTGTGTTTATCTCTAATATAGCAATAGTGTTAAGTTTTGTTGCTCTTACTTATTTCTAATTTCTGGCCGAATTATTTTTTCAAAACTCCAAAAAAATAAACTACGAAGAGGAAGGTGCTGCCCTATTTCTTCACAAGCTCACATATCCAGAGGCGAAATATCATTTCCCAAATCACAGATCCCCCTCCCCCCCAAACCCCAATTTGTTGTGTGCCCCATTTTAGATACCAAGTAGGTAACAACCATTTCCCAAATCATAACCAGGGAATTTGTAGCCCAGCCTTAAATCAGATTCAGATCTAATTCAGTAAATGAAAATCTGCTCTGCCTTTGCGCTGCGTTGCGTACACTGCTCTGCTCGGAGATGAAATCGATTCCGACGATTCGGCACTGGCACACCGCTCTGCTCGGCTGACTAGTTCGCTGCTTCCCGTCCGGCCGCCGCCCGTCCGCTCCAGCCCGCCGCCTCCGGTGGCAAATCTTATCTTTTTTGGACTGCCTTTTCCCCCTTTGTTTGTTGTTAAGTTTTTTCGATTTATGTTGGATATGTTGGATATGTATGATATACTTGATGTTGCATGACAACTTTTAATGATTTCTTCCTTTCATACGCCACTGTTTAGTGAGCTTTGAAATTAATAACCTTTCAGTTAAGTAAATGAGGATATGGTTGGGAATTCATGTGTTAGTTTTACCTTTTCAATTGCATTATTAGATACATTTTCTTACTATATTTCAAAGGGTAATGGGATTCAATTTCGAGGGAGTAAATTTCCATCTTAGTTCCAACTTGAATGGCTCATGTTTGTAATACTATCGTCTTTGATTATGCTTTGATTTATTCGGTTAATGAAATCCTGACTGTCGTCTTTCTTAGGCTCCAACCCCTGGTTTGTTCTATATTGTTTGCCTTTTCAATTGTCTTGTGCTTATTCACTGTTTTGTCTCGTTAAAGAGTGGGATTACTGTATAAACTAGTATGATAAGTGTCTTATTACTTGTGGGACTGAATTTACTTACAGGAAGATCTTCTCGCCCAGCTCCCCGTCCTGCCGCACGTAGCCCGCCTCCTCAAAAAGGTACCTCAGTGCTGCATCCACTCTACTCAACATTTTTATATTTAACCTGCTTTCATTTACTTCTTGGTTCTGCTTTCTGTTCTTATATGTTTCCCTCTTACCTTTGTCATCCAAATTTCACGTGGATAAAACTAAGTGAGTAGATGGGGTCAATAATTTGTGAAACACCAGTAGGTAGTCAATAATGCTCTATAGACTTTATATTTTCTTGGTATTGTTTAAATAATGCATTAGAAATCTTGGTATTGTTTATATTTTCTTGGTATTGTTTAAATAATGCTCTATAGACTTTATATTTTCTTTGTCGTTCAACAAGGACAGTTAAATTAACTTGATGACTTACTATTCGTTAAAGACGTATTGTTTTTAGGCTTATTGCAATGAGATGAATCCGTATATTAAGGATATAGCAAAAGGCCCATTAGGAGCGGTAAAGACGTACCCAGAATATATTGTGAATGGGTATAAGTTTCATACATTATCACATGGGATAGGAAAATCCACTATGAATAGTGGTGTTTGTATACAAGGGCAGAATTATGGTTCAAATGCACTTGATTATTATGGGCAATTGGTGGAGATATGTGAGATGGAGTATCCTGGTTTACCAATCAAACGAACGATGTTGTTCAAGTGTCAGTGGTTTGACCCAACCGCTCGAGGGACTTATGTACATCCACAGTTTAAGTTGGTTTCTATCAATCAAACAAAGCTGCTTAGAAACTACGAACCATTTGTCATGGCAGTACAAGCTCATCAAGTATATTTCTGTTCTTATCCTAGTATGAACAGATCTAAGAAGGATTGGTTGGAAGCATGTAAAGTGAAACCGAGATTTAAGATAGAATTGCCCACTCGCTCTTCATTAGATGAAGCATTTCAAGAGGATGACATAGTTAGCCCGCCTCTACGGAGTGACACGACAATAGAAGGTGATATATCATTAATTCATCCAAGAGGTGAAACGATAGAGATCGATGACGAAGAAGTTGATGAACGAGATGGTGAAGAAGAAGAAGAAGATGTAGTGACCTCGGAAGAGGAGAATTTTAGTGACAACTAGTAATAGTTACAGGTTTAATCAGGTTCATATATAAAAGATCTGCTAAGTTGTTTCCTAATTATTTTATGGCTGTCGAACACTAATTATTTGTTTTTTTTCAGATACATGGCACAGGGGAGGGTCCCGTTCCGGCTTGCAGTACTCTCAGACTTTGGTAAGTATTATTTTTAATAAGCCTTTATTACTTAATGTGTTTGTTTATACCCAATTTGATTTTTACATGTGATCAATAGTCCGCCGAGAGGGGATGTTCACTAGAGGCCACCGTGTTCGAGACTTTCAAGAGCCTCTATTATAAAAAAGGCCAATTCTCCACCGAGAAGGCGACGATGATTTACGTAAGTATTCAATGCCACCCGTGGTTCTACTTCTGTTGGGGGATCACTTTGCGATGTCGACGAGCTACGGCGGCAAGTACAGGACTCGAATGACCGTACGAGGAAGCTCGAGGAGGAGATGGCCCAGATGAGGGAGTTCATGTCACAGATGCTTGCAAAAGATAGTCGAGACGATACTTCTGACAACAATCATTCTCCCCCTCCTTCCTCTGCATGATTTAAAAGCAATGTTGATTGAATATTAAGATTTATACTCGAAGTTTATGTGGATTTAGTTGTATTTTGATATGGATTTGAATTTATATTTCTATATTTCTATTTGGATTCTGAAATATATTCGTTTCTTGATGCATATTGGATTGAATTAATTGATGCAGATTGTCGAGAACTGGGTACAAAAAAATAAAAAATATATATATATAAATAAAAAAAATAGTGACGGATTACCGACGGATATTCCGTCGGTAAACATGTACTATTTAAGGATATCAGTGACGGAATATTCCGTCAGTAAACTTACCGACGGAGTATTCCGTCACTAATCCTTCAGTAAATTAGTGACGGAATATTCCGTCGGTAAGTTTACTGACGGAATATCCGTCAGTAATCCGTCAGTAAATTAGTGACGGAATATTCTGTCGTTAATTCCGTCGGTAAATATTTGCCGACAAATTGACAAGTGACCGTTTTCTGACGGAAATTTCCGTCCCTAATCCCTCGGTAAATATTACCAACGGAAAAATTCCGTCAGTAAAATTTACCGACAAGCTCTGAGGTGGCGGAAAAATTTCGTCACTAATCCGTCGGTAACCGATTTACCGACGGAATTTTGATTCCGTCGGTAATCCAGGCATTTCTTGTTGTGGTAGTTTATATGCTATAACACAGGAGCGGCCTCAGATCATGGCAGTAGGTTTCTCTCGTCATATTAAAAGTGCCAAGATGATGCATGATATAATATAATAATAAAAATGTGATTCACGGTTAAATAAAGGCTAATCGTGTTCAAAAGTTGCTAATCTTGCTCAAGATAATGATGATTTAGACATATAATATGATTAGCAACACTGATGATGAGCAAATTACCTGTCCAGACACATAGTGTTGGAATTATTATGGTAATAAATTAAGAAAGGGGACCATTTAATTTGAACACATTGAATTTGGAATTGAGGGGATAGGGGCTCCTGCATATTAACAAGGGTTTCAATTAATTTCTTGAAACCATTGAAGATAGTTCTTCAATGATCGACGACTCTTCAATTACTTTTGTTAGTGAAACAACAATCGCATAATTAAAAGATTAGTCTCGGTACGATTTACATCGTCTATACGATATGTCATGTGCACCCACAATTAGTAGCGTGTGTATTTTGTTCAGTAGCTAGCTTGCAAGTTCCAACAATAATTCTGTGGACGAACAGATCACCGAATACATTGAATGTTTTGTTGTAATACGGCGATTTTGACAAATTTGAGATTTGACTAAATTAAGGTAAAAGTCATAACAATAAATAATAAAATTAGATAAAGAAACAAATAACTATAATTGAGAGACAATATTTTTCCATGTTTGCCATACAAATATACATCTGGATTTTGTTGCGAGCGCTGAAGACAGTGCCGTGCCGCACACATGACAAATCTTATTTTCAGTGTAATAATACTAATGGCTGCAGTTTTAATAAAATTTTTATCAAATCAAAATCGTAGGTGGATTCTGAAAATCAAATTAAAATATTTAACCATGTCACACATGGGTCACATGCCAGTGGGTCCACTTTGTTCAACCAAGTGGGTCCTGACCAAAATGTGCTGGAAATTTGGTTTAATTTTGTTTTCATAACTTTTTATATATCTTAATTTGTTAGGTTTTGAACCCAGTTATGTTTGCATATTGTCCAGATAATAATGATGATATCTTGTATTAAGTTCGACGGGACATTTATGTTTATTTTCAACTTTTATGGTATTAAATGGGATATGTGATCAGAATATACCGTGAAAATTGAAGATCTAGGTTTGTATGAGTTGTGTAACATGTCAGTTCGTCAAATTAATTATTCTACCTACTAACTCGGCTAATAAGTTTAATAGTTGAGCATGAGTTTTATTATGAGTACTGATTTTTTTCTTTTTTATTGATGAGGAAATTCGTAATTGAAATTGAGAATACAAATTGAGCAAGTGTTACTATGTGCGATACATTTGATATATAATTATGAAATTGTATTAGACATATTTGTAAGTTTGTGTAATCTTACAACGATATTTGGAAACAGCTTAATTAGTGTTGCAAGAGTTTGTAATTTTGTAGTGTGTCATGGCTAGCAAGTTGTCCTGCAGGCTTATACAACTGCACAATCTCCCAAATACTTATTTCACTTAACTATATATATAAATATATATAAGGAGTGGATCATATGAGAACCTGCATTTAACGTGAGAATTGCGAACCATGCATAATCCTTATACTCCCTCCGTCCCGCTATTACTGTCCTACTTGCCTAATCGAGCTGTCCCGCTATTACTGTACTCTTTCCTAAAATAGTAAAAATTACTTTTAAACGTAAAATGAAGTGGGTCCCCCTTACTCACTACTCAACCCCCACATTCTTATACTCTCTCTTCAAAAATCTATCTCTCACTCGATTATGTTCCACTCCGAACTCAGAAAATTATGATTTTTATCTTTTTGAAAACTTTAGATTATTTCTTCAAATACAATATAAAAAAATATAAAAAATAAAAATCGATTGCCTTTTACTAGCCTTGCAAAAATTTGGATAATTCTCATTTCTTTCCACCAATCACTCCTCGAAAACTGTGTCATTTTCTTTATACAATTAAAACTCATAAAATACACACTAAACTAAAATTTCTTAATCTCCGTGCCGAAGTCAACTGGGACAGAATTAACGGGACGGAGGGAGTATAATTTATGCATAATCGTTATATATTTTATGCAAACTAAACAAATTATATTTAAAAATATCCTCACCATAAATATAAAAATTACAATCTTAACCTTCATTAAATAAACAAACTAAAATTCTATTTAAAAATATATGAAAATAAAATTTAAATATAGACCATTAAATTAATAAAATCTAAGGCCATGATTAGTTCCTAGTTCTCACAAATAGGAGAGTTCTCACAAGATCCACACCCTATATATATACTTATATATACTAACATTAACAACCAAACATTAGTGTGAATAAATAAGATCATGTAGAGAAATTAACAAAAAAAAAAAACAATAAAAGACGTACAATTTGTTCAGTCAGTTCATCAATAAAGACTACGTCTAAAACATTGTCAAACCAATAATTTCTTACCATAATTTTCAATAGATGACATATATGCGGATGTAATTACAGACACATGTTTATATGTTCTCGGGTCAAGAATAACAATTTATAGATAGTCAAGATAAATTAAACAGGACATAAACAGATGCAATAAATACGACAGATTGTCACGTTAATTATGTACATTTGAATTAAAGCTATTGACATATGAAAATTCTTGATCAGAATTCGACAATATAATTCTCTGAACTACATGCACTTCAAATCTCCACTGGATCTGTTCCCCGAAGTACCTAAAAGAAGTTGCAAAAATCAATTACAAATTTAATATTATTGATGGAAGATCATATGCTTTTAACTTTTTAAGGTTAAGAAATTATTCTATATATAAAATGTCACTTACTCCAATATTACATGTAATACAATTAATGATTATATTATGATATGACATATTACAATTTTAGAGATCCGATTTATGTCAATTTTGATTTGTCCAAACTTGACTGAAAATAATAAGCTATTTATTTGATCATAATTTTGTTTTACTTAGTGGTGTAAAATTAGATTGATAAAACCACTATTATATGCTCGTGCGTATTAATTGGTTAAAATTAAAGTTTGTTGGAGAATAGACATCACCAATTTATGGAACAAGACAACCTTGAGCATACGTGTAGCGAATTTATAGATTGATATTAAATTTCTCGACATCAATGCTTGTCGATATGAGGCAAAAAGTTAATTACCCAACCCACCAGCAATCAATATATAGATACAATTAAATTTTAATAAAATAGTGTTGGATTGAATAATAATTTTATTTAGATAAATAAAGTAATAACTTCATTATACAAATATTTTCTCCGATCCCAAAATTATTACTTTATCGATGTTTAACTATATGCTAAATAATTTTATTCAAAATATATAATATTTTAATTAATAAATGACCAAAGTTTCTTATTATGTTCTAAAACATTTTTTGTTAATTAATGTGGAAAAAGTGAGCTTAGGTGCATGCATTAGTAGTAAGAGTTTGTTTATATATAATGTAGACAATCTAATTAATTTTCATGCGATAATCTGAACAACGAACGTCATAAAATGGAAACATGTAGTATTTCTCTCGTCATAACAAATCGGGCCCTCTCTTAATAAAATCAATTTTCATGTTAGGAAACTACAAACAAGAGAAAGAAACCAAACGAATTCAAACAAATTGGTCAAGCTGCATATAAATATTGTTTTAATTAAGCCAAAAATAAAACATTGTTCTATATATTACATTATCTAAAAACAAATTGAGGTAGGAATCAATAATTTGGATGCATTAAGGAAGTAATTAATGTGAAAAAAATATATAGTTAGCAGGAAGTGGAGTTGTTGAACTAATTAAGTAGGTGAATAATGAGTGCCGCATACGTTCAAAGGCAACCCAACATTCTTTTAAAACAAACTTTTGTATAAATATTGTTGAGAATGTAATGATGAATGGCTCATTCTTTGTCTCTCCTCTTTCTCTTGCAAAATAATATGCCTCAAAATTTTCTGGAATCTTTTACGTTAGTGTTATAAATTCTTAGGAAATAGGAATAGCTATGGATTATTGATTTAAAAAATAGACCGTCGAATTTTATTGTTGCATTTTTATATAAGGTGAATGTATTATAATACTTCTATATGGTGTATTGTATTATGTTTGAGGTATGACACTAGACTTTTAATGTAATTCATTCGTATATAATTATAATGTACCACATTCTAGTTACAAACGCATGCATTGCAAATTAATGCATTTATATTTCAAAAAACTAATTAAATGACAACCATGAATCTTGTAGGATGATTAGCCTTAGATCCAAGTTACTTCATATACTTTAAGGAGTCTGTTTATTTGATCATCTTCAACTCAAAGAAATATATTGATAAATATATAAACTGATAAGAGAGAAGTGACAATCAAGCATATGAAAAACGATGGAGAAAGAAGTGACATATTAGGGTTATGAATAACGCAAGTTAATAATATAGGGGAGGTTGAGATTTTAAATACATTAGTTGAATGTGTAACCACATAATAGTTTAGTCCTAAGCTAAGAGGGAGTGACGTGCAACAAGCGGCAGCTAACTAACCATTTGACGGTTGAGGTTCGAACAAAGTGTGATCATCGGAATTCAAAACCAATATATCTTTTGAAATTGAGATCAAAATCACTGATATATATAGTACCTTGTCGGAAATAGGTCTACATTTATCTTGCACCACGCGACGATATAAGTGGTCCTCACCTAAATTCAATATGTCAGCCCTATTAGGTAATTTTGATATTTTAACAGTTTTTTCGTTTCTAATTAGTTTTTTAATAGGGTTTGTTTAAACACATCTTGTGATTGTATTTCGAAGTCACTTGAATTTTAATGATTAGAAATTCTTCATATTTCCCTTTCGTATAAAAGCCAAGTTACTTGAAGAATTTGTAGTTGCTTCTATAAAAGCCAAGGATTAGGCCTTTATTTGTTGTGATGATTGAGGTGCAGACTTGGGAAATATATTCATTTTGTTACCATTATATAATTGGGCCCAAGAAAAAGGCGTTACAAAATGATATTTTTATTACATATTGGCAAACATACGCTTTTGTAATCATCTGTCCATTTATATTTATTTCACTCTCTTTTTATTTATATATAAAAATGTCACTATAAATAATCCTACAAATACACCCAAAGTTGACTACTCGTAGTGGTTGGCATGTGAAAATTTATCCAACATAATATTTTCAACCACGACATAATTTAACACGATGTGTTTCAGATCCTACAAATAGAAATTTCTTGATAGGTTTTTTCAATTTTTTTTAATATTTTGCCAATTTGGGTGAGGGACAGAGATCCATCCTCCAAACCCTATTTACTTCTGAGAAAGACGAAGCCTTCACGCTTGTGATAAGAGTTATTATGTCTAAAGTGGGTCGTTTCATATCTATCTATCATATGTCTGACACTCTCTCTCTCTAATATCTAGTCGAGCCTATTACATACAGTTTTGACTTAACTCGAATTACGGATTACCTTATTTGTTTTTTAACTAACTAAAAATCTTACTTCACTTCACAAATTCTTTTTTTTCTGTACAAATGGAGAATTCATTTCAGATGAATTGTTTTAATTGAGATTTAGAGTTCTTTTCATTAAATTGTTTTTCTTTCTTGTTCTAAGAATATTTGAGTTAAATTTATAGTAGCTTCTAATAGTGGTGTAAAAGGCCGGTATAAGAGCCCAAAAAGTGAGACTATTGATATAAATCACGATGGGCCTCCGTAGCTTCAGATTTGGGCTAAGGGAAAAAATACAGCACTATCCTAAAAATAATGACGCCGTTGCCGGGGATCGAACCCGGGTCACCCGCGTGACAGGCGGGAATACTTACCACTATACTACAACGACTTATTGATAAATCATTAATCTATATTCCTTCAAAGAATGCATAGCAAAATTATAAACAAGTAATTTTTGGTTTGAAAATGATTTGTTTTCGTATAATAAGATGGAATTATATTTTCCACCTCATTTTTTTAGTTTATGTTAAATTACATGTACGACTAACCTGCTCAAGGCCGGGACATTTTCACGAAAGTTACCAAAAGCTTAGAAATTGGTATTTTAAACTGTATGAGAAAATAAATAATTTATGAAGCGTATAAGATTAATCTGCCTTTGATGTAATAAAGGTGGATAATTATTAATTGGATTCTTCAATTCTACACACTCTCATCTTCTTCCCATGTCAACACAAGTAATTATCATCACTATATATTTATGACGTCATTTTTAAAAATCTGACAAAAAGCTATGTGTGGGACCAAATAGGGTGGTTGAATCTCCAATATACATATATTACAATATATATGTGAGCATTTGTAATATGCATTGATGCATATGAAAACAGAGGAAAGAAAACTAGGGAACATAAGACGAAAGCGAAAGGGAGGAAGTTGGTTAAGAGTTCAATGCCAGACAAAACAAATTCATGGATCAGCATTCCAGCTGAGAAAGAGGCTGCGTCACGATGCCTTTTTCAAAAAAGCCCATACTACTACAAGTAAGAGAGAGAAAGATTGAAATGAATGACAAACTCCCAAATCCTAACCACCACAGTCCACAGTACTAGGCAGTAGAAGAACATGTAATACTTCCTCCCTCTCATTATTATTAATTTATTTTTTTCCACTATAAAGATTAAAAAAATAGGTAAATGTGTGTTAAAGGGATAAAATCTACTTATTTAAAGTGATATGATTCACAAATAATTTATATTTAATGAAACAAGACAACAATAATGAAATATTTTAATAATTTGGAGTTGGAATGATATTAGTGAGGAGTGGGTGTTGTTAAAGCGTGACAACCCCCACCTCAATCTATACATGAATTTCATGTGAAGAAGACTAGCTTTGTCAGCCCAATTTTCGCAACCTCTGTTTTCATACAATGAACCGCATTTCTGGTAATAGTAGGACAACAACACGTCACCTAAAATCAGTGTTTTCTGACTTTTTGTTCTTGAGATTCTTTAGAAATATAATTTCCTTCACAAACCAAGCCAAGCATTGGGTTCATGCCATCCGACTTCCTCTTCATTGTCGAATACGAAGCAGAAAGAAATTGCAACAATCAAAAAACACAAATATGTTCTTGAAGAAAGTGATACTGAAAAAACACTGAAGTTGGAATAAATTCCTATTTTTATATTAGTCAATCTGAAAAATGAAATACTAAAAAATTATTTTTGTCCAAAAGTTAGCTTAAACTACGTTTTTAGGGTGTTTGACAAAGCCCATTTTCTTCGAACTCTAGGATCTCTTGTCCTACACCGGAATACTGCCCGCGTACGTTAGAAGATAAGAAATGGCAAGAACAATTTGAAAGCCATGAAGAGCAATTTGGATGGAGAATATACCTACCTACCACTGGTCAAAATAACAGCAGCAGAAAATATTAGAGACCACTCCAAAGGATTGATATGGAAGGATATGAGAGAGTGATAATAAACCAAAAAGAAGACAAAAATGGAGTAGCAAGACCATCTTTATTAGGCATTCAACTTCACTCAGCAGAATATCCTGCCCCTGGTCAAGGAATAGCTATATATGTCGCCTTTTCTTCCAATAATATGCATAAACAAACCAAGAAATGTCTAAGGAATATGATGAAAAGGTAAAAGAAAGACCAAATGAGTAACTTCCATTAAAGACACAGTTTACATTAGCAACAACTGACAATAAACAAAAAGAAACTAGTAGTACTAAACTTCTCTCAGTGCTTTGAGAGAGAGAGAGAGAGAAATCTTATTCCTCCTTCCAGCATTATACCTTCAAATTCCATCACATATATCTTGAAGCTTTCTACCAAAATCAATCTTCTAATTGCATCTACCCCTACATAAGCAATCATTCTCTATCAGAAAAAGGATCAAACTAACACAACAATACAACAAATGAAACATGGTTGTGATATAGAGACTATATACCTTTAGAGAACTTTCTGATACTTTATATGTCTCTGGTGTGATGGATTGCAGCCACAATCCAGGGAATGCCAACTGCAGTTCAAGAAATTCAAATGCATAATACTTATCCAAACACATAAAGCAACCAAGCAAAATCCAAATTCAGTACAATGAGATAAAAGCAGAGGTGAAATGGTTTCTCACATCCAGTTGTTTCTGAACGTTCTTAGGCCGCCTCTTGGGGCGCCTCGACGGCTTTGATCCGGTAAGAGCGAAAATGTCCTCCTCAATCTCCTCCTTGGTCAGAGCAATATTTATACTCAACTTTTTCTTCTCCTTCTTTTCACCTTTCTCCTTATTCTCGCTTTTGTCAGGCTTCTCACCGCCACTCTTCCCTTCTTTTCCGTTTGATTTATTCCCATTGCTCCTCAGTTGTGGCTGAGCTTTATTCTTCCCAGAAGCATCCCCTTTCTCTATACCAACGTTTGCCTTCTCCAACTTGCTTTTGCCGTTTCTCGGCCTCAAATTCCATAGCCTGATATTGTCATCCGAGTTGTGATTAGTTTTCTCCTCTTTCTCTACCTCGGCATTGATCTCCGACTTCAGCTGCACCTCCGTAGGATTTTCTTCCTCTTTGTTGTTGTTCTTGCAAGGAATTTTAATCGAGAAACAGGACTTTTTCTGATTTCCTGCTAAATCAGCTTCTGTTGTCTTGCATTTACCCTCAATTTTCCCCTCTTTCGAATTTAATGAGCAATTCCCCTTCGTCAGAGAACCAAATGCAAATTCAGATATCTTAAAATGATTTCTGTGAGATTCAATTGCAGCGCCTTTCCCCTTCCTCGAAGCCTCCGCCTCCGGCCAGCCGCGGCCGCGAGATTGAGAAAGCCTCACTGCTTCCTCCCGAAGAAATGAAAGCCTCTCCGAGTCACCGCCAACTGCTAAGTGTTTCATCGCCTCGCAAACCGTCGTATGTTCCACCGAAGCCCCCCCTAAAACCGGAGAGTCGGGTGATGGCGGAGCCGGAAACTCCTGCGGCGTAGGATTAACGTAATCACGCAGCGGAGAGTAGCGCGGCGGGGAGGCAGAAGGAGCATTCGGGCACTGCGACGGAGACTTCATCAATCGGCGCCTTTTGTGGCTCCCGCTCGGTTTCCGGTCTTTCTTCCATTTGAGCAGCGGCGGCAGTTCGAAATTGTGCAGCGGCTGAGACTTGGACGGGACAAAAGATGCCATGGATCAACAACAAAAGCTTTTCAAAACCGAACCCAAATTCAAACCGTGATCGAACGGAGCAGTTTCATCTCCGGACTGAATTGAAATGATGCAAAACATATGAAAGGCGCTGTTACTAATTACTTACATATAGATAAAGCTTCTAAAGAGAGAGAGAGTAGAAATTGATCGAAGAACAAGGGTTGTGAAGTTAGAGAGGGAAAAAGGAGAAGCGATCATCAGAAAGTAGAGCCAGGAAGAAGTGAGGTGGAAGAGAGAACGGTTACAAGAATAATATATACAAATAGGTTTTCAGTTTTTCAATGGGCGGGATTCTTCTTCACTACCTGGGCCAATTTAATTAATGGTGTGTTTTTGCCTCTATAATTTTCAAGGAAAATTCCAAATGAATTCATAAATACGATTACATCTTCCAATTGAGTATAACATTTGTCTATAAAATTACCGATTTAGGCTGATAATTTATAATTAAAATTATACTCTGCAATTCATGATAAGATATACGGTGAATCGACTCGTCGAGATATAGGATGTGAATAAAGTTGGTGAGGTTTATGCGACACAAGAGCATGGGCGGGGAAAGCCACTAAGCCTGTAGACCACATAAAACAGAAAAAAATTCTTGTTAAATTAATCATATGTGATGATGTTCGATTTTTAATGATATTGGTGGGATTCAAACTTTGACATCTATTCATAAATGGCGTGGACATTTGTGAAGAATCATGCCGGAAATAAAGTAAGTTACAGCAAAGAAGAAGGGAAAAACAAATTGTACATTGCTGTAGATAAGTTTTGAGGCATTTCGTTCCATCTGCCAACTATATTTATGGATTCGAGAGATGCTAAGTTGTTACAATAATTTCATTCTCTATATCGTTCTCTTCATTACATAATTGGTTAATTGTATTTGGTATATTACGTAAATATGTTATATATTCAATTAAACTACTAGATGTATTTGTTATATTACATAAACACAAAATAGAGATATTATTATATTAACAATAGTGCTAAATAAAGTTATTGATACTAATGAGATTGTTGCTGCTCTTTTAGGTAATTTGAAATTGTGAAATACATACAAGTTCGAAGCGAGATTTTCATCTCACTGTACTGATTTGATGATTGGAAATGAGATAGGGAAATACAAATATTAAATACTCAATTAGATCCATAATTACATCGTATTTAACATGAAACTGTAAAGATCATATACTGATTAATACTAATTCCTCCTTCTCGAGCATGCAGATTAATTTTACCATCAGAGGACATAATCACAGATCATCTTCAACCTTCATCTACGATCTAGCCCTGCAAATAATCGCAACCATTAATAATCATATATCCCTTATTTATCAATTCGACATCATGATTACGAAAGAAAAAAAAAGAGAAAATTCATACCTTGAGAGAATTTTCTAACACCTTATACCGTTCCGGAGTTATCGACACCAGAGTTGATCCAGGAAACACAGACTGCAATTAATTAATCAGATTGCGAAATATAATTAATCGAACAAAAATGCTTAATTAATTTTTCTTACATCGAGTTGCTTCTGCACGTTCTTGGGCCACTTCTTAGGGCGGCGCGACGGCTTTGCTCCGGTGAGAGCGAAGATGTCCTCCTCAATTTCCTCCTTTGTCAGAGAAATCTCAATGCTTAGCTTCTTCTTCTCCTCCTTCTCTCCTTTCTCTTTCTTCCGTCCGCCGCCGCCGCCAGCAGTACTCGCCTCTTCCTCTCGGCCTGCATTTGTCTTCTCTGGCTTGCGCTCAACTTTCCGCGGCCTCAAATTCCATACCTTTATCTCTTCATCCCACCTCTCATCAATTTTCTCCTCCTTTTTCTTCTCGGTTGAATCGCGCAATTCGTCGTCGTTTTTGGTCTTCATCGGCGATTTCTTTGGGGTTTCTTCTTCCTCTTGTTTGTTCTTTTTGCCTCCAATTTTGATTATCAAGTTTGATTTCTGGTTTCCGTCTGCATTCATTTCTTCTTCCTTGGATTTTTTGGCCTTATCTGGAATGGGGGAGCAAGAGTAGCGCGGCTTCGAAGAAGAATTAAATGCGGATTTCTTAGGGTTTGTAGGGTTTGCGTCATCATCATCTTCCCTAGATCTTTTCACAAGTTTGCTGGCTTTTGAATTGGAATCAAATCCCGATTTCTTCAATGTATCTTCTTTGTAATGTTTGCTGTCTTTTGAAATAGAGAGGCTAGTAAGCTTGGTCAGGGAAGAAGCAATTGCCGGCTTCCTAGAAGGATTTCTGAGATACGCATCAATTCCTCCGCCGGCATCGGCTTCTGCAGATTTAGGGTTTTCCCCAATTTTGTTGTCTTCATTAATGGAGGAGCGATCGAGCTTCAACGGGGGAGAAAATCCAGTTTTTCTCAAAGGATTTCTTCTGTACGCAATCACCGGAGCTTTTTCCCTCTTCTGATCATCCGCCGCCGGCGACCAATCGCGGCGGCGATAATGCTTCTGCGATTCCTCCCTAAGCAACGGCGGACTCTCAAACTCACCACCAATCGCCGACCGCTTCGTTTCCTCTCGAAACGGCAACTTTTTGCCCAATTCATCGCGAACAACCGGAGACTCGCGCCGCGGCGGCGTCGAGGACTGCCGGAACGGATATCGATGGAGCTGAGTTGGCGGCGCCGCAAAATCCGCGCGGGCAGACTGAAAGCGAGATGGCGGCTGAGAAGACTCGCGGTCGCGGAACCCTCGCTGGAAGCGAGGTGGAGCCTCCGCAGTCTTCCGAGGCATAGACGAAAACCGATGTCGCGGCGGATCATGAAGGCGAGGTGGCGGCGCTGCGACAGAATCACGCAGCAGAGAGCGGCGGCGTGGGGAGGCGGAAGCTGAAAAATTGGGGCGCCTTGGCGGAGACTTCATGGATCGGCCGCGTTTGTAGGCCCCGCTAGGTTTTCCGTCCTTATTCCACTTGAGTTCCGCCGGCAGTTCGAAATTGTGCAGCGGCTGAGACTTCGCCGGAGGGGAAGATGGTCGGGAAGAGGAAGAAAATGAAGCCATATATATATATGGATTAACTCTTTCGAAACACAATAAAAATCTAATACTTATTCCCCGAGCATAAAAATTGAAACCCTAACACAAATGTGATCTAGTCTTCTATAGTGAATCGAAGAGATACAATGTAGGTATATATGAAAATTTCTAGAGAGAGAAAATCACTCGAAAATATATACAAACTAGTTTGGTTATGTATGCTAGCTAGAGAGCAAAAGGTTTGAGAAGTGAGCATGAATTGCAGAAAGCCGGAGGAAAAGTAGGTTATATTTCTGAATAGAGACGGTTGCAACATGCAAAAGTTAATAGTATATTACACCAGCATAAATTGGTGAGTAATAATGATGTTGATAATATTCGCAATCTCTACTTTATGTGCTCGTTCGATTTAAATTTTGTTTCTATAATAATGTTTCTATAATGTTAGCAATGCTCTGTGAGCAAGTGAACCGCATAAAAGATTTGCATACAAATTTTGTTTCTTTAGATTTTCATTATCAATAATGTACATATAAGTTTTTAAATCTTAATACGAATCATATTTCTCGAGTGTATCTTATGTCAAATTATATATATGTCAAAAAATCGAATGTTTTCGTTGCATGATTAATTGTACGACACGTTGTTGCATGATCGATGACGATTATAATTTTTTTTATTTATACCAACGGTACATAAGTGTAAAAGATGGTTGTTGTCGTGACGTGTATAAGTGTAAAAGATGGTTGTTTCTTTAGATTTTCATTATGGCTTCAAGCTTCTTCTCTGCTCCAAGAAATCTGTCGATCATCAGAACTTTCCAAACTTCATCACTCTTCTTGAGAGTTTCGTACTGTGTCTGTTCCTTCTTCAGTAGACCTAGTTTAGTGACTTTCGTCGCCAAGTCTTTGGTCAGTGCTGAGATCAGTCCTTCTTGCTACTGAGACTGGGTCATCAGAGAATCATTCTCCTCTTTCAGTCTCTTGGCAAGCTGAACCAACTCAGAACCGTCCTGACTAGATTTAGAAAGTCTCTCATTCTCGACTCTCAGGAGGTCCATCTCCTGAAGGGTCTCTAAAATCCAAACTCATCTTGATCTGCTCGTCTAATAGGGTTTCGTAGCACAATGTAGATTCAGGATGATCACCTGCAGTAGATTGTGTATTGTGTGTGCATGGTGAAGAGGGTATATCAGTAGCATAGGAGTTTACCTCATCCTCTTCTCCAGCCATGAGACGCTTCTCATTATCTTCAACCTCTACCGCGATGAATGAGACTTCATCATCTGATGAGTCCATGAAGTTTTCCGTCTCTTCTGAGTCATCTGAAAGCTCTCCAGCAATGAATGCTTGACGTTTTTGGGCGAACTTCTCTCTTCGAGCTTGTCGCACAGCTCTCTCGACTGCGCTCAGCTCTGGACACTCATACTGGTAGTGCCCATCCTTCTTGCAGTTGTAACATGAAGAAGATCTGCTTGATTTCGGTTTTGACTTTTCAAGCTTCGAAGCAGATTCTTCACTCCTGCATTCAGAGAGTTTAGAGTTATCATCTCCTTTCGAAGGTGATTCATACTTACCTCGGGATTTTTGGTAGGATTTCTTCAGCTTGATCATCCTATCCTTCTCTCTCTGATATTTGAGGGCCATCAGAGCATATCGTTCAGCCAAGGTTCCTTTAATAGGAATCGAGACTGAGCTTGTCGACGTTGTCTGGTTGCTCACTGCTGCTTGTGGAGTGCTAACTGATGCCTTTAGGGCATTATCATGTGGGGTGTCAGCTCCTCTTGTGAGGTAGACTGAGCTCTAACAGAATAAGGGTCAGAGTATCGAAGATACGTGGCGAATGAACTCCAGCATCCTTCAGGTTCATCTCACTGTTCGAGAGTGTCTTCCCTAGCCCGTTGATTGAATTCATGATATTGGTGAATCTGTCGTTTAGATCTTCAATATTCTCATTGGGCATGAGGGTGAGCCTCTTAAGCTTCTGGAGCTCCAGTGTTAGTTTGTTGTTCTTTATCTTCTGAATCCCCCGACTTAGTAACGCCAGCGCATCCCAGAGTTCCTTCGTGGACTTGCAGTCCTGAACCCTACCTAGATAAGAATCACTAAGAGTTGTTAGAATAACATTACAAGCAACTCTATCTAGATTGTGAAGCTTCTTCTCTTCAGGCGTGTATTCAGATTTGTCTTTGGCGACCATTTCCCCTGTCTCGGCTCCACCTTCCTTGATGAATTTGACACTATTAATCATAGAATTGATTGGACCCAGCACATCAGACATGGTATCGTGTAGTGAGGTCAGATACGCTTCCACTCTGACTCGCCATACACCATAGTTCTCTACTGAGAACATGGGTACCATCCGGATCCCTGACATATCAGACATATCAAAATAATGGGTTAAGGATGTATGAAGATATGTTGTGCTATGAAAAACATTTTCAAAAGATCAGTTCGAGTAGACCAATTTTAGAAAACAAGAGTCAAAAGAACCCCTGCTCTGATACCAATTGTTGGTCCCGAGTCAAATGTTCAGGTGTACAGGGGGGGGGGGTGAATACACCTAAAAACCTTTTTCTTAAACTCAAAACGCGAACAGTCCATTTCATGTAAGATGTTTACTGAATGGATTCAGTAGACCAGACAAGCTGCTCTTGATCGTGCGGACAAAGTGACTGACAGTGCTGAGCTCTGCTAGCTAACTGATGTCAATTTGTATTTGAAAACGTTTGTTTATGAAAGTTGTTTAGTAGATTAGTGCAATGTTTTAGCTTTGTACTGAAATAGTAGTTGTATGATTTTGTAAAGATATTTTCAGTATGAGCAGATAATCAATGCAACAATTAAACGACACAACAGTTTTTAAAGTGGTTCGGATATGCAAGATCCTACGTCCACTCGTTTCGAACAAAACAGGACACTATTTTACTATACTGAGTTAGTCTCAGTTAGTTTGTTTGCAGGAAAAACTTTAACTTGTGATTATATTGAGCAAATCTCAATTTATAGGGTCAAACGTTAAGTTTAAATGTATTTTCAACGATGAAGGAGTTCTTAACACTAAGAATAATTCAATAACTGAACTCCTTCGGTTTAAGCTATGGATATTACAATGAGCTTAATGTTAGAGGGTGAGAACGAGAAAGGCTTCTAGAGTGAAGAACAAAGAGGAATAATCAACTCTGGGTTCGTGTTCTTCACTTGAATAATCGCTAAGAGTTCTAGAGCTTTGTTCATTGAATGCTTGAGTTCCCGTTTGGTCCCTTGTGTGATCGTGTAGTGCGACTTGAAAGACCATGACATTCCCTCTATTTATAACAGTGAGTGTGAAGAGATCCGTTGGAGACGAAACTGTCCACATGTCACTCTATATAGGTAGCAGATGCCTTCTTTCTTTGAATTCTGTAGAGTCCGCTTCTTTGCAGAAAGTGATTGACTTGCAGCTTTTGTCGGAAACTTTGCCAGCTGACTGCTTGTCATTGGTCGATGTACAAAAAGTGGTTAAGACAAATTTAGACTTCAAGGTTGATACTGAAGCTGACCTTTCTCAGATGTACAACCTCGGACAATTCTACTGAATCAAACTTTGAAGTCTACTGTCAGTTAAAGCAACTAACAGGCTGTTGTTAAGTCTGACCCATAGGTTCAGTAGTATACTCCTGCTTAGTTCAACTCTACTGAAGGTCAAGACTCTGAGTTCAGTAAACTGCTCCTGCTGAGTCCAGTTCTACTGACTCCTAAACACCTTTTAGTATGTTGCTCCTGCTGAGCCATACTGAATTTTCACCCCATAGCACTGCGGCTGATAGTCTACTGATGGACAACAGATGGAACTATTGAGCCAGAACCATGCTGAAGGCGAGTCTACTGAGTCTGAAAAACTCAAAGACAAAGGCGTTACTTTTACACATGAATGGTTCACCAATCAACATAGGATTTTTGGATCAGCCATATCATCTAATCACTAAACAACAACCGAATCATCTCCCAACACTTTTCCAAGAGAAATTGACGTGATTGTCAGTGAAATTGACGAGCGTACTTGCCTTTCACTTTCGTACAGAAAGCGACGCGACCGTCTGTGATGGTTGCATAAGTTCAAATCGAAGCTCATTCTCATTTCTCTAAAGGCTCGCTTCGAAAAATCGCTCCACTAATAAATCTAAGGTATTTTAGATACTTTTAGATTCTCTCATTAGCTTTAATTTCAATATTGAAATTGGGGCGAAAATTGTTGAACATATGTGATTTACTGGTATGGTTTAGGGTTTCAGATATGGTTATTTGGGGGAATCTTTCAGTGTCTGCAATCTGTTGATGATTTTGGGTGAATTAAGCTATAATGAGTCCATACGCACATCCCTTAATAATAGGATGCACATTTGTTAATTTTAAGACTATGCATCTTGGTAAATGAGAGAATGAGATTGTTAATAATAAGAATGCACATTTGTTAACTTGAAAACTATGTATCTTGGTAAATTATGTTGTTATCTATCTATAGGCACATCCATAACTAAATAGTGCTCAAATTTGTGATCTTCGCTTTTATGCAGCTTGGTGAATTATGTTCAAATAAGTTTATATGCACATTCCTCTCTATTAATATGCACATTTGTTAAATTGAGAATTTTGTATCTCAGGTTAATTAGGCTGCCACGATTTTATATGCACATCCATTAGTAATACTCTCTCCGTTTCATTTAACATGATACATTTCTTTTTGGTGCATGAATTAAGAAAATTGATGATAAAGTATGAGAGAGGGATAAATGATAAAGTAAGAGAGAGAAGATAAATGAGTTTGTGAGAGAGTAAATGATAAAGTATGAGAGAGAAATAAAAAAGTACAGTAAGACATAATTTAGTAATATTTTAGAAAATTATTTCTTTTTAAGAAAACGTGTCATTTTAAGTGGAACGTCCCGAAAAGGAAAACATGTCATGTTAAATGAAACGGAGGGAGTAGTGTTGGTCCGGAGACGATAAGTCAGGTGTAGAGGGGGGGGGGTGAATACACCTGAGCTCAGTTTCTTTTTCTCAGTGAAGGTCAGCTGAGCTGATGATTGCAACTGATGAACAGTGCCAAATAAGCCTTCGATCGCGGGGACGATGAGTCGGCCATCGAACTCTCTCCTACCGATCGTTGTCGTACTTTGAGAATCAGTCGGGGACTGTTGTGCGGAAAGTGTGGGGCCCGGAATTCGTCTCTTTTGAAAACACGTTTTATCAAATTAAATCTTTAGGCTGTGCGCTTTATAAAATACGTTTTATGCAAGCTTATGATTTTTAAGTCAGTTTAATGCTATGCAATAAAACAGTAAAAGAACACAAGCGATTTAACGTGGTTCGGATACCCAAGATCCTACGTCCACGGCCCCGAACAAGGCGAGAGAACTTGTTGATTATTCTCGAGCAAGCCTCGGCGGGGATCGTGACCTTTGGACGAGTTCCCTCTAAGTTATAGTCCTTAGCGACTTTACAACCCAAACCTAAGTTTGAAAGGGAAGGGAATTTTCTCCAACTGAGAAGGAGTTCTTATAATAAGAACAATTCACTAAATGTGAACTCCTTCGAATCTAAGCTATAAATATGACAATGAGCTTAGTCTAGAGAAGTAAGGGATGTAAGAACTCTAGAGAGAAAAACTAAGAAATCTTCTAAGTATGCAAGTTTTCCTCTGGATGATCTTTGAGTGTTCTAGAGCGTTTATGAACTTGAGTTTGTCCCTTTTGAAATTCCGTTGTTCTTCTTTTCGGAGCTTCAAAAACTTCTCTATTTATAGTTGTGAGTTATGGCATATGTCCGTTGGAGACGACGATGCCACGTGTCACAAGCTTCCAAGGAAAACGACCATTAATTCGAACTTGTTGCAAAGCAGGCGGTTAATGCACCTGTTCATGAGAGCAAACTTTACCGTGTAGAGTAAGTAAGCGTTGTCGGCTTCTCATTGGTCGAGGTTTACAGTTGGTGAGAATGTCAGAGTTGACCGTTCAACAACCTCGTATGTCTTCTGCTGAACTTTTCGAAAAGACTTGAATACTGGGTCGCTTTCCGTAGGATACAGTAGATTGAAAAGTCTATGTCTTCTTCACTGAGTCGGCTGACACGGCATCTACCGAGTAGGTCGGTGGCGGCGACCGCGAAGGTGCGTGCTTGTTTCGTTCTTCCGCCGATGACTATCGGTGGGAGTAGTCTTCTACCGATGATTTGTCGCTGATGCGTCTTCGACCGAGTGAAAGATCAGCTGCTGACTGAAGAACACAAGCGATTACACTGATGACGTGGGGTTCTGAAAAGTATCTTCAACAGAAGATCAGTTCAACAATTACCCCGTACAGGACTTAGACAAAAATAAGAAACAATACACCAAGTCTAACCTATACATCGCCTAATCCTAACGACACACTAATCTACCGATATCGCCTAGGTTTTGGGATCTTCAATTCCATAGTACTACTATGATTTCCCCCAATTTTCTTTTAACCAAACAACAGCTGAGTATCATCTACTGACTCATATCCAACAGTTTCCCCCTAATTGATGATGCCAAAACCTCTACCTCTACCTCTTAAACTTCTTAAGTCTATAAAAGATGCTATCCTACTGACAACAATTTCCCCTTACAAACATTCGAGGAAAAATAAAGATAAAGTTATTTCAAAACTTCAGTAGGTGGGAGATAGGCAAAATCAGAGAAACTGTTTGTGAGTGTGTGTCAGATCACTTAGTGATTAATCGTGAAAACACGATGCAAAGAGCTGAAAGACAATGAGTAATTGTCTGACAAGCAATATGAACTGATATATATAATCAATGAAGTATAAGCTCCTACAGCTATTACAACAGAAATAAAAAAGAAGAGAAATCACTGCTGACGCTTGAAGCGTTGAGTCCTTTTCTTGAAATCAGCAGACTTCTCAATAGGAGGATCCAGATAATAATACTTGTAAGCTCTGATCCTGATCTCCTGGATTTCTTCGTTGTCAAGAGGATTGTCAGGCAGCAAACCTAGATGGAAAGCGGCTTCCTCTATCTCTCTCTCAATATCCTTCGTGCACAGCAGTCCACTAGCAGTTCTTGGCGGTGGAATACGTCGGAAAGCTGGGGCACGGAAGGGAATATTCTGTTCTTCCATAATCTGTCTCGACCGATCTCTCGAATGAGATATCAAATCTCGAGATTAGTTCGTCGAATAACTCGATCACCGGGATCGAGAGGATAAATGCGCCATACAAAATAGCCTTTAATAAAATCCTCTTTCAGCCTTTCCCAATGGTCGTTCATATCAGCCGGCACCCATTTATCCACATGCGGGATAGGAATATTCTTAACATATGGGCCCCTGATGAACTTGGATTTTCTTGGGATCTGCCTCTTCGGATCAGCTGCTGGCTTGAGAGATAAGCTACGCATTTTCGCCAAGTCAGCTTTCCTTTACTTTTCGCGGAGTGCGGCTGTTCTACTGTCTCCTCGTCTGAGACTCAGACCTTGCAGCGTCGCCTCCCAGGTCGCTTGATCTTCCGCTATCTGCTCAGGTGTTAGAGTAGAAGTGGGAATACTCTGAGCAGTAGCTTGGATCTCAGTCGGAAGAGCCTTAGCAAAATCTTCTTGGGCTTTCTTCTTCTGCTCTTCGACTGTATTTGGCTTGATTGATGAAGATTCCTTCAGGTGATTGCTTCACTTGAAATCCAAGGAAATAATTCATCTCTCCCATCATGGACATCTCGAATTTCTCCTTCATCATCTTCTCGAACCTGCCGACATATGACTTTGTTTCTGCGGCCGAAAATGATGTCGTCCACGTAGATCCGCACCGGTAGGATGTCATCTCCGACTTTATGTTAAATAGGGTGCGATCTATCGTCCCCTTCCGAAAACCTTTTCGAAGTAGAAAGTCGATAGGGTATCATACCAAGCCACGGGTGCTTGTTTTAACCCATACGAGCTTTCCTAAGTCTCGTACACTGATGTCCCCGTCTGAAAGCCGGGCGGTTGTTCCACGTAGACTTCTTCCTTCGCACGCCGTTCGTAAAAGCCTGACTTCACATCCATCTCGATATACCTTAGATCCCACGATGTGTTGCATAAGCTAGGAAAAGACGAATGGCTTCCAATCCGGCGATTGGAGCAAATGTTTCATCAAAGTCAATTCCCTCTGCCCTATCGTATCCTTTAGCAACTAGTCGAGCTTTATTTCGACAATGACGTTGTTTTCATCTCGCTTGTTCTTGAAAACCCACTTAGTTCCAATCACGTGCTGATGTCCGGGTGTCGACAAGCTCCCAAACTTCATTTCGACGAACTGGTTCAGCTCTTCTTGCATAGCAATGACCCGATCAAGCATCTTTAAGTGCGTCCTCTATCGACCGAGGTTCTTACGTAGACGTAAAACAAGAGTAAAGTGAGCTTTCTCCTTGACTTAATCTTGATCTCGTCCTTATAGTTGCTGATGGATCTCCAATGATAAGATCGAAGAATGAGCATCGAGCCACGAACGCCCGAGTCGAGCTTCTTCTTCGATACTACTTACGCACGATCGGTAGGTGTATTAGGCATTTCGGTAGTGCGTTACGTGACCGTAGCAATTCGAGTAAGAAGGTTAGGATCTAATGAGTTTCCGAGGTTCGGGGCATTTAGCTCGGGAACATTAATCGTTCCCCCCCGAGTTTATATTCTCGGTAGAGGTCTCGGTTACCACACGGGGGCTTCCTCATCGACCGATGTTACCTGTTGTTGATTATGTTCGATAGAATCAACTAGGTTAGCTACATTGCTTGTTGGTGAGTCCGAATTTCTTCATCTTCGATTCATCATCCCAACAATCTTGGATCTTTTCGACTTTGTCATTCGATCCGAGATCCCGTAGCTGCTTCGCCGACATCCTCGATATTTGACTTTGTATCTTTCCCGTTCTCGGTAACAAATTCATCAAAAACAACATGAGGGCTTTCCTCCACGCAAAGAGTTCGATAGTTAAAGACTCGAAGGCTTTATCGACTCGGGAGTATCCTAAGAATACTCCTTGATCGATTTGCTATCAAAGACCTTCAACCGATCTTTCCCATTGTTGTGGATAAAGCAAGGACAGCCGAAAACATGAAAATGAGAAATAGAAGGAATTCTCCCTTTCCACGATTCGTAAGGCGTCTTCATGTGTTCTTTGTGTTAGTAGTGAGCGATTACGAGTGTAACAGCAATGTCGGTAGCATCGACGCCCAAAACTTTGAGGGTAGTCCGAGAATCTGCGATGAGCGTTCTTGCTCGCTTCTTTGAGTGTTCTCGTTCTTACGTTTAGCAAGTCCGTTCTGAGGGGTGCGCGCGGTGATGTCTCGTGCTGAATTCCCTCTTTATCGCAAGTATGTCTTAACTACTAAGTTTAGAAACTCGTTCCTCCGTACGAGCGTATCTTCTTAATCTTGATGTTCTTTTCCACACTGAGTTTCTTCAGTAGATTAGGTAACTCAGTCTGAACATCAGATTTGTTGGCGATGAAGATGACCCAAGTATATCTCGAGTAGTCGTCTATGACGACGAGGGCATACTTCTTGCCTCTTATAGTCACTGGAGAGAGTGGCCCGAATAAGTCCATGTGAAGCAGCTGAAGGATTCCATCAGTGGAAGGTGACGGAATAGGTGGATTGCTCCTCTTTGTTTGCTTTCCCTTCAGGCACGCTTCACAATTTCTGTCTTTGATAAACGATTCGTTGGGCAGTCCTCTGACTTTAGAGTTCTTGACTAGCTTGTTCATGGTCTTGAAGTTCAGGTGGCTGAGTCTCTTGTGCCATAGCCAACCTGACTTGTCACCTGATTTGGTCTGTGCGAGCAAGCAAGCCTCAGGTTCTGCGGTATTCTAGTTTGCAACATAGATGTTCTTCCTCCGTGAACCTGATAACACTGTTTTCCCTGTAGATTTGTCAACAATATCACAGAAACCAGCGTCAAAGATTACTCTGTTAAGATTATCACAAAATTGACTGACTGAAAGGAGATTATGTTGAAGTCCTTCAACATATGTTACTCTTGGAACTGTGGCAGTCCCAATTGTCAGCGTTCCGTATCCCTTTGTGTAGCCTTTGGAGTTGTCACCGAATTCAATTCTGGGACCATCTTCTTGTACGTAGTTGGTCAGCAGGCTCTTCTGGTAAGTCATGTGTCTCGAGCAGCCGCTGTCCACTATCCACAAGTCCTTATGCACCTGCAAAACAGAGGCATTTTTAGGTACCCTTTGGTTCAGTTGGGTCCTTACAAGTTAGTGGGTGATTTCGGAACCCAGATCTGTCTCGGGACCTTAGAAGTTCTAGACTTCTTCTTCTAAACCTTATCAGCTTTCTTCTCCACAGGACTTGGAGATACTGACTTTCTGCTGATAATTTTGGGTTCAGGCGCTTTCTTCTTCTAAGTCTTAGCGCTTCTCCTGACCCTGGGCTCATAGTAGTACGAGCCGTACTGAGCCGGGTGCTCATACAGTGGCTCCTTGTACTGCTCTGCCCATCTGGCCTTCTTGGTTCCCCCTGAATTTGATCGCGGTGTCCTGGGGCTGGAACCTTTGGTCAGCTGCTTGTTGCTACTCGGCTGAGGTGTAATCATTTTCTGTTTATTTTTCGCCCGAGGTGTGGTGTCGGCAGCTTGCACCTTTCCTCCGACGAACCTATCGGCCCGGGGTTGCTCGAGCTTTTGGAGGTAGAAGCTTCGTGGGTATAGCCAAGGCCTTCTTTCACGACGGTTGGCCGTTGTGCTCTAAGCATGCTTTCAAGCTTCTCCTTCGCTCCCAGGTATTGTTCAGTCATCAAACCTCTCCAGACCTCGTCACTCCTTCTGAGTGAGTCATAGTCATTCTGGCACGTCGGTGAGCTTCGACTGAGCTTGGCTATTTCAGTCTCTTTCTCAGAATTGTCCTTGGTCAGAACTGAGATCTGAGTCTCTTGAAGCTGAGACTTAGTTATAAGAGATTCAATCTCTTCCTTGAGTCTCGCAACAAGATCCAATGACTCAGTAGGGACCTGACAATCAGAAGAAAGTCTCTGATTCTCAGCCTTTACCTGTTCAATTTCCCTGGATGGTTCTGTCGAACTCTCGCTCGACCGAATCTGTTCCTCTAGCAGATCGTCGTAGGCTTGTACCACATCTAGAGGATCATACGTGACCGAGCACGTGTCTTGTGTGCTTGTGTGAAGAAGAGGTAATAATGCGTTTAGAATTTACCTCGGCCTCTTCTCCGGCCATCGGACAAGATTCGGCCGACTCATCGAACCGTCTTTGCGACCTCAAGCTGCGAGAAATGCGGCTTCGTCTTCAGAAGAATACATGAATGTATCCTCCTCAATTGAGTTGTCGGATATCTCTCCGGCTATATAGGCCTGCCGTCTCTCGGCGAATTTCTTTCTCCTGGCCTGCCGTTCTGCTCTTTGAGCAGCTGAGAGTTCGGGACAATCGTACTGATAGTGTCCCTCCTTCTTGAAGTTGTAGCAAGTGGATGTTCTGCTGCTCTTACCAGCTGAGTCTTTAGACGGACTGGCAGCAGACTCCGATTTCCTGCATTCAGTAGAAGGATTAGATTCTTCTTTCTTATGATAGTCTTTCTTACCTGAAGAAGAATCTCGGTTGTATTTCCTCAGCTTCCTGACTCTCTCCTTTTCCCTTTGATATTTGAGAGCCATCAGTACTAGCTGGTCAGGGCCTGAAGTCTCAGAAGACTTTGCTACTGATGTGGCCATAGCTTTGCTTGAGGAAATAGGCTTGGCTCCGGTATTGCTGACTGTTGCCTTGAAGGCGTGGTCGAACTGTGTGTCAGCTGGAGCGCTTAAGCACTTTTGGGGTAGGCTATGCTCAAATTCCTCCGATTTTAATTCTGAAAATATAACATCAGGAGTTAGAGCATTTAGATCAGAGCGACATAAATAAGTAGCAAATGGAAGCCACTTCTGTCGGGGCAATGCTCTCAAGATCTTGGTGTTCATCTCCTTGTTGGTGAACGACCTCCCCAGCCCATTGATGACATTGACTTGATTGGTGAATCGACACTCGGCTCGTCAATGGTTTGGTCAAAGAGCTCCATTGCAAAGGCGTCGAACCTCGAAGCTCTAGCTCAAGCTTGTTTTCTTTGATCGAGGGGTTCCATGGCTCGATGCCCAAGGCGTCCCATAGCTCTTTCACCGTTTTGCAATCTTGTACCCTTCCGAGGTGTGAGTCACTGAGCGTAGTCAGTATGGCATTACGTGCAACTCGGTCAAGGTTGTGCAACTTCTTTTCTTCAGGCGTGAAGGCAGATTTATCTTTGGGAACCTTAGCACCAGTTTGTGCTCCCACGCCTCCTCCAGCAGCAAATACTACGCTGTCGATCATGGGAATGATCGGTCCTGACTCTAGGACATCTGACATGCTGTCGTGGAGTGACGTTAGGTGTGCCTCCATACGTACGCGCCATACCGTGTAGTTCTCTATTGAGAACATCGGTACCATCCTAATACCTAACATATCAGACATTATAAGAGTAAGAGTATAAGGATGCTGAAAAGATGCTTATGCAGTGAAAACGGTTTTCAGGATCAGTTCGAGAGGACCAGTATTTTAGAACCGGCGATCAGTTGAACACCGTGTGCTTTGATACCAATTGTTGGTCCGGAGACGATAAGTCAGGTGTAGAGGGGGGGGGGGGTGAATACACCTGAGCTCAGTTTCTTTTTCTCAGTGAAGGTCAGCTGAGCTGATGATTGCAATTGATGAACAGTGCCAAATAAGCCTTCGATCGCGGGACAGTGAGTCAGCTACTGAACTCTCTCCTACTGACTGTTGTCAGTACTTTGAGAATCAGTCGGGGACTGTTGTGCGGAAAGTGTGGGGCCCGGAATTTGTCTCTTTTGAAAACACGTTTTATCAAATTAAATCTTTTGGTTGTGCGCTTTATAAAATACGTTTTATGCAAGCTTATGATTTTTAAGTCAGTTTAATGCTATGCAATAAAACAGTAAAAGAACACAAGCGATTTAACGTGGTTCGGATACCCAAGATCCTACGTCCACGGTCCTGAACAAGGCAGGAGAACTTGTTGATTATTCTGAGCAAGCCTCAGCAGGGATACTGTGCACTGGACAGTTCCCTCTAAGTTATAGTCCTTAGCGACTTTACAATCCAAACCTAAGTTTGAAAGGGAAGGGAATTTTCTCCAACTGAGAAGGAGTTCTTACAATAAGAACAATTCACTAAATGTGAACTCCTTCGAATCTAGGCTATAAATATGATAATGAGCTTAGTCTAGAGAAGTAAGGGATGTAAGAACTCTAGAGAGAAAAACTAAGAAATCTTCTAAGTATGCAAGTTTTCCTCTGGATGATCTTTGAGTGTTCTAGAGCGTTTATGAACTTGAGTTTGTCCCTTTTGAAATTCCGTTGTTCTTCTTTTCGGAGCTTCAAAAACTTCTCTATTTATAGTTGTGAGTTATGGCATATGTCCGTTGGAGACGACGATGCCACGTGTCACAAGCTTCCAAGGAAAACGGCCATTAATTCGAACTTGTTGCAGCAGGGCAGTTAATGCACTGTTCATAAGAGCAGCTTTATTGTGTAGAGTAGGTAAGTGTTGTCGGCTTCTCATTGGTCGAGGTTTGTAGTTGGTGAGAATGTCAGAGTTGACCGTTCAACAACCTCGTATGTCTTCTCGCCGAACTTTTCGAAAAGACTTGAATAGCTGGGTCGCTTTCCGTAGGATACGTGATGGCCGAAAAGTCTCTGTCTTCTTCGACCGAGTCGGCCGACACGGCATCTACCGAGTAGGTCAGCTGGCGACCGCGAAGGTATCTGTGCTTGTTTCGTTCTTCCGCGATGACTATCACCGAGAGTAGTCTTCTGCGATGATTTGTCGCTGATGCGCCGTCTTCGATCGAGTGAAAGATCAGTGGCCGATCAAGAACACAAGCGATTACACTGATGACGTGGGGTTCTGAAAAGTATCTTCAACAGAAGATCAGTTCAACAATTACCCCGTACAGGACTTAGACAAAAATAATAAACAATACACCAAGTCTAACCTATACATCAGCTAATCCTAACGACACACTAATCTACTGATATCAGCTAGGTTTTGAGATCTTCAATTCCATAGTACTACTATGATTTCCCCCAATTTTCTTTTAACCAAACAACAGGTGAGTATCATCTACTGACTCATATCCAACAAGTAGTATGCACATTTATTAATTAGAAAAAAATGTAAGATTAACCATGAATGATTGTATGCATATCTCTTTGATTGTCTGCACATGTTCTTTGTAAGTACCATTTCTTTCATTATTGTGCATGCATTCTGGACCAATTGTATTATGAATACTTTGCACACTTTGAAGTATGTTTTTACTAGAATAATGCGAATCATATTTGCACATCTAGTTACAAGATTATGCACATCTATCTTTAATTTATTTGCACACTTTTTTTGTGTTCCCCAGGATTGATGAGCGTCATCAAATGAGAATGATGAAAATGAAGAAGCTAAAGATCCACGTAATAGATAACTTAAATGACGAACATTGATGATGTTCGGAAGCCAAGTACTTGGATCAGGCAAACAAATGGGTAAGCTTTCTATATTGTGGCTAGGTAAGGAATTCTTTTTTTGTTTTTTGCTAATAATTTCTCTTTCATTGTGTAGAGAGAATTCATAGGGTGTTCTTGGGACTAAGGCTTAAAAGTGTGAAGGTTTCAAGGATCAATATAGTTCATATGGAATGGGGAGACCATAAGAACGTCCAGGATAAAATTTCATATAATTCATTTGAACGCAGTAGTGATGTTTTGATTCTTTTTGATTGTTTGCAACTCTATTTGGGCCGAATTATTTGGAAGTCTTACGAACTTCTCTGAAAGTTGATGTGTGCACATCTAGTCAGTTTTGTATGCACATCCAGTCAGTTTTGTATGCACACTTTACAAAAATTTTATGCACTTTATCCATGTTACGATGCCACTATAGTGGAATATAAAATTGTGTAGATCTGCTTATGAAATGGTCTATAAACTGTAACAACACAATACGTAATATCAATAAAGAGTTTCTAGAGCAAATATACAACAGTAATGTATGTACATTTATGAGAAAATGTATGCACATTATGACCAAAAGTTATGCATATATTATAAAAACAATATATTAAAATAAAACTTGATCCATATTCAATAATAATAAGTCTACACATCAATAAGACGATGAATACTTTATCGTTGAGGTAAGGTTGGTCACAGTTATGAGCGCCGTGATTAGTCAATTGTTGCTTACGCAACGAGTGCTTAAACGAACATCAATAACCATGAAAATACATACTTATGCTTGATAATAAGATTTTGGCTAATACAAACGAGAAAACATAAATTAATAAGCCAACCCACAATAAAACAACTTCGAATGTGCATAAACACAATCATAGAGCTTCCAATGTGCATAAACAAAAAAATGCCAAAATTCATTGAAATTGAACAAGAACATTAAAACCTATTCATTGAAGTGTTTTCTAGACCCATTCACAAGCAAATTAGAAGCTAATCACAAAACTATTTAGCAGAAAACTGCATCTATTTAATCCACAACAAAATTAAAGAACAAGACAAGCAAATTTTGCAGAAAATACCCATTTCGATGAAGATTTCATCCCCTTTCTTTCGAGCTGGAAAGTCGAAAAGGAATTCAAAAGAGCTGGAGGGCACATTCTCATCTAATACAAAAATCAGAACACAAATCAATTGCGCAACAAATATGTAAGGTTATAAAATCAAGAAGTGCTTAGAATTGTGCTTATAAAGTCAATTGTGCAACACAAGTAAATTTAGCTTAGAAAACATGATGTGCTTAGAAATGTGCATAGATATGCATTCATAGTAAAAAACCCTAAATCGCATCAATTGAACAAAATCACAACAAACCCATCGCATGTTAACATTCGATGCACGATAAAGAACAGAAAATTACGACTTTTGGGTCACAAATTAAAGGAAAACGAAGCCAACTCCACCTAACTTACCCATATCTTGTTGGGATTTTCCCATATCTTGTTGGGATTTTGTATACTGGAAGCAAATTTTATGCGTGTATACAGTGTGTTTTGTCCCTACCACTATTTTATTATCCTATCTGATAAATATATATATTTGCACATGTTATCCTTTATCTTGTATAAAAGTTAAATTTGTGTGGTGTGTCGGGTATCACAGAAGACAACACAAATTGGTTGAACTGACAAGATATAAACAGTGATCACAGCTGAGACACTTAAGGTGGTGTATTGATGGATCACAGTGAGATGTGTTCTCCTGACTGACCTAAGTGGAGAACCAAGATCTCGGTGACTTAGCTGGTCTTAAGCTTGGTAAGACTTCAGCTGAGTGCATTTGGCTATCTATCACTTTGACCTACTATGGTGAACGGCATCGGGACCGAATCTACGTATCTTGAGTGCTAGTAGTCATTTGTGGCTCAGGTTGGTTGTCTGTATCTTGCAACCGTATCCTAGTAAAATGGGTTGATAATATCCCCTGAGGAACTCGAAAGGATTAGCACACTAAACCCAGCTGGTTGATTAAGTTCATGTGTGTTAATAAGGTCAAGTGGTACTACTCAGGAATATAAGATGTTTATTAATTTAGGCTGTCAGTGCGCTTAATTAATTAACGGATATTTCTATCTTAAATACGGGGATCGATTAAGTCTAAAATACAAGCTCATGCTCAAGTTGGGATAAAGGGAAGTCAGCACGGATTCTCTAGTGGAATGAATCTGTGTTTATTAATTAATTTTGCTCTGGGCTGAGCATAGATAATTAATTAATTTGAGATCCGGCTTTATTTCTTGTATTAGATCCCTGATCTGGCCCAATTAGTTGCCTAGTTATTTATTGTCTCTCAAAAATTATTATTAATAGATTAATATATTTTTACATTATTTAATAATGTTATTTATCTGGATTTAATTGGCTGAGCCAATTAATTGATAAATATTAGTAGTCCAGTGGATTAATTAATTATATTATGAGCTAATTATGTGGAAGCCCATTAGGAATATAATTAAATTAATGGACTACAAATATATTAATATCATATTGGCTTTTGAAGCCTATATATATTAGTATTATGTTCAGAAACAGATTACACACATACACATAATCATACACACGCCGTGCGTGAGTAGGAAGAGACATAATCTTATTTTCTCCAGTTCTCTGACTACCCAAAGGGAGAAAAAGGCCGGGACACAGATCAGAAGATCTGACACACGACCAACAATCAGAGCTGCAACAACATACGAAGGAGAAAGGTATCGTTCCTAACCTAATTTTTCCTTCCATTGGTATTAGAGCCTGGTTTAGGCTCTGATTGTTTATCGGGTTAATTTTTGTGTTTGAGGCGGCCTGTGGGCCACTGTTTTGACCCCGTTGTAACGTTTTTCTCGTGAGAAAATCCACGAGTAGTTGATAGGACCAATGTGTTACGTGATTGTACTGCTTTTGTACTGTATTTTGGTCTGGATCCACGAAAATCGAGGCGCAACGGCACGGAAGGATGGAAAAGGGCGAAACCCTAGTTTCTGGCAGAACACGACGTCAACTTCAAGCGGCGCGTACAGACTTATTTTTCCGATCCGTTCGGATAGTTTTGTTCATTTTTTCATCAGCTTCGTCTGGATAGGTCGCACGACCCATTCCGATAGTTCGATTTCTGGTTTGTCCGAAATAGCGTCGATAAGGAGAAGTGGTCGTGTTGTCCAGAAACCCCAATTCGGACGAAAACCCTAATTCGGCTAGGGTTTCGCCGCACCTTGCGGCGGCGATTCCCGTCGGGTCCGATTTCCGATCGGCTTGAACCGCTGGATTCCTCATCACACAAGCTTCGTGTTGATATGTTGTATGGGATCATTCGATCTCGGATGCGACCGGAATCGACGTCCAAAGTTCGCTGCCCACAACGAATTTTTTCGACGAATTGTTTCAAAATTGAGGGAAATTGATGGACGATTTCGGCCGAAATCCGTTCATGGTGGCCTAAAATCGTCCAAGAACCATTACCCATGAATCAATTGAATGAATCACGGCTCGAAAGAGGTGAATTTTTGCGGAGGAGCTCGCCGGCGACGGGCTGCGAAATTTCGCAGCACCAGATCGCGGCGGCGACTCTCCTGCCCGGATAAGACGTCTGGAGGACGTCAGGGGGCAGCGGGGACGGTGGCGGAGGCCCGGGGAAGGCACGGAGGCGCGCGTCTGCGGCGGAAGTCGCGCCGTGCATAGGCATAGATCTGCGCCGCCGCAGGCGGCGTCTCGGCGCAGGGCAGCCGGTTCCCGGCTCGACGTCGTCCGGCGCTTCCCTGTGTGCGGGCGGCCGGCTGGGAACCGGCCTGGAACATCGGCGGCGGCAGCGGCAGTTTCGTGAAGAAGATGATGACATGGCGGCTGACGTGGCGCGCCACGTCAGCCCTAGCTGCCACGTGTCCGCCACGTGGCAGACGCCCCTGATGATGTGGCGGCAGTTTTCAGATTCGAAGATTTTGTAGATCGAAAAGCTGTATTTTGATCGGGCTACGTAATAGTCAGGAATTACGTGTTTTATAGCCCGATAACGACGTTTTAAATTTTTCTATTTGCGCATTTATTTATTATTATGCTTTAGCATGCGATTATGTGATTAATTACGCTTAGAAAAGCATATAAATATGATTTACGTCGTATTAAAGCATGTTTTATTCTTTGCGAGCACGTTTTATTATGTGCGCTTAGAAATTGCATGCTTTAGGAATTATGTGGATATGCATGATTCAAAACGAACCTTTTGAAGAAAAAGACTAAGCAAATAACAAATTAAATATTTAATTGGATTCCATTTAAATTGGAAATTAAATATTTAACCGGACCTCCATTAATTGGACCCTACACAAAAGTGGAACAATTATATAAGTAAACGTCCACCTGAGTGGCTTGCTTGTATTTTTGAACCACGAGTTTTGTGAGATGGGTTTTCTAATGTAATATTTAATTATTATTGAGTAGTGGGAGCGAAGCCGTAAACGTCCACCTGAGTGGCTTGTGCCTAGTAAACACGAGTACTCTATCAGATAATAATTAAATAAGATGGCTAATTAAATCAAATTGAAAGCGGTATGGTTCGCGCAAGTACGCCAATTTCGAGAATTTGATGTTAATTCGGTCAAATTAATGGTCAAAGCTTAGATGTCACCGCGGGTACAACTTCCTGAGAAGTCCCTTCCCGCGTTTTTAATATTAATAGTGACATGGTCAAGAAATATCGGATTATTAATTCCATTCGTCTTAAGAACCTAGGTGTGGATTGGAATTAAAGAGCTAGGTATATAGCTTGGTCTAGGGGTACACAAGTAAACGTCCACCTGAGTGGCTTGCGAGTGTGATCTCTAGGGATATTCGAGTATTTAACATCATTGGTTTTACAAAAGGTTACAATGATGGTTAATTAGGAATTATGTGCAAATATTAATTTCATACATGCTTTTAAATCATATTTTTCAGATATGTCTGTTCGAAAAAAATTTCGAGATCCTAAACAGTTTCACCAACCAAACCCTAACGGGTTTAACAATTTTATATAATTTCATAGAGTGGAAGATATATCTTACCTCTCCCAAAAAGATGCTCTGCAAAGGTCCTATAAGAACTTATGTTTTAGGACCGCTATGTCTAAGAACGAGTTTACTATGAGTTTGTTACTCAAATCTTTGGTAGCGGTCAAAGAGGTTATAGGAAAGGGTAAGAGTGCTCAAGTCTTGAATATCTCTAGTAGTTCAAGGAATACTCTAAAAGGCAGAAACCAGAAAAAGAGCAGAAAGGGTGGTCAATTCAAGAAGAGAAGACGGTCCTTATCGGCGGCATGCGAATGCCAAAGAAGAAAGTAAGGTTCTTCAATTATGGTAAGAAAGGACACTGGAAGAGTTATTATCCAGATGTCAAGGCAAAACAGAAAGAGACGCGAGTCGCTCTTATAACTGAGACTGTTCTAGTTTCCTCTTCTACCCACGAATGGGTAGTGGATTCGGGGGCAACTGATCATGTTTGTTACACCTTGCAAGGTTTCTTGCAGAAAAGGCAATTGAGTAATGGCGAGGTGGTAGTCTCAATGGGCAATTGATCGAAAGTTCCTGCAATTGCCATTGGAGATTTAAATCTATCTTTTGATAGTTCTGTTTTAGTATTTAAAGAAGTTTAATATGTGTCTGAGTTTAGGCGAAATATTATTTCTATTTCAAAACTCTGCACAATGGATGGTTATAAATTAAGTTTTGATAGTGAAGTTTCTATCATGAAAGACGATGATTTTATCTGTGGTGGACCTTTAAACGGATCTTTATATACTATTACTTGTAAACCGCGTAGTTCTGTTAATATTGCTTCCACATCATCAAATCCTAAGAAGAGGAAAGAGTCTTCTAAGGTAAACCAAACTTATCTATGTCACTTAAGACTAGGTCACATCAATCTTAATAGGACTCAAAGGTTGGTGGTATATGGATCATTGGAGTCTCTCCACGTTGAACCATTTCCAACTTGCGAAACCTGTTTGGAAGGAAAGATGATGACTAGGCCTTTCAAGGCGAAGGGTTATAAAGCCACATAAGTATTAAGTTTGATACATTCTGACTTATGTCGGTCTATGTCTACACAAGCTCGTGGAGGGTATGAGTACTTCGTCACATTTACTGACGATTACTCGAGGTATGGATATGTTTACTTTCTTCGCCACATGTTGGATTGCTTTGAAACCTTTAAGGAATTCAAGGCAGAAGTGGAGAAGAAGCTAGGTAAAGAAATCAAAACACTACGATCTGGTCGTGGTAGGGAATACCTATCCAACGAGTTCAAGGACTACTTGACAGAATGTGGGATTACATCCCAGCTGAAAGCACCGGGCACGCCTCAGCAGAATGGTGTGTCAGAGAGAAGGAACCGAAGTCTCTTTGAGATGGTTCGGTCGATGATGAGTTATGCAACTTTGCCAGTTTCCTTTTGGGGATAAGCCCAAGAGACTGAAGCATACTTGCTGAACCGTGTGCCTTCCAAGTCGGTACAAAAGATCCCTTTCGAGTTGTGGAGCGGGCAAAAATCCAGTATGCACCACTTAAGGATTTGGGGTTATCCTGCTTATGTGCTAAATAGGCAGACCGACAAATTAGAATCACGTTCAGAAGTGATGTTGTTCATAGGGTATCCGAAGGAAACGAAGGGTGGATACTTTTATGATCCTAAAGAACAAAAGATCGTTGTTAGCCCAAACGCTCAGTTCTTAGAAGAGAATTACATTAGTAACCATAAATCTCGAGTCGACATCATCCTTGAGGAATTACAAGGTGGTCGAGTTCCACTTGAACAACCAGTTGTGCACGATAGTACTCCACGAGTAACTGCACAATCTGTTAACACAACACCTGGCACTGTTCGACGTAGTGGGAGAGTGATATTTACACACCTGATCGGTATATGTTCACTGGGGAGACGTTTGATCATCTCCCGACAGATGAACAAGATACCGTGGATCCCTGGACTTACAACGAAGCAGTGGGAGATGTAGATGCAGATTCCTAGTGAATCGTCATGGACTCAGAATTTAAGTCCATAATTGATATGGATGTATATGAGATCACTGAACTACCTGAGGGCTGCAAGGCTATTGGTAGTAAGTGGGTATACAAGGGAAAGAGAGAGAGTACCGAATGGAGAGATCATGGCGTTTAAGGTTAGGCTAGTGGCGAAGGGTTTTACCCATAAAGAAGGTATCGAATTACGAAGAGACCTTCTCGCCTGTAGCAATGATCAAGTCCATTCGGATTCTCCTTGCCATAGCAGCTCACGTGAACCTAGAGATCTGGCAAATGTATGTCAAAACCGCATTCATAAACGGTCACCTTGAAAAAAGGTAGGGACATCTACATGAAACAGCCAGAAGGTTATGTGAAGGAGGGCGAAGAGCATCTAGTTTGGAAGCTTAAGAAGTCTATTCATGGACTTAAGAAAGCTTTTCGGTTATGGCACCAGCGTTTTCGACGAGGTAGTCAAATCCTATGGATTTATATCATGTCCTAACGAGGTGTGTGTACCGTATTTGTGTTAACGGATCAGTGGTGTTTCTTGCATTTTACTAGATGACATCCTTCTCATTGGCAACAATGTTGAAGTGTTATCAGACGTAAAGACGTGGTTATCCGAGCAGTTTCAAATGAAGGACTTAGGTGAAGCTGCTTACATCCTTGGGATCAAGGTTATCCAAGATCGCCAGAAAAGGATGTTAAGCTTGTCACAAGCGTCCTATATTGATACTGTTATTGCTCGTTTCAGCATGCAAAAGGCCAAGAGAGGTTCAGTATCTTTTAGACATGACATTTTTCTCTCCAAGAATATGTGCCCTAAAACACCTGAAGAGATAGAAAGTATGAGGCTAGTATCATATGCTTCTGCTGTCGGTAGCCTCATGTATGCGATGCTTTGTATGATAGCAGATATCTCATATGTTGTAGGCATGGTCTCAAGATATCAGTCTAACCCTGGAAAGGAACACTGGACTGCGGTCAAGCGTCTTCTCAAGTACCTTAAACGGACTAGAGATTATAGGCTTGTTTACCAGTCAGACAGTCTAGTGTCTTTGGGTTATACATAATCGGATTTCCAGGCTGACAGAGACGAGAAGAAGTCTACCTCGGGTTATGTGTTTACCTTGGGAGGTGGAGCCATTTCATGGAGGAGTGCAAAACAGAAATGCATTGCGGACTCAACCATTGAAGCAGAGTATGTGGCTGCTTCAGAAGCTTCGAAAGAGGCAGTTTGGCTCAAGAATTTCCTCCTGGATCTTGATATTGTTCAGAATTTTCCTAAGGCGATCACGATTTATTGTGATAATGCGGGTGCAATTATAAATTCTAAGGAACCTAGATCTCACAAGGCGTCTAAACGCATAGATAGGAAGTACCACATTATACGAGTATTCGTAAATCGAGGTGACATGGTGATTGACAAAATTGGAACTGAAGTCAACCTAGCTAATCATTTCACAAAGAGCTTATCACTCCCGGCTTACGAGAAGCATGTTTGTGGCTTAGGAGTGGTAGAGATGCCCCCCTCTTAGGACTACAAAAACTTTTGTATAAGTAGGAGAAGATGCAGTGATAGATAGGATAGATAGCTGGGAGATAGTTGAGTACTGGTTTGTACCTAGAACTGACATATTGTATACTAAAAGTTTACTTTAGTATAAGTGGGAGAATTGTTGGGATTTTCTATACTGGAAGCAAATTTTATGCTTGTATACAATGTGTTTTGTCCCTACCACTATTTTATTCTCCTATCTGATAAATATATATATTTGCACATGTTATCCTTTATCTTGTATAAAAGTTAGATTTGTGTGGTGTGTCGGGTATCACAGAAGACAACACAAATTAGTTGAACTGACAAGATATAAACAATTATCACAGCTGAGACAACTTCAGGATAAGTTGTCGGTTTAAGCTGCAGTTTAGATAAGAAGTGGCTTGTCTTAGTTGCTTGTCTTTACTGGTACACTTAAGGTGGTGTATTGATGGATCACAGTGAGCTGTGTTCTCCTGACTGACCTAAGTGGAGAACCAAGATCTCGGTGACTTAGCTGGTCTTAAGCTTGGTAAGACTTCAGCTGAGTGCATTTGGCTATCTATCACTTTGACCTACTATGGTGAACGTCATCGCGACCGGATCTACGTATCTTGGGTGCTAGTAGTCATTTGTGGCTCAGGCTGGTTGTCTGTATCCTGCAACTCTATCCTAGTAAAATGGGTTGATAATATCCCCTAAAGAACTCGAAAGGATTAGCACACTAAACCCGGCCGGTTGATTAAGTTCAGGTGTGTTAATAAGGTCGAGTGGTACTACTCAGGAATATAAGATGTTAATTAATTTAGGCTGCCTGTGAGCTTAATTAATTAACGGATATTTCTATCTTAAATACGGGGATCGATTAAGTCTAAAATACAAGCCCATGCTCAAGTTGGGATAAAGGGGTAAGTCAGCACGTATTCTCTAGTGGAATGAATCTGTGTTTATTAATTAATTTTGCTCTGGGCTGAGCATAGATAATTAATTAATTTGAGGCCCGGCTTGCCTAGTTATTTATTGTCTCTCAGAAATCATTATTAATAGATTAATATACTTTTACATTATTTAATAATGTTATTTATCTGGATTTAATTAGCTGGGCCAATTAATTGATAAATATTAGTAGCCCAGTGGATTAATTAATTGTATTATGAGCTAATTATGTGGAAGCCCATTAGGAATATAATTTAATTAATGGGCTACAAATATATTAATATTATATTGACTTTTAAAGCCTATATATATTAGTATTCTGTTCAGAAACAGATTACACACATACACATAATCATACACATACCGTGCGTGAGTAGGAAGAGACATAATCTTATTTTCTCCAGTTCTCTGACTACCCAGAGGGAGAAAAATGCCGGGACACAGATCAGAAGATCTGACACATGAGCAACAATCAGAGCTGCAACAACATACGAAGGAGGAAGGTATCGTTCCTAACCTAATTTTTCCTTCATATCTTGCATTCAAATATTTGAATAAAATAGAGGATGTAGTTTCCAAACGAGACTCCACGATTTAGAGGTTGAATACAGGGTTTCGAGCGTCAATACACGAGGAATGAAGAGGAAATGCCCATTATTTTGTTTGAGATATTCTTGAATGAAGCTACTAGAAAGAGAAATCGAGAAAGGATATGAAATTAATTTTAAGAATTAAACATAACATACAAAAAGACTAAGTTGTCCTTAATGAGTTGATTTTTAACACCAATTTCCCACCCTTCAAGATTGAATCTAAACCACACACAACACTAAAATGAATGGCTAGATGTTGTTCTCAATTCTCTCAATAAGCATTGTTCTCAAACGATCCAAATCATATATATATATATATATATATGTGTGTGTTGAACACACCCTTAGTGAGAGATTTAAGAACACATAGTCACCTTAGATCAAAATAGTTGGATGGACAAGATCATCACAATCTTAGGTTCTGGTACTAGTAATATCCTTAATCGACATCTATGTTCACTAAATAAACTATTAAACATAACCAGAAACTTGAAATCAAGGGAGCTATGCATGGGCTGAGATTTGAAATTCTTTGAAGTTTATACGTATAACTTCAACCTACATAATTGCCTTATCATATATCATAACTCTGTACCTAAATATCATAATTAAAATACGCCATGCTACTGTTTCCATCTAGTACTTTCGCTTATCTTAATAGTTATAAACTACACCATATCTTAACTAGAATTGTTATTTAACTCTTTAGCTAAGTACATGGAATACCCTGCATCAACTAAATCTCTCTCTCTATCAATAGTTAGTAATTAATTTTATCTTCCTTAAGTATTTTATAACCAGGTGATGCTATTTAACTAAACACTTAGGTTCAGTGAAGTGAATTGCGAGGATGAGTTGGAGTGTTCCTAATTACTTAATAAGTATATATGTTATGTTTCTCAAATTAAATGTATGGACCCCTGAATTTAGATCTTTCAAATAATCCTCCTAGTAAGTATATAATTATAGTAATAATATTATTACGCCTTTATCACTTCCTAAACATCCTTAACAATTCATCAAGATATATTCTTCTACACCTTACGTCATTTAACAAATGAGTAAATAAATATATAATAGGAGAATTTAATGATCCGAAAGCTAAGCAAATAACTTGTTCAATATACTTTCTTAGAGAATTAACTCTGCGGATCTTCGAGTATGATTACCATTTACTCCTCATTAATCAAACTATATTTTTTAATTAACTAGATAAGGTCAACTATATGAAATTAGAAATACGTTTTGAATTATCCCTTTTAATCAATAGCTAAAGTTTCATCTTAATTTCGAAAGAAGTCTTAATCGAATAAGCACGTAGGCTTCCATAATTCAATATACACCCTCTTAAATCTATTCAA
Organism: Lavandula angustifolia; assembly: GCA_028984105.1. NCBI lineage: Eukaryota > Viridiplantae > Streptophyta > Magnoliopsida > Lamiales > Lamiaceae > Lavandula > Lavandula angustifolia. Next base: position 17,869,315 of record CM054822.1, read on the forward strand.
CATGATTTAAACATGGTTGTTATATAATTCCTCCTTAGAATAATTAAGATGAGTATCAACCCAATAATTATTGCTCAATATACAATTTAAACTTAGTCGTCCAACTAGATGCCTTAAGAAAATTAATACTAAAACCAGAAAGATGGATACCTTACTACAAAAACTTCCAAGCTACTGTGAAATATATTTTCGAAAGTCGAGATATCTCTCAAGAGAGAGCTCTTGATTTAAGAGTTGGCTCACGTTAATTTTCAAGAAAAGCTTAGCAATACACCTATATATATTCATACCAATTGTAAATAAAATAGTATTAGTTTTCAACTCTAGACCCATAGGTATGGGTGATCAATTTCTATAACTCACCTAATCTAGTGACACATGGAGAACAAAAGAAATTGTTGCAATACTAACTACAATACTAACTATATACAATAACGTTTTTCTTTTATATTTATATATGTCGACTGGTCAATTGATGGTTTGATTCTAATTTTAGGCAATTAACTTATGGTTCAAAATCAAACACGTATGCCCACCCCATTTGATTTACCATTAGTATCGCACATCCTCATAGGTACAAATTATTAGACTTAACTTATGTAATATACTATATAGCACATACCACTTCATACCACTACAAAAAATCTGTCTTTTACCGACGGAAAAATCCGTCGGTAAACATTAAAAAATCCGTCGAAAAACGGTTTACCGACGGATTACCGACGGAAAATAATCCGTCGTTATAGAGCTTGCCGGTAAATTTTACCGACGGAATTGAGGTCCGTCGGTATTTACCGACGGAAAATTCCGTCGGTAATCCATCGGTACACTTATCGACTAATTTTTTGAAATTAAGCTGACAATTGACCCGCCGGCTATCAGAGTTGGTAGTCGGCGGCGATCAGGTGGAGGCACTGGCCGGCGGAGATCGGACGCTGACGGTGGCCGGTTGTGGAGGCCTGTGCGCGCGCGTGCGCACATGTATAACAAGATTCTTAATAGCTTAGGAAGTAGTTTGATATATAAAGGTGGAAAAAATTTGTCAAAAATTCGATGTGGGATGCAGAATTTTAAGTGTACCGACGGATTACCGACGGAATTTTTCGTCTCTAAATACCGACGGAAAATTATGTCGGTAATCCGTCGGTAACAGATGAAATAGCGACGGAATTTTCCGTCGGTAATCTGTCGGTACACTTAAATTTTGAATTTCCGTCGGTAATCCGTCGGTAAATGCCGACCCGTGTTTTGTCCGTCGGTAAATCCGTCGGTAATTAGCGAAAATTTTGTAGTGTACATGTTTAGGGTTAAACTAACTAGATTAAATCCTTATTCAATTCTCAACTAAAGATTATTTCAAGAGTTTGATTTCTTCTATTGTTAGATTATACACTTAGACATCGAAGGAGTTCACACTTGTTGAACTGTTGAAGTGCTTCCTAGTTGGAGAAAATCAAACCTTGTGTTTGAACCTTGTAAAGTCACTAGAACTATAACTAGAGTATCTGTTCCCTGTACAGATCGACTGAGACTTGCTCAGTATATATGATAATCCTAGTTTTCCTTACAAGGTTCAAGAAGATTAGTCTAGTCTTAAGTTACGGATCAAAAGATTCACGCACTGCAGAAGAGAATGGGAACAGAGTTTCTCTAGAGACAAGAATTATAAGAATATATATCTATGCTGATTTATACTTTGAATACGCCAGAGGTTTGAGTGGTTGAGTGTTTGTGTTCCCATTGTTGGTGTTATCTTCAACGCTTGAAGATCATTCTCTATTTATAATCTTGACCAATGGAAAGATCCATTGGAGGATACCTATCCATGTGTCAAGAACGACAAGGAAAACGACCATCTCGAATTTGAGTGCTACTGTAGAGATTCTTTTTTTTTTTCAATCTTGAGGACAACTTTATGTTAGTGCTGGTAGATCCTCTTTAGTTGAGGTTGAATGGTAGGTGAGGCTTGTTCAAACTCCAACGTAGATACTGAGTTGATTTCCTCTGATTATTCGGACACCTTTATTGAGTTGTCCTCGACAGACATTCTTCTGAGATATTCAGCTTGCAAGACGATTCCTTTATACTGATTAACCACACATTCAATAGGTTCTGAGCAACCATACTGAGTCTTCAATGCTAAGTCCACCCAGCTGAGATACAGATATACTACTGAACCTATCAGCTACTGAACTATATCTTGCCTACTGAGTTCCTAACGTGCTGAACTCAGCTAAGCTATTACATTATAAGATTTCATCACTCAGCTAGGAGTTTTGGGATCTTCAAATCTTATCATAATGAATCACAGTCCCAACAATTATCCCCTATTTGATGATGACAAAACCATTACAATCTATAAATCTGAAGACATCACAAATACTGAAATGAGTAAATGAATAATGTGTAAGCATGTGTTGATCACTAATAGTGATCAGTAGTATTGAACAATAAAATAACCTTAGGGACAATGAGTAGTTATCTCGGCCACAGTGATACTGATTTCATTAATGATAAGAAAGTTACAAGTACAGAAGATATGCTATCACTACAAAATATAAAACCTGAGACTAATCAGCTGGTTTGAGATCTGAATTGTTCTAGCTTGGCTTTAAAGTCTGTTGATTTAGCCTCTGGTGGATCAAGGTCATAACCCTTAAATATATATGCTCTGAGTTGCTTGATGGCTGCTTGATCATTCTTCGAGTTCCGATTAAGGGATTTCCTTTCCATAGCAATCTCAATCTCATCATCAATCTCCTTCATACAAATATTATCTTCTAAGGTCAAAGGAGGTGGAAGAACTTTGAATTCTGGCGCTTTAAGTGGAAGACCCTCACTATCTAATATCGTTTGTATTTCAACATAGAGGTTTGGTTCTGAGATCATTAAGAACTCGCTAAAGTTTTTGTCTGCATCCATGATTTTTTCCATGTTTTCCATATGTGAAAGCTCTTGATGAAATCGATCTTTATGTCTTCCCACTTCTGGTTGTATTTCCAAGGAATCCATTTGTCAGTACGAAGGTGTAAGATATGCTTAAGATAAGTCTTATGAGCTCCTCGTCTGTAGAATTTGGATGTCGTCGGAATTTCTCTATCTTTCTCAGGAATCCTTTCTCTTGCTTCTTTCTCTGAGAGCTTTGAGATAAGCCATTCTTCGTCTCTCTGGCTTCACTAACCTGTCTAGCTTCAGCTTTTATGTCAAGTCCTCTCTCGACTGCATTCCACTTAGCTTTCTCCTCAGTTTCTTACTCCTTAGATAATTTCATTGCAAGAATATGAGCTTCAATTGTGGTCTCCATCACAATTTTGTTAGCTTCAGAATCTTGAGCAGAGGGTTTTGAGTGCTTTAGATTTTCCTGTTTCCTTGGCTTCTTCTTTGGCTTGAGCAGCCTGAGTTTTTGATTGTCTCGAAATGACAAATCTTGTCCGCTTAGATACTACTGTTGTAACATTCACATGTTTCTTTTGAGTTTCTTTTTAGCAGTTGCAGCCTCCTCTTGCGCTTATATTCTCTTGGCCATCTCCCTATCATATGCTTGTGGTTATTCAGGACTTTTGAATTTGGGTGGAGGAGTAGGAGATCTTTCAGCTTTTTTCTTCCCTTTAGCCGCTGAGCAAATGGGCTCATTATCATCCAGTTGATCGATGAACTCAGTTATTTCATCAACTGCAGAATGCATTGAGGATCTTTCTCCAGATCTTCCGGCTATGAATTTCAGCTTTTCTCCTTCTCTTTCTCCTTTCCCCTGAGGTCGACTACCTTCCCCTTTTGTTAAGTCAGTGGTAATATGCAGATTATCGTCCTTGACTTCCTTCCCACTTCCTCCAACTACTCCTCCCCCCTTTAAATTTTGGCATCATCAAGCTTTGAAATAAAGGTAGAAAGAGCGATTTCCTTGTCTGTCAAGGTTTCGACTAAATTCTGGACCACATTCACTCTGGAATCCACATCATGAACTGCATCAGTGTATCGTTGCCATTCACTATCATGTTCAGTTTTGATGGTCGTCAGAAGTTCAGCTTTATGCAACTCATGCTTCTTGAGGGAATCGTTCAGTAGATGCACATATTCCTCCTTAAGCAGTTGCAAAGCAGTCGCCTGTTGTGTCAGCGCCTGAGAGACGCTAGTTATGGCAAACCTGTTGCGCTCTTTAGTTAGCTTCAACATCTCAGTCACTGCGGCAGACAGTTTCTCAGTGAATAACTAGGCTTGATTTTTGATGATCTACTGAAACTGTGTGGTGAGTTCAATCTTCTGAGCATCTAAAGTTGTCTTGAGGATGGTCTCAATGTCTGAAGGGGATGAGTTTTGATCCTCTGAACTTTAGTCGTCAAGGCACTGAGCTTCTCAGTTTGTGCCTTTGTAAATTGCGACCATTCAATGTGAACATCCTTCGCGAGAAGTCTGTTCTTGTCGCCTTGTCGTTTCATGCTTCATTTATGCTCTTGGCAGACATATCAGTGACGTTCCCAACCTGATAACAAGAAGTATTGAGTCTCGTTTCAGTAGTAGCGATCGGCTGATGTTTGGAAGTAGATGGCGCAGCTTCGATGGCACATGATGGGGGCGATGGTGGTGTATCATCGTGATCGCTAGGAGATCCAATCGTGTTGCTTCTTCTTATCCTTCATTTGATTACACATGCACAACCCCTTTCTAACACAAAAGCATGAAACACCACACATGCTAGTAGTAAGAGGTAGAATAAGTTTGACATATTCCTCTAAATCCATAGATCTAAACATGCAACCACCTGTTATCTATTTTTGTACTCTTAGTTATGCCTCAAGTTCCACTCTTTCACCAAAAGAATAAAAATCAACCTTGTTTTCTCCACAAGTTAACGAAGTTAACTAAAATAATATAATTAGGGAACTAACACATGCAAGTAGAGAAATCAAAATCGAGAGAGAGAGAAAAAAAATCGTTACTCGAGAATCTGCACACAATAGCAAAAAGGGCTCTAAGAATTTTATACGAGAATCCAACCAGTTTGTTTGATTAGGGACTTGTTCTTGTAGACCAAATTTAGAATGACAATTGATTAGAGTTGTGATAATTATGACAGTCTACTAACCCAACTAATTAGTCTACTCATCTACATGTATGCCGCCTAATGGAAGATGTTTGTGTTGGGATTTTGTATACTGGAAGCAAATTTTATGCTTGTATACAATGTGCTTTGTCCCTACCACTATTTTATTATATAAATATATATATTTGAACATGTAATCCTTTATCTTGTACAAAAGTTAGATTTGTGTAGTGTGTCGGGTGTCACAGAAGACAACACAAATTGGTTGAACTGACAAGATATAAACAGTTATCACAGCTGAGACAACTTAAGGATAAGTTGTTAGTTTAAGCTACAGTTTAGATAAGAAGTGGCTTGTCATAGCTGCTTGTCTTTACTGGTACACTTAAGGTGGTGTATTGACGGATCACAGTGAGATGTGTTCTCCTAACTGACCTTAGTGGAGAACCAAGATCTCGGAGACTTAGCTGGTCTTAAGCTTGGTAAGACTTCAGCTGAGTGCATTTGGCTATCTATCACATTGACCTACTATGGTGAACGTCATTGCGACCGGATCTACGTATCTTGGGTGCTAGTAGTCATTTGTGGCTCAGGCTGGTTGTTTGTATCTTGCAACCGTATTCTAGTAAAATGGGTTGATAATATCCCCTGAGGAACTCGAAAGGATTAACACACTAAACCCAGCCGGTTGATTAAGTTCAGGTGTGTTAATAAGGTCGGTGGTACTACTCAGGAATATAACATGTTAATTAATTTAAGCTGTCAGTGAGCTTAATTAATTAATGGATATTTCTATCTTAAATACGGAGATCGATTAAGTCTAAAATACAAGCCCTTGCTCAATTTGGGATAAATGGGTAAGTGAGCACGAATTCTCTAGTGGAATGAATCTGTGTTTATTAATTAATTTTGCTCTGGGCTGAGCATAGATAATTAATTAATTTGAGGCCCAACTTTATTTCTTGTATTAGATCCCTGATCGGGCCCAATTAGTTGCCTAGTTATTTATTGTCTCTCAGAAATCATTATTAATGGATTAATGTATTTTTACATTATTTAATAATATTATTTATCGAGCTGCAATCAGAGCTGCAACAACATACGAAGGAGGAATGTAATCATTCCTAACCTAATATTTCCTTCAGTTTGCACTCAATCAACACTAATGGTGCATTAGCTTATTCCTCCACCCTTGAAACTTGAAAAGTAAGGCACCTACATCTACCCATCACACGTCACTAGAAGTTTATTAGAGGAGATAGCATGGCCTCCATTCCTTCAAGATTATGCTAAAAATTCTACACTTTATTATTATTAAGGAATCATATAATTAGCAAGGACTACACATACATGTATATATATATTTACGTGCACTTATTACATTTCGTACATATAGTGAGTATATTATCGTGTAGTGACATTTAATCGATAAAATTATGAAATCATGCACTAATAACTTACACTAATTGGAATTCCTCAACTTGAGAATTTAAAATTTTATCATCGGTCACGAAAGCTAGGAATTTTCGTTGAGGCTGGTTGTCTGTATCTTGCAACCGTATCCTTATAAAATTGGTTGATAATATCCCCTGAGGAACTCGTAAGGATTAGCACAATAAAATCGGTCGGTCCACCGCCAGTTGCAGCGGCACCACCTATGAGTGGTGGTGCGTCCAACCTCCTCCAGCCAAGAGGCTTGCACTATTTGGTTCGTCTTGTCATGAGCTTCGCATCTATGTGTCGTATGGGGTCATCGGACCTCGGATGCGACCAAAATTGACGTCAAAAGTTGACTACTCTACTTCGCGTTTCTTCAGCAAAAAGTTTGAAATTGAGGCAAATTGATGGACGATTTCGGCCATAATCCATTCATGGTGGACGAAAATCATCCAAGGATCGTTTCCCATGAGTCAATTGAAAGAAATTACGGCTTGGAGAGGTGAATTTAACGATTGTGGATCTCACTGGCGACGGGTTCAAAACCCTTTAGTTTTGCATCGCGGCGACGGCAATTGCGGGCAGTTTTTGGCTGCCCAGACGCCGTGACGATGAGTGGGAGGAAGAATGAGGCTAGAGACGGGCAGAGGAGCAGCAGCAAGGCGAGGCAAAGACGCGCGCCGGTGGCAGCACAGACACCGCGCGACGCCATCTTGCGTCAGCGTTGTAGGGCCGCCACGACAACATCGTTTTCATCTTCGGACTCCTGGTGGCCAAGTGAGTCTGATGGTGGTGTTGGGAGGCCGCGATTCACAGCGGAACGACGACGGTGCTCCTTCATGCAAAAGACGGGCTCACGTTAGTCTCTAGGTTTGCTGACATGGTTGTACACATGGCAGACACTCTGGTGACATGGCGATGACGCAACAGATCCAGATTCGAAGAATTTTGAAAATTTCAAAGAGGTGTAATTTTCGGGTTATGTAATAGATATGAATTACGTGTTTTTAGAGCCCTATAATGACGTTTTAAATTTTCTATTCTCACATTTATTTATTCTTATGCTTTAGCATACGATTATGCATTTAATTACGCTTAGAAAAACATGAAAATATGATTTATGTCCTTTTAAAACATGTTTAATTTTCGCGAGCACGTTTTATTTTGTGCGCTTAGAAAAGCATGCTTTAGGAATTATGTGGTGATGCAGGATTCAACAAACATTTTGAGCAAAAAGACTAAGCAAGACTTAAAATTAAATGTTTGATTAGATTCAGTTAATTTGATATTAAACATTTAATCCCGTGTTTTAATTTAATAGTGACGTGGTCCAGCATATCGAACAATTAATTCCATTCATCTTAAGAACCTAGACGTGGATTGGAATTAAAGATCTAGGTAAATAATTTTGTTTAGGATTATGCTAGTAAATGTCCACCTACGTGGCTTACGAGTGGAATTCCTAGGGCTGTTCGAGGTTCTTAATGTCATTGATTTATGAAAAAGCCACAATGACATTAATTACGAAGTATGTGTGAATATTAGTTTCTTGCATGCTTTTAAATTATATTTCAAATATGTCTGTTCGAAATTTTTTGAGTTCCTAAACAGTCTCACCAACCAAACCCTAACGGCTTTAATAAATAAGTGTTCTAACAAGGTCCTATAAGAACTTCTATTTTAAAGCCGCTATGTCTAAGAAAGAGTTTACTCTGAGTAAGTTACTCAAGTCTTTAGTAGTCGCAAAAGAGGTTACATGAAAGGGCAAGGGCAAAGTTACTCAAGTCTTTAGTAGTCGCAAAAGAGGTTACATGAAAGGGCAAAGGTGCTCAAATCTTGAACATCAGTAGTAGCTCAAGGGATCCTCTGAAAGATGGAAACCAGAAAAAGAGCAAAAATGGTGATCAATTCAAGAAGAGCAGTCGGAGTAAGAAGACGGACCTTACAGGCAGCATGCGAATGCCAAAAGAGAAAGGAAGGTTCTTCAAGTGTGGTAAGAAAGGACACTAGTAAGAAAGAACTAGGCATGCCTCAACAGAATATCTCATATGTTGTAGGCATGGTCTCAAGATATCAGTCTAACCCTGGACAAGCACACTTGAATGCGGTCAAAAATATTCTCAAGTACCTTAAACAGACTAGAGATTATAGACTTGTTTACCAGTCAGACAGTCTAGTGCCCTTGAGTTATACAGACTTTGATTTCCATGCTTACATAGACGAGAAGAAGTCTACCTCGGGTTATGTGTTTACCTTGGGAGGTGGAGCCATTTCATGGCGGAGTGCAAAGCAGAAGTACCATGGAACCAGAGTATGTGGCTGCTTCAAAAGCCTAAAAAGAGGCAGTTTGGCTGAAGAATTTCGTCATGGATCTTGATATTGTTTCTAATTTGCCTAAAGCAATCACAATTTATTGTGATAATGCGGGTGCAATGGCAAATCCTAAGGAACCTAGATCCCACGAGGCGTCCAAACACATAGACAAAAAGTACAACATCATACGAGAATTCGTAAATCGAGGAGACGTTGTGATTGACAAAATTAAAACTGAAGACAACCTAGCTGATCATTTCTCAAAGAGCTTACCAGTCCCGGCTTACGAGAAGCATGTTAGTGGCTTAGGAGTGGTAGAGATCCCCCCCCACTTAGGACTGCATAAACTTTTGTATAAGTGGGAGAAGTAGTAGTGATAGTTAGCTGAGTTTAGTTAGTACTAGAACTGACACATTGTATACTAAAAGTTTACTTTAGTATAACTGGAAAAATTGTTTAGATTTTATATACTGGAAGCAAATTTTATGCTTGTATACAATGTGTTTTTTCTTTCCACTGTTTCTCTTATCTGATATCTATATATTTTGCACATGTAATCCTTTATCTTGTATGAAAGTTAGATTGTATAGTGTGTCGTGGATCATAGAAGACTACACAATTGGTTGAATTGACAAGATATAAACAGTTATCACAGCTGAGACAACTTTAGGATAAGTTGTCGGTTTAAGCTGCAGTGACTGACCTAAGTGGAGAACCTAGATTTCAGTGACTTAGCTTATCTTAAGCTTGATAAGACTTCAGCTTAGTGCATTTGGCTAGCTAACACTTTGACCTATTATGATGAACGTCATCACGACGGGATCTACGTATCTTGGGTGTTAGTAGTCATTTGTAGCTCAAGTTGGTTATCTATATCTTTTAACCGTATTCTTGTAAAATGGGTTAATAATATCCCCTAAGAAACTCGCAAGGATTAGTACAATAAACCCTGCTCCGTTGATAGCCGCCGCTCTTTTCAGATTCGATCTGAGGTGTATGTAGTTAATTACTTTTATCTTTTCAAATATACGAGCTATAACTTGACTAATCCATTTTGCAATAATAGGAGATTGCTTGAGCCATCTGGATTGGCTCACACAATTGTTGAGTGTTTCAAAAAGATTAATAACCCGACAGGGTTCAATTGGAAGATGACGCCCCCTAACATAAGAAGAGGCGGTTGTACGGCCTCAGGGAGGATGGGAGGTTGAGATTCTACGTCGGTTAGACGAGGAGTCGTCAGTTAGGCAGGACCTCCAACAGGAGACGGCTTAGATGAGGGAGATGGTAGTGCAACTGCTGGCTTCCTCTAGCCGAGGAACATCTTCTGACAACAACCAATCCCCTCTTCCTGCCTCTTTATGATTTACATGTATATTTTATATAATATTTAGATTTGTAGCAGATACAACTTAAAATCGACGGATTTATACAAATATTTTGGATTTGAATGAATTATTGTTTAGTGTTTTGAGTTTGGATTCATATTTGAGCTTGGTTTGCCTTTGAATTTGGATGTGATATAGCATTGGTGATATTGATACAGGTTGTCGAGAATTGGGTATGAAAAAACAAAATAATATATTTTAAAATCAAAAAAATTTACCAAAGGATTACCGACGGAAAATTTACTTCGGTAGTTTTAAGGATGGAATATTCCGTAGGTAAATTATAATCATTCACGTTAATCACCGATGAAATTTTTCATCAGTGTTATACCGACAGAATTTTATGTCGGCAATTCATTAGTAGAAGCTTGCCGACGTAACGACCGGCGACAACTTATCGTATTATAATTCAGTCGGTAATCCATCGGTAAACTTTATTGATAGAATAATTCTATCAACAAAATTTACCGACAACACGTGACCCGACGTGAACTCTATCGGTCAAGGTTTTACCAATGGAAAAGTAAGGATCACCTACGGAATTTTTCATTGGTAAACCCCAAATATCTTGTAGTGCGTGTCAAATACGTGGCAGAAATGTGTACTGCCCAATTAGCCACTAGGGCTGACGTCAGCCCTCCTTCTTTAACAAGAACTTGCCACCGCTACCCGCCGTTGCCTGAAGGGTAGCCCGCGGCCTCGGCGGCCTTCCCCGACCATCGCCGCAGCCGGAATCGCAGCGCAGCGCCATTGGGACGCGCGGTTGCACGCTGTCTATGTGCTTCTCCGGTGCACGGCTACCGCCGACATCTTCAGGGCCGCCAGCCCATGGGGAAGGTTGTCTTGGCACTGCCCTCTCGCGGCAGCACTGCCAAACGGCGCTGGACACCAAAACTTGCGCACGCGGCGGAACCCTAATGGGAAACCACCGTTGTGCCTCCGTCGCGTGTCCTCTGCCCGTTGTCGACCTCCCTCTCGCTCCCAGTTGTCGTCACGACATCCGGGCAGCCTGAAATTGCCTGCAATTATCGCTGCCGCGACGCAAAAACCACAAGGTTTCAAACCCGTCGTCGGCGAGCTATTCCGCCGCAAAAATCACCTCTTCTGACCCGCAGTTCGATCAATTGAAAGATGTAAAACGTAATTGGGACACTCACAACTACCGTATAACGTATTTCGATCGAGATTAGTCCATCAATTTCCCGAATTTCAAACGAATCACCGGAAAGTATCTAAATTGAGCAGCCAACTTTCAACGTCGATTCTAATCGCATCAAACTTCGGATGACCCCATACGAAATACCAACGCGAAGCTCGTGACAAGACGAGCTAAACGGCGCAAGCCGATAAGTCGGTGGGTGCATGACGCGCTGCCTCTCTCCGTCGAAAGTGGTGGAAGAACCCTAGTTTTCTAGGGTTTTGGCAGATTTTCTAGACAGCTCGACCACCTCTTCTTTCCGATGCTATTCCAGACAAACCAGGAATCGGAATGGGTCGTGCAACCTATCCAGACGAAGCTAAAGAACCGATGAACAAAACTATCCAAATAGATTGGCCAAATACATTCTCACGCGCCTCCCAAAGCCGGTGGTGGAACCCTTGCGGAAACTAGGGTTTTGCCCTCTTTCTTCCTTTACGCGCCGTCGCGCCCCCGCCTCAATTTTCGTGCCTCCTGGACCAAATTGCAGTAAGAAATAGCAATTATAAGTAAACACATTGGTCCTATCAACTACTAGTGGATTTTCTCACGAGAAAACCCGTACAAAGGTGTCAAAACAATGGCAATCTTTTCCATTTTTTTCTGAGCTTGCAACAAACTCAGAATTATTATATGTGAATTGCCCTTCCAACTAGTTCTTTCAAATAATTCGTTAATTGACCGAATAAATTTGGAAGGAATTGATGAGGAAATGCAATCTTTTCCATTTTTTCTGAGCTTGCAACAAACTGGATTTATATCCCAAAAAGGGGGGGCCGGGGGGGACCATTACATATTTATATTGGTTTGGGAGTGATTGTATACTGTTATAAGGAAACAATGCGGCCACTCTTTGAATAAATTGGGCTTTTCTAGATTATTTATCGGGCCGAAGCTAAGGTTAGGCAATACGTACGAAGTCCAATTATGATATTATAGCCACAATATTACTTAACTAATAGTATCATACTCTTAAGTAAATAAAAATCAATTCTAGCCAATAAAGTTCACATGGTAACATGTTTAGATTAAAATTATACATACATCTCCATTCTCCACAACGTAACTAGGTTTTAAAAACAAATAATGTTACTTGTCACTGATTATACGTATGAACAATTGCGGATTAAAGCATCATATGAACATTTCAAGAATTACATATAACGATAATACTTATACCATTAATAAAAGCAAGAAAGTCTTTGAACGAGAGAGAGAGAGAGAATTAATCCGGAACCACTCGTGCACCCTTTTGATTTAACAAGTTTTGTTAATTAAATGAAGATTATATTTAGCAAAACCAAGTCCTTGATTACACAGCCCCACGTGCCACGTGAATTCCCTACAATATAAATCCAATCCGAATTTTCTGGCCCAAAATTGGTGTTCTATTCGGTGGCCCACCAATCACGCCATGCCACGCGTGTATTGGTGGGCTATGTTAGTAATAAAAAAATATTTTAATTTTAAAAAAATGAACCATTAATGCATGCGTGGTGGGGCGTGATTGGTGACCCACCAAATGAGCCACTATTTTTGAGCAAGATGATCTTCCGGCATATAAATCTCATCTTAACAAATCATTTGCGAGGCTGGAACACGCTTGGCCACTGTACGGACAATTGACTCTCTCTCCCTACTTTTTCTAGAAAAAAAAGGAAGGTTGGGTTGTAAACTTGTCATTTGGTAAGTTGTAAGCAATGATTGAAATTTTGAGAAGTATGTCGGCATTGTTTGACCACTACACCAAAACACCAAACGTGCACATCCAGGTGGGATCATCTCAACTTGAAAGATTCTTAAATTCTCAAATTAATCATAATCACTTCGTTGTTTACAAATAGCATTTTTTATAGTGGAATTATACGACTGTATCCAAATTCACTATTATAACTACAAAACTACCCAATTTTATAAAAAATATTAAATATATACCTAGAATGTTGAAAATACACATACTTTTTCATATTTCTCATTTGAAAACTATTAGTTCGTATGATTGCATAGAAATTTATAAAGTGTGTCGATCGGTTGACATGTATTGCATATGTACCGATCGATCGGACAATAGTTGTTTAAAAAAAATAAAAATCTTATGCCCTACCGATCAGCACACTATGCGTGTCCGACCAATAGGGCACAAGATTTTTTAATTTATTTTTCTTATCTTATTATATCCTTACCCACACATCCCTATCTATCGGACCACACACGCGTAGTAGAAACACACACGCGCGCACTTTTTCAGTTTGATCGGTGGGCACAGACATCCAGCAAGATAACTAGTCGGAAAACATGGAAGAGGTTAGTGTTTCTCTTCTTAAAATCTTTATTGTTAAATTACTTTGTAGATCTTCAAATTGATATATGATTACATATTTAAAAAGTGTTTTTAGCGATTATATATGTTGGGTTTAGTGAGAAAATTGTTACATTGGTTGGATTGCTTGATATTCGTTCAAAAAACGCTCAAAATAGTCGGATTTCCAGCAATTTTTGTTATTTTTCGGCGCCAATATTGGGTCGGGCCGATTCTGAACCGGTGCCCGACCGCTCGTCACAGTTTTAATTTTTTTTTAAATTCTATTTTAAGATATTATTCAAAATTTTTGGATATTTACATAATTTTTTATATTTGAAATATGTCTTTATTAGTAATTTTATCATATGCTATTACCTTAATTAGATTGTTAAGATCTCTAATTAGTGTATTTATACTATATATCATATTTAATATTATATAATTAAATTAGTAATTATATAAAAGTATTACTAAAAATGATATATTTGTAGTTAATATTTCATGAATTGATAATTTCATAAATAATTAATTAAAACAATTAATTTGATAACTAATTTCAAAAGTAATTAAAAGATTTAATTTTATATAATTGAAGAAGTAATTATATAAAAATATTACTTTGAAGGAAAATAAATATTTATAGTTAAATATTTTTGATTTGATAATTCCATAAGTAATTAATTAAATAATTAAATTAGAATGATTAAGTAAATTATAATTATAATTATAATTATTCTAATTATTGATTCTAAAAGTTATGCTGATAATTATTTAAATATTCTCTTTATTTATTCAATAAATATGTTAAATTAAAATTAATTAATTATAAAGTGTAATTCAATAACTAAAATTATTAATTATGTTAATTTATCTATTAATTAAATAAGTTTTAAGTAGAATTATTAAAAATGTAATATAGGTTAATCAACAATAAATCAATCAAATTTAAATTAATAAATGATTATATGTAATTCAGTAAATAAAATTACATTTACATTCAATATATGTTAATTTAGGTTATAATTATTGTTTGAATAAATTATAATTATCAATTCTAATTAATTAAATATTATATGTAATATATAGGTCAATTTTAAGAGGCTAGCACTTCGAGGTGTTTCTCCAATGATCACTGACATACTATATGTAAGCATGTTTTAAGGACAAATTTTAGGGACAATGGTTATGGAGAAATTATCCAGTCTGGGGGTTGTGGACCTACTACGTCGGTTTACTCGTGATCAGTTCGGGACCATATTGGGTTGGCAAGATGGTAAGAATGCTTTGCGGGCTCTTCCCCAGCAATTATACTATGAGGTCTCGGTTCGACTGGCCGAGGTTTGGTTTAATTTTGTTGGATAGAACATCCATTTTTCTCACCCGGAGTACGCATTGGTTACTGGATTGATGTTCGGCGAGTGTAGTTTTAACATGGGAGCATCTTATCAACCTAGTCAGTCTGGGATCTACAGTAGGTTCAATGGTGGGAAACCGATCGAAGCAAGAGAATTGTTAAGATAGTTCCATACATATCATCCCAGTGGTGTTTCAGATGATGATTTGATTAAATTGTCAAATATTTTGGCCATTTTCTTCTGGTTCTATGCTCCTGCAGAGACCAAGAAAATTGATACATGAATATGCATATTGGCTGATGATATCGACCAATGGAATGCATTCTCATGGAGTGATTTTACCTACAAGGCCATGTTACACTACCTCAAGTAAGTACCAAATTCTCTAGACCTCGTAGGATCAAAGTATAATATATAAGGATCGATTTGGGCACTACAGGTAAAAAAATTGTTCAAAAATTAATTACAAATGAACTTATAATTTTTTTTGTTTTGATTAACTCGATATATTTATGTTGTAATGTAGGTGTGGGCATATGAGGTCATTCCTAGTTTGGGAGCTCGTTGTGCAACCTGTCCGAATCCAACGACTTTACCTCGTTTTATACGGTGATCACTTACTAAGGCCGATCAACGAGATATAGTAGCTTTTTTTAAGCGTCAGGTAACATTATATTATTATTATTATTATTAATTATAATATATATCTTAATCGTTATTTATATTTAATGCGCAAATAATATGTATTCAGATGAGAGACTCCGTAGTGTTTGAAGTATTGGAACCAAGCGATATTGAGGAGCTGACTCCATATTGGCGAAGCGCAGTCGGTAGTAATCCATTTGGGATACACTTTGTTGTGCTCGTGAATGCCCTACAGCTGTCGCAGTATGATCAAGATGGGCAGCGTATCTTGTTCAGGCGCACTGAGGCTAGAGGTAGCAGACGTAGTATGGCTAGATGAGTTCTGGATGAGAAGGAGTCGGGGGAGGAGGAGGAGGAGGAGGATGAAGATGTTGAGGAGGAGGAGCATCCTACCGATCAGCGGAGGGTTTAGCAGCGGGTCCGGCGTACACAGGCATCGTCCTCAGCAGCAAGAGATGCATCTAGTAAGTATTATTTTAATATGTAAAAATATGTAGCTACTTTCCGGTTAATAATTATTATTTTATTGATAAATATTAGCATGTGGTGAGACATCTAATAGCCTGGATCTAAGGATAGAGGCCATGATCAGTGATCTATTCAGGAGAAATTTCAAAAGTGCGAGAATGATATGATGAATAGATTTGATGATCATCATCGGACCTTGAAGGAGGAGCTAATGAGGACGTGGAAGGAGCTTCTTACTAGACCAAGAAGGCCAAGACAGTCCTCACCAATTTTTGAGTTGATAGAGGTTTAAAGCACGAGGAGGATCGTGCGTCGATTTACAGTCGTTATAGTTGGCACGAGCAGGCCACGCGGTAGCCCCGGTGGGACAAGCCTGCACAGTGATCCATCTCCTCAAGTTCAGGAGGTGGAGAGCATGGAGTTTAAAGCCAACAAACTGCAGCCTAGATTTAGGTCTTTCTCGCGGCGATGTGGTAATTAAATTATTAATTTTCATCGTCTTATTATTCCTGAATTAATTTTACATATAATTTAATACCTTTTCTTTCTAGGATATGTTCGAACCGAATTCCGCCTTGACTCGGAGTTTTTGACAAGTGAAAGCTTGGCGTTTGTACGTCCAGATGGTTTTTCGTTGGATAGAGACTGGTTCAAGAATTTGAAGATTACTGAGTATGATATGGATTGTGAGATGATAAATTGCTACCTCCAGTCACTATGGGTCAGGCTAGTTCAAGGCGACCTACTCATGACTCCAAATGCACAACACACAGTCATAGCAGACTCTACTATATTTGTAAGTACATTTCTTACTAAAGTCTTTTTTTGTACATATTCTATGTTTTCGTATTTTACAGTGGATAAATATTTTTACAGATGGTCATGATCAAAGAGTGGTTGAAGTTTTCGAAGGATCCATAGAGTGATAGACACGAAAATGATGTGGATTATCCGTGGGATCTGAAAGACGTCGATGTCCAGTGTGTGAGTGTTGTTCGGAGGAGAGTGTTGTTCGGAGTCGACTTAGAAACCACTATTGGAGGAGAGTGTTGTTCGGAGTCGACTTAGAAACCATGTCCACGAAATATCATTTTCAATAGGACCAAGACCAAAAGCAAGTGAAAATATTTGCTCATTAGCATCAATACCAACAACGACTAATAATATTCCTTTATTCCTCACCTTGAGGTCTGTCCCGTCAACAACAAATGAATTTCGAAAGTGGAATAGCGAGGGCGTTCGGCAAACACCAAGCATAAAAATTAGATGTCGGAATTCACTATTAGGACCGACATCTATATCAGTTAAAGAACTTGGATTTCGTATGCGGAGCAAATGCAAATACATTGGAAGATTTTTATATGACTCTACATGTCCACCATAAATCATTGATATATCAGCATTACGTGCTCGCAGTGCCACACTATAACTCGTTTGGATTTCAAACCTAACCACAAAGAATAGCTTGAATATCCGCTGGTTTCAATATCTTGCTTTGGCGGTGCATTCTCTGTGCAATATAGGCGGCTACGGCCTTTGCTCGCATATTTCTCGATCCTATACCAGACAGGTTGCGGTTGCAGGTGTGCTCAGGGTTGTACACGGTAACCTCCCAAATATCCCTCGCCCTACAAGCAACACCAAGAAAACATGGACACGTATGATCGCGATTGTAGATGTATTCTAATTGTTTTGTGCACAAACATTGACACATGAAATCCACTCCTTGTTCCATATGGCAAAGTGCGACCTTAGCATATAATACATCTTTCGCCTAAAAAACAGCTCCCTGACGCAAATCACCATCCAAGATGAAAGCTCGTTGTGAATGGTGGATCAAATGTATCGAGAGGTATAATTGGAATGATCTAATTACTTGCTGCTTCCATGTTGCTGAATAATATTTCGTCATCAATATTTGGACGATTGATTGGAAGAAGCATTGACATCAGTTGGTTGACGCCACCCTCGCGTCGGATCCATGCAACAAATTCATCAAGTGAACAGTTGATCAATACTTCATGAATATCTTCATCAGCATCATCGGATGAACTGTCGAGATAAGATTCCTGATCCTCATCAGTTTCGACACGGGTCTCCTCGTTCAGACCACTCCTACCAGGGTTGCTTCGACTCCCATCCGGGTTGCTTCCACTACCGGGCCGTTCAAATTGGTTATCACCTCCGAATTGATACGACTCAACAAATATTGAGTTTCGAACTTCACGATTTACTGCGCGAGCATTATTACTAGGGTAGGTCAAATATATTGCAGGCTCTACGTCTAAAAGACAAATACGTTGTGATCAAGATCACTGCCAATAACGACCTTTATCATTCTACGACTTTTACGAGATTCTGCAGTATAGTAGATGTGGTAGTCGGGTGGAAGTGAATTTGCATCGAGCGCATATTGAATTTATTCTCGTACTAATGCAAGACAAATATTGTTTGCTAGAATCCAAACCATTGTTTCTTGGCCACCAACATATGGTCGAAATGAACAAGAATGAATAATTGAGATTTCAATTTTCGAAATATTTGAGAAGAATTTGGACTGATTTATTTAGGAGAAAATGTGATATATTGGTCGGACACGTGATAGGGCACACTGCGAAAAGGTGATAGGGCATACTGATAAATTTCTTAACGAGAAAGTGTGCCCTATCGGTCGGACACATGATACGGCACACTGCGAAGAGATAATAGGGCATACTGATGAATTGATTCACGAGAAAGTTTGCCATATCGGTCGGACACGTGATAGGACACACAGGAAAAAGGTGATAGAGCACACTTATTCATTTACTCACGAGAAAGTGTGTCATAGTGGTCGGACAGATAGGGCACACTTAAAAAAGGTGATAGGGCACACATCCATTTATTCACGAGAAAGTGTGCCCTATCGATCAGACACATGATAGAGCACACTGCAAAAAAGGTGATAGGGCACACAGTGATATATTTATGCACAAGAAAGTATGCCATATCGATCGGGCACATTATAGGGACGTGTCCGACCGATTGGGAACATGATATGGAACATGATAAGGCATGTGCCCTATCATAAATGTGTCGATCGGTCGGACCATGATCGGACAATGTTATGTCAAAGATAGTTATTTTTTATTCAAAAATCAATCATTTATTGCACAGATAAAACCACCTGAAAATGATTGGAGTGAAAGTAAGATTTTTGAAAAAGCAAGGGTGATTTAGTCTTCTTGGTAGATTGGGTAGTTATATATAACAAATGGGTATAAATATTTTTATTTCACCCAAATGGGTATTAAACCAACTTCCCCTTTTTTAGATAAGAGAAATAAATAATATAATATCTAAGTAGGGTTGTAGCTCAATAGATCTCTAAATTTGTTATTGTATTCGCAAGTAATATTTGGGCCAACTAATAAATAAATATAATTAAAATCTAGTACAAGATGATTACGACCCGTAACAAAAAGATTTAAACTTCTTTAATACTCCATATGTCCCGCAATTCTTGTTCCGCTTTTCTTTTCGGGTCGTCCCACAATTCTTGTTCCATTTCCAAAAATGGAAATAAAATTAAACTTAATGGTTCCTCCTAATTTATCTAATTGCATCATTAACTTAATTACACTTAACATATTATTCATCCTAAAATAAAACTACTTACCCCCCATTTCTTATATCACTTACAACCCAAACCCTAGATCTGTATATCTCCGCCTCCATCTTCTTCGTGTTCTTGAAGTTCTTGAACACTCGATCTCCATCTCTCAGCCTTCTGATTCTTCGCCTTCTTCAAGATCTAGAACCCTATATCTCCATCTCCCCGCCATTTTCACGGTCTTCTTGACGATCTCGAACCCAACATCTCTGCAAAGATGAAATTCTTGGCCGATTAAAAAAATACCCAACTCCACTACCGCAGATCTTGGACAGATACTACTTTCGTGGAGGGAGAAATGGCAGAAAGCTGCGATATTCTGAATGGACCAGAGTGGGATGGAGGAGAGAGCGAGATGAGCTCTGGCTGGAGCGGACTTTCAAATTCTTTGGTCGATTTCCCATATGTTTCGACATGCAGTCCGAGTATCCAGAGCGTGTATAGATCTAAAGAGGCGTCCAAAAGCGGCCCTTTCTTCGCATGCAGATTCGATGACATCCCGCAGTCGGGTGGTGAGACTTTTGAGACCATACAGCCGCCAACTAAAGAGCCGAACGAATCTGGGCCTTTATTCACCTGTGGAATCGATGACATCCCACAATCGGGTGGTGAGGCTTCGCAGAGCCTACTCCTAACGTTTGAAGAGGAAAGCAAATCTGGGCCTTTCTTTGCTTGCGGATTCGACAACATCCGACAGTGAGGTGGTGCGGATTTCGAGAGCCAGCTGCCGTCGTCTGAAGAGGTGACCGAATTTGGGCCTTCTTTGCCTGTAGATTCGACGACATT
The DNA here is from genome assembly GCA_028984105.1 of Lavandula angustifolia. Classification (NCBI taxonomy): domain Eukaryota; kingdom Viridiplantae; phylum Streptophyta; class Magnoliopsida; order Lamiales; family Lamiaceae; genus Lavandula; species Lavandula angustifolia. Next base: position 17,889,900 of record CM054822.1, read on the forward strand.
CGGCAGGAGGCGATGCCAGAGATTGAGAGCGAGCGAAATTAGGCCTTTCTTCACAACGGGATACGATGACATACGGCGAGATGATAGTGCTTCTAGCTAAAGGCATTTGGAGATGGAATTCAGTTTTGGGTGAGATCTATCCCTGCTACTCTTGCTTATTTGTATTTCATTTTGTCAATTAGATTGAACATTGAAATTAAATGGCTTGCTCTTGAGAATGCGTATTATTTGGTCTAAAATGATAAGAACATGCTCACTCTAGGTTAGATAGAAATGAGATTTGTTCTTTAGGTGTGGGGATTGATTATGCTGCTATATTTATGGTTATTTCAGTTCTTGTTGGTCTATGTTGTATCTACTTGAAACCTTGCTGATGCTAATACTTGCATATGTTGTTTGTGCTTCTTTGAACTTAATGATGCTTATGCAGTAACTTGATGTTTGGTTATGAAACCTTGGTGATAAGGTTATGCAGTGATATGTTGTTTCTGTTTTATCAAGTGTGGTATGGTTGATGGTTTTAAGTAAGACTCACAACATTTGTGCTTCTTAATATAAACTTGATCATGCTTATGGTTGTTAACTTGCTGCTCTTGTTAAGTTTATTTCTAGCGAACACTTGATGTATTATCAATAGTAGTTGGTATTGTGTAAGATAAGCATGTGTTCGGAACAAAGAGGCCTGCTTATTGGGTTGTGGTTCTGGTACATGAACTACACAATGTCAACTCGAGGGTGAGAGTCTTCTTGTCATCCTCTTCTTCCTCTTCATCCTCTTCATCCTCTTCTTCCTCGACTCTCACTCTCTTGCTTCTTCCTCTTCCTCTTGTTTCAACTCGAGGAAGAAGAGGATGACAAGAAGACTCTCACCCTCGAGTTGAAACCGCTTCCCGAGCATCTCAAATATGCTTTCCTTGGTGAAGACAAGACATATCCGGTAATTGTATCATCTTATCTCTCTCCCATTGAACTTGAAAAATTGCTTAGAGCATTGAGGGAATACAAATCGGCTATAGGGTGGTCAATTTCAGATTTAAAGGGAACTAACCCCTCAATTTGCATGCATAAGATTTTGATGGAAGATGAGTATAAACCTAAAAGGCAAAATCAAAGAAGATTAAATCAGATAATGCAAGAGGTGGTTAGGAAGGAAGTCTTGAAGTTGTTAGATGCCGGGATTATTTTTGCCATTTCGGATAGTGAGTGGGTTAGTCCAACTCAAGTGGTTGCTAAAAAAGGGGGGATGACGGTTGTGAAGGATGAGAAGAATGGTCTTATTGCTACTAGGGTGGTAAATGGGGTGTTGGAATATAGGTGGTGAGCAAGGTCGTCTCCCAAATGACTATGCGGTTAATCATGTAAGTACTCCTATTCGGAGCGGGGTGATTAATCCTAGGTAATAATTGAAATAAATCTAAGCTAAGGGCAATAAAGAAGCTAAATTGATGAAAATTCAAGAGAAGATATTCTAGGGGTAGACACTAATGATATGTAAAAGGATCTAGCTTACTTGACTTTGCTACGGTTAATTACATCTATTTATGAGCGACGTCGGATATAGCCTAACTACCTCTCGGTGAACTTAGACCGTGGATTCTAGATTAAGACTATCGTCTCCAATTCATCAAAACCTAGAACTCCCAAAAGCCCTCGAGTCTATTGCCCTCACCCGTATCCCGCAACCTCTTGGCCTATTGGAAAGAGGTGCTCTATGCTCCTAATCTAGAATTAATTCTCAACTCTCGTTTATCGAATTAGTTCCATGGATAAATTTAAATGGTGATCAATCATTCAAACAATCATTAAAAGCAAGAGCATAGAGAAATAGAGTAGATTAACCATAAGCAAATCTAGCAAACATCAATTCTCAAACAAACTCATCAAGTCTAGCCCCTAGAATACTGAATTTAGCTACTCATGTTCTTGATTAGCAAAATACTCAAATCATAGCAAGTTAAAGACATGAGAAAGCAAGGGGAAAAGAAAATGCAAACAAATCCTAAAGCCTTGTCTTCAATCTTGATTGCTTGACTCCTTCTTTAATCTTCACACAATTATCAACTTCAATGGTGGATAATGGAGGATTTTGGGTGTTTGGGGGAGAAGGAATGGTTTTGGAGAGTGAAAAAGGTGAAATTTCGTGTGGTAGGTGAGTTATGGTGGCTAGGGCTTCAAGTTTTGGCTTTATATAGTGACCCAGGTCGAAACCGGGTCAAAAACTGGATAATCCGCGAAAAAGGGGGTGGACCGCAGTCCAGTACAAAGCTCGGGTCCGGAACTGTTTTCTTCCAAAAAAATTCTGGCAGAAGGCATCGGACCGCGGTCCAGTACAAAGCTCGGACCGCGGTCCCGTTTCTGCTATTGCGCAGCAATTTTGTTTTGACTCGTTCTCCCTCGTTTCTTATCTAAATTTCGATCCGTTTTCGGCCACGTGACCCCAACGAGCTGAACTTTAAGGCCCAACTTCCCTTTTCTTCAAAATAAGTCTTCATTCTCCTGAAAAATCAATAGAAACCAACCCAAGTAGCATATTCTTCGAATAGAAACCAACCCAAGTAGCATATTCTTCGAAAATGATGAACTATGCAAACACAACATGTACAATCATGATTTTTCTTGATAAATAAACAACATGTAAGCTCTCTAAGACCTATAAAATCCATGTTTGTCAAATAGCAGGAAGTATCTGTGATGACCAAATTAAAAACACAACTTGTTAATTTCAGTGTCTTGCTCCAAATTTATTTGGATTCATGCTTGTACTTATGTTAAAATTTACCTTACCAATTTTGATGTAGCATATTGGGCATTGTTGACCAGAATTTGCATATTTTGGAGATTCTATGAAGAATCGGATTCTATGCAGAATCTATCCGGAATCAAATTCTATGAAGAATCAGATTCTATGCCATCTTTAGATTAAGAAAATGAATTTTCAAATCTAAAGATAGATTTATATGAAGATTATGGTACAAGAAAACCTGTCAGAATCTGAATTGTGATTCTGATTCTGATAATTTATAGCAGACACAACTAACTTAAAATAAATTACTACAACTTGTAAAATAAATTCTCATGTGCATAGCTAATTAGAATCTGAAGTGTAATTCAGATTCTGATTGATGGTGTACTTTACAATTTCTTCCACATGCTGCTAAATTAAAGTAAGAAAATGTAGGATTCCTTACCTGCTGAATCAAACATTCATTTATCACCTGTTTTTTTGTGGACAGAATTGCTTTGGTCTCTAGTGTCCCCTTCGGTCTATTTTTGCTTGCTCTGATGGCTGGACCTTTTTTGTGAAAGGAAATATGCTAATCTTGCCATCAAACAAAATTTTCCCATCTTCAGCAAATAGAGGCCTAGCAATTGCACACATGAATATTACTTTGCTGATGAACTTCTTACTTTGACAAGACCTATGTGGCTCTACCTCATTAGGAGTTAGATAAAATTTGTGTGTAGCCTTAGAAAGATAGAACCACTTCTCATCAATATGAACTGTATTTTGCATATATCTGAAATTGATTCTTTGCATTGTATCAAACTATAGCGCCTCAATAGAAAACTATAACCTTAGAAGTTTATGTTGGGTTGTGAGGGAGGGTTTTATTGCACTAGAGTGAGCTTTGATCAGACTATCTTTACGCCATCTGAACACCGTTGATTTGCTGCAAGATATGCCATTAGCTAGCTTCCAAATTGTGGCTCTTTTTTGCACACCTAGACTCTCTATTAGAGGTAGGTTGATAACAACTCGTTTTCGATGTGGAGCTCCTTTCTTCTTCGATTGCAAATGTATGACTTGCCCTTGATTTTGCTGCTCTTTTGCTGCTTTCCAGATTATGCCGATTGTATGCCGACAAGTTTTGAACATTTATGCAGCTTCGGTTATTTTTCCTGTAGCCAGCTTGCCGTTCTTCAGATTTTGGAGAAGATATTGGACTATTGAATTCATCTCTTCAGTAGAGAGATCCTTCCTCATTTTGAGGAGAACTTTAAAAATTTGTGAATTTGAAATTGTGGTCTTTGTGTTTGATTGTATTTAAAGGGGTAGGTTAGATAGAGGGAATTCTAAATTAGTTTTGGCTCCATTCTAAATTAGTTTTGGCTCCATCTATGATTTGTCACTTCTATGTAAAATTATCTGTACTGTAGATAAAATTTGGGCTCCAACTTTCACTTTTCCATTCGTCTAATTCAAGTTTGATGTTGTATATTATCGGAAGAGTTGTTTTATTCGATTGTTATTCTATTCAAATTAAGACAACTACAATTTTGTTAAAAAATGCAGGGAAAAAGTTTATTCGATTTCGTCAATTTGGGGCATTTTGGGGACTAGTATAATAGTAAATCATCAAACAAATTAAAGTGAAAAAAAATTCACCCCTCAAATTTGAAATTAGAGGAGAGAGAAATAAGTACCAAAAAGTTTAAATGGCAAGGGAAGCACCTAACTAATACTACTACAAACAACACAATTAACAACTCTCCTAAAAAATCGAACCAAAAAAGTTATGGAACAAAATTTATGGGACGGAGGCAGTATACCTCCGTCCCATATAAAGTGTCTTGTTTTCCTTTTTTAGTCGTCTCATAGAAAGTGTCTTGTTTCTAAAAAACAAAGAATGTGCGGCCCAATATTAACCGCCCAAAAGTCAAATAATATACACCACACAATACAAGTTTCTTAATTTCCGTGTCCCATAAAAATAAGACACTTTTTATGGAACGGAGGAAGTAATTTATAATTTTGATCCGCCCTTGTGTATAGTGAGTAAATAATGATGTCTCGTTCATATCTACAGATCGATATTGCAAAAGCCTATTTATTGTCCCGATGGATAAAAGATTGAGGATCTATGTACATTGTATGGCTACAGCTACTTTTCTTCACATCATTCAGTTTGAATCTCTTTTTGAATCTATGTCCTATTTAATTACGAGTATTTAGATAAATATAAACAGAATCCAATGAGGATCACGTGAAGACAGCAATGTTTGGGGTTTTGGTACGTACGATTAAGGTAGGGGCACCGATGCGAATCAATATTGTATTATTATTATTATTATTATTATTATTATTATTATTATTATTATTGTTGTTGTTGTTATTGTTATTGTTATAGTATTGTTATAGTTTTATGCGGGCCTATCATTTATCCTTTTCTTTGTAATAAACGATATAAAATAACTAAACTGTAAAAAACTTATTACCTGCAAGAAGCTTCATCATATAAAAATATTGATGGAATTCGAGTTCGCAATTTTGATCTCACTCTTCAATCATGCATAGTAACTGAGTTTTTCAATATTGCTTTTAATTTTATAGTATCAGTATATTTCATTGTTACGTGAGACAAAGTAACGTTCATGTTGATTTTTTTAGGTTGAATTTTTAACATTCTTTAAATGAATAGTATCAGTATGTAGTACTTACTTCGTTTCATTTTAAGCGACACATTTTCCTTTTTAGGATGTATCCATTTAAAGCGATACACATTTTCTAAAAAGGGAATAACTTTCTAAAAAAATTACAAATTCTCTCATATTTTATTATTTATCTATCATACTTTATTATTTATCTCTCATACTTTATCACGTACTCTCTTAATATTTTACTCATCTTCTATCTCTTATTTAGTCATCTACTCCTCTCTTATAGTTTATCATCAATTTTCTTAATTATCGCGCCGAAAAAAAATGTGTCGCCTCAAATGGGACGGGGGGAGTATAAAATAAGTCACGGATTTTGACTTTATTGTATTTATTGGATGTATTGTGCAAAATTGTAACTTTATTTATTATGGTCCATTCTCAAACAAGGCAAAATAATGAATTTGCTTTGTTGAAGCAGTATACAAATTTAAGACAACAATAAAATGTTAAAATAAAGATAGGTCCACGAGACTTGAAGTTTCATGTTTGGTGCAACAACTGGAAAACGGGATGAAGCTATATGTCCCTAAAACTCTTATCTCCTTCAAATGGAAATATAAGGTCATACGATTTTATAATGTATTATTGTGTAAATCATAAGACTGTATGACTTTATAAATAGTTTTATTGTATGAAACCACGAGGACACATATTTTGGGACAATAATCCCTCCTCTTGAAAACATTTGTTTTTTTAAATAAAATATCATTATGTATAAAAAACACAAAATTTGATCAAACCTACAAAGCACCCTTATGATGATTAACCATTTCCAGTTGGCTGCCTGCATTTCCTGGTACGATCATATTGAACTTGACTTATTTTTCAACATCGTCTTATTGAATAACGTCATGTGCTCGACGAGTCATCTCACACCTATATGCATTATTAGTGTGAATTTCGTGCCGTATGCGACGTATAGACATAATAATGGCCAGAACCTTATCATTGTTTGTCATAAGGATATTGTAACTATACTAAGATTTATATTGCTGGAATAAATATCATTTAAGATTAAAAACACGAATTTTGATCAAACCTACAAAATAATATTCCCTCCCTCCCAATAATAATGTCCAGTTGCTTTCTGGCGCGATTTTTAAGGAAAATTGTTAATGGTGTTATTGTGGTGGATCCTCACTTTTAATCTTTTTCTTAATCTTTCTCTCACTTCAATTCAAACCACTCATATTCTTTATTTTTGTTCATCTTTTATTTTCAGAATGTTATTCTTACAAACCCAAAGTTTCAGAATGATAAATTATAGCATATATTCTTACAAACCCAAAAGTTATAGTATGAAATTATTCGATGCAAAAGGTGTAGCAATTTAACAATAAAATACTTCAGCAGTAAGAATACAACATAGGCGATTTGTATTAAAAATTTGATACCAAAATTTACAAAAAATTCAGATATGGGCGCTCAAGGACGTAGCTCTCGGCAGCGAGCTTGGACCAAGCAAACCAGATCTCGCTCGCGAAGGCGACGAGAGTGGGCTTGAGCACGGATTTGGTTCCGATTTCATCATCGCCCTGGTGGCGCCATCATTAAGCCCATATTGAAGCGGATCCTTCAGGTGAAGAGGCGACTCAACCAATTTACGGACAGAGGGCTTTAGATCCAACCGTCTCGCGGAGGTTTGGACGCCATCCGGCCGGTCGCATCTTTTCTTCACCGAAATCCAATTGTCGTCAACAATTAGAGGCGGATGATAGAAGTCATCGGCTGTCAAACCTACCCAAGGCTCCGATTACATAGCAAATCTTGGAAATTTCCGTAGAAATAGATCTTTGAAAATGGTAGAACAAGAATTATGGTTCTCATGAGACGAGCGGCCCAAGGGAAAGAATTTGAGAGATTTAGGGTTAGAAAGTGTCGAAGAGTGAGAGATAAGTTGAGATGAGTGATAAAAGTAAATTAATTAGTTTAGCTTTAATCTGTTTTAGTTTTAATTAGATAGTTAAGTGAGTTTTTAAGGGGGTGTTTGGAATAGTTGAAGCTTATTTATAAGTGCTGAAAGTAGCTTATTTTATAATTTGGAAGTGTTTACAAAAAAAGTGATGAAAGCTGCTGAAAGTGAATAAAGTGTTTGGAAAATTAGAATGTTAGTAGCTTAATTCACTTTTTAAATAAAAATCCATTATATTTCTAATATTATTAAATAACAAAATTATCGAAAATATTCATAAAAATCATATAATCTAAATATTTTATAAATATTTTTTATAACGTATTATTATAACTATCATAAAATAGTATAATATTTATCTATTATTATATATTAGTCTATTGATTACAATATAGAATATTAAACATTTTAAAGTAATTAAGAAATTATATATAATATAATATATAAATATCTATTAAATTTAAAATATTTGACCAAGATAAATATAAGGATTATTGTTTTAATTTTTGGATTATGAGTAATTTTAGAATTAATTAATTTTGTTAAGGATAAATTTATCTTAAAAAGTGGTATTAGTGATAAGTTGTTGAAATAAGCTGGTTGATAGCAGCTTACAAAAATTAACTTATTTGGAGGAGAAATAGAGAAGCTGGCTCTAGCAGCTGCATTTCCCAAACACTTATTTCGTTTTTCGAGGTAGCTTTCAGCTATAAGCTGTTTTCAATAAGTTATCCCAAACACCCCCTAATTAAACTTATTTTTACTAATTTTTACCAAAAAGAGTATATTGAACATTATATTTGGGACGCCCGAAAATAGTATACTGAATATTAATATTGGGACGGAAAGAGTAGTACATATATGTATGTTGAGTTCTTATTTCAATATCATTATTAATCATATCTTATTTAGAATTATAGATTCTACAGTTTAACGAAATTAATCCTTAAATAAAATGGGTGACGAAGGGCAATCCGGATCTTCTGGCCCAAAATTGGTGTCCCATTCGGTGGCCCACCAATCACGCCATGCCACGCGTGCATTGGTGGGTCTTGTTAGCAATAAAAAAATATTTTAGTTTTAAAAAGGTGGGCCACCAATGCACGCGTGGCGGGGCGTGATTGGTGGCCCACCGAATGGGCCACCATTTTTGGGCCAGATGATCTTTTGGCGACGAAGGGAGGGGGAGGAAGTGGATGAGGTCGATCGTTTAGATTTGCAATGAATGCAAATATATTTGATTTGTGTGGGTGAGATGGAAAAATTCTACCCTAGACCGGGTCTACACCTTAAGTTGTAGACCTTGTGGTCGAAAACAATGTCACCTCACTTGTTTTCAAAACTAGAAATACTTATAAAATTCGAAATGTAATGTACACCTCCAGGTCTATAAGACCTGGTCTAGGGTAGAAATTTCCGGGGGAGACAAAACCACTACAAAATAATTGGGACCATACTTTTTATTAGTAACAATTATTGTCTTGGGTCCAAAAAATAATAGGAAAGGATAATTTTTATGATTTTTATTTGGAAAAATACTTCATCCGTCTCATTTCATTGTTTTCATTTTTTTTCGACACGTAAAATAAAAAAAAATTAATTTTTGTGTGTAAAATAAGATATAATTATAGGCTCGAACTAAATTTTTTAATTAAAGAAATATTTAAGTTAAAAAAAATTAGATGAATAGAATGAGACAATTAAAAAAGAAAATTGAAACTAAATAAAATGGGACGGAGGAGTATTTTTTAAAATAGAACGACAGAAAGAATTCGAGCGCACGTGAAGTATCAGCCTCATAACTGAGTGATGAGTTAAACTGAGTTGCCCGCCCACGTGAACACCACTTCCCCACTGTCACCACTCTACTCCCCTTGTTTCCATCTTATGTCCCTTTCCCTCTCCAACATCGTACACGGCCCTAGCTCTATTTTTGGTGTTCAATGTGTTAAAAGTAAAAAATCTAACTTTATTATATTAAGAAATACTAAATTTTATTAAAGTTATACTCCCTCTATCCCATAGAAAGTGTCTTCCTTTTTTTTCAGTATGTCCCATAAAAGTGTCTCTCATTTATTAAAAAGAAAGTGAGCCCTAAACCTTTATCAACTCAAATCAATTCAAAACAATTAATTAATTACATGGATCCTACCAGTCTACCTTACAAATTAATTATAAATAATTTATTAATTATATGGGTGCACATCTTTACCAACTAAAATAATTTTCCTAAAACTCTAAGCCCATAGAAAGAAGATACTTTTATGGGACGGAGGGAGTATAACGTAAATCTAAATAAGATTAAAATGACGAAAGAGCTAAGGATTTGATTGTTGAGTTAAATATGAAATATGTATGTGAATTTATTTATTCTTATCTTTAAATACTATAATTTAATACATTCAATTTAGATTATAATTTTGTTAAAATTAATTTTTAACCTAGAGAATAAATAATTAGGCTTATGGCAATATAATGTAAAACATGAATTGGGTCATAAAAGATATTCCCTCAGTTCCACAAGAAATGTCACGTTTTCCTTATTGGATTGTCCCACTATAAATGACACGTTTCCTAAAATAGCAAAGATTGTGTGGACCATATTTAACTGCAAAAAAATAAACAATCAACACCACATAATGCCACTTTCTTAATTTTCGCATTCAAAAGAAACGTGTAGTTTCCAGTGGGACGGAGGGAGTACATTGTAAAAATAGCATTCAACATTTTTTCAAAAAAAGAAAATAAGGGGGCCCTTAAATGTGCGGGGCCCTGTGCGAGTTGGCTTCTCGCACATGCCCAGCGTCGTCCCTCCATCTCATAGATCTTATCTCATTTATTTCCAGCACGATTATTAAGGAGAATTGATAGTTGTGTGTAAAATTGTGACTCCTTCAAATTTTGATAAATCCTAATCACAAAATCTTGATAACTTAGGAAACACTACAAAAGAAAAACGAGACAAAGATCTACAGTACGGAGGGAGTATATATTACTCCCATTATTTATGTCCACTTACTTATTCATGTCCACTTTGAAATGAGCCTGAAAATTAAAGTATTGAGTGTAAAGTAAAAAAATAGTGGGTTTAAAAGGTTGAAAAAGTGGTATAAAGTTAAAAGCTAGTGAATTGAGAAGGTTGAAAATTGGCGTAAAATTAAAAAATGATGGGTCTAAAAAGATTGCAAGTCAGCGTAATTTATTTTCATTTTAAGTTGTGAACACAAATAATAGGATATGTATTTTAGGTATAATGGTCATAAATAACATATTACAAAACTTATCTTTCATGGATAAATGATGAAAGACCTCTTAATTTCATTGTAAAGGACCATTCACGATAACGACTACAAGGTTCTTTATTTTAATATTATTCTTGTTAGACTATGTCTCCCATTCAAGTAATCTTGCATATAATGCATCTGTCGACAATCATAATTACTCACTCCGTCTTACTTTATTAATTTGGTTTCTTCTTCAAACATGAAAATTAAGAAAATTGTTCCTTATTTATAAAATAATATTTCTTCCGTTCTATTTAACTTGACTTCAAACTTTTCGGCTCGATTATTAAGATGAAGTGGGTTTTAATAGTACAAATGTGGATCCTACAACATAAAAACTTATATTTTTAGATTAAAAACAAATTGAGTGGGAGAATTCGAAAAGAAAATAGACATAAGTTAAATAAGACGGAGAGAGTATTAAGTATAATATATTTAGAGTATTAATTTTAAATTAAAAAAGAAAATTAATTAATAGAGTGTGACAATTCGAAAAGGAAAACTAAATTAACAGAGGCAGTATTTTTTTAATATTTTCTTGCTTTTATCATAGTTATTAAACAAGTAAAAGTTCAAAAAAGTTCAATTTATATAGTACTCATGTAGTTGAATTATATTTTTAGTAATTATTTATTTAATTTTTTCACTGAAAAATGTATAGGGAGATAAAAAGAAGGCGCGTAGGAGTTAGAGAAATATGAGAGTATCCAATGATTGTAGGCAAGTGGGTGTCGGATAGGGGAGTGACAAATGTGAAAAAATTCTACCTAGACCGGGTCTACAACTTAAGTTGTAGACCTTATGGTATAAAACAATGACACTTCACTTATTTTTCAAACCAAAAAAAAATTTATAAAATTCAAAATGTGATGTGGCGTTGCTCCACACCACAAGGTCTACAAGACCTGGTCTAGGGTAGAAATTTTCACAAAGGTGCCACGCACGAGTGCTGCCTACTGGCCCCACATGCTGCCACGTGATTCTCCACTTTGCCCAAAATTATCCTTAAATTATTATTATTCAGAATCTAATAAACTATAAAATCCGAAATTCGAAAACGTGATATTATCGACTCAAAACTTTTTATCACGGTTATTAAAAAAGCAAATGATAAAATATGAGAGATGAGTAGATGATAAAGTATGAGATAAAAGATAAGTGAGATAGTGAGAAAATAGATGATAAAGTAGGAGAAATAAAATGAATTATGTAATGAGAATAAATGATAAAGTAGGAGATAGAGAAATAATAAAATGTGAAATAAGATATTTTTTTATCAAATTGGATCCGATTAAATTTTAGAAGTCAAAATTGTAAAAATGACCTACAATTAGCAGAACAGATGGAGTAATAATTTATGATTCTAAGAATTATCTACACTTTTATTTCTTAATCAGTTTATATTCGGAGCGGTTTATATATATCATTTGCGTATACCCTTGTGTGTACCACACTACACACAAGGGTATTGACATGTGACATTTCTCATTAAAAATGTGGGCCATATTTAACAGATATTGTTGGTCCGGAGACGATAGTCATGTGTAGAGGGGGGGGGTGAATACACCTGATCACAGTTTCTTTTTCTCAGAACGCGAAGGGACACTGAGTCAAGGTTCGAACCGATGAACGGTGCCAAATAGTAACCTTCGATCGCGGGTCGAATCGTGCCAACCTCGAGCTCTCCTACTGACTTTTGTCAGTACTTGAAACTCAGTCGGAGACGTTGTGCGGAAAAGAGTGTGGGGCCCGGAGATTCATCTCTGTTTGAAAACATGATTTTCACAAATCAAGTAATTTGGCTAGTGCACTTTGAGAATACTTTTTATGCAAAGATATGATTTTTAATCAGTTTGTATGCAATGCAATAAAACAGTAAATAACACAAGCAATTTTTAACGTGGTTCGGATACGCAAGATCCTACGTCCACGGTCCTACCGAACAGGAGTTCTTATTGATTTATCTCGAGCAAGTCTCGGCAAGGAATCGCATGACCGGATGAACCCTTCTAAGTTATAGTCCTTAGCGACTTTACAAATCAAACCGAAGTTTGAAAGGGAGGGGATAATCTCCAACTAGGAAGGAGTTCTTACAATAAGAACAATCACTAAAAGTGAAATCCTTTGAATTTCTAAGCTATAAATTTGGCAATGAGCTTAGCTAGAGAAGAGGGATCTAAATAACTCTAGAGAGAAGAACTAATAATATTCTATTGGGCAAGTTCTTCGCTGGATTGATCTTGAATGTGCTAGAGTTGTTCGAAAGCTTGAGCGTTTTTCCCTTGATATCCCGTGCGTGAAGCTCGGATTTCTTCTCTATTTATAGTTGTGAGCAGGCATATGTCCGTTGGAGAAGACGATGCCACGTGTCACAAGCTTCCAAAGAAAACGGCCATAAATTCGAATTGTTGCAGCAGAGTTGTTGGACACTGTACATGAGAGCGACTTTAGTTGGTCGGAAGCGGATAAAGCGTTGTCGGCTTCTCATTGGTCGAGGTTTATGGTAGGTGAGATTGTGTCAGACATCGGAGTTGACTCTCTCAAATCCTCGTATGTCTTCTGCTGACTTTCGAAATGACTTTAGCGGCCGAGTCATTTTTCGTCGGATACTGATGAGACTTTAAGCGATCTCTGTCTTCTTCGTCGAGTCGGCCGACAAGAGATATTCTCTTGAGTATGGTCACCGATGATCGCGAAGGTACCGAAGCTTGCATAGAGTTCTTACGCCGATGTCCGTCGCCGATGAGATGTCTTCTACTGAGGCGAAGATCAGCTGATGACTTAAGAACGCAAGCAATTACACTGATGACGTGGGGTTTTGGAAGGTAACTTCGACAGAAGATCAATCCAACAATTTACCCCGTACAGGACTTAGACAAAAAGATAGATAATAAAAACAGTCTAGCCTATACATCATCTAGTCCTATCAAGACACTACACTACTGATATCAGCTGGGTTTTGGGATCTTCAATTCCATAGTACTACTATGATTTCCCCCAATATTATTTTAACCACTAACAGCTGAATACCATCTACTGACTCATAACCCAACAATTTCCCCCTAATTGATGATGCCAAAACCTCTATAAAATATAAAGAAAGAATACTAAACTACTGACATAGATAGACTTCAGTAAACTGAATCAGTTAGCCTTAAGAGTTCAGCAGTTGAGAGATAGGCAAAATCAGAGAAACGGTTATGTGTGAGTGTGTGTCAGATCACTTCAGTGATCAGTTGTGAAAAACATAACACAACTAAAAGCCTTAAGACAATGAGTAATTGTCTGGCCAGAAGAAAAGGAACTGATATATATGAAGAAGATTACAGGGTTCCTTTTCTTCTATACAAGGGATGAGAAGACTATTGCTAACGTCTGAATCTCTTGGGTCTTCTTCTTGAAGTCTTCGGCACTGCCGCCAGAAGGATCCGTGCCATAATATTTGTAAATCCTTGCACGCAACGCCTGGATTTCCTCGAAATCGCCAGGAATATCGAACTTAGATCATGATGGTAAGTCGTCGCTTCGATCTCATCTTCTATCTCCTTCGTGCAAAGCACGCCACGAGTAGTCCTAGGAGGAGGGATACGTCTGAATGCTGGAGCTCTGAGGGGTATCTTCTCTCTTTCCATAATCTGTAGGAGCTGATCTCTAAGCTGGGCATTGTATTGATGAATAAATTCTTCAAAGAGTTGATCAGCTAGTATCCCAGATGGATAGAAGCCCCATATATAGTATCCCTTGATAAATTCCTCTTTGAGTTCCTCCCACTGCTCGTTCAGTTCTGCTGGCACCTATCTGTCTATATGAGGAATAGGAGCTTTCTTGATGTAAGGTGCTCTGGGTGCTCCTCTCCTGTAAGACCTTGGAATCTGCCTTTTCCAATCTACTACTAGCTCGCTGGCTATCTTATCTGTCAGTTGAATGATCTTAGCCAGGCCAGCCAATCTTTTCTTCTCTCTGAGACCCACTGATCTAGCATCTCCTCTTCGGAGATTTAATCCCTTCAGCGTGGCCTCCCAGGTTGCTCTGTCCTCGGCCTCTTGCTCAGGTGTAAGAGTAGGAGTATAAGAACTCTGAGCTAAGGGTAGGACTTCAGTAGAAGACGCTTTGGCTAGCTCCTCTTGAGCTTTCTTCTTTTGTTCATCAAGGATCAGTTTAGCCTTTTCTTTGCCAATCTTGCCAATTATTTTTCTAGGCTTCTTAGCCTTCTTAGCTTCTTCAATCTGCTGTTCATGATCCAGCTGATCTTGCAGCTTCTAGGCAACTTCTTTATCAAATGCCTCCTGCTCCGCTTTGGATTTAAATTTAGGCGTCGGGGAAGATGGAGGAGTAACTTCAGTAGTGATCTCCTTCCCCGGCCTTTGCGGTGGCAGTGGCTCATCGTTTTGATTGAGAAATCGAGCAATATATTCAATGTGCTGAGCAGTTGAAACATTTGCTGGCTCAGTCACATCTGGTTGGACTTCTTGGACTTGGACATTTCCAGGAAGGGATACTTCAGAACTGGTTCCAGCTTGAATAGCTAAACCTTCCCCCTGATTTCCTTCCCCCTTACTAATAGCTTGGACTTCTGGGCTCTTCTCCACCTCAGCCTGTTCCACCTCAGCCTGTTCATCTATCACGGCTTCTTCCCCCTTTTTGGCATCATCAGCTAGGGAGAGGCAAGTGCGGATGGCTGTCACCTCCTTATCCAAATTAAAGCAAAGATTCTTGATGAAGGTGGCGGTGGATTCGAAGTCTTTTACTGCATCGCAGTATTGCTCCCATTCCTTCTCCTGATCAACTCTAAATTGTTTGAGTTGGGCTGCGGACTCCTGTCTGAGTTTTAGCAGAGACTGATCATGAGATTATGTCATCTCCTTCTGAATTTCTTTGAGTGCCTCCGCCTGTTGTTGAATGGCTTTCTGAAGGCTCGAGGTGGCCACCCTGTTTCTTTCATCCATAGTGGCTTGGACTGCCGCAAGGCCCTGAGTCAGCTGCTCGGAGAATGACTTCTGCTGAGAGATAAGGAGCTGCTGACTTTGAGCGGCTAAGTCTGCCTTCTGAGCTGTAAGGGCGGCCTCGACAATCTCCCGAATGTTGACTGAAGAAGTAGGAGTTCCAGAGACCTTCTTAACCCCTGCTGCCAGTCGGTCGACGCTCTCAGTCTGGGCTTTGGTGTACTGAGCCCATTTGAGATGAACGTCTTTTGCAAGGAGTCGATTCTTATCTCCCTGTTGCCTGATGACTTTGTTGACCGACTTAGAGGTCACGGAACCTATGGGTTTGATCTGATAACTGCTGGTTCCGAGCCTCTGCTTAGATGTCGCGATCTGTTGCGCTCGACTCTGCTTCGAGGCAACTGGGGCATCACCTGATGTGGAGGGTGGTGGTGATCGGCCCTGCTCGCGAGGAATGTTACCCTCAGCAGATCCTCCCAAATCTGCATCCTTGGGTGGCGCATGATCCATGTCATCATCATTATTGTCATCATCGTTATCATCACCATGATGAGATGGAGGCGAAGGGCTGTTGACTGGAGCTGAGGATCTTAAGCTTAGCAGATAGAGCATAGCAGCGCGAAGATCCTCGAAGGAGGCTAGATCAGCTGGTTCCCCAAACCCTATAGCTGATTGCAAGCTCTGCTCTTCTGTTAGTAGGGACAAGGCTGACTGAGTCCTGATAAGTTCTTCAAGAATATCCCAGCTAAGGAATCTCAGCAGCATTTGTGTCCTGGCCCTTATGGCAATATCGACAAGATCCCGATGTTCAGCTATTTCGGGGATCTGAGCACTGACCTCTCCAGTGGCTCGGAGATGGGTGGACTGCATTGTCATCCACTCTGAGGAGGTTTCCTCAGTCGGTACTCCAGTGTCGACTGGGTCTCTGAGGAACTAATCCCCTGGACTTTATCTTTCAGCGTGACACCTTCTATGCATGTGTCCGCGTCAAGTGGTGGATCCTCCTGAGTGGGTGGAGGAAAGGCAAGTTTTGCTAGAACCTCAGAAGGTCCAGGCTTGCTGAGCCTCTTCCTCTTAGGTGGGTCGGCGCGAGGGGGCAAGTCGGAAGTGACTCTTTTCTGCTCAGGCGGCCCTCGCCCGATGGATTTCTCAGCAGCGGCTCTTGTCTTGAACTTTATGAGCTTGCGGTCGAAATATCTCGCATCAGCAAAGGCTGAGAGATCTGATACTGCTCTTCGATAATTACGGACCTCTTTGTCCCGTAACAGCAGCTTTCCCACACTTATAAGGCTCCTCTCTCCTGTGGGTGTGGCTACGAACTTTCGAGCTCGAGCTTTAAGCTCGCTACATAGTAGTCGATCCCATCGACTCGACTCCATCATCTATTATCATCATCACTGAATGCGAGGCTTGGATAGCTGATCATACGAACCGGCCGAGCTCGTAAGAATGTGAGAAACAATGTACGCGAGCCCTCGGTCACTGGGTAGCGAGCAGATTCTTCGGCAGAGCTGTCTTGAAGACTACGTCGTTTCGCCACATAATTTCGAACATAGGAGTTGATCTCTTTCTCCTTGTATCCAATGGGTGAGACTCCGCACGCTGGGAGATCAAAGGTCAGCTCCACGGTGGATCGGATATCGATGATGTGTTCACTGGCATCCCAACATTGAGGGACAACTTCCTTCATGTATGAGAACCTGGATTCCTCCATGCCTGTATCTAGGGTTCTCCAGTTGTAGTAGACTTCTGCAACTTGTCTGGGCAAGTATGCTCTTGGTTGCTTCGAGACGAGAAGCTCTAGTCCGGAAGTCTCGAGAGCCGTGAAGACGGGCTCAAGAAATGGAAGATCAGCTTGGTGTAGCGCCATCGTCGGCTCGAACAGGATTCGAGACTTGATGATTTCATCGATGTTGGTGGGTGTTTTGATAGCCATATTATCTGCAAATTTTCTGTTAGAGACTGAAATAATATAAGTCAAAACACAATTTATTCGCGATAATATAGATGATGTTTACCGTAAATGTAAACTTGGTTGAGAAGAAAGTTTAGATTTAGAAGAGAAGATGAATCGAAAATGCTGAAATTTCTTAAGCTCTAATGGCGATAAAAGTGTGAAAGTGGATTTGAGGTAGAAGATGAAAGATTTTATATGATCGTGCATATAAAACAGTTTAGATTGGACGGTTGGGGTTCAATTTAAAATTTTTAATGACGGTTGTGATTTGATGTTATAAATGGAATGATTACACAAGCCGCCTCTACCATAGACCCACGTAGGATTATGCGCAGTTAAGGTAAGTGAAAAGACATGCATTAAATGCGTTGCAGGCAGCATTAAAGACTAAGTCATTTTAAATGAGAACGGTTTCCAACTGACTTATCCTTAAAAATTAATGGCGGGAAATAAATGCTCATTAACTACTGAGTGCAAGCGACTGAGATAATAAATGCTAGCATGCTTCTGATAAAATTAAGTATATTAAGACTACGCAAACCTCTTCAGCTGATTTTACGATCAACTGGTTACCGTTAAACTTAGGAGGATGATTGATGTGCTGATGACCACGCTCCCCCTTACTGTGTACAGTTTGATTCTCCCGACTGAATCATGTACTGAGTCCTTGACCTGTCATACTGATTTCTTCTACTGACTCTACTCAGTAGGTTCCAGTAGACCTAGCTCAACTGATAATTCTCTGAATCTGTTCTCAAATAGTGGTTTGGTCAGTATATCTGCCCTTTGCTTGTCAGTATGGATTTTCTCCATTCTGATATCCTTCTTCTCGACATGGTCTCTAATGAAATGGTGTTGAATATCCACGTGCTTGCATCTCGTATGGAGAACTGGATTCTGAGTTATTGCAATATCACTGGTGGAGTCACAATAGATGGGCACTTCATCCTGAATTATATCATAGTCTCTCAGTTGTTGTCGAAGCCAAATGATCTGGGCACAGCAACTTCCAGCAGCCATGTACTCAGCTTCAGTAGTGGACGTTGCCACTGAATGCTGTTTCTTTGAAAACCAAGATATTAGCTTGCTGCCTAGGAACTGACACGTTCCAGAAGTTGACTTTCGATCTCCTGCATCCTGCATAATCAGCATCAGAATAACCTGTCAGTATTAGATTATCATCAGCAGGATACCATAACCCTGCGTCAGGTGTTCCTTTAGATATCGCAGAATCTTCTTTCCTGAGTCTAGATGACTTCGCTTGGGATTCGCTTGAAATTTTGCACATACACCTACAGCATAAGTTATATCAGGTCGGCTAGCTGTTAAGTATAATAAAGAACCAATAATAGCTCTATAATCAGTAGAGTTAACAGAAGCTCCATCTTTATCTAGATCGATTTTGAAATTCGTATTCATGGGGATTTTGACTGGTTTACTCGAGTCGCAGCTAAATCTTTTCAGGAGATCTCGAGTGTACTTGGCTTGATTGATGAAAATTCCTTCAGGTGATTGCTTTACTTGAAATCCACTGAAATAGTTCATCTCTCCCGTCATGGACATCTCGAATTTCTCCTTCATCATTTTCTCGAATTGTTGACATATAGTCACGTTTTTGCAACCAAAAATGATGTCGTCCACGTAGATTTGCACCAGTAGGATGTCATCTCCTGACTTTATGTTGAACAGGGTGCGATCTACTGTCCCCTTCTGAAAACTTTTATGAAGTAGAAAGTCTGATAGTGTATCGTACCAAGCCCAGGGTGCTTGTTTTAACCCATACAGAACTTTCCAAAGTCTGTACACCTGATGTCCCTGCTGAAAGCCGGGTGGTTGTTCCACGTAGACTTCTTCCTTCAGCACGCCATTCAGAAAAGCTGACTTTACATCCATTTGATATACTTTGAATCCTTGATGTGTTGCATAAGCTAGGAAGAGACGAATGACTTCCAATCTGGCGACTGGAGCGAATGTTTCATCAAAGTCGATTCCCTCTGCTTGACAATATCCCTTGGCAACTAGTCTAGCTTTGTTTCTGACAATGACGTTGTTTTCATCACGCTTGTTTTTGAAGACCCACTTAGTACCAATCACATGCTGATGTCTAGGTCTGTCAACAAGCTTCCAAACTTCGTTTCTAATGAACTGGTTCAGCTCTTCTTGCATGGCGATGATCCAGTCACCATCATTGAGTGCGTCCTCTATTGACTGAGGTTCTTCTGTGGACAAGAAACAAGAATAGAGTGAGCTTTCTCCTTGACTTAATCTAGATCTTGTCCTGATAGTTGCTGATGGATCTCCAATAATAAGATCTGAAGAATGAGCGTCAAGCCATGAACGTCTGAGTCTGGCTTCTTCTTCTGATACTACTTCTGCACAGTCAATAGGTGTGTTAGGCATTTCAGTTGTACTGTTCTGTGATTGCATTAGTTCATTAAGAAAGTTAGGATCTACTGAGTTTCCAAGTTCAGGGGCATTTAGCTCAGGAACATTATTTGTTCCCCCTGAGTTTATATTCTCAATAGAGGTTTCAGTTACCACTGGGGCTTCCTCATCGACCGTTCTTACCTGTTGTTGATTCTGTTTAGTAGAATCAACCAGGTCAGCTACATCGCTTGTTGGCTGAGTCTGAATTTCTTCATCGTCTGACTCATCATCCCAACAATGCTGGATCTTTTCAGCTTTGTCGTTTAGTGCGAGATCCTGTAGCTTGATGTTGACATCTTCAGTATTTGTCTTTGTAGTTTTCCTGTTCTCAGTAACAAACTCATCAAAAACAACATGAGGGCTTTCCTCCATGCAAAGGGTTCGATAGTTAAAGACTCTGAAGGCTTTACTGACTCGAGAGTATCCTAAGAATACTCCTTGATCAGATTTTCTATCAAAGACCTTCAACTGATCTTTCCCATTATTGTGAATAAAGCACGGACAACCAAAAATATGAAAATGAGAAATAGAAGGAATTCTCGCTTTCCATAATTCGTATGGTGTCTTCATGTATTGCTGTGTAAGTAGTGAGCGATTCTGAGTGTAGCAGGCGGTGTCAGTAGCATCTGCCCAGAACTTTGAGGGTAGTCCAGAGTCTGCTAGGAGCGTTCTGCTTTGCTTCTTTAAGTGTTCTGCTTTTTTGCGTTCAAGCAAGTCCGTTCTGCCGAGGGGTGCGAGCTGCTGATGTCTCGTGCTTAATTCCCTCCTTTTCGCAGTACTCTTTAACTACTGAGTTGAGAAATTATGTTCCTCTGTCTGAGCGAATTCTTTGTATCTTGATGTCCTTTTCCACACTGAGCTTTTTCAGCAGTTTGGGCAACTCAGTCTGGACATCAGATTTGTTGGCTATGAAGATGACCCATGTATATCTCGAGTAGTCGTAAATAATGACGAGGGCATACTTCTTGCCTCTTATAGTCACTGGAGAAACTGGCCCGAATAAGTCCATGTGTAGCAGCTGAAGGATTCCATTAGTGGAAGGTGACGGAATGGGTGGATTGCTACTCTTTGTCTGCTTTCCCTTCAAACATGCTTCACAATTTCTGTCTTTGATAAACAATTCGTTGGGCAGTCCTCTGACTTTAGAGTTCTTGGCTAGCTTGTTCATAGTCTTGAAGTTCAGGTGGCTGAGTCTCTTGTGCCACAGCCATCCTGCCTTGCCACTAGATTTAGTCTGTGCGAGTAAGCAAGCCTCAGGTTCTGCGGTTTTCCAGTTTGCAACGTATATATTCTTCCTCCGCGAACCTGATAACACTGTTTTCCCTGTAGATTTATCAACAATATCATAGAAACCAGCGTCAAAGATAACTCTATTCAGATTATCACAGAATTGACTGACAGAAAGGAGATTATGTTGAAGTCCTTCAACATATGTTACTCTTGGAACTGAGACAGTCCCAATATTCAGTGTTCCGTATCCCCTTGTATAGCCTTTAGAGTTTTCACCAAACTCAATTCTGGGACCATCTTCCTGTATGTAGTTGGCCAGCAGGCTCTTTTGATAAGTCATGTGTCTCGAGCAGCCGCTGTCCACAATCCAAGGGTCCTTATGCACCTGCAAAACAGAAACATTTTCAGTTGGGTCCTTACATGTTAGTGGGTGATTTCGGAACCCAGATCTGCCTAGGGACCTTAGAAGTCTGAGACTTCTTCTTATGAACCTTGTCAGCTTTCTTCTCCACATGACTCGAAGATACTGACTTTCTGATGATTTTTGGTTCAGGAGCTTTCTTCTTCTGAGGCTTTGCGCTCCTCCTGACCCTAGGCTCATAGTAGTACGAACCATATTGAGCTGGATGTTCATACAGTGGTTCCTTGTACTGCTCTGCCCACCTGACCTTCTTGGTTCCCCCTGAGTTTGATTGTGGTGTCCTGGGGCTAGAACCTTTGGTCAGCTGTTTCTTGTTGCTCGGCTGAGGTGCAAATATCTTCTGTTTATTCTTCGTCTGAGGTGTTGAGTCAGTAGTCTAAACTTTACCTCTGACGAACCTATCAGCCAGCAGTTCTGAGCTCTTTGAAGTGGAAGCTTCATGAGTATAGCCAAGTCCTTCTTTCATGACCGTCGGCCTTTGCGCTCTAAGCATACTTTCCAACTTCTCCCTAGCTCCTAGGTACTGTTCAGTCATCAGTTCTCGCCAAACTTCATCACTTCTTCGAAGTGACTCATAATCCTTTTCAACTTCTGCGAGCTTCTGACTGTCGGCCTTTGCGCTGCCAAGTCCTTCTTTCATGACCGTCGGCCTTTGCGCTCTAAGCATACTTTCCAACTTCTCCCTAGCTCCCTAGGTGCTTGTACGTCATCGGTTCTCGCCAAACTTCATCACTTCTTCGAGTGACTCATAATCCTTTTCAACTCGCGAGCTTCTGACTGAGTCGGGCTATCTCAGTATCTTTCTCAGAATTGTCCTTGGTCAGAACTGATATCTGAGTTTCTTGAAGCTGAGACTTAGTCATAAGAGATTTAATCTCTTCCTTGAGTCTCACAACAAGATTCTCAGACTTAGTAGAGACCTGACAATCAGAAGAAAGTCTCTGATTCTCAGCCTTTACCTGTTCTAGTTCCTGAATGGTTCTGCTGAACTCTCTACTCAGCTGAATCTGCTCCTCTAATAGATCATCGTAGGCTTGTACCACATCTAGAGGCTCATCTATGTCTGAGCACGAGTCGTGTGTGCTGTGAGAAGAAGAGGTTAAATTAAGTTTAGAGTTTACCTCAGCCTCTTCTCTGGCCATCAGACAATATTCTGCATTTTCTTCAGGATCTGTTTCTCCGATCTCAACGGCAACAAATGCAGCTTCGTCTTCAGAAGAATACATGAATATATCTTTCTCGATTGAGTCATCGGATATCTCTCCGGCTATGTAGGCCTGCCTCCTACGGGCAAATTTCTCGCGACTGGCCTGTCGTTCTGCTCTTTGAGCAGCTGAGAGTTCGGGACATTTGTACTGATAGTGTCCCTCCTTCTTGCAGTTGTAACAGACAGATGATCTGCTGCTTTTTCCAGCTGAGTCTTCGGATGGACTCGCAGCAGGTTCTGTGTTCCTGCAGTCAGTAGAAGGTTTAGATTCTTCCCTTTTTCAAAAATCTTTCTTACATGAGGGAGAATCTCTGTTGTATTTCTTCAGCTTTCTAACTCTCTCCTTTTCTCTTTGATATTTGAGAGCCATAAACGCAAGTGGGTTAGTAGCAGATGTCTTAGAGGACTTTGTTTCTGCTGCAGCTACTGCCTTGCTGGAAGAAATGGGTTTGATTCCAGGTTTGCTGACTGTTGCTTTGAAAACATGGTCAATCTGAGTGTCAGCTGGAGCACTGGAACATCGTTGGGGTAGGCTGTGCTCAAATTCCTCTATTTTTAATTCTGAAAAGATAACATCAGGAGTTAGAGCATTAAGATCAGAACGACGTAAATAAGTAACAAATGGAAGCCACTTCTGTCGAGGTAGAGCTCTTAAGATCTTGGTGTTCATTTCTTTGTTAGTGAACATCCTTCCCAGCCCGTTGATCACATTGACTTGGTTTGTGAATCTGACGCTTAGCTCGTCAATGGACTCATTGGGCTCCACGGCAAACGCGTCGAACTTTTGTAGCTCTAATTCGAGCTTGTTCTCTTTGATCTGCGGGGTTCCTTGGCTCAGTACAGCTAGGGCATCCCAAATTTCTTTCGCCGTCTTGCACTCTTGCACCCTCCCGGGGTGAGAATCACTGAGTGTAGTCAGGATTGCATTACGCGCAACTCGGTCGTGATTGTGCAGCTTTTTCTCTTCTGGTGTTAAGGCTGATTTTTCTTTAGCGACCTTAGCGCCAGTCTGTGCTCCTACACCTCCCACAGCGGAAAATTGTACACTGTCGATCATGGGAATGATGGGTCCTGTCTCAAGGACGTCCTTCATGCTGACATGCAGCGAGGTAAGGTGTGCCTCCATTCTCACACGCCATATCGTGTAGTTCTCTATTGAGAACATCGGTACCATCCGAATACCTGACATATCAGACATTATGGGTAAGAGTATGAGGATGTATGAAGAGATGCTTGTGCAGTGAAAAACGTTTTCAGGATCTGTTCGAGAAGACCAGTATTCCAGAACCAGTTATTCAGAAGAACACCGTGTGCTCTGATACCAATTGTTGGTCCGAAGACGATAGTCAGGTGTAGAGGGGGGGGGGTGAATACACCTGATCACAGTTTCTTTTTCTCAGAACGCGAAGGACAGCTGAGCTGTAGGTTGCAACTGTTGAACAGTGCCAAATAGTAACCTTCGATCGCGGGTCAGAAGTGTGCCAACTACTGAGCTCTCCTACTGACTTTTGTCAGTACTTGAAACTCATTAGGAGACGTTGTGCGGAAAAGAGTGTGGGGCCCGGAGATTCGTCTCAGTTTGAAAACATGATTTTCACAAATCAAGTAATTTGGCTAGTGCGCTTTGAGAATACGTTTTATGCAAAGATATGATTTTTAATTAGTTTGTATTTAATGTAATAAAACAGCAAATAACACAAGCAATTTTTAACATAGTTCGGATACGCAAGATCCTACGTCCACGGTCCTGCCGAACACGAGTTCTTGTTGATTTATATGAGCAAGTCTCAGCAAGGAATCTGTGCACTGGACAGACCCTTCTAAGTTATAGTCCTTAGCGACTTTACAAATCAAACCGAAGTTTGAAAGGGAGGGGATAATCTCCAACTAGGAAGGAGTTCTTACAATAAGAACAATCACTAAAAGTGAACTCCTTCGAATTTCTAAGCTATAAATTTGGCAATGTGCTTAGCTAGAGAAGAGGGATCTAAAGAACTCTATAGAGAAGAACTAATGATATTCTATTGGGCAAGTTCTTCGCTGGATTGATCTTGAATGCGCTAGAGTTGTTCGAAAGCTTGAGCATTTTTCCCTTGATATCCCGTGCGTGAAGCTCGGATTTCTTCTCTATTTATAGTTGTGAGCAGGCATATGTCCGTTGGAGAAGACGATGCCAGGTGTCACAAGCTTCCAAGGAAAACGGCCATAAATTCGAATTGTTGTAGCAGAGTTGTTGGACACTGTACATGAGAGCAGCTTTAGTTGGTCAAAGCAGATAAAGCGTTGTCGGCTTCTCATTGGTCGAGGTTTATGGTAGGTGAGATTGTGTCAGACATCGGAGTTGACTCTCTCAAATCCTCGTATGTCTTCTGCTGACTTTCGAAATGACTTTAGCGGCTGAGTCGTTTTCTGTCGGATATAGTAGACTTTAAGCAGTCTCTGTCTTCTTCATCTGAGTCGGCTGACAAGAGATATTCTCTTGAGTATGGTCAGTTGATGACTGCGAAGGTACTGAGCTTGCATAGAGTTCTTCTGCTGATGTCTGTTAGCTGATGAGATGTCTTCTACTGAGGCGAAGATCAGCTGATGACTTAAGAACGCAAGCAATTACACTGATGACGTGGGGTTTTGGAAGGTAACTTCGACAGAAGATCAATCCAACAATTTACCCCGTACAAGACTTAGACAAAAAGATAGATAATAAAAACAGTCTAGCCTATACATCATCTAGTACTATCAAGACACTACACTACTGATATCAGCTGGGTTTTGGGATCTTCAATTCCATAGTACTACTATGACTTCCCCCAATATTATTTTAACCACTAACAGCTGAATATCATCTACTGACTCATAACCCAACACATATCAATAAACTTGTGGTGTGGTATACACAAGTATATACAAAAGTGGTATACACAAACCATTGTGGTTTATATTATTTTTTGGTAAAACTCTATTAATTGGTATATATTCAATTCAACAAAACTAATTTGAAAAGGAATGTCCCCATCCTTCTCCACCTCTTGTCCTTTTTAGAATACGATGGTTCATATAAAATCTAGTTCGATATTTTCTTCTTTACTTATATAGAAATGTTTAGTTTATAATAGCATCAGCAATGCATGCATTTAAATGCACTTAACAAATATGGAAGAATAGGTGTTACGTTGCAACCGATAGATAAATGAAGAGAATTAAATGCTGGAAAATCTTGTAAATTAAGAAAAATTATGAAAATAAATCAAGCATTTTAAATGCTTGTTGAATTGGTTGAAATTCAGCCATCTTTGATTGCAATTTTGAACCTTGAAACGTATCCGATTTACTAAAATACATAGCATCGATCTATGTTCCGAGTAAATAATCTAGTGTGTTCAATTTCTTGATTCTGATTTTCAGTAAGTAAAAAATAGTGGCTCGAAGTTTTGGAGACAAAACTAAAATACCAAATAGGGGAGTAACTTACTATATTCGAATTTTGGAGTGTTAATTAATAAAGTGTTTAATCAATGTCCCAAATTGGTTATATGACATTGATAAATGTGGTATTTATGTTCTTACCATTTAGTAGGAGATAACAAAGTGAAATGTGATGAGTTTGAGCCACACATTCTCATGCTCGCTAGCCTTTTCGCCGACCGCTGCGACCGAGCTCGAGTCCTTGGACTCGGATCTTGGCAATTTATCCTTTGAGTGGCCCGTTGCGCTTTGGTTAATGGGCTTGGTGGGCTACTTGTGGGTTGGCCCAGCTCGTGGTATAATGTTCCTGCTCCACCTGAACCTATCTGTTTGGAAGCATTTGGAATGATCTGCCTAAGTTAATGGTGGGTGCATTAATCTAGCCGCCTTTCACCTAGGCGGAAGAGCCTATAAATTGGCAAACCCGCAATGCATTTCATACACCAAAAAAACATTCATTCTCTCTAAAAAAATTGGAGGGAAGAGTTGATTACATTCCTCCATGTATGTTGTTGCAGCTTTGATTGTTGCTCGTGTTTCAGATCTTCTGATTTGTGTTCTTGCCCTTTTCTTCGTGTGTTTCTCTCTCACCCGCGTATATCGTCTGTGAGAATATAAATATATGTGTTCTTATTATGAACAGAATACTAATATATATAGGCTTCAAAAGCCAATATTATATTAATATTTGTAGTCTATTAATTTAATTATACTTCTAATGGACTTCCACATAATAAACTTATAATATAATAAATTAATCTGTTGGACTACGTTTATTTATAAATTAATTGGTCCAGCCAATTAATTCCTGATAAATAACATTATAAATAAAACAAAATACATTAATCTATGAATAATGATTTCTAGAGACAATAAATAACTTGGTAACTAATTGGGCCAGATCAGAGATCTAATACAAGAAATAAAGTCGGGCCTCAAATTAATTAATTATCTATGCTCAGCCCAGAGCAAAATTAATTAATAAACACAAATTCATTCCACTAGAGAATTCGTATTGACTTACCTCTTTATCCCAACTTGAGCATGGACTTGTATTTTAGACTTAATCGATCCCCGTATTTAGGATAGAAATATCCGTTAAATAATTAAGCTCACTGACAGCTTAAATTAATTAACAGTTTATTATATTCCTGTATAGTACCACTCGACCTTATCAACGCACCTGAACTTAATCAATCGGCCGAGTTTAGTGTGCTAATCCTTACGAGTTCCTCAAGGGATATTATTAACCCATTTGACATGGATACGAATGCAAGATACAGACAACCAACCTCAGCCACAAATACCTACTAACACCCAAGATACGTAGATCCGGTCTCGATGACGTTCACCATAGTAGGTGAAAGTGATACTTAGCTAAATGCACTCAGCTGAAGACCAAGCTTAAGATCAAATAAGTCACCGAGATCTTGGTTCTCCACAAAGGTGAGTCAGGAGAACACACCTCACTGTGATCCATCAATACACGACCTTAAGTGTACCCGTATAGACAATCAGGCAAGACAAACCACTTCTTATCTAAATTGCAGCTTAAACCGACAACTTATCCTTAAGTTGTCTCAGCTGTGATAGTTATTTATATCTTGTCAGTTCAACCAATTTTGTAGTCTTTTGTGATACCCGACACACTACACAAATCTAACTTTTATACAAGATAAATGATTACATGTGCAAATATATATTTATCAGATAGGAGAATAAAATAGTGGTAAAAACAAAACATATTATATACAAACATAAAAACTGCTTCTAGTATACAAAATCCCAACAATTCTCTCACTTATCCTAAAGCAAACTTTTAGTATACAATATGTCAGTTTTGGTACTAACTAGTACTCAGCTATCTTTCCTATCAATCACTGCATTTTCTCCCACTTATACAAAAGTTTTTGCAGTCCTAAGTGAGGCATCTCTACCACTCCTAAGCCACAAACATGATTCTCGTAAGCCGGGATTGGTAATCTCTTCGTGCAAGGATCAGCTAGGTTGTCTTCAATTCTGATCTTCTCAATGGCCACGTCTCCTCGATTTACAATTCTCTTATAATGTGATACTTTCTATCTATGTGTTTAGACGCCTTGTGAGATTCGAGTTCCTTAGAATTTGCCACTGCACCCGCATTATCACAATAAATCATGATCGCCTTAGGCAAATTAGGAACAATATCAAGATCTAGGTGGAAATTCTTGAGCCAAACCGCCTCTTTAGAAGCAGCCACATACTCTACTTCCATGGTTGAGTCTGCAACGCATTTCTGCTTTGCACTCCTCCATGAAATGGCTCCACCTCCCAAGGTAAACACATAACCCGAGGTAGACTTCTTCTCATCTCTGTCAGCTTGGAAATCCGAGTCTATATAACCTAAAGGCACTA
The DNA here is from genome assembly GCA_028984105.1 of Lavandula angustifolia. NCBI lineage: Eukaryota > Viridiplantae > Streptophyta > Magnoliopsida > Lamiales > Lamiaceae > Lavandula > Lavandula angustifolia. The sequence goes on from CM054822.1 coordinate 17,918,576, forward strand.
GATTGTCTGACTGGTAAACAATTCTATAATCTCTAGTCCGTTTAAGGTACTTGAGAATATTTTTGACCGTAGTCCAGTGCGTTTGTCCAGGGTTAGACTGATATCTTGAGACCATGCCTACAACATATGAGATATCTGGTCTCGTACAAAGCATTGCATACATGAGGCTACCAACAACGGAAGCATATGGTACTAGCCTCAAACTTTCTATCTCTTCAGGTGATTTAGGGCACTGATTCTTGGATAGAAAAATGCCATGTCTGAAAGGTACTGAACCTTTCTTGTCATTTTGCATGCTAAAACGAGCAACAATAGTGTCAATGTAGGATGCTTGTGACAAGCTTAACATCATTTTCTGGCGATCTCGAATAACCTTGATCCCAAGGATGTAAGCAGCTTCACCTAAGTCTTTCATTTGAAACTGCTCGGATAACCACGTTTTTACGTCTGATAACACTTCAACATTTTTGCCAATGAGAAGGATGTCGTGTACGTAAGGTGCAAGAAACACCACTGATCCGTTAACACAGATACGGTACACGCACACCTCGTTAGGAGAGGATACAAAATCATAGGATTTGACCGTCAAAAAGTTGGTGCCATAACCGGGAAGCTTGCTTAAGTCCATAAATAGACTTCTTAAGCTTCCAAACTAGATGCTCTTCGCCCTCTTTCATATAACCTTCTGACTGATTCATGTAGATGTCTCTACCTTCTTCAAGGTGACCGTTTAAGAAAGCGGACTTAACATCCATCTGTCAGATCTCTAGGTTCATGTGAGCTGCTATGACAAGGAGAATCCGAATGATTGATCATTGCTACAGGCGAGAAGGTCTCCTCATAATCGATACCCTCTTTATGGGTAAAACCTTCGCCACTAGCTGGCCTTAAATGCCACAATCTCTCTATTCGATCCTCTCTTTCTCTTGTATACCCACTTACTACCAATAGCCTTGCAGCCCTCAGGTAGTTCAGTGATCTCGTATACATCCATGACGATTCTCCATGAATCTACATTTATATCTCCCACTGCTTCGTTGTAGGTCCAGGGATCCACGATATCCTGTTCATCTCCTCAGTGAACATATACCGATCATGTGTAAATATCACCGTCCCACTACGTCGAAGAGTGTCAGGCGATGTGTTAACAAATTGTGCAGTTGCTCGTGGAGCTCTATCAGGCACAACTGGCTCTCTAAGTGGATTTTGATCACCTTGTAATTACTCAAGGATGATCTCAACTCGAGACTTGTGATTACTAATATAATCCTCCTCTAAGAATCGAGCGTTGGTGTTAACAACGATCTTCCGTTCCTTAGGATCATCAAAGTAACCACGATTTGTTTCCTTCGGATACCCTATAAACAACATAACCTCTGAACGTGGTTCCAACTTGTCGCCCTGCTTATTCAGCCGCAGGAAACCCCTAAATCTTTATGTGGTGCATACTTGGCTTGTGCCTGCTCCACAACTCGGAGTCGTGTTAACCGACTTGGATGGTACACGATTCAGTAAATGCCGCAATCTCTAGGGCATATCCCCAAAAGGAATTTGGCAAAGTTGCATAACTCATCAATGACCGAACCATCTCTAAGAGAGTTTGGTTCCTTCTCTCTGACACACCATTCTGCTGAGGCGTGTCCGGTGCTGTTAGCTGGGATGTAATCCCACATTCTGTCAAGTAATCCTTGAACTCATTGGACAGGTATTCCCCACCACGATCAGATTGCAGTGTTTTGATTTCTTTACCTAACTTCTCCACTTCTGCTTTGAATTCCTTAAAGGTTTCATAGCAATCCGACTTGTGGCGAAGAAGGTAAACATATCCATACCTCGAGTAATCGTTAGTAAATGTGACGAAGTACTCATACCCTCCACGAGCTTGCATAGACATAGGTCCACAAAAGTCAGAATGAATCAAACTTAGTGCTTCTGTGGCTCTATAATCCTTTGCCTTAAAAGGCTTAGTCACTATTTTTCCTTCCAAACAGGATTCACAAGTTGGAAATTGTTCTACTTGGAGAGACTCCAATAATCCATATTTCACCAACCATTGGATCCTATTCAGATTGATGTGACCTAGTCGTAGATGCCATATATAAGTTTGATTTACCTTAGAAGATTCTTTTCTCTTCGTATTATTTGATGATAAGGAAATAACATTAACAGATGTACACGGATTAGACATAATAGTATATAGAGATTCGTTTAAAAGTCCATCGCAAATAAGATCTTTTCCTTTTGAAATCGAAATTTGATCATAAAAAACAGATCTATAACCATCCACAATAAAAAGTTTTAAAACGGAAATAATGTTTCGTTTAAACTCAAGCACCAATAAAACATCTCTCAATACTAAAGCAGAGTATAAAATAGGTAAATGTAAATCTCCTATGACAACAGCTGGAACTCACGATCCATTGCGCATGGAGACCACAATCTCGCCATTAGCCAGAACACTTTTCTGCAGCAACCCCGGCAAGGTGTAACAAACATAATCAGTTGCTCCAGAATATACTACCCACTCATGGGTAGATGCGGAAACAAGAACAGTTCAGTTACTAAGGCGATGCGTGTAGCTTTCTGTTTTGCCTTGAAGTTTAGACATTCAGTCTTCCTATGTCCAACCTTACTACACTTGAAACACTTCCCCTTAGGTTTTGGAACCCCTCCGGTAGGTGCTAACTTCGTGCGCACACTACCCTTCTTGACGTTCGTTGTCTTCTTGTCCTTTTTCTAGAATCCACCTTTCAAAGAGTTCCTTGAGCTACTAGTAGTGTTCAAAACTTGGGTCCCCTTACCCTTACCCTTACCCATGATTCCTTCTGTAGTGGTTAACTCACTCAAAAGTTCATTCAGAGTGTAGTTTTTCTTTGATATGTTTACATTTAGGCAAAAATTCTCGTATTACTTAGGTAATGAATGCAGAATGATATCTATCGTGATTCCAAGTTACAATACACCACCAACATTTGCAAGCCGATCTAGCAGCTCGATCATGTGTAAAATATGATCCTACATGGATGCACCTTCGTTCATACAACAGGTCGTAACCTGCTTCAAGAGATGAAATCTCTGAGATCTATGAGTCTCACCGAACTTTTCAGCCATGGAATCCCATATCACCGCTGCATGGGGCGTGTTTCATACTATGAAGCAAAAGAATCAATCATAGTAGATAGAATGACAAAACGGGCCTTATCATTATCCTCTATCCACTTCTCTGGTTCCCTTATCTGCTCTTTAGTCGCCCCTTCTTCGGGGAGTTCAGGCTCAGGGGTACTGAGAACATACATTATTTTCTCAGTTTGGAACAATAGTGTAAGGTTTCTCTTCCATTCTTTATAGTTGTTTGGACCCTTTAAAGGTCGGTTTATAAGACCGTTAATAACAACTTGAACAGACATATCTGAAATAAAATTTAAAAATTTAAAAGTATCTAAGAAACTTATATTTGCACATAATTCGTAATTAATAATCATGGTAACCTTTTGTAAAAACAATGATTTAAAAACCTCAAACAGCTATAGGAATTCCACTTGTGAGCCACGCAGGTGGACGTTTACTAGCATAACCCTAAACCAAGCTATTTACCTAGCTCTTTAATTTCAATCCACGATTAGGTTCTTAAGACGAATGGAATTAATAGTTCGATATTCTGGACCATGTCACTATTAAATTAAAATGCGGGAAGGAACTTCGAGGGAAGTGAATTGTACCCGCGGTGACATCTAGGCATTGACCATTAATATAACCAAAATAGAATCAAATTCTCAAAATTGACATACTTATGAGAACCATGCCACATTCAATTTGATTTATTTAGTCATCATATTTAATTGTTATCTTCTAGAGTACACGTGTTTACTAGGTACGCAAGCCACGCGGTGGAAATTTACGGCTTCGCTCCCACTACTCAATAATAATTAAATATTATTTATGAAAAACTCATCTCACAAAACTTTTAGCTCAAAAATGCAAGCAAGCCACGTAGGTGAATGTTTACTAACATAATCATACTACTTTTGTGTAGAGTACAATTAAATGGAGGTCAGATTAAGTGTTTAATATCCAAATTAATGGAATCTAATTAAACATTTAATTTTAAATCTTGCTTACTCTTTTTATTCAAAAGGTTTGATTAGATTCTTGCTTAACCACATAAATCCTAAAGTATGTTTTTCTAAGGGCATATAATAAAACGTGCTTGCGGAAAATTAAACATGCTTTTAACGATATAAATCATATTTTCATGCTTCTCTAAGCACAATTAAATACATAATTACATGCTAAAGCATAATAATAAATAAATACAAAAAATAGGAAATTAAAACATCTTTATAGGGCTTAAACACACAGATAAAAATTAAAATTATATCTATTACATAGCCCGATCAAAATACTGCTCTTCAATCTTAAAATCTTCAAATTTGGATCGAATCTGGAGTTGTTACATCGTTCCCACGTCAGTAGGGGGTTGCTGCCACGTGTACGTAACACATCAGCAAATCAGGGCTGACGTCAACCCTTCTTCTTCACGCTACCAGTGCCGCCGCGCGTCTCCGCCGCTGCTGGCGGCCTGCTGCTACCTCCCCGACGCCATCCAGAGATCGTTGTCACAGCCTGGTCCTTCGCCGCGCTGGTCCCGCCTCGCATCGCCGCCTGCAGCAGCGAGAATACATGCATGTGTGCGGCCGCAACTGCCGGCAGTAGATGGCGGCTGTCGCGCCCTCCACGGCCAGGCGACGTTGTCTTCGTCCTCTCCAGTCGCCTCTAGGCATCACCCACACGACTGGGCGTCCCAAATCCGGCAACAATCGTCGCCGCCGCGATGGGAATCAAGCAAATTTCGCATCCCGTCGCCAGCGAGCTTCGCCTCTCAAAGTGACCTATTTATGAGCCGCGATTCGTTTAATTTATTAAGGGAAAATGTATTTCGGACACTCACGACCACCGTGTAATGGATTCCGGCCAATAGCGAGCTTCGCCTCTCAAAGTGACCTATTTATGAGCCGCGATTCGTATAATTTATTAAGGGAAAATGTATTTCGGACACTCATGACCACCGTGTAATGGATTCCGGCCAAGATTAGTCTCTCAATTCCCCTCAATTTACGAATTCAATGCCGAAAAAATAGCTATGAGCAACGAACTTCTGACGTCGATTTTGGTCGTATCTGGGATCGAATGACCCCATACGACCTATCAACATGAAGCTCGTAAGACGAGGAATCCAACGATTTAAGTCAATCGCCGATCGGACACCGGACGCGCTGAGAATTGCTGCTGCAATTGGGGTTTCCGGCGAAATTTGGGTTTTCTTCGTGCCTCAATTTTCATGCCTCCCGGACCAAAATACAGTATAATACAATACAAGTAATGCACACTGGCCCTATAATCTACTCGTGAATTTTTTCACGAGAAAAATGATACAAATGGGTCAAAACAGTGGCTCGTAGGCTTAGATTGTTGCTCGTGTTTCAGATCTTCTGATTTGTGTCTCAACCCTTTTCTTCGTGGTCAGAGAACTGAAGAAAAATGAATAATGTCTCTCTCACTCGCGTATATCGTCTGTGAGAATATGCATATATGTGTTCTGATTATAACAGAATACTAATATATATAGGCATCAAAAGCTAATATTATATTAATATTTGTAGCCTATTAATTTAATTATACTTCTAATGAGCTTTGACATAATAAACCCATAATATAATAAATTAATCTATTGGGCTACATCTATTTATCGATTATTTGGCCCAACCAATTAATTCCTAATAAATAACATTATTAAATAATATAAAATATATTAATTTATTAATAATGATTTCTGAGAGACTATAAATAACTAGGCAACTAATTAGGCCAGATTAGGGATCTAATATAAGAAATAAAGTCGGGCCTTAAATTAATTAATTATCTATGCTCAGCCCAGAGCAAAGTTAATTAATAAACACAGATTCATTCCACTTGAGAATCCGTGCTGACTTACCCTTTTATCCCAACTTGAGCATGAGCTTGTATTTTAGACTTAATCGATCCTCGTATTTAAGATAGAAATATCCGTTAATTAATTAAGCTCACTGACAACTTAAATTAATTAACATCTTATTATATTCCTGAGTAGTACCACTCGACCTTATTAACACACCTGAACTTAATCAACCGGACAGATTTAGTGTGCTAATCCTTACGAGTTCCTTAAGGGATATTATCAACCCATTTGACAGGGATACGGATGCAAGATACAGACAACTTGCCCAAGCCACAAATAACTACTAAAACCAAGATACGTAGATCCAGTCGCGATGACGTTCACCATAGTAGGTCAAAGTGATAGTTAGCTAAATTCACTCAGCTGAAGTCTTACCAAGCTTAAGATCAACTAAGTTACCGAGATCTTGGTTCTCCACAAAGATCAGTTAGGAGAACACACCTCAATATGATCCATCAATACACCACCTTCAGTGTACCAGTATAGACAAGCAGTCAAGACAAACCACTTCTTATCTAAATTGCAGCTTAAACCGACAACTTATCCTTAAGTTGTCTCAGCTGTGATAACTGTTTATATCTTGTCTATTCAACCAATTGTGTAGTCTTCTGTGATACCCAACACATTACACAAATCTAACTTTTATATAAGTTAAAGGATTACTTGTGCAAATATATATTTATAAGATAAGAAAATAAAATAGTGGTAAGGATAAAAACACATTGTATACAAGCATAAAAACTACTTCTAGTATACAAAATCTCAGCACTCTCCAGCTTTTGTCCTCGTCAGAACTCTAATTCTCCGGAGCTCGTTATTCTACGAGGCCGCAATACTTCGAGACATCGTCGTTTCATCTTTGGTAACTATACGCCAGATTCTAGAGCACTACCCAAAGCGCATTTCGTCTTGTGGAAATAGTTTCTGTTTTCTTAATTCTGTTACATTTTCCATTTCCCGACCTACTATTTTTCTTGGGTCGGAATAACATCTTTTGGTTGTAACATTAAACTTTCATCTGAGAGATCAAAAAGGAGAAAAAAAGGTATTTGGTGGGGGTTCGATAAATAAAGTTGAGGGAGACGTTGATGTCAAAAGGTGAAGAGACAATAACTTTCTGCACAATTTTATATGTTACCATTTGAAGTTTCAACATGCAGATTGTATACATTATATTACTATTGAGAAAAAAGAGTCGCTATAAAAACAACTATATATACAACATAATTGCTACGGATAAGGGAGAGTTATAGTTGCAAAGTTTTCGAGCAATGAAGATGATGAACCTGCACATTTCATCTAAGGTCCAAATGCCAAATTTTGAGATCATCTTCAAATAAATTCTGAGTTACGTAATAACGATATGCATCACACGTTTCGACACGACTTAGTTGAACATATTTGTACATGCTACAATAATAATAATCGATTAGCCTTTTCCTGTAATTACTCATATTTTCAATTTTGTTGTAGGCGAGTATCATTTATTTTTCTATTGCTATTGCAAGTTTCAATTTATAGTACTTTTCATATTACTACTATTTGGTTTTTAATATAATTAATGATATATATCTCAATAAATATGTGAACAAATAAAAATTATGAAAGTTAAATAATATATTTTTATTTTTAAAATTTGTTATTAACATGTATTGTATAAAAAATTTAAATAGTTGGATGCAATAAAGTAGAGTTGATAGATATGGGTAAATGAATAAGTGTGACAATGTGTTTAAAAATTGAGTATTTTAAAATGATGTTGATAAGAGAGAAACTAATGATGAGTGTTTAAATGATAGAGCATTGCAGATGCTCTTATACATATTAAAATATTGTAATTTAATTTAAATTTCATATATTATTAGGTTTGTAGATTAATATATGAAACGAAACTTACTCAATGCACATCTAAAATTATTGTTGAATACTCTACAAATCACATACACAAAAAAGTAGTTCATAACTTTATCAATCAAATAAATCATCATATACTCTTTCTTAGACATGGAAGGATAAACACAGTTATCCGGCAGTGTCGGTTGAAGGTCGACACCACCAAGTTTTTATTTTTATTATTATATGTGTCGTCAATGCCAGTGCCTGTAATTCCTTTACACTAGTTGAATTTCGCCACCACCATTTTGAAATAATTTTGAATTCTGACTCTGTAGATGGTTAGAAGTCGTGTAACAACCCCTAAATATCTCACGAGGAAACTATAGTTACCACATATATTTTTGTATAACGCAAGCTTAATGAATGGTTATCAAAGAAAGCGTGACCTCAAAATTTTGCAAGCAAACTGATTGTGAATTCGTGGTTGACAACTTATCGTGTGGGGTAGAATTGAATAACGGAATTTTGAGTCTTAAGGCCAAGTGGACTTTCTTACAAACTTATTGAATTGTTACGAGTCGGTATCCACTTTTTTATGCCCCAATAAAAGTCGTTATGTCTTTTCTTAGAAAATCACTCTCCCAACTTTTGGACTCCAATTTGTGCTTCGCTAGCCAATTTGGACAAACACATTATATTCGCAACTTATCCACCTTTTCTCTTAATTTGCAATAAAAGTACTCAAACCAACCAAATTACTCCAATGAATTTATCAGTTAGTACCCAACTAGAAAGCACTTTTAAAGTCATCGAAATGACACACTAATTGTCTTGTGCAATACGTTTTAATACACGCTGCATTTAATTTTTATTAAAAAATTAAATTTAATTAATTCTAAGTTTTACTTATCGTGTCTAATCGCGTGTCTTATGTCAATATTGATCGTATCATGTGTTCCGACAACCTAAACACTTAGTCTGATGTATAGAAAAAAAAAAAATCAAACTATGATTTAGGACCCGCGGAAGAATGAATTGTCTTATCCCCGTAACAATTACGAATGACAGTAGTTAAAAAGTAATTTAAGTGCCACTCGTAACTTCTTATCAGATAATAATTGTCTCTTGTTTAAGTAACCATAACGTTATTTTGCGTTGAAATTGATTTTATTATTATTATTAATGATGTCTTAATCCGAGTCTTAAGTAAGTGGAGGTAACCTCGGATTAATGCCCCCAATTAAGTAACAGAAAAAAATACAAATAAATGCAAAGGACAAAGACAACGTTGGATATTAAAAGCCGAATCCACGTGCACCACACGCTCGTTCCGTGAAAGCGGGGCGTGGAAGCGGAAGTCGCCAATTCACGAGGCCGGGCGCGTGAGCGGGAGCGCGTTGAGGCTCCGCATCACGAGAAAAACCACAACCCCCATCAGTCAACGGTCAACGCTAGTGAAAGGTCCCCTTTTTATGAGGAGTTGGAGTTACGGTTGAAACTTGAACACAAACAAGAAAGAAAAAACAACAACATTTGACTCAACCACGGTCCGAATCCTCCACAACCCTAATCAATTTCCTTAAATGGTGTCAAATTTTGTTTAGTAAAAAGAGAGAGAAAAAGGTAGATTTGAATTGTTTGAAGAGAGAGAGAGAGAGAGAGACGTTATGACAGTCAATCAAGAATTGGTGAAGTGGTGGTAAAAGTGGTAAACAAACCATGGTTATGGTAAAGTGGAAAAGGCGGGTGAAGAATGAAAGCCAAATCCCATCATTATGATTGAGGCAATAGCTACCTCTGACACAAGTATCATTGAACATCTGCATTGTATCTCTATCTAATATATACATATCATCACCAAACCTATACATACACATATACATACAAATAGGCGAAGTCCACAGCTAGCTACATCCATCTTTTCTTGCAATAGGCCTAATGAAAAAGCTGAAACTCCTCTGCCAAAGAAAATAACCAGCCCATTTCTCCTCATTCTCCCCCCCTTCTTCTATATAACTCCATCACTCATTTAACATACCTAGTCCGGATTCCTTACATCTAGAGAGAGAGAGAGAGAGAGAGAGAGATGGCCGGAAATGATGGTGGGTTGGGGTTGGGGTTGAGTCTGAGCTTGAGATGTCCGGAGAATCACAATCACGATCCGCCGCCGCAACCGACGGCGGCGTCAGCCACTTTTCCTTTAAATTTTTTTAGGACGCCTTTGCCCTTTATGCCGCAGCAGCAAAACTCTTCACCAGCCGAAGCATTTCACCATTTTGCTGGTAAAATTCTCATCTTTATCTAAGCCAAGATCCATGCATGCTTTATCGCTTTACTCCCCAGAGCAATTACGTTAAGAGATAGAGTTTTAAATTAAAGATATGAAGAATTTATGTCTCGTATTTTCAGATCGAGGTATGGAGAATCGATCGGCATTTCGAGGAATCGATGTGAACAGGGCTGTAACAGTTATCGACTGCGACGATGAAGACGTGATGGTTTCGTCTCCAAACAGCACGGTGTCGAGCTTGAGCGGGAAGAGGAGCGAGAGAGAAGAAAATGGCGGCGAGAGGGCCTCCAGCTCTCTCGAGCTGGACGACGACGCGGCGGCAAGGAAGAAGCTCCGCCTCTCTAAAGAACAGGCGGCGGTTCTTGAGGAGACTTTCAAGGAGCACAACACTCTCAATCCGGTGGGTCAGCTAGTGGCATTTCCTGTAAATATGATCCAGGGGCGTTTTCGTAATATCCCATCACTGAGCCCCTGGCCTTTTGTTTTCTGCAGAAGCAAAAAATGGCATTGGCGAGGCAGCTAAATCTGAGGCCTAGGCAAGTGGAGGTGTGGTTTCAGAACAGAAGGGCAAGGTTAGTAAGTTTCCCCATCATGTCAGGGGTATTCTTGTCTACAAATAAACTTAAATGCCCCTTAATGGGTCGTAAGACTACGAGATTAGGCTATCAATTCTATTAGCTTATTCATTCAATTAATAGAATTCTTTTTATATGAAAATAATTTATTATAGCAATGCAAGAAAAGTTGCAACGATCTCATATAAACCATCAAATTAACAAACTAATAAAATTAAACCGAATAAACTAGTTTCCTTCCTAATTTTGATAAATCGGATGGTTGTTGATGATGACACTTTATAGGACAAAGTCAAGTCAAGAGAGTTTCAAACATGATGCTTCTTGTATGTAATTAATTGCATTCCTGAGGCCTAATTAGCAAGGTGTGAATCTTATGCAGGACGAAGTTGAAACAAACGGAGGTTGACTGTGAGTATCTGCGGCGATGTTGTGAGAATCTAACGGAGGAAAATCGACGGTTGCAGAAGGAGGTGAACGAATTGAGGACGTTGAAGTTGTCTCCACAGTTGTATATGAACATGAGCCCTCCCACCACCCTTACCATGTGCCCCCAGTGCGAGCGCATCGCCACCTCATCATCTTCGTCGAGGCCTTCGCCTATCAACTCGTGGGCTGCAGTTATTCCACCTCAACCCAGAAGAATATGATGATGCTCAAGTGGGGTTGAGGGGAAGACACTTTTCCTTGGGTTTAAGGTTGATGAAAAGCAAAAAGATTGTAGAAAGAGGATGAGAAAAGGTGTTTGGTGAGTTCATGAATGAAAGGAGGAAGTTGGATTTGGTGAGTTCATGTTAGAAAAACAACTTTAATCATTTTGACTAAGTTGTCTGGTGATGAGTGTGCTTTTGGAATGCAAGATGATTAGGTCCCAATTTTCACAGCAGAAATTGTTATGTTTTAAGCCTTTCTGCGGCTAAAGATGATATTAGTATCTTTGTTGAGGCTGTACATAATACATTTTTGTAGAAATCTGAGCAATTTGGTCTTATCATGTCGTCAATGCAAGTCCAAATCTAAATGTTGTAAATGAAACATAATAGCATGGTATAACTTCGTATAAATCGACAGCCACTGGTCCCGTAAATACATTACAAATATGCGTATACGTGAACATGTACTAGGGATAAAGTGTCAAGAAGATGCTACAACTAGACAGTATTGACTTTGTCTGAAAGGCACCGCAGTATGCATCCCAGGCCAGCTCTCTCTGTAAGTTTTTCATGGATTCTGAGACATTGGTCACATGTGGGACGATCTCCAGTAGATAAACCTCTATATAAGTACCTATCAATCACAAAGATATACCGGATATTCACACGAAAGCACCCAAAATCTATATATTAACACAATTCTTTTAGAGGAAAGATATTCACAACTACAATGCTCTCTAGGCACCGTAGGTCTGAAACATCCAATTAAGGAAGGAAAACGAAAAGATCAGAATGTTTATGCAGCAAATGGATACTCGATTTTTTTATGCAATCCTGCATCCAATCACAACCTAGTAGTTGTAATCTATCTTCAATCACGCATCAATGCATGCTATTTTCTCTACTCTCCATGACTAAAGTAAAGTTATGGCAATGAGTCAGATTCAGGTTGGAACTCATTATTCATAATCACCTTGCTATCCCCGTTGTTACATTCATTCCCATGGTCATCCTCATCTCCATCAGGTTTCTACTTTATATCACCATCCTCATATCAATAGAAGGATCAGGCATTCACACCTGCCCATATACTCTGTTTACACTTAAAAGTTCTTTTCCACTCATTAGGTGTAAATAATTACCAAATTCTACATGAAATAGTTACGAAATAGTTAGAGAGATAAGTTTGGCCATATATGCTGTATATTGGGACTATAATCTTCATCAACTATAAACACATTTATGGTCCAGTATTGGGGAAAATAGCAAGTCCCAAGATAGCCCAAGTTTTGGAGGGTAAACTTGGAAGCTTTGGTGATAGCCTCGTAGCTTCTAATCTTACAAGATTGAATGTTAATTTTGTTTCTTTGGTATATTGCACTAGCCTACATATTACTCACCTCTTAAAGTACAATGAAAACTTTAACATCTTGTTTATTTTAAGAAACAGATGTTTCAGTGTAGATGCCAAAATCATGCACAGAGAGTGAGTAATAGAATTGAGTGAATTGCTTTAAACATTCTTAAACCTACAAGCCTTCTCTTGCCTTAAAAAAAATATTTTCCAATTCGACAGTCTAGATGCCGCAAAAGGGGCTCATGTTAGGCTCAGCACAAGGGGAAGAAGTTATGAAAACCTTCTTTGTGAACAAATACAAATGATAGTGAGATCATTTCATTTTTTATTCTCACAGGACTATCTAAAATAAATCAGAAAAAATACTGTTATAGTGTTATTGCTTAAGCTGTTTCATCAAGGCTGCTACTTTTCCAGATGAGGTAGTGTTTGAGGGGTCTGTAGCCTGTAAAGCAAAATACATTACTTCAAACAATTGCTAACTTTAACCTTCAATCAAATTCTCTCAATTATACGAAAACCAAAATCAAACAGATTTTTGTATCAACTTCAGTCAATACTTGGACTTTGAGGAAATATGGAGTAGCAACGCACACCTTTTTCATGTAGGTTATAGTAAAAAAAAGTCATTTACGATGTCATCTTTATCCAACTACCCTCCAAATACTTAGTCAAACAAAACAAATCCATCTGCCACTTCCATTACAGAATAAACTTCTTCTGAGTCGCAAGACAAATTTCCAATCTTAATTCAAAACAATTTCTTCATGAAACAAAAAGGACAAGAATCCGTAAAGCATAGTTCTCCAAGGATATACAGTATAAACTATATACAAAACAACTCCCCACCAATAAATAGGATCATGTAGCGCAAGGGATGTCATGAAATATCAAGATACAACTATTTTACAAACAAAAGCACTCAAAAACAGACAGCATTCATAAGTAGTGTTGGACTTACTTCATCAGAACGTCATAATACTCAGGATCGAGAGCCGAGAACAAACTATCAACATCTTTTATCGCCATTATCGCCCTATGTACCACAATCCAGTTTGCAGACTTCAAACCAAAAGCAACAAAGACAAAATCAACACCAAATTAGCTAAATTAATTAAATCAAAGAAATCAAGATTCCGATGCAACCACACAATACTTTATACATTCAAATTGAATTGATAATCCTGACCTTGCAACGCTCGTCTTTGGTCAGTGGAGGCGACCCTTCTAGAGCTGTCTTCAAAGCTTCCACCGGTTTATACCTGAAATTCGAACCATTAGCCACAAATCCACCAAAAATAATCCATCTTTTCTTAATCTACCGACAGAAATCTACAAAAGCGTGGAAAATTAGTTGTACTGTTTGAGTAAGCTTTCAATCTTGCGGGATTTGTGCTCGATTCGGATTATTAAGCCTTCTGTATTGTCTGCTTCCTCGAATTCTGCCATTTTTTGATCTGAAGATTTCTTGCTGTTTTAGGGATTCGATTTCGGACCAATTGAAATTCCGCCCCTTCATAATTTTAATTTTTCTGAAGGATTCGTTATTAAATTTTTAACAAAAATTGCTTCAATTTTTAAAAAAGTAAAATAATTAATGGTACTCTTGTTTTAATATATATGTATAGGTAAAATTGTGACTTATAATAAATTAATATAGGAATAAGGTGCAAATATGCCCTATAAACTTACTTCAAAGAGCAAAAACACCGATAACATATGTTTTTATACAAAATTAATTTGAATCTTTATAGAATAACATAAAATAAATAGAAATAGAGCATTCAATTTTAGAAATATGTCTCACTGAATTTTTATATTATATATTGGTAAATTGACTTAGATAGTCTTCAATCTTTGCATATTTGGCCAAATTGTTCCTAATTTTTTTCCCTTTAAATTTTTTGTCTCCAAACTATTAAAATTTGGCAAAATTGATTCTTCCCTTAAATTTTCTGTCGAATAATCTTTAGTCAATGATATTTTAAATTAATTAATAAATTATTTGAAGGAAATTTTTTATATATTTTCGAGGATCAATTTCGTCAAATTTACAATTAATATAAGAAACCTTAAACTGATATAACACCCACTCTGTTTTACACCACCACCATCTTTCATCCCCAACATTTTTCGTCCTACCTTCAAATTTCTTAACATCCCAAGATTCCACTTTTACAGCATCATTACCAGTTCCTATCTTCAGTGGACCCCAAAATCATTAAGCTCCAAAACATAGAATTTTCAACCTCCCTCCAATATCGACAAAACACTTGCATTCATTCTTTGCTCCATCGTTTAAAAATCATGAGATCCCCACCATTTCTCTTTTTCTCCTCTCCCTTCATCGCTCATGCCAATTTCTCTCTCCGCCCCTAGCTATTGATGTTTATGCTTCTCTCATAATTCACATTGCTGTATTATGATACCTCCACAAACACTCAAATCAATGGAACAATGCGAGCAGAACTCAACCGAAAAAACCGCTTCCTCAACCGCTGCTTCAACCAACTCAATGGAACAGTAACTATACAACTGATTCAGTTTGATGGTTATAAAGTTACTCAGTTAGAAGTTGTTTAACAACTATGCAGTTGGAAGATGGTTAAAGCAGTTATGGAAAGAAGTTATGTAGTTACTTTGCTTAGCCATCAAGGAAATAGTTTAGCTATAAATACATCACTTGCTGTACATTGTATTCAAGTTTATCCCTTTACAAGATTATAATACAGAGCTTCTATTCATCTCTATGCTTCTCTCTTTGTCTTGTTTTCATCTTGATCCTTCAACATGGTATCAGAGCACCTTATGATATAATCTTGTTTCAATTCATCACTCTCCAAAATAATATTTGTTTTGATTCCTTCCTTGATGAGATAATGCCGAGTAATAGTCCTTACTTCCTGAGCCAGAGCGACAATCCTGCAGTGGTGCTTGTTAATCTACCACTTGATGGTAACAATTATCATTCATGGAGCAGATCTATGCGGATTGCTTTAGGGGCAAAGAACAAACTCAAGATGATCTTGAATCCAGAGACTTTCCCAAAAGAAAATGATGAAGATTATGAAGTCTAGCACATGTGTAACTTGATGATCCAGTCATGGATTCTCAATTCCTGCTCTAAAGAAATCGCTCCATGCATCCTATATGCAGACACTGTTGCTGATATGTGGAAAATCCTTCGAGATAGATATTGTCAAGGCAACTTTCCAAGAGTATTTGAGCTGTAGAAGGAGATATACTCAACCATTCAAGGTAACCTTTCAGTCACAAACTACTATAACAAACCTGATTCACTATGGAAAGAACTACATCAATACAATCCTATTCCCACCTGTACATGTGGTGTTATGAAGTCTTGCACCTGCAATTGCCTCAACACCTTGAATATACAAGAAGAGCAGAGTATGTCTATAAAATTCTTGATGAGTCTCAACGATGTGTATGCTTCTGTCAGAGGCCAAGTTTTAATGATGAAGTCTTTTCCTGCTCTAAATGACATCTATAGTCTAATAATGCAAGAAGAGAAATAGAGGAGTATCAACCATACTACACCGGTGACAAATGACTCCATAGCCATGGCTGTTCAGAATTCAGCTCAGAATACTGAGGCAAGTTTTGCCAACTTCAGTTCTAGACCTCCTACTGGTCCATATAGGGCTCCTCACACTCGAGGCCAGTCATCATACAACACAAATCAGAGGAGGGATAGTCCTATGTGCTCTTATTGTGGTAAAAGTGGACACATAAAGGATAAGTGCTATAAACTTCATGGATTTCCACCTGGATATCAGTTCAAGGCTCGACAAGGCTCCAACCTTTCAAATATACCTTCACAAATCCACTCTACAGCCCACATGGTTACTGCCCCTCAGGAAGTTTGTGAGAATCCGAGTTCATCATCCATTTCTCCTGACCAGTATAACCACCTCCTCTCCCTAATTCAAAACCTTTCCCACTCAAATACCTTAACCCCTCTGACCAATATGGAGTTATTCTCAAAATCTTCAGGTCATGTATCAGGTAAAATTGCATACTACTCTTACTCTGCTCACTGTAATTCTGTAACAAAATCAATTCCAGATGGATCCTGAATCATTGATACAGGAGCAACTGACCACATGGTGGGAGATTAATCTCTTCTTATCAATCCTACCCCTCTTAAAGACAGCTTAGTAATTCTTCCCACTGGTGATACTTTTCCTGCAACACATATTGGTTCCACTACCATTTTTAACACTATTGTACACTCTATCCTATATGTTCCTAGCTTCAATGTTAATCTCATTTCAGTCAGTAGACTAATCACTACCACATCCTTATGCCTAAATTTTGCTTTTGGATCTTGTCTTATCCAGGATCACAGGTTGAGGCAGAGGATTGGCATAGCTAAAATAGACAATGGTCTTTTTCTCCTTCATCCAAAACCCACAATTCCCTCACAGCCAACCAACTCTGCTGCTGCTGCTGTCTCAGTTAAGCCATGCTCTGTAGCTGTTGTTTCTGCTCAAATTTAGCACTCTAGACTAGGTCATATTTCTCCAGCTAGAATGTCCTTAATCCCTTTACTTCCTAGTGTCAAAAATAGCAACAATCCTTGTCACATTTGTCCTTTAGCAAAACACCATACGGCTCCTTTTCCTACTAGTTCAATAAAATCTAAAGCCCCTTTTGAACTGATTCATTGTGATATATGGGGCCCTTTTTCTGTTCCAACTAATGAAGGATATCAATATTTTCTTAACATTGTAGATGACTTCACTCGTATGGTTTGGGTTTGCCTGATGAAAAATAAATCTGAAACAGAATCTCATCTCAAACACTTTCACAAACTGACTTTAAATCAATTTTCTGCTTCAATAAAGACCATAAGGACTGATAATGGTTAAGAATTTCTTATTCCTGATCTCTATAACCTTCATGGGATCATACATCAAACCAGCTGTGTGTATACACCACAACAGAATGGAGTTGTGGAAAGAAGGCATCAAAGTCTTCTTAACATTGCTAGAGCCCTCAGATTTCAATCCAATCTTCCTTTATCTTTCTGGGGTGACTGCATACTCACTGCAGTCCATTTTTTAAACCGAACTCCTACCCCTGTACTTCAAAATAAATCCCCTTTCGAAGTCCTATATGACCAACCTCCAAACTATGAGCTCTTACGTGTATTTGGCTGCTTATGTTTTGCAGCCAATCTTATTCACCACAAACATAAATTTGATTCTAGAGCCAGAAAGTATGTGTTCTTGGGGTACTCTACCACCTCTAAAGGGTATAAACTCTATGACCTTAACTCCCATTCCTACCTCATTTCAAGGGATGTAAATTTTCATGAATCTTGTTTCCCATTTTCCTCAAATTCATCCATTTCCACTACCTCTTCAACAACCTCTATCCCTAACTCAATCCCTGATTACTCCACATCTGACCATTCTGAACCCTCTTTTTCCACTTCAGATAATTCAGCCATTCCTCCTCAAACAGCTGTCTCCTCTTCATCCTAGCCTCAACACACTGATAGTCTTCATCCACGTCGTTCTGCACATGCAAAACAACCTCCATCACATTTAAAAGACTATGCATGTAGCAACATTTAGCTATGTCACATCTATGTCTCTCAAAGCCTACTTCAGGTAAGTCTCCTCACTCTTTATCCAAATATATTTCCTATTCCAATTTCTCTACTTCTCACCAAACATATTCAGCTGCTATATCCTCTATGGTAGAAGGTTCGTTTGGTAGCAAAAGGTTACACTCAACAAGAAGGATTAGACTGTAGCGACACATTTTCTCCAGTGGCCAAACTCACAACTGTACGCAGTTTACTTGCCTTAGTTGCTGCAAAAGGCTGGATACTTGAGCAGTTAGATGTTAACAATGCATTCCTCCAAGGCGATCTACATGAAGAAGTGTATATGAAGATTCATGATGGCTTCAACAAGGCTGGTTCAGGCAAAGTCTGCAGGTTACTTAAGAGCTTATATGGCTTAAAACAAGCCGATCGCCAATGGTTTTCAAAACTATCCTCTCGCCCTCAAGACTTATGGTTTTAGCCAATCCAACTCGGATTACTCATTGTTTACAATTCATTCGACTCTTACTCTCTTATCTTGCTTGTATATGTTGATGATATTCTCTTAGCCGCAACGGTAAGTGCCGATTCGAAGGATTAAGAGCTTCCTAGATGAATCTTTTAAAATCAAAGATCTAGGCCGGATGAAATACTTCCTTGGCCTAGAAATAGCACGAAGCTCCCAAGGTATTTCTCTCTGCCAAAGAAAGTATGTTCTTGAATTACTGGATCAAGAAGGCTACACAGAATGCAAACCTGCAGCTTTTCCTATGGACAACAAACTAAAGTTAAGCACTCATGATGATAATTACTTGAGTGATCCTTCACCGTACCGGTGATTGATAGGAAAACTTATGTATCTGACAGTAACAAGGTCGGATATCACATATGCTGTAAACACACTAGCTCAGTTCATGAGCAAACCAGGCCATTCCCACTTAAACGCAGCACACATGGTATTGAGATACCTAAAAGGGAGCATAGGCCAAGGCTTATTTTACTCCTCTACATGTGATATGCGCCTTAAAGGTTTCAGTGATTCTGATTGGGCAAGTTGTGTAGATACTCGAAGGTCCATTACAGGATATTGTATGTTTTTAGGTGATTGTCTTATTTCATGGAGATCCAAGAAACAAGCCACAGTCTCTAGAAGCTCAGTAGAGGCTGAGTACAGAGCCTTGGCCTCGGCATCAGCAGAAGTTCTATGGCTCCTTAAAGTCTTCTCTGACCTTGGACATCCCCTAACCAATGCCACTATATTTTCTGATATCAAGTCAGCTCTGTCCTTAGCAACTAATCCAGTACATCATGAGCGAGCCAAACACATAGAAATAGATTGGCACTTCATCACTCAATCTGGCGTACTTCACCTACTGTATGTTCCTTCCTCAAACTAACTGGCAGATATCCTCACAAAACCGTTGGGCAAGACAGCTTTTCTATATCTAATATCCAAGTTGCGAGTTCAGAACCTGTACTCTCCACTTGCGGGGGGTATTATGATACCTCCACAAACACTCAAATCAATGGAACAGTGTGAGCAGAACTCAACCGAACAAACCGCTTCCTCAACCGCTGCTTCAACCAACTCAATGGAACAGTAACTATACAACTGATTCAGTTAGATGGTTATGAAGTTACTCAGTTAGAAGTTGTTTAACAGCTATGCAGTTGGAAGATGGTTAAAGCAGTTATGGAAAGAAGTTATGCAGTTACTTTGCTTAGCCATCAAGGAAATAGTTTAGCTATAAATACATCACTTGATGTACATTGTATTCAAGTTTATCCCTTTACAAGATTATAATACAGAGCTTCTATTCATCTCTATGCTTCTCTCTTCGTCTTGTTTTCATCTTGATCCTTCAACATGCTGAGTTTATAGTCAGAGGAACGAGGAATTGAAAAATGTCGGCGAAAAATAAACCAAAATTAGGGCTGGAGTCACTCTCGGATCGGATTAGAAATACCTTAACCAACAAAGTAGAAGTTTGCGGTTATGTCGGCGGCGACGTCAACAAGCCGGACTTCTGGGAAATAGATCTCGGCTCGCCCGTTTCTCCGCTCCGAACCCGGACCGTAAGCGGACTTACCACGACGAGCAGTAGCTCCAACTCATCCGGATCGGTTTCGGGTCGGCACAGTCTCAACATCCGGGCCGTGCCAAGAGGTGGTGCAACTCAAAAACAAAGTTTACCGCCACAGTCTCAACTCTGCCTGAATGAATCTCCAAAATTTTTGCATCTAGGTTTTATTGTAAATTTGGTGGAATTGGTCCTCGAAAATATCCTTTGAACATTTTATTAATTAATTCAAAATATCGTTGATTAACGAAAAATTTAATGGAATGATCAATTCCGTCAAATTTTAATAGTTTGGAGACCAAAAAACTTAAAAAATAAAAAAAATAGGAACCTATTTATCTAAACATGCAAAGATTGGTGACTATTTAGGCCAATTTGCCTTAGGACTCCCATAATTTTAATTTCTAATAATGATGAAAAAAAAGATGGTGGACATTTTTTTTAGTAATTTTGTTGAGTTTAAATAACTACAAAATTTGAAGAGTTATTAATGAAATAAAGTATTTTTGTATATTTTGTATTAAAAAAAATACAATATTAGGAGTTTTTACTCTCAATTTTAAAGTTCAACGATTCATTTGCTCTCAATTTTAAACTTTAAGATATTTTTGTCCCAAAACATATATTGGGGATATTTTTGCGTTTTGAGATAAATTTGGCGAGCATATTTGCACCTTATCCCATTAATATATTCTGCTCCTTAGGGGATGTTTGGTTCATGGGTTTCCTATTCTACTATGGAAATGACCCAGGTTTGATACCCATATATCATGATTTGTATATGGATATGAGTTCCCTACTAGGGATATAAAATCCATATAGATATGAGTTTATCAAACCTAAGTGATTGGTGGGTATAAGATTATACCCATAAGTATATCAAAATTATGTTTTAGGTATTATTTTTCAAATGGGGTTTTGGCAAAAAAAAAAAAAATACAAGTTGTCCAAATTTATAATTTTAATACGCTTTTTAAAATTTGGTCAATTAAATCACGAAGTATCAATTTATTGCAATTTAAGACAAGCTCCGACCCCCAATTTTTTCCAGCCACCGGAATGTTTACACGGACGCCTACGTGGCCATCCCAAAACGACGTCGTTTTGAGTATTAAATGTATTTGCAAATTAAATCACCATCTTTTAAGTTTTTTGCAAATTAAATCATCACCTTTAGAATTTTGCAAATTAAATCACCATCTTTTAAGTTCTTGTCATATAAAATATGTAAAAAAAAAAAAAAAGCAGAATTTGAACTCTACAAAATTTCATTGGACAAATAAAATAAGCGTTATTCAGTTTCATATTTCTAACAAAGAAAATATAATTTGATATTACATTTAAAACAAATCTCAAAACATGTGATGATCAAGTAGAATCTGATTTTACATGATTGAGTATTAAATTCAAAACAAACATGATCGAGTATTAAATTACTTTTAACTTTTCTAGGCTAAGCGTGGAAGATCATAAAAAAGACCATCTTCCATCGAACAAGGACAAAGCTCTCGGAGTCGAGCAAAGCTCCAAAAAATAAAGGAAAAAAGACAAACATCTCAACAATCTCAAACTCAACAAATAATGAAGGAGAGAGCACAAGTATACGACACTCAAGTCCAGTTCTCATCTATAGTTCATTATTTTTTTCTGGCCATATTATTTATCTTTGAACAAACCTTGAATTTTATGTGACGAAAATTGCTTAGGTAAGACAAGGGTTATGTGTTTTAGTTGGTGAATCGGGTACTATTTATGCACGGGTATGGATATATTACTTTCAAATTCACTTTGCAAAATTTATGAGATGATAATAATAATTTACTTGATTGATAGATGTCTAATGATAAGATCATTCTTGAAATGAACTCTACATGCGAGGTTAGTACCAACTCAAGAAGTCAGAAAGTGTGTCGAGGTCGAGGTTCAGGGGAAAGAGGAGCTGTTGTAGGAGAACAAGGAGATGTCATGGAAACACAAGAGAGTCACAACTAAAATTTGTTTGAATTTAATACTCGATCATGACATATTTTGATATTTGTTTTGAATTTAATACTCATGTAAAATCAGATTCTTCTCGGTCATCACATGTTTTGAGATTTGTTTTGAATGTAATATCAGATTCTATTTTCTTTGTTAGAAACATGAAATTGAAAAATGTTGATTTTATTTGTCCAATGAAATTATGTAGAGTTCAAATTTTTTTTTTTTTTAACATAGTCCCTACGTCTCATTCATACTGTCCTAAATGGTTTCGGCACGGAGTTTAAGAAGGTGAATATTGTGTTGTTAATTAGTATGGCCCACACTTTTATTTCCCCTTTTTTAAAATAATTTCCTACAACTAATCCTAATTTACATTTGTGAAATTCAAATTCAAAATCAAAACATAGAAGGAAGAATAAATCAAAATCAGAACACAAAATGAAAATTTTTGTTCACCCAATTCAAAAATCAAATTGCAGAATTAAATCAAAACTGTGGAAGGAAGAAGAAATCACATCTAGAGCACAAATTGAAAATCTTATTTCCCTTTGATTCCAAAAACAGATTGTAGAATGAAAATCAAAATCAAATTGAAGGTGGAAGAAGAAATGAAAAATCAGAGTTCCACTTTTCACCAATTCAATTTACACAATTTCAAAAGGAAATTTGTAGCCCCCAACAAAGTGGCGAAGACAGTCTATCCAACTAGTCTTGGACTTTGAGAAGGAGGAAGATCGAAAATCTGCGGATCTGGGCTCATTTGTTCCTCAGGATGGTTTCGTCCACCCCTTCTTCTTTGTAATTGACCGTCTCCGTGTTGGAGAAGGAAGAAGAAAAGTCATTGGTGACTCCGCTGTGGAGCTCAAAGGTTGAGAGGAGGGGAGAAGTTCGTTTTGGAAGGGAGGCAACCATTAATAGAGCCGCACTTCATCACAACGGCTATGGTTTCAGAGAGGGGCGGCGGCGTTGGGTCTCGTGATTTCAGAAAGGGGCGGCGGCGTCGGGTTTCCGCGAGGAGAGAGAGGGAGTCAAGTTGAGAGTGAGAGAGAGATTCACTCGACAGTAAAATAAAAACGTGCTAATCTAACTTAATTAACTCCCTTAATTAAGATTACACATCCCTTATTATTTCCAAAAATAGAAAGAAGACAGTATGAGTGGGACACCCCGATATAGTATACAAGACAATATGAATGAGATGGAAGGAGTAACTTACTTTGCAAAAAATTAAAGATGGTAATCTAATTTGCAAAATCCTGAAAAGTGGTGATTTAATTTGCAAAATCCTAAAATGTGGTGATTTAATTTGCAAAAATCTTAAAAGGTGGTGATTTAATTTGTAAATACATTTGATACTCAAAACAACGTCATTTTGGGATGGCCATGTAGGTGTCCATATTATCATTCCGGTGGTCGGAAAAAATTGGGGGTCAGAGCATGTCTTAAATTGCAAGAAATTTGGACTAGCTAACAACAAATCAGCCCGAATACCTATGAACACAAACTGGAAGATGAAACTTGATCTCAATGGAACTCCAGTCCATCAGACTGAATATAAAGGCATTATTGGTTCTCTCTTCTATCTTACGGTCACCCGACCAGATCTTATGTTCGCAGTTGGGGTTCGTGCCCAATATCAGGCCAATCCCAAGCTGAGTCACCTCGAAGCTGCTAAGCAAATAATTCGGTATTACTACTAGAAAATTGATTATTAGTGACGGATTTTTCCGTCATTATCCACAAGTATTCCGTCACTATTTGTCTTCAGTGACGGACTAGTGACGGATTGAGTCCGTCAAAATAATTTTGTCACTAAATATTTGGTGACGGAATATAATTTCCGTCACCGGTTGGTGACGGACATAACGACGGAAAATTCGTCAGCGAGGTCACGTCATCCGTCGCGTCCCGCATCTATAGGTGACGGCATGGTGACGGACATTCTGTCACTAAATAGTGACGTATTTGGTCTGTCACCCTTCAGTGACGGAATTTCCGTCACTATTTGCTCACTCATATCAGAGAAAAACTAATTATGTTGTAACGGAATATCTGTCACCCTTTTATTACAGATAGTTTCTGTCACCATTCCGTTACCAAATTACTATTGTTTTTACTTTTTTCCGTCATTTTTTTAGAATAATTAGTCCAATATATTTTGTTTTACATTTTTCAATTCCCTAAAAGAACAAAACACAATATTCAACTAAATCAATGAGACAATACACACCTGAAAGCAATTTACATACCAATAATATCAATTTTTAGTACATGTTAAGATAGTAGTAGAAGTTTTCTAACCAATAAAGCTAAATATAAAAATGCATGTGCTCATAATGCTAATGTATCAATAAATACATAATAATCAACCATGGGAACAAGAAGTGTCATCATCTCGTCTATCTTTGGTTTTCGATCAGTTGTTGGAGTGCCTCTAATTTCTTTTCAAACATCTCATCCCTTGCACGTTGCTCAGCTTTACCATTCTCTATTTGCGCACTCAGCTCATCAACTCTAGTCATTAGCTCCAACTCTCGGGCAGTCGGACCTATCACAATCCAATTTAAGTATAGTGAGAAAATATAAAAGAAGAAATACATACTCATTAAGATCAAGCCGACTGTATTACTCCTCGAAGATCCGCCCTCTCCGCAATAAATTTTTTGCAAGGCCACCAAGGCCAAATAGTCGTTGTTTCTTATCGAGCCCTCCTCCACACACCTCTACAAAAATCTGACTTCTATCGGCATCTTCGCCTCGTTGTGAGGCAATCTCATCAACTTGAGACTAGTTCACAAATAAAAATTGAAGAAGTAATTATAAATCACATGTAGGAATCCTAGTCAAATAACTAAAAAAAATGAAGAAGTAATTATAAATCTCCTCAGAATGACTTAAAGCTAAAAAAAGTAGCATCTAATTAAGTTTGTAGAAATCCTAGTCAAATAGTATATCCAGATTGTAGGAAGTGATAGCATAATTCAGTTTGACTTCTTATTGAGAAAAATCAATCAAAGTATGTGCACTATTCTGAGTCAAAGAGTATGTGCAGTAATCCTCAACAAACATATAGTAAATATTTCAAATTATAGAAAGTATACGTTGCAAGCTCTAGTATATGGTATAGGCTCAAGATCAAGGATATAAGTTCATGTTGTGTACCTTGGATGAGCGACAAGGAGTGTAGATGGCACTGCAAATCCTAGAACACCAATGTAATAACACACTTTTCGGATGATGAAAGCGTAACTAACAATAAGAACAAGTTAGTATTTGAACTAATTTCACATTTTCTGTACTAAATTAAAAACCATCTTGCACAAGTTTAGGGAAAGATAATACGGGAATATAATATGATCCAACTTCGTTCCTTCTTACTATTTGATTAATCATTAATATAATTACAAATCACAACATCACCCACAAACAAGACGTAGCTCAACAAATTGACTAGATCAACTCTTTCTTTTTTGACAATATTTTGCTTTATATTATTAATTAAGCTATAAATTAGTTTTAATTATTTATCCTTTTTTGAATTCTAGCATTCTAGAAGAATCGTCAGATAGCTTTTCACTTTAATCTCATTTAAAGAATCAAAATATGTTTGCTCGTGATGGATATATCCGTCACTATGAAATAATAGTACGAAGAATGTTTATATCCGTCACTTTATCTGTCACTATATTTATGATTTGTTCTAGTGACGGATAAATTCCGTCACGAGGAAAAAGGAAAAAATGAAATTATTTTGGTGATGGAATATGTCCGTCATTAACGTTATTGACTAATATTTCCGTGACTAATCCGTCACTATGTCTTAATTAAAAATTCCGTCACAACTCCGTCACAAATTGGTGACCCGTATTAACATCTGTCACTAAGTCCGTCACTAAATTAATGATTTTTTGTAGTGTATATTAAAGGAACAGTTATCTAGGTCTTTGGTATCCATCGAATGACAATCTCGAATTAACTAGATATTCTAATGCGGATCTTGCAGGCTGCAAGATTGATCTCAAATCCACATCTGGAATTTGTCAGGAGGATCCTGTGCAGGAGCCGATCCTCCGTCTCACAGAAGGCTTAACAGAAGAAGAGGATCCTGACCTCTATTTATCTAAGAAACCCAGAACCATCTCCTCTATCCCTAAAAACAGTGGTACGTACCTTGGATTTCAGTGTGCCACTTGAGACGACTCTATCTACTAAGTCTGAGTCTCTCAAAGGAACTGCCTAGGACGCAGTTCAGACTGTTGAGACACCTGAACACACTGAAGGTCCCTCCAGACCTGAGTCCACAGAGTTGGACATTACCCTGGTGGAGAAGCTCATCATCAACTCAGAGTTTCTTCATCCTGAAGGAATCCTTCCTTCAACCTCAATATCACAACTTGAGATCGAGGAGCAAGCTGCTGCCTCAGCTTCCCTTCCTGCGCCTGAACCAGAGTTGTTGACATCCCTAGCTCCTCCGAACATATTACTCAAAAAGCCGCTGGCAAGCGCCCTATTTGTTGGTCCGGAGACGATAAGTCAGGTGTAGAGGGGGGGGGGGTGAATACACCTGAGCTCAGTTTCTTTTTCTCAATGAAGGTCGGTGAGCGATGATTATGTACCGATGAACGTGCCAAATAAGCCTTCGATCGCGGGACAGAGTGAGTCAGCTACTGAGCTCTCTCCTACTCACTGTTGTCAGTACTTTGAGAATCAGTCGGAGACTGTTGTGCGGAAAGTGTGGGGCCCGGAATTCGTCTCTTTTGAAAACACGTTTTAGCAAATTAAATCTTTTGGCTGTGCGCTTTATAAAATACGTTTTATGCAAGCTTATGATTTTCAAGTCAGTTGAATGCTATGCAATAAAACAGTAAAAGAATACAAGCGATTTAACGTGGTTCGGATACGCAAGATCCTACGTCCACGGTCCTGAACAAAGCGGGGAGAACTTGTTGATTATTACGAGCAAGCCTCGAGCGGGGATCTTGTGCGACTGGACAGTTCCCTCTAAGTTATAGTCCTTAGCCACTTTACAATCCAAACCTAAGTACGAAAGGGAAGGGAATTTTCTCCAAGCGAGAAGGAGTTCTTACAATAAGAACAATTCACTAAATGTGAACTCCTTCGAATCTAAGCTATAAATATGACAATGAGCTTAGTGCAGAGAAGAAAAGGGATCTAGGAACTCTAGAGAGAAAAACCGAGAAATCTTCTAAGTACGCAAGTTTTCCTCCGGATGATCTTTGAGTGTTCTAGAGCGTTTATGAACTTGAGCTTGTCCCTTCGAAATTCCGTCGTTCGGAGCTTCAAAAACTTCTCTATTTATAGTTGTGAGTTATGGCATATGTCCGTTGGAGACGACGATGCCACGTGTCACAAGCTTCCAAGGAAAACGGCCATAATTCGAACTTGTTGCGGCGGGGCGGTTAATGCACCGTTCATGAGAGCGACTTTCTTGTGTAGAGTAGGTAAGCGTTGTCGGCTTCTCATTGGTCGAGGTTTGTAGTTGGTGAGAATGTCGAGTTGACCGTTCAACAACCTCGTATGTCTTCTACCGAACTTTTCGAAAAGACTTGAATAGGCTGGGTCGCTTTCCGTAGGATACGATGGGCGAAAAGTCTCTGTCTTCTTGGTGAGTCGGCCGACGAGGGCATCTACCGAGTAGGTCGGTGGCGGCGCGAAGGTGCGTGCTTGTTTTTCGTTCTTACGCCGATGACTATCAGTCGGGAGTAGTCTTCTGCGATGATTTGTCGGTGATGCGCTGCTGTCTTCGACCGAGTGGAAGATCGATCGCCGACCGAAGAACACAAGCGATTACACGATGACGTGGGGTTACGAAAAGTATCTTCGACGGAAGATCGGTTCAACAATTACCCCGTACAGGACTTAGACAAAAATAATAATCAATACATCAAGTCTAACCTATACATCGACACACTAATCTACTGATATCAGCTAGGTTTTGGGATCTTCAATTCCATAGTACTACTATGATTTCCCCCAATTTTCTTTTAACCGAACAACATCTGAGTATCATCTATTGACTCATATCCAACAATTTCCCCCTAATTGATGATGCCAAAACCTCTACCTCTACCTCTTAAACTTCTTAAGTCCATAAAAGATGCTATCCTACTGACAACAATTTCCCCCTGACAACATTCTGAGGAAAAAAATAAAGTAATTTCAATACTTCAGTAGGTGGGAAATAAGCAAAATCAGAGAAACTGACTGTGAGTGTATGTCAGATCACTTAGTGATCAGTCGTGAAAACACAATGCAAAGAGCTGAAAGACAATGAGTAATTGTCTGACAAGCAATAGGAACTGATATATATAATCAATGAAGTACAGGTTCCTATCACTATTACACAAGATAGAAAAGAGAAAGACTACGAGGCCCGAAGGCTTGAGTGCGTTCCACGAATCCTGCAGATCTGTCCATGGGAGGTTCCAGACGATAGTATAAATAGATTCTCTTCCTCAGAGTCTGGATATCCTCGTCGTCTTCAGCAAGGTGGACACTCAGGTTGAAGCGGAATGCTGCAGCACTAACCTCATCTTCTATATCCTTTGTACATAGAACTCCGCGTGCAGTTCTAGGAGGTGGGATGCGCCTGAAAGCTGGAGCTCTAAACGGAATATTCTGTCTCTTCATGATCTCCTTGAGTGTTCCCTCGGCTCCGGATTGTCTGGAAACATGAACTCATCAAAGGCTTGATCGATAGGTTGCTCTCGAGGATAGAATCCCCAAACATAGTAGCCTTTGATAAATTGCTCTTTAAGTTCTTCCCATTGATCATTAACCTCAGCCGGAACCCATCGATGACATGAACAACTGAGTCCTTCTTGGCGAGAGGTGTTCTCTTCCTTGATCCTCTTGGGATTTGTCTTCTGGGATCAGCTGTTGGCTTCTTGGATAGGCTTATCATCTTAGCTATATCAGCCATTCTTTTCTTTTCTCGGAGAGCCGCTGCCCTACGGTCTCCTCGTCGATATTTAGGCACTTGCGGCGTCGCCTCCCGGGGTCGCTTGATCTTCCGCTATTCTGCTCGGGTGTTAGAGTAGGAGTGGGAATGCTCGAGTTGTAGCTAGGATCTCAGTCGGAAGAGCCTTAGCAAAATCTGCTTGGGCTTTCTCCATCTGCTCTTCGACCGATTCGACCTTTTTCTTGCCTTTGCCCCTAACCGACTTTGCCCTTGGGCTTCTTTCTTTGCTTCTGCGCTTCTTCAAGGCGACGCTCTCGGTCCGGCTTATCTTGCAGTTGTTGGGCAATATTGAGGTCATAAGCCTCTTGCTCCGCTTTAGATTTGAATTTTCGGACCGGGGAGGAAGGAGGAGTAGATACAGTTGCAATCTCCTTCCCCGGCCTCTGCGGTGGCAATTGTTCAGGCTCGAGCTCTTCTTCTTTCGTCCCCGCTCAACATATCTCGGTTACTTCTTCAATGTGAGCGGTAGAAGAGGAGATGGGGGGTCGGCTTGTAGTGGAAATTCTAGGAGAAGGACCTCGGAAGAGTTCTTATCACGAGTAGTAGAGGGTCCTTCCTCCCGAGCCCTTTCCCCCGAGTCCGTGCGGGTTCTTCGGACCAGGAGGATCTCTTCTCCGAACCCTTTCCACGATTATACGTACATCGCCGTATCCGTTTTGATTCATCTTTTATTATACCTTCCCCCTTTTTGGCATCAGCGGCCTTATCGAGGTTGGTACGGATAGCCGTGACTTCGTTTTCCGGCTTGTGGGACTGAATCCTTAATCTCGAGTTCTTTGTGGATTCGAAGTCTTTGACAAGATCGCAATATAATTCCCAGTCTTTTTCTTGATCGGCTCTAGATCTTTTAAGGCTGTGCAGCTGACTCCGAGACGGAGTTTCGGCAGAGCACGATCATGCGATTACGTCATTTCTTTTACGAATAAGTTTGAGCCTCTCACTGTTGGGTAATAGATTTACGGAGGCTAGAGGTGGCAATCTTATTCCGTTCATCGATTTCGAGCTTAACGGTTGTGAGAGCTTGAGTCATTTGCTCCGAAAATATCTTCTGGCGATTCTGGAGCAACTGCCGACTACGAGCTTCTAGATCAACTTTACGAGCCGCTAAGGCCGCCTCGATAATCTCCCGAAAATTGGGTTGAGGAGTAGGTGCTTGGAGTCTTTGAGATGTTAGCGGCTAGTCCGTCTAAGCTCGTGTATCGAGCCTTGGTATACTTTGTCCACTTCGGATGGACGTCCTTAGCCAAAAGTCTTTTTTTCTCTCCTTGGCGTCGAATGGCTTTATTTACGGACTTTGAGGACACGAAACCGATAGGTTATATACGGTATGAACCGGTTCCGAGCCTGCCTCGCCGAAAATGTGAGGAGCTGCTCCCTCTCGTACTTTGGAGCACCTTGAGCATCACCGATGTATCGGGATGTGGTGAATTGCTCTTCTCACGGGGAGTTGAACCCTCGGCAGAGCCTCCCAACTCTGTATCCTTGGGTGTCGATCCTTCCTCGATTGTTATCATCATCATCTTTATCATCGGCGAGGAGGAGATGGGGGTGGAGGAGTGTTACCGGGGACCGACTCTCGCAAGCTTAGAAGGTAAAGCATTGCGGCTCCGAGATCTTCAAGAGTAGCTAAGTCGGTGGTTCTCCGTACCCTATGACTTCTTGTAGCTTCGCTCCTCATCGTGCGGGTAGAGAAGCGAGTGGGTTTTGATTATGTCTTTTAGAATATCTCAACTCGGAAATCTTAGAAGCATTTGAACCCTAGCCACGATGGCTATGTCGACTAAGTACGAGTGCCCGGCGATCTCGGGGAATATGATCGTGTACTTCAGTGCGGCACGGAGACGAGTGGTGTAAATAGCCGTCCACTCGGTCGTATTCTCCTCGGTCGGTTCTCGACTTCCGACTTTGTCTCCTCTGAGATAATCACCTGTACTTTATCTTTGAGGGTCGCACCCTCAATGCCAGTATCAGAATCTAAAAACTGCTCTTCTTAAGTAGGAGGAGGAGTGGGTTCAATAATAGAGAGGGGTGAACAGTGAGACCTCGGTGAGTGCGGGTCTTAGTCGGCCGCCTCTTCTTAGGCACTTCGGTATGAGGGGGCGGAGCGGATCTTTGCTCTCTTCGGCTCAGGCGGCCCCTTACCGATAGACTTCTCCGTCGCTTCTTTAGCTGAAACTTTATCAGCTTAGTGTTGTACAGCTTTGAGTCTTCAAAAGCTGAGTTCCTCTGTACAACACTCTCTATTAGGACTGACATCTT
Organism: Lavandula angustifolia; assembly: GCA_028984105.1. Classification (NCBI taxonomy): domain Eukaryota; kingdom Viridiplantae; phylum Streptophyta; class Magnoliopsida; order Lamiales; family Lamiaceae; genus Lavandula; species Lavandula angustifolia. The sequence goes on from CM054822.1 coordinate 17,950,165, forward strand.
GGTCCCGAATAGAAGCTTACCCACACTGGCCAACCTCCTCTCGCCAGTGAGTAGCGTAGTGAACTTCTGGGCTTGGGCTTTCATCTAAGTTGTATAATAGTCAGCCCAGTTCACTTCTACTCCATCATCTATAGCCATCATCAGCTGAATCCTTGGCTTGGACAGTTGATCGTACGATCCAGCTGAGCTTGTCAGTATGTGTGAGACCACATACGCTAAACCTCTATCTCGAGGTAGCAAGAGATTCCTCGGGAGAGGCCTGTCTTGAACGTCGGATCATCTGCGTCCACGAGAACTTTTGCACATAAGCGTTGATCTCCCTCTCCTTATATCCAATAGGGGAGATTCCAGAAGTAGGAAGCTGAAACGCGAGGACCAGGGCCTCTCGGATGTTGAAGGTCTTCTGAGACGCCTTCCACTTGTTCGGATTAGTCTCCTCCATGTAAGAAAACGAGGCTTCTTCTCCTCCGGCAGCCACTGAATTCCAGTTGAAAAATGCCTCCGCCACTTGCCTCGGCAGATTGGCACGGGGATGCTTGGTCACGAGGGTCTCCAACCCAGACCTCTCCAGAGCATCGAACATCAGTTCCAGATATGGGATATCCACCTGGCGGAAAGCCGTTGTGGGTTCGAAGCGTATCCGGGATGGTCATGATCTCCACTATAGGTTCAGGAGTCTGTACGATCGCCATAGAAATCTGCAAAACAACTTGTTAGCACTTGAAAATAGAGTAAGTTAGTAGTTATCAGCAGATTTTAATACATTACTGAGTATTAGAGCTTGAAAGATGCACAGGCAAGGCAGTTGTCAGAAGTAGAAACTGATTGCGAGTAAAGCTCGTAAGGTATGAAAATGGCGAAAAGTGAGGAATGATAGAAGATGAAAGATTTTATAGATATTGACTTGATTGCACGTTTTAATCTAACGGTTGAGTTTTAATCTTTCATAACTATGGACGGCTAAGATTTAATGTTAAAAAAGGATGATTACCAAAGCCGCCTAAAACGTAGATCTACGTAATAAAGGTAAGTGAGAAGACATGCATTAAATGCGCGACAGACAACATTAATTACTCGGGGTTAAGGTTTCCTCTCGATCTTTCCTTAAAGCTATTAATGGCGGGAAATGAATGCACATTAACTACGAGTGTGAGCGGCGATGCAATAAATGCGAGCATGCTTCAAAAAAAAATAAGTACACAAAATTACGCAAACCTCTTCGATCTGAACTTATCGTTGGTTACCGTTATATATAAGGAGAATGGTTGTCATGCGATGACTATGTTCCCCCCCTTGCGTGTACGGTGTGACTTTCCCAAGCGAGTCGGCTGTACTTAGTTATACGACACTGTCGTGCGATTCCTTATGCGTACCAATTGTTACCAATTGTTTGGGCAATGATGTTCTCGGTAGTCGGCATCTGCCGCGCATCTCGGTAGGATCCCGGTATACCTAGCTCAGCGATAGTTCTACGAACCTGTTCTCGGCTAGTGGTTTGGTCGGTATATACGCCCTTTGCTTGTCGGTATGGATCTTCTCCATCCCGATATCCTTCTTCTCGACATGGTCTACGATGAAGTGGTGTCGGATATCCACGTGCTTGCATACGGTATGTAGAAGCCGGGTTACGAGTTATGGCGATTGCACTTGTGGAGTCGCAGTAGATGGGCACTTCATCACGAGTTATACCATAATCTCTAAGTTGTTGTCGAAGCCAAAGGATTTGGGCACGAGCAACTTCCTGCGGCCATGTACTCGGCTTCGGTAGTGGACGTTGCTGCGAATGCTTGCTTCTTTGAAAACTAAGAAATCGGCTTGCCGCCTTGGACCCGACAAGTTCGGAAGTTGACTTTCGATCTATCCCGCATCTGCATAATCGGCATCGAGAATAACTTACGTCGGTATTAAGTTGTCATCGGCGGGATACCATAACCCGACATCGGGTGTTCCTCTTAAATAGCACGAGAATCTTCTTTGCTTTGAGTCTAAATGACTTCGCTTGGGATGCGCTTGGAATCTTGCGCATACACCTACGGCGCTAAGTTATGTCGGGACGGCTAGCTGTTAAATAAAGTAAAGAGCCTATAATAGCTCTATAGTCAGTAGAGTTAATAGAAGCTCCCTCTTTGTCTAGATCGATTTTAAAGTTCGTGTTCATTGGGATTTTGAGTGGCTTGCTGGAGTCGCAGCCGAATCTTTTGAGAAGGTCTCGAGTGTATTTGGCTTGATTGATGAAGATTCCTTCAAGTGATTGCTTCACTTGAAATCCAAGGAAATAATTCATCTCTCCCATCATGGAAATCTCGAATTTCTCTTTCATCATCTTCTCGAACTGCTGGCATATGGTCTCATTTCTGCGGCCGAAAATGATGTCGTCCACGTAGATTTGCACCGGTAGGATGTCATCTCCTCGACTTTATGTTGAATAGGGTGCGATCTCTTGTCCCCTTCGAAAACCTTTACGAAGTAGAAAGTACGATAGGGTATCATACCAAGCCACGGGTGCTTGTTTTAACCTATCTGAGCTTTCCTAAGTACGTACACTTGATGTCCCCTGCGAAAGTCGGGCGGTTGTTCCACGTAGACTTCTTCCTTGATGCGCCGTTCGGAAAAGCTGACTTTACATCCATCGATAGACTTTGAAGCCTTGATGTGTTGCATAAGCTAGGAATAGACGAATGGCTTCCAATCTAGCAAGCCGGAACGAACGTTTCATCAAAGTCAATTCCTTCGCCCTATTTGTATCCCTTTGCAAGTAGTCTTGCTTTATTTACGACAATGACGTTGTTTTCATCTCGCTTGTTTTTGAAGACCCACTTAGTACCAATCACGTGCTGATGTCTCAGGTCCGTCAACAAGCTCCCATACTTCATTTCGACGAGCTGGTTCGACTCTTCTTGCATAGAAATGACCCGGTCGGCATCTTTAAGTGCGTCCTCTATCGCCGAAGTTCTTCTATAGACGAGAAAACAAGAGTAAAGTGAGCTTTCTCCTTGACTTAATCTTGATCTGTCCTTATAGTTCTTGATGGATCTCCAATGATAAGATCCGAAGAATGAGCATCGAGCCACGAACGCTGAGTCGGGCTTCTTCTTCGATACTACTTACGCCAGCCGAGTAGGAGTGTTAGGCATTTGAGTAATCTTGTTATGTGGCTGTAGCAATTCGAGTAAGAAGGTTAGGATCTACGAGTTTCCGGGTTCGGGGGACATTTAGCTCGGGAACATTAATCGTTCCCCCCGAGTTTATATTCTCGGTAGAGGTCTCGGTTACCTTTGGGGCTTCCTCATCGACCGATGTTACTGTTGTTAATTACGTTCGATAGAATCAACTAGGTCGGCTACATCGATTGTTGGTTGAGTCCGAGTTTGTTCATCGTCGACTCATCATCCCAACAATCTTTGGATCTTTTCTCCTTTATCGGTAAGTCCAGAGATCCTGTAGCTTCTTGCTTGACATCATCGATTTGACTCTGTTTCTTTCCTGTTCTCGGTAACAAATTCATCAAAAACAACATGAGGGCTTTCCTCCACACAAAGAGTCCGATAGTTAAAGACTACGAAGGCTTTCTTGACTCGAGAGTATCCTAAGAAAACTCCTTGATCGGATTTGCTATCAAAGACCTTGGTGATCTTCCCCATTATTGTGGATAAAGCGGGACAGTAGAAAATATGAAAATGAGAAATAGAAGGAATTCTCCCTTTCCATAATTCATATGGTGTCTTCATGTATTCTTTGAGTGAGTAGTGAGCGGTTCGAGTATAGCGGGCGGTGTCGGTAGCATCGGCCCGGGAACTTCGAGGGTAGTCCGAGAATGCTGCGAGGAGCGTTCTTACTTGCTTCTTTGAGTGTTACTGTTCTTTCGTTCGGCAAGTCCGTTACGTTGAGGGGTGCGTGCGGCTGATGTCTCGTGCTTAATTCCCTCTTTATCGCAGTATGTCTTAACTTCGAGTTTAGAAACTTTGTTCCTCCTGTCCGAAGCGAATTCTTTGAATCTTGATGTCCTTTTCCACACCGAGTTTCTTCGCAGATTGGGCAAATTAGTTTGAACATCGGATTTATTGGTGATGAAGATGACCCAGTATATCTCGAGTAGTCCTCGATAACGACGAGGGCATACTTCTTGCCTCTTTATAGTCGTTTGGAGAGCGGCCCGAATAGGTCCGTGTGCGGCGGTGAAGGATTCCATCGGTGGAAGGTGACGGAATAGGTGGATTGCTACTCTTTGTTTGCTTTCCCTTGGACATGCTTCACAATTTCTATCTTTAACAAACGATTCGTTGGGCGAGTCCTCGACTTTGGAGTTCTTGGCTAGCTTGTTCATGGTCTTGAAGTTCGGGTGTTTGAGTCTCTTGTGCCATAGCCATCGACTTGTCACCGATTTTGTATGCTCTGCTAGTAAGCAAGCCTCGGTTTGCGGTTTTCCGCTGCAACATAGATGTTTTTCCTCGCACGAACACGATAACACTTGTTTTCCCTGTAGATTTGTCAACAATATCAAAGAAACCGGCGTCAAAGATTACTCTATTAAGATTATCACGGAATTGACCGACGAAGGAGATTATGTTGAAGTCCTTCAACATATGTTACTCTTGGAGCGTGGCGAGTCCCAATTGTCGGCGTTCCGTATCCCCTTGTATAGCCTTTGGAGTTGTCACCGAATTCATTGCAGGACCATCTTCTTGTACGTAGTTGGTCGGCGGAGCTCTTCTAGTAAGTCGTGTGTCTCGAGCGCGCTCGTCCACTATCCAAGGGTCCTTATGCACCTGCAAAACGGAGGCATTTTTAGGTACCCTTTGGTTGAGGTTGGGTCCTCTTGGTTAGTGGGTGATTTCGGAACCCGGATCCGTCTAGGAACCTTAGAAGTACGAGACTTCTTCTTCGAACCTTGTCGGCTTTCTTCTCCACGAGGACTTGGAGATACTAACTTTTCGCTGATGATTTTGGGTTCGGGCGCTTTCTTCTTCGAGTCTTAGCGCTTCTCCCGACCACAGGCTCATAGTAGTGCGAGCCGTCTTGGCCGGGTGCTCATACGGTGGCTCCTTGTATCGTTACGCCCATATCGACCTTCTTGGTTCCCCCGAATTTGATAGTGGTGTCCTGGGGTTTGGAAACTTTGGTCGTTGCTTGTTGCTTTACTCGGGCGAGGTGCAATCATTTTCTGTTTGTTCTTCGCCCGAGGTGTAGTGTCGGCGGCTTGCACCTTTCCTCGACGAACCTATCGGCCCGAGTTCTTTGAGTTTTGGAGGTAGAAGCTTCGTGGGTATAGCCAAGGCCTTCTTTTACGGTAGTTGGCCATTGTGCTCGAGCATGCTTTCTAGCTTCTCCTTAGCTCCCGATTCTTGTTCGGTCATCGGTCCTCTCCGGACCTCATCACTTCTCCTGAGTGAGTCATAATCTTTACGTACGTCGAGAGTTTCGGCCGAGTTGGGCTATTTCAGTCTCTTTCTCGGGAATTATCCTTAGTCGGGAGCGAGATGCGAGTCTCTTGAAGGCGAGACTTAGTCATAAGAGATTCAATCTCTTTCTTGAGTCTCGCAACTAGATTCTCGACTCGGTAGAGACGACAATCGAGAAGAAAGTCTCTCGATTCTCGGCCCTTTACCTGTTCTAGTTCCTGGATGGTTCTGCTTGAACTCTCTCCTCGGTGAATCTGTTCCTCTAGTAGATCGTCGTAGGCTTGTACCACATCCTAGAGGATCATACGAGACCAAGCACGTGTCGTGTGTCTTTGTGTGAAGAAGAGGTAATGTTAAGTTTAGAATTTACCTCGGCCCTCTTCTGCGGCCGTCGACACCGTTACGGTGATTCCTCGGGGAAACTTCTCTCCGACTTCAATAGCTACGAATGCGGCTTCATCTTGGGAAGAATACATGAATATATCCTCTTCAATTGAGTTGTCGGATATCTCTCCGGCTATGTATGCCCGCCTTCGCTTGGCAAATTTTTCTCTTTTGGCTGCCGATCTGCTCTTTGAGCGGTGAGGAGTTCGGGACAATCATGCGATAGTGTCCCTCCTTCTTGCGGTTGTAGCGGTGGATGTTCTGCTTTGCTCTTACCGGTGAGTCTTTAGACGGGTGACCGGCGAACTCCGATTTCCCGCATTCGGTAGAAGGATTAGATTCTTCTTTCTTATGATAGTCTTTCTTACCGAAGAAGAATCTCGGTTGTATTTCCTCGGCTTTTCGACTTTCTCCTTTTCCTTCGATATTTGAGAGCCATCGGTGCTAGTTGATCGGGGCAGGAGTCTCGGAAGACTTTGCTACGATGTGGCCACGGCTTTGCTTGAGGAAATAGGCTTGGCTCTCGTGTTCTTTTGTTGCCTTGAAGGCATGGTCGAAGCGTGTGTCATTGGAGCACTTAAGCACTTTTGGGGTAGGCTATGCTCGAATTCCTCCGATTTTAATTACGAAAATATAACATCGGGAGTTAGAGCATTTAGATCGGAGCGACGTAAATAAGTAGCAAAAGGAAGCCACTTACGTCGGGGCAACGCTCTCAAGATCTTGGTGTTCATCTCCTTGTTGGTGAACGACCTCCCCGGCCCATTGATGACATTGACTTGATTTGTGAATCGACACTCGGCTCGTCAATGGTTTTGATGAAGCTCCATTGCAAGGCGTCGAACTTCGAAGCTCTAGCTCGAGCTTGTTTTCTTTGATACGAGGGGTTCCATGGCTCGGTACGCCCAAGGCGTCCCATAGCTCTTTCGCCGTCTTGCAATCCTGTACCCTTTCGAGGTGTGAATCAGCGGCGTAGTCGGTATGACATTACGTGCAACTTCGGTCAAGGTTGTGCAACTTCTTTTTCTTCGGGCGTGAAGGCGATTTATCTTTGGGAACCTTAGCACCGGTTTGTGCTCCCACGCCTCCTCCGGCGGCAAATACTATCTTGTCGATCATGGGAATGATCGGTCCGACTCTAAGGCATCGACATCTTTGTCGTGGAGTGACGTTAGGTGTGCCTCCATACGTACGAGCCATACCGTGTAGTTCTTTATTGAGAACATCGGTACCATCCTAATACGACATATCGGACATCGTAAGAGTAAGAGTATAAGGATGCTGAAAAGATGCTTATGCGGTGAAGCGATTTTCGAGGATCGGTTCGAGAGGACCGAGTATTTCGAAGCCGGCGATCGGTTGAACACCGTGTGCTACGATACCAATTTTTGGTCCGGAGACGATAAGTCGGGTGTAGAGGGGGGGTGAATACACCGAGCTCGGTTTCTTTTTCTCAATGAAGGTCGGGTGGGCGATGATTGCAACCGATGAACGAGTGCCAAATAAGCCTTCGATCGCGGGACGAGTGAGTCGGCCCTCGAGCTCTCTCCTACCGACCGTTGTCGGTACTTTGAGAATCGATCGGAGAGCTGTTGTGCGGAAAGTGTGGGGCCCGGAATTTGTCTCTTTTGAAAACACGTTTTAGCAAATTAAATCTTTTGGTGTGCGCTTTATAAAATACGTTTTATGCAAGCTTATGATTTTCAAGTCGGTTGAATGCTATGCAATAAAACGGAAAAAAGAATACAAGCGATTTAACGTGGTTCGGATACGCAAGATCCTACGTCCACGATCTTGAACAAAGCGGGGAGAACTTGTTGATTATTCTCGAGCAAGCCCCGGCGGGGATACTTGCTACCTGGACGGGTTCCCTCTAAGTTATAGTCCTTAGCGACTTTACAATCCAAACCTAAGTACGAAAGGGAAGGGAATTTTCTCCAACTGAGAAGGAGTTCTTACAATAAGAACAATTCACTAAATGTGAACTCCTTCGAATCTAAGCTATAAATATGACAATGAGCTTAGTCTAGAGAAGAAAAGGGATCTAGGAACTCTAGAGAGAAAAACTGAGAAATCTTCTAAGTACGCAAGTTTTCCTCTGGATGATCTTTGAGTGTTCTAGAGCGTTTATGAACTTGAGCTTGTCCCTTCGAAATTCCGTCGTTCGGAGCTTCAAAAACTTCTCTATTTATAGTTGTGAGTTATGGCATATGTCCGTTGGAGACGACGATGCCACGTGTCACAAGCTTCCAAGGAAAACGGCCATAATTCGAACTTGTTGCGGCGGGGCGGTTAATGCACACCGTTCATGAGAGCGGCTTTCTTTGTGTAGAGTAGGTAAGCGTTGTCGGCTTCTCATTGGTCGAGGTTTGTAGTTGGTGAGAATGTCGGAGTTGGCCGTTCAACAACCTCGTATGTCTTCTGCTTGAACTTTTCGAAAAGACTTGAATAGTTGGGTCGCTTTCAGTAGGATACGATAGGCGAAAAGTCTCTGTCTTCTTCAGTGAGTCGGGTGACGGGCATCTACTGAGTAGGTCGGCGGCTGCGAAGGATGCTGTGCTTGTTTACGTTCTTACGCGATGACTATCAGTGGGAGTAGTCTTCTGCGATGACTTGTCGGTGATGCGCCGTCTTCGGCCGAGTGGAAGATCGGTGCCGACCGAAGAACACAAGCGATTACAACGATGACGTGGGGTTACGAAAAGTATCTTCGACGGAAGATCAGTTCAATAATTACCCCGTACAGGACTTAGACAAAAATAATAATCAATACATCAAGTCTAACCTATACATCGACACACTAATCTACTGATATCAGCTAGGTTTTGGGATCTTCAATTCCATAGTACTACTATGATTTCCCCCAATTTTCTTTTAACCGAACAACGGTGAGTATCATCTATCGACTCATATCCAACACTATTCCCGATGAGGAGCGACCATCTTACGAATATCTTATCGATTCTGACGATGACCTTGATCTTGACTTAATCGATGTGCTTCCCTATCAATCAACCCCCTTCCTTCTCTCACTATCCCAGACTTCCATCAGCTCACATCCGTTCATCCAGTGGAGGATATGCTAGAGGAACCATCTAATGAAGAAGATGTGCCTTCCGAGCTGGAAGAAGACTCTTTTACACTTGGGCTCAAGCTGGCGACCCGGGTTCGAGTGGCGTCTATGACAAAGTCTTATCTCTAATACCTGAATTGTTCGAACACAAAGAGGTGTTGGACATTGCTGCTCATGCACAAATGATGATAAATCTTCGGTCTCTATAGACAGAAGAATGGCAGGCTATATTCCGATCCTTCTTTGCAGAAGGGTTCATCAAGGAGGAAAGACTTCTTCAATCTCTTCTATTATTCAACTCTGCTGATGACCTTCGCAATGAAGAAAGCTTCAAATCCGCGATCAGGATTATGCTATCTAGAGCGATGCAGCAATCACGCAACTATTGCACTTGCTCGAGATGATTCGAGATCCCGATGACTCCGCTAACAATGATCTTCAAATACCGCACATTGCGGTCACTACCTCAGGCTTTGGGCCTTCCACATTAGCTCAAGTGCCCTCCATTCCTAATCTCACTCTGCACCAAATTGACTCCACCCGAGATTAGAAATGCTTCAAATGAACAAACATATATCCAATGTCAACGTTACCATGCAGCAACAAGAGTTTGCTATGAGACAATGTCATGATGACCTGAGCAGCATGCAGACTGTTATATCCGATAATATTCAGGTCACTGACAAGCACTTCACAGACCTTATCCGAGTAGTAAATAAGGTTCCAACTGCCCTGGCTAATATTTCCGACAACGTAACAGAAAAACATCTCAGCTCCCACTTTGAACAGTGTCACACTCTTGTCCAGGATGGCAAGAAACTTCTGGAGCTGACTAAGAAGAACACTGAATCCTCCATCCATAACACTCTGAACTCCTTGAAGGATGATATCGAGATGGTCTTCAGTAGACATTTGGCTCGGTTGTTTGAGCAACAAGCTCAGATTGATGCTCAGATAAAGCTGATAGCAGATCAGCAGCAAGCCTTTGAGAAATTAGCTACACAACTTTTCTCCCCTTCGTCCCTTCTTGCCGATGCCAAAAAGGGGGAAGAAGTTGTAACGGCTTCGAATTGAAAAAAGACTCAAATCTCTTCCTCTCCATCTGATGAAGAAATGGAGGTACATTCTGAGGGGGGACGGGTCTCTGAGAAAGAGAAAGAAGATAGTCTGAGTCTTTAAGGAATTGAAACAAAGTTAACTGAAGTTGTCGAACAAATGAAGAAGACTGGCGACGAGGCTCGTCTGAAAGAAGAAGAGGAAGAAGCTCGCCTAAAAGCTAAAACTGAAAAGATTGAACGAGCTAAAGTTGAGAGGACAGCGATCCAGATCGACACCTATTTGGATAGAGTTGTCTTGGCCATGTCTTGGCCATTGAAGAAGATATAAACATAGAGGAAGCCAAGAGACTTCATCATTATGAGATTCAGAAACTGAAGGAAGCTGATGAAGCTCGTCTAAAGCAAATAGAGGGTGATAATCTGAAGGCACGAGTGCTTCAGAAAAAGCTTGATGAGGCAGAGGAAGAAGAGAAGAAGAGGCTAAGATTCTCAGTTCTAACTCTAGAACAAGAAGCTGCTCAGATTGAAGAGATCTGGAACCTATGGACCTACATTGATTTTCTAGGTCAGAAGACCGTAGATGATAAGATGAAGATGAGAGAGCAGCAGCTGAGAGATGAACTTCAGAGAAATCATATCAGACTGAAGGAGGCGATGAGAGATTGAACGCCTGGCTGACAGTATGAAAAGAACTAGGCTTATATCAGACAAGAAGAAGAGAAAATCGAATGTGCTTAGAGCCAAAGCAGTCGAGAAGAAGCCTAAGATCGAATCAGAGCATGACCTTCTCTATCCTTGGTGTGATATATGAGTCTCGTTGGAGTTGTCAGATGATTGTGAGCAAATCAAAGTAGATTTCATCAAACGCTTCTACTTTTGGCAATCCTAGGGTACATACATGAGGATTAAGAACCAGGATGAGATCTTCACTGAGTTTGTCAGACGACAATCATTCAAGCTATACTTTTTGATCAAAGACTTCGCTGAAAAATCAAATCAGACCATCAAAGCCCCTGAGCCGAGATTCTTGAAGCCACCTATTGCTTGGGAAAACATGGAATTCAAGACTAATTTTGCGAAGATAGAAACTGAATTTCTTAAGGCGTGCACTGAGAAGAAATACACCGACTTCAAAAACAACTATGAGAAGAGGATCAAACTAAAACGTCTAGTGTACTACTTCTATGAGCTGAAGCCCGAAGTTTGCGGATAATGGAGAATTTGAAAAAAGACTCATCTAACTCACGAAGAATTTGAGAAGAGATACAAGATCAAGATTGAGCCTATGTAGTTTCAGATCATCTGAAATTGAATAGTTATAGCTTGTACTTAAATGATTATCAGTGATGCTGGACTATCTCTTTGACCTGATGACAATAACTCTTTGTCCAGACTCTCGTATTTAAATTATTATAATATACCAACCTTTTAATTTCTTATTCCAACTTGTGCTGGATGATCTTTGCCTGAGTCTGTTTTCAGGTTAGAATAGAGTTTTGGCATCATAAAAAATGGGGATATTGTTGGGAAATAATATAAGTTTTGAATGATCTCTAACCCCTATTTGATTGATGAACCAGTATGATGTAATTAATAGGTTGTTTCAGCCCGTGTCTGTATAGTCAGGTTGAGTCTTTGTCTTCAGACTAGGTTGCTAGATTGATCAACTCGCTTTCTCTAAATTCATGCTTTTGAAGCTAACATTCTTCAAGTTGTATTGAACTTCAAATCATTGCCTTCACCAGGCCGCATTGAAAATTCATTTGTGAAGACAGTACAAGGTACAAGGCACGTTATTCAAAGTTGATGGTCAACGGAGCAAGACAACAACATCAGAATCAACATTGACCAATCTCAGGCCGCCATGTCAGCCCTAGTCAAGGGGAACAAAGTAGTACATCGTATAGAATCCGTAGAACCAAGCGGAGCGGAGACACGTGTCCACGCATTCAATGCATTAGAGCCGTTGTCATCATGGAGCCAATGGGAAATCGATCTTGTTCAACGGATCTATTCCCTAGCTTGACTATAAATAGCAACAAACCTCTCACAAAGAAAAAAAAGGAATTTCAAGAAGCTCAAGTCATATCTCAAGCAAAAGAACCTATGCTACTTCATTCTCTTACAAGTTCTCTTGCTAGAAATTTCATATGTAGTTCAAACTCCAAGTGTTCAAAAGCTTATATCATAAACTTGGAGTAAAGAGTGTTCTTATACTCTTATTGTTGAACAAACTCTCAAAACCCCACCCTTACTAGATTGTTAGAACGAAACTGATAGCTTGATAGTTTGAATGTTAGTTAGATAGATTGTTTGTATGTGTTGATCTGCACTCGTCAGTCTACGAGTAACCTTAGTGGATTCTTGCTAAGGAAGCAGAAGAGTAAACGTATAATCTTGTGAATCCGAACCACTATAAAATCTGAGTCTTTTACTATTACATTCATCACCTATCAGCTCACTGTTCACCATCACTCACATTCATTGTTGCATTGAAAAGCCTATTACGTTAATGGCCTACGATATATTCCGCATTCGTTATCTGACTAACTCACTATCAGTCAGCCTCTGATCCGAAAAAGCGAAGTTTGACATCATGTGTATTCCCCTCACCCACATACACACACCCCCACACCCACACCTGAAATCTTATTGGGACCAACACCTTTTTTTATATACGATTAAAAAAAGGTGTTAATTGTGTGTAGGAATATAAAGCTTTCAAATAAATTATATGTGATAATTTTCTATTTTAGAAAATACAAAAAAATGTGGAATAAAACAAAAATTATGAGAATGCGGGATTTTTTTATTTTTATTTTTCCTGATAATCATAGTAGCAGCAAATGTCATGCGACCTATGTTGCACGGACACTCCGAAAAAATCTGCCGTACTGTGTCGAACACGTGTCGGATACGAACACGCCCGGACACGCGCCCGACACATGTCCGACACGGCAAAAACGAGTCCATAAATTTAAAAAAAAACGGACACGTTCCCGGACACGGCGATTTGTGTGTCCGACACGGAACGGACACGTTTTTTCTCGGCGGAGTAGAAATCTAGGGGTTTCGGGGGGTCGAGGTGGTGGCGGCGGCACCAATTGTTTATGGTGGATCTTAGGGCGAGGTTGGGGATGACAGCAGAGAAATCGGCGGCGACGTCGTTAAGAGTGGGGTTGAATGAGAGAGAAACGCAGGCGTGGACGCAGTTCCGCTCGAATGTGTGGCCGGAGGAGACGATGGCCCGGATCCGCCATGATCGAGCCGGACAACGGGCGAGAGGAACTCGATCGGAACCGAGAATCGGCGGGGATTACGGATCGAAATACGGTGCTTGAGCGGCGAGGGATTTCTTTGGCGATTTGTGGAAGGAAATCTTCCATCTCTGCTTCCCGCTCCCCATTTATGATTTTCTCTCACCAAAACGCCGCGAATTAGACGAGATTAGTGAAAACTGGATCTACGAATTGCGATTAGATAAGTGTGGTGGATTGGAGGATTGATGAGAGAGATTAGAGAGTGAGAAGAAGAAAAGCGGATGAATTATATATATATATATATAAATATATATTAATAATTTAATATTTTTTATATAAGCGCCCGTGTCGTATCCTAAATTTTTCAGAAAATGTCGTGTCCCGTATCCGTGTCGTACCGTGTCCCGTGTCCGTGTCCGTGCAACTAGCATGCGACTTTCATAAACAGATTATTGTCTATTCTGACGTGGCATGACATGACACAATACTATATTTAACAAAACATTAACTATAATTAATTTCCACTATACCATAACTAACTTAATCTTTTTGTACTTTATCCACCAACCCAACACATCTTATCCTAATTTATAAAATATCGTAAACATTAGACAATGATGGGAGAGAACTGATCGAAAATATTTAAACTTGTAAAATTTCAGTTAGGAATTATCAAAATCTATAAATTAATTTACTATAAATATTTAATATGAAAATTAAAAAAATATCCTAAAAAGAATACCATAAACTTCCGTTTTAGAAAATACAGATCCTCATTAGCCTATTGATAAGCAAGTTTTCATAAAAAGATCACTCCAACTAAATATTAGTGTTTTAATTGATCGGATAGGTGATACTTTAATTACGGAATGTAACATGAATTTATGATCATAATTAGGCAATATTTTGATTTGGTTATTTATATTTATGACGAAGTTTTAATTGTAATTGTAGATCCACACGAATCATGTTGATATTTCGTAGTGAAAAAGAATAAATATTCACGTAATTTACTTTAATTGTGTGGGACATAAGTGGGGCCCCGGTATCCAAGATTGGATGATGCGGGAAATATCCGGTTTAAATACAAGCATTCGAACCGGTTTCCGCAGGATTTGTTGAGCGAAAAGGAAAGTATAGAGAGAAAACTGTACTAGCCCCTTCTTTCTCATCGTTTATATTGCGTTCTTTGGTTGGTTTCGTTTGGGCGCACACGCTTTGTAAGAAAACTACACAGCCAGCAACCATTGATTGATAGCCTCAGTTTGCATACTTCCCAAACTTACATCTCTTCGTATCTGAGCAATTTGACCCGCTCCGTATTCCTTTTAATTTCGATTTGTCTGGATTTATTTTGTGTTTGGACTCGTTACCGAGAACATGCCTGTTCTTGATTGCATTATGTTTCTTAGGATTATTGAAGTAGGTGTGGGGTTAAGGAAGGGGGAGATTTTGTGAAGTCAAGGCTGGTGTTCTTTCATTTAATAATAATTGTGTGGTTTTGTTGATTTTAGAATTAGGTTTTGATGAAGGGTTCATTTTGTTTGAAGGTTCTGGTTTGGGGGTTCTGATCATTTGGCGGAAGTATGATTTTTATGTGAATTTTTTGAATCTTGTAGCTAATTGGTGTTGTGGAGGTTTTCTTTTTCTATTGTCGAGTTTGTTGAACTGGATTGTCGAGTCTGTAGCTGCTACAAAAAGAGGATGTATATTGAGGAATTGAAAGACGGTGATTTCGAGAGTGGTGGTGATGTTTGTGAGGGTGTAGTGGTTGTTTGGGACCCGAAGAGGCTTTTAGTTGGAGCAGGGGCTCGAGCTCTCTTCTATCCGACATTGATGTATAATGTTGTTAGGAATAAGATTCAGTCTGAGTTCCGATGGTGGGATAGGGTTGATGAGGTAATTCTGTCTATATTTTCTTTATCTGAATTTCATGTCTGATGCTCATAGTACAATGCTGTAGTTATTGTCCTTGTTTATGTTATTTGAGTCCAATAATTGATGTTCACTCCTTATAAGTTTGGGAGTTTGAATATAAGGATTCATTAGGTGAAGTCAACTCGCCTTAAAGAAGAATAAGATAGGGAAACCTTCTTTGTCTATTTTTCTGGTACATGACTGATTTTCTAGAGCACGTGCTTGTTTTGATTTCCTGAGGTTTAGCCTGTCAAGATTAGTAACGTTGAGAGCAAAAATGAAGAATCAATACTTGTTAGGGATCTAAACTCGTTGAAATACTCACTTCATATAAAAATAAGAGGTTAACATAATATGGAATAAGCAATGACAAGAATGATATATCACCGTGATTAAGGATTCTTATCTGTACTTTAGAATTCTGTTTTTGTCAGTTGAGTTATTGTTTATTGTCGTCATAAATGGTCTAAAGTTACGAATTTGGACAATTTTCAACTTCAAGTTGTTTCAACTTTCATATGCTTTTTTGTGGTGGTTCTTGAAATCTCTTAACTTTTAGTGGAAATTATGACAATCTGGGAAAATAGTATTTTTATGTTGAATAAATATATGAAAATATTTGTCAGTCCAGAAATACATTCCACGTAGTTTTATTCCATGAACTGAACATTTTCAACTTTTTGCACAAAAGATTTTCCGAATTTTAGTCTGAACCCCCTTTGACTCCTTAATTCGAGATATGATGTGACTTCATATGCAGAACTATATATTAAAAAAATAATAATAATAAATAAATCAAATTCTATGCTCACTGTATGTCATGTGATGTAATTTCCAATGCTAAATGTTATCTTATGAATATAACTTAATAACTTATTATGAGAATCAGAAGGCCATGTTTAAATTTAAAGAAAATATGTTGTTTTAAAATTCTTAGAGGAAAGTCTAAAATATCAGAAAGTTATATGTAGAACCCACCTGAAATAACTTGATTCTTTATTTAACAAGCCAAGGCAATTTCAGGAAAATCTTAATGGCGTTTGTTTTGTAAGTATTTGTCGGTTATTTGTATGATATCCTGTGCTATGCTTCTTTCTACTCCAACTTGGTGGCCTTTATTTGATTTTTCTATTTTTACCAGTATATTTTGCTAGGAGCTGTTCCCTTTCCCACAGATGTGCCGCGCTTGAAAGCTCTTGGTGTATGCGGGGTTGTAACTTTAAATGAACCATATGAGACTTTAGTGCCAAGTTCGCTATATCATGTAAGTTTTATCCACTTTTTTTTTTCTCATTACCACTTGGTAACATTTCTTATGAAACAGAGTCCTTCCGTATGACCCTAACTTGTAGTTCGTACTCCTTGAGATATCCTTTTTAGAATTGGTTGGATACTTTAGTGAATAGAGTACCTATGATTTTGCAATCTCCCAAACTTTTCTTGCTAGATAAGTGCAGCCTTTTGTAAAACATCATGAATCCAACTTGATTAAGATTAAGCTCTTTCATCCAACTTGACTAGCAATGCGGGAGAGACTTAAAAAAGACCATTGAACAGTAGTAGTTGATGTGTTTTGTTGGGTGAACGTGATCAAGCTTGTTAGGAAGTGTCAGATCAGCAAGTCTAATGCATCTGATTTGAACTTGAATAAAAAGTGGGGCATTTTGTTCTTTTAATGTATCTACATTTGGATTCCGTTTTCTCATCCGCTGTTTACGTTGAACAGTGTGTGGTGTACCTTTATCTTCTTTTTGCAGGATCAAGGCATTGAGCACTTGTTAATTCCTACCAGAGATTACCTTTTTGCTCCTTCCCATCGTGATATATGCGAAGCTGTAGAATTTATCCACAGTAAGTTGCAATTGAATTGCTTAGTTGTAACTTGTAAATAGAGTTAGTCTTAACTTTATGTTGTTTGCTAATAGAGTTAGTCTTAACTTTATGTTGTTATTAGCAACTTTCTTCTGCTGCCTTCTTACATGTACTTATGCATCTTTTTTCAGGCAATGCACTTTGTTGCAAAACCACATATGTTCACTGTAAGGCTGGCCGAGGACGCAGCACTACTATTGTTCTCTGTTACCTGGTATGCACAACTAGAGAAATCGAGTTATTACAGATTCCACGTTTGTCTAAGATGTTTTTTTCTAGTTCTAAATTTATCCTTCAATAACAGGTCAAATACAAACAAATGACACCGAAGGCTGCTTTTAAGCATGTGAGATCAATTAGGCCAAGGGTTTTGTTAGCCTCCTCACAGTGGCAGGTATCTTTACTGACATTCCATTACATTCATAGACTTGTCAATTACATGTGTTTGCTTCATGGTATTGAATATCTACAGTATTTATTGAAGCATGATCTAAATCGCAGGCTGTTGAAGAATATTACCATGGGTTGAGTAAAGCTGAGACTCAGACTTGTGTGGTTTATTCTTCAAAAAGAAAAGAGAAGGCCGAAGTGGAAGAATTTGACGACAACTCAGTTGTGTTAATTACTGAATCGGACCTCGATGGATACGAGGAAGTCGAGGACGAGGTGAGTGAAGTAAAGCTTGCGTGCAGGGTACAGTATGGTAGTCAAGCAGCTATGTCAAGGCTATCGTGCCTGTGGGTTCGTTACCAGACGGGGCAGAAAGTGTTGAGAAATAGTCGCCTGGTTGACATCCGTGTCTACTGAGTATGAGGGAATAATAAAGGTGGGTTTTTTTTTTCCGAGTTGTTTGATGGTGTGTTGAGTACAATTGGCAATAAAGCGTTGTAATGGTAAGTGTACAGTCAAAGAGTCGTCCTATACTATGTAATATACGAACTTCAGTTGAGTTAGTTGTCTTGTACAATGCATCTTCATCTGATTTCTAAGATTAATAAATTCAGACTAGGGTACGTAATTATAAAAAAGAACCATCGTCACTTTCCATCGAAAAACAGGAAATAATATCTTCATTGCCATCTCGTAACCAACATGAAAAGTTGTTTCTATTTAAAATTAAGAATTATGCACTCTTTTAAGAAGTGCTAAGGTTGAAGATGCTATTAGTACGCAACTGTAAACATGTATATTCATAATACAACGGATAAATCGTAGTTGTTATCAGCGATTATAGTTGAAAATAAAAAAACGTTGGTTGGTATAAAAGGAATAAGTTGTAAATAAAGATCTAGAGCGGCTATAGCCTATCTTGCTGGAAGAAAAAGAGGGTGATTCTGAAGCTACCAAAAATCTTCAGATTTTGGCGACTGCAGAGGCTATGACTTTGCTCTCTTTATCACTGCCCTTCACTGCACACTCTTTACCTTGTAAGTTGTAACTCTCTCTCTATCTCCTCTCTCTGTATCTATCTATATATCTATCGCTATTCGGAACTAATTTTTCAAGTTGAGAGGAGATAGTGCTTGTCTAATTATGGATTAATTTATTGAAATTGGAACCTGGAAGTGATGCCTGCTTGTGTGCGAAAGGGAGAAAGAAGGTGTTCAATTGGGTAAATAATACGACACTATTATCGCTTAACTGAACACGCCGATGTTATTGTTATTGTGTCTAGCAGAATGTGAAATTCAATTATAATGTCGTGGATGCACCATTTCTCAGGTACCAGTCTTCTGACCTATGGATCAATGTCTGCTCAAACTAGGGCTTCGTCAGCTTCTTGCTCCTGCTCCTGCTCCAGCCCAAGGGTAATCATTACTCGAGCTCATAATTCTATTATTTTACTGTATGTGTGTGAAATTTGGATGAATTCTACTTGGTTTTGGTTAGCTTATGTGCATCTTCACATGGCTAGAGAACAGGCTGAAGGCTCATTTCACTTTGAGGAGACAAAAGGGAGAAGACTATTCCTCACTTTTCTTGCTGGATCAGGCGCCCTATCTACAGCATTCCCATCTTTCGGAAAGACAAAGAAACAGAGCCCTTATGATGAGAGGCGCCTACTTGAGCAGAACAAGCGGATTCAGAGGGAGAACAACGTGCCCGATGACTTCCCCAATTTTGTCAGAGAAGGTATATGTAGTTGTGCTAATAAACCCCTGCTTAATCTTATGTATAGTATAAAGAACAAAAACTAATCTACCGTGTGTTCTTCAGGTTTCACGGTTAAAGTAGTGACACCGGACTACTATGAAACACGCGATTCAGGCCTCGTGTTGTGGGACGTTGCAGTTGGCGAAGGTGAATGCCCAAAGGATGGTCAGCAGGTTTTCTCTTTACTTTTTGGACAACTTTGTATTGCTTTCGATCATGTAGTAATCGACTCATACGGTTAGCAGCATGCATTTGTGATCTCTCTGTAAGAGGGTTCCAAATTACTAAACTTTTAGGCCAATCATATATCCTTTATACATCAATTTACCAATTTTTTAGTTCCTTGAACATGAGATAAATGAATTCTTAGGTAAAATGGTTTTGCCTTGGACCCCCCTTTCTTCTGTATGGCAGGTGACGTTTCACTACATTGGTTATAACGAGTCAGGGCGGCGTATAGACAGCACATACTTACAAGGCTCTCCAGCCAAAGTCCGACTGGGTACTAATGCATTAATTCCAGGTAAGTAAGCATGAAAATAGGAGGTTTTCGTTGTATTTCTGCTTGATATATTGAAACTAAGTTTGTTTTAGGATTTGAGCAAGGAATCAAAGACATGAAGCCCGGGGGAAAACGGAGGTTGATTATCCCTCCAGAGCTTGGTCCACCGGTAAGCCTTGTGCATATATATAGCTTCCATATCAGCAAACAAATGCAGAAATCTAATTGTTGTGGGGGAAAGTTTTCATTTTACAGACATTTTAGACAGAATAAGAAATGCTTTTAGATGAATTTTGGTAGCGTTGTTACATACAAGACGTTTGGTGTTGTTGGCTGCAGGTTGGGCCTTCGACCTTTTTCAGCTCGAAGCAATTTGAAGTATTTGATGTAGAATTGCTAAGCATTCAAGATTGCACAAGGAGGACGATTGGATTTTATTCAGATGTTGTTTGTACTTGAGGGGAAACACTGTTTTCGAGTTTCTTCTGTCTTTGTGATGGTGCTGCTATTTACTCAAGACTAAAAGCTGAAAAAAGAGATCAGGGAGAGAGGGAAAAGTATAGTTATTTTTATTCGTAATATGTGTATTGTATGTAGGGATGGCAAAATTGCAGGGCGGGTCCGGGCGATGGACCCGCGGACCCGCTCCACCCTGTGGACCCGTAGGGATCTACTACTTTGGCCTCGGAACCGGACCGGTAGGACCCGCCCCGCAGAGCACCCTAATTTTTTTTTAACAAACACAATTTTACATGTTCGCATGTTTCCAAATAAACAAAATATATATCATAAATTCATAAATATGTACATGTCCTCATAGATAAAAATAGAAATTTCCTCTAAATCACCGTTGTAAGACGACTAAAAAATTCCATCTAACAAAGATTAAAGAAGAGTCATGTACTCATGTTTTAGTTAAAAAAACATTTCACTAATATATATTAAATTCGAGTTAAGGATTTACCAATCTACTTTGGAGACTACTAGGATTCCTTCATTCCTTGTCATCATCGGCAACTTGTTATAAAATGTTTTTAATTGTAATTGTTCATTAATCATAATTGTATTTATACATATAATCTATTTATAAAAAATAGTTTTAAATTTAAATTTTGGAAATGAAAATTTTAATTTTATTTTTGAAATACATGCCCGTAATTACAATTTGAATATAGTATATTGAAATCTAGAAAATTAATATTTACATTTTATAAGCTAATTTTTTGTTAGATTTTTTTTTTTATTTTAGTATGTCATATTCTTATATATAAATATATACATGTAGAATATTAACAAATGTGAACATTAGCTCAAACGGCATAATTGCATGTAAATAAATTGTTGATGCGTGTTCGAATCTCACAAATAACACTTTTACACTTCTAAATTATACGGGCGGGGCTACGCTGGGCGGGTCTATACGGGGTGGGGCGGACCTAGGGCAGGAACCGGACCCGCCCCGGACCCTGTACGGATTGGGTCCGGAACCGCCCCGCACTCGTAATACCCGCCCCATTGCGTACGGGTCCGGGTCCTTTTACCATCCCTAATTGTATGTGACGGAGATGCACTAAACAACACATAGTTCTTGATTAAGCGCGGAATATGAAACTTTGAATCTTGATAGTAGTAGAATGAGTCATCTTGTATCCAGTCCACCAAACAAATTCATCAAAAATGTTATAGCCGAATCCTTCTATTTACTTTTCATTTTCTCTATCTACTACTCCCCCACCTAAAATTCTTGTTCACTATATCATATTGGGTTGATCTAAAATTTTTGTCTACTTTCATTTTTTTTCAAATTATTACACAAATTTTGGTAGGACTCACAATGGTGCCGCCATAAAAGTGGACAAGAATTTCGGGGCGAATGGAGTATTTTCGATTACTTTTCCAACGTAACGCCGGATATTTTAGCTTCAATTATTTGGAGAAGAAAATCATTCAAGAATCACTTCACCAAAGAAAATCCAGTTCCAAGGGGGGATGAAAAGGCAAATAAATACAAAAAAACCGAAGATTTTGGCTCCCAAAGACCCTAACACCAAAACCTTTTCACATTTCCCTCACAACGACATGTTACGATTTCGAACGAGGTATTGTTTCTTGATCATCCGCACTGATTTCATTCCCATGCTATGGTAAAACTGTTTTCCTATTGCAACAAAAAATTTCTCAGTGTTTTTCTTGCTAGTTAATAACTCGTCATGCGGTACTTTGTAGAAAATCGATTTTATTTTATTATTATTATTATTATTTTTAATTTCGTGAGAAATAGTAGTTTTGCTATTTATTTATTTTCATGGACAACGGTAGTTGAGAAAGGAGAAAATCAGGATACCGAAGAGTAAAGCAACAGCTTGCCTTTTTGACCTTCAAATATGAACTCAACATGAGAGACTCCAATGTGAGGTTTTTAACCTACTCCTAAAGTTGCATTGGAACAAAATTTAAAAAGTTGTTCCAACTTCTTCAATTAAAAGTTTGTTTTTGCGTTATATGATGGGACGCACATATGAGTATTGATATAATTGTGTGTATATTTTAATAGAACCTATATAAAAGTTGGTTTAGTAAATAAATATTTGGAGAAAAAAAATGTTAAAAAAGTTGGTACTATATTTTAGCCGATGATGTAACGACTAAGAAGTCAACTTTTTTGGTCCACCGTCGGAGGCACCCTGTTATCACATTTCCCTTTTGGCTGTACATATTGTATTCATTCTTTTCCCTCAGATTATGTACGGCAGGAGTTGATGCACAGTGGAAACAAATAATTGCTCTCCTTATCATTCATTCATCTAAATAGTACTCCCTCCCATTATTTATGTTATATTGGTACTGGACAAGGTAATTAAGATAATGGAGATAAAGGTATAAAATTGTGATGTAAAAGTATAAATAAGTGGGGTCCACTTTCTTAGATTGATTGTAGTCCACTCATTTATTTCCTTATTTGATATAAGACATAAATAATGGGACAACCAAAAAAGGCAAGTGAGACATTAATAATAGGACGGATGGAGTACTACTATAATTTTCGTATTCATCTAAACAGTAAATACACAAAAATCTGTACAAATATTATTGTGTTTCTTTTTTAATTAACACATACTATTCAAATTAGCCCAAATTAGAAACATACTAATACTCTATTCATTCTATTATATATAACTTGTACTCTTTTTTTACTATCCTAATAAAAATGGTTTATATTTAAAATCATATTCTAATGGAGTATAATTTAGTGAATCACATCAGCTTATCATAAAAAATACTCCCTGCGTCCCGTTATTTGTGGCTCAATTGGTTTCGGCACGAGAATTAAGAGAGTAGATAATAAAGTATGAGAGAGAGAGTAGATGATAAAGTATGAGAGAGAATATGAGTAATATAATGAGAGAGTATTAGAGAAAGATGATAAAGTAGGAGAGAGAATGTAATAAAGTATGAGAGAGAAGATGATAGAGTAGGAGTAATTTTTTATCAAATTAGGAAAGTGGGCACAAATAATGGGACACCCCTTTCGGGAAAGTGAGCCACAAATAGCGGGACGGAGGGAGTAATTTTTTTTAACTTTTGCGTCAAAGAATTTGAATCACTAACAACGTGATTATATTAGTACTCACTCCGTATTATTAGTAACATCTTGTTTCTTTCGGACATAAAAATTAAGAAAATATATTTTATAATGTATATTGTTTGAATTTGAATATTTAATTTTTACCTATATATTCTTTGTCTTTTTTAGCAACACTACTTTTTGAATAGGACACATTAATTATAAATACAGAATGTTACTAATGAAACTGTGGGAATACTTTACAGAACTGATCATATATCCCACACGTTTCTTTTCAAGTTAAATTTATTGTTCACGAGCGTTATGATTTTGAAAAAAGAAAAGAAAAAGGAAATAAAAATAAGTTTGTTGTAATCGGTCGCCTCCCTTTTGATTTTCATGCAACCACGGTCTTCTCAGCCTAGTAAAACAAATCAGTTTCAAAGTTTGAAAAAATCATCGTGAAAGGTGTGAACAAGTATATTTAGAATTCCTCACGATAAGGACACGCTATATAATTCCTTTATGTGAACCAGTTGAATTTATATATCCTTGCGGTTTTTCTTTCTTATATTAAGTAGTCGTATTAAATGTATTAAATTAATAATGGTGATCTCATTAATTGTGACATTTTTGTAGTAATCAGACTCAAATGTAAAATGGATTTAAAATTCCGCCCACATCGACATGTTATAAGAGCATTATTTGAATTCTAAACAATTTCATAATTTACGAGTTGGATTACACGAACATGCGACATGATACCAAAAAGATACTAGTTATATACATATACAATTACATGTAGAATAAAAAATAATGAGATGAAATAAACTAGCAATGAAATCTTACATATTCAATTGTCGGACACAATAATAAGAATGTCGTGTGGGTGTGTCTGTCATGCATCCGACATGATATATTGAGGCTTTAATTCATAATGTATGTCATGCATTCGACATGATAGAATTGAGATTTCAATCTTGAGCGTTTGACACATGTCTATACGATACGTTGAGGTTTTAATTCAGAGTGTATGACATTGACATGCATCCGACACGATACATCGAGGTTTGAAGAGTGTTCCTACTTTCTAATCTATATACAGTTAAACCTCGATAAAGTAATATTCAATAAAGTAATAATCTCGCTAAGATAATAATTTCTTCCGGTCCGATATGAGTCAATGCACTAAAATAATATTCAATAAAGTAATAACCTCGTTAAATGAATATTTCTTCTCGGTCCCAAGATTATTACTTTATCGAGGTTTAAATGTAAGTCAATTCATCAAGATTGTGGACCATGAAATCTGCATAGATATCAACTACAATTAATGTAGTAAGATTTTAAGCAACTAATGATTGGAGCACGTTGAATATATGTTCAGTTCACAAACTCAAATTCTTCAATCGTGCACTATATATAAGCGTCCTTTTTGGAGCAATTATTCTCAACCTTTATACTTAGATCAATCAACCCAAAACAAAAAAGAAAAGAAGAAAAGTAGTTCTAACTTTTAGTTCATACAATGTTGGATTCTGATTTAATACTCTTTGATTCATTACAAAGTTTTCTACTAAATGATTCTGATTTTCCGGAAGAATTCTACAACCAAATCCCCACTCAAATCTCGAGCAGCTCCATCTGGGCGCAGAGCTACGAAGATGCGGTGTTGAATCAAGACTTTATCGACGATGAAGGGCCGGGTCAGAGGTCGGAGCCTGAGCATAGGGAGCAAGCGCCGCGGGAGGGGAGGAGGTACCGTGGAGTGAGGCGGCGACCGTGGGGGAAGTTTGCGGCGGAGATGAGGCATCCGGAGAGGCGGGGGTCGAGGATTTGGCTGGGGACGTACGAGACGGCGGAGGATGCTGCATTGGCTTATGATCAGGCCGCTTTTGACATGCGCGGCTCAAGGGCAAGGCTTAATTTCCCCCACCTTATTGGTTCCTCCGTCGCCAGGAAGCCGGTGAAGGTGACGAAGCGGCGGCGGAAGGACACTGAGCTACCGGTTGAGTGTTCGTCGGCTGGATTAGTTGAATGATCATCCAAGGGGAATAGAAGTTAAAAAAAATTATAAAAAAAAGGAGGGAAAATATTGTAGGTTGGAGTTTTAGAATTATATTTAGTAGGGTGAAATAGTAAGTTTGAAATAGTGATTTTATTATTTTAAGAATTGAAATCACAAATTTTCGAAAGTACAAAGAAAACAATAAATCAAACCGTAAATGAAAGATGAAATATAATAGAATACATATTGAACATTAGAAAATTGTGTGTTGAATGAGGGATTAACGGGTCAAGTGTCTGTTAGAATTTTTAATTGAAAATTAGATTATTAAATTAATTAATATATAATTAATTTAAAGGATACATTAGTTCATGAGATTTATGTGAATAATTGAAAGGATGCGTTGGTTCCTAGATGAATGGACACGTTAATTCATGGAATGGACACATTGTTTCATAAATTAAATGATGAATGAATGTGTTGATTCATGAAGGGATATGTTGGTTCATGCAAAGAGGTACTTGGAAGTTGAACAAATGCAACAATTCACAATTCATCTTATTGTAAAGAGTTGTGTCCAATACGAAGAGTTGTGTCCATTACGAAGAGTTGTGTCTTTTGCTTCATATGTGTTTATGAAGAGTTGTGTCTTTTATGAATGGGTGCTTCAAATCTATAAATAGGACGATTTGTAGTAAAGAAAAAACAATTAAAAAAACATGATTCCTTCTTCTTTCCTTTATCCCTATTGTTTCACTCCATACATATAAATTAATTAGTATCTCCTTAGTCCCGAGATATCAAGTAGTTCGCAGGAATTGCGAGAAGTAGTGCAACTACTCGTAATTGAAAAACCGTTGTATCTTGGAGACGAATGCTATAGACCGCTTGCACCGAGTAGCGGAGCATTATCGTCTTGCGGAGAAAGAGTCTAACTCTTGCCTCGATTTGCATTTCGTTATTTTCGCTATTCAATTTTTCATATGTTGTTTGTTATGTTATTATAATATTTATACTAACATTTGGTTTTATTGTCGCTACATTTCTTCACACCTAATTTTTTAATAACAATCGCAAGACAATAATTGTGTTGAAGAAATGTCGATCCCCTTGTCAAAGTGATGACAAGCAGTAGTAACGTGCCGCCGAACTTTACAACGACAACAAACAACCAAATTCCAAGTGCCCTGTTCATGCAGAAAAGCCAGAAAAGTTCTCAGGTTATGAATTTAAGTGTTGGCAATCTAAAATGTTATTTTATTTAACTACTTTGAATTTGTCTCGATTTTTGAAAGAAACACCTCCAATTGTGGGGGAAGATGAAACGGATGAACAAAAACGCATAGCGTCTGATGCATGGCATCATAGAGACTACGTATGTCGCAACTATGTCCTAAACAATGGGCTCCTTAGTGGATATTCCTTGTTGGGAAAAACTCGTGCCTCCCGTCTTAATACATTATGATAGTATGTCTGCAATAGGTAGAGCACAAAGTAGTATGTATAATGGTAATTCTCGACATATTCGTTAAAGACTAGTGGAATAATATGTATTGACTATGTGAAGTCAAAAGACAATATTGCGGATCCGTTTACTAAAGGTATTAATCGTGATCAATTGTACAATGCAGTAAGGGGAATGAGATTAAAATCCACACTAAAAGAAGGCTCTTAATGGTAACTCTACCATGATAATTGGAGATCCCATGAACATGGTTCAAAGAGACAACTAAGTTAAGAATGTTCAAGTTGTGCACTTGAAAACACAACTAACAATCCATTCTCGAAGCTGCCCCAAGTGCAAACCTGTAGCTTGTGGTAAATGGTAAGCATATAAGCTTTTAATGATTCCTATAGCCTTATTGGTGGAGTATGGCAGGATACTCTTTATAGGAGATCACCTATATAAGTGAGAAGTGTGGCCGCTTCAAATAGAAAAACACTTATGAATCCAAGATATGGTCCAAGGCCAAAATAGACACAACGTGAGAACGAAAGATATTGTATCTATTATTGTGTATATGATATTGTCTTGGTTTACACAAAAGCTGACCGGTTCAAGACATCGCGTTCACCGAGCATCGAGTAAATCCGATAACATTATACTAAGGAAGGTTCAAAGCAAAAAACTACTTATCCTGATGCAATAATAGGTCATTGGGACTTTGGTTTGCATAACATTTTGCATTTGCATTTGCATTTAATAATCTAACTTCCATGTGGGGGATTGTTAGAATTTTTAATTGGAAATTAGATTATTAAATTAATTAATTTATAATTAATTTAAAGGATGCATTAGTTCATGAGATTTATGTGAATAATTGAAAGGATGCGTTGGTTCCTAGATGAATGGACACGTTACTTCATGGAATGAACACATTGTTTCATAAATTAAATGATGAATAAATGTGTTGATTCATGAAGGGATATGTTGGTTCATGCCAAGAGGTACTTGGAAGTTGAACAAATGCAACCATTCACAATTCATCTTATTGTAAAGAGTTGTGTCCAATACGAAGAGTTGTGTCCATTACGAAGAGTTGTGTCTTTTACTTCATATGTGTTTGTGAAGAGTTGTGTGCTTTTATGAATGAGTTCTTCAAATCTATAAATAGGACGATTTGTAGTAAAGAAAAAACAATTAGAAAAACATGATTCATTCTTCTTTCCTTTATCCCTATTGTTTCACTCCATACATATAAATTAATTAGTATCTCCTTAGTCCCGAGATATCAAGTAGTTCGCCGGAATTGCGAGAAGTAGTGCAACTACTCGTAATTGAAAAACCGTTGTATCTTGAAGACGAATGCTATAGACCGCTTGCACCGAGTAGCGGAGCATTATCGTCTTGCGGAGAAAGAGTCTAACTCTTGCCTCGGTTTGCATTTCGTTATTTTCGATATTCAATTTTTCATATGTTGTTTGTTATGTTGTTATAATATTTATACTAACATTTGGTTTTATTGTCGCTACATTTCTTCACACCTAATTTTTTAATAACAGTGCCATCTTTGTACTTTGATGATCTTGCAGTATTAAGTTGATTAATTTGTAAGTTTTTTTATTATATGAAAGGAAAATATTCGATGAAGACTGAGAAGGAAAGGTCGCTGGGCTCAAATGTTATTGGATTGTAGGCATTTTGTACGTACAAATCATTAATATTTGAAGAAAAAAAAAGGCACGCATTACGAATTATACACGCAAAAAAATATCTTGCGAACGACTTAACGACACTACTCGTGAATGACAATTAAGTCTATTCTTGTGATTGTAATACTACTATACTAGGGGCTTTCAATTACCTACCCTGGATTTAAACTACCCGCAAATGACATCGTCCGAGCCATTTAATTTTGTTTTAGTCAAAACAATGAGTAATATCGACTTCCTCCAATGCGGGCATGTCGACATCATAAAAATGAGTTGTAAATATATATATATACCAGCAAGCATTAGATAATAAAATATAACTACTTTTGTTTGTTATTTTTTTTCGAACCCTTCCACTAATATAAGTGTTCATAATATTTCAATCTAATCAAGTGGGTCAACCGAATTTACACCATTTTACACACGAAATACAAATTTTTTAATTCTCATGCAAAAAGTTTCGAACCACTAATAATATATGGCTGTAGTAATCAGTTTAACATAAAATTACAGACATACTACACATTTATACACTATACACTACATATTAAATACTTCCCATAGATACATACTCAACATTAAATCACGCCTGAGAAAATAAAATACCCACTTTTAATAATAAAATGAAAAAAAGCTCGCATTAGTAGAAAATATTCACATAATAGTAAGGGCTATAAGTCTCGAGGCTACGCATGCCCAATGTGCTTTGCCAAGTACAATTAGCATTTTGCGCGTGCTATGTCAGGTTTTTTATTTTTCGTAACAAAAGAGCAAAAAGAAATATTTAATACGAAAAGTTACTCAACCTATTCCGATCGATTATACTTTAAGCCAATTAATTAAGAATCCAATTCATCTACCTAATTACGCCAAAAAGTTACATTTCAAACTAAATTTACATGGCATCCACGTTAATTAGTAGAGTATTTATTAATGCGCATACGAAGAACGTCTAGAAAAATAATTAATTCAAGTTGACTATCGATGCTACATGTGTTACGATTATTACGATTAGTATGACTAAATGCAACTATTTCTAATTTTCTAAGCACCGTGATATTCAACGAGTATCAATTACTAAAATTAATTAAATTAAATGTGAAGTAGTACAATCCGATACACTACTTGGTTGTTACGCGATGGGGAAATATTACATCTTTAGAAAGAAATTGAGTGTGACGATAACAATAACCAAATTACCTGTATATGGAGGGACCCATGTCTGAAAAAATGTCAAATTGATTGAAATAATCGAAATTACAACCAATGAGAATATTTTGGTTACATTGAAGTATATAATGTAAACAACAAATATACTACAATTAACTAAATAAACACTCAATATTCAAAGCATGTCGCTGTCCCTTGATAAAGAAACAATTATTGCGACTTTCAGACAAAGTTAGCAATTTGCGACTTTCGGACATTGGATAATTGAAGTCAATTAAAATACACTTAAAACTAAAATTTAACTAGTCATCATCTATATATAAAAATTAGTAATATATCAATCTACCATATTTGATTATTACAACTACAAAACTACCCATGCATTTAAAAATTATCTAGTAAATACCCAATTTTACTAAAATACCCTCACTTTTTCAAATTTTTCACCTAAACTTGTCAAATCGGCACTACCCTATTGATCGGCACCATGATCGGCACCGACCGACCATTTTATCTTATTGTGATCGGCACATATGAGCCTTGATAGGGCCTGCCCGACCATGATAGGGCCTGGCCGACCATGATCGGCACAAGTTTCCTAATGTGATCGGCCCTACCATTTGCACCATGATCGGCACCGTCCGAGCGGTCGGAACATGATCGGCCCCTCCGGTCGGACCGTGATCGGACCATCCTATCGTTTTACTTTATCCAAGAAGCAAGGGTATTTTAGTCTTTTTGGGTATATAGTGCAGTTAAATATAACAATTGGGTATAAATGTATTTGACTTTACCCATTTTGGCATTTCACCGCCGGGCTCTATAAAAATTCACTCTATATGTAAACACATCAAACGACGATACATTCACAAATAATTCAAATCCAAATTCTGAGAATTTATCCAAACAACTAATTAATCTCTTTTTTGTTCGAAGTAATGGGAGCTCAAAATCAAAATAAAAACTATCTTCTAAGCGATACCGTTACCCTAAATGATATTGCGTGCAATTCAGAACTTGTTAGCGATGACGACGACTTCTCATCGCAAATGATTGAGGAGTTATTGTGCGAGGAGAGTGATTCCGTAGGGTCGGACGGGCCACCGCAGCGCGTTTGTGATGCGGCGGCCGCGGGGAAGTACGAGACGCCGGAGGAGCCCGCCGTGGCTTACAATAGAGCCGCCTTTAAACTGCATGGATCTCGGGCTCAGGTCAATTTCCCGGACCTAATCGGGTTGGGTGCTTCGCAAACAGGGTTAATTAAACGACGTCGGATTTCTGCAGACATGAGATAATAAATCTTGGTGTGCCTGTTTACCCAATCCAACCTGGGATTTTTTTTATCGTAAAAAAATGTGTTAACCCTAAATAAAATACTAATAAATTTTATCGACAAAATAAGCTATGATTAGATACATCTTACTATTTGCATTGCTTATTATTAATTTATAAGATTCTAGGCTAACGCATTATTTGTAGATTAAAAATTAGATTCTAGGCTAACGCATTATTTGTAGATTAAAAATTTTAATTTATGATTAGATTTAGTGATTGTGAATAAATGATTATATTAAACCACCTATATTCATATCAATATGATCTTCTATCCCACATTCTTGTGTCCCATTCGTTTCTCATTTACATTTTAATTGTAAGCACCTAGATCCCTATAATAACCATAAAATTCAAATCATAAATATCTAGATATTTACAGTTAAAAGTGACAATAGAACACGAATGAGTCACAAGAAAGTGGGACATAAGATCACATGGGTATCCATAATCCATATGGTTAATATATACTATATTTATAATATTTATTTGAAATGTCTGAAGATAAGCACGTGATAAAAAGTGGCTAATTTTTTTTCAACTCATGCACAAACAACCTTATATATTTATATATATATGATGCAACATTCTGATGGAAATTAGAAGACGAAGTAATTTACCTTCCTCCATGTATGTTGTCGCAACTTTGATTGTTGCTCGTGTTTCAGATCATTTGATCTGTGTCCCGACTATTTTCTTCCTCTGTGTGGTCAGAGAACTGAAGAAAAGAATAATGTCTCTCTTTCTTAGACGCACGGGTGCGTTTCAGAATGTCAATATATGTATCTCTTTATGAATATAATACTAATATATATAGACTTCAAAAGTTAATATTATATTAATATTTATAGTTCATTAATTTAATTATATCTCCAATGGATTTCTGCACCAATTAGCTCATACTATAATACTCCCTCCGTCCCGCTATTACTGTCCTACTTGCCTAATCGGGCTGTCCCGCTATTAATGTCCTCTTTCCTAAAATAGTAAAAAATACTTTTAAACATAAAATGAAGTGGGTCCCTCTTACTCACTACTCAACCCCCACATTCTTATACTCTCTCTTCAAAAATCTATCTCCCACTCGATTATGTTCCGCTCCGAACTCAGAAAATTATGATTTTTATCTTTTTGAAAATTTTAGATTATTTCTTCAAATACAATATAAAAAAAATATAAAAAATAAAAATCGATTGCCTTTTACTAGCCTTGCAAAAATTTGGATAATTCTCATTTCTTTCCACCAACCACTCCTCGAAAACTGTGTCATTTTCTTTATACAATTAAAACTCATAAAATACATACTAAACTAAAATTTCTTAATCTCCGTGCCGAAATCAACTGGGACAGAATTAGCGGGACGGATGAAGTATTAATCTTTTGGGCTACTTTAATTTATGAATTAATACAAGATTTGAAGTTGGACCTCAAATTAATTAATTATCTATGTTCAGCCCAGAGCAAAATTAATTAATAAACACAGATTGATTCCACTAGAAAATTAATGCTGACTTACCCCTTTATCCCAACTTGATCATGGGCTTGTATTTTAAACTTAATCAATCCTTGTATTTAAGATAGAAATATCCGTTAATTAATTAAGCTCACTGACAGCTTAAATTAATTAATATCTTATTATATTCCTGAGTAGTACCACTCGACCTTATTAACACACATGAACTTAATCAACCAACCGAATTTAGTGTGCTAATCCTTACGAGTTCCTCAGGGGATATTATCAACCTATTTTACTAGGATACGGTTGCAAGATACAGACAACCAACTTGAGCTACAAATAACTACTAATACCCAAGATACGTAGATCCGGTCGCGATAAAGTTTACCATAGTAGGTCAAAGTGATAGATAGTCAAATGCACTCAGCTGAAGTCTTACCAAGCTTAAGACCAGTTAAATCACTGAGATCTTGGTTCTCCACTAAGGTTAGTCAGGAGAACACATCTCACTGTGATCCATTCAATACACCACCTTAAGTGTACCAGTAAAGACAAACAGCCAAGACAAATCACTTCTTATCTAAACTGCAACATAAAACGACAACTTATCCTAAAGTTGTCTCAGTTGTGATAACTATTTATATCTTGTCACTTCAATCAATTCGTGTAGTCTTCTGTGATACCCGACAATACTGCACAAATTTAACTTTTATACAACATAAATGATTACATGTGCGAATATATATATATATATATATATATATATATATATATTTATTTATCAGATAGGAGAATAAAATAGTGGTAATGACAAAAACACATTGTATACAAAGATAAAAGCTTTTAAAGTATACAAAATCCAAACACATTCAACCCATAAATTGACAGTTTATCCTCTAGGTACGGTTCTCGCATATCAAACATATCATTAGTTATTTAATTTGAACCAAATATCGGATTATATTCTGTGAAGGGTAGTTTGCATTTTGTATAGGTGAAGTATTTCTTAACACATATTAAATATCGATTAAACCAATTTCTGAGATGTAGGATAATTTTTATTGGTTAACGTTGAACTTGAATAATGAACTCGTGATTATAAAACTTATAAGTAGTGAGTTTGTAGCGCAAGACTTGTCTAGTCAATTTGGCATCTTATATATGTGCTGGTCCACGAATTTCATGTACTTTAACTTATTTAAGTATTGTCGAATAATACTCCACCACATTTTAGTTGTCTAGATCTAACCTAGTTCTCTAGATTTATTATTGGTCACACACACACACACACACACACACACATATATATATATATATATGTGGAATAGATCTTTTGAGATCTTAGATTCAAAAGTGATACGAGAATCGATCTCATCCACCCATTTCGTTGATCTACGACCATCATTTTTTATTAGATAGCATTTAAAAATAAATAAAAAAATGAGAAAATCACTTTCATTAAGGGTATTTTTGTAAACTTCTCTTCTTTTAATTCAACTTCATATTTTCTCTCTTTACCTATTTTGAATTCATGTTTGACTTATACACTTTTATGCTCGTGATGTTGTGTGTTTATGCTCATCTTGTGAACTTTTCATGCATGTCCGAATCGGAATGACAGAGTCGTTATAATCAAATGTTTCTTTTGACCCCGATTGTTTCTTTTCTTAGAATGAATCTGATGTGTACGCATAAAGATTGATTTTGGATGGACGTTCTATATATATATATATATATATATATATATATATATATATATATATTGTTAGATTGGGAAGATTATAGGAGATATGATAGGTTTAACAATATATTGTTTCCATCGCAGGTAATGATTATTTCTCTCACCGTTAAAACTTATGTGCAACCGGCTGCTATCTAATAAATATGCAAGGTTTTAATAATCTGACCGAAGCACTATAGTGCATTTAGCTAAGTGTTGGATCTCTTGTCCATGAGACCCGAGTTCGATTCCTAGCAATATTTTTTATTGTTTTTTTTATTATGACATCAAAATTTAATTTTTTTCCAAATTATAATATGACACGAATAATCTAATTTTTTTTATTTTCCAATTACAATATGACACAAATAATAACAAATTTAATTTAATTTATATATGTATATTAAAATTTATTTTTTCTTAAAAAAATATATTTTTTTATTTTATGATTGTATAGATAATATACATAGGAGAGACAGAACATAATGGAGAATATGTGGAGATAATAAAAGTATCATTTGTTCTTAACAAAAATATCACTTTATATGAAAAATGTATCGATTATTCTGAATAGGGCAAAAGGAGGATTATTCAAGGCAGGGTCAATGGATAATGGAGATGGAATAGCAGTAGGATGGTTAGGACACCCTATCTTTAGGGATAAAAAATGTGTATCACTTGCTATTAATCAATGTATCACTTGCTATGATTAAAAGTATCATTTATTATGAATAAAAGTATCACTTTACATGAAAAAAGTATAAATTATTCTGAATATATCCCTTGTTATAAATAAGAGTATCACTTGTTATTAATCAAAGTATCACTTATTATAAATAAAAGTATCACTTATTATGAATAAAAGTATCACTTGTTCTTAACAAAAGTATTACTTTCCATGTAAAAAGTATCAATTATTTTGAATAAGAGTATAACTTGCTATTAATCAAAGTATCACTTGCTATGAATAAAAGTATCACTTTACGTGAAAAAATATCAATTATTCTGAATATATCACTTGTTATGAATAAGAGTGTCACTTGTTATTAATCAAAGTATCGCTTGCTATAATTAAAAGTATCACTTATTATGAATAAAAATATTGTTGGTTTTAATAAAAGTATCATTTGACATGGAAAAAGTACCACTTGATTTGAAAAAATATCAATTTGTAGGAATAAAAATATCACATGTTATAAACAAATTTATCATTTGTCTAAACAATTGTATCACTTTCTTAAAATGAATGTATTTATTAAACTAAATACATTATTAAAAAAAACACGATCTTAAGAAAAAAATCATTTCGTTAAAAAAATAGTCAAACTTAGTTGTTTGAACAATTGTATCACTTTCTTAAAATGAGTGTATTTATTAAACTGAATACATTATTAAAAAAACATGATCTGAAAAAATATCAATTGGTTAAAAAAAATAGTCAAACTTAGCTGCTGGGACTCGAACCCGACAGACGAAACAACTTAACTAATTGCACTACACAATTCTAATATTATTTTTACAAACCCTAATTTATTAATATTAAGCGTCCGGTTGCAGGTGCAATCAGATGCACGGGCGACAAACTCTTTTCTCACAAATATAATTATTGACAACGAAGTACTACCCAAAAAGAAATGCACAACTAACACAATATATAATAAATTCAACTAATTATATAATCTTGTCATAAATAGTAGCGAAGACAAATTTTATGTTGTTATTATCCAAATTTAATACTAATGGGGATGGGAAAGAGGACTGAAACATGCATTCTACTAATAAAGATGGATTATTAAGAACGTAGAATTATAACCTAAACTTGCTAGCTAGCTACTCGATCTATGTGAGTATAAATGTTTGATATAAAATGAGAAGAGACGATTCAAAAA
Organism: Lavandula angustifolia; assembly: GCA_028984105.1. NCBI lineage: Eukaryota > Viridiplantae > Streptophyta > Magnoliopsida > Lamiales > Lamiaceae > Lavandula > Lavandula angustifolia. The sequence goes on from CM054822.1 coordinate 17,986,077, forward strand.
TAAAAGTAAAAATATTGTCCATTAATTTGAAGTGTGTCATCTTTTTTAAGCTGGAGTACTTTAACTAATTAATTAATCTTATCATGTATTCATGTTTAATACTATGGTTTTGTCTTTAATTATATGATGAATAAAATAGGAAGGGTCTTTAATCTGTTGTAGTAACACGGTTGTTAAGCAATTGGAGCCAGAAAATTATTTTATGTAGTGTGGATACTAAAAAAATAATCTTTTTTTTATACATCAATAAATGATTTGATTATTTAAAGGGGTATATTTTAGTGTAAAGCTGAACCAGCCAAAGTGAGAAGTTGTTGGAATTATTATGCGTACAAAGTTTCACGTTTCAATCGAAGAGAAAACATTTGCATATTTCATTTTTATGTAAAATATATATATACTGTCTATGTTCTATTCATAATGGTTCATCTTTTCATATTTTAAGAAATGGCAAATAAAGAAAGCACAAACCAATCACTAATAATATATATTGGAGAACATTTACACAACCAACAATTCTCTTTGATAATCGTATCAATAATTAAAAATGAGATAAGATGAATGTGACGGAATGAATATAGTATTTTTGAACTTTAAGATATTTTTTGAATCTGAGTTATTCAATCATTTAATGGTTTTTCTAATTATATAATTGAAATTAGTCATATATATACAATAGAAGCATAAAATTAGGTTAATTATTGGGCTTTAGATTATAATTTCAAATAGGGGCATTTTTAATAGTAGCCAAATAGTTAAAGTCTACAAACATATATAGCCCATGACTAAAAAAAAACACAAAAATAGCCATTTTGTCCTTATTAGGCGCAGGGCCGATGGGGCCGATGGAGGGCCGATGGAATCTATAGGCCCTCCAGCCTGAAAAAAGAAAAAAAGAAAAAAAACATCGGCCCAAGTAAATTGAAGTAGGGCCGATGGCCCTCGGAAGAAGAAGGAAAAAAAATAAAATAAAAAAAAAAAAAAAAAAAAAATTGAAGGAGGGCCCTATTTTTTTCTTTTGTTTTTTTCTTTCTTCAGGGCCATCGGCCCTCCCATCGGCCCCGCCGGATAAAGACAAAATGGCTACTTTTGTGTTTTATTTTAGTGGTTGGCTATATTTGTATTTTTTTTTTCGATTTGGTTAACAGGGGATATTTCCACTTTCAAATACCTGCTGCTGTAATAATTGCAACATGCATTCCTTAAAATTACAAACACCACCCTAATTTACGCTTCAATTTTCATTTTTCTTCGTCAGGACTCGGGAGACATTTCCTAGTTCCAACGACTGAAAAGATTCGAGCTGATCTTACGAAATACGACGCCGCTTTGTCACTCTGGTCGGCTCGGAATCACCCGACCCGATTAGGTGCGGGAAATTGACCCGAGCCCGAGATCCCCGCATCTTAAAGGCGGCTCTATCATAAGCCACCGCCGCCTCCTCCGGCGTCTCGTACGTCCCCAGCCACAATCTCGACCCTTTCTTTTCCGGATTCCTAATCTCCGCCGCAAACTTGCCCCACGGCCGCCGCCTCACGCCTCTGTAACGCTTCCACTCCGGCGCCGCCCGAACGCTTCGCGGCGGCTCTTCTGAGCCTACGGTATCGCTATCGTCGCTCAACAACTCGTCAATCATTTGCGACGAATAATCGCTGTCGTCGCTGATCGCCGCGGCATTGCACTGTAACTCAGGCGATAAATCGCAGTCTCTTAGAAGATAATTCTGTACGGCGTCGAGCCAAGCTAGATCAAATTCGGTTGTATTTTGTGATTCCATTAATTTGTTTTTATGAGAATGAGGAATTGAATTGCTCAATGATTTTTCTGAAATATTTTGCAGTTAACACTCTCTGAGCTTCCTTATAAATAGAGGGAATAATTCATTACTTTGAAGCTTCCATGTAACTTCTTTTTTATATTATATATCTATATATAGATATATATATTTTTAAAAAAACTAGACCATTTTAATCACGTTTAATTTTACAGTATTGTCGCTTAGTATTTATTTGTTAACCAAGCGACGACATGTACGGTTGTTGGACGATATAAACACATAATATTATAATATATTAAGTGACATCAGCTTCAATAATTGACCAACTTCATTTATTGAATACTCTTTTTTCACCTAAGTTTTTGTGTTTAGATATTGTATATTAACAATATCACAAGATGGAACATTCTATATATATATATTCTCACACAGACGTATGATTCTCATAGACGAATGGAATATGAATACGGTTTGATTCTTACCTTGATGCGGAAGCGAAAATTATAAATGAACCATAATAATTAATAACGTGATGCTCTAAGATGAAATAGTCAAATAGATGTGAGCTGATAGGCCCAGACACAAAGTGCCCAAGCCCATCCGTCTGTTGTGAGTCCACTTATGCCTCGGCCCAGCTCGCGAGTTATGACAGCCCGTAACGGCCGCCCGTTACTGCTGATAATCCGCTCAGCCCGTTACTAACCCTAACTATATATAGTGGGTTTGTGTTTGTGATAGTAGAGCAGCTTCTTTATCTCTCTACTCTCTCTTCTCTACTTGTCTTCTCTCTTCTATGAGATCGAGATAGTGTTATTGTGAGAGTTTTGTGAGTGTTCTCTCTCAGACAGATAGGGTTGTGTTGGCGCAGTGTTGAGTAGTGTGGTGGTTGTAATTTGACAGTCTGAGCCTAATTGATTCGAGACTGTAATACTTGATCTTGATTCGTATTTGTAACAGTGGTATCAGAGCTCGGTTGGTTGATCACCGTTCATACACCTACGACCTCCTACGCCTAAAGATCGCAAACGGGCAGTTTTTCGAAACCGTAACCCTAGATCTAAAGGCGTCGCCCTCTGTTGTTTCTCTCTTTCAGGTAAACACTGGGTTCAAGCCTCCAAACCCCGCTCTGGTAAAGCGGCTGGAACCTTAGAACTCTTTACTGTTTTTTAGATCTGCCGACTGGTGCAGCTAGGATTGGGACTTGTTGCTGATAGATCTGCCGACTGGAGCAGTTAGGTTTTTTTGTGATCTATCTTCCTGCTGTGTCTTCTCTGGTTACTGTGTGATTCGTGTTATACTGCGATATCTGGATAACTGTCTGTGTAATTTTCTTGATTCGTGTTACTGATCTGCAAGTAATCAGATTATTGAACCGATTTTCGGTTCCTCTTTTTACAAATTAATTATTTACAGTAGCTTTGGTGACCCCCTGCGCCCAGGACTTGATCCTGCGATTGCGAGCTGGGAAATCCCTCAGCATTACAATACTGTTAGATATAGACCCAAAGGGGGATATCTAGTGCATTTGATATGGCTTTTGTTTCTTCCAGTGGCATTGCCACATTTAATGGAAAAACAGATTTTAATTTGTGGAAAAAGAGAATGACTGCTATTCTTGTTGAGAAACGTGTTTCAGCTGCTACTACTCAATCTTATGATACTGATATGTCTGAAGCAAAGAAAACTGAAATGAATGATCTTGCCTTATCTGCTATCACATTGAACTTGACTGATTCTGTGTTAAGAAAAGTTGAGCATCTTGATTCAGCAAAAGAAGTATGGGATAGGCTAAATGAATTATATACTGAGACCTCCTTTCCATCCAAAATGTACTTATTGCAGAGTTTCTTTAAATTCAAACTAGACATGTCTAAGAATATGGATGAAAACCTAGATGAATTTAACAAACTTCTGCAATTGATTAAACAAACAGGAGATACTAGTATTGATAATTATGCTCCAATTGCCTTGTTAAATGACATTCCTGAATCTTATAATGATGTTCAGTCTGCCATTAAGTATGGGAGGGACAAAATAGAACTAGAAACAGTCATTAGTGCCCTTAAGTCTAAAGAAATGGACTTGAAATTTAACAAGGACCTTAGACTTACTCAGCAGAGTTCATCCTATCAAGTTAGAGGCAGAACTAGTGATAGAACTAGTTCCAACTATAGCTCTGAGAGGGGGGGGGAAGAAACAGAACCCTAGGTTTAGATCTAAGTCTAAATCTAAAAGTAGAAAATGCTTCAATTGTGGGGAATATGGGCATTATATGAAGGAGTGTCCTTCTCCTAAAAAGGGAAAGCATTATGATGATAAGAAGAGTGTGTCTAATGCCATTTTAGGTGATAATTCAGAGTCTAATATTCTAGGAAAATACTTTATGGTTTCTGAACCTAATTTTGCCTCTGTGAATAATGTGAACTCTGAATTACTGAATGAATGGATCATGGATTCTGGAAGTGCTTATCATGTTTCCCCCTTCAAACAATATTTTTCAAAACTGAAAACTGGTAACTTTGGCTATGTTATTGTAGCAAATAAACATAAGTGTTCTATGCTTGGCATAGGTGATATCTGTTTAAAGTTTAAGTCTGGTTTTGAATATACAATGAAAGATGTCAGATTTGTTCCTGAAGTTGCTTGTAATTTGTTGTCCTTTAATGCTTTAGAAAATGATGGGTTTGGAGGGAGTTGGGGAAATGGGTGGATGAAAGTAAAAAGGGGGTCCTTAGTTGTGTTTAAATCTAAAAGGACAAATAACTTGTATCCTTTTACTGCTATCTCTGTTAACTCCTTATCAAATGTAAATGCTTCATTTTCTGATAAAACTGTGTTATGGCATAAGAGGTTAGGACATGCTAGCACTCATAATTTGTCTATTCTGAGAAAAACAGGTGTTTTTGGTAAGGATAAATTCTCTGATTTGCCATTCTGTGACTCTTGTGTGCTTGGTAAACAGCATAAAATATCTTTTCCTGTCACTGTCTCACCTGAGAAAACTGTTTCTTCTGATGTTCTTGAATACATTTATGCTGATGTGTGGGGTCCATCAAGTACTCCAACCCATAGTGGTTGTAGGTATTACCTATCCATTGTTGATGATTTTTCAAGAAAGACTTGGTTATTTCTTTTAAAGCACAAATCTGAGGTGTTTCAAATGTTTTCTGAATGGAAAATTAAAATTGAAAACCTAACAGGGAAAAGGATAAAGGTTCTCAGAACTGACAATGGGCTTGAATTCTGTAACTTTCCTTTTGACAATTTGTGTGTGAAATCTGGTATTAGAAGACATAAGACTGTTCCTTATAACTAGGGGTGGGCAAACAATTCGGGTTCCCGCGCCCGTACCCGTCCCATTCGGGTATTTCCCGTTCGGGTCGGGAAAAATGGGTACGGGTACCCGTTACGCGGGTACCCGCAAAAAATCAAGCGGGTCGGGAATGGGAACGGATTTTACTCTTAGGTACCCGTTCCCGAACGGGTACCCGCATTAATATACAATTTTTTTTACATGAGGTCCTCTTACATAGAGGTGGGCGCGGGACGGCGCGGATACCCGTTTGCATGTTTTGTGCTAGCACTAGTGTGTGACTAAACAATTTTCCACGGTAATTTTAATTATAAGAATCTATGGTTTCATATTTGATAATCATATGGTCGGTTTTATAATTATAATTTATGGTGAGACACCATTGGAACATGGTTTATAAAACATATTATCTACTCCTATAGTCCTATTTAGTGGTTTAAATATATTGGTATTTTTTAATTTTAATTTATGTTTTTAAAATTTTATTTATTGGTATTTTTTAATTTTTATTTATGAATTTACATATATTATAAATAGGTGGTAATATTTGCGGGTAAACCCGTACCCGTACCGTATCCGTGCGGGTACCCGCGCTCTATGCGGGAACGGGAATGGGTATTAAAATTAATTACCCGCAGGCACGGGTATCCGCAAACGGGTACCCGCAGCGCGGGTACCCGTCCCGTGCCCACCCCTACTTATAACCCTCAACAAAATGGGGTAGTGGAAAGAATGAATAGAACTCTTCTTGATAAGGTTAGATGCATGCTTGAAGGTTCAGGGTTGTTTAAACATTTTTGGGGGCTTGCTGCATTGACTGCAACTTATTTGATAAATAGGCTCCCTTCCAGTCCTCTTAAGGGCCAGTGCCCTGAGTCCATTTTCTCTGGAAAACCTATTGATCTGTCTAACCTAAGAGTTTTTGGTTGTGCTGCTTTTGTGCACAACAAGGGGGATAAATTGGATCCTAGATCCAAGAAATGTGTGTTTATTGAAGGGGTAAAAGGTTATAGATTGTGGGATAAATCTCAACCTGGTTTTAAAATCATTGTTAGCAGAGATGTTATCTTCAATGAAACTGAATTTCCATGCCTTCCCTCCACTGTTTCTACTTCTGACAATACTGATGTGTCTGAGGTGGAGCCTCAGACAGTGTTATGTGACCCTTGTACTACTGCTGAGTCTAGTGATAATTCAGAGTCTGTCTGTGAGGCTGAGCCTAGTGATAATTCAGGGTCTGTTTCTGATGAATCAAACTCTCTGTCTGACTCTGAAATTCATGATAACTCTGTTGATAATGTTGTGCCTTCTGATTACATGCTTTCCAGAGCTAGAACTAGGAGAAACATACATGCTCCTCTTAAGTATGATGATTATGTCATGTATGCTCTTACCATGTGTGAAACTTTGGATAATGAACCAGATTCTTATTCTGCTGCTCTTAAATCTCCTTCTTGTGATAAGTGGCTAAATGCTATGCAGTCTGAAATGAAGTCCTTGCATGTGAATAAAACCTGGATTCTTGTTCCCAAACCTGCAAATTGTTCTGTTGTGGACTGTAAATGGTTGTTTAAACTTAAGCATGAACCTAGGGCTTCCAGATATAAAGCTAGACTAGTTGCAAAAGGGTTTACTCAAAAAGAGGGGGTAGATTATTCTGAAATTTTTGCTCCTGTGGTTAAATTAACTACTGTACGCATTATGTTGTCTTTAGTTGCTCATTTTAATTGGGAATTAAAACAAATTGATGTGACCACTGCATTTTTACATGGTGATCTTGATAAGACAATCTACATGAAGCAGCCTGAAGGCTTTATTGATTCCTCTAAACCTGACTATGTCTGCTTATTACAAAAGGCTTTATATGGTTTGAAACAATCTCCTAGGCAGTGGAATATGAAGTTTGACCAATGTATGCTCTCTCTGAATTTTACAAGAAGTTCCTTTGATCACTGCTTGTATTTTTCAAAACATGATTCTATTCCTGTTTATTTGCTTATATATGTAGATGACATGTTACTTGCTAGTCCTAGTGTGAAGTTAATTAAACACATTTAAAAATGCCTTAGTGACAATTTTGAAATGAAGGACTTAGGAGATGCCAAGAAGATACTTGGTATGAATATTGAAAGGGACAGAAAACAGGGTATTCTTGTACTAAATCAGAGTTCCTATGTGGATAAAGTTTTGAGTAAATTTGCTATGTTTGATTCTAAATCTGTTAATGTGCCTCTTGCCTCTCATGTTATACTAAGTAAGGATCAGTCTCCTAAAACTGACCCTGAAATACTTGACATTGAAAAGGTCCCCTATGCTAATGCAATAGGCTCTGTTATGTATCTTATGGTCAGCACACGGCCAGATATAGCCTATGCAGTTAGTTGCTTGAGCAGGTACATGGCTAATCCAGGCATGCCTCATTGGATTGCTTTGAAATGGTTGCTAAGGTATGTGAAATCTACAAGAAATGTAGGATTAAAATTTTCAAAGAATCCTAGTGGTATAAAACTAATAGGGTATGTTGATTCCAACTATGCTAATGACAGAGATAACAGAAAGTCTACTACTTCTTATGCTTTTACTTTCTGTGGTTCTTGTGTGAGTTGGAAGTCACAACTGCAGCCCATTGTGGCCTTATCCACAACAGAGGCTGAATATGTAGCAGTTGCTGAAGCTTTAAAGGAAGCTATGTGGCTTCAAGGTCTTCTTTCTGAACTTGGTTTTACAAATAATACTGCTACACTATTCTCTGACAGCTAGTCTGCTATCCAACTATGTAAGAATCCCGTATTTCATGATCACACTAAACACATTGATGTCAGGTATCATTTCATACGTGATATAGTAGAAAAAAGTGTTATTGTGCTGGAAAAGATTCACACTGATCTTAATCCAGCTAATATGGGCACTAAATGTCAAGTGCAGAAAAATTGAATACTTGCCTTAAGATACTTAATATTGATTTAGGAAGTATTCATTTATGTTGTTCCACTACTGCTGCTTGTTTTTCTTCTGTGTGCAGGAAATAGGCGGCTGTACCGTGGAGGATAGGTGATGATGACAAAATAATAGTCCAAAATTACAAACCTTCCTTCGTTCATTGAAGGCACACTACAATTGGGCCTAAGATGGAGAATGTGAGCTGATAGGCCCAGACACAAAGTGCCCAAGCCCATCCATCTGTTGTGAGTCCACTTATGCCTCGGCCCAGCTCGCGAGTTATGACAGCCCGTAACGGCCGCCCGTTACTGCTGATAATCCGCTCAGCCCTTTACTAACCCTAACTATATATAGTGGGTTTGTGTTTGTGATAGTAGAGCAGCTTCTTTATCTCTTTACTCTCTCTTCTCTACTTGTCTTCTCTCTTCTGTGAGATCGAGATAGTGTTATTGTGAGAGTTTTGTGAGTGTTCTCTGTCAGACAGATAGGGCTGTGTTGGCGCAGTGTTGAGTAGTGTGGTGGTTGTAATTTGACAGTCTGAGCCTAATTGATTCGAGACTGTAATACTTGATCTTGATCCGTATTTGTAACAATAGATATCACTAGAAAATGTTTAATTAGTATATGTATGTGTTATTGGGGTAGAGAAGAAAAGAGAGAGAATGCACTCTCTTGAGTTAATTCACGTTGAATTATACCTCTCTAAATCAAGATGACAAGTTCTTAAATAAATTTCTCGATATTGCATATAGCCCCCTAAACTTTGACATATCTAGTTACACTTATAGCTATTAGTGTAACATATTTTTTAAGTCCAACAAAATCTAATCATGAATGAATATGAACTTTAAATGTATCAAAAGAGTGGATGATAAAATATGAGAGAGAAGTACATTATATCAAAAGAGTAATACTCCCTCCGTCCTGCTCTAAATAACATGTTTCCTTTCGGCGCGGGAATTAAAAAAGTGGATGATAAAATATGAGAGAGAAGTACATTATAAAGTATGAGAGAGAAGATGAGTGAGATTGTGAGAGAGTAAATGATAAAGAAGTGATAAAGTAGAAGAGAAAAATGATAAAGTAGGAGATAACTTGTAATTTTTTTTTAAATTATTTCCTTTTTTGAAAACGGATCACTAAGTATTTGAAGCGGGATGGAGAAGTACAATACTAAGTATTTGTTCATATTCAACGGATCAATATTTCCTGGAAATAAAAGAAAGAGAATGTGAAAAAAGAGCATTTTCCGAAGTCACGCTTACAACTTGTGGACTTTACATTTTTAGGTATACTAGGTAGCGCATTGTTCAACCGGCTTCGCACGATATTGTGATTATGCCCTGGTTGATGTTGGAATGGTTCAAGCATATTTGGTGCCATGATTACTTTTTCGCTTAGTGCAAACCAATACATATGCGACTAAAGATAATCGCAAAACTTTTTATTATTTCACAAACAAAATATATATCAGGATTAGAAAACATAGCTTCAAACTTGTGAGGGTATGGATTGATACTGGCTTCCTTTTGAGTTGTAAGCGTTATGAGCCTATTTTCAAAATAATGTTGCAAATAGAACACGTCATTAGATTAACAAACAAACTGAGAGTTTCCCATCTAAACGTAAAAATACCAAGGAAAAACCAAGATTCCCAATGCAAGATGTAGAACATACCGTTGGATCCACACCCTCATTTTGGTAGATGCCAGAAACGAATGCCGACATCATCAAGTAAGATCATGACAAACATAAAATAGTAAACCAAAAGCCAATACACAAAACCTATGAAACTGTAATTATTCCACCACAAACTTTGTTCCCCAGGAAATATGTAATAAATCATGGTATTTTAGTGTAACCCCTAAACAACATCACCGGCTGTTTGTAGAGCAAGCTCTTAATAAGCTCGGACATTATGAGATTTTACAACAGGTCAATCCTACTTCAGCAAATCAAAAGGTTTTCGACTCTCAGAGCATTCAACAGTTTGAATGGTCAAGAGCAGTTAAAATCATACTCCCTCCGTTCCGCTAATTCTGTCCCAGTTGACTTCGGCAAAAAGATTAAGAAATTTTAGTTTAGTGTGTATTTTATGAGTTTTAATTGTATAAAGAAAATGACACAGTTTTCGAGGAGTGGTTGGTGGAAAGAAATGAGAATTATCCAAATTTTTGCAAGGCTAGTAAAAGGCAATCGATTTTTATTTTTTATATTTTTTTTATATTGTATTTGAAGAAATAATCTAAAGTTTTCAAAAAGATAAAAATCATAATTTTCTGAGTTCGGAGCGGAACATAATCGAGTGAGAGATAGATTTTTGAAGAGAGAGAGTATAAGAATGTGGGGGTTGAGTACTGAGTAAGGGGGACCCACTTCATTTTATGTTTAAAAGTAATTTTTACTATTTTAGGAAAGAGGACAGTAATAGCGGGACAACCCGATTAGGCAAGTAGGACAGTAATAGCGGGACGGAGGGAGTATAATTTTAAGTCAATAAGAGATTTTTTTCCAATAACTATGAAACAAATCAATCAAATCATCAGAAAACACAATAATATATACACAACACATCTTTTTCCATTCATTAGAATATATACACAACAAATAATCAGGTAACATAGAATTAGTATACCCTCTTCATCAGCACATGAATTACTAGGATACAACCAATGATGGAATACAATTATGAAGTTGAAAATACCAGAAGTTCCAATTGTCAGAATATGGTAATAATCACGTTGGGTCTAATTCTTATTTATCCATTTCATCAATCGAACATGTCCTACAGATAAATTATATAAATCAATTGTCTTACATTTAATCGACACTAAGAACATCATGTAGTATAAATAAATCCCACACATAAACTCTTGTCAAGATTCAAGTAATTGATGTGTGAATATTAATTCATGAGAAAGACAGAAGACATGAGAGAGGAGAAGAGTTGACCTCAAATTCTTCTTGCACAGGCTGAGAGAGGCACATACTAAATTATTGCTTGGTTCATGTCCAATATCAAGGCAGGGTAAATTAGATATGGAAACGCTTAACTTTCATGTCAAAGTAAATAAGGGTAGAATGACTAAGAAACAGAAAATAGGTCAATTGAGGGTTGAGTGATTGTTGAGAAGAAAAATGGTATGCTATTGTCTATTTTAAGATGTGTGATTTATATTACATTAATACTTCCTAGAGATAAACTCTTCTCGAGATTAAAGTAATTGATGATTCAAGATGAAGGCACGACACATGAAAGAGGATAAGGATTGACCTCAAATTCTTCTTCCAGGGCCTGAGCGTAACACATACTAAATAATTAATTTGTTCCTGTATAATATGTAACGATAGTGAATTAGAAAGGGACACACTTAAATTGTAGACTGAGAGATGATGCTGAGAAGCAAAACGGTACGTTATTCTCTATGTATTTTCATATTTTAAAACAATGTTACTGTTGGTCCGGAGACGAAAAGTCAGGTGTAGAGGGGGGGGGTGAATACACCTGAGCTCTGTTTCTTTTTCTCAGTGAAGGTCAGCTGAAGCTGATGTTTGCAACTGATGAACAGTGCCAAATAAGCCTTCGATCACTGGGGTCAAAGTGAGTCAGCTTCTGAGCTCTTCTACTGACTGATGTCAGTATTACGAAACTCAGTCGGAGACTGTAGTGCGGATAAGTGTTAGGCCCGGAGTCGTCTCTTTTGAAAACGTGTTTTCGCAATGTAAAGTCTTTTGGCTGTGCGCTTTTTAAGATACGTTTTATGCAAGCTGATGATTTAAAACTGGGTTAAATGCAATGCGATAAAATAGTAAATAACACAAGCAATTTTTAACAAGGTTCGGATAACAGATCCTACGTCCACGGTCCTGAACTCAGCAGGAGAAACTTGTTGATTAATCTGTGCAAGTCTCAGCAAGGAAACTGTACGCAAGACAGATACTTCTAAGTTATAGTCCTTAGCGACTTTTACAATCCAAACCTAAGTTTAGAAGGGAGGGAATATTCTCCAACTGAGAAGGAGTTCTTACAACAAGAACGATTCACTAAATGTGAACTCCTTCGAATCTAAGCTATGAATCTAGCAATGAGCTTAGTTTAGAGAAGAAAGGGATCAAAGAGCTCTAGAGAGATGAACTACAAGAAGTGTTCTATGAAAACTAGTTCGTCGCTGGATAAGCTTGAAGGTTCTAGAGCGTTGTGAGCTTGAATGCTTTCCCTTGATTTCGCGTATATTCCTCTGTGTTTTGAAATCTTCAAATCCTTCTCTATTTATAGCTGTGAGTTGTGGCATATGTCCGTTGGAGACGACGATGCCACGTGTCACAAGCCTCCAAAGATAACGGCCATAAATTCGAGCTAGTTGCAGCGAGGCGGTTAATGCACTGTTCATGAGAGCAAACTTTACTCGTAGAGTAGGTAAGCGTTGTCGGCTTCTCATTGGTCGAGGTTTGTAGTTGGTGAGAGTGTCGAGTTGACCGTTTAAACAACCTCGTATGTCTTCTCGCTGAACTATTCGAAAAGACTTCGAGTGCGTGGTCGCTTTTCGTCGGGTACAGATGGGCGAATACGTCTCTGTCTTCGGCCGAGTGAGTCGTCGACCGATGAAGTAGCTTCGATAGTCGGTTGGTCGATCGCGAAGGTATTGTGCTTGCATAGGTTCTTCCGCCGATGACCATCACCTGATAATGTCTTCTACCGAGATCGGGTAAGCCGATGCGCTGTCTCCACTGAGTTTAGCATTCGGCTTCGACGAAGAACGCAAGCGATTACAACGATGACATGGGGTTCGAAAAGTATCTTCGGCAGAAGACCGGTTCAACAACTACCCCGTATGAGGACTTAGACAAAAACAATAAACATAACATCAAGTCTAACCTATACATCGCCTAATCCTATCGACACACTAATCTATCGATATCGGCTCGGTTTTGGGATCTTCAATTCCATAGTACTACTATGATTTCCCCCAATTTCTTTTAACCCTAGAACAGTGAGTATCAATCTACCGACTCATATCCAACAATTTCCCCTAATTGATGATGCCAAAACCTCTATACTCTAACATCTATTAAAGATACTTGTCCTATCGACAACAATTTCCCCCTTAAAGCATCTGAGGAAAAACTGATAATAGTAAATGAACTTCAGCAGGTGAGAGAAAGGCAAGATCAGAGAAACTGATGTGAGTGTGTGTCAGATCACTTGGTGATCAGTCGTGAAAACATGACACTAAAAAGCTTAAAGACAATGAGCGATTGTCTAGCAAGCGATAGGAACTCTTATAGATAGATCGTCAAAGTACAGGTTCCTATGCTATTACAAAGAATTATCAAAAACAAAGAGGAGAAATCACTGCTGTCGTCTGAAGCTCTGAGTCTTCTTCTTGAAATCCACCGAGCGATCAGCTGGAGGGTCCAGGCAGTAAAATTTATGAATCCTTTTGCGCAAAACCTGGATTTCCTCTTGATCTTCTGGTCTATGCGGATGTAACTCATGCTGATAGGCTGCAGATTCAATTTCTTCTTCGATAGACTTTGTGATGATAATGCCTTTAGCAGTCATGGGAGGAATGTTCAGTTCTTTCATGATAGGCAGCAACCGTTCTCCGAGTTCTTTCATGATAGGCAGCAACCGTTCTCCGAGTTCTTTCAGGTGCTTTTACAGGAATGTTCAGTTCTTTCATGATAGGCAGCAACCGTTCTCCGAGTTCTGGAAAAACTTCATTAAAACACTCTTTGAACAGTTGATCAGCCGGAATGTCTTTCGGATAGAAGCCCCATACATACAGATTTTTAACAAACATTTCTTTGAGAGTCTCCCATTGATCATTCAGATCAGCAGGTACCTATTTGTCCACATGAGGTGCAGGAATCAGCTTCATACGAGGAGTTCTGATAGTAGTCCTCCTGTTCCTCGATCCTCTGGGTATCTATTTTCTCGGATCGGCCGCTGGCTTATCAGATAGGCTTTTCATTCTTGCCAGGTCAGCCATCCTTTTCTTCTCACGGAGAGCGGCTGCTCTAGTGTCTCCTCGTCTGAGACTCAGTCCATGCAGCGTCGCCTCCCAGGTCGCTTGTTCTTCTGCTATCTGCTCAGGTGTAAGAGTAGATATGGGAATACTCTGAGCAATAGCTTTGATTTCGGTTGAAAGAGCCTTAGCAAAATCTTCTTGGGCTTTCTTCTTTTGCTCTTCGACTGTATTAATGACCTTTCTCTTTCCTTTGCCCGTGACAGCTTTGCCCTTAGGCTTTTTTTCGCCGCTTCGTTCCGCCTCCTCTAGCCGACGCTCCCTGGTCCAGGCTTTGTCTTGCGCCTATTGGGCTATTCTGAGGTCGAATGCCTCTTGCTCCGCTTTTGATTTAAACTTCTTGACCGGGGAGGAAGGAGTAGTGGATTCAGTAGCGATTTCCTTCCCCGACCTCTGCGGCAGCTGTTGAGACTCTTCTTCTTCAGCTGGCTCTTCAAGGAATTGAGCGATTTCGTCTATGTGCGCAGCTGAAGAGGAGATGGGGGTGGCTTGTAGTGGGAAATCAAGGAGAAGGACCTCGGTAGATGTACCTTTACGAGTAGATGGTCCCGCCTCCGGAGCCTGTTCCCCCGAATCTCTGCGGTGAGGGCTCTGCTCGCCGAGGAGGGTCCTCGCCTCCCGAGCTCGTCCCTCAAGGATCCGGACGTCACCGTATCCATATCGGGTTCATCTTTCACAATATCTTCCCCCCTTTTTGGCATCGCAATATTTGCCGAGGGAGGTGCGGATAGCTTTTACGTCCCGCTCCAGTTGTGCAAGTAATCTTTGATCCGGGTAATCGTGTCATCAAAATCACCGACCAAGTTGCGTAGTTTTCCCGGTCTTTCTCCCGATCGGCTCTAGATTTCTTCAATCGAGCGGCCGACTCCCTGACGGAGTTTCAGCAGAGCTTGATCATTTGATTCTGTTATTTCTTTCTGAATGGCTTTTAAGGCCTCAGCCTGTTGCTTGATGGCTGTTTGAAGAGAAATGTTTGCTATCTTGTTTCTCTCATCTATGAAGCCTTGAAGCTGTTTTCATGGCTCGAGTCACCGCTCCGAGAAAGTTTTATGCTTGAGCGGCAAGCGATTCGCCGACTCGTGCCGTTAAATCGGCCTTTTGAGCACTTAGGGCCTGCTCAACTATCTCCTTCTGAGAAGCCTCTTTAGGAGCTAAGATGTCGACGGCCAACTTACTTAGAGCTTCGTTCTGAGCCTTGGTGTACTTCTCCCATTTGAAATGAACATCTTTGGCTAGGAGTCGATTTTTCTCACCTTGGCGTTTGATAGCCCTGTTGACAGAACGTGAGGACACGGAACCGATGGGTTGTATCTGATAAGAGCTGGTTTCGAGCCTCTGCTCAGAGAACGAGATCAACTGCTCCCTACTGTACTTCGGAGCAGTTGTAGCCTCACCTGATGTGACTATGGGTGGTGTTGGGCTCTTCTCTTGGGGAGTTTGTCCCTCTGCAGATTCTCCCCTTCCTTGGGTTTGCCATCCATCTCCTCTTTATCAGAAGGTGGAGATGGGGGCGGAGCTGTTTCAGTCGGAGCTCTCAAGCTCAGTAAATAGAGCATTGCAGCTCTCAAATCTTCGAAGGACGCCACATCAGTTGGCTCTCCGAATCCAATCTTGGCTTGGAGCACTTGCTCCTCTGTCAGTAGCTCATCTGGTGACTGCTGGGATTTGGCAAAGTCAATAAGAATGTCCTAGTGCAGAAACCTTAAGAGCATCTGAGCTCTTGTCCTTACTTCTATTTCAACCAGATCTGCGTGCTCAGCAATTTTTGGTATCTCTTGCTGAATCTCAGCTGCAGCACGCAGTTGAGTGGTGTCAGTTGTTGTCCACTCAGTAGTAGGTCCGGGTGACGGTTCCCTCTTGTCAGACTCTGTTTCCTCAGAGCTGATCACTTGGACCTTGTCCTTGATCGTCGCTCCCTCGATTCTAGTATCTGAATCGAGTAGTTGCTCCTCTTGAGTAGAAGGAGGAGCTGGCTCAATAATGGTAAGTGGCTGAGCCACTGTGACCGCAGCAGGTCGAGTCTTAGCCAACCTCCTCTTCTTTGGCACTTGGACAGATGGGGGCAGAGCAGACGCAGCTCTCTTCGGTTCAGGTGGCCCCTTGCTAATTGACTTCTCTGTTCCAGCCTTTGTCATAAATTTAATACTCTTGAGATCAAAAGACTTTGAGTCCGCAAAAGCTGAACGTTTCTATACCACACTCTCTATCAGCATCGACATCTTGGTGCCGAATAGGAGCTTGCCTATACTGGTTAGCTTCCTCTCTCCAGTAGGCGAAGTAGTGAACTTCTGGGCTTGGGCCTTCAGCTGAGTAGTATAGTAGTCGGCCAAGTTCACTTCTACTCCATCGTCTATAATCATCATCAGTTGTATCCTCGGCTTAGAAAGCTGATCATAGGATCCAGCTGAGCTCGTCAGAATATGAGATACAACGTAAGCTAAACCCTTGTACTGAGGTAGCAAAAGATTCCTCTGTAGCGCCGTCTTGAACACTATGTCGCTGCGTCCACAGAACTTTTGGACGTAATCATTTATCTCCCTTTCCTTATAACCAATGGGAGAAATACCAGCTGAGGGGAGTTGAAAGGCTTGAACGAGAGCCTCTGAGATGTTGAAGGAGTGGGTAGCCTCCCTCCACTTATTTGGGGTAACTTCCCGACTGTAAACAAACGAAGCCTCTTCTCCTCCTGAGGCAAGCGACTTCCAGTTGTAGTAGGCCTCCACAACTTGTCTCGGTAGATGAGAACGGGGATGCCTCGACACAAGAGTTGCCAGCCCTGACTTCTCAAGGGCGCCAAACACCGGCTCCAAATATGAAAGGTCCACCTGCCAGAGAGCCATCGTCGGCTCAAACTGAACCCGGATGGTCATGATCTCAACCATCTTCTCAGGAGTCTGTACTATCGCCATTGAAATCTACAAAACAAATTGTTAGGACTTGAAAAATTTAGGAAGATAAGTGAATCGCTAAGAAAAAGCTCTAAGATATGAGAATGGCGAAAAGTGAGGAGTAATCGAAGTTGAAAAGATTTTGTATAAGTTGATTTGATCTTCAGTTTGAATCATATGGTTCAAATTTAATCTTTCAAAATCGATGGACGTCTAAGATTGAATGATATAGAGGGTATGATTACTTAGCCGCCAATACTATAGATATACGTAATAAAGGTAAGTGAGAAGACATGCATTAAATGCGCGACAGAGAGCATTAATTACACAGGCGAAGGGTCCTGCTGACCTTTCCTTAAACCTTAAGCATAATAAATGGTAAGAAATAAATGCTCCTTAACAACTGAATGTAAGCGATTGATGCATTAAATGCGGCATGCTTCTGAACAATTTAAGTGACGATACTACGCAAACCTCTTCAGCTGAACTTATCAGCTGGTTACCATCATTTATCAGGAGGATGGTTGTGCTGACGACCATGTTCCCCCTTGCTGTGTACAGTGTGCATCTCCCAACTGAGTCACTGTACTAAGTTTTCTGACCTGTCGTGCTGATTCCATACTGATACCAATTGTTGCTAAGTTTATCATTATTAGTAGTTGGCTTCTACCGACTTGTCTCGCAGGGATCTAGCAGACCTAGCTCAACCGATAGTTCTCTCGAACTGTTCTCGCCTAGTGGTTTGGTCGGTATGTCGCCCTTTGCTTATCGGTATGGATTTTCTCCATTCTGATGTCCTTCTTCTCGACATGGTCTCTGATGAAGTGATGTCGAATATCCACGTGCTTGCATTTCGTATGCAGAACTGGGTTCTGAGTTATAGCTATTGCACTAGTGGAGTCACAGTAGATGGGCACTTCATCCCGAGTTATACCATAATCTCTCAATTGTTGTCGAAGCCAAAGGATCCGGGCAAAGCAACTTCCCTGCAGCCATATACTCGGCTTCCGTAGTGGACGTAGCTACCGAGTGCTTGTTTCTTTGAAAACCACGATATCGCCTTGCCGCCTAGGAACCGACATGTTCCGGAAGTTGATTTTCGATCTATCCCGCATCCTGCATAATCGGCATCGAATAACCTTGTTAGTGTTAGATTATCATCGCGAGGATACCATAACCCGACAGATCGGGTGTTCCTCTTAGATATCGAGAATCTTCTTCGCCGAGTCTAGATGACTTCGCTTGGGATTCACTCGAAATCTTGCGCATACACCTACAAAGATAAGTTATGTCGGGTCGGCTAGTCTGTTAAATAAAGTAAAGAACCAATAATAGCTCTATAATCGGTAGAGTTAACGTAAGCTCCCTCATTGTCTAGATCGATTTTAAAGTTTGTGTTCATGGGGATCTTGGACCGGCTTCTTGGAATCACGGCTGAATCTTTTGAGAAGATCTCGAGTGTATTTGGCCTCGATTGATGAAAATTCCTTCACCTGATTGCTTTACTTGAAATCCAAGGAAATAATTCATCTCTCCCATCATAGACATCTCGAATTTCTCCTTCATCATTTTCTCAAACCGCCGACATATGACTTCGTTTTGCGCGCCGAAAATGATGTCGTCCACGTAGATTTGCACCGGTAGAATGTCATCTTCTCGACTTTATGCTGAATAGAGTGCGATCTACCGTCCCCTTCCGAAAACCTTTTCGAAGTAGAAAGTCCCGATAGGATATCATACCAAGCCCACGGGTGCTTGTTTTAACCCATACTGAGCTTTCCTAAGTCTCGTACACCTGATGTCCCCGCTCGAAAGCCGGTGGTTGTTCAACGTAGACTTCTTCCTTCGCACGCCGTTCGTAAAAGCCGACTTCACATCCATCTCGATATACTTTAAAACCTTGATGTGTTGCATATGCTAGGAAAAGACGAATGGCTTCCAATCCGGCGACCGGAGCGAATGTTTCATCAAAGTCAATTCCTTCGACTTGACCGTAACCTTTTCCAACTAGTCGAGCTTTATTTCGACAATGACGTTGTTTTCATCTCGCTTGTTCTTGAAGACCCACTTTGTTCCGATCACGTGCCGATGTCTAGGTCCGTCAACAAGCTCCCATACTTCATTTCGCACGAATTGGTTCAGCTCTTCTTGCATGGCTATGACCCGGCCAAGCATCTTTAAGTGCATCCTCTATCGATTGAGGTTCATCTCGTAGACGAGAAAACAAGAGTAAAGTGAGCTTTCGCCTTGACTTAATCTTGATCTTGTCCTTATAGTAGCCGACGGATCTCCAATGATTAGATCTCGAAGAATGAGCATCGAGCCACGAGCGTCCGAGTCGGGCTTCTTCTTCGATACTACTTACGCACGTCGGTAGGAGTATTAGGCATTTCAGAGTAATCGTTCGCGATCGAAGCAATTCAGTAAGAAGATTAGGATCTACCGAGTTTCCGTGTTCAGGGGCATTTAGCTCGGGAACATTTAACGTTCCCCACGTTTATATTCTCGGTAGAGGTCTCGGTTACCACGGGGGCTTCCTCATCGACCGTTGTTACCCGTTGTTGATTATGTTCGGAGAATCAACCAGGTCGCCTACATTGCTTGTTGACCGAGTCCGAATTTCATCATCGTCCGACTCATCATCCCAACAATGCTTGGATCTTCTCGCCTTTATCATTCGATCCGAGATCCCGTAGCTTGCCGCCGACATCTTCAATGTTTGGCTCAGTATCTTCCCTGTCCTCGGCAACAAACTCATCAAAAACAACATGAGGGCTTTCCTCCATGCAAAGAGTCCGATAGTTAAAGACTCACGAATGCTTTTCTTGACCCGAGAGTATCCTAAGAATACTCCTTGATCAGATTTGTTGTCAAAGACTTTCAACCGGTCTTTCCCATTATTGTGGATAAAGCAAGGACGCCCAAAAATATGGAAATGAGAAATAGAAGGAATTCTCCCTTTCCACGAGTTCGTAAGGCGTCTTCATGTGTTGCATTGTAAGCGGTGAGCGGTTCGAGTGTAGCGAGGCCGTGTCGGAAGCATCCGCCCAAAACTTTGAGGGTAGTCCGGAGTCCGCTAGGAGCGTTCTTGCTTGCTTCTTTGAGTGTTCCGTTCTTTCGTTCAGCAAGTCCGTTCTCGCGAGGGGTGCGTGCGGTGATGTCTCGGGCTGAATTCCCTCTTTATCGCAGTACTCTTTAACTACCGAGTTTAGAGACTCGTTCCTCCGTCCGAGCGTATCCTCGTATCTTGATGTCCTTTTCCACACCGAGCTTTTTCGAGTAGATTAAGCGGCTCGGTCCCGAACATCGACTTATTGGCGATGAAGATGACCCAAGTATATCTCGAGTAGTCGTCTATGACGACTAGGGCATACTTCTTGCCTCTTATAGTCACTGGAGAGACTGGCCCAAAAAGATCCATGTGGAGCAGCTGAAGGATTCCATCGGTGGAAGGTGAAGGAATAGGTGGATTGCTCTTCTTTGTCGCTTTCCCTTCGGGCATGCTTCACAATTTCTATCTTTGATAAAAGATTCCTTGGGCGATCCTCCGACTTTAGAGTTCTTTGCGAGCTTGTTCATAGTCTTGAAGTTCAGGTGGCCGAGTCTCTTGTGCCATAGCCACTGACTTGTCACTTGATTTAGTCTACGTGCAAGCAAGCAAGCCTCGTGTTCTGCGGTTTTCCGGTTTGCAACATAGATGTTCTTCTTCCGCGAGCCCGACAACACTTTGTTTTCCCGTAGATTTGTCAACAACATCACGTAAAACCGGCGTCAAAGATAACTCGTTAAGATTATCACGTAATTGGTGACGAGAAAGGAGATTATGTTGAAGTCCTTCAACATATGTTACTCTTGGAACCGAGGCGGCCCCAATGTTCATTGTTCCATATCCCCTTGTGTAGCCTTTGGAGTTGTCACCAAACTCACTCCGGGACCATCTTCTTGTATGTAGTTGGTCGCAGGCTCTTTCGATGTGTCATGTGTCTCGAGCGGCCGCCGTCCACTATCCAAGGGTCCTTATGCACCCGCAAAAACGTAAATATTTTTAGGTACCCTTTGGTTCGGTTGGGTCCTTACAGGGTTAGTGGGTGATTTCGGAACCCGGATCTCGCTTAGGAACCTTAGAAGTCTCGAGACTTCTTCTTCAAAACCTTGTCGCCTTCTCTCTCTTTAGGACTTGGAGATACCGACTTCTTGTTGACTTTGGGTTCGGGAACTTTCTTCTTCGAGTCTTAGCGCTTCTCCCGACCCCCGGGCTCATAGTAGTATGAACCGCATCGAGCCGGATGCTCATACGGTGGTTCTCTATATCGTTCGCCCATCTCGACATTCTTGGTTCCCCCCGAGTTTGATCGTGGTGTCCGGGGCTGGAACCATTGGTCACCGCTTCTTCCGGTTGCTCGACCGAGGTGCAATAATTTTTCGTTTGTTCTTCGCCCGAGGTGGAGTGACAGCAGTTTGTACTTTCCCTCTGACGAACCTATCAGTCAGCAAGTCTGAGCTCTTGGAAGTCGAAGCTTCATGTTTGTAGCCAAGGCCTTCCTTCACAGCAGTTGGCCGTTGTGCTTTGAGCATATTTTCCAACTTCTCCTTAGCTCCAAGTGCTTGTTCGGTCATCGGTCCTCTCCGCACTTCGTCACTTCTTCCGAGTGAATCATAATCCTTCTGTACGTTTGAGAGCTTCTGATTGAGTTGAGCTATTTCAGTCTCTTTCTCAGAATTGTCCTTGGTCAGAACTGAGATCTGAGTCTCTTGAAGCTGAGACTTAGTCATAAGAGATTTAATCTCTTCCTTGAGTCTCGCCACTAGATCCACCGACTCGAGAGAGACCCGACAATCGAAGAAAGTCTCGATTTTCAGCCTTTACCGTTCAAGTTCCCGAATCGTTCGCTGAACTCTCGCTCGTTGAATCCCGCTCCTCTAGTAGTTCATCATACGCTTGCACAACGTCTAGAGGATCATCTCGTGACGTAACATGTGTCGTGTGTGCTATGTGAAGAAGAGGTTGTTTTAGGTTTAGAGTTTACCTCGCTCTCTTCTCCCCGCCATCAAGCAAGGTATTCGGCCGACTCTTCGAGACTTGTATTTGTTTCCTCAACTGCGACGAATGCGGCTTCGTCTTCGGAGGAATACATGAAAGTATCCTCTTCAATTGAGTTGTCGGATATATCTCCGGCTATGTAGGCTCGCCTTCGTTTGGCGAATTTTTTCTCTTCTCTTCGCT
The DNA here is from genome assembly GCA_028984105.1 of Lavandula angustifolia. Taxonomy (NCBI): domain Eukaryota; kingdom Viridiplantae; phylum Streptophyta; class Magnoliopsida; order Lamiales; family Lamiaceae; genus Lavandula; species Lavandula angustifolia. The sequence goes on from CM054822.1 coordinate 18,008,248, forward strand.
CGTTTCGCTCTTTGGAGCACTGAGAGTTCGGGACAGTCATACCGATAATGTCCCTCCTTTTTGCGCTTATAGCATGTAGAGACTTTGTTGCTTTGCTTTTTCCGACCGAGTCCTTTGAAGGACTAGCAGCTTCATGCTCTGTTTTCCTGCATTCAGGTGTAGAATTATATTCTTCCCTTTTTTGATAATCTTTCTTACCTGAGGGTGAATCTCTGTGATACTTCTTTAGCTTCCTGACTCTCTCCTTTTCTCTTTGGTATTTGAGAGCCATCAGCGCGAGTGGATCAGCAGCAGATATTTCAGATGACTTTGTTTCACCAAGCTGCTACTGCCTTGCTCGATGAAGTATTTTTGTTTCCGGTTTCTTGTGACGTTGCCTTGAAGGCATGATCAATGTGGGTGTCAGCTGGAGCACTGGAGCATCTCTGGGGTAGGCTATGCTCAAATTCCTCTGTTTTTAGTTCTGAAAAGATAACATCAGGAGTTAGAGAATTTAGATCAGAATGTCTTAGATAAGTAGCAAATGGAAGCCACTTCTATCGAGGTAACGCTCTTAAGATCTTGGTGTTCATCTCTTTATTGGTGAACATCCTCCCCAGCCCATTGATGACGTTGACTTGGTTTGTGAATCTAACACTGAGCTCGTCAATCGTCTCATTTGGCTCCATAGTAAGGGCGTCGAACTTCGAAGCTCTAGTTCGAGCTTGTTGTCCTTAATCTCGAGGGGTTACTCGGCTCAGCATGCCGAGCATCCCATAGCTCTTTTCTTTGTTTTACAATCTTGCACTCTGCCGAGGTGTGAGTCACTGAGCGTAGTCAGTATAGCATTTCGTGCCACTCGGTCTAGATTGTGCAGCTTTTTCTCTTCAGGTGTGAAGGCAGATTTGTCTTTGGGAATCTTTGCACTGTCTTGTGCTCCTACGCCTTCTCCAGCAGCAAATACGACGCTGTCGATCATGGGGATTATGGGTCCTGTTTCAAGAACATCCGCCATGCTGTCGTAGAGTGACGTAAGATGTGCCTCCATACGCACGCGCCAAACCGTATAATTTTCAACGGAGAACATCGGCACCATCCGAATACCTGACATATCAGACATGTTACAACGAGTATAGGGATAAGAAGAAGAGATGCTTGTGCAGAGAAAACGTTTTCGGGATCAGTTCGAGAGGACCAGTATTACAGAACCGGCGATCAGTTGAACACCGTGCGCTCTGATACCAATTATTGGTCCAGAGACGAAAAGTCAGGTGTAGAGGGGGGGGTGAATACACATGAGCTCGTTTCTTTTTCTCGGTGAAGGTCGGCTGAAGGCCGATGTTTGCAACTGATGAACAGTGCCAAATAAGCGTTCGATCACTGGGGTCAAAGTGAGTCAGCTTCTGAGCTCTTCTACTGACTGATGTCAGTATTACGAAACTCAGTCAGAGACTGTAGTGCGGATAAGTGTTAGGCCCGGAGTCGTCTCTTTTGAAAACGTGTTTTCGCAATGTAAAGTCTTTTGGTTGTGCGCTTTTTAAGATACGTTTTATGCAAGCTGATGATTTAAAACTGGGTTAAATGCAATGCGATAAAACAGTAAATAACACAAGCGATTTTTAACGTGGTTCGGATAACAGATCCTACGTCCACGGTCCCGAACTCAAGCAAGAGAAACTTGTTGATTAATCGAGCAAGTCTCAAGCAAGGAAACCGTACGCGGGACGCATCCTTCTAAGTTATAGTCCTTAGCGACTTTTACAATCCAAACCTAAGTTTAGAAGGGAGGGAATATTCTCCAACTGAGAAGGAGTTCTTACAACAAGAACGATTCACTAAATGTGAACTCCTTCGAATCTAAGCTATGAATCTAGCAATGAGCTTAGTTTAGAGAAGAAAGGGATCAAAGAGCTCTAGAGAGATGAACTACAAGAAGTGTTCTATGAAAACTAGTTCGTCTCTGGATAAGCTTGAAGGTTCTAGAGCGTTGTGAGCTTGAATGCTTTCCCTTGATTTCGCGTATATTCCTCTGTGTTTCGAAATCTTCAAATCCTTCTCTATTTATAGCTTTGAGTTGTGGCATATGTCCGTTGGAGACGACGATGCCACGTGTTACAAGCCTCCAAAGATAACGGCCATAAATTCGAGCTAGTTGCGGCGGGGCGGTTAATGCACGCTGTTCATGAGAGCAAGCTCTTTACCGTAGAGTAGGTAAGCGTTGTCGGCTTCTCATTGGTCGAGGTTTGTAGTTGGTGAGAGTGTCGAGTTGACCGTTCAAACAACCTCGTATGTCTTCGCCGAACTATTCGAAAAGACTTCGAGTGCGGGGTCGCTTTACGTCGGGGTCAGATGGGCGAATACGTCTCTGTCTTCTTCGGATGAGTCGTCTAACTGATGAAGTGAGCTTCTGATAGTCAGTTGGTCGACTGCGAAGGTATTGTGCTTGCATAGGTTCTTCCGCTGATGACCATCAGCTGATAATGTCTTCTACTGAGATCGGGTAAGCTGATGCGCTATCTCCAGCTGAGTTTAGCATTCAGCTTCTGACGAAGAACGCAAGCGATTACATTGATGACATGGGGTTCTGAAAAGTATCTTCAGCAGAAGATCAGTTCAACAACTACCCCGTACAGGACTTAGACAAAAACAATAAACATAACATCAAGTCTAACCTATACATCAGCTAATCCTATCGACACACTAATCTACTGATATCAGCTCGGTTTTGGGATCTTCAATTCCATAGTACTACTATGATTTCCCCAATTTCTTTTAACCCTAGAACAGCTGAGAAAATCAATCTACTGACTCATATCCAACAGTTACATTAATACCTATCTACACTGGAGTTTGAACACAAAGGAAAGGATGCATGTTATTCGTTGAGCAGGTAATTTTTGAGTGTAGGGAAGTAACTAATCTCTGGATACCATGGTGGTGCATAGTATTAAACAGAACACAATACTACAATCACATAAGTAGTCAATAGACAAACATATTTTGCTCTTAAGTTAAACGTGGGAATTCATTGTAATTGAGTAAATACCTGCTCAATCTTTAGCTCTAGTGAGGAATAATTCGTAAAGCAGCTAAACAGAATACTTCAGCGTACACGATATTTTGAGTTTTGCAATCATTTTTTTTGTTCCGAGAGCAGAGGCGGCAAGATTAGAATCGATACTTGTTTCGTGACAAAGCAACATATAGCTGGTCGTGAGAAAACACTGGTTGTCATAAGTATATTCCCACGTAGTCTAAAGTTTGTCCTTGTGCTTTGTTAATTGTCATTGAGAAGCACAATTTCACTGGAAACTGAGTTCTACAAAATGGGATCCCATTCTTTTCATTGTCGGGAGAATTCAATGAAATCATAGGCAAGAAGAAACACCTTCTAGCATGGCGTCCAGTCGCTATCTCCACATACAGTGATTTTTTTCTGAGAGGTCTCTGCATATTAATCTTGTTCTGTTGCATAAGCCTTCGGTGGGATCTAGATTGCGAAGCAGCATAACAGGGCAACCTTTTTTCAAAACGAGTTTATGCGGGGGCATGGCGTTTGGCTCAAAGTATTGAGGAACTCCTCAAAATCTCCTTGGTGACGTTCGTCGAGGGCTTTATCAGCACTTGTGTACACTACAGGGTTGCCTTGAAATAATTCAATTAGTTTAGAATTAATGTCGTCGACAGATTCATTGGTTGGACATAGTATACACCTGTTAACCATTGTGGACGGCTTGAGTAAGAAATGGTTCAAGTCTTCAAAAACGGAATGCACCAATCTGAGAAGGGAGGAACAACATAAGTAGAGAAATATCACATATAACAAAATAAAGAATAAAGAATAAGGAGATTTTGTTGTGAGGTTGGAAAGATTAACTGCCGAATGATTTTTCAAAATTCTCATAAGGCAGCACAGTTTGTGAAGGCAAGGCGATGTTGTTTTGGTCGTTTGTTTCAATCAAGCCTTCACCAACTGATAGCCAGAAGTCTGAAAAAGCAAGGTCCAATCGTGCATGCATGTCAACAGTGAGGCGAATTTTTCTAAGGAAAGATCATGTAGTGGTTCCAAGAATACTACGTTTAATAAGAGTATCATGTGTTGCATTTTTGAGAACTGGGAGAGTCTGCCTAAAATCTCCTTCGAACACAACGACCTTTCTGTCAAGAGGTGCATTGTTGGACATTATATCTCTGAGTAGGTGATCAAAAGCTTCAAGCGCGTCTTTATTTGTTGTTGCTGCTTCATCCCAAATAATCAACTTAGCCTGGGCAATTAGTTTTACAGTTGCACTTTGTTTGCTCATAGCACAATTCTGTCTTTTTGAAAAATCAATAGGAATCCTAAAGCGAGAATGTGTTGTTCTTCCGCCGAGAAGAATAGATGTTGCTACACCAGATGTCGCTACTACTAACGCAATGTCAACTTTGCACCTAAGAGTAGCGAGCAAACATCTATAGAGAAATGTTTTACCAGCACCGCCAGGACCATCTACGAAAAAGCTATCTCCAGAATTTGATGTGATCGCAGCAATAATCAAATCATATGCAGATTTCTGGTTTTCATTTAGTTGTAGATATAGTAGCCATTCTTCTTCGCTAACACTAATGTTGTACTCGAATTCAATTTCTCTTGTATTCGTGAATCGCGCAGTGTTGTCAGTTATAGAAGGTAAATTTATGAATTCTAGAATTGAGCAACCCATTTGTTGCAAAGAAACGTCAATAACCTCAAGTGTTTTGATTTCTAAATATTGATCTTAAGGGTTTGTTGTTGATAGTTGATAGCGAAAATCAGTAGAAAGTGCTTCGAAAAACAGGGTAAAGAGTTTTGTGGATTGGCTAGGTTACAGAAGACGAATGTAGTAGCAAATAGGTATCTTAATGCAGCGTGCATATGAATGAGCGATGCCTCCTTCATGGCCTCCTCTACATATTTATCTGAATGTAACAAGCCTAATTGGTGTGCAGCATCGTGGAAACTTGTGAAAACCTGGTTGTTCACGGTCATCAATCCTTCGAAAGACAAAGAAGCTTTGACATTGGATAAGAGCAAACGCAAGTAGTACCTCTCTCCCTCTTTTGGGCTAACAGTCATGGAGCGACCTATGACTCTTCCTCATTTTCTGCGAGTTCACTCCATAGTTCCGGTGTCCCATAATAAAAATTGTGAAAATTCTTTGTATAGTAGTTCCAGGCCACGAGTTGCAGAGCAGTTGGCATTCATATTGAAAAATTCAGTAAGCATTGTCTTTGTAGAGAGGGGATCGTCAACCAGAGTTTGTAGATCGGTATTTTGACGAAATGATAGAATATGTTTTCCTTCAAGGTGAACCTGTAGAGTATAAACTGAAGGACATATCTCGCTTAGGGGATATCCATATATCCGCCATGTTGCTTCGGGGGGGCAAGCCATCGAGCATCTTGATAAGTCTTGATTTCGTCTATGCCCGATTCTGCGTCACCAACTGCCACAAAGAAGTTCACCATTGACAGCCCTTTGTACACGTATTTGTACATGTATTTTACTAACTTGACGCTGGAGCAGATCACAACATTTAAGTGACTATCGAACATTGCGAGCAAACGAGGGTTGTACGGAAAAACCCATCGGTTGTCTAGATCTTTACCGGTGACCATAACCTTCCTGTCGTTGTTCCGGCGACGGTAGATTGGGTAAGAGTCCTCATAATGTATTGTGTAATCCGTAAAATATTTTGTGTTTTTATCCTTGCAACTACCATCTCGCATGCAAATATGACCTCTATTCATTTTGTCGCAGGGGTCGTGGATCATATGTTTGATAACTAATTTGTGCAGATATGGAAACTTATTTTCATGTGGAATTTCTGCGCATACTATCATGTCGTATGCTTCAGGTGTTGTAGACTTGTATCTATCTTTTAATATGATGAGGAAGTGCGCTTGGGCATCCCTCTCTTCTGGAATTCGACTACATAAACATATGATTCCACCTCGCCGAAGAGTTGTTTATTCAATATTTCTTATTTGAAAACTTCCAGTTTCGCTCTGAAAACCCTAGTCAGCAGATCTGGTCTATCGAAAGCTATTTCGTGCCATTTTAGGTGAGCACGGATTTCAGGCCATTTTGGGTTGCAAGTCATTATCAGGAAGATGTCCGGTTTCCTGTATTTCTGGACTAAAGCCATAGCATCGAAGTAGCGCTTCCACATATCCCGCGGTCTACCGATAAAGGAAGTTGGTAGTATGTTCTTGTGGCCGACATTAGCACCCACTATGTCACCAGCTGCAAAAGCATCCACGTTGCGTTCAATTATTAGTGAACAACCTGTGGAACAAACAACTATCATTTTGTTAGTAATTAGAGGTGTTGCATTTTGCATAAGAACAATATCGTACAAATGAAAATAGCGGCGTAATCATGACCTGCTTCTTCGTGTGCCAATAAACTTTCTGCATTTGGTATAGAATGAAGGACGGTTGGAGTCTCAGCATTTGGACTAGACACTGTGGAATTATAAGTAACGGCGTTAGTGGAAAGCAAAGAATGGTATATATTTTATAATCGTAAAAGGCTATAAGGACAATATTTTATAATTGTAAAAGGCTATTTCTAAGTTAAGATAAGTTATGTTTCAGTTTTTGTTTCCGGCAACAAGGTCGCGATATTTCTCTTGCGATTGTTACAAAATATACTAATCAGCCGAACACAAAAACCCGTGAAATGGAAATGAAAAAATTACAACTTGAACAAGAAATAAAATTATAACCAAATGCAAAGTTGAGTCGAGATGGAATCTCTATCTGCAAGAGAAATACGCCCCGGTAGTGCTCACGGTTATGAAGTAATCTCCCCAAAGATAAAACAACTTCAAGTCCGACGTAGCAGCACTGCAAAACGAACGGACTCCGACGAACTAGATGGAAGGCGAGGACTTGAGCTTGACAACTATAGCTAATGTAAGATGAAGATGTGATGATATGTTGTGTATGAAATGATCTCTACAACCTCCTATTTATAGGCTTTCACCACCATGCAAGAATCAATGCTCATGATGACCACCATCATCACACAAACGGCGGTTACGAGAGGTGGCGATAAAGTCGGTGGTTTCAAGAGTAAGTGGAGAGTTACAGATTGATTCAATATTTGAATCACGGACCATCTCCACTTCAATTTAGTACCACTTTGCGGACCAAACTTCGAGAAGCTATTTCTCACTCACCAAAAATCGAAATTGAGAAACTCCTCTATACTGCATTTAAATGCAGATTTTCCAACAATCCCCCACATTAGTGGAAATAGCCTAAATGCATAGCATCATGATAGGTAACTTGTGACCTTGAACCATCCTTAGTTAGTGCTATCGGTATACCGGCGGACTAGTGAACACAATGTTTTGAACTATTCCTCCAACGTGTATACCGAGACAATAACACTAACACTATAATGTCACAACCTCGTCCGTTCTCACGTTTGTGTCCGTTTCTGACCATGGACAACCTCTTTGGATTCAAAAGTATCGAATAGAAGCGACCCTCACTTCTCACTTACAAAGGTGATTCTTACACGAGTATCCTACCATACTCTACCTCCTCGAGGTATCCAAGAATCATTAAAAGTCTAAGACTTATCCTCAGCACATAACAGGTCAGCAACACTCTACTGCTCTTTTCCAAGGAATTATTTTGTTGAGTGTTGTTACACAAATAGACTGTTATAGCTTAGTTTTCTCATTGAAGTAAGTTCATGGGATCTCCACTCTACAAGGTTGGGTTACCACTATAATTGTCTTAAGTTGTGGATTTTACTCTCATTCCCTCTAGTAGTTTATACATTTGATCTCAAGACAAACTCTTAGTAAGCGGATCTGCTAGGTTATCTGTCGACCTAACTTAGTCAACAGAAATAACCCCACTCGTGATCAAGTGTCTTACAGTATTATATCGTCGACGTATGTATCGAGACTTATCATTGTATAACCCACTTTTCGCCCTTCCAATAGCAGCTTGGCTATCGCAGTGAATCATCACCGGTGGTACGGGTTTGTTCCAACATGGAATATCTTCCAAAAAATTACGGAGCCACTCGGCTTCCTCACCGGCCTTATCTAAGGTGATAAATTCTGATTCCATGGTGGATCGGGCTATACATATCTGTTTTGTGGACCTCCAAGACACAGCTCCACCCCCTATAGTAAACACATAGCCACTCGTCGACAGCGAGTCTTGTCTGTAGGATATCAAATTTGCATCACAGTACCCTTCAAGTACCGGGGGTATCTAGAGTAGTATAGCTCAAAGCTTAGAGTGTACTTCAATTACCTCAAAACCCTAATCAAAGCTCTCCAATGCTCTCAAAGTTTAGAGTGTACTTCAAGTACTTCAACTTATTTACCGGACAAGCTAGATCAGGTCTTTTACAGTTCGTGATGTACATTAAACAACCTATAATCCTAGCATAATCCTCTTGAGCAACAGGATCGCCTCTATTCTTGCTTAAGTGAACATTAAGTTCTAAAGAGTCTTGGCCGGCAGACCATCATACGTATTGAACTTCTTAAGAACTTTCTCAATATAATGAGATTGTGATAGAACAATTCCCTCAGGAGTTCTTGGATTTTCACTCCAAGAATAACGTCAGCCACTTCCATGTCCTTCATGTCGAAATTTCTTTTCAACATGCGCTTGGTTTCATTTATCACTTGACTGTTACATCCCATAATTAGCATATCATCAACATAAAGACATACAATAACAAAATCGTTATTCATATCCTTTATGTAAACACATTTGTCACACTCATTCATCTTGAATCCATTAGACATCATAACTTCGTCAAACTTCAAATGCCATTGTAAAGGGGCTTGCTTTAATCCATATAAGGACTTAATCAACTTGCATACCTTCCTCTCTTGGTCAGGTACAACAAACCCTTCAGGTTGTTCCATATAGATTTCCTCTTCTAAATCTCAATTTAGAAAGGCAGTTTTCACATTCATTTGGTGAATTTTAAGATTGTGCGGAGCGAAAGAATTGAAAGCAAAGACGCGGATCAAAGTTATTCTCATAACAGGTGAATATGTATCGAAAAAGTTGTACCCTTCCGTTTGCTTAAAACCCTTTACAACTAATCGGGCCTTATATTTATCTATTGATCCATCAGCCTTATACTTTCTTTTTAGGATCCATTTACATCCTAAGGGTTTACAACCTTCTGGCAATTTTGCTAATATCCACGTGTGATTTTGCATAATGGAATCAATCTCACTTTGGACAGCTTTTTTCCAAAGTGGTCCATCGGGTCTAGTAAGACCCTCATTAAGAGACCTCGGTTTCTTATCTAGCAGGAACAACACATAGTCCGGACCGAAGTCCTTTACAATTCTAGCTCTTGTGCTACGTCTCGGTTTCAGAGCTTCTAGGTCAGAACCAGGTCGTTTTCGTGAAACTGGTGTAGGGAAAGAGTCCCATACCTGAGCGATTGTCTTAGAATACGATCTTTTCGACTCGGTCCAGAGAAGGTCTTCTGGACTATTCCCGTGCCCAAGCTTCCAACTCCGGATGGATGGAGACGCACGAAAGCTCACGACAAAAACACTCGGATTCACTTTTTCCGGCACACACAACAAAGAAGCAAGTTATGAAGGGCTTGGTCAAAACCCTAATGGGCCTTTGACCCCAAAGCCCATCCAATAGTGAAGGGGCCACTATACCATTATCAATTATTTTGGTCAATTAAAGGGCCAAACAATTCCAAGTAATTAAGTGGCCTAGTGAGTCTGAGGAAAAATGTCGCATATGACTGGGCATATGTTCGGGCCAGACATGGACCTAATACAAGAAATAAAGTCGGGTCTCAAATGAATTAATCTTCCATACTCAGCCCAGAGTATTATTAATTCACAAACATAGATTCATTCCACTAAAGAATCTATGTTGACATACCCCTTTATCCCAAAAGTTGAGTCAGGGCTTCTATTTTTAACTTCAGTTAATCCTCGTATTTAAGATATCAAATATTCATTAATTGGTTAAGTTTACTGACTACTTAATACAATTAATATCTTATCTTGGAGTAGTACCACTCGACCTTATTATCATACTTGAACTTAATCAACCTGCAAGGTTTAGCATGATAAACCTTTCGAGTTCCTCAAGGGGATATCATTATTCCTATAATAGGATACGGATGGATGATGCAGATAACGAGCCTGAGCTATACGCAACAGCACTCACCCAAGATACAGAGATATACGGTCGCGATGACCCTCACCCACAGTAAGTCAAAGTGATAGCTAGTCGCGTGCACTCAGCTGAAATTCCATCAAGCTTAAGATCAGCTGAGTCTCCGAGACCTTGGCTCTTCACACGGGTCAGATAGAAGAACACGTCTCACCGTGATCCATCAATACATAAAATGTATCAACATAGACAAGTGACCAAGACAAGTCACTTCTTATCTATGTTGCTGCCTAAACCGGTAACTTGTCCTAAAGTTGCCACGATTGTGATAATTGTTTATATCTCACTAATTCAACCAATCACTACAGTCTTCAGTGATCTACAATACACTGTATGATCTAACTCACGTGAGATAAAGGACTAAATTATGCAATTATAACAATCAGATAAGAGAATAATAATAGTGGTAACAGGAAACATTGTATACAAGCAAATACGTAGACTGCTTTCAATATACAAACCCTACAACTGGTTCAACCCTTCCAAGCTCAGGACTAGTAGCTTCATCTCTCGTTCTAGCATTAGAGCTAGATTCAGCCTTATCCTTACACGGATAAATATTCTCAAAGAAAATAGCATTCATTGATTCAATAGTTGTTCTCACATTCATATCGGGAACTTCCGACTTATGAATAATAAACCTATAGGCACTACTATTCAAAACATATCCGATAAAGATACAATCGACAGTCTTAGGTCCGATTATAACTTGCTTAGGTAGAGATACTTCTACCTTAGCCAAACACCCCCACACTTTAAGGTATTTGTAGGAAGGTTTCCTTCTTTTCCACATCTCGTAAAGAGTTATATCCTTACCTTTAAGGGAAATTTTGTTCAGTATGTAGTTAGCGGTTAAAACAGCTTCCCCCACATGTTCTGGGGTAATCCCGAGCTAATTAACAAGGCATTCTTCATCTCCTTAAGTGTTCGATTTTTCCTTTCAGCAACGCCGTTAGATTGTGGTGAATAGGGGGCAGTGGTCTGATGAATTATACCACTTGATTTACAAAACTCTTCAAACGGGGCTACATATTCTCCCCCTCTATCACTTTGAACATTTTTAATCCGACAATCTAGTTGATTTTCGGCTTCTGCTTTGAAACTTTTAAAAGCTTCAATTGCCTCGTCTTTACTTCTTAGAAGATAAAGACAACAATAACGTGTGCAATCGTCAATAAACGTGATGAAATACTTTTTACCACCTCTTGTTTGCACAAACTTCAAATCAGACACAACTGTATGAATAAGTTCAAGAAGCTTAGTGCTCATTTCCACCGAATGAAACGGTGGTTTCACCATTTTTGCTTCTACACATACTTTACATCTTTTATTTTCATTAAACTCATTTACCATTAGTAAATTGAGATTAGGTAGACGTTTTATTGCATTTAGATTAACATGTCCTAATCTACAATGCCATAAATCGGAGCACTCAGTCAAGTAAGAAGAAGTAGAAGCATTATTATTATTTCCTTCATTCTTAGGCACTTGGCGAAGTGCCGCTACATCGAGCTTAAAAAGTCCATCGGTAAGATACCACTTACCAAGGAATACACCAAATTTAGAGAAGATAAATTATCAGCTTCAAACACTTGTCTAAAACCACGTTTGACTAGTACGGAACCCGACACAAGGTCTTCCGGATATCCGGAACATGAAGCACTTCACTAAAAATCAATTCTTTGTCGGAAGTCATCCTCAGCACGACGGTTCCAACTCCAACCACGTCGGAAGATGCTTGGTTCCCCATGTTCAACTTCCTCCCTTGACAGAGACGGTATTTCTTGAAGCGGCTTCTATCACCACACACATGTGTTGTTGCAGCAGTGTCGACGAACCAAAAGTCAGGGTTCTCGACAATATTCGCCTCTTCCGTGATCACAGCCGCTAGGTCCTCTAAAGTGAGGTCCTTTTCCATCAATTTGGCTTGTCTCGCCTTCTTCTTCTTGGGCTTTCGACGGTCCTTGGACATGTGACCCGCTTTGCCACAATTGTAGCAATCTTCGTCAAACTTTCTAGTTAGACCTTTACATTTTGCATGGTCTTTTCCGTTGGAACGCCCTCGCTTGTTAGAGTCACCACCTTTCTCCAACAAGTTGACCCTTGGGTCCATCAGGGCTTTGGACTTTATGTCTTGAACTCGGACATCAGCCTCAATGCGAAGCTTTACAGTCAAGTCTTCAAGCGACATCTCCTTTCGCTTGTGCTTGAGGTAGCTTTTGAAGTCCTTCTAACTTGGAGGGAGCTTCTCGATCATGGCTGCCACGGTAAAAGCATTGGGCAATAGCTTCCCTTCAGCATTAACCTCGTGCACAATTAGTTGGAATTCTTGCACTTGGTCCATGATGGGTCGAGAATCCACCATTTGTAGTCCAGAAATTGGGCTACAATAAATTTATTTGTACCTGCATCGTCAGTACAATATTTCTTGTCTAGTGCCTCCCATATTTCTTTTGAGGTCTTCATGTTTGCATATACACTATATAAGCTATCCACTTGACCACTTAACAAAAAGTTTTTACACAAATAGTCGGAAGTACACCAATTTTCGTAAGCAATGGAGACTTGCATGTTCTCCTCATTTGCACTTGGAGGTGCGAGACCATCTTCCTTAAGGATGCTTCCAAACCCTAGTGTTGTTAAGTAAAACAACATTTTTTGTTGCCAACGTTTGAAGTCGGCTCCACCAAATTGTGGTGGCTTTTCAACGGCGGGCAATGCTCTTGAAGAGTGCAACGGCGGCGGCAAAGTTGAGGTCAAGCCCCCCACCCCTCCAAGGTGGTTCAACGTCCCAAAATGGATAAATGGAGTCGCCGAAGACGACATGATAACATGAGTTGCATCACGTAAATTGTCCACAATCCGATCATTAGTAGCGGATGACATGGCGGCCAAAGTGGAGATGGCGGCCATGTTGGATGATGGCAAAGTAACACTCGTAGTCGATGAGGCCACGAATGAGAATGGAGGTGGTCCACCAAATCCGGCAGCGGAGATGCCTACGGAAGTCGCTGCGGGGAAAGGGACTCCGGTGGAGGAGACGACAGCGGAGGAGGCAATGGTGCCGGCAGCGGTGGTGGACGAAGTAGCGAATGAAGACGCCATTTCCAAGTTAAGGTAAGTTATGTTTCAGTTTTTGTTTCCGGCAACAAGGTCGTGATATTTCTCTTGCGATTGTTACAAAAACCCGTGAAATGAAAATGAAAAAATTACAACTTGAACAAGAAATAAAACTATAACCAAATGCAAAGTCGGGTCGAGATGGAATCTCTATCCGCAAGAGAAATACGCTCCAGTAGTGCTCATGGTAACGACGTAATCTCCCCAAAGATAAAACGACTTCAAGTCCGGTGTAGCAGCACCGCAAAACGAACGGACTCTGACGAACTAGACGGAAGGCGAGGACTTCAGCTTGACAACTATAGCTAATGTAAGATGAAGATGTGATGATATGTTGTGTATGAAATGATCTCTACAACCTCCTATTTTTAAGCTTTCTCCACCATGCGAGAATCAATGCTCATGATGACCACCATCGTCACACAACCGGCGGTTACGAGAGGTGGCCATAAAGTCGGCGGTTTCAAGAGTAAGTGGAGAGTTACAAATTGATTCAATATTTGAATCACGGACCATCTCCACTTCAATTTAGTACCACTTTGTGCACCAAACTTCGAGAAGTTATTTCTCACTCACCGAAATCGGAATTGAGAAACTCATCTATACTGTATTTAAATGCAGATTTTCCAACATGGTTTATGTTCTTAAAGCTGGTTGGTTTAGTGTCCATGAGTATGACAATTGCATGGAAGGTACGTTGGTTGTGGAGGTTATGTTGTCTAAATGTGCCTTACACCACATGCAGTTAAGCCAAGCAATCTTGTTGTAGGAAGCACCGGATTTTCCTCCTCCACAGCTCTATATAGTCTTCATGACATTTATTTTATCCATAAATTGGAAATAATCAAAGGGAAGACAAATTTTGTAAATTAGAAAGCCTTATAATTTGTTATATATGAGTTCATTTTTTGTTCACTGGCCGTCTATTTTGCTGTGTGGATAAAGGTTTGGTATAGAACCCATACATGATTATGCTAACCAATTTTCAAACACATAAAAAGATGTATCCGGAAAACTCTCTACAAGAAAGATATATATTATGCATCATTAACTATATTGCCATGGAAGTATAATTTTTAGTTCAGAAAGTGGTTACAGTAGTTCATTGCTTACGAGGCTTTGTTTTAGAAGCAACTTTTGGGGTAAGCTATTTTTTATTGCAATTTTGGAGATCACATTTGACGTGCCTCTTTTTTTCTTAAATAATTGGTGCCTCCTCTGCGTTCAGGAAAATGACCCTACCTTAATTTATTTTTACGCTTTGCCGACTTAATTTTCCGTCGGGAATTCGGCAGAATCTTGTAGTGATTAAATCTTACTAAAATTAAGCGCGTGGCCCACAATGCGTAAAATGATGTAATAAATCTAATCCGGCATGGGTAGTGCCATTCCCTGAATACGTCAATTTATAGATATTCATTTGGTTCAAATAATATGAGAAATGTTTATCATTAGACAACTTTTATTAGTTTGATACTTTCCCTATCTTTTTCGGACACGCATTATTACTTTCTCACAGTCACCGAACATGCTAATATTTTTAATTATGAGAAATCAGAAATTTTAATAACTCAAAATTTACAAGTAAATTTATCATAGTATCAAAGTGGACGATCACAGCATAGACAAAAATTGAGGTTCACCCCTTATCAAGTTACCTAGTATAGTACTCCTTCCGTCCCACTCATCTTGACGCGTTTCTTTTCGGCACGGGAATTAAAAAAGTGTATGATAAAGTATGAGAGAGAAGATAAATGAGTTTGTGAGATAGTAAATGATAAAGTATAAGAGATAAATTATAAAGTAAGATAAATAAATGAAAAAGTAAGAGAGAAATAGAAAAGTAAGAAATAATTTAATAATACTTTTTAAAGTTATTTCCTTTTAAGAAACGTATCATTTTAAATGGGAAGTCCCGAAAATGAAAACGTGTCAAGATGACTGAGACGGATGGAGTAATTGTTAATTATTTTTGTGAAAGAAAATGAATAAATGAGATATATCATTTAGAATTTTCTTGCCAAAATTTAAGAATAAAATAAAATTGGAGTTATTGTATATTTTGTGAAAGAATTTCTATTGAAGATCCAATTTCGTGGAAAGGAACTCAATAATTTGAATCCGACGTCTCATCTTTAATTGGGGTATTTGCGGATTCTTCCTTTTCAACGTTCACGTTTATAACATGACCTCTATATTTGTATTTTAACATTCTACTGAATTTATGATTAAAACTAATATATAATTGCGATTACATATGTAGATCTCATTTTATTATTTTATCGATTCCAACACAATGGAGTGGCTAGCCACATGCAAATGACGTGTAATTACATCAAAATTTTAATATATACCACTGTAATCCAACGAGGATTCTGTTGTTTTATAATCATTCGGAAATAAAATAGTTATTTCATATTTAATTACGTGATAACATTCTTTTAATTAGGCCCGTCTTAAAATAATCGAAATGTTAAAAAAAACTTAAATCTGAAACAGAAAAATTCTAAATCTTTAATTAACCAATACTAGGAGCAAATGAGCAATGATGAGTCATAAATAAAAAAATTATTTGCCTAAAAATGCAAGAGTTTTTGTCTAAGTTTTTATTTTGGAGTTGACACACCCCACATACAAAGCACATTTGTTTGATAACAAGATTTAAATGAAATCGACACTCTAAGTTTAGGTGCAAAACAAGAATTATTACAAAGTCTGTATATTTACAAGAATAAGAAATTTCAAGACTTTTGATTCAATGCTGACTGGGCAGCCACGTGTGCAAACACGTAATGCCGGAAAATGTCATGTCCGCTTAATTTTCGTCGGATTATTGACCCATGTTCAATTTCAAACAAATCGGAAGTTCATGTAATTACAGACGGATTTTAAATTTAGTGTGCTAAACAAGAATTTGACAAAAAATCGTGTATTTAAAGACAAATAATCTTAAATAAAATTAAAAAAAATACTCGAGAGAGTGAATTACCAATGTAGTCTTCTCAAAAAACTGATTCTCAAACTAATATCTCTAAAATAAAATTTTCACATTAGTCTCCCATGTCACCATGTAAGATGAACATTATTTAGTTTTTAAATAATCTTACCTATGCCACGTATGCAAAAATATATATATGTATAATAATACTCACACTTAAACTAAAGGTAAAAACAATCAATTCTATAATTTATCCACAAAATATTCAGCATTACTATATTAATCATTACCTTAATCATCTACTCCCTCCGTCCCGCTATTTGTGGCTCACTTTCCCGAAAGGGGTGTCCCGTTATTTGTGGTCACTTTCCTAATTTGGTAAAAAATTATTATCATAACTTCTACTTTATCATCTTCTCTCTCCTACTTTATTACATTCTCTCTCCTACTTTATCATCCTTTCTCTCATACTCTCTCACTATCTTACTCATCTTCTCTCTCATACTTTATCATCTACTCTCTCTCTCATACTTTATCATCTACTCTCTTAATTCCCGTGCCGAAATCAATTGAGCCACAAATAGCGGGACGGAGGGAGTACTTTCTTAATTTTCGTGTCAAATGAAGTGTGCCGAAAATAATGGGACGAAGGTAGTAATTTATATTCGGTATTTTATGGAGTATGAATTATAAGAAATTAGTATTTTTGCTTTTCTTATAGGTGATAAGATCTTTCATACAAGGCTATAATCAATAATACAATAGAATTTATCCAATACACATTTCACTAGTGTCACAAATTTCTCTCGTCATAAAAAATGTTATAATATTACTACTAGTATACTAGTGAGATTATTTTTAAAGGAAAACAAAAAAAAAGAACGAAGTGACACGTGGTCAAAGTAATTCCTTTATTAAATTCAACTTCAAACTAAATGATCTTCAACGAAATAACTTGACATTACAGAATCTGTCAGCTTTCTCTCTCTCTCTCTCTCTCTCTCTCTCTCTATATATATATATATATATATATATAGCTAAACGTCACAAAAACACACTCACTCAGTTCGAATCCGCACTCACAATCTACTTCATTACACACTTATCCTCTTATATTCATCCCCAACAATGGAAGAACTAAATGTATCAGATTTTGATGGAGATTGGCTCCAAGCCGTACAGACCTTTCTTCTCGCCGACTCCGATTTCCCACTACTTGATCCCTGCAATTCATCACCACTTACCGACGAAGACGAATGCGTCTCGCAAATGGTTGAGGAGCTACTATGTGATGGCACTATTAATGCCAGAGAGTTCATCGAACCACCGCCACCGGCGCCGGCGATGGAGTGGAAGCGGTACAAAGGCGTGAGGCGGAGGCCGTGGGGGAAGTTCGCGGCGGAGATTAGAAATCCCGATAAGAAAGGGTCGAGATTATGGCTGGGGACGTACGAGACGCCGGAGGAGGCAGCCATGGCTTATGATCGTGCCGCGTTTAAGCTGCGCGGATCGCGGGCTCGGGTCAATTTCCCGCACCTGATTGGGTCGGGCATCCCGGAGCCGACCCGGGTGACTAAGAGGAAAAATTCAGAATTTGTTCTGCCTCGAAAGAAGATTAGTTGTTTGGAATTAGTTTAATTAGGGTTTGATTTATTAATCATGACTTAGGGTTTGCAATTGCACATTAAACATGAACCCGATTGTTTTCTGGTACGCGACTTCTATTTTACATAGAATCTGCAAATATGAAATAAATAATTGAAGCACTTTGTGAGTTTTTTATGAACTCCATGCACTTTGTGAGTTTTTTTTATGAACTCCTAGTAAATATGCGTATGTAAATGTTTATTATAAGCATTTTTATTTATTTTTTTTAAATTGAAAATAAATTAATTTTAACTAAAATCGTAGATTTTGGAATCAATATTAAAAAATTAAAAAATATAGTAGTTCGTAAATTAAGGTACATTAAGCACTAAAATCATCGCAATTTATGTTTATAAATTTAAACAATTTAGAACTTAATCTTAAAAAAAACTAATATAAAAAATAAATTTTTTAAATATTAAAAAAATATTTATGCAGTCAAATAGTCTAAAAAGCATTTGCAAACACCCTAAAATGATGGTTTCAACACTTCAAGCATGAGCATAAATAGTACACTATTATTCTATGAAGAAATAAATTTGAGTTAGAGTTGGAAGATAATATTTAGATCTTCTGCACGTTATCATTATTGTATTGTACTGATGATTAGATCTTCGTTAATTTTTCTTACCCTTTTTTTATAAATGTAACTTTAGCCATTTATACTTAGTCCTCCACTTTTCAATTGAGTGACATAAGCTTAAATATTATAATTTCGTCTGTCATATTCATCCTCCTCTTCGCTTCTCTTCTCTTTCTGTTGATATGACTTTGTCGCAACATTAATTCGTTACAACTCACGACATCGAAATACATACGTTTACTTTGATTAACTTCAAATTCGATTCTTCGAATAAAAAATTGGGGTTGATTTACGATTTGAAAATTAAGAAAAAGTAGCGAACGGGAGGACAATTATGCCCGACGAAATTAGGATGTTTAGGTTTATGACTCAAATAAAAGATAACCAATTTAGATATTATGGGAAAAGGTAGAAGGACGAATATGGCTACGAAATTGAAATATTTAAGTTTATATGACTCCATTGAAAAGTGAAAGATCTATTAGGAAAAATGTAAATGACCAATTTAATTGTTTGGTTTTTATTTAATGTGCATACTTAGTAAACTCGATTATTATGTAATAGCTGTGAACTTGTGAACTAATCCATGCGTTTGTGTACGAGAATCATGAACAGGTTTATTCTAATTCAAGTTGGATAATATCATAATATTAATATTAATTAAAACCAAATGAATAAAGAAATGTTACTTTTGTGTAAAAGTATATCAAATATCAATGATGGTTTACTAGACAAATTAAAAATTAAATAAACAAAACAAATAAAAAAAATTTAGTAAAATGTCAAAGACCCTACATTTATTAAACATATAAGTAACTCAGCAAAATTGTTTATATGTAATTGGAGGAGAAAGAATCATTTTTGGTCACTTTAGTCATAATTTTTGTCCAGTCCAATTTTATTCCGTTAATTTAGCAAATTTTCCGTTTTTAGTCCGTTTTACAAAATTGACCAAATTGCTAGGTTAAAAAAAATTAAATATTATATTTGTTTTAATATTAAAACATATTTGTAATAGTATCAATTTTCGACCTTTAAATTCTAAATGTCCAATTTTAACCCATTATATTTAAAGAAAATCCAAAAATGATATTGATTATTTTTCTTAATATTTATTATTCTTAGATTTCTTAATTATCCGGATCTATCCCCAGACCAGATTTTCATTAATTGTTCGACAAAGAGCATAAGCAATATTAGGAAAAATAATAAACCCATTTTTAGTTTTTTTATAGATAAAATGGGTTAAAAATGGACATTTATAATATATAAGACGAAAATTGATATTACAAATATTAATATTAAAAATGTAACTTTTTTTTTAATTAACAAAGCAAACCAAAAATGGATAAACTTGGCCAATTTATAAAACGAACTGAAAACGAACAACTTGTCAAATTAACAGACTAAAATTAGACTATGTCAAAATAATGTGTTAAAGTGAAAAGATGACGGACCAAAAATGATAATTGGAGAAAGAGAGAGAGTTTATACATACAATATTATTATATACATGCACCAAATATATGACGTCGATCCAAATTAAAAGACGTACCACTTTTTCGTTTATTAAAACCTTAATAATTCTTGGTGGTTGGACCTCAAGATTCGTTTTGTCTGGGATATTATAAAAAATGTCCAACACTTTGTATCTACCGGTGATAATTCATCTATATTAATATTACATGATTGTAACGTGCTGAATATAATAAATATGAGTAATAAATAATAATTACGAAAGAATTCCTCTTTGCAAGTTAATACTAGTATTTAAATTTTGATGTTGGACATCCATCCTAAATCGACAGATAAAGAAGCCCGCTATAGCAGCAGTCTACACATAACAAGACAGTAAATAATGTCATCAACATTAATTCATAACTCGGAAATTAGATGTTGGGAAGAGAGTCGTAATATTGTTTGTCGAAAACTGATTCGCCCTCAGGATCTTCACTCACCATATTCCCTCTCCTCAACCTATGGGATGTCGTCTCCTGCAATCAATAAAGCAGGATCAGAAATGTTTGTATTAAATAGGAACAAGAGGTTAATGGATTCCATACCAAATTATATATGCTACCTACCCTACCTCTTTGGGCGGCTGCGATCTTCCTCAAAGTCCATCACTCCACCATGTTCAGAAGAGATCTCCGCAAGTCCTCGGAGCTCAATGTCCCCCTGCTTACAATTGGCAACTTCTGCCACAACGTAAGACACATCGACCAAGACGTATGTATATACACTACTCCTTAACACAGATATAAGAAAGATGTACATGCAGTAGGCCTTAAACAGATAAAAGTAAGATATAACAATAAAATCAAGACAAGTAGACAGACTGAACTAACACGCAAATTTCATTAGCAAAATAGTCACCTTAGAATATATGCCATTTCAAAATATCATACCCATGGAAGACTTGGGGAAGAGTTGAGTGATCTCATATTTAGGAGCTTGTTACGTGAGCAACCGCGCATAGTAACACACACAACAGACAACACAAAACTTCGCAGTGAAAGTAAAATAATAAAGTTCAGTACAACTACAACCGACCTTTAATGATAGTGTTTTCTTTACATCCTCCACCTGCTCTTCTACTTCCTTTTTGTGCTTCCGGTCTATCTCACTCATAGCATCTCCCCATTTTATCTTCTCTTGAATTGAGACCAGAAGATCTTCTGAAGTAGATAGCCTATTAATTGCAAAAATGATAACAGTGAAATTCTCAACAAGCTAGCTAATCCATGAGAAACGGGAGGGTGCGGCAGATTTCAGAAAAATGGCGGCTGCAATGCCTTGCATCAGTTTCACAAATCTAAAATGACAACATTACACAAGAACCTCAAATAGCTTCTTCTAAGTCAGTCATATATATGAATTCTAACAAAATCATCTTAACAACTAATTTATATCTAACAGTAATACCAACTTTAGGAGCAAAGTTCTATAATAAATGCAGAGAATTAAACAGCAAATGATGGGGCAAAACTGTGCATGCAATATTTGATGATAGTAGCAAGCCCTGAGGGAAGGGAAAGGAAGAGGTACTTCCTTAAATGTTATTGCAGTCAGGAAGCTAATTAATCTGAATAACACTGAACTTGACATTTATGTTTTATCAATTCTTTCCAACATCTCATGGTGGCTAGCTTCCACAGGAAATACCACATATCGAGAGAGAGATCAACTAATCAACTAAGTAAAAAGCATAAATCAAACAACATAGTTCAATGCTTTTAGGCAAAAATATTTACCAATTTGATAATGTTTGGATCATCCCACCCAATTGCTGAGGCCTAAGATCCCTGCCTGCTGCAAATTGCACCTAAAAGTTCACCAACATTTACATTATTATTAATTATAAGCCAAGAAACCAGTTGATCAATTAATAGACTTTAACCACTCAAGTGTGGAAGGAAGACCTCAAAGCATCTTCTCGACTGATCCAGCTTTCCTCTGACTATGCCCTGTCACTTACCAGCATCAGGTAAAAGCATTACCACATAATTTTGTACAATTGGAAACAAAAGGAAATTGGATTGGTGGGGCGGGGGGGCGGAGGCAATACAGTAATTATGACATTTGTTGAAACTAGGAAATTCACAAAAAGCAAAATAAGAACGAAATTGATTTTTTTAGTGGAGGCAAAAGTCTGTGGGCAGAAAAATAATTTTATCCTGTTACGGTAGCATGTTCATTAAAGAAGTCACTCCAGCATTATGAAAAAGAGAAACTTACCACATACATGCAGCTGTTAATGAGAAAATCTTCCAACTCCCGAACATTTGTCACATCCAATTCTTGCATCAACGAATCATATGGCAATACCTAGACAACAATTACGAATATCCTTAAGAACCCCACCATTATAATAACAAACAAAAAGAAAACTTACAGCCAAAGAGGTGACTTAACAAAAATGACAAGATTTTAGATTAGATAAATTTAAAAAATTACCTAACTGATCAGCTAACAGACTCCATAAAATGCTTAAGAACCACAATGTTCTGCTAAGAAACTCAAATAAAATTCTTATAGCCAAGGAGGTGATTTAAAAAAAAATTACTCAAGATTTTAGATTAGCTGAATTACACAATTGCCTAACTGGGTTATCAACAGACTCCAAATATAATTCAAATGTGTATGCTCATTTTTACTTATAAGGAAATAATGCAATTGGTAAGTCAGCGGAAATTTTACCCACACACTACACAACACAACACAACATGAAATTGAATTGCAAGTCCTGATACTAGCAGCAACAAGAAGAGCCAAAGAATAATGTCAGGAAACCACCAGTAAAACATAGACATAGATGATAGATCCTGAGGCCTATCAATAACAGTAGCTCCAGTATGTAAAATAAGGTTATAACATATTATATAACATTCACAAAAAAAAAAAAAAAAAAAAAACCATGTAGCAAATTGATGCCAATTCATGTCATTCTGGCCATCAGTAGTGAATAGTTATTCCAAATTTAAGGTAAGATGTTCACTCCAACATTTTATTTTAATGAGCATTTACAAAATACTGGAAGGCTACCTTGATTGTCTCGGCCAGAGTAAGCACAGTCAGCTGCTTCAATTTGAGGACTTGATCGGGAATCAATTGTGGAAGACGACTAGCAACAACTGTCTCACAATAAAGAAAATAAAAATCCATTCAATGCAGAAAAGCATAACTCCAATCCAAATCACAATATGTAAAAGGGATAGCATACTACTTGTAAATGACTCGATGAACTTTTCATAAGGTTTAAATAGATGGTAAAGTAACCAGGAGAAGAATGATGATAGAGAAGACAGAACGCTTACTCTTATATTCACTCCATGTACCATGTGCGAACATGCGAAGCAAGTCAATGAAGGCACTATTCTCAGTTCCTTCAAGCTGCAGAGAACTCCACATTTTAAAAAGAAGATACTCTAGATAAGCGTAGCAGTATTATAACTTTGAAGTTTGAACATTTACATAAAAAATCAAAAAATGTTATTCAGATCAAAGTGAGTATTTGTCCCTCCGGAAGAGGCTATCTCTGTAGTAACCAATCTACTAATTTCTACTTAAAACTTTCATTACTAAGTCAGAAGACTACAGAGTACATCACTTTGCTTTGAAGCCACATCACTAAAGCATAAGATCCACAGGAAGCTAATAGCCCCAGACATAATTTACGAGCATGCTTGTGGAAAAGTTATGTAAATGCACTTTTTAAACAGAGTAATAGTGAGGACTTAAATCTACTTCGGCCACATTCCAATATAATAAACATTATCTACAAAGCACCAGAGCAGTTTGTTTTCCTTATACTTACAACCTATGCTGCAATCAGTCATTCCTTATCACAAGACACACTTGTATTCCACACAACCTTTTGAACTCGATTCTATTAATTCGCATAGAATACTCTTCACACATGAACGGTTCAACCAAAATCACTTGTTAAAAAAAAAAGTAAAAAGTTCAAGACAAATTAATATTCAGACAAACGTCCCAAAAACCATTACTGATAGCCAACGAAAACCCTCAAACTCCCAATATACAATAAAATCTACTATTTGCTGCCAAAAGACACAAGAAACAATAATATAACAGTAATACGTAACACTGTACCTCTATGACGTTAGGGACGGCGAGAATCTCGGAGAAAGCAAAGAGGGAAGGGTGGGAAGTTGCCTCAACGACGACGCTTGATAGCGCCGAACCCTTCAGACTCAACGCCTTCTTCACGAAGTAGTCAATGTGCTCCGCTTGCTGTTGCTCGATATCCATTTTCGCAATTCCAAAAATTCTACTGATCCACCGAAAAAACGGAACGCCAGAGAATTCGCCGTGTTGATTACCTTTACATAAACAGATAAAAAAAAATATCTCCCGGTAGATATTTGCCCTAACCAAATCTAGGGTTTTGTTGATCGCGATTAGGGTTTAGGGATTTGGGATTGATTTTTAGTTCATCAGATAAAAATACAGGAACGGATTTTTTCTCAATCGAGGCGGCTACCTGTTTCTCCGATTTCTTCTTCCTCAAGAAATGACAATTTGGCCCCTACTATGAAAAAAATCATTTTATATAGAATGAGAGAATAATAGGAAAGATGAAAATAGATATATATTATTATGAGGGTAGAGACTTCTATTTATAGAGTACAAGATAGGTTGTTAGAATTTAGATATGGTCATCGTATATATAATAAATCTTATCTACAACATTCCCCCTTGATGGACCATCCCTAAACAGAAATTGTTGACTCGTTAAAACCTTGCCAGAAAAACTCAATGGGATAAAAAGTGGTCGAAGGAAAAAGAGTACAACTGCTTTACCTCAATATAGTCATTCTTGATCCTTAAGTCGGCGCATATCGATCTTGTGTAACAACTTCTTGAATGTTGACGTTGGTAATATATTTGTAAAAGAATCCGCTAAATTCTCACTTGAGCGAATTTGCTGGATGTTGATGCCGCCACTCTTTTGAAGATCATGTGTTGCATTGACTCTTTTATGAATCAATCTCAATGACTTATTTACTTGTGTGTTGCATTGGATGTCTCGTTAAAAACCTTAATTAAGAAAAACCCTTTGGGAAAAAAAACTTAGAAAGGAAAAAAAGAGTACAAACATTTGACTTTCAGGGTCATTTGACCTTTAGGAGTCAGTCTAATCTTCAGGATTATTTACAATTTGTTACTCCCCCTCAAGATAACAATCTTCAAGGTTATTTTTAAGGGCTACACTAATATGTGCAACACAAGTTTAATTATCATCATAGATAATATCATGAAATATGTCAATATATCATTACTCTCATAAATAGACCAATATCACATTTGTCTCGAAAATAACAAAGGATGGTCAATATCATTTTAAATTCTCCAATTGCACGTAAGTAAGGAACTTCTGGTCCTCATCTTTGTTATCTTCTATAGGTCTAAATGGGTCTCTATCCACTTTAAGTGATTAAATCAACCATTAGATAGGCATGTGGATGTGATACAATAAAATCTCTTTAAAGACTTTTCAGGTAGCTCGACTAGCGTAACTCCATCAGGGGGATGCTCGATCTGCAGGTCGAGACAATTATTAGTTCAACCTAAATCTTTTGATTCTAACTCCGTCTTTTAGGCATGAGTTGATTTCCTCAATACCTTTTATATATAATGATTCACATATCTTCTTCAAGAAGAATTTGGAGTGATGTGTTCTAAATTTCTATTTCGCGGATTTTTTATCTTTAGCACCAACAAATCTCCCACGCTTCTGGCGTCAATGATAATCAATTGATTTATTTTATCTATGAGGAACTTCAGTTCCTTCATGGTGCATATACAACAGGTATATGAGATTTTAGTCACTCATTTTGCACTAAATAGTTTGATGAACTTCTAGTTCATAGTGTGTGTATCTAAATAATTAATCCAACGAGATATTTGCGGCATCCTATCATTTATGTTTCATATCTCCCCCTAATGCCGACAAGGATGTGAGTTGGATATTAAAATCAACATATCAATGAATAAAATAATCCATAATGATTTGCTCTATGTAAGTCAATAGGACGGAGTATACATATAAGTATTATGCTCTTCAGGAGTTTCAATCAAACTCAAGTCATCATTTATGTACCCTTCTGTTAAGGAATAATTGTCGTTCTTATTATATCATATACGGATGTACTATTTCAGCCCTTACAATGACTTTTACAGTCAAATTAAAAATATCTTTTTGACTTACATGCTTTGAGCAAGTTAAATCCTTCAGAGATCTTCATATATATGTCACTATTTAGTGAATCATATTGATAAATATTTACTACATCCATAAGGCGCATAGCAAGCCTTTTGTGACATAAGTAGATTAATCAAATATAATGACGTCTAATATGGGAGAGTTTTCATAATTGATTCCCGATCTTTGAGGGAAATATTGTGTTACGAGTATTGCCCTATATCTCGTAAATTTTCATTTCTCTTTCTAATAAAGACACATTTATATCCTTCGCGGATATACTTTCCGGATTTGAACTACAGGCCCAAATGTTTTTCGGCTTTCTAGGGAATATTAATTCACCTTGTATGACTTCTTTCCTCTTTGACCAATTATTTCTATTTTGACAATCTCTTATAAATCATCGTTGAGAATCCTCTTTTATCATTTCAAGAGTCATATTAAAGGCGAATATATCGTCATGCGTCTACGACGATATTTTATCTCTCCAAATATATTGAGATCTCATTAATTTCAGACGCTTGTAGTTCTTCAGGAACTTCATTTGATTGATTAATCATTATCGTCGTTGTTTGGTTCATAGGTTGTGCCCCTTTTCTTAGACACAAAATTTCTTTTAGAACCAATTGGTCGACCATATTTTTGACGAATTTTTACTGCATTTGCTGTCATTTATACTTGTCCTTCAGGGACATGAATTCTTGTTGTGGGTATTTGCAGCAAATGTATGACATTGTCACTCATTTTATATGCATACTAAAGCATCAAGAAGTTGATTCACAATCTTTTGTAAATGAGCCTTTCGGCTTCTTGTTCACATTGATTATTTCTAGAATCCAAATGTGACTAGTTTGTTCTTGTGCTTTTTGTTGGATGTAGATTTCACATTGATTACTTCAGGAATCCAAATGTGATAAATGTTCCACCTAATGTTGGGAACGTTATTTCATCATAATAACAATTTTAATGTGAGATCATTTTTATACGGACAAATATCATTTTGAGTATGGATATGAGCAACTAATTATTCGATCTCAATTCCAAAGTCATATAATATAAATCATCTTTAAGAGGAACTTGGAGTTTAATAAACTCACTCGCTTTATCAAGGCAAATCTTGAGGGAATTGAGCTCTTTATTATTTGAACTTGTAGTTCTAACAAGTGCTACATTTTTTTTTCTAGAAATCAAGCAAATGAACCAAGCAAATGAAAATTCTTTCATTAAGAGATTTTTCAGGATCTCTATGTTGCGCTCATATAAATTTTCAATTATGTAGCGCATAATAGTTGTCGTAAACGTCCAAACCTATCATGTCAAAGCATAAAACAATTTGAACTTCCGGTTCATGATATGGTTTGTCTCACTTGTTTTTATGAATGTGTAATACATTCAAAATGGTAGTGTGATAACTTTTCTTTTGTTAGCTTCCGGCTAAATACAAAAGAATCACTACTTGCTTATATAATTTCAATATGCTATCAATTGCATATCCTTAAAACGTAGTAAGTGTCTTCTAGACTTACTAGAGTAAAGGGCATGTTCAATAGTTAATTTAATATCATTTGATAGAATGATACAAGCTCTTTGGGAGCCTTTAATGATGTTCGATGCACTAGATTTTAAAATCTTGCAGGTTAAAATGTAACTACTCATATAGAGTTTTAGGGAGGACAAACAATTAATATCTTGACGCAATCCTGCTGGGATGCTTCGTTTCATTCTATTATTATCTCCCTATGCCTCTTATTGGCATATGAGCATCAATATCAAGATTTCATTAATGTCAACAAGATATAAATACTGTTTTTTATTCAGGTATAACATATATCATCAAAGAATGAGTTGCTCTTTAAGAGCATTTAATATTCTTTTAGAATATAAATGATGTTACTTTAGGAGGAAAAGTTAAATAGCATATAAAAATACTATATCTGAGGCATTTCAACAAATACGTGATAGTAATGTTACTATCACAATATGGTCATTCTTCAGGAATGTAATTGTGCTACTTACAGAGCAACAATTTAGTTTCACGATAAGTGAAATCAATGAAATCGGAAATTTTGAGATCTACCGGATCTCACATCTATTCTTGAAAAGAAATTAAGCCACAATGGGTATCTGAAATGCAGTTGTCAAATATAGAGGAACTCTTGCTACCACTCCATGTAATTATGTAATACTTTAAATTACAACATACATTTATATATACATTGTTCTTTAGGAACATGTAATATTCATCAAGAATATTAATTGTGCTACTTCAGGAACAACAATTAAAGTATGGTTGTTTGCGATATATGATTTCAAAATGACAAGTTTCAGTTGTTCCAAGAACATATAGAGTTATGAACATATAACATTTGTCAAAATCAAGAGCTTGAATTGTTCTTCAAGAACATATAGTATTATTCATGAATACAAATTGTGCTACTTCAGCAGCAAGAATTTTAGTCGATATTAGACTTCTTCAGTTGAAAGACTAATATTTTTTTAGAAACCCAATGGCTCTTTAGGAATATATAGTGTTTGTTGGGTGATGATTCCATCCTCAGCACTGCTTCACTCAGTGGGAAATGATTCGGTCTTAGACACTGATCCTAAGCTCAGTAGCCTTGTGCTCTGTACTTGTCTGAAGATTTGAAGATCCCAAAACCCTATCTGAATGATGAACCATTCCCTTGTATCTGTTTTGTCTCTAAGGTTTCAGACTCAGTAGACACTGCTCTGGTCAAGGCGCTCAGTAGCTTATCTGCCTCAGCACCGCATGAAGACTCGGTGATCTTGGACTTTGCAGAGCAAAGATATCCGAGAGACTCGGTTGAACCGAACTCGGCAGAGTAGTTCATCGAACTCGTAGCCGATCTTCGTGAGACTTATCTCGGCAGTCTATCTACCGAATACAAGGTCGGACTCAAGCAACGGCGGATAGTCTTCGGGATCGTCGAGAATCTTTTGAAAGACAATCGGCATTGTCATGTACGAGGAAGAGAGAAGTCAGCTTCAGTCTGTCTCGAAGTCTGTGCTGTCTCAACCACTCCATCCACCTCGACGAATGACAAGCATACACGTGTCTTCTCACCGCTAAAGCCGCAGATCAACCTTTTACCTAAAAAGGTGGGAAAGTACACTGTTACCTACACCAAAAGAGCCGTTTGCTACCAAAAAGAGAGAGAGAGAAGAAGATCGTCTCCAACGGATCTATTTCAACCTCTGCTCTATAAATAGAGGGATCATTCAAGATTTGAGAGACGCCTAGAACACGAGAGAGCGCGAAAAAGAGCGAATTCCAAAGAACAAAGTCTTAGCAAGAACTTGAAGAACAATCTCCGGCGAAAGACTACATTCTAGCTCATAGGGAATCAAACTATACCGACATATAAAGCCTCTAGTATCCAAATCGACGTTACACGAACTCAAAGCTTACCTTCAGCTGTTCGTCGATCTAGAAGCTACTCTCATATTCCCTATCCCTCTAACCCTAAGCTCAACCGTCTTTATCTATAGCTTAGACGAAGGAGTTCACATTTGAACCCAATCCTTATTGTATAAGGACTCCTTCACTGTTGGAGAAGTTTGTCAAACACTTTAAGTTTGATAGTGTTGTAAACTGAGACTTGGATCAGTATAAAAACAAGACGCGGCTTTGCCCCAGTGTGCAAGCTGACTGAGACTAACTCAGGATAATAAATAGCCTCCTGATCATTCGGGACAGTGGACGTAGGATTTGAGCGATATCCGAACCACTTTAAAAATCCTGTGTCTCTTACTGCTTTCTTAACTATTGCATTGATTTTACTATTCATACTGAACATCATATTTAAAATCAATCAACTGTCTCAGCATACTGAACTTTTAATCTACTGAACTGAGACTTAAAACGTTTTCTCACAAACTGATTTGGGCCTACACTATTCCGCGCACCGAACTCTTACCGTAGATACCGAATTCTGACTTAGTCGTTAGCCGATCTCCGCCGAGTCCAGTACTCTTAGCCTTTAACTCGATTCAGAACAGTTGTCTAGTCTGCTGAACCGTTTCAGTCAGACACCATCCTGAATAGGACTGTTCGAGTTCGAAGTTGAGAAATCGAATCAGGTGTATTCACCCCCCCCTCTACACCTGACCGTACACTCGGGACCAACAGTGTTCTTTGGAGATACTAATTGTACTACTTCGGGAGCAAAAACAATAACAATTCAGGAACCAAGATTCTTCCATCAATAACACATATTGTATGAATTGCTCATCAAAAGTACGTAATATTCTTCAGGAATATTAATCGCGTGCTACTTCAGGAGCACCAAATTAAGATTCTATATATATATATATATATATATTATACCGTATGCAAGAAAAAAAAACTTAAGTATATAGTAAATACATAGATAATATTAGTAACTCTTCAAGAGTGACATGCTCTTCAAGAATATTAAATTGTGCTAGTTCTGGAGCAACAATTAAGTTATTTCAATAAGTTTGAATTGCTCTTTAAGAGCTTATGATATTCTTTAGGAATATGGATTGTGCTACTTCAGGAGCAACAATCTAGATTCAACATTAAATAAATAAACAAATAAATAAATAAATAAATAAGCAAGTATAAGCGTACATATATGTGTAAATATTAATTGTAAATGTTCTTCAAGAGCATGTAATATTCTTCAGGAATATTAAATTGGCTACTTCTGGAGCAACAATTGAATTGCTCTTTAAGAGCATGTGATATTCTTCAGGAATATCAATTGTGCTACTTCTGGAGCAACAAAAAGTGAAGCAATATTTTTCAGAAATATTAGGTTATTGTGCTACTACAGGAGCATCAATTGATTAATAGATGAACACGTCGCATAAAGAACTTGAATAAGTAAGAATAATATAATAATTCTCTTCCTCGTTATGAAAACATATGAGACGAAAAGCATAATAATATAACAACAAGAATACGTAATGTTTAAGCTATTCTATCAAATCTCACAAGATGACCCTAAAGAAGGATTAACATTAAACTTCAATAAAACTCATAATCAATATTACGATAATATATAATATTCGTCTATTTATCAATTGGATTAGTATTGTATAATTAAAGAACTTTAATTAATATCATGGCGTCCCAATTAAAATCCATTCCTGTGATGATCCCAATTAAAAAATTCACAAATCATAATAATAATTAAAGATTGGAGACGTGAAGATTGGAGACGTGCTATAAGAAGAATTGAAGTTAAACCTTCCGTGGATATCGTCTCGTCTTTTGAAAAGAGTCTCTCGTGCTGATAACGTGTTGTTGGGATTTTGTATACTGGAAGCACTTTTTATGCTTGTATACAATGTGTTTTTGTCCTTACTACTGTTTTATTCTCCTATCTGATAAATATGTATTTGCACATGTTATCATTTATCTTGTATAAAAGTTAGATTTGTGTGGTGTGTCGGGTATCACAGAAGACAACACAAATTGGTTGAACTGACAAGATATAAACAGTTATCACAGCTGAGACAACTTAAGGATAAGTTGTTGGTTTAAGCTGCAGTTTAGATAAGAAGTGGCTTGTCTTAGCTGCTTGTCTTTACTGGTACACTTAAGGTGGTGTATTGACGGATCACAGTGAGATGTGTTTTCCTAACTGACCTTAGTGGAAAACCAAGATTTCGGTGACTTTGCTGGTCTTAAGCTTGGTAAGACTTCAGCTGAGTGCATTTGGCTATCTATCACTTTGACCTACTATGGTGAACATCATCGCGATTGGATCTACGTATCTTGGGTGTTAGTAGTTATTTGTGGCTCAGGCTGGTTGTCTGTATCTTGCATCCGTATCCTAGTAAAATGGTTGATAATATCCCCTGAGGAACTCGAAAGGATTAGCACACTAAACCCGGCCGGTTGATTAAGTTCAGATTGTTAATAAGGTCGAGTGGTACTACTCAGGAATATAAGATGTTAATTAATTTAAGCTGTCAGTGAGCTTAATTAATTAACGGATATTTCTATCTTAAATACGGAGATTGATTAAGTCTAAAAACAAGCTCTTTCTCAAATTGGGATGAAGGAGTAAGTCAGCACGGATTCTCTAGTGGAATGAATCTGTGTTTATTAATTAATTTTGCTCTGGGCTGAGCATGGATAATTAATTAATTTGAGGCCCAGCTTTATTTCATGTATTGGATCCCTGATCTAGCCCAATTAGTTGTCTGGTTATTTATTGTCTCTCATAAATCATTATTAATGGATTAATGTATTTTTACATTATTTAATAATGTTATTTATCTGGAATTAATTGGCTGGGCCAATTAATTGATAAATATTAGTAGCCCATTAAATTAATTAATTATATTATGGGCTGGTTATGTGGAAGCCCATTAGAAATATAATTAAATTAATGGGTTACAAATATATTAATATTATATTGGCTTTTGAAGCCTATATATATCAGTATTCTGTTTAGAAACAGATTACACACACATACACATAATTACACACGCATACCGTGAGTAAGGGAGAGACAAAAATTTATTTTCTTCAGTTCTCTGACCACCCAGAGGAAGAAAAAGGTCGGGATACAGATCAGAAGGTCTAACACAGGAGCAACAATCAAAGCCGCGACAACACACCAGGAGGAAGGTAGCGTTCCTAACCTAAATTATTCCTTCAATTGGTATCAGAGCCTGGTTTAGGCTCTGATTGTTGCTATTAGATGTATGATTAGGTTTTATTTCGTTGTTATCGGGCTTTTTTCGTGTTTGGGGCGGCCTGCGAGCCACTGTTTTGACCCCGATGTAACGTTTTTCTCGTGAGAAAATCCACGAGTAGATTATAGGACCTATTTGTTATGTGATTGTACTATTTGTTGTACTGTAATTGGTCCGGGAGGCACGAAAAACGAGACGACAAAAAATTGATTTTCGCAGCGAAAACCTTAGTTTTCTAGGGTTCCGCCGCATCTTGCGGCGGAGATTCCTGGCGCGTCCGATGTCGGATCGACGATCGGCTTGAACCTCTGGAATCCTCGTCTTACAAGCTTCGCGTCGATAGGTCGTAAGGGATCATCCGATCCTGGATACGATCGGAATTGACGTCTGAAATAGGCTGCTCGTTATGAATTCGTTCCGGCGAATCGTTTGAAATTCGGGAAATTGAGGAACTAATCTCGGCCGAAATCTGTTACCTGGTGGTCGTGAGTGTTCCAATATCGTTTCCCCTCTTTCAATTGATCGAATCGCGGCTCGGAAAGGAAGAATTCGGGCGTGGAAGGAGGCGGCGGTAGAGGCGCGATTTATCGCGCAGTAATCTTCGCTGCGGCGACTCCAGGCGGCATTTCTGCATGAATCCGACATCTAGGCGACGTCGGGGAGGTGTGTAGAGGGCGGAGGAGGCCTGGAAACGGCCGGGGAAGGCGCGGCGGCAGTCGCGCTGCACGCAGCGCAGATTGCGCTGCGCCGCACGCAGCCGCGGCGCCGGACGCAGACAACGGTTCCTGGTTCGCCGTCGTCTGGCGCACCCTTGGGTGCCGGTGGCCGGCACAAAACCGGCCTGCAGCAGCGGTGGCGGCGGTGGCAGAAGGGTGGAGACGACGCTGATGTGGCGCGTCACGTCAGCCCTTGCTGACTGTGCTGCCTGCGTGTTTGCCACGTGTCTTCCACGTGGTAGACGACCCTGATGACATGGCAGTACAGTTTTCGAAGCAGTTTTCGACGCAGTTTCCAGATTAGAAGATTTTGAAGATTTCAAAGATCTGTATTTTGATCGGGTAATGTAATAGTTAGGGATTACGTGTTTTAAAGCCCGATAACGATTTTAAATTTCCTATTTGCGTATTTATTTTTAATTATACTTTAGCATGCGATTATGTGAATAATTGTTCTTAGAAAAGCATGTAAAAAGGATTTATATCGTTTTTAAAGCATGTTTTATTTTTCGCGAGCACGTTTTATTATGTGCGCTTAGAAATTGCATGCTTTAGGAATTATGTGGGAATGCATGATTCATTACAAACCTTTTGATTAAAAAGACTAAGCAACATTAAATTAAATGTTTAATTACATTCCATTTGGATATTAAACACTTAATTGGACCTCCATTAATTGGACTCTACACAAAAGTAGTAAGATTATGTGAGTAAATGTCCACCTGCGTGGCTTGCTTGCATCTTTGAGCTACAAGTTTTGTGAGATGAGTTTTCCAAAAATAATATTTGATTATTATTGAGTAGTGGGAGCGAAGCCGTAAACGTCCACCTGCGTGGCTTGCGTGCCTAGTAAACACGAGTACTCTAGAAGATAATAATTGAATATGATGGCTAATTAGATCAAATTGAATGCGGCATGGTTCGAGTAAGTATGTCAATTTCGAGAATTTGATTCTATTTTGGTCAAATTAATGGTCAATGCTTAGATGTCACCGTAGGTACAATTCACTTCCCTCGAAGTCCCTTCCCGCGTTTTAATAGTGACATGGTCCAGTATATCGAACTATTAATTCCATTCATCTTAAGAACCTAGACGTGGATTGGAATTCAAGAGCTAGGTAAATAGCTTGGTTTAGGGTTACGCTAGTAAACGTCCACCTGCGTGACTTGCTAGTGGAATTCCTAAAGCGGTTCGAGGTTTTTAACATCATTGTTTTTTCAAAAGGTTACAATAATCGTTAATTACGAATTATGTGCAAATAATTTTTCCTTACATGCTTTATTTTAAATTATTTTTCAGATATGTCTGTTCAAGCTGTTGTTAATGGTCTTATGAGCCGACCCTTAAAGGGTGTTGACAATTTTAAAGAGTAGAGGAGAAACCTTACACTAATGTTCCAAAATGAGAAGATCTTGTATGTTCTCAGTACCCCTGAACCTGAACTCCCCGAAGAAGAGGCGACTGAGGAGCAGATAAGGGAATCTGAAAAGTGGATAGAGGATAATGACAAGACTCATTTTGTCATTCTATCCACTATGGTTGATTCTCTTGCTTCACAGTATGAAAATACGCCTCATGCGGGAGTGATATGGGATTCCATGGCTGAAAAGTTCGGTGAGACCGACAGATCTCAGAGATTTCATCTTCGAGGCAGGTTACTACCGCAAAATGGGCGGAAGGTGCGTCCGTGCGGGATCATGTTTTACATATGATCGAGCTGCTAGATCGGCTTGCAAAGGTTGGTGGTGTCTTGGATCTTGGTATCAAGATAGACGTCATTCTACATTCACTACCTAAGTCATATGAGAATTTTTGCATAAATGTAGTGATGTCAAGGAAAGACTACACTCTGAATGAACTTTCGAGTGAGTTAATTACTGCAGAAGGAATCATGGGTCAGACTAAAGGTAAAGGAACCCAAATCTTGAACACTACTAGCAGCTCAAGGAACCCTCCTAAGGGTAGATTCCAGAAAAAGAGCAAGAAGGCTACGAATGTCAAGAAGAATAGTGGGAGCACGAAGTTAGCACCCACTGCAGGGGTTCAAAAACCTAAGGGGAAGTGTTTCAAGTGTGGTAAGGTTGGACATTGGAAGACTGAATGTCCCAACTTCAAGGCAAAACAGAAAGGTACACGCATCGCCTTAGTAACTGAAACTGTGCTTGTTTCCGCATCTACCCATGAATGGGTAGTAGATTCCGGAGCAACTGATCATGTTTGTTACACCTTGCAGGGGTTTCTGCAAAAAAGGGTTCTGGCTGATGGCGAGGTAGTGGTTTCCATGGGCAATGGATTGCGAGTTCCAGCTATTGCCATAGGAGATTTACATTTATCTGTTTTAGACTCTATTTTAGTATTAAGAGATGTTTTATTGGTGCCTGAGTTTAGGCGAAACATTATTTCCGTTTCAAAACTTTTTATTGTGGATGGTTATAGATCTGTTTTTGATGATCAAATTTTGATTTCAAAAGGGAAAGATCTTATCTACAATGGGATTTTAAATGGATCTCTATATACTATTTCGTCTAATCTATGTACATTTGTTAATGTTACTTCCTCATCATTAAATCCTAAGAAGAGGAAAGAATCTTCTAAGGTAAATCAAACTTATCTATGGCACTTAAGACTAAGTCACATCAATCTAAATAGGATCCAAAGGTTGGTGAAATATGGATCATTGGAGTCTCTCCAAGTTGAACCATTTCCAACTTGCGAATCCTGCTTGGAAGGTAAGATGGTGACTAGGCCTTTTAAGGCAAAAGGTTATAGAGCCACAGAAGCATTAAGTTTGATACATTCTGACTTGTGTGGACCTATGTCTACACAAGCTCGTGGAGGGTATGAGTACTTCGTCACATTTACTGACGATTACTCGAGGTATGGATATGTTTACCTTCTTCACCACAAGTCGGATTGCTTTGAAACCTTTAAGGAATTCAAGGCGAAGTGGAGAAGAAGTTAGGTAAAGAAATCAAAACACTGCGATCGATCGTGGTGGGGAATACTGTCCAACGAGTTCAAGGACTACTTGACAGAATGTGGGATTACATCCCAACCGACAAAGACGGGCACGCCTCAGCAGAATGGTGTGTCAGAGAGAAGGAACCGAACTCTCCTAGAGATGGTTCGGTCCATGATGAGTTATGCAACTTTGCCAGTTTCCTTTTGGGGTTATGCCCTAGAGACTGCAGCATACTTGTTGAACCATGTGCCATCCAAGTCGGTTAACACGACTCCAGTTGAGTTGTGGAGCGGGCACAAGCCCAGTATGCACCACATAAAGATTTGGGGGTGTCCTACTTATGTCTTGAATAAACAGGCCGACAAGTTGGATTCACGTTCAGAGGTTATGCTGTTCATAGGATATCCTAAGGAAACGAAGGGTGGTTATTTTTATGATCCTAAAGAACAGAAGATCATGGTTCGCACCAACGCTCGGTTCTTAGAGGAGGATTATATTAGTAATCATAAGTCTCGAGTCGAGATCATCCTTGAGGAATTACAAGGTGATCGAGACCCACTCACAGAGCCAATTGTCCAAGATAGAGCTCCACGAGCAACTGCACAATCTATTAACACAACTCCTGACACTGTTCGACGTAGTGGGAGGGTGATATTTACACCTGATCGGTATATGTTCACTGGGGAGACTTCTGACCATCTCCCAGCAGATGAACAAGATACCGTGGATCCCTGGACTTACAACGAAGCAGTGGGAGATGTAGATGCAGATTCTTGGAGAATCGCCATGGACTCAGAATTTAAGTCCATAACTGATATGGATGTATACGAGATCACTGAACTACCTGAGGGCTGCAAGGCCATTGGTAGTAAGTGGGTATACAAAAGAAAGAGAGGTTCGAATGGAGAGATCATGGCATTTAAGGCCAGGCTAGTGGCAAAGGGTTTTACCCAGAAAGAAGGTATCGATTATGAAGAAACCTTCTCGCCTGTAGCAATGATCAAGTCTATTAGAATTATCCTTGCCATAGCAGCTCACATGAACCTAGAGATCTGGCAAATGGATGTCAAGACCGCATTCTTAAATGGGCACCCTGAAAAAGGTAGAGACATCTATATGAAACAACCAGGTGGTTATGTGAAGGAGGGCGAAGAGCATCTAGTTTGGAAGCTTAAGAAGTCTATTTATGGACTTAAGCAAGCTTCCCGGTTATGGCACCAACGTTTTGACGAGGTAGTCAAATCCTATGGTTTTGTATCCTGTCCGAACGAGGTGTGCGTATACCATATCTGTGTTAATGGAACAGTGGTGTTTCTTGCACTTTACGTAGATGACATCCTTCTCATTGGCAACAATGTTGAAGTGTTATCAGACGTAAAGACATGGTTATCCGAGCAGTTTCAAATGAAGGACTTAGGTGAAGCTGCTTACATCCTTGGGATCAAGGTTATACGAGATCGCAAGAAAAGGATGTTAAGCTTGTCACAAGCGTCCTACATTGATACTATTATTGCTCGTTTCAGCATGCAAAATGCCAAGAGAGGTTCGGTACCTTTCAGATATGGCATTTTTTATCCAAGAATCAGTGCCCTAAAACGCCTGAAGAGATAGAAAGTATGAGACTAGTACCATATGCTTCCGCTGTCGGTAGTCTCATGTATGCAATGCTTTGTACGAGATCAGATATCTCATATGCTGTAGGCATGGTCTCAAGATATCAGTCTAATCCTGGACAAGAGCACCGGACTGCGGTGAAAAATATTCTCAAGTACCTTAAACGGACTAGAGATTATAGAATTGTTTACCAGTCAGACAGTCTAGTGCCTTTGGGTTATATGGACTCGGATTTCCAGGCTGACAGAGACGAAAAGAAGTCGACCTCGGGTTATGTGTTTACCTTGGGAGGTGGAGCCATTTCATGGAGGAGTGCAAAGCAGAAATGCATTGCGTGTTATGAACTATGTGGAATGAGAGAATAATAGGGAAGATGAAAAATAGATGTATATTATTATGAGGGTGAAGACCTCTATTTATAGAGTACAAGATAGGCTGCTAGGGTTTAGATATGATCATCATATATATAATAAATCTTATCTACAACATTTCCTTTTTTATAGTTAGTAATTTTTTTCTTAGAATTCGCAGGCTATTTTTAATAGGCAAATTGGACAGTTTAGTCCCCAAATTATAACTGTTTGACCAATTTGCTCCCTTATACATTTTTTTTTAGTTAATTGGTCTTCAAATTATAAAATTTTGGATGAATTAGTCTTTCTGTTAAATTTCTTGGTAGTCAATCGTTAGTCAATAATTTTTAAAGGGTATT
Organism: Lavandula angustifolia; assembly: GCA_028984105.1. NCBI lineage: Eukaryota > Viridiplantae > Streptophyta > Magnoliopsida > Lamiales > Lamiaceae > Lavandula > Lavandula angustifolia. The sequence goes on from CM054822.1 coordinate 18,047,169, forward strand.
TTCGGTATTATTTTATTGAGTACCAAAACATCTAATACTAAAAGATTGATGACCAATTTGGCCAATTTTTTTTAAAAGAATTTTAATTTGTTAAAAATAAAAAGATATTTTAGTCATTTTAATTTTTTTAAGGACCAACTACGCCAATTATAATATATTTGAGGATCATCATCGCCAATTATAATATATTTGGGGATCACAATCGCCAAATTTTATTACTCCGTGATTAAATTTTGTCGTATATTACTATGAAAACGATGGATTAAAACATATAATATCTGAAAATTAAGGAATAAATCATATTAGAATGAAACATGTTTTGAATGGAAATGTAGTATAGTTTTATTCATTGAGTTTTAAATATTCTACATTTTAATCCCTCGTTATCATAGTAATATATTCGAAAAATTTAATCACGAAGCTATAAAATTTGATAATTATGATGCCAAAATATATTATAATTGGCGGAATTGGTCCTCAATCTATTTAAAATTGGCGTATTTGGTCCCTGAAAAAAGTAAAATGACTGAAATATCTTTTGATTTTTTACAAATTAAAAAAAAATAGGAAATTTTTTTTTAGCCAAATTGGTCCCCAGTCTTTCAATATTTGATGTTTTGGTCCTTAATAAAATTATATCGAAAATGCCCTTTAAAAATCGTGGACTAACGGTTGACTAACCAAAAATTTAACAGAAGAACAAATTCATCCAAAATTCTATAATTTGGGGACCAATTAACTAAAATAAATAAATAAGGGACTAAATTAACTAAACAGTCATAGTTTGAGAACTAAACTGTCCAATTTGCCTCTTTTAATATGTACAAGTTTTTCAAATGAACAGGTTTTTCAAATGAATACTTTACTTTATGAGATACTTCTATCTAACTAACAACTAGGGTAGGGTAAAAAAATCCGACCGTAAAAAATAAAATTACTACTTGTCAAATTGGAAATTCTTCCAACTACAAAAAAATTCTCAAACTTTCAAATATTCTTTTTAAAAAACGAGAGAAAATAGTTAAGTGTACGAAATAGTAAATGGACATGTCACGGAGTTGGGTAGATCCTCTTGGTCGTTCCAGTAGTTTCGATTAGGGTACAATAGACTCTGAAAGCGCGAGAAAATAGTAAAGTGTACGAAATAGTAAAAAATTAAAAAATAGATTGCACAAATTTCGTAACTATACAAACTGAGCGTTTGGGAGGCTAAGACTGAAAGCCTTAAAAAGGAAATAGAAAATGAATAAGGAATACAGTAGACTCTGAAAGCGTGAGAAAATAATAAACTGTGCGAAATAATGAAAAATAGTCGTAGTATTGAAATAATTATAGTAATACAACACATTTGCAATCTAATATACATTGAAATCTAATCCTTTTTTTATTTATTTTGATAGAAAGCGTGAGAAAATAATAAAGTGTGCGAAATAATGGAAAATAATCGTAGTATTGAAATAATTAGGGTAATACAACACATTTGCAATCTAATATACATTGAAATCTAATCCTTTTTTATATATTTTGATAGACTTCTTTGAATACTACGTTCGTGGTGGATGTACGGTTGACGACTTCACTGTCGCATATTAAGATCTTCAATCCGCTGCGATTTGTTACGCTTGATACTGCAACATACAACTGGCCATGACTGAATACAGGTTTCTTCAATAGTAAACCAACACAATTTAGTGATTGGCCTTGGCTTTTATTAATTGTCATAGCACATGAGACAATAAGTGGAAATTTACGTCTTTGAAATTTGAACGACAATCTTTCATCGGATGGTGTCAATGTTATTCTTGGAATCAAAACTTTATCTCCAGCATTTCGGCAGGTGAATACTTTTGCTTCGAGTACATGACTACTAAGTCTGGTAATTCAACCTAGTGTCGTTGCATAAATCATTAGCGTGATCGATGTTTCGGAGAAGCATCACTAGAGTTCCGACTTTCAAAAATAGCTCGTGGTTAGCTATTCCAGAGCATTTAATTGTGTTTAAGAATTCCGGTGTGTCGGTGTTATGGAACTATATCCTGTAGATTTGCATATAGTATCTGAGTTTAAATATGTATGGCCTTCTCCTTCACTTAATGATATTACATGGTTACGGATTCGACTATATCCATCATTGGTGCCAAAATAGCAGGCTCTTGTAGATTCACCATCGTTCGTACCTCCAGCAGTTCCATCTCCAATACTTGCTATCCAATCTGTGAAGTTTGATGATTCAATTAAGTCGTCATCGGTGCCTGTGCTCTTCACTCTCATATTCTTTGTTAGCTTTAAGATTGTGCAATTATTCCAAAGATATGATGAATTGATTGTAGCATGAACAATAGCTTGCCGACTGCCTTTGGCGATAACCGGTAGAATTTGTCTGAAATCACCACCTAGAACAATTACTTTGCCTCCAAATGGAACTCGAGGTGTTGTGGAATCGCATTATATCACGTAAGCTCTTGTCCAATGCTTCAAAACAGAATTTATATGTCATTGGTGCTTCGTCCCAAATTATGAGTTTTGCTTTTTTGAGTAACTGTGCGAGTGGATTGTCTTGTTTTATGTTGCATATGGAATCTTCAGTAGCGTTAATCGGGATTCTAAAACGTGAATGTGCAGTTCTTCCGCCTGGCAGTAAAAGAGAGGCTATTCCACTTGATGTAACATTGATAACTAATTTTTTTTTTGCGACGTAAAGCAACTGACAGTCCCTTCCAGACAGAGGTTTTTCCAGTTCCTCCATAACCATACACAAAAAACAAACCTCCTCTGTTATTTTGGCATAGGTTTAAAATTGTATCATGTACATGTCTCTGCTCATTTGTACAATTTTGTAAAAAGTTGCATATTCTCGTTGTAGACTCTCACAATCATATTGTAGCTCATCTGAAATTAAGCTATTCTGATAGTTTTCAAATTAGCGAGTGTCTGGGAAAGGAATGGATGGAAAGTCATGCAAACTTCTTCCGAGAGTTGTCAGTATTTTCTGAATCTCTGCTAAAGCGTAGCATTTGATCTGTGTATCGTCGAGTATCGAATCTTCACAAATAGAATTTAGAGTAATGTTAAAATTCTCAGACATAAATAATTGTAGTAGTGATTCGTAACTACTTTTACCTTGATTTGGGAACGCAATTTTTTGTCTGTAAGCAATATCGTCAGACAAATGCATCCAACATTCATTCCAAACAACTTCTGGTCTTGACATTGAATCCGACCACAATAATGTTGCGAAAAGTTTTCTTAAGGAATAAGCCGAGGCCCATTGACTTGCCTCTGCTATTCCGTCGATATATTCCTTATCATCGTCTAATAATCCCAAAGACTATAGAGCATCATGAAATGTATTATATTAGACTCCATTAATGCATCTTATTTCTTCGTAGTTTCTTAGGCCTCGTACAATACTAAGTAGATATCTAAGATAGTATTTCTCTCCCGAACCAGGAGGAACGTAATATATTCTTCCAATTGCATATCTTTCATTCCTAGGTTTCCATTCACGATCACTCCATACAAATTTAGTTGAAAATTCGGCATAAGTCAGTTCTCTAGCTTCTTGATAACTTTTTTGCCTACATCCAAACTAGAAACATACTTTGTCTAACAGTGGGGCGACTAAGCACATGATCTATTTGATCATTTTCTGAAAATATTACAGTATGTTCTTCTGGGAGATGGAAGCTCAGTCGCTCAACTGGAGGATTTTTAAAGTTAATGGGAAAACCGAATATTCTCCAACATGCTTCGCATGGTGAAATATATCTACAGTCGTAATAAAGTTGGATTTCATCGCAGTTTGTGTGTGTTTGTTCGTCTCCATTTGCTTCGTAAAAGGCTGCAGTCACACGATTATGTCCTTTATTTATATATTTGAAGAGATATTTTATTGACCGTGATTGGTTGCACCACTCATCATTTATATTGGCCTGATATTTCAGAAGTAGTTTGCGATTGTGTGGCACCACATGTCTATTGTCTAGAGGGATACCCTTTTTTTACAATAACTCTGTCATTGTCTCGACGTATATAAACTGGATATCCGTCATCATCCAAATATGTTATGTCACTGAACTTCTTGGGAAAATACCTGATACAACGACCGTTAGACATGCATGACGATTTTTTATTTGACCGTTAGACATGCATACAGATAATTGACGGTTCTATGCACTTTTCCGTATTCCACGCGCACTACAAATTCACACGCGCTCTGCTCTTTCTCAATCTTTATAATTTTTCATGTCTTCATTACCTTTTCCCTCGACGCCTAGCTTTTTCCTCGGTCTTCGTTTTCTTCTCTCGTTTTATATTATATAGCAATAAAATGAATTGTCTTAAAAATTATGTATCTAAATTAATTATTTTACCCTTGCTCACCCAACATAATTTGTAGAAGTAGACGAATAAATAATAGAGACATTAATAATGATAGCATTTGCAAGTTCAAACACGGAATGCATAATTTTTAAAGTATAAACACCAAAAATCAAAATAATTAAAATTTTGGGCAACAAATAGACTTTTCACTCTTCATTTTAATATTTTATTACCTAATACATATCCTGCATGATGATATATGGAAACATGTCAAATTCATATCAAATTTGTACAGTCGTGGTTAGTGGAGCACAGGCGGTCTAGTGTCCAATAAAGATATTTAAAAACGTTAAGTATATGTCATTGACTTGAAATGATTTTTTTTTTTTTTTTTGATAAAAAGAAAGCCATAGCTGCTACCTTTGGTGCGCACAAGATAAATTTTACGGTGGTTTAACTTGCCACCTTAAGATGATTTAACTCTCCTGTGTGGTTTGCAGACTATTGCGCAGGAGCACATAGCGTGTCATGTGGAAATTGAATTCATGATCTTTCGGTCCCGGGCCACCCACCTTCACCACTACGCCATCCCATGAGGACATTGACTTGAAATGATTATTAATGGTACGCATGGTTCTCTTCTAGAGAGAATGGGTTCGATTCTATTTCTCATGCATTTTTTACCCTTATTTTATTTTTTCCACTTCTAATTCACTCCCTTTTAAAATATAAATAACATACATGACTCATTATCAATGTTACACTCATTTATCACAGTAGACTTTTCGCAGGGGCGCCACAACTTAGTGCATGGTGTCATATGACATCTCTCAAAAAACATTGACAGTAAATGCCTGACTCATGACTGTAATAGGAGCTCATAGTTAACAAATTGGATAGCAGTTCACATAACAATAAAATATATAGCTATTGTTAGCTTTTATTATTGGGAGAATTGCAAAAATAGGCATCCCTATAACTTTATTTGCAAAAATAGGCACATTGTGTATAAATTGCAAAAATAGGCAAAATTCTAATTTTTCATATTTTAAAATTTTGATTGAACCTAGCCTAACCTCTACTCTGCAACCGTACTGTCATCTTTAAAATAAACTAAGTGAATGTTTGATTTTGAGAGAAATTGATTACACAATCATTTAAATTTTCATTACACAATTTTTAATTTATAATGCATATAGGATATATATATATACATACACCACGTATATATATACATACACCACGATACAGTATATTTATAATGCATATATATATCATACACCACGTATATTGTTATTTAAATTTTCATTACACAATTATTTTCATTACACAATTATTTGATTACACCACGTATATTTATTGTTATTTAAATTTTCATTACACAATCAATTATTTTAATTTTGATTTATGATTTATTATTATCTTTCAAAAATAATAAAAAAAATTAATTAGGATTGATATTATTAATATTTTTTGTAGTATTCATCAAGATAAGTGCTACGTCATCGATACACAACGTAAACGCTCGATTTCTCCATAGTGCTTAGATTTTTCAAACGAACGCTTAGGTAATTTTTACAAGCGCTAAGGTGATTTTTTTTTCTTAACTTTTTGGTGATTGGCTAAAATATTTTTTTTATGGTCTGCATGTTTTTTTGTTTTTTCCAATACTTCAAAAAATTGTCATGCATTCACGAGAAAGATGAAATTATTCAAAGATTCTCTGCATGTTTTATATATAGACCTCCTCCACCTAAGTGTTTCAATACTTCCAAAATATAAAACACTTACATTTTCCTCTCTATTACGGCAATGGAGATAATTGAAAGTGGTGGCCAGGTATGTTTTTTTTTAATAAATCATCTACAAACCTCTTCGAAGGATAACCCAAGCAAAATCATCTACAAACCTCTTCGAAGGATAACCCAAGGTAAACAGATAAAGAAAGAGGATATTTGCCACCTTGATATAGTCATCACTCGTGGCATCCGAGATCGATTATGTTGAAAATCTTTTCAACAAATCGCTTAACTTAAGTCTTTCTCCACGCAGAAAACGCTTATACACGCCTATGTTAGATGGATCGTGTGCAGCGGTGGGATCAAAAGAAGAGGACCCGAGACACAAACCCGTGACCATCGCATGGTCCCGACATCCGAACCTAATCAACTTTCCATTTATTTGGAACCACATTTCTGGCTCAGTTGCACCAACTACGTTGACCTCGCGACACATTAGCTCGTGGAGCCCTTTATTACAACTATGGCCAAATTCCAAGTCCGCTAGGTGGTCGAAACACCCGGTCTTAAATAAATCATACAATTCAATCCCCCTAAGAGCAATCAATCTTGATTTAATAATTGAGGGCAATTTCATCTTATAATATAAGTTGATATTCGGCCATAGTCCACTACATTCCTCTCTAACCCAAAACCAAGTAGGCTGCATTCATAACAAGTAAAAAAATATTAACGTAAGTGCTAACGAAGTCAATTAACGGCAGTCAATTATGAATCACCTAAGCGCTCGAAAAATAACCTAAGTGCTCGTAAATCGTACGTTAGTGCTAACAAAAATACAAGCGCTTACATTGTTCATTAAATCTATATAAATATTAAACACGTTCTATCAAAAAAAAACCTAAAAAATCTCATAAGTGTAGTTCTAAATTCCTAAATTAATGTGAGGAATTCTATTGACAATCACATTACTATAGTTCTAAAGTCCTAAAAAATCACACTAAATTAACGTGAGGTATTCTATTGACATTAACGTGAGGTATTCTATTGACATTAACACTAACTTAACGTGAGGTATTCTATTGACATTAACACTAACTTAGTCCCTAAATTAACGTGTGGTATTCTATTGACATTAACACAAACTTAGTCCCTAAATTAAATAATCTCATTAGTATCTTAAAAATCAATAAATTTCCTAAAAAATAATTACGAAGTCAATTAGGTTAAGGAAAAAACAGATAAATAAATTCTTTGAAATATAACTCTAAAACATAATTATGAATCACCTAAGCGCTCGAAAAATAACCTAAGCGCTCGAAAAATAACCTAAGTGCTAACGAAAATACAAGCGCTTAGGTTGTACATTAAATCTATATAAATATTAAACACGATTTATTTAAAAAAAAACATACCTGGCCACCACTTTCAATTATCTCCATTTCCGTAATAGAGAGGAAAATGTAAGTGTTTTATATTTTGGAAGTATTGAAACACTTAGGTGGAGGAGGTCTATATATAAAACATGCAGAGAATCTTTGAATAATTTCATCTTTCCCGTGAATGCATGGCAATATTTGGAAGTATTGGAAAAAAACAAAAAAACATGCAGACCATAAAAAAATATTTTAGCCAATCACCAAAAAGTTAAGGAAAAAAAAATCACCTTAGTGCTCGTAAAAATTATCTAAGCGCTCGTTTGAAAAATATAAGCACTATGGAGAAATCGAGCGTTTACGTTGTGTATCGATGACGTATCACTTATCTTGATGAATACTACAAAAATTATTAATAATATCAATCCTAATTAATTTTTTTATTATTTTTGAAAGATAATAATAAATCATAAATCAAAATTAAAATAATTGATTGTGTAATGAAAAATTAAATAACAATAAATATACGTGGTGTAATCAAAATAATTGTGTAATGAAAATAATTGTGTAATGAAAATTTAAATAACAATATACGTGATATATGCATTATAAATATACTATATCATGGTGCATGTATATATATACATGGTGTATGTATATATATATATCCTATATGCATTATAAATTGAAAATTGTGTAATGAAAATTTAAATGATTGTGTAATCAATTTCTCTCAAAATCAAACATTCACTTACTTTATTTTAAAGATGACAGTACGGTTGCAGAGTAGAGGTTAGGCTAGGTTCAATCAAAATTTTAAAATATTAAAAATTAGGATTTTGCATATTTTTACAATTTATACACAATGTGCTTATTTTTGCAAATAAAGTTATAGGAATGCCTATTTTTGCAATTCTCCCTTTATTTTATTAGTTCATAGAATATTTGGTTGTACGTGGTTTAACACCTGGAAATCCCGTTCATGACATTGTGGACTGTGGAGGCTCTGCTAAACATGATGTTCAGAAAAATTAACAGAGGTCAAACCCTGACTCCTACAACTTCTGGAAGTAGTGGCTCAAAATCAAAAAATATACCTGCAGTATATATCTTTGTACAAAAGTAATTGATTGCAAAATTTGGCACTCGGGCGTTATAAATACTCGAAGTATCACTAAATTTTCAAGATCCTAACTTTAAGCAAAACCAACTATCCTCATAATCACAACAGAAGAAAACGACATGCAAATTTGGAAGACAAAAATGCAAAAAATAAATAATTCTTCTAGCGAGAGCAATGAACTGCACCTCGGCAGGAAATCTGCGGTAAATTACAAAAATATTTGTCAAGATGAGAAGTGTTCTAGGTCTAAGAACTCACGAAATTCGAAATACGTTCTCCGATAGATGTTTAGGAATCCTGATTCGAAAACAGTAAGTAAATCAAAGATAAATCTAAATAAAATTATAATTCATAAATGTCAACCTGTCTATAAAATCAAGCAGTACGAAGATCAAAACCTGAAATTGCGTTTCGCTGCGTCGGAGATCTGCCTTATGGAGTTTCGGAGGTGGGGCTAGCAGTTCGATTGACGGTGAAGGAGAGCTTTAGTGAATCTGATCGGCAAGAATGAAAACATCGAGAAGTCAGCGTTGAAAGCTGAGGCATGAAGGGATAAAGTTTGGTAAACTCCGAAATTACCCTTCGATCTGAAGCAAATATCAAATTTATCAAAGAATCCGTTCCAACATTGCCCTTCGATTCCGATTTAACTTCTAATTTGCCTGATTTTACTGTTCAATTTACAATTGCAATTGATTGCAAAAAAAAAAGTCACTCGTCCTTTATATAATAGATTGCAATTGCAATTGCAATTGATTTTACGTTTTTTTTTCTCTTTATTTTAAGGATGGTCGTGTCACTCTTTGCATGCGGAAGTGTCAATCGTAACAAACAAAATTGTCAATCGCAAACAAACAAATTTTTTTTAAGTTTAAATTTTATTTTTTACTTTTTTTTCATTTTTTTTAACTTTTTCCCATTTATTTTAAGGACAGGCGCGTCGTCACTCTTTGCATACGAAAGTATCAATTGTAACAAACAAAAGTGTCAATCGTAACAAACAAATTTTTTTTTTTTTTGATAAGTAAGGCGTGTCATTTGTAATGAATAAATGTGTCATTTGTTTTTTATCCGAAATGTCAATCATAACAAACAAAAATATCATTTGTATTTGAATAAAGTATCATTTATTGACTATCAATTATTTTTGAGAAAAATGCGATTTGTTTCGAAAAAAAGTGTCATTTGTTTATGAAAAAAGTATCAATTGTCTATGTTGTTTGTGTCAATCATGACAAAATAACGTGTCAAAGATAAGTAGTATTCGTTTAAGCTATAATTCACAGTAGAGAACAAAGTGTCAATTGTCTCTGATGTGCGTGTCAATCATGATAAAAGAATGTGTCAATGATGAGCATAGTGTCTGTTTACGCCGTAATTTACAGTAGAGAGCAGAGTGTCAATTGTATGTGTTATTCGTGTCAATCATGACAAAAGAACGTGTCAATGATGACCAGAGTGTCCTTTTAAGCCATAATTCACAGTAGAGAGCAGAATGTTAATTGTCTCTATTGTTTGTGTCAATCATGATAAAAGAATATGTCAATGATGAGCAGAGTGTTTGTTTAAGACATAATTCACAGTAGAGAGCAGAGTGTCAATTGTCTCTACTGTGCATGTCAATCACGATAAAAGAACGTGTCAATGATGAGCAGAGTGTCTGTTTAAGCCATAATTCACAGTAGAGAGCAGAGTGCAATCATTCAACTTTTTCCAACCTTTCTTCTTCATATTATGCCTTTCCCTGCTCACCTTTCGTGCCTACTAACAAGTAACAAACTTCACAAGATTTTACTTCACATGTCAACCTTTAGCCTTTATTCTTGCCCTTGCTCTGCTTGTTTGCAATTTTCAACTACGTTAGTCTCTGGGGGCGTAGTTTAACTTCCCATTGTTGGCATCCAGATTGTGTTTGTGGAGGACAATAAACTGCAACCTCCCCTGCTCCAAGATATTGATGAGACTCAACTTCCCAATTGCGTTGGGGGACCACTCAAGTTGGTACCCATTCAGGAGTGCTGATAAGACGAAGAGCATATAAGCATTGTACATTATTTGGATCTGGATTCACATTCTCTCCATCACAGCTGCTTCTAGCTAGCTGAAATCCTCAACATATCGATTATGTTTATAAAGATGCATTTTCTTCAAGATTTTTCAAATTAAAAATCGACAAAGAAAAGCGATCATTTTCACTCCAAATCTACTTTCTTTGAACATCTTGTTTAGAGGATTCTTTAAGAAACGCGGTAGATAAAGAGGGGAAACGAGACTACCTCGTAATATCTATCCGAAATGAGAGACATTCTATGAGCATAAGGTACCCTTTCATTATAATCCTCATTTTCATCAGTCATTGATTGCCAACAATATAATCCTGTTTTAAATCGCAGAACCATACCCATAGGATGAGTGGGTCCCTCACCGGGTCGTTTTCCGATTGGATGAAGTAGTAAAAAAGCGGCACTTCATCGTTCTCTCCCACACCGATATATCTAATACCAAAAAATACACACATCACGAATCATGATCAAACTCCAACCCACGAAATTTGACACAGAAAAAAGGGAATTTAACGAACTCGTTATCTGCTAATTGTTACAAAATAATGTAGGAGAAAGAGAGAGAGAGGGGAGTGGAGAGAGAGAGAAAGAGAGAGACAGAGAGAGAGGGGTGATTTGCAGAGAGAAATAGAAAGAGAGGAGAGAGAGAAAGGGGTAGTGGAAAGGGAAGGAGACGGGAGAGAGATGAAATGTTTACTTTTTTTTTTAATAAAGTAGAAAATCGGGTCAAACCGGGTCAAAATTGAAAATGAGATGCACAATAGTCCTTCTCTATTTGGAAAAAACTTGTGTGCACCATGTTGCACATGCAACATGATCCAATTACCCAATTTTGACCCGCTTTGACCCGTATTTGACCCGTTAACACAGTTTGACCCGTGTTGACCCGCTGATGTCAGCATGACATCATTAATCCTTTTTTTAATTTTTACTTTTTTTTAATTTTTTTAACGTTTTTTTTTTTCTCTTTATTTTAAGGATGGTTGTGTCACTCTTTGCATACGGAAGGGTCAATCGTAACAAACAAAAGTGTCAATCGCAAACAAACAAATTTTTTTAAAATTGAAATTTTATGTTTTACTTTTTTTTCATTTTTTTAAACTTTTTTCCCATTTATTTTAAGGACAGGCGTGTCGTCACTCTTTGCATACGAAAGTATCAATTGTAACAAACAAAAGTGTCAATCGTAACAAACAATTTTTTTTATTTTTTTCGATTTTTTTGATAAGTAAGGCGTGTCATTTGTAATGAATAAATGTGTAATTTGTTTTTTATCCGAAGTGTCAATCATAACAAACAAAAATATCATTTGTATTTGAATAAAGTATCATTTATTGACTATCAATTATTTTTGAAAAAAATGCGATTTGTTTCGAAAATAAGTGTCATTTGTTTATGAAAAAAAATATCAATTGTCTATGTTGTTTGTGTCAATCATGACAAAATAAATTGTCAATGATAAGCAATGTTCGTTTAAGCTATAATTCACAGTAGAGAGCAGAGTGTCAATTGTCTCTACTGTGCGTGTCAATCATGATAAAAGAATGTGTCAATGATGAGCAGAGTGTCTGTTTAAGCCGTAATTTACAGTAGAGAGCAGAGTGTCAATTGTATGTGCTATTTGTGTCAATCATGACAAAAGAACGTGTCAATGATGACCAGAGTGTCTTTTTAAGCCAAAATTCACAGTAGAGAGCAGAATGTTAATTCTCTCTATTGTTTGTGTCAATCATGATAAAAGAACATGTCAATGACGAGCAGAGTGCTTGTTTAAGACATAATTCACAGTAGAAAGCAGAGTGTCAATTGTCTCTACTGTGCATGTCAATCACGATAAAAGAACGTTTTAATGATTAGCAGAGTGTCTGTTTAAGCCGTAATTCACAGTAGAGAGCAGAGTGCAATCATTCAACTTTTTCCAGCCTTTCTTCTTCATATTATGTCTTTCCCTGTTGTTGGGAATTAGGTTCACTATGATAGATTTGAAGATCCCAAAACCCTAGCTGGATGATGAGCCTTCGATATTGTTATAGCTTAACTGAGTTCACCGTGTTAGGAACTCAGTAGACTAGCTAAAGTTCAACAGCTGTGCATTCAGTAGAAGACCCTTCACTCAGCTGAAGAACTCAGTATCGAAGAAGTCAGTCGGACTGATATAGACCGATTGAATCTGCACAGTACCGCCCTTGTCTCTTGAGTGTTTCAGACTCAGTAGACTTGCCTTCAACATGGTCCGACTCAGTAGTTCCGTCTGCTGTTCTTCAGTAAACTATTCACCTCAGCACTATGGAGTGAAGATTCAGTAGAACTGGACTCAGCAGGAGCAGTCTACTGAATTGAGTCAGTAGAACTGGACTCAGCAGGAGTAGTCTACTGAACTCAAAGTTGATCTTCAGTAAGGAAGACTCAGCAGAAAGTTACCTACTGAATCTAGATCAGACTCAGCAACGGTCGGTCAGTTACTTTAACTGACCATGGACTTCAGAAGAACAATTCAGTAGAGTTGTCCGAGGTCGTACATCTGAGAAGTCAGCTTCAGTATCACCTTGAAGTCTGAATAGATCTCAACCACTCTCTTTACCTCGGCCAATGACAAGCAGCCAGCTGGCAGAGTCTCCGACATAAAGCTGCAAGTCAACCACTTTCATTAAAGATAGTGGACTCTACAGAATTCAAATAAAGCCGTTTGCTACCCCATAGAGTGACACGTGGCATCGTCCTCTCCAACGGACATATGCCTAGGTCACCTCTATAAATAGAGAAGGGTCTTCACGCAGAAAAGTGAGAAGAAAAAGAGGATGTGAGGTCAATCATGACGATGATGGACACATCCAAGGAACCGAGCTCAACCGAACAAACACTCTAGAAGATTCAAGCCATATCCAGAGAAGAACTTACCTTTCATAGATATATTCTTATAGTTCTTCTCTCTAGAGTTCTATCTCGTTCCTTATCTATCTAAGCTGATCTTATTGTTATATCCATAGCTTAGACGAAGGAGTTCATATTTGAACTTGTTCCTTATTGTAAAAGGACTCCTTCATAGTTGGAGAGTTTGTCAAACACTTTAGTTTGATAACCGTGTAAACTGGGACTTGCTTAGTATAATCCCCAAGCCGCAGTTTGTCCTGTGTACAAGCTGACTGAGACTAACCCAGTATAATAAATAGCCGCCTGGTCTTTCGGGACAGTGGACGTAGGATCCTGTGTATCTGAACCACTTTAAAAACTCTGTGTTGATTTATTGTCGCTCTGCTTAATTGTTCACTTGCATAAAACTGACTTTAAATCAAATAGCATAAAAACGGTGTTTTCAGACTGAGACGAATATTCTTTTGGGCCTACTCTTCCGCACTCGAAACCTGATACTGAACTACTGTTCTACTGACTGAATTGAGTAGACCGTACTCAGTAGAAGGATTCTCTGCCCACGCGTTCAGCAATGCGATTCAGCATGAGCATCGCCTCGCTCGTTCTTGAACTTTGACTCAGGTGTATTCCACACCTGAAGACTCATCTCTCTCGGGACCAACAATTAGTATCAGAGCGCACGGTGTTCTTCTGATCAAAGAGCATAGTGTTTTTCTGATCAAAGCGCACGATGTACTTCTGATCAAAGTGCATGGTGTTCTTCTGATCAGAGCTCTGGTCTAACTGAACTGATCCTGAAAAACCGTTTTTTCAGCATGCGCATATTGCATAATCTTCATAGCATCCTATACCATGTTCTTAATGTTTGATAATTCAGGTATAAGGACTTTGAAGAGATCTTAATGGCTGAGCGACTACTGAAGAACGGAAAAGCTCCGATCAGCTGGCTGATAGGTTTGTCCAAGGGGGAACTCGACACGCAGAATCTCCAACCCCTCAAACAAGGAATGAACAGAAGATGTAAACACCTCAGCCCAGCTACCAAAAGACGATCCAAGGTTCAAGCCCCAAAACACCCAGATCCAACTCAGGGGGAACCAAGAGGTCGAAAAGGCCTACAGATCAGATCCTCAGTGTCTATCAATTAGATCTTTCAACACTCACACATACTTCACTGATATATCTATGTGTCTCGTAATTATGTGCCACTTGCCCAGGGGGAAGTTGTCAGACTTATGTCTTATGTTTTAAGGGATTTGGTATCATGATTAATAAGGGAACCGGTGTTGATTAGATTAGTAGTTGCATATAGGAAGTTTTTAGGAGAAGTTTGTAGAGGTTTTGGCATCATCAAATAGGGGGAAATTGTTGGGAATTAGGTTCACTATGATAGATTTGAAGATCCCAAAACCCTAGCTGGATGATGAGCCTTCGATATTGTTATAGCTTAACTGAGTTCACCGTGTTAGGAACACAGTAGACTAGCTAAAGTTCAACAGCTGTGCATTCAGTAGAAGACCCTTCACTCAGTTGAAGAACTCAGTATCAAAGAAGTCAGTCGGACTGATATAGACCGATTGAATCTGCACAGTACCGCCCTTGTCTCTTGAGTGTTTCAGACTCAGTAGACTTGCCTTCAACATGGTCCGACTTAGTAGTTCCGTCTGCTGTTATTCAGTAGACTATTCGCCTCAGCACCATGGAGTGAAGATTCAGTAGAACTGGACTCAGCAGGAGCAGTCTACTGAACTCAGAGTTGATCTTCAGTAAGGAAGACTCAGCAGAAAGTTACCTACTGAATCTAGATCAAACTCAGCAACGGTCGGTCAGTTACTTTAACTGACCATGGACTTCACAAGAACAATTCAATAGAGTTGTCCGAGGTCGTACATCTGAGAAGTCAGCTGCAGTATCACCTTGAAGTCTGAATAGATCTCAACCACTCTCTGTACCTCGACCAATGACAAGCAGCCAGCTGGCAGAGTCTCCGACATAAAGCTGCAAGTCAACCACTTTCATTAAAGATAGTGGACTCTACAGAATTCAAATAAAGCCGTTTGCTACCCCATAGAGTGACACGTGGCATCGTCCTCTCCAACGAACATATGCCTAGGTCACCTCTATAAATAGAGAAGGGTCTTCACACAGAAAAGTGAGAAGAAAAAGAGGATGTGAGGTCAATCATGACGATGATGGACACATCCAAGGAACCGAGCTCAACCGAAAAAACACTCTAGATGATTCAAGCCATATCCAGAGAAGAACTTACCTTTCATAGATATATTCTTATAGTTCTTCTCTCTAGAGTTCTATCTCGTTCCTTATCTAATCTAAGCTGATCTTATTGTCATATCCATAGCTTAGACGAAGGAGTTCATATTTGAACTTGTTCCTTATTGTAAAAGGACTCCTTCATAGTTGGAGAGTTTGTCAAACACTTTAGTTTGATAACCGTGTAAACTGGGACTTGCTCAGTATAATCCCCAAGCCGCAGTTTGTCCTGTGTACAAGCTGACTGAGACTAACTCAGTATAATAAATAGCCTCCTGATCTTTCGGGACAGTGGACGTATGATCCTGTGCATCCGAACCACTTTAAAAACTCTGTGTTGATTTATTGTCGCTCTGCTTAATTGTTCACTTGCATAAAACTGACTTTAAATCAAATAGCATAAAAACGGTGTTTTCAGAATGAGACGAATATTCTTTTGGGCCTACTCTTCCGCACTCGAAACCTGATACTGAACTACTGTTCTACTGACTGAATTTAGTAGACCGTACTCAGTAGAAGGATTCTCTGCCCACGCGTTCAGCAGTACCGATTCAGCAGTACTGACTGTCGCGCTCGTTGCTGAACTTTGACTCAGGTGTATTCCACACCTGAAGACTCGTCTCTCTCGGGACCAACACCTGCTCACCTTTGGTGCCTACTAACAAGTAACAAACTTCAAAAGATTTTACTTCACATGTCAACTTTTAGCCTTTATTCTGGGCCATTGCTCTGCTTGTTTGCAATTTTCAACTACGTTAGTCTCTGGAGGCGTAGTTTAACTTCCCATTGTTGGCATCCAGATTGTGTTTGTGGAGGACAATAAACTGCAACCTACCCTGCTCCAAGATATTAATGAGAATCAACTTCCCAATTGCGTTGGGGGACCACTCAAGTTGGTACCCATTCAGGAGTGCTGATAAGACGAAGAGCATATAAGCATTGTACATTATTTGGATCTGGATTCACATACTCTCCATCACAGCTGCTTCTAGCTAGCTGAAATCCTCAACATATCGATTATGTTTATAAAGATGGATTTTCTTCAAGATTTTTCAAATTAAAAAATCGACAAAGAAAGCGATCATTTTCACTCCAAATCTACTTTCTTTGAACATCTTGTTTAGAGGATTCTTTAAGAAACGCGGTAGATAAAGAGGGGAAACGAGACTACCTCGTAATATCTATCCGAAATGAGAGACATTCTATGAGCATAAGGTACCCTTTCATTATAATCCTCATTTTCATCAGTCATTGATTGCCAACAATATAACCCTGTTTTAAATCGTAGAACCATACCCATAGGATGAGTGGGTCCCTCACCGGGTCGTTTTCCGATTGGATGAAGTAGTAAAAAAGTTGCACTTCATCGTTCTCTCCCACACCGATATATCTAATACCAAAAAATACACACATCACGAATCATGATCCAACTCCAACCCACGAAATTTGACACAGAAAAAAGGGAATTTAACGAACTCGTTATCTGCTAATTGTTACAAAATAACGTAGGAGAAAGAGAGAGAGAGAGAGAGAGAGAGAGAGAGAGAGAGAGAGAGAGAGAGAGAGAGAGAGAGAGGGGAGTGGAGAGAGATAGAGAGAGAGGGGTGAGTTGCAGAGAGAAATAGAAAGAGAGGAGAGAGAGAAAGGGGTAGTGGAAAGGGGAGGAGACATGAGAGAGATGAAATGTTTACTTTTTTTTTAATAAATTAGAAAACCGGGTCAAAATTGAAAATTGGATCATGTTGCATGTGCAACATGATGCACACTAGTCCTTCTCTTTTTGGCAAAAACGTGTGTGCACCATGTTGCACATGCAACATGATTTAATTACCCAATTTTGACCCGCTTTGACCCGTATTTGACCCGTTGACTCGGTTTGACCCGTGTTGACCCGCTGATGTCAGCATGACATCATTAATCCTTTTTTTTAAATTTTTTTTTAAACATTTTTTCTCTATATTTTAAGGATGGTCGTGTCACTCTTTGCATACGGAAGTGTCAATCGTAACAAACAAAAGTGTCAATCGCAAACAAACAAATTTTTTTAAAATTTAAATTTTATTTTTTACTTTTTTTTCATTTTTTTTAAAACTTTTTTCCCATTTATTTTAAGGACAGGCGTGTCGTCACTCTTTGCATACGAAAGTATCAATTGTAACAAACAAAAGTTTCAATCGTAACAAACAATTTTTTTTATTTTTTTCGATTTTTTTGATAAGTAAGGCGTGTCATTTGTAATGAATAAATGTGTCATTTGTTTTTTATCCGAAGTGTCAATCATAACAAACAAAAATATCATTTGTATTTGAATAAAGTATCATTTATTGACTATCAATTATTTTTGAAAAAAATGCGATTTGTTTCGAAAAAAAGTGTCATTTGTTTATGAAAAAAGTATCAATTGTCTATGTTGTTTGTGTCAATCATGACAAAATAACGTGTCAATGATAAGCAGTGTTCGTTTAAGCTATAATTCACAGTAGAGAGCAGAGTGTCAATTGTCTCTACTGTGCGTGTCAATCATGATAAAAGAATATGTCAATGATGAGCAGAGTGTCTGTTTAAGCCGTAATTTACAGTCGAGAGCAGAGTGTCAATTGTATGTGCTATTTGTGTCAATCATGAACAAAGAACGTGTCAATGATGACCAGAGTGTCTTTTTAAGCCATAATTCATAGTAAAGAGTAGAATGTTAATTGTCTCTATTGTTTGTGTCAATCATGATAAAAGAATATGTCAATGATGAGCAGAGTGTTTGTTTAAGACATAATTCACAGTAGAGAGCAGAGTGTCAATTGTCTTTACTGTGCATGTCAATCACGATAAAAGAACGTGTTAATGATGAGTAGAGTGTCTGTTTAAGCCGTAATTCACAGTAGAGAGCAGAGTGCAATCATTCAACTTTTTCCAACCTTTCTTCTTCATATTATGTCTTTCCCTGCTCACCTTTGGTGCCTACTAACAAGTAACAAACTTCACAAGATTTTACTTCACATGTCAACTTTTAGCCTTTATTCTTGGCCCTTGCTCTGCTTGTTTGCAATTTTCAACTACGTTAGTCTCTGGAGGCATAGTTTAACTTCCCATTGTTGGCATCCAGATTGTGTTTGTGGAGGACAATAAACTGCAACCTACCCTGCTCAAAGATATTGATGAGACTCAACTTCCCAATTGCGTTGGGGGACCACTCAAGTTGGTACCCATTCTGGAGTGCTGATAAGACGAAGAGCATATAAGCATTGTACATTATTTGGATCTGGATTCACATACTCTCCATCACAGCTGCTTCTAGCTAGCTGAAATCCTCAACATATCGATTATGTTTATAAAGATGCATTTTCTTCAAGATTTTTCAAATGAAAAATCTGACAGCAAAGCGATCATTTTCACTCCAAATCTACTTTCTTTGAACATCTTGTTTAGAGGATTCTTTAAGAAACGCGGTAGATAAAGAGGGGAAACGAGACTACCTCGTGATATCTATCCGAAATGAGAGACATTCTATGAGCATAAGGTACCCTTTCATTATAATCCTCATTTTCATCAGTCATTGATTGCCAACAATATAACCCTGTTTTAAATCGCAGAACCATACCCATAGGATGAGTGGGTCCCTCACCGGGTCGTTTTCCGATTGGATGAAGTAGTAAAAAAGCGGCACTTCATCGTTCTCTCCCACACCGATATATCTAATACAAAAAAATACACACATCACGAATCATGATCCAACTCCAACCCACGAAATTTGACACAGAAAAAGGGAATTTAACGAACTCGTTATCTGCTAATTGTTACAAAATAATGTAGGAGAAAGAGAGAGAGAGGGGAGTGGAGAGAGAGAGAAAGAGAAAGAGAGAGATAGAGAGAGAGGGGTGAGTTGCAGAGAGAAATAGAAAGAGAGGAGAGAGAGAAAGGGATAATGGAAAGGGGAGGAGACGGGAGAGAGATGAAATATTTACTTTTTTTTTTGTTAATGAAGTAGTAAACCGAGTCAAATCAGGTCAAAATTGAAAATTGGATCATGTTGCATGTGCAACATGATGCACACTAGTCCTTCTCATTATTTTTTTATTTCCTCGTAGTTTGGAAGCCGCAATTCAAACTGCATATTTGAGACTCAACATTTTATTTCCTGTGTTTGTCTGAGGGGACTGTTTCAAACATTCCACAATACACCAAATTCACAATAAGCAATATTTATGTCATATTATAAAATTTATTTGTAAGTCATGAATATTGTTTTAGCTCAATGTTGTATAATTCTTCCCAGTATATAGGGTTGAAATTCATGTACTAATATTTTTCAATTAAGTACATAAAATATCACGTGTCTGTCAAGCAGCGATTATGTGATAAGAAATCTTGACTAAATAATAAGCTGATTTTTGGGCCTAAATAATTGACGCTGACGTCTAGTTACTACTACTGCATTGGCTGTGGACGAAAGTCTCCATTTTTTTACCACCGGCCAGGACCACGAATTTCTTGTGCCTCATAATTAAAATTTATTAGGGTTTATGTTTAATAATTAATTGCTCGCCACATTAAAATTATGCTCGGGGTGCAGTTGTATAGTACTATTAATAGTGATGCTACAATTGGATATTATGAGCTGAGCTATATAAAAATTGTGATTAAATAGTTGATACTAATGAGAATTATTAAAAATTATACTCCCACCATCCCATAGAAAGTGTCTTGTTTTTTTCTTTTCGAGTCGTCTCATAGAAAGTGTCTTATTTTTTAAAAAAACAAACAACATGTGAACCAAAATTAACAAGTCAAAAAGTCAAGCAAATATATGCCTCGCACTCTCATTTTCTATATTTCCGTGCCCCATAGAAAAAAATTAAATGGACGTGTGTCTTCATTCTATTAATGACAAAAGTTAGATACTAATTGAATATAGAAAAATTGCACAATATTATCTCATTTCCGTCAAATGTTAATTAAGATGGATGAAATAAAATGAAGCACGCATATAGTGTGAATTAAACGGCAGTTACTTTGAAATATTGAAATACACATGGGTGCCAACTGCCAATTAATGTTGAGATTCGATTAGATAGATACGTTCTCCAGCAAGTCATCATCACTTCGAAACACAAATATATCACCTGTACCGAATTTTACTCACATTTCGTGACCCAATCAAAAACTGCGTCGTTTTACATCTAATTAGGAAACAAAACGATTTATTTGCTCAAATTAATTATTTAACTGCCTCGAACAATTTATGGACTTTCCCACTAAGAAAATTTGACACGTAATGTTGTCAAATAAATTTCCTGAATAATCGGACGGTGGGGTTTGAACCGGGTCGGTGATGTTTCTCTGAGCAATTTACTTTCTCTCTCTTCCCAAATAAAACAAAATATCACTTTTCCGCCGCATACCGTCCAATATATACTGCACTTTGATGAGACACTAAGCACAAAAGGTTGTGTGTATCACTTTCGTATATTCTTGTGTGTATCATATCAAAAGAATATTGATATGTGTTAAATATAAATCACTTGATTTAATAAAAAATGACACATGTCAATATACACAAGGATTTACGAAAGTGGTACATACAAGCCGTTCCGGACATCTAAGACGACGAAATTTACTCTTCATATTCAATTTGTTAGTATAACTAATTAGAGTACAAATTAATTACTATATCGTCCAGCTAGTAAAAAAGTATAGTCGGTAAGTAATTAGAGTTTAATTTTAAACTAGGGTTTTGCTCATCATCACTTTCCTTGCGTGCGGTGGCGCGGAAGGGGCAGTTCGAGCTGACGAAGCCGTTGACGAGGTGGAGATACGTCTTCAGCTCGTGGCAGGCGGCGATGTTGATCCCGTTCAAGTCCGGCGCGTCTCGGCTGCTCAGCCTCAGCTCGCACCCGACGTCGGCGTACACCCAGTGCGTGAGCCTCTGCACCCACCCGGAGAGGTTCACGGCAGAGAATTGGGGACTTTCGTTGTTTCCGATGACGAATCCCGGCACCTTCGTGATGACGTCATCGGAGTTTACTATTCGGAGGATTTTGGTCCCTTGTTTCTCCAACTGGCATCTGAAGCTCCGGTTCCCGACCCGGGGACCCGCGAAGGAGACGACGGTGACCATCGGAGACTTGTCGAAGGTTTTCTTGACGTCGTAGGCTGCGAGGGTGGCGAGCGCCGCCCCAAGCGAGTGACCGGTAATGGTCAAGCTGAGAGGCTCGTCGCCGTACTTGCGGAGAATTCTTGATATCTCTTCTCTCACTAGCTTCTGCAAGCTTGGCTTATTATTGAAGCTCGAAGTGTAAAGACTGAGAAACCCACTCTCCACCATCAGATCAGAATCCAAATCCTCCGGCAATGGAGTGAGCGTGGCGCGGAGATTCTCCAGCCACTCGAGGCCGGTGGCGGTGCCACGTAACGTAACGATGACGTCACGGCGGCCGAGTCTGGAGAGCTCGTTCCTGTCCTGGCAAACGGCGACGTATCCGATCCAGCTGGAATGCATGGCCATCCAAGTAGGGCCCTTCTCGGCCCAGCTCGGCAGCTGTATGCCGGAGGTGGCGGTTAGGTTCTTGGTGACCTTGTATCCGGTGGCGGGAAAACCCGAGTCGCGGAGGAGCTTGGTTTTGGGGAAGCGGCAGGTGGCGTATGAGGGGGAGGAGGGGTCGAAGTCGCAGGAGCGGTACGCCGCCTCGACGAAGTGGCCGTAGCGGATGATCTCGCGGCGGAGCGTGTCGTCGAGGGGATCGAGGAGGCCTTCCCAGTTGTTGAGCCCTTGGTAGTCCCTCCACCGCTGGCCCAACCTCGCCGTTGCCGACCAGTTCTTGAGTTTCATGGTGATGTGTGTGGGGTTAGGAATGGTGGTGAGATTTTGGTGTGAGGGATTGGTGCACGGCCATACACATTTTGTTGTTGAGAAACTCATGCTTTGCCTTTTTAAAAAAATAAAATAGAAAAAAATAAATTAACTAGTTTGGAAATACTAATGTTTTTGCTACTACTAGTTGGAGGTTCTCTCTATCCCTCTCTAGATCATCCCAACTTTGGGTATATATGACTTTGTGCACTAATTGGTGAGAGCTTTGATTAGGCATTTTTATAATGGCAATATAATGAAGTCTTTAGTGTAGGTACATGTCAATAAAGTGTGTGGAGTACTTCAAAATGTGTGGTGCATACATATTGACAGTGATTATAGATTACTCTTATTACGAATAAAAAATAGTCGATTAATTAATACAAATATTTTTTTTTCGTTAGGAAATGAGAGAATTAGCTAGCCAACTAGGGGTCGGCCAAACACAATTACTCAACATTTAAAGGTTAAAAATGTGACATATGGTTAAACAACTCTTTCTTACAAATTTACAATGTCATTGAAAATATTGTCGCATTTCTAATATATACACTTCTCGTACATATAAAGTTGTGGGAATAGTCTCTTGGAATGATATAGGGGTTAAGGTGCTTAGCTGTCATCGAAAGATTATGAGTTCAAAACCCAACAAAATCGTTGGGTGTGAGTCTGCCACCTATAATTAACGATTGCAGGTTACTGTCATCATAAAAAATAAATTAAAAATAAAAAAAAATATGGGAACGACAAAAACTACTTAACTCATATCGACGAAAACTTACCATATTCTTATTGAAAAGTGGTATATAACTCGTATTGACAAAAACTGAAAAATGTTAGAAATTTGTAGATCGAAGAATTTTATTGAGGCTCAGATCACCAATACAACCACCACACCAAACGTGAACAGCACCAACAAGCCCTATCAACTATTACAAGTTTTCACTCTCAAGAACTCACAGAAACAATCTAGATCTCACACAGAGATGAAGTAAAAGATTGAAGAGGGAACGGAGAGATAGAGAGCAGCTGTGCATCTTGCTCGTCTCTCTCCCTCTTGCCTTATATAGTTAGGGCAAATGAAACGGGCCGCGCAAAACTCGCCGTAATGGACTCAACAGTTACAGGGCCATTAGTGCATTGGGCCGAGACAACAAATGGGCTGCAATAATCGACCAGGCTTGGGCACGTGGTGCAATATATACTGGGCCTATCAGTCTTTCATATTCCACCTTAGGCCTAGTAGTGGTGTGCCTTCAAATGAGAAGGAAGGTTCGTAATTGGATCTTTATATCATCATTGCCTCTCCTCCGTAGATCTGCAGCTCCTCTCCTGCATCCAAGAAAACAACACAAGCAGTGAGGAAATAACTTACAAACACAGGGATCATTATCTTAAATCAAGATTAAGAAGCTTAAGGCAAGTAATAAGTTTCTGCACACTTAAACACTTAGTACACATATCAGCAGGATTACAATCTGTGTGGATCTTATTCAACACAACAATCTCTTTATCAACTATGTCCCGTATAAAATGATACCTAACATCAATATGTTTAGTACGATCATGAAACACATAATTTTTACATAGTTGAATTGCAGATTGGCTATCAGAAAACAAGGTCACAGTGTTATTCAAAAAATTAAGTTCGGACAAAAGCCCTTTAAGCCACACAGCTTCTTTTAATGCTTCAGCAGCAGCTACATATTCAGCTTCTGTAGTGGATAATGCAACAATAGGCTGCAACTGAGACTTCCAACTTATGCAAGATCCACATAAAGTAAACACATAAGATGTAGTGGATTTTCTATTATCTCTATCATTAGCATAGTTGGAATCAACATAACCAGTCAGTTTAGTACCATCAGCACATTTTGAAAACTTTAATCCTATGGATTTTGAAGATTTCAAGTACCTAAACAACCACTTTAAAGCATTCTAATGAGGCATACCAGGGTTAGACATATATCTACTAAGACAGCTAACAACATATGCTATATCTGGTCTAGTGCTTACCATGAGGTACATAACAGACCCTATAGTATGTGCATAAGGAACCTTTTGCATGTCTGAGATTTTCGAATCAGTCTTAGGGGACTGGTCCTTACTTAACATAAAGTGAGAAGCAAGAGGCACAATTACAGGTTTTGCAGCAGACATAGAAAATTTACTCAAAATCTTATCCACATAAGACATCTGGTTAAGGACAAGATTACCATGTTTTCTGTCTCTATCAATATTCATGCCAAGTATCTTTTTGGCATCTCCCAAATCCTTCATTTCAAAAGTATCACTCAAACATTTCTGTACATGTTTAATAGACTTTATACAAGGACTGGCAATCAACATATCATCCACATATATCAACAAATATACAGGAACAGTTGTAGTTTTAGTAAAATAGAGACAGTGATCAAATGAGCTTCTGGTGAAGTTCAGAGATAGCATACATTTATCAAATTTTTTGTTCCACTGCCGAGGAGACTGTTTTAAGCCATACAAGGCCTTTTTTTAGCAAGCACACATAATCAGGTTTTGAAGCATCTATAAAACCTTCAGGCTGTCTCATGTAAATCTGCTTATCTAAGTCACCATGAAGAAAGGCAATGGTAACATCCATCTGCTTCAATTCCCAGTTAAAATGAGCAACTAAAGACAACATAATGCGCACAGTAGTCAATTTAACAACAGGAGCAAATATTTCAAAATAGTCTACCCCCTCTTTTTGAGTAAAGCCCTTTGTAACTAACCGAGCTTTATATCTAAGACCCTTAGGTTCATGCTTGAGCTTAAATAGCCACTTGCAATCCACAACAGAACAGGAAACCGACTTGGGAACAAGGGTCCATGTATTATTCACATGCAAGGAATTCATCTCAGATTGCATAGCAGAAATCCACTTATTAGAGGAAGCTGAGTTAATAGCAGCAGAATAACAGGATGGTTCATTATTCAAAGATTCAGAAACATTAAGGGCAAACATAACATAATCATCATATTTGACAGGAGCATGAATCTCTCTTCTAAGTCTATCTCTAGATAACATATAATCAGAATGTACAGACTCAGAAGTACTACTAGACTCAGTAGGTTCAGTACTAGGTTCAGTATCGGACTCAGTATGTTCAGTACCAGGTTCAGTAGCAGACTCAGAAGGTTCGGTAGGTTGAGGTTCCACCTTAAGAGGAGTATTATTGTCTGAGGAAGAAACATAAGCAGACAAACAAGGAAATTCAGATTCATTAAAAATCACATCCCTACTGATAAGAACTTTAAACCCAGGCTGACTCCTATCCCACAACCTATACCCCTTTACCCCTTCAGGATAACCTAAGAAAACACATTTCTTGGACCTCGAATCTAGTTTATCACCCTTGTGATGCACAAAAGCAGCACAACCAAACACTCTTAGGTGAGAAAGATCTAATGGCTTTCCTGTAAACACAGATTCAGGGCGTTGGCCCTAAATAAAACTAGAGGGTAACCTATTGATTAAATAGGTAGCAGTCAAAACAGCTATACCCCAGAAAGGTTTAGACAATCCTGAACTTTCTAACATACATCTCACCTTATCTAACAGGGTCATGTTCATTTTTTCCACTACCCCATTTTGTTGAGGATTATAAGGAACAGTTTTATGTCTCCTAATACCTGACTTAAGACACAAGTTATGAAATGGAAAATTGCAATATTCAAGGCCATTATCAGTCCTTAGAACCTTATTTCTTTTTCCTGTTTGATTTTCAATTTTTAATTTCCATTTAGAAAACATTTGAAACACTTCAGACTTGTGTTTTAAAAGAAAAAGTCAGTTTTCCTAGAAAAATCATCCATAATTGACAGATAATACCTACAACCACTATGGGTTGGAGTACTGGAAGGACCCCACACATCAGCATGGATATATTCTAGTATATCCGAAGAAATTATTCTATCAGATGAGACATTGACAGGAAAAGAGACTTTACGTTGTTTACTAAGCACACAAGAGTCACAAAATGGCAGATCAGACAATTTATCTTTACCAAATATACCAGTTTTCCTTAGAATAGACAGATTCTTAGAGCTGGCATGTCCTAATCTTTTATGCCACAATACATTTTTATCAGAAAATGAAACATGCACATTAGAAGCAGGAGTTACTGGGGCAGCAGTAAAAGGATACAAGTTATTTGTTCTTTTAGATTTAAACATTACTGAAGAACCCTTTTTAACTTTCATTCACTCATTCCCCCAACTCCCACCAAAACCATCATTGACTAAAGTTGTAAAAGACAAAGATTGCATGCAACTTTAGGTACATACCTTACATCTTTCATGGTATACTCAAAACCAGATTGAAATTTTAGACATATATCACCTATTCCAATCACAGAGCACTTATGTTTGTTGGCAACAATAACAAAGCCAAAATTACCAGTTTTCAGTTTTGAGAAACACTCTTTAAAATGAGAAACATGATATGCACTGCCAGAATCCATGATCCATTCATTGATTAAATCAGAATTCACATTATTCACAGAAGAAAAGCTAGGTTCAGTAACCATAAAATACTTTCCTAAAATGTTATTCTCTGAATCATCACCTAAAATGGCATTGGAAACACTCTTCTGATCAGCATGTTGTTTTCCTTTTCTAGGAGAAGGACAACCCTTCTGGTAATGCCCATATTCCCCACAATTGAAGCATTTTCTTCCTCTAATTTTAGATTTTGACCTAGATCTTTGGTTTTTTTCTTCTACCCCCCCCCTTAGAACTAAAGGAAGTACTTGTTCTTTCACTAGTTCTACCTCTGACTTGATAAGATGTACTATGTTCAGTGATCCTAACCTCCTTATTGAATTTTAAATCCATTTCCTTAGACTTAAGAGCACTAATTAATGTCTCAAGTTCTATCTTGTCCCTCCCATACTTAATGGCGGACTGAACATCATATATGACTCAGGAATGGCATTTAACAAGGTAATAGGAGCATAATTATCAATACTAGTATCACCAGTTTGTTTGATCAATTGCAGCAACTTATTAAACTCATCTAAATTGTCATCTATATCTTTAGACATATCTAGCTTGAAATTAAAAAAGCTCTGCAGCAAATACATCTTAGAGGGAAGTGAGGTTTCAGTATATAGTTCATTTAACATATCCCAGGTTTCTTTGGCTGATGAAAGGTGTTCTACTTTCCTAAGCACAGAATCAGTTAAATTCAAGGTAATAGCAGAAAGAGCAAGATCATTCATTTCAGTTTTTTTCTTTTCAGATATCAGCTTTATAGGTATGAGTGATAGCAACAGAAACACGTTTTTCAATCAAAATAGCAGTCATTCTCTTTTTCCACAGATTAAAATCAGTTTTTCCATTAAAAGTGGCAATTCCACTAGAGGATACCAAAGTCATTGATAATGAGAAAGATATTAACCCCTTTGGGTTGATATTTGGCAGTTTATATAGAATAAGGGATTTCCCAGATCACAATCGCAGGATCAAGTCCTGGCCGCAGGGAGTCACCTTATCTACTGCCAAAAAGATTTTAACTAAAGGAGACAACCGTATATTACGGTTATGAGAGCCGATCTTTACAGATCAGTGACACAAGCTAGACAAATTTTAAATTCGAAGATCAAATGAAATCAGCAGCGAAAGCATACAATTTGAAGGATCACATAATTCAAAATATGATGAGAAAACAGGCAGCCAGATCCACACAACGAACTCTAACTGCACCAGTCGGCAAATTATACCAGCAGGCAAATCCCAACCCTAACTGCTCCAATTGGCAAATCTAGAATAGACTTAAAGTAAAAGTGAGTTTCAGCCGCTTTACCAGAGCGGGGTTCGGAGATTTGAACCCCGTTTTACCTGACATAAGGCTTTTGACCTTAGATCTAGGGTTACGGTAAAAACCGCCCGTTCGCGATCTTGGTCTTAAAGCGCAAAGGTGGAAGAGCGGTGATCAAACCCCGCTCTGATACCACTTTTAGAAATTTGTAGATCGAAGAATTTTATTGAGGCTCAAATCACCAATACTACCACCACACCAAACATGCACAACACCAACAAGCCCTATCAACTATTACAAGTTTTCACTCTCAAGAACTCACAGAAACAATCCAGATCTCACACAGAGATGAAGTAAAAGATTGAAGAGAGAACGGAGAGATAGAGAGCAACTGCACATCTTGCTCGTCTCTCTCCCTCTTGCCTTATATAGTTAGGGAAATGAAACGGGCCGCGCAAAACTCGCCGTAACGGACTCAACAGTTACAGGGCCATTAATGCATTGGGCCGAGACAACAAATGGGCTGCAATAATCGACCGGGCTTGGGCACGTGGTGCAATATATACTGGGCCTATCAGTCTTTCAAAAAATATACGTATATGATGACATTAACACGAGTAAAGTGACGAGTGATCGGGAATTGTTTGTGTACACATTTGAAAGTAATTGTGGTACGGGTGGTTGGTAGGGACAAAAAGGTGTGTACAATAATTTTGAGGATCACTACATGACCCACCAATCAGGTGGTGTCACGTGTATATTGGTGGGTCATGTAGTTAATATTATATTGAATGTTTGACTTTAAAAGCACACATGACACCACTTGATTGGTGGGTCATGTAGTGATCCTCATAATTTTGACCAGAAGATCCGGACCGGTACAATAATCCATTGATTAAACTGCTCCAATTCTGCCGATCGATTAAAATGGGGCTCAGTAATGGACGGCCCACATTCAATCCGTTGGACGGAGAAATGTTGACCCTGGCGCTATTTTACTTTTGTGTTCTAATTGAAGCCACGTGGGCCGCCTATTATTAGAGTTTTAATCAATTACACAATAAAAAAATACAAAAAGGGCATATAAAATGGGACACAAAAATTCCAGAATCAAGAATGCATTACACTATCATTCATTCATTTCGAATACTCTGAATAAGTTTTTTTTTTTTGGTATATCAAGTTTTTTTTTAATTAAATAAGTTTACAAAAAATAATGTTATTATTATCATTACATTGTAAATTTGTAGTGTACATGTCGATAAAGAGAGTAGTGGTATATCTTCAACTGCACGCAGACTAAGAGCCAGTTAGGCGCCTCACGTAACTTACATATGCTGTGCTCATCCCTTTCTCTCTCTTTCCCTACCAGATTATGAGAGAGAGTGGCCTTAGAATCCTGGCAAAATTGAGAGGTCTACTATTCCCTTTGGAAGAAGAGAAATATTCCGAAGGAGAGCAAGCCTGTTTTTTCTTATTCTTTCATCTTCCTGCAATCACAATAAGCAATATAACTTCATAAAATGTCTAGACTAGGAAGAGAAGCACAGATGGACAGCATGCATCAAGCAGCAAAATCTAGTGCTAACAAGCATGCTTCTTAGTGTTAAATTTAATATATCAAAATCAACATTTTCGGAGGACAATAGAATACACATGACATGTATTGACGGAAACATACCACCATTACAAATACGTGGTTAAAGAAATCCTCAAGTGGCTGCAGGAGACATGAAGATGCCTCAACAAAGTCATCGACTTCCACGTCTGTAAATGGATACAGGGGTTAGCAAGTAAGGGGGGGAAGGCAGACAAGATAACGAAGAACAAGTAGTGATAAGAAATGAGGATACCAGGATGAATTTTACTCCTTAATGATGTGAAAGTGTTCCACAAAGTACTCTCTTCCTTGGTTTCGAAAGCTGCCTCATCCACCTAACATAATGATTTATGAGCTAAGCAAATATGGTTCTACAATGGAAAGGCATAACCCTTGTTTATGAAGTTAAGAGGCACCTCCAGATCATGAGTGGCATCTTTTCCACGGACGATTCTTGTAGGACGAGAATATGCCTCAATAATCTTGGGTAGCAGATCACCTTCTGATAAAGTTTTCATCTGAAATTAAACACATAGCATATAGAAAATTGGTGAAAAAGAATCTTATTGTATATTACTCTGAACAAGAAAACGCATTTATGCTTGAGCCAAAATGAACACTTGTATTTATATGTCATAAAATATGGACAAAGTCTTAAGTACCTCATGGTTGTAACATGTATGGACACAGAGAAGCAAGAAGAAAGCAACACTCACTTTATGCACAGACCTAGCTGCCAGACAAGGCCAATTTGCCCGTTCTGCGAGAACAGAGCGAACTACTTCTGAACTTATTCCTTGGTCTATCTGCCAAATGTTGGAGAAACTCATCAAAATCATACCAAGATATCAAACTACCATCAAATTATGCTTCCATCTTGGATTGACGCTTACAAGGTAGAGAAGATAACTTGAAAAAATTCTATAGGCAAGGATCCCTCTACCCACCCATACCCCACCACAAAAGGAAATGACCGGTCCAGCCAAAGGAGAATAAGTAAATAGCATAAGTTAGTTTTCATGAAGATGTCGTATGGTCCGGTAAATGACAGCCTTAAAAATCTCTTTAGTTAGTTTCACTTGCTATCTTAATGTACGAACATCTAGTCTATAAAAGGGGTTGCGTTTTATCACACAGAATAGCACGCCTGTTCAACCATCAATTAATATATTTAAAACAGAAAATCCTTCCTGGAACCGTAAGACTGTGGTGTGATATCCTGCTGTAGCAATATACTCAAAACCATGTATCATCAGAGCATAGGGATTTCCCAGGTAAAGAGATTCAACTTACCAAAATCTGTTCAAGTCTCCTTGTTACAAATTGATGCGCCTAAAACAAAGGAAGAATTTGTCATATTTAAATTTAATAGAAGATGTCATTTAAAAGAACAATGTGTGCCCATGCTGAGCATCTGTTTATGTGTATCTGTGCACAAATACTATTGTAAGCCATACTAGAAAAAACTCATAATAGATGCAGCTTAAAAATGATTCTTCATTAGAAGTAAATAATGTGCATATCGATCAGTTCTATCTATGTTTTAACATGTCTGTCTATGCATAGATGCTATTATAAGTCCAGAGCACACAATAACCTCTTAAAGATGCAGATATAAAATTGAATCTGCATTAGAAAGTAATACGTTGTTATGTGATTCAGAACAGGAATAAAATATGACGTCATGACATGTTAGAAGTTAATGACATCAGAACAACAGAAATAAAGGCTAGAAAAATTGTGAAGCAGAGAGCAATGCCGTTCCTTGGTGAAGCCACAGAGCAGAATGAAGTATATCTTACATCATCTATTGTTTTCGATTCAACTTTTATGGGCTGAACTGCAGCAGCAAGTTCCAGAGCATGCCTTAGTTCCAAATTCCTCTTAGTTTCTACTAGCAGTTGTACCTATAACAAATGAAGGAAAACATTAAGTAAACCCCACCGGTGAAAATCAAGATCCTATCATTAGATTGATATGCCATACTAGACCGTAAGCGATTCTTCGCAGGCCGAAGGGATCATTAGTAGAGGTAGGCTGACAACCAGCAGCAAACAATCCAACAAGGCTATCCAACCTGAAGAATAGAAATTGAGAGAAACAGAAAAGAATTCATTACGAGGCAAGAGATTTGAACCGGAGTTCTGTTATAGAATGGTTGCAAGTGTTATGAGAATATCTGATGCATTCATAGATAAGTTGCATATCAGCAGTAAAACCAAGAAATCCCATCCCACAAGTCAGCTCATACGATTAGAGTCAGTTATTTCATAGTAATGTTTTTTTCTTGTGCTTTTGGCTAAATGTGGGTTGTGTACTGTCTTTTAGTTAGTTAAGGTTAGGTATTAGGTATAGTCTGCATCGCTTTATGCATGTTCTACCTATTTAAGGAGTCAGTCTGGTATTTGAAATGCAAGCAAGATTTGAAGAAAGAATAGAAATCTCTGCTTCTCTCTTTCAAAATTGGTAAACATAAGCACCTCCCTCTTCCGGCTCATTGAAAGCCCTTAACTCCTAGTCAATATTAAGATACACATCAATATCCTACAACGGGTACTTGGAAGCATTAATATCAGGGAAGTGTTGTGCATGACGATGTAACAATAGTTAAACAGAATAATAATAAAAGAAATTGAGGATGTTTTGGTTGCTACAAAATAGAAATGTAGTGGAGCAACTGTAACGGTTTAAAAGCTGTGCTGAATTTGCAGCATAGTTAAAAAGAGGTTACTTTTTCAGCTATTATCTCCAAAAAAAATTTACAAAGGAAAAAGTTATCCAACGAGAAAACAGAAACAACAAAAATAATCATTTCAAAATACGAGTAAATGTTATTGAAATTATTTTCCACTAGCTTTCAACTTTAACTAAACGATATTACAAAAATGTGTTGACAAGTCATGGCCTAGGTGAAGGGGGCAAATGTATCGCGAAAGTTGAGAGGGCAAATAAATCAAGCTCTACAAGCTCAAAGAGCTACAATGCATTTGTGTTCGAGTTCAAGGGGTAAGATTGTTCATATTAATGTTGAGGGAGTTAAACGTCTAATTTGCACAAAATGCAGCCACGTTTGGATAAATTAGACCACCTACACAGTTGGATGAGAAGTTAGATAACATTAAAGTGATGTTGGTAACCCTACTCCACTAGAAGGCATCCGCTGGCAGTACGGTTCTAGATCCACCTAAAGTGGTTACGGCTCAGCCAAGGAGGTTCTAGCCGGCATAGCCCCCACCTAAATTGATTTCCTCCACCTTCATGGCGCATCTGGCTGTGACTACTCCATCTAGTCCCCAATCTAATTTCCTACTATCAACAGTAGGAAACAACAAAGATATCCTGTTCCAACAGTACTTACGGTTGCACCACACGCCCGACCGAAGGACAGGAAGTTGCATTTGGCTTCTTGTTTTCGGAGAAGACATAACCAAAAAAGTCTTGCAGATTATGGTTGACTTGGAAGAGTGGTTTCTTTTTACAGCCTTGAGGACACTATGTTTCGTACGGTAAGAGAATTGTTAAATATCGATTCCTTGTAGGATTGGTATCTCTACTTATTTTATTTTCATAGCGACCTTGTATTTCCTTAACTCATAAAGTTATTTAGGCTTAAGTCATTTAGGGATAAAATTAAGGATGGGCAAATAAGTGAGTAAATAGAGTATGCTTGGGCAGGAGAAATCCTGATTCGGCTTTAAGCTTTGGGAAGGTTGTCCATGTGTGCCATTCTTGTTTCTTTTCTTCTATTGTTTCTACCATAAAAATCTCACTAATCTATGGTTCAACACCTTTGCCAAACCCTTGCCTCATCAGATAACAACAATAAAAGTTCAGTATGATAGTTTAAAACGATGCCGCTAAGGCGTTCAAGAAAAACCTATAATGGTACATCAAAAATTATAATTTGGAAAAGTCAATAGCAGTACCATTATCAAACATCTAGGCAACATCCAACACAGTCTAACAGAGAAAGAAACCAGTTTTCGTCGTACCTGTCAGCAATTGCCAATACCATGCCAGCAACAGTTTCAGGAAGTTTATCACCCGAAAATCTTGGAAGCATAATCTCAAACAGCGCATCAGCAATCTGATAAAATAAATAAATAAATGACCATTTGACAAGCAAAAATCACGATGTAATAGGTAGGGTTTAGCTACCAGTATAAATACATATGATAAACAAGCGTTTAGTCTATATCCTGTAGGCTTTTATTTTTTCTCAAGACTTATTTGAGTGGCATCAAAAGGAAAAATGTCAACCAGCAGAAGTCCAGCATGAGCATCCAATTCAACTTATCTTGCTAACATGATAAGTGACAAAGCATGAAACATCTAAATCAAATAGATTGGCTCGTATCTCTAAGTTCATGCCTCAATTAAACCATCAGAATTAATTGGGTTTAGTCTATAGGAAGTCATAATAATTTTAACCTGTAGTTAGTACTAGCATCAGAGAAGTCTTATTGTGCACCAGGTTTTAAGAGTAGGAAATAATCAACACAAAAAGGAATGCATTTAAAGCATAGTCTTAAAAAATTATATTGCAATAAGTATTTTAAACCAATTAAAGAATCTGGTATTCTGCTCACAACCTGCTCTGAATAGCCATCTCTCAGAGCATAGTGACGTCCCATTATCCCAGCAAGGGAGGTGAACTCTGTAACGACTGCAGATGAGAGATCTGACATGGCTAATGATGCAGCATCATGAACAACTTGGAGTGTATCTTCAGTTATCTCCAGAGAAAATCCGACTTCCGTAACTAGACTTTGCAGGCGCGTCATCTTCTCCAGCATATTGCCCAGCTTTTCCTGTTTATTACTTGCCAGAACATAAAATAAAAGGAGATACTGAAGATCACACTATGAGTACTTGGCTTCTAGGTTTTGAGGTTTAAAGTGCTAAGCACTCCACGTGGAGATGCCAAAACAAATCCAAGCTTTTTGAAAAGATCAAAGATTAAGTGAAGTAAATGCCCAATCAAAGATTTATGAAATAATCTTGAGTTCTACACACAAACTAGCAGAAGCATTTGGATTTGACTTGTCCTAGATGATGATGACAATGAAATAAACCCATTTTTACAAATGAATAAATGGTCAGCACCACCAAGGTAATAAGAAAAAGTAACTTACATGGAAAAGGATCCCCTTCAGTTGATCGCGGAATTCAGAAAATCTCTTACTTGTATCCAACTCATAGAAGAACTTTGCATCTTCATACCGAGCTCTGCAGCCATATTTATTTACTCAACAAATAAGAAGATAGAGCATCGGAATAAATAGGAAATAAAATCAGCAGTCTCCCAGGTGACAGATTCTCCAGCAAAACATTTGATGCAGCACTTTCTATAGATGTGGATAACACACAGTACTGATTCATCAACAAACAGACTAGGAACACATCAAACCTGAGTACAGCTTCATTTCCTCTCCTTACAACCATTTCATTAATTGCTCCATTTGCAACCTAATCCAACAGATGGAGCCCAAGATGGATTATTACAGTGTAAATACGAACATTACAACTTAATCGGAATACAATATAATTAGCTGAGTCTCACAGCAACAAAATATGGCAGTAGCTTTCCTTCCTGATCAGTAATTGCAAAATATTTCTGATGTTTCTGCATAACCTGCAGGTTTCATGACAAAATACGTGACTATAAGGATAAGCTAACTGCATGTTCACTAAGGATAGAAGGTCACAGGAAAAGGGATGTATATGTTTGAAGATACAACGGTAGGAATCATCCGTTAAATTTAAAACATGTGCGCTACAGGTAAATCCATTTCTCAACCAAAAGAAGCAAGCAAGCGTGTAAGAGTATTACATAGGCTTCGAATAGAAAATGACAAACCATTATTAGCAGGTCTTTTGGAAGCTCCAGGAAGAAATCACTGAACTTGCCAAGAACTGGATGAGGTGCTTCAACAAGATTTACAACCTAGCTATGATCAAGATGTTTTAGAATTGTTCTATTAAGGATAAAAGTAAATGAGACAGCTGGAAGGACTAGTTTCTTACCTCATCAAGTAAACCACTTTGCATTACAATGGACCCATTAATGCCTTTTACAATAGAAGTAGCATTCTCCAAGATTATATTCTTGCGTTGCTGCACAAACAAATAACTTTAGTTTCCATTCCCTGGAATGTGTTGATTTTGAAAATATGTCTTAGAAGAAAATGTTCAGATCAATCACCTTAATACTGATGGCTATCCCAGCTTTCTGCATCATATCAGTATAAGATTCAGCACTTTCTACCTGCAGTAAAGAAAATTTCATATAAAATAATATACATTCCAAAACGAAGAGAACCCACTATTCAATGTACAAAATCAATAGACAGGTTTTTCTCAACATTGCATTGGTTCCAGAGAACAAACTGGCACCAGATCAAGTGAGCAGACATTAAGGCTTTTCACAAAATCACCCTTTTTTAAAAGTCATAGCTGGAGGAAATGAAAACAAAGATTTCAGATACTCAAAATAAAAGATTTCGGTTCATACACTGCAAGAGCAAGATACCAGTCTCAATAAGATGGAAACGCCAAGAGTAAGCAAAGAAGTTCATTTTGAATAGACATCATACAGAAAGTCAGGTTGAAGTAGACTTGTGCATAAAAAACTAATTACACAGTAACAAAATATTTTTAGCTGAAGTCCGAGCTATATTAATAGATATCAAACAAGCATTAAGAGAAAGGAATAACCATAGATAGCAAGGGTGAGGGTGTAGTAAAGCAGCAAAAATGAGGAAGCACATTCACATTTTCTTGTTGCAACTTGCAGTATAAGAGATGAGATCTTTCAGATTCACCGCGCAAAGTTTGGAGTGACAGACTCCAAACAGGGTGGCCTTTTTTTAAGCAAATAGACAAGCAACAGCATACTAAGTGTCATAAAAACTTCAACTTAATTGGTATGTGATATAATAGATGAGATCTTTCAGATGCACCGTATAAAGTTTGGGAATGTCAGACTCCAAACAGGATAGCCTTTTTTTAAGCAAATAGACACACAATAGCATAATAAATGTCATAAAAACTTAAAACATACTTGGTGTTCAATTTAAATTGACAAATATCATCAACATGTTTTGCTTGACTATAGCTCCAGAATTGTAGGATACATCTGGTACTGAAACTGAGAATATTGTAGCTTGAATTTTACTTACAAGTATGCAATAAAAAAAAATCGGAAAGCAGTTGAAAGGTTCTAAGTCTTATACTTCCATCAAGAAAAATAGTTCCTCAAGAATGACAGAGGTGAGCAAATTGAGTGATATTACGTGTCCATACAATTTTCTTGTAGCTCCAAAAGAAGCATAATCACAGCACAGGTTAAAAACTTACCCTAATAGTAGCTGATGCAGTATTCCGGAGCCCGTGAGAAATGTTCCCACTGTGATGGATAACTGAGGTAAGTACCATATAGAGATTCAAAATACACAAGATATAAATGTGCAATTTCAAACTTCAGAAGAAAAGAAAAATAAACAAATATCAATTGGAAAAGATTTAATACTTGCAGAATAGCTCCTGATCCTCAAACCAACACAAGTCCATGCCAAAAGAAAAGTTACATGTCAAGATTTTCGTAACAACAAAGTAATAGTTACAATAAATCTAAACATTTTCAGAAACATAATCTTTCGTCAATCCAGATGTTAGTTCCAGGATAGAAATCCATGAAAAGCTAATAATAATTCAATGATGAGCATGGCCTTCAACACAAAAACATCATATCACAAAATGTTTTAGACACAACTGAATCTCAACAAAAATGAGACACGCCAGGTTAAATAACAGAAAACAAATAAGAAATTACACTACTATATGAGGACTATTTTGATGTATTTTGTAACATTGCATGGGGAAAGTAGCATAGAATTAGAGTTGGCACTATAGTCAAGATCTCAACAATCATTTATGTGTTGACTTGCGTACCTGTAATATAAATAACTAAAAAACTAATGTTAGAGAACATCACCATTGGCCTAAACATGCACAGCACAAAAATACAAGCTATTTTGGTAAGACGCCATGCTGATCTACCATACACATTCAACTACAAGATCATGCTTTTAAAGCATGAAGAAACATCTGAGTTTCAAATAACAATGAGAAGATTTTTCATAAAACAAAAGGAAAGCAAGGAGTTAAAGTTCAAATTAATTGGGAATAACAGGTGGACAAAGCATCCCTTACTCGAGAGAAAAGCAAAATTCACAAATGAGAACTCATTGAGCACAGAAAAGAAAGATAAAACATGATCTCATGTGAATCAGCAACAAGGAAAAAGGAGTTAAGAGCTAGCAAAGATTATATGAACTTGCCTTAAAACACCAGCAAAGGAGAAGGGGACGACTAAATCTCCATGAAGTGCCAAAATCCATCGAATGGGTCTACTGAACATAACCTACAATTACAAAAAAACATGTCCGGTTTTTAAACTTAGTCAAGTTAAAACAACAGGAGCAGTCATCAGCAAAAAATGTCAATCTACAAAAATAAGTGTTCATTCTCTAACAGAATATGATACACAAGGACAAGAATAGAAATGAAATATATTTAGGCTCTTCAGTGTAAATACTAGAACAAATGTAAAGGAATACCAAAACAGGAAAACAAAAGGAAGAACTAGATATAAAAAATTAAGCAGGCAAAAGAAATTAAGCTTCATCTCTTAGAGCAGCACAGACCTCAGAGTTCCACCGCATCGACTTAGGAAATGATATTTTACCTAGGGTCGAAGGTAACTCTTCAGATAACACCTGTTTAAGCAAAGGGCTTGTCAGAAGAAAAAAATCTGTCTAAGCAAAGGGCTTGTCAGAAAAAATAAAAAAAATTCCAATTAAAAAACTTGATTGGTTATGGTAATGATTCATGAAAACGTGCAACATTTTGAAAAGTAATATGACACAATAGATGAACATGGTGCGCTGTTTTCGGCCACTTCAACAAAGGAACTGACAGGATTTAATGAAGTAACATGTCATCCATGTGAAGATTGTAGAACTACTAACATTAGGCATGCCCGCATGAATGTTGGTTATTGTTTTCTGTAAATCTGAAACCCTTCTTTCTTTGTGGATTTACTGATAAGGGCATACCTGGAAAGCGGGTCGTGATGATTCCACAGCTTGAACATAGACATACTCTGTTTTACCTGCAGCAATTTTGTAACAGAACATTGGAGAAAATATTACCTTAAGCTTGACATTGAAAGATATTCTGGTAGTCTAGATAGCAAAATAATATACAGATCAAGTTTGAAAGTTGACACGATGCCAAATCCAAATGCCCATATGCTTTTTCCTCCATTTATTAAGGTCAGTAGACAACAACAAAAGGTTCATACACCGTACATACGAAGATGCCAAATACACACCAAAACAAGTACAGTAGATAAATCCACTTAGGAATATATGAAATCAAGGATCAACAACACGTTTTGCTTTCATTTATTTATGTATAAACAACCAACAAAAAAAGCAGACAGAAATTGGATAAAGGGTCGTAGAACCTGCACATAAAATATACCTTCAACTCTACGGAACAAGGAGCTCAAGGGCACTCCATTTCTGCGGCAAAAACCTTCAGCTGCCTGACCACTCAACACAATTAGGAACCATTAAGGATGATTTAACAGAAGAAAGATACTTTTAAGACACAACCAAATTCAATGAACTAAAGTATGACAATGTTTAATGTACTTCCTAATGACAGATTTCAACAAAAAGGGGCCACAATATCTATGTTTTATCTTTACAGGAATGATGACTTATCTGAAATAGCAGTCATTCAACCATTTAAATAATTCAATTCATCATATGAGAAATGGCCTAATACTGGAGGAGATGTGAAATAAATCAGGATACATCATGTACACATTTATCTACAAAATAACTGCAATCAAACATTCTGCAAAAATCAGTGGCTTCGTCTTATGTATATCTAAAACAACTACTCCATCCACTTTCCCTATATTCTTTTATCAATGCCAAGTAGAAAAAAACCACAAAATGTCACAGACCACAAGAATGCAAGCAGAGCAACCAGTTGAATTGCTGAAGGTGGAGAAGAACTAGCTTTTGAAAAGATAAAACACACACACAAACACAGTTTGTAAGATTTAAGTTCCTCTTCTAGAACAAGCAGGCAAAGTTCGATGCACTTTCAATACAAATAGGAAGTTTGATATTAGTTGTAAGAGCTGAGCCATCTGAAAATGAATTTCTGGAGGGACACAACCGACAAAATATGATTATACTTGATGTTCACTGGATATTTTAGGCCAAATGGTAAAAGAAGTACTTTGATAGTTCGATTATAACCCTTGAGGGAGAAATGAATATAAAATCACCCAATTCACTACACAAACTTCGCATGTCACTGAATTCAATAATGATTTATAGTATTACAACACGAGATATTTATTGGAAGGAAATGAAAATAGAAAGCCATAGTTTCCAAATGCAGAATGAGGTAAGCCGTCATGGATAAGAGTAGGGTTGAAATAAATCATGATAAGAAGTTCTAAATGAATGACCATTTATCCTTCAGATATATTCAATCATTCAACTCAAACCAAAAATCTTCCAGTTACATGCAATCTGTTTAATTAACATTTGACATATTTAGTTGAAAATAAGATTAAAAAAATAATAAATTCCAGAAAGAGAAAACCTTTGTAGGATTTCCTTGCTGATCAAATGCCTTTGATGCTGGAGGTCCCCTCACCTCAACTTGATTGGCTGCTTGCTTATTATTTAGGTTGTAGACTTGAACCTGTACCAGGAAGCCATATAAGGAGAGATGTATAAAACAACAATGTTCAGCATATTTAACACCAATTCATCTAGAAATAAACCAAATACAAATAAAAGAGAGCAATTATTACAAGAATGTAGTTTCAACAGCTACCATGGACTCATGCACAAAAAAATCTTCAAGGGACTCTCTAAAAAAAAGTTACCACTCACTGAACAAAAGCTATC
The DNA here is from genome assembly GCA_028984105.1 of Lavandula angustifolia. Classification (NCBI taxonomy): domain Eukaryota; kingdom Viridiplantae; phylum Streptophyta; class Magnoliopsida; order Lamiales; family Lamiaceae; genus Lavandula; species Lavandula angustifolia. The sequence continues at coordinate 18,088,164 of CM054822.1, forward strand.
GAAAGAAGAAAAAAATGATTTTTACAAGGAAATCCAATTGTTGGAATACAAGCAAAAGGCCTAACTTCCCTCAAAACCCAGGTTATGAGGGAAGGATTGACTCTCACTTATATACCCTCCACACTTTACGTGTGGAACCGATATGGGATGTAAGTCCACATCACAACAATAATTGTTGGAATACAAGCAAGAGGCCTAACTTCCCTCAAAACCCAAGTTATGAGGGAAGGATTGACTCCCACTTATATACCCTCCACACTTTGCGTGTGGAATCGATGTGGGATGTAAGTCCACATCACAACAATACATCCCCCTTTTGAACCGGACGACCACGGACGGCACACACTGGATGGTTCCGATCCCTGGGACAAGCCAGCCTTGGCCCTCCACGGGGCCCACCCGGCGGCCCGCTTCCCCCGCAGCCTCCGAATCCGGTAGGTCGGACCAATTGTTGGAATACAAGCAAGAGGCCTAACTTCCCTCAAAACCCAGGTTATGAGGGAAGGATTAACTCCCACTTATATACCCTCCACACTTTGCGTGTGGAACCGATGTGGGATGTAAGTCCACATCACAACAATGCCACGCCTTTGAAGCTCAATGAAGCAACTGATATGGAGCTTAAAATCACTGTTGGGACCAAATTATTTTGTTTCTACAAAGGAGAAGGCCTTCTTCATTAAAATCAAAGAAAAACATCCTCAACCAAGTAGAAAAACATACTCTCTTTTGTAAAATTATGAGTGTGTTTAGTATCATCTTGGTGAAATAGATTCAAAAGAGCAAAGGGACATGAGGGAGTCTTTCTACTTGAGAACTGAGATAAAATGAAAATAATACATTTTTTTCTTGACAACTAGTATCAACATATTCTCTTGACTAAATCATGCTTCTTTACTCAGTACAGATTTAAATTTAATAAGAAGCTGAATTGTTAGGCTAGAAAACTACCATTAGAAGTTAGCATCCAGTTGAAACAATCCAGAACAGAAGGAAGTAAACCGAGGGGCTTTTCTTGACGAGACAGTATCAGTTTTTCTCAGTAAACCATCAAATATAAGAGGAACATAAAAATAATGGAATAATTAAGTGACTTCTTCTGAAGTAAACCGTAGGCATATGCCACTAAGATGTTTTACATTAAGCAATTGGTGAAGCAAATAGCAAAGTAAACACAAAACTCAGAAGCATTATCAACATAGGATTCTGAGCATACCACAAGCCTATGTGGAGTTCCATATGTTTCCACGTCTCCATGACTCAATCTTTGTTTTTCCAATAACAGCTTCACTAAATCTTTGAGCTGCAATAAACAACAGATGTAAAAGCTAAGTAACAGGAACTGCTGCAAAGTGCGCAAGATAACAACTCTTCTGTGATCGTGAACTCAAGGCAATTTACAGAAACGAAAACAGAGACTAATTTACAGGGCCAGATCACAAAGCCTGCATAAAGTAGGACACGAGACTTAATTTATGGAGAATAAACCATACTTGATTGCAAGTATGGTTGCAATCAAGTACGGTTGCAAGCATGGAGAATAAACCATACTTGATTGCAAGCATTAACCACATCATTTGGCGGCAATTCTTCAGTACCAATTTCAAGAATGAAAGGACGAGGCTGTGCAGACACCTGGGTGAGATGGAAAAAGCAACATAAAAAAAATCAACAATCAGCGAAAACAGAGAAGTATGAACCAGAAAATTAGGCTAGTCTACAATAAGTAATGCATAGATGATATGAAAACAAATGGGAAGTAAGGACCCAACAGCCATATTACAACACATCTTTATGAGAGAATATTCTGAGTCTTTACAAGGCTACTAAGACAAAATTGGATATAACAAACTCTCTATAAAAGTAATCATTTAAAAGTTGTTAAGCATCTTGGGTGGGTCTGATGGGACACTGTCAATATTCAGAAACTCATAAAAAATAGTTCCAATGTGGCAATCAGTAGTTTGTGTTCTTTAATACGTCCAAAGTTAGTTTTCACCATTGAGGTTCTAGCATGGATTTCTCTATTTTCTCTATCTTTCTCTAGCTGTATGTTCTTACTAGATATTTTCTTTTATATCACAAAGATGAGTAAAAGTATAAGAACAAAGCTCCAAATCACACAAGACCACTGACATGGGATAAACAGAATAGTGATACAGACACTATCTAACGGTTCCCAGTAAAACCTTTTTTGTAAGTTCCTCGATATCTTCTTTCTGGAAGCCAAGGTGGTCAGGACTAGAAGCAATACCCAAGGGGTACCCGAGAGATTCCCTTGTCTTTAACCACTGTTGCGCACATTGACGGGCTAAACTGAAAGGAATCAAAAAAAATATACATATGATTTGAATGCAATGAGCGCAAGGAGAAAGATATATCTACGAGCTTCCACATGGCCAAGAAGAATTGACACTGATACACTAGAATTGCCTTCAGTTATAACAGATTCAGTGGCACCATTAAATCAGAAAGCAAGATAACAAGTATCTAGCCAAGTTGTGTGTATTAAATACCACAGGTTTCAGAAAAGAACAGACTCTGGACTCAAAAGAGATCCCCACTTTGCCACTTCTAACCAAAAAGAAAAGCTTGCATGGAAATGTCATTCTATGATGAGTGCTTAACATAATAGAAAAGGGATGACCAACCTACGCATACGACCAAAGTAACGTGCACGTTCTGTTACCCCAACAAATCCTCTAGAGTCCAAGATATTGAAGGCATGAGATGTCTTCAAAAGCTGATCATACCTAACATTAAAAAAAATGGAGATTCAAGTCAACTGCAATGTCAAAAACACAGAAAATTCCTGAATTTATTACATTGCATGAAAGTTGAAAGTAGTGAAGAGAAATACGCAGGAATAGCAAGGCCCAAGTCTAGCAAACGACGAGCTTCAGCCTCAAATAGATCGAACTGACTATGAATGTGATCTACACTGGCATGCTCCAGATAATATGCACTCATTTCCTTCCTGAGAATATAATAAGAGTATCAGGGTTTTGCCAGGGAAAATAGGACAACTGAATTGGTAAAGCAAGAAGTAACATATATTTTATCTGTTTATGATAACAACACAGATGTAATTGGCTATTCAGATTTGCCAATAGCTTTTCTATGAAGTAGGAGAATAAAAATCCTGTTTCTGAAGCATAAAATCTCAATGAAAGTTATCTCTCAATTCACATCAAGACGCTCAGCACTTACCCTCAACCTTCTAACATAAGTCCAGAAACAAGTTGAAGACCCTGTCTATATCTTTAAGATAAACATAAAGTAACTTGGAAAAAATATCAAGCCGAATGGAATAATGACATGCAACTGAACTGTGTCAATTAATAAGCCTATAATGTTTGACTCCTTATTCATAATTCACAGTGTATCATAGAGAGGCATTTTGCAGGACTGGATGAACAGGCAACATATGATGGACTTATATACCTACAGAAGCATAATATAAAAAAAAATTCAACCTTTGAGATGATATTGTAGAGGCATGTAACAACTATCTATGTACAAGCCAAAACCATAGAAAATAAGAATAATATAGGAAAACTTAATCGCATGCAGTCGACTAATGTTCTAAAGTAATAGGATGTCATGAATAGAGCATAAAAATCAACAATAATTGAGAAAAAACTGAAACTGCTTATTTACTCATTTTCCAGGAAAAGCTCTCCATATGTTATCCCATCAGCATATTGAATTTTTTTGAAGTGATCAACTCCCTGCAAAGAAGTAAGCTTAGAATGAGTAAGGGCACAAGTACAACGGAGAATAACTAATGGCACCAGAGGGACCTGAAGCAACATAAGGATTCTTTCAAGACCATAGGTAATTTCAACTGAAACAGGCATCAAAGGAAGGCTTCCAGCCTGCAAAAGGAAGAAGGGAAATAAAGAGAAAATCATATTTAGATGACTAAAGCTCTATACTCCATACTGACAAAAGAAAAAGCTCAGTCGTGAATTCCAGTTAAATTTGAGTGTAGAGAAAGTAATAGAACCTGCTGGAAGTAGGTGAACTGAGTAATCTCCATCCCATCCATCCAAATTTCCCAACCCAATCCCCAGGCACCTAATACCTACAAGAAACCAGAAGAAACGAACACCTTTTAATCTATGTACACCTAATAATGAAAAAAGAAAAATGGGATGATAAAAAGTGTAGCTCCATCGTAGGCTACAAACAAGCAGCAATGGCACAGAGCTATACACAATAGAAGGATACAAATCTAATTATTCTCAAAAAACACCAGGAGAAACTTTATGCGACATATACAAACATGCAAAACAATTAACACAAAGCCTCACCGGGCTCTCCCAATTGTCCTCAACAAAACGAATGTCGTGGTCATTAACATCAATACCTACAGCAGTTAATTGAAAATGTTCGTCATGAAAAAATACAAATAACAAACCAGAAACTGCGGAAAATAGGATTCTTGGAACAGCTATCAACAAATTATAGGAACAATGCCAGGAAATTGACTGATATTAATACAGAACCTAGGGCTGATAAACTCCGAATGAACAAGTCCTGTGAATTGCCCGGGTCAGGCTTCAATATCACCTGACATAAATTGAGGTAAGCACTGCAAAGTAAATAAGAGAATGTTGAAAGACAATATCAATGTTAACAAGTTAAAGTTTCCATAATTAATCATACGTCCAGCCCTCTAACATAGCCAAGCTAGAAATTCACCTGGAATTGTGTGTGTCTTTGAAGTCTATTCGGGTTTTCACCATAACGACTATCATCAGGCCGGATACTAGGTTCTACATACCTTCCACCACAAACTAATACATTAGTTATGAAATAAGAAAACCACAAGGAAAAAAATTAAATCAACAAACAAAAACTAGGGAGGATATGCTTATTAAGGACCATTTAGGCCATATATTATTCTCAATTTTGTCAACTGAAAGACTTCCAAGATACTTCTTGTAATGCTTCTTTTATATACAAATTTTTGGCCTAATCACATGAAAGCTAGTTCAGCATTCAACTACCCATGAAAAGCATAAGTAAAGAGTATTTCAAGAAGTCGGACACAAGAAGAAGAAAAAAAATGATGAAATTAAGATTCAAGACTATTATGAACTGGAACAGATAGATTCTTTATAAAAACATTAGCTAAAAACCATTTCAATAAAATAAATACAAGGTTCCTCATCTTTGGCATCCAAATGGGAGACGATTTAGCTAAATATGAGCAATTCATTCACGATTTCCATTTCCACATAATGCCTAATGGTAGCTTATCACCATCAGTAAACGGACACAAGCAGAAGAGTGTAGAGAAAGGGGAAAGAAAGATATAAAGACAGGAAAAGTATATCAATTTGATAACCGGCCAAAAGCACACTTACGCGACATTCCACGGTTCTGGACCAAGAACCCTTAAATATGTAAGAGGATTCATAGTGCCAGCTCCAACCTGCTCAACATCAGCACGGAATCCCCACAAAACATGCAATAAATTTGAAAAGAAATTATCATTAAGAAAGAAACTAAACTTGCTGAAGTAGCAATGTAAAGTCACTCTTACAACTGATTATAGCAACCAAGACTTTTTAACTCATAACATAAATACGATGAATAGATATCTCAATCTTGTCCATAAAAATTGCCAATATAGTACATGTAGCCTGTAGGGGACAATGTGTCGAGCCAATTCCAAAACAAATGAACTATAGTCTAAACTAAACATTTAAATCATCACGAATAGCTTATTGTAGTTCCAAAATGTTTTCTAAAAAAGCAGGAGAAATCATTCTTCATTTAATGGTTTGGTCAAGAACTCGGATCATATCGTCAGAAACACAGAGGCACAAAAGGAAAGCTACATTGGCCTTGAACCAATATAGTAGTTATCAGCTTGATGGTCAGAAGAAAAGCAGTTATTGACTTTGAACGCCCCAGCCTTGTTGGACAGAAAAATTGAGGCCAGATTACCTCAGTATTGCTGCATTGCATCACAGCGCAACCAACAGAAGCCCAATATTCCTGCAATACAAAATTCATGGTCAAAGATACAGAGAGAAAATATCCCAAAGTGCATATTTCCAAGACTTCTATATTAGCCATGCATAAATTAAAAAAATGCGTTTTTGTGGTAACGGCTATGACGGTATTCAATTATCCAAACAAAAAGGGAAGAAACATAAAGTTTTAAAAGACGCAATTTCAAAACCAACTAAACATCTTGCAAACTCGATACATTTAAAGACCCAAAAGTTCGACATTTCTAATATAACGTGTTTCTAGATTTTAACTTCTTAACAGTACTAAAGAGACTGTTATACTTAATTCTACACCAATCTCCAAATTGTTATTGATCAGACTACGCCTACGCGTCTAAAATTAGACCAAATTCCTTACGACTAATTGCATAATACAACATCACTGCTTAGCTAATTGAATTTCATGATACCAGAAGTCGCTGAATAGCTTGTTGGAAAGTGAGAACAGACGATGACGACAAAGACGACTTCTGGCGGTCCTGCTCCCTGGCCTGGGCGTCTGCGGATACAGTCTGTTTATCCACGGCGGTGAAAAAACGCTTTCTCCGGTAAATTACAGGAGAATAGGGGCAAATATTCCTCCGGCCTGCTGCTATGACGAAGGAGAAGTGATATTTGTAATTCCTCGGCGACTTTCTTAAGATCGAAGTTACCAGCGGTAGAGATAGTATCGCCATTGTACACGGATTGTGTGCTCAGGGTGAGAGATTAGAGAGGAGAGATGTAAAAGTGTGGCAACTCTGGTTTAAGACTGAGATAATGGATACGTTTTGGAGGGTTTATCCCGCTGTTTGAGAATTGAGATTAAGCAAGACGAATCGCGTTTCTTGAAGTCGTTAGACTGTAGATGGAAGTTTTTTTTTTACAAGCGGTAATTTCTCTTGTAGAAGGCAATATTATGTTTTAGCGATTTACCCCTATTCTAATTACTTAATTTTACCTACCATAAAAAAGGGGTTTGTGCTTCTGCTTCTAAATATATTTTATGTATATATATTACCATATATAGTGATAATCGTGTAAACGTTAAAAGCACATTAGCTCATCTGTAACTTTATAAATAGAGGTCCTTATTACTCATAATAATACACCTCTTATTTTCTAATCTCTATTATTCTCTTCTTTTATTTAGTTTATAACACATTAAAGAAGCTTTTCTCACAAAATATCTGTCGAATTCCCATAGAAGGTATCAATGATTATCTAAAAGAATTTTTAATACTAGACTTCTCCATAATTTTTTTTAGAACGGCTACTTTAATATTCAAAAAAAACTTGTTTTTCAAATCATTATGCAATTTTATTTTAATAAAGTAATGGCATGATGAAGTTATTATTTTTGTTAGTTCGATGACATAAGTACATTAAATCATCAATCCGGATACGAATTAGGATAATAATGATAGTTATATTATCATACATGATTTGGAAGAGTAAACCAATTACTTGTTTTGAATCATGTATGCCCTTCAAGTAAATCATTATATTTATATATTATTGTTCCAGAAATAGCACAATATAATAATATCTCGGAGAATATTATATGCTCTTGAAGTGCAATTCCAAAACATATTTTCAACTTGATTTGTTGCTCTAAAAGTAGCACAATCAATATTCCTGAAAAATATTACATGCACTTGAAGAGCATTTACTTTACGTTTTTATTTATTTGTTTGTTTGTTTATTTATTTAATGTTGTTGGAAGATGATTCAGCAGTAGATTGTTTAGAAGATTTGGCTGATCCCAAAACCCTAATTTGATTGGTGAACCATTTCGTTGTAATAGTAACGCCTTTGTCTCTGAGAGTTTCAGACTCAGTAGATCTTCCTTCAACATGGTCCAGGCTCAGAGTTCTGTTTGCTGATCCCTCAGTAGACTATCTGCCTCAGTACTATGGAGTGAAGACTCAGTAGTGATGGACTCAGCCGGAGCAGCATACTAAGAGGTGTTCAGATTCAGTAGTGTTGGACTCAGTAGGAGCAGCATACTGAAAGGAGTCAGAAGAACTGGACTCAGCAGGAGCAGTTCACTGAACTCAGAGTGGATCTTCAGTAGAGTTGGACTTAGTAGGATTATACTACTGAATCCTAGGTCAGACTCAGCAACGGCTTGACAGTCTCCTTGATTGTCAGATGATCTTCTACGTTAAATCAGTAGAGTCGTCTGAGGTTGTTCACATCAGAGAAGTCAGCTTCAGTATCTCTCTAGAAGTTTGTGTCTCAAATACTTTCTACGCCTCGACCAATGACAAGCAGCCAGCTGTCAAAGTTCTGGTAAAAGCTGCAAGTCAACAACTTTCCTGAAATGGAGGAAAAGACTCTGCGAGATTCCTTAAAAGAGCCATTAGCTACCCAAAAGAGAGTGACACGTGGACAGTTCGTCTCCAACGGATCTATCCATAGCTCACCTCTATAAATAGAGGGAAAATCAAATCGAAGATAACAACACAACACAGAGCGATTTACGAGCAACGAACGAACAAGAACACAAGCTTTCCGCAAGAACTTCAGTAAAATACTCAACGCGAAAGACAACCTCTTTGCTCTAGGGAACCAAGCTGAATAGAATCAAAGCCTCTAGTATCCAAGTGATCGAACACGAACCCAGAGAGATTATTCTTCATTGTTCATCACTCTAGAAGCCACTTCTTGTTCCCTTCCTTCTAACCTAAGCTCCACTAAAATATCTATAGCTTAGACCCGAAGGAGTTCATATCTTGAACTGTTCTTATTGTTAAGAACTCCTTCATCCTTGGAGAGTTTGTCAAATTTTATAGTTTGATCTTTGTAAACTAGGACTTGCTCGGTATAATCTTCAAGGCCGTGTTTGTCCAGTGCACAAACCAACTGAGACTAACTCAGTATAATATAATATCCTCCTGATCTTTTCGGGACAATGGACGTAGGATTGTTTGATATCCGAACCACTTTAAAATCGCTGTGTTCATTTACTGTTGCATTGATTTACTGTTCATACTGAAAACCGTTTTACAAAATCATACACTAATCATACGAGTTTCAACAAAGCTTAAACCGAGTGCACTAATCTACCGAAAGCAGTTTTAATAAAAACGTTTTCAACTCAACTGAATCGGGCCTACACTATTCCGCACGCTACTGAACTCTTACTTAACGGTACTGAATTCTGACATCAGTCAACTAGCAGGCCTCAGTATAGTCAGTCACTCCGTCCACACGATCCGAACGAACGGCCTGGTCATCGAATTTATTCGGCCAGACACTCTCCTGAATTGGACTGTTCGCGTTTTAAGTTGAGAAAGTTTTCAGGTGCATTCACCCCCCCCCCCCACCTGAACGTTTATCTCGGGACCAACAATTGGTATCAGAGTAGGAGTTCTCTAAGTCTCTTGTTATCTGAAACTGGTCTACTTGAACGAATCCTGAAAACGTTTTCACTGCATATCATTCTTCATTCATATTATTACCTAACATGTTTGATATGTCAGGAATCAGGATGGTACCCATGTTCTTAGTAGAGAACTACGGGGTATAGCGAGTCAGAATGGAAGCTCATCTGACTTCCCTCCACGATAGTATGACAGAGGTTTTGGAAGACGAACCTATCGTACCCATGATCGATAGTGTTGATCTCCAGGATCCAGCACAAGGAGGAGGAATGGTAACCGAGAAGAAGGTTCCAAAAGATACAAGCCTTTTCACTCCAGAAGAGAAGAAGCTTCAATTCACAATCTAGACCGGGTTGCCAGAAATGCCATACTGACCACCTTGAGCGACTCATATCTCGGAAGAGTTCAGGACTGCAAGTCAGCCAAAGAACTCTGGGATGCTCTGGCGCTACTGAGTCGGGGGACTTAGAAGATTAAAGCTAACAAGTTAGCGCTGGAACTCCAGAAGCTAGAAAGGCTGTCTCTCATGCTCAGTGACACAATCGAAGATCTTAATGTCAGATTTACAGACCTGATGAATACTATCAATGGACTGGGAAAGACGTTCTCTAACCGAGAGATGAATCTCAAAATCTTGAGAGCAATGCGAGACGGACATTGGACTCCATTTGCTACATTGCTTAGACATTCTGACCTTGATATTATTTCTCCTGATCATATATTTTCAGAATTGAAAGCTGAGGAGTTCGAGTTCGGTCTACCACAGAGGAAGCAGCGAGCTGAAGCTGACACTCAGATTGACCATGCTTTTAAAGCATCAGTCAGCACAGCAACTCCAGCATCTAGCAAAGCTGAGCCTTCAACCAGTGACCTACAAGAAGGAAGCTTAGCTAAGCGATATGCACTACTTGCCATCAAATATCAGAAGGAAAAGGAGCGGCGCAGAAAACTTTCCAAAGTCGTCAGAGACTCAAAGAGTAAGTCTGAATACTCACCTAAGCGCACTCCTGAACCACATACTTCTAAATGCAGGAAACATGAGGATTCTGCACAGTCGAAGATAGTGAGAACAGAGAAAGCAGAGTTACCTCCTGCTACAACTGTAAAAAGCCAGGACATTACCAGTATGACTGTCCTGAGCTCAGCACAGCTGAAAGAGCTGCACGAAAAGCTCGAAGGGAGAAGTTCATCAAGAAGTGACTAGCCTACATTGCTGGTGAACTCTCAGACGACTCAGATGAAGTCGACTCCTTCATGGATTTATCAGACGATGAAGCTGCCTTTATAGCCCAAGAGCTTGAAGAAGATACTGAAAAATGTCTAATGGCTAGAGAAGAGGATGAGGTAAATTCTCACGAACCATTTAACTCTTCTTCACACTACACACAAGACACTATTTCATGTGCAGATGAGAATCTGGATGTCGCGATTGCCTACGAAGAACTACTCGACGAGCAGATTCAGATGAGTCTGCAGCTCAGTAAGACTCTTCAGGAATTGGATACCCTGAGAGTAGAAAATCAGAGACTTTCTCAGGAGAGTCAGGTTGCTACTGAGTTGGAAGGACTTGTTTTGAGACTCGGGGAGGAGATTAACTCTCTGATGGCCAAGTCTCAGCAACAAGAAGATCTGATCTCAGTACTGACCAAGGACTTGACTCGGAAGGATACGGATTGAGTCTACGAGCGGAAGTTCTCGGGACTTCGAGGCCGAGCATGAAACTCTCAAGAAGAGTGACGATGTCTGGAGGAACTTGATGACAGAGCGATATATGGGAGCTGAGAAAAAGATTGATGCAATGCTAGCCAACAACAAGCCTAAACACTGTAAGGAGGGACTCGGGTTCAGCCATGGAGCCTTGTTGGTCCCGAGAGTACGTCAGGTGTAGAGGGGGGGTTGAATACACCTGAAAATCGATTTCTCAACTTAAAACGTGAATAGTCCTTTTCAGGAGAGTGTCGTACTGAATGAATTCAGCAGACCAGATAAGCTGTTCTGAATCGCGTGGCAGAGTGACTGACTCTATTGAGACCTGCTAGCTGACTTAGAGTCAGAATTCAGTATCGTTCAGACAGAGTTCAGTAGTGCGGAAATGTGTAGGCCCAAATTCAGTTGAGTTAGGAAAACGTTTTTGTCAAAACAGTTTCAGTAGATTAGTGCAGTCGATTAAGTTTGCTAAAACTCAGTTGAATGATTTTGAAAGATATTTTCAGTATGAATAGTAAATCAATGCAACAGTAAAATAAAGAACACAGAACATAGAGATTTTTAAAGTGGTTCAGATCCAACAATCCTACATCCACTGTCCCAAAAGATCAGGAGGCTATGTATTATACTGAGATAGTCTCAGTCGGTTTGTACACATGACAAACATTGGTCTTGAGATTTATACTGAGCAAGTCTCAGTTTACAAGGTATCAAACTACGTGTTTGAAAAACTCTCCAACAGTGAAGGAGTCCTTTACAATAAGGATCAGTTCAGAAGTGAACTCCTTCGTCTGAGCTATAGATTTAAACGGTTGAGCTTAGGTTAGAGGGATAGGGAACATGAAATTGGCTTCTAGAGCGACGAACAGCTGAGTATAAGCTTTGGGTTCGTGTATCGTCGCTTGGATACTAGAGGCTATATAATTCTAATTCAGCTTGGTTCCCTATGAGCAGAATTGTAGTCTTTCGCCGGAGATTGTCTCTTTGAATTACTTGCGGAAGACTTAGGCTTTTTCGAGTTACTCTTTTGAATGCTTTGTGTGTTCTTGGTTTCTCGCGTTCTAGGTGAGCTTCAATTTGATTTTATCCCTCTATTTATAGAGCAGAGATTAGGATAGATCTGTTGGAGACAACAATCCTTTGTCTCTCTCTTTTGGGTAGCTAACGGCTCTTTCGAAGTATGGTAGCAGTGTCCTTTCCCTCCATTTCTGGAAAGTTGTTGACTTGCAGCAGTAACAGATATAAGACAGGTGGCTGCTTGTCATTGGTCGAGGTTCAGAAAGTGGTTGAGACAGAACAGACTTCAAGGAGATCTGAAGCTGACTTCCCTCTTCCTCGTATTGACTCTACTGATTTGACTTTAGAGAATCTGACAGTCAGAAGACTGTCTGGCCGTTGTTGAGTCTGATCTCTGATTCAATAGCATGCTCCTTTGAGTCGGCTCCTCCGAAGATCAACTCGAGTTCGGTGAACTACTCCGCCGAGTTCGGTTCTACCGACTCCTTTCGATATCTCGCTCTGCCGAGTCCAAGTATCACCGAGTCTTCTACTTCAGTGCCGAGGCGGATAGACTATTGAGCGCCTGAACCAGATGCAGAGTGTCTGCTGAGTCTGAATCATCAAAGACAACACCAAAACAGATTACAACTGAATAGTTCATCAATCAAGATAGGGTTTTGGGATCTTCAAATCTTCAATACATTTTCAGAGCACATGGCTACTGAGTTAAATATCAACTGAGAAGACTGAATCATTTCCCAACATTTTGTGCTATTGCTGGGGACTGAATCATCACCCAACAAGCCTCCTCATCTTCCCCTATACGCTCAGAGAATCGGCTGACTGATAGGTTTGTTCAAGGGGAGACGATCAATGCTGAATCACTGAACCCCCTAGCAAAGAACAAACAAAAGATGAAGGCACCTCATCCGAACTATCAGAAATCTGACAAGAAGATTAGCTCAAAATCACCCCAGTTCAGTGAAGGGGGAACCAGTAGAGTCAAATGGGCTGATCAGTATGGACCGCCACAGCTGACACATCCTGCTCAGTATGGGTCATATTATTATGATCATATAGTCAGAAGGGATTCAAAGAGTCAAAAGAAGAAGAAAAAGGCCGTTCAGAAGGCTAAGGACAGCAGTCCACCACCTCAAAAGATCAGGACTCCTGAACCTGTAAAGCCTCAGAAATCAACATCAATCAGTCCAGTGGTGAAGTATGTTGATCAGAGTGGAAAGAAATTGTCTAAGACCACCGGGGTCGTAAGACAGATTTGGGTTTCCAAAACTAACGCTTAAGGACCCAAAATAAAAAATAAAGGGTACTTGAATATAATTCTATTTTGCAGGTGCACAAGGACCCTTGGTATATGGACAACGGATGCTCAAGACATATGACGTACTAGAGGAGTATACTGAAGAATTATATTACTGAAGAAGGACCCAGAATCGAGTTCGGAGACAACGCAAAAGGCTATACCAAAGGTTATGGAACACTCAGCATTGGAACCACCACAGTTCCAAGAGTATCATTTGTTGAAGGACTTCAACATAATCTTCTCTCTGTTAGTCGATTTTGTGATAACTCGAATAGAGTGATTTTTTACATTGGTTTCTGTGATGTCATTGATAAATCTACAGGGAAAATATTGTTATCAGGTTCGCACAAAAAGAACATATACATTGCTGACTGGAAATCAGCAGAACCTGAAGCCTGCTTGATGGGGAAAAACGAAAATAGAACAGGCTGGCTCTGGCACAGAAGACTTAGCCATCTCAACTTCAAGATGCTCAACAAGCTAGCTAGAAACGTTCTAGTGAGAGGACTGCCAAATGAAGTGTTCAGCAAAGACACTCAGTGCGAGGCATGTCTGAAGGGAAAGCAAACGAAGAAACAAAATCCACCAGTTCCATCACCTTCCACGGATGGAATCTTTCAGCTCCTGCACATGGACTTGTTTGGTCCAGTCTCTCCTGTGACAATCAGAGGCAAGAAGTATGCTTTAGTGGTCATTGACGACTACTCGCGCTATAAATGGGTCATATTTACTGCCAACAAGTCTGACGTCAAAATAGAGTTGTCTACGCTTCTGAAAAAGCTCAGTGTCGAGAAGAACACCAAAATCAGAAAGATTCGTTAACACGGAGGAACAGAGTTCCTGAATTCAATGGTGGAAGAGTTCTGCAAAACTGAAGGAATAGAGCATGAGACGTCTGTTGCACGCACGCCTCAACAAAATGGGATTGTTGAAAGAAAGAATAGAACACTCAAAGAAGCACACAAGGAACGACGTATGGGAGCTTGTTGACAAACCGCGACATCAACATATGATCGGAACTAAATGGGTCTTCAAGAACAAGCGAGACGAAAACAACGTCATAGTAAGGAACAAAATTAGACTCGTTGCAAAAGGCTACTGCCAAGCCGAGGGGATAGATTTCGACGAAACGTTCGCTCCAGTTGCAAAATTGGAGGCAATCAGACTATTCCTTGGCTACGCAACACATCAATGCTTCAGAGTATATCAGATGGATGTGAAGTCAGTGTTCCTGAATGGCGTACTAAAAGAAGAAGTCTATGTAGAACAGCCTCCCGGCTTTCAGCAAGGACATCAAGTGTATAGACTCAGAAAGGCTCTGTACGGGTTAAAACAAGCACCCAGGGTTTGGTACGATACCCTGTCTGAGTTTCTTCTTCAGAAAGGTTTTCAGAAAGGCACAGTGGACCACATACTATTCAGTATTCGTCTTGACGACAACATCTTACTTGTACAGATCTACGTAGATGACATTATATTCGGATCGAAGAATGGCATTATACGTCAGCAGTTTGAGAAAATGATGAAGGACAAATTCGAGATGTCGATGATGGGAGAGATGAATTATTTCCTCGGATTCCAAGTTAAACAATCAGAGAAGGGAATGTTCATCAATCAAAGCAAATACACTCGAGACCTCATCAAGAAATTCGGTTGTACATCCGACAAACTAATCAAGATCCCGATGAACACGAACATGAAAATCGATCTTGACAAAGAGGGAGTATCAGTAGACCATACTTAATTTCGCGCAATTATTGGTTCTCTATTATATCTAACTGCTACTAGACCTGACATAACTTATGATGTAGGTGTCTGCGCTCGATTTCAGGCGAATCCTAAGCACAGCCACATGGACTCAACAAAGAAGATTCTCCGCTATCTCAGAGGAACACCTGACATGGGTTTATGGTATCCAACATATGATAATATTGAACTAACTGGGTATTCTGATGCTGACTACGCAGGTTGCAGGATTGACCGAAAATCAACTTTGGAAACTTATTAGTTCCTCGGCAGTAAGCTCATCTCATGGTTCTCAAAGAAACAACATTCAGTAGTGACGTCAACTACTGAAGCTGAATACATGGCTGCCGGAAGTTGTTGCACTTAAATCCTTTGGTTGAGACAGCAGCTACACGACTATGACGTCATTCAGAATGACTATGACGTCATTCAGAATGAAGTGTCGATCTTCTGCGACAGCTCCAGTGCCATTGCAATCACTCAGAACCCTGTTCTTCATACTAGATGCAAGCACGTGGACATCAGACACCACTTCATTCGTGACCACGTCGAAAAGAAGGATATCAGAATAGAGAAGATCCATACTGACCATCAAAGGGCCAATATACGGACCAAGCCTCTAGCTGAAGCCAGATTTAGAGAACTTTCAGTTGAGCTAGGTCTACTGGACCCTATTGACTCAAGTCAGTAAGTGGATTCAGGAGAGGAGCATTCAGCAAGGGGGAATGTTCACTCTCAGTACTGGACTCATTCATTACACAGAGATTCAGCAACCAACTACACGAGGTATCAGCTGACTCCGATGTTCAACTAACAGGTTTGCGTATCTCTTTCAGTAGTCAACCCAGTATTTAATGTTGTTATGATTTTGTTTCAACGTCGTATTCAATGCATTAGAGAATGTCATTTATTATAAACGGTTTCATTAAATGCACGACATTCTATGCTAAGATTGTTGAACTCTGTATTGCATTAAATGTATGTAATGTCAACTTACTTCTATAGGCTACATACAACTGTATTTTGACTTAGGCGGCTAAGTTAATCATTACCTTTTATAAAATCGAATATAGACCGTCCATCTATTAAAGTGGGATTTAAACTAAACCGTTGATCTAAAAACTGTTCATCTTCACGATCATATTTATCAACCAATTGACTCTGAAACTGCCATTTACACTCTGCTTAAACCCTAAAAATCTCTGAACTTAGAAATTCCTCTCTTGTACTCTGCATTAACAATCTTTCAGAGATTATTACAGTAAATTTTCATGCTTATTAGTATTTATGCTTACATATTATATTATCCAATACTAATACTCAGTTCTGCAGATTCAGTTATGGCTAAGTCAAGCGTTGTTTCAGTTGTATCCCCCGTCAATATAATAGAAATATTGGAGAAGGACAGAGTCTGGTGCGAGCCTATAATGGAGTTCGACACATGCGGGTTGGACATTATGGACGAGGTGTTTGATGCACTTAGAGCATTAGGCCTCGAAGCATTTCTGTTGAGGAAGCCGGCGTACTTCCTCCCTAGACAGATCTCAGAGCTTTACCTCAACTCAGAAGAGGTCGATGGAGACATTATTGGCGCTTTCACAATCCATCATGTTGCTCAACTCAGAGCTGGTGCTGAAGTAAAGCAGATGTCTATTAAGCAGACTCTTCAGCGAAGTTTTAAGTTGCCAGATGATGGAATCAGTATCGTGGGGTACAAGGACGACTTATTAGATGAGTACTTGGAAATTTTCTGTGGGGAGCCAACATCCTTCATAGCCGCGTTCCGAAAGAACTCCAGCTCCCTCAGTACCGTGCCCTCGTATACATAGTCACTCAAATCCTGACGAGTCAAGTAGGCTCCTTCGATCAGGTGTCCAGACCTAAGCTGCAGATGATGATGGTTATATATGATAGAGTCAAGGTCAATTGGACTGAGTTTTTCCTCAAGGAGTTCTAGACACATGCATCTAAATTCGATAAATCCACATGGTATCTGAGTGCCAAGGGAAAACTATTGTATGGAATGAAGTTGTCCATGATGATCGAGGATTTCTGCAGAGACGATAACATCACGTACGCGGATAAGGGATACTTCAATCCCAAGAAGATCCGCTTTCACAGCAAGGCTGCTGTCCTTCAGCAGATTGGGGCAAGGCCAGCTGGAGTAGGGAAAAGGAAGAGGAAGACTTCCACTCCTACCAAGAAGGGGTCTACCCCTCAGAAGACCCCTCAGAAGAAACAAAAAAAATCTTCTGAGAAGGCGGTTATTATACCTCCCTTCAGACTTAGAGACGACTCAGATTCATCTGAGAAGACAGTCTCGGTAGAGAAGGTTGCCTCAGCAGAGAAGGCAGTCTCAGCTGAGAAGGCAGCCTCAGCGGAACAGGGGACCGCGCTTGAGCCTACAACTCCTACATCTCAATCCCCGCTCAATGTTCCTCCTCTCAGCAGCATTCCATCAGCTGAGAAACCCATGTCTCCGATTGATGTAACGACATGGAAACCAGCACTGAAGCTGAGACCATCGGGTATGAGGCAGACGCTCTTCAGGATAGAGCCACCCGAGAAGTCTCAGAGGCCATTCCAGAAATCACAAGTCACACTGACTTGGTGACAGTAGCTCAAAAGGCCAGACTTCAGATGTTGATAAGGTTCCAGGACTGGATCACCCTAGATCGCCTGATTCAATACAAGTCCTGCGAACGACTGAATTCCGAGGAGCTGGAAATCCACCAGCAAATAGGCTACTCCAAGCCTGCGGATATCAGCTCACTCGAGGACTTAAGGGCGGCAATAATGGCACTCCTTCATGACCGCATGCCTTCAACAACCGCGCCTTTAGAGGATTTTGATTCCGATGATCAGGACCCACCCCGTATGCAGGCCTTGAGAAGCCTGCTTAGGGTACTCAACTGGAGGAGGGAGCTCAACCCCAAACTGACCTACCTGTCAGCTCCCTCCCTCCAGGTCAGTCGGCAGCTGGAACCTCCCGTGCTATAGACTCAGAACAACTTTTGCTGGAGTCTACCTTTGAGGTTGCACCCAGCTCCAAAGAGCCGACGATCTCGAACTGTGGCCAAAATACTGAAGAGTCAGGGGACTCAGAACCGGCTCTTGGCGAAGGCCGTTCATAGAAGCTGGAAAAAGGCCACCATAGCTCAGAGTGAGGAAATCAGAGAGCTGAGGACATCCATTCAGAATTCAACCGCTCCTGATTTCACTGCCATTCTCACTGACTCACTAGCCACTCAACGAGCTGAGTTCGAACGACAGCAAGCATCACTGATGGCTGCCCAGACTTCACTTCTGGAAACATTCAAAGCAACTCAGTCAGAACACTTGAGCAATATCTCCAAACTGACTCAGGCGCATGAGCTTAGAATTGCATCAATTCAGCAAGTCTGTGAGGAGAAGATTGATGCTAAGCTGACACAGATTCAAGAGTTGGTTGATTCCTCTCACTGCAAATATGGTGAAGACCTGATAATCGAGAGGAACGATCTCCACCTGAGATTTGAGAGTATGCAGAAACCCTTGGATAGGCTGGCTGCTGCGTACTCAGCCTTGAACAGCAAGGTGGTTCCCGTCCCAACCCCAGGCGCAGTAGATGATGCCAAAAAGGGGGAAAGGATAATGAAGGGGAAGAAGTCAGCATCTGGGACAACTAAAAGCCAATCAGCTCCCACTGACCCCTCAAGAACGGATATGGGTAAGGCCCATGGTATCTCTAGCGCTAGAGATGTAGTACGCGCAGAGACTGGCCCAAGTGGCTCAGGACCTAAGGAACCCAAGGAATCAGCAACGCAAACTTCTGCCGACACATTAAAGAAGTTGTTGAATTCCTTGAGGAGGATTCAGAAGAGGAGGAAGAGCCTCCTCTGCCTCCACCAGTGGCGGGTAAAGGGAAGAAGCCTTTGAAAATCCCCACCCCACTGAAGAAAGGGACGAAAAGATATATCAGTCCAGCTGAGCAAGCTCAAATTGAAGCTGACGAAAAGTTAGCAAGAGAGCTAGCTGAGGCTGAAGCTGCTAATAAGTCGAAGAAGGCTCCCGCTAAGGCCAAGACCAAGGTTTCAGGAAGGAAACCAGCTAATAGGCCTCCTCCACGTAAGCTTAAGATCAACGATGAGGCTGATAAAGAGAAGGAGAAGGAGCGGGGAAGGCGAGCGGTTGCCACTAAGTCTCGGCAACGAACAAAGAAGAAAGAAAAAGGGCTGAGCCAACCATAGATGAAATGATCAACTTTAGCATCATAGCCTTGGACAAAAGAGCTCAACATTACCAAATTGAGGAGTTCAGGCGACAAGAAGCATTGGCAAAAGAGAAGGCTGCTGAGGCAGCCAGGGAAGCTGAAAGGCTGAAGCCTATACCACTTCCACCGAAAGATACTGAAATTCCCTATAAGTACAGAAGAGGCAGGAGACCAAACAATCAGAAAATTCACAGATGGCCTCAGGTGGATAAGTGGATGCCGTGGGAGAAGACTCAACAGTGGGAGTCACTAAAGGTAGAATTCATAAAAAGATACTATGTCTGGAGATTCTGGCCTGAGTCTCACAAGAATAAAGCCTTTGCTGACTGGCTCTTCAAATGCGACATGGACATCTACAACATGGTTGAGAAGGCTATTGCTGACAAAGAAGATGTTCATGCCCCTGGTCCCAGACCTCTACCAACTCCTTAGAAACTAGATGGTTCTCTTTACACAGGTGTGATAGAAGGAGAAGTCAGGGATGCAACTATGGCACTAGATCTCGATGCCAATGATCCTGATGATGTGCCCAAGATTCAGAAGCTGCGGAAAGATACATTCAAGATGTATGGACTCCCTCTGCCTGAAGATAAGTCTAAAGATTTCAAGGCAAGGATTCAGAGGTTCAGAAGATAGTTCCTGATAGCTTCTTAGCTTCTTTTCTGTTTTTGATAGATAACAATTGATGTATATGTACTGAACTTTCTTATATATAAATACATCTTTGTTGTTTGGCCGGACAACACCTTATTGTCTCTATGGCCTATTTATCTAATTTAACACTCAGAATCACTTGAGTGATTACTGACTCACACACTCACTGCTTATTCTATGTTTGTCTGTTTTTGCTTAGATTGATAGATTCTATTTGAGGAGTAAATTGTTGTTAGAATTATTTATGTATTCCTTTGTCCCTCAGTAGATTAGAACTTGATGTACAACTCCACTGATTCTACTTGTCATATTTGTACGGAGTCTGTATCTGATAGTTTGTAGTGTTAGGTTTTGGCATCATCAAATAGGGGAAAATTGTTAGGAGATGATTCAGCAGTAGATTGTTTAGAAGATTTGGTTGATCCCAAAACCCTAATTTGATTGGTGAACCATTTCGTTGTAATAGTAATGCCTTTGTCTCTGAGATTTTCAGACTCAGTAGACCTTCCTTCAGCATAGTCCAGGCTCCGAGTTCTGTTTGTTGATCCCTCAGTAGACTATCCGCCTCAGTACCATGGAGTGAAGACTCAGTAGTGCTGGACTCAACCAGAGCAGCATACTGAGAGGTGTTCAGATTCAGTAGTGCTGGACTCAGCCGGAGCAGCATACTGAGAGGTGTTCAGATTCAGTAGTGCTGGACTCAGCAGGAGCAACATACTGAAAGGAGTCAGTAGAACTGGACTCAGCAGGAGCTGTTCACTGAACTCAGAGTCGACCTTCAGTAGAGTTGGACTCAATAGGAGTATACTACTGAACCCTAGGTCAGACTCAGCAACGGCCTAACTGTCTCCATGATTGTCAGATGATCTTCTACGTTAAATCAGTAGAGTCGTCCAAGGTTGTTCACATCAGAGAAGTCAGCTTCAGTATCTGCCTTGAAGTTTGTGTGTCTCAAATACTTTCTACGCCTTGACCAATGACAAGCAGCCAGCTGTCAAAGTTCTGGTAAAAGCTGCAAGTCAACAACTTTCCTGAAATGGAGGAAAAGACTCTGCGAGATTCCTTAAAAGAGTCGTTAGCTACCCAAAAGAGAGTGACACGTGGACAGTTCGTCTCCAATGGATCTATCCATAGCTCACCTCTTAAATAGAGGGAAAATCAAATCGAAGTTAACAACACAACACAGAGCGACTTACGAGCAACGAACGAACAAGAACATTAGCTTTCCGCAAGAACTTCAGTAAAATACTCAACGCGAAAGGCAACCTCTTTGCTCTAGGGAACCAAGCTGAATATAATCAAAGCCTCTAGTATCCAAGTGATCGAGCACAAATCCTCTAACCTAAGCTCCACTGAAATATCTATAGCTCAGACCCGAAGGAGTTCATATCTTGAACTGTTCTTATTGTTAAGAACTCCTTCATCGTTGGAGAGTTTGTCAAACTTTATAGTTTGATCTTTGTAAACTGGGACTTGCTCAGTATAATCTTCAAGGTCGTGTTTGTCCAGTGCACAAACCAACTGAGACTAACTCAGTATAATATAATAGCCTCCTGATCTTTTCGGAACAGTGGACGTAGGATTGTTTGACATCCGAACCACTTTAAAATCGCTGTGTTTATTTACTGTTGCATTGATTTACTGTTCATACTGAAAACCGTTTTACAAAATCATACAATAGAGTTTCAACAAAGCTTAAACTGAGTGCACTAATCTACTGAAACAGTTTTAATAAAAACGCTTTCAACTCAACTGAATCGGGCCTACACTATTCTGCACGCTACTGAACTCTTACTGAACGGTACTGAATTCTGACATCAGTCAACTAGCAGGCCTCAATATAGTCAGTCACTCCGTCCACGCGATCCAGAACAGCTTGCCTGGTCTACTGAATTTATTCAGCAGACACTCTCCTTAATTGGACTGTTCGCATTTTAAGTTGAGAAAGTTTTCAGGTGTATTCACCCCCCCCCCCCACATCTGAACGTTTATCTCGGGATCAACAAATGTTACATCACAATTGTTGCTTCAGAAGTAGCACAATATATTAATATTCTTGAAGAATATTACATGCTCTTGAAGAGCAATTGAAAAACATATTTTCAACCTAATTTGTTGGTCAAGAAGTAGTACAATCAATATTCCTAAAGAATAATATATGCTCTTGAAGAGCATTTACAATTAATATTTTTACATATATATACGATTTTACTTATTTATTTGTTTGTTTGTTTATTTACTTAATGTTAAATCTAAATTATTGCTCATGAAGTAGCATTATCCATATTCTTGAAGAATATCACATGCTCTTAAAAGAGCAATTCAATTTACTTATTGAAATGATTTAATTGTTGCTCCAGAAGTAGCACAATTTAATATTCTTGAAGAATATTTCATACTTTTATAGAGTTCTTACTATTATCTATGTATTTATTATATACCTTAGTTTATTTTTTTTATGCAAATTGTATATTACTTAATATTTATATATATTATGCATATATACATATATATTATCTTAATGTGTTTCTCCCAAAGTAGCACACAATTAATATTTCTGAAGAATATTACATGTTTTATTGATGAGCGAATTTCTTGAATTGTTATTATTGTTACTCCCAAAGTAGCACAATTGATAATCACAAATGATACTATATGTTCTTGAAGAACAATTGAGTTTCTAGGAAATACTAATCTTTCAATTGAAGTAGTTTAATATAGACTACAATTGTTGCTCCTGAAGTAACACAATTTGTATTCCTGAATAGTACTACATGTTCTTGAAGAATAATTCAAGCTCTTGATTTTGACATTGAAAATTATTTCTATTAATGCTATATGTTCATAACTCTAATCGTTGCTCTTGAAGCACAATTAACTCTGCAAGTTCTTGGAACAACTAAAACTTGTCATTTTGAAATCATATATCATAACAACCATACTTTAATTGTTGCTCCTGAAGTAACACAATTAATATTCTTGAAAATATTACATGTTCCTAAAGAACAATGTATATTTAAAAGTATGTTAAAATTTAAAGTATTACCTAATTACATGGAGTGGTAGCAAGAGCTACTTTGTGCTTGACAATTAATGCATTTCCAATATTCTTTGTGGCTTAATTTCGTTTTAAGAATAGATATGAGATCCGGTAGATCTTAAAATTTACAATATACTGATTTCATTTATCTTGAATAAAACTAAATTGTTGCTCTGGTAGTAGCACAATTATATTCCTGAAGAATAACCATATTGTGATTGTAACATTACTATCACATGTTTGTACAAATGCCTCAAATATAGTATTTTTATATACTATTTTAATTTTTCCTCCTAAAGTAGCATCATTTATATTCTAGAAAGCATTAAATGCTCTTAAAGAGCAACTTATACTTTTGATGATATATGTTATTCCTGAATTAAAAACATTATTTATGTCTTTTTGACATTAATGCACTATTGATATCGATATTTATCTGCCAATAAGAGGCGTGAGGGAGATAATAATAGAATAAATGAAGCATTCCAGCAGGATTGCGTGATATTAATTATTTTTTTTCTCTAAAGCTCGATACGAGTAGATGCATCTTAAACTATAAGATTTTAAAATCTAGTGCATCGAACATCATCAAAAGCTCCCGAAGAGCTTGTATCATTCTATCAAATGATACTAAATTAACTATTGAACATGCCATTTACTCTAATAAGTCTAGAAGACAATTACTAAGCTTTAAAGATATCCGCTGCAATGTATATCTTATTGAAATAATAAAAGAATGTAGTGATTGTTTTGTATTTAGCCAGAAGCCAACAAAAGAAAAGTTATCACACTACCATCTTAAATGTCTTACACATTCATAAAAGCAAATGAGACGAATCATGTCATGAACCAGAAGTTCAAAGAGCTTTAAGCTTTGACATGATAGATTTGGATATCTGCGAGCAACTACAATACCTAACAAAATTGAAAATTCATATGTCCGCAACATAGAGATCCTAAAGAATCTTCTAATAAAAGAATTTCTATGATTTGCTTGATTTTCTAGACGAAAATGTAGGACTTGTTAGAATTACAAGTTCAAATAATAAAAAATTCAATTCCCTCAAGAAGATTTATCTTGATAAAGCTAGTGAGTTTGTTAAACTTCAAGTTCCTCCTGAAGATTATATAATATTATATGGCTTTTGAATTGAGACTAAACAATTAGTTGCTGAGTTCCATACTCAAAATGGTTTTTGTCTGTAAAAAAACGTCTTGCATTAAGATTGATATTTTGATTAAATAACTTTTCCAACACTAGGTGGAACATATGTCACATTTGGATTCCTGAAACAATCAATGTGAAATCTACATCCACACAAAGCACAAGGAAAAATTAGTCACATTTGGAATTCCGAAGTAATCAATTTGAACAAAAACTCGAAAGATTCACTTGCAAAAGATTGCAAACTCACTTCTTGATGCTTTGGTATATATATAAAATAAGTAACAATATTATACATTTGCTGCAAATACCCCCGCAAGAATTAATGTCACTGAAGGACAAGTACAAATGGTAGGAAACGAATATAATGTCCGTAAAAAATATAGTCGACCAATTGGTTCTAAAAACAATTTTTTGCCCTAGAAAAGGGGTGCAAGATATGAATCAAACAATGATGAAAATGATTAATCAACTAAACGAAAGTTCTTGAAGAACTACAAGCGCCTAAAATTAATAAGATCTCAATATATTGGTGATATTGAATATTGTCGTGGACGCGTGACGATATATTAGCCTTTAATATGACTCTTAAAATGTTAAAAGATGATCCTCAAGATTGAAATAATTGGCCAAAGAGCAAAGAAGTCATACAAGGTGAACTAAAATTCCCTAGAAAGCCGGAAACATTTGGAGTTGTAGTTTCAAAATCTGGAAAGTATATCCCCGAATGATACAAATGCTTTTTTTTATAAAGAGAAATGATAAATTACGAGATATAGGACAATACTCGTAACACAATGTTTCTCTCAAAGACCAGAAATTAATTATGTACTCTCCCATAATAGACGTCATTATAATAGACGTTATTATATTTTAGAATTTGATTAATCTAGTTATGTCACAAAGGCTTGTTATACGCATTATGGATGTAGTAAATATATATATATATATATATATATATATATATATATATATATATATGATTCACTAGATAGTGACATATATATGAGAATCCCTGAAGGATTTAATTTGCTCAAAGATGCAAGTCAAAAGATATTTTCAAAAATCGTTGTACGGGCTAAAATAGCCTAGTCGTATGTGATATAGTAAGAACATTGAGTATTCCTTGAAAGAATGATACACAAGAATGAAGAAAATTGATATAACGACATGAATTTGATTGAAACTCCTGAAGAGCACAATACTTATATGTATGCTCCGTCAAATGACTTACATAGAGCACATAATTATGTATTATTTAATTCATTTGTAATCCAACTCACATTATTGTCGACATTAGGGAAGATGTAAAATAAGAAATATAGAATGTCGCGAAATTCTCATTGGATTAATTATTTAGATTCACGCACTATGAACCAGAAGTTTATCAAATTATTGAGTGTTAAATGAGTGACAGAAATATCATATACCTTTTGTATATGCACCAAGATATAATTGAAGTTTTTGTAAACAAAATAAATTGATTGATGTTCTTTGACCCAGAAGCGTGAGAGATTTATTGGTGCTAAAGGTAAAAAATCCATGGAATTTAAAATTAGATTACATCACTCCAAATTCCTCCTGAAATTGATATGTAAATCACTATATGAAATATAGTACCTGAGGATGTCAACTCATGCATAAAGACGGAGTTTGAATCGAAAGACTTAGTTAAAACTAAGCATTATCCCGACCTGCAGATCGAGCATCTCACTGAAGGAGTTACAATCGACCTATCTGAAAAAAAGGTCTTTAAAGAGATTTTATACTATTGTATCGCATCAACATAGCTACCTAATGTTGCTTCGATCAGTTGAGATGGATGCGAACTCATTTAGACCTAAAAAGATAACAAAGAAAATTTAGGACCAAAAGTTCCTTAGGTACAACTAGAGAATTTGAAATGGTATTGATCATCTTTTGTTATCTTCAATATTAACATGACGTTGGTCTATTTATGAGAGTAATGATATAAGATATATCCTCTACTATTGTCCTTGGAGATAATTAAATTGTGTTGCACATATTTGTGTACACCTTGAAGATAACCTTGAAGATTGTTATCTTGAGGGGGAGTGATAAATTGTAAATAATCTTGAAGATTAGACTGGCCCTCAAAGGTCACATAGCCCTGAAGGTCAAATGGTTGTACTCTTTTTCTTTTCAAAGTTTTTTCCCAAAGGGTTTTCTTATTAAAAGTTTTTAACGATGCATCTAATACAACACACAAGTAAATAAGTAATTAAGATTAGGGGTGTAACGGTTCGGTTCGACTTTTTATGTATTTTAGGAACCGAACCAAACACATAGAAATGGTTCAGTTCGGTTCGGTTCGATGTGTTTTTAAATATCGGAACCGAACCGAACCGAACCGCTTATAAATGGTTTGGTTCGGTTCGGTTCGGTTCACCGATTCACCTTTTTATATTTGTATTTATTTTTTAAATCCTAAATAATGCAAGAATAATAGTTCATAGGATGTCACTTGTTCTGAATTCATAAGTATAGAGTTATTACTCATTTCTCTTCCTTTGTATAGATTAGGATTGATCTTAACTTAAATCCAATATCTAAATCCAAGAATATTCTCATATAAGAAAGACAAATATTAAATTAAAAAATAGGATATTGGTTCGGTTCGGTTCGAACCGTTCAAAAATTCTTGAAACCGCGAACCGAACCGAATGTAAACGATTCCTAATAAAACAAACCGAACCAAACCGCAAAGCCCAACCAAACCACATTTTTCGGTTAGGTTCGGTTCGGTTTGATCGGTTTCGCGGTTCGGAGCGGAACCACTTACACCCCATTTAAGATTGATTCACAAAAGAGCCAATACAACACGTGATCTCCAAAAGAGTGGCGGCATCAACATCCAACATACTCGCTCAAGTGATGATAATCTAGCAAACTCTTTTACATAAATATTACCAACATCAACATTCAAGAAGTTAGTACACAAGATCGATATGCACCGACTTAAGGATCTACAATGACTATTTTGAGGGGGAGCAACTGTACTCTTTTTCCTTCGACCATTTTTTATCCCAATGGGTTTTTCTGGCAAGGTTTTAACAAGACAATAGTTTCTTTTAAGAATGGTCAATCAAGGAAAAGTGTTGTAAATATATTTTATGTATATATTTACCATATACAGTGATGACCATGTAAACCTTAAAAGCCAATGAGCCCATTTCTAACTTTATAAATAGAGGTCCTTAGTTCTCATAATAATATACCTCTCATTTCCTAATCTCTCTATAATTCTCTTCTTCTATTTAGTTTATAAAAGTGGAGTCTTTGTACATATTGTAGTAGAAAAAATTGAAATAATAGTCTTTGTAGATTTTATATTAACTATTTTGAGATTTAAAACTAAAATGTCAAAACATAGCTTCTCTAAAATTACAAATATGTACTAAGTTTGAGAAGTTGGTTCAGCCAACTAAACCAACTTCAACTTTTTTTACATTATATTTAGATAACTTTTTAGCTTATAAGCTGCTGCAAATACTGAAAATTGGTTTTTCTTAAACTGAGTTATAAGTTCCGAGAAGGGGTATTTTCTTAAATACCCAATTCCTTAATACAAAAAGTAAATTTACCAAAACCTTATATTTACTCCACAAAATTCCCAATTTTACTTACATATTCCAACTTTTCAGATGTGTCAGCCTGCAATTTATGCTTAGTTCTTTATTTTGCATCATTCTATGCATAAATGATTGGAATCTGCGAAATGAAGCACAAAATAGAATCTCGCTTGCGTCCTGCTTGGGCTCCCAAAACCCGCTCGGCCCTCTAATTCCACAAGTGTCGAATCCCGCTCGCTAGTCCTGCTCGCACGCCCGCTGAAATCCCGCTCACCCTACCAAGTCTCGCTTAGCTTTTCAGACTGGGCAGAGAGCAGAATTTCGCTCGCACCTACCAAGTTCTGCTCGGTCTGCAGAAAGTCTCGCTCGGTCCTGCTCCGAGCTCAACTTTATCAGCTTTATGCCTGGCGAAAATTGACCTATCATGAAATTTTCTGTATTAATACTCTTGATTGGCGTCCAAAATTGAACACACTCCATTGTCATTCATTTTCATCTTCAATTACAAAATTATTCTGCTTAAGAAAAAAAAAATAGAAAGTTGGTATAATACTATTGTTCATTTTAACGGTCAATTTATCAATTAGTCTGAGTATGTTGGCGGTGAAGTTAGAGTTGTCTGCAATCCCGAGAACAATGTTTGTCCCCTGATTGTACGACAGTTCATTCAATATAATCTTAATCTCTTTTCACTTTCGTCAAATTATGAAATTTATTACATTTATGTTTCTCGTCATGATATTACGCTTAGGTCCATTCTCGCCACCGATATGGATCTAGTTTGTTTTTATAGAACACAAATCGAGCCGACTTTATTTATTGTATACTCCAATGTTCACTCTTATCATACACTTGATGTTGTTGAACAATTCGGTTCAAGATTCAATTTTAAAGAGCAAGCGGGTGGTAGCAATCAGGTTGAGAATGTTCACGAACATGAAACCTTTTTTCGCGACAGGATACCCATGTTATGTCCGATAGTGATGAAGAAAGTAATTTGGATAGTTCATCCAACGAAGAATATGATGAGGTATCTGATGCATTAAATGAATGTACGTTTGCCGACTTCGCGACATGGGTCCGACAAGAAGGTTGTAACGCCAAAATTTTCAATATAAAATGCATTGCATATCTATTCATTCATGTTATCAAGTGTTTTAGTTATGTAAGTCGCGCCTTAGAAATTTAAATAAAAATTAAAGCATATATCTTATTTGTTATTAAATTGTTTTTATTTATTTTGAACTTTGAATGTGTTTATTTATACCATATTATGGTTATATTGTTTATTGTTGAGATAGAAATAATGTTAGAATTATGAGACAAGAATAATATTTATTTTGGATTTCCTAAACCTACTAGGATTCATAAAAGAATATAATATTTATTATTGTATTAAGTTATTAGGAGAAAAATTTATATTATGTTTTAAGATTAAAAAAGATATTTTATGTGTGATATTCATGTTTTAGGATAAAATCTATTTATGTTTATCCATATCCTAATTTATCCATGATTGAATCTCTTTATATGGTAAGTGATAGATTAAATTATATATAAATTATATAAGTACGAAAATAATTATAGATAAAATATATTTGATACCTTATATGATTACGAAAATAATTATAGAATATTAGGAATGCGGTCTTGACATCCATTTGCCAGATCTCCAGGTTCATATGAGCTTCTATGGCAAGGAGAATCCAAATGGACTTGATTATTATCTATAATTATTTTCGTAATCATATAAGGTATCAAATATATTTTATCTATAATTATTTTCGTACTTATATAATTTATATATAATTTAATCTATCACTTACCATATAAAAAGATTCAATCATGGATAAATTAGGATATGGATAAACATAAATAGATTTTATCCTAAAACATGAATATCACACATAAAATATCTTTTTTAATCTTAAAACATAATATAAAATTTTCTCCTAATAACTTAATACAATAATAAATATTATATTCTTTTATGAATCCTAGTAGGTTTAGGAAATCCAAAATAAATATTATTAACCATAATATGGTATAAATAAACACATTCAAAGTTCAAAATAAATAAAAATAATTTAATGACAAATAAGATATATGCTTTAATTTTCATTTAAATTTCTAGGGCACGACTTACAGAACTAAAACACTTGATAACATGAATGAATAGATATGCAATGCATTTTATATTGAAAATTTTGGCATTACAATCTACCCCACTTTTATCTGGGTTATGGGCCCACCACGCTTCCGCTGCGCCAAAATTATGGTGACCGCCCTATATACTTCCCGAATGATTAAAGAGTTTGCAAAAATGGAAATTGAAGTTGTACTGTCGACAGAAGACAATACTACTAAGTTAGCAGCTATGAAGATCCAACCTTTGCTAAGGGACCAAATTCGGGAAGCACAAAAGAGAGATAGGTTTTTGTGCAAGGTAAGAGACCAAGTTCTGGAGTGAGTATAAATGCATGCGAACTCGTGATTGCGTATTTTTTCTACGACATCGTTCTGCACTGATGTGTTATGCATTGTGAACATATAAATGCCGAGCACACATGTAATCGAGATTTATTGCAGATTGGTCCAAGGAGGGTGCATGCGAAGATACTCGCAGCTTATGTCGCACGTCGAAGTCCATCATGAAACCGAAAGAAATTATGGTATATATTCAGGAGGAATTCGGCTTCAAGCAAGCTACATTGTAGCTCTACGAGCAGGAATACTGTTGTGGCGATGATTTTTGGTGGACACTCAAATTCGTTCAAGATGCTTCCTCGTTACCTACTGAAAACATTGAATCCAGGTACAATGACTGATCTCGAAGTCGATTTAGAAGGTCGTTTCCAACAATTATCCGTTGCTTTTAATGTTTCTCGTGGCTCGTGGATATTTAACCTTCGAGATCTAATTATGGTCGACGCAACTCACTTGAAATGAAGGAATAAAGTAGTGTTATTTGTGGCTGCTACGAAAGATGGCAACGACCAAATATTTCCACTACCCTTTGGTGTGGGTCCGTGAGAACGATTACTCTTGGACATAGTTCATGTCTCGACTGAGAGAAGTATTTACGATGCCTAGCAATTTAATAATCATCTCTGACCAACACTGGAGCATAGCTAACGCGGTTTAGGGTGTTTATCCGGAAACAGCTCATGGCATTTGTTACTACCATCTTTAGAATAAGATTACTCGATATGGTAAGATGCTTATCAAGATGTATCATAAGGTTGCCTATGCATACACGACATATGATTTTGATCGCGCGATGGAAGGGATTCGTCAAACCTATCCTCAGGCATACAAAAAGTTGATGGATGTCGGACCGAAGAAGTGGGCCAGATCGAAGTCTCCCATTCGCCAGTACAGTCAGCTGACATCAAATATAACTGAATCCATCAACTCATGACTACTTACTGATAGAATACGAGGAATAATTGTTACCTTTCTCCCACGTATGTTGTCGCAACTTTGATTATTGCTTGCGTTTGGAGCTTCTGGATTGTGTCCCGGCCCTTTCATTCCTCCTCGTGGACAAAGATCTGAAGGAAATTAATTTTCTACTTCTCTCTCTGTTTTTCACGTTTGTGTTTTATTTTATTGTATCTGAAGTTACGAAAAAACTAAACAGAACGTGTATTTATACTTTATAATATAATGTATAAAAATATTATTATAATTGTGGTCCATTAGTTATTATATTGCTAATGGGCTTTCAATAAATTAATATCAGCCCATAATAATAATTGGGCCACATATATTTATCAATTAATTAGCCCAACCAATTAATTCCAGATGAATAATTTCCATATTATTAAATAATGTATAAATATATTAATCTATTAATAATAATTCTCGAGAGAGCAGAATAAATAATGGGCAGCTAATTAGGCCAGACCAGGGATCCAATACAAGAAATAAAGTCGGGCATCAAATTAAATAATTATCTATGCTCAATCCAGAGCAAATTAATTAATAAACACAGATTTATTCCACTAGAGAATCCTGTTGACTTATCCCTTTTTTATGAGTATGGAAAGATTTTAATTAGATAAATAATATCTAATTCTTTCCATATCTTCTCTTTCCTTATCCTCCACCTTCCCTCCTTGATATTTTCGTCCAAAAACACTCATTTATCCTCCAAAACCTGTCTGCCACGTCAGCATCTCGTTATTCACCACATCAGCCCGAAAATTTGCAAGACAGCTCAGAAAATACGATCCAACTACCTAAGTGGGCACCAAAACAAACAGAATTTGCATTATACGAATTAGACTAATCACGCTTTAGGTTTATTGTCCTTCTTTCGGTCCTACAAGAGAGACTCTAATTTAGTTGTAGTTCAGACTTAGTCATCCTAGAATTTCTTCAAATTCTAGACCACAAAGTTCGCCTCTAGCAAATAAAGTTTTCGTTAACAAAGAGCGGATGTTTATTTTGCTTTATTTCCCGAAATGATAAAATTCATCTTCAATATTCCTGCTCGGATGTACCCCGTACGCATCTTCGATAGCAGCCCCTCTACATTGGGTGATTTAGCAGTTTTGGTAATTATTCATTTTTATTTTCGGAATCTAAGGTTGTATTTTAAATATAAAGTATAGTTGGAAAATGTTTTCGCAGCAACTTCCGGCTTTAGTTCTCGTCAATCTGACCGTCAGTCTTCGATGAGAATTCATGTTTGGACTCCTCTCTAGGAAAGGTACGAGACCATTGAAATAAGTTTCTCGATCAGGCACTGTTTCGGTATCGAAAGTAGCCCTCGAACTTGAGTCGGTTAAACTGTGATAGTTCTGCCAACGGTACTTTGACAACTCATATCTTCTTCGTACGAATTCGATTTTATGTGTCGAGTATGGTTTCAAAAAGCCAAAAAACTCAGCTTTCTATCGGTATAAGGTTTGTTGAGTTTCGAGAAGGAATGGAGCTCATGGACTGTTTTAAATTTGGATGATCTGAACGTTCCGGGAAAAGAGGGTATTTCAGCGATGCATTTTCTCATGTGTGTAATTTCTTCATTCAAAATCCAAATGGCGAACGAAATGGGTCTGGAGATGGTCTGGATGACAAGCTTTAATCCGATATGGGGCTCGGTGTTACCCGCTTTGAGGGTCGTTCATAATTGAACTCACAAAATGGTTGTTAGTTAAGCGTTTGTTCAACACTTAGAATTTTCCTAGTTGAGGCATTAAGTCAAACAGTTCCTAGATTATTTTCAAGCGAGCGTATCTCGGTGATCGGGACTTCATTTCATGAACGGAGAGGTATTCTAGAAAGCTTGAGGTAAGGGATTTCTAGGGATATGTTGTTTGGGGTTTAGGATTCTTCGTAGAGTTCTGAAAATTTGGACGGAAAGTAGCTACTTCTCTGATCGCCAAAGCTGGGGTTGGTTTTGCGAGCGTGTTCGAGGGTGTGAAACTCTTCGGTCCGTTCTCCATATCATGATCGAAAGAATGTTATGCGAACATGGGAATGAGTTCTAAAGAATGTTATGCAAACATGAAATCGATTGATAATTCAGTCGCAAAGCTGCAAATAAAAGGGCTATTTTTCGCAGGAAATTTTAGTTTCTTAAAGAAACCTTTTTTGGCAATCTTCTTTCAGGTATATCTTCTCGATCGAGCTGAGGCTCCATTTACGAACCGCGAGATGCTTTGGAAAGCCTATACAAGTAGCTTTCCAAAGATGTATCCCATTACAGTTTTAAGTAAGTGGAAACAAGCGATATAATGGCTTTAAGGTACTGCCTTGGTTTCGGCAAGCAGCTTGACAGCTGAAATTTGTGGCTTCATATCTCCTTCTTCTCAGCTCCGAAAAATAGGCGAAGCGTCTCTTTGGAAAGCCAACGAGAAGGGATTTCCAAAGTTATGAGTACCGACAGACATTGATCAGTTTTAGAGTGATTGGAGTCGTTTGAAAATGATTGTTCCCCTGCTCGTAGCACAGGGGCAGTTCGAGGAGCTGTTTTCGACAGCAGATAAATCCTCGATTTGAGGTTCGATTCACGAACAGTTTGGGATGTTGGAAAGTCAGTGTTGGGAGATGATTCAGTCTTCTCACAATCAGTTGAGACATAACTCAGTAGCCCTGTGCTCTGAATATTTGCTGAAGATTTGAAGATCCCAAAACCCTATCTTGACTGATGAACCATTCAGTTGCTATGTGTTCTATTTTTTCTCTAAGGTTTCAGACTCAGTAAACACTCTTCATCTGGTTCAGGCGCTCAATAAATCACCAGCCTTAGTATCAGAAGTAGAAGACTCAGTGATACTGGACTCAGCAGGAGCAGTATACTGAAAGGAGTCAGTGGAACTGAACTCAGCAGGAGTAGTTCACTGAACTCAGAGTTGATCTTCAGTAGAGCCAACTCAGCAAGAGCATGCTACTGAATAGAGATCAAACTCAGCAACGGTTAGACAGTCTTCTGACTGACAGGATTCGCTAAGTCTAAATCAGCAGAGTCAATACGAGGAAGAGAGAAGTCAGCTTCAGATCTACCTTGAAGTCTGTTCTGTCTCACCTACTTTCCTGAACCTCGACCAATGACAAGCAGCCAGCTGTCCATATTCTGATTAAAGCTGCAAGTCAACAACTTTCATGAATGGAGGGAAAGGACACTGTAACCATACTTTGAAAGAGCCGTTAGCTACCCAAAAGAGAGAGACACAAGGATCATCGTCTCCAACAGATCTATCCTTGCCTCTACTCTATAAATAGAGGGATACAATTCAAATTGCAGCTCACGAACGAACCCAACCAGAAATTAAAGAACACACGAGCATTCACGGGCAACTCAAAACATTCAAAGTCTTCCGCAAGAAGTTCGAAGAGTAATCTTCGGCGAAAGACGACACACTCGCTCATAGGGAACCAAGCTGAACCAGAATTATAAAGCCTCTAGTATCTAAGTGACTGAACACGAACCTAAGTCTTTACTCAACCGTTCATCGCTCTAGAAGCCACTTTCTCGTTCCCTATCCCTCTAACCTCAGCTCAGCTAATCATATCCATAGCTTAGACGAAGGAGTTCATATCTGAACTGATCCTTATTGTAAAGGACTCCTTCATAGTTGGAGAGTTTTTCAAACACTTAGTTTGATACCCTGTAAACTGAGACTTGGTTAGTATAAATCTCAAGACCAGTGTTTGTCCAGTGTACAAACCAACTGAGACTATCTTAGTATAATACATAGCCTCCTGATCTTTCAGGACAGTGGACGTAGGATTGTTGGATCCGAACCACTTTAAAAATCGCCTGTGTTTTGTGTTCGTTTTTCTGTTTTAACTGTTGCATTGATTACTGTGCATACTGAAAATATCTTTAAAATCATTCAACTGAGTTTTATCAAGCTTAATCGACTGCACTAACATACTGAAACTGTTTTGTTAAAAAACGTTTTCTAAACTCAACTGAATTTGGGCCTACACATTTCTGCACTACTGAACTTCAGCTGAACGGTACTGAATTCTGACACTAGTCAGCTAGCAGGCCTCAGTGAAGTCATTCACTTTGCCACGCGATTCAGAACAACTTATTTGGTCTATTGAACTTGTTCAGCACGACACTCTCCTAAAAAGGACTGTTCGCGTTTAAAGTTGAGAAATCGGTTTTCAGGTGTATTCACCCCCCCTCACCTGAACGTTTATTCTCGGGACCAACAATTGGTATCAGAGCAGGAGTTCTCTAAGACTCTTGTTATTCTGAAACTGGTCTACTTGAACGGATCCGGAAAATGTTTTCACTACATATCATTCTTCATTCATATCATTATTCACTATGTCTGATATGTCAGGAATCAGGATGGTACCCATGTTCTCAGTAGAGAACTATGGAGTATGGCGGGTTAGAATGGAGGCCCATCTGACCTCCCTTCACGACAGCATGACAGAGGTTCTAAAGGACGGACCTATCGTTCCAATGGTTGATAGCGTCGTAGCTCAGGACCCAGCACAAGGAGGAGGAATGGTGACCGGGAAGAAGATCCCTAAAGATAGAAGTCTCTTCACCCCTGAGGAGAAAAAACTTCACAACTTAGACCGGGTTGCCAGAAATGCCATACTGACCACTCTGAGCGATTCTTATCTCAGGAGAGTTCAGGATTGCAAGTCCGCGAAGGAACTCTGGGATACTCTAGCGCTGCTGAGTCGGGGGACTCAGAAGATCAAAGTAAACAAACTTGCGCTAGAACTTCAGAAGCGGGAGAGACTGTCTCTCATGCCTGGTGACTCCATTGAAGATCTCAACGTCAGATTCACTGATCTGATGAACTCTATCAACGGGCTGGGAAAGATATTCTCCAACCGAGAGATGAATCTCAAAATTTGAGGGCACTGCCAGACGGTCACTGGACTCCCTTTGCTACTTTATTACGATATTCTGATTTAGATATTGTTACTCCTGATCATATCTTTTCAGAACTTAAAGCTGAGGAGTTCGAGTTTGGTCTACCTCAAAGGAAGCAGCGAGCTGAAGCTGACACCCAAATCGACTATGCTTTTAAAGCATCAGTCAGCACAGCGGCTCCGACGTCTAGCAAGGCTGCACCTTCACTTAGTGATCTACAAGAAGGAAACCTGACTAAGAAGTACGCGCTGCTTGCCGTGAAGTATCAAAAGGAGACGGAGAGGCGCAGAAAACTCTCAAGAGTCGTCAGAGACTCCAAGGGTAAGTCTGAGTATACACCTAAGCGCACTCCTGACTCACATAATTCTGAATGCAGGAAACAAGAGGACTCAACTCAGTCGAAAGACAGCGAGAGCAAAGAAGAGATAGTCACTACCTGCTATAACTGCAAGAAGCCATGACACTATCAGTATGATTGTCCTGAGCTCAGTACTGCTGAGAGAGCAGCATGCGAAGCTCGAAGGGAGAAGTTCATCAAGAAACGACAAGCATATATTGCCGGTGAACTCTCATACGATTCAGAAGAAGTCGACTCCTTCATGGATTCATCAGATGATGAAGCGGCATTCATGGTCGTAGAGCTTGAAGAAGACGCTGAAAAGTGTCTCATGGCAGGAGAAGAGGATGAGGTAAACTCTCACGCTCCATTTAACTCCTCTTCACACTGCACACACGACATTATTTCAGGTGCAGATGAGAATCTGGACGTCGCGATTGCATACGAAGAACTACTCGACGAGCAGATTTAGATGAGTCTGCAGCTCAGTAAGACCCTTCAGGAGTTGGATACCCTGAAAGTGGAGAATTAGAGACTTTCTCAGGAGAATCAGGTTGCTACTGAGTCAGAAGGACTTGTGTTGAGACTCAGGGAGGAGATAAACTCTCTGATAGCCAAGTCTCAGTATCAAGAAGATCAGATCTCAGTACTGACCAATGACTTGACTCAAAAAGATACTGAACTGAGTTTACTGAAGCAAGAGTTGTCAGGACTTCAGACTGAGCATGAACTGCTGAAGAAAAGCGATGATGTCTGGAGGAATCTGATAAGAGAGTGGTACATGGGCGCTGAAAAGAAGCTTGAGGCGATGCTAGCTAGCAACAAGCCTAAGCACTGCAAGGAGAGACTTGGATTCAGCCATGGAACCTCCTCATCTGCCCCCGTACGCTCAGAAAACCTGCTAGCTGATAGATTTGTTCAAGGGGAGACCATCAACGCAGAGATTCTGAACCCCCTCGCCAAGAACAAACAAAAGATGAAGGTACCTCATCCCAGCTATCAGCATTCTGACAAGAAGATCAGTTTTAAATCACCCCAGTTCAGTCAAGGGGAAACCAGCAAAGTTAAGTGGGCTGATCAGTATGGACCTCCGCAGCTGACACATCCAGCTCAATTAGGTCATATTACTATGATCCTATAGTCAGGAGAGGGCCTAAAAGTCAGAAGAAGAAGAAGAAGAAAGCCGTGCAGAAAGCAAAGGTCAGCAGTCCACCAATTTAGAAGATCAGGACTCCTGAACATGTGAAGCCTCAGAAGTCATCATCGACCAGTCCAGTGGTCAAGTATGTTGATAAAAGTGGGAAGAAACTGTCTGAGACCACAAGGGTCCTAAGACAGATCTGGGTTTCCAAAACTAACATCTAAGGACCCAAAATCAAAAATAAAGGGTACCTAAATATAATTCTGTTTTGCAGGTGCACAAGGACCCTTGGTATGTGGACAGCGGATGCTCAAGACACATGACATACCAGAAGGACCTACTGAAGAATTATACTAATGAAGAAGGACCCCGAATCGAGGTTGGAGATAACGCAAAAGGCTATACCAGAGGCTACGGAACACTCAGCATTGGAACCACAACAGTTCCAAGAGTATTATATGTTCAAGGACTTCAGCATAATCTTCTCTCTGTTAGTCAATTTTGTGATAACTCGAATAGAGTGTTTTTTTACGCTGGTTTATGTGATGTTATTGATAAATCTACAGGGAAAACAGTGTTGTCAGGTTTGCGCAAAAAGAATATCTACATAGCTGACTGGAACTCAGCTGAACTTGAAGCTTGTTTGTTGGCGAAGAACGACAACAGAACGGGGTGGCTCTGGCACAGAAGACTTAGCCATCTCAACTTCAAGACGCTCAACAAGCTAGCTAGAAACACTCTAGCAAGAGGACTGCCGAATGAAGTATTCAACAAAGACACTCAGTGTGAAGCATGTCTGAAGGGAAAGCAAACAAGGAATCAAAATCCACTTTTTCCATCTCCTTCCACTGATGGAATCCTTCAGCTGCTACATATGGATTTATTCGGTCCAGTCTCTCCGGTGACGATCAGAGGCAAAAAGTATGCTTTAGTGGTAATTGATGACTACTCGCGCTACACATGGGTCATATTTATTGCCAACAAGTCTGATATCAAAACAGAGTTACCAAGGCTTCTGAAAAAGCTCAGTGTCGAGAAGAACACCAAGATTATAAAGATACGTTCAGACAGAGGAACTGAGTTCCTGAATTCGATGGTGAAGGAGTTCTGCAAAGCTGAAGGCATAGAGTATGAGACGTCTGCCACGCGCACGCCTAACCAAAATGGGGTTGTTGAAAGGAAGAATAGAACACTCAAAGAAGCAGCAAGAACCCTGCTCGCAGACTCAGGACTCCCAACCAAATTCTGGGCAGAAGCAACTGACACTGCATGTTACACTCAGAACAGATCTCTACTGACTAAGCAGCATAAGAAGACACCATATGAATTATGGAACGGAAGGAAGCCTTCTCTATCTTATTTCCATATTTTTGGGTGTTCGTGCTTTATCCACAATAATGGGAAGGATCAGTTAAAGACTTTTGATAGCAATTCAGACCAGGGAGTCTTCTTAGGATACTCCCGGGTCAGCAAAGCCTTCAGAGTTTTTAACTACCGGACCCTTTGCATGGAGGAAAGCCCTCATGTTGTTTTTAATGAGTTTGCTACTGAAGACAGGAGCAGGAACTCTAAATCAAAGTCTGAGGACATCAGTAAGCAGCTACAGGATCTGAGCTAGAAATATAAAGTTGAAAAGATCCAACTGTGTTGGAATGATGATTCAGAAGAGGAAACTGAAGATAAGTCTACTAAATCTCAGTCAGCAGCAGAAGTAGCTGAACAGATTGACTCTACTGAACAGAGTCAATCCCAGGTAACTCAGGTCGATGAAGAAACCCAAGTGGTAATTGAGACCTCTACTGAGGATAATAATTCAGGGGGAACAAATGAAGTTCCTGAGCTAAATGCCCCTGAACGTGGTGACTCAGTAGACCCAACTCTAGTAACTGAATTGCTTAAATCTCAGAATAGTACAATTGAAATGCCTAACTCACCTACTATCTGTGTTGAACAAATCTCAGATGAAGAGTTGAAACATCGTAGACCGTGGCTGGACGCTCACACTTCTGACCTGATTATTGGAGATCCTTCAGCGAACGTAAAGACAAGATCCAGATTCTGTCAGGGAGAAAGCACATTATATTCCTACTTCTTGTCTACTAAAGAACCTTAGTCAGTTGAGGATGCACTTAAGGATGCTGATTGGATCGTAGCTATGCAGGAGGAGCTGAACCAGTTCACGAGAAACGAAGTATGGGAGCTTGTTGATAGACCCCGGCATCAACATATGATTGGAACTAAATGGGTCTTCAAGAACAAGCGAGATGAAAACAACGTTATATTAAGGAACAAAGCAAGACTCATGGCAAAAGGCTACTTTCAAGCCGAAGGGATATATTTTGACGAAACTTTCGCTCCAGTTGCAAGATTGGAGGCAATCAGACTATTCCTAGCCTACGCAACACATCAGCGATTCAGAATTTATCAAATGGATGTGAAGTCTGCGTTCCTGAACGGCGTGCTGAAAGAAGAAGTCTATGTAGAATAGCCTCCCGGACTTTCAGCAGGGACATCAGGTCTATAGACTCAGAAAGGCTCTGTACGGGTTAAAACAAGCACCCAGGGCTTGGTACGATACCCTGTCTGAGTTTCTTCTTTAGAAAGGTTTTCAGAAGGGCACAGTAGACCGCACATTATTCAACATTCAACTGGAAGACGACATCTTAATTGTGCAGATCTGCGTAGATGACATAATCTTCAGATCAAAGAACGTCATCATGTGTCAGCAATTTGAGAAAATGATGAAGGATAAGTTCGAGATGTCAATGATGGGAGAGATGAATTATTTCCTTGGTTTTCAAGTTAAACAATCTGAGAAGGGAACGTTCATCAATCAAGGCAAATACACTCGAGACCTCATCAAGAAGTTCGGTTGCACATCCGGCAAACCAATCAAGATCCCGATGAACACAAACATGAAAATTGATCTTGATAATGAGGGAGTATCAGTAGACCATACTGAATTTCGTGCTATTATTGGTTCATTATTATATCTAATTGCTACCCGACCTGACATAACTTATGATGTAGGTGTCTGCGCTCGATTTCAGGCGAATCCCAAGCAGAGTCACATGGACTCACCAAAGAAGATTCTCCGCTATCTCAGAGGAACACCTGACATGGGGTTATGGTATCCAGCAGATGATAATATTGAACTAACTGGTTATTCTGATGCTGACTATGCAGGATGTAGAATTAACCGAAAGTCAACTTCTGGAACTTGTCAGTTCTTTGGCAGTAAACTGATTTTGTGGTTTTTAAAGAAACAACATTCAGTAGCGACGTCAACTACTGAAGCTGAATATATGGCTGCCGAAAGTTGCTGCGCCCAAATCCTTTGGCTGAGACAGCAGCTACGCGACTATGATGTTATTCAGAATGAAGTGCCGATCTTCTGCGATAGCTCCAGTGCGATTGCAATCACTCAGAACCTGTACTTCATACTAGATGCAAGCACGTGGACATCAGACACCACTTCATTCGTGATCATATCGAAAAGAAGGATATCAGGATGGAGAAGATCCATACTGACCGTCAAAGGGCAGATATTCTGACCAAGCTCTAGCTGAAGCCAGATTCAGAGAACTTTCAGTAGAGCTAGGTCTGCTGGACCCTACTGACTCCAGTCAGTAAGTGGATTCAGGAGAGGAGCATTCAGCAAGGGGGGATGTTCACACTCAGTACAGAACTAATTCAGTGCGTAGAGACTTAGCAACCATCTACACGAGGTATCAGCTGACTGCGATGTTCAACTGACAGGTTTGCATATCTCTACTCAGTAGCCAATGAAATATTCTGTGCATTAATGATTCAGATTCAACTTAGTATTCAATGCCTTAGAAAATGTCATTTAATATAACGGTTTACATTTAATACACGACATTTAATATAAATCATGGCAGGATCATACATTAGTGTTCCCTTGGATGTGCAAGAAATCCTAGAGAAGGATCACGTCTGGTGTGAACCGATGACGGAGTTCGATGCCTGTGAGCTCGACTTCATGGAAGAGATCTTTGACGCTCTCAGAGCGACAAGCTTGGAGGGTTTTCTGTCAAGGAAGCCATCGTACTTCCTCCCGCGCCAAATAGCTGAGTTGTACTTGAACTCAGAGTCTGTAGAAGGAGACATTCGATGCAGATTCGTCTCTCATACGGTTGGAGATCCCTCCCATGCTATTTCAGAAATCAAGACGATGTCCGTTAAGGAAGCTCTTCAGCGTAGCTTCAAACTTCCAAATGAAGGATTCAGTACCGTGGGATACAAAGGCGATCTTATGGACGAGTATTTAGAGACTTTTTGCGGGAAGCCTACAACATTCAGAGCAGCCTTCCCCAAGAACGCCATGCTCCCACAATTCAGAGCCCTTGCCTACATCGTCACTTAGCTACTGACGAGTCAGGCCGGTTCTTTTGATCAAGTATCGAGGCTAAAGATATGATGGCCATATACGATCATGCCAAGATCAGCTGGACTGAGTTCTTTCTCAAGGAATTCATGACTCAGGCCGCCAAGTTTGACAAATCATCCCAACACCTAGCTGTGAAAGGAAAGCTCTTATACGGATTAAAGTTGTCAGTCATGATAGAAGATTTATGTGGAGCTGACAACATAGTATATGCTAATAAGCTTTACTTCAATCCGAAGAAAGTCAGGTTCCAGAGCAGGGCAGCGGCCCTTCAGCAAATTGGGTCAGGGCCTGCTGATCCCAAGACAGGAGCTCAGAAGACCTCAACTCCTTCCAAGAAGAGGTCGCCTCCTAAGTCTACTCCCAAGACACCGACCAAGAGACTGAAGAAAGTCAGTGAGGTCGTAGTTGAACCGCCTTTGCAGCTAAGGGACGAGGCAGAGTCCTCTGAGAAGACTCTGTCAGTGGAGAAAGCCGCCTCCACTGAACAAGGTGAAACAGTGGACCAAGGGGTAGAGACTGAACCGATCCCTACTACTCAGAGCCCCTTGGATATCCCTCCACTCAGCAGCATCCCATCTGCTGAGAAGCAACAGTCTCCGATAGAAGTTGAAGACTCAGAGACTGCTTCTGAATCAGAATCAATCAGGATAGAGGCATCTGCTCTGCAATCAAGAGCCTCCCGAGAGATTTCTGAACATATTTCGGAGATAGCCAGCCATGCAGATCTAATTATATTGGCGAGGCAGGCTAGGCTCCACACACTGATCAGGTTCCAGGAGTGGTCAACATTGAACAAGCTGATCCAACACCACTCATGCGAACAACTCCACGAAGAGGAGTTGATGATAAGGAACAAGATAGGCTACTCAGAGCCTTCTGACATCTGTTCCTTGGATGACCTGAGGGCATCCATGCTCGCCATGATGAACGATCGCCAACCTACTTCAGCAACGGCGCCCTCAGATGGGTCAAATCCTGATGGTCAGGACCCACCCCGTGATTTAGGCCCTGAGAAGCCTGATGAGGGATCTCAACTGGAATAGGATGCTCCTACTACTATTGTTGAACCTCCACTCAGCATCCTTGCTCCAGGCCAGTCGGCGGCTGGTACCTCAAAGACGACGGAACCAGCACAGCTATTGTTGGAGTCTGCGTTCGAGATAGCGCCCAGCCCTAAAAGCCGACGCTCGAAGTCAGTGGCCAGGGCACTGAGGAGTCAAGGAACTCAGAATAGACTCCTCGCCCGTGCTGTCTACAAGACGTGGAGGCAGTCCACGCAGGCTCAGAGTGTGGAGATAAAGGGGCTCAGGACATCAATTCAGAACACACCTGCCCCTGACTTCTCAACGATACTGACAGACGCACTTGCCACTCAGAGAGCCAACTTCGAAGAGCAACTGAAGCTGATGGAAGCTGGCCAAGCTAAACTTCTGGAAGAATACAAGGCAGCCAGTCAGCTCATACTGCATCCATTTCTTCCATCTCTCAGGCCTCCGAGCTCAGACTCCAAACCATTCAGAAGGCCATGGAAGATAAAGTGGATCAGAAGCTAAAGGACATTCAGACTGAAATGGAGAACTCTCACAAGAAGTACAGTGAGCAGTTAACAGATGAGAGGAATGAGCTCTATGAGAGGCTTGTGAAGCTGCAGGAT
This sequence comes from Lavandula angustifolia, assembly GCA_028984105.1. NCBI lineage: Eukaryota > Viridiplantae > Streptophyta > Magnoliopsida > Lamiales > Lamiaceae > Lavandula > Lavandula angustifolia. Next base: position 18,131,940 of record CM054822.1, read on the forward strand.
GCTTTGGACAAACTTGCTTCAGCCTACTCAAGTCTGAATAAGAAGGTACAGATTCCCACCCCTGGTTTATTTGCTGATGCCAAAAAGGGGGAAGGAAAGGTGAAGGTACCTGAAGGAAAGGAGAAGGTACTCAGAGTACCAAAAGGAGTAAGGACAGTGGCAGTAGCGACTCAAATTCAGCAATCTGCTCCCACTGGTCCCATTACTCAGACAGCACAGGGTGAGGCCCAGGGTGTCTCAGCAGCAGGGGTTGTAGTGCCTGTTGAGACTGTCCCAAGTAGCTCAGGACAACCCAAGGAATCTGCTACTCAAGCAACTCAGACTCCAAGCGACATCATCAAAGAAATTGCTGAGTATGTAGAGGAGGATTCAGAAGAGGAAGAGGTTCCTCTACCTCCTCCAATGCAAGGGAAAGGAAAGAAGGATGCGAAGCTTCCCACTACTCCCAAAAAGAAAGGAACCAAAAGGTTCATCACTCCCGAGGAAGAAGCTCAGATAGCTGCTGATGAAAAGCTAGCTAGGGAGATTGCCGAGGCTGCCAACAAGCCAAAGAAAAAGCCAGCCAAAGGCAAAACAAAGGCTCCAGCAAGGGGAAGGAAGCCTGGGACAAGACTGCCCCCAAGAACTCTGAAGCTAAGTGATGAAGCGGATAAAGAAAAAGAAAGAGATCAACAGCAACAATCTGGTCAGCAGGGTACTTCCAAAGAGAAATCTTCAACACCTGCTGACTCAGAAGAAGAAGAGCATGTGCCTTCCTATGTCCCTTCAAAGGCTCAAGAGCAAGAGATGCAGGAAATATGGGATCAGATGGAAAGGTACCTAGATAGAGGAGCTGAAACCAGGCAGATTGAAGCAGCAAGAGAAAGGCTCAGACTTGTTGATCTAGAAGCTTTAAGGATTAAGGCTGAGAAGGAAGCAAGCCAGAGGATACCTGAGAAAGCTGACATTCCCTACAAATATAGAAGACTCAGGAAGCCTACAGACCTCAAAATCCATAGATGGCTTAGGGTTGATGATTGGATGCCATGGGAACGGACTCAGAAGTGGGAGACACTGAAGGCAGATTATATCAAGAGATTCTACTTCTGGAGATACTGGCCTGACATGCACAAGTCCATTGCCTATGCTGAATGGCTTCTGAAGACTCATCCAGAAATCTATGCAAGAGTCCAAAAGGCCATAGCTGATAAGATTGATGTCAGGGTCCCAGCTCCAAAACTTATGCCTCCCCCACTGAAGCTTAATGGCTCTGTACACTATGGGGTAATTGAGAAGGAAATCAAGGACGCTGCTCAAGCCAAGCAGTTAGATGAGGATGAGCCTGCTGACATGCCTGAGATACTGAAGCTGAGAAAGGTCACCTACAGAATGTATGGACTGCCACTCCCTGAAGCAAAAATCAAAGGACTTCAAAGACCGGATTCAGCAGTTCAGAAGATGATAGATAGCTTCTTGTATTTATGTTCTTTCTTTCTTAGAATAGCAAGTCTGATGTACCTGTATTGAAACTTCTTCATATATAATACATCACTGTTATTCGGCCCTGACAATTCCTTATTGTCTATATGGCCCTGTTTATTTTATGCTTAACACTCAGAATCACTCAAGTGATTACTGATTCACACACTCACTGAATATTTATATATGTCAGTTCTTATCTTGTTAGTTTCTGATTGTTAGATTGCTTATAGAGGGAAATTGTTGTTAGAAAGGGGGAAATTGCTGTTAGTTTTCTGTATAGTTTCTGTTATTTCTTCCCTGATTCCCTCAGTAGTCTAGAACTTGAAGACCAACTCCACTGATTCTACTTGTAATACTTGTAAGAGGCTTTGTTTATGATAGTTATAGTGCTAGGTTTTGGCATCATCAAATAGGGGGAAAATGTTGGGAGATGATTCAGTCCTTCCACAAATTGTTGGGAGACAACTCAGTAGCCTAGTGCTCTGAAGATTTGAAGATCCCAAAACCCTAATTTGACTGATGAACCATTCCGTTGTAATTTTTTGTTCTGTCTCTGAGGTTTAAGACTCAGTAGACACTCTTCATTTTAGTTCAGGCGCTCAGTTCTGTCCGCTGGCTATTCAGCAGACTATCAGCCTCAGTACCAGAAGAAGAAGACTCAGTGATCTTTTGGACTCGGCAGGGCAACGATATGCGAAAGGAGTCGATAGAGCCGAACTCCAGCAAGAGTAGTTTGCGAACTCGAGTTGATCTTCGATAGGCGACTCGGCGAGAGTACGCTCCGAATATAGATCAGACTCAGCAACGGCTGGACAGTCTTCTGACTGACAGGATTTATTAAGTCAAATCAGCAGAGTCATACGAGGTATAGAGAAGTCAGCTTCAGATTCACCTTGAAGTCTGTTTTGTCTCACCTACTTTCTTCAGCCTCGACCAATAACGAGCGGTCAACTGTCTACTTTCTGATTAAAGCTGAAAGTCAACAACTTTCCAGAAAATGGAGGGAAAGGACTCTGCCACCATCTTTGAAAGAGCCATTAGCTACCCAAAAGAAAGAGACACATGGGTCGTCGTCTCCAACGGATCTATCCATGTCTCTGCTCTATAAATAGAGGGATGATTTCAAATTGAAGTTCACCTACCGAACAGATGAGAACGCACGAGCATTCACGAGCAAACTCAAAACGACTTAAGCTTTCCACAAGAACTTCATAGAGTAATCTCCGGAGAAAGGCGACATACTTGCTCATAGGGAACTAAGCTAAACCAGATCATAAAGCCTCTAGTATCCAAGCGACTGTATACGAACCCAAGTCTATACTTAACCGTTCGTCGCTCTAGAAGCCATTTTCTCGTTCCCTATCCCTCTAACCTAAGCTCAGCAGATCTTATCCATAGCTTAGACGAAGGAGTTCATATCTGAATTGATCCTTATTGTAAAGGACTCCTTCATAGTTGGAGAGTTTGTCAAACACTTTAGTTTGATACCTTGTAAACTGAGACTTGCTCAGTATAAATCTCAAGACCAGTGTTTGTCCAGTGTACAAACCGACTGAGACTATCTCAGTATAATAAATAGCTTCCTGATCTTTTGGGACAGTGGACGTAGGATTGTTGGATCCGAACCACTTTAAAACTGCTTGTGTTCTGTCTCTTTACTATTGCATTAATTACTGTTCATGCCAAAAATATTTCTAAAATCATTCAACTAAGTTTCAGAAAAGCTTAATCGATCGCACTAATATACTGAAACTGTTTTCTTAAAAACGTTTTCTAACTCAACTGAATTTGGGCCTACACATTTCCGCACTTACTGAACTTCAGCTGAACGGTACTGAATTCTGACTCAAGTCAGCTAGCAGGCCTCAGTGAAGTCAGTCACTCTGCCGCGATCCAGAATAGCTTATTTGGTCTACTGAACTTGTTCAGTACGACACTCTCCTAAAAAGGGTTGTTCGCGTTTAAAGTTGAGAAATTGTTTTCAGGTGTATTCACCCCCCCTACACCTGAACGTTTAATCTCGGGACCAACAAATATATATCAATTGTTACTTGGCCTGACAATTCCTTATTGTCTCCATGGCCTGCTTGGTTTTTACTTTAACACTCAGAATCACCTAAGTGATTGCTGACTCACACACTCACTAATTATCTGTGTGTTTGGTTATTGCTTAGTTTAGAAGACTTGAAGATACTCTACATAGTTTCTCATTGTAATACTTGTAAGGATCTTATATCTGATAGTTCTTTAGATTCTTAGATAGTGTTAGATTGTTGATAGTGATAGGTTTTGGCATCATCAAATAGGGGGAAATTATTGGGAGATATTCAGCTGTTGTTTAATTGTTAATGATTTGGCTGGTCCCAAAATCCTATGTTGATTAGTGAATCATTCCTTTGTATTCGTAATGCCTTGTCTTTGAGTTTTTCAGACTTAGCAGACTCGTCTTCAGCATGGTTCCGACTCAGTAGTTCCGTCTGTTGTTCTTCAGTAGACTATCCGCCGCAGTGCCATGGAGTGAAGATTCAGTAGTCTTGGACTCGGCGGGAGCAAAGATATGCGAAAGGTGTTCGGGAGTCGAGTAGAACTTGACTCGACGGGAGCAGCTTTTCGAACTCATAGTCGACCTCAATAAATCTTAACTCAACAGGAGTATACTACTGAATCTATGGGTCAGACTCAGCAACGGCCTGTCAGTTTCTTTAACTGACAGAGGACTTCAATGTCATTCCAGTAGAGTGGTATGAGGTCGTACAACTGAGAAAAGTCAGCTTCAGTATCAACCTTGAAGTCTGCAAGTGTCTCAACCACTTTGTGTACCTCGACCAATGACAAGCAGCCAGTTGGAAAGTCTCCGACATAAAGCTGCAAGTAAACCACTTTCCCAAGACTCTACAGAATTCGAAAAGAAGTTGTTTGCTACCTAGTTATAGAGTGACGTGTGAACAGTTTGTCTCCAATGGATCTATTCACACTCGCCTATAAATAGAGGGAAGATCGTGATCTTCAAAGTCGCACTACACGATCACATAAGCGACCATACGAGAACTAAAGCATTCAAGAATCAAGCTCTAGAACACTTTTCGTTTATTCAAGTGAAGTTCACGAACCCAGAGTTGATATATCCTCTTTGTTCTTCACTCTAGATGTCTTTCTAGTTCTCACCCTCTAACATTTAGCTCATTGTAATATTCATAGCTTAAACCGAAAGAGTTCATTTATTGAATTGTCCTTCATAGTTGGAGATACATTAAAACATCCTTGTTTGACCCTGTAAACTGAGACTTGCTCAGTATAATCTCAAGTAAAAGTTTGTCCAGTGTACAAACTAACTGAGACTAACTCAGTATAATAAAATAGTGTCCTGTGTTGTTAAGGACGAGTGGACGTAGGATCTTGCGTATCCGAACCACTTTAAAAACTGATGTGTTGTTTATTTGTTATATGGATTAACTGCTCATACTGAAAATCTTCTTACAAAATCATACAACTGGATTTCTGTTAAAAGCTAAAACATTTCACTAATCTACTGAACGGATTTAATAAACAAACGTTTTCTATACAAACTGAATCGGGCCTACACAATTCCGCACGCTACTGAACCTCTGCTGAACGGTTCTGAATTCTGACCTCAGTAAGCTAGCAGACCTCAATACTGTCAGTCACTCTGTCCGCGCGATCAAGACCAGCTTGTTTGGTCTACTGAATCAGTTCAGCAGACATCCTCCGTGAAAGGGACTGATCGCGTTTTGAGTTTGAGAAAAAAGTTTTCAGGTGTATTCAAAACCCCCCCTACACCTACCTAATCGACTTCTTTGCAGTTAACTTGCCTATAGGAATTTAATATTTTCACGATTGCAATCAATTTTCTTACTCAGTGACTATTTGAGCATTGTCAACTTTTTATCTCTAAATACTCTTCTGTATTTTAATAATTGGTGTTATGTATTCTTAGTGCGTCTATTTGAGAACTCTTTTTCTCCTTTTGATTGTCAATTGAATGTATTCTAGCCGCATGGTTCTGCTGATGGTTTGTCTGTGTTAATTGTATAAAATAAGTCGCGTGCTGCTTAACCTTTCAAAGGAGCTTATTATTTCTAGTAACTGAGGTTCATTTGCTTTTAAGTAAGTATTTGTTATTGAACACATCCAGACTTGTATCCAAGCAGTCAGAGACGCAAAATCTGAATCTGCACGAGGTGGCCGTGGTTGTGGACGGGGATATGGTCGTGGTCCAGGGTTCACTAGAAACTATTCCAGCAAAGAAAACTCAAATGGCAATAGAGAAGCATTTGTTTCCTCAGGGTGCACCTGATCAAGTTGATGGAAAATATTCTGAAAGGCGTGGTGGCTACAGTGGGCCACGCGGTTCTTTCCGTGGTGGTCGGCGGGGCGGTTTTAGCAATGGAGATGCTGCAGAAGAACAGGACCACCCTCGTAGGGCATTTGAGCGACGTAGTGGAACTGGGCGTGGGTATGCATGAGAATTTTGTTATCTGTGTTTAATATCTCTTGTGTCAGTTAGAAATTTGACAATTTGTCCCATATAATGACCCCTTCATACACAGAAATGAAATGAAACGCGAAGGATCTGGCTGTGGAAACTGGGGAGGCCAGACTGATGAATTGGCACAATAAGAATTTAATCGTTTTCTTGGCCATTATAGTTTATTAATGCATTGGCATGTAACTAATTCCATTTTGTCAATCGTATCCTGGTTGTTTAACTAGTTTTTCTTTCTAGATTGTCTGAGGAAGTTGCCAATGGAGATGAGAAAAATCTGAATGTGGAGAAGCCCTCTGGAAAGGAAGATGCTGCAGCAAATGGAGAAAAAGAAGCTACTAAAGATGATGCTGAAGAGAAGGAACCCGAGGATAATGTGAAACAATAGATATAATTTAAATATATATTTTACTGGAAAGGCTGCATGTGGTATACTTACTGATTTGAAGTTCGTAGTATCACAATATAGAGTTACCCCTTAGCAACTGTCTTTTCTTTGAAAACACACTCTGTGTTGACTTAGTACAGTAAAGATATTCAGGAGATGACACTGGAAGGGTATGAGAAGCTTCTTGAGGAGAAAAGGAAGGCTTTGCTGGCTCTTAAAACTGAGGAAAGGAAGGCTGACACTAAAGAATTTCAAGCAATGCAACAGCTCTCAAGCAAGAAATCTAATGATGACATCTTTGTTAAATTGGTGAGTTTCTTCAAGATAATATTACCTTCTCTCAGCAACATATTATCTTTCTTATTATCAATGTGATTACTCTTTGCAGGGATCTGAGAAGGATAAAAAGAAAGATTTAGCTGAGAAAGAAGAGAGAGCTAAAAAGGTATTTATTGCCTTGGTCATGCATGCTAAGTGACTAATTGTATATATATGGATTCATGTTTGATTGTCTGGTCTAGTCTGTCAGCATCAATGAATTCTTGAAGCCTGCTGAGGGTGAGAGGCACTACGGGTCCGGTGGTCGTGGCTGAGGCCGTGGGCGTGGTCCAAGAGGAGGAGGAGGCTATGTTGGTCTCAGAGAGAGGAGCAATGTCCCAGCACCAGCCATTGAAGACCCCGGGCAGTTCCCTACCTTGGGTGGAAAATGAGATGCTGTGTTCTTATCAGTTGGGCTAGACAATACTGGAATAATGGAGTGGCCTGTATCCAAAAAAGAAAATTATAAAGTTATGCCTAACATGTGTATTTGTTATCTCTACATAGCATATTTTCAACTTTGTCGCTCTGCTTTTGTCTTTTTTTTTTTTTTTTTTTTTTAATATAGCTTTTCTAGAGATAGGGGCATAAGCACAATTAGTTGACTCCAGATATTGATGCTCAGTTTTGCTTTCCTGGATCTGAAAGACGTGCTTTAGTTTTGATACACTTTAGATATTCTGGGATCAATTATTATCCATCGTTAGTATCAACTTCTTTTATTAGTAATAGTTTGAAGGAATTTCCAATATGCTCCCCTCTGTGTTGCTATTGTCTCTTTTCTTTTCAAAGATTAACAAAATTTTGTTTAAGTATATAGTTTATGAGTTTTATTTGTAGTAATAAATGAACATAGTTTTTGAATAATGGTTGGTGAGAGTAAATGAGATACAAATCAAGAGACACGTCACGCGCGCTAATTTATTTAAAAATATAAATCAAGTGTAAAATTAACTATATATTTTTATTAGAATGAGATATGTCCATATAAATCTATTGGATATAGCAATTTGGAGTGTCATGTCGTATCCGAGTGTCCGACACGATACGTTGATATTTGTAAAATATCCGTGCAATATAAGATGACAGTAATAACGAAACAATCTAATTAAGAAATGGAGACTATAATAGCGGGACATAGAGAGTATTACTTGTTTGTTTCAAAAAAATTATTCTCAAAAAATTATTCAGTACTAAAGCAACAGGGAAGCTTTTAAAATCTCAACCTTTCGTCAAATACTCAAATGTAGTACTCCCATCATCCCATATAAATTGTTTCCAAATTGTCCCCTTGGGATGGCAAAGTTGGTAAGGTGGGTTGGCCCGGGACCGATATGTCCTGGGTTTAAATTCCACTGGAAGCAACTTTGTGAAGCCTGTCACCTATGGTTAGCATAGGGTTGTTGAACTCTCCTGTGTGGTTTGCAGGCTACTGCACAAGGAGCTGCGGGTTCCACGTATCAAAAAAAAATAATAATAATAAAAAATTGTTTCCAAATTGTTTCCCTTTCTCTTTGCGCATTTCATAGAAAGTGTTTCCTTTTATTTTGTTGGTTCCATAGAAAGTGTCCACTTTCATATTTTGGCAAATTATTTCACACACTTTATTTGATGGACCACAAATTTTATACAACTTTACTCACAATTAATAACTCTCATAAATAAACGTGCTGAGAAGAAAGAAAATACTTTGTATGGAATGGAGCGACTAGTATGTTTTTTGCTAATATGCAACATAAATCCAGTAGCCCAAATAAAATGTTCAAGTAAGAACATCATGCCCACATTGAAAAATTATCTATATCAAAAGGATTATATCCATTGATATTACAAATCGAACCTAATTCTTGTAAAACTAATATAGTCCCTCCGTTTTATACATAGTGTCTTTTATGTATTGGGTTGTTCCATTGATACTATCTCATTTTCATAAAAGTAAATAAAATAACACTAAATTATAAAAAGTAATGTGGATCCGCATCATTTACATATAACAATGGGGTGTTTACTATAGTTATCTTGGTAAGTTAAAGACATAAATAATCATCCCTTATATTATCTACAAAAAATAGCCAAAATGTGACATTTTTAGAATTTTTCAGTCTTTTGCAGTCTGTTTTTGACTGCTGGCAATGATTCTCGCATAAAGAACAACTGTTTCTCAATCATTAGTTATGCCAAAGTGGTGTCGAAATGGTGCTTATGATGACGATTTGCTTTTCAGTTTGAAAAGGCAAAGCTCTATATTTCGATTTCCACACATGGTGCCGAAGTAGTACCGAAGGTACCGATTACTTTTGACAAAGTCTAGGCACGTTGTCCAATGTATCCTCCTTGTATTTTGGGCACGGTGCCAATGCGTGCCTAAGAGTGAGGATTACCTTTTTAACCAAAATGACATGTTTTAGTTTTTTAGTACAATGGACTATCAACACACATTGATTGTATCGATGCATGTCCTGATGGTGCCTATTTCGTGCCTATATGTGCCAATTACATTTTTTACTAAAAGGACATATTTGGATTGTTTAGCACAAGACATCTTCTATACACTAAATGCTTGCCGATGTCGTGCCTATAGGTGCCAATTTTGTGCCTATGTGGTGCTGAAGTCGTGTCTATGGTTGAAATAACTTATCTAAACAAGACCATTTTTTCCGTGACAAAAGTGTCTAGCCCATCTACTATCAATTTAATGCACTATTATTGATGGTATATCACAACACAGGAAAACTTTAGAGTCTTTCGTGCATAAATATAATAAGAATCATATATAACATCAAAAAAATTAATATGTTCACTTATACCCAACCTCTTAACTCCTCTTCACTACTGAAAAGAAAATAAAATTATGGAAGATTGACCATATATTATTGTCAAAATCAATAGCGAATTCAATTCTGAATCGGATTATGTTGGCGGTCAAGAATTCATTGTTTACATTTCGGTGATGGATATTCGTCCTGAATATCTCCGAAAGAGCATTGACAATACGATCATTGTTTATTCTCTTCCGTCCAACTACATTATATACTATACTATAGTTTCTCGAAAAATCGGTAGGACACTAAATGTCGTTCTTGAAACGGATATGTATCTCATGCGCTTATGCAGTGTAGATATAGAATTGGATATATTTCTTGTATGTCCCAATAGTCATAATGTTGATATTTCAAATCCTGAAGTGTGAAACCATCCACTCAAATCTTCAAATCCGAATCAATTACCTGATGATATTTCTCATTTTGGAAGTCCTAACTGGTTTGGGGAGCCCGACGTGGGAAGTAATTTGGGCAGAAGACTGTTGGGATTTTCTATACTAGAAGAAAATTTTATGCTTGCATACAATGTGATTTTCCTTTCCACTGTTTTATTCTCCTATCTGATATTTATATTTGCACATGCTTAATCATTTATCTTGTATAAAAGTTAGATTGTGTAGTGTGTTGTATATCACAAAAGACTACACAATTGGTTAACTAACAAGATATAAACAGTTATCACATGTGGAATAATTTTAGGTTAAGTTGTCGGTTTAAGCTGCAGTTTAGATATGAAATAGCTTGTCTTGACTGCTTGTCCATACTAGTACACTGAAGGTGATGTATTGACAGATCACAGTGAGATGTGCTCTCCTGACTGACGTTAGTGGAGAGCCAAGTTCTCGGTAACTTAGTTGGTCTTAAGCTTGATAAGACTTCAGCTGAGTGCACTTGGCTAACTATCACTTTGACCTACTATGGTGAACATCATCGCGACCGAATCTACGTATCTTGGGTGTTAGTAGTCATTTGTGGCTCGGGTTGCTTGTTTGTATCTTGCAACCTTATCCCTATTAAATGGGTTGATAAAATCCCTTCAGGAACTCTTAAGATTAGCACACTAAACTCGATCGGTTGATTAAGTTCAGGTGTGTTAATAAGGTCGAGTTGTACTACTGATTATTATAATAGATGTTAATTAATTTAAGCTGTCAGTTGACTTAATTAATTAATGGATATTTCTATCTTAAATACGATGATCAATTAGGTCTAAAATACAAGTTCATGCTCAAATTGGGATAAATGAGTAAGTCAGCATGGATTCTCTAGTGGAATGAATTCGTGTTTATTAATTAATTTTGCTCTGAGTTGAGCATAGATAATTAATTGGTTTGAGTCATGGCTTTATTTCTTATTTTGGATCCCTACTCTGGTCCAATTAGATGTCCAGTTATTTATTGTCTCTTAGGAATTATTATTAATAGATTATTTATTTTATATTATTTAATAATGCTATTTATCTGTAGCACAGTTAATTAATTAATTGTATAATGGGCCTACACATTAGAAATATAATTAATTAATGGGTTGCATGGACAAGAATAAATACCACGTATCAATGTGATTTATTCACACTCTCAATTTCGTCATGCACACGCACATAAGAGAGAGAGAGAGAGAGAGAGAGAGAGAGAGAGAGACATCTTAAATTTTTCTTCAATTTTCTATACACGCGGAGAAAGAAAAGGGTCGGGACACAGATCAGAAGGTCTTATAAGGAGCGATAATCAGAGCTACAACAATCTACGAAGGAGGAAGATAATTCATAATCCTTCAAAGACCTCATGAAACGGAGATCCGACTCGAAATTGACGATGATAATGAGGCGGATCTCGATAGTCAGTCTGATGATGATGAAGAGGAAGATATTCTGAACGCCTTGATTAATTGTTCATTCAAAGATTTTGCTGCGTGGATCCGGTGTGAGGGCGGGGTCATCCAGTTGATGTCTATGCTCATTCCAATAAACCCTCCAACCATAAACAACGAAATTGTGGAAAGCAACCTGGAAGCTACAACAATTGGTTACTTCCAATTGTACCTCTGGGTATTATCTGATTCACCCTTTTGTGAGAAACCTTGATCATGTTGTGGAGGGAAATTTTCGTGAAGGATTGATATTTTTCAAAAGATGAACTCTATGCTGTTGTGGCGCTACTTTATATGGAAAACAAAATTGATTTTAAAGTTTAACGTTCTAGTACCACCCAGTTGAAATACATTTGCAAACGCAGTGTATAATGTTTATTTGTTATGTGGGCTAAGTGTTAGGGGAATAACTGTTGGCCCGTGACTTCATTCACGATAGACCACACTTGTAATTTGGATTTTTCTGGGTATGGTTCAAGAACATGCGCTCGAAGGCTGTCTCAGCTTATATTGCTCGTAGAATGCGCTGTCAAAGTCAAATAATGAAACCTAAGAATATTCAGGTCAATCTATTGAATAAGTTTGGCATACAAGCGAGTTACAGTGTGGCGCTACGAGCATGTAATACTGCCATATCGATGATTTATGGAGTACATATAGAGTTAGACAACAAGTTTCCTACTTATTTGCATTTGCTCCACATGAGAAATCCCAATACGTACACTGATCTCGATGTTGGTGAGGACAGTCATTTCCAACATTTACTTTTATCGCCTGGTGATTCTCGGGCCCCGTGGTATTTCAACCTTCAAAAGGTTATTGTGGTTGAGATGACATATTTGAAGTGGAGAAATAAAGGAGTATTATTCGTTGTTGCTACCATGGACGCAAATATTCCACTTTTTTTGTGTTGGTCCGATTGAGAATAATGTGTTGTGGACGTGGCTTATGCTACAACTGAAAGCATCATTTCAACCCGATGAGAGCTTAGTAATTGACTCAGACCAACACAGAAGCATAGCTAATGCGGTAAGAGACATTTTTCCAAACGCGCACCACGATCTATCCTATTACCATCTCTCAAAGAAGCTTACGGGATATGGTAACTTCGTTGTCCAAATGTTTCATGAGGCTGCATACGTATGTCGGTCATCAACATTCCATTGCGCTATGAATATCATTCACGAAGAGAAACTCGAAGCTTATGAGAGGTTGATGGGAATCAGACCGGAAAAATGGTCTAGATTATACTGTCCGACCTAACGTTACAATGTCCTATCATTGAATATTTGCATAATCTATCAATTCTCGACTATTGACAGCTCGACGATTGCCAATATGCACTATGCTCGAGGCATTTCGGTATATGCTTGAGAAGTGGTTCGTTATATGTCGACCAAAAGCAAACTCGACAAATAATCACTTGACAGAAGCTTCGGACTTGAGGATGTGCAGAGAAGCAGAGAAGGCCCGAAATTCATTGTTACGCAAGTGACTGATGACACATTTAGAGTAGATAACAAAAGTCAGCAGTGGAGGTTTCATCTATCGAATAAGACATATGAATGTGGTGTGTGACAATTGGATCTGCTATCGTGTAGGCATGTAGTTGCCGTTTTGTACAACAATCATGAGAATTTATATGATCACAACCATGAGTATTGTACTGTTGCGACCAGAAAGCTAGACATATGTGGGTGTAGTGTGGTGTCCCTCTGAATGTTCATGAAATGGTTGTACTACCACCGGTTATTACGCGTCAAGTAGGACGCCCGAGGAACAATCGTCTCCCATCCGGTGCAGAAGCGGGTACATCCGACCCTGACATCTAGCAAATAAAAAGTGCAGCAATTGCGGGGAACAAGATCATACAAGGTCGAGGTGTCCGGTAATTGAATGAATTTGTCATTCATTGTTATTTGTCATTCCACATAATTTGTATCTGTATTTTTTACATCTATCTATAATTTGATTAATCGTTTCCTAAATTCCATCGGCATTCTAATTTATTCCAATTTAAGAAATGAACTAAAGTCCAAATCATTAATAAATTAATAGGCACGATTTCCATACTGTTTTTTGAGAAGAAGGAAATGAGCAATGACTCACTCTCTTCTCAATTATATAAAAATTTCGATGCCGATGGGTGCTTATGAGGTGCTGAAAAGGTGTTCGTGGTCTGATTTCAATTTAAACAAACTAAACAAATAAATTATTGGTTTGTGCTGATGGAGCCGAATGTCCGATTTCAACTACTTTCTGCAGGTATACCAAACTGACACATAAATTATTGATGGTGTCGACTGCGTGCCGAAACGGTGCTAAAGTGTTTGCATGTGTTTGCCTTGAAATAATTTTGCGACTGTTATAGTCGACACCCCTTTGGCATCCTTCAGCACCGCACAAGAAGATCTGTGCCACTATGTTTTATCTACACAAAGTGATTGAAATCAACCTGTTTTAGTGATTACTGACCAAAAAAATTAATAAAATAAAAAAATAATAAAAATCACATTTTGACTATTTTGTGTAGATAATATAATGTTTGACTATTTTTGTATTGTACTTAACGGGATGACTATGTTTGGATATTAGCATTATAAAAGTTTAGTTTCTTAAACTACGGGGCGAAACCTTACAGGACACTATGAATGTTACAGAGGGAGTGTAAATTAATAATTCTACACTTAAGTTATCGTCTCTAGTTGCATGTTGTGTCTTAGATTTTTTAGAAATGCCGTGTATCATGCCCGTATGTTATGGTATCATGTGTTTTGTGTTCGTGCAACCAAGCCATAACGAGAACAAGGAAAAAAACAAAAACGGGCCTTGGACTCGAGGCTATTTTGGGTTTTGAACTTTTTGGAGTATTGGTAGCCTACTTACCGTAAGCCCAAAAGAAAATTATACAGGCTACATCAGTCATTCTATTACCTAATTTATATCCACGTATATAATAAAAAATGTCAAAAAAGAAAAAAAAAGTCTCCGCACTGTGTCTAGATAAACTTCATTCTCTCTACTTCACTGTTTATTGCGGCTAGGGTTTGGTGAAAGCCTTTCTCTACATCTCTATCTTTCCCTTTGCTGTCTTTCCATAACTCAAAGATCTCTTCATTCCGATATACTCAGTGATGAATATAAAGGTTAAATTAATGGTTTAATTACTGATAATCTTAAAGATAGGGTTTTGCTTGTGGTGTGGTTGCTCAAGAAATGGCGACGCTAAACCCATTCGATTTGCTGGGCGATGATACAGAGGACCCCTCGCTGCTTGCGGCTCAGCAGAAGATCGAGCCGAAGAAAACCGTAGCACCACCAACCAAGCAGCCGGTGCAGAACAAGGCGGCGGCGCAGCCTAAGCTTCCTTCCAAGCCGGCTCCCCCGGCTCAGGCTGGTCTGCTCTCTCTCCCTCTCTCTCACTATCAATTTAATTAAAAGTAATAGAAAATTATTGTTTCTCAAGTAATTTGTTATATTGTGTTTGACTTCTCAATTATTCTCAGCATGTGACCCTCTTTCGGTACGATAAGGAATGATTTAGTATCACTGTTCTTAAATTAATGTGATTTGTTAGCTTCTTAAAATTATTAGGATGGCACGTGTTTGAAGCTAATTGTTATGGAGAATTTATAAGTTAGAGATTATGAGCGTTGAAACGTAAATTTGTTAAGAGTTCAAATCAGTTGTATGTTCTCCTGCATATCAATTATAAGTTCAGATTATCTGGATTGTCTAATCAGTTTTCAAGGGCAGTTAAATGTAAACGATTTTTGGTTATATGAGAATTATTTCTGCTACTTGTTTTCGAGTAATTTTTAAAGTAAACACTTTTTTCTCACCGTTTCAGTTTTGATAACTTTTTTTCATCCTTTTGACTTGTATACAAGCAGTCAGAGATGTGAAATCTGATTCTGCACGCGGTGGCCGCGGTCGTGGACGAGGGTATGCTCGTGGTGGTGGTGCAGGGTCCAATAGAGACTTTCCTAGTAATGGAAATTCATATAGCAATAGGGAAGCATTTTCTGCTCAGGGTGCTCCTGACGACGTTGATGGAAAACCTTCTGAAAGGCGTGGGGGGCTATGGTGGGCCTCGTGGTTCATTCCGCGGTGGCCGACGAGGGGGCTTCAGCAATGGAGAAGCTGGAGAAGGAGAAATTGACCGCCCTCGTAGGCCATTTGAGCGCCGTAGTGGAACTGGACGTGGGTACGTATGAAATATGTGCTGTTGCCATAGTATTTCCACTGCTATCTTATTTGTAACCTGAAGCTGGTCTCATTACATTCATACTCCCTCTTTATGCAGAAATGAGGTGAAACGAGAAGGATCTGGTCGAGGAAATTGGGGAACACAGTCCGATGAGTTGGCACAGTAAGAATATAAATATTTTCAGTGGCCACATGAGTTCCTTGATACAAAAGCATGTAAATTGTTCCGTTTCATCAACAATCTGCTGTTTTGTTAACTATATTTCTTTCTAGAGCGACTGAGGAAGTTGTTAATGAAGATGAGAAAAATCTGAACGTGGAGAAGCCCTCCGGAGAGGGAGATGCTGTGACGGATGGAGAAAAAAAGGAAGCTTCTCAAGATGAAAATGAAAAGGAACCTGAGGATAAGGTGAAATTATAGATAATTAGATACAGATAAAACATAATTGTTAAACATAAAATACTGCAGTCTTTCACCTATTAAGGATTCGTGCAGTAGCTTTATTGATATGAAGATTGATTTTTGGGTCACCTTACTTCAAACGGATTTGACTGTGCATTGATTTTGTTATGAATCTATTCCTTAAAAAAGAAAGTACTTCATTGGAAATGGTTTTCAGGAGATGACTCTAGAAGAGTATGAAAAGCTTCTTGAAGAGAAAAGGAAGGGTTTGCTGGCTCTTAAAACTGAGGAAAGGAAGGTTGACACTAAAGAATTTCAAGCAATGCAACAGCTCTCAAACAAGAAATCTAATAATGAGATCTTCGTTAAATTGGTGAGCTCTGAACTTCCTACTGAATGTAGTTGTGCCCGTCAGTCCTTTTATCAGTTTTGGTGTTTGCTTTAAAATTTTATCTTTTTTGGAACTTCCTTCTTTCTTATAATCATGTTGTGCTTCTGTGCAGGGTTCTGAGAAGGACAAAAAGAAAGAGCTAGCTGAGAAAGAAGAGAGAACCAAAAAGGTATTCCTATGCTGTGCTTGCTAAATATCTATTTTATAATTTTCTTTTGTATATAGCAATGATGGTTGCAAAACTGCCAAATAGACCTTGAACGACTTGTTTTGTTGCCACGATTTCTGTAGTTTGCAACTCTAGTGTTTATTGATATTTCAGCTCATGTTTTAGAACATATCCATGTCCTATATAAGAAGGCTAGTTTTTAGTGTAGGAACAAGGGATTATATTTGGTTTATGCAATATCTGATGCATGTTTGTTGGTTGATCCAGTCTGTGAGTATCAACGAATTCTTGAAGCCTGCTGAGGGTGAGAGGTACTTCAACTCCGGTGGTCGTGGCCGCGGACGTGGGCGTGGTTCAAGAGGAGGCGGCAATGCTGGGGGCAATGAGAGGAGCAACAACTACCAAGCACCAGCCATTGAAGACCCCGGGCAATTCCCTACTCTTGGCGGCAAATGAGGTGTTTCTCGTGCTGCTGCTTCTGCCCCTTATTATTCTTGTCATTATCAACCGGGCACAGGAGAATATCAACAATGAATTGTGACATTGATGCTTAGTTTTGCTTCCTTAATCTGAAAAAACCTTTTAGTTTGTTTTCATATTACATTTTTAAATTTGAAGTATATTGCCTTTTCAACTCTTTTTTATGAAACCTAGTTCCGAAGTAGTGATTTTCTCTGTGCTTAAATCCATGGAACAATTCTTACTTGTAGATGATGTTTGAGTAGCTTTTATTCCCTCCGTCCTAAAGTGTTATGCTTCTTTTGCAAATGGAGTCTAGAAAAATGAAATTTTATTGTGTATATTATTTAATTTTTAGTTAGTTAATTTTTGCCATTTCAAAATAGGACGCATCTATTGGAACAAAGAGAATATTATTTTTGAATTCAGATACTAATATTACTTTTAAAGCTTTGTTTCCTAAGCTTCTATTATTCTGATCTCTGTAATTCTGTGTATTTATAGTGTTGTAGTATAAAACTCCCAATATGTAAACTGCGGAGTAACGTCTTGTTAGAATTTGACCTTACTAAAACTTTGGAAACTTAGAATTTTTATTCTCGGTCGATTTTTATGATTACGTTTGTATATATAATACTCGCCAAAAAAGAAAAATAATTTACGGACAACAATCAATTTAAACAATAGATCCCATCATTTGAGCACAATTCCTTCCACTTTAACACACTTCCAAACGCTAGTAAATTCCGTATGTGGAAATAAATGAAAGCTTAAAATTATGCCGATGATGATTAGATATATGAGTGTAAAATGATGTTTATACTTTAGTACAAAATGACGTAGGGAGTATTTTTTTTTTCCTTTTACCTTTTCGGGCCCAATAAACTAAGCCACGGCTCTTACAATTTAATTATCGGCCCTCATAGAGTCCACGCAGGCGTTCGAGAGACTAGACGGAGAGGAGAAGGAAACAGTGAAGAGACGAGCAAGAAGAGGTCTGAGCTCCGCCGATAGCGGCAGAGGAGCGGCGGTGGTGCTGAACTTAGGTAAGCGCTCATTTCTAAATGCTTGAACACGATTAGCTAACTTGCGAAGGCGTGTCTTTCGGCTTAGAGGAGACGGCCCTCACCTCCTCCATTAGGATTGAAAATTGTGTAAAGGATTTTATTGACTTCTATGAGTGACTCTGCATTGTACATTGAAACGGTTGCAACGGCATGGAGATTTTATGTTTTTGTCCATAATTGAAATTCATAGCTTAAGGTTCTAATTGAGTGCATGTAATTTCATCTACGGATCATTACGCCTTGATATTTTTGTGATACTACACATTTCTCATATGTTTAGATTTAGGATATAAAATCTCAGAAGCTAAAATGAAAATAAAAAATAAAAAATGAAAGAAGATATAAAATGTAGCGGTAGCATAAGATCAATTTACGGTATGTATTTACAAGAAATATCTTAGGCAGTGGTATCATATTTAGCCTCAGAATACTTTCAGTATTTGTAATTTGACTTAGCTGAGTTTGGTTTAGCCCATGCTTGATTCTTTTATCTATTAATTTGAGCTTAAAGTTAAATGAACTTACCAAAGATATTCAAGACTCACTAGATAAATCAAGCTTAATTGAGTCTAAGCGAGCTATGATAATATGATTACACTTGAACATTCGCGATTTCCTTTAGAAATATTTTATTTTATTTTATGACAATATAATTACTATATTCACTAAAAATCATAATTTTCTTCTAGCACTTAGGATAATTAGAATATTGAGATACTTATCACTAATGGAATTACAAAAGTATAAGCTAAATATACAATTAATACTTCTATGAGTGGAGTAGTTGCAAGCTCAAAATCGACTTGTTAGTGTTAATGAGCTTATTAAACAAGCATGAATGAGCTTCTTACGAACTGAAATTCAAGTATCTAGCAAGTAGCTTGACTTATTTATGATGCTACTTTCAAGACGTGCAGTCACCATCTCAAGTTGTCAATTGTTGAAAATGATAACAATTTTAAGTTTTTATCTTCCCCTGCAACGCTCGCAAAATGCAAGGGGAAATTTTCTGAAATTTTAAATTCTTCCTTAAATTATTAGGAAATATTTTTCACCCTTTAGGGACTATGGCATGACAAACTGAAAGAATACTCGAAAGAATGATGTTACAAGTTACAGTTGTAGGTATACATAACAGTAAGTTGACGTGGAATTTCCTGCGTTATGATGTTCTTTGTACTTATATTGCAGCATTTGATGATACAAATCACATTTTTGGTTTCTTTCCATTATTAGTCAACACGTAGCTCGAGTTATAGTGTCATGCATAAATGCCAAACATCATTTATGTAAAAGATAACGGATGTATTGGGAAAGTATGTATAATATTCACCAATGCTATAAGAAAAATGGGCGAGGGACTGGATGGATTTGTGTTTTGACCTCATGCTTGCAAAATTGACTAATTTTTGTGAAGGCCTGTATTTGACTGGCCAACGTAGCTCAATCATCACAATCTTAAATAATATGTATGCCCTTCGTACAGATATTTATCATTAATTATGTGTTTATTACTATATTTTTCTTTATTTAGCAACTAAGTAAATAGTCCAAAGCCAATCCTCGTGCTTATGTAAAATGATATGCATAAATAGTATATGCACGTATCATGATGTTTCAAATCATTTATAGTTTAGTTGGACAATATGATGCACTTGCCTACTTAGAATGGTTAGTCATCCGATAATGTTTTCTTGAATTTCTGAAGTTAAATGCAATACACTTCAGGGAGGTGACATTGATTAACTATGTAGACCTCTTGTAAACACTTTAACTGTTGATAGTTGGTCATTTACGAGGACCTAACACATTTTGTGATGAATGAGCATGTCTCTTCTAGAAGTTTATGTGATTCATCACCAAAATCTCATTGACATATCGAGCTTAGAGATTGAGATCATTAAGCTGCCAAAGAGATTGTGAAAGATCTAATAAAATATATACAGTGTTTAAGCTTGCCTTTTCTGATATTTGCGTTGAGAAAGAATGAAAATAAAAGCAATGCAGCTATGATCCATTAATAGATGGACATTGTCTAAGCATATATTTTCCTATATTTTCTATGAAGAGATGAGAATAATGATGTTATGATAATGAAAAATATATATATAACACCAAAGTAAAGAAAACAAAGTACATAGATAGTTGTA
Organism: Lavandula angustifolia; assembly: GCA_028984105.1. NCBI lineage: Eukaryota > Viridiplantae > Streptophyta > Magnoliopsida > Lamiales > Lamiaceae > Lavandula > Lavandula angustifolia. Next base: position 18,152,150 of record CM054822.1, read on the forward strand.
AGAGTCCTAAATAAACCCAGAGGAGATCACATGTGAAAACTCAATGGGTCGGGCCTCACTAATACCTTTTAGAGTAAAACAAAAAACCATAGGGTTTGGACATATCATTAATAGGTTTCCTCTGAGACGTGGGAGGATACCAACAAAAAAGTAGATATAGTGCTGGATAATTCCAAAAAAGATACTAAAATGCGTAACGACTTATCCATATCTTTCTAAGTTTCATGCATGACTAAAATTTAAATATCTATGCTATATCACTCCATGGCCCTTGTTGATATCTTGATGTGCTTTCCAGCTTTTGAGATCAGAACCATTTAGAAGGATAACCTATACTTGTTTTGCTCCATAATGTTATCTCTTCTGCCTCAATGTCTCTATATATCTTCCTTCCACGATGTCATTATCTGAAAGGAAGTTCAGGAAATCTTTGAAGCTGCCTTCTTTGTAGGACAATGGATGTTCCTCATCCACTAGTTCTGGAGCAGGTTTTATTTTTCTGTTCATTGCCAGACTATGTAGGCTAGCAATTGAAAGACGTTTCTTCTCTGAGTTCACAGTTGCTTGATGAATAACACTTTGGTAACGGCCATTGCTTAGTACTTCCATTTGATCCCCCAGCTGAACCACTAATGCTTCCTTAATTACTGGAACAGACTGCCATTTTCCTTTGCTGTCCGACACTTCTAGGCCATGTTGGTTTTGGAGTATGATTGTTAACAACCCATAATCTGAGTGTCGGGGAAGTCCTAGAGCTAGATTTGGTTCCGGGCAGGCAGGGTAACAATTAACGGCTATGACCTGGGAGCCTTGCTCAATGTCTTCCTGTGAATAGTCTGACTGTAGACCCAAGCTCTCAAATACTATCTGCATTAGCTTTGTATTCAAAAGATGCACAGCCTTTGCATATTTTCCCATTTTCTTCCTGCAAAAATGGCACATACTCATTCAAACCTTACCCTTTTTGCTTTGAGATGGGATAAGGATGACAAGCTCAAAATAAGAACAAAAGCAGCAACACATTTTATTTTAAGAGGCATATCATTGTTGTGAGTTCTGTAGGGCTTGCATTAAGTTGCTTACTTGTAACTTGGAGGCTCTGATGGCCATAAGTCGATCCAAGTTGAAATTGGATTGGCGTAGTGTTTGATGAAGTCTCTCCAATATTGAACTTTATCATTGATGTGGTTTAAACTCGTCCCGTACCTTACAGGTTCATGAACATCAGTAGAGGCAAGCCCCATCTTTATGTCATTTGGCATGTCAAAGAACTCTGCAGCAACAGCTAGAGCCTCATCCGATAGTTAAACGGGAATTCCATGGTTGATCACCTGCGGAACAAAAAACTTCATTGTGTCTCTCTAGACTAGAGTGTTTTAGCTGCATGCATGATGTACTTACATTTAAATTACTGATTGATCAACATCTCATAACAAAAAAGTAGTAAACTTGACACAAATATACTCTAGGAGATGAATGAACTTGTCGAAACTGCTTCTAGGTCATACCTACTTACGTTCTCTCATTGCTGCTGTTCACCCATGCATGCTATAGTTTTATTTTATTTTTAGTAGTTACGCTCCTGCATTGCTGACATTCTACCGTGCATGCCATATAAATATGAATATAATTACGTGATAATGCTACTGGTTGTGGCCTAAGAACTCTTCTTCTCGAATTGTAGTCTTCGTATTGTTAAATACTAGTGGTGTTATGCAACTAATTGTGATTGTTAACTTACCTGAAATGCTCCGAATTCCTTGCAAGCCTCATGCACCTCTTGTATCACCTGTGGCTGAAGAACTGGATTCTCTAAAGAAGAGAGATCTATGACAGGCAAAGCACTAAAGGAGCAATGCGGTGTCTGCTCGAGAGTCGGGCGTTCTGTTGGAGGGAGAATGTAACGCTTTGGAACACTGCTTACTCCCATTTGTGAAAGTGTCATTGCACTTGTGAAAGGACCTTCTGTGGCATGTGTCTTATCTGCCATGTTAAACCTAGGTTGTCTCTTGTGCTACTACAATGGCACAAATTGGTAAGTTGATGGAACATGACTAACATATAGCTACTTATATACTAGATATTTTACTAATACAATTGTTCGCGTTTTTTTAATACAGTACACTGAATGTAGGATGTGCTGATGCTGGGAGGAGGGGGTGGCAAATCTGTTCTCATGCTAATACGTAAATCCGGATTTACTGCAGCAATTCACAAAGGAGGGAGGAAGAGATGGAGACAAAAGCACGGTAGTCATCCACATCAGCCACTTGGTTGTATTATTAGTCTGGAAAAGGTACGCATTCAAATATGAGCTTCTTTTATGTAACTTGAACATGATAGCGGCTAGAATAATGTGTGTATATTTTCTTTATGTTTTAGGGGAAAATTACTTATTAGCCTTCCATATATTGTTTTTATTGGAAACACACGTCAGATGTCTAAACCATTAACTCGTATAGTTTCAGCTGAGACATAAATTTAGTTAATTTCTTAATACTCCCAATTTGTGAGTATTTTGTGAATAGAATATATATAGGTGTATTTATTCTGATTTTCTTGGTTTATAATATTTGACCTGGCCTTTTCTATAAATTAATAGCGTCCTTTTGTAGTTCACGAGAGGTGAGGATTATTTAATTTCGATTGATATATATTGATTATGTCTGGATGGTTTTATTTTAGCATTTGTTTGGGGGAGATACTTTGTTTTGGGGCCTTACAATTACTTCTGGGGAAGTGTTTGTAAGACCGCCATAGTGACGTAGAGTTTGATTATTATTATTTTTTTATTTCGAAATAATGGAAAAATGAAAGAGAAAAGAAGAGACGGTCAATTTGCGTAGGACCTGATAAGTTGCATCGTAGGTGATCGTATCGTGTTGAGTTTTCGACCAAAAGAAGCAGTCATGGGTGACGCCATGGGACGAGAAAGCCAGCCACAGGTTAGATGGTTTTGGAATTATTTTGAATAAAATCGTCTGCCCTTTGCACAAACTGCTACAATTGCTCTTTCTACTACTCCCTCCGTTCCACTCCATTAGTCCACTTTCTTTTCGGCACGGAGATTAAGAAAATTATTTATTGTGTGTAAAGTAGTACTCCCTCTGTCCCGCTAATTCTGTCCCAGTTAACTTCGGCACGGAGATTAAGAAATTTTAGTTTAGTGTGTATTTTATGAGTTTTAATTGTATAAAGAAACTGACACAGTTTTCGAGGAGTGGTTGGTGGAAAGAAATGAGAATTATCCAAATTTTTGCAAGGCTAGTAAAAGACAATCGATTTTTATTTTTTATATTTTTTTATATTGTTTTTGAAGAAATAATCTAAAATTTTTAAAAAGATAAAAATCATAATTTTCTAAGTTCGGAGCGGAACATAATCGAGTGAGAGATAGATTTTTGAAGAGAGAGAGTATAAGAATGTGAGGGTTGAGTAGTGAGTAAGGGGGACTCACTTCATTTTATGTTTAAAAATAATTTTTACTATTTTAGGAAAGAGGACAGTAATAGCGGGACAACCAGATTAGACAAGTAGGACAGTAATAGCGGGACGGAGGGAGTATAAAGTAGTGGGGTCCACTAGAATATATAAGAGTGTTATTTTAAATTAAAAAAGGAAAGTGGACTAATGGAGTGGAACAGCCCGAAAATGAATACTGAACTAATGGAGTGGAACGGAGGGAGTACTAGATTCTATGCACTCTCTCTCTCTCTCCTCTCCACAACCATGAGGCAGTGACTAGTGAATTATTATTATTACAATATTTATGCATTTTGCATATGATTGGAGGACATAAACAACTATCTGGGTATTTGTTCTCGTTTGGGATTTATGTTGAGTTTTAGTGGCAGATTCCTAACAAGGTCTAGAACCTTATAACAAGGTCAGAAAGTTGTTTAGACCATCGTAATTTCGACAAAAAGGACTAATGACATATACACTATTCACAAAGCGGTTGGTCTTGGAGAAACTTATATGCGATTAAGAGAAAATGAAATGGTCGTTAAAGTGTGTACGAGGGATAACCGTATAGTATAGGTAAGCAATTCATCATTACTAGTAGTTCTTAATATTTTATTTCATTTTTTCTATTTTTTTAAAAAGCGAGAAAAATATGTAGTTGTCATTCGAAATATACACTGGGTAAATTCGGCCATCCGTATAATAAATTGGAATAGCTTGATTGACCGACTTATTTGAATTTATGGAATTGATTTAGTGTTCAATCCCTGGTCGATTTAGTAATAATAATATTAATATTTGTGGTTTTTGCTATAAATTGAGTGTAAACAAATTTAAATTCTAGCTAAAACTAAATGTAATGTTAGTCTAATTTCTTCTATTCAAGTTTATATTTCTGGCTTGGCCCAATAATGGCCTTTACTTTTGGACTTTTTAACATTTCCGAATTTTCAATGTTTGCCTTCTTGTCTTAGTTATTAATTATGCTAGTCGATTTCATCTTAAAGAAAAGTAAATTTGGCTGCAACGCTTCCATGATTAATTAATCTTGAGCGATTTACAAACAGTTATCAGATAAACGATCTGATCGTCGATCAATTGGGACATGCATTGATTGGCGAGGACTGTTCAATCTCAAAATAAAGGAGCGAGGAGTTTCTCTAGGGAAATAAATAAATTAAATACAAGGACAAAGCACAGTTGATTAACATAACTTTGTTTGTCAGTACCTAATGCATGATTCGACAGATAGAACAGCCTACACATTAGACCTTTTATTTAATTGAGATTTGGTTAGGGTTTGGTAGTGTAATTGACCCTTAACCTTAAGTGTTTATTCAACTACGTAACCACTAACGAAATAAAAGTACTCAATACAACACCCAAGTTTTTGCTAACTCACCACTTTTTACCAAAAAAAGAAAGAATACATGTAATAAAAGGAGTAAAACTGAGAGAAAATGAGAAATTGTTTAGCCATCAAGTCATCTACTATATCTTCCCCAGCCTTTGTAAAGAATAATATTTATCTTATTGCACAGGAGCATGATTTATTCAGTATGCATTTCGGTAGCGGCTGCGGGTTACCTTAAAAAAAAATAATGCTTACCTTTTGGGTCTTCTGTCTGGAGGTGCCAAATGTCGTCTTCTGATTGAATATTAAAGTAGAAAAAGCTTACAGCAAAGGCCATTTTCAACAACCTTGATATATTCAATCAAATCCTAACGTATTAGGTAGATAGGCCTTGAAAAAATAATCAATTTTGTGTTACATATTCGGTCATTTATCCATATAAATAGACAGGGCTTATTATTTGTCTAGTTTGAATATCATCAACTTCTAACACTTCTTCTACTACCTAATGATGTCCCTATAAGTGTTATTTATTTATTTATTTGGTGAAATAATGCTGTCTATATAAGTTGCATCTCCCACCATCTTGTCACGCTTGAGGTCCTCATCAAATTGATTTAACATATAGCAGAAAGTAAGTCATATAGTAAAAATGGGCAAATTCATTTCCTTCTTCATTATTCTTCTCATTTCTCCGGCGACCTACGCTCAGACGACGCACAGTGTCGGCGGCAACTCCGGCTGGAACACCGGTGTCAACTACGTTAACTGGGCTAAGGGCCAAACTTTCGCCGCCGGTGACTCCCTTTGTAAGTTCTATCTCATCCATCATTTACCAATTCTTAATTTCTATCATTTCAAACTTATCTAATGTACATTTCGAATAGCGATTTTTAAATTATGAGTGTGCTTAAAGATCATTAGCCAACCGCAAGCCAAATTTTTAAAAAAAATAATAATATTTGTCTCCTCTAAAATTGCTTATTTGCATCTCCAAAATCAATAATTATAAACTATAAATCCTAGACCCACCCTCCTCCCGAATGAAGGATATGCCTAATTTGCTTAATACATATATTTGCAGCGTTCATTTACGATTTTACCCATGGGGTGGACGAAGTAAACGAAGATGACTATAACAACTGCAACACCGGAAACGCCATCAGCTCCAACAGCATCAGTCCCACCACCGTCCCTCTCTCCACCGCCACCACCCGCTACTTCATTTGTCCTAGGTCCAACCACTGCAGTCAAGGCATGAAGCTCGCCGTCACCGTAGCCGGCGGCGGCTCCACCCCATCACCACCCTCCAGCGGCGCAACCCCGTCGCCACCTTCAACCTCGACACCTTCTTCTCCACCACCACCGAAGGGCAGCGCAGCCACCGCTCTAGGCGGCGGAAAGAGTTTGATGGCTGGTTTGTTTGTTGTTTTGGGAGCCATGTTGGGATTAATGGGCTAGGGAAGAGGCAGTGCATGCAGTTCGGGTTAATTTCTTTTTTGTCTTTTTAAGGTTATTTGTATTATTGTGTACATGAAACATGATTGGTGGCATTGTTCATCCATGTTTGGACTTAACTTATTATTATTATTATATAGTGAACATTTTATATGGTTAAGAGTAGTTGATTTATAACCGAGTAGAGTTGTAATCCCAACGAGTTCGGTAATTACATGTCACATAATTAGTGAGTTTATTTAAGTAGTAATACCCACTGTTAGCCAAAATGAAAAAAAAAATACAAATATAGCCGAAAACATAAACAAAACACAAAAGTACCCATTTTGTCTTTATACGGCGGGGCCGATGGGGTACATCGGCCCTTCATATATATTTTTTTTTTTCAAATGGCCATCGGCCCCTCTTTTTTTTTTTTTTTTTATGGCCATCGGCCGCTCTTTTTTAACTTGTTACACATTTTTTTTTTCAAATGGTGCCGATGCCCTTTTTTTTTTTTTTGAAATGGGCCGATGCCCTATGGAACTACCCTTTCTTTTTTCTTTTTTCACATCAGGGCCGAAGCCTCCATTTTATTTTATTTTATTTTTAATTTTTTTTTCCACTTGGCCCCTCTTTTTTAACTTGTTAACAATTTTTTATGGCCATCGACCCCTCTTTTTTAACTTGTTAAACAAATTTTTTTTTTTCTTAAACAATTTTTTTTTTTCAGGGATTATGGAGGGCCTATGGTCTCCATCGGCCCTCCATCGACCCCCATCGGCCCTGCGCCGTATAAAGACAAAATGACTATATTTGTGATTTTTTTAGTGATAGGCTATATATGTATATATACTTCTACTATTTGGCTACAGTTAAAAATTCCTCTTTATTTAATAACACATTTTTAAATAACGATGGCAAACTTCCTTTGTCAAGAAAAAGACTCACTTTCACTAATAAAAAAAAAAAGGGAACTTGGCAAAATACCTAGGGGCGTGAGACAATTCTCTCTAAGGAACTCGGCAAAATAGCCCCGTAACTTCGGGAGAAGGGGTGAGGAGTAAATTGTTTCAAGCACCGACAGAACCAGAAGTGCCGCCCCTTCTTTCAAAGAGAACTCTTAACAGACTAACAGTGGAATTGAAGATGGTAAAATGCGTGCACGCTGTTTTCTGCTGTCATTGCTCACGACCACTTTGCTCGGTTAGTTACAATCAAATTTCTTTATTGCGATACAAACAAAACCCTTTTTCACTTAAGAGTTCAGATAATGACCTGATATATATTAGTAAATTAATGAGCACCTATACCAAATCCACTAAGAGTCAATTAGCTCAATCCATTTCCTTTTGATATACTCGGTTACTACGATTGTAGGTTTACCCCTGTTAGAAACTAAAACTAGAAAGACAAAAAATACGCTCTCCGTCTTAATTATCATGTTCACTTTGATTATGATGCAATTTTTAAGGTGACTGTTAGTTGTGTATAGAGTTGTGGGTCTCAACAAAAGAATTAAATATAATAATTTGTTAAAATAGAAACTTGACAATATATTTGGAACGATTCAAAATAGAATACTGAACAAGATAATTGAGACAGAGAGAGTATATATCAGCAATTATCTTACACGTGTATAGACAAGCATGGCCCCTCCCCCGGCTCCTATTGGAAAATGATTTTTATATGTAGTTTTTGAATTTTTTTTATATTTCACCCTTTTTTATAATTCTAGATTTGTCCGTACTTGGTAGAGATGTGGATGGAATATGAAATTGTGACATTTGAGCACAAGGAGACTCGTTTTTATCAAAGCTATTAAAGGGAGAAAAAATTGCAATTTATTAGGGGTGTTTGGTACATGAGTTTGATACTCTACTATGGAAATAACTTAGGTTTTATATCCGTAGTTATATTCCCTCCGTCCCAAATATATATGTCTGCTTTCCTTTTTCGTCTGTCCCAAATTTATATGCCTATTAACTTTTTTACTTAATTAATTTTTACTAACTTTAATACGTCTAATTAATGTGATAACATAGAAAAAGACTACTTTATCCAACTTTTTTTAATAACAAATACAATTATGCCATTAACTTTTTAGTAATTTACTTTAATTTACTCATATTCCAATACAAACATTTATTTAACTTTCATATCATTAAATATTTTCTTAATATGTGTGGAAAAATAAATAAGCATATATATTCGGGACGGAGGAAGTATTTGATATGTGGGTTTGAACTTCCTATTATAGGTATCAAACCTATATGATTATGGTTTTTCTCATTCCCTAACATTTACTTGGGTTTGAGAATTGAAACCCATCCTCTCCCAATTTTTTTACCCAACCCATCCTCTCCCAATTTTTTTATCCATTATTTTTGGAATATAATGGTAATTTTATAATATTTAGTTAAAATAAAATAATTAATGAAACGAGTAATAATATTAAATAAAACTTAAATTTTATCAAATATTAAATATTATATTATTTTTAAAAGTATTTTAACATTATTTATAAAAATGTTTAATTTTTATAAAAAGTAAATATTCAGTCAACTTTATAAGAACGTAACTTTATAATTGTTTTTAAAAATATTTATTTATTTTTTTAAATACTTAAAATATAAGATATTGTGTTTTTTAATAAAATGTTTTCGTATTAAATTTCATAAAATAAAAAAATGACTCATACCATTATTATTTAAACAGAGTAGCTTGTGTGTATCACAATTGTGTACCCTTGTGTGTACCACACCACAAGGGTGTCGACATGTGTCGCTTTTAATTCAAAATAGTGGACCACATATGCCACATGTCAACACCCTTGTGGTGTGGTACTCACAATGGTACACAATTACGGTACATCTAAACCTTTGTGTTATTTAAAATATTACTACAATATTAACAAGATTATACATTCCCAATTTAAATACAATTAAATATTATATTTGGTTATCAGACTCATTCACTAGTAAATGTCAAATATCATTAAAAGAATCAGTCATAATCATACTCAATCACCTTACTATGATACCCATTACCATTACCATGCTCATTATCATTGCCATACCAGAATCCTTACCAAACGGATTGATAATTTTTTTTTTGTAAATCATGGAAGAAAATATTTTAATAATGTTTATATGCTATGAATTGACGTTTCTCAATGAGTTATTACAAAGAACAAGCTCAACTCATTCGTATCTTCTACTTAAATTTAAACAGTAGTTAGTGATTCATATTAAATTAACTCAATAAATAATGCTAATTATATGGTGTGCTACAAATAGAGGCTAAGTATATTATGCTGTAATGGGGTCCATTGTTGGCATTTTGCTTGAGCTGTGTGAAAGTGATAAGTGGGCTTGGGCCCATAACACACCAAGAACAGCTGATCAGATTCTCCGGCCCACAAAGAAGCCCATCTTTCTACACATCCACATCTCTTTCTTCCATCTGTCCCTTAAATTGCCAAAACATGCATAAAACATCTCTCGTTTTTGTGTGACTAAGAATAACCCGCAATCGTTACTTGAAACGTATATTGATACATAAAAATGGAGAATTTCAAAATTTCTATTATTTAGAAAATTATTATTTCTTCCCAAAAATTGAAGATTTCAATTCATCCCCGAGATTCGTTCCCTAATTCCCAAGTATAGTCTTATATATACGTTAGTTATTGTGGTAAGACATATCAATTTTGGTTAACTATATAGTTATGCTCCCTTACATTATTAAAAAGGAGCATAGAAAAGTATTTCAAGACCAACGTATTTCCGCGAAACATGTTCTCCACTTGTTAAAGGAGCTTATAATATAATTCAAAAATAAATTTTATAATGAAAACTATATTAAAGGAAAAAAAAGGTTTTTTATTGCCAAAACTTTTTAAATCAAATTATTCTTTTTAAAGTGGGGTTCATGTTGTCACTGGGTTGCACACAATCACCAAACTTGGGACCATGGACAAGAATTTGAAAGTTGAAATGTTCCTCAAGACTCAACCAAAGCAGTGGAGTGCCATCAATCAATTTCATTGCGACATTCAATTTCCTAATCAATTAACACATAATCACCAAATTTTCTGATTTTTAAATTATCAACTATTTTTCTTTACGTGACATGAGAACCCTATGCGAATCCAAATTTTACATTTTCCATGGTTTTTCTATGTATATTTTGCAGATATGTTATATAATCTCTCAATAATTGTATAATTATACCTCTGTTGAGTTACAAGATCTATGAAGAACAATGATGAACAGAGGAAGACAGAGTGCAAGGAGCAGAGCTCGATACAATGGAAGAAGAAGAAGAAACTATTATTTCGATTGTTATTCTCAAAACTTGAAACTTGTAAATGTACATGTTGTGGTATATATAGACATATTGTTTCTACTAGATCTAACCGATGTGAACACTAACATTCTAACTGATACAAACTAACTATGAAACTGATATAACAAGATGTGAACCGCTTCCATAACTGCCATGCACACGTCCACCTTGACTGCTTCTGTAACTGCCATCATTAACTGATTTGTTTCCATCTGATCCATCCTTTTGCTGAATGTTATCAACGGTGGATTTAGTGGATCCAAGAGATGAATCATAAGACCGCCCCACAAGTGGAGAGTACAGATTTTGTACTCTCAACTTGGAAAGTAGATAAGGAAATGAGGGACGGCCTAACGATTTTGTGAGTATGTCAGCAAGCTGGTTTGTTGAAGGAACAAAAAGGAGGTGTAGAAGACCAGATTGAATGTGTTCCCGTATGAAGTGACAATCAATTTGTATGTGTTTTGTTCTTTCATGGTGCACTGGATTAGTGGCAAGAGATATAGCAGATTTGCTGTCTGAGAAAATAGTTGCAGTGGTCAGGGGATGTCCAAGGTCAGAGAAGACCTTTAATAGCCATAAGACTTCAGCAGCTGAGGATGCTAAGGCACGGTACTCAGCTTCAGCTGAGCTCCTTGAAACTGTGGCCTGCTTCTTTGATCACCAAGAAATCAAAGAATTTCCTAAGAACATGCAATACCCTGTTACAAATCTTCTTGTATCCAAGCAGTTAGCCCAGTCTGAATAACTGAATCCTTTCAGACGCAAATCTGAAGAAGATGAATATAGAAGTCCTTGACCAATACTGCCCTTGAGGTACCTGAGCACTCTATGTGCTGCATTTAAGTGAGAATGCCCTTGTTTATGCATGAATTGGGCTAAGGTGTTGACATCAAAAGTTATATCAGGGCGTGTTACTGTGCGGTACATTAACTTGCCAATTAGCCGTCTGTAGGATGAAGCATCAGAGAGGTAATTATCATCATGAGAGCTGAGCTTGAGCTTGGTGTCCATAGGGAAAGCAACTGGTGTACAGTTGGAGTAGCCTTCCTGTTCTAGCAACTCTAACACATATTTGCGTTGACAGAGAGAAATACCTTGAGTGGAACGAGCAACTTCTAGGCCTAGAAAGTTTTTCATCCTTCCAAGATCCTTGATTTTGAAGCTTTCATCCAGAAACTGTTTGAATTTAGTAACTACATTCATGTTGTTACTAGCAACCAAAACATCATCCACATAAACTAGTAGTATAAGAGAATAAGTGGAGCAGTGTATGGTGAATAAAGAGTAATCAGAATTGGACTGAGTGAAGCCATAAGATTTTAAGGCAGTGGAAAGTTTGGCAAACCATTGTCTACTGACCTGTTTTAAGCCATATAGGCTTTTGAGAAGGCGGCAGACTTTCCCATCTCCTACTTTGTCAAATCCTTGAGGGATTTGCATGTATACTTCTTCATGCAAATCACCATGTAGGAAAGCGTTATTGACATCTAACTGTTCAAGGATCCATCCTTTTGCTGCAGCTAAAGCTAATAAACTGCGTACTGTAGTTAATTTGGCAACTGGTGAGAAAGTATCACTATAATCCAATCCCTCTTGTTGGGTGTACCCCTTTGCAACCAAACGAGCTTTATATCTTTCTAGGGTACCATCTGCATGATATTTTACTTTGTAGACCCATTTACAACCAATAGCTATCTTTCTTGCAGGAAGATCTGTGAGAATCCAGGTTTTATTTTATTCTAGAGCTTGGATTTCAGAAGCCATGGCTGCTTGCCAATTAGGATTGGACACAACTTCTGAGTAACTTTTGGGCTCAGGGATTGAAGAGAGAGCAACAGAATAGGCATGCTGGGAAAGTGAGACATTAGAATATGACATATATTTAGAAATGGGATGAGGATTAGTACCTGAGGTTTTGGGTTCAGAAGGATGTGGCATAGCTAGTATACTACTGCAACATGCATAATGTCTAAGATGAGAAGGAAGCTGTCTTGGACGCATAGACCTTCTAGGAACATTTTTGACGGCAGAATCAGATAGAGGGGCAGAGGAAGTGTTTGAAGAATCAGAAAAGGATGAAATAGATGCATCTGATATAGGAGCAGTAGTGGTGTCTGATGTAGAAGGAATAGAAGGGACATTTTTATCAAGGGCATCTGGAAGTGGAGTAGGTAAGGAAATAGATGAGGATGAGGGATCAGATTCAGAAGGGTTGGTGAAGAAAGGAAATATGGTTTCATGGAATGTTACATCCCTGGAAATAACAACTGTGTGTGAGTCAAGATCATATAATTTGTATCCTTTTGAGGTAGTTGGATATCCTATGAAGACACACCTTCGAGCTCGAGAATCAAACTTGGTTTTGTGATTTACTAGATTTGCTGAAAAACACAAACAACCAAATACCTTAAAAATAGTATAATCAGGTGTCTTTGAATATAGACTTCAAAAGGGCTTTTGTTTTGTAGAATGGGGGAAGAAATACGGTTGAGGATGTGAGTGGCAGTGAGGATACAGTCTCCCCAAAATTTGAAAGGAAGGGAAGATTGGAATCTTAAGGCTCGGGCTATGTTTAAAATGCTTTGGTGTTTTCGCTCTACTACTCCATTTTGCTGAGGGGTATAAACACAGCTTGTTTGATTTATTATACCATGAAGATCATAGAAGTTAGGAATGAGAAATTCAGAGCCATTGTCTGTTCTTATTATTTTGATGACAGCAGAAAACTGAGTTAAAACCAGTTTGTGAAAATGAGTAAGGTGTATTGTTGTGTATGACTTGTGTCTCATAAGGCAACACCATGCCATTCGTGTATAATCATCTACAATGGTAAGGATATATTGAAAACCTTCATAAGTAGGAACAGAGAAGGGACCCCAGACATCACAGTGAATAAGCTCAAATGCAGATTTAGATTTTATTGAACTTTGAGAAAATGGCTTTCTATGGAATTTTGCAAGAGGACATATAGTACAAGAACTATCTATGGTTTTGTCTTTAGGAAGAGAACTGATAAGTGACATTCTAGAGGAGGAAATGTGACCTAATCTAGAGTGCCAAATATGGGATGAAGCAGTTGCAGTATTAGAGAAAGCAGCAGATACAATATTATTATGGCTTGATTCAGAATGAATGAGAAACAGGCCTTAATCAATTTTAGCTATGCCAATCCTCTGTCCCTGTTTGTGATCCTGTATTGAACAAGAACCAAAAGCAAAATTAAGTCCTAAAGGAGTGGTTGTAATCAAACGACTGACTGATATAAGGTTGACAGTAAAAGTAGGGACACAAAGAACAGGATAAAGAACAGAGTTGAAAAGTTTAATAGAACCAGTGTGTGTAATAGGAATTTTGTCACCAGTGGGCAGAATAACATAACTGTTCTTCACTGGTTTAGGATTTAATAGGGATGACACATCTCCAACCATGTGGTCTATGGCCCCAGTATCAATTATCCAAGAACCAGATGGAATATTTCCAATCACACCACTGCTATATGCAGAGTATGAACAATAAGCAGTTATGTTACCTGAGAATGCAGACTCTGTGGGCATAGGTGTAGACAGGGAATTAGAGGAAAGGTTTTGAATAAGGCTCAGTAGGTGATTATATTGATCAGATGAGATAGGAAGATGTTTTGAATTCTCAGAGACTTCCTTTGGGGCAGAAACCATATGAGCTGTAGGGTAGGTCTGCTGTGGAGTATTAGAAGTTGCTCCAAGACGGCCTTTGAACTGATATCTTGGAGGGAATCCATGCAATTTGTAGCACTTCTCTTTAGTATGTCCTATCTTCCCACAGTAGGAACAAACAGGGCCTTCCCGTTTGATATTAGCATTTCTAAAGTTGTGTGATTTAGAAGAGCCACCAGTTTGTTGATATGAAGAGTGATTTCTTGAACCATAGCAAGCTAAGCTGAAATTATCACCGTTATTTCCTTGATTTGCCTGAGAGTTCTGAACCGCCATAGCAATGGAATCATTGGTTGTAGATATTGATGTAGTGAGACTTCTTTGTTTTTCATCTTGCAACACCAAACTGTAAATGTCATTCAGAGGAGGAAAGGGATTCATAACCAAGATTTGACCTTTGATAGATGAATAGCCATCATTAAGACTCATTAAGAACTTGATTGCCATGCTACGCTCTTCATGAACAGCTATTGTATTCAGACAATTGCATGTGTAATTATTCATGGCACCACAGGAACAACTTGGAGTAGGGTTGTATTGATGCAGTTCCTTCCACAGTGAATCCAACTTGTTGTAATATGTGGTGACTGTGAGATTTCCTTGGACCGTTGTGTAAATCTCCTTTTGAAGTTCAAAGACTCTTGGAAAATTTCCTTGGCCATATCTATGGCGAAGGATTTTCCACATTTCTGCTGCCGTGTCAGCATACAAGATACAAGGAGTAATTTCTTTTGAGCAAGAATTGAGAATCCAAGATTGGATCATAAGATTGCATCGTTGCCAAGCTGCATAATCTTCACTTCCTTCATTTGGGAATGATTCTGGCTTCATGACCATGTGTAGCTTATTCTTTGCTCCAAGAGCAATCTTGAGAGATCGAGACCAAGAATGATAATTGTTTCCATCTAGAGGTGGATTTACCAATACTGCAGAGGGATTTTCACTCTGGCTAATGAAGTAAGGACTGCCTTCTTCTGGCCTTGACATGATGAACTTGAAGATTGAAGAAAAATAGTAGAAACAAAGATGATCACAATGATCGCTCTGATACCATGTTGAGTTACAAGATCTATGAAGAACAATGATGAACAGAGGAAGACAGAGTGCAAGGAGCAGAGCTCGATACAATGGAAGAAGAAGAAACTATTATTTCGATTGTTATTCTCAAAACTTGAAACTTGTAAATGTACATGTTGTGGTATATATAGACATATTGTTTCTACTAGATCTAACCGATGTGAACACTAACAATCTAACTGATACAAACTAACTATGAAACTGATATAACAAGATGTGAACCGCTTCCATAACTGCCATGCACACGTCCACCTTGACTGCTTCTGTAACTGTCATCATTAACTGATTTGTTTCCATCTGATCCATCCTTTTGCTGAATGTTATCAACGGTGGATTTAGTGGATCCAAGAGATGAATCATAAGAACCTCCCGAAAAAGTCTTTCCCCTCCGAAATTCAAAATTCCCTTTAACAAATTTCTAAATCCTATGTCTACACTCTCGTCATCAACGGCTATTGTAACTAGACACCTAGTAAATTAAAAAAAATTGAATAAAAATATAAATCATATTAAGATAATAATGTGGCAAGTACTAGACCTTTGGAGACGTTACTAATATTCGGACTTACAACACTTGATTATTATTTATTATATATATAAGTTGCAAAAGAAGCAAACCACTTTACGGTTATTTGTTCAAATCACTGGCGGATCTACATGTAGCCGAGAGGCGGTACCTCTCCTTAATTTTTGCTCTGAATTACATATTATGCCCCTATTAAGTTTAGTATTCCAATTAAGAAAAATTAGATAAGATAAATTTCAATTATTTTCTATCTACGGTTTTGCTCTTTAAAAAAAATCTCCAGATCTTAATTTTTACACAACAATTTGGTGATTTATATTGGGAAAGAAATATTTAGTAATGTTACCATTGCAAGTATGCAACTATTATTGAGGAACTGTAGAATATGACGATTCGTCAAGGCCAATTATAGGTAAGGTTTTTAATAAATTAATTGTATAATATATTTTGTTATACCACTTTTATATGTTATTGTACGTGTTATATTTTGCCTCGTCTTCTAAAAAATTCTACGTCCGCCATTGGTTGAAATGGCATCTGATAATAATCGATTGCGATAAAGTCGAGCAATACAACCTTGGCATAATTCAAATTCATGGAGTATTAATTCACCCTGAGATTGAGACACGTTGCAATAATATTCCTCTATTTAAATTAGGACGGTGATCTAATATTGGTGGAGGTGAAGTTTGGATCCAACCTTGTTATGATACAAACATGGATGGATACCTATTATGCTTATTTTTGGAAATCTCAAAATATTCTCAAATCTCAAAACTTTGGATATATCAACTACATTATCCATGTAGTGAGAGACAGAGAGAGATTGTTGTTTGAAATATATACGGTGTGGTGGGTACAACATGATGAAGCACGTCTGAGTTTGACCGAGTCTAATTGGAAGACCAGCCGTTGAAGCTACTGTCGGGCATAGTTGTACCTTTCTATGTTTCTTCACATATTCCCTGCAACTTGTCTATATTTTATTTTTACCATAAACACATTAATTAATACTATTATTCGGTTTTGGGATCCAACACATTAATCAATAAAATAAAGATTTCATACTCCGTATTGTTATTTGTTAGGTGGATCATATAAAGTTAGGCACGCACTATTGCTTGTTTATTGAACACTTACATTTTTGTTATGGTAGTTTGAACTTTTAAAGCATAAATTAATATTCTTATGAGGATGATATAGCGGTTAAGGTGGGTGGCCTGTGACAGGAAATATCATGAGTTCAAAAATCTCACCAAAATCGTTATGTGTTTGTCTGTCACCTATAGTTAGTCTAGGATAGTTGAACCATCCTGTATTGTTTGCATGTTGGAGGACAGAAGCACCCAGTGTGCACTTCGATAGCGGTTGCGGGTTACCATCGTGAGAACCCATACTTAACCTGAGAAGTGCAAACCATGCATAATTCTTATATAATTTATGCATAGTCCTTATATATTTTATGCAAAAAATCTATAATTTTACACTTTTATCCTTCTACATAAAAATATGTATAATGTATAATTATATATTTTTTTACATAAAATATATAACGATTATGCATAAATTATATAAGGATTATGTATGGTTCGCAGTTCTCACGTTAAATGCAGGTTCTCACATGATCCACTCCATATATATATATATACTATGGATCCGGTGGGAAGACATAGTTATGTAGGAAGGTGAGAAGTATGCATATTCCTTATATGTTTTATGCATATTCTTTATTTTTTTTTATGCATACATCTTGTATTTTTTACATTTTTGACCTTATGCATAAAACATATAAGGAATATGCAAAAGGAATATTCCAGAGCATATTCAATCTAAACCATCAAAAATTGAAATCAAGGGTGCAGATTCCTTCTTATTTCTTATTTTAAGGAGGCTTCTCATATGATCCATAATATATATATATATATATATATATATATATATGGATAAAATGAGAGCCTTAGATTTGCGAAATGGAGGGCCGAGATCGGTTTTCGTATCTCTTTTAAGATTTGGTTCTCATAATATCAATTCCATATATATATATATATATATATATATATATATATATTCTTTTAACAATATATATACCATACACGCCAATTTGGATCTGGTTGCATAAAGGTGTAACAACAATTCATTACAAAATAAATATACATGTAAGTGTTATTGATTTTTTGTTCCCAACCAATCTAACATTAAACAAATTCGCCCTAAAGATAAAAGAAAAAGGTTATTATCGTGTAAATACACAATATTTGAATGAATTTTGATTTTGCATGTGACTTTTATAACATTGTGTACATATAAGAACTTTTAATTTGTTAAAATTTGCATATCGACAAAAATTTTGGAGGCCAAAATATCATACGTAGAAGCTAGAATATTATAAGTTGTTTACTATTGAAACAATATACGTCTTTTGTAACAAAACAACATTATTTCTTTAATAATTATATCGTCCAAATTTTTGACGGTTTATAAATTTTAATAAATTTAAAAAATTATGTATTTAAATGAACATTTTAAAAGTCATATACAAAATTCATGAATTCACAGTCTAATAGCCCAATAAAAAAAGCGTCACAATACACATGCAATGATGCAATTTATTGCTTGGGTTGCAAATAAAGTAATCAAACAATATTTGATTTGTGTATTAATATATTATGAGCTTTAAACTTTCTTTTTTGAGCTTCCATGCGTGTGAGTTTGGACTTTGGATTATCATAATTCATGTATACATGCAACTTTCTTATACTCTGCTCTAAGTTGTAATGCATGATGACATGGTCCCAATTTGCTTTCCCAACATACCATGTGACGAATTTACCTTTTTGCATCCTGCCCATTAATTAATCTATCTTTAATTTCTCAAACACTACTAATTCCCACTTAATATTTCTTTTTTTATGTTCTCTTTCGTGAATTTTTTGTGGACTTCTTTGAGCCTCGTACGTTGTCGCTCGATCATTCCTTACTTTTGTGGATCTTCATGCTTTCACTATATTTGACTTTGAGTATAAAAATTAAACTCCCAATTATTAATTAATACTCTCCCGTCTTATAGAAAGTGTGATTATTTAGAAGAATTGTCAGTTGTGAGTAAAAAAGTGTAAAGTTGTAGGTCACTAAAATCAAGTGTGCATTAAATTACCAAAATAGGAAATAAAATACTTTTTGTGGGACAGTCCAAAAAGAAAAATGGACGAATGGAGTAACAAATTTCGATTCGGATATATTTTACTAGTATTTAAATGTTCGATAATTACATACTTTACTTGAAATTTGTTAATACTATTCTCATCTAAACACATCAATTTTTTCCAAATTATCTTTGATTGTGTGCAAAAATAAATTAAATTTGCAGTTAATGTGCAAAAAGAGAAATTGTGAAGAGTTTGTGTATTTATTGAAAATTCAAATAAGATTAATTATGACTCATCCGACATGTTAGCAGCCATGTCGCGTCGGAAAATGCCACGTCAGCTTTGATTTCGCCGAATTTTTGATCGATGTGCAATTTGAAATAAATTAAGAGTTTGTATATTCATGGTCTAAATTAAAAGTTCATGTGCAAAAATACAATTGGTGTATTTAGAGAAGAATAACCTTATTTTAAATACTCTCTCCTGCTATTTTTTTTTGAACTCAGGACCTATCGGTTCTGAATCACCCACCTTCACCACTACGCCATCCCAAGGGGATTCTCTCTTGCTATTTTTGTTTTAAGTGGTGTCTGACCTAAAGTTTAAGAAAATTGGATGAAGATAATAATACCGGAACTGAAAAAATTAAGATAAAAATAAAAATAACAGATCATAGATAGTATTTTAATTAAATTAATTTAAACATGTACCCCACATAAATTGGACACCAAAATACCAAATCCCCAAAACAAACAATTGATGGCGCCCCAAATAAAAGGGGAAGAAAAATGAAATCAAACGCAAAATTTTAGCCAAAGCTAATTCGTTAACCATCAAAATACACACTCTCTCTCTCTCTCTCAACAGAACTACACCAGCAGAAGCAGAGACAAGAGAGAGAAATCTATAGGAATATACTTCTACACAAATAGTTTATATATATAAAGAGAATCCTCACTCTTCGCCTATATAAATATTTCAAGGTCTATAGAAGCTTGTACAATCACGACAATTTCAACATTCTTCGTGATATGTAATATCCAGGCGCAAATGCCAGTTAACTGCAGAGGTTTTTCTTCTTTTCAATTTATTTGATTGATGTATTGTAGATCTTGATCTTAACGTAGTAATCTTTCTTTTCTTGATAGCTAACTGCTCGAGGGACGGCCATGGTTAATCCAAATAGTTCAGCATTGAGTATCAGTTTATCGAGATTTGAATTCGAATTCGCTTTTTTGTGCGATGAGTTTAATTGTAAAACGCTTGTGAGTTGAAGCTGGTATTGAGTTCGGGTAGGAGTAGTTTATCGAGATTCTAGAAATCGACTGAAGGTGGAGGAGCGGCGTAAGAATGGATGATAGAGGAGGAGGAGGAGGGTCGTTTGTGGCGGTGCGGCGAATTTCTCAAGGACTCGATCGAGGAAGTGCCTGTCATTCTACTGGTAAATGCCTTTTCCGTTTTCTTTTTCCTTTTTGCCCAATTTGTTATTTCATTCTCTTTTGATTGATATACCCTATCTCCCACCTTTTTGTCTATTTTTGTATAATTCTGTACTAAATTACGGTTGATGCTTTAGGAAAATCTGGTGAAGTGAATTTATAAAACTCCATTAATTGATGCCTCTTGCATTGATATCTGCGATCAATTTTCTTTTCCTATCTAAGGGAGTACACTTCAATTTTACTGTTCCTGCATCTTTCGTCTTTTCAATAAAGATGAACTTCATGTTTTTCATGTCCTTATTGTAAGCATTTTCATTCTGCGTGTTAAGAAACTGCAATGAACATGTTCTTAGGTTTCTATCTTTAACTTGTTTCAAGACTATGCCACTTCCAATCGATTATAATCTGAACTTCTTACTATTTTAAACCATAGTGTACTCGCTATTTTACTGTTATGTAATAAGATATTGAGCAATCTTAGCTTCAGTAATATTAGAGGGGGACGGCATGGTTGAGGTTCTTATACTCATTATTAGTTCAACTGGTTCGGTTGTTGTACTTATTTAACGCCCTATAAACAAAAAAATGGGAAAATAAGAGGCAGTAATTATATGAAAGCTATCTTACTACATGTTCATGTGTGTCAATTTTCTAGCATATCACATAACATGGAACACACGTATATATAAAATCTATGCGTATTTTCTCCAATTTTTTTTCTTCTTTTGTTACACCATCGAGATTGTTGTAGGATCTGCTGCATGGCTAGGCAGAGGCCTTTCATGTGTTTGTTCTCAGAGAAGAGATATTGATGATCACCCAGCATTTGATTTGACGCCTGCACAGGTAATATTTTGCTTGGTTGGACTATTCCTTTCTTTCCCTTTCCTTCCTAATTGTGTTGCTTTTACTGTCTGTCTAGCTGCATCTGCAAGTTATTCACAAGCTGATTATCCAGTATCTTCATGATTGAGTTAATTTCTTCTGAATGATGGTATAAGTCTAATAGATCTGGTGCATAGTGAATGAGCAAAGAATGTGGCTAAGCCATAGTTGTATGTTGCTTGTCAAGGGGACATGTTCATATTGATTTTTCTTAATGCTTTCCACAACTACTAACTAGCACCTGATGTTTTCCACAGTTCACTAGATCCTGATGCTGTACTCTAATTTTATGTATCAGGAAGAATGCCTACATAAGCTACAAAACCGTATGGATATTGGTTATGATAGTTCTAATCCCGAGCATCAGGTGTAGTTCATCAAACTTCTAAGAAATTTGTCTCTTCCAGTAATTTGATATGCCATATTTGAAGCATTTGTCTTAGTTAAGACAACTATAGTTTTTTTAAGTTATTTCTGCATAAATAAATGCACCTATTTTGTTCTACAGGAAGCTCTAAAGGCATTGTGGCATGTTGCGTTTCCCGGGAAGGAACTATGCAGTTTAGTATCAGAACAGTGGAAGGAAATGGGCTGGCAGGGGAAAGATCCATCGACTGATATTAGGTATATCCTCCCCGGACTCTTTTTTGGTTGCTTGAAAAAAAACATGGCAGTAGCTTTAACTTCTCGCATATTATTTCAGGGGTGGTGGTTTGATATCATTGGAAAACTTGTTATACTTTGCAAGGAACTTCCCGGTATGTTTCTTTTCCGTCGCAATGCTTATTTCCCACTTGCTTTTAATATACGAGGTTTCGAATGCAATTAAATTTTGATTTCATAATTTAATGTGATTAGTTTTTGCTGCCGATGGTAATATATCTCTCACAATCCTCTTTTGCTTAAAAGTATAATGTGAAATGAGCCCAAATTTTTGTAAAGAAAAGTTAAAGCTTTGTTTTTTTTCCCCAACATTATATTGTCATGGAAAGTGGAGGTCATCATTGCCTTGGCATAGATATCATGTAAATCTTTCCTAATAGGGTTGTAGGACCAGAATTACTAGGGCAGGAGACTTTTTTCCCTAGGCTAACTCAGACAGACATTCATGGAGGCAGGAATTTGTCACATAGATCTATGAGAAATTACCTTACTATGCATCCCAAATTGTCATGTAGTATCCAATGGATCTATCATTTTGCATATCTATAGTTTGTCTATAGTTTTCCTTGAGCGTATGATATCAATTTATTAACATGCCAAATATTTTCTCAGAAATCTTTTCAGGATCTTCTTTGGAAGCAAGAGGGTGATAGGGCTCTGTGGGAATACCCCTTTGCCGTAGCTGGCGTCAACATCACATTCATGCTTATTCAGATGCTTGACCTTGAAGCAGGTAACTTCGGTGAATGATTTGGGGGCAAATAGGCGAACATTTAATCTTACAGAAAGCTTCCTTCATCTCCACTGGATCTCAATGCTACCAATTCTTCCAACAGCTAATAACTCTTTCAGTCAAAACTACCTGAAAATGTTCTCAAGCAGTTTAAACTATATCAGTGCCCATGATTAAGTAACAGTTTTTTGACCTTTAGCATGAGTATTCCTTTTTTATTCCTTGTTAAGAGAGGACATCAGTTTTAAGTGTTTCCTAGTGCTTATCGATGTAAAAATTCTGGAAAGCATGCAGTTGGTTCTTTAGCTTAAATCTGTGCATGCTAAAAAGGCAATATTTGAACGTCATAAAAGATTACGCTGTTTGCTAGTCCAGTAATCTATCCTTTATAATTGCAGTGAAGCCTAGAACACTTGTGGGAGCAACCTTTTTAAAGTTTCTTACAGGTAATGATTTTCCTCTTCACTCATATCTTATTCAAAAACTGGGTTAGGAAATGCCTCACAACTTTTTGGAATTTCTCTTTCTTTACTTTCCTTAAACTCAAAATGACGATTCTTCCTTATTCCTGTCTGTCAGAAAACGAATCGGCTTTCGACCTCCTATATTGTATCACATTCAAGCTAATGGATCATAAGTGGCTTGACATGCATGCTTCTTACATGGATTTCAATGTAAGTATCTTCTACATTACATCGGTTTCATTTGTCATGATTAATTTGTTATTCATCGTGTTTGTTTGGGGGGTTTTGATGATCACTCAGACCGTGATGAAAGCTACTCGTCATCAGCTGGAGAGTGAGCTTCTCCAAGGGGACATTGTAAGCCTCGAAAACCTGCCCTCTTACAGCCTTCTCAGTCGACACTGAACTCAAGTATTCAACTCCAAATATTTCCCTCACAGCTGGTGCTTCCAACTAAATAGATAGTTTTGCTGATCGAATGCACTGGTTCGGGCATTCACGTTTGTCGATTTGCTTTGTTACTTTTTACTGAATTGAGGGAAGGGAAAAAAAGACTCCTAGCAAGTAATGCTAAAGCGATCTTATGACTGATCTTCATTGCTGTTCTTTGTTAATCTATAAGAATCAAGCTTGCATAGTCTAATTTTCGCTATCGAATTTCTGTCTCTATATTATCTGTTTCACTCCAGTCAAAACTTTGGTATATGGCATTAATGGGAATGCTTTAGTAAAAGAAACAAAATTTGATTCCAACGGCTAGTAAATAATATGGATATTATTTTACAGTATGAAGATTAACTAAACACAAATTGATAGGTTTATAATATAAAGGCAAAGTCATGACTATCAATGAAATGAAATGAAACTGAACAAGCAACTGCAAGCATTATAATGTAGCATCATTTACTGAATCATCAACCTTTTATGGAGGAGGAGGAGGGGTTTGCCGTTTGCGTTTCGGAAGCTTGGGCAGTTGGGGTGGAGGGTAAAATATGTATATATACAAGTATGTTCTCGAAAGTTTCAAATTTAGTTTGGCTTTAAGGAATTGAAAATAATACTGATAATAATATTCTTGCCTATATTTTTTCCAAAAGAAGGCGTCTCCCCAGTTTTACTTTTATATATACCATGATTTTGTAGTAGCTGAAATTTATTAATATGCTGAAAGTTGTTAAAAATGATTTTTTTATAATCTATAAGTGTTGCAAAAAAAGTGTCGAAAACTATTCAAAATGGGTAAATAGTATTTGAAAATGATTACAATATATTCCCTCTGTCCCATGATTCTTGTAACAATACTTTTTGGCGCGCTATTTTAGAAGAGTTGTTGGTTGTGAGTAGATATGTGGAGCCCTCAAATAAAGTGTTTGTAATAATTTTCTATTTTAAAAAATGTTACAAGAATGGTGAGATGTCCCAAAAAAAATGTTACAAAATTGTGGGGAAAATGGAATATCAACTTATTTTAACTTTTCAAATGAAAAGCCTATTTTACCTCTAAAATTATTACACACGTCTATAATTTTCTACATAAATAAAATTGAGTATATCTATTTCTACTGATAATTCATTGTGATGATCTACGATGTGATTTTCTACTTTTATACCATTTTATTCAAGTTTTTGTTTTATTAAAAAGAAATTACGTACCTATATATAGTCATTTGGTTCTAAAGATTAGATCATGATAAAAAAAATTATTTTATACTCTATCCGTTCCATTATTTATGTTTCATTGGGATTGGGTACAGAGATTAAGAAAGTGAGTGTAAATGTGTAAAATTGTGTTGTAAAAGTGTAAAGGAATGGAGTCCACTTGTTTAGATTGATTGTGACTCACTCATTTATTTATTTTATTTAGTATGAGACATAAATAATGGAATAACAAAAAAAAGCAAGTGAAACATTAATAACAGGACGAAGAGAGTATATCATACAAATGCACCATCATGGTGTATTATTATGGAGATAGTTATTTTACATATTCAATTCTAATGGTTATTTTGTCAATATAAAAATGTTTGGAGGATACTGTATATGTCAAAATAATAGAGTAGAGATAAGATGCACATAAGCTGGGTTTGAGCAGCTTAGCTAGATTCTGTAAAATTGTTACAGTAATAGAGAACGCAACAGCTTAGCTAGATTTTGTAAAATTATTACAATCGAATAGTAGATAAACTCTAGATCAACCACTTACATAGAAACTGTGTTTGAGCAGCTTAGCTACATTCTGTAAATTGTTACAGTAATAGAGAACACAACAACTTAGCTAGATTCTGTAAAATTGTTATAATCGAATACTAGATGAACTATAGATTAACCACTTACACAGTGAGAATACCAACTACGCTACATGTTGTCAGTCTATATAACATGATAACTATGGTGAACACATATTTAAGCAATTAAAATTGCATTTACTCATAGTGTGCACATAGAATTATTTATGACAAATTGGCAAATATCACAATCTTTGCGATCTTGCGACATTTGTCCACAATCTATTTTTTTTTTCTTTTTCTGACCCCAAATTACTTGTTTTTGCGATTTTGGTCCCACAATAAATTTTTCCGTCAATTCGACCGTTAATCAAATATTAATTAAAAATAAATAAAAAATAAAAAGAGTAAAATGGAAATTTTGAAATAACTAATTGGCAAATTTCGTCCTCGAACTTTCAGCTTTTGTGTAAGTAGTTCCCAATCTTTTTTTTTGTTTTTTATGTCCCCAAACTTTTATCTTTTGCGATTTTGGTCTTGCCATTAAATTTTTCTGTGAAATTAAACGTTAAGCAAACTTTTATTAAAAAAACACATATTAATCAAACTTTTATCTTATCGACGGTTTTACTTCTTATCTCCTTTGTTGCCGCCCGAACACAGAACCCTATTGCTTATCTCTATAACTCTGCATAAAAATTAAGGCCGATTCTAAGGAAAAAGGGATCCTGAGTGAAAAATAAAAGTCGACCCTTTATCTAGATAAGGGGACGTGCAATTCCCTCGAGTGAGGCTCTAGAAATTGTACAAGAATCCATTTTTGAGTAAAATTATTTCGCCCCTCTCATAATCACAAAAAAATATTTATTCCAAGTTTTTTATTTATAAGAATAATTTGTAATACCATGTTGGTTCAGAAACGAGTCTTTAGGTGTAGAGGAGGGGATTGGGTGGGAGGGGGGTTGAATACACCTGAATACAAATTTCAACTCAAACGCGAAGCTCAGTATGGTACTGAAATGTGTTCGTTGAGTAGTTCAGCTCGCCAAGTAAGACTTCAGATCGCGTGGGCAAAGTGATTCAACTACTGAATCCCGTCTACTGACTTTAGTCAGTCTACAGTAAATTCAGTGGAAGAGTGAGTGTGGAAGTGTAGACCCGATTTTAATTCGTCTCTTGTAGAAAAACATTTTTATCAAATATGTAAAAGTCGTGGTTGTGCGTTGATTCAGATTTTACTGAATTACTGAGTTTATGCTTTAAAAGATATTTTATGCAGTATGAACAATAAGCAATAAAATCGTAAATTGCACAACAATTTTTAAAGTGGTTCGGATACACAAGATCGTACGTCCACTCTCCCGAACACAGGCAGGAGGTCTTGTCTTTATTATACTGAGCAAGTTCTCAGTAATTTTTACACCGAACAGATTCACTACTTATAGTTGTAGCAACTTTACAATTGTTCAAACATAAGGTTTAAGTTTCTCCAACTAGAAGGAGTTCTTACAATAAGAACAGTTCAATGAGATGAACTCCTTCGGTTTTTCTAAGTTTAAGATCTTACAAGGATTGCTTAGAATAGAGAAAGGGAACAATGGATCTCTAGAGTAAAGAACTAAGAATTATCTCTCTAAGTATGAGTTCTTCGCTGAGTGTACTGTTTGATTGCTAGAGCTTTTAGATGCTCGAATGCTTTGGTTCCCGGTGTATTCTCTGCATGAAGACTGTTTTTTATTTATAATCTCGACTCATGAATAGATTCGTTTGAGGGAGTCTAGACACGTGTCGAAAACGCCAAGAAAAACGACCATCTCGAATTTGAATATCATTGTAGAGATTCTCTCTTTTTCAGTCTAGGGAACAACTTTATGTCAGTGCAAGTACAGTGCTGACAACTCCTCATTGGTTGAGGTTAGGGAGTTGGTGAGGCTTGTTCAAACTCCAAAGCAGATGCTGAGTTGACTTCCTCTGATTCCTCGGACACTTGTACTGAGTTGTCTCCTGCTGACATTCTTCTGAGATTTCAGTACTTGACTTGAATTTCTTTACTAATTTAGTGGGTTCTAAGATACCCAACTGAGTTATAGATGTTGAGTCCATCCGGCTGACAAAAGATAACTCTACTGAACCTATCAGCTACTGAACTCTAGCTAGCCTAATAAGTTCATAACATGCTGAAATCAACTAAGCTATTACATTATCAAGGTTGATCATTCAGCTAAGGAGTTTTGAAATCTTCAAATCTTCAAATCTTATATCACTGAATCTCATACCCAACATACCATTTTTTCATAATTGTATATATACAGTTATACCAAAGAAAAAAAATTTATAAAAACATTAATGTTTTCAATTAGTAGAAAACCAATATGTTGGCATGGAAATAATTCTTCGTTCTCTCAATTCCATATGATTTCATCCGGGTTGGGATTTTCTATAGAGTTGTTGATATCATCGATACTGTGTTGGAGCGGCAACGAAGGAGAGAGGGAAAAATAACCGCAAAAAAGATGGAAGTTTGATTAATTCTCAATTTTATTCTTTTATTTTTTAAATTTAATAAAAGTTTGATTAATGCTCGATTTCATAGAAAAATTTAATGGGGAAACGAAAAATCGCAAAAAATAAAATTTTGGGGATAAAAAAAAGATTGGAGACTAATTACACAAAATCGCAAAGTTTGAGAACGAGATTTGCCAATTAGCTATTTCAAAATCACAATTCTACCCTTTTTATTTTTTATTTATTTTTAATTAACATTTGGTTGACGATCGAATTGACGGAAAAATTTAATGCTAGGACCAAAATCGCAAAAACAAGTAGCTTGAGGTCCAAAAAATAAAAAAATTGAGAATAAATGTCGCAAAATCACGAAGATTGATGACTATATTTACCAATTTGTCATTATTTATTAAGCATTAAACTTATAAATGAAATAAGCTCCTATACTCTTAGCACAAAATGTGGAATAATTTATCTTATTATTTGTGTGGCCACTTACAATCAAACATCTTATGAAGGCAATTTAGTCACAAAATTAGAGAACTTGGTGATTGAAATTTTAGATATAAAATAATTTAACTTAAGAAATTGAATGTAAGCGAAAATTGGTAGTATTTGCGTTATTGTCATTGATGCACTTCACTTACCAAAAATAATTTAACTTTAAAATCCGTCTTAAATACATAAATTTTTGATTTATTTGAAATTGCATATAGAAAAAAAATTATGTGAAATCAAAAGCTGACATGATATTTTCTGGTATGACGCATTTGCACACGTGGCAATCCAGTCAGCATCGAACCAAAAGTCTGAAATTTTTGCCTCAAAATACACGAACTTTTGTTAGATTCCTAAAACACACGAGCTTTTGTCAAATTTTCGTTTTGCACAAACTTTGTAAATGCACAAACTTGGTTGCCTGACATACCCCATATAAAAAATACATTTGTTTCCATAATAAAATTTAAAGGAAATTCAATCTTTGTTTACAAATTGAAATGAAATTTTAAGGTTTTGTGCAAATCTAAATAAAATTCAAAACTCATGTGCAAAATGAGAATTATTATAAAGTTTGTGGATTTACAAGAATAAAAAATTTCAGACCTCTGGTTCGATGCTGACAGGACTGCCACGTGTGCAGACGCATCACGTCGAAAAATGCTACGTCAGCTTTGATTTTGGAGGATTTTTGACCCATATGTAATTTCAAACAAATCGAAAGTTCATGTATTTACAGGCATATTTTAAAGTCGTATGTAAAACAAAAATTTAACAATTTTTATTGTATTTTGAGGCAAATAATCCTCCATAAAATGATGTTTGGACTTTACCAGTCTGTATGTATGAGATGACGTTCTCATTTCAAAAAAAGGGTGGTCTGTTGTGCACCTGGTTGCACATGCAATCGGGTCAAAAGAGGATTCGATTTTGACCCAATTAAATTTGTTTGACCCGAGTTAACCTGCATTAAAAAATAATACTAATCATAACAAAACCTTACCTCTCTCATTCTTCGTTCTCTCATATTTCTGCCTCCATTGTCTCATCTCTACGCCTCCTTTCTCTCATTTTCTGCCTCTCTCTCTCTCTCCCTCTCTCTCTCTCTCTCTCTCTCTCTCGCCTCTCCGCCTCGCTTTCTCATTCTCTGCCTCTCTCTCTCGCCTCTCTCTGAAAACTCTCGCATCTCTCGTATCTCTCTCAAACAGATCTGAGGAATTCGTCTAGGTCGAATTTTCCTAGTCTTCAACCATTGCTTCAGAATAAGGCGGACATCACCTTCGACCTTTCTTCAGTGAAGGTTTGGTCAAACTCTAGTTTGCTCTTTGATTTTATTTTTTGGTCCGAGTTAGGGGATTACTTTATCTGGATATGCATGTAGAAATGTAGATAGTTGATGTATTTGATCTGGTTGCGATGTTAGACTTGCTGATTTTGTGTGTATAGTTGACATTAAAGAATTGTGGAACTATTTGAGAAGAATACTTGTTCCGTTGTCAACATCTTTGATGTAACTCTGTGGTTTCGTATGATTATTGGATTAAAGTGACACGTTCATTAATTATAATTGATACTTTACTTCAGTATGATTGACAATTTGAGATAAATAACAACTTTGTTCATTGCAATTGACACATTTATTCATTACAAATGACACTATATAAGAATGTGACACTGTCCTCCGAGACAATTGACACTTTTGTTTATTACGATTGACACTTTGAGATAAATAAAACTTTTGTTCATTGCAATTGACACATTTATTTATTACAATGATACTCTATAAGAATGTGACACTCTCCTCTGAGACAAATGACAATTTTGTTCAAATCAAATGACACTTTTATTTGAAGCAAATGATACACTACAAATGACATTTTTCTTCAAAAACAAATGACACTTTTATTCAACGCAAATGACACTTTTGTTCGAAACAAATGATACGTCCGTAAGTGATGGTACAAAGTGTTCAAAAATGAAAATAACACTTTTGTTTTGAAACAAATGATACTCAATAAATGACACTTTTATTCACAACACCGCCCTTACAATAATTGAATTAAAACAAATAAACAAATGAAATAATGATGTAACAATGACATCAACATGACGCCAACGGACGCGGATCCGGGTAGTGGCTGGTAATTGGGCCGAAAAGCATCTAGAAGCAACAAGTACACCTAAGTTTTTGTGTTTCTAAAGTTTGGGTGGTTACATGATACTATTGCTATAAATATTTCCATTAGGTCATCAATATATAGAGTTTGAAACATGTTAAATAAGCTGCTTTTGGACTTTTTATTGCATAATTTTTTTTTTTAATATTTGGAATGTAGACTTCTGCTTTTTTGTAGCTTAAAATATTTCCATTACTTCATTAATGTTTTTCTAAAATTAAACTGTTTTATTCTAATATTGCATACACTAATAATTTTTGTTTAAAACAACTTTAAGCTTAAGTAACAAATGCCCCGTTTTGAAGAGCTTATCTGCAGCTTATTTCAACTTATTCTAAAAAATAAGCAATTTTGTACGCGTTTGAGAGAGCTTATGAAAACAACTTATTCTAAAAAATAAGATGGCTTATTTTCATAAGCTGGTAGGAATATCTTATGAAAATAAGCTAAAAACAGCTTAAGAAAAATAGGTCATCATATCAAATTCTTCTGACAATAATTTACGCAACAGTTTATAGAATATAACGTTTCTAACATAAACACTTATAGCATAAGCACTTATGATATTAACATTTATTTAAACTGTTCCAAACAGGGCCTAAAAGCTATTTCAATTACCGGCTAAAGCATAGTAGGAATTATTTTCAAGTGCACGAAGAAATTAAATTATTTATATTATATGAAATAATACATCATTTTCTAAAATTTTAATGTGAAACAATTCTCAAATATAAAAATTGAAAGCAAGTTTGACGCTATTATTGAAATTGAAATAGTCGAACTTGGGAAATAGTTGAAAATCGACTCTGTTATTTCTGTTTAGGAGTCGCTGAGTTTGACGCTCCAGTGCAGACTGCCAGACTGAATGACGCTCAATTCCAATTTTATGCAAGTTTATGGTAAATTCGAGGAAATCTTTTAGTTACTTTTTCAACTCGATGTTTCATTGCAATCGATCACCTTATTAATTTTCAAACTACTTGCCGTAAGGTTATGATCTGTTGCTGGGGTCGATCGCCGCGTTTTATGTGTTCATGACGCCTTACACTAAGGTTGAAGAAAGCTTCAATGTACCGGTCTTGCCTATTTTTTTTCTTTCCAGATTCGCATTTTTCTACTTGCCTCTTGGTTTCTTAGGATTATGATTTTTTTTAGCATTGCCTTCTGCTAAAACAATATATTTCTGTAAATGTAAAAGTGTTTATTCATCTCTTGTTAATCCATATTTATACATGAGTACAATAGCGGTTGTTCACCATCTCTCTCTCTTTAAAACTAACTCTTAACTAACTCCAGTTACTGTAGTTATAGTAACTCCTTTTTCTAACAGAATAACTGCTGATTTCTAACTTCTTTAATTTAGTTTCTAATCTCAATATTCACCAAACTACTCTTATCCCGGCTGTATTGGAAGTTGGTATAGAAGATCATGAAACCGTGATATAGAGAGGGGTTTAGTAAATATGTCTGCAAGTTGGTTTTGTGAAGGGACATAGCGGACATCTAGATCTTTTTGCAGAACCTTGTCACGGATAAAGTGTATGTCGATTTCAATGTGTTTTGTCCGAGCATGATTCACTGGATTTGAAGCTATAGCCGCAGCACTCTGATTATCACACCACAATGTTGGTTGAAGTGGGAGTTTGAAGCCAAGTTCTGCCAGCAGCGATTTGATCCATATAAGTTCCACAGCAGCCTCGGCTAAAGCTCTATATTCAGACTCTGAACTGGACCGTGATACCACCCTCTGCTTGCGTGAGTTCCAAGAGATAAGATTAGGGCCAAGAAAGATGCAGAAACCCCCCGTAGACCTTCGGTCATCAGGGCAGCTTGCCCAATCTGCATCCGAGAAGCCTGCAAGCTGTAGAGGTGGACTAGAATTGACTGTAAACCTGAGGCCTTGATTGAGTGTACCTTTAAGATACCTAAGTACCCGTTTACATGCCTTCCAATGGAGTTCAGTTGGTGCTTTTAGGAATTGACTGAGCTTGTTCACCATGAACGCAATGTCAGGTCTGGTAAGCGATAGATACTGGAGGCCACCCACTAGGCTCCTGTATAGTGTTGGTTCCTTAAAACTGGGACTATCAGAAGAGGCCAGTTTCTGTCCAGCATCATAGGGTGATGGAACTGGATTACTGTCAAGTAGATTTGCTTTACTGAGTAGAGATCTGATATATGTGGACTGAAGTAGGACCACTGAGGTTGGTGTTGGTCTATGTATCTGGACTCCAAGAAAATAGTTTACTTCACCAAGAGTTTTTAAGGCAAATTCTCTGGATAGGCTGTTGATAACAGACTGAATAAGGTCTGAATCCTCACCAGTGACCAGGATATCATCAACATAGATCAAGAGAATGATGAGCTTCCCTTGAATCCGATTGTAGAATAGAGAGTGGTCTGAAGTGCTGAACTGAAAATTTGCTTTTATCAGGAATCCTTTTAGTCTGTCATACCAAGCCCTTGGAGCCTGTTTAAGGCCATATAATGATTTCTTGAGTTTGCAGACAAAGGTTGGCTGAGCAGGGTCAGAGAAACCGTAGGGTTGATGCATGTATACCGGCTCAGTTAAGACACCATTGAGGAAGGCATTGTTGATATCAATATGCTGAATAGACCAGTTGAAGCTAAGAGCAAGTGAAAATATCATTCGAATGGTGACTGGTTTTACCACAGGGCTGAAAGTCTCTTGGAAGTCAATCCCTGCACGTTGCTGAAAACCTTTTGCAACTAGCCTGGCTTTCAGTCGATCTACAGAGCCGTTGGCTAAAGTTTTGACTTTATAAACCCACTTACACTGTATGAGATTCATATCTTGTGTAGGGGGTACCAGTTCCCAAGTCTGATTTCTGATAAGAGCTTCAAATTCTTCTGTCATAGCCTTAGTCCAGTGGGGATTTGCCAAGGCCTCTGAATCTGACAAAGGTTCTGTAGAAGTGAGATTTGAAGGAGGTTGGATAACAGCAGAGTACAGTTTTGGCTTGTGAATTCCTCTCTTGGCTCTTGTGATCATAGGGTGGATATTCTGGCTAGTAGAGGAGGAATTAGATGAAGCAGAGGTCTCGTCTCGTATTGAGGTTGTTATGAGTTTCGGTTGATGAGATGAGGTAGGATCGGAGACAAATGGGTATGGAGTTGCTTTGCTTGTAGGGAGGAGAGGTATTGTTTGAGAGGGATTTGGACAGTATGGTACAGTATTGTGAGAGATAGAAGCTCCAGGGATGGAGGAAGGTTTTGAGAACAGTTTGGAGTAAGGGTATTCTGTTTCATTAAACAGAACGGATCTGGAGATATAGATCCTTCCAGAGGGATGCAGGCATCTGTAACCTTTATGAGCAAAGACCGTATCCTAAGAAAATACACTTGGAAGATCGAAACCGTATCTTAGAAGAATTGTAGGGCTCGAGGAGAGGAAAAGCAGTGCAACCAAAGTTCTTGAGAAATGTGTAATCTGGAGGAGTCTTGAACAAAATTTGATATGGGGAGAGATAGTTCAAAGAGGGAGTAGGTAGCCTATTTATCAAATAGGTGGCTGTTGCAAACGAATCCCACCAAAATTTATAGGGCAGAGAAGCTTGAGCCAGCAGAGTTAGTCCTAATTCAGCTATGTGCGATGTTTTCTCTCAGCCAGCTCCATTCTACGATGTGTGTGAGGACATGGGTGGCGAACCGAACTCCAAGCTTATTCAACGAGATCTTGTAACGGCCATATTCTCCCCCCAATCCGTGCGTAATATTTGTATCTTTGCACGTAACCGCCTTTCTACATACTTGAAGAACCTTTCAACTATCTCACTTGGTTTCGGATTTCGGTGTGAGAGGAAAAATCCGAGTGAATCGAGTTGCATCATCCAAAAAATGAATATAATATCCGAAACCTTCGAGTTGAAGGAACAACACTAGGGCCCCAAAGATCACTATAAACTAGTTGAAATGGTTTAGTAGCTCTAGTGTGAGAAGATTTGAAACTTGGTTTGATGTATTTTTCCCAAGGCACACGCATCACGAACATAGATTTTATGTTTGCTTTATTCATCATTCTAAGAACTTTATTCAAAGTAGTAAAGGCAAGGGATGGCCTAATCTCTCACGCCAAAGATGTGCAATGATTTATCTTGAGTAAGAAAGCAAGAAAAAGTACTCTGCTCGATAGTTGTGTCTTTATGTCTCTGCGTATTCTTTTTCGCTGATAGAGCCCATCCTCAAGCAGTTCCCTCCGAAGTGTTTGCTTGGTTTGCTCGTCCTTTACCACGCAAGACGTGTTATGCAATTCCACAAAGACATCATTGTCATCGGTTAGTTTAGAAACACTAACTAGATTTTTTGTAATCTGTGGAACTCCGAGAATCTTGTTTAGAAACAAAGGTTTCGAGTAAGACTAAAGCAAATCCGTGAACCAATATGAGAGATAGAGAGATTAGAGCCATTACCAACAACAAGATGTTCTCCTCCATGATATGGTAAAGCTGCGCATCGATTCATTTCGGAAGTCACATGAGCTGATGCCCCATTCGTCTAAGAACCAGTCTCCTTGACTTTGATTAGTGAAGCATTAGAAACCATGTTAGCAAGCTGGATTTTGATTAGAGTGAGAGTAGTTAGGAGGATAAGGTAGAGGTAGAATGCCGGTTGCAAAAAGGATTTCCATTAAGATCGGAGTTTCCATGAAAACCGAGAGGAAGCCTCGGGATGTAGTTGCTAGATGAGCTGTGTTGGAGGAAGAGTAGATGTGCGTGGTCCGAGATAATGGACATCAAACCTTTTGAAGCACTTTGATGCTACATGGCCTAATTTCCCACACAATTGACAGCTAGGTCGGCCAGATCTTCCACCATTTCTGCCCCCTCGATATGCTTGATAACCTCCTCTATAGCCTGCAGTCCGTCCTCTGCCACGGTTATTTGAGTAGTACTGATTTCCTCCTCCACCTTGTTCTGTCTGATGATATGCTATATTTGCAGTAGGATTTGTAGAGACTTGTTGCTGAGATTGATTTAGTAGTCTGATTTCATGAGTCTGAAGATGACTTTGAAGTTCATTGATAGTGAGATTCGCAGCTTGAGTTGTCAAATGGACACAGATTGACTCGAATTCTGGACCAAGGCCACCAAGAATGAAGAGAATTAATTCGGATTCAGAAAGAGGCTGATCAATGTTGAACAATTCATCAGCAATTGAACGGAACTTCATGATATAATCATCAATTTGCAGATTTCCTTTCTTCAAGGTTTGAAGTTGAAACCGAAGGTTCATTGCTTTTGCCTTCGAGTGAGTTTGGAACAGATTCTCGAAGGCTGTCCATAGTTGTGCAAATTGTAGTACACCTTCCGATATATCCTAACATAGGAGGAGAAATTGAGGAGAGAATCCAACCAAAAAGGAATTGATCCCTACGCAACCAACTTAGATATAGCGGATTTGGTTGTGGTTGTTGATTTGCGACTTCTTCAGTAGTAGGAAGGAATTTTTCTGGATGCTTAGTTTCGAGAAGAATATCTTCAAAGCAATAGGCTCTCACAGATGCAAGGACCTGTGTTTTCCAGAATGTATAGTTTGTTTTATCAAGCTTGATTGATAGTGGATGTATATTTGGAAGAGTAACAGATTGTGGATCAGCAGCCATTGATTATTTGATTTGCAGACCACAAAGAGAGAAATGGAATGGATCGGTTTAGATCAGAGTATGTTGAGAGAGAGAGAGAGAGGCCGGACACTGAAGATCAGAGAATGATGTTCTGATCAACTGAGATCGAGCCGAGGATTAGAGGAGAAGGTTTTGAAGATTTGAAGATCATGAATGAAGGCTTGAAGATTTGAAGATTTGAAGATTTGAAGGTTTGAAGGTTTGAAGGTGGTTTGAAGATTTGAAGATTTGAAGGTTTGAAGATTTGAAGATTTGAAGATCATGGATGAAGATCTTCATGAACATTCCTAGAACCGAGGATGAAGATGAAAGAAAAGATGAAGATGAAAGAAAGCTCTTATACCATGCTAAAACAATATATTTCTGTAAATGTAAAAGTGTTTATTCATCTCTTGTTAATCCATATTTATACATGAGTACAATAGCGGTTGTTCACCATCTCTCTCTCTTTAAAACTAACTCTTAACTAACTCCAGTTACTGTAGTTATAGTAACTCCTTTTTCTAACAGAATAACTGCTGATTTCTAACTTCTTTAATTTAGTTTCTAATCTCAATACCTTCCTATCATATTTGCTTCTTTCTTTTTTCGGAAAACATTTCTGTGTCTTGACGATGATTAAGAAAAAACTGATGAATGGATTTGTGCACTATTGTTAGGCAATGCACGACATTTTGTACCATCGGCATCACATAGAGCAGGTAAAATTAGATATTTTCATCTGCTAATAATTTTCCTGTGCTGTTCGGCTGATTCTTTATCTTGTTGGTCTTGTATATGTGTGGCTTCAGTATGATCACTTGGAATTTCCGGGAGTAGTTCCTCGTACATTTATTGGTATGTGCTCTTATGTTATTTCTTTCTGCCATGTATTCGAAGTTCCTTTATTTTTTCACTCTTAACCGATGTATTTTTTTAATTGTTTTTTCTCATCACCTGGATATAATTTCATTTGGAAATGCAATTATCGCTTTCACTTCAGTTGATTATAACTGACCATCCTTTAGGATTTGCAGCTACTTGCATCGGTATCTTGTAATGAAACTTTATCTGAAGTATTCTTAATGAACTGTTACTGCATAGAGATTTGTGGTTGTTTTTGAAGCCTAATCCTATTCTCTGAAGCAATAAAGGATATAAATAAGGCTAGCATTTTTTACAGGTTCCCTTCTCGTGTCGACTTTTGCTTCTCCTTTTGTGCTAGCCGCAAGTTTACTGCAGCTTCCAAAGATGTACAGTCTTCATATAGGTGACACTTTCTCCAGTTGGATATCTATTTATGTATGCTTTGTTCTATTATTATTCAGTTTCTCTGCAAAGATAAATCAGTTGTATGCTATTAGATAAATGTTTTGCATTTTCATTGTATAGGTTTCAGAATTCATATGTCATATTTGATTTTATTTGTTTGAGAAGAAAAATACTAGTGCTAAATAACTGCAAAAGTTCACGGTGACTTGTGCTTCTATAACTGATTTGCATACCTCCTTTAGATATTTAACAGTTGTTGACTTCAGTATTAGATTAGTCTGCTAGTTACAACTTACTATCTTCTTTATCTGCTGAGATATCTGCAGCTTTTGGTTTCAGATTTATTCATTTTAATTTACACCATGTTGTTTTGCCCAGTTCGTTTGGTGTTGGGCTGCATCATCTTGTCTTCATTGCAGTTCTTCCGCATTCAGTTATTCACTTAAAATGTACTTTCCATCACTCTTTTGCTTAGTCTCTTCTATAGAATCGAACAACTCATGCTTTAGGATATTACATAATTGCTAATACAGTGATGGAGCCCTTCTCATGTTGATGGAAATAAATGCTTTAAGAACTCTTAAATAATTTTCTCTGTATGTGAGAATTTCCAAACTCATAATCTTTCAGAAAATGTATAATTTGCTACATCCTATAATTTAGATCTGAGTGCTGGACCTCTAATTATTACCTGCTTCTGGAGTCGCCTAGTCTTTGGAATTGTGTTTATGCTGCCCCTTTTTTATGGCAATTAATAGTCAGTGATGCAAACTTACTCCATACTGGTGCAGATCAGGAAGAACTTTGGATCTCAAGTTGAAGCATTTTTTGTAATATTGACTGCAATTCAATTTCACATGCTGTTCTATTGTACACGCTCCCTTCCTAACATATTGGCATTTGGCTTAGGTAATTTGATACATCTTCTTGCTGTTTCTAGCGTTACTATCCAGTTTGCTTTGTCTAAAATATCAAAAACGAAATGTAATGCTGAAGAGTTTATAATGGCATTGCAATGGAAAACAATGATACTTTACTTTTCATAGCATGCAGTGTCTCTCATATTGAAAACGAAAATTTAGATTAGCAGCTGAGATGGTTATAGCATGTAAAGATTGTGATACATTTGTTTGACTTTCCTATTTATGGGGTATTGGAGTCTTATTAAGGAATTCTTATCATAAGTACAAGCTATATTGACAGCATCTGTAAAAAACTTGCGAAATTTCATCTCATCTGAAGAGTTTTATTTTTAACCTACAAATATATGTAATTTGATACCTACCAGACAAAAGTCTTTGTAGATTTATCATTAAAATAAATTAAGAAACACATGCAAAATGTATTTTTCGCCGTGATTCATATTCACTGTCATTTTAGCAAACCATGCGTAGAGCAATTACAAATGAAATCATGCTTTTTATTACTCAAATTAGGACATCAGCCATTCAAATAAGCTATGCTGAATTCTCTTTCATTCTCCATGTCATATGTTCTCCCAGTTGCAATCTGAGGCTCCCCTTTATATTTTTCTTTTAAACAAGTCTTCAACATCATCTTATGACTTAGCAGAAGTTCTATCGTACATATCCACTTTCTTTACTGATTTAGCCCTAATTTGTTGTTAATAGTTAACTTGGCCTATGGGTATTGGTTTCAGAAAAGGTTGTATGCGGCATTAAATTCTTTGGTACGTTTACCCTACTGTTGATTGATGTCTTCATTAAGTTTTCATAATTTGAGAGTTTTTATAATTTATGGTTTGTTAAATTTCTGCATTTGTAATGGAGTATGCCAGTAGCTTCAAAATTTTCATTTATCTTTGATTTCCTTGTCCTTCAGATCTTGTTTCTGGTTAGTAATCAAGTCAGACTTCATATTGCTCTCCTTCAATAAATTTCATTTTTAATTATCAGGCATTAATTTAGGTAATTGCCTCAACTCCAAGTATGTAAAGTGGTTAACTGATTTTATTCGAAATGGTTATATCTTAGGCAACCTTCTCTGCATCCACCTACAATTGTTAATCCATTACTATTCTTGATTTGAGGTAGAGAATGATCTTGGATCTTTATCGTATTCTGTTCAATGGTCTTTTCTGATTGTCAGGTTTTTGCTACCACTGTCTTCAGATGTGACATCTTGTTACTTATTGCACCCATCGGGCTTGCGCTTTTGCTGGTATGTGGTGTAGCCATGACTAAGTACATGAATATTTGCTCCACCTCATATCTCTGCATCCTATAGTTAGGCAAAGTATGAAAATAAAATTTGAAATACAATTTCATATTTGCTGAGATGCATCTTTTGCCTTAATTAAGTTCCCACTTACCTTATGCGAAGATGCTTTATTATTTCAGTAGGAAATACAGAAATACTTGATGATTTGAGACTTTATCTTGGAGTCATACTATATGCTTACTATTTCAAGCTTTATTTGCAGATTGTTTATACAGAACTTACACACACACAAAAATTATGTATACGTGCATACACAGTTTTGGATATTTTGGTCAGTTCAATAATTTGAAGAATGTGATTCTTGGTGCTCTGCTTATTTGCCGTTGGATGCTATTGCAGTCTGATGGTCTTCTTCTTTCACCTCCTCTAACTGCACTTTAAATTACTGAATTACAGTCTAGATCAGTTTCATTGCGGAAAGCTATAGTATCGTGCTTGATAGCTGCGTTCTTTTGCGCAGGTTTGTTAGCTAAATCACATTATCCCATATTTTATGTTTCTCTATTATCGTTATGTTATCTACAATCATCATTGCAGGCATGACGGTGATGGTTGATTCAGTCATGTGGAGGAAGATGTTATGGCCTGTGCTAGAAGTCTTTTGGTTTAATTCAGTATTAAATCGAAGTTCTGAATGGGGTGTATCCTTTAATTAAGAACTTCATTTGCATTTTGACATGTACTCTGGCATTCACAATGCGTCTTTTAAAACAAAAAACTTGTGCATTAGTTAATCATCATATCAGAAGGGAAGTTTTTATTTATTTATAAGCATTTGAGTTTTAGGTGTCGCAGCGCTAGGCCATGACAGCTTGGCCATCCTGAGAGGACAGATTTGACAGAATCGACTCTAAATGACCACATGAATTTGTGCTAGTTGAGAGACTGCGAAATTCCAGCACTTATAGCTGTAAAATTGTAGCATGGTTTGAACAAATAACAATTTATTTGTACAAAAATAAATTATGTTGTAGAAGAATATCATTTTCTTCATTTGGCTTCTTAGTTATTCCTTTACTTCCTTTAGACTCATGCTTTTCACTGGTACTTCACATCAGCTCTCCCCCGTTCGCTGCTGGTGGCATATCCACTATTTGTGGTGAGAATAAGTTTGATTATCATAGAACCTGTCTGAACTCTTGCTAGATTGTGTTGTCTGAAATGTTATACTCCCTCCATCCCAAAGAATGTGTCTTGTTTCTTTTGGGCACAGTTATTAAGGAGAGTTGAAAGTTGTGTAAAGTGATGGGTCCCACAAATAAAGTTATTAAGAGAGTTGAAAGTTGTGTGTGAAGTTGTGCAAAGTGATGGGTCCCACAAATAAATATTTATAATAAATTATCATTTATAGAAACATGACACATTCTATGGGACCAAAGTTCAAAAAAGCGTAAATGGGTTCCGAGACGTTTTCCTTACGAGTTACGAGGCGTAAGCCTCGAGGCGGACCGAGGCGTAAATTCTATTTTTTCCCCTAATAAACATATAACACCACAAAAAACATAAACATAAAATCAAGTTTCTTCCAAGTTCAAACCAACAAAAAAACCAATTCACACCAACATAAAGAGTTAAAAGTTCTTAAATCTCAACATCACAAATTAAACATCATCAATCTTCATCATCATTAAAACATTAAATTAGCAATATACTATAATACAAAAAAGTTTAAATTATTAGTTAGTTTAAATTATTAATTAGATATAAAGTACCTCTATTTGCACTTCCAACACTTGAACAAATTGCAAATAATTACTTAATGCTCATAATTAATTCCAGAATAGCAGGAGAATGCTCATAATTAATTCCACAATACTCAATTTCACAATACTCATAATTAATTGAGAGAAACTCGATTACAATATCACAACCACATGTTATAAGAGTAAAAAAAACAGAGAATGCAAGTATTGTATCCAGCTGAGAGAAACTCGATTACAATCTTCCGTGAAGTCGCAGCGGCGTGTAATCAACTCACCGTAACTAGAAAATCAACTCACCTGACGTGAAGTCGCTGCGGCGGCCGTTTCAGTGGCAGCGGCGGCGGTGGTTTCTGGGCGGCAGCGGAGGTTTCACGGTAAATTGTTTTGATTTGGAAGAAAATTGGGTTTTAGTCAATTAGGGTTGAATCGATTTTGATAAATTTTGAAAAATAAACTTATGGGTTGTATGAACTTTGGGCCAATTTGAATTATTTGGTTGAAATTAAAGAATGGGACAAAGAAAATAGACCCCAATTTATGGTTCGAACGCCTCAGCCGTCGACTTGAGGCGTACACCTCGAGGCGCGCCTCGACGGACTGAGGCGGCCTGGCGAAGCGAATTCAACGAGGCGTACGCCTCAGATCTTTCCGGCGCCTCGCTCCGAGGCGGGCTCGAGGCGTACGCCTCGAGCGCTTTTTAATTCCATGTATGGGACAGCCTGAAAAGGAAAGCAGGACATGGGAGCAAAGTTCAAAAAAGCGTAAATGGGTTCCGAGGCGTTTTCCTTATGAGTCACGAGGCGTAAGCCTCGAGGCGGACCGAGGCGTAAAATTGAGGCGTAAATTCTATTTTTTCCCCTAAGAAACATATAACACCACAAAAACACATAAACACATAAAATCAAGTTTCTTCCAAGTTCAAACCAACAAAAAAATCAATTCAAACCAACGCAAAGAGTTATAAGGTCTTAAATCTCAACATCACAAATTAAGTATCATCAATCTTCATCATCATAATTCTCTTCTTCGTCATCCTCATCAACCAAATATCGTTGGTGACTTTTTCCTTTACCTACATACATTAAATTAGCAATATACTACAATACAAAAAAAGTTAAATTATTAGTTAGTTTAAATTATTAATTAGATTTAAAGTACCTCAATTTGCACTTCCAACACTTGAATGAAATTGCAAATAATTACTTAATGCTCATAATTAATTTCAGAATAGCATGAGAATGCTCATAATTAATTCCACGATACTCAATTTCACAATACTCATAATTAATTGAGAGAAACTCGATTACAATATCACAGCCACATGTTATAAGAGTTGAAAAAAAATAGCTAAGAGAAACTCGATTACAATCTCCCGTGAAGTCGGCGGCGGCAGGGGCTTGAAGGCGGTGACCTCGGCGGCAATTTCAGGGCAGCGGCATCGGCGGCAGGGGCGGTTTCACGGTAAATTGTTTTGATTTGGGAGAAAATTGGGTTTTAATCAATTAGGGTTGAATCGATTTTGATAAATTTTGAAAAATAAACATATGGGTTGCATGAAATTTGGGCCAATTTGAGTTATTTGGTTGAAATTGAAGAATGAGTCAAAGAAAATACGCCCAATTTATGGTTCGAACGCCTCAGCCGTCGACTCGAGGCGTACGCCTCGAGGCGCGCCTCGACGGACTGAGGCGGCCTGGGGAAGCGAATTCAACGAGGCGTACGCCTCAGATCTTTTTTCCTGCGCCTCGCTCCGAGGCGGGCCTCGAGGCGTATAATCGAGCGCTTTTTAATTCCATGCATGGGAGGGAGGGAGTATATCAAACAGTGTCTGATGTAGGCTTTTTGGTTGCAGCTTGGTGTATTACTTGACAGAAGGATTCTGCCCTATGTTATTCCTGTTTTGTCTTTTGTAGTGCTTTACTCGAAGCTTCCACACAAGGTATTGCCTCGATAGTCTTTGAATTAGGCACATTTCACTTCATGTTAGCCTCTGAGTACAATATTGAGTGTCTTGGGCTTGTGCTGCAGGAACTCCGTTTCATTATTAGTTCTCTTCCCATCTTCAACTTATCTGCTGCAATTGCTGCTAGCAGAATGTAAGTAACTTCTTCTTTTGAAATGTTTGTGTAAAGAGTATCAGAAAGCAATTGCCATTTGTTGACAAGTTGATCCGGTCAATATAATATTACGATTTGCTTTCATATAGAAGTCTTACAAGATATAACTCAGCTTATTTATTCTTCTTTCTCCTTTTCAGTTTGTTATATCACCTGTACCTTGTTATATACCTGCTGATTTTTCTTTTCTTTCAATTTTTTCTCCAGCTACAACAACAGGAGAAAAAGTTTATGGAAATATCTTTACATTGCCATGCTGGGGTTGTTCCTGATCAGGTAAAGCCATGTAACCTTTTTCTC
This sequence comes from Lavandula angustifolia, assembly GCA_028984105.1. Taxonomy (NCBI): domain Eukaryota; kingdom Viridiplantae; phylum Streptophyta; class Magnoliopsida; order Lamiales; family Lamiaceae; genus Lavandula; species Lavandula angustifolia. Next base: position 18,196,048 of record CM054822.1, read on the forward strand.
TACTGTTAAGAACTCCCATTTATGCTGACTTCATATTATGTAGTCTGGGGTGTACGATCTTTTCATTTATGGCATCATACGAGAACTATCCTAGTGGTTATGCCCTAAATGGTTTGCATAAGATGGGTAAGCTCTTTGTTCTCCCTTTCTCTTGTACACACCACCGAGCATTGAGAAATTTACTCAATTAGTTGAGCCCTAAAATTTTGCAAACTACCATTGCTTTCTGCCTTTTTTTCTTCCCTTGTATTCGTGATTCATCAACTCCCCCAAGAAATGTAGCTCACAACTGAAATTTAAGACCAAGTTTTTTGTTGCTTAAATAAAATTGCCATCAGATTGCAGTGTAATATGATTCTTTAGCAAATAGAAGACATTATCTGTTATTAATGATTTTGATAAATTTATTTATTTATCTTTGCTAATTTAGACTACCATCACTGTCATATTTTTTGTTTGTGTTAGATGTAGTAATCCCGCACTTGTTTTGTTCTGTGCACGATAATGTATGTATGTTGTCTCATTGTTTAATCTACACATTATTTTGTTATGGTAAGCCTTCAGTATGCTACAAAGATTATTGACCAATTGTAGCCTAAATCAACAGCACAATCTGTTTCCACATAAATGAATATGAAAGTAAAATTTACTAATGGTGGAATGTCTAGCTCCGCTGAAACTCAATATAAGTATTAAGTAAAAATGATTAAAGTGTATATGCAACTTTAGGATCCTTTTAATTCACATGTTGAAGTTCTAGAATGAATTTGATTTCTTGTTAGCTATTCTGAACTGCATTTACCTATAGGATTAGATATTGTTTTTTACAGGAAATATTCAAAAAAACTCAAATGAAGTCAGTGTTCACATCGACACGTTCTCAGCAATGAATGGAATCTCACGCTTCTGCGAAAATCATGAGCAATGGCGGTATGTTCGGAACTGTTTTCTCTGTTTGTGGGTCTCTGTTCTGATATATCTTTGTAGCTTAGTTGCATTTTTGATATATGAAAATAGGCAAAATAGAGAGGTTTTCAAAAGTTTCTATGCAATGCGATCCTAGATAATGTAGATTGTACGATACTTGTTAGTTGCTCTTCATATATTCTTGCTGTTTGATTCTTTGAAAGCATATCCATCAATTCATCTTCATTTCCCAAATTAAGAGTGCTGAAACATAATTAGGATTTTTGTGTAGTTAGTCAGAAGTGGCTGAGAAAGCTATTGCATTTTGGTCTGTGTCCCTGTGTTCACTGTCATGTAGGTTGTGTAATATAGAAAAAAAATTGCTAAAATAGTAGGAGGTCGTGGTTCGCTAGTCTGTTGCATTCACTTCATTTCTCCTTCCACTTTATTATTGGATTATTTATTGTTCCAGATGGTTTTGTGAGACTTAGATTACTTGGTATTTTTCTACCTTAGGTTCTTTAAGGCTTGTGGTACAAGGAATCATTTGTAATTTGAGCATGAGATGTAACTGTTGGCAAATCATCGTACTTTCTGCAACATAAACTTTTAAGATACAGAATTGCTATACTCTCTCTCTCTCTAGTTCTTACCAAAAACGGACACCCCTAAACCCACATATGCATTTATCCCTTTTTTTGGATCTGATTTTATATGTATATCAATTTTCGTTTTCCCTTTTCGGTACAACCCTTCCTATGTTTTACATACATAAAATTTACAATGGAGACAATGCAGAGCTGAATCTTCTCCTTTCGTTTCTTGTGGTACTACTATTTGGTCCAAACTTGTCCCATTTTATCATACAACTATTCTTTGTTTCAGATACTCTAAAGAAGAAGGGATTTCTCTTCAAGATTTTCAGAGAAGAAACTTTACTTACCTTTTGAGGTGATTTTCCTGGAACTATAGATGCTTGTGAATATCGGCTTTTAGTATTTTGGTAAAAAGGATATTGTAAAAACTGTTTAGTTTTATGGCTTGTTGGAGCAATCATATTCAAACTTCTGCTATAGTTTTTTCTTCTTCCAAACATACGCATGTAGACAAAAGGGGCTTGTTGCAGTGAGCATGCTCAAATAAATGGTTACAAGTGTCTATTTAGCACGAAGGGGTTTTCTGGGGCTCGTCTTCATGCGGGATTTCCTCCCATATCACTGGTATGTAACTATTTCATTCTTTTGTTTCAACAACCCTACTATAATGTACCTATAATCTCTCTATCTACTTCAGGTAAAAGAACCCAAGGTATTTGTACATGGAAATGCAAAGGAGGAAATATTTCGGAGAAGCTGGCCTGGTTGCTGCTAATATATCAATTGTAAAGCATGCTCATCTGAGTTGACATAGTTTTAGTTGTTGCAAGAAACATAGCCAACAGGGAACAAGCCTATTTTTGGTCAGTTTTATGAAATAGTAGTTTCTATTAAGTTTGAGCTGAATGCTTATGTTTGGTCTTCAACAATTTTTATTGACATCTGGGAGTTTCCTATTTGGGAAATAGCTGTGATTATTTTCTAGCCTGCAAGCGCACTAGGTAAACTCCGCTTCTGTGCTTTAGCCTGCAAACAACACAGGATGGTTCAACCACTTAGGCTAACTATAGGTGACAAACTCACATATAATGCTCCTGTGCTCTAGCCTGCAAACAACACAGGAGGTTCAATCACGCTAATCATAGATGACAGATTCACACATAGCGGTTTTGATGAGTTTTGAACTCATGACCTTCCGGCCACAACTACCCACTTTAACCGTTATGTCATCCCAAGGGGACAAGATTGTAGTATTTGTTATGGAATGAAGGTGTATATGTGTGAATTGCGGAGAATTTGATGCTAGGGTGCTCTTTCCATCCGAAATATTTTAGAATTTTTAGGGTATAATTGTAAAAATAATTCAAAAGATTAAATTATTTATATACACGTGTAACATTTTCAATTGGGAATATCTGTGCTTTTGTCCTAGCATCAAATAAACCCTTGAACCAATGTATAGTAATAGTAATAAAACAATTTAATAATCATACACTAATCTGCATTAATTGGTTCTATGAATCTATCATCTTCTCAATATTTTATTAATAAATGTAAATAGTCTATGTAAACATGGCCAAATGTGTAAATAACATAAAATCACGTTGGGTTTCTTTTGACATAAATAGAACTCGGGGTCCATATTTGGAAAATAAAGGAAAGTAAAAATGTTAGCGCCAATAACCCCAACTTCCACTTACACTCTCCGCATAAACCCTAATCCAACTTCCCACGGTACAAACATGCTACTCCAATCCACTGCCCAAATTCTTCCCCAAAATTATCACCAGAACAATTATACCCATCTGCATATTTCAAGTTCGTTTTCATTCTCGTCTGGCGTTCTGCAGAGTTCAACATTTTTCCTCAAACAGCCCAATTTATCCACTGCGTATAAAGCCGATAAAAAGCCAGCGTTCGTTGCATGCTCTCGGATTCCTGAAGTTTACAGCTACGGGACTGTTGATTATGAGAAGAGGCCACCGCTGAAATGGAGCGCTATATACAAGAAAATATCGATGTTGGAAGGCTCGGATCTGAATGTGGGCGCTGCTGCTTCTGTGTTGAACCAGACCGAAAATGCGGGAAAGAGGCTCACCAAATGGGAGCTTTCTAGAGTTGTCAAGGAGCTCAGGAAGTTCAGGCGCTACAAATTGGCTCTTGAGGTAGTGTTTGTGTGTGTGGAATGAAAATACAGGCATCTGTATATAATTAGATAAACTATGTCTTTTTGTTTGAAATCAATGGATTACTTTGTATACATGTTAAGATATATCTTGTTTTTTTTGGCTTTCTTTTGGTTTTTCTACTTGACTTGTTTTTTGAGTAATTTATGCTCCGAAGAGTGCTGGTTAATTTTAATTGTTTTTCGGTATTGTGATGTGTAAAGAATCCAAATTTGGGGCCAATGGGAGTTATTTGAGATTACTGAGTTCGAGGGATTAATTGACTTAATCTATTCTAGGACGATTCTTAGTACTTCATCATCTTCAAATTCTCCTTTCTCTTTTTTGTGAGCTTGTTCGAGGCTAGCATTATGATTGAAGATTGTTCTCTTGGCCATCCGTCTATCCATTGTGGTTGAGGGCTGAATTTTGGTTGCAGGTTTATGATTGGATGAATAACAGAGCAGAGAGGTACCGAATAACCACAAGCGACACTGCTATTCAGCTAGATTTGGTTGCAAAAGTACACGGGGTGTCAAGTGCTGAACAATATTTCCATAATCTGCCAGATGGTCTGAAAGATAAGAGGATATACGGGTCCCTTTTGAATTCTTATGTCCGCGCTAACATGAAGGAAAAAGCCGAATCTCTGATGAATAAAATTAGAAATAGAGGTTATGCTAATCTTTCACTTCCCTACAATGTGATGATGACTCTCTACATGAATCTTAAAGAATATGAAAAGGTTGAGTCACTGATATCCGAAATGACCGAGAAGAACATATCATTAGATATTTACACCTACAACATTTGGCTGTCATCCTGTGGATCCGAGGGATCACTAGAGAAAATGGAACAAGTTTTTAACCGTATGGAGCTAGACACCTCCATCAATCCCAATTGGAGCACCTACAGCACAATGGCTACAATGTACATCAAGTTTGGGCAGCTTGAGAAGGCTGTAGACTCTTTAAGGAAGATTGAGAGTAGAATGACTGGTCGGGACCGTATGCCATATCATTATCTTATGTCTCTATACGGGAGTGCTGGTAAGAAAGAGGATGTTTATCGTGTGTGGAACAGCTACAAGGCTTCGTTTGTCAATATCCCGAATGTGGGCTACCATACCGTGATCTCGGCTCTAGTCAGAATGGACGAAATTGAGGGTGCTGAGGAGATGTATGACGAATGGCTCTCAATGAGGACAGGGTATGACCCTAGAGTGGGAAACCTTCTTTTGAGCTCATATGTTAGGAAATGCCTTTTTGAGAAGGCACGGACGTTTTTTGATCAAATGATTGAGGCGGGAGGAAAGCCTAATTCAATGACTTGGGAGATCCTCTCAGAAGTCCACATCCAAAACTCTAATATTCCTGAGGCTTTATCTTGCTTCCAAAATGCTGCTTCAACTGGTGGCTCCAAGTATTGGAGGCCGAAACCGACCAATATCTCAACAATTCTTGATTTTGCTGAGCAAAGTGGCGATACTGCAACCAAGGATGCCTTATTAGAAGTCTTGAGACAAGCAGGCTGCCTTGAAGATGTAAGCTATATGTCGAATTTACCCTCACTGCACGATTGGATGATTACTGATCGTGCTTCAGCAACAGAGGAGAGAGCAGATAGTGATGAAGATGATGATGGAGATTTGGTGCTTCTAAACCAGCTGCAGGAGAGCTCCTCCCACATGTAACAGGCATTGCCATGCAGATACATCTGCAGTTCAACTATGTTTTGGTAAATCTTTCTTACTAGTGAAGTAAATATTTGGTTTTAAATCTGTAATATCTTGCAGAATAGAAATCAATATGAATCAAAAGTTTATCATATGTGCCAACTCATATTTGTTTGTCTTGAAATTAGTACAGTTCTTGAAATGGACAAGGTTGTATAGTGTCGGTGATATGTCCATCCAATTATCAGATAATGTATCATCATGCCTACAACAAGTTTGCCCAGAATAAATGCATGTTAAAGTCAATATTTTAGTGCACTTCCCCTATCATCAATCTATCTGTTCATGTTTAAAATATCTTGTTGTTTTGAAACTTTTAATGTGTGTCCTACCCACCTTTGTTTGTGTAAGAATTAGGGTTTTTTCTACCATTATTTAGATCTCAACCATTGATTAGAGAGATCTGGATGGTTTAGACGTGGTGACAGAGTACAAAGAGAGGGTACAACTGTACAGTACTGTTTGCCAGCATTTTATTACTCACGATTGAAGCAAATTCAGATCTGGTTGCAAGTACTGTACAGAGACTCTTGTTTACTTTTTCATAAGATCTGCATGTAAACACTTATTCTAATCTGAGGCTCAATACCAAGGTAACACTGTTGACGTTTTTGTAATTAACTCTTATTTTATTTATTTATTTAGTGAAAGAGCATCGACATTCTTAGAACTAAGTCATTATATTTAAATGTTGTTGCTTTGGAGAGGGATTTTAAAGAAAGGAAATTGGATATGGGAGTACAATATTGCCCAAAAAGAAACACGATATAAAATTGTTTTTCTTGAGCATGATTCTATGTATGTGTGCCGACAATTGGATGTTGAGGCTAGCTGTCTAGTTGACACACTCACCTAACCTAAATTAAAATCACAATTGCTTGTATTACCACTATATACTATCATTCGTGAAAGAGTATTATGCTAATAATCAACTTTTAGTGCTACCTTAATAAAGGAAAATAAACTAATTATATATGCAATATATTCTATTTAAATATTATTAGTCTATTTCGTAGGAATAGATCATTCATATTATCCTATACATAACGAATACAGACTAAGAATATGAAAAGACAAGAAATCGATAAAAATCAATAAATGGTGAAGAAAATAAACAAATGGTGAAGTAAAAATGTTGCGACTTGTTAGGAAATTGATTGAATTAGTGCATTTGAATCACCACACATGAAGGGTTGTGGGCACAGCGTGGGAGAGAGAGAGAGAGAGAGAGAGAGAGAGAGAGGTGTTAGCCTTTTTAGTTCAAACAAAATTATTTTTAATTTTTTAAATTAAGCTTTTAGTTGGGAAAAGTGTTGGATAATCATCATCGCCTAATATTTCCCTCCTTCACAAGTTAAGTTCAAAATTCAAGAATCACTACAAACAGTAACTTCCACAAGAAAGGAATACAATTCAATTTCAATACAATATTATCACATAATACACCAATAACAATAAATAAAATCGAAATACAAAAAAGAAAAAAAGAAAAAAAAAAGATAACAAATAGGAAAACACGCCAAACCAACATTTCGTAAGCGTTTATATTCGAGTAATATGTCTCTTCCTATTTCGACCCCACATCTGAAAGAACCATCTATCCATATACAGTAAACTTCGAAGGACATTTCGGTAAACTCCAATTACATGCCAAACTAACGACCAGCCTACAGGTTGTTACTGCACCTCTCTCACTTATATGTATTTCAACATCACAATCTTCGACAAACAGAGAGAGAGAGAGAGAGAGAGAAAGAGAGCAGAGAGAGACTACAAATGGCGGAGCTAGAGAGTCCAAACGTGATGGCGAGACTGATCGACTTCGTCTCCGCACTCCTCCAACGCGTGGCGGAGTCGAACGATCTCAACCCTACGTTTCAGCCGCAGAAGATCTCGGCCTTCTACGGCCTCACGAGGCCAACCATTTCAATCCAGAGATACCTCGACAGAATTTTCAAGTACGCCAACTGCAGCCCTTCCTGCTACATTGTTGCCTACGTCTACCTCGATCGCTTCACGCAGCGCCATCCCTCTCTCCCCATCAATTCCTTCAATGTTCATAGACTTCTCATCACCAGCGTCTTGGTTTCCGCAAAATTCATGGACGACATGTCAGTATCCCTAATTTCAATTCAATTATCTGCTTCATCTTCCTTCTATTTCTGAAATTGATTTTATGTTCGAGTTATTTTGAATTCTGAAATTTGAACTTAGATGATTAATTGTAGCTTCATAAATTTGAAAACCTGTGGTGTATTAATGATTAGGAAACTTTGATTTCTTAAGTGTGAGTAATTCTGAATTCTGGTCTTTGAGCTAGGATGGTTAATTTGTTCTTCAGAAAAGTTGTGTTATGATTAGGAAACTGCAATTCTGTATGATTGTTGCGGTTAAGCTTTTGCCATATCCCCTTGTTGATTATCCCAACAACCTGTGTCTTAATCTCCGTGACAACAAGTTAGATCCAGCTATCAAAAAAAATCATTATTTAAATCAAAATATCAGTATAATAATTGTTTGTTTGCTCTCCAAAGATAGCAAGTCACAGTGGTACAGTATTAAGGGTCTCAATCTAACATTCATAACAGAAAGCTAAAATTCAACAATGGGTTCAAATTCAAAAAAATGAATAACTGATTTAAGTCTTTAACCACCCCTTTTTTTGGTAGTAATAAATTAATGATCATGATCTAATCTGCTGTCACATGACTTGCCAGATATTACAACAACGCATATTATGCTAAAGTAGGAGGAATCAGCACAACAGAGATGAACTTTCTAGAAGTAGATTTTCTATTCGGATTGGGATTCAACTTGAACGTGACTCCCACAACTTTCCACACATACTGCTCCTACCTCCAGAGAGAAATGATGATGCAGCCTCATCTCAGCACTGCTGATGAATCTTTGTCTTTATATGCTGTAAGATCATCAAAACTACCCCATTTGTGTTTTAATGAAGAGGAATCATCGTCTCATCAACAGCAGCTTGCTGTTTAAGATTATTGCTCTTATTAGCTAGGTTAGAAGTAATGCTCATTTGCTCTATTTTTGGCCTTATTGGTTATGTTGTTATTGTGATCATGTTTCTAAGTGTATGTTTCTTGGGAATATTTGGATGTTAGTCCATTGGAATGTACAGTTCCGTTTGTTCATTTTCTTGTTTGCATTGTGGGATTTATGCTTAAATTCTTGTTTCTTGTTTGCTTTGGATTCTGCATATGTGTGCAAGTTTGGTGATGTGAGAAAATTATGGTAAAATAACTTGGGGAGAGAGAGAGAGAGAGCAGTGAAAAAGGTGGCAGTGGTGAAGGGCACACTGAATGGTGAAATAGAGAAGTGGAAAGTGGTGGAGTTGACAGTTGTATCTGAATCTGGGAAGGGAACATAATACATGTGCAATCATGGAACTACATATACATATATTTATATATGTCTACAAGTGCATGTGCCAACTTGAGACAGGGATTGAGACAAGAGAGTAACTAAGTTCTTGATCTTCGAGGTTATTTTATAATCGATTTTAAACAAGGTTTTACGAATACGAGACACGATATTTTTTGAAAAAAATCTTAAAATACGAACTCATTAATTATATATGTAATTGTATTAAACATAAAATAATAAATAATACTTCGAAATAATAATAAAATCTTAATAATACAATATGTGAAATATATTTTACATCCATAAGTTAATAAATATTAAAAAAATCTGGAAACGTATGTAAATGGTAATGGAGCTAACATGTTTGATTATCGGGCTAAGTGTTGTTTTGTGTCCAGAGTATCGAAACGATACGTGGAGACTTTCGAGCCGTTAGTATTTTCTGAATTTTAAGTGTTGGTGGCTTTATATATGGAGGGGGAGGAGATTCCTTTATACATCTACTATCTCAATGTTGTCTCACAAATTGCTTATAAAATTGTACGATTCTATAAGTAGATTATAAACCGTTGGAAAATCGCATTATTTATTTTTTGAAAACCAAATAAAATATTTTATTTTGAAGAGTTGTGATGGTTGGAGAAGACATTACGTGTAGTATTTTTGAAAATTAATTTCATCATGTTCCGCTAGGCGAAAATTGAAATAAATTATATATATTCCGAAACTACATTTCGAATAGATTAATTAATTTAGTATGTTGATTTTTTCAAATTTGTCGTTGGATGAATAAGAAATTAATTTACGAAGTAAATGTAGTGAACGAAAAGCCACTTAGAAATGTGAAGATGCGTCTCTCCTTCAAGAGGTGTCTAATCATGACTTTTCGATGAAATGACACGATTGAATGGTCATGACTTTTCTATACTAAGAGGTGCCGCCATTTCATCACAACCCTTCGACATCTACAAATAGATGCCCCCACTTGAAGATAAAATAATCGATTTCAATTTCCAAATTCTCTAGATACATATTAGTGTAGAAGCCTTCCATATACTCAGTCCCAAGTATCTAGTATTTCGCCGGAAATACGACAAGTAGTGCAACTTCTTGTATTCGTAGAGACAAATGATATAGACAGCGTGCAATAGCGCGAAATAATTTTATCTTGCAGAGAGAGTCTTAACTCTCTCCTCGTTTTGCATTTCGTTGCTTTTGCTATTCAATTTTCATGTCTTGTTTGTTATGTTGTCGTAGTATTTACACTAACATTTGGTTTTGTTATTGCTAGATTTCTATACACACCCATTTTTAAGAACAATTGCAATAAAAAATTGCTCCACTCTAGGAATGCCGACAAGGAGAAGTAGCAACGCTCTTTATCCTCCTGTTCAACCGACAATATCTAGTATCGACGTATTCATCGTTCATGTTCAAATGACGGTAAGTAGCCATGTTTCAAATACTCATATTCACGTTGAGAACCAAGAAAGTCTTCAATTTTTGAATTGCTTTTATTTTCTTCAATTTTCTTATATATTGTTTCTTTTGGAGTTTTCTTGTATCTCGCTATTATTATTATAGCCATGATTAGATATTTAATATTTTGATATGTGTTATGTTGATAAGCTCAGACTTATTATATAACATGTGGGGGGAAAATTATATGAATAGATTGCCCCAAAAGAAACAAGATATAAGAAAACTCCATAGAACGGTGGAAAGATAGGTAATCATCCTTTAAATGCACAAGTGAGTGGGTTCATAAGCCAATGGCTTTAGAAGCCGTTTTATACGAAAGTGTGAGTGTAGGGTGGGGTGGGGGGTGGGAGGGTAGGCCCTAAAACTATATCGCATTTTCATAGGATATGCACACAGTAGTAGTACATAGTGATTTTGGTACTTAAGAAGGAAATATCTGACGCAGATGAGGGGATGATCACAAAATCAATAAAATATTGTATTCTCTATAGAAGTCAATAGTTACGTAAGTTCTAAGGAAAAAACTCAAACTCCTCAGAATATGTTGAATCAAGTGTTGGATCGAATGAGTCAACATTCGAGCGATCGAGAAAAACGAGAGTAACTATGAAACTTCTTAGAGAATAAGCTTCTCCGAGGATATTCCCTGTTGGGAAAACCAATGTCTCCCGTTAAGATACATTGTGAAAAACACGTCATCTAAAGGGAGACCACAAAGTATTATGTGTGATGGTAAGTCTCGACATATTCGTCGAAGACACAATACTGTTAGACAATTGATCATAGTGAAATAATGTCATTGACTATGTAAAGTCAAAAGGCAATGATGCGAATCCGTATAACTAAAGTATTAACCGTGATCAATTATACAATGTAGTTATGGGAATGTGATTAAAATTCACAATTAATGAACGCTCTTAATGGTAACTCAACCACGGTAATTGGAGATCCCATAAACATGGTTCAAAGAGACAACTAAGTTAAGAATGTTCAAGTTGTGCACTTTGAAACACAATTAAAAATTCATTCTGGAATCTGCTCTAAGTGCAAACATGTAGCATGTGGTAAATGGTAAGTGTATAAGCTTTTAATGATTCCTATAGCCTTATTGATGGAGTATAGTAGGGTACTCTTTATAGGAGATCTCCTATATAAGTGAGAAGTGTGACCGCTTCAAATAGAAAAAACACTTAAGAATCCAAGATATGGGCCAAGGCCAAAATGGACACGACGTGAGAACGAACGATATTGTATCTATTATTGTGTATGTGTTATTATCTTGGTTTACACGAAAGCTGATCGGTTCGTGACATCGCGTTCACCGAGCAGTGAGTAAAACTGATAATATTATACTAGAGAAGGTTCAAAGCTAACAACTACCATCATGATGCAATAATAGACTGTGTTTGCATAACATTTGCATTAATTATTATTCACGTGGGGGATTTTTGGAAAATTACATTATTTGTTTTTTGAAAATCAAATCAAATATTGTATTTTGAAGAGTTGTGATGCTCGGAGAAGACATCACGTGTAGTATGTCTTTGAAAATTTATTTCATCCGCTAGGCAGAAATTGAAATAAATTATATATTCGAAAATTGCATTTCGAGTAGATCAATTTAGTATATTGATTTTCTCAAATTCATCATTGGATGAATGAGGAATTAATTTACGAAGTAAATGTAGTGAACGTAAAGTCACTTAAAAATGTGAAGAGATGTCTCTCCTTCAAGAGTCATGACTTTTTGATGAAATGACACGATTGAATGGTCATGACTCTTCTACACTAAAAGGTGCTACTATTTCATCACAACCCTTCGACATCTACAAATAGATGCTCCAACTTTAAGACAAAATAGTGATTTCAATTTCCAAATTCACTACGTACATATTAGTGTAAAAGCCTCCCATATACTCAACCCGAGTATCTAGTAGTTCGCCAAGAATACGACAAATGGAACAACTTCTCGTATTCGTAAAAACCGTTGCATCTTGAAGACAAATGCTGTAGACCGTGTGTAAACTAGCGCAAAACAATTTTGTCTTGTAAGGAGAGAGTCTAACTCTCGCCTCGATTTGCATTTCATTGCTTTCGCTATTCAATTTTTCATATGTTGTTTGTTATGTTGTCGTAGTATTTATACTAATATTTAATTTTATTGTAGCTACATTTATACCAATTTTTAATATCATAAACCAATACAGATTTATAGTTATGGGACAACATTAAGATATAAATATGCTGTCATATTGAGGGTGTAATTGCAATTGCTTATTATAAGTATTTTTTATTTGCTTTTGCTTAAAGTCGAAAAAAGCTACTATTAATCAAAAGTAGGCAGTTTTTGGTATCAATATTAAAGATCAGATATTTATGATAGTTCCGAAAATTATGGTGCTTTAAGTACCAAAAACACCTTAATCGATGCTTATCGATTTAAGCAGATTTGTTGCTTAATTTAAGAGACGCTAATGCATAAATAAGATTTTTATAAACATTAAAACCTACTTACACGGTTAAAAAATAGATAAACAATTAAAATAAACTCTTGCAAACACACTCCGAGGAGGTGGAGTTGGGTTATTCCAATTTCTGATATCCTGTTCAGTAGATTTATATATGATGACTTAAAAAATATTGTGATAATATTGTAAATTTTATTTATTAATTTAAATAACTTTGGGATTATTTAAAGAAAACCGAGTTAAGAATGAAGTTACCAAAAATGTTTATTGAAAATGCACAAAACATATAAATTTTAGTATATGGATTACACACAGTTGGCCCAATCTTTCTAATTACATTCTCTCCACCGAGTCGTAGATTTAAGAGATGGACAAATAAGGGCCCACTTATTTGTTACTCCCTCCGTCCCGCTATTTGTGGCTCACTTTCCCGAAAGGGGTGTCCCGTTATTTGTGGCCACTTTCCTAATTTGGTAAAAAACTATTATCATATCTTCTACTCTATCATCTTCTCTCTCCTACTTTATTACATTATCTCTCCTACTTTATCATCATTTCTCTCATACTTTCTCATTATCTTACTTATCTTCTCTCTCATACTTTATCATCTACTCCCTCTCTCATACTTTATCATCTACTCTCTTAATTCCCGTGCCGAAATCAATTGAGCCACAAATAACGGGACGGAGGGAGTAGTTCCCAAAGCAGGCCGTGCTTCTACTATCTGACAACTTACTAACGATTTCAACTTTTAACCCCCTTACGCTTAAGTTTATCTATTGCTTTCTAAACCAAAAAGTTTTCGTAAAAGTTACGGTTAATTGGTTATATACTGAATAATAATTATATTTTTATCTTTAAAATCATTTATGTTATTTACATCTAGGACTCGTTTGGTTTACATGGATTCTTGTCCAGGAAAATAATCTTATTCCGAAATACTAAATTTTATGTTTGGTAATACTAGGAAAGTAATCTTATTTCATAAAATTAAAATCCGATGTTTGGTAAAATTTTATTAAACTTGAGGAAAGTAATAAGATTCCTAAAACTCAGTAAAATAGCCTAATATTTATGGATTCTTTTTTCCTTGCTTAAACCTAGATAATCTTTTTCCATTATAAGAGAATTATAACCATCGATCCCTCCCAAGAACATCAATTATCTATTTTTTTCCACACGCAAGTTTCAATTGTCCCTTCTTCGAAGCAATTGAACATCGGTTTTTAGTCATCTCCTTCTTCACATATTCTCCTAGTTTATCCAATACCACCCACCCAAACTGTTTCATAACCAGAAATTAGAATTTTCTGAAACAATTTTCTCTAATAACTAAAACAGATAAGAGATTTTGATTTTATGTATCAATTTTTTATATCAGTTTTCTCCAAGATCCTACCTACACAAGACGTAAACAAAGAAAAACGAATGAGATAGGTGGCGGTTGAACAACAGACATCAAATTCTCCAAATATCAAAGAGAAGAAGCGTGACTGCCACAAACAACTAAAGCATCCTGAAGGATATAACGACGTTGATTATCTGGTAAATTAAATTGTCAATGATCGAAAAATTTTAGAATTGGGTTGGAGGAAGAAATTGGATCAGTGGTTAAATGAAATAATTATAATGATGAAGAAAATAGAGAGAGTATGCAGTCTCGCGGATCGAGAAAATAGATAGATATATATGTTTAGATATATTTTTATCAATAATTTAAAATGTTTAGAATCTTAATAATTATCTAATACTTTTCTAAACACTAATTTATTTTTTTTATGATCATATTCCACATAATCACATTCTTTAATAAATTTTATTTTCCTACATTATTTTTCTCATATTTATATTCCTCAGAATTAAATTTACTAACAATTTTACTTTTCTGATAACCAATCGAACCTAAAAACGTGTTTAAACATGCTATTAATTCATTATTTTGTTAAGTTGATTTTTTATTATTGATAATCTTCATTTTCATTTTCACCACAATTTCTTATTATGTTTACCAGAAAATTGTACCCCCATTACCTCCGCCGCGAGATCGGACAGCTCCATGATACATTTCCACACCCCCAACCATAAAAAATTCTACGGTCAGAGTCGCCGCCGCGTGAGGCGGCGGCCTCCATAATCAAAAACTCTTTTTTCCGCAAATATGCTAAAATACAAAGCAGCCCCTGGTTTCGCGCACGTTAGCCATCCGCCTACCGCCCCAACTTTTAACAACCCCACCCCACCCAACCACCCTCCTACCTTCTCTCTCCACCGCTCCTTTCACACTCTTTTTCTCTCCCCCACCGCCCCAATTACTTTCTCCCATCCCCAATCCTCCCCGATCTCATCCCCAACGATGGCGACAATCATCTCCCCACCCTCTCCCGACGACAACCACCACATCCCCACCGCGACGCTCGCCCTCCCCTCCGCCTCCCGCCGCCTCCCTCCGCCGTGCTGGACCCCCGACGAGACGGTCGCCCTCATCGATGCGTACAGAGACAAGTGGTACTCCCTCCGCCGCGGCAACCTCCGAGCCAACCACTGGCAGGAGGTGGCCGGCGACGTCGCCGCTCGGTGCCCGGCCATCCCGCCGAAGACGGCCATCCAGTGCCGCCACAAGATGGAGAAGCTCCGCAAGAGGTACCGCGGCGAGATCCAGAGATCCGCCGCGCGAGGCCGGTCCACCTCGTCCTGGGCCCACTTCCAGAGCATGCACTCCATGGAGAAGGGGCCCACGCCTCCGCCGTCCTCTTCCGACGAAGAGGAAGACGATACCAACAAGAGCAACAGCGTCAAACGCATCAATGATCTGTACAACCACCACGCCAATCACAATCACAACGGTGTTTTCGCCAATCAGAATCCGGAACCGATTCACTATGGATCCACACCCGGGGTTCGGATCAAGATCCCGGGCGGAATACCCAAATTGGAAACCCCTAACCCTAGATTGATGAGTACGGTTGGGGTTCCAGCGAAGACGGCGGCGGAGGGCGACGTGGTGGTGGCGATTCAGGCTTTTGGAGAAGGATTTATGAGAATGGAGAAGATGAAGATGGAGATGGCTCGGAAGGTAGAAGAGATGCGGATGCAGATGGAGCTGAAGAGGACGGAGATGATACTGGAGTCGCAGCAGAGGATAGTTGACGCTTTTGCCCACGCCCTCAAGAAACCTAGAAAGACTCGAGACTATGCCCAGGCCCAACTCCGAACCTAGCTACCCTTCCAGACCTCTATTTCTCAACCAAATGTAGAGAGAGAGAGAGAGAGAGTTTATTTACGGCATAATGATAAATACCAAAAAAAAAAAAAAAGAATCTAGTCTTTAGATTCTTAAGTAAGCTACATCAACCACAGCTAAATTGAAGTCGTACGAATCTTGGATATATATCGAGTATATCTAGTACTGGGGATCCATGCTCGTTTCTTGCATTCATATATATCTATGGTAGTTCCTCTGTTAGCAAGCACAAGCTCTACACACAGCAAATCAAGAATAATTAGAGAGATATACTTCCAATTAATTACTCGTTTATGAATATCTTTAATATGGATATTGATATTTTTATTTAGTTTACTAAATAAAATGCAATAAAAAAATAATTTATCGATTTCATTGAATAGTTTTAGATAATATGGAATTAATAAGTTGATAAAAGAAAGAAATAACAAGTTCTTGCTTTGCCAGGGACTTGAACCTGCAGCTTCAAGTATTAAATACTGGTTATAACAGTGTACCAAATATCAATCATGTTTTATAATTACACATCAATATTACTTAGAGAGTTGCAACTGCCACCCCCTGCCCCACCCCTCCCTCCGTGTATGGTACAGAGAGCATACATAACGTTTCTAGTCAAATTTAAATCCATGATCTTTCGGTTCCGGACCATCCACCTTCACTGCTATGTCATCCCATGGGAAGATACCTCATATTCTTTTGTTATTACGGCAAGGTGCAATACGGTATTTCCTTGGTGGTCTCTCACGTTGATGATTGATTCTTTGCTGAGGCTGACTACCCATTTCATCAAAGAAGCAAACGAGTCAAACTTGTGATTTTTGACTGCAAGAAGCAGGGCAGTCTCGGAATGAACCGTCAGAGCTTCAATGGAATCTGGATATGAATGAATTAAGAAATCTATTACATCAACTCTCCCCTTAATGGCAGCATAATGAAATCGGGTTCTTGCATTTTTGCCCTTGAGATCTTGCTTCACACTCGCAAGTTCTTTAACTATCTCCAAGTTTCCGATGATGACAGCTATATCCAGCGGCCGGAATCCATCCTTGTCCATCTCTTCAGCAACATCAGGATCCATCTTCATGAGCTCCCCAACGACTCGCAGCTGCTTGAATTTCGTTGCTTCATGAAGGAGAGAATCTCCAAGAGATTTGAGTTTGAAATCAGCAAGGATTGATGGATTCTCCTTGACCAGATTCTCAAGAATCTGGAGTTTTCCATGCCGAACTGCTTCTTCCAGTATCATTTGGGTACACATTGTTAAGGAGGTTGCGTGTGTGTTCGAATTAATACAAATGCGTACATACTTTTAAGAAATTTCCCAAGTATTTCTTCCATATGCTAAACAACCAAGTTTTCTTTTTGTTATTACTCCTTTCCTTCTATTCATCTCGTCTCACTTTCTTTCTTCAGATTATCTTATATTCTTATTCATCTTGTACTGTTTTAGAAATGATAATTTTTCTATACACAACTAACCACTCTCCTATTATGGGACCATCCTTTACTCACAACTAATAATTTTTCTTAATGTACGTGCTGAATAGATACGAGACAAGTTTAGTAAACGGAGAGAGTAATTAGATTTTTGTGGTTTACTTTTTAAACTGGAATATTGTGAAGAGATAATTAATGGTAATCAATTTCGTATCACACAATGAATTCATGTACACCAGATAATTTCTGTGAATCTTAATTTAGGCCTCTTTAATTAAGTTTCTTATATATTGCTTTGTAAACCCTAAACTTTTCTAAGAGTTGGGGTACCTTTTTCTCTTGAAAGCTATACTAATTGCATCTAAAACTTTTGTATACATATAAATTATTATTTTTATTATACCAAGTTTTTTTTTTTTTTTATAATCTTTTTCTCCTTTTGGCAGCCTCTGCATAAAGCATCCAAATTTATTTGGAAAAAGTGTGAAGCATAATTTCATGTGGGATAAAAGGGATATTGTATGTGGTTCCAATGTTTTGAATGTCTTTCACAACTGTTGACAAATTTCATATAAATTAGAAAATATAGTTTGTTTGTATTGAATAAGTGGTGTTAATGTGGAGTGATGAATGATTATTCTTAATATTTTATATTAGCATTTAAAAAAACAGTAGAATAATGGATTGACGTTGTGGCATGAAGTTTATAGACAATAATCTTATATAAAATATATATATGTTACTTTAATTAATGGTTTTCACTTGCTGTATTAAAAAGTTGATGGTAAAATATATATATACGCACAATAATGGTTAATACTATATAACTTGATGGGGTTAGTTTTTATTAGATGTATAGATAATGCTTGATGTGGTTGATTTTTTTTATTTTTTATTTTCCGTTGTTATCTCCCTAATAAAATCATAAATAAATAAATAATTTATGGAAGGCAGTAACTCACCCCTACATCTTCCCTGGAGATCCGATTGATGTTCTGCCACACCATGTACGCCTTTCTGAAAATGGCGTAACTCACCACCTTGAGAAAGACGACTGGCAAGGTGCTCTACTCTACAAGAGGAAGATGAAAGAAAGCATCAACGTCGCAACCAACAAGAACAAATTTTCCCATTCTTTATGCAATTTACTTGACAATAAATATGTAATCAAATTGCCACAATAACATGTAGTAACCCACAAATTCCTAATAAATATCAATAACCTGCACCTAAGTTATATTATTTTCAATAAACTTTAGACAATAGAGAAGCAATAACCTAACTACAAAGTGTCTATCTCCAACTTTATATTCTTAACATTCGATCATAATCTATTACGTTTATGGTCGTACGTGAGAACTGAGAAGAGGAGCTAATCAAATAAACCAAGATATTGAAGTACATGCAAAATTTATATGACGCACTTCCACTCTGGAAACCATCCATCTGGTAAAAGAGGTGGTATGGCATGGACGGATCGATGTACATAGAAGCAAAGGATGACAAATGCCATACCTTGATTTTTGAGGTGAAATGCCCATAATACCCTCCTTATTAAATTATTAAAATATGTAACATATTAATATACCATACACATATAATATACATAGTGTCCATATAAAATATACGTTATTATTTTTGTACGTAAATACTATATGATATATATTATTATTTATATATACACTGCCTATTAATCTAAATTAGAGAATCAAATGATATATCAATCATTTTGTTACAACTCTATTCGACCAAAGTCTAAATCTAAAATTAATTTGTTGATTCTCTATTTTTTTACTGCACGGTTTCTTTTGGGTCTACGGATTCTGTTTGTATTTAAGCTTACTAAAATTATTATTAAGTTGTGAACCTTAATTATGAAAAAACCCTTCAAATATCGTCAAACTTGATGTTAATTTCCTTCATTCTTGTGTGTATTTTGAATTTGCAAAACTATAATTTGGTATGGACGAGTATAGATAAAGGACTCGGAAACAAATAAACTTATTATACAAAGATTTCAAACAATGATCGCGATCAGTAGTAAAATCTAAATTTTTAGATTTAGCATAATGATTATTTTTTCGATAAAAATTATAACCTCCCATTGTAAAAATCCTGCCTACTTCCCTGTGGTATGGCATCATTAATAATGTAATGCAATAGAAAAAGATAATTGGGTACATGGGAGATCGGCCATCGGGGTCACAGGTCATGTGACAAACCAAATGAAGCCATAAGAAGAAACAAAATATGACGCTAAGGCTTGCTTTGTCCTGAAATTAACATATCATGTTTTATCAGTACAGTGATAGGAGATCTCCCAAATTAAAAATATGGTGGATATACACCAAACTATTCGACATACTTAATCACTCTATTACAAAAAGTTGGGTAAAGTCGATCTCATTTAAAATCGAGTATTTTTGAGATAAGAGATTGAGTATGAGTTAAATTAATATGTCATCGGAGTTCGATTTATAAGTTTGATCAACGTATTAAGACAAGATTCTATCCAGGTCTACCTAGGAGAACAACCGTTACTCTATTTCTTCGGCAATGTTTTTTAAAAACTTAATTATATGTTGTTTTTATTTACTTATGCTTAAAGTTGCTTTAATGTTCTCTAAAGTAAAAACTATTAGTGTTTGTATCACTAAAAAAAGTAGCAAAATTTTAGAAAAAGTAGTAGGACAAATACTCTCATAAAGCTACTTCTAAAAGCGCCTCCTAATCAACTTATGGAGTTCTATCTATTTTGACCTATTTTAAGTTTTTAAAAAAAAACATACATTTCAAACATTGAAAAACTCTTTTAGACAAAAAAAATAAAAAATGCTTAAAAAATGGTTATAAAAGTTATTCCAAACATTATACTTGCATAATGTTTGCTCTTATATACAGTAGGTATTCCCGTATCTTTAACTGACACTTTAAATGTTTCCGTTACATTATTACAATCTAATTACATTAATGCTAGTTTCATTTACTCACAAAAACGACCCGTACAATCTCACTTAATTTCTCTACTATATGTAGTGAGTGTTTGAAACCGATTACAAGAAACAAGTTATAATTAAAAATTGTTTGAGAAAATGATATCAATGTATAAGGTCATCTACAAGGTCCCCTATTTTAGATGATTATCTCATTTTTAATCCAATTTCTCATCTCCAACAATTCTCCAAACCTTTCCCTATTTTAGGGGATGCAAGATTTATCCTCTAAGGAGAATTTGTCTCTCCCTTATCCTTTTTTTAATTTTAATTTTAGTTGGCAAAAATATGAAGATTGACGTAAGTTTTCTGGTTTTCAGTTGGACTACTTGAAACTGAAAACTAAAAAAAAAAAACAAAATCAAGAGGCACTCAAGATCCGGACACAAAACTGAAAAATATAAAAGTTTTCAAATTGAAATCAAGATTTGGACAAAAATGTTCAAGATCTGAAAATCCACAAAACACGAACTCAAGATCTAATCGATGAAGACACTGCGTGCTTACCTGAAGAGCACGCAATTTGCGGTGAGAGTGAATGAGAGAGAGAGAGGTTTTTTAGAGTATTTATTTCCTAGTGCCAAAATTTAGATAATGACTTTTTAATTTGAATCTGTTTAGAATGAGTTTAAGAATAATGAGTTTTTATTTATTGGTTTAGAATAAATTATGAAATTAATTTTATTTAGAATAAATTAAAATAATTAGTTTAATCTAAAGGATGTTGAGCGTGCCTTCGGTGTCCTCCATAGTTGTTTTGAAATTGTGGCAAATTTAACATGTTTTTGGGACGCAATATTATGATTTTATGCATAATAATGCATAATATAATAATTGAGGATGACGAGACTTTGATGCTCCCATTGAAGTTGCAAGAGACGTGTCAATCACATATTTTGAATTTGATCATTTATAAGCTTTATTTCTCGATCCAATGAAATTAAAGACATTGATGCTCATTTCATACTTCAGAATACACTAATTGATCATTTGTAGAATAAATATTTGTTTTAGAATTAGATATTATTATGTAACTTATGATTTTTATTTAAGTAATTTAAATTATTGTTTTTGCAATTAATGTAAACTTTTAACTAGATTGTCTGTAGTAGTCGTGAGTAAGGGATATAAAGGAGGTTGTGGGTTTGACGCCTTCTAAAGCCAATCCCACCTCCATTTTTTTATTTCCTTGTTTACTTTTCTATTTACATTTAATTTCCGTATATCTTTTTTTTTTCATCTCTCTTCTTTTTATTTTAGAATTTCAATCACGTATTCGTTCCCAACTTAATATCCTAATTAAAGGATCATGACCTACGAATACATGTATTGTTATAATCCATGATTTCAGATTTGATTCATGAGCAAAACCTAACCAGATCGAGAAGTTTGTTTGCAGAGAAAGGATTCATATATCGAAAAACTGAATACATTTGTGTTCTTCTTCTTTATTTATACTGTATTCTAACTACCTAACTGACTAGAGACGTGCAAATGTAAACAACAACTTTATTAGTTACACACGCTTTTATTAGTTAATCGTTCGATCTTTCTTGTTGCGGATCATCAACATCCAACGGCCACGATTATTTCTTTTTGTAACTGAATTCCCGCGTAATCCAACTACTCTACTGAACTTGCAACTGATCCCTCCAACTGACTCATCTGATTCAATCGCCACTTCTTGTATAATCTCAACACCCCCCTCAAGATGGAGCCGATGAACATCAACGAGCCCCATCTTGGATAAAATCAATTTAAAACGTGGACCAGGTAGGACTTTAGTAAACAGATCAGCTGGTTGCTAAGAAGTCGAAATAGAAAGAGGATTGAGGAAACCAGCTTTGTAGCAATCACGAACAATGTGACAGTCAATCTCCAAGTGTTTGGTTCTTTCATGGAAAACTTAGTTCTTGGTAATGTGGATAGCAACAACATTATCACAGTGAAGCGGAATGGGAAGAGAAATATTAGTCTGAAGATCCTTAAGCAGGTATGATAGCCATAAGAGTTCTCGGACCGTAGAACCCATGGCCCTGTATTCTGCCTCAGCAGTGGAGGCAGAGACGGTTGATTGTTTCTTGCAGCACCAGGATATTAGAGAGTCACCTAAGAATATACAAAACCCTGTGAGAGATCGCCTAGTTGTGGGACAAGTCCCCCAATCGGCATCGGCATAAGCTTGGAGATGAAAGGACTTCTGATGTGAGCTAAAGAATAGCCCAAGAGATGGACACCCTTTGAGATATTTGAGAACATGAACAGCTGCATTCCAATGAGTGGAGCAAGGCTTGGCAACAAACTGACTCAGCTGTTGTGTGGCATGAGTGAGATCAGGCCGTGTAAGGTTAAGGTATAGAAGCTGTCCCACAAGACGGCGGTATGGTTCTGGATCTTGAAGTAAAGTAGATGCTTGAGGATAAATCTACTCCTTGAGGAAAAGGAGTTGAGGCTGGCTGGCACCCGAGAAGACCAACATGTTCAATCATATCCAATACGTATTTTCTCTGATTCAGATACAAGCCTTGTTCTCCTTGTGCAATCTCCATCCCTAGAAAATACCGAGCAACACCTAAGTCCTTAATGGTGAATTTGTGATGCAAGTAGGACTTCAAATCAGAGACCAGAGTGATTGAAGGCCCAACAATTAGGATGTCATCAACATAAACCAAAATAGCCAAAAACTGTTTTGCCTTCCCCATAGTAAACAAACAGTGATCATTGGGAGACTGAGTAAAGCCATAAGCAAAAAGAGCCTTACATAAGTCACCATTCCATTCACGAGAGGCTTGCTTCAATCCATATAGACTTTTTACCAGCTTGCAAACTTGGCCAGGGGCAGCTTTGGAGTAGCCTTGGGGTGGAAGCATGTAGATATCATCTGTAAGAACACCATGCAGAAATGCATTGTTAATGTCCACTTGATGAATGTTCCATTGATTCTGAGCTGCTAAAGCAAGTAAAACACGAATGGTGACATGCTTAGCAACAGGGGAAAAAACCTCCTCATAGTCAATCTCATATTCCTATTTGTATCCCTTTGCTACCAACCGAGCCTTACACCTTTCAATGGTCCCATCAGCATGTAATTTAACCTTATACACTCATTTAGATCCTATATCATTCTTACCAGCTGGTAGATCAACCAATTCCCAAGTTTGATTGGCTTCTAAAGCATCCAACTCAGTTTGCATTGCCTCAGTCCATTCAACAAATCTGCTAGCCTCCCTATAAGTAGATGGCTCTTGTAGGTCTGCCGACTTTGGTAAGAAATGCAAGGTATGTAGGTGTGAAAATAGGGGATAGAGAGAAAGGGAAAGTAGGAGGAGTAAGGGAAGGAGGAATTGGAGGCGAGAGAAGATGGAGTGATATGACTGACAAAGTCGGTGAGCCAAGTTGGTGGTTTAGTATTCCTTCTTGGCCTAGCAATCATTTCGTGGGGTATTTTGATCGGAAGAAGAAGAGGGGTCCGTACATGTATCGAACCCGAAGATGTATGTATGGGGGAAGGAATGGGACCTGTTTAGAACGTTAGAATTTGTAGAAGGAGTTATAGGAGGAGGAATGGGATTAGTAGGGACATCGGGAGAGGGAAAAGAAGTAGCGGATCGATCAAAGATTATGGGATCATGATCAATGATAGGATTAGGAGAGACATTTCCTGTAGATAATTCAGAAATATCGGAGGAGAAAGGGAAAATATGGGGAAAAATTTTAACATCCCTAGAGATTATAAGCTTCTTACTTTCAAGATCAAGCAAAGTATTGAAGGAATAATTTAGGTTAGGAACGCTACCTTCCTCCCGGTGTGTTGTCGCGGCTTTGATTGTTGCTCCTGTGTTAGACCTTCTGATCTGTATCCCGGCCTTTTTCTTCCTCTGGGTGGTCAGAGAAGTGAAGAAAATAATTTTTTTGTCTCTCACTCACGCACGCCGTTTTGAAATTTATGAATGAGTGTATTCTGTTTGTGAACAGAATACTAATATATATAGGCTTCAAAAGCTAATATAATATTAATATATTTGTAGCCCATTAATTTAATTATATTTCTAATGGGCTTCCACATAATTAACCCATAATATAATTAGTGGAAATACAAGTATTTACCCAATCTCACTAAAAAAATACAAAAGTACCCACTAATTATAACAATAGTTATAGAATACCCAATATTACTCATTTACCCTTACTTTTTTCAGTTGGCAATGAGTGCCGATAGGACCCTACGGGTGCCGATAAATTGTCATCGGCACTAGATATTTCAAATTTTAATTTTTTTATAAAACGATTGATCCGTAACATGTTGATTTCTTTTAAAAAAATTACAAGTGCCTAAGGGTGCCGATAACATGATCGGTTATCGGCACCCTTAGGCACTCATAGAATAATACGAAAAAGAGTCCCTCTATCGGCCGTAGAAGTTTTAGGCCGATAGAGGGAACATGTTGGTTTAAAAAAAAAACATAGTGCCTATGGGTGCCGATCATGTATCGGCACCCTTAGGCACTCATAGAATAATACGAAAAAGAGTCCCTCTATCGGCCGAAGAAGTTGTAGGCCGATAGACGGAACATGTTGGTTTAAAAAAAAAACATAGTGCCTATGGGTGCCGATCATGTATTGGCACCCTTAGGCACTCATAGAATAATACGAAAAAGAGTCTCTCTATCGGCCGAAGAAGTTGTAGGCCGATAAACGGAACATGTTGATTTTTTTTAAAATAAACAAAGTGCCTATGGGTGCCGATCATGTATCGACACCCTTAGGCACTCATAGAATAATACGAAAAAGAGTCCCTCTATCGGCCGAAGAAATTGTAGGCCGATAGACGGAACATGTTGGTTTAAAAAAAAAAATAGTGCCTATGGGTGCCGATCATGTATCGGCACCCATAGGCACTCATAGAATAATTAGAAAAAAAGTCCCTCTATCGGCCGAAGAAGTTGTAGGCCGATAGAGGGAACATGTTGATTTTAAAATAAAAAATAAATAAATTATGGTGCCTATGGGTGCCGATAAAATGACCGGCACCCTTAGGCACTAAAATTTAAATAACAAAGTGCCTAAGGGTGCCATAGGCACCCATAGACACTCCATCGGCACTGAAAGATTTAAAAAAAAAAAACAAACAAACAAAAAAACTGGCTAAAATTTGAGGGCAAATTGGTAATCTTGGGTATTTGGTGAATATAAGTTTAAGGGATGGATATTTTTGTGTTTTTTAGGTAAAAATGGGTAAAAGAAGAAAGCTCTCATATAATTAATTAATCCACTGGGCTACTAATATTTATCAATTAATTGGCCCGGCCAATTAATTCCAGATAAATAACATTATTAAATAATGTAAAAATACATTAATCCATTAATAATGATTTCTGAGAGACAATAAATAACCAGACAACTAATTGGGCCAAATCAGGGATCCAATACAAGAAATAAAGCTGGGCCTCAAATTAATTAATTATCCATGCTCAGCCCAGAGCAAAATTAATTAATAAACACGGATTCATTCCACTAGAGAATCCGTGCTGACTTACCCCTTTATCCCAAATTGAGCAAGGGCTTGTATTTTAGACTTAATCGATCTCTGTATTTAAGATAGAAATATCCGTTAATTAATTAAGCTTACTGACAACTTAAATTAATTAACATCTTATATTCCTGAGTAGTACCACTTGACCTTATTAACACACCTGAACTTAATCAACCGGCCGCATTTAGTGTGTTAATCCTTTCGAGTTCCTCAGGGGATATTATCAACCCATTTTACTAGGATACGACTGCAAGATACAGACAACCAGCCTGAGCCACAAATAACTACTAACACCCAAGATACGTAGATCCGATCGCGATGACGTTCACCATAGTAGGTCAAAGTGATAGATAGCCAAATGCACTCAGCTGAAGTCTTACCAAGCTTAAGACCAACAAAGTCACCGAGATCTTGGTTTTCCACTAAGGTCAGTTAGGAAAACACATCTCACTGTGATCCGTCAATACACCACCTTAAGTGTACTAGTAAAGACAAGCAGCTAAGACAAGCCACTTCTTATCTAAACCTGACTTAAACCGACAACTTATCCTTAAGTTGTCTCAGCTGTGATAACTGTTTATATCTTGTCAGTTCAACCAATTTGTGTTGTCTTCTGTGATACCCGACACACCACACAAATCTAACTTTTATACAAGATAAAGGATAACAAGTGCAAATATACATATTTATGAGATAGGAGAATAAAACAGTGGTAAGGACAAAAATACATTGTATACAAGCATAAAAAGTGCTTCCAGTATACAAAATCCCAACAATTCTCCCACTTATACTAAAGCAAACTTTTAGTATACAATGTGTCAGTTCTAGGTACAAACTAGTATTTAGCGGCAAATCCTATGTATCACTCCTCTTCTCCCACTTATACAAAAGTTTCTGCAGTCCTAAGTGGGGGGCATCTCTACCAGTCCTAAGCCACGAACATGCTTCTCGTAAGCCGGAATTGGTAAGCTCTTCGTGAATGGATCAGCTATGTTGGCTTCAGTTCCGATCTTTTCTATGAGTACGTCGCCTCGATTTACGAATTCTCATATAATGTGGTACTTCCTGTCTATGTGTTTAGACGCCTTGTGAGATCTAGGTTCCTTAGAATTTGCCATCGCACCCGCATTATCACAATAAATCGTGATTGCCTTTAGGCAAATTCCGAACAATATCAAGATCTTGGAGAAAATTCTTGAGCCATATGGCCTCTTTCGAGGCTTACGGCGCCCACATACTCTGCTTCCATGGTTGAGTCCGCAATGCATTTTCGCTTTGCACTCCTCCATGAAATGGCTCCACCTCCCAAGGTAAACACATAACCCGAGGTCGACTTCTTTTCGTCTCTGTCGGCCCGGAAATCCGAGTCCGTATAACCCAAAGGCACTAGGCGCTCGACCGGTAAACAATTCTCGTAATCTCTAGTCCGTTTAAGGTACTTGAGAATATTTTTCACCGCAGATCCAGTGCTCTTGTCCGAGGATTAGGACTCGATATCTTGAGACCATGCCTACAAAGCATATGAGATATCCGGTCTCGTACAAAGCATTGCATACATGAGACTACCGGCAAGGAAGCATATGGTACTAGTCTCATACTTTCTATCTCTTCGGGCGTTTTTAGGGCACTCGATTCTTGGATAAAAAAATGCCATATCCGAAAGGTACCGAACCTCTCTTGGCATTTTGCATGCTGAAACGAGCAATAATAGTATCAATGTAGGACGTTTGTGACAAGCTTAACATCCTTTTCTTGCGATCTCGTATAACCTTGATCCCAAGCATGTAAGCAGCTTCACCTAAGCCCTTCATTTGAAACTGCTCGGATAACCATGTCTTTAGTTCTGATAACACTTCAACATTGTTGCCAATGAGAAGGATGTCATCTACGTAAAGTGCAAGAAACACCACTTGTTCCATTAACACGCATACGGTATACGCACACCTCGTTAGGACGGGATACAAAACTATAGGATTTGACTACCTCGTCAAAACGCTGGTGCCATAACCGGGAAGCTTGCTTAAGTCCATAAATAGAATTCTTAAGCTTCCAAACTAGATGCTCTTCGCCCTCCTTCACATAACCATTTGGTTGTTTCATATAGATGTCTCTACCTTTTTCAAGGTGCCCATTTAAGAATGCGGTCTTGACATCCATTTGCCAGATCTCTAGGTTCATGTAAGCTGCTATGGCAAGGAGAATTCTAATAGACTTGATCATTGCTACAGGCGAGAAGGTTTCTTCATAATCGATACCTTCTTTTTGGGTAAAACCCTTTGCCACTAGCCTGACCTTAAATGCCATGATCTCTCCATTCGAACCTCTCTTTCTTTTGTATATCCACTTACTACCAATGGCCTTGCGGCCCTCGAGTTGTTCGGTGATCTCGTATACATCCATATCGGCTTATGGACTTAAATTTCGAGTCCATGGCGATTCTCCAAGAATCCGAATCTACATCTCCCACTACTTCGTTGTAAGTCCAGGGATCCACGGTGTCTTGTTCATCTGCCGGGAGATGGTCAGAAGTCTCCCCAGTGAACATATACCGATCAGGTGTAAATATCACCCTCCCACTACGTCGAACAATATCGGGAGTTGTGTTAATAGATTGTCGTGCTGCTCGTGGAGCTCTATCTTGCACAATTGGCTCTGTGAGTGGGTCTTGATCACCTTGTTATTCCTCAAGGATGATCTCGACTCGAGACTTATGATTACTAATTTAATCCACCTCTAAGAACCGAGCACTGGTGCTAACCACGATCTTCTGTTCCTTAGGATCATAAAAATAACCATCCCTCATTTCCTTCGGATATCCTATGAACAACATAACCTCTGAACGTGAATCCAACTTGTCGGCCTGTTTATTCAAGACATAAGCAGGACACCCCCAAATCCTTATGTGGTGCATACTGGGCTTGTGCCCGCTCCACAACTCGACTGGAGTCATGTTAACCGACTTGGATGGCACACGGTTCAGCAAGTATGCTGCAGTCTCTAGGGCATATCCCCAAAAGGAAACTGGCAAAGTTGCGTAACTCATCATGGACCGAAACATCTCTAGGAGAGTTCGGTTCCTTCTCTTTGACACACCATTCTGCTGAGGCGTGCCCGGTGCTGTCAGTTGGGATGTAATCCCACATTCTGTCAAGTAGTCTTTGAACTCGTTGGACAGGTATTCCCCACCACGATCAGATCGCAGTGTTTTGATTTCTTTACCTAACTTCTTCTTCACTTCTGCCTTGAATTCCTTAAAGGTTTCAAAGCAATCCGACTTGTGGTGAAGAAGGTAAACATATCCATACCTCGAGTAATCGTCAGTAAATGTGACAAAGTACTCATACCCTCCACGAGCTTGTGTAGACATAGGTCCACACAAGTCGAATGTATCAAACTTAATGCTTCGTGGCTCTATAACCCTTTCGCCTTAAAAGGCCTAGTCACCATCTTACCTTCCAAGCAGGATTCGCAAGTTGGAAATGGTTCAACTTGGAGAGACTCCAATGATCCATATTTCACCAACCTTTGGATCCTATTTAGATTGATGTGACCTAGTCTTAAGTGCCATAGATAAGTTTGATTCACCTTAGAAGATTCTTTCCTCTTCTTAGGATTTAATGATGAGGAAGCAACATTAACAGATGTACATGGATTAGACGTAATAGTATATAGAGATCCATTTAAAGTCCCATTGCAGATAAGATCTTTCCCTTTTGAAATCGAAATTTGATCATAAAAAATAGATCTATAACCATCCACAATAAAAAATTTTGAAACGGAAATAATGTTTCGCCTAAACTCAGGCACCAATAAAACATCTCTTAATACTAAAATAGAGTCTAAAACAGATAAATGTAAATCTCCTATGACAATAGCCGGAACTCGCTATCCATTGCCCATGGAAACCACCACCTCGCCATCGGCCCGTAACCCTTTTTCTCGCAGTAAACCCCCGCAAGGTGTAACAAACATGATCAGTTGCTCCGGAATCTACTACCCATTCATGGGTAGATGCGGAAACAAGCACAATTTCAGTAACTAAGGCGATGCGTGTACCTTTTTGTTTTGCCTTGAAGTCAGGACATTCAGATTTCCAATGTCCAACCTTACCACACTTGAAACACTTCCCCTTAGGTTTTGAACCCCCTGCGGTGGCCGCTAACTTCGTGCTCCCACTATTCTTCTTGACGTTCGTAGCCTTCTTGCCCTTTTTCTGGAACCTACCTTTCAGAGGGTTCCTTGAGCTGCTAGTAGTGTTCAAGATTTGGGTTCCTTTACCTTTAGTCTGACCTATGATTCCTTCGCAAGAATTAACTCACTCAAAATTTCATTCAGAGTGTAGTCTTTCCTTGACATCACTACATTTAGGTGGAAATTCTCATATGACTTAGGTAGTGAATGTAGAATGACGTCTATCTTGATACCAAGATCCAAGACACCACCAACCTTTGCAAGCCGATCTAGCAGCTCGATCATATGTAAAACATGATCCTGCACGGATGCACCTTCAACTATTTTGCAGGTAGTAACCTGCCTCAGAAGATGAAATCTCTGAGATCTGTCGGTCTCACCGAACTTTTCACCATGGAATCCCATATCACTCCCGCATGAGGCGTGTTTTCATCTTGTGAAGCAAGAGAATCAACCATAGTGGATAGAATGACAAAACGAGTCTTGTCATTATCCTCTATCCACTTTTCGGATTCCCTTATCTCGCTCCTCGCCGCCTCTTCTTGGGAGTTCGAGGTTCAGGGGTACTGAGAACATACAAGATCTTCTCATTTTTGAACATTAGTGTAAGGTTTCTCCTCCACTCTTTAAAATTGTCAACACCCTTTAAGGGTCGGCTGATAAGACCATTAACAACAGCTTGAACAGACATATATGAAAAATAATTTAAAAATAAAGCATGTAAGGAAAAAATTATTTGCACATAATTCGTAATTAACGATCATTGTAACCTTTTGAAAAAATAATGATGTTAAAAACCTCGAACTGCTCTAGGAATTCCACTAGCAAGCCACGCAGGTGGACGTTTACTAGCGTAACCCTAAACCAAGCTATTTACCTAGCTCTTTAATTCCAATCCACGTCTAGGTTCTTAAGACGAATGGAATTAATAGTTCGATATACTGGACCATGTCACTATTAAAACCCGGGAAAGGAATTCGAGGGAAGTGAATTGTATCTGCGGTGACATCTAAGCATTGACCATTAATTTGACCAAAATAGAATCAAATTCTCGAAATTGACATACTTACGCGAACCATGCCGTATTCAATTTGATCTAATTAGCCATCTTATTTAATTATTATCTTCTAGAGTACTCGTGTTTACTAGGCACGCAAACCACGCAAGTGGATGTTTACGGCTTCGCTCCCACTACTCAATAATAATCAAATATTATTTTTGAAAAACTCATCTCACATAACTTGTAGTTCAAAGATGCAAGCAAACCACACAGGTGGACGTTTACTCACATAATCTTACTACTTCGAAAAACTGTACTGCCACGTCATCAGGGTCGTCTGCCACGTGGCAGACACGTGTGCAGCCACGTAAGCAAGGGCTGACGTGTCGCGCCACGTCAGCGCGCCACGTCAGCATCGTCTTCTCCAGCAGAACAACGCCGCCGCTGCCTTTGCGCCGTCGCCGGCGGCCCGCCGCCGCCTCCCCAACGTCCCTGGAGGCCCGCCGACCCACCTGTGCACAACGCAGTCGCCGGATCGCGATTGGGAACGAGCGCAGCTGCGCGCCATCGTGCCTCCCGCTGCGCTCGGTTGCCGCCTCCGACGCGGCCGATCTGCAGCTCCTCCATCGTCTCCAACCACGTCCGACGTCCCCCAGACGTCAGGGTTGTGAAGAACGGCCGGCGCCGGACCTGCAAACGCGGTAAAACGCGCTGCCCGTCGCCGCCGCCTTTGTTGCCCGAAATTCGTCCTCTTTGAGCCGCAATTCGATCAATTGAAAGAGGGGAAACGTAATTGGAACACTCACGACCACAGGGTAACGGATTCCGGCCGAGATTAGTTCCTCAATTTCCCGAATTTCAAACGATTCGCCGGAACGAATTCATAACGAGTAGCCTACTTCAGACGTCAATTTCGATCGTATCCGGGATCGGATGATCCCTTACGACCTATCGACGCAAATCTTGTAATACGATGATTCCAGAGGTTCAAGCCGATCGTCGATCCGACGTTGGACACGCAGGGAATCTCCGCCGGAAGATGCGGCGGAACCCTAGAAAACTAGGGTTTTCGCTGCGAAAATTAGATTTTCTTCGTCTCATTTTTCGTGCCTCTCGGACCAATTACAGTACAAAAACAGTACAATCACATACCAAATAGGTCCTATAATTTACTCGTGGTTTTTCTCACGAGAAAAACATTACAACGGGGTCGAAACAGTGGTTCGCAGGCCGACCCAAACACTAAAATAGTCCGATAACAACGAAATAAAACCTAATCATACATCTAACAGCAATAATCAGAGCCTAAACCAGACTCTGATACCAATTGAATGAATAATTTAGGTTAGGAACGCTACCTTCCTCCTGCTGTGTTGTCGCGACTTTGATTGTTGCTCATGTGTTAGATCTTCGCATCTGTATCCCGACCTTTTTCTTCCTCTAGGTGGTCAGAGAACTGAAGAAAATAAATTTTTTTTCTCCTTCACTCACGCACGCCCTTTTGAAATTTATGAATGAGTGTGTTCTGTTTGTGAACAGAATACTAATATATATAGGCTTCAAAAACCAATATAATATTAATATATTTGTATCCCATTAATTTAATTATATTTATAATGGGCTTCCACATAATTAACCCATAATATAATTAATTAATCCACTGGGCTACTAATATTTATCAATTAATTGGCCAAGCCAATTAATTCCAGATAAATAAATTATTAAATAATGTATAAATACATTAATCCATTAATAATGATTTCTGAGAGACAATAAATAACCAGACAACTAATTGGGCCAGATCAAAGATCCAATACAAGAAATAAAGCTGGGCCTCAAATTAATTAATTATCCATGCTCAGCCCAGAGCAAAATTAATTAATAAACACAGATTCATTCCACTAGAGAATCCGTGCTGACTTACCCCTTTATCCCAAATTGAGCAAGAGCTTGTATTTTAGACTTAATCGATCTCCGTATTTAAGATAGAAATATCCGTTAATTAATTAAGCTTACTGACAACTTAAATTAATTAACATCTTATATTCGTGAGTAGTACCACTCAACCTTATTAACACACCTGAACTTAATCAACCGGTCGGGTTTAGTGTGCTAATCCTTTCGAGTTCCTCAGGGAATATTATCAACCCATTTTACTAGGATACGGCTGCAAGATACAGACAACCAGCCTGAGCTACAAATAACTACTAACACCCAAGATACGTAGATCCGGTCGCGATGACGTTCACCATAGTATGTCAAAGTGATAGATAGGCAAATGCACCCAGCTGAAGTCTTACCAAGCTTAAGACCAGCAAAGTTACCGAGATCTTGGTTTTACACTAAGGTCAGTTAGAAAAACACATCTTACTGTGATCCGTCAATACACCACCTTAAGTGTACCAGTAAAGACAAGCAGCTAAGACAAGCCACTTCTTATCTAAACTGCAGCTTAAACCGACAACTTATCCTTAAGTTGTCTTAGCTGTAATAACTGTTTATATCTTGTCAGTTCAACCAATTTGTGTTGTCTTCTGTGATACCCGACACACCACACAAATCTAACTTTTATACAAGATAAAGGATAACATGTGCAAATATACATATTTATCAGATAGGAGAATAAAAAGTGGTAAGGACAAAAACACATTGTATACAAGCATAAAAAGTGCTTCCATTATACAAAATCTCAACAACTATACCCTTTGTGATCAGCAGCTAATCCAAGAAGAACACATTTAGACCCCCTTGCATCAAACTTCCTTTTATGAGGATTAGTGTTTGCTGCAAAAACCAAACATCCAAAAGGCTTAAGTAGGGAAAAAGATCAACTATCTTTCCATGAAGACAAAAGAAAGGTGTTTGCCATTTTAGCACAGAACTAGGCAATCGATTAAGTATCCATGTAGCAGTTAAAATAGAGTAGGGCCAAAAAATTTCTGGTAAATGGCTTTGAAACATTAAAGCTCGTGCCACTTCAAGTAAAGATTTGTGTTTTCTTTCAACTATACCATTTTGTTGGGGAGTGTATATGCAGCTTTTGATATGAATAATCCCCCTTGATTGGAACAGCCTCTGAGTATGTTGGTTGACAAATTCAGTTCCATTGTCAGTTTGGATCCTCTTTATCTTTTTCCCAAACTGAATCTCAACCATTCTGAAGAAATTATCCAAGAGCTGATGTACCTGTGTTTTAAACTGTAGAAGATATGTCCAGGTGGTTCTGCTATAATCTTCAACAATTGTCAGAATAAAAGCAGTATTGATAAGGTTCTCAATGTTGCAGGGCCCCCATATGTCTGCATGAACCAAATCGAACAGCTCAGTACTCCTCTATGTAATGTTGGGAAAAGGATCCCTACACTGCTTGGCTTGGTGGCAAATTGCACATGATTTCAAGGCTTCATGTGCCTCTTTCACACAATCCCTCGCTAACCGTGGGTGTGTTTAAGAACGGTATAAGAAGCGTACCCCAATTTAATATGCCAATCCAGGATACTTTCATTTTTAGAATGACAAACTGAATTAACCTGCCACAAACCTCCATCTGTTTAGGATAAGCAATCGCCCTATAGCCTCCCCCATCCCTAGGATGTGATCATTACTCAACTTCTAGATAAGACAGTGAGATGGGTAGAACACACATTTTAATTGCAAATCATTGTTCAGTTGGTATGTAGAGATCAAATTGTGAGTGAACTCAGGTACATACAACACTTCCTCTAAAATAAGATCAGCATTTAGATGAACCTTTCCTGATTTATAGATGGTCTGTACCGAGCCATTTGGGAGAAAAATGCCCTGTGGCGTAGACAGAGTATGTATATCAACCATCAATTCCTCATTACAGCAGATATGGGCGCTTGCACCAGAGTCTATAATCCACACTCTCTCATTTCTTAAATCTCCAAAGATGCTGAAAGCACAATGCCTTTCCATTTGGTTTAAAGGAGTATAGGTCTCCACATTGTTGGCAAAATTCAGTTTGCCTAGTCCCTTTAGATTATTTAAAGCTCTTTCAAAATCAGACATAAGCTGATCAACATTAGACTGACCACCATTGCCATCACTAGGCACCACAGTTTCTGCTTGAACATCATAGTTAACCTGACCTTTTCCCTTCTGATCTTTCAACTTTTGAAACCAATCCGGCACACGATGAAGTTTAAAGCATTCAGACTTTTCATGTCCCATCTTCTCACAGTGAGAACACTTGAGACGTTTCCTGTCCTCCTTACTAAGTCTAGGTCTAAAACCATCTGACTCCTCCTTCTTTGGGTTCATCTGAACCCCTTTATACCCAACGTTCATAACAGTTTGTTCAGAAGCAATATAGGGCTGAACAGAGTCATGAATATTAGCAACATGCATAGCATTCTGCTCAGTGGTATGAGTATGAGAGGAAGAAACCTGTCTCTGACTTTCATCTTGCACTAGCATGGCATACACTCTAGTTACAGTAGGTAGTGGCTCCATCAAACGGATTTGAGAACGAACATTATCATAGGTATCATTTAGGCCAAGCAGAAACTGCATAAGTTTTTCTCCCTCATTTACTGTATTAAGCCTCAACTCAGCATTACAAGTACAAGCAAGTAGGCCGGCGTACAATTACATCCAGTAGGGGGCGCTAGTAATTTTAACTCATCCCAAACCATGTTCAAGTGATTATAGTACATAAGCACCGATTGATTTCCTTGCACATAGTTAGATAGGTCCTTTTTCAGTTTAAAAATCTTAGGACCTTTGCTTTGGTCAAAAGCTTTTCAATTCCTCCCAAAGGTGATTAGAGTTCTCCATTAGTAGAAAAAACTCACATAGATGTGGAGCTATACAGTTTGTAATCCACGAAGTAACATGAAAATCAGCTTGCTCCCATACGCTATGATCAGGATGATTTTCAGGTGGTTTGGGAAGAGTACCTTCTATAAAAGCCAATTTGTTTCGTCCAGCCAGCGCGCGACGCATAGCTCTGCTCCAAGCGTAATAATTGCTTCCGGTGAGCATCGCACTCACCAACTTTAATCCGGCATGATCATGCGGATTTAAGGTGTAAACATCACTCCCACGGTTTGCCATAGTAGTAGGTGATGTATGGCGAACTGGAGATACCTCACGCCTTTGATTTCGCCTCCGATTTCGTCGTGTTCCTCCGTTATGAGAATGAGCACCACCGGTACTGCTTCCTCTTAATTCTTCATCTGCAAGGATGTTCCAGTCAAAACGGAACTCCTTTACCATTACCAACGCTCTGATACCATGTTATAATCCATGATTTCAGATTTGATTCATGAGCGAAACCTAACCAGATCGAGAAGTTTGTTTGCAGAGAAAGGAAGGGGAAGAAGATGAATTTCATATATCGAAAACTGAATACATTTGTGTTCTTCTTCTTTATTTATACTGTATTCTAACTACCTAACAGACTAGAGACGTGCAAATGTAAACAACAACTTTATTAGTTACACACACTTTTATTAGTTAACCGTTCGATCTTTCTTGTTGCGGATCATCAACATCCAACGGCCACAATTATTTCTTTTTGTAACCGAATTCCCGCGTAAGCCAACTACTCTACCGAACTTGCAACTGATCCCTCCAACCGACTCATCTCGATTCAATCGCCACTTCTTGTATAATCTCAACATGTATCTAAAACACATAAAGTTGAAACCCTTGAGCTAAACTGGTTTGGACCATTGGATCCCACTCAGCTTTTAACATCAAAGTAGTGAAATGAATATCCAAGTGCAGCAATTGCGAAACGGCAATGGCGAATGGGAGGGAGTCCTCATACCGCACTTGTATATGATCTCCACCAGTACGGCAGCCATCTAAACAGATACGGTGTCAAAGCACATGCTCCTGATATTATTACTGCATGACTACTGAGGTTGGGACCGATAGCAAAACCGTAGGCAAACATCATGGAGTAAATCGCCATGAAGATTTCCCTCTGAAATGGAAAGCCGATACTCAAATATATGATTATGTGCGCGGATGCGTTGAAGCCTAATGTGTTTGCGATTGTGAATACCAACGCATACTTTTTGCTAAGCTCAGTACCGCCATTCTTCAGCACTCCACTGGGAGGGTTAATGCCGGCTTGGAAACAGATAGTGGCTATCAATGCTACAACAACTAGGAGAGCATTGCGCGTGTTGCTCGGCGAGTCTCGTTCCTTGTTGAATTTGAAGTAGTTAAACGGCCACTTCTCTGATTCAGCACACTCCACTGGGCTTTCTGATGATTCAGCATCATCCTTTAATTTAAGATATTTTGTAGCTTGTTGCTTTGACAATATTTGTGCATTTATGGAATTAGGAGAACCAGGGGATCGGACTGCACCCGCGTTTTCCAACTTGTGATTCAGGGTGATGTCGTACGAATCTTGGATATCGAGTACATCTAGTACTGTAGATCCATGCTCGTTTCTTGCATTCACATCTATGCTTCCTCTGCACTTTGCAAGCGCCACATCTATACACTGCAACAATATTTGTATGCATGCATGATGAGAAAATTAAACTATTCAAAAATCCTTTCATATTCTCACAAATGTCTAACGAGAATTCATTCCATCAAAATTATCAGCACCATTATTTCAATCGCCCTCATAACTTTAATAGTTTAGTTCCCACATAAAATTATTAAATAACAGTTGCCCTTTAAAACTTCTTTAGCACTAGAAAAAATATAATGCAAGAATAGAAGAGAAACAAGGGGATAGCACGATGCAAAATCTAAATCCTAGATAAAGATTAGGGGAAAATGCCGACTTTGAAGAATCGAGTGTGGATCAATTCAAAATATGAGCAGTGACATCAACGGTGAGTTTCTTGAAATTTTGATTTAGTTATTGAGATAAAGTCGATATTAGTTTTGAAGGTTGAGATTTTCATGCAACATGTTTAAGAATACATAAGGAAATTTGCAAAAAAAAAAAAAAAAAAAAAAAAAAAACTTTAGAGATTTCAAGGAAGGATATGAATAGTTGATAGTACCTCATATTGTTTTTTTTTTTTTTTTTTTTAATTTTATTTGAGGAACCCACGGCCCGCTACCTTCTTCGGCTGCGGTAAACCTCAACTCCTTGTGCAAGCAGCCGCAAACCACACAATAGGTTCAACCACCCTAAGGTGACATGCTCACACGGAATGGGCCGGTGAGGATTGAACCCTCGACCCGTCGGCCCTGGGCCACCTCACCTTAACCACTCCGTCATCCCCTAGGGGACAATTGATATTACGGCCACCTCACCTTACCTCATATTGTTTTGTTATTACGGCAAGGTGCAATACAGTATTTTCTTGGTAGTCTCCTAAGTTGATGATCGATTCTTTACTAAACCTAACGATCCATTCAATCAAAGAAGCAAGCAAATCGAACTTGTGATTTTTGACCGCAAGAAGCAGGGCAGTCTCAGCATGAACAGTGAGAGCTTCAACGGAATCTGGATATGAATGCATTAAGAAATCTATTATATCAACTCTCCCCTTAATGGCAGCATAATGAAGTGGGGTTCTTCCATTTTTGCCCTTGAGCAGGCACAGATCTTGCTTTACACTCACAAGTTCTTTAACTATCTCCAAGTTTCCGATGATGACAGCTATATCCAGAGGGCGGAATCCATCCTTGTCCATCTCTTCAGCAACATCAGGATCCATCTTCATGAGCTCCCCAACGACTCGCAGCTGCTTGAATTTCGTTGCTTCATGAAGGAGAGAATCTCCAAGAGATTTGAGTTTGAAATCAGCAAGGATTGATGGATTCTCCTTGACCAGATTCTCAAGAATCTCGAGTTTTCCATGCCGAACTGCTTCTTCCAGTATCATTTCTTTAAGGAAGTTAGTTTTGATTTTGTGTGTGTGGTGACATGTGGAGTTTTATATGCAAAACAGTAGTTAGACGACCCAGTCACCCAAGTCTTTTTTTGCTTCTTCGACGTGATTAGATTTGTGTGGTTTACTTTTAAACTATTAAAGGTGCAAACTAAATTAAATTATTTTTGTCTAACAGACTAATTTAATGACACCCAACATAAGCAAATATAGGGAGTGCGCGTTAGAGTTTTGACATCACACCTCTCCCAAATTTTCAAAATACTAAATTGATCTTATATTTTTAAAAAATTACCATTTAATCCTCCCAAAATTTTTAATTTTAAATTTTGTTCACCAAAGATATAATTTCTGAATCCGTCCGTATAATTTACTAAACAAAACCTTTTAAGTTACAACTGTGAAAGAGAGTGATACTCTTTTTAATTACAAAGAAGAATTAAAAGTGATAGTATTTGATAAATCTCATTTAAATGTAATTAATATATTGGGTACTATGATACAATGACCAGATACATTTGAGATTCGCGAAAGCGAAGGTTTGAAGAAGATTGCCTCCTTATCAGGCGTTGATATTCTTTAATCTTTCAACATATTGATAAGGCATAGCAATTATTTGAACGCATGGGTTATTACATCACGTTTCTTGAATACTGACTTTTATTATTACCAAACCCAATTAGTCAATGTCTATTTTATGACTTTTGACTTCTGTAACCTTTTCAAATAATTTCATTTAAAAAAAGAAGTATCAATATATGACCAAAGTGGGGAAACACATTAGCAGTCATTAAGTAGTGTCATTATTATTATTTTTAAGCGTTAAGAAAAAAATTATAGTATCTCGAGATTCATGTTGAGTTAATTAGTATAATAATCTACTAATTAAACTAGGTTAATTGTGTGAGCAGAATTGGAAGATCCAAACTCATAACCTCGGTCAGAAGACAAACATCTCAATATTCAAACGGAATAGTAGTGTTATTTCATTATTATATGATTTCCGGTAACTATTTAACATTCCACTAATATCAGATTTCATTAAAATTTATACAAATTTAATATAGTAATTAAAGAGATTTTATTGTATCGGATCCAAATAAGCTATCCTAATGGTTGCTTCAATCACTGAAGTGGATGTAGCTCTTTTAGGCACCCAAAGAAGATAACTAAGATGTCCCAGACCGGAAGTTCCTAACTTATGTGCAATTGAAGAATTCGAAATGGTATTGACATTCTTTTGTTATCTTTAAGTCAAAAATGGTATTGTTCTATTTATGAAAGTAATATATGATATATCCTTTACTATTGTCCATGAGAATGATTGAACTAGTGTTGCATATATGATTGTGAACCTTATAGGTAGGTAGTAATATACCATTATCAATGTTACATTATTTCAGAACAGATAATCTGAGTTGATGCTTCTAACTTTTTAGCAATTCGATTCCTTAATTTCAGAACAGATACCATAAACTTTGTGAATATATAATTAAAAATAAGATAATTACTTTCAAAATCATTAGTTTTTAAGTTTTCTTCAAACTGAATGTTTATACTGAGGGATTGGGCTGGGTTATTGGGAGTCCAGAAAAAGTATATAGCTAGGCTTTTGTTCCAAATCTTTAGCCCATAACACCAAAACTTTGCCGCGTCCTCTGCTCTCTCTCTCTCTCCTCCTACAACACTCCTTTGCATTTTTAATCCCCTTTGAAAACGCGTGCATAAAACAAAATTAAAAAACCTTAAAATTTTGGATAAAGCTACTGATAATTATTAAGCTCGCGAGGTAGTCAGGAAATGGCTTCAATTTCTTCGTCTTCAGTTTAGGATCGCAAGTTTCGTTCCATTATTGGCCTCCGTCAAAACTGCGATTTTGGATTTGTTCGAATCTGGAGCAGATGGGTTTCTTGTAAAATTCGCTATACTGAACTTATTGGTTAATCCCCTTTTAATTTCCATGGGACACGTGTCGTGATGCTGGTGGCGGCGTGGCGGTGGTGAGAGGCGTGAGTGATAGAGGAGAAGGCGCCATATAAGACATAAGATAGAGATTTTTGGGGGAGAGAGATTTGAGGACAGATATGTTAATATTTGGTGTTGTAGGGACGTTTTCGGAAGGTCAGGGAAAAATAATGTAGCAGCTGGATTGGGTAATTATTGTTATCTTTAAGTCAAAAATGGTATTGTTCTATTTATGAAAGTAATAATATACCATTATCAATGTATATACAAAAACAGTGTACCACTTACCGAATAGTAGGTAGTATTGATGTAAACCGAGATCGGTATACACCGCATGTCGAATTTAATACTGCATATATCTAATAAACATATTATTTTTGGTATACTATCCTTTTTTCGATATACCATGACACTTTCGGTGTACCTTAACTTTTGATATATACCGTAATATTTCGGTATACCAGAGTTCGGTACAATATACTGAAAAAGCAGTACAATAACGATATAGAGAAAAGCTCATATCAAAAATACGGTAAATAAAAAGTCACGGCACGATAATCAAATGATTTTTTCCATACCGAAAAGCTCAGTATGGTATACGATATTAAAAAAAAAGGAAGTTCGTGATCGTTGTTTTTACCAAATAAATCCTGCAAATATGATAGAACTTAAATCAGTATAGCAATCTGGTTTTGAACACAGGGAACATAGATGTTAAATATTAAATTCCTATTAATCTATGAGGTTGGTTAGCGACCACGCAAATCTTGGATTTTCTAAATCCTAAAACAAGAAAGTAAATAGCAGAAATAAATATTCGAATAAAAATATACAAATAAATGGGTCCAACAAGATGATTTATGATTTTGGCATTGTTTATTATGTGATTTGGTTTTAATAATATTCACTTTTGAACATGATTGCTACTTAATTTGTAAGCTTTGGATCTTGATAGATGTAAAGCTTTCATATGGAAAAGTGGAAGAAAACGAAGGAAAGAGGCCAAAATTAATGTTGAATAATGCCGGATTGAATGTCAGGATGAAAGTCGGACGAAGAAGAAAAATAAATAAAAACGTGCACTGATTTAAAAGGGAATAATTGGGCTTTTTAATTCATAATTGGGCTTTTTAATTCTCTAAGTTAATTAGCCCAATTAAGATGTTCTTTTCCTTGGAAAAGAGAGGAACGACAGTTTTTAAAAAGGGGAGAGAGGAGAGAAACAGACAGAGATGTAGGGAATTCAGGAAATCTTTATCAACTCCTTTTGGGGAAGAAAACCATCAGCATCATGGGAAGAATCAAGACAATCTTTTGATGAGATTCGACATTAAGAATGAGAGTTTTTTTTATCCTTTCTTTTCAATACTTGTACTCGAATTCTCTCTTGTTTTATCGACTATGTTTTGTGGCTAATTCCCCTGCTAGGGATTAGGGTGTTTATGATTATGAATGATATTTAATCTTTATTGATTTTAGTTCTTCATCCATTTTTTAATTCTACTATCTTGTTTTAATCACATGTATGTGCTTGATCAACATATATATGATGTTTGAGATTGATTTCTTGTAACCCTCGAGATTGATCTATGCCCGAGAATAGTCATGAGAGTAGGCTAATAAGGGTATAACATGTTCAACACCTAGGATTGTAATGGGTTCGTTTAATTTCTATATCACGAAAGTATGTATAACATTTAGACGAGCACGTCTTATTCGAATCGAGAGATTGTTTAAGATACGTTAGATTGCATGCTATAGGATAGTTGAAGAACATAATCAATAGTTTAATTGGATTTCTAATCATAGCCCGACATCTCTAGTTCATTCTCATTTGTATTTATCTCATTTTAGTATTTCTAGCTTTAATCATTACCATTACAAATTGGTTTACTGTTTTATGTTATTGGAATAAATTAAGTAGAGAAATTATTGTCCCTGTGGTTCGACCTTGGTCTTCCAAGATTTATTACTACAATAGGACTAAATTCGTACACTAGCGAATAAAATTCCTATCAAGTTTTTGGCGTCGTTGCCGGGGACGGTGTTTATTTGTCTACTTGTATTATTCTAATAATTTTTATTTTAGTTTGTATTTTTTTATATATTGTCTCAATCCAATCAGGTACTCAGTTTATGACCCGATCTCAAAAGGAGCCTTTACTTATTTTGGATTCACAGATCGAGAAGACTTGCAGAAGAAACAACAAAGCTAAGAAGCTGCAGAAGAGAAACTTGCAAGAATCACCTTCTCAAGAATTGGGTTCGAACATCACACAATCTGAATTGGAAATTGAAACAGAGTCAGTTGTTCCAATGGCTGAGAGGAATGAAGAAAACAATGGACGTGATCCAGATCCACCACCAGCTATGCGCCTTCGCGATATTCAGAGGCCCGTTATTGCAGCCAACCCTCATTGCATTAGGGCGAGTACGAGAGCCCGAAATTATGATTTGAAGAATTTGCATTTCAACACACTCCCAATTTTCTATGGATTGGCGAATGAAGATCCCTTGGCATTCATTAGAGAATTCTTTGCTATTCTACAAACCTTTCCGTTGAGTGGCTTAACTGAGGAGGAGTTGAAGATGTGTTGTTTTCCCTATTGTTTAAAGGATAGGGCGAAGACGTGGTTGCTTGGATTGGAGAAAGAATCATTGTCTACTTGGGATGAAGTTTATGATGTGTTCATTTCACGATATTATTCATCTCAAAAGACCAATGAAAACAGAAACAAGATTTGCACATTCACACAAGCTGTAGGTGTGCCTCTTCATGAAGCATGGGAGCGATACAAGGCACTTATTACTCAATGTCAACATCATCAATTCTCTAAGGCATTACTTGTGCGGTATTTCTATGGTGGGCTAAATGAGATCACTCAACAGCTTGTGGATCTAAGTGTGTTGGGATTTTGTATACTTGAAGCAAATTTTATGCTTGTAAACAATGTGTTTTGTCCCTACCACTATTTTATTCTCCAATCTGATAAATATATATATTTGCACATGTTATCCTTTATCTTGTGTAAAAGTTAGGTTTGTGTAGTGTGTCGGGTATCACAGAAGACTACACAAATTGGTTGAACTGACAAGATATAAACAATTTTCACAGTCGAGACAACTTAAGGATAAGTTATCGGTTTAAGCTGTAGTTTAGATAAGAAGTGACTTGTCGTGGCTTCTTGTCTTTATTGGTACACTTAAGGTGGTGTATTGATGGATCACAGTGAGATGTGTTCTCCTAAATGACCTTAGTGGAGAACTAAGATCTCGGTGACTTAGCTGGTCTTAAGCTTGGTAAG
This sequence comes from Lavandula angustifolia, assembly GCA_028984105.1. Lineage (NCBI taxonomy): Eukaryota > Viridiplantae > Streptophyta > Magnoliopsida > Lamiales > Lamiaceae > Lavandula > Lavandula angustifolia. The sequence goes on from CM054822.1 coordinate 18,240,296, forward strand.
ACTTCAGCTGAGCGCATTTGGCTATCTATCACTTTGACCTACTATGGTGACGTCATCGCGACCGGATCTACGTATCTTGGGTGTTAGTAGTTATTTGTGGCTTAGGTTGGTTGTCTGTATCTTGCAATTGTATCCTAGTAAAATGGGTTGATAATATCCCCTGAGGAACTCGTAAGGATTAGCACACTAAACCCGACCGGTTGATTAAGTTCAGGTGTGTTAATAAGGTCGAGTGGTACTACTCAGAAATATAATAAGATGTTAATTAATTTAAGATGTCAGTAAGCTTAATTAATTAACGGATTTTTCTATCTTAAATACTGAGATCGATTAAGTCTAGAAAACAAGTCCTTGCTCAATTTGGGATAAAGGGGTAAGTCAGCACGAATTCTCTAGTGGAATGAATCTGTGTTTATTAATTAATTTTGCTCTGGGCTGGGCATTGATAATTAATTAATTTGAGGTCTTGCTTTATTTCTTGTATTAGATCCCTGATCTGGCCCAATTAGTTGCATAGTTATTTATTGTCTCTCAGAAATCATTATTAATAGATTAATGTAATTTTACATTATTTAATAATGTTATTTATCTGGAATTAATTGGCCGGGCCAATTAATTGATAAATATTAGTAGCCAAATAGATTAATTAATTATATTATGGGCTAATTATGTGGAAATCCATTAGGAATATAATTAAATTAATGGGCTACAAATATTAATATTATATTGGCTTTTGAAGCCTATATATATTAGTATTCTGTTCATAAACAGATACATATATATTACACATTAACGCACGACGTTTTTGAGAGAGACTGTAATGTTATTTTCTTCAGTTCTATGACCACCCAGAGGAAGAAAAAGACTGGGACACAGATCATAAGATCTGACACACGAGCAACAATCAGAGCTGCAACAACATACGAAGGAGGAAGGTAATCGATTCTCACCTCCTATTTCCTTCAGAGTGCTGGTGGTTTTATTGGAAACAAGACGTCCGATGAGATGAATAATATTTTCAAAGGGCTAGCTGAAGGTTCAATGCAGAAGGCTGTTCGAGAGCAAAAAACTTCAGTTAATGAAGTCAATGAAATCAATACATCAACTTTCAACAATTTAACCACTCAAACGACAGAAATGGGCAAAAAGTTGCAGAACATACAGATCATGATGCAGACACCACCACAACCACTTCAACAACAAACAAATGATTACATGATGGGGCCTCCAACAAATCACGGTCAGCAAGGGGAACAAAACAATTCTTTTTATGAGGATATATGCTACGCTGGTCCTTATGGGGGAGGACCACCGGTAGCACTTATGCAAAAGAATAACCCATATTCTGCTACTTATAATTCGGGTTATACGAATCACCCGAATTTTTCATGGAGTCAACAAGGGAGTAGTTCCCAACCTCCTGGATTTCATTACAATCAGCAAAGAGCAGCTCCACAAGCTCCACCTCCACAACCTCCTCAACAGAAGAAACTAACTTGGGAAGAAACACTGACTGAAATTGTTGGGAGATGATTCAGCAGTAGATTGTTTAGAAGATTTGGCTGATCCCAAAACCCTAATTTGATTGGTGAACCATTCCTTTGTAATTGTAATGCCTCGGTCTCTGAGAGTTTCAGACTTAGTAGACTTGCTTTCAGCATGGTCCAGGCTCAGAAGTTCTGTCTGTTGTACCCTCAGTAGACTATCCGCCTCGATACCATGGAGTGAAGACTCATTAGTGCTTTGGACTCAGCAGAGCAAGATACGTAAAAGAGTCGGTAGAACCTGGACTCGGCCAGAGCAAAGATACAAAAAGAGTCAGTAGAACTGGACTCAGCAGGAACAGTTCACTGAACTCAGAGTCGACCTTCAGTAGAGTTGGACTCAGCAAGAGTATACTATTGAATCCGTGTCGGACTCAAAGAACGGCTTGACAGGTCTCCTTAATTGTCGGAGGTTCTCAAAGGTAAATTAACGAGAGTTGTCTGAGGTTGTACACATCAGAGAAGTCAACTTCTGTATCTGCCTTGAAGTTTGAATGTCTAAACAACTTTCTACACCTCGACCACTGACAAGCAGCCAACTGTCAAAGTACTGGTAAAAAGCTGCAAGTCAACTACTTTCCAGAAAAATAGGGTAGACTCTGCACAGAAAAATAGGGTTTTGGCTGATCCCAAAACCCTAATTTGATTGGTGAACCATTCCTTTGTAATTGTAACGCCTCGGTTTCTGAGAGTTTCAGACTCAGTAGACTTGCCTTCAGCATGGTCCAGGCTCAGAACTTCTATCTGTTGTACCCTCAGTAGACTATCCGCCTCAGTACCATGGAGTGAAGACTCATTAGTGCTGGACTCAGCAGGAGCATCATATAGAAAGAGTCAGTAGAACTGGACTCATCAGGAGAAGCATACAGAAAGAGTTAGTAGAACTGGACTCAGCAGGAACAGTTCACTGAACTCAGAGTCGACCTTCGGTAGAGTTGGACTCAAGAAGAGTATACTATCGAATCCGGTGTCGACTCAAAGAACGGCCTAACGATCTCCTTGATTGTCAGAGGTTCTCAAAGGTAAATTAACAGAGTTGTCTGAGGTTGTACACATCAGAGAAGTCAACTTCAGTATCTGCCTTGAAGTTTGAATGTCTCAACAACTTTCTACACCTCGACCACTGACAAGCAGCCATCTGTCAAAGTACTGGTAAAAAGCTGCAAGTCAACTACTTTCTAGAAAAATAGGGTAGACTCTGCACAATTTCAAAAGAGCCGCTAGCTACCCAAAGAGAGTGACACGTGGACAGTTCGTCTCCAACGGATCTATCCATAGCTCACCTATATAAATAGAGGGAAAATCAAATCGAAGAAAACACGAAGATACACAAAATTTACGAGCATTGAACGAACAAGGACACAAGCTTTCCGCAAGAAATTCAGAGAAATACTTAACGCGAAAGGCAACTACATTGCTCTTGGGAACCAAGCTTCATAGAATTAAAGCCTCTAGCATCCAAGTGATAGAATACGAACTCAGAGAGATTATTCCTCACTGTTCTTCACTCTAGAAGCCCCTTCATTGTTCCCTTTCCCTCTAACCTAAGCTCCACTGAAATATCCATAGCTTAGAACCGAAGGAGTTCATATCTTGAACTGTTCTTATTGTAAAGAACTCCTTCACTATTGGAGAATCTTTCACACATCTTTGTTTGAACGTTGTAAACTGGGACTTGCTCAGTATAATCTTCAAGGCCGTGTTTTTCCAGTGTACAAACCAACTGAGAGTAACTCAGTATAATAAAATAGCCTCCTAATATTTTCGGAACAATGCATGTAGGACTGTTGATATCCGAACCACTTTAAAATCGCTGTGTTCATTTACTGTTGCATTGATTTACTGTTCATTCTGAAAACCCATTTACAAAATCATACAGCAGAGTTTCAGTAAAAAGCTTAACTGAGTACACTAATCTACTGAAACAGTTATACTAAAAACGTTTTCAACTCAACTGAATTGGGCCTACACTATTCTGCACGCTACTGAACTCTTGCTGAACGGTATTGAATTCTGACATCAGTCAACTAGTAGGTCTCAGTATAGTCAGTCACTCTGTCCACACGATCCAGAACAGCTATCCTGGTCTACTAAATTTATTCAGCAGACAATCGCCGAAATTCGAACTGTTCGTGTTCAAGTTTGAGAAAAATTTTCAGGTGTATTCACCCCCCCTCTACACCTGAACGTTTGACTCGGGACCAACAATTAGTATCAGAGCAGGAGTTCTTTAAGACTCTTGTTATCTTAAACTGGTCTACTCGAACGGATCCTGAAAACGTTTTCACTGCATATCATTCTTCATTTATATTATTACCTAACATGGCTGATATGTCAGGAGTCAGGATGGTACCCATGTTCTCAGTAGAGAACTACGGGGTATGGCGAGTCAGAATGAAAGCACATCCGACTTCCCTCCACGACAGTATGACAGAATTCTTGGAAGACGAACCTATCCTATCTATGGTCGATAGTGTTGACTTTCAGGAACCAACTCAAGGAGGAGGAGCGGTTACTGGGAAGAAGGTTCCAAAGGTTAGAAGCCTCTTCACCCCAGAAGAGAAGAAACTTCACAACCTCGACCGGTGGCCAGAAACGCCATTTTAACCACACTGAGCGACTCGTATCTCAGCAGAGTTCAGGACTGCAAGTCAGCAAAGGAACTCTAGGATGCTCTAGCACTACTGAGTCGGGTGACTCAGAAGATCAAAGCTAACAAGTTAGCGCTGTGATGAACAAATTATAATTCTCGCAAGTGCACGAATCGGTATAGTACCTAATCTAGCAACTCCCGAGGTCGATCTCACAAGGACTCAGCTGGGTTCCAATTATCCTAATTATTTCACTATCTACTTGGTCCTAAACTTGGTTTGGTTTATTCTAAACTACGAAATTAAAATAGCAAGAAAGTAGAAAAACAAGTAAGAGCAAAGCGAAGTGGGTTAATGGGTGTGGTTTTCAAGATTGATGAAGAGTGCGGAGGTTTAGCAATCACTATGCCTAAGATGATCGATTCATTCCCATTCTCTAGCTAGCATTTATGAATTTCTTTTGTTGGTTCATCCACTAAGGCTCTAGGGATTCCGTATGATGGCGGGAGATCTCTAATTTATAATCCTAAGGGTCAATCAAGTGATCATAATATGAACCTAAGGATAGTATCATGCTCAAGGATTTAAGGAACCATCTAAATTATCCCAAACCAATGGTGACAATCTAGACACTTAATTGCAAGTCTAAATAAATAACCGGGTATGATGCGCCGTATTATCTATTACTTATATTCTCTATAATTATCTAAGATGATGGCCAGTCACATTAAAGAATCATAGAGAAATCAAACGCATGCTCAACAATTAAGAAACAAAACAATTCATTCATTGAAAAACTAGGGTTTGAATCAATTCATCAAAAACATAGATCCTGCTAAACCCCCACACAAGGGGATTTAGCCACTCATATTTGTAGGAAAATAATCACAAAAGATGCAAAAATAATCCATAGAATTCAAGTATCAAAAACCCTAAACAAAACTGAGAAGGAATAATACAACCTAGAATCTAGCGCATTAATCCTCGCGCTTGGTTCTAGGGTTGTGGTCTTCATTTTTCGTCTTGAATCTTCAACGGAGGGATGCCTTGGGTGTTTCTCTGCTTTGGGGGCTGGAAAAAGTCGAAATTATGGTGTGTGGTTCGAAGGAAAGAAGTCCGGAAGGGTTTATATAGGTTTCGGGCCGAAAAAAAACTAGTTTTGGGTTGTAGACGACGCGGACCGCGGTCCAGCACAAAATGCGGACCACGGTCCGACCCCCAAGGCTTTTTGCATTTTTGAGACAGAACGGTACGGACCGCGGTCCGGCACAAACGCGGACTGCGGTCCGCTTGCTTCGACCGAGCCAAATTTTCTGCACTACCACGTTTTGGGAAAAATGCGACATCTCCCTCGTTAACCGTTGTCGCCACGAAACTTTGCCACAATGTTCCTAACACATAGAACTACAATGTGGAAGGTGGAGATCGGATTCTAAGATTGTTAGATCCGTCTGTCACGCGATCTTCCAACTGCCTTATTACACGAGCTCCGAAACACGGTTTCTTCAACATCCGGCTTCAAGACCTCTTCATTCTTCATCCAAACAACTCCATCTTTGCCAACAATGCATCAATGGTAATGGTTTTTTTCATTTTGGTGCCAAATACCACCAAATATGCTCAAAACGCGTGAGAAACCTACAAAACCAAAAACCATTGAAAGTATACAATTCCAAGCAAAACAAAAGCTAAAAATGAAAAGAAAACAATGTAAATAAGCTTAAAAAGAACATGATGAGATGGTATAAAAACCACTCATCACGCTGGAACTTCAAAAGCTGGAGAGACTGTCACTCATGCCCGGCGACACGATTGAAGATCTTAATGTCAGATTTACGGATCTGATGAACACAATCAATGGGCTGGGAAAGACGTTCTCCAACCGAGAGATGAATCTCAAGATTTTGAGAGCACTGGCAGACAGACATTGGACTCCATTTGCTACATTGCTTAGACATTCTGATCTTGATATTGTTTCTCCTGATCATATATTTTCAGAATTAAAAGCTGAGGAGTTCAAGTTCGGTTTACCGCAGAGGAAGCAATGAGCTAAAGCTGACACCCAAATAGACCATACCTTTAAAGCATCAGTCAGCACAACAGCTCAAACGTCTAGCAAAGCTGAGCCTTCAACAAGTGACTTACAAGAAGGAAGCCTCGCTAAACCATATGCACTACTTGCAATCAATTATCAAAAGGAAAAGGAGCGCCATAGAAAACTGTCCAGAGTCGTCAGAGACTCAAAGAGTAAGTCTAATTACTCACCTAAACGCACTCCTGAACCACATACTTGTGAATGCAGGAAACAAGAGGATTCGGCACAGTCGAAAGATAGTGGGAGTAGAGAAGGCAGAGTCACCTCCTACTACAACTGCAAGAAGCCAGGACACTATGAGTATGACTGTCCTGAACTCAGTACAGCTGAAAGAGCTGCAAGAAAAGATCGAAGGGAGAAGTTCATCATGAAGCGAGAAGCCTACATTGCTAGTGAACTCTTAGACGACTCAGAAGAAGTCGACTCCTTCATGGATTCATCGGATGATGAAGCTGCCTTCATGGCCCAAGAGCTTGAAGAAGATACTGAAAAATGTCTAATGTCAGGAAAAGAGGATGAGGTAAACTCTCACGAACCATTTAACTCTTCTTCACACTGCACACAAGACACTATTTCAGGTGCATATGAGAATTTGGATGTCGTGATTGCCTACGAAGAACTACTCAACGAGCAGATTCAGAAGAGTCTGCAGCTCAGCAAGACTCTTCAGGAGTTGGATGCCCTGAAAGTGGAAAATCAGAGACTTTCTCAGGAGAGTCAGGTTGCTACCGAGTCGGAAGGACTTGTTACGAGACTTAGGGAGGAGATTAACTCTCTGATGGCCAAGTCTCAGCAACAAGAAGATCTGATCTTAGTACTGACCAAAGAGTTGACTCAGAAAGATATCGACTGAGTCCGGGGCGAAGTTCTCGGGACTTGGGCACCGAGCACGAAACTGTGAAAAGGAGTGATGATGTCTGGAGAAACCTGATGACAGAGCGGTACATGGGAGCTTAGAAAAAGCTTGAGGCGATGCTAGCCAACAACAAGCCTAAACACTGCAAGGAGGGACTCGGATTCAGATACGAAGCCTCCACATCTGCTTCCATTCGCTCAGAAGATCGGTTGACTGATAGGTTTGTTCAAGGGGAGACGATCAATGCTGAACCACTAAACCCCTCAGCAAAGAACAAACAGAAGATGAAAGCACCGCATCCTAGCTATCAGAAGTCTGACCCAAAGTTCAGCTCAAAATCACCCCAGCACAGTCAAGGGGGAACCAGTAGAGTAAAATGGGCTGATCAGTATGGACCGCCACTAAGGGTGTAAAGGTTCGGTTCGGTTCGATTTTTAGTACAATTTAGGAACCGAACCGAACATATGAAAGTGGTTTGGTTCGGTTCGGTTTAAGGTGTACTTTACTTTTGGAACTGAACCGAACCGAACCGCTTAGAAATGGTTCGGTTCGGTTCATCGGTTCTACCTTTTTAAATCCTAAATAGTTTTTTTTTGAACCATAATATTCTATACATGCTTAACGTGAATGAAATTCAAGCACGACAACTCCAAAATATTAACAAAATATAAATATACTAAACATAACTACAAAGTTAATCTCCAACTAGGGCTCCAAAATACTAACAAAATATAAATGTACTTAACATAACTACAATAGTTAATCTCCAACTAGGGGAAACAAATTCATGACTTCACAATCCACATAGGCAGTAGCAAAATGAAACAACTTCATGACTCCACGTAAACGGATGAACTAAGAACTCCCAGAAAAAATTCCTACGGATGGAGGACTTGTTGTTCAAATTTTACGTTTTGATAGAAAAAGTGAAAATAGTATTGAGAAGGAATTGAGAAATGAGAAAGAAGATGGAAATAAGAATTGAGAAGACAAAAGAGTGGTGTAGTCAGGACTCAGCTGTGCAGCGTGCCCTACTGCCCTAATGTAATAGTAGTATTAACATCTCTTTTTTAATTTTTTAATTACATATTTACATATGTATCAATTACCTACTATACCCCTAGTAATCACATATTAGTATACTACCTAGTAAGTAAGTAGTATGTAGTATTAACAAAAATCTTTATATTTCATTCGGTTTTATTGGTTCGGTTCGGTTTGAGCGGTTTCTAAACCTTTGGAACCGTGAACCGAACCGATTGTAAACGGTTTCGGAAAATATAAACCAAATTAAACCACGAAACCAAACCGAACCGCATTTTTTGGTTTTGTTTGGTTCGGTTCGGTTCCGTCGGTTTCGCGGTTCGGACCGGAACCACTTACACCTCTAACCGCCACAACTGACACATCCACCTGATGTGTCGATTTTATACTACTCGAATTCACTCAGTTCTGACGCTCATTTTGTCCAAGTTGATGTTGTTTTGTGTCAAGAAATGCTATTTTCAACAGGTTTTTTATCCGAAGATGAGGTGGCGGTGCGGAGCTGATTTGGAGTTATTTTGGTGTGTTTTGGAGATAAATCGGGGCTTAGATCGAGAAGAAAATATATGCTAAAGATTTGAAAGCTTGAAGATATCTTAGGGCCGAATTATACAAGGAAAAGAAGTCTTGGAGATCAAGAAACTCAAAGATATGCCCTAGATATTATTTCCTTTGGAGTCAAGTTTCAAGATCTATATAAAGGGGTGGAGTCGAGAGCATTCAACACAACCTTTCAACGCTTCTTCATTAGTTTTAGTTTCGTTCTCCTCCACTACCGATCTTAGTCCCGTAGATTAGTTTAGATTTAGTTTTCAGCTCAAGTATTCAAACACTCATTTATTGCTTTCTTAGTTTAGTTACTTTCAGATTTCAGCTTTAGATTTTCAGCACTTGAAGATTTAGGTTTTCAATTTCAGATTTCGTTCAGTATTTACTTTCAGCATTCAGTTCGGTATTCAGTTGTTGATTTTCAGTATTTACTTTCAGTTTATGTTTTCATTTTTTCGCACTTTAATTTATGTTCTGATCATGTTCGTTACGTTCTGCTTGTCCAAGTTAATCATGCGTAGCTAAACCTTTTAGGGCTTCGGCGATGGTGACGAATATGAGATACAAACTTTGTGAGATCTAATTGGACGTAGTAATTAAAGACTAGGGTTTCGACTTAATTTGAGTTAGAAAGATTTAATTAGATTAACTTAAACTTGATCAATTTAGGTTATGAAGATTAGTGTCAGATTGTTCAACAACTTAGGTGGCGAAGCTATCGTAACTGTAGTCGAATTAAGGAGGTTAATAATCTATGTTAGCTTGTTCAACAACGGTAGAGATTAAAATTGGGTTCCTTCCTCGTAAAGCAATCTAATAATTAAATCTAGGATTGTTCAACAAGCTAGGTTATGATTAGGTTAGGGAGTAGTGAAAATTTGTTCAACAAGCCACTACCGACTAAGTAAGTAGGAATTGGGGTATGTACGTGTTCAACACTGTATCCTATAACTGATTGATTCTAGGAATTAATTAAATCTATGCATCAATGATAGAATTAGTTGCCTCATACTAGTTACCTGAAGCCGAGTCCGCTTTTCTTTACTTGTTTAATCTAAATTTACTTTTCTGCTATTTACTTTTCTTTGCCCAGGTAGTTAACCCAAAATTTATGCGTGGTGGCATCACCAAAACTTGATCAAGAGGATAGATATATTTGATTTTCACTGTTCCCTGAGTTCGACCATGTCCTATACTAATTATAAAATTCTGAGTGTATGCAGGAATTTTAATTGGTGTGAAAACAACGATCACCACCAGCTCAATATGTGTCATATTATTATGATCCTATTGTCAGACGGGTTTTAAGAGACAGAAGAAGAAAAAGGCCGTTCAGAAGGCTAAGGTCAGCAGTCCACCAATTCAGAAGATCAGGACTCCTGAACCGACGAAGCCTCAGAAGTCAACTTCACCCAGCCCAGTGGTGAAATATGTTGACAAAAGTGGGAAGAAAATGTCTGAAACCACCATGGTCGTTAGACAGATTTGGATTTCCAAAACTAACACTTAAGGACCCAAAATCAAAATAAAGGGTACCTGAATATAATTTTGTTTTGCAGGTGCACAGGGACCCATGGTACATGGACAATGGATGCTCAAGACACATGACGTACCAGAGGAGTCTACTGAAGAATTATATCACAAAAGAAGGACCCATAATCGAATTTGGAGACAGCGCAAAAGGCTATACCAGAAGCTACAGAACACTCAACATTTTTGATTAATAAATAATAATATTATATACCTGAGTGGTCAAGACAATTAAAAGGGTGCAGAAGAAATTCAAGCTCTGCAGAAATATTACGAAAGAACGTCTTATAAGGAAGAAGTCGTGAGAATCATAGAAAATCTGTAGCATTTTCTCACGTTTCTCTTCCAAAGAGAGTCCTCTTTTCTTAGACTGGCCATAATCAAAATAGAAGTTAAGAATTTAAAAAAGGTAAAAGTACTGTACCACACAAGATAGATAGAAATACAGAGGGATCAATCTCAATCTGGTGCAACAAGTATTAGGAGTAGGACTCAATAATATTTGCAACATATAAGCAAATAGGGATGTTGAGAATTCCGTGTGCATTTGCATGTAAGATTGAGATAATGCAGCTTGAGCTGTTACATGAGCCAATGCTTGCTAGTGTGACATTCCGAAAGGGCTCTGCAGAAAAATCAAGAATGAACTCAAAATCATTCTATTAAGAAAGCCGAATCCGCTACTAAAGTGCGTATTAGGTAGATCCCGAAGTCATTCTTCTTCCAACTCAAAGGCTTCCAATTTCTCAAACAAAAAACTGTTCAAAAGGATCATATTCAAGATTTAGATTTTTTCAATCAAAATTTCAATCCCAATTTATCAATTCTCAACAAATGTAAGAAAAATCGAATCTTTTTTTGAATTGGAAGGTAACCTGAAGTGGGGATAGGAATCCGGGCGAGTTGAGCATCCCGGAAGTAATGAATCCGGGCGGTATCATGAACACCGGGCTAAAACTCTCCGCCAGCTGCATCTGCGGTGGCGCCACCACCAGAGTCATCGGTCTGTTCTGCTTATACCCAATGCCGCTGCTCTCACTATCTTTCCCATCTTCAGAAGAATTAGAATTATCCACACTTTCTTCTCCTTTTCGGGCATCGCCGCTCAACAAGAAATCCGGCTTCACCGCCACAACCGTCGAGGCCATGGCTCCGCCTAATAGCTGAGTGAACGAGAAGGAGCCCTGGTCGGAGACGAAGATCCCAAACCTCTCAAAATCCCAAACTCTAAAATGGGTGAAGAATTATCCTGCTAAGTATTGTGCTTTCTTTTTATGTTCATTCTCAAAATGTGACAGAAATGCAGCATGGATACAACATCTTGCCGGAAAGTACTACTGTCGACTGTATCAATTTGTCATCACATGAACTTAATAATACGTATTAAAACTTATTAATTCAGGATTCAGGATTCTAAGGAGACAAAACCGATAATATCAGTGGAGAGAGAGAGAGAGAGAGAAACGCTAAAAAATACCTTGACAAAGAACCGGTAGAGGCGATCCTGCTCAGGTGCGGTGGAATTCGTAAAAGCTTTACGGAATTCCTTAGCGAAAACAAAAACGTAATCGCAAACATTTACAACTAACTTCCTTAACGCTACGAAATGCAAAATCAATCACGATCAGAAACAAAAAAAAACCTCACCTCGCCCGAGCAGGCAGTTAATTGAACACTTTCCAGTAACATGCTATTGTTTCGTGACAGTCGTCTTTGCATTTCGAGGCCGGAGAGGGGTGTGAAGGGTTTTGAAATTGGAGAACCTTACTGGAAAGGGGTGAATGATTTTGAAACGGGTGCAAGAGTTAGCAGTGTCGGCTTTCACCACTTGTTGGTCAAGGGTGTATGATTTTTTTTTTAATTATGTTATTTCTTATTGTTTTATTAAGTAATATATATATATATATATATATATATATATATATATATATATATATATATTATGGGTCAATAACAATAGTTATCAGAACCGTTGTCTATGAGCGCATTTTTGCACATACGACAACGGGTCAATGACAACGCTTGTTAAAAACCATTGTTTATGAGCGCACATTATGCTACGACAACGCGTAAATGACAACAGTAGACACAACCGTTGTCTATGAGCGCCTTTTTGAACATACGACAACAGGTATATGACAACGGTTATGAAAAACCGTTGTCTATGAGCGCACTTTTCATTTATAAGACAACAGTTTTAGCTACGACAACGGTTTTTTCGAACTACGACAACGGTTTTTAACCAAAACCGTTGTCTTTCTAGTGTTGTCGTAGGTCAAATTTGTAGCAGTGAAGAGTATCATATGTTGAAGGACTTCAACATAATCTTCTCTCGGTTAATCAATTTTGTGATAACTCGAATAGAGTAATTTTTGACACTGGTTTTCGTGATGTTATTGATATATCTACAGGGAAAACAGTGTTGTCAGGTTCGCACAAAAAGAACATATACATTGCTGACTGGAATTCAGCAGAACCTGAAGCATGCTTGCTGGCGAAAAACGATAACAGAACGGGATGACTCTGGCATAAAAGACTCAGCCACTCAACTTCAAGACGCTCAACAAGCTTGCTAGAAACGCTCTAGTGAGAGGACAGCCGAATGAAGTGTTCAGCAAGGATACCCAGTGCGAGGTATGTCTGAAGGGAAAGCAAACAAAGAAACAAAATCCACCAGTTCCATCACCTTCCACGGATGGAATCCTTCAGCTCTTGCACATGGATTTTTTCGGTCCAGTCTCTCATGTGACGATCATAGGCAAGAAGTATGCATTAGTGGTCATTGATGACTACTCGCGCTACACATGGGTAATATTTATTGCCAACAAGTCTGACGTAAAAACAGAGTTGCCTACGCTTTGAAAAGACTCAGTATCGAAAAGAACACCAAAATCAGAAAAATCCGTTCAGACAGAGGAACTGAGTTCCTGAATGCGATGGTTAAAGAGTTCTGCGATACTGAAGGAATAGAGCATGAGACGTCTGCTGCACGCACACCTCAACAAAATGAGATTGATGAAAGGAAGAATAGAACACTCAAAGATGCAGTAAGAACCCTGCTCGCAGACTCATGACTTCCATCAAAATTCTGGGCAGAAGCTACTGATACTGCATGTTACACTCAGAACAGATCACTACTGACAAAGCAACATTAGAAGACACCATATGACCAATGGAACAGCAGGAAGCCTCTCTTATCTCATTTCCATATTTTGGGTGTTCGTGCTTTATCCACAATAATGGAAATGATCAGTTAAAGACTTTTGATAGCAAGTCAGACCAGGGAGTTTTCTTAGGATACTCCCGGGTCAGCAAAGCCTTCAGAGTTTTTAACTACCGGACCCTTTGCATGGAGGAAAGCCCTCATGTTGTCTTTAATGAGTTTGCTACCGAGAACAGGAGCAGAAACTCAAATTCAGAATATGAGGACATTAGTAAACAGCTACAGGATCTAAGCTTAAAAGACAATGTCGAAAAGATCCAGTTTTGTTGAGATGATGATTCAAAAGAGGATAATGAAGTCAAGAGTACTGAATCACATCCAGCAGCGAACGTAGCTGAACAGATTGATTCTACTGAATAGAATCAATCCCAGGTAACTCAGGTCGATGAAGAAACCCAAGTGGTAACTGAGACCTCTACTGAGAATAACAACCCAAGGGGAACAAATGACGTTCCTGAGCTTAATGCCCCTGAACCTGGTGACTCAGTAGATCTAACCCTTGTCACTGAATTGCTTCAATCTCAGAATAGTACAACTGAAATGCCTAACTCACCTACTATCTGTGTTGAAAAAATTTCTGATGAAGAGATAAGACATCGTCGATCGTGGCTGGATGCTCACTCTTTAGACCTTATCATTAGAGATCCTTCAGCAAGTGTTAAGACAAGATCCAGATTCTGTCAGGGAGAAAGTGCTTTATATTCCTACTTCTTGTCTACTGAAGAGCCTCAGTCAATTGAGGACGCGTTAAAAGATGCTGACTGGATCACTGCTATGCAAGAGGAGCTGAATCAGTTTACTAGGAACGACGTATGGGAGCTTGTTGACAGACCCCGGCATCAACATGTGATCGGAACTAAATGGGTCTTCAAGAACAAGCGAGACGAAAACAACGTCATAGTTAGGAAAAAAGCTAGACTTGTGGCAAAAGGCTACTGTCAAGCCGAAGGGATAGATTTCGACGAAACATTCGCTCCAGTTGCAAGATTGGAGGCAATCAGACTATTCCTTGCCTATGCAACACATCAATGCTTCAAAGTATATCAAATGGATGTGAAGTCAGCGTTCCTGAACGGCGTACTGAAAGAAGAAGTCTATGTAGAACACCCTCCCGGCTTTCAGCAGGGACATCAAGTGTGTAGACTCAGAAAGGCTCTGTACGGGTTAAAACAAGCACACAGGGCTTGGTACGATACCCTATCTGAGTTTCTTCTTCAGAAAGGTTTTTAGAACGACACAGTGGATCGCACACTATTCAGCATTCGTCTAAGCGACAATATCTTACTTGTGCAGATCTATGAAGATGACATTATATTCGGTTCAAAGAAATTCATAATGTGTCAGCAATTCGAGAAAATGATGAAGGACAAATTCGAGATGTCGATGATGGGAGAGATGAATTACTTCCTTGGATTTCAAGTCAAACAATCAGAGAAGGGAACGTTCATCAATCAAGGCAAATACACTCGAGACCTCATCAAGAAGTTCGGTTGCACATCCGGCAAACCAATCAAGATCTCGATGAACACGAACATGAAAATTGATCTTGACAAAGAGGGAGTATCAGTAGACCATACTGAATTTCGTGCAATTATTGGTTCTTTATTATATCTAACTGCTACTAGACCTGACATAACTTATGATGTAGGTGTCTGTGCTCGATTTTAGGCGAATCCTAAGCAAAGCCATATGGACTCAGCAAAGAAGATTCTCCGCTATCTCAGAGGAACACCTGACATAGGTTTATGGTATCCAGCAGATGATAATATTGAACTAACTGGTTATTCTGATGCTGACTATGCAGGTTGCAGGATTAACCGAAAATCAACTTCAGGAACTTGTCAGTTCCTCGCCAGTAAGCTCATCTCATGGTTCTCAAAGAAACAGCACTCAGTAGCCACATCAACTACTGAAGCTGAATACATGGCTGCCGGAAGTTGCTGCGCCTAAATCCTTTGGCTGAGACAGCAGATACGCGACTATAACATCATTCAGAATGAAGTGCCGATCTTTTGCGACAGCTCTAGTGCCATTGCAATCACTCAGAACGCTTTTCTTCATACTAGATGCAAGCACGTGGACATCAGACACCACTTCATTTGTGACCATGTTGAAAAGAAGGATATCAGGATGGAGAAGATCCATGCTGACCATCAAAAGGGCCGACATACTGACCAAGCCTCTAGCTGAAGCCAGATTCAGAGAACTTTCAGTAGAGCTTGGTCTGTTGGACCCTACTGACTCAAGTCAGTAAGTGGATTCAGGAGAGAAGTATTCAGCAAGGTGGAATGCATACTCTCAGTACTGGACTCATTCAGTACACAGAGATTCAGAAACCAACTACACGAGGTATCAACTGACTACAATGTTCAGCTGACAGGTTTTCGTATCACTTTCAGTAGTCAACCCAATAATTAATGTTGTTATGATATTTATTCAGCATCGTATTAAATGCCTTAGAGAATGTCATTTATTATAAACGGTTTAGTTAAATGCACGACATTCTATGCTATGTTTGCTGAACTCTGCTTTGCATTAAATGCATATCATATCAACTTACTCCTATAGGCTAATTACAACTGGACTTGACTTAGGCGGCTAGTTTACTCATTGCTCTAAACGATATTAAATCCTGGCCGTCCATCAATTAAAGCGGGATTTAAACTGAACCGTCGATCTTAAACCCCTTCATCTTAAAGATCACATATATCGACGTATCTATTCTCAAACTGCCATTTTCGCTCTGCTAAAGCCCTAAAATCTCTGAAACAAATACCCTAGATTTCTACTTTTGCTTCTGCATTAGCATACCTTCAGAGATTTTTACGGTAACTTTTACATTAATTAGTATTCATGCTGATTTATTATATTTTCTAGTACTAATACGTAACTCTGCAGATTAAGTCATGACAAATCTAAGTAACGTTAGCGTGATCGTCCCGGTGAACATGGTCGAGATCCTTGAGAAGGATCGTGTCTGGTGCAAACCGATCATTTAGTTCGACTCCAGCGGATTGGATATGTTGGACGATGTCTTTGATGCACTAAGAGCTTTAGGGTTAGAAAGACTTATGTCAAGGAAGCCAACATACTTCCTTCCGAGGCAGATTTCGGAGTTCTACCTCAACTCTAAAGAGGTAGACGGGGACGTTATTGGTGCTTTCACAGTGCATCATGTCGCTGACCCCTCGAGAGCCGATGCTAAAGTGTCACACCCCAATTTTCAGAGAAGGACACGATCATCAGGGTGCGACTGGGGGTTTGGAGAAAAGAAGCGGGGAAAGAAATAGGGTTTGTATTATCTGGAATAAATCAAGCAAAAAGCCCGATAAATTGTGTAACAAATCTTTCAATAGTGAATCATGCTAAGACAAAGATGACAACAGTACTCAAGAATTTTATATTCAAAGGCTCGACTCAAATTGAGTTAAGCAATTAATTGTCAAAGCAAGTATCACAGGGCCCAAAAACAATACACAAGATAGGCCCATCAGAATTCTTAATAAAAATATTTGAACTTAAGCGGAAGCAATATGTACTATAGATATCCAACAAAAACCCTCGCCTCAGCTTTGCTCGTTACCACCAACCGCCTAACCTGGAAACATTTTGAAAATAATTTGGGTTGAGCACTAGTGTACTCAGTGGGTGAAGCAATTCATAAACATTTTTATAAATAGTTTATCCATGCATAAATCATATGAGTTGGAAGGTTTTGAAACAAAAGCCACTCCCAATCATACCAACATTTATCTCCTTGTGTGCGCACTGTCACGTTCTACTGTTACTCTTACTCTATACCTCCTTACTCTCGGACTTTGGGCTACAACCCAGTGAGTCCCATAAACATCTGATCTCGGGTCTTGACCCAGAGATCCCAACCGTTAGACTTAAAGCCGAAGCTCATAGGTCATCTCCAACTGGTTAGCATACAATGACGATCAACCCATTGCACTACTAACAATGGTGTACACAATTCTCACTAGCGTGTTAGGCCAGTCAAGAATCTCGATCGATTAAATTCAGAGCATTAAACAAGTAGAACACGCAAAAATATCTTTCATGGATAAACAAGCATTTCGTAGAGCTTAATAACTCAAAATAGTTTTGAGAAAGTAAAACCCACCTCGAAGCTGCAACAACATTAATTTATTGTAAATCCGAATGTTACTTCTCTTCTTCAATAGGGCCTACAAGAAAACCCTAAGCTTAATTGAAATCCCAAAACTTAAGCTAATATAAGATAAAATTTAATTTGAATTTGAAAACCAACACCGCTACTTCCCACTTTAATTCTAGCTCATCCGACCATCGGTTTATGGAAACAAGATAATGGTTGGAATATACGCTATTTAGGTTGTACAATCCATAAACTAACTTGCCGATCCGACATCGATTTGATGCTCGAATCTCGACCCGAACCTGCGCCAAACACCTTGTGTGCAGTTCCGTCACATGCATTTTCAAAGGTTTATAACTTTCGGTTTTGAAGTCCAATTTAAAATTCGAGGATTGCAAAGCCAACTACCAGAACTTTCGAACGGTATATAACATGATAGGGTTTGGACAAAAGAATAGATCAGAAGTCGAGATGATACATCCAAAGGAAAACTGAACCCACAACTTGTAGAACTTATATCTTTCACCTCCGTACTCGATTTTACAAACCGAAGGTGTTTCTAGAAAGCTAATAGTGAGAGGTTTGCAACGATATATCATACAACGGGATTTGATTAACAGAAACGAGTAGAAACAGGGCTGAAAGCCGCTGACCTGTTTCAGCGAAAACAGAAAACACAACCCGCCACCCCAACTTTTAGGACCCATAACTTTTGGGTATGATCTCTGATTTACAAATCGAAAGTGGCGTTGGAAAGACAACGAAAAGAACTTTTCGATCATATATAATATGTCAGGTTTTGGATAACGGAAACGAGCAGAAGTTGGATTCAAAGTTGCTGCTTTACTCACGGAGAAAGAAAACCCGTAGCCATAGTCTACTAACACTTCAACTTTCGGGAGCCATAACTTTCAAGTCTAAACTCAGAATTACGAATAGAAGGTTGCGTTGGAAAGCCACGAATAAGAGCTTTTCAACGATATAACTTTGATAGGTTTTGATCAACAAGTACATTCGTAAACCGAGCTTAAACTTGCTGCCCTGCTACCTACTTAAATTGGGTATACAAAATCATAACCGACATCATCGGCGACCATCGTCCACCACCTCTGCCCCTCCCTCTATAAGACATGTTCAACATAAGCCATCATAGAGTAACTCTCGAAGAAAACAAGATAGGTGAAGTACATCTATTTCCACCATAATTGTAGAACAAGAATTGAATAGAGACAATTACCAAGAAAATAAGTAATTTGTACCATCAGCTCGAATTCTCTTATTTATTCTGGGAAGGAAATATTGGTGTAGATAAGAAACAATCAAGCTTCTTCACATGTGAATAGATTAACTAAGTGTCTCTCTCTACATAGAACGAGAGACAACGATAGGGAGAGAGAGAGAGATGGAACTAATCAAAACGTTGTGAGTTTCTGTACGAAGGATCATTAGCCTGACTCGTTAATTCTCTATCTTCAATTTATGCGAACCCACCTCCTGCTTCAATTAAGATACGTGGAGGATTTTTGGTAAAAAGTAATGGATATATGGCCAAACATTATTGTAAACTAATTTAATAATATAGCTAACTTCATGGGTAAGGAAATGGAGCTGTAGCCTGGCCCACTAGTTACCACATTCTTATATATATCCATGTAGTTTAGCAAAGTCATTAGATATATAAATATGTGAGTACGTGTGGTGAAGAAATAAGAATATAAATGGATGGTTAGTTCTCCAAAGTGCATGTATATACTACTGTTTATCTTTTACACCTTAAGCCAACAACTATGCACTTAGCACTTGTATTCTTCCTTCAAATTTATGCGACCCAGTACCGGCATAATCAATATAAATAGTTGCAAACAAATCTTAATCTGGACATAATATGTATGCATAATAACTACTAATAACTTCGTACACTTCCTTACATTAAAAAGAAATACTATTCTAGCATTATGCACATATTTCAAAGTCAACATAGAGATCTTATGCCTTGTTCGTTTCGAATGATCTATCTTCGGTGGATATGGTGAGAAAAAGAATAATAAAGGGGAGGTGGTCGAGAGAGAGATCAAGAAAGGTTGATAGAGAACTTGCTTGGTGGAAGAATGGACTTGGATGAGAATGAGTTTCTCTCTCTTCGTAAGGTACTGAAGACAGGTTACTTAGTCACTTGTCTAGTCCTATAAATTTGATTCGTCACCTTCTCATACATCAATATAAAATACGAGAGATAAGAATGAGAACTTTTATTATCATGTCAATATAATATTATATACTAAGCATTAAATATCAGACAAACACACCTCATACCATAGGGAACACGTGTAGGAAAAATGAGAATAATGAAGTTGCTTAATGATGCTAGCCTTTCGCATGCATGAACAAAGAGTTCTCGATTTGTATGTATAAACATCAATAGGAAGAAATGAAGAAAACTAACTCATTTATTCTTATTTAAATTAATTAAGAATTCGGGATATCACATAAAGTCAAACAGATGTCTGTGAGGCAAGCTCTTCAGCGAAGTTTCCAGCTGCCAGACAGTGGCATCAGTATAGCTGGTTATAAGGATGATTTGCTCGACGAGTATCTAGAGATATTCTGCGGGGAGCCGACTTCCTTCCGGGTTGCGTTTCCTAAAAACTGCATTCTCCCGCAGTTCAGAGCACTTGCGTATGTAGTTACGCAGATTCTAACGAGTCAAGCCGGCTCATTTGATTAGGTGTCCAGACCCAAACTCCAAATGATGATGGTCATCTACGATAGGGCCAAGATCAATTGGACAGAGTTCTTCTTGAAGGAGTTTCAGACGCAGTCCTCAAAGTTCGATAGATCTACTTGGCGTCTGAGTGCCAAGGGCAAACTCCTCTATGAGATGAAGTTGTCAGTAATGATTGAAGATCTATGTGGAAATGAAATCGTAACCTACGCTGATAAAGGTTACTTCAACCCAAAGAAGATTCATTTCCACAGTCGTGCGAGTGCGCTTCAGCAGATAGGCGCAGGCGCTGCTGAGGAAGGGAAGGGGAAGAGGAAGGCCCCCACTCCCAGCCAGAAGGGTGCTACCCCTTACAAGAAGCAGAAGAAAGCTTCTGAGACGTCCGTGGTAGTAGCCCCATTCAGACTGAGGGACGATTCAGACTCCTTTGAGAAGACAGTCTCAGTAGGAAAGGTTGCGTCTGAAGAGAAGGCAGCCTCAACTGACAACCGGCCTCAGTAGAACAGGGGACTGCCCCTGAGGTTGCGACTCCTACATCCAGATCCCCACTGGATGTACCACCAATCAGCAGTCTTCCCTCTGCTGAGAAGACAATGTCTCCTATAGATGTGGATAACATGGAGACTAGCACTGAAGTAGAGACTATCGGTTATGAGGTTGACGCTCTTTAGGACAGAGCAACTCGAGAAATTTCTGAGGCCATTCCAGATATCACAAGTCATTCTAACTTGGTGAATATTGCATACAAGGCCAGACTTCAGATGCTCTTCAGATTCCAGGACTGGATCACCCTCGATCGTCTCATCCGATTCAGATCCTGTGAACTTCTGAATTCTGAGGAGCTAGAAATTCGTCAGCAAATAGGCTACTCCGAGCCTGCTGACCTATGTTCCCTCGAAGACTTAAGGGCGACAATGTTTGCGTTACTTGAGGATAGAATCCCCTCAGCAACCGCGCCTTCAGAGGGCTCTGATCCGGATGATCATGACCCACCTAGTGATGCAGGCCCTGAGAAGCCTACTGAGGGTACTCAACAGTAGGAGGGTGCTCAACCCTCAGCTGATTTACCACTCAGCTCCCTCCCTCCTAGCTCGGCGGCAGAAGGAACCTCTCATGCTACAGATTCAGGACAACTGTTGCTGCAGTCTACCTATGAGGTTGCCCCCATTGTCAAAAGCCGAAGATCGAAGTCAGTAGCCAAAGCTCTTAAAAGCGAAGGGACACAGAACCGCCTCCTGGTGAAGAATGTCCACAGAATTTGGAAGAAGGCTACTACAGCTCAGTGCGAGGAGATCAGGGCACTGAAGACTTCTGTTCAGAACATGTCTTTCCCTGATTTCTCAGCAATTCTCAACAACGCACTTTCCGCACAAAGAGCTAAATTCGAAGCTCAGCAAGCAACTATGAAGGCTGCCCAAACATCTCTTCTGGAATCCTTTAAGGCAGCTCAGTCAGAACACATGTCAAGACTCTCCATACTTACTGAGGCTCATGAGCTCAGAATTGCCTCTATTCAGAAAGCCTGTGAGGAGAAGTTCGATGCGAAGCTGAAGACCATTCAGAACCTGGTTGATTCCTGTCACCGCAAATACGGTGAAGACCTCATTACTGAGAGGAACGACCTTCATGAAAGGTTCGAAGGTCTACAAAAATCCTTGGATAGGCATTCAACTGCTTACTCAACATTGAATTCCAAGGTAGTCTCACTTCCCACCCCTGGCGTATTGGATTATGCCAAAAAGGGGGAAAGAATAGCCAAAGGGAAGAAGTCAGTACCAGGGACACAAGTCAGATCCGCTTCCACTGACCCCTCTTCTGCTAAGGGTGAGGCCCAGGGTGTCTCCAGCGCAGGTGATGTAGGCGCGGAGACCGGCCCAAGTGGCTCAGGACCCAAGGAAACAGGAATTGGAACTTTCGCTGACTCTCAGAAACATATAAAGGAAGTTGCTGAGTTCCTGGAGGAGGACTCAGAAGAAGAGGAAGAGCCTCCTCTGCCTCCACCAGTATCGGGTAAGGGTAAGAAGCCGCTGAACGTTCGTACTCCACTGAAAAAATCCCTTAAACGATGCATAAGCCCAGCTGAGCAGGCTCAGATAGAACCCGATGAGAAATTGGCAAGGGAGCTAGCAGAGGCTGAGGCAGCAAACAAGCCTAAAAAGGCTCCTACAAAGGCCCGTACTAAGGTTCCAGTGAAGAAAAGAAGAGAGTTGAGCCGACAATGGATGAGATGATTAATTTCAGTATTATTCCTCTGGATAAGAGAGGACAATACTATCAACTGGAAGAATACAGATGGCAAGAGGCTCTGGCCAAAGAGAAGGTTGCTGAAGTAGCTAGAGAAGCTGAGAGACTGAAACCTAGACCTCCTCCGCAGAAGGACAGGGAGATTCCATACAAGTGCAGGAGAGGCAGAAGACCTAACAATCAGAAGATACACATGTGGCCTCGGGTTGATAAATGGATGCCCTGGGAGAAGACTCAGCTCTAGGAGACATTGAAGGCTGAATTCATTAAGCGTTACTATGTCTGGTAGCATTGGCCAGAAACTCAGAAGAATGACGCCTTTGCTGACTGGCTCTACAAGTGTGACTTGGAGATCTGCAATATGGTCGAGAAAGCTATTGCGGATAAAGAAGATGTTCAGACTCCGGCTTACAGACCACTGCCTCCACCTCAGAAGCTGGACGGATCTCTATACACCGTCGTGATAGAAGGAGAAGTCAGGAACGCAACCATTGCACTTGAGCTTGATGCTAATGATCCTGAAGACGTACCAAAGATTCAGAAGCTGCGGAGAGATACCTTCAAGATGTATGGACTCCCTCTGCCTGAAGATAAATCCAAAGACTTTAAGGCAAGGATTCAGATTCAGAAGATAGTCTTGCTAGGTCCTTTCTCTCTTTTGTTTTGATAGTGTAGCAAGAGATGTACTTGTACTGAACCTCTTATATATATATATACAAACAACTTTGATGCTTGGCCTGCAACATCTTATTGTCTCTATGGCCTATTCTATTTAATTTAACACTCAGAATCACATAAGTGATTACTGCCTCACACACTCACTGCTTATCTGTGTTTGTCTGTTTTTGCTTAGATTGGATAGCTTCTATTTGGGGGAAATTGTTGAGAGTTATTTCAGTAACTCTTTTGTTCCTCAGTAGGATAGAACTTGACGTACAACTCCACTGATTCTTCTTGTAATATTTTGTAGTGTTAGGTTTTGGCATCATCAAATAGGGGAAAATTGTTAGGAGATGATTCAGCAGTAGATTGTTTAGAAGATTTGGTTGATCCCAAAACCCTAATTTGATGGGTGAACTATTCCTTTGTAATTGTAACGCCTCGGTCTCTGAGAGTTTCAGACTCACTAGACTTGCCTTCAGCATGGTCCAGGCTCACAAGTTATGTTTGTTGTACCCTCAGTAGACTATCTGCCTCAGTACCATGGAGTGAAGACTTAGTAGTGCTGGACTCAGCAGGAGCATTATACTGAGATGTGTTCAGATTCAGTAGTGCTGGACTCAGCAGGAGCAGCATACAGAAAAAGTCAGTAGAACTAGACTCAGCAGGAGCAGTTCACTAAACTCAGAGTCGACCTTCAGTAGAGTTGGACTCAGCAGGAGTATACTATTGAATCCCAGGTCAGACTCATCAACGGACTGACAATCTCCTTGATTGTCAGAGGTTCTCAAAGGTAAATCAGCAGAGTTGTCCAAGGTTGTACACATCAGAGAAGTCAGCTTCAATATCTTCCTTGAAGTTTGAATGTCTCAACAACTTTCTACACCTCGACCAAAGACAAGCAGCCAGTTGTCAAAGTACTGGTAAAAAACTGCAAGTCAACTACTTTCCAGAAAAAGAGGGTAGACTCTACATAATTTCAAAAGAGCCGTTAGTTACCCAAAGAGAGTGACACATGGACAGTTCGTCTCCAACGGATCTATCCATAGCTCACCTCTATAAATAGAGGGAAAATCAAATCGAAGAAAACACGAAGATACACGGAATTTACGAGCATTGAACGAACAAGGACACAAGCTTTCCGCAAGAAATTCAAAGAAATACTCAATGCGAAAGGCAACTACACTGCTCTAGGAAACCAAGCTTCATAGAATTAAAGCCTCTAGCATCCAAGTGATAGAACACGAACCCAGAGAGATTATTCCTCACTGTTCTTCACTCTAGAAGCCCCTTCATTGTTCCCTTTCCCTCTAACCTAAGCTCCACTGAAATATCCATAGCTTAGAACCGAAGGAGTTCATATCTTGAACTGTTCTTATTGTAAAGAACTCCTTCACTGTTGGAGAATCTTTCAACCATCTTTGTTCGAACCTTGTAAAATGGGACTTGCTCAGTATAATCTTCAAGGCCGTGTTTGTCCATTGTACAAACCAACTGAGACTAACTCAGTTTAATAAAATAGCCTCCTGATCTTTTCGGGACAGTGGATGTAGGATTGTTGATATCCGAACCACTTTAAAATCATTGTGTTCATTTACTGTTGCATTGATTTACTGTTCATTCTGAAAACCCATTTACAAAATCATACAACAGAGTTTCAGTAAAAAGTTTAACTGAGTGCACTAATCTACTGAAACAGTTTTACTAAAAACGTTTTCAACTCAACTGAATTGGGCCTACACTATTCTACACGCTACTGAACTCTTATTGAACGGTACTGAATTCTAACATCGGTCAGCTAGTAGGCCTCAGTATAGTCAGTCACTCTCTCCACGCGATCCAGAACAGCTTGCTTGGTCTACTGAATTTATTCAGCCGACAATCTCCGAAATTTGTATTGTTCGCGTTCAAGTTTGAGAAAAGTTTTCAGGTGTATTCACCCCCCCCCCTCTACACCTGAACGTTTGACTCGGGACCAACAAAAATTCTCAAAAATCAACAAGTTGTCTTAGACGAGTTAAGGCAATCGAACAAGAATATTGAGCATCAAATGGGTCAGATTGCTAATGGCATTGGAGGAAGGGACCATGGAAAGCTTCCAAGTAATACTGAGATAAATCCTAAAGAGGCTAAAGCTATCTCCCTTTGTTCTGGTAAGATACTTGATGATCCGGTGGTCAAGGCACATGTGGTGCCTAATTCGGATGAAAAAGTTGAGGAAAATCTTGATGAGGAAGTACTAGTGCCAATATCTACAGAGGAAAAGGCAAGGCTTGACAACATACCAGAGGTGAATGCTTATGTCCCTCCTATTCCTTTTCCTTCCCATTTGAAGAAAAAGTCTGATGAAGGAAAATATCAGAAGGTTTTGGAGATGTTCAAAAAGTTACGTGTGGACATCTCTTTTCCCGAGGCTATAGAAAACATGCCTGCTTATGCAAAGTTCTTGAAGGATTTATTGTGCAACAAATAGAAAATGCAGGAGTTCGCTACAATTCCTGTCTCTATGCAATGCTCGGCCATAGTTCAAATCCTTTACCATTAAAGAGGGCAGATCCGGGCAGCTTCACATTGCCTTGTTATATTGAAAACATTTTAGTGGCGCGTTGTTTATGTGATCTTGGTTCTGCTATAAACCTCATGCCACTCGTTTTTCCAGAAGCTGAAGCATGCCGAGTTAGTGCCAACTAATGTAGTTCTTCGATTGGCAGATCGTTCTTTACGTTATCCCGTTGGAATGATAGAGGATATGGTGGTTAAAGTCGGCAAGTGTTATCTACCAGCAGATTTCATCATCTTGGATATGGAGGAAGATGTTAATACTCCAATCATCTTGGGGCAAACATTCTTAGTGACTGCAGGAACAAATATTGACATGATGACTAGAATCTTGACTCTCAGAGTGGGGGGAGAAAAGCAGGACTTTCAAGTTGCTAAAGCCCAAAAGAATCATTTTGCTTATACTCCATGTTGTCAAGTGGATTCCGTTAATTTATGTACTTTGGAGTCTGACACATCCACTTTTCCATGTGGTACATCTATAAGAGTTCCTCCCATAATCAAGAATGGTCTACCAAGAACGATTGGAATGTCAACACTTAGAGTTGGGAATGAAAAACAAGATTTTCAAGTGTCTAAGGTTGTCCCAAAATTGGAACATACATCATTATGTGATATGCTTCCTAAGGATGTGATTTTTGTGTTCAAAGACTTCTCCAAGCATGTGGAATCTTCATGTGATTTACTTCCAAAAGATCACATCGTAATTCAAGATGACTCCCTCTTTTGTGATCGGCCTCCCGATGAGCAAGTGTTAATCACGGTAAAAAGGTCGAGATTGGAGGCCTATTTGGAGGATGCAAGTGTTGCAAAGCTCAAGTGCATCACATTTAATCCCTCTATGTGATGGTTTAGATATGTCTGGCTAAAGACGGTAAACTTAGCGCTATTGGGAGGTAGCCCAATATCTCTATCTTTTATTATCTTTAATGGTTTTAGTTTATGTTATTTTAGTATTTGCTTTCAATTGTGTTTTCGTTCGTTCTGTTTGGTTGAACTGTGATTTGTAGGTGGTGAATCTCTTTCGAAGTTGATTAGTTGTGTAGGATGAATTCTTGGTGTGAAACTGGGGAATTTTCTTTTCAAGGTGGGATTTTGGAGGAAGATGGAATATAATACCGTAGAGTTGGAAAAAAATAAATGTCGGGTCCGACATCTGCACCGACTTTGGAGCCAGAAAGCTACGGACTTTTATCTTGTGGAGAAATTTTTTTAAGACGGACCCAACTTTCGACCCAGCTTTGGAGCCAACAAGCTACGGTAATTGACGGAATTGGCGTATTGGTATTTTAGTATAAATATTGGGCCCAGCTTTTGACCCAGCTTATGAGTGGCAAGCCACGCAGATTCACTTTTTGAAGAAGGAATACAAAGTTGGATCCGACTTTCAACCCGTCATCTGATCCAGCATTTTACGGTGAAGGCGTGAGTGAAAAAAAAAAGTTCCACAATTTTCCATTAACCACTACCCAAGCCCATTATATTTGCCCATTTTCAAACCTTTTAACACCCAAATCTACTTTCTTTCTTTTCTCCATCAAACCCAACACAATTATTCAGTTCTTCCATCAAAGAGCCAGATACTCCACTTTCATCCTTGTCGGCTATTCCAACGGCCATCGTCTCTGATGTTGATTTTGGCGTGGATTCTACTCGTCAAAAAGCTCCCTCCTCCTAATCCCAGGGAAGTTCTCAGTTTCAAATTGTTTTCCATTTGTGTTTTGATATTATTTGGCTAATTGAAACATTGAGGACAATATTCCGCGCAAGTGTGGGGGAGTGTAGGTTATATGCCTTTTTGTGTGGTGTTGGTTGTTAAGTGTGCTTAAATTTTGCTCATGCTTTGATTATGGTATGATGACATGATTACCTTGAGTTTAAATTGATGGTCGTTGATGCATTTTGAATTTCGGGGCAAAAAAATTTGTTGTGTGGATTTAGAGTTAAAGTTCGTGTGAATACCGTTTGAGGCTTATTCTGAGTTGGCTAAACTTGTGTAAATTTTGGAATTTAGTACTTGAATTTGCATTTTTGTTGGAACTTTAATTAGCCTCGATCCTTGATGTTTTTCTTGGAAAAAACTTTGGAAGAAATTAGTTGTTTTGGTATGTTGGTGGTGTTTATAAATAAATGCCCACTTTGGGGGAAGAGTGCCTATTCTACATGGTTCGCCTAGTGTGCAGGACGAGAAAAAAAATGTCCACTTTGGGGGAAGAGTGTCTGTTCTACATGGTTCGCCTAGTGTGCAGGACGAAAAAAAAATCATATATATATTTACTTTGGGAAATTTGTAAGTGGTGGAACAAACGGGTGATATAGGCTTGTTGCTCTTGCTTGATGCGGAAAATAGGCTGGGCCACGGCTTGTAGGAACGGTTGTGGACGCCTGTGACAATTTTGGCCAATGAATTATTCCCAAGTTTGACATGTTTGGATTGAGGTTAATTCTTGTTTAACTTGGCTAATTTCTTGTCCTTCATTCCTATATTTAAACTTGATTAGCCGGTTGAGAATATGAGGATGGTAGGAGGCACTAACCGAATGATAACTTTTAAGTCTTCACTTCATTTTGCTGCCCTTATTTTCAACTTGTTTCGATGATAATCAAGTTAAAGTTTTGGTAATTGATTGTGTCTTGCTTGAGGACAAGCATGAGCTAAGTGTGGGGGAATTTTGATAGACTATATTTTGGTATTGTTTAATATGTGATTTGGTTTTAATAATCTTCACTTTTGAACATGATTGCTACTTAATTTGTAAGCTTTGGATCTTGATAGATGTAAAGCTTTCATATGGAAAAGTGGAAGAAAACGAAGGAAAGAGACCAAAATGAATGTTGAACAATGCCGGATTGAATGTCGGGATGAAAGTCGGACGAAGAAGAAAAAGAAATAAAAACGTGCGCTGATTTAAAAGGGAATAATTGGGCTTTTTAATTCTCTAAGTTAATTAAGCCCAATTAACATGTTCTTTTCCTTGGAAAAGAGAGGAACGACAACTTTTAAAAGGGGAGAGAGAAGAGAAACGGACGGAGACGCAGGAATTCAGAAAATCTTCATCAACTCCTTTTGAGAAAGAAAACCATTAGCATCATGGGAAGAATCGAGACAATCTTTTGATGAGATTCGACATTAAGATTGAGAAGTCTTTTTATTCTTTCTTTTCAATGCTTGTACTCGAATTCTCTCTTGTTTTATCGACTGTGTTTTGTGGTTAATTCCCTTCGCTAGGGATTATGGTGTTTATGATTATGAATGATATTTAATCTTTATTAATTTTAGTTCTTCATCCATTTCTTAATTCTACTATCTTGTTTTAATCACATGTATGTGCTTGATCAACATATATATGATGTTTGTGATTGATTTCTTGTAACCCTCGAGATTGATCCGCGCAATAGATAGTAGGATATGCCCGATAATAGTCACGAGAGTAGGCTAATAAGGGTATAACATGTTCAACACCTAGGATTGTAATGAGTTCGTTTAATTTCTATATCACGAAAGTAGGTATAGCATTTATACAAGAACTTCTTATTCGAATCGAGAGATTGTTTAAGATACGTTAGAGTGCATTCTGTAGGATAGTTGAAGAACATAATCAATAGTTTAATTGGATTTCTAATCATAGTCCGAGATCCCTAATTCATTCTCATTTGCATTTATCTCATTTTAGTATTTCTAGCTTTAATCATTACCATCACAAATTGGTTTACTGTTTTATGTTATTGGAATAAATTAAGTAGAGAAATCATTGTCCCTGTGGTTTGACTTTGTTCTTCCAAGATTTATTACTACAATAGGACTAAATTCGTACACTTGCGAATAAAATTTCTATCAATTTACACTCACACGTTCGATCCTCGACACTAAAAGTATATTAATCCCTATAAATCAATTAGTTGTAGGTCGACGTAATTAAACTGACACGTCCCATATTCCCCCTTAATTATTCGGTAATCGCCATGGTGGGCATTGACACGATTACTTCTCTAAATTAGATGCAACCTACATTGGTGGACAATCAATAAATTTAACACCTAATCAGGCTTAAGAACTAAGGGAACCCAATTAGGAGCCTACTCTTATGTGGGCATCTAATAGTCTCCAACCAAATTAATCATATTGTTCTAAGAACAATTGTGCTATTGATTTAGCCTAATCTCACGAGAAACGATGGAAGTAAAATTAGCTATGAATTAAACTAACCTAGGGTGATCAAACCTAGATTAACTAACTCAATTAATTAACCAAGATTAATTCGGAATTTCAGTGATTAATTATTAAAGCCTAAGTCTCACGAAAATATTAAAGTGTGTGCTTCACATCTCGTCGGCCCCTAAAGAATTTAGCTACATATATTGGTCCGACTGGGCAGGCGGACGACTAAACTAGGCAGAAAATAATACATGCTTGAACTCGGAAATAAGATGCACAAATTTAAATCAACGAACTGAAACAAAACTGAAACACGATGAAATACGAAAATGAAATCTGAAATATTAAAAGGTACCGAATCCAAACTCGAAAGCGATTACGAAATCTCCAACTACGAACAATGAAAACGAAGAACAAGTGTTTGAATTTCCAATCTCTAAAACTAAAATTGAATCGGTCTTCCTTCTCGGCTGCTGGAGCTTTCGCTGATCTCGGGTGATCAATGGGTAAAAGATGTCATTTTTGTTCACCCCTCCGGCTTATATATAGATGACCTCTTAATCCTTGTGAAAGTAGGATTTGTTACCTAATTATGGAATGATTTATTAGATAAAATTATCTAAATCTTTCCATATCTTCTCTCTTAATCTCCAAACTTTCTCCCTTGATATTCCCGTCCGAAAACGCGCCTAAAATCTCCAAATTAAGACTGCTACATCAGATCCTCATCATGTGCCAAATCAGCCCAAAAATATGCAAAACAGCTCTGAAAATGCGGTCCAACTGCCTAGGTAGGCCCCAAAACATACATAATTTGTATAGTATGAATTAGACTCATCAGAAGTTCGGTGTACCTACCCTCTACTTACAGTTACATGATACATTTTCACAATCCAAACCATAAAATTCCAATTCTCTCCACTCCTCCTTATTGGGATTTTGTATACTGGAAGCAAGTTTTATGCTTGTATACAATGTGTTTTTGTCCTTACCACTATTTTATTCTCCTATCTGATAAATATTTATATTTGCACATGTAATCATTTATCTTGTATAAAAGTTAGATTTGTGTAGTGTGTCGGGTATCACAGAAGACTACACAAATTGGTTGAACTGACAAGATAGAAACAGTTATCACAACTGAGACAACTTAAGGATAAGTTGTCGGTTTAAGCTGCAGTTTAGATAAGAAGTGACTTGTCTTAACTGCTTGTCTTTACTGGTACACTTAATGTGGTGTATTGATGAATCACAGTGAGATATGTTCTCCTGACTTATCTTAGTGGAGAACAAAGATCACGGTGACTTAGCTGGTCTTAAGCTAGGTAAGACTTTAGCTGAGTGCATTTGGCTATCTATCACTTTGACCTACTATGGTGAACGTCATCACAACCGGATCTACGTATCTTGGGTGCTAGTAGTCATTTGTGGCTCAGGCTGGTTGTCTGTATCTTGCAACTGTATCATAGTTAAATGAGTTGATAATATCCCCTGAGGAACTCGTAAGAATTAGTAAACTAAATCAGCCGGTTGATTAAGTTCAGGTTTGTTAATAAGGTCGAGTGGTACTACTCAGAAATATAATAAGATGTTAATTAATTTAAGCTGTCAGTGGGCTTAATTAGTTAACGGATATTTATATCTTAATATGGGGATCGATTAAGTCTAAAATACAAGCCCATACTCAAGTTGGGATAAAAGAGTAAGTCAGCACAGATTCTCTAGTGGAATGAATCTGCTCTGGGCTGAGCATAGATAATTTATTAATATGAGGCCCGACTTTATTTCTTGTATTAGATCCTTGATCTGGCCCAATTAATTGTCTAGTTATTTATTGTCTCTCAGAAATTATTATTATTAAAAGATTAATGCATTTTGCATTATTTAATAATGTTATTTATATATCTTGAATTAATTAGCTGTGCCAATTAATTGATAAATAGATGTAGCCCAATAGATTAATTTATTATATTATAGACTTATTATGTGGAAGTTCATTAGAAGTATAATTAAATTAATAGACTACAAATATTAATATAATATTCCTTTTTGAAGTATATATATATATATATATATTAGTATTCTTAGTTGACGGTGGATATTTAATAATATATTCTTTTAGACATTAGAGAAACAAAACAATAATTCAACATCTATAGAATTCCAAATTGTGACAGCCATTGTAGATCATGATATGTTCCTTTTAGACTATACCCTCATTTGGTTGAGTTGTCCTCCCTTAAAGTAAACTTTAAATTATATGTATATAAACCAACAGCTTTCGTTATATATTTACAACATTTGCTTTAAAAAAACAAAATCATTGCCCATAGTAGACGTCCCTGTGTAAAGACTAAAGAAAAAGAGCAAGACGTATTGAGAAACATAACTTGCGGAGAGAGAAAGTGAGTTCATACCGTTTATGTGAGTAAATGAAACTTACATTAATGTAATTTGATTGTGAATGTAATTGCATTCAAAGTCTCAGTTACTTTGATTGGGGAATGCGTGAATGCGTGTATATAATCAACGGTTTTGTGAGGGTATAGACTAAATATGTCTAATAGTTTGATATATCTCTACCACATTTTTAGTTTGGGAGAAATCCTTATTCCCCTCGAACTAGTCAAATATGATATGTTAATTTCAGGACAAAGTATGCCTCAACTTCATATTGTCTATCTTCTTATGGCTTCATTTGGCTCTTGTTTCATGGATATGCAACCTCAATGATCAAGGGCGGATCTAAAAATATGAGAGAGGGAGAATTTGAATTGTGTTAGAAAATAGATCAAAATGTAGAATTTGAGAATGACAAAGTACAATTTTATTTTTTATTTTTTTAAAATTAAAATTACATATCAAAATCGGATTTTGGCACGATGTCAAAAGATAGCCGTACGTACGTGACCCCCTGTATCCAGGGGCGGATCCAAGGGGGGCGGGTGGGTGCGACCGCCCCCCCGAATTTTTGTGCAATACTACGAGTTATCTTTTATTTCTAGTAATTTTTATACTTGTTCCAATTAAATTTTCGAATTCGTCCCCCCGAAATTTTTAAATTTGCTAACTTTGAAAATTTTTAAAAAAACGTATATTAAGTGTCACATATTTTAGTGGAGGTGTAGATTTTCAGTTTTGGATACCTAGTTTGGTAGAGTCAACTTATATAACTTTATGCAATTAATATACTATTTTTTTGTTTAATGCAATTAATATACTATGTTTCTGTTTTCTTTTTTCATGTACTTACTGATATAAAATTAAGAACATTTGAAGTATAAATAAACTATCATTTATATACTTATTAATTTCTCAGTTAGATATTGTTATTCTTTATAATTTCCTCTAACTAAATTTAGAGTGATGTCAAAATATGATTGTGTACTATATTTTTCGGATAAATATAAAAAATATATGAGTTATTCATGAAAGAAGAATATAATCCTTAAATAAGCCATAAAGAATAAGTATAATTAGATTTAAGTAGAAAAATGTGCTAAACAAAATTTTTCGGGGGCTCCGCCCTCAAACCCCCGTACAAAGAAAACTCAAGCCCCGATAAATTTCGCCCCCCCTAACCAAAAATCCTGAATCCGCCCTTGCCTATATCCACCTTTGATATGACCATCTCCCATGTACCCATTAATTATCTTTTCTATTTCATTACATTATCATTTCATGTTTACCGTCCTTACTAGACACAACACCTGCTGTAATTATGTCCGTGATTGAGCAGCTCTGGAGGGCAAGGCTCATTTTGGAACACGTTCTTCCTTAGCAATGTTCATCAAACCATGCATCTCAACTCCAAATAGGATAAATAATCTTCCTCCGTATAAATATGGGTGACCATTTCTTCTTTATCAAACACGTTGTCGAAATTAGCTAGAATATCGATCAGTAGATTTCTTATTTATCAACTACGTTGGAAATAATCTGCAGATTCTCTTTTCCACCGTGGAGATACTGTAGAATCTCCATCTTTTTCTCTTCAAGCCCAATTACGTCATCAAGAAACGACAGTCGTGCCACTGCCAATCTTGGGATAATTATGTCCCAAGATTTGGTATCGTACTTCCGGTTCAATACATCTTCAAGATGAAGTAAAGAATCAAAGATGAAGAGAGAATTAATCAGCAGCAGCTGTGGAACGACCAAGACTTGATGAAGCACGAGCATGAAAGACGGTTGGAGATTTGGTGATCGTTGTTTTCACCAAATAAATCTTGCAAAAATGCTAGAACTTAAATTAGTATAGAAACAGGTATCGAACACTAGAAACGGAGATTTTTGACCTAAAATTCTTATTAATCTAGGGTTTAGTTAGCGACCATGCAATTTTTAAATTTACAAACTCGTGCACGAAAATAAATAGAAAGAATTAAATACTCAAATTAATCAAGTAAATAAAACGGGTCCAGCAAGATGATTCACACGCACATACAATCGATCATCGACACTAAAGATAAATTAATCCCTTTAAATCAATCAGTTGTAGGAAGCCGTAATTAAACTGACACATCCTCTACCCCCCTTAATTATTTGATAATTGTCATGGTGGACATTGAAATGACTACTTCTCTAAATTAGATGCAACCTACGTTGGTGGGCAACTAATAGATTTAACACCTAATCGGCTTTAAGAACTAAGGGAATCCGATTTAGGAGCCCACTCGTATGATGGGCATCTAATACTCTCCTACCAAATTAATCCTATTGTTCTTAGAACAATTGTGCTACATATTTAGCCTAATCCCACGAGAAACAATGAAAGTACTAAATTAGCTATGAATTAAACTAACCTAGGGTGATCCAACCTAAATTAATTAATCCAATTAATTAACCAAGATTAATCTAGAACCATAGTGATTAATTATTAAGCCTAAGTCTCACGAATTCGGTTAGTGCGCATTTCACATCTTGCCGAGCCCTAAAAATTAATTAGCTACGCATCATGGTTCGACTGGGCAGGCAGACCATTCTACTGGACAAAACCGTAATCATGCTGAAAACCGAAAATAAAATTGTGCGAAAATTGTAACAACTATAACAAACGATTTAAAACACTAAGATGCACGAAATTCAAACCTAGTAAATTCGAAAGAACATAAAACCGATAAACCCTAAATATCCGATTAAAATCCGAAGTAAACATCATCCAAATTAAACATCGAAAATAAAATAACAAGTGTTTGTTTTTTTTTCTGAAATTGCACCTAAAGATCGAATGGCTGAAATCGACGGCTGAACTGAACTCGGATAATTCTTGGACGGACGAATGGTAGTCTCTCGGTTTTGGCTATCTCACGGCGAAAGGCGGCTGTCGGTGTTCTCTCTCTCAGCGGTAGACGGCGATGCTGGATTCCTCACGGTGATGGGCGACACGATCATGAACGACGAAGGGAAAAAATATCATATGAAAAAAAAATGATCGCCCCTCGCGCGGATCGTGTATATATGTCTAGGGTTTCTTCACTTTCATTCCTTGTAGAATTAGGAACCTTATCCACCAAGTATGGAAAGATATGATTTGAATATAATATATCCAAATCTTTACATACTCTTATTTCCTTATCCGTTCCTTTCCTTCTACGTAATATTGCACCCAAATTAAACCCTTTAACTCCTTAATTATGTGCATGCCGCCATATCATCTCATTGTCGCCACATAAGCTCGGGAATCTGTAAAACAGCACAGAAAAGCAATCCAACGGCCAAAAATGGCGCCAAAATAACAGAATTTGAATAGTACGAATTAAAACTTATCAAACCTCCTTACACTTGATCTATACTTGCCCTCAAGTATAAGGAAAACCAATGTATACGTACTATCCAAATTTAGTTAATCCCCAATACTCAAAAATAAAAACACAAGACTCAAAGAGACACGGACCACGAAACAAAGACACACGAAACCACAAAAAAAAAAAAAAACAAACACGAGAACAAACACATAAAAACAAAAATAAGAACAAGAAGCAATGTCAATCCTATCCATGATCTCTACACTCAAAGAACTCGCCTAACATGTAAAATCATGCAAATACGAATTCCAACAAACAAGAAATGCTGCAAATTTTGAACGAGGCATACATATATCAATTTGGTCAAAAACCTAAGCAAAAGCGAATCATCCTCACGGTTCACTCAACACTCTCTAGTCTAAGTCCGGTTAAGCCACTTAAAGAAAATAGTCCACTCTATCACGATAAAAGATCATCACAACTGTAATATCAAGGAGGTCTTTCTCTTTTGGTTGTAATTGGGCTTAGGACATAGACAAAATTTGTTTCCGGTAAGGGCCATAGAGGTTCTAAGCTCCAACAATTGTAGATCAATGTCATGCATGTCATACTTGCTTAAATGAGAAAATCAAAAGTGAACAAACTATGTCTCCCAATAAAGAATTACACGTCAAATGCTACATAATATAACAACAACCCTTCAATAAAACTGATTTTTCCACTTTTTTAAAAAAAAAAAATTTAATTTTTTTTAATTTTTTTTTTTAATTTTTACGTGGATCAGCACTATTTAACAATAAAATTTGAGTATAAATTCAATTGGCCTTATATATTTTCATTCATAAAAAATTCGGGCCAACACACATTCGTAGCATACATCAGTAGGTAGGCAAACAATAGATAGTAAGATTTATCTCAATTAAGCGTGTAAACATGTAATGACAAGGGGAAAGAGAAAGCTAAAAAGGGGATCGGCTAATATTTTCTGACTAACTTAAAGAATCGGCCAAGGCTCAAACTAGTTCACTAGGGGAAAAATGTATGGTAGGAAAGTATTTTCATGGCTAAATAGCTCAATCCCTAGTGCCTCCTATCATTCATCACAAGTGATTCACCTTTATTGCAACTTTGTGGACAAACACTCTCAAAGAAATTAGTAGGAAGTGTCCTACTTTAAAGGCTCAAATCTAATATACAGAGTGTGTAAAATTTCGATCCACTTTTACTTATTATTCCTCATCCCAAACTACATACACATGCGCACCAAGTTCTAATCTTCACAACAAACATGTTTGCAAATCAAGACATAAAGCACAAATAAACATGCTTAGCAAAGAAAAAGAGTGCATCAACAACTTCAAGTTTTTCATGCTTCGACGACACAAAAGTAAACAACACAAAGACATCCCTCCTTACACTTAAACCTTGCTTGTCCCAAGCAAGAAAAGAAAAGAAGAAAGAAGGAGAAACATGACAAAAAAAATGCGAAATAAAAAACACAAGCTACCCTCCTTACACTTGCTCTTCACCAAAGAGCAAGGAAAAGCAAACACAAACACAAACACAGAAAACACAGAAAAAATAAAAACACAGACACAAAGAACAAGAAAAGAAAATAACAAAGGCGATAGAATAGTGTCACCTCCCGCCTCGGAGCGGCAAGCGAGAGAGAACCGTATGCTCAAAAGTATCAAACCTTTGCCGAAGGGCAGCCACCTCCGCGCGCAGAACCTGGACCGAATCGACAGCAACCTGCAGACCTACAGGGGAGCAGCACTCGGAACACGTGGTCCCGGTGGATAAAATCGAACAAGACCATTGCTCCCTATAGCAAATCCTAGCATGTCCCATCAACTCAAGGTTAAAGCAGGGGGGATCAGACAACCTGGTAAGCAAAGAATCATCAAAGATCACAAAGTTCCGTGCAAGGAACGTACAAATAGATGACAAAGAGTAAGATGTCGAGCTACATGACTAGAGATGTCATAAATGCAAGATCAACCCTCCTACTCGTATGCATGCACCACAGAAAGTAGAGATCATTATCAGTCACTGTATTAAAACCAGTCCAACACCCAGTCAAATTATGGCAAATAAACTGATGGCACAAATGCAAAGCACGATCAGCCACATATGAAATATCAGACACAGAAGTACGGAAAGGCTGAGTATCAGCCGGAGAAAGCATACGCCAAGCATCAAAAGAACCAACATAATCACGCTGTGCAGACGACAACCCACGAGGAGTTGCCGCATACGTACCATCCTCCAAATCCTCCACAGACACAATACCCAACTGAGTACACCATTCAACCAAGGATAACTCATAAAACACACCAGCCACACGAAAGCAAATACTCTTATCATATATCCTACGCACATGCTCAAACGAAAATGTAGTCAAGAATTCGGAAACTAAAGCATGATAGCATGGATAATGATGTGACTCAAGTAGCCACAACCAACCAATCCGGCGGAAATAAGTGTAGAACGTACCATATACCCCGGTGGAGCGCAGGAAACGGTTATCTAGAACGCGGCCATTTCAGAAACTTTTCCCACGGCGAGAATGCAATCGGCGCTGGAACAGCTCCTCCTCAAACTGTGTGATAACCAACACGGCAGCTTCGATCGGAAATTGAAGAACACTCAAATTCCTGTACTCGACGGACTGAGGCTGAGACGAGGACTCGGTGCTCTAGTGTGAGCTCGTCGTCCTCTTCATTCGATGGCTCATAGTCCGTCTCATCCGTCGAAAGCATCGAACTGCTCCCAACCTCTTAAATCCAATCGATCTCATCACCATCAAAAGAAGGAGTCGGAAATTGATACAACATCTGAAGGAAAGAATAACGGTCGTAAAGACCAGGAAGAGGAGCAGCTCCTTCGGGATCGGGCGAGTCGGGAGCAGGGGAATTGGGCTCATCCTCGGCGGAAGCTTGCATTTCGTCGGCGACGGGCTCGGCAGACGCATCTTCATCGACATCAAATAGACCCGTAGTTGTTGGGACCAAGGACGCGCCGGATGCGGTGCGTCCGGCGCGGCGGGCGGCGAAGGAAGTTTGAAGTCGTCTGCCAGATCTGGAACAGCTACGGAGAATGGATTTCTTCCTGT
The DNA here is from genome assembly GCA_028984105.1 of Lavandula angustifolia. Lineage (NCBI taxonomy): Eukaryota > Viridiplantae > Streptophyta > Magnoliopsida > Lamiales > Lamiaceae > Lavandula > Lavandula angustifolia. The sequence continues at coordinate 18,279,051 of CM054822.1, forward strand.
CACCGTAGGCGACGGCGGAGAAACGGCGGCTTCATGCGAAGCAAACGGCGGCGACGGTGCTGCTGGAGGTAATTGGAGTGTACGCGTAGTTCTCGATTTCTTCTTCGGCGCCATGATCGTCGGCTTGGGCAGCCGAATTTGGCGGGATTGACGATCGAATTCAAAAAATGGAGTGGAATTAGAAGATGGGGAGAGGGATTTACGGAGTGGGAGTAGTGGGGAAGAGAATGGGGGTTGAAATGTTTTACCCCCAAAAACCCGTCGAAAATAAATTTCAATTTTTTTTTGATAAAATTCCCCCTAAATAAAAGGTTTACTAAGTATCCCAACCTCCGTATGGCAACAATTCAATCCGTCGACGTGTAATTACATAAAACTTCCGCTGCCCGTTTCCTCTGTTCAGTAAAACGTCCGCTCTTCTTCGCCAAGATCTGGAAAAAAAACATAAAGCAGAAACAAAACAACACAAATAAAGGGAAGAAAAATGTTCAGAACAAAATAGGGTTGCCTCCCGGTAGCGCCTTTCTTTATTGTCTTTGGCTAGACTTACTCTTCAAGGTCAATAGTAGGAAGGAGTGGACAAGCGATGCTCATCCACAATGTCCAACATCTCAGCAGCATGGTAGATCTTCAAACGATGGCCATTGACGGTGAACTCGTCATTAGAATCAAGTTTCGAAATCGTCACTGCTCTGCTTGGCCAGACGGACCGAATCCTAAAAGGACCTATCTAACGAGAACGAAGCTTGCTCGGCATGAGACAAAGTCGTGACTGATACAATAACACCAATTAACCTTCTTCAAAGTTCTTAGCATGGATGTGCTTATCATGCCACGCTTTTGTACGATCTTTGTACCTCATGGCTGTGTTATAGGCTTCAAGACGGATCTCCTCGAGCTCTTGCAATTGATATTTCATTTCCTTTGCACACTCGTTCAGATCCATGTTAACCTTCTTAACATCCCACCACACCTTGTGCTCCAATTCCACGGGTATATGGCAAAGCTTCCCAAAAACGAGCCGATACGAAGACATACCTAGGGGAATTTTGTAAGCAGTGCGGTAGGCCCACAAAGCATCGTCAAGTCTCAAACTCCAATCCTTCCTAGAAGGATTTACGGTCTTCTCAAGTATGGATTTCACTTCTTTATTTGAAACTTCAGCTTGCCCATTCGTTTGTGGATGGTAAGGCGTGGAAATACGCTGCTTGACACCATATTTCTTCATGAGTGACTGTATAATCCGGTTGCAGAAGTGGATCCCTTGATCACTTATGATGGCCGTCGGCACTCTAAATCTGCTAAAAATGTTAGATCTAAGGAAACCTGCAACTACTTTAGAATCATTAGTCCTCACGGCCTTAGCCTCGACCCATTTAGACACGTAGTCTACGGCAAGCAACAATGTACAAGTTACCACATGAACTCGAGAATGGTCCCATGAAGTCCATGCCCTAAACATCAAAGATCTCACAGAAACACAATGGTTTCTGGGGCATTTAGTCCCTCTGGGAAATGTTGTCGGTCATTTGACAACGTGTACATGTCTTGCAAAATTGGTATGAGTCGAGGTTTAAGGTCGGCCAGAAAAAACCTGCTTCCAAAACCTTCCTAACAGTACGTTTTGGACCAAAATGTCCACCATAAGGGGACGAATGACAATAATATAAAATCTCACCTTATTCTGCTTCAGGAATGTATCGGCGAATTACTTGATCAACCCTCATCTTCCACAAAATTGGAGAATCCCAAAAGTAGTGTTTGCATTCACTCTTCAATCTCTTCTTTTGGGCATGGGTAAAGTCGGAGGGAAGCTACTAGGAAGTCAAGTAATTAACTATGATAACAAACTAAGGGAGTTTAGACAGGTTACCTATGACATTAAGCCATTCTGGAGCAGCATCAGTCGAACTGGCCAGTTGGAGCAGTAGTTGTGTGCAGACTGAAAAACACTGACCAGGGGCCAGTCTGGCCAGACTGGAGACAGATTCGGGAACAGCATAAAGATGTTCCTCGGGAAAGACCTCCTTAATCGATTTGCCGTCTTCCTCTTGGATCAAACGACTTAGATGATCTGCTACATAATTTTCTGCTCCTTTCTTGTCTTTGACCTCCCAATCAAACTCTTGAAGTAAGAGTATCCATCGAACCAAACAAGGCTTGGACTCCTTCTTGGATAGAAGATGCTTAACCGCCGCATGATCTGTATACACCACGATCTTTGAACCAAGCAAGTATGTCCGGTATTTGTCGAATGCGAAGACAATAGCCAATAGCTCCTTCTCCGTGGTAGAGTAGTTGCATTGAGCCGGGTTAAGTGTCTTCGAAGTATAATCGATGACATGACTGTCTTTGCCGATTTTCTGCCCCAAAACTGCTCTGACTGCCCTGTCGGACGCATCACACATGATCTCGAATGGCTTATTCCAATTAGGGGGCTGCATAATCGGGGTTGTGGTAAGCTTCTTCTTAAGGCGGTTGAAGGCCTCCTTACACTGATCATCAAACACGAACTCCACATCTTGTTGTAGAAGTCTTGTGAGTGGTTGAGCCACCTTTGTAAAGTCTTTAATGAAGCGCCGGTAAAATTCGGCGTGCCCTAGAAAACCTCGGATCTCCTTAACTGATGTAGGTGGCGACAGCTTTGCAATCAAGTCAACCTTGGCTTTGTCCACTTCAATTCCTCGACTAGAAACCACGTGACCTAGTACAATGCCCTCGGTCACCATAAAGTGGCACTTCTTTTAGTTATGTACCAAATTCTTCTCCACACACCGGGCAAGGACTTTGTCTAGATTCTTCAAACATCTCTCATATGAATTCCTATAGACCATGAAGTCGTCCATGAAGACCTCAATGCACTCCTCGATTAAGTCCGAAAAGATGCTCATCATGCACCTTTGAAAAGTGCCCGATGCATTACACAATCCGAATGGCATACGGCGATATGCGAAGGTGCCGAAGGGACATGTAAATGTAGTTTTGTCTTGATCCTCCTCCACATAAATCTAGAAGTATCCGCTATATCCATCCAAAAAGTTGAAGTAAGCTTGCCCCGCAAGCCTCTCCAACATCTGATCAATAAAGGGTAACGGAAATGGTCCTTCCGTGTAACTTCATTCAACTTTCTATAGTCGATGCACATACGCCAGCCTGTCACCAACCGCATTGGAACCAATTCATTCTTCTCGTTCTCCACAACTTGGAAGTCGGACTTCTTTGGCACCACATGAACTAGACTCACCCATTTGCTATCAAAAATAGGGTATATAATTCCCATAGAAAGAAGCTTCAGTACCTCCTTCAGCACTACCTCTCGCATGTTAGGGTTGAGTTTCCGTTGGTGATCACGGAATGACTTGCTGTCAGGCTCCATGTGAATAGAGTGAGTGAAAATGTCAGGACTAATGCCGGTGATGTCGGCTAAAGTCCATCCAATCGCCTTCTTGTACCTCTTCAAAACTTCCAATAATGCCTCCTCTTGGGATTGGTTTAACTCTTTGCTAATGATGACTGGCAGCGTCTCATTATCTCCAAGATAGGCGTATTTCAGATGTGTGGGAAGTTGCTTCAGTTCAAGAGCTGGCGGCTTTACCAATGAGGGCAGAATTCTGTCAGATTCGGCCTGCTTGGGCAGTTGGGCGATGCTGCTGACAGTTGCAAATTCTGGCGATGCATAGAGTGCCATGATGTTGTCTTTGATCTCTTCATCCCTCATGTCTTTAGTATCCAGATCAGTGAGCCCCTTAGTGAGAGTGAGTTCCATCTTATCATGTAACAAACGCGTCTCAAGATATTCTTGGACAAAACTCTCAATCTCGTCAGTAGATAAAGCCATTTCATTCTCATGATCATAAGGTTTCTTACGTGCACTTGCAATATGATGAACATAAATCTCATTATGATATCTCACACTAATAGAACCTTCATCCACATCAATCACAATTTTCATAGTTTTCAAAAATGGTCTACCCAACAAAACACCCGTAGTACCCTCAACTTGCCTATCGTTTGTATCTATAACATAGAAATCAGCAGGATAGACAAAATTGATAATTCTGACAAGGATATTTTCTAGTAAGCCTATGGGTGCAATGCATGACCTATCAGCAGTTGTATAATCACCCTAGTAGACACCAACTCAACTCCAGTTAATTGATTATACACAGACAGTGGTATAACATTGATTGATGCACCTAAGTCACACATAGCCTGCTTAACCATCACATTTCTCATAAGACAAGGTAAAGTAAACATACCTGGGTCTACACACTTGGCATGGAGCATCTTCTGGATGATTGCCGACACCGACGTATCCATCAATACCTTCCCGGACTGCTGGATCTTACCCGCTATGAAGTCTTTGACAAATTTCCAAAATTGGAGAATCTTCACGACTTCCAAGAAAGGTATGTTGATTTTCAGCTTTCCAAACAGCTTTACATAATCCATGTAGTCCTTGTTCGGTGTCCGTTTCCTCTCTAGTGCCTCAGGAAATGGTGGTGGCGTGACTGTATCAGGGTCTGTCTCGGCAGTCTGTCCATTTCTGGCAATCAGCTTTTCATCCTCAATATTCTGCATTTCTACACGTTCTGCCAGACTGCTCGGCTTGGCCAGTTCGGCGGTCTGGTCTGCTGCAGACCTAATCTTTTGGGGATTCGCCTTCGGTGCTGGTTCGGGCAATTCCTTACCACTCCTCAACATGATGTGACTGCAATTGTGAGAGTTCGGATTAGGCTCAGTTTGAGAAGGTAATTGCCCTTGACTTCCTCTTATCTCTTGAATGGAAGAATTTAACTTGGAAATCTATTTGGACAGACTCTCGAAGGTGCTTTGATTATCCCTCTTGGTCTGATTAATCTCCTCTTGCTTCTGTTGTTGATAGGCAATAGCATTATTTTGAGAAGAAATCATTTCTGCCATCATCTTCTCCAGCGAACTGCTCTGGTCCGCCTTGCCAGTCGGCTAACCTTGCTGCTGAAATTGCTGCTAAAATTGCCTTTGATGTGGAGGCTTGTAGGGTTGTTGATACCCTTGCTGCGGTGATGGCTGAAACTGTTGATGTTGATACATCGGCTGTTGGTATGATTGTTGAGGAGGGTTTCTTCTTCTCTCCATCTGAGATTCGGATGAACCTTGTTTTGTCCATTCCAATTACCGGCTGCATTAGCCTCCTCTCCATGACACTGCAAATATGTGTGCCCTCTCTGACCACATGCACCACATTTGTGATCAGCCATCGTGTGTGTAGATGAAGGAGGATGATTCTTCTCCTTGAACAAACGATCCAATTTGTCTTCGAGTTGGCTGAACTTCTCCTCCATTTTTAGCCCAACCTTCATGTCAAGATCGTCTAGAAAGTCTCCACTCGACAGGTTCACAGATTTTCTTTGCATCCTTGGTCCTTTATATTGTGATGTAGACTCGGCAAGGCCTTCATTGATAGCCTTTGCATCATTATAGTAGCTATTAGCAAAGCTACCCTTCAAACCAACATTCACCATGATTTTGGACTCATCTGTCATTCCTTGGTAAAAGTATTGCAGCAAATCCACATCAGAAAAACCATGGTTTGGGCAGTTATCAACTAGCTTCCCAAAGCGCTCCCGGTATGCTCCAAAAGACTCGTCAAGCTCTTGTGTAATTCCCAAAATCTCCTTTTTGAGTACATTGGTCTTTGATTGAGGGAAGTACTTGTCTAGAAATGTCTGACGCATCTGAGCCCAAGTAGTATTCGACCTAGGTCGGAGACCAGAAAACCATGCACGAGCTCCGTCTTGAAGAGTGAAAAGGAATGCTTTAAGTTTGAAAGCATCCAAATGACCCTGCCTGTGCAAATTGCAAACTTGATTGAATCCCTCCAAGAAAGAGAAAGGATTCTCGTTCAGCTTCCCATAAAATTTTGGACATGCCGCAACCAAATTAAACTTCACATCAATCTGCTCAGTAGTGGTTATGTTAATTGGTCTGGGCAGGTCCTCTCCCAGGTTTCTCGAACCTGAGTTCATCTTTGGATTGGCTCCTTCTTCGTCAGTCATGATTTCTTCTGAACTGCTCTCTTCAGAAGGCTTGTCCGCTTGGCCAGTCAGAACAGTTTTGACTTTTGGTTCGCTGGTACTATCACCAGCTTCTGTTCTATCCTCCGTCTGGGCAGTTGAAGCAGTTTCTGCCTGTGACAGAACTGGTTGCCTTTGCAGCTTTGTCGCCTTCCTATTCATTTTTGCAGTCTTTTCAATTTTCGGATCAAAGTGTAGAAAGGGACGGGAATACCTGCTCATGCAACACTTAAAAAGCACAAAAGATCAATAGAAAAATAAGCTAAAAATAACATCGTTCCCCGACAACGGCGCCAATTTGGTGATCGTTGTTTTCACCAAATAAATCCTGCAAAAATGCTAGAACTTAAATTAGTATAGCAAACAGGTATCGAACACAGGGAACGAAGATTTTTAACCTAAAATTCCTATTAATCTAGGGTTTGGTTAGCGACCACGCAATTTTTAAATTTACTAAACTAGTGCACAAAAATAAATAGCAAGAATTAAGTACTCAAATTAATCAAGAAAAGAAAACGGGTCCAACAAGATGATTCACACGCACATACAATCAATCATCGACACTAAAGATAAATTAATCATTTTAAATCAAACAATTGTAGGAAGCCGTAATTAAACTGACATATCCCCTATCCCCCTTAATTATTTGATAATCGCCATGGTGGGCATTGAAACGACTACTTCTCTAAATTAGATGAAACCTACATTGGTGGGCAACTAATAGATTTAACACCTAATCAGCTTCAAGAACTAAGGGAACCCGATTTAGGATTCTACTCGTATGGTGGGCATCTAATAGTCTCCTACCAAATTAATCCTATTGTTCTTAGAACAATTGTGCTACTTATTTAGCCTAATCCCACAAGAAACAATGGAAGTACTAAATTAGCTATGAATTAAACTAACCTAGGGTGATCAAGCTTAAATTAATTAATCCAATTAATTAACCAAGATTAATCTGGAACCATAGTGATTAATTATTAAGCCTAAGTCTCACAAATTTGGTTAGTGCGCATTTCACATCTTGCCGAGCCCTAAAAATTAATTAGCTACGCATCACGGTTCGACTGGGCAGGCAGACTGTTCTACTGGACATAACCTCAATCATGCTAAAACCGAAAATAAAATTGTGTGAAAATTGTAACAACTATAACAAACTATTTAAAACACTAAGATGCACGAAATTCAAACCTAGTAAATTCGAAAGAACATAAAACCGATAAACCTTAAATATCCGATTAAAATCCGAAGTAAATATCATCCAAATTAAACATCAAAAAAAAATAACAAGTGCTTGTTTTTTTTTTTTCTGAATTTGCACCTAAAGATCGAATGGCTGAAATCGACGGCTGAACTGAACTCGGATAATTCTCGAACGGACGAATGGTAGTCTCTCGGTTTCGGCTATCTCACGGCGGAAGGCTGTTGTCGGTGTTCTCCCTCTCGGCGGTGGATGGCGGTGTTGGATTCCTCACGGCGATTGGCGACACGATCATGAACGACGAAGGGAAAAAATATCATATGAAAAAAAATGATCGTCCCTCGCGCGGTTAGTGTATATATGTCTAGGGTTTCTTCACTTTCATTCCTTGTAGAATTAGGAACCTTATCCACCAAGTATGGAAAGATATGATTTGAATATAATATATCAAAATCTTTCCATACTCTTCTTTCCTTATCCGTTCATTTCCTTCTACGTAATATTGTGCCCAAATTAAACCCTTTAACTCCTTAATTATGTGCATGCCGCCACATCATCTCATTGTTGCCACATAAGCTCGGGAATCTGTAAAACAGCACAGAAAAGTAATCCAACGGCAAAAAATGGCGCCAAAATAACAGAATTTGAATATTACTAATTAAGACTTATCAAGATTCTTGGTTCAGTATTGTGATTTTGAGTGTGAATTTAAGAGGGTCCCTCTTTTCCGTCTTCCTCCATTCACCCAACTGTGAATTTCTCGGGAGGAAGAATCTAATTTGTCCATCACGCCTTCAAGCCTAGGGAGGTCGCTTAGATCTATCATGTGCAGACATTAATGGAAGAAAACAACTTGCTCAACACTTGGGAAGAGAAGTCGTTACGGTCAAACTACACCTTTGAAGTTTTTGTTAAAATAGTAGCCCTCCTTTCATTAGTAAGATATTGATAAAATAGATAAAAAAAAAAAATAAGATAACAACGTAAGAGAGAGTTAATTAAAGTTTTAAATTGAAAAAGCGAGTCAGAAACAATGAGACGGAGATAATAATATATATCCTCCAAATAAAAATTATCAAAATAATGCTCTATTGAAAGTAATATTCAAAATAACACTGTTTGATTTTGTATTTTTTTTCATAAAAATATAATAAAGCCTATAATTTCCTTAGTTACACATATAATTAAACATACTACATATATTGGGGTTGTTGCATATTATGTCAAACTCTTTACTGCTGCGAATTTTCGTCTTAATAACAAAATCAATTTGATTTGATTGATTTTCATCAATATAATACTCCCTCCGTCCGACATGTTGGGATGTGATTCAACAGTAGACTTATTAGTTGCTTAGAAGATTTGGCTGATCCCAAAACCCTAATTTGATTGGTGAACCATTGAGTTGTAATAGTAATGCCTTAGTCACTGGGAGTTTCAGACTCAGTAGAAATTCCTTCAGCATGATTCAAGCTCCAAGTTCTGTCTGATGAGCCTTCAGTGGACTATCCGCCTCAGTACCATGGAGTGAAGACTCAGTAGTGCTGGACTCAGCATGAGCAGAATACTGAGAGGTGTTCATACTCAGTAGTGCTGGACTCAGCATGAGCGGCATACTGAAACGAGTCAGTAGAACTGGACTCAGCAGGAGCAATTCACTGAACTCAGAGTTAACCTTCGGTAGAGTTGGACTCAGCAGGATTATACTACTGAACCTAGGTCAGACTCAGCAACGGCCTGACAATCTCCTAGATTGTCAGATGATCTTATATGTTAAATCAGTAGAGTCGTCCGAGGTAATCAGAGAAGTCAGCTTCAGTATCTACCTAGAAGTCTGTTTGTCTCAACTACTTTATACGCCTCGACCAAATGACGAGCAGCCAGCTGTCAAAGTTCTGATTAAAGCTGCAAGTCAACCACTTTCCAGAAATGGAGGAAAAGACTCTACAAGATTCCTTAAAAGAGCCGTTAGCTACCCAAAGAGAGTGACACGTAGATCGTTCGTCTCCAACGGATCTATCCATGGCTTACCTCTATAAATAGAGGGAAAATCAAATCGCATCGACACCAACACAAACAACCAACAACGAGCGATTACGAGTATATACTTACAAGAACTTAAGTTTTCCGCAAGAACTTCAGAGAAACACTTCAAGCGAAAGGCGACATCCTTGCTCAAGGGAACCAAGCTGATTAGAATCAATAGGCTCTAGTATCCAAGTGACCGAACACGCACCCAGAGAGTTATCCCTCATTGTTCGTCACTCTAGAAGCCACCTTTCTTGTTCCCTTCCCTCTAACCTAAGCTCCACTGAACATATCCATAGCTTAGACCAAAGGAGTTCATTCCTGAACTGTTCTTATTGTTAAGAACTCCTTCACTGTTGGAGAGTTTGTCGAACACTTCAGTTTGATACTTGTAAACTGGGACTTGCTCAGTATAATCCTCAAGGCCAGTGTTTGTCCAGTGCATAAACCAACTGAGACTAACTCAGTATAATAAAATAGCCTCCTGATCTTTTCGGGATAGTGGATGTAGGATTGCTTGATATCCTAACCACTTTAAAATCGATGTGTTATGTTTTTACTGTTGCATTGATTTTCCTATTCATACTGAAAACTGCTTTACAAAATTATACAACTGAGTTTCAGCAAAGCTTAACAGATTGCACTAACCTACTGAAACTGTTTTAATAAAAACATTTTCAGACTCTACTGAACTCTTACTGAACGGTACTGCATTCTGACATCAGACAGCTAGCAGGCCTCAGTATAGTCAATCACTCTGTCCACGCGATTCAGAACAGCTTACTTGGTCTACTGCACTTGTTCAGCAAGGCACTCTCCTGAATAGGACTGTTCGCGTTTTAAGTTGAGAAAGTTTTCAAGTGTATTCACCCCCCCCCCCCTCTACACCTGAACGTTTATCTCGGGACCAACAATTGGTATCAGAGCGGGAGTTCTCTAAGACTCAAGTTATTTGAAACTGGTCTACTTGAATGGATCCTGAAAAGGTTTTCACTGCATATCATTCTTCATTCATATCATTATTTAAAAGGTCTAATATGTCAGGAATCAGGATGGTACCCATGTTCTCAGTAGAGAACTACGGGGTATGGCGAGTCAGAATGGAAGCTCATCTGACTTCCCTCCACAACAGCATGACAGAGGTCTTGAAAGATGGACCTATTGTTCCCATGATCGATAGTGTCGAAGTCCAGGATACAGCACAAGGAGGAGGAATGGTTACCGGGAAGAAGGTCCCTAAAGACATAAGCCTCGTCACCCCAGAAGAGAAGAAACTTCATAACCTTGACCGGGTTGCTAGGAATGCCATACTGACCACCCTGAGCGACTCTTATCTCGGAAGAGTTCAGGACTGCAAGTCCGCTAAGGAACTCTGGGATACTCTGGCGCTACTGAGTCGAGGGACTCGGAAGATTAAAGCTAACAAGTTAGTGCTGGAACTCCAGAAGCTGGAGAGACTGTCCCTCATGCCTGGTGACACGATTGAAGATCTCAACGTCAGATTTATGGATCTGATGAACACTATCAACGGGCTGGGAAAGACGTTATCTAACCGAGAGATGAATCTCAAAATCTTGAGAGCACTGCCAGACGGACATTGGACTCCCTTTGCTACATTGCTTAGACATTCTGATATTGATATTGTTTGTCCTGATCATATATTTTTAGAATTAAAAGCTGAGGAGTTCGAGTTCGGTCTACCACAAAGGAAGCAGCGAGCTGAAGCTGACACTCAGATTGACCATACCTTTAAAGCATCAGTCAGCACAGCAGCTCCCGCATCTAGCAAAGCCGAGCCTTCAACCAGCGATCTACAAGAAGGAAGCTTAGCTCAGAGATATGCACTGCTTGCCATCAAATATCAGAAGGAGAAGGAGCGCCGCAGAAAGCTTTCTAGAGTCGTCAGAGACTCGAAGAGTAAGTCTGAATATACACCTAATCGCACTCTTGAATCGCATACTTCGATTGTAGGAAACGAGGAGGATTACGCACGGTCGAAAGACTATGAGAGTAAAGAAGGCAGAGTCACCTCCTGCTACAACTGCAAGAAGCCAGGACACCACCAATATGACTGTCCTGAGCTCAGTACAGCTGAAAGAGCAGCACGAAAAGCTCGAAGGGAGAAGTTCATCAAGAAGCGTCAAGCATACATTGCCGGTGAACTCTTTGACAACTCAGATGAAGTCGACTCCTTCATGGATTCATCAGACGATGAAGCGGCGTTTATGGCCCTAGAGCTTGAAGAAGATGTTGAAAAGTGTCTTGTGGCAGGAGAAGAGGAAGAGGTAAACTCTCACGCATCATTTAACTCCTCTTCACAATGCACACACGACACCATTTCATGTGCAAATGAGAATCTGGACGTCTCGATCGCCTACAAAGTATTACTAGACGAGCAAATTCAGATGAGCCTCCAGCTCAGTAAGACTCTTCAGGAGTTGGATACCCTGAAAGTGGAGAATCAGAGAGTTTCTCAGGAGAGTCAGGTTGCTACTGAGTCGGAAGGACTTGTTTTGAGACTCAGGGAGGAGATTAACTCTCTGATGGCCAAGTCCCAGCAACAAGAAGATTTGATCTCAGTACTGACCAAGGACTTGACTCAGAAGGATACTTCGATTGAGTCCATCAGGCGAAGTTCTCAGGACTTCAGACCGAGCATGAAACTCTCAAGAAGACTGACGATGTCTGGAGGAACCTGATGACAGAGCGATATATGGGAGCTGAGAAAAAGCTTGAGGCGATGCTAGCCAACAACAAGCCAAAACATTGCAAGGAGGGACTCGGGTTCAGCCATGGAGCCTCCACATCTGCCCCCACATGCTCAGATAATCGGCTTACTGATAGGTTTGTTCAAGGGGAGACAATCAACACTGAAATACTGAACCCCTAGCAAAGAACAAGCAGAAGATGAAGGCATGCAGAAGATGAAGGCACCTCATCCTAGCTATCAGAAATCTGACAAGAAGATTAGCTCTAGATCACCCCAGTTCAGTCAAGGGGGAACCAACAAAGTCAAATGGGCTGATCAGTATGGACCTCCACAGCTGACACATCCAGCTCAGTCTGGGTAATATTATTATGATCCTATAGTCAGAAGAGGATCCAAGAGTTAGAAGAAGAAGAAGAAAGCCGTTCAGAAGGCTAAGGTCAGCAGTCCACCACCTCAGAAGATCAGGACTCCTGAACTAGTAAAGCCTCAGAAGTCAGCATCAACCAGTCATGTGGTTAAGTATGTTGATAAGAGTGGGAAGAAACTGTCTGAGACCACCAGGGTCGTAAGACAGATTTGGGTTTACAAAACTAACATCTAAGGACCCAAAATCAAAAATAAAGGGTACCTGAATATAATTTTGTTTTACAGGTGCACAAGGACCCATGGTACGTGGACAGCGTATGCTCAAGACACATGAGGTACCAGAGGAGCCTATTGAAAAATTATATCACTGAAGAAGGACCCATAATCGAGTTTGAAGATAATGCAAAAGGCTACACCAGAGGCTATGGAACACTCAGCATTGGAACCGCCACAGTTCCAAGAGTATCATATGTTGAAGGACTTCAACATAATCTTCTCTTTGTTAGTCAATTTTGTGATAACTCGAATAGAGTGATTTTTTACGCTGGTTTCTGTGATGTCATTGACAAATCTATAGGAAAATATGTTATCAGGTTTGCGGAAAAAGAACATATATATAGTTGACTGGAAATCAGCAGAACCTGAAGCATGCTTGCCGGTGAAGAATGACAATAGAACGGGGTTGCTCTGGCACAGAAGACTCAACCATCTCAATCTCAAGACGTTCAACAAGCTAGCTAGAAATGCTCTAGTAAGAGGACTGCCGAATGAAGTGTTCAGCAAAGACACTCAGTGTGAGGCATGTCTGAAGGGAAAGCAAATAAAGAACCAAAATCCACCAGTTCTATCTCCTTCCACGGATGGAATCCTTCAGCTCCTCCACATGGATTTGTTCGGTCCAGTCTCTCCTGTGACGATCAGAGGCAAAAAGTATGCTTTAGTGGTCATTGATGACTACTCGCGCTATACATGGGTCATATTTATTGCCAACAAGTCTCACGTCAAAATAGAGTTACATGCGCTTCTGAAAAGGCTCAGTGTTGAGAAGAACACCGAAATCAGAAAGATACGTTCAGACAGAGGAACAGAGTTCCTGAATTTGATGGTGGAAGAGATCTGCAAAGCTGAAGGCATAGAGCATGAGACGTCTGCTGCACGCGCCTCAACGAAATGGGATTGCTGAGAGGAAGAACAGAACACTCAAAGAAGCAGCAAGAACCCTGCTCGCAGACTTAGGACTCCCATCTAAATTCTGGGCAGAAGCAACAGATACTGCATGTTATACTCAGAACAGATCTCTACTGACAAAGCAGCATCAGAAGACACCATATAAATTATGGAACAACATCAGAAGACACCATATGAATTATGGAACAGCATCGGAAGACACCATATGAATTATGGAACACCAGCATCAGCATCAGAAGACACCATATGAATTATGGAATAGCAGGAAGCCTTTCTTATCTTATTTCCATATTTTTGGGTGTTCGTGCTTTATCCAGGGAGTCTTCTTATGATACTCCCGGGTCAGCAAAGCATTCAGAGTTTTTAACTACTGGACCCTTTGCGTGGAGGAAAGCCCTCGTGTTGTTTTTAATGAGTTTGCTACTGAAGATAGGAGCAGAAACTCAAATTCGAGATACGAGGACATCGATGCAGCTACAGGATCTGAGCTTAAAGGATAATGTTGAAAAGATCCAGCTGTGTTGGGATGATGATTCAGAAGAGGAAATTGAAGACAAGACTACTGAATCTCAGCCAGCAGCAAACGTAGCTGAACAGATTGACTCTACTGAACAGAATCACTCTCAAGTAACTAAGGTCGATGAAGAAACCAAGTGGTAACTGTGACATCTACTGAAAATAATAATTCAGGGGGAACAAATGAAGTTCCTGAGCTAAATGCCCCTAAACCTGGTGACTCAGTAAACCCAACACTCGTAACTGAATTGCTTCAATCTCATAATAGTACAACTGAAATGCCTAACTCACCACTATCTGTGTTGAACAAATTTTAGATGAAGAGTTAAAACATCGTCGATCGTGGTTGGACACTCACACTTCAGACCTTATCATTGGAGATCCTTCAGCTTATGTAAAGACAAGATCCAAATTCTGTCAGGGAGAGAGTGCTCTATATTCCTGCTTCTTGTCTACTTAAGAACCTCAGTCAGTTGTGGATGCACTTAAGGATGCTGATTGGATCATTGCTATGCAAGAGGAGCTGAATCAGTTCACGAGGAACGAAGTATGGGAGCTTGTTGACAGACCCCGACATCAACATGTGATCAGAACTAAATGGGTCTTCAAGAACAAGCGAGATGAAAACGTCATAGTAAGGAACAAAGCTAGACTCGTGGCAAAAGGCTACTGTCAAGTCGAGGTGATAGATTTCGACGAAACGTTCGCTCCAGTTGCAAGATTGGAGGCAATCAGAATACTCCTTGCCTACACAACACATCAACGCTTCAGAGTTTATCAAATGGATGTGAAATCAGCATTCCTCAACGGCGTGCTGAAAGAAGAAGTCTATGTAGAACAGCCTCCCGGATTTCAGCACGGACATCAAGTTTATAGACTCAGAAAGGCTCTGTACGGGTTAAAACAAGCACCTAAGGCTTAGTACGATACCCTGTCTGAGTTTCTTCTTCAGAAAGGTATAGTAGACCGCACATTATTCAGCATTCGTCTGGACGACGACATCATACTCGTGCAAATCTACGTAGATGACATCATATTCGGATCGAAGAATGTCATTATGTGTCAACAGTTTGAGAAGATGATGAAGGACAAATTCGAGATGTCAATGATGGGAGAGATGAATTATTTCCTCATATTTCAAGTCAAACAATCCGAGAAGGGAACGTTCATCAATCAAGGCAAATACACTCGAGACCTCATCAAGAAATTCGGTTGCACATCCGGCAAACCAATCAAGATCCCGATGAACACGAACATGAAAATTGATCTTGACAAAGAGGGAGTATCAGTAGACCATACTGAATTTCGTGCAATTATGAAGTGTCGATCTTCTGCGACAGCTCCAGTGCAATTGCAATCACTCAGAATCATGTTCTTCATACTAGATGCAAGCACGTGGACATCAGACACCACTTCATTCGTGACCATATCGAAAAGAAGGATATCAGAATGGAGAAGATCCATACTGACCATCAGAGGGCCGATATTATGACCAAGCCTCTAGCTTAAGCCAGATTCAGAGAACTTTCAGTAGAGCTAGTTCTGCTGGACCCTACTGACTCAAGTCACTAAGTGGATTCAGGAGAGGAGCATTCAGCAAGGGGGGATGTTCACTCTCAATACTAGACTCATTCAGTACACAGAGATTCAGCAACCAACTACACGAGGTATCAACGGACTACGATGTTCACAGGTTTGCATATCTCTTTTCAGTAGACAACCTAGTATTTAATGCATTTATGATTGTGATTAGGCATTGTATTCAATGCCTTAGAGAATGTCATTGATTATAAATGGTTTCATTAAATGCACGACATGCTATGCTAAGATTGCTGAACTCTACTTTGCATTAAATGCATGTCGCGTCAAGTTACTTCTTTGGCTATATACAACTATATTTTTACTTAGGCGGCTAAGTTGATCATTGCCTATTTTGTAAAATCGAATCCAGATCGTCCATATCATAAAGCAGGATTTTAACTGAACCGTTGATCAAAAACTGTTCATCTTCACCTTCGCATATATCAACGTTTAAAGCCTAAAAACCGCCATTTTCACATTCTGCAATCAAAACCCTAGAGTTTCTGGGATTTATATTTTCCACTTGCAAACTGCATTCACTTTCCTCAGAGACTATTACGGTAGATTTACATGCTTATTCAGTAGTTATACTTACATGTTATATATGATTCAATACTGATACTGAGTTTTACAGATTCTAGATATGGCGCATACAAATATTTCAGTCACTTCTCCAACAAATATGATCGAGATTCTAGAGAAGGACAGAGTATGGTGTGAACCAATATTGGAGTTCGATACCTGTGAGCTCGACATCATGGACGAGATCTTTGATGCGCTCAAGGTATCTAGCCTTGAAGCGTCTCTATCAAGGAAGCCGGCGTTCTTCCTCCCACGACAGATTTCTGAGTTATACTTGAACTCAGAGGCACTTGATGGTGACATCATGGGAAGATTTATTATTCACCACGTGGCTGACCCCACCCGAGCTTATGAAGAGATTAAGCAAATGTCCATCAAACAAGCTCTTCAGAAGAGCTTTCAGCTACTGGACAATGGGATAAGCGTAGTAGGATATAAGGACGATCTGATTGATGAATATCTGGAGATATTCTGTGGGGAGCCGACATCCTTCAGAGCGGCGTTCTCCAAGAACTCGATGCTGCCTCAGTATCATGCCTTAGCATACATCGTGACCCAAATCCTGACAAGCCAAGCTGGCTCATTTGATTTGGTGTCCAGGCCCAAGCTCTAGATGATGATGGCAATATATGACAGAGCAAAGGTAAACTGGACAAAATTCTTCCTCAGAGAATTCCAGACACAGGCTGCCAATTTTGACAAGTCCACATTCAGCCTCAGTGTCAAAGGGAAATTGTTATATGGGATGAAGATGACTATCATGATTGAAGATTTCTACAGCTCTGACCATATAACTTACGCGGACAAGGCATATTTTAATCCCAAAAAGATACGCTTCCACAGCAAGGCAGCGGCCCTCCAACAGATTGGGGCAGGGCCTGCTGAAGTTGGGAAAGGTAAGAAGAAGACTTCCACTCCCACCAAGAATAGGTCTACACCTCAGAAGAACCCATAGAAGACCCCTCAGAAGAAACAGAAAATTTCAACTAAGAAGGCGGTCATTATTCCTCCCTTCAGACTAAGAGACGACTCAGATTCGTCTGAGAAGACTGTCTCTGCGGAGAAGGTTGTCTCGGCAGAGAAGACAGTCTCCTCTGAAAAGGAAGCTTCAGTGGAACAGGGGACAAATCCTGAGCCGACAACTCCTATCTCTCAGACCCTACTTGATGTTCCACCACTCAGCAGTATCCCTTCTGCTGAGAAGGCAACGTCTCCATTAAACTTGGACGAAATGGAGACCAACACAGAAGCTGAGACGATCGGGTACGAGGCTGAAGCTATTTAGAACAGAGCCACCCGAGAAATCTCTGAGGCCATACCAGAGATCACCAGCCATTCAGACTTGGTGAACATTGCTCAAAAGGCCCGACTTCAAATGCTAATAAGGTTCCAGGATTGGATTACTTTGAACCGTATGATCCAACACCAATCCTGCGAACGTCTGAACTCAGAGGAGCTGAAGATCCGCGACTAGATAGGCTATTCTGAGCCTGCGGATGTCAGCTCACTAGAAGACTTAAGGGCGGCGATGCTGGCTTTACTTGACGACCGCATCCCTACAGCAGCCGCGCCTTCAGAGGGGTCTGATCCCAATGATCAGGACCCACCCAGTGATGCAAGCCCTGAGAAGCCTGCTGAGGGTACTCAACTGGAGGAGGGTGCTCAACCCTCTGCTGATTTACCTATCAGCACCCTCCCTCCCAGTAAGTCGGCAGCTGGAACCTCTCGAGCTGTGGACCCAGTACAACTGTTGTTGGGGTCTACTTTTGAGGTTGCGCCCAGCTCCAAAGGCTGACGGTCCAGGACAGTGGCCAAGGCACTAAAAGGACGAGCACATAATAGGCTCTTGGCCAAGGCTGTCCAGCGCAGTTGGAATAAGACAACTGAAGCTCAGAGTGAGGAAATCAAGGAAATGAGGACTTCAATTCAAAACACAGTTGTTCCTAATTTCTCAGCAATCCTCACGGATTCCCTAGCCACTCAGAGAGCAAAATTCGAACAACAACAGGCATCGCTAGTGGCTTCCCAGACATCACTTCTGGAGCAATTCAAGGCAGCACAGTCAACACACACCAACTCCATCTCTTCACTATCTCAGGCTAATGAACTCAGAATCCAGTCTATCCAGAAAGCTTGTGAAGAGAAAATAGATGTCAAACTGAAGTCAATCCAGGAGTTGGTTGATTCCTCTCATAAAAAGTACAGTGAGGATCTGATCATAGAGAGGAATGACCTTCATCTGAAGTTTGAGAGCATGCAGAAGGCCTTGGACAGGCTAGTCACTGCATATTCTGGATTGAACAGCAAAGTCCTTCCAGCCCAGACCCCAGGTTCAACTGATGATGCTAAAAAGGGGGAAAGCACAGTAAGGGGGAAGAAATCAGTACTAGGAGCAACTGAAAGCCAATCAGCTCCTACTGATCCCTCAGGAACTGAAGATCAGGCCCAGGGTATCTCCAGTGCCAGGGATGTAGTGCGCACTGAGACTGGCCCAAGTGGCTCAGGACCAAAGGAGACCAAGGGATCAACAACCCAGACTTCTTCAGAACACATAAAAGAAGTTGTTGATTTCCTTGAGGAGGACTCAGACGAGGAAGAGACTCCTCTGCCTCCTCTAGTGGCGGGCAAAGGAAAGAAGAAGCTGAAACTTCCTACCCCACTGAAGAAAGGGGCTAAACGATATATCAGCCCTGAAGAACAAGCGCAGATTGAGGCTGATGAAAAGTTAGCTAGAGAAATAGCTGAAGCTGAAGCCGCAAACAAACCAAAGAAAGCTCATGCTAAGGATAAAACAAAAGTCTCAGGAAGGAAGCCTGGTACTAGGCCCCCTCCCAGAAAACGGAAAATCGGCGATGAAGCCGATAAAGAGAAAGAAAAAGAGACTAAACAAACTAAGAAGGTTGCAACTGATTCTCAGCAGCAACAAGAATCTGAACAATAGCAGCAGCAGCAGCAGGAAAGGCCAAGAGTTGAGCCAACTATCGAAGAAATGCTAAACTTCAGCATGATCGCCCTGGACAAGAAAGCTCGATACTATCACTTAGAAGAGTACAGGCGACAAGAGGTTCTAGCCAAAGAGAAGGTTGCTGAGGCAGCCAGGGAGGCCGAGAGACTGAAGCCCAGGCTACCTCCGCCTAAGGATACTGAAATTCCATACAAATACAGGCGAGGCAGGCTACCCAACAATCAGAAGATCCACAGATGGCCGATGGTGGATAAATGGATGCCTTGGGAGAAGACTCAGTGGTGGGAGACACTGAAGGCCGAGTTTATCAAGAGATATTATGTATGGAAATACTGGCCTGAATCCTACAAGAACAAAGCATTTGACGATTGGCTATTCAAATGCAATACTGAGATCTATGATATGGTTCAGAAGGCTCTCGCAGATAAGGAAGATGTTCAGGTCCCTGCTCCCAGACCTCTACCACCTCCTCAGAAGCTTGATGGCTCACTTTACACCAGTGTGATAGAAGGAGAGGTCAGAGACGCTGCTGTGGCACTTGAACTTGATGAGAATGATCCAGATGATGTGCCAAAGATTCAGAAGCTCAGGAAAGACACCTTCCAGATGTATGGACTCCCTTTGTCGGAAGACAAGTCAAAAGATTTCAAGGCAAGGATCCAGAGGTTCAGGAGTTAGCTTCCAGTATTTTCTGTTTGTAGATAGCAAGTGATGTACTGTACTGAAATTTCTTACATATATAAAACATCTTTGTTGTTTGGCCCGATAATACCTTATTATCTCTATGGCCTGTTCATTTAAATTTAACACTCAGAATCACCTAAGTGAGTACTGACTCACACACTCACTGCTTTTATCTATGTTTGTGTGTTTTTGCTTAACTTGATAGATTCTATTTGATTGAGTATGGAGTAATTGGTGATTGGGGGAAATTGTTGTTAGAATTATGTGATAGGTTCCGATACCTCATTTCTGTATCCCTCAGTAGATTAGAACTTGATGTACAACTCCATTGATTTTACTTGTAATATTTGTAAGGAGTTTGTATCTGATAGTTTGTAGTGTTAGGTTTTGGCATCATCAAATAGGGGGAAATTGTTGGGATGTGATTCAGCAGTAGACTTATTAGTTGCATAGAAGATTTTGCTGATCCCAAAACCCTAATTTGATTGGTGAACCATTGAGTTGTAATAGTAATGCCTTAGTCGCTGAGAGTTTCAGACTCAGTAGACATTCCTTCAGCATGGTTCAAGCTCCAAGTTCTGTCTACTGACCCTTCAGTAGACTATCCGCCTCAGTACCATGGAGTGAAGACTCAGTAGTGTTAGACTCAGCAGGAGCAGCATATTGAAAGGAGTCAGTAGAACTGGACTCAGCAGGAGCAGTTCACTGAACTCAGAGTTGACCTTCAGTAAAGTTGGACTCAGCAGGAGTATACTACTGAACCTAGGTCAGACTCAGCAACGGCCTGACAGTCTCCCTGATTGTCAGAGATCTTACATGTTAAATCAGTAGAGTCGTCCGAGGTTATCAGAGAAGTCAGCTTCAGTATCTACCTAGAAGTCTGTTTGTCTCAACTACTTTATACGCCTCGACCAATGACGAGCAGTCAGCTGTCAAAGTTCTGATTAAAGCTGCAAGTCAACCACTTTCCAGAAATGGAGGAAAAGACTCTATAAGATTCCTTAAAAGAGCCGTTAGCTACTCAAAGAGAGTGACATGTGGATCGTTCGTCTCCAACGGATCTATCCATGGATCACCTCTATAAATAGAGGGAAAATCAAATCGCATCGACACCAACACAGACAACCAAGAACGAGCGATTACGAGCATATACTTACAAGAACTTAAGCTTTCCGCAAGAACTTCAGAGAAACACTTCAAGCGAAAGGCGATATCCTTGTTCAAGGGAACCAAGCTGATTAAAATCAATAGCCTCTAATATCCAAGTGACCGAACACGCACCCAGAGAGTTATCCCTCATTGTTCGTCACTCTAGAAGCTACCTTTCTTGTTCCCTTCCCTCTAACCTAAGCTCCACTGAACATATCCATAGCTTAGACCGAAGGAGTTCATTCCTGAACTGTTCTTATTTTTAAGAACTCCTTCACTGTTGGAGAGTTTGTCAACACTTCAGTTTGATACTTGTAAACTAGGACTTGCTTAGTATAATCCTCAAGGCCAGTGTTTGTCCAGTGCACAAACCGACTGAGACTAACTTAGTATAATAAAATAGACTCATGACCTTTTCGGGATAGTGGACGTAGGATTGCTTGATATCCTAACCACTTTAAAATCGATGTGTTATGTTTTTACTGTTGCATTGATTTTCCTGTTCATACTGAAAACTACTTTACAAAATCATACAATGAGTTTCAGCAAAGCTTAACAGATTGCACTAACCTACTGAAACTGTTTTAATATAAACGTTTTCAAACTCAACTGAATTGGGCCTACACATTTCCGCACTCTACTGAACTCTTACTAAATGGTACTGAATTCTGACATTAGTCAGCTAGCAGACCTCAGTATAGTCAGTCACTCTGTCCACGCGATTTAGAACAGCTTACTTGGTCTACTGAACTTGTTCAGCAAGGCACTCTCCTGAATAAGATTGTTTGCGTTTTAAGTTGAGAAAGTTTACAGGTATATTCACTCCCCCCCCTCTATACCTGAACGTTTATCTCGGGACCAACACTACATGAAAACGTCATGTACTTTATTTTAGATTGTCTCACACTAATGTTTTATTTCTTAAAAAATGAAATAAATTTATTTCACATAAAATTATTTTTTTTTATAAGCCTTATTCACATTACTCTCTCTTTTAACACACAAAAGTTTATCGAATAAATTAGCGCGCCGAAAAGAAATATGACTGGGACGTAGAGAGTATTATTCTTGGATCCTCGTAGGCTATATTCATTTTAATTAATAGGAAGATTTGAAGACGACATTACATGAATTGAGATTAATATATATTAGGCGATCATATTAATTATTTAAATAATGTTCATTGAGATTTTTTTTTTCTTAGGGTAAGTATCGCTCCTGTGCAATAGCCTGCAAAACCAGGTAGGAGAGTTAAACCACCTAAAGTAGCGTAAGTGACGGGTGACGAGCCTAAAGTGACGAGTGATAAGGCTACACATAGCGTTTCCAGTGAGATTTTAATCCATGATCTTTCAGTTCCGACCATTCACTTTCACCACTATGTCATCCTAAGGGGACAGGAGTATATATTTTTTTGAAAACTAAAGCATCCCCATTACACACGGCCAAGAAAGTCTGCGCCTCTTATTTGAAGCTTTCCTTCACATTTAGAGCTTATTTCGGACAAGGCATTGGGCTGTGTACTCAGTTACTTTTAAATGTTGGGTTGTATTTAAATATTTGGGCTTGAGAATGATACTTTCGGCATTCATGTAAAATTAGGATTATGATTACGATATTATAAATAAGCTCGGTAGGATTGTTTATAACGTGTATCATTCATCGCAGTGTGAATTCCTAATTTGACAGTGCCCTAAAAACTTGGATGTAGTTCGTAAAAACACACTGAATAAACAAATAATTGTCTTTTAATTTTTTTTTATTCCCACGTAATCGTATTCAATCTCAACATCAAGTATTCATCAATGGAGATAGGTTTATCAATGATGGCTAGCTCATCAACCTTAGCTTTCATAGATTGGAAAAAAGAACTAACCGATTGATTGCTAATGGTAGCGGCACACAAAACGCAGGTGCGAGATGTGCTGCCATACATGTGGTTGAGTGACTTCCAAGCTTAAGGAGAGCTGCGACAAGATTAGGATATGGGTTATTAATTATTACCGATACCGAACCGTGATCGTTTGTTTAACAGTTAACTGAACATCGAAATTTGGGTATCAATTGTCTGGTATGTTTATAGAATTTTCATTAAAAAAATCTCATTGCCATAGTAGACATGCCAACGTAAAGAGAAAGAGGTATTTATATACATTGTCTCCTTATTCTAACTTGTGGAGAGAGAGAAAGTGAGAGAATAAACAAAACTTATATTAATGTAATTAAATTGTGAATGTAACTGTCCAGATTATCAGTTACTTTGATCGAGGAATGTGTATATAAAATCAAAGGTTTTGTGAAGAAATAGAGTAAATATGTCACATAATTTGGTGTATCTCCACCAGATTTTTTGTTTGGGAGAACTCCTTATTCCCCTTGAAATAGTAAAATATGATATGTTAATATCAGGACAAAACATACCTCAATTTCACATTATCTTTCTTCTTATGGCTTCATTTGGCTCCTATTTCATGGACCAGCGACCCCGATGACTAAGGCAGATTCAAGATTATGAGAGATGAATGTTGGCATTTTAACTTCAGTAGAAAATTGGATGGAAAATGTAGGATTTGGGGGATGACAATTTTTTATTTATTATAATACATATCAAAATCGGATTTTGGCACGATTTTGAGAGAGATAGCCTTACATATGCACCCCTTGTATATGCCCTCTACCGATGAGGCGATGACCATCTCATGTACCCATTTGTCTTTTATAAATATAATTTAAAGTATAACAAACTTTTCGTATATAATTTGTAATTATTTTAAATAATAATTTGTTTTGTGGTTAAATTGTTAAATGTTCTAATATTACTAATATCTCTAAATCGGGCTTAATGTACCTGGTTTGTTTTACATGTGAAAAAGAAAAATGTAATATGTGAAAAAGTTGAAATGAAAAACAAACTTCAGCAGCTCATCCCATATCTTCCTTTATGTAGAAACAAATTGAACGAAACCCTAGGCGCAAACAACTGTACGAATCTAATAATTTCACCAAATACTTCATTTGCTCATACATATAGATATACCACCGGCAAAGTAGATTAATTTTTGGGGATTTCATTTTCTATAAACATGTACAGAGATCGAGGGGGAGGTGGCTCGTCGAAGACTGGAGAGATGTTGGATCGGAAGCGATTCAACGATGCGTTGGACAAACATTTGGAGAAATCATCGCCTTCAACATCAAGAAACAAGGGTTCCGCCGTCCCGGTTCCCTCTGCCTCCTCCGCTGCCGGCAAGCACGTTGATCCCAGAGACAACCGTTCTTCATCCACCCTCGCCGCTAGCAAGAACAAGCTCTCAGATGGTGCTTGTTTGTTTTTCTTTCGCATTCCAGTATTTTTTTTCTTTTAATTTATAATTTTGAAGTTTGGTTTTGGTGTTTTGGTTTTGATTACCATGCATCATAATGCAGTTTTTGGTTATCTTTTTAATGATTGAACAACAAAGGAGTTTAGTTTTAGTAGTTATGCGAATCATAGAGCTTCTGCATAAGCATGGAAAAGTATTGATTTACCTATTTCAGTCCGAGTTGCTCTCCTTATTAAGAGATAAAGCATAAAAGCTTCAGAATCTTATCTTTATAGGTTTGGGGTGGGGTATTCTCTTTCCAGAACTATTTGAGTTATGCTAGACTTAAGAAAATAGCTAATTGCATTTGTGTGGAAAAATGCTCACATTCCTAAGTTGTTTAAATGCGGATTATGGACTTGTTGAAGCTTAATGGGAAGATAAGGCTGCTATTTTGAATGTCCGGGTGAAAGACCCATTAAGTTTGTGATATATGAAATTGTTGGGCCAATAGTGTTAGATGCACATACATATTGCGGTACTAAAGGTCTGTTTGTTATGGCTGCATTATATGAGTGGTCTTTGGTTTTGTTACGATATGAGTTGGTGGTGTGAGGTCCACTTGATTTATTTGTTTCACCCAGATGTGACCTTGTCTCTATTTTTGTTTTCCAATAATATTTGCAGATGCACTGGTTAAGTATAAAATTAAGTGTGGTAATCTTGTCCATTTTGCAGAGGAGTCTGAAACAGACAGCGAAGAGACTGACGTCAGTGGTTCTGATGGGGATGATACATCTTGGGTTTCATGGTTCTGCAACTTGCGTGGAAATGAGTTGTTTTGTGAAGTTGATGAGGACTATATTCAGGATGATTTTAATCTGTGTGGACTGAGCAGTCAAGTCCCGTATTATGATTATGCACTTGATATGATACTGGATGTAGAATCCTCTCATGGTGAGCTTCTTATCATTTATGGCAGATTTGTTGATGTTGTTGAGTTGAGGCTTTTTCAAGATTTGGCCTTTTTAATATTTCGTCAGCGTAATGCAATTGATGTAGCAATGTGAACTCCTTTCTCGACTTATAAAGGACAGATTTGCTCTTTTCTTACTTGATCCTCCTGATGAGGCGGGGAACATATTGGTGCTGGTAATGGGCAGGGTAAGACAGAATATTTGATTCTGAACTGGATATGGATAGTGTGACACTTGAATGCATCCATTTTTCAGATTTTGTTGCAAACTCTTTAATGAGTTAAAAGAATTAACAATTATGAGGGTTATAATAATTACTCTATTTGTTATTTCATGAGACTTTGACAAGCATTTCTTGGTATAGTAAAGTTCTTTTCATTTGGTTTTGAATAGTGAAACGAAGATCAGCTGCAGCCATAGTGTCATGAAATGTAAAAGGTGTCTATTCCTCTTTCTGACAATAGATTGCCATTATGGATGTGAAATACTTTAGAATGGTTCTGTTAGCTTTTCCTCGTGGCAAAATGTGCTAGTATTTGTTGTTCAGTCTATGTTGTCAATGAATTTAGCTAGCAGAAGAAAAAAGGGCAATAAAACTCATTTACCAGTCACATAGTGCATTGGTGCAACTTTGATTGCAGATAGGGTGCACATTATGTTTTTCCCTTTAGATATTATGTTGGTAAACTTGATTTAATTGCTTTTGTTTTTTATTGTTTTATCTTCTCTAGTACTCTCTTTCCATTTTCTTTATTTTGATCTGGATATCCTGGTACTAATGTTTGTCCCACAACGGGCTTATCAGGTGATATGTTTACTGAGGAACAGAATGAATTAGTTGAATCAGCTGCGGAAATGCTCTATGGCCTTATTCATGTCCGGTACATTTTGACAAGCAAGGGAATGGCTGCTATGGTAACACTATTACATTTATCTTTACTGTTTGCCACTTTTCTCTCTGTTTAATTATATACTCATCGAGCTGAAATTTGTTACAGTTAGAGAAGTACAAAAACTATGATTTTGGAAGATGCCCTAGAGTTTACTGCTCTGGACAGCCATGCATTCCAGTTGGACCATCAGATATCCCGCGCTCAAGTACCGTGAAGATTTACTGTCCTAAATGTGATGACATTTACTACCCTCGATCCAAGTACCAAGGCAGTATCCTTACTTTGTACTGTTGTTTTTCAAACTTCTTACCCTGAATTAGAGCTTTCTATACTCTCCATTTCTCTTGGTGTTTGTCAGTCTTACCATCGGACATACTTTCTTTGAAAATGTATGATTAGAAACTTGGTCCTAGTCTAGCTTCATGTGGTCATAACTAGTAGGGCCACTCATAAGAAATTGCACCAATGGAAGTATGAAACCTTGGTTTGTGATGCATTCAAGAATTTGCTAAATATTAGCAAATGCAGCAAGTATTTATGGGCTTTGGATGTTATTTTGCTTTTCTTCCCTCTTAGAATGATTTCCCTGACTTTGCACAGATATTGATGGGGCGTATTTCGGATCCACATTCCCTCATCTGTTCTTGATGACATATGGGAACCTGAAGCCTCAGAAGCCAACACACAGCTATGTTCCCAGAGTTTTTGGCTTCAAGCTGCACAAGTCTTGACAAACGAGCTCGTGTTTCTCTCTTTTGTGGCTGCTGGGATATACAGATGATGGGTTGTAAAAGGACCAGGTAAAAATCACTGCAGCTATTGATGTAACCAAAAATCATGTTTAAATCTTGTAACCTTGAGAATTGTTCAAGTGTAAGATGCTTAATCAGCTTAATGTATATTATAAGGGAGGATATTTTGGACACAATTGTTGTCATTATGTGTCGAACTGTCGATGGAGATTTCTTTAATGAATTCTCAAGGTGTATTTATTGAAGTAGTATTAAATATGTTTATGTACAACCTACCTACCTGCTCCATTAAAAGGATGTGATAAAAAAGACTACTTTATCCCATTCCTCAATTACTGTTGCACACGATAAATCTAGAGAAACTTTTCCGACACAAAATCCTTGAAATACGACGAATTGAAGATTGAATTTGAACCTAATCCATCGCCATCTAACACTGCAAGTCTGCAACTTGCTGAACCCCAGTTTCCTCAGTGCAAGAATGCAACTGCAACTTGTAATTTTTTTCTTCTTTTATTATTGTTTAGAAAAAATATATTTTTGCTTTTCTACTTCTTTTGTAAAGTTTACGTCTTTTATTATTTTTTAGAACATCTGCAGTACTTTTTTGTTTGTATTAAATGGTCTTTTTAATATTTATTTTATATATTATCAATATCGAACGGATCTCTAGTAGTACATGATCTTTTGAGTAGCCTAAAGTAAATTAGTACTCCTTTCCATTAGTACTATCATGTATTTTTAAAAGGGGTGTCCCATTAGTAATTTTTTATTTTTTAAAAAGAAAGAATTTGTGATAAAAAATTAATCAAACACTACTAATGGGACGTAGGGAATACGAGATCAACCATTAATGTACTATGAATGGGGCATACAATACAATCTCAAAATTCACTATTGCCAGCTTATTTATATATACATGAATCAAGTTGGCCTAATTCTATTATAGAATTTTGTGTTTTCTTTATATTATGAGTGATGTGACTCTATGAATATGAATATGTTAACTAATTAGCACATTAAGAAGACATGACCAATGATGACAAGAGTTCGATATCGGCAAGGAACATTATCGGCAGCTTTCAAGTTAATTTTATGGGCGAATGATTCTTGCAAGAAATCGATCATCAATTTTCAACCTTAAAGAATTGGGTACTATATTCCACGTGTATTAATAAATAAATATTAAGACCGAATAATTCAACAGTTCCAAATAGTTGAAAAATCAAAAGAAATACTTTAATTTCTTATCGCCCAACGAAACTGTTGCATCCACTTTTTAATAATGTTGACCTAAATTTAGAATGTTTTGGGGGGTGGGGTAATAATATTAATTACAGCTTTCTCAAGGCCTTATGGCTATTTAAATCCATATCTGGGGAATATTACGAATAACAGAAAAGGAAATAAAGAAGCTTACATCGATAAATTGGAGATATCACTTGAAAAGAATAACCACACGGTAGAGAGAGAGAAGAGAGAGAAGAGAAAAAGAGAAAGAGTTCATCATTTATCCGGAAAAAGAAATAAAGGGCAAGTTCGGCAATAAACAAGAAGAACAAGGACAAAAAACAGAACAGAAATTATAGCCATTTATAGAAATTGTGTGGGCTTTTAATTTTGAGGCCGGTCTGGCCTCTGGCTTACAAATTGATCACACCATCAACTCCTCGCACTCTCTGCTTCCCCTTCTTTTCTTAATTCATCTTCTTCGCAACCCTCTTTTCCATATATAGATACATAATACACGATATATACGTATAATCATATATACTCGCATACCTTCCTATTTTCAATAAACCAGAAATAGCGCGAGACTTTCTGAATTTCAAGGAATTTCAGACCTAGAGAGAGAAGAAGGAGGACTTGGTTTGAATTCTGGCATCGATTTTCATTTTTGAAGTTAAGGGGTTTGAATTCTGGAAAGTTTACATATGTAATGCATCAGAAAAAATCTGAAATACAGATCGGAACAGAAAGCAGCGGCATCTCTTCCGATTTCAACCCTACCCCACCTCTCCCTCCTCCCTCCCTCACCCAAAAACACCCCCAAATTTCCCTAAATTTCAACCCTAATCCACCGCCCTTTTCATCGCCGCGAGCCAAGCCCACCCTCGAAATCCTAATCAACGAGGAGAATCAGCAGCAGGAGCAGAATGACCCTTTTACCCCCAAGCCCACCCCTTTCAAACGCCCCCATCTTCAGCAGCAGCAATTCTCCCGTTCCATGGCGAAGACGCCTACCTTATCCAATGCCCTAAACAGATACGGCGTTTCCGCACAGGACTCACCTGCAAAATTCAATTTTTTCCAAAATAGGTCTCAGAAATTCTTGACGCATTTCCACCACCACCTCCGGCACTTGCGCCGCCGTCTCCACCTCCACATCCGCCTCATTCTTCTCCTCAGCCTACCTTTCTTTTACTTTTTGGTTTCTCATCCTTCGAGGTCATTCATTCTCGATTTTCTTTCGGCTTTCACCTTCTCGGCGGTGCTACTTTTCTCCCTCAATTTAGCCATTCCAAGGCTTCCAACGATTAGATTGTTCCTTGCTCGGTCCTTGCCCCTTAAGATAAGCGCTAAGGACCATGTGAGCCGGCCTCATTTGCCAGTGTTTTGGTCGATTGGTTCGAGGCAAAAGGCCGATAAAAAGGCAATTTCCGGGTGTTATGTGCAAGCATATACGAATGGAGATGTCTACGAGGGTGAGTTTCACAAGGGGAAATGTAGTGGCAGTGGGGTGTATTACTATTACATGAGTGGGAGGTATGAAGGGGATTGGATTGATGGGAAGTATGATGGTTATGGGGTTGAAACGTGGGCACGGGGCAGCCGGTACAGAGGGCAGTATCGGCAGGGCCTTAGGCATGGCTTTGGAGTGTATAGGTTTTATACCGGTGATGTTTATGCTGGGGAATGGTGTAGTGGGCAGAGCCATGGGTGTGGCGTTCATACGTGCGAGGATGGTAGCCGATATGTAGGAGAGTTTAAGTGGGGTGTTAAGCATGGTCTTGGACACTATCATTTCAGGTAAAGCGGATGGTTCTTTGCTTTGCATTTTACCCACTATCTTTATTATGTTTTTGTTAAATGATTGGTTGCTTCCTATTGTTGACATAGCTGAGTGGTTAATTAAATTTGATAAGTTTGGACACTATCTGTGTAGGTTAATTTTGTCTTTTTGCTTTTCTGAGCCTAACTACATTACTTATATACTATTGTTTATGTAGTTTTTATGCATTGTATCACATAAATAGCATCAAATTCTTGTGCTGATGTCCGTGTGTTTGAGTGTGTGGAGGTGCACAAACCCAGTAATACCTTATTTGCTAATTCCCTCACTTTCACACTCAGCGCTTTCATTTATATCTAAATGGATTAAAAATATTGTTATTTTGTTTATGTTAGATGGTTATTTTTATCAGGACAATTTTGCTAATGATCAATTTTGGAAAAGTAAAGTAATATCTGATGAGAAGAAGGAATGAAGAATCAAATCATGTTGATTTTCTATTTGAACTTTGTGTTAGGAGTTCTTACTTCTAACTCCAATATTTGAACTTGTATCCAGATAAAATTGAACTCTTTAGTAAAAGGCTGTTCATCTTAGTAACTTGATGTTACAAATTCACGGCTTGAGCCACCTTCTTTTCTTTCTCTTATTTTGAAACAGCCGAAAAAATTATTATTCTACATCATGTATTTCCTTTTGGCTTTAAAGCATGACTCGTCTTTTGAACTGATTGATGATAAATGTGAACGAACCCTCATGGGTTCTTCACCAGTTCATTAGAAGTTGCATACAGACTGTTTAGATGCATCGCTCTGAAATTAATTTTGTGAAAATAGATTTCGGATTACATTCAATACCAATACGAAGAAGTAATTGGAAACTACAGAACGTGGATTACTCATAGTCTCAAGCATTTTTTACATCAATTTAAACCTTGCCTTTGTTAGTTTAAACTGCTGATTCCGTTACTACTCGTAAGGTTTCACGCATCAGTTCCTGTTATCATGACAGCCTAAAATTGTTTTAAGCCTATAATTTGTTTAAAAAGTTTATCAAAAAACTGGTGCATTACCTTTGAGTAATTTATTTGTTTTACGTGATGATGCTATTTGAGGTTGTCCATTTAATTTGTTATCTGCATTCTTAAACAAAATGTCATTTATTTTGTTGCTTAATGAGTTCTATTCATCTTGATATATTTAGTAACCTTGTGGAGCTCAGTCTTCCTTAAGTATTTAATATTTTTCCTATTGACTTCATTACTATTGCCTGCAGGAATGGAGATAGATATGCAGGAGAATATTTTGCGGATAAAATGCATGGATTTGGAGCCTACTCTTTTGCAAATGGCCATCGTTATGAGGGTGCTTGGCACGAGGGGAGAAGACAGGGGCTTGGAATGTACACTTTCAGAACCGGTGAAACTCAGTCTGGCCACTGGCAGAATGGAATTCTTGATTTTCCAACCACACAGAGCAATATATATCCAGTTTCGCCTGTTGCTGTCAATCACTCTAAAGTTCTTAATGTTGTTCAGGTAAATCTATTTACGTTATTCCTTATTTTTTTGTCACTAAGACCTCTTTCAATAAGGAATAGAGAGAAATCCTCTATGGACATGTATCTTATTTTGCCTTTAGCAGCAATTTTATTTCGATCATATTCGAGTAGAGCAGTGAAACCCCCCTCAGTTTTATGGTTATTTTTGTTGCATGTAAACCTTATTTATGACCATTTTTCTTGTTTAATGGCTGTGCTCTTGTTATATCTAACTATGTGACAAATTTACTGTTTATTAATTTGCTATTTTGCAGCATTGAGTAGTTTCTCTTAAGCCCTCTAAAGACAAACTTGTTTGTTATTCTGCTGAAGGAGAATTAATTAGTAACTTGACTGGTTAGAATTTCTGGGTTTTCATTTTTATAAAAAGTAAAAAGCCTAGAACTGTCCAAAAAAGGTTCTGGAACCAACATTACTAAGACCAGCTAGCTCCATATGTAAGAAACATGACTTAGAAGTCGGGTTATGTCTATTTTTTGCTTCTACCTACATGATTGATGCTCAGAGATTACAAATGAGTGTATGATTGGTTGAAATAGTGCCATTTCATCATATGTCCTGGTAGCAAGAACTTAGGGTTGGATTTCTCATTAGCTAAAACTTGGTTTCTGATTGAGATGGCAAGCTTGATGTATCGCTACGTGCTTGAATATATAAAGCAGTAGTATAAGCTCTAACGAGTTTCTATCCAACCATCAGGAAGCTCGACGAGCAGCAGAGAAAACGTATGAGGTTAGCAAGGTGGACGAGAGAGTGAACAGGGCAGTAACTGCTGCTAATAGAGCAGCTAATGCAGCAAGAGTAGCAGCAGTTAAAGCTGTCCAAAAACAAATGCACCGCAGAAGTAATAGTGATGACATCCCAATTCCAATTATGTAAGACTGCTTAGCTGACTTCCTGCACAAGAACTATGGTATACTGATGGCACCTCCAATTTTACGACTATTCTTCGAAAAATGGTGAGAGCTGAATTTTCGAGCAGCTTCGTGTTCTTGGCACAACAGAGAACTGGGTATTCTTTTCTTTTCTTTTCATTTTATTTTTCGTTTTGGTTTCTGTAAAGTTGAAATAGGTATATATGATTGAGGGCTGGCTCAAAAGGGAAAATTTTAATCAAGCAGTTCTGTATGTGGTAACTAATCAAGAAACTCAAGAGAGAATGTTGTAATATTTCTACTCCCAACATGTTGGCTAATTTTTTCAGTCATGTTCTGAGTATGATTTGGGCTCTTTTATCATTTCCTCAAAACCATGATTGGAACTGATGAATTTCTCCAACATATGGACCTCGATAGTTAAGTCATTGGTCACCTGAAACATATTTTGTTGTTTGCAAATCAAATCAGACTTGATGAAGGCTTTGCGATTTAGAGGTACATTTTAAAGAATGATTTGAAACAAGTATGACTGCTGCAGTTTGATCAAGAAGTCATGTGACAACCTGGTCCCAAGATATTAAGATACTCTCAGCAAGAATGAGATATGCTAACAGAACAGTAAATAAGCTGAGAATTGAAAATGACTGGTAAACTTCCAGAATTTTAGCCAAAAAGAAATACAGAAGACAGTATATATAGGCGGCTGACAAAGCTCACAAAGGGTCTACTTCAATTGAAATTAAAAACTCAAAAGGTGTGTAAATGGTCCAAGTACAAACTTTTGTTACATTTAACTTTCTGTCTGCTCCCTCAGTCTTCGGATGGTGCTCCTCACAGTCACGGCACTAGCAGTGCTGAAACACAGAAAGAACAACACAGTTTAGGCGGCTAGACAAAAGGTAACATAAAAATGTGAAGGGTGAATGGGAGAGTATTTACTTCAAGGTGTAAGCACCGCCTGCTTTCACTTTGCCACAATCCTTGCATCCCCAGATGCCAACGGCCTTTCTCTTCACTGCGTACTGTGATTCAAGAGTTCAAATCATAAATGCACAATCCAACACAACATATAACCAATTACAACACAACAATTGATTCGTACCTTTCCGCAAAACTCACAGAAGTACTTGCTGTGCTGGCTTACCTCCATCTTCTTAATCTGCTTCCTCAAACTAGCACCATATCTGGTACCTAAAGGCAGCAAGGGAAAATCAAACCAGGCCAAATCGACCAGAAAACTAAATGTTCAACATGAAAACATTCATAGAACCACCACAACAGACAAAAAAAAAAAAAGAAATAACCTGTATCAAGCAGTTCTAGAGCATTAGTGAGACGACTAATGCTGATCAAATTGAAGAAGAAAAAACGTTAATAAACAAAAATGCAACAAGATATTCATCAGACCAAATTACCAACCCCGTCTCACCCCCATCAAGAGACGAACAAAAGAACAAACATGAAAAATTCATAATAAGCAAAATAGTAAAAATTAAGTCTTAATGCCTACCGTATTTCCCAACGATCCCAACCTTCTTGGTTCTCTTGGCCTGCATAGCAAATAGTACATTAAACAGCAAAACATAATGAATAAAACATAACCAGTAACTACTTCTACCTAGCATCATGAAGAATTAATGGCGAATTACTGGTATCACAGCCAACAACAAGTATACAAGGCAAATTTGACAAGAAAACACCACTGTTAATCAGACCAAATACTTATATTCATCAGTTAACGTACAAACCTAAATCTTTAACAAACTTTTAAGTAAAAAAAACGGCTATACGAGACAGAGAAATTATAGATTCACAAAATTTATGTACTAATTTACAACATCCCAAAATGTGATGTTTCGAAACATGAATATAAATCTTAGAAAACATCGAGGAAACATTTATGCTGATATGTATACGTGTTAATGTGCTATCGAATAACAGATTTAACACGATTCTGCTCAGCCTTAGGAAAAAGCAACAACAAGAGCTCCAAATTCTCCACGCATACAGAGAATACAGTTTTAAGTTTCGTTGCAAGGTTGTGGAAGAGAGAGATTACCATTGGAAATCAGAATGGAGGCCGGCGCGACGATAGGCTGTTCCAAAACCCTAGATTCAGCTGCGCGAGAGACATCATAACCCTCTTAAAACTTTTATATGTAGACGATATACAAAGATTTCATTTACGTCCCTGTTGTTTTGGTTATTTCCGGATGAACCCCTGATATTCCGCTTCGATCAATTTCTGACTTTCCGTCAAATTTGGGTGGGCATCAATACTACTACTTCCTCACTCCCTAGTATTTCTTTTTCGGGACATTGCACTATTGTTGTCTTTTTTTTTAAATAATAAATTATTAAACATTTTTTTTAAGGTCTTATTATCTTTATTTACAATTAACAATTCTTCTTAAATCTATTAATAAAAAGTTTGAGAATTGGAATGGAGGGAGTATATTAAATACATATAATTTTAAATGTCGTAAAACTTTAGATGGTTTTAAAAATTAGTATTAAATTTGACAAAAGAATTTCCCCACAATAAGGTTATTTTCCCAACTGACCGGAAAACAAAGTTAGGTGTGTCATCATATTTTTAGATGAGTTAATGTGATTTATCAAGGAAGAAGGTAAGGATCCTTGAATTGAAGTCTATTTCAAAGATTAAAAATGTTGACGTATGTAATGGTGTAAAAGAATTTTAAAAATAATATTATGAGGGAGGACAAAAATACTTAAAATTAATATTAGACGGTAATCCTATTCTTAATGTATATTTTAATATAAAATAATGTTTTTACTCTTTTTCTTTATATATATATATTTTTAAATTAATAATTTTTATATACACTCTCTCTCTCGTTCCACAATTATTCTCTCTTTTTTTGGCACGATAATTTATAAAAATTGTTGGTTGCAAGTAAATGGTAGGACCCTCAATTAAAATATATATAATAATTTACTATTTAGGAATTGAGTGAAAAAATATGAACATATAAAAAGGGAAAATAGTACTCCCTCCGTCCCGTTATTTATGATTCAATTGATTTCGGCACGGGAATTAAGAGAGTATATGATAAAGTATGAGAGAGAGAGGGTAGATGATAAAGTATGAGAGAGAAGATGAGTAAGATAATGAGGGAGTATGAGAGAAATGATAATAAAGTAGGAGAGAGAATGTACTTAAATAAGAGAGAGAAGATGATAGAATAGAAGATATGATAATAATTTTTTACCAAATTAGGAAAGTGACCACAAATAACGGGATACCCATTTCGGGAAAGTGAGCCACAAATAGCGGGACGGAGGGAGTATAAGAATTATGAGAAAGAGGGATCAGATACTAAATATACTAGAAAGAGAATTTTAAGAAAAATCAAACGATATTTCCTCTTTTAACCAATAAATTAATAAATACGAACAAAAACACAAAGAGCTCGAAATAACACAAGGGCAAAAAAAATGAGAAATATTATTATGAGGTAGCAAGACTGAATTGGTTTGGTTGCTCGTCGAAATTATTTATCACTGTATAATTAAAGAGCCGAGTATTCATACTTGCTTGTCCTGAAATTTCGAGAATGTCCTTATTTTCCCGCATATTAACAATTCAAATATGATGGCAGTGTCGTAAATTTGGCAAAAAAATTGCCCTCTCCTATATCCGCTCGGGATTTAGCCTCGTGCGCTATACAACTCCTTCACAACGCGGCTCTACAGAATGGGTTTCTTCTTCAACGCCGTCAAAGTCCCCAGATTCATCTCAATCACCTTCTTCTTCAACATCCTCTTCCACGCCCACTACCTCCTCAGCGCCGCCCTCACCCGCCTCGGCCTCTACAAGCTGCCGCCGGAGGAGTGGCCGAACTCCGCCGCCACCCCCAACAACTACATCCTAAATTCCTAATACTCGACGCCATCAATAGTCGCGTCCTCATCGTCAAATTTCAACAATTGCTCCTCCGCCGTGAAGAGCAGAGCCACCACCAAGACGGCGGCTACAGTATGTGCTTGGAGAGTATAGATTTGGGGGATTTGTGCAGGTCGATGTTGCTGCCTCCCAATATCAATCTCCTTAGATGCAATGGTAATCGAGATGCGGCGTATCAAGAAGCCCACTTGGTTGATTCTTCATAATTGTTGATTTTGATTTTTGGCCCCCTTTTTAGGAATCTTTATTGTTATCTATGGTTTCTTTAATCTCTAGAGGTTCAAATTTTGTTGCTGATATTTGTAGCAAAAGCTAAGGTGGTAATAGAATGACTTCTTTTAGATGGGTCTAACTTTAAACTGGTTTTTTTTATGACTAACTTTAAACTGTCTTTTATTTCATCATAATGTGGTTAAAGAGTTAAAAGAACTCTGCTCTAGATGTGTTTCTTGATGAATTCGCCTTCGAAATCTAGGGCTATAATTTCCTTGAATTTCTTATAACTTATCTTAATGCTTGAAGATTGACAGGCGATTTTGAAGGAATTAGAGTTTCATTCCCTTTTAATTCGAGTGAATTTTTATGTAATGTTGTGGTTGTATATGCTATGGGATGTTGATGAAGTGAGTGTTTATTCAAGTCTTTCTTGGAATGTAGGTTGAGTATTTTGTAAACTCTGGGACAGAAGCTAATGAGCTAGCTATGTTGATCGCAAGATTGTATAGTGGTAATCTTGGCATGATTGCGTTGAGGACGTGTATCATGGAGGAAGTTCGAATACAATTGGACTCACTGCTCTTAACACATAGAAGTATCCAATTTCTCAGGTGTATCTTTGAGTTACTCTATACTTGAAAGTGAAATTATTTCATCAAGTTTCTCAACTATACCCTGTGTTCTTAAAACCGGCCCGGTCATTGACCCGAATTTTTTTTAATATATGATTAAATTATATAAATATATAGCTATTTTAATATATGATTAAATATAAATATATAGCTACTATTATTAATAATTTTAATTATTATTATTATTAATTAACGAAAAAATTTAAAGAAAAAAAGGAAGAAGTAGATAGTTATATATATAGGCTTATGTTGTTTCTCATTTCTCATATATATTCGATGTGGGATGGAGGAAAGAAATAAATGGGTGTTGTACACTTCTTTTGTTCTCACTTCCAAAATGTTGTCATCCCACATCGAAAATGAATGAAAGTTGAGAACAAAATTTTTCTATATAAACCCTATCCCCTCCTTTCATTGCTAATCCCACTTGAGTGAAGTTTTGAGCTTTGGTATCGAATTCGAGTACCGAATTCGAACTTCTGTATTGAATTCGAGCTTTCGAGCTTGAATTAAAAAATTAAATATTATTTTATTTTTATATTTAATCGAGCTTTTGAACTGAGCTCGAACATTATAAAATTTTATCGAGCCGAGCTCGAACTCATATTACCGGTTCGATAACAGCCCTACATAAAATAACACATTCAAAAAAAAAAAACGAGTCGACCCGGTCACCGGTTACCGGTTCAACCGGCCGAACCGGCCGGGTCACACCGGGTCAATTGGAAAACTGAGTCGACATGTCACTCGGCCCGGATTTTTGACTGGTTCCGGGCCAAACCGGTCGAACCGGCTGGTCCGGGCCGGGTTTCAAAACATAGACTATACCTGCCTGCAAGTTGTTTTATTCGTTGTGAATTACATACGGTGAAATTCATCATGTTTTGAACCCAAATCCATACCGTGGAGTTTTTGGTTCGGATGCCAAGCGTTATGGTGAAGATGTTCAAGATCACATTGACCATGATACTTCAGGAAAAGTTGCTGAATTCATTGCTGAGACTATTCAGGTTAAGCCTCAGATTTCTTGACTCCTAATGTATTTCTTAATACTAAAAGTTCATTTATTTCTCATGGTTGAAACCTTAATCTACAGGGAGTTGGGGGGACAGTTGAATTAGCCTCGGGATACTTGAAATCTGTTTATGAAATTGTTCGTAAAGCGGGTGGTGTCTGCATTG
This sequence comes from Lavandula angustifolia, assembly GCA_028984105.1. Lineage (NCBI taxonomy): Eukaryota > Viridiplantae > Streptophyta > Magnoliopsida > Lamiales > Lamiaceae > Lavandula > Lavandula angustifolia. The sequence goes on from CM054822.1 coordinate 18,317,412, forward strand.
CTGATGAAGTGTAGACTGGCTTTGGTCAAACCGGGAGCCACTACTGGGGCTTCCAGACACAAGGAGTTGTTCCAGATATAGTCACCATGGCTAAGGTGTTGTGAAACTACATCTTTTCATTCTCATGTTCGTTTAAATCTTACACCCTTCATTCATGTATTTATGAAATTTTAATGTACAGGGTATAGGCAATGGTTTGCCTCTAGGAGCTGCGGTGACAACTCCAGAAATAGCAAGCGTTTTGTCTCAGAAAATACAGTTCAACACTTTTGGAGGCAACCCGGTTTGCTCGACTGGTGGGCTAGCTGTGCTTAAGGTTCTTGATAAAGAGAAGTGCCAACAACATTGTGTTGATGTTGGCTCTCACATAATCGGGCGCCTAAAAAAACTTAAGCAAAAATATGATAGTATTTCTCTTTACAACTTACTCATAAAGATTTCCTATTCAACGCCTAAATACTTCTTTATAATTATTTAAATAGTCTATGATTGCCTAGGATGCTTTTCAATTCAAAATCATTATTTGTGAATGGAAATCCTATTATTTTTCCAGTAATTGGTGATGTGGGAGGAAGGGGATTAATGATCAGAGTAGAACTTGTGACCGATAGGGTTCAAAAGACACTGGCTAAGGCAGAAACTGCAGTGTTATTTGAGAGACTTAGAGGTTTGCAAAACTTTTGAAAATCCCTTTAGGCCTACTTATACTCATTTTTCTTATATTCTTGAACTATAACAAGATGGTATAATTGCAGAACTTGGAGTTTTAGTTGGGAAAGGTGGACTTCATGGGAATGTTTTCAGGATAAAACCCCCTATGTGTTTCTCAAAAGACGACGCAAGTAAACATTTGAACTAGCATGACTGATCTTATATAAGGGCATTCGTGGGCTATTTCGATTATTTCTGTTTGTGCACATTTCCTAGTGGATGCATTGGACTATGCCATGTCAAAGCTGTGAAAAGCTCAAGATTTGTCTCCAAAAAATCGACCAAGAAGTTTCCGTTTACTTGTGTAAGAAGTTGGATCTTTTTTACTTCTCCTTTTGGTAGGAGCTGATGAAAGTTATCCAAATGTTTGAGTTTTACAGAATCTTTTCAATTATAAGATGAATTCTTCTCCTGCATTCTGCATATCTTATCTAAAAGCATGCATTGTACATCTCCACATCCTTGGCTATTCAGAGCTGTTTAAAATGGAGACAGCCAAATAGAAAGAGAAAATCAAAGTCTAGGTCTCAACTCTCAAGTTCAACTCGGAAAGTCTTTCACGTCAATGAAGCTCAAATTCATATGTATCTCGTAAAATCCCTATCAGCTTATTTGCAGACAACTAACATTTGCAGTTTTTGGAGAGCGCTAACATTTGCAACTTGAGAGGATGAAATGACATATGTTTGAAGAAATATATAGAAAGTTTGAAAAAAATCAGAATTATGCACAATTTAGTTGCAGACTCTATCTTAATTTCGATCCTTATAGTTTAGGAAATACCACCTAAGTTTGAAAATGTTGTGATGAAACTGTTGACTTGATCTCAAGAAAGCTGATTCATCATCAAATTCCTCAAATTAGAGATGATCTCCTATCAAGTTTGGAATTAGAGATGATCTTCTTATGAGCATAACTGTATTTGCTTAACCAAATGTATTTCTAATCTCGAATTTGATTCGTATTTTTCTAAGTGATTGTGTTGATTTGTCATGTGATGCAAAATAGATGTGGAAAACGTATTAAACCACTAGTCTTTTACTGGTAGAAATTAATTCAGTTGTAGTGGTTTGTCATGTTCCATCTACTTGAAATTGAGGATTCATGTTTAGCCCTTTTCGATTTTTGCAGCATTTACGATAATATCAAATTCTTGATATTTTTTCCACTCATATTCACGATTTCAATTTCTTCTTGATTTATATTTTCATGATTTTGTACACGGTCACAAGTGAAAATATTGAATTAAACACTAAAAGAACAAATCAATATAGTAGCATTTGGTTATTCCATGTATTTTCAAATACATTGGACATCAATGTGCACATAAAGTACATTGGGCATCAATCTACACACGGGGCATAATCAGAAAGCCGTGCAAAGCCGGTTATAAAATGCGCTAGTTTATATAAGGACATGTTCTAGTTTGAGCAATACAGGTAAAAAGTTTAAAAAAAAGCTCACGTAAATTTTAATACAAAAGATAAAAAATAAAAAATAAATAAAAAACAAACCACATTTGTTGTAAAAATAAATAAATAAATAACAAATTTTGATTGTGATAGGATTGATACATTTACTTTTAGAGGTATTAATACATGAATATAGCCAAATTTAATTAAAAAAATATAAATTCGGTCAACTATTAAAATTTAGTTTATAATCTAGTTAATTTGATCGAATCACTCATACTTTTTATCCTTTACTTATTATTTTTGACTGAATTGGTGGTGTGTGTTGACAACACCCATAGATACTCCATAGATATCAGTGTCTAAGGCCATACTTTGAATTGAGTGTGTGTGTTGATAGTGTGTTGAGGGATCACAGTGAGACATGTTCTTCTATCTGACTCATGTGAAGAACCAAGGTCTCGGAGACTCAGCTGATCTTAAGGTTGATGAGATTTCAGCTGACGCGACTAGCTATTACTTTGACTTACAATAGGCGAGGGTCATCACGACCATAGACACTGATACTTGGGTGTTGAATTGAGTGTGTGTGCTAATAATGTGTTGGCGACATAAGCACTGCATGCTTGGGTGTTGAATTATTTATTTTATTTATTTATTTATTTTTTCTTGCTTGGGTGTTGAATTGAGGGTGTGTGCGTTGTGCTAATAGTGTGCCGACGGCACCCATAGACCTTGAAAGATTTCAGTGCCTAGGGCCTTGCTTGTGTGCTGAATCGGGTGTGTGTTTATGGTGTGTGATGTAGAAAATCACACCGCATGATCGTTCTAGAATAATAAATTCTTGACTCGATCCAGAAAAGGTCTTCTGGACTGTTCCCTCGAGCTCACAGCTCCGGATGGACGGAGACGCTAGTTGCTCCGGATGGTAAACTCTAGAACTCACAATTTACGGCACACAACACTATGAAAATCAATTATGAATAAGTGGCTCCCTTGTTCCCTATTTATAAGGGCTAGTCAAAGGAACCCTAATGGGCCTTTGACTCCAATCCCAATCCAAAGAGTAAAAGGGACCATTACACCATCACCAATTGTTTTGGTCCACTAAAGGACCAAACAATTCCAGGCAATGAAGTAGCCTAGTGAGTATGAGAGAAAACGTCGCATACAACTGGGCATATGTTCGGGCCAGACCAATGACCTAATATAAGAAATAAAGTCAGGCCTCAAGTGAATTAATTTTCCATACTCAGCCCAGAGTATTATTAATTCACAAATATAGATTCATTCCACTAAAGAATCTACACTGACTTACCCCTTTATTTCCAAAATTGAGTCAGGACTTGTATTTTTAACTTCAGTTAATCCCCGTATTTAAGATATCGAATATCCATTAGTTGGTTAAGTTTAGTGACTACTTAATACAATTAATATCTTATCATTGAGTAGTACCACTCGACCCTATTATCATACTTGAACTTAATCAACCTGTAGGGTTTAGTATGATAAACATTTTGAGCTCCTCAAGGGATATCATCAACCCTTTAACAGGATACATATGCATGATGCAGATAACCAGCCTGAGCTACACGCAACAACACTCACCCAAGATACAGAGATATACGGTCGCGATGACCCTCACCCATAGTAAGTCAAAATGATAGCTAGTCGCGTGCACTCAGCTGAAATCTCGTCAAGCTTAAGATCACCCGAGTCTCCGAGACCTTGGTCCTTCACACGGGGCAGATAGAAGAACACGTCTCACCGCGATCCATCAATGCATCAAATGTATCAACATAGACAAGTCACTTCTTATCTACATTGCAGCTTAAACTGACAACTTGTCCTAAAGTTGCCTCAACTGGGATAACTGTTTAAATCTCACTAGTTCAACCAATCACTACATTCTTCTGTGATCTACTACACACTGTATGATCTAACTCCTGTGAGATCAAAGACCTGTTTATATCTCACTAGTTCAACCAATCACTACATTCTTCTGTGATCTACTACACAATGTATGATATAACTCCTGTGAGATAAAAGACTAATTTGTGTAATTATAATAATCAGATAGAAAAATAATAATAGCGGTAATAGGAAACATTGTATACAAGCAAATACGTAGATTGTTTTCAGGATACAAACCCAACATGTGGCACCCCTAGGCACTAGGCACTCCATAGGCACCGAGGGTATTGCAATCAAATTAGCTATTTTATGAATATGAATTTAGTTGATGGCTACTTTTGTATTTATTTTACTGAATATGGCTATTGTTGCAAATTCATCCTTTCAGAGACATCAGATATGTCATCATTACACTATGATGCCGAACTTGCCCAGATAAATGGTTTATACGAAATAAAGAATTTTTCAGAGCAAAAGAATTTTAAAATATAATATTTCATCATTTTCCAGTTTTACAAATGCAAAAAATTACTTATTTTGAGCTGGGAACCCTTTATCACAATCCACGACATCAAATAACAAAACAATGTAAAACTTAGAAAAAGGGTATAAATGTTTTTCAACTTTAATCTAAGGAGTAAATATGCCCTTATGTATGTTTTCGTGCATAACATAGTGCAAATATATCATAAACAAAACTCGTTGAAATATGAATTCGATCTATAAATTGAAACTTTCTTTTCTTGCTGGGCGCATTGCATGAAACCTCCACCTTCGATTACATCTCTGCCTTCTTGGAAGATGGAGATAATCTCTTAAAGTGCAAACCTTACTTACAATTCTAAACAAGGCATGATTTAAACAAAGTGCAATTGAGCAGAGTATTAATAATTCACTCATTTAAATTAAGATAACGAACCTAAAACTTCTTCTGTCATATAAAATTCATTCCATGATGAAAACAATGAAAATTGAAAACTACATGCTAAACAAAACATGATTTAAACAAAGAGTAACTGTTGGGAGATGATTCAGTAGCCTAGTGCTCAGTAGATTTGAATGATCACAAAACCTACTTTGATTAGTGAACCATTCAGTTGTATTTGTTTTGTTCTGTCTCTGAGAGTTTCAGACTCAGTAGACATCCTTCCTACATGGTTTAGGCGTTCAGTTCTGTCTACTGATTCTTCAGCAGACTATCAGCCTCAGTACCATGAGAAGAAGACTCAGTAGTGCTGGACTCAACAGGAGCAGCATATTGAGAGGTATTCATACTCAGTAGTGCTGGACTCAGTAGGAGCAACATAGTGAAAGGAGTCAGTGGAACTGAACTCAACAGGAGTAGTTCACTGAACTCAGAGTTGATCTTCAGTAGAGCTGAACTCAGCAGGAGTATGCTACTGAACATAGATCAGACTCAGCAACGGCTAGACAATCTCCTGACTGTTAGAGATCTTATAAGTCAAATCAGCAGAGTCATACGAGGTACAGAGAAGTCAGCTTCATATCTGTCTTGAAGTCTGTTTGTCTCACCTACTTTCTTCAGCCTCGACCAATGACAAGCTGCCAGCTGTCTACTTCCTGATTAAAGCTGCAAGTCAACACTTTTTCGGAAATGGAGGAAAAAAACTCTGCCACCATACTTTGAAAAGAGCCGTTAGCTACCCAAAAGAGAGAGACACATGGATCATCGTCTCCAACGGATCTTTCCATGCCTCTCATCTATAAATAGAGGGAAGAATTCAAATCGAAGCTCACGACACATATAAGAACACACGAGCATTTATGAGCAACTCAGCATCGACTTAAAGCTTTCCGCAAGATCTTCAAAGAGCTATTCCAAGCGAAAGGCGACATACTTGCTCAAAGGGAATCGAGCTGAATCAGACTATAAGCCTCTAGTATCCAAGCGACTGAATACGAACCCAGAGTTTATACTTAACCGTTTGTCGCTCTAGAAGCCACTTTCTCGTTTCCTTCCCTCTAACCTAAGCTCAGCAGACCATATCTATAGCTTAGATCGAAGGAGTTCATCCCTGAACTGTTCTTTATTGTAAAGAACTCCTTCATAGTTGCAGAGTTTGTCAGACGCTTTAGTTTGATACCTTGTAAACTGAGACTTGCTCAGTATAAATCTCAAGACCAGTGTTTGTCCAATGCACAAACCGACTGAGACTAACTCAGTATAATAAAATAGCCTCCTGGTCTTTTCGGGACAGTGGACGTAGGATTGTTGGATCCGAACCACTTTAAAATCGCTTGTGTTCTGTGTGTTTTATCTTTACTGTTGCATTGATTACTGTTCATACTGAAAATATCTTTCAAATATGTTGGGTGATGATTCTATCCTCAGCAATGTTGGTAAATAGTGGGAAATGACTCAGTCTTCTGTGTTGATATTTACTCAGTAGCCCTGTGCTCTGAATGAGTCAGTGAAGATTTGAAGATCCCAAAACCCTATATTGATTGATGAACCATTTCGTTGTAATCTGTCTTTGTCTCTGAGGTTTCAGACTCAGCAGACACTCTGCTCTGGTTCAGGCACTCAGTGGATTATACGCCTCAGCATCCGAAGTAGAAGACTCGGTTATCTTGGACTCGGCGAGAGCAAGATATGCGAAAGGAGTCGGTGGAACCGAACTCGGCGAGAGTAGTTCACCGAATTCGAGCCGATCTTCAGTAGTGCCGACTCAGCAGGAGCATGCCACTGAATCAGATCAGACTCAGCAACGGCCAGACAGTCTTTTAACTGTCAGGATCTTTGAAAGTCAAGTCAGCAGAGTCAATACGAGGAAAGAGAAGTTAGCTTCAGATCTCCTTGAAGTCTGTTCTGTCTCAACCACTTTCTAAACCTCGACCAATGACAAGCAGCCACGTATCCTCACCTACTAAAGCTGCAAGTCAACAACTTTCTAGAAATGGAGGGAAAGGACACTGCCACCATACTTCAAAAGAGCCGTTAGCTACCCAAAAGAGAGAGATATAGGATCGTCGTCCCCAACGGATCTATCCTAATCTCTTCTCTATAAATAGAGGGATAAATCAAATTTGAAGCTCATGAACCTTACCAAGAACTCACGAACACACGAGAGAACACAGAGCATTCAAACGAGCAAACTCAAAAAAGCCTAAGTCTTTCGCAAGAAGTTCGAAGAATCTATCTCCGGCGAAAGACTACATTAATGCTCTTAGGGAACCAAGCTAAATCGCTTAATACAGCCTCTAGTATTCAAACGATGATACACGAACCCAAAGCTTACAGTCAGTTGTTCGTCGTTCTAGAAGCCACATCCTTGTTCCCTATCCCTCTAACCTAAGCTCAATAGAATATATCCATAGCTTAGACGAAGGAGTTCACTTCTGAACCAATCCTTATTGTAAAGGACTCCTTCACTGTTGGAGAGTTTTTCAAATACTTAGTTTGATAACCGTGTAAACTGAGACTTGCTCAGTATAAATCTCAAGACACCGACTGAGACTATCTCAATATAATAAATAGCTTCCTGATCTTTCGGGACAGTGGACGTAGGATTTTTGTGTCTGAACCACTTTAAAAATCTTTGTGTCTTGTGTTACGTTTTTAAGCTGTTGCATTGATTTACGTTCATACCGAAAACATTCTTTAAATCATTCAACTGAGTTTCAGCAAACTTAATAGACTGCACTAATCAACTGAAACTGTTTTGATAAAAACGTTTTCCTAACTCAACTGAATTTGGGCCTACACTATTCCGCACTACTGAACTCTATCTGGAAGATACTGAATTCTGACTCTAAGTCAGCTAGCAGGTCTCAGTAGAGTCAGTCACTCTGCCACACGATTCAGAACAGCTTATCTGGTCTGCTGAACTTGTTCAGTACGACACTATCCTAAAAAGGACTGTTCGTGTTTAAGTTGATAAATTGGTTTTCAGGTGTATTCACCCCCCTCTACACCTGAACGTAATCTCGGGACCAACAATTGATATCAGAGCAGGAGTTCTATAAGACTCTTGTTATTCTGAAACTGGTCTACTTGAACGGATCCGGAAAACGTTTTCACTGCATATCATTCTTCATTCATATCATTATCCATCATGTCTGATATGTCAGGGATAAGGATGGTACCCATGTTCTCAGTAGAGAACTATGGCGTATGGCGGGTCAGAATGGAGGCACATCTGACCTCCCTCCACGATAGCATAACAGAGGATCTAGAGGACGGACCTATCATTCCTATGATCGATAGCGTCGTAGCTCAGGATCCAGCAGATGGAGGAGCAATGGTGACCGGGAAGAAGATCCCCAAGGACAGAAGTCTCTTCACCCCTGAGGAGAAGAAGCTTCACAACTTAGACCGCGTCGCCAGAAATGCCATACTGACCACCCTGAGTGATTCCTATCTCGGAAGAGTTCGGGCCGCAAGTCGGCCGAAGGAACTCTGGGATGCTCTAGCACTACTGAGTCGGGGGACTCAGAAGATCAAAGCAAATAAACTTGCGCTGGAACTTCAGAAACTGGAGAGACTGTCCCTCATGCATGGTGACACCATTGAAGATCTCAACATCAGATTTACGAATCTGATGAACACTATCAACGGGCTGGGAAAGACATTCTCCAACCGAGAAGTGAATCTCAAGATTTTGAGGGCACTACCAGACAGAAACTGGACCCCCTTTACCACTTTATTACGTCATTCTGATTTAGATATTGTTACTCCTGACCATATCTTTTCAGAACTTAAAGCAGAGGAGTTCGAGTTCGTCTTACCTTAAAGTAAGCAGCGAGCTGAAGCTGACACTCAAATCGACCATACCTTTAAAGCATCAGTCAGCACAGCAGCTCCAGCGTCTAGCAAGGCTGAACCTTCACTCAGTGACATACAAGAAGGAAATCTAGCCAAGAAGTACGCACTGCTTGCCGTAAAGTACCATAAGGAGAAGGAGAGGCGCAAAAAAGGGACTAAAGCCCTTAGAGAATCCAAGGGTAAGTCTGAATACACGCCTAAGCGCACTCCTGACTCACATACTTCTGAATGCAGGAAACAAGAGGACTCAGCTCAGTCGAAAGACAATGAGAGCAAAGAAGAAAGAGTCACAACCTGCTACAATTGCAAGAAGCCATGACATTATCAGTATGATCGTGTCTCGAGCTCAAGCTGGCGAAAGAGCAGCACGTAAAGCAAGAAGGGAGAAGTTCATCAAGAAGAGACAAGCATACATTGCTGGTGAACTCTCAGACGACTCAGATGAAGTCGATTCCTTCATGGATTCATCTGACGATGAAGCAGCTTTCATGGCCATAGAGCTTGAAGCTGAAGAAGATGTTGAAAAGTGTCTCATGGCAGGAGAAGAGGATGAGGTAAACTCACATGAACCATTTAATTCCTCTTCATACTGCACACACGACACTCTTTCAGGTGCAGATGAGAATCTGGACGTCGCGATCGCATACGAAGAACTACTCGACGAGTAGATTCATATGAGTCTGCAGCTCAGTAAAACTCTTCAGGAATTGGATACCCTAAAAGTGGAGAATCAGAGACTTTCTCAGGAAAGTCAGGTTGCTACTGAGTCAAAATGACTTGTGTTGAGACTCAGGGAGGAGATAAACTCTCTGATGGCCAAGTCTCAGCATCAAGAAGATCAGATCTCAGTTTTGACCAAAGACTTGACTCAGAAAGATACTGAACTGAGTCTACTGAAGCAAGAGTTATCAAATCGATCATGAAATGCTGAAGAAAAGTGATGATGTCTGGAGGAACCTGATGACAGAGCGATAAATGGGCGCTGAAAAGAAGCTAGAGCTTATGCTAGCAAGCAACAAGCCCAAGCATTGCAAGGAGGGACTTGGATTCAGCCAGGGAGCCTCCTCATCTACCCCCGTACGCTCAGAAAACCGGCTTGCTGATAGGTTTGTTCAAGGGAGACCATCAATGCAGACATACTGAACCCCCTACCCAAGAACAAACAGAAGATGAAGGCACCTCATCCTAGTTATCAGCACTCTGACAAGAAGATCAGCACCAGATCACCCCAGTTCAGTCAAGGGGGAACCAGCAAAGTAAAATGGGCTGATCAGTATGGACCTCCACAACTGACTCATCCAACTCAGTATGGGTCATATTACTATGATCCTATAGTCAGGAGAGGATCCAAAAGTCAGAAAAAGAAGAAGAAAGCCGTGCACAAGGCAAAGGCCAACAGTCCACCCACTCAGAAAATCAGGACTCCTGAACCTGAAAAGCCTCAGAAGTCAGCAGCGACCAGTCCAGTGGTCAAATATGCTGACAAAAGTGGAAAAAACTGTCTGAGACCACCAGGGTCGTAAGACAGATATGGGTTACCAAAACTAACATCTAAGGACCCAAAATCAAAAATAAAGGGTACCTAAATATAATTCTGTTTTGCAGGTGCACAAGGACCCTTGGTATGTGGACAGCGGATGCTCAAGACATATGACATACCAAAAGGACTTGCTGAAGAATTATACTACTGAAGAAGGACCCCGAATCGAGTTTGGAGACGACGCAAAAGGCTACACCAGAGGCTATGGAACACTCAGCATTGGAACAGCAACAGTTCCAAGAGTATCATATGTTGAAGGACTTCAGCATAATCTACTCTCTGTTAGTCAATTTTTTGATAACTCGAATAGAGTGATTTTTGACGCTGGTTACTGTGATGTTATTGATAAATTCAGGTTCGCGCAAGAAGAATATTTATGTAGCTGACTGGAACTCAGCTGAACCTAAAGCTTGTTTGTTGGCGAAGAACGACAACAAAACGGGGTGGCTTTGGCACAGAAGACTCAGTCATCTCAACTTTAAAACGCTCAACAAATTGGCTAGAAATACTCTAGCAAGAGGACTGCCGAATGAAGTATTCAGCAAAGACACTCAGTGTGAAGAATGTCTGAAGGGAAAGCAAACAAGGAATCAAAATCCGCCTGTTCCATCTCCTTCCACTGATGGAATCCTTCAGCTGCTACATATGGATTTGTTCGGTCTAGTCTCTCCAGTGACGATCAGAGGCAAGAAGTATACATTAGTGGTCATTGATGACTACTCGCGCTACACATGGGTCATATTTATTGCCAACAATTTTGACGTTAAAACAGAGTTACCAAGGCTTCTGAAAATGCTCAGTGTCGAGAAGAACACCAAGATCATCAAAATACTTTCAGACAGAGGAGCTGAGTTCCTGAATTTAATGGTGGAGGAGTTCTGCAAAGCAGAAGGCATAGAGCATGAGATGTTTGCCGCGCGCACGCCTCAACAAAATGGGGTTGATGAGAGGAAGAATCGAACACTCAAAGATGCAGCAAGAACCCTGCTCGCAGACTCAGGACTCCCAACCAAATTCTGGGCAGAAGCTACTGATACTGCATGTTACACTCAGAACCGATCTCTACTGACAAAGCAGCATAAGAAGACACCATATGAACTAAGGAACGACAGGAAGCCTTCTTTATCTTATTTCTATATTTTTGGGTGTTCGTGCTTTATTCACAATAATGGGAAAGATCAGGTTAAGACTTTTGATAGCAAGTCAGATCAGGGAGTGTTCTTAGGATACTCCCGGGTCAGCAAAGCTTTCAGAGCCTTTAACTATCGAACCCTTTGCATGGAGGAAAACCCTCATGTTGTTTTTAATGAGTTTGCTACTAAAAATAGGAGCAGAACTTTAAACCTGAATCTGAAGACATTAGTAAGCAGCTACAGGATCTGAGCTTAAAAGATAAAGTCGAAAAGATCCAGCTATGTTGGGATGATGATTCAGATGAGGAAACTGAAGACAAGTCTACTGAATCTCAACCAGCAGCAGAAGTAGCTGAACAGATTGACTCTCCTGAACAGAGTCAATCCCAGGTAACTCAGGTCGAGGAAGAAACCCCAGTGGTAACTGAGACTTCTACTGAGAATAATAATTCAGGGGGAACTAATGATGTTCCTGAGCTAAATGCCCCTGAACCAGGTGACTCAGTAGATCACACTCTTGTAACCGAATTGCTTCAATCTCAGAATAGTACAACTGAAATGCCTAACTCACCTACTATCTGTGTTGAACAAATTTCAGATGAAGAGTTGAAACATCGTAGATCGTGGCTAGATGCTCACACTTCTGATTTAATTATTGGAGATCCTTCAGCAAGAGTAAAGACAAGATCCAGATTCTGTCAGGGAGAAAGCGCCTTATATTCCTGCTTCTTGTCTACTGAAGAACCTCAGTCAGTTGAGGATGCACTGAAAGATGCTGACTGGATCATAGCCATGCAGGAGGAGCTGAATCAGTTCACGAGAAACGAAGTTTGGGAGCTTGTTGACAAACCCCGACACCAACATATGATCGGAACTAAATGGGTCTTCAAGAACAAGCGAGATGAAAACAACTTCATAGTAAGGAATAAAGCAAGACTCGTGGCAAAAGGCTACTATCAAGCTGAAGGGATAGATTTCGATGAAACATTCGCTCCAGTTGCAAGATTGGAGGCAATCAGACTATTCCTAGCCTACGCAACACATCAAAGATTCAGAGTATATCAGATGAATGTGAAGTCTGCTTTCCTGAACGGCGTACTAAAAGAAGAAGTCTATGTGGAACAGCCTCCCGGCTTTCAGCAGGGACATCAAGTTTATAGACTCAGAAAGGCTTTGTATGGGTTAAAACAAGCACCTAGGGCTTGGTACGATACCCTGTCTGAGTTTCTTCTGTAGAAAGGTTTTCAGAAGGACACAGTAGATCGTACATTATTCAGCATTCGACTGGAAGACGACCTATTACTCGTGCAGATCTACGTAGATGACATCATCTTCGGGTCGAATAACGTCATCATGTGTCAGTAGTTTGAGAAAATGATGAAGGACAAGTTCGAGATGTCCATGATGGGAGAGATGAACTATTTCCTCAGCTTTCAAGTCAAACAATCTAAGAAGGGAACGTTCATCAATTAAGGCAAATACACTCGAGACCTCATCAAGAGATTCGGTTGCACATCCGGCAAACCAATCAAGATCCCGATGAATACGAATATGAAAATTGATCTTGATAAAGAGGGAGTATCAGTAGACCAAACTGACGACTATAAAAGGAAAGAAGTATGCCCTAGTCGTTATTGACGACTACTCGAGATATACTTGGGTTATCTTCATAGCCAACAAATCTGATGTCTAGACTGAGCTGTCCAATCTGCTGAAGAAACTCAGTGTAGGAAAGGACATCAAGATACAGAGGATTCGCTCAGACAGAGGAATAGAATTTCTCAACTCAGTAGTTAAAGAGTACTTGCGATAAAGAGGGAATTCAGCACAAGACATCGGCGGCTCGCACCCCTCGGCGAACGGACTTGCTCGAACGTAAAAACGAGAACACTCAAAGAAGCAAGGCAAGAACGCTCATAGCGGACTACGGACTACCCTCAAAGTTACGGGGCGATGCTACCGACACCTTTGCTATACTCAGAATCGCTCACTGCTTACACAGCAACACATGAAGACACCCTACGAACTATGGAAAGGGAGAATTCCTTCTATTTCTCATTTTCATATTTTTGGTTGTCCGTGCTTTATCCACAATAATGGGAAAGATCAGTTGAAGGTCTTTGATAGCAAATCTGATCAAGGAGTATTCTTAGGATACTCTCGAGTCAGTAAAGCCTTCAGAGTCTTTAACTATCGGAATCTTTACGTGGAGGAAAGCCCTCATGTTGTATTTGACGAGTTTGTTACTGAGAACAGGAAATCTTCAAAGACAAATACTGAGGATGTCAGCAGCCAGCTACAGGATCTCACACTAAACGAAAAGCTGAAAAGATCCAGCATTGTTGGGATGATGAGTCAAACGATGAAGAAATACAGACTCAACCAACAGGCGATGTAGCTGACCTGGTTGATTCTAATGAACAGAATCAACAGCAGGTAACAACGGTCGATTAAGAAGCCCCAGTGGTAATTGAGACCTCTATTGAGACTATAAACTCAGGGGGAACGACTGATGTTCCTGAGCGAAATGCCCCTGAACCTGGAAACTCAGTAAATCCTAACCTTCTTACTGAACTAATGCAATCACAGAACAGTACAACTGAAATGCCTAACACACCCTACGACCGTGTAGAAGTAGTATCGAAGAAGAAGCCAGACTCAAACGTTCATGGCTCGACGCTCATTCTTCAGATCTTATTATTGGAGATCCATCAGCAACTATCAGGACAAGATCAAGACTAAGTCAAGGAGAAAGCTCACTTTATTCTTGTTTCTTGTCTACAGAAGAACCTCAATCAATAGAGGACGCACTCAACGATGCTGACTGGATCATTGCCATGCAAGAAGAGCTGAACCAGTTCGTTAGAAACGAAGTTTGGGAGCTTGTTGACAGACCTAGACATCAGCACGTGATTGGTACTAAGTGGGTCTTCAAGAACAAGCGTGATGAAAACAACGTCATTGTCAGAAATAAAGCTCGACTAGTTGCCAAGGGATACTGTCAAGCAGAAGGAATCGACTTTGATGAAACGTTCACTCCAGTCGCCAGATTGGAAGCCATTCATCTGTTCTTAGCTTATGCAACGCATCAAAGATTCAATGTATATCAGATAGATGTAAAGTCAGCTTTTCTGAATGGCGTACTGAAGGAAGAAGTCTACGTGGAACAACCGCCCGGCTTTCGCCGCGGGGACATCAGTGTATAGACTTAGGAAAGCTGCGTACGGGTTAAAACAAGCACCTGGGGCTTGGTACGATACCCTATCGGACTTTCTACTTCGTAAAGGTTTTCGAAGGGGACGATGGGTGCACCCTATTCAGCATAAAGTCAAGAGATGATATTTTACTGGTGCAAATCTACGTGGACGACATCATTTTCGGATGCAGAAACGTGACTATATGTCAACAGTTCGAGAAAATGATGAAGGAGAAGTTCGAGATGTCCATGATGGGCGAAAAGAATTATTTCCTTGGATTCCAAGTCAAGCAATCACCTGAAGGAATATTCATCAATTAAGCCAAGTACACTAGAGATCTCCTGAAAAGATTTGGCTGCGACTCGAGCAAGCCAGTCAAGATCCCCCTGAATACTAATTTCAAAATCGATCTAGACAAAGAGGGAGTTTCTGTTAACTCAACTGATTATAGAGCTATTATTGGCTCCTTATTATATATAACAGCAAGCAAACCTGACATAACTTATGTTGTAGGTGTATGTGTAAGATTTCAGGCAAATCCCAAGCGAAGTCATCTAGACTCAGCAAAGAAGATTATGCGATATCTGAAAGGAACACCTGACGCAGGGTTATGGTATCCTGCTGATGATAATCTTATACTAACAGGTTATTCTGATGCTGATTATGCGAGATGTAGGATAGATCGAAAGTCAACTTACGGAACGTGTCGGTTCCTAGGGCAAAGCAAGCCGATATCTTGGTTTTCAAAGAAACAGCATTCAGTGGCAACGTCCACTACTGAAGCTGAGTACATGGCTGCTGGAAGTTGTTGTGCCCAGATCCTTTGGCTTCGATAACAACTGCGAGACTATGGTATATCTGATGATGAAGTGCCCATCTACTGTGACTCCACCAGTGCTATTGCTATAACTCAGAATCCAGTTCTCCATACGAGATGCAAGCACGTGGATATTCGACACCACTTCATCAAAGACCATGCCGAGAAGAAGGACATCAGAATGGAGAAAATCCATACTGACAAACAAAGGGCAGACATACTGACCAAACCACTAGCTGAGAACAGATTCAGAGAATTATCAGTTGAGCTAGGTCTACTGGATCCTACTGAATCTTATCAGTAGAAGCACAACAATTGATATCAGTAGAAGCCAACTACTGATGATACCAATTGGTCAAGTGCAGAAATCAGTACGATAGGTCAAAAGACTCAGTACTTGATTCAGTTGGGTGAATCAGACAGTACACAGTAAGGGGGAACGTGTCTATCAGTACATCCGTTGTCCTCCTGAGTCAAAATGGTAACCAGCTGATCGTAAAATCAGCTGAAGAGGTTTGCGTAGTTTTATGTACTTAACGTTATCAGAAGCATGCTTGCATTTATCATATCAGTCGCTTGAACTCAGCATTTAATGAGCATTTAGTTCCCGCCATTAATCCTTTAAGGTTTAAGTCAGTAGGAAACCGTTTTCATTTAAAAGGCTTAGACTTTAATGCTCCCTGCAGCGCATTTAATGCATGTCTTCTCAACTTACCTTACTGCGCATATGCCTACGTGGGTCTAGGTTAGAGGCGACTTGTGTAATCATTCCTTTTATAACATCAAATCTCAGCCGTCACTTTAAAAACGAGATAAATTTCAGCCGTTCGATCAAAACCGCATGATATGCAAATCTCATAAAATCTCGCGCTTACATCTCTAACTGCATCTGTTCGCCATTTTCACATTTCAAGAGCTTTTGCATTCAGTTTTCTTTGAAACTCATGTGTTCTTAAACTGCTCTGCATTATTTCCAAGCTCTCCGTTATTCGGTAATTTTCTTGAATCTTGCTTTAAAACTCCAATAACTTACTCTATTTTCAAGTGCTAATGAGTTTTTTGCAGATATTCATGGCGACCGTGATGACCCCACTAAACATCGACGAGATCATCTTGTCTCGTATTCAGTTCGAGCCGACGATGGTTCTGCACCAGGCGGAACTTCCGTTTCTTGAGCCCGTCTTCACGGCTCTCGAGACTTTCGGCCTTGAGCTTCTTGTCGCCAAGCACCCCAAAGCTTATTTGCCTCGACAAGTTGCGGAGGTATACTACAATTGGAGATCCGATGAGGATACAGGCGCGGAGATGTCATGTTTCTCATACATGAAGGAAGTTGTCCCTCAGACTTGGGAAGCCAGTCATCATGTTATCGATCTCCGAGCCGCTGTGGAATTGACTTTTGATCTTTCGGCTCGAGGAGTCTCACCTGTTGGATATAAGGAGAAGGAGAATAACTCCTATGTTCAGAGGTTCTGCGGCAGAGACGACATTGTCTTCAAGTCAGCGCTGGCGAAGAATCAGTTGCTACCGGAATACCACGAGCTCGCCTACATCGTAACTCATATTTTTACGAGCTCTGCTGGTTCATTTGATTAGCTATCCAAGCCTCTACTCCAACTGATGATGATCATAGATGACGGAGTCCGAGTCAACTGGACTGATTTTTATGTGAATGAGCTCAAAGCTCAAGCTCAGAAGTTCACAGCTACACGCGATGGAGAAAGGAGACTATTTAGTGTGAGAAAGCTGCCGTACGGAATGAAGATGTCCGTACTAATCGAAGAATCTGTATCGAATCACTCAGCCTTTGCTGATTTGGGATACTTTGACAGCAAGCTCATCAAATTCAAGACTAGAGCCGCTGCTGAAAAGTCTATCGGACGAGGGCCACCTGAACAGAAACGTGTCACATCTGACTTGCCCCCTCGTGCCGACCCACCCAAGAGGAAGAGGCTCAGCAAGACTGGACCTTCTGAGGTTTCAGCAAAACCTGTCTCTCCTCCACCCACTCAGGAGGAACCAATACTTGATGCGGACACTGGCATAGAAGGTGCCACCTTGAAGGACAAGGTCCAGCGCATCAGTTCTGAAGAGACCCAGTCGGACACTGCCGGACCGACTGAGGAAACTTCCTCTGAATGGACGACCATGCAGTCGACCCGCCTCCGAGCCACTGGAGAGGTCACTGCTCAGATCCCTGAGATTGCCGACCATAGGGATCTGGCCGAGATTGCTATAAGGGCGAGGACTCGGATGTTACTGAGATTCCTCAGCTGGGACGTCCTTGAGGAGCTGATTAGTACGGAGTCAGCTTTGTCCATACTGACAGAAGAACAGAGCTTGCAATCAGCCATTGGGTTTGGGGAACCCGCTGATCTAGCGTCATTCGAGGATCTTCGCGCTGCTATGCTCTATCTACTGAGCTTAAGATCCTCGGAACACGTCAATGACCCTTCGCCTCCATCTCATCACGACAACGACGACAACAATGATGATGATGACATGGATCAGGCACCACCCAAGGAAGCAGATTTGGGAGGATCTGCAGAGGGTAACACTCCCCACGAGCAGGGCAAATCACCACCACCTTCTACATCAGGTGATGCCCCGGTTGCCTCGAAGCCAAGTCAAGCGCAACAACTCGCGACATCTGAGCAGAGGCTCGGGACCAGTAGCTATCAGATAAAACCTATTGGTTCTGTGACCTCCAAGTCAGTCAACAAAGCCATCAGGCAACAGGGAGACAAGAATTGTCTCCTTGCCAAGGACGTACATCTCAAATGGGCTCAGTACACCAAGGCCCAGAACGAGAAAGTTGACCGACTTGCAGTAGAGGTGAAGAAGGTCTCAGAAGCTCCTACTCCTTCTCTCAATATTCAGGAGATAGTCGAGACCGCCCTCGCAGCTCAGAAGGCGGACTTAGCCGCTCAGAGTCAGCAGCTCCTACTCTCTCAGCAGAAATTATTCTCTGAATAGCTGACTCAGAGTCTTGCGGCTGTCCAAGCCACAATGGACGAGCGCAACAAAGTTGCCTTCTCCTGCCTTCAAACAGCTATAAAACAACAGGCGGAGGCCCTCAAGCTTATTCAGAAGGAGATGACAGAATCTCATGATGAGTCTCTCCTACAATTGAGACAGGAGTCCGCAGCACAAATCAAACACATACATGCTGACCAGGAGAAAGACGGGAGCACTCTTTCTGCCATTGTCAAAGATTTAGAAACAACCGCCACCTCCATTAAGAATATATGCTACAATGCGGAGAAGGAGGTAATTGCCATCCGCATTCGCCTCTCCACGGGCGATGATGCCAAAAAGGGGGAAGGAGTAGAGGAAGAAGAGAAAGGCCGAGGCGGATCGAGGCTCGGGCGGAAGGAGGACCGGAAGTCCAAGCAATAACTAAGGGGGAAGGTTCAGCTGTTCAAGCTGGAACCAGCTCAGTACCCCCTTCCCAAATCGTCCAAATCCCATCTGTCCAAACGACCGTGGTTGAGCCAACTGCTGAATCCTCAGCTCAACATATCGAGGATGTCGTACAGTTCGTCGACCAAGAGGACGAGCCACTACCACCGCAAAGGCCGGGGAAGGAGATTACCACTGAAGCTACTCCTCCATCTTCCCCGATGCCTAAATTCAAATCAAAGGCGGAGCAGGAGGTATTCGATCAACGTGTTGCTCAAAAACTTCAAGATGAACTCGATTATGAGCAACAGATCGAAGAAGAAGCTAAGAAGCCCAAGAAGCCTATTGGCAGAATCGCCAAAAGCAAAGCCAAGAAGCTCCTGGATGAAGAGAAGAGAAAAGCTCAGGAGGAGCTGGCTAAAGCTTCTGCCACTAAAGTCCTACCCTTGGCTCAGAGTACTGATATTCCTACACTCACTCCAGAGCAAGAGGCAGAGGACAGAGCTACCTGGGAGGCTACGCTGAAAGGGCTGAATCTCTAGAGAGGAGATACTAAATCAGCAGCCCTCAGAGAAAAGAAGAGATTGGAAGATCTGGCCAAGATGATAGAGATGGCTGACAAGATGGCCAGTGAACCAGTCGTAGATTGGAAGAGACAAATTCCAAGGTCATCCAAGTTCTACAGGAGAGGCGCTCCCAAAGGAACTTATCTGAAGAAAACCCCTTCTCCTCATGTAGACAAATGAGTACCTTTGGAGCTAAACGAGCAATGGGAGGAACTGAAGGAGGAATTCATCAAGGGATACTATGTATGGGGTTTCTATCCTTCTGGGATCCCGGCTGATCAACTGTTTAACGAATTTATTCATCAGTATAATGCCCGGCTCAGAGCTCAAATTCTGCTGATCCTAGAGAAGGAGAAGCTACCTCTCAGAGCCCCTGCATTCAGAAGCATCCCTCCTCTAAGGACGACTCGTGGCGTATTATGCACGAAGGAGATAGAAGACAAGATCAAAGCAGCAGCTTATCACCATGACCTTAGTTCTGATCTACCTGCTGATCTCGAGGAAATCCAAACTCTGCGCGCAACGATCTATAAATACTATGGTTTGGACCCTCCAACTGATAGGTCTGCAGATTTTCGGAGCAGAACCAAGAAGTTCAGACGTCAGCAATAGTCTTCTGATCCTTTCCTTCTTTTATATAGAGATAGGAACCTCGTAATGTACTTGCTGATATATATCAGTTCCTATTTCTAGCCAGACAATTACTCATTGTCTTACGGCCCTTGTTTTTGTTTTTGTTATCACAACTGATCACTGAAGTGATCTGACACACACTCACACATAACCATTTCTCTGATTTTGCCTATCTCTCACTGCTGACCTCATGAGTTAACTGATTCAGTTTTACTGAAGTCTTAGAGGGAATTGTGGTATATCATCTAGAGGTGTTGGCATCATCAATTAGGGGGAAATTGTTGGGTTATGAGTCAGTAGGAGATACTCAGCAGTTAATGGGTTAAAATAATATTGGGGGAAATCGTAGTAGTACTATGGAATTGAAGATCCCAAAACCCAGCTGATATCAGCGGTGTAGTGTCGATAGGACTAGATGATGTATATAGGCTGAGATTGTTTTTATTTTGTTTATCCTTACGTCTATATCCCGTACGGGGTAAAATGTTGGATTGATCTTACGTCGAGTTACTTTCCGGAACCCCACGTCATCGGTGTAATTGCTAGCGTTCTTAAGTCATCGGCGATCTTCGCCTCAGTAGAAGACATCTCATCAGCTGACAGATATCAGCAGAAGAACTCTATGCAAGCTCAGTACCTTCGCAGTCATCAGCTGACTATACTCAAGAGAATATCTCTTGTCAGCCGACTCAGACGAAGAAGACAGAGATTGCTTGAAGTCTATTGTATCCTACAGGAAACGACCCAGTTGTTCAAGTCTTTTCGAAAGTCAGCAGAAGACCATACGAGGATTAGGGAGAGTCAACTCCGATGTCTGACACATCTCACCTACCACAAACCTCGACCAATGAGAAGCCGCCAAAGCATATCTGCTCTGACCAACTAAAGTTGCTCTCATGTACAGTGTCCAACAACTCTGCTGCAACAATTCGAATTTATGGCCGTTTTCTTTGGAAGCTTGTGACACGTGGCATCGTCGTCTCCAATGGACATATGCCTAGGTCACAACTATAAATAGAGAAGAAATTCGAGCTTCACGCATAGGATATCAAGGGAAAAACGCTCAAGCTTTCAAACGACTCTAGCGCATTCAAGATCAATCCAGCGAAGAACTTGCCCAATAGAAAATCTTTAGTTCTTCTCTCTAGAGTTCTTTAGATCCCTCTTCTCTAGCTAAGTTCATTGCCAAATCTATAGCTTAGAAATTCGAAGGAGTTCACTTTTAGTGATTGTTCTTATTATAAGAACTCCTTCCTAGTTGGAGATTATCCCCTCCTCTTCAAACTTAGGTTTGAATTGTAAAGTCGCTAAGGACTATAACTTAGAATGGTCTGTCCAGCGCACAGATTCCTTGCTAAGGCTTGCTCAGATAAATCAACAAGACCTCCTGTTCAGCAGGACCGTGGACGTAGGATCTTGCGTATCCAAACCACATTAAAAATTGCTTGTGTTATTTACTGTTTTATTGCATTGCATACAAATTGATTACAAAATCATAACTTTGCATAAAACGTATTTCAAAGCGCACTAGCCAAAATACTTTATCTTGCGAAAACACGTTTTCAAACTGAGACGAATCTTCGGGCCCCACACTCTTATCCGCACAATGTCCGCTCACGAGTTTCAAAAATGCGACAAAAGTCGATAGGAGAGCTCGGTAGTTGGCATACTTCGACCCGCGATCGAAGGTTACTATTTGGCACGATTCATCGGTTGCAACCTACGGCTCGACTGTCCTTCGCGTTTGAGAAAAGAAACTGTGATCAGGTGTATTCACCCCCCCCCCCTCTACACCTGACTATAGTCTCCGGACCAACAATTGGTATCAGAGCAACGGTGTTCTTCTGGTCATCGATTTTGTAACTACTGGTCTACTCGAACAGATCCTGAAAACGTTTTTCACTGCACAAGCATCTCTTCATACATCCTTATACTCTTACCCATAATATCTTATATATCAGGTATTCGGATGGTACCGATGTTCTCAGTAGAGAACTATACAGTTTGGCGTGTGAGAATGGAGGCGCACCTCACATCGCTGCATGACAGCATGACGGACGTCCTTGAGACAGGACCCATCATTCCCATGATCGACATTGTACAATTTGCTGCTGCAGGAGGTGTAGGGCATAGATTGGTGCCAAGGTCGCAAAAGACAAATCTGCCTTCACACCGGAGGAGAAAAAGCTGTACAACCTCGACCGAGTTGCACGTAATGCTATCCTGACAACGCTCAGGGATTCACACCTCGGGAGGGTGCAAGACTGCAAAACGGCAAAAGAACTTTGGGATGCCCTAGCTGTACTTAGCCAAGGAACCCCGCAGATTAAGGAAAATAAGCTCGAATTAGAGCTTCAGAAGTTCGACACCATTGCCATGGAGCCCAACGAGACCATTGACGAGCTAAGCGTCAGATTCACAAATCAAATCAAGGTGATCAACGGGCTGGGGAGGATGTTCACCAACAAAGAGATGAACACAAAGATCCTAAGAGCGCTACCTCGACAGAAGTGGCTTCGTTTTGCTACTTATTTACGTCGCTCAGGTCTTAATGCTCTAACTCCTGATGTTATCTTTTCAGAACTAAAGATGGAGGAATTTGAGCATAGCCTACCCCAACGATGTTCAAGCGCTCCAGCTGACACTCAGATTGATCATGCCTTTAAAGCAACAGTCAGCAAAATTGGAGTCAAACCACTTTCTTCAAGCAAGGCAGTAGCCACAAAAGAAGCAAAGTCCTCTGAGACCTCTGGTACTGACCAACTTGCTCTTATGGCTCTCAAATATCAAAGAGAAAAGGAGAGAGTCAGAAAGCTGAAGAAATATCACAGAGATTCTTCCTCAGGTAAGAAAGATTATCAAAAAAGGGAAGAATCTAAACCTTCTCTTGGCTCGAGAACACGAGAACCTGCTCGCTAGTCCATCCAAAGACTCGCTGGAAAAGGCGGCAAGATCATCCGTTTGTTACAACCGCAAGAAGGAGGGACATTATCAGTACGACTGTCCCGAACTCTCAGCTGCTCAAAGAGCAGAACGGCAGGCCAGACGTGAAAAATTTGCCCGAAGGAGATAGGCCTACATAGCCAAAGAGATATCCGATGACTCAATTGAGGAAGATACATTCATGTATTCTTCTGAAGACGAAGCTGCATTTGTTGCCGTTGAGATCGGAGAAACAGATCCTGAAGAAAATGTAGAATATTGTCTGATGGCCGGAGAAGAGGCTGAGGTAAATTCTAAACTTAAT
Source organism: Lavandula angustifolia (assembly GCA_028984105.1). Classification (NCBI taxonomy): domain Eukaryota; kingdom Viridiplantae; phylum Streptophyta; class Magnoliopsida; order Lamiales; family Lamiaceae; genus Lavandula; species Lavandula angustifolia. The sequence continues at coordinate 18,340,770 of CM054822.1, forward strand.
ATAACCTCTTCTTCTCACAGCACACACGACACGTGCTCGGTCACAGATGAGCCTCTAGACGTGGTACAAGACTATGATGATCTACTAGAGGAGCGGTCGGTGAGCGAGAGAGTTCAAGTGAGAACCATTCGAGAACTGGAACAGGTAAAAGGGCCGAGAATCGGAGACTTTCTTCTAATTGTCGAGGTCTCTACGAGTCCGAGAATCTTGTTGTGAGACTCAAGGAAGAGATTAAATCTCTTATGACTAAGTCTCGGCTTCAAGAAACTCGGATATCGGTTCGACCAAGGACAATTCGAGAAAGATCTCGAGATAGCCCGACTCGATCGAAGCTCGCGAAGTTGAAAAGGATTATGAGTCACTTCGAAGAAGTGATGAAGTTTGGCGAGGACCGATGACTGAACGATTACCTAGGAGCTAAGGAGAAGTTGGAAAGCATGCTTAGAGCTCAAAGGCCAATAGCCATGAAAGAAGGACTTGGCTATACTCACGAAGCTTCCACTTCAACGTCAAACGGCTCGGAAATCTTTGGCCGATAGGTTCGTCGGAGGAAAGGTTCAGGGCTACGACTCAACACCTGCGCGAAGAACAAACGAGAAGATAATAGCACCTCGGCCGAGCAACAAGAAACTGCGGCCGGAGGTTCCGGCCCAGGACACCACGATCAAACTTAGGGGGGAACCAAGAAGGTCGGGTGGGCGGAGCAAAGACACAGATAGGTGAACCACTATATGAACATCCAGCTCAGTATGGTTCGTACTACTATGAGCCCAGGGTCAGGAGAAACACAAAGCATCCGGCTTGATCTAGAGGCTTTGATAAAATTCGAATACCGTATTAATAATCGGGGTTTAAAATTCCGCTACTCGAAAATGCTACTCCATTCATTCCATTATTTATGTCTCATTTGTTACATTTGTTTGTCCTATTATTTATGTCTAATTCCAAAAGTCAGTATAAATGACGCCAGAAAGTCTGCATCTCCAAGTCCTGTGGAGAAGAAAGCTAACAAGGTTCAGAAGAAGAAGTCTCAGACTTCTAAGGTCCCTAGACAAATCTGGGTTCCGAAATCACCCACTAACATGTAAGGACCCAACTGAACCAAAGGGTACCTAAAAATGTTTCTGTTTCGCAGGTGCATAAGGACCCTTGGATTGTGGACAGCAGGTGCTCAAGACACATGACATATCAAAAGAGTCTGCTGACCAAACACCTCAGGAGAAGAACAAACAGAAGATAGTTGCACCTCAGCCGAGCAACAAGAAGCAGCTGACCAAAGGTTCCAGCCCCTGGACACCACGATCAAACTCAGGGGGAACCAAGAAGGTCAGGTGGGCGGAACAGTACAATGAACCACTGTATGAGCATCCGGCTCAGTATGGTTCGTACTACTATGAGCCCAGGGTCAGGAGAAGCGCAAAATCTCAGAAGAAGAAAGCTCATGAATCCAAAATCATCAGAAAGTCAGTATCTCCGAGTCCTGTGGAGAAGAAAGCTGACAAGGTTCAGAAGAAGAAGTCTCAGACTTCTAAGGTCCCTAAGCAGATATGGGTTCCGAAATCACCCACTAACATGTAGGACCCAACTGAACCAAAGGGTACCTAAAAATGCTTCTGTTTTGCAGGTGCATAAGGACCCTTGGATAGTGGACAACGGCTGCTCGAGACACATGACATACCAGAAGAGCCTGCTGACCAACTACATACAAGAAGATGGTCCCAGAATTGAGTTTGGTGACAACTCAAAAGGCTACACAAAGGGGATATGGAACGCTGAATATTGGGACTGCTTCAGTTCTAAGAGTAACATATGTTGAAGGACTTCAACATAATCTCCTTTCTGTCAGTCAATTCTGTGACAATCTGAATAGAGTTATCTTTGACGCTGGTTTCTGTGATGTTGTTGATAAATCTACAGGGAAAATAGTGTTATCAGGTTCGCGGAGAAAGAATATTTGTGTTGCAAACTGGAAAACCGCAGAGCCTGAGGCTTGCTTACTCGCACAGACGAAATCCAGTGACTAGACTGGATGACTGTGGCACAAGAGACTCAGCCACCTGAACTTCAAGACTATGAACAAGATAGCCAAGAACTCTAAAGTCAGAGGACTGCCCAACGAATCGTTTATCAAAGACAGAAATTGTGAAGCATGTTTGAAGGGAAAGCAGACAAAGAAAAACAATCCTCCAATTTCGTCACCTTCCACTGATGGAATCCTTCAACTGCTGAACATGGACCTATTCGGGCCAGTCTCTCCAGTGACTATAAAAGGCAAGAAGTATGCCCTAGTCGTTATTGACGACTACTCGAGATATACTTAGGTTATCTTCATAGCCAACAAATCTGATGTCTAGACTGAGCTGTCCAATCTGCTGAAGAAACTCAGTGTGGGAAAGGACATCAAGATACAGAGGATTCGCTCAGACAGAGGAACAGGATTTCTCAAATCAGTAGTTAAAGAGTACTGCGATAAAGAGGGAATTCAGCACGAGACATCAGCAGCTCGCACCCCCTCGGCGAACGGACTTGCTTGAACGTAAAAACAGAACACTCAAAGAAGCAGCAAGAACGCTCCTAGCAGACTCTGGACTACCCTCAAAGTTCTGGGCTGATGCTACTGACACCGCCTGCTATACTCAGAATCGCTCACTGCTTACACAGCAACACATGAAGACACCCTACGAACTATGGAAAGGGAGAATTCCTTCTATTTCTCATTTTCATATTTTTGGTTGTCCGTGCTTTATCCACAATAATGGGAAAGATCAGTTGAAGGTCTTTGATAGCAAATCTGATCAAGGAGTATTCTTAGGATACTCTCGAGTCAGTAAAGCCTTCAGAGTCTTTAACTATCGGACTCTTTACGTGGAGGAAAGCCCTCATGTTGTATTTGACGAGTTTGTTACTGAGAATAGGAAATCTTCAAAGACAAATGCGAGGATGTCGGCGGCCCGGCTACGGGATCTCACACTAAAGCGAAAAGGCGAAAAGATCCAGCATTGTTCGGATGATGAGTCGACGATGAAGAAATACGGGACTCAACCAACGGGCGATGTAGGCGGCCCGGTTGATTCTAATGAACGGAATCAACGGCGAGTAACAACGGTCGATTAAGAAGCCCCAGCGATAGCGAGACCTCTATTGAGAATATAAACTCAGGGGGAACGACTGATGTTCCTGAGCGAAATGCCCCTGAACCTGGAAACTCAGTAAATCCTAAACTTCTTACTGAACTAATGCAATCACAGAACAGTACAACTGAAATGCCTAACACACCTACTGACTGTGTAGAAGTAGTATCCGAAGAAGAAGCCAGACTCAAACGTTCATGGCTCGACGCTCATTCTTCAGATCTTATTATTAGAGATCCATCAGCAACTATCAGGACAAGATCTAGACTAAGTCAAGGAGAAAGCTCACTTTATTCTTGTTTCTTGTCTACAGAAGAACCTCAATCAATAGAGGACACACTGCTGACCTCATGAGTTAACTGATTCAGTTTTACTGAAGTCTTAGAGGGAATTGTGTTGTATCATCTAGAGGTGTTGGCATCATCAATTAGGGGGAAATTGTTGGGTTATGAGTCAGTAGGAGATACTCAGCAGTTAATGGGTTAAAATAATGTTGGGGGAAATCGTAGTAGTACTATGGAATTGAAGATCCCAAAACCTAGCTGATATCAGTAGTGTAGTGTCGATAGGACTAGATGATGTATAGGCTAGACTGTTTTTATTTTGTTTATCCTTCTGTTTATGTCCTGTACGGGGTAAAATGTTGGATTGATCTTCTGTCGAAGTTACTTTCTAGAACTCCACGTCATCAGTGTAATTGCTTGCGTTCTTAAGTCATCAGCTGATCTTCGCCTCAGTAGAAGACATCTCATCAGCTGACAGATATCAGCAGAAGAACTATATGCAAGCTCAGTACCTTCGCAGTCATAAGCTGACTATACTCAAGAGAATATCTCTTGTCAGCCGACTCAGACGAAGAAGACAGAGACTGCTTGAAGTCTATTGTATCCTACAGGAAAGGACCCAGTTGTTCAAGTCTTTTCGAAAGTTAGTAGAAGACCATACGAGGATTAGGGAGATTCAACTCCGATCTCTGACACATCTCACCTACCACAAACCTCGACCAATGAGAAGCCGCCAAAGCATATCTGCTCTGACCAACTGAAGCTGCTCTCATGTACAGTGTCCAACAAATCTGCCGCAACAATTCGAATTTATGGCTGTTTTCTTTGGAAGCTTGTGACACGTGGCATCGTCATCTCCAACGGACATATGCCTAGGTCACAACTATAAATAGAGAAGAAATCTGAGCTTCACGCATGATATATCAGGGGAAAAACGCTCAATCTTTCAAACGACTCTAGCGCATTCAAGATCAATCCAGCGAAGAACTTGCCCAATAGAAAATCATTAGTTCTTCTCTCTAGAGTTCTTTAGATCTCTCTTCTCTAGCTAAGCTCATTGCCAAATCTATAGCTTAGAAATTCGAAGGAGTTCACTTTTAGTGATTGTTCTTATTGTAAGAACTCCTTCCTAGTTGGAGATTATCCCCTCCTCTTCAAACTTAGGTTTGAATTGTAAAGTCGCTAAGGACTATAACTTAGAAGGGTCTGTCCAGCTCACAGATTCCTTGCTGAGGCTTGCTCAGATAAATCAACAAGACCTCCTGTTCAGCAAGACCGTGGACGTAGGATCTTGCGTATCCGACCACGTTAAAAATTGCTTATGTTATTTACTATTTTATTGCATTGCATACAAATTGATTACAAAATTATAACTTTGCATAAAACGTATTTCAAAGGACACTAGCCAAAATACTTTATCTTGCGAAAATACGTTTTCAAACTGAAACGAATCTCTGGGCCCCACACTCTTATCCGCACAACGTCTGCTACTGAGTTTCAAAGTACTAACAAAAGTCAGTAGGAGAGCTCAGTAGTTGGCATACTTCTTACCCGCGATCGAAGGTTACTATTTGGCACAGTTCATCAGTTGCAACCTACAGCTCAGCTGTCCTTCGCGTTTGAGAAAAGAAACTGTGATCAGGTGTATTCACCCCTCTCCCCCCCCTACACCTGACTATCGTCTCCGGACCAACAAACTCAATCTCAAGATTTCAAAGATAGGATCAAGCAGTTCAAATGATTTCTTGCTTCTGTATTCTCATTGTATCTTTCTTTCTTTTAGTCTAGCAGAGATGTAACTGTACTGAATTTCTCATATTTATAATATCTCTGTTTGGCTTTGAAAATTCCTTATTGTCCGAATAGCCATGTTTATTTATGCTTAACACTCAGAATCACTAAAGTGATTACTGACTCACACACTCACTGTTGTTACTTACTGTCAGTTGTTGCTTAGCTAGATTCTGATAGACTTGTTAGTATTGGGGGAAAATGTTGTTAAGAGAGGGGGAAGATGTTGATTAGACTCTGTATAGGTTCTGTCCTTCTGCCCTGATCCCCTCAGTAGTCTAGGACTTGAAGAACAACTCCACTGATCCTACTTGTAATATTTTGTAAGGAGCTCTGTTTCTGATAAGTCATAGTGTTAGGTTGATAGATTATTAGGTTTCGGCATCATCAAATAGGGGGAAAATGTTGGGTGATGATTCTATCCTCAGCAATATTGGAAAATAGTGGGAAATGACTCAGTCTTGTGTGTTGATATTTACTCAGTAGCCCTGTGCTCTGAATGAGTCTGTGAAGATTTGAAGATCCCAAACCTTATATTGATTGATGAACCATTTTGTTGTAATCTGTCTTTGTCTCTGAGGTTTCAGACTCAGCAGACACTCTGCTCTGGTTCATGCACTCAGTGGATTATCTGCCTCAGCATCCAGAAGTAGAAGACTCAGTTATCTTTGGACTCGGCGAGAGCAAAGATATGCGAAAGGAGTCAGTGGAACTAAACTCAGCAGCAGTAGTTCACTGAATTCAGAGCTGATCTTCAGTAGTGTCGACTCAACAGGAGCATGCCACTGAATCAAAGATCAGACTCAGCAACGGCCTGACAGTCTTCTGACTGTCAGGATCTTTGAAAGTCAAGTCAGCAGAGTCAATACGAGGAAAGAGAAGTTAACTTCAGATCTCCTTGAAGTTTGTTATGTCTCAACTACTTTCTGAACCTCGACCAATGACAGGCAGCCACGTATCCTCACCTACTAAAGCTGCAAGTCAACAACTTTCCAGAAATGGAGGGAAAGGACACTGCCACCATACTTCAAAAGAGCCGTTAGCTACCCAAAAGAGAGAGACATAGGATCGTCGTCTCCAACGGATCTATCCTAATCTCTTCTAATCTCTTCTCTATAAATAGAGGGTTAAATCAAATTTGAAGCTCACGAACCTTACCAAGAACTCACGTACACACGAGAGAACACAGAGCATTCAAACGAGCAAACTCGAAAAAGCCTAAGTCTTACGCAAGAAGTTCGAAGAATCTATCTCCGGCGAAAGACTACATTACTGCTCTTAGGAAACCAAGCTAAATCGCTTAATACAGCCTCTAGTATCCAAACGACGATACACGAACCCAAAGCTTACACTCAGCTATTCGTCGTTCTAGAAGCCACATCCTTGTTCCCTATCCCTCTAACCTAAGCTCAATAGAATATATCCATAGCTTAGACGATGGAGTTCACTTCTGAACCAATCCTTATTGTAAAGGACTCCTTCACTGTTGGAGAGTTTTTCAAACACTTAGTTTGATAACCGTGTAAACTGAGACTTGCTCAGTATAAATCTCAAGACCAGTGTTTGTCCAGCGTACAAACCGACTGAGACTATCTCAGTATAATAAATAGCTTCCTGATCTTTCGGGACAGTGGACATAGGATTTTTGTGTCCAAACAACTTTAAAAATCTCTCTGTCTTGTGTTCTGTTTTTAAATATTGCATTGATTTACTGTTCATACTGAAAACATTCTTTAAATCTTTCAACTAAGTTTCGGCAAACTTAATAGATTGCACTAATCAACTGAAACTGTTTTGATAAAAATGTTTTCCTAACTCAACTGAATTTGGGCCTACACTATTCCGCACTACTGAACTCTATTTGGAAGATACTGAATTCTGACTCTAAGTCAGCTAGCAGGTCTCAGTAGAGTCAGTCACTCTGCCACACGATTCAGAATAGCTTATCTGGTATGCTGAACTTGTTCAGTACGACACTATCCTAAAAAGGATTGTTCATGTTTAAGTTGAGAAATCGGTTTTCATGAAAACCGAAATCAACACGACCGAACTCAATAGCCTTCCCTTCGCTGCAATCTTAATTCACGCTCATGAGAATGACCAAATTGATGTTCTGCAACTCACCAGAATGACCAAATTGATGACCAAAATTCCCAGTTTTGTTGCAATTGAAAATAATTCCCAGCCTAAGCAATCGGTGCTTATGAACTTCACGTTTTTCAGCCTCTCGGCCTTCACCTGCGGATTATATAGATGAAAGATCTCAAATAGATAATAAACTAAAAAGGAAACGAAAATATAGATAAACCCTAATACGAAATTAGGTCCTCGAAAACACAATGTTTTCGCCAATTCAAGACAAGTATCTTGCCGATGAAAAATCCAATTCCAAAGCATGCATAATACTAGGTTTCTCATCCCTTATATAAGATGGAGACCCACACAATTAGAAATATCATAAAACAAGCCCACAATACAAATTAACCTAAAATAGAATATAAATAAAGAAATAATTACAAAACCAAATCCGATTCTGATTCCATGCGCCATCTTGCCAGCGCCTATTCCATGCAGCCCATGCAATCCCGCTTGTTACTCTCTCTCGTCTTCGTTATGACCCCGAGCTCGTCGCACGTAAAATCGTGTGAATCTTTTATCCATCTCCGTTGCTTCATCTCTCTCCTCTATCTCATCCAAACGATCCACATCAACTCCCTCCCTCTCAAAAACAGCCTTGTCCTCAAGGCGGAAATCCGGAAACCGATTACGAAATTCTTCGACTTCCACCCACGTCGCTTCTTCCTCCTCGTGATTTTTCCACCACCTTCGATCCTGCGCCCTTTCTAACTTCAGCCGTAATTGTCGAAGTATGTTTCTAAACCACCATTTCCACATCCTCCCATTTTTATAATATTTTTGTAATGTTTCGAGAGGATGCCAACGAGTTCTGTCTCCCATTAATTTAACAAGTCGCCCATTGAGTTCGAACATGATATATAAACGGTCATAATTTACCCGCAATTTGCCTAATGTCTTAAGCCATGAAATCCCCAATATAAGATCTACGCCGCTAAGCGAAAACACGTGGCAATCAACGGAAATCGAGCCCGGCTCTAATTGTATGGATACATCTTGACACAATCCTTCCGAAAAAATGCGGTGTCCATTGCCTAATCGCACCGGAACAACTTTACTTGTATTCGCTTACAACCCTAAGTCCGTAGCCAGCTTGTTCGACAAAAAAATATGTGACGCACCGCTGTCCACTAAAATAGTGATCTCTCTCCCCTTTAGTACCCCATTGAGTTTAAGAGTTTCTGAACCCGACAATCCCAGAACGGACAGGGCATTAAAAATAACTCTGGTTTGTGCCTTGGGTCTACTTTCCTCGATTGGAATTAATACCTCATAATTACCCCCCTCTGTTAAAACCACTTCCTCCAACTCCAAATGCTCAATATCATCGTCATCCACCATCAAAATCCGCAAATTTTTAACAGCACAAACATGATTTGTAGGTTGATACGGCAATTTACACTTAAAACACAAGCCTTTCTGTCGAAGCTCTTCTCTCTCGGTCTCCGTCATGCAACGGAACGGAGCCCGAACGATTCCCGATCGTTCCCTTGGATCTGTCACGGCCGGCGGCGCCGGCAATGCCAACGGAGCTGGCGTTGGGTTCGAAACAGGTCGTGTATATTGCAGTGGAGCTTTACGCAGAGTCCATTGCTCTGTATACCCGCTCTTTATTCGTGAGCTATTCCGTACCGTAATTTCTGCCTTCCGAGCCAACTTTATAGCCGTCGAAAAATCTGTCGGCTCTACAAACCGGACTTGATCCCGTATAGTTTCCTGTAAGCCCATAATAAACAAGCTCAAAATATTCTCCCTCGATACCGTTTTGACTTGATTAGCCAAGTGCGTAAAATGATCGATATAATCGGACACCGAATCAGTTTCCTTTAGCGCCGCGAGTTTCGCGAAAGCACTTCCTTCACAACTCTCATCAAATCTCTCCGTGAGTGCTCGGGAAAACGCCGTCCATGTGTATTCTGGCGACTCCGCGATAAACCATCCATACTAGTTGAGGGTCGGTCCTTCCATAGCCACTCTAATTAATTGACGTTTTTGTGTCGCCGAACTCCCGTATAACTCAAAGTGATGGTTAACTCGGGATATCCATCCTAGCGGATCATCTCCGTTAAAAACTAGTAACGGAGGAGGAAAATTATGTCTACCTTCAAACCCCTCGGGCCGCGGATTATCCCGCGTTAGTAGAGCGTCCAGCTGCGCTTGAATTTGCGCAAGCGTCTCTGTCATCTTGGCCGAAGTCACATCAATGTCTCTATCTTCCCTTCCAACGCCGTCACACGTCCCTCCATCGTCGTCTGATTGTTACGGCTGGCTCTCGTCTCTACCATACAGCATCAAGATCCGGCAGGTCGGACCAATTGATGAAAACCGAAATCAACACGACCGAACTCAATAGCCTTCCCTTCGCTGCAATCTTAATTCACGCTCACGAGAATGACCAAATTGATGTTCTGCAACTCACGAGAATGACCAAATTGATGACCAAAATTCCCGGTTTTGTTGCAATTGAAAATAATTCCCAGCCTAAGCAATCGGTGCTTATGAACTTCACGTTTTTCAGCCTCTCGGCCTTCACCTGCGGATTATATAGATGAAAGATCTCCAATAGATAATAAACTAAAAAGGAAACGAAAATATAGATAAACCCTAATACGAAATTAGGTCCTCGAAAACACAATGTTTTCGCCAATTCAAGACAAGTATCTTGCCGATGAAAAATCTAATTCCAAAGCATGCATAATACTAGGTTTCTCATCCCTTATATAAGATGGAGACCCACACAATTAGAAATATCATAAAACAAGCCCACAATACAAATTAACCTAAAATAGAATATAAATAAAGAAATAATTACAAAACCAAATTCGATTCTGATTCCATGCGCCATCTTGCCAGCGCCTATTCCATGCAGCCCATGCAATCCCGCTTGTTACTCTCTCTCGTCTTCGTTACGACCCCAAGCTCGTCGCACGTAAAATCGTGTGATTCTTTTATCCATCTCCGTTGCTTCATCTCTCTCCTCTATCTCATCCAAACGATCCACATCAACTCCCTCCCTCTCAAAAATAGCCTTGTCCTCAAGGCGGAAATCCGGAAACCGATTACGAAATTCTTCGACTTCCACCCACGTCGCTTCTTCCTCCTCGCGATTTTTCCACCACCTTCGATCCTGCGCCCTTTCTAACTTCAGCCGTAATTGTCGAAGTATGTTTCTAAACCACCATTTCCACATCCTCCCATTTTTATAATATTTTTGTAATGTTTCGAGAGGATGCCAACGAGTTTTGTCTCCCATTAATTTAACAAGTCGCCCATTGAGTTCGAACATGATATATAAACGGTCATAATTTACCCGCAATTCGCCTAATGTCTTGAGCCATGAAATCCCCAATATAAGATCTACGCCGCTAAGCGAAAACACGTGGCAATCAACGAAAATCGAGCCCGGCTCTAATTGTATGGATACATCTTGACACAATCCTTCCGAAAAAACGCGGTGTCCATTGCCTAATCGCACCGGAATAACTTTACTTGTATTCGCATACAACCCTAAGTCCGTAGCCGACTTGTTCGACAAAAAATTATGTGGCGCTTTTACTGTCCACTAAAATAGTGATCTCTCTCCCCTTTAGTACCCCATTGAGTTTAAGAGTTTCGAACCCGACAATCCCAGAACGGACAGGGCATTAAAAATAACTCTGGTTTGTGCCTTGGGTCTACTTTCCTCGATTGGAATTAATACCTCATAATTACCCCCCTCCGTTAAAACCACTTCCTCCAACTCCAAATGCTCAATATCATCGTCATCCACCATCAAAATCCGCAAATTTTTAACAAGCACAAACATGATTTGTAGGTTGATACGGCAATTTACACTTAAAACACAAGCCTTTACGCCGAAGCTCTTCTCTCTCGGTCTCCGTCATGCAAGCGGAACGGGCCGAACGATTCCCGATCGTTCCCTTGGATGCTGTCGTGGCCGGCGGCGCCGCAATGCCAACTGAGGTGGCGTTGGGTTCGAAACAGGTCGTGCATATTGCAGTGGAGCTTTACGCAGAGTCCATTGCTCTGTATACCCGCTCTTTATTCGTGAGCTATTCCGTACCGTAATTTCTGCCTTCCGAGCCAACTTTATAGCCGTCGAAAAATTTGTCGGCTCTACAAACCGGACTTGATCCCGTATAGTTTCCTGTAAGCCCATAATAAACAAGCTCAAAATATTCTCCCTCGATACCGTTTTGACTTGATTAGCCAAGTGCGTAAAATGATCGATATAATCGGACACCGAATCAGTTTCCTTTAGCGCCGCGAGTTTCGCGAAAGCACTTCCTTCACAACTCTCATCAAATCTCTCCGTGAGTGCTCGGGAAAACGCCGTCCATGTGTATTCTGGCGACTCCGCGATAAACCATCCATACTAGTTGAGGGTCGGTCCTTCCATAGCCACTCTAATTAATTGACGTTTTTGTGTCGCCGAACTCCCGTATAACTCAAAGTGATGGTTAACTCGGGATATCCATCCTAGCGGATCATCTCCGTTAAAAACTGGTAACGGAGGAGGAAAATTATGTCTACCTTCAAACCCCTCGGGCCGCGGATTATCCCGCGTTAGTAGAGCGTCAGTGCGCTTGAATTTGCGCAAGCGTCTCGTCATCTTGGCCGAAGTCACATCAATGTCTCTATCTTCCCTTCCAACGCCGTCACACGTCCCTCCATCGTCGTCCGATTGTTACGGTGGCTCTCGTCTCTACCATACGACATCAAGATCCGGCAGGTCGGACCAATTGATGAAAACCGAAATCAACACGGCCAGAACTCAATAGCCTTCCCTTCGCCGCAATCTTAATTCACGCTCACGAGAATGACCAAATTGATGTTACGCAACTCACGAGAATGACCAAATTGATGACCAAAATTCCGGTTTTGTTGCAATTGAAAATAATTCCCAGCCTAAGCAATCGGTGCTTATGAACTTCACGTTTTTCAGCCTCTCGGCCTTCACCTGCGGATTATATAGATGAAAGATCTCCAATAGATAATAAACTAAAAAGGAAACGAAAATATAGATAAACCCTAATACGAAATTAGGTCCTCGAAAACACAATGTTTTCGCCAATTCAAGACAAGTATCTTGCCGATGAAAAATCTAATTCCAAAGCATGCATAATACTAGGTTTCTCATCCCTTATATAAGATGGAGACCCACACAATTAGAAATATCATAAAACAAGCCCACAATACAAATTAACCTAAAATAGAATATAAATAAAGAAATAATTACAAAACCAAATTCGATTCTGATTCCATGCGCCATCTTGCCAGCGCCTATTCCATGCAGCCCATGCAATCCCGCTTGTTACTCTCTCTCGTCTTCGTTACGACCCCAAGCTCGTCGCACGTAAAATCGTGTGATTCTTTTATCCATCTCCGTTGCTTCATCTCTCTCCTCTATCTCATCCAAACGATCCACATCAACTCCCTCCCTCTCAAAAATAGCCTTGTCCTCAAGGCGGAAATCCGGAAACCGATTACGAAATTCTTCGACTTCCACCCACGTCGCTTCTTCCTCCTCGCGATTTTTCCACCACCTTCGATCCTGCGCCCTTTCTAACTTCAGCCGTAATTGTCGAAGTATGTTTCTAAACCACCATTTCCACATCCTCCCATTTTTATAATATTTTTGTAATGTTTCGAGAGGATGCCAACGAGTTTTGTCTCCCATTAATTTAACAAGTCGCCCATTGAGTTCGAACATGATATATAAACGGTCATAATTTACCCGCAATTCGCCTAATGTCTTGAGCCATGAAATCCCCAATATAAGATCTACGCCGCTAAGCGAAAACACGTGGCAATCAACGAAAATCGAGCCCGGCTCTAATTGTATGGATACATCTTGACACAATCCTTCCGAAAAAACGCGGTGTCCATTGCCTAAACGCACCGGAATAACTTTACTTGTATTCGCATACAACCCTAAGTCCGTAGCCAGCTTGTTCGACAAAAAATTATGTGACGCACCGCTGTCCACTAAAATAGTGATCTCTCTCCCCTTTAGTACCCCATTGAGTTTAAGAGTTTCTGAACCCGACAATCCCAGAACGGACAGGGCATTAAAATAACTCTGGTTTGTGCCTTGGGTCTACTTTCCTCGATTGGAATTAATACCTCATAATTACCCCCCTCCGTTAAAACCACTTCCTCCAACTCCAAATGCTCAATATCATCGTCATCCACCATCAAAATCCGCAAATTTTTAACAGCACAAACATGATTTGTAGGTTGATACGGCAGTTTACACTTAAAACACAAGCCTTTCTGTCGAAGCTCTTCTCTCTCGGTCTCCGTCATGCAACGGAACGGAGCCCGAACGATTCCCGATCGTTCCCTTGGATCTGTCACGGCCGGCGGCGCCGGCAATGCCAACGGAGCTGGCGTTGGGTTCGAAACAGGTCATGCATATTGCAGCGGAGCTTTACGCAGAGTCTATTGCTCTGTATACCCGCTCTTTATTCGTGAGCTATTCCGTACCGTAATTTCTGCCTTCCGAGCCAACTTTATAGCCGTCGAAAAATCTATCGGCTCTACAAACCGGACTTGATCCCGTATAGTTTCCTGTAAGCCCATAATAAACAAGCTCAAAATATTCTCCCTCGGTACCGTTTTGACTTGATTAGCCAAGTGCGTAAATTGATCGATATAATCGGACACTGAATCAGTTTCCTTTAGCGCCGCGAGTTTCGCGAAAGCACTTCCTTCACAACTCTCATCAAATCTCTCCGTGAGTGCTCGGGAAAACGCCGTCCATGTGTATTCTGGCGACTCCACGATAAACCATCCATACCAGTTGAGGGTCGGTCCTTCCATAGCCACTCCAATTAATTGACGTTTTTGTGTCGCCGAACTCCCGTATAACTCAAAGTGATGGTTAACTCGGGATATCCATCCTAGCGGATCATCTCCGTTAAAAACTGGTAACGGAGGAGGAAAATTATGTCTACCTTCAAACCCCTCGGGCCGCGGATTATCCCGCGTTAGTAGAGCGTCCAGCTGCGCTTGAATTTGCGCAAGCGTCTCTATCATCTTGGTCGAAGTCACCATCAATGTCTCTATCTTCCCTTCCAACGCCGTCACGCGCCCCTCCATCATCGTCTGATTGTTACGGCTGGCTCTCATCTCTACCATACAGCGTCAAGATCCGGCAGGTCGGACCAATTGATGAAAACCGAAATCAACACGACCGAACTCAATAGCCTTCCCTTCGCTGCAATCTTAATTCACGCTCACGAGAATGACCAAATTGATGTTCTGCAACTCATGAGAATGACCAAATTGATGACCAAAATTCCCGGTTTTGTTGCAATTGAAAATAATTCCCAGCCTAAGCAATCGGTGCTTATGAACTTCACGTTTTTCAGCCTCTCGGCCTTCACCTGCGGATTATATAGATGAAAGATCTCCAATAGATAATAAACTAAAAAGGAAACAAAAATATAGATAAACCCTAATACGAAATTAGGTCCTCGAAAACACAATGTTTTCGCCAATTCAAGACAAGTATCTTGCCGATAAAAAATCCAATTCCAAAGCATGCATAATACTAGGTTTCTCATCCCTTATATAAGATGGAGACCCACACAATTAGAAATATCATAAAACAAGCCCACAATACTAATTAACCTAAAATAGAATATAAATAAAGAAAGAAATAATTACAAAACCAAATCCGATTCTGATTCCATGCGCCCTCTTGTCAGCGCCTATTCCATGCAGCCCATGCAATCCCGCTTGTTACTCTCTCTCGTCTTCGTTACGACCCCAAGCTCGTCGCACGTAAAATCGTGTTAATCTTTTATCCATCTCTGTTGCTTCATCTCTCTCCTCTATCTCATCCAAACGATCCACATCAGGTTTTCAGGTGTATTCGCCCCCCCTCTACACCTGAACGTAATCTCGGGACCAATAAAATCATTCAATTATGTTTCAGCATAGCTTAAAAGATTGCACTAATATACTGAAACAGTTTTCCTAAAAATGTTTTCTAACTCAACTGAATTGGGCCTACACATTTCCGCACTCTACTGAACTTCTACTGAATGGTACTGAATTCTGACTAAGTCAGCTAGCAGGCCTCAGTGAAGTCAGTCACTCTGCCACGCGATTCGAACGGCTTATACGGTCCTCTGCAACCTGTTCGATCAAAGCATCTTCCTGAAAGGGACTGTTCGCGTTTTAAGTTGAGAAAGTTTTCAGGTGTATTCACCCCCCCCTCTAAACCTGAACGTTTATCTCGGGACCAACAATAACTAAACTAAGTACTAATAATTCAAGTTTAACTTATAATAGTTATAACGTATGTCTCAACTACTCCACCGGTTCAGACACTATATAATGGACGCGCACATCAGTCGTTTTCGGAGAAGCAAGCACAAGCATAAAACTGAACAAGGCATGAGCTAAGAAGTGAGCCCGAATTAAGCAAGTAATACTCGAAGTTGATGTCTCATATCTCACCCCAATCATCAACACTTCGGAACACCCAAGGATCATACTGCTCAAACATGCGTACTCCATATCAGAAAAAGAGAGAGATATTTAAATTAGACGCGAGTCATGTTTAATTAATTACCACGTGACTGCATAACTTCCTACACACATAACCCAACGCCAAGATGATAGTTCTTTAGTGCGACGTCTCACGGTTGTGCGAGAACAACCACAATATACTCATCGAGCTGCAGCAAAGCAAAGAAGTGGGGATTGCCAACAACGTCTCATCGGTCATCCAATCGGTCGGTTTGTTACACTCGCAACGACAACTTGACTCTTACGCATGTGAAAGTAGGAACATAATTGATACTTTCCATACGTAGAATAAATTAGGATCACATAGGATCCCATAATTTCGGATAATTAGTATCCCCTAATTATGGAACATATTTCTCTCCATAATTGTTCCTCTCGTGTACTATATTATAGCCTTTGTACCATTTGTAAAATATACAAGAATTGATACAATATTGAAACATGATATCAGAGCAGAGTACGATCCCCATAATTGAGTCGGAACTGTGCCTTCATCCTTTACCATGGCCGACCCGACCAAGTAAACCGACAACACTTTTTCCGATCCCAATATCTCATCTATACTTCAATATCTCCAGAAGACCACCATGAACCCGAATTCAAGTATCGAAACTTCACCATTGATGGTGACAATTAAGTTAAACGACAGAAACTACCTTATATGGTCAAAACTAATGGCCATGTTCATCAAAGGAAGAGGACGGGGTAATCATATCACTGGCGAACCTCCGGCCCCTTCCAAAAGTGATCCCAAATTTCACAATTGGGACACTATTGACAACGCTGTAATAGGGTGGATTATCAATTCCATCGAACTAAATTTGGTGCCGAATTTCCTGCAGTATCCAACTGCCCAGACCTTATGGGAAGGACTGGCAGCAACCTACAATAGCGGCACAAATTACCTGCAAATCTTCAAGTTCATA
Organism: Lavandula angustifolia; assembly: GCA_028984105.1. NCBI lineage: Eukaryota > Viridiplantae > Streptophyta > Magnoliopsida > Lamiales > Lamiaceae > Lavandula > Lavandula angustifolia. Next base: position 18,357,582 of record CM054822.1, read on the forward strand.
ACTCGAGCAAGCCAGACCAAACAAGGGAGTCAAACATTCGAACAATACTACAGTCAATTACAAGCAATATGGGCAGAAATTGATCAACGACAACCTAACAAATTATCGGGAGATGCCAATATTCAACTATACTACAGACTTACCCAAGAAGGATGATTATACCAATTCTTAGCCGGCGTCAATGACAGATTTGATCCAGTAAGGAGGGAAATTCTGAATCATGATCCCCTTCCCTCTCTCGCTGCTGCATATGCTACCATAAGGCGTGAATCACTTCGAATTGAAATCATGATGACAACCGACGAGCACAATAGCCCCGGAGAAGCCTATGTCGCGAAGAGTTCCCAAGGGGGAAAGGGACGGTGAGAACCCTATAGGAAATCATCATCCTGTCCCGCCGACGAAGAGAAACTCCGATGTACTCATTGCAGCGGAAACAAGCACACCAAAGATACTTGCTTCCAATTACACGGCTATCTAGAATGGTGGGACGAAAATCGTCACAGACAGAGAAATCACGGCGGCGGCAGAACATCATGGTACACGCCCCACGACAACTCAAATTCGGTTACCAGCAGCGGCAGACCATCTACTTCGCTCTCCAATAGTGGTGTCGCCGTCCTTACCGCCGGCGACAGCCACCAAGTCGAATCCGTCACACGAGAGGAAGAAAGGGCCAAGACGACGCAAGTTAAAGAGGGTGAGGGGGAGGGTTTTGTTTTTAATGATGCACAAATTCCAATTATGCCCTCACCCACATCTTCATGCTTTTATATTAATCATGTTCCGTCAAAGAAAAAGTCTGAGTGGATTTTCGATTGTGGAGCGACCGATACCATGACGTATGATTATAATGATATTGTTGACCCCTCCATACCACACCGCACTGCTATTAGGAATGCAAATGGCGGCATTTTTCCTGTCCTTGGAGCCGGATCAGTTGAAATTTCTCCAAAAATTAAACTGGAAAAGTGTCTCGTGGTTCCTTCATTATCTTGCAAACTGTTATCTGTTAGTCAAATAACCAAGTAGCTCAATTGTTTGGTTATCTTATATCCCACTTTCTGTCTATTGCAGAAATCTTACCAATTTCATTCTTACATTATAAAACATTTATATACTCCCTCCGTCCCGCTAAAAACGTCCCAGTTGACTTCGGCACGGAGATTAAGAAATTTTAATTTAGTGTGTATTTTATGAGTTTTAATTGTATAAAGAAAATGACACAGTTTTCGATGAGTGGTTGGTGGAAAGAAATGAGAATTATCCAAATTTTTGCAAGGCTAGTGAAAGGCAATCGATTTTTATTTTTTATATTTTTTTTATATTGTATTTGAAGAAATAATCTAAAGTTTTCAAAAAGATAAAAATCATAATTTTCTGAGTTCGGAGCGGAACATAATCGAGTGAGAGATAGATTTTTGAAGAGAGAGAGTATAAGAATGTGGGGGTTGAGTAGTGAGTAAGGGGGACCTACTTCATTTTATGTTTAAAAGTAATTTTTACTATTTTAGGAAAGAGGACAGAAATAGCGGGACAGCTCGATTAGGCAAGTAAGACAGAAATAGCGGGACAGAGGGAGTATAAAATTACATTACATTATGGTAATTTCCACATGATCAAAACCCAATTTCATAGCACTATTCAGATCTTACGGTCAGACAATGGGGGTGAATATGTCAACCAAAGTCTTAAAACATTTCTCCGGGAGCATGGAATCATCCACCAAACCACTTGTCCCTATACACCGCAACAAAATGGAGTTGCAGAACACAAGTATCGACATATCTTGGAAATCACCAGAGCCCTTCTTCTCGAATCCAAGGTCCCGTCTCGTTTTTGGTTTGAAGCTGTCACTTCCGCCGTCTATCTCCTTAATCGTCTACCCACGAAAACTTTACAAATGACCACTCCTCTTCAAAGTTTATCCAACAAATTTCCTCTCCCTTCCATCCTCATGTTACAGCCCCGGGTTTTTGGTTTCTCTATTTTTGTTCATATTTATAAAACATATTGAAACAAATTTGACCCTTGTGTGCTGTGAAATGTGTCTTCCTTGGCTATGACATTCATCAAAAAGGTTACCGGTGCTTTGATCCTGTTGCTCAAAAACTCTATGTCACTACAGATTATCATTTTCTCGAGAAAGAATACTATTATGACTCTCCGTCATCAAATGTTGAGGGGGAGAATCAAGGTCAACATTCTGACTCAGAGTGGTTGTTCCATGAAAATTGGAATCCGTCGTCTTCAGAAGACTCTGTTGAAGAAGTACAGTCCATTCCAATGAACTAAAATCCCACATCTCGCTCATCGAATACTTCAGAGGTACAAGTTTCTGATACTGACTCTATCTATGATGTATCCTCTTCTTCACCAACTAATAATACAGGTCACACTGAGCGGAATGAGCATATATACTCACTTCCCCCTAGACAGAATAGAGGCATTCCTCCTCAAAGATATAGCCCAGACTACAAACCAAAACAATCAAAATATCCCATTGCTAATTTTGTATCATGTGGAACTGATAAAATTCAAAAGTTCAGAGATAATCTGGCTACCACATGGTTTCCCAGAAATGCAGAAGAAGCCAAAGAACATCAAGAATAGCAAGATGCAATGAGCACAGAAATGGCAGCACTCAGCAAAAGTGGAACATAGGAAAAACGCATTCTACCTCAAGTTTATGGAGTTGGAAAGGTATAAAGCACGTCTTGTGGCAAAAGGGTACACTCAAGTTTATGGAATTGATTATACTGAAACTTTTTCACCTGTGGCAAAGCTAGATACTGTCAGAATCCTTTTGTCCATAGCAGCCAATCGTGATTGGCCCCTACACCAATTTGATGTGAAGAATGCTTTTCTCCACGAAGATCCGTCTACAGAAATCTACATGGAGATACCACCAGGATTTTAAGCTGATTTTAAAGAAGGAGAAGTGTGCCGCTTAAAACGATCCCTATATGGGCTAAAACAATCACCTCGAGCATGGTTTGGAAGATTTACATTTGCTATGAAGAAATATGGATATACCCAGAGAAACTCATATCACACATTGTTCTTGAAGAAACAATATAGTAAGGTTACATGTTTAATTATATATGTAGATGATATGATCATTACCGGAGATGACAGTGAAGAGATTAAGTTAGTCCAACAAAACTTATTCTCGGAATTTGAAATGAAGAACCTCAAAGGGTGGAAATATTTTCTCGGAATGGAAGTACTGCGATCAAAGGAGGGTATATTTCTATCTCAAAGGAAATATATCCTGGATGTTTTTACTGAAACAGGACTTCTGGATTGTAAACCAGCAGACACGCCAATGAATGTAAACCATGGTCTTAGAAGTGATTCAAGCGAGAATTTGGCCAATAAAGACCAATATCAACGGATTGTTGGTAAACTCATCTACCTATCTCATACTAGACCAGACATAGCATATGTTGTTGGTGTTATAAGTCAGTTTATGCATCAACCATTGGAAGAACACATGAATGATGTGATCAGAATCATACAATATTTAAAGTCCTCTCCTGGAAAAGGAATCTTCTTCCAGAAAAATAATCACTTGGAAGTTTGCAGGTATACTGTCGCTGATTGGGCCGGGAATATAACAGACAGAAGATCTACTGCAGGGTACTTCACTTTTGTGGGAGGCAACCTTGTGACATGGAGAAGTAAAAAACAGAGTGTGGTTGCCCTCTCAAGTGCTGAAGCTGAGATTAGGGGGATTTTGAAAGGTATAACTGAGTTGTTGTGGATAAAGAAAGTAATGACCGAAATAGGTCTCTTAAAACCTGGAGATATCAAACTCTATTGTGATAATAAAGCGGGTGTGAGCATCTCTCACAACCCTGTACAACATGACAGAACCAACCACGTAGAGATTGACATACACTTTATCATAGAAAAGCTAGATAATGATCATATCATTCTACCATTTGTTCGATCAGAAGATCAGCTTGCAGACATCCTTACAAAAGCTATATCCGGAAAGGCATTTCATCAGATACTTGACAAGTTGGGTATGTTCGATCCTCTGCCTACCAACTTGAGGGGGAGTGTGAAAGTAGGAACATAATTGATACTTTCCATACGTAGAATAAATTAGGATCACATAGGATCCCATTATTTCGGATAATTAGTATCCTCTAATGTAACGCCCCAATTTTCATTACTTAACAAGGGACGTTACTTCATACTTAACATGCATATATCAATTCTTTCAAACATTTTCATGGAAAAGAATCATTGAAAAACTCAATTTATTTTCATACTCAGGGGAAGTCTTAAATAAAAATTTACTAATTCTAACATTTCAAAAAATAACAAAAAGTTCATAAACTAAAAGCAATAATATTTTAAATACGATAAGTCCTCCTCGTGACCATCACCACCTACACCTCTACGCATCGGCCGAGCCATTTCCTAAAAAATGTTAAAATGATAGGGATGAGTACGACTACTCAGTGGGGAAATGCATTTATCCAGATTATAAACGATACCAAATTTAAACATGATAACATAGACATGGTAACATAGCATGGTTTTTGGTCTGAAGACCTATAGACATAGCAGCCCGTAGGCTTGACCCGAAGGTCCCTCGCTGATATATGCCCGTCGACCTTATATCCATCGTTCATAGTTTCATTGATCTTGTACTATAGTCACATGAAAAACTCAAGTAATGGATATACTAAGGATAAACATAAAAAATTCCCCACCTTAACCTTGACTTGCAGAAAAAATAATGGATATCAATGTTTAAGTTGTTGGGATTTTGTATACTGGAAGCAAATTTTATTCTTGTATACAATGTGTTTTGTCTCTACCACTATTTTATTCTCCTATCCGATAAATATATATATTTGCACATGTTATCCTTTATCTTGTATAAAAGTTAGATTTGTGTGGTGTGTCGGGTATCACAGAAGACAACACAAATTGATTGAACTGACAAGATATAAACAGTTATCACAGCTGAGACAACTTCAGGATAAGTTGTCGGCTTAAGCTGCAGTTTAGATAAGAAGTGGCTTGTCTTAGCTGCTTGTCTTTACTGGTACACTTAAGGTGGTGTATTGATGGATTACAGTGAGATGTGTTCTCCTAACTGACCTTAGTGGAGAACCAAGATCTCGGTGACTTAGTTGGTCTTAAGCTTGGTAAGACTTCAGCTGAGAGCATTTGGCTATCTGTCACTTTGACCTACTATGGTGAACGTCATTGCGACCGGATCTACGTATCTTAGGTGTTAGTAGTTATTTGTGGCTCAGGCTGGTTGTCTATATCTTGCAATCGTATCCTAGTAAAATGGGTTGGTAATATCTCCTGAGGAACTCGAAAGGATTAGCACACTAAACCCGACCGGTTGATTAAGTTCGACTGTGTTAATAAGGTTGAGTGGTACTACTTAGGAATATAAGATGTTAATTAATTTAAGCTGTCAGTGAGAAGTGGTCGGGCTGTCCAGAAATCCCCAATTCGGACGAAAACCCTAATTCGGCTAAGGGTTCCGCCGCATCTTGCGGCGGCCATTCCCGGCGGATCCGGGGTCCGATTTCCGATCAGCTTGAACCAATGGATTCCTCGTCACACAAGCTTCCTGTCGATATGTCGTATGAGATCATCCAATCCCGAATGCGAGCGGAATCGACGTCTGAAGTTCGCTGCTCACCATAAATTTTTCCGGCGATAAATTCAAAAATTGAGGGAAATTGATGGACGATTTCGGCCAATATCCGTTCATGGTGGCCTAAAATCGTCCAAGGATCATTACCCATAAATTAATTCAATGAATCGCGGATCGGAAAGATATAATTTCGCAACGGCGAAGCCGGCGGCGACGGGTTGCGTGACTCGCTGAAATCCCGTCGTTGTGGCTGAAATTGGCAGCTGTTTTACACATCCCAAATGTCCGTGAGACGTCTGGAAGGTATGGGGCCATCGTGGATGGCCGGACGTGGTGGCGGGAGGCGGCGCGAGCTGCGCGCAGGCAGAGGCGCAGATGCGGCGGGCTGCTGCGTTTCAGCGCCGAATGGCGGGCTACCGGCGGAGGAGGACGGCGGTTCCTGGCTCCCCGTGGACGGACGACCACCACCAAGTTGGCGGCCGGCCAAGAACCGGCCTACAGCGGCGGCGGGAGGTGAACCAGCGGCGGCGGCAGTTTTTCTTTGTTGAAGAAGATGCTGACGTGGCGCGCCACGTCAGCCCTTGTTGTCAAGGCTGTACACGTGTCTGTCACATGTATGCCGTCTGTCACGTGTATGCCATGTGGTAGACCCCCTTATGACGTGGCGATGCAGTTTTCAAATTCGAAGATTTTGAAGATCGAAGAGCTGTATTTTGATCGGGCTATGTAATAGTTAGGAGTTACGTGTTTTAATGCCCGATAACGATGTTTTTAAATTTCCTATTTGTGCATTTATTTATTATTATGCTTTAGCATGAGATTATGTGATTAATTGCACTTAGAAAAACATGTAAATAGGATCTATGTCGTTATTAAGCATGTTTTAATTTTCGCGAGCACGTTTTATTATGTGCGTTTAGAAATTGCATGCTTTAGGAATTATGTGATGATACATGATTCGTAACAAACCTTTTGAATAAAAAGACTAAGCAATTTTAAATTAAATGTTTAATTAGATTCCATTAATTTGGATATTAAACACTTAATCGGACCTCCATTAATTGGACTCTACACGAAAGTAGTAAGATTATGTGAGTAAACGTCCACCTGCGTAGCTTGCTTGCATTTTTGAGCTACCAGTTTTGTGAGATGAGTTTTCCAAAACAATATTTGATTATTATTGAGTAGTGGGAGCAAAGCCGTAAACGTCCACCTGCGTGGCTTGCGTGCCTAGTAAACACGAGTACTCTAGAAGATAATAATTAAATAGGATGGCTAATTAGATCAAATCGAATGCGGCATGGTTCGAGTAAGTATGTCAATTTCGAGAATTTGATTCTATTTTGGTCAAATTAATGGTCAATGCTTAGATGTCACCGCAGGTACAATTCACTTCCCTCGAAGTCCCTTCCCGCGTTTTAATAGTGACATGGTCCAGAATATTAAACTATTAAATTCATTCATCCTAAGAACCTAGACGTGGATTGAAATTAAAGAGCTAGGTAAATAGTTTGGTTTAGGGTTACGCTAGTAAACGTCCACCTGCGTGGCTTGCTAGTGGAATTCCTAGAGTTGTTCGAGGTTTTTAATATCATTGTTTTTACAAAAGGTTACAATGATTATTAATTACGAATTATGTGTTAATATTAACTTTATACATGCTTTTTAAATTATATTTTTCAAATATGCCTGTTCGAAATTTTTCGAGTCCCTAAACAGTCTCACCAACCAAACCCTAACGGGTTTAACAATTTTTAAATAATTTCATAGAGTGGAAGAGATATCTTACCTTCCCAATAAATGCTCTGCAAAGATCCTATAAGAACTTCTGTTTTAGGACCGATATGTCTAAGAACGAGTTTACTATGAGTAAGTTACTCAAATCTTTGGTAGCGGTCAAAGAGGTTATAGGAAAGGGCAAGAGTGCTCAAGTCTTGAATATCCCTAGTAGTTCGAGGAATCCTCCGAAAGGCGGAAACCAGAAAAAGAGCAGAAAGGGTGGACATTTCAAGAAGAGCAGTGGGAGTAAGAAGACGGTCCTTACAGGCGACATGCGAATGTCAAAGGAGAAAGGAAGGTTCTTCAAGAGTGGTAAGAAAGGACACTGGAATAATTATAATCCAAATGTCAAGGCAAAACAGAAAGAGACGCGAGTCGCTCTTGGTTTCCTCTTCTACCCACGAATGGGTAGTGGATTCGGGGGCAACTGATCATGTTTGTTACACCTTGCAAGGTTTCTTGCAGAAAAGGCAATTGAGCAATGGCGAGGTGGTAGTCTCAATGGGCAATGGATCGAAAGTTCCTACAATTGCCATTGGAGATTTGCATCTATCTTTTGATAGTTCTGTTTTAGTACTTAAAGATGTTTAATATGTGCCTGAGTTTAGGCGAAACATTATTTATGTTTCAAAACTCTACACCATGGATGGTTATAAATCAAGTTTTGATAGTGAAGTTTCTATCATGAAAGACGATGATTTTATCTGTGGTGGACCATTAAACGGATCTTTATATACTATTACTTGTAAACCACGTAGTTCTGTTAATATTGCTTTCTCATCATCAAATCCTAAGAAGAGGAAAGAATCTTCTAAGGTAAACCAAACTTATATGTGGCACTTAAGACTAAGTAACATCAATCTTAAAAGGACTCAAAAGTTGGTGGAATATGGATCATTGGAATCTCTCCAAGTTGAACCATTTCTAACTTGCAAAGCCTGTTTGGAAGGAAAGATGATGACTAAGCCTTTGAAGGCAAAGGGTTATAAAGCCACAGAAGTATTAAGTTTGATACATTCTGACTTATGTGGGTCTATGTCTACACAAGCTCGTGGAGTGTATGAGTACTTCGTCACATTTACTGACGATTACTCGAGGTATGGATATGTTTACCTTCTTCGCCACAAGTTGGATTGCTTTGAAACCTTTAAGGAATTCAAGGCAGAAGTGGAGAAGAAGCTAGGTAAAGAAATCAAAACACTACGATCTGATCGTGGTAGGGAATACCTATCCAACGAGTTCAAGGACTACTTGACAGAATGTGGGATTACATCCCAGCTGACAACACCGGGCACGCCTCAGCAGAATGGTGTGTCAAAGAGAAGGAACCGAAGTCTCTTAGAGATGGTTCGGTCGATGATGAGTTATGCAACTTTGCCAGTTTCCTTTTGGGGATATGCCCTAGAGACTGCAGCATACTTGTTGAACCGTGTGCCTTCCAAGTCGGTACAAAAGATCCCTTTCGAGTTGTGGAGCGGGCACAAACCCAGTATGCACCACTTAAGGATTTGGGTTATCCTGCTTATGTGCTAAATAGGCAGGCCGACAAATCGGAATCACGTTCAGAAGTGATGTTGTTCATAGGGTATCCGAAGGAAACGAAGGGTGGATACTTTTATGATCCTAAAGAACAGAAGATCGTTGTTAGCCCTAACGCTCTGTTCTTAGAAGAGGATTACATTAGTAACCATAAATCTCGAGTCGACATCATCCTTGAGGAATTACAAGGTGGTCGAATTCCACTTGAACAGTCAGTTGTGCAAGATAGTACTCCACGAGTAACTGCACAATCTGTTAACACGGCGCCTGACATTGTTCGACGTAGTGGGAGGGTGATATTTACACCTGATCGGTATGTGTTCACTAGGGAGACGTTGGATCATCTCCCGGCAGATGAACAAGATATCGTGGATCCCTGGACTTACAACGAAGCAGTGGGAGATGTAGATGCAGATTCCTTGCGAATCATCATGGACTCAGAATTTAAGTCCATAATTGATATGAATGTATACGAGATCACTGAACTACCTGAGGGCTGCAAGGCTATTGGTAGTAAGTGGGTATACAAGAGAAAGAGAGAGGACTGAATGGAGAGATCATGGCGTTTAAGGCCAGGCTAGTGGCGAAGGGTTTTACCCAGAAAGAAGGTATCGATTACGAAGAGACCTTCTTGCCTGTAGCAATGATCAAGTCCATTCGGATTCTCCTTGCCATAACAGCTCACATGAACCTAGAGATCTGGCAAATGTATGTCAAAACCGCATTCCTAAACGGTCACCTTAAAAAAAAGGTAGGGACATCTACATGAAACAACCAGATGGTTATGTGAAGGAGGGCGAAGAGCATCTAGTTTGAAAGCTTAAGAAGTCTATTCATGGACTTAAGCAAGCTTTCCAGTTATGGCACCAGCGTTTTTCGACGAGGTAGTCAAATCCTATAGATTTGTATCCTATCCTAATGAGGTGTGTGTACCGTATTTGTGTTAACGGATCAGTGGTGTTTCTTGCATTTTACGTAGATGACATCCTTCTCATTGGCAACAATGTTGAAGTGCTATCAGACGTAAAGACGTGGTTATCCGAGCAGTTTCAAGTGAAGGACTTAGATGAAGCTGCTTACATCCTTGGGATCAAGGTTATCCGAGATCGCCAGAAAAGGATGTTAAGCTTGTTACAAGTGTCCTACATTGACACTATTATTGCTCGTTTTAGCATGCAAAAGGCCAAGAGAGGTTCAGTACCTTTCAGACATGGCATTTTTCTATCCAAGAATCAGTGCCCTAAAATGCGTGAAGAGATAGAAAGTATGAGGCTAGTACCATATGCTTCCGCTGTCGGTAGCCCCATGTATGCGATGCTTTGTACGAGACAATATATCTCATATGATGTAGGCATGGTCTCAAGATATCAGTCTAACCCTGGAAAGGAACACTGGACTGCGGTCAAGCATATTCTCAAGTACCTTAAACGGACTAGAGATTATAGGCTTGTTTACCAGTCAGACAGTCTAGTGTATTTGGGTTATACAGACTCGGATTTCTAGGCTGATAGAGACGAGAAGAAGTCTACCTCGGGTTATGTGTTTACCTTGGGAGGTGGAGCCATTTCATGGAGGAGTGCAAAGCAGAAATGCATTGCGGACTCAACCATGGAAGCAGAGTATATGGCTGCTTCAGAAGCATTGAAAGAGGCAGTTTGGCTCAAAAATTTCCTCTATGATCTTGATATTGTTCAGAATTTACCTAAGGCGATCACGATTTATTGTGATAATGCGGATGCAGTGACAAATTCTAAGGAACCTAGATCTCACAAGGCGTCTAAACACATAGACAGGAAGTACCACATTATACGAGTATTCGTAAATCGAGGAGACATGGTGATTGACAAAATTTGGAACTGAAGTCAACCTAGCTAATCCTTTCACAAAGAGGTTATCACTCCCGGCTTACGAGAAGCATGTTCGTGGCTTAGGAGTGGTAGAGATGCCCCCCACTTAGGACTACAGAAACTTTTGTATAAGTGGGAGAAGATGCAGTGATAGATATGACAGATAGCTTAGAGATATTTGAGTACTAGTTTGTACCTTGAACTGACACATTGTATACTAAAAGTTTACTTTAGTATAAGTGGGATAATTATTGGGATTTTGTATACTGGAAGCAAATTTTATGCTTGTATACAATGTGTTTTGTCCCTAGTACTATTTTATTCTCCTATCTGATAAATATATGTATTTACACATCTTATCCGTTATCTTGTATAAAAGTTAGATTTGTGTGGTGTGTCGGGTATCACAGAAGACAACACAAATTGGTTGAACTGACAAGATATAAACAGTTATCACAGCTGAGACAACTTAAGGATAAGTTGTTAGTTTAAGCTGCAGTTTAGATAAGAAGTGGCTTGTCTTAGCTGCTTGTCTTTACTGGTGCACTGAAGGTGGTGTATTGACGGATCATAGTGAGATGTGTTCTCCTAACTGACCTTAGTGGAGAACCAAGATCTCGGTTACTTAGCTGGTCTTAAGCTTGGTAAGACTTCAGCTGAGTGCATTTGGCTATCTATTACTTTGACCTACTATGGTGAACGTCATCGCAACCGGATCTACGTATCTTGGGTGTTAGTAGTTATTTGTGGCTCAGGCTGGTTGTTTGTATCTTGCAACCGTATCCTAGTAAAATGGGTTGATAATAACCCCTGAGGAACTCGAAAGGATTAGCACACTAAACTGGGCCGGCTGATTAAGTTCAGGTGTGTTAATAAGGTCGAGTGGTACTACTCAGGAATATAAGATGTTAATTAATTTAAGCTATCAGTGAGCTTAATTAATTAACGGATATTTCTATCTTAAATACGGAGATCGATTAAGTCTAAAATACAAGCCCTTGCTCAATTTGGGATAAAGGAGTAAGTCAGCACGGATTCTCTAGTGGAATGAATCTGTGTTTATTAATTAATTTAGCTCTGGGCTGAGCATAGATAATTAATTAATTTGAGGCCCAGCTTTATTTCTTGTATTAGATCCCTGATCTGGCCCAATTAGTTGCCTAGTTATTTATTGTCTCTCAGAAATCATTATTAATGGATTAATATATTTTTACATTATTTAATAAGGTTATTTATCTGGAATTAATTGGCTGGGCTAATTAATTGATAAATATTAGTAGCCCAGTGGATTAATTAATTATATTATTGGCTAATTATGTGGAAGCTCATTAGGAATATAACTAAATTAATGGGCTACAAATATATTAATATTATATTGGCATTTGAAGCCTATATATATTAGTATTCTGTTCAGAAACAGAATACACACATCACATAAACACACGCACGCGTAAGAGAGAGATGATAATCTTATTTCCTCCAGTTCTCTGACCACCCAGAGGGAGAAAAAGGTCGGGACACAGATCAGAAGATCTAACACACGAGCAACAATCAGAGCTGCAACAACATACGAATGAGGAAGGTAATCGTTCCTAACCTAATATTTCCTTCATAAGTCCTACACGCCGATCCTATACATGGAAATTTATCTTAATGACTCTACATGGAATGTCATGCATGAATTTATAATTCAAATAATTCATAAATACACATAGATCGAAATAATCAAACAAATGTATATTATACATAATCCACTTATTAACATGCAACTTTAATAGTTTCACATAATAATAAACTTAAGTATATTAAACATAATTGTAACATGAAACCTTTTGTTTTTCAATCTACTTGCAAGTTGACAAATGAATCTGGCACATCAAGAAATAAATTAACAAATAAATAGTACACATATCCTAAAAATTCTATATTTTTAACATGAATGACCTGACATGTATTATATCCCATTAAAATTCAGCATGGTCGAAAACAATGTATAGAAAACATGAAAAACAACTTTTCTATCAAGCTCATGAACATGCTGTCAAAAACTGGCAGGTTGCGAATAACAATTTTTAACAAATACTTATCATACTTGTAAAATTCTACAAATATAATAAACTATACCAGACATACCGAGGAAGATGATCCTATATTTTCACGATGATATGACGACGGAAAGATGTATAAGTAATTCTTGAAACAGTTCGCAGATATGCTGGCAGATTTTCAAAAAATTTATGAGATGCTATATTATGAGAGACTAGGGGGTATTTATAGGCCTAGAAATCATTATCTAAAGAACCCTAATTGTATAAGGTATCAATTATATTTTATGCATAATTATTTTCGTACTTATATAATTTAGATAGAATTTAGTCTATCACCTACCATATAAGAGATTCAATCATAGTTGGATTAGGATATAGACACAATTAAAATTGATCATAAACATGAATATCATACATAAAATATCTATTTTAAATCATAAAACATTATATAAAATTATCTCCTAATTATTTCACACGAATATAAAATATTCAATCATTTCATGAATCCCGGTAGGTTTAGAAAATGCTAAGTAAATAAATATTATTTGTTCTCATAATTCTAAAATTATTTCAATCTCAATGATAAACAATATAATCATAATATGAAATAAATAAACACATTCAAAGTTCAAAATAAATTTACATAATAAAAATGATTTAATGACAAATGAGTCATATGCTTTAATTTTCCTTTAAATTTCTAAGGCGCGACTAACAGAACTAAAACACTTGATAACATGCATGAATAGATATGCAATGCATTTTATATTGAAAATTTTGGGGCGTTACAATCTACCCCACTTAAAGAATTTTCATCCTCGAAAATTGCTTAGCTTAAAACATGAATGCATGTGCTTTCATGAAAAACCATGCCTTTTTCTTTATCGTGCAGTATATGAATTTTAAAAACTTTTCATGTCTTGAAAATTTTACTTACCTCGACGGCGCGATGCAGTGGTAGTGATGATGGTCGATTCCCTGCATAACAAAGAACATGTCTACAGGAAAGTAAACATGCTCTGATACCACTCTGTAAAGCCCCAATTTTCATAACTTAACAAGGGACGCTACTTCATACTTAACATGCATATATCAATTCTTTCAAACATTTTAATGGAAAAGAATCATTGAAAAACTCAATTTATTTTCATACTCAGCGGAAGTCTTAAATAAAAATTTACTAATTCTAACATTTCAAAAAATAACAAAAAGTTCATAAACTAAAAGCAATAATATTTTAAATACGATAAGTCCTCCTCGTGACCATCACCACCTACACCTCTACGCATCGGCCGAGCCATTTCCTAAAAAATGTTAAAATGATAGGGATGAGTACGACTACTCAGTGGGGAAATGCATTTATCCATATTATAAACGATACTGAATTTAAACATGATAACATAAGCATGGTAACATAGCATGGTTTTTGGTCCGAAGACCCATAGACATAGCAGCCCGTAGGCTTGACCCGAAGGTCCCTCGCTGATATAGGCCCGTCGACCTTATATCCCTCGTTCATAGTTTCATTGATTCTGTATTATAGTCACATGAAAAACTCAAGTAATGGATATAATAAGGATAAACATAAAAAATTCCGCACCTTAACCTTGACTTGAAGAAAAAAATAATGAATATCAATGTTTAAGTCCTGCAATGCATTTTATATTGAAAATTTCGGAACCAAAAAAAGCAAGACATGCCATCAAAAATGCCAAAATCAAGATGTATACACCAACTTTGCTCTTTAGAGTGAGGGAATCCTTTATGATTGATGATAAACGGCGGAATCACGTTTATTTGTACTATAACTTAGAGCATCTCCAACTAATGCTCTAGTCTAGCGTTTAACGGCAGAATGACGTGTCAGGAATCTCCAATGGTAGCCGATAATTCATAGCAGAGTAGTGGGCTATCAATTGAACAATGTACCACTACCATGTTTGTTCACACGGTAGTGGTACCATTATACTATTTTTTCTTTTAAATTAATTAATTTACCTAATTCCCACTAGCATAAAAATATGATAACATTAAACATAAGAAAACAAATCAATCAAGTAAGCTCCAAAACTGCTATCCGAGCCTCCAAATTCGCTTCCGAATCCCCCGACATCACTTCCAAATCCTCCAAGATCTGGAAAATCACCTCCAAGGCTTGACTAACTTGTCTTTTGAAAATTATTTTTTCTTGTTCATTCTTGAAGTACTCTCGCCGAATAGGATCAGAAATAATGTCAATATCTATCATTAAAATCTTATTATCTGATTCCCACATTTGAAAAGCTAGAGCTATGTTCTTTGTTTCAATAGCTTTGTTATTTTCAATACCAGAAGATTCTCTCTTCTTGTGGATGAGTTCTCCATTAATTTTCCAAATCTCTTATTCACTTGTTTAATTGCTTTCAAAACACCCGGTATATTTTCATATTTTTTCCTTTTTTTTAACACCATCTGGACATTGTGATGGTCCAGAACCACTGCCACTACCATCACTTAAATTGATATCAAAGGTAGAAGGTAGCCCATCAGTTGAGATATGAGATTTCGGTGGAGTGTCTGATCGGAATGAAGTGTTTGTTTTCGAGAGCTTTGTGGATTGCAATCTAACTTTGCAAAATCTTTCATAATAGGTCACACATGCTCGAACTTAAATCCTTTTGAAAAAAAAATTCATCGTCCGCCATCATTTGTTTTGCACGAGTAAGCTGCATAATTAATAAAACGTATTATACATATTAAAAGAAATAAAAAATCAAACCAAATAAATGACTCGTCCTTATAATGTCATGTTCAGAAGCCCCGCTTGGATTGAGAGCTTTCATATGTTGTATACAACATTTGAAGAATTTAATAGAACTTATAATCGATTATATGCGAGTTTCAAGTGATCTTTAACTTCGATCAGCCATATTTGACGAAGATTTTCTGAGTTATAGAGCTCCGTAATGCGAATCCATAATTGAGTTGATTTTTGGTATATTCCTGTTACTGGATCTTGAGATATTTTTAAGTAACAACGACAAAGATGTTTATCTTCATCAATTGTGTAATTGGGATTTCGAGACAAAGTCATGCGTTTCTAAAGAGAAGAGTTCAGATGGAAAAGAGTGTTGTGTGTGTTAAAATGTGTTGGAAAGATCGCCTATATAGAGAGGGAAAGATTATCCAGATAGGATATGAGTTGGATGGTGCAGATTTGAAGGAAATCTAAATGGATGTTGATGATTTGTTGGCCCGATTTTGAAGTTGAAAGATGGTGGATAGGTGTCTGGAAAGTGTGCAACGCTCCAAAATTTTCAATATAAAATGCATTGCATATCTATTCATGCATGTTATCAAATGTTTTAGTTCTGTAAGTCGCGCCTTAGAAATTAAAATGAAAATCAAAACATCTATCTTATTTTTATTAAATTATTATTGTATGTAAATTTATTTTGAATTTTGAATGTGTTCATCTACATCATATTATGATTATATTGTTTATTGTTGAGATCGAAATCATGTAAGAATTATGAGGCAAGAATAATATTTATTTATTTCGGTTTCCTAAATCTGGTAGGATTCATGGATGGAAAGAACATTTTAATTTCTCATCAAATTATTAGGTGATAAGTTTAGATTATGTTTTATGATTGAAATAGATATTTGATGTGTGATATACAAGTTTTGAGATCAAATCTTATTGTGTTTATCCATATCCTAATTAGTCTATGATTGAACCTCTTATATGGATAAAATATATTTCATACCTTTTATGATTAGTAATCTCTAGATAATTGTTTCTTGGCCTATAAATACCCCTTAGTTGATCATAATATAGCATCACATAAACTTTTTGAGAATCTACCAGCATATCTACAAACTGTTTCAAGAATTATTTACACATCTTCTCGTCATCATATAGTTGTGAAAATTTAGGATAAAACTAAGTGTTTGAAAAACTCTCCAACAGTGAAGGAGTCCTTTACAATAAGGATTGGTTCAGAAGTGGACTCCTTCGTCTAAGCTATGGATATATTCTATTGAGCTTAGGTTAGAGGGATAGGGAACAAGGATGTGGCTTCTAGAATGACAAACAGCTGAGTGTAAGCTTTGGGTTCGTGTATCGTTGTTTGGATACTAGAGGCTGTATTAAGCAGTTCAGCTTGGTTCCCTAAGAGCAGAAATGTAGTCTTTCGCCGGAGATAGATTCTTCGAGCTTCTTGCGGAAGACTTAGGCTGATCTCTGATTTAGTGGCATGCTCCTGTTGAGTCGGCTCTACTGAAGATCAGCTTTGAATTCAGTGAACTACTCATGCTGAGTTCAGTTCCACTGACTCCTTTCAGTAGACTGCTCCTGCTGAGTCTAGTATAACTGAGTCTTCTACTTCTGGCGCTGAGGCAGATAATCCACTGAGTGTCTGAGCCAGAGCAGAGTGTCTGCTGAGTCTGAAACCTCAGAGACAAAAAATAGATTACAACGTAATGGTTCGTCAATCAATATAGGGTTTTGGGATCTTCAAATCTTCATAGACTCATTCAGAGCACACGGCTATTGAGTAAATATCAACACACAAGACTGAGTCATTTTCCACTATTTTCCAACATTGCTGAAGATAGAATCATCACCCAACATTTTCCCCCTATTTGATGATGCCAAAACCTAATAATCTATCAACCTAACACGATGACTTATCAGAAACAGAGCTCCTTACAAAATATTACAAGTAGGATCAATGGAGTTGTTCTTCAAGTCCTAGACTACTGAGGGGATCATGGCAGAAAGACAGAACCTATACAGAGTTTAATCAACATTTTCCCCCTGTCTTAACAACATTTTCCCAATACTAACAAGTCTATCAGAATCTAGCTAAGCAACAACTGACAGTAAATAACAACAGTGAGTGTGTGAGTCAGTAATCACTTTAGTGATTCTGAGTGTTAAGCATAAATAAACACGGCTATTCAGATAATAAGGAATTGTCAAAACCAAACAGAGATATTATATATATGAGAATTTCAGTACAGTTACATCTCTGCTAGACTATGAGAAGGAAAGATACAAGGAGAATACAGAAGCAAGAAATCATTTGAACTGCTTGATCCTGTTCTTGAAATCTTGAGATTGAGTTTCAGGAAGAGGCACTCCATACATGCGATATGTGACCTTCCTCAGCTTCAGTATCTCAGCAAAGTCCGCTGGGTCTTCTTCATCAAGAAATTTGGCTTCAGCAGCGTCCTTCACTTCTTTCTCTATGACACCGTAATGGATAGATCCATCAAGCCTCTATGGGGGTGGCAGGATTCTGGGATCAGGAACTCTTACTTCAACATTTTCCTTGACAGCTTTTTGGAGTCTGGCATACATTTCCAGATCTTCTCTCATTAGCCATTCAGTATATGCCATTGTCTTAGGTTTTTCAGACCAAAATCTCCAGAAGTAGTTCCTTTTGATAAATTCTGCTTTCAGTGTCTCCCATCTCTGAGTAACTTCCCACGGGATCCATTCATCCATTCTAGGCCATCTGTGAGTCTTCAGATCAGTAGGCTTTCTGAACTTCCTGTATTTGTATGGGATGTCAGCCTTTGAAGACTAGCTTCCTTTTCAGTTCTCAGCCTGAGAGCTTCGAGATCAGCCATCCATATTCTCTCTCTGGCTGCTTCTATTTGTCTGGCCTCTTCATCTCTATATAGATATCCGTCTAACTGAGCCCAGATTTCTTCCATCTCTTGTTCATGTGCCTTTGAGGTAGTGTAGGAGGGCTTGCGAGGTGGCTCGTCTTCTGAGTCAGCAGGCGTTGATGATTTCTCTTTGGATGTTCCCTCTTTGCCCTTGATTGATTGTTGTTCTTCTTTGCTCCTTTTCTTTTTCTTTATCAGCCTCGTCGCTGAGTTTGAGCGTTTTAGGAGGCAGCCTAGCACCTGTTTTCTTGCCACCAGCTGGAGCCTTAGTTTTGCCTTTGACAGGCTTCTTCTTAGGTTTATTGGCGGCTTCAGCTTCGGCTATCTCCTTAGCCAGCTTCTCATTTGCTGCTATTTGAGCCTCCTCCTCCGGGGTTATGAACCTCCTGGGTCCTTTCTTCTTGGAGGGAGGGGTTGGGAGCTTCAGTAGTTTCTTGCCTTTACCGGTGATGAGTCAATTTCGTACCTAATTATTTATGTCCAGAAAGGTCTCTTAATTGTGCAGGTGAGACGTATTTGTTGGCAGTTATGCAGAAAAGGAGCTGATTTGGCACGACAAGTGGAGATGGGGTGGCGACGCGAATTACAGCTGGAATGAGGATATTTTGAGCGGTTTTGGTCGAAGGAAGAAAGAAGGAAAGAAAAGGATCAAGAAAGGAAAGAGAGAGGAAGGAAAGAAGAAGATAAGGAAGGATTAGATATTTCCATATCTATCAAAATCCTTTCCTTATCCAAGAAGAAACCCTAGATATGATCTAGGGTATTATAAAAGGAGGATTGAAGCACGAAAATCAGAGCCCTTTTTCCATCAAAAACACGCCGTGCATACCTTTCCCACACCTCGGAGACTCATCCTTTCGATCCGCTTGACTTACCGCCGCCGCCGACAAGAATCCGCCATAGCCAAGCCACCGCCGAAGCTATTCCACACCACCGCCGAGCAGATTTCAACCACCATTCCTTCCGATACTTCATGCAGCTAGTAGTTTTATGTTAAAGAAACAAACACTTTCGTATTTCATGTTTTAGTTTTCAGTTACGGATATTAGTTTAGTTTCGTTATCGTTTAAATTTCGTTTCTTGTTTCGTAAGGCCGAAGGTTATGATACTTTAATCTAGTTGCAATTCTCGCTTTTAATTCAGTTTATGTCAGTTTGAATTCTGTTAATGTTCGTTTCCAGTTTTTAGTTCGTTGTCTTTAAGTTAATTTCGTTTACGTGCATGCTAGGGTTAGAGTTACAAATGATGCATGTTGCGTTTCGCGCAGGTGTCTTATACGTGCGGTCGGGGACATTGTCATGAGTAGCTAAACTTTTAGTGGTCTGGCAGGATGTAAACACACACGTGAATAGTACATGAGGCTTAGGTTCTTATAATTAATAAAAGGGTTTCGGGTTAATTCTGAATTATTTAATCTGGCTAGTAATTTAGGCTTGATCACCCTAGGTTATTCGATCCCGTAGCTAACTTAGTACTTCCATCATTTCTCGTGGAACAAGGCTAGGTAAGTAGCGAAATTATTCGAAAGAGTAGTTGAATTAAACCGGTAGGAGACTATTAGATGCCCAACATACGAGTAGGCTCTTATACTAGGCTCCCTTAGTTCGATAAAGTTGTTTAGCTATTAAATCTATTGATTGCCCAACAACGTAGGTTGTAGCTAAATTAGGGAAGTAGCCGTTTCGATGCCCAACATGGCGGTTACCGACTAAGTAAGTGGGAGTAAGGATTACGCAGTTTAAGTTACGGTAGTCTATAACTAGTTGATTCTTAAGATTAATTCATTTTATGTGCCAAGGATTGGAAATACGTGTGTGTGAATATTCTGTTGGAACAATCTCTTATCTGCCTAGTTTAAACAGTTTTATCTCAGTTCTCAGTTTTTATATTTAATTCAGTTTTTACAAGTCCTTAGTTTAGAATAAAACCCAAAACTTGCGTGGTTGCTAACCAAACCCAAGATAAGTAGAAAAATAATATGTCTAGTCCTCCGTTCCCTGTGTTCGATACCCTGTGAACTATACTGATATAATTCTCACGTTTTTGCAGGATTATTTGGTGCAATACAGCGATCACCAACCGGCAACTGGAGGCGGAAGAGGAGCTTCTTCCTCTTCTGAGTCCTCGTCAGCATACTCAGCAACTTCTTTTATAATATCAAGAGGAGTTTGAGTTGCCTGAGCTGTGACTTCTTTGGCTCCTGAGCCACTTGGGCCAGTCTCAGTTGATGCTGCGTGCCGGCTAAGATACCACAGGCCTCGCCGGTTGTGAAGGTCCAGTGGGGGCAGATGATGAAGTTTGAGATGCCCCTATCACTGTCCTTGCTTTCTTTGCTGCTTTCAGTATCAGCTCCTTAGATGCTTTCTCTGTAAATCCTTCCCCCTTTTTGGCATCAGCAAGTAGGGTTGGGGGCGGAGCAGATACCTTTCTATTCAGGCTTTTGTATGAGTCTGACAGATCTTCCAGCTTATTATGTAGCTTCGTCAGTGCCTCATGCAGCTCGTTTCTCTCATTTGTCAGCTGATCGCTGTATTTCTTATGTGAGAGATCAGCCGCAACCTTGAATTCTTTCAGCTGCTTCTCTACCTTCTCTTCAAGGGCCTTCTGAATATTCTCCATTCCGAGTTCATTGGCTTGAGAGACGGCATTGACGGATTCAGTGTGAGCAGTTTTAGCGGCCTTGTAACCATTCAGCAGTTTGTCCTGGCCTTCCTGAATCGACTTGAGCTGAGCTTCGAAGTCAGCTCTCTGCACAGCTAAGGCATTCGTCGGGATCTTTGGAGAAGTCGAGGGCCGGAGATGATGAGATAGAGGTTCTGAGTCCCTGCAACTCTGCAGTCTGAGCCTCAGTGGATTGCCGCCAAGTCTTGTGGACGGTTCGGGCGAGTAGGCGATTCTGAGAGCCTTGGTTCCTCAGAGCCCTGGCCACTTATTTTGATCGACGGCTCTTTGGGCTGGGCGCTACTTGAAGCGATTCGAGAAGGAGGCGAGAAGGATCATTGCTTTCGAAGTACCCGGCCCACATGCTGCCGGGACCAAGGATGCTGAGTGGAGGATCAGCAGTAGATGTAGTGGCATCCTTGTCCGATTGAGTTCCCTCATCAGGCTTCTCAGGGCCTGAATCACGGGGTGGGTCCTGACCATCGGGGTCAGACCCATCTGAGGGCCCTGGTGCTGAGACAGGCTGTCTGTCGTTCAGCATGGCAAGCATGGCTACCCTCAGATCCTCGAGCGTGCCGAGGTCAGATGGCTCAGAATAGCCAATCTTCCCTCTGATCAGCAGCTCTTCCAGTCGAATGCTGAATAATGTGCAGTCTACAGTGCCCTTCTGAAAACCTTTCTGAAGAAGAAACTCAGATAGGGTATCGTACCAAGCCTTCTTGAATCGACTTGAGCTGAGCTTCGAAGTCAGCTCTCTGCGCAGCTAAGGCATTCGTCAGGATGCTGGAGAAGTCAGGGACTGGAGATGATGAGAAGCTACAAGACACCACAGAGGCTCAGTTCCTGGTCATAGGGTGATCCACCGTGATCGAAAAGGAGCAACTCATCGTCTATTCAATAACTATTTTTCTGAAAATCCAACATTCAATGAAGGGATGTTTCGTAGTCATTTTTTAATGTCTCGGAGTTTATTCCTTTGAATTGTTGATGATGTCAAGAATAATAATAGTTGGTTCGAACAACACCGAAATTGCACTGGAAGATGGGGATTGTCCACGCTGTAAAAAAAACTGCTGCCTTTCGAATATTAGCAAACGAGATCCCTGTAGATTCTACTAATGAGTACATCAATATCGGTGAGTCCACTGCAATTAAATGTGTGAAGAAATTTTGTCGTTCCATTGTGAAAATATACTCAAATCAGTATCTTTGATCTCCTATTACTAGTGTTATTGCTAGGCTACTTTATATTGGTCAATAATGTGGCTTTTCAGGAATGTTAGGTAGTCTAGATTTTACGCATTGGAAGTGGAAGAATTGACCTATTGGTTGGGTAGGCTCGTACGCAGTTCGTAGTGAATCTCCATCAATAATTCTTGAAGTCGTCGCTGATTTCGACCTTTGGATATTACATGCATTTTTTGTATGCCAGAATTCAATAATAATATTAATGTGTTGGAAAGATCTTCTCTTTTTAGGGACCTGGCTAGAGGTATGACTCCACCCGCACATTATGTTATGCGAGACAAAGAGTATAATGTGGGGTATTATTTAGCTGATGAAATATATCCAAAATGGTCCACACTTGTGCAAACTATTCAAGAAAAAATAAGCATTTGCAAAGCAACAAGAATCGTGTAGGAAAGACGTGGAACGGGCATTTGGAAATCTTCAAAGCCGATTTGTAATTGTTGCAAATCCAGCCCAATATTGGAAGAAGAAACATTTGGATCATATAATGAAAGCATGCATTATAATGCATAATATGATAATTTGCCAATTCCGGAAGTGGTCATTTTTAATGGAATATCCCAATCGGGAAAGATGACCATTTTTAGTAGAATGGAGGGAGTATAACTTGGAAGGTTTATAAACAAAAGTCACTCCCAAGCATACTCAACTTTCATTTCCTTTTGTGTGCACACCTAACTGTCACGTTCTACCGTTACTCTTACTAGGATTCCGGATTCTAGTCACCATCGAATCCTTAACACTTCACAATCCCGTCACCATCGGCTTTGATTCATAACAATTTACGATCCAGAACCAAGTCACCGTTGGATCTATAACATATCACAATTTCGGAACCAAGTCATCGTCGGAGTGATAACATAGTTAGGATACAATGGTGATCAACCTATTACATGACTAACAAACGTGTACACAATTCTCAACTAATGTGTTAGGTCAGTCAAGAACCTAGATCGATTAACTGCCGAGCATTAACAGGTAGAACGCACAAAAACCATTATAATGGATAAACATTACATTTCATAGAGTTTAATAACTCAAAATACTTTTAGGAAAGAATTACCACTTCGAAGTTATAATAATATTAATTTATTATAAAATCGGATGCTACTTCTCTTCTTTAATAGGGCCTACAAGAAAAATCTATACTTCTCGAGGGCGAGAGCTCCGATACGATCGACAACGTTAAGGCGGAGATCAAGGATAAGGAAAGAATTCCACCGAACCAGCAGCGATTGATTTTCACCGAAAAGCAGCTTGAAGACGATCGTACCCTTCCTGATTACAATATCCAAAAATTTAAGCTAAGGTAATAAAATATTTAATCTGAATTTAAACCAACACGGCTACTTCCGATTTCAATTCTAACCAATCCGACCATCGGTTTATGGAAACAAGATTATGGTTGGAATATACGCTCTTTAGGTTATAACACCCTTCAACTGATTCTTTGATCCGACACCAATTTAATGCTCGAATCTTGACCCGAACCTGCACCGAAAGCTATATGCATAATCCCGCCACATGGATTTCAAAGACTCATAACTTTTGAGTTTGAGCTCCGATTTGTAATTCGAGTATAGCGTTGTAAAGCCAACAACCAAAGCTTTGCAACAACGTATAATATGATAATTTTGGACAAACGGCTCAAAAATTAAGTTGAAACATTCAAGTTTGTCACAACGGAAAACAAAACTTCATGTACAAACTCACAACTTGTAGGGTTTATAACTTTCACTTTTGGACTCAGATTTACAAACCGAAGGTATTTCTGGAAAGCCGATAATGAGAGGTTTCCAACGATATCTCATATACCGGGATTTGATCAGCAAAACCGAGTAGAAATCGGGCTTGAAGCCCCTGACCTGTTTCAGCGAAAACAGAAAACACAACCTGCAACCCCAACTTCTAAGACCAATAATTTTCGAGTACGATCTCCGATTAACAAACCGAAGGTGGCGTTGGAAATATAACAAAAAGAGATTTCCAACGATACAGAATATATCAGATTTTGGATAACGGAAACGAGCAGAATTTGGATTCAAATTTGCTGCTCTACTTATGAGAAAACAAAATCCGTAATCGTAGTCTACTACCACCTCAACTTTCGGAAGCCATAAACTTTCAGGTTTGAACTCAGAATTACGAATAGAAGTTGGCGTTGGAAAGCTAGAAATGAGAGCTTTCCAATGCTATAAACTTTGATAGGTTTTGATCAATAAGGACGTTCGTAAATTGAGCTTTTACCTGCTGCCTTGCTACCTCGAAAATAGACCAACGTGATTTAACCATGGCGGCAGCCATCAACTACTGCCTCCGCCTCTCCCCTCCGGCAGACCCTCCTCCATACACAACAATTAGGCCCCAACAGAGACAAGAAAGCTCCTCTTATAAATAACACAACTTCGAAATGAAACTCAAGAAAGGAGGAACCACTACAAAAAATCTGTCTTTTACCGACGGAAAAATCTGTCGGTAAACATTAAAAAATCCGTCGAAAAATGGTTTACCGACGGATTACCGACGGAAAATAATCCGTCGTTATAGAGCTTGTCGGTAAATTTTACCGACGGAATTGAGGCCCGTCGGTATTTACCGATGGAATTTTCCGTCGGTAATCCGTCGGTACACTTGTCGACTAATTTTTTGAAATTAAGGCGACAATTGACCCGCCGGCTATCGGAGTTGGTAGTCGGCGGCGATCCGGTGGTGACACTGGCCGACGGAGATCGGACGCTGACGGTGGCCGGCGGTGGAGGCCTGTGCGCACGCGTGCGCACATGTATAGCAAGATTCTTAATAGCTTTAGGAAGTAGTTTGATATATAAAGGTGGAAAAAGCTTGTCAAAAATTCGATGTGGGATGCAGAATTTTAAATTTACCGACGGATTACCGACGGAATTTTCCGTCGCTACATACCGACGGAAAATTGCATCGGTAATCCGTCGATAACAGAGATGAAATAGCGACGGAATTTGCCGTCGGTATTTAGCGACGGAAAATTCCGTCAGTAATCCGTCGATAAACTTAAATTTTGAATTTCCGTCGGTAATCCGTCGGTAAATGTCGACCCGTGTTTTGTCCGTCGGTAAATCAGTCGGTAATTAGCGAAAATTTTGTAGTGAACGCATGCGAGAGTTTTCAAGTTTAGAACATAATTTACAAGAAAGATTTAAGGAACAAAAAAAGATTTAAGGAACAAAAAAAGAACGTTACCTCTAATTCTATGATTGTCAATGTTTATGGAGAGAGAGAGGAATACGAAAGTGAAAGATAATGAGGAGATGAAAGATTTCGGGATATTACATTGGTGGTGCATCAAGGGCTGGAAATCCAACATGATGATAAGCGGAAGTGGTTGCCACGAAGATGAATTACAATCAACCCTTATATAACAATTAGAAACCATTATATGTATATAGATTTCTATTAATTTAGAGTTAGATTTCGACATAGATTAATGCCGTTTTAACTTTAGCTAGTATTACAAGGGTAAATTAAATTGCAATAATGCCCATATCATTTATTTATATTTTTAATTTAGGGATGATTTTACCAAAATCTAATCTCTAAATATGTATCTTTATGCATCTATTTTTACATTCACTTAATAAATCTTGAATTAACGTGATATGGTATCTTCAGTTCTGAAAATAAATCTCCATAAATTATTTTATATAAATAAGCGAAAGATTAATTTACATCAAAATCTACCATATTAAATGCACTTGAAAATCTAATCTAAATTACCATTAATTTATTGCATATAGTTTCTTCCGGTATACATCCTTCTTTTTTTTCCGGTATACATCCTCTTTACCCACGTCACTTATGTTATAAATTCATTTATGTTAATGCATTAATATTGATTTCGCTATGCATTAGTAAATAATGCCGTCATTTCTACAACTTCAAAATAAATCTTGAAATTTTTTAACATTGAACTTATGCATAAATTTGTTTGTGTTGATTTTCTGATGCATCAGAAAATAGTGCATAAGTTTCTTCACATATGTCATTTTAAATGCATAATTTTGTTTGTATAATTGAACTAATATTCATTTTTTTTATGCATTAGTGAATATTGGTAAATGCACAACTTGAATGTTTTATGTATAAATTTATATTTATAAACAAATGCATGTATATTGTATATTCTTATGCATTAATTTTCTGTTTTAATAAGTATATAATCGCATCGATCTTAAATATAATACTACATCGTAATCGAATTAATTTAATAGTAATTGATTATGATTGTTCGAAGAAAACAAAAACCGAACGCAGAAAAAACTGGACTCTTTTGACGAAGAAAAAACCTCTATCAGTAAAGAAAGACGAAAGAGGGAGAAAAAAAATCATATGCTTACCATTTTCTAGTGGATTAACTTTTTTCTAATTCCATCTTTTATTTTTAAATTCATATTCAGTTTAGCATGATTTTAATATTAAAACACACTTCAAACCATTTCAAACTGATTGTCTTCTATGTGTTCGATTTTATTTCTAAATTATATTAAAAACCAAGTCAGAACCATTACAACCTTAAGCACCAAAGATAACATTTATCTAAATTCGAAACCTTCTCTATAAGAAACAGTCAAATTAGTAATGTCTATTTATGTAAGTTGTTTGTGTGAATTCAAATAATTCTTTTATCTATAACTATAACTAAAATTAATATGCCCAAATCTAAATAGATGTGAAATAAAGAAAGTACGTGTTATTAAAGGAAATTATGAACAGGAGAATATAATAAAAATCAACGCCTAATTTTGAAATAAATTCAATATTCCTCCCTCAAAATCCCCACCAAGATTCTCCTCGCCGCTGCCGCGAATATCTCCGATCAGTCTCTCCGGCGGCATTCAAGTTCCCAATCTCGGCCACCATGTACATGCTCATCAACTGCTCTAATTGCCACACACCACTGCAGTTGCCGCCCGGCGCGCCTTCCATCCGATGCGCTATTTGCAAGGCAGTCACTAACGTGGCAGATCCGCGCCACGCGCCGCCGCCTGCCCAGCCTTCTTCCTATTCCCACGCGCCGCCGCCTCCTTCTCAGCCGTCTCCTTATTCCCACGCCCCGCCCGGCCCGGCGCCAAACCCTCACGGCCGTAAGAAGGCCGTGATCGTCGGAATTTCGTACAGGTATTCCCGCCACGAGCTGAAGGGGTGCATCAACGACGCTAAGTGCATGAAACATCTTCTGATCAACAAATTTCGATTTCCAGAATCTTCGATTCTAATGCTTACTGGTAATTGGAAAAGGGGAAAAATTCACTTGCTTGACTTATTCCTTTTTTTGAATTGGCTATTGTTGTTGTTCGCTATCGTGATTTTTCTTGGGAATTGACGTAAAGAGGATACGCTTTAGAGGATACAACTTTTTTGGATATTTTCATTTTCTTTCAGATTTATTGATGGCTAAGCAGACTGTATGAGCAGTAAAATCTTATGACAGAAACATGCCTACTTTACAACCCTTTTACTTTATATATAAGCTGTGATTTGTTATGTTCTGAAAACCCACTACTGCAAATGTATTTCTATTTAGGGATTCTGCTTGAGAAAACAAAGAATCACAGAATATGTAGGTGTAAATTCAACTGTTCAGCATGTCTGCTGCGTACTTTAAAAAAAAAATAGGATAATGATGTTTTTGCCTTGATTTTGTACTCTACTGGTGCTCAAGTAGTCTACTCTGTACAACTTATGTGACGTAAATTCGAATAATGATATAAGAATAGTTATTATTTTCTCGTGTTACGAATTTATAAATTGTGTCCTATCTTTGTGATATTTTGTGTGGACTGAAATGCAGAGGAAGAGACTGATCCGTTCAGAATCCCGAACAAGCATAACATGCGAATGGCCTTATTTTGGCTTGTACAGGGATGTCAACCAGGAGATTCCTTGGTGTTTCACTATTCCGGCCATGGTTCTCGACAAAGGAATTATAATGGAGATGAAGTTGATGGATATGATGAGACCTTGTGTCCACTTGATTTCGAAACACAGGGTATGATTGTAGATGATGAGATTAATGCATCTATTGTCAGAGCTATACCTCGTGGTGCCAAGCTTCATGCCATCATAGATGCTTGTCATAGTGGAACAGTTCTTGATTTACCATTTCTTTGCAGGATGAACAGGTACTTCCCAGACACCTTGATTGCGTTAGATTTAGATCTTTACCTTATATTCTCAAATGGGTGGAAATTTTTTCAATATAGAATGTTATCTGGATAAAGGTTTCAACTTTCTAGAAGTCATGATTTTGAAGTAACTAGAAAACTAAACAAGTTGTAAGTTTGAATTTAATATAAAAAGGATATGCACAAACTACCAATTTCATATGACTTGTGACTACTTATCAGGTAATCATTTCTCAACTTGCTTGATGCCTTGAAAATGTAGGTTTCGTTCAGTTTTTCTTCTCATTTCATGTTAATTTATTTGTACCTCATTTCACAATATAAAGACACCAATATCTCTTCATCTAGTTTTACTTGAGGTTTATGTTTAGTTTGTTGTCAGCATATAAATCTCATTAAGAATGTGGTGAGTGTCTTATTAAGGAAAGCTTATAAGATCCAACTATATCTCGGATGTCATATTTTGGAAACTGTTAAGTTTTCTTGATATCTATATAATTACTTTGGTTTTTTTACATAATCTTTAATTGCTTCATGAGCTTATTATATTCAAATGCTTCAGTGATTACTATCATATGCAGTCCTTCGTAAGCAGAATTTTTTATACTATGGCTTGCAACAACTCAATATAAACTCATTAGACATTGTCTTTAACGATACGAAACATTATCATCCTAGACTGGGCCTTGTTGCTGATTCCTTTGGCATACATGGTATTATATACTAATGTACTTTCCGGAAATAGGAGTGGGCAGTATGTGTGGGAGGACCATCGTCCCCGATCGGGTGTATGGAAAGGATCAAATGGTGGGGAAGTTATTTCCTTCAGTGGGTGTGATGACAATCAAACATCAGCTGATACATCTGTAAGTTGTGGGCTGTGTATAGGAAAACTAATGTTTAATTCTTTATGGTGCAACAACTTAGTGTAGCTGGTGAATTTGTTCAATAGGCCCTATCAAAAATCACTTCAACCGGTGCCATGACTTTCTGCTTTATCCAAGCCATTGAGCGCGGACATGGGAACACGTACGGGAGCATCCTAAGCGCAATGCGTACTGCAATCCGTGATGCTGGAAGTTCCGGTCCAGATCTGAGAGGTGGTGTCGTGACATCTCTTCTCACAATGCTTCTTACAGGTGGGAGCGTAAGCGCCGGTGGGTTCAAGCAGGTACTACTAATATCTTCTAAATAGGCATCTGCATTCATATGCATGTCTTTTGATCAATGTTATAGGATTAGAACAAAATTCCTATATACATGTCTGCAGCTTATGATTTCTGGAGTGAAAACTAAATGAATCAGCACTTCTGATTATGTGTTGAATATTTGTGTTTTTGTTGCAGGAGCCGCAGCTAACTGCTTGCGAACCCTTCGATGTATATGCAAAGCCATTTTCTCTATAACCATGTATTTTTATTTTTTCAGGATACTACTCATAACTCTTTTATTTTCAAGGTTTATTGGGTTGGATTGGGTGAATTTTTTGTCAAAATGACTTGATAACAAAGATTTATTCTTATTACTGCATGTGGGCTTCATGATTAGTGTAAGTAGGGTTTGATTTATATTGAGCTTTTTATTTATGTTTTTGTTTTCACGAGTCGGATTGTGGGTTGGGGTGAGTAATCGTAGTTAGGGTTGTCAAATATTTTGGGATTTGATCCGAACAAGGCTAAACGTGTTGTTTGGGCGGAAATGATAAATACTCGTTTTCTTTGTTCTCGCAATCTCAATTTACTTTCTAGTAATCTCAATTTTCGTCTGCATCTAGTTAATGTTTATTCTCCTTAAGGATACTAAATTATTATATTTTATTTTAACAGACAATACAACATAAATTTCATATCAGTAATCATATGCGAAAATAATTATCTATACATGCACATTCAATCCCAGTCGTAAATTTTTAGCGGCATCATTAATTAAATAATCTCTATAATAAATAAAAAAGAGTTCATCTTCGTTTCTTTTGTTCTTTTTTCAAGTTACCCATGACTGCAATGGAAACAGTGGAGGATGGTGATCTTCAAGTCTTCATCAATGAAGTTGTTATTTTATGACATGAATGTACTACTACTTCATTTACTTGGCTGTTGCCTTGAGAGTGAGGTTCCTCTTCTTGTTAACGAGTTTCTACCGAATGACGCAATTCTCCATCACAGGCATATTGAAAATGAAGAAGCATATACATAAGAATAGTTTCTTAAAATCAACAAAAGAACAAGATAATTCCTTTTTTTTGTGATTGGATTTGCATTTGTAGACTATACTGATAGTAAATCTGCTTTTGCTTTGGCCTCTAATCCAATCCATCATGAGAGGACGAAACATATTGAAATAAGACTGCCATTATATACGGCATCGTCTCTCTACAAGCAGGGTTCATTTGTTGTATGTTTCTATTTTACATTAACCAACAGACCTCCTAACAAAGGCTCCTAGTTGTGGCAGTTTCAGTTTCTTCTGTCCAAGTTGAGAAAACATAACCTGTATTCTCATCTTGAGGGGGACTATTGTGATTCTATATTAAGCTTAGGGTATTAATCGGTTTGGGCACGGGTTAACCCATATCTGAAAAATCGGTTACTCGTACCCAAAAAACCATAAATTCTAATACCCATATCCACAACCCATCGGATATCAGTTAACCCGATACCTGATAGGTACGGTTATCAATTTAACCGTTGGGTAAAAAAATCAGATTGGAGAGGAAGATCAGAATTAGAGATTGATAGAAAAGCAAGGATATGGGCTCGCCTTAGTAGGAAATAAATAAAATTTTCAAATTTTGAGTTACAGACTTGAGACAACAAACAAAAGTCGCTTCAAATCTAACTCAATAATCAATACCTATTATACCTTAGTCAATAGAACAGAACCTAAGAGGAATAGAGTTCGAGGAATAGCGAGACTTATTCTGCCATTAACTATGCACATGTATTGAAATTCTAAATTAATTGATGCTCAAATCGGTTAATTGTGGGTTAACCGATTGTGTATCGGTTATCTACCCATACCCAATAATCCCATAAATTCGAGATCCAATACATACCCGATTATCGGTTAATCGATCCAATACACCATGGTACGGGGTACGGGAATTACCCGAATACCTTATGCTCGTTTTAGCAGTGCTAAATAAGTTCATCATCTCCTCCACGTATGCATGTGATGAGTGGTTTTTATACAATCTCATCGTGTTCTTTTTAAGCCTATTTCTATCACTTTCCATCTATTTTTAGCTTTTGTTTTGTTTGGAATCATTTACTTTCGATGGTTTTTAGTTTTGAAGGTTGCTTGCACGTTTTAAGCATATTTGGAGGCATTTGACACCTAAATGAAGAAAACCATGACCATTGATGAATTGCGGGCAAAGATGGAGTTGTTTGGATGAAGAATGAAGAAGATTTGAAGTCGGATGTTGAAGAAATCGAGTTTCATAGGTCTTGAAACACGGCAGTTGAGAAGTCGTGTAGCAGACAGGTCTAACGATCTTAGAATCTTATCTCCACCGTCCACATCATACTTCTATGTGTTAGGAACATTGTGGCAAAGTTTCGTGATGATCCAACAATTATCGAAGGAGTTATAGCTATTTTCGCAGGACTGGTCAATGTAGGAAATTGAGCTGCGGAATGCTAAGGCCGAACACGTCTGACCGCAGTCCGCATTTTGTACTGGACCGTGGTCCGTGTCTGCTGAAGCCCAAATACGAGTTTTTTTCGGCCCGAAACGTATATAAACTCCTCCGAACTTCATTCCTTCGACCGACACACCATATTTTCGACATTTTCCACCCCCAAGAGTAGAGAAACACCCAAGGCTTCCCTTCGATGAAAATTCAAGGCGAAGATTTAAGACTACAACAAGAACCAAGTGCGATAATCAATCTACGAGGTTCTAGGTTGTATAATTCCTTCTTAGTTTTGTCTAGGGTTTTTCATACTTCTTTTCTATGGATACTTTTGCATCTTTTGTGCTTGTTTCCCTACGGATATGAGTAGCTAATTCCCCTTGTGTGGGGGTTTAGCAGGATCTATGTTTTTGATGAATTGATTCGAACCCTAATTTTAGAATGAATGAATTATTTTGTTTCTTAATTGTTGAGTATGTTTTTTATTTCTCTATGATTCTTTAATGTGATTGACCATCATCTTAGATAATTGTTGAGAATATAGGGAATAGGTAATACGGCGGATCATACCCGGTTATTTATTTAGCCCTGCAATTAAGAGTCTAGATTATTACCATTAGTTTTGGATAGTTTAGATGGTTCTTTAAATCCTTGTGCAAGATATGATCACTTGATTGACACTTAGTATTATAAGTTAGAGATCTTCCGGCATCATACAGAATCCCTAGAGCCTTAGTGGATGAACCAACAAAAGAAATTTATAAATGTTGGCTAGAGAATGGGAACGAATTAATCATCTTAAGCATAGTGATTGTTATACCTGCGCACTCTTCATCAAACTTGAAACCACACCCTTTAATCCACTTTGCTTTGTTTTTCTTTACTTTCTTTTATTTTCTTGCTATTTAAAATTCATAGTTTTAAATACATCAAACTAAGTTTAGGATCAAGTAGATAGTGAAATAATTAGGATACCCAATTGAGTCCTTGTGAGATCGACCTCAGGAGTTGCTAGATTATGTACTGCCGATTCGTGCACTTACGGGAATTATAATTTGTTCATCAGCATGCAAAGGAGGGATCTCATACAACTCAAAATATGCCACGTGTCCTAATATACCTAATGGTTGAAGAAGTTTGTTACAGTTTCTTGTAGATATTTTCAGCTAAGTAGCTGAACCCTCACGTGACAAGATTGTGTATAATTAGCCTAGATCTACTTCTCTTGTAATATTATTGGATTCATTTAACTCATTTTCGAATGTACAATTTCCTTCGTCTCGTTCATTGATTCTCTCTGTTTTCTTCTTCAAACTTGTTGATGATTGATCTCATTTCACCCTTTCTCTTCCATGGTTATTGAACCATGATCTGAATCTCATCAGGCAAAGAACGAGAAAAATTAGTATCTTGAGATTCTGAGAAGATCTTTACTTAAATAAAAAAGGAAGGAAGATGAAAACGTGCTCTTGGAGAATTCAGTTTCTACTTTCTAGCTATCATCCAGTTTTAATTCGGCATAATTTCTTTTGATGACCTTAAGTTCTGTTCTTGATTCGTGCTTGTTGATGCAATTCATGGGGCTAGTTTATTATTTAATTCATGTTATCAATTCCCGTTTGTCTTCTTCCAAATCACCACTAGAAAAGTTCTAGTTATGGGTGCAAGTTTGGTTAAACAAAATCAAATCAAACCTTAAATTCACTTCTTTAATTTGCAAAATCAAATAGCAAAAAAGGAAATTTTGATTCGATTTAACTCAAATTTTTCAATTTGAATCGATTTGGTTTCGGTTTTAGGCTCCGCTTGGGAAAATAACTTTTGACCTATGACAAAAGAACTTATGCTATAAGAATTTATGGTATAAGACTTAGTTATAAGTTAATTGTGTTTGGATACATGCAATAATAATGATTTATATTGGCAAAAAAATAAAATTAAAAAAATGTAGTTGTCAAGATTTGATATGGAACCTCCTTAAAAGTTACTTATAAGTTCCCATAAGTTAATAATATTAACTTATGAAAATAAGTTATGAAAATAAGTTAAAAGTAACTTATTACTTAGAATAAGTTATTTCGATAAATTCTCTCAAACACGCGTAAAATGACTTATTATTTAGAATAAGTCAAAATAAGTTGTTTATAACCATTTCCAAACGGGGCCTTAACCAAAATTCAAAGGAGAAAAAGAAAAAAAATTGAAAAAAAATATAGATAAGTGATTAATTAATATGTAAAATGTATTATACTATTTTCATTCAAAAAATCAAAGAACAACAATAGTCTAAACGATAATCAAATAAAACAACTTATCACCGTAATTGAGTCGATGAAATTCAATATGTCTCACGCTTCGTAGAAGAAATTAAGAACTCAATACATCACTCGACGATGAAGTAGGTTAGAGGATGATTCGATGATTGAGGCCTGAATCGAATTATATGTATAAAAAAATAAAATACTGAATATTGTAGTTCAATTTAGTCAGAGTTAAATATATTTATCTTAAATATAAATATTAATATTAATATAATACTAACTAAATTTTTTTTAAAAATATTTTCAATTTGGTTTGTTTCGGTTATCTAATGGCTAAACTAAAAACCAAAAAATGAAAAAAAAATTGAAACTAATATCAAATTAAAAAATGATTTAGTTTAAACAAGTTGAGTTCAGTTCGGCTGATTAACCGGCTCGACGCGCACTCCTAGTTCTAGCTTCAATTCAGCATTAAATTCCCGTAGTCAGAAGTAGATTAATTAGGGATCTTATAATACAAGTACATCTCTCAATTATATCTAGCTAATTTTCTTGTGGGTTCGGAAAGGATAAGAAGCATGCTTAATCCAAAATCGTTGTCCTATAATAAATTAATCCAATGAGTTTGGAATTAATCTTGAGCTACGATATTGATCTAGTAATTTAGGCCCAATCAACTTGAATTGATGTAGATTAAGAGTTGCTAGTTTTTGTGGTTTCCTGAAATTAGGCTAATTAAGTGAAAAAATTACAAGATTTTGTTGCTATTGTCTTATTAATTAATTCTTGATTTTTGTAATGCTCGTGTACTTAATTTTGATATGCATCGAGATTTTCATATACTTCTGATAATAGATGCTGCAGATGCTTACTTAGTAATGGTGCATATTATCAAAACTCATGTTATCAAATTTTGAAATTCAATCAGTTTCATTCATTTCAGGCACATAAATCCATTCATTCTTGGAACCAATTTGACCTAAAAACATACTTCAGAAGTTACAAGAAATTAAATTAACCTGACTAATTAATCAAACAAGAAGAAGCAATTAATTGAATGAAGAAGAAGAATCATTTAAGGAGTGCAGGTAATGTTGGCACACAACATGGAAGAGAGCTCCTGGTTAAGAGGGGGATTGCACAGTTTCTGCACAAAATCCTGAATCAACACCAAAATGTTGGACACGAAATCATTCCACTCGTACTGATTTGGATCCAATGAGATAATCTGAGCGAGTTGAGCCCTGCAGAGCGGGCACGTCGAGTGCGAACGAAGCCACACATCAATGCACTGAGAATGGAAGCTGTGGCCGCACTCTGGTAGCTTCCGGTAACCGTTGCCGCCGCAAATGTCGTTGAGGCATATAGCGCAGCATTGCTGACTCTCGTTGATGGCGGCCGGACCGGTGGCCGTGTTGGCTGCTGCCAATGTGGGTTGATGATTATCCATAACTGAAATGAGAGATTTTTTTTTGGGGGAGGGGGGTAGTATTTTTCTTAGTAATATGAGGAGTTTGGATTAAGAATGTAACACCGAAATCTTCAAAGGTAAAAGTCATGGATGTTGAATTAGGAGTATTATTTTAATTATTTTGGGAAAAAGAATAGTAATTATGACTAAATACAAGTCAATAAAATGAAGTCAAGTTTGAGTTAGAATTCATAGTGAAATGGGAGGTCAATCTTTGGATTTTATTTGGGATTTCATAGAAAATAGTAGTGGGCCGTGCAGGGGCAGGGACTGGCTTCTGTAATTGTCCTTTTCGTGATACTTTCTCTCCCCTTTTTTATTGCCTAAAAAATATTCGAAACTAATTATGGCATTTTTTCCAATTTTGGTCCGTTATTTTGGCATGGTTCAATTTTAGTCCGTTATTTTGTAAAACAATCCGATTTTGGACCCTTTTTAAAAATCAAACT
Source organism: Lavandula angustifolia (assembly GCA_028984105.1). Classification (NCBI taxonomy): domain Eukaryota; kingdom Viridiplantae; phylum Streptophyta; class Magnoliopsida; order Lamiales; family Lamiaceae; genus Lavandula; species Lavandula angustifolia. The sequence goes on from CM054822.1 coordinate 18,393,982, forward strand.
AACTTTTCCAATTTCGGCCCGTTTAGGCGCGTGTTTACACGCTTTTCACTTGGGAAAGTATATTGATTTGGATAGTTTTCTTTTTTAGTCCGTTATTTCTACACTTGTTTCAATTTTGGTCCAGTATTTTGTAAAAGCGTCCATTTTTTACCCTTTTTTATAAAATTAAAATATGTATATCTGAAATATTTTAACTAAAATATTTTGAGTTTTGTATGAAGAGTTTGAGCTTGCAAAATTGTCCATCTCTTGATAAAATATCGATTAATATTAATCTCCTCACTTTGTGAGTTTAAAGTCATATTACAAGATAATTATGTTTATGTCCATAGAAGTATTATTTATTTATATTTAATAAGGCTCACAATAATATGAAGATAAAATAGAAACTCAAAAAATAATACAAAAATAATAACCATATTAGCGGAGTTTTCTTCTTTTTACATCAATTCAAAAATCATAACCATATCAACCAATGTATATGCGAAGAATGGCTATTCTAAATCAGGAAGAAGAAGACACATAGCAACATATACTAAACTTTTGCGAAAAATAGCAAATAACAAAAGTAAGCATACAATGTATAATGAACTAGTCATTTTTTCTAGCCTTGGATCTCTTTGCAGCTTCAACTTTAGATCTCTTTGTAGCTTCGAGTTGGGCTAAGGATATGGTTCTTCCCGGTGTTTGTCTAATGTGCACCACGCTCCCTTAGATACTAAGATTCTACGTCATATCTCTTAACTGACATTGATTTTGTATTTGCTGAAACATAGTTGGTGGTTGTGTGTAAGGTTGGTCTCTTTGATGAAACGAGACATGTGCTTCTTTGTTTGAGTTGACACCTTTCATCAAGCTTTGCATCTAATAATCATAATGAGAAAATAGGTCAGAAACAAGTGATTTGCATGAGATAAAGCGAAAAACGAGGCTAAGCAAAATTATTTTAGTTACCACACTTCCCGGTAGTATGTGAGAAACTTTGATTTGTTCCTTGTTGATGAATATGATCAGTAGGTGTGTCGGTATTTCTCACCTAGCATGTATAGAGAAAAAAAATAGGAATATTACATTACCTTACACAACCAACATTAACAAGATAAATTCAACTTTAACTTACACCCTTAAGTTCAGTTATTGTGTTTGAATTTGAGAACTCACATATCAGTCTCTCCCATAAAGCAACATAAACATATCGTGCATCCCTTCCTAATATTTCTTTCACATCCGCATTGCAAAGTATAAATGAAATATTCAAACCAGCAATTTTGCAAGTTAAGACTAACTAAATTAATTCATTGTTCATTTATCCTACTTTAATTTCTTGTTTCCGTCACATCCACCTACTATACAAGAATTGGCTCCCCATCCCCATCTATAACACTTCATTAACTCCTATCGAAAAATACATGTTCATCGCTTCTAACTAAGCGTTACTTCACCTTCCATTGATCTATGATGGAGCAGATGAGCTCCTTCTGAAAGCTCAAGTGACCAGATAGGACAAAAAATAGTATACATATTTCTATTTGGACTTTATCCTATTTTTTTAAAGAATGCAGTTAGAAACTATCGATTCTAGCATCCTATATTAAGCATAATAATATGGACATAATTTACGTACCTCATGGACCCCATTCAAGTTAAATGCATTTGGTGGAATATCTTGTGTACCACTCTGCTCTCCAACTAATTCAAGAGGGTTTCTATTGGCTTCCCTTTTCTTCTTTTGACAGGTTAATTGGTTGTGGCCTTCAATTCCACAATATCGGCACTTAACTGTCTTTTGTTGCCTCTTCATCTTGAGTGGGTTTGTTATTGATGGACCCATTGGCTGTAATGAGTTACAAAATTTATAAGGATTAATATGTAAATAAAAGAACATTAAACTAATTAAAATGTAAATTACCTTGCCCCTGCATTTTCTTTTCCCTTTATTTGGATATTCGTCAGGCTCCAATCTTCTTCTCTCTGTTGGTCTGCCAGAAGTCCTTCCTTCATTCGGGGGAAGTGGAGGTCCGTATCCCGTTTTTCTCCATTCATGCCTTCCATTAATGGGTATAATAGCTGGTTCATAGGATTTTTTGTAGGATTCTACCCAAAAGCAATCATGAACAAAGTCTATTGGGTTCTTATCCCTAGCTGTAATTGCTGCACATGCATGACTACAAGGTATCCCACTCAAATCTCATTTCCTACATCCACAAGTCCCTTCCTTCAAATTCACCATCAATTTTTCCCCGGTATTGGTCTCAACTCTAAAATAAATTTCTGTAGACATAATCGGATAGATGTTGTTATTGGCATCAATACCTACAGTTGACAAGAGAACTCCTTTGTGTGGACCCATTAAATGACATCCGTCGACACCTATCACATGCCTACATCCTTCTCTCCAACCTTGCTTTAGAGCCCCAAGACACATGTACATTCTGTAAAACCTCCTGTCTTCGTCGGGGTTTGTTCTCTTAACCTCCCCAATAAAATCTCATAGCAGGTTATACTGCTCAATTGGATCTCCATGTATGCTTTCTAGAGCTTTCATTTTTGCCCTGTAGGCTTGTTGCTTAGAGAAATTCATATCTAACTCTCTAGTCACTTCTTCTCTGAAGCCCTTCACAGTTTACACTAATGTCGGGGTACGAAATGAATTTCTATTTGTACCTTTGACTTAACCATCTGGACTTTAGCATGCTAACTTTATTCGTTTCATTGCAGCTATGGATGGGGTTGTAGGAATGCACATAGTAGGTCTCTTCATCTTTCACCTTGTTTGCATGACATTTCCTCTTGCATTTCTTACTTCCACTTCGCATGCATTCTTCCAACCTCATTTTTTTTGTAATAATGAGATCTTTCTTCATTAAGATTGCATGTGTATGGATTGCATCTTTAAACAGCGCCCTAGAAGTAAACTTCATCCCCTTCTCCAATTTGGGGTCAATAAGATCAAGTTCATTAAACAAAGTGTTGGTCCGGAGACGATAGTCAGGTGTAGAGGGGGGGGGGGGTAAATACACCTGATCACGGTTTCTTTTTCTCGACGTGAAGGACGGCTAAAGTTTGTTGGTTGCGGCCCGATGAACAAGTGCGGATAGTAACCTTCGATCACGGGTCAGAGTGTGTCAGCTACTGAGCTCTCCTCCTGACTTTAGTCAGTCGTTGAAACTCAGTCGGAGACGTTGTGCGGATAAGTGTGGGGCCCGGAAATTCATCTCAGTTTGAAAACGTGTTTTCGCAAGTTAAGAGTCTTTTGGCTGTGCGCTTTTAAAAATACGTTTTATGCAAAGATATGATTTTAAATCAGTTTATATGCAATGCAATAAAACAGTAAATAACACAAGCAGTTTAACGTGGTTCGGATACGCAAGATCCTACGTCCACGGTCCTGAACAAGGCGAGGATAACTTGTTGATTATTCGAGCAAGTCTCGGCAAAGGAACGCGTATCTGGACAGATCCTTCTAAGTTATAGTCCTTAGCAACTTTACAAATCAAATCGAAGTTTGAAGGGTGGGGATAATCTCCAACTAGAAGGAGTTCTTACAATAAGAACAATTTCATAGAATGTGAACTCCTTCGAATTTCTAAGCTATGAATATGGCAATGAGCTTAGCTAGAGAAGTAGGGATCTAAAGAACTCTAGAGTGAAGAACCCAAGAATATTCTATGAAGGCTAGTTCTTCGCAGGATGATCTTTCAAATTTGCTAGAGTGTTTGAATGCTTGAGCTTTTTCCCTTGTGAATCCCGTGCGTGGAGCTTGGATTTCTTCTTTATTTATAGTTGTGGCGGCGCATATGTCCGTTGGAGAAGACGATGCCACGTGTCACAAGCTTCCAAAGAAAACTGCCATAATTTCGAATTGTTGCGGCAGGGCGATTAATCTGTACATGAGAGCGAGGCTTTAGTTGTTTAGAGCGGGTAAAGCGTTGTCGGCTTCTCATTGGTCGAGGTTTGTGGTAGGTGGGAATGTGTCAGAGATTGAGTTGACTATTCCACATCCTCGTATGATCTTCTACTGAACTTCGAAAAGACTTTTACGATTAGGTCGCTTTCGTCGGATCCGATGGCAAGAGGCGTCCGTCTTCTTCGGTGAGTCGGCCGACAAGCCGATAAGGCTTTGGTGGGTCGGTGATGGCTGCGAAGGAAGCGAGCTTTGCATTATGTTCTTCTCGCCGATAACTATCGGTGATGGGGTTGTCTCCTGCGAGGTGGAGATCGGTTGTTGGTTGAAGAACGCAAGCTCTTACATTGATGACGTGGGGTTCTGGAGAGTAACTTCGTCAGAAGATCAGTCCAACAGTTTACCCCATACATGACTTAGACAAAAAGATAATCAAAACAAAATAAGTCTAACCTATACATCATCTAATCCTATCGACACACTGCACTACTGATATCTGGTGGATTTTGGGATCTTCAATTCCATAGTACTACTATGATTTCCCCCAATATTATTTTAACCGCTAGACAGCTGAATACCATCTACTGACTCATAACCCAACACAAAGGTTGCCGCTCTCTCGCTTCTTCTTCAAAATCAGAATAATTACTAAGTAAATCAACGTCACTATCCCATATATTATCCTCATTATTGTCTTCATTCTGAGCTCCATCTGTTCCTGAATCATATTCAAGAACCTCTATGTTCCTATCTTTACCTCGTGCCCCATGTTTTCTCTCAACATTCTGTACTGCAACCTCAATCTTATCCCAGTTGAACTCATTGCTACCCAATCTCCCATATATGCATCATCACCTAGTTCTGCCTGAGTATCTCCCAAATAATCACTATAAGGTAATTCCAATTCTTCACTAGTAGATGTTTCAGTTGTGTGCACCTCACCATCGTTAATTACATGAGATTGTAATTGCGTCAGATCAGGTTGGGGATTTGCAGTCTTGTCCTCTGGAGATACAATACGAGCATGTGGAGTGTCCTTATCCATTTACTTTCTGCACATAAATGGGATAATGTTTATTAGCTTCCTATATAGCAAATCAATACATAAGCTACTATTACAAAAGCACATAATCAATACACTAATGCAACAAATTCAAAATATCATCTAAATTCTTCTAGTTCATAGTTAATTAACCATCTACAGCTCTTAAAATAAGAAATTATTGTGCAAAAGCAACAAACATTATTTATATTGATATATGGCAACTCTAACTTTTGAAAAATGATGAAAAAAATATTAAATATCAAACTACCAACAAATTTGAAAATTATAGCTATAGTAGTACTAAATTAATTACTCATATTGACTATTTGAAAGAACACGTTCACATTTTTTATTAGGGAAACAAAAGCTTGTAAATCTGCATTGTAATAATCTATTATATTTTTATGTGGTTCCAAGAAACTGGTTTTGTTCATAATTAGCTACTACCTTAATGTGCATCCAATAAACCATACCCACCTTGAAAAAGAACCTTAAGCATACATACCCCACTTTGAAAAAGAACTTGAATAATTCCAACAAAAAGCATGTTTGTCGAAATAAAATAGCATGCTTGTTAGAATAATTCAAAAAATCTGAAATAAACAAAAAATTGATCCACTTAGTCACCAATTATCTGACACTCAAGAGGCGGCCCCTTTTTCTCGAAGTGAATTAGAGCTGATAAATGTAAAATTAAGTGTATGCAAAAAGCATAATTAAATATACTATGTAAATAGAATATGATTTTCATGTGAATAAATCTACACAACATCGATACATGTGGAGAGGGAGAGGGGAGAGAGAGAAAGAAACAAGACAATCACTTACCGAGTCAAAATGCTATCTGAGTGTGAAAACTAAGGGCAACGCAAGTTTGAAATTTTGCCATGGATTTTGATCGATTTTGACGAGGGTTTTTCACTAGTTTGATGGAGAAGCAAAACAAAGAATCTGACGAAGACGAAGGGTTTTGGGGGAAACTTTGGAGTGGCTAACCGGCCAACCTAAGGCACCTGACCACTTCGCTGATACACCTTTACATACGATTGATATGGCCCCAAATCTCACAACGAGAGGGAGAAAGCAAAGAATCTGATGAAGACAGAGGGTTTTGGGAGAAATTTCAATTTAGATTTTAGTTAAATATAGTATTAGAGTTTTGTATTATATAATTATTATGAATAAAAATAAATAAATAAATAAATAAATAAATAAATAGGCGCGTGTATTACGTCCGCCACGCGCTAATGGGCTAAAATTGAGAAAGTTAACTCGATTTTGAAAAATGGACTAAAATTGGACTGTTTTACAAAATAACGTACTAAAATTGGACATTGTCAAAATAACGGATCGAAATTGGATTGAAGCCAAGATAATGGGCCAAAATTGAGATTTTCTCCATTTTTATGGCCCTTTGCTATATTAATTAATCGCCGGTCTTGGGCTTCTTCATGGGCTCTATTTACGGGCCTTGGATGGTTTGAATCATCTAAAATAATCAAAAATATCTATTCGACACGCACAATTTCTGGACCGTTCATATTTCTCGATATCTAAAAGAAGAAGAAATGGCTACTTGCATATCGTTACCTCCGGCGTTATCTCTCTCCATCTCCTCCGCCAAGAGAGATGGCCGGAATTCTCTCTCCTGGTCATCTTCTCTCCCTAACATCAAACTTCCGATAAACAATTTAACTCTGTCCTCTTCCACTCGCACTCAGAACCAGGTAATCTCAATTGCTCTACCAGATTTTTGTTCGGAATCATCAACTTTTGGTTCATTCTTTTTATGTGCAATTCCCTAGTATAACCATCGAATAATCATTTATGATTGAGAACAGGTTTTGCTGCTAATGTGTAGGAAAATTGTTGAATTTAGGGTATCTGATGTTTGTTAGATGCAGTTGGCCGGTAGGGTTACTGATTACATGAGATTAAAACAGCATTTTTCCCTTATTCAGTTTAACTAGAATAGCATTTAGTATGCAAATAAAAGATAATTCTTGTTGCAGAAATACTCTTGTTCTGTAGATTGGGGTTGGAATAGGTGCACTTTAACGAATAGACTTCCAATGAAGTCAGCTTGTATTTCTTTGACTTCTCGGTGAAGATTTAAGGGGTTATATATTCTACTTTCTGATATGATCATATGGTATATTTCATTCTCTTGAAATGAGGGTGAGCTTGATCGTCTCCGCGCCATTTATATATATATTGAAGTATAGATTACAATGGCATTGTACCTTACTTTCTGGAGCTAGATCCACTTGAAATGAACGTGGAATTCGTTACCTGCATTTGTCCATCTTCTTGCTGCAACATTCTGATCTTTTATGAAATTTTGAAGGGTTTTGTTGTAAATGCTGCTTGGACGCGGAGATCTCGTAGTGAAGCTGCCAAGAGGCCTAACAGAAAGTCATGGAAACAGAGGACAGATATGTTCATGAGACCATTTCTGCTGAATGTGTTCTTCTCAAAACGATTCATCCACGCAAAAGTGATGCATCGAGGAACCAGCAAAGTAGTTTCCGTTGCTACTACAAACGCCAAGGATCTCAGGAACGCGCTGCCTTCCCTTACCGACAACAATGCTTGTAGAGTTATAGGAAATCTGATTGCTGAGAGATCTAAGGAAGCTGATGTATATGCAGTTGCATTTGAACCCAAGAAGAATGAACGTATTGAGGGCAGACTCGCTATCATTCTTGATACCATCCAGGAGAATGGTATCATATTCGTTGATTGACTCTTTCAGCATTGCTTCAAATATCTGGTGTCTGTTGTTGTGGCTGCAAGCATTCTCAGAAGTCTGGGACACTACTCCAAGAGTTGTTGTCTTTTTCACAATTGATCTCCAATTTTCGAGATTCTTGAAGCATCAATGGTCAGTTCGGGATCCCATTACTTGTGATCAGCAAGTGAACGCAGAAAATGAGACTTTTAGCAGGAGGTGAAGCTGGTGAGCAAAGATTGATTTGTCTTTTGGAGTGTATTGTGCCAGCCATTGTTAAAAAAATCCTTCCCTCTGAAGCTACGTTTCTTTTATGTTCTTTGATGCTTATGCTTGTATTCTACTTTTTTTCTCTGTAATATCTAAGTAGTGATTAGTGAGCTAGAGTAATAACCTAACTGAGAACACTATGGCATAACAAATAGAGTCAATAAACCTCGTGAAACTATACTTCTCTGGTACTTAAAACAATTGAAACAATAGTAAACTGTAACCCTTTCACTTCCAGGGGAAGAAATCCACTGATAACACACAAACTTCCTGAAGCCATATATTTATCAGAACTGCCTGCACAGGAAAATTGTTTGGCCTTTGAGCAAATGATGCAAGTGTAATAGTTGCAACTAAACACAATATGTATAAATTACTGTATACCAGTAAAAATATGTAAACATCTAAAACTTAGGTACAAAATATGTTTCTCCTACATGCTCCATGTTCTTGATACAATTATATATGGCTTGCAGTATTGACTATTGAGTTCCGAATCATGAAATATATCAATCAATTTACAAGATCATTTTACCTGCAGTGTATCTGGAGCAAAATCATGAGTATAGTAGGAGCTTTAAGCAGCAACCTGCGACAAAGGAAGTAAGATTTACTGAATAGGAATAATAGCTGCAAAGGATGCACCATATGACTAAAATGCCATGTTACTCAACAGCTTCAAGTACTGAGACTTTCAATTCTGTAAGTAAGACTCGTCCTCATAATGAGAGATATCAAACTAAAGTTGTAAATAGCGGCTAATTCTCACTTACTTGTTTTCCGAATCCAAAAACTACTTAATTGTCAATTTCATTAATTATATTGTTTACTATTCAGGCTGTAGTCATAATGGAAGTAGCAGTAGCAGGTAATATAGACAGGCTTTTCATAAATAAAACCACAATCAGAATATGGCCTCATTCAGCAGTAAATTTACGCATCAAGTCATGAAGCTGCTTTACCTTAGTCGGTGAAAATTTCTTTGACTGCCTCGAAAACTTCTCCAATTGGCTTTGCAGCATCAATCTAAATTAGAAGAAACGTCAATCACCATATTTGACTTCTTTTCACCACTCACATAAAGGTACAAATGGTGAAAGAATTACCTTCTTAACTTTTCCTTTTGCATTGTAATATTCGATAACTGGGAGACTTGATTCCAGGAAGACCTTAAATCTCTTCCTTATTGTCTCGATATTATCATCTTCTCTACCCTATACAAAAAAAAATAGTCACAACTAGAAGAACTACAGAAGATGGCGGATAATTTTGACTGGGATACTAATATATGATGTAAACCTGGTTTCTATTCAATAGGCGCTTCTCCATTTCCTCCTCCGAACAATCAAAGAAAAGCACAAATTTTGGCAGAATACCGGTCTGAAGAAAGAAAACGCAAACTAATGAATACGGACCCTACATTCAATTCATGATCCTAAGATATTTTCCACCAGCTGTTTAGCCTATGTGTGTGAATGCTTATAGTAAACGTAGACTTACTACAGACTCGAATGCAGCACGATTTTCCTCATTACGAGGGAAACCATCGATAAGAAATTTGTCGTTTTCCTTTTCCTCTATTGCTCGTTGGAGAAGCTTGATTGTGACCTCTGAAGGAACAATTTTTCCCTCCTTAATCATGTTTTGGATCATAGTCCTGCAGATCATCACAGAAATTGTAAGAAAATCAATTACGCATTTAGATGAAATACTGAACGCAGAGTCATATTTCCTGCAGAAACTTAACCAGAAACCAATAAATCAACATGTTTCTAAGGAGGTGACAACAACTTTATTATCAACTCTTTAGGTAGTGTTTGGAACAGCTTAATAAGTTTGCTTCCGGGCTTTTTTACATCAAAAGCACATTTTTTTAATATTTGGAATATGTGCTTCGCTTTTTTGTGCTTACAATAAGTCGGAATAAACGAAGCCCATAAGCGGTCGTGGGATACTTTTTTAAAAGCAGAAGCCAAAAACAGTGTTTGCAAAATTGATTTCTCTAAAATTAAGCTGTTTTTTTTTTCTACTATTCCAAACACTAACAACTTTTGCTTAAAAACAACTTTAAGCATAAGCAACTAAAAGCTGCTTATAAAAAGTGTCTATGAGCCATTACAGAAAAAAGAGCACTGAAGCAACTCTTCTTTAAATATGAGACTATCATCTTTCACTATAGAAAAAGATTTGAGGTAGAAAAAGGTTGTACCCATTTTCAGAACCAGATTTTATCTCTGCTCGGAGAAGATCACCTGCACTCAGATGAGTATAACCAAAATGCTCAACGATATTTGCACACTGAGTGCCCTTACCACTGCCAGGGCCACCTGCTCAGGTTTAAAGAGCAAACGTGATGTATGTATCAGGATAGCATCAATAGATAACTCTCAATAAATAAAGAAGTTTTTATATAGATGATAACCAATCGCACTACAAGTGAGAGCAAGAAAAAGAAAACACATGCTTGAACTGGAGAAGACTGACTGATATAATCAACTTGTACACATAATTTGGGGACAAATAAAGTACTTACCCAGAACAAAAACGACAGTGACCTTCTTGTTGGTCGGTGCACTTCCAATTGCTTCCTGAACCAAAACCAAAAATGAATAGCATAAATTTATAGCAGGGCATGAGATTGTAAATTGCACCAATTAATTAGTTGTAGCTGGAAAATCCGTATATTTCTTCAGTTAGCATGCAACAACCAACTGCAGAGTGACGCCTATAACTAAAACTGTTTGTTTGACTAAATTTGTAAAACAAGATATTCAAGAACAATAATCAACTAGATTGGCAGAAAATACCTTGTTTGCAGCATCTACAACAGTCCCCATAGTACTTCAGAAATTCTGGTAAATTATTTGCAGGCAATCAAACATGTCAATGGCAGTTAGATGTTTGCTCCTACAGGAGTAGATGAGAGAATCCAAGAGCAACGCAAAGTTTTAAATTGAGAGTAGCATGATTAATAGGATTAAAATCTAAATGCAAACACCTAATTGTTGCAAAATTCTAACTTAAGTGAAGATCTTTTTACAATGATCTCCAGGAAATTAGGAGAAATTTAATGGAAGCATGGACAGAAAAAAAAATTTACATGGAACAAAGATCAAGCAAACTCAACCACAGTCAAGTTAAACCACTACGATTCAGCGTTAGATGCTAAAAACTTGATGCAGGTAAGCTTAGAATTTTGAAAACATTATCAGCGTGGAAAGAAACTTAGTCACATAATCTAGTACTTGCGCGTTCATCTTTTTTCCGAAATGAAAATAAGTAAATAACAAAGAGTTGAAGACAAAATTCAGAACTTAATTGCATAGTATAAGCAATTGGAACCTTGAAGCAGTGGCATTGCACATCAAACCACAATCTGTCAGTCCAAGAATTAGATACTAAACTCAGGACCAGATACACAAAAATGACCAAAACAAGAAAAGGAAAAAGAAAAAAAATCAAATCAAATCTCAAGAAAAGGATCCCATGAAGTCCAGAAAATAATGCAATCACTTAGCTAAGCAGGAAAATGTACCCCCAATAGAATAGATAAAATGGAACGAAAGATCTAATCTTTCAATAAGCTCTACATTCACCAAATCAGCCTAAACATATAGACAACGGAGAATATCATTTTCCTGTGATCTGGAGTTCCACTTATCATATCAGTGATCGGTGGGATCAAATCAGCCATTGTTCAATCCTTGAGCATAACGGAGAAAAAGAAAAAGGAAAAATGACTGAAGATTAAGCAAAACAAATGGCAAGCAGTAATCAATAGAAATCTGAATCTCTATTTCTCCAATTCAATTCAAATCTTGACGTACTCTAACCTCATAACTCGATCATAAATTAAATCAATTCCATAAAAAGAAAGGTAAGATCTGGGACTCACCAAAGTTCTGTGGAAAAATTGCAAGAAAGAGGGAAATTTGTGGAGATCTAGGGAAATTAAGTGCGTGTGTAATATTTTTTTTTTAATTCGTGAACCCGCAGCCGCTACCTTCGGTGCGTACTGGCGTGTGTAATAAATTTATTTTATATAGAGGGATTTATAAATGGCAACCAACTGAGACTAGACTATGACTGTAATGTTTACGTCTTTTGTTTCCTTTTTGGAGTCCACACGTTTTATGCAGCAATGAATCGCGGAGGGTAAAACGACTACTTTTTTTTTTTTTTTTTTTTTTTATACGTGGGCCGTAGCCGCTACCTTCGGTGCGCCTGAGGTAAACCCCCCGCTTGTGCGATGCCGCAAACCACACAGGGAGAGTTCAACCTTTTTGGAGTCCACACGTTTTATGCAGCAATGAATCGCGGAGGGTAAAACGACTACTTTTTTTTTTTTTTTTTTATACGTGGAACCCGTAGCCGCTACCTTCGGTGCGTCTGGGTAAACCCCGCTCCTTGTGCGGTAGCCGCAAACCACAGAGAGAGTTCAACCACCCTAATGCTAACCATAGGGTGACAAGTGCCCAAAGTTCTTTCAGGTGAGATTCGAACCCAGGACCTATCGATCCCGGGCCAACCACCTTCACCAACTTTGCCATCCCAAGGGGACGGTAAAACGACTACTTTGCGTAATATTCAAGTTGGCTACAGTTTTACGTATACCAACGCAATAAGAAAAATGTCTTATTTAATGATATTGGGTTTAGTGATGATGAATCTGCATTCATCTTCTGTATATTCTACTTCCTCACGTTTTGAAAATTACCCTCTTGTGTTAGGGATATGGAAATTCCATTTATTTTCTCTGGAAAAAATTATTTAAATAGGCTCATGTTCATTTTTAGTCCGTCATGTTTGTACGGTCAATTATTGTCCGCCAAATTGGTAAATAGTTTGATTGTGGCCCGTTTTGCAAAATCGATCAAAGTTTTTCAATTTGGCCCGTGAATACACGCACTAATTAAAAAAAATCTTGCATTGATGAAAGTTTCAATTTTAATCCATTATATTAATTTCTAATGCTAAACAAGTTTAGTTTAACCCATCAAATTGAAAAATGTTCAATTTTAGCCTGTTTTATAAAACTAATTAAATTTATATCTAAAGAAATGTGTTTTATATCTAAACTCCTTTATATTAAAATTGATAGATGATACGGTTTAAAATTAAGGTTTTATTAAATTCTTTTAAAGATGAATACCCTTTTTAGGAACAATAAGACATGATTCACATCAGAGCAAGTTATGGGCAGAAATATAGCAAAGATCGTACTCCGTCCCATTTCTCTTCGATACGATTATTAAGAAAATAATATTTTTTGATACATATTATTTCAATACGAGTATTAAGAAAACGAGCATAAGTAATGGGATGGAAAGAGTATTGTGACTTAAACCAACTACAAGTGGCAGCATCTCTATTTCTCCACCACTTTCCCAAGAGAGGCAGCTATTTTGATCAAGAATTTCAAAACAACATGGTTTAATAATAGTTTAATTAATATAAGCATCACGAATCGACAAAAACTACACCTCATGGTACTAATACTATACAAGGCAAAAAAAATTACACAAAATAATTCAAGAACTCTATAACATTACTTGGCGGCCCATGCCACAGAATCCACTTCATCCCTCGCCTTCTTGTAAAGTTCGAGCCTTTTCGCCATCTGCAGCCTCTTCTCCATTAATGCCGGATCTTCATCCAATAACTCTCCCAGCTGCTTGCCCTGCAAAATACCCATTAGCATACATGAATGTGAAATGATAAAGAACACCAACTTGTTTGTATATATCTCTACCTCTCTCTTCCCAATCTGCGTGTAGAAGTAACTCAGTATATTCTGTTTCGATTCCTTAACTTGACAGTAAACGACCGCCTTAGGGATCGTGTTCTTGAGCGTATCCGATATCATGCTGATATACGACGATACATTTGACCCGATCCGCCTGAAATGCCCCTCCCCATAACGATCAACAGTTACCTCAGCTACTGAGTTTTGATGTTCTTTTGTGTTTTCCCTCGAATTTTCTCTTGTGTTTTCACGCGAATTTTCTCTAGGGTTTCCACGTGGATTCCCACCGGGGTTTCCTCCTCGCTCGACTTCCTGTGGGAGTCTACGGAAGAACTCCACAGTCAGATATGAAGCTTCCATATCAACCAATCTAACCACAGTCTTTTTGCTTTCCTCGCGAAACCTATCCAAAGCTTCATTTGTTGCTGCTGCTATCGTTGCTTGCAGACTCGGGAACCGTTTCAATTCCTGGCACTCCCCAATGGACTTCCTCACAAGTTCTTTCAAGACAAAGTGGACCTGAGCAGACGCTTTTGTGGTCATTCATTGATGCAGAAATATATTGAGTGATAGATATTAGTTTTAATTTAGGAACTACTTACTGCATCAACGGTAGCTTCAGCAGGCCCTCTGAAGAAACTCAACGAGCCCTCTATAAGGCGTCTATAACCTTGTTCGGGAGCAATCAAGTGGGGCTGATAACCATCGGCTTCTGAAACAATTCTTTTAACGTTCTGCAGTGAGAGATGTCGATCAAATGGAAGTTTTTTCAGAGCAGCTGGCAGCTGATTGTCGAAAACACCATAGATTCGATCACCTCCTGGTCGGCTGAAGTAACCAACATCACCTTATTAGAATCTTGCATCAAACTTAAAAGGGTTCTCAGAAAAGTTATACAAGAGAGAGGGAGAATTCATAGAAACTTACCCTCCATCAAGATGCTCCTTGAATATCTTATCAAAAGCACGACAAAGTTCCAAGATGGTGTACAGTTGAGCCTGAAACACAGTTCAGTTGCTGAAAGTCTGAAATAATTCAGATCAATAATCACAATGGGAAAAGAAAGAAGGAACTCACCCCAGCATCAATAGCAATAGGCCTCCCAAGGTGGTCAAGCTCTGACTCAAGCTCATCAATGCTTTTGTTAATTAAGGAAATAATACTAGGGATTCTTGCCTTAATTACAGATTCCAAGTGCTGAAACAGAAAAACTCAATTACATGGGCTCAACTCAAGCAATGCCAGTCAGGATGTCAATTTCAATTCACAAATAAGATTTTACCCCTGAGAGAAGTTTTGCAAGATACTCGGATCCCATTCTACTCGCTAAGTGTGCATAGTCGGGACTTGTAGCAAAATACTCGCGCTCATTTCGCCTAGACTCAATCATATCAACATTCTTATTGATATCTGCTTGTGAACGATTGACAATACCGACCCAGGGCTGTTGTAAGCGGTAAGATCTACCCTCTAGAACCTAGTGGTACAGCACAACCAAGGTTAGTTTAAATTCCATTCAACAATAAAAGACCATTAAAGGAACAACAGAAAATGAAGAGGAAGTGTTATAAGTTGTGATACTGAAAATGAACCACAAACGAGACAAATAATGAACTTACAATCCTCGTATAGAAGCTAACAAGTGAAAAGAAACATATAATGAAGTAACAAAACCAAGAATTAGCCGTTTAACCCTGATTAATTAACATCTAAAACATAGTCTCGGATATTTTAGATTTTTAAATGAAAAATCTCAGTGCAGATGAATATCCTTCTTCTTGGTAACCAAAAAAACAATGCCCCAAAGACAAAATTAAATACTTTTATAAAAACTTTTTTCCAGCAGTATTATAATAAAAGTGTTTTCTTGAGAGAGCGGGGTGTGTAGATTACATCAAGTGCATTAGTTCCCTTGTCCATTAGATCCAGTTTTGTCAACACCCCAAATGTTCGTTCACCTGCGAATTGCACAACTAAGTTACATACACAAATTATTCAACATTAACACTTCAATTGATCAGACTGGAAACAAAATTTACCCGGCGGATCCACTTCCTTTGAAATCTTAACAGCATCAGAAGTTGCAATATCTTGATTTGCTGGAGAAATTGCCAGTATGATGCAGTTGGGCTACATTTGACCAAAATAAAATTGTCCAAAGATTCAAAAAAAGCATAAGAACAAAAGTACAATTGACAAATCTACTACGTACATATAAAATAGCACTTGAAAACAGTTATGTAGTCAAGCAGAGAGCAAAGTGAGTCATGCACTGTACTTACATGCTACTGAAAGACATCGACACTATTTAATTATTACTAAATAACTTTTATATATGTATCAAGGTTAATGTTAAATATCAGGACCCAAGGTGCCGAAGCCAAGCATATTAGAAATATATATACAAGATTCTTCTATATCTTTACCTTCTCAACGTATGAACGAACCATATCTTCAATTTCTTGGACTACACTATCTGGTTGCCCCTCTGCAAGATCAAACTCTTTTACATTAGATAAAGTACCTCATGAATGTAAGATTTTACAGTAGTAAGAAGAGGGACACATATACACATACCCACAGCAACTTTAGTCAAACCAGGAAGATCAATAAGGGTTAAGTTAACAACTGCAACAAACAACTCAAAAACATCAGTAGCCAAAAAACTAGGAAAATGAAAAGGAAATATGGTAGTCAGCAATTTAATGGCTTTTAGCCTTACAAACATGAATATAGCACCAGGAAAGTATACCCTTCGGTGAATAGATACTCAGATGAATAGGAACAGGAGATATTTGTTTCGTCTTCCCTGTCACTCTATCAGTTTCATCCTGAATCTCCTTGCGAACCAAAGCTGCAGCAAAAAGTGAGATGCTTGACATATTGTTAGTTTACAAGCAAACTAATCACTTTTTTGTTTTTGTTATTATAGTTTTACTCTACTCTGTTTTTCTGTGGGGGGATCAAGCATCTTTACAGCATATAAGGAATAGTTCACTAATCATTGGAAGCAAAAAGGGAAGATGTATCTGATACTCGGACACTAATGAATTAGCTCACATTAACCTGAAATATTAACTACCAATCATTTGTATTTCCTTCTAAATATCAATTCTCGCTCCTTCTACTATAAAGTTTATCAACAACTGGTAACAAACAGAAACATAAAGGTAAAGTAAAATCTCAAGACTCTTATAGCATATAGTTTGTGATTAGTTGATTACATTAAAATTTAAAATATTTCCTTAATAGCAAGGTATGAAAAGTTGGACATACAAAAATCAGTGAATCGCCTTCGTGGTAAATGCCCAAACTCTGCATATTCCTCATTCCCTTCATCAATTAGCTGCAGTTGCAGCACTAAAGGTCGTCGAGTAACGATGCCTGAACTCATCAAACCCAAAAAAATTATGTATCAACCGCTGAGGGCTAATAATCAATTCGAACACAATCACCAGTACTTAGCACAAAACCTAATCTTTCTTAACAATCTTTGAAATAACTAACCGGAGCCTCGAGGCAGAAAATCTCGTCCAACAATGCTCTCCAACACTGATGATTTTCCCGAACTCTGCAGTGGCCACAAACAAATTGATCTCACTTCACAAGAATCTCCATACTTGTTTAGTTGTTTTTGTTTTTGTTTTAGAAAAACAGCCTTTGATCATTTTAGGGCTAGAATCAACAAGAATTCCACGTTGTGCTTGAATTACAGGTAAGATTCCCCTCGTAATCAGCCACTATATATTCGTTTCTCCAAGTATTAACACGATTAACTAGAATTCCACCTTTTCTGTTGTGTTTCTTGTAACTAACGAACATAATAAATTCTCCCAAACAATAACTAACCTGACCACCAACGACGGCGACGGAGGGCAGAGCGTCCCATAGAGAAGAGAAGGCCTGGTCGCCGCCGCCGTAATCTCCTAGGGCGGTGCAGGCCCTCTGAATTCTGTTCACCAGCCCAATCAAACTCTCCATCGTAGCCATCTCAACGTCGGATTCTCACTTCTCTTCTCCCAAAACAAAAGCGGCAGCCGAACAAGAACGAACCGTTCAACTCGAAACTCAAGTCGAATTAAAGCTCGGAGAAGGTTGGAAACTTGGAACCGAAGCAACGAAAATAGGAAGAAGCACAAAGTGGACCGGGAAGTCAAAAAACTGGAAGATAATTTAGAGCGAGAGGTGGAAGAATGGACCGGGAATTTTCAAACTTTATTGCAAGCTCTTGGAAAGGCGTGTGATCAATAGTATAATTGTGAGGGGCTGTGATAAAATAAATACGCCGGTAGTGTTTGTCCAGGCTGAAATGTGGACCCTATATATGGTGTTCGTATTCTTTCCTTATACCCTCTCCGTCTAAATATAGGCTATTACTATCATTTTTATTCAAATAATAAAATTTTAATCTTAAACTTAAAATAATGTGAATACCACCAGCTCACTACTTAGTTCCATATTTTTATATTCTCAATTTCTCAGATGATTTTGTTTCACTCCGAGCTCATAAATTTATATTTTTTAACTTTTTGAAAACTTTATATTATTTCTTTAATTATAAATAAAAAAAATCAAGAAAAAAATAGATTACCTCTGGTGGTATTATTCTATTTTATCCAATTTCATATAACAACTCAAATTTACTCAATCATTATATTTGCTACACAAAATACTCAAATTTACTTACACTACCCTAACTTTATGAAAAAGTTGACTAACACCAATCATTTTTAGGTGTTTTCCGAAATTCGAGACGAATTCAGTCAAGAAAACAAACAAAAATAACACACGAGTGTATATATAATAACTAATCCCGCTCGTAAAAAATAAATCTCACTCGTGTCCTGCTCAATCCCGCTCGAAAGCGGTAAGAAACACAAACTCGGCTCTCGCGGTCAAATCTCGCTCAGTCCCGCTCGGCAAACTGAAAATCTCGCTCGGTCGAATCCCTTCCATGGTCGAATCCCGCTTGGCGTCCCGAGTTTCTGTCAAATCCCGCTCGGCGAGCGGAATTGAGCGGGATTTGAACAGATCTGGAATTTAATATTCAAACCTATCACTTTCTCTCATCTTTCTCCCCAATTTCCAAAGCCCGTCACCGAAATCCCGCTCAAGATTGCTCGAAAACGCAAGTTTGGAGTAGAATTCGACGCCAAAACACGAGAATGGCCAACCAGGTTAGTCCCGCTCGAATTTTATTCGTTAATTTAGCGCGAATCATATGATTTTTTGTGCATGGTTTTGTTTGAATTTTCTGAGCATGCATTAGTCGAATTTGGAGCATGAATATTGTTTAATTTTTCGGCGAATTTAGAATTTCTGACTCCAATTAGTTGAATTTGGAACATTAATATTATTTAATTTTTGGGCGTAAATATTGGTTGATAGCGAATGAAATTTCTAGGCATAAATATTTCGTTGTTGCATATAATTTGTGATTTTCTGGAGCATGAAGAACTGATTTGTGACTTTTTTGGGCTAAAAAATGAAATCAAATTCCGCTCGGCCGAAAGGAAATCCAGCTCGGTCGAAGCGGAATGCCGCTCGCAGAGCTTAAATCCCGCTCGCCGAGCGGGATTCCGCTTCGACCGAGCGGGATTTCCTTTCGGTCCAGCGGGATTTGATTTTTTTTTAAATTTTAACTGTTAAATTGTTTCGGTGCAGCCCGTATTTAAAATAATTGGTATTCTGGATGCGAATCTGAGGATAGACATAGAATGTAACCCAAAGATTCTTGATACTTAAAAAAAAAATTAAGAGCTATCAGGGATGATAGGTTAGTGGAGGAGTTTAGTAATGGTGTTTTTGATGGCTTTATAGATTGGAGGGTGGGTAGGAATGCGGCCAAAACTCTTCATATGTTGATGTGTCATGAGATTCAAGCGGACGTAGATGATTCTATTATATGGTTTTTCGTGTTCGGGACGACTATTCAATTTTCTTGTTTCGATTATGCCTTTGTCACGGGTTTAATGTTTGGATCCTACAATTTTGATCTGCATGCTCAGCATGATTCCCGTTCCTCGACTGTTTACACCATGTTAAATCGTTGTACACTAATAACGGGCAGAAAATTGCTGACAAAGCTCGAGAGTGGAAATTTGTAGTTGGACAAGTTGGGATTTTTGAAGGTAGCTAATGTTCTAGCCTTATTTTTTTTGCCCTTGGTTACAGCGACACGAGAGTGGTGGACACATGGATTTGGGTATTAGTGGACGATCTACGAGCATTTTACCAATTCCCGTGGAGTTCGTATACTTATGGTGCTCTGAAGCACTATTGTAATTTTGTTCCGAGAACGCCGGAACAAATTTCGAAAAAATATCATTTCTATAGACCCGCTTGGGTACTTCAGGTGTGTATTATGATTTTTTAATTTAATTTTTTTAATTATTGATATATCTCCTATACTAATCAATATTGATTTTCATGTATTGTAGATTTGGTCTTATGAGGCTATTCCATATTTAGGAGTGATATATGCAGAAAAGTTGTCTACAACTGAATTTCCTCGTTGAAAGAATTGGTTCTTCAGTGGAGGCCAACAACGTAGGCTTAACAATTTCTGGCATCGTCAGGTAAAAATATTTAATTTAGAGTTGATTTTTAATTTTTTAATTCAATGTTGTTTATATTAGATATTTTTTTAAGTTAATGTTGTTTTATAATATTTTATTTAATATAATTGCAGCATCTTGTCCGAGATTGTCTCACATCATCCGATACGGAGACAAAAACTCCATATTGGCATAGTGTCACTAGAGACGATCGATTTCATGTGTCTTACATTTCAGTTGAGAATCTGTTACAGTCCGCGATCATAGGGGACCATGGGGAACGAGAGTTATATAGATTCGGACATCAGCCACAGCGTCTATCCAGTTCTAGAGGAACTGGACAGAGGCAACGCTGTGCCACTGAAGATGGTAAGCGGGTCCGAACGGAGGCGGGACCGAGGGAGCCCGGTTAGAAGCAGTTCTTGACCGTCGAAGACATCCGAACAGTTGTGAGGGAAGAATACCGGACCTTACGGTAGGAAATAGTTCACGATGTGAAGAACCTATTTCGGTAGGTGTTTGGTCGATCTAGGAGCCGAGGCTTGGCTTCTATGTCCTCTCACGTGGGCAGTAGTCGTCCGAACGGTACACCGCACGGCCTTATGAGGGGTGATTCGATGTCGATGGGGTACCGTCGTGAGCGGGATGTTCGTGAGGAGATAGGGGATGACTCTCCCCGTGCTGAGGACAGAGCTGACTCGGTGTACCGCCCCAAGATTATGGAGATGGGGGATAACTCCCCCCGGGTTGAGGACAGAGCCGACTCGGTGTACCGCCCTGAGGTTATGGAGATGGACGAGTCGGATAATGAAGAGAAGCAGTCGGTCATTCCACCGACGTAGGGTCGACATAGCGTCTACGAGCGTGGCTGTTATGCTCCAGAGTCGGTCCGGAGCATGTTTAACTATTATGACCCTATTTACGGAGATTGTCTGCCTCGTCAGATCTGGTCATACGGTGCACAACTCATGCACCCACTTCCTTTCGATGGTGGCAATTGGCGTCAGTATTATGCACCCGATTGGGAGCAGCCTTCAGCACACCACGTCGAGGTTGGTCCATCGTCTGCCAATCTGGTACAGAGCACACCCTATCTTCTGGCCACAACTAACTCGATACAAGCACATCTGTTGATTTGAACTCTCCATTGATATGTTCCGTCGTGATCCTTGAATTTATCTCCGTTCACGGACACAACAGTAAAGTGATGTGAACGCTCCTCTAACGGAGCTAAGTTTAGCCCTGTAGCAATTGTGAGCGCATTATCTCGTGCCATGGCTTTTGCTCGACGTTGGTCACACTAGTGTTCCACCATGTGACCTATTGCCTCGATCATAGAGCATATCGGCAGACGTCATGCTGTGAGCAGCCGCAAGTTGACGGATTCAACTATGCTTGATGTCAGTTGACTGTACCGCCAAAGAGGAGACTTCGATATAACCCACTTTTCTGGTCCGACATCCATTAACTTCTCGTATGCCTTAGGATAGGCTTGTCGAATCCCTTCTATCGCATGATCAAAATCATACGTTGTATATGCATAGTGTTGGTCCGGAGACGAAAAGTCAGGTGTAGAGGGGGGGGTGAATACACACGAGCTCGTTTCTTTTTCTCGTTGAAGGTCACTGAAGCCGATGTTTGCAACCGATGAACATGGCCAAGTAAGCCTTCGATCACGGGGTCAAAGTGAGTCGGCTCGAGCTCTTCTACCGGCGATGTCGGTATTACGAAACTCGGTCGGAGCCGTAGTGCGGATAAGTGTTAGGCCGAGTCGTCTCTTTTGAAAACGCGTTTTTGCAAGTTAAATCTTTTGGCTGTGCACTTTATAAAATACGTTTTATGCAAACTTATGATTTTCAAGTCAGTTGTATGCTATGCAATAAAACAGTAAATGAACACAAGCGATTTAACGTGGTTCGGATACGCAAGATCCTACGTCCACGGTCCCGAACAAGGCGAGAGAACTTGTTGATTATTCTCGAGCAAGCCTCGGCGGGGATACGTGACGTTTGGACGGTTCCCTCTAAGTTATAGTCCTTAGCGACTTTACAATCCAAACCTAAGTTTAGAAGGGAGGGAATATTCTCCAACTGAGAAGGAGTTCTTACAATAAGAACAATTCACTAAATGTGAACTCCTTCGGATCTAAGCTATGAATCTAGCAATGAGCTTAGTCTAGAGAAGAAAGGGATCAAAGTGCTCTAGAGAGATGAACTACAAGAAGTGTTCTATGAAAACTAGTTCGTCTCCGGATAAGCTTGAAGGTTCTAGAGCGTTGTGAGCTTGAATGATTTCCCTTGATTTCGCGTATATTCCTCTTGCCGAAATCTTCAAATCCTTCTCTATTTATAGTTGTGAGTTGTGACATATGTCCGTTGGAGACGACAATGCCACGTGTCACAAGCGTCCAAAGAAAACGGCCACTATTCAACTTTGTTGCAGGCAGGCGGTTAATGCACCGTTCATGAGAGCAAACTTTACCGTGTAGAGTAGGTAAGCGTTGTCGGCTTCTCATTGGTCGAGGTTTGTAGTTGGTGAGTGTCGAGTTGACCGTTCAAACTACCTCGTATGTCTTCCGCCGAACATTTGAAGGAACTTTAAGTCTTCGGGTCGCTTTACGTCGGATACGGATACTCGAGAGTCTGTCTTCTTCGGTGAGTCGTCGGACCGATGAAGTGAGCTTCGATAGTTAGTTGGTCGACCGCGAAGGTATACTTTGCTTATCTTGGTTCTTCTACTGCGATGACCATCGGCTTGTAGAGAATGCTTCCTGCGAGGTCCGGTCAGTGATGCGGGATCTTCAACCGAGTTTGATATCACTGCCGACGAAGAATGCAAGCGATTACACCGATGACGTGGGGTTCGAAAAGTATCTTCGACAGAAGATCGGTTCAACAACTACCCCGTACAGGACTTAGACAAAATAATAAGCATTACATCAAGTCTAACATATACATCAGCTAATCCTATCGACACACTAATCTACTGATATCAGCTCGGTTTTGGGATCTTCAATTCCATAGTACTACTATGATTTCCC
The DNA here is from genome assembly GCA_028984105.1 of Lavandula angustifolia. Classification (NCBI taxonomy): domain Eukaryota; kingdom Viridiplantae; phylum Streptophyta; class Magnoliopsida; order Lamiales; family Lamiaceae; genus Lavandula; species Lavandula angustifolia. The sequence goes on from CM054822.1 coordinate 18,417,275, forward strand.
CCAATTTCTTTTAACCCTAGAACAGCTGAGTATCAATCTACTGACTCATATCCAACACATAGGCAGCATCATGATACATCTTGATCAACGTCTTATCACATCGTGTAATCTTATTCTGAAGATGATAGTAACAAGTGTTGGGATTTTGTATACTGGAAGCAGATTTTATGCTTGTACACAATGTGTTTTGTCCCTACCACTATTTTATTCTCCTATCTGATAAATATATATATTTGCACATGTTATCCTTTATCTTGAATAAAAGTTAGATCTGTGCGGTGTGTCGGGTATCACAGAAGACAACACAAATTGGTTGAACTGACAAGATATAAACAGTTATAACAACTTAGACAACTTAAGGATAAGTTGTTGGTTTAAGCTGCAGTTTAGATAAGAAGTGGCTTGTCTTAGCTGCTTGTCTTTACTGGTACACTTAAGGTGGTGTATTGATGGATCATAGTGAGATGTGTTCTCCTAACTGACCTTAGTGGAGAACCAAGATCTCGGTGACTTAGCTGGTCTTAAGCTTGGTAAGACTTCAGCAGAGTGCATTTGACTATCTATCACTTTGACCTACTATGGTGAACGTCATCGCGATCGGATCTACGTATCTTAGGTGTTAGTAGTTATTTGTGGCTCGAGTCGGTTGGTTCCGTATCTTGCAACCGTATCCTAGTAAAATGGGTTGATAATATCCCCCGAGGAACTCGAAAGGATTAGCACACTAAACCCGCCACGGTTGATTAAGTTCGGGTGTGTTAATAAGGTCGAGTGGTACTACTCGAGAATATAAGATGTTAATTAATTTAAGTGTCGGTGAGCTTAATTAATTAACGGATATTTCTATCTTAAATACGGAGATCGATTAAGTCAAAAATACAAGCCCTTGCTCAATTTGGGATAAAGGGGTAAGTCAGCACGGATTCTCTAGTGGAATGAATCTGTGTTTATTAATTAATTTTGCTCTGGACTGAGCATAGATAATTAATTAATTTGAGGCCCATCTTTATTTCTTGTATTAGAACCCTGATCTGGCCTATTTAGTTGCCTAGTTATTTATTGTCTCTCAGAAATCATTATTAATAGATTAATGTATTTTTACATTATTTAATAATGTTATTTATCTGGAATTAATTGGTTGGGCCAATTAATTGATAAATATTAGTAGCCCAGTAAATTAATTAATTATATTATGGGCTGGTTATGTGGAAGCCCATTGGAAATATAATTAAATTAATGAGCTACAAATATATTAATATTATATTGGCTTTTGAAGCCTATATATATTAGTATTCTGTTCAGAAACAGAATACACATACTCAAAATTAAAGATGCCTGCATGAGTTTGTGGAGAGATGATCTTAATTTTCTCCAGTTCTCTGACCACCCAGAAGGAGAAAAAGGCCGGGACACAGATCAAAAGATCTGACACACGAGCAACAATCAGAGCCACGACAACATACGAAGGAGGAAGGTATCGTTTCTAACCTTATATTTCCTTCAACAAGTGCCTTGGACTGCTTCCAGATAAACAGTCTCTACCGCTCTCGCTATGTTGCGGTGTTGATCGGAGAAGATTATTAAATGGTTTGACGTCGTATATGCTTCTCTCAGTCGAGACATGAACCACGTCCAAAAGTAATTGTTGGGAATTAGGTTCACTATGATAGATTTGAAGATCCCAAAACCCTAGCTGGATGATGAGCTTTCGATATTGTTATAGCTTAACTGAGTTCACCGTGTTAGGAACTCAGTAGACTAGCTAAAGTTCAACAGATGTGCATTCAGTAGAAGACTCAGTAAATATTGGACTCGGCAGAGCAAGCATCGAAAGGAGTCGATCGGGGCGAACTCGGCGAGAGTAGTTCACTGTACTCAAAGTTGATCTTCAGTAAAGAAGACTCAGCAGAAGTTATCTACTGAATCAAGATCAGACTCAGCAACGGTCGGTCAGTTATTTTAACTGACCATGGACTTCAGAAGAACAATTCAGTAGAGTTGTCCGAGGTCGTACATCCGAGAAGTCGGCTTCGGTATCACCTTGAAGTCCGAATAGGTCTCAACCACTCTACGTACCTCGACCAATGACAAGCCACCGGTGGCAGAGTCTCCGACATAAAGCTGCAAGTCAACCACTTTCATTAAAGATAGTGGACTCTACAGAATTCAAATAAAGCCGTTTGCTACCCCATAGAGTGACACTTGGCATCGTCCTCTCCAACGGACATATGCCTAGGTCACCTCTATAAATAGAGAAGAGTCTTCACGCAGAGCAGAGGATGAGAGGTCAATCATGACGATGATGGACACATCCAAGGAACCGAGCTCAACCGAACAAACACTCTAGAAGATTCAAGCTATATCCAGAGAAGAACTTAATCTTTCATAGATATATTCTTATAGTTCTTCTCTCTAGAGTTCTATCTCGTTCCTTATCTAATCTAAGCTGATCTTATTGTAATATCCATAACTTAGACGAAGGAGTTCATATTTGAACTTGTTCCTTATTGTAAAAGGACTCCTTCATAGTTGGAGAGTTTGTCAAACACTTTAGTTTGATAATCGTGTAACCGGGACTTGCTCAGCATAATCCCCATACGCCGCAGTGTGTCCCGTGTACAAGCCGACCGAGACTATCTCGGTATAATAAATAGCCTCCCCGATCTTTTCGGGACAAGTGGACGTAGGATCGTTTGATATCCGAACCACTTTAAAACTCGTGTTGATTTATTGTCGCTCCGCTTAATTGTTCACTTGCATAAAACCGACTTTTAAATCAAATAGCATAAAAATGGTGTTTTTCAGACTTAGACGAATATTCTTTTGGGCCTACTCTTCCGCACTCGAAACCCGATACCGAACTCATTTGTTTCTGACCGAATCCAATGAGACCGTACTCGGCAGAAGGATTCTCTCGCCCACGCGTTCGGCAGCATGCGATTTAGCAAGATCGACCGTCGCGCTTCGTTCTCGAACTTTGACTCAGGTGTATTCCACACCTGAAGACTCGTCTACTCTCGGGACCAACAGTAATCGTTCTCAATTAGACGCGCACCAAAAGATAGTGGAAATATTTGGTTGTTGCTATCTATCGTAGCAGCCACAAATAACACGCCTTTATTCCTTCCTTTCAAGTGAGTCGCGTCGACCACAATCAAATCTCGGAGGTTAAATACCCACGAGCCACGAGAAACATTAAAAGCAACGAATAATTGTTGAAAATGACCTTCTGAATCGACTTCGAGATCAGTTACTGTACCTGGATTTGTTGTTTTCAGTACATAGAGGTAACGAGGAAGCATCTTGAACGAATCTGAGTGTCCATCAAAAATCATCGCCAAAGCACAATTGTGTGCTCGTAGAGCTACACTGTAGCTTGCTTGAAAGCCGAATTCTGCCTGGATAGCTGTCATAATTTCTTTCGATTTTAGGACGGATTTTTTAAGGCGCATTCACCGAGCAACATAAGCAGCGAGCGCCTTTGCACGTAGCCTCCTTAGACCAGTCTGCGAAAAATCTCGATTACATGTGTGTTCGGCATGCAAGCAGTTTACAATCCATAACACATCCCTACGAAACGATGGCCGTAGAAAAAAATGGGCAATCGCGACTTTGCCTGCATTTATACTCAACCCCACCAGGGTCAGAACGAGCCACCTTGAAATTGAGACCTTGTTCCATGTGCCTAAGTGCAACAACAGCAAACAAATCCTCCTTCTCCCAAAATGTCGCCCCTTCACGGAGTGGATAGTCCACAACGTGATCCAGATCTCAAACCATATGTGAGTCGGATGCATCGAGAGGAACAAGTGGAAGTAAATCATCACTTACTTATTCGCCGCCACCATATATTATTTCGTCGCTTGGAGGGTCACGGTTGTCCGGCATGAGCATAGATATCAGTTGATTCACACCACCTTCTCGTCGGATCTATGCCGCGAAGTCGCCAAACGTACATTGATTTAATACATCAGGCACCTCATCGTATTCTTCGTCGGATGAACTATCCAAATTATTTTCTTCGTCACTGTCGAACACAACATGGGTATCCTCTTTGCGAACAAAGGTTTCCTGTTCGCGAACATTCTCAGCCCGATTGCTACCACCCGCTTGCTCTTAAAAATTAAACCTTAAACCAAATTGTTCAACAACATCGGGTGTACGATAAGATTAAATATTTGAGTGCACAAGAAATAAAATCGGCTCGATTTGTGTACTACAAAGATTAACTAGACCTATATCGGTCGCGAGAATGGACCTAAGCGTACTACCATGACGAGAAACGTAGGTGTAATAAATTTCATAACTTGACGAAAATGAAAAGGGATTAAGATTGTATTGAATGAATTGTCGTAAAAATGGGAGACAAACATTGTTCCTAGGAATGTAGACAAGTCTAACTTCACCGCCAACATACTCGGACAAATTGTTAAATTGCCCGTTAAAATGAACAATAATATTATACCAACTTTTCATATTTTTTTTCAGGAGTGTGGAAGCAAAATACTACACAATGATTTTGTAATTGAAAATGAAATGAAAGAGGATGAAGTGTGTTGGATTTTGGACTTCAATCACGGGTATTAATAGAGAAAAATTCATGATAGGGACTATGAATAGAACGAGCGGGGCTTGACAGGGCCGAGCGGAACTCTGTGAGCGAGATTCTGCTCCGCCTGCCAAGTTAAAAAAGTCGAGTGGGACTTGGCAGGCCGAGCGGGATTCTGCTCGCCTACTAAGTCAAAAAGCCGAGTGGGACTTGGCAGGTCGAGCGGAATTTCCCGGCAGGATTCTGCTCCCTACCAAGTCAAAACTCAAGTGAGACTTGGGCAGGCCGAGTGGGACTTCCGAGCAGGACGTAACGAGCAAGATTCTGCACTGAAGAGAGCGGGATTTGGCGGCACGAGCGGGACTCGAGGGAGACACGAGCGGGATTCCATGTTATACTTCAGATACCCGATTCCAATCATTTACGCACGGAACGAAGCAAAATAACGAAATTGCAAGCTGACAAGTTTGAAAAGTATGGATTTTAAAGTAAAAGTGAGTATTTTGTATTGCAAATATTAGGATTGTGTAAATTTGACTTTTGTAATATGGACTTTGATATTTAAGAAATTGTCATTTACCTCTACTATGTCTTGCAAGAATTGGATAAATTCTCATTTCTTTACACCAATCACCCTCGAAAACTATGTCAATTTCTTAATATATTAAAATTCATAAAATACACACTTAAATAAATTTTTTAATCTTCGTGCTAAAACCAAAGGGAACAGTAATAGAAGGACGGATTGAGTAATTATTTTCCTTTCTATTTCATGTGAAAAAGTGAAATCTGTTGTACATATTCGAATGTAGTGTTTGAAATAGCTAAAGTAAATTGTTTATGAGTTTTTTTAATCGTGTAAGTATTTTTAATGTATTTTTTTTTTGTTTTTTATAACTTAAAATAAGTCAGAATAAGTAAAAGCTCATAAGCTAGGACTCATGGATATTTTTATAAAGCCAAAACCAAAAAAATTAAAAAGCAGCTTGAGTGTTTGAAATATTTTTTTTTGGCAAATTGACAAATTTGGTCCCCAATGTTTGCCACTTTGGATGAATTGGTCCAAAATCTTTTTTTTTTAGTTTATTGGTCCCCAATGTTTGCTAATTTGGATAAATTGGTCCTTCTGTCAAATTTTAAGTTAATAAAGTGTTAATTATAGGGGTATTTATAGAATAAAAGTTTCAGGGACCAATTCATCCTATTTTTAAATAAAACTTTAATTTTTTTTAATTTTTTTTAAATTATAATTTTTTTCGGAAAAAAATTAATTTTTCAAATAATTTTTTATTTTAAAAATTACTTTTTTCAACTATTTTTTTTTCTTTTTTTTTTCAAATAATTTTTTTGGTAAACGAAAAAAAATTAATTAATAATAATTTTAGGGACCAATTCATCTAAATAATTTTTTGAATTAACTTTTTTTCAAATTTTTTATTTAAATAAAAATTAAGTAAATTTAGATTAACTAATAATTTTGCATTTCACGGTGAAGGAGGGGAGCGGGTCAACACAACGGTTGGGGAATGTGTTATGTTCTTCGAGGAGAGGAGCAGCTGGACGACCTGCTCCTAGTCGTCCAGTTATGGCCTCCCACCTCCTAGTCGTCCAGCTGCTCTTTTTCTCGAAGAACATAACACATTCCCCAACCGTTGTGTTGATCCGCTCCCCTCCTTCACCGTGAAATGCAAAATTATTAGTTAATCTAAATTTACTTAATTTTTATTTAAATAAAAAAAATTGAAAAAAGTTAATTTAAAAAATTATTTAGATGAATTGGTCCCTAAAATTATTTAATTAATTTTTTTCGTTTACCAAAAAAATTATTTGAAAAAAAAGAAAAAAAAATTAGTTGAAAAAATGTAATTTTTAAAATAAAAAATTATTTGAAAAATTAATTTTTTTCCGAAAAAAATCATAATTTAAAAAAAATTAAAGTTTTATTTAAAAATTGAATGAATTGGTCCCTGGAACTTTTATTCCATAAATACCCCTATAATAACACTTAATTAACTTAAAATTTGACAGAAGGACCAATTTATCCAAATTAGTAAACATTGGGGACCAATAAACTAAAAAAAAAAGATTATGGACCAATTCATCCAAAGTGGCAAACATTGGAGACCAAATTTGCCAATTTACCTATTTTTTTTCTAAAACTAAGCTGCTTTTTTTTAATATTGTAAACATTAACAACTTATGCTTAAAAATAATTTTAAACATAAGTAGTTAAAAGCTGTTTATAAAAGTTATTTCAAACACTGACGAAAGTAAGCATTAAAATTATAATTACATTATATTACGCAATTATACATTATTCCAAAAGTAAGCATTAAAAATTTAATTACATTATATTATGCAATTATACATTTTTCGTATAATGATCATTAATATCCAAGCACTTAATATTTGCTCATTATACAAATCACTCCCTCATTAGATAATTTCCGTACTTTTTCAGAACACATTGTACTTCTCCACTTTGCCAGATTTTATTACATAAGTTTTCAAGTGTACAATTTTATTAGAGGGGAATGTCAAGAGTATACATTTCCATGTTTGAAAATGCAAAAATATACAAACTTTTCCATAAATGCAATAATATACAAATGACCATACTTCACCTCCAGTGTGTGTGCAGGTGTGTGTGCAGAGTGTGTGCGTGTGGTTGTGCAGTTTTTGTTGGAATCTTTTTCTTTTTGAATAAGTATTCTCGAAATTAGCAAAATAAAAGTTGCTGATTTTTTTTTTTAAAAACTAAAGTTATTTTTAAAAAAAAAGTTCTTTAATTGATATTCATAAAACTAAAAACCTGAAGATATTCGTTTAAATATTTTAAAAACCTGAACGAAAATTTAATATTTTTGTATATTTAATTTAATTTAACGAAAATTTAATATTTTGTTAATTTAATTTATGAATTCAATTTGAGGAAATTTTAATATTTTAGTAAATTTAATTTACGAAATTTATGCAATTTTGATAATTTAATTTAAGAAATTTCATTAATTTAATTTAGGCATTTTCGTTAATTTAATTTAGAAATTTCGATAATTTATTTTTGGCAATTTCATTAATTTAATGTAGGCAATTTGTTAATTTAATTTAGGCAATTTTATTAATTTAATTAGGCAATTTTGATAATTTATCGAAAAACCAATTTTGTTAATTAGGCAATTTTGTTAATTTAATTAGGCAATTTTGATAATTTAATTTAGGCAATTTCAATAATTTAATCAATTTCGATAATTTAATTTAGGAAATTTCAATAATTTAATTTCAATTTCAATAAATTTAAAAAATATATATATTTGTGCTGATCGATCGGGCTTAAATTAAAAAAATTTATATATATAAAAAATTATACCTAAATTTAAAAAAAAATTATTTGTGCCGATCGATTTTAAGACCGCCCGATCGATCGGGCATAAATTAAAATATATATATATATATAAATTATACATAAATTTAAAAAAAAAATTATATGTGCCGATCGATCGGCACTGCCCGATATCGATCGGCACTTAATAGCTGAAAAAATTAAATATATATATATATATATATAAAATAATACATAAATTTAAAAATTAAAAAAATTATACGTGCCGATCGATCGGATTGCCCGATCGATCAGCACTTATATACTACGAATAAATTATAATATATATATATATATATATATATATATATATATATATATATATATAAAATAATACATGGGGGTTGGGGGTGGGGGTGGGGGTGGGGGTGGAGGTGATCGGCCATGACCGACCGGGGTTGATCGGCCATGGCCGACCATGGGAGGGGGGTGGGGGGTGGGGGGTGGGTCACATTAAAAAAAAAAAAAAAACTTTTGTGCCGATCGATAGGGTCGGCCTTATCGATCGGCACATATTAATTTTTTTTTTCATCGGTATGATAGGGTCGGCCCTATCAAATGTGATCGGCACGACCCTATCACATGTGATAGGACTATGTGATACGACCCTATCACATGTAATAGTAAAATTGGGTAGAGTTGTATATTAACACTATTTTATTCTTACGTAAAACATTATCCAATATTCAACATCATCCTATATATTATCCAATTTCAAAAAAAATTTAAGATTATCCTATAAATTATCCAATTTCGAAAATAAATATGATACAATATTATCCTATAATAATATGGGTAAGGATTGAATGTGCACCAATTATTTACCTGCACTGCACCGTGAATAGTGTATATTTTGGAACCTACCTTAAAAGTAGTCAAAGACTACTAAAACGAATATATGGGAAATTGTCATTTGACTGAGGCAGAGGAAAATAAATAAAAAGTTTTTCACATCTCTTCTCGCCTTCTTCACACCTCCTCTGTTATTGTTGACACTCCATTTCAGATCTTGTTCATCTCACTTTACATCTCTTCTCCCTCTTTGACTAAAAGGCTTCAATGAAATTCGATCCTAACAATGGACAGGTTAGTTTCATCTCACTTCACATGTCTTCTCCCTTTTTGATATATATTAAAGAATTCGTTTAAAAATATTTTGAAGATATATTTCCTTTGGAGAAATTTTAGAACTGATCAATATTTTGAAGATATACGAATAGGAAACGAGTTTAGGGAATTTAGGGAATTTGTTCAATTTAATTTAGGGAAGGGAATCAATTTAATTTAGGGAACAACATGACCGAATTTAATTTAGGGACTTGTTTCAATTTAATTTAGGGAAGGGAATCAATTTAATTTAGGGAACAACCAGACCGAATTTAATTTATATATATATATATATATATATATATATATATATATATATATATATATATACATTTGTTTTGGGAACAACCAGACGTATGTTTCTTTAATTTCATTAGTTTTGTCAAGTTGTTAGGGAATTTAGGGTTTTACCATTTTAGGGTTTGACCGAATTTAGCAATTTAGGGTTTTACCATTTTAGGGTTTGACCGAATTTAGGGTTTCACCAATTTAGTTGGCTAGTACACATTTAGTTGGCATGTACCTTATGAGTTGGCTAGTTTTGTAGATATATAGATACAAATGAGCTTAACTATTATATCATCATAACATAAAAAAGTTAACACACGGTATAACTATGATTATATTGTAGTTATTCCTTTTATGTATAGAACGGAATAATTTGTTTTATTTTTGTAGTGTTAAGATAATTGTAAAAACACGAATTCATAGTATCTATCATAAATTACTCTAACGGTCAACTGTGTGATTTCATAATTATTTTCGTGTTCATATCGTCTGTAGAGGTGTATATTTGAAAAAACTCGGTTTTTCATATTGAAATTGTAATACTACTTCGTGAATGACAATATGTAACTTGGAATCTGTCCGATCGAAAAATGTATCGTGTAGCGATAGTAAATATTACATTTTTTTAGGTTATACTATGTTCTGAAATTTATCTTTCTTCGTATAATACTTCGTATATTAATGTTACGGTTTATGGTGAAGTGTGAACATGTATTTACGCAGTGCTAACTTGTTTGAAAATCTTAATTTGTCTTACTAACTAATTAACAACTATTTCAGGGTAACTGGAGATGGGTGAGATACGAATGTAGGAACGTCTATCCGACATTGAATACTCACTGGAAGGATTTCATTATAGGGGATATTAGAGCGACATTGCTTGCTGTAGGAGGGCAGGAACTGGTGGATCACTTTTGTTTGACGAGTCCGTTTGGACACATCATGTCATGGAAGGGTGGATGACCTGCGAGTAAGGCTATCCATCAATTGATGTGTCGTGAGGTGACTGTAGACGATGCGGCGGACGACTGCATGTGGTTCCAAATCAGTGGTGGAGTCATTTCATTTGGGCATTCCGAGTTTGCACTAGTATCCGGCTTGTGCATGGGCTCTTCATCCTTCGACCCCACTGCTGACCATGATGCATCGTGCATTGCGGTGCGGTCTCTCTTTTGTGATGAGAAAAGGCCTAGTGTGGAGGAGTTGCATGCCGTGTTTAAGAACTAGATGGCCGAAGATGCATCGGGCTTAGATTACATCAAGGTGGCAAACATTCTAATGTTATACTTGATGGTTATGGGTGTACCAAAGCTCAGGTTAGTTGACGAGTTTGTCTGGGTGCTTGTGGATGATCTTGACCGGTGGAGTACCTTTCCATGGGGTGCATATGCATACCAAGCATTAATGCACTACAAGCATCATATACCGGTAGGGAGAAGGGCTTGTGGAAATACCTACCATTTTGCAGGGCCCATATGGGCTATACAGGTACCGTTATTAACTTTATGTAGTTCTGAAATGTTATAAATTAATCTTCTTACTTCGTTAATTTAACGTCATACTTCGTGATTAAAACTTCATACTTCAAGTATACACTCCTTGCAGGTTTGGGCATTCGAAGCTATCCCCCAACTTGGGGCTCTTGCCGGGAGCATAGTCAATGCAGATGCCATCCCCCGCATGTTAAGGTGGTACTTCCCCCTACAAAAAGGTCAATTTCGTGGCTTCTTCGATGATAATGTGGAATGTTACCCACTGGTAGTGAATGAAAGAGAACAGGAATCGCTTTGGTACATGAGCACCCAAATTGGTCACGCACTTGGGTTACAATACCGTCGGCCTCAGACAGTATTGTTTGGATCTGAGGCTGCGAGGGACATGGGTATCCCCCGGCCACGTGGTAGAGCAAGAGAAGCGTCCCCTCCGTTATCACCACCGACGAATACGCGACGATCCACCCGTACGAAAGGGAAAACAAATGTGGAAGATAACGATTCAGATTCTTCTTCGGAGATGCGGCCCAAAGGTAGACGGAGTGCCTCCAATTTTCCTCCAAATTGGAATGAAGCTGAGTTTAGGAAGAAATGTGCGAAAGACGTGGAGAAAAGTGTCCTCCCAAAATTGAAGATTTATTTGAAGGGAGTGTTGAATAGCATGGGGTTGAAGAAAGGTTCAACCTCACACCGAGCTTCTCCAGAAGGTTCGAGACACTCGACGTCGCACCGAACGCAGCCCGAGCCTTCCCGCCACTCCTCCTATCACCAAGATGAGCCCCAGCCTTCACGCCACTCCTCCTATCACCGAGATGAGCCCCAGGCGTCCCGCCACTCCTCCTCGCACCGAGTTGAGCCATCGGCTTCCCGCCACTCCTCCTCGCATCGAGTTGAGCCTCAGACCCAGCCAGAGCCCGAGGGTTCAAGACACTCAACTGCACACGGGGATGAATCAAATGCTCAGTGGGATGACGATGTGGTGAGTTTTAAACTTAACACTCTGTATTAATAACATCGTACTCCATATTAAATTATATAAAATATATAAATTACCGAGGAATAACAATTTATTATAAATAATTTACAGGATCAGAGTAGCCCACTAAGGTCATTCAATGAGCCTCATATTCCTGTAATGGATCCAGACTTAAGCCATATCTTAAGAGTCTCGCCCCAACGAGTTCAATATCCAGAGGGCTTTGTACATCCGCTAGCCACCCAGTTTGATAGTGCACCTAACAAGGGTAAGGCACCCGCCAAGTGGGGAAGGGGAAGGCCGAAGAAACAAACCGTGGTGGATCTCACGGATGACTTGGATGAGTATATTGAAAAAACCTTCCAACGGTATAACGAGTGGCGTGAGGGGGATGTGTTGGCGTACGTTAGGGTTCCGAAGTCTCTGTTCATGTTGCACGCAGTTTCTTCACGCAGTCGAAAATGTCCGAAGTTAAGATGGACTCGAAGGTACATTATATTTCTATAATGTACAAATTTAGATGATTTCTAACATTGTTTAACTATGATCATGTGTAGATGATTGACCTGTGGTTAACTTCCATGAGACTGCTTGTCGGGAAGGGGGAAGGCTTGCTCCCGGACGTGAATCCTGTATCAACAATTTTGGTTGATACTAATTTCTTTGTAAGTTTTGTTTAATTAGATAACATAAGCTTTGGATATAAGTTAGCTCTCCAATAAAATTTCTTAACACTACACATGATTTAGGCCGCACTCATATAAGAGTGGCTAGATAATTGCCGCAACCCAGAGACAGGAAGCTTCGATCCGTATGCGGATTTCACTTGGTGGACTCCCCCAGAGGGGCTGATTGATACAACCACTAGATGGCGATGGGCTAGCTATGTAAGTTTTGAGAAACTCCAAAACACTTTGATTTATTTTCGTTGTCTTACAAATTTTATTATATTGTATAGGTCATAGCAGTGTGCCTCGTTCCTGCTGACCACTGGATAACAATCCGTATCTGCCTTGATGATTGGAAGGTTGAGTTATATGACTCATTTTGGCATCGAGGTAACGCGGATTACGGCCCTACAAGAATTGGAACGCTTGTACCGTTGACCAAATTCTTGTACAAGCTTCTTGAGCATGCAGGGGTGTGGGAGCACAAGTATGGACAGCGTGAGTGTCATTTTACCCACGACTGTCCGGTTATTCTAGGCCCCGATCCCCACTTCACTCAGTTTGACCAAATCAATTGCGGCGTTTATGCATCCATGTACGTGGAGAAGTCGCTTTTCGGATATCCGACACCGCGATGATGACTCGACACACCGCGTTAGTCGAGTACCGAAAGAGGATGGCGGCTTTGATGTGGGAGAGCTGTATCCCGTAATTATTTGGGAATTCTCGTGATGTGGGAGCACAAGCTATTTGGGATTGAATATTTCGGACATTTGCTTTGGACATTTTATTTTCGGACATTTGATTTGGACATTTGCTTTGGACATTTTATTTTCGGACATTTAAATCTGATGTTTAAATCTGACTTGGACATTTGATTTTCGGACATTTGCTCATATTTGCTCATATTTAATATTTCGGACATTTTCGGCACAACACATTATTACCATGCATGTTTAAATCTAATGTTTATTAGCATGCATGTTTATTCGGACATTTGATTTTCAAACATGCATGCATAATATTTATTAGCATGCATGTTTAAATCTAACGTTTATTAGCATGCATGTTTATTTCGCATGCATGTAAATTGACGTAAGATTTCGAACATTTAGCATCACATAATATTTTGCATCCATGTAAAATTGACGTAAAATTTCGCACATTTCGTATGCATGTAATGACGCAAAATAAATTTTGAATATAAATTTCGTATGCATATAATGAGGTAAAATACATTGACGTAAAATAAAGAGAATTGACGTTAATATTTTCGTAAAGAGAATTGACGTCAAATAAAGAGAATTGACGTAAAATAAATTGACATAAAATTCGTAATGGTAAATGACGTTAATATTTTCGCATGCCTGTAAGAAGGAAAACGGCTAGAAAGAGAGCAGATTTGACAACGTTCATACATGCATGTTGGTTAGGTAGTGAGAGAAAGAGAGAGAAGACGTTGAGAGAGGAGTAATGTCAAATCTCAAAATCACTTCACTCCAAAAAATTAGATAAGAGAGAGAAAAGTGTGGCAGGTTATGTTGTAGGGTACTTTATAGCTTTAAAATAATATATATATATATTTTTGCATTTATGATAAATCATGTATATTTTTGCATTTATTATTGTTTGATATGTACATTTGTGCACATCCCCCATTTTATTATTCTTAGAGTACTCCGTCGGAGCTGCGGGTGGTGTGTGATGGTGGCTGACAGACTGTGTATCATGTTAAATGGGTCCTGACAAATTAGGGGCCGTTTGATTGTGGTGAATCAGGAAAGGGAAAGGAAAATAACAAAGTTGACTCGCCCATCAAAGGGAATACAAAGCCCCAGTCAACTCATTTTTTATTCCTCAACCCTATCTTGGGACTTGAATTCCCTTTCTCCTCTCTTCGCTCTCTCATTTTCTTCAACGATATCTCTTTCTCCCCGTGCGATATTTCCCTTCTCCACCCCCCCCACCCCCCCCCCCCCCTTCCTTTCTTGTCTCCTCCCCTCCCTCCTTCTGTCCGCCGCCAACCCCCTCTTTCTCGTTTCCCAACTGACGCCGGCGGCGGTGAAGACCACAATCTCTCTTCACGCTATCTCTCCTCCCCCTATCTCCTTTTCCCTCGACTTCTCTCTTGGAACCAGCGGCGGTGAAGACTACGATAGCCGTGGCGACAGCGGCTCCCTTTCTTCTCTCCCGCAACCAGAGGCGGCTCTGTCTACCCACTCTTTTTTCTCAATTTGTGAATTTAATTTGGAGTTTAATTTATGGAGTTTGCAGTTGAATTTGTGGAGATTTTGACTGAATCGATCAATTTTGAATGATTGGGAATTTTGGGTGACGTTCTTACCGATCAATTTTGACTTATTGGGAATTTGGGGTGATGTTCTTCTCGATTAATTTTGAATGATTCGACTTCTTCGATTTTTTAATTTCATGCTCAAGGGAGTTGCAGATTAGTTACCAAAGACAATTTTGATTTAAAAACATAGCTAAACCAGTCGTCCGAGTCTCGGAGATCTGCCGGAATACATTTGAAAAGAAAAAAAAAATTGATTGATTCCCTACTCGACCCAAACAGCTACAAAACGAATCAAATGGAATATTTTTCCGTTTCTAGGACTAAACCAAACACGAGGCCATATGAGTAATCATTCTGAGCATTTCCTTTCCCTTCTTGATTTATTTCCGTTACATTTGCGAACCAAACGGCCCTTAGTATATTTCATATTCTTTAGAGTATAGAAACATAGAAGATGCAAGAATGTATACAGTTGTAATTAAAATAAAGGTTGTGAAGTCAAACATTGTATAAATGAGATCCAACAAAAACAATGCGGAGTTGATGTAAATTTACCTTCTAGCTTGTTATTAATAGTCTAGTCATCATATCCTATTCGCTGACGTCTCAATTTTTAAAATATGCTTAAATCAATTAACTATGTCAAATTATGTAAATTTATGAGGCTTTTGCAGCAGTAGCCAAATAGTAAGGAACGAAAAATAATTATAGCCCTCAACTAAAACAAAACACAAATATAGTCATTTTGTCCTTATACGGCGCTGGGCCGATGGGGGGGCCGATGGGGGAGTCCATCGGCCCTCCATCGGCCTTGAGGAAAATGTACCGAACTCTCTCCATCGGTAGAGGCACTTAACCCGATTTGTTTAAATTATAGGCTCGAGGGCCGATGGGTGGCCGACTGGTGGTGTCCATCGGCCCTACCGCCATCTCCGTAGATAGAAAAAAAGGCCGACGGCCGAACATCCAATAGGCCGATCCAGTATAAATCGGCTAAAGAAAAAAAGGCGGTGAAGGCCGAAGGTGGGTATCCATCGGCCCTCCATCGGCCCTAAGCCCTTCCTTCGAGACGGGATTGGACAAGACACTGTAAGGCTTTTTCCTGCAAACGTGCACTAGGGCCGATGGAGGGCCGATCTAAGGCATGTGGGAGGTGCAGTTTCAAATCAGCTTTATCTGTTGAAATGACTAGTCGGATATGACATGCACATGCACGTAAATGAGGGCCGATGGGGGGGGCGATGGGGGCCTATGGTGAAATGGGTACTAGACTTCGATGTTTCACGTGAAAATTTTCAGAAAATTTTCGTATAAGACGTAGAATGACCGATTTGGTTGAATCACCGAAAATTTTCCTCATTCCACTTCCAATCTTCTCAATTCTTCAAACTAAATTTGACAGAAATGATCGATTTTCGATCAATTATTGTGAAATTGAACGGCCAATTCGATGCAGAGTCGAATTATGTCGGTGGGCATGAGTTCATTGTTTATATTCCTTCAAACAATATTTCTCTCGAATATCTTCGACAAAACATTGATCGGTGGCTCACTGCTTATTCCCTTCCGTTCAACTACTTCATTTATTATATTGCTGCTTCCCGACGAACCAGCCGGATGATGAAGGTCATTCTGGGCCATGATACTGATCTTATGCGGCTGTGCTCTATCGACTTAGAGCCGGTTGTGTTTGTTGTGTATCCTGAAGTGCAAAATCCTCAATTTGGTGTTCCGAATCCGAATCAATTTCCCGAAGATAATTCTAATTTCGGGGGTCTTAATTGGTTTACGGGCCAAGGAAGTAGAAGTAATGATGGCGGACGGGCTCCCCAAAGGAATGTTCGTGTGGAGACGGATTCAGATGGTGAGGCGGACTTGGACTCATCTGATGAGGATGAAGATATTCCTTCTGCCTTGATTACTTGTTCGTTACAAGATTTTGCTGCATGGATTCGGAGGGAGGGTGGCGTAAGTCAACTTATGTCTTTGCTAGTTCCAGTGAATCGTTCTCGAACAAATGACGAGACTGTATACGACAACACAGAAGCAGGAAGCAACTGGCTACTTCCTGTTGTTCCCCTTGATGTATCCGATTCGGTAGCGGCGCGGGAACTTGATTACTTGTTGTAGACGGAAGTCGCAAGCGGGATTGATGTTTAGCTCGAAAGACGAACTTTATGTCATTGTCGCTCTATTCCATTTGGAAAATGGTGCGGATTTCGTAGTGCAACGTTCCAGGGCTTCCCGTTTGGAATATTTGTGCAGAAGAAGTGTTGATTGTCCATTCGAGCTACGGGCATACTGTAGAGGTCAGACGTGTTGGGAGGTTGTTAAATGGGTTGCGGACCACAACTGTACAACTTATTTATCCGGACTTGGCGAACGAAATGTGAGGTCGAAGGTTGTCGCTGCTTATATAGCCCGTAAAATGCGTCGTCAAAGCAAGTTAATGAAACCGGCTGATATTCAGGCCGATCTGTTGGATAAATTTGGAATACAAGCAACGTACGGTGTGGCCCTCCGAGCGCACAACGCAGCTATATCGATGATTTACGGCAGACATGTTGATTCGTTCAGCAAACTGCCAAAATATCTGCATTTGTTGGAACAATCAAATCCGGGAACTTATACGGATCTTGATGTTGGTGAGGATGGTCGTTTCCGATATTTATTTATGGCGCTTGGCGTATCGCGAGCCCCTTGGTTAGCCAACCTCCGGAAGGTTATTGTGGTGGATGGTACCCATTTAAAAGGGAGAAACAAGGGAATATTATCCGTCGCAACCACTTTTGATGCGAACGAGCAAATATTCCCACTCGCTTTTGGTGTAGGTCCCATTGAAAATGATGTTTCTTGGACATGGCTTATGATGCGACTGAGAGCCGCATTTTGGACGGATGACAGTTTAGTGATTGTTTCAGACCAACATAAAAGCATAGCGAATGCGGTAAGATTGGTTTTCCCAGACGCACAACACGGACTTTGTTACTACCATTTATTAAATAAGCTTGCTAGGCACGGTGAGTGGGTTATCCGATCATTTTATCGAGCAGCTTATGCTTATCGGGCAACAGAATTCCATGACGCCATGAACGCATCCGTCAGGGAAAACCTGCTATTTACGAAAAGTTAATGGAAATCGGATCGGAGAAGTGGTCTAGACTTTTCAGTAAAGGTCGTCGTTACAGTCTCCTGACACCGAATGTTGTCGAGTCAATAACTTCTCGACTGTTGGAGGCTAGACGACTACCAATTCTAGCTATTCTCGAGGCAATCCGTCATATGATAGAGTCGTGGTTCGATACACGAAGGGTAAAAGCAAGTTCCAGAAACAATCCGTTGACAAAGGCTTCTGAGTTGAGGATGCGGAATGAAGTAGAACTGGCTCGAAGGTTTACGGTTACGCAGGTGACTACTGACAAATACAAGGTCAACGCAGGTGAGCGACAGTGGAGGGTCAATCTTCAAGACGAAATGTGTGAATGCGGCGTCTGGCAAATTGACATGTTGCCGTGTAGTCACGTTGTCGCCGTTTTATATCATCGTCGGGAAAATCTGTACAATCATATTAATGATTATTATACAACGGCGACGTGGAAGGAAATATATGCCGGTGTGGTTAATCCCTTGCCTCCTCGAAATGAGTGGGGTGTCCCACCGGAAATAGAGGACATTGTTGTTCTTCCACCAATTATTATGCGGCAAGTCGGATGCCAGAGAAACAGCCGTCGTCCTTCTGGAGCAAAAGCTAGTACATCTGGTACGCGCCGTCAGAAAAAATGTGGTAACTGTGGAGAAGAAGGTCACACAAGGCGGAGATGCCCCGTATCTGGAACGACAAATAACGATTAAAGCGTTATTTAGTTTTTTAGTTTTTTTTGTCACTTATCGGTTTTTTAGTTTTTAATCATTGATCGAGTTATTACCTAGAAAAAATTAAAAAAAAAAACCAAAAAAATATCAAGGGCCGAAACCCTTCAGGGCCGATGGGGGTTAACCCATCGGCCCTCCATCGGCCTTAGCCGAAACCCTTCAGGGTCGAGGGAGTTTTCTCGGCCGGCCAGGTCTATCGGCCCTCGTTCGATATACAAGTCTCTCGGCCCTCGTTCGATATACAAGTCTCTCGGCCGAGGCCAAGAGATATATTTCCAAGCCATCCCATGCGCCTCATGGGGCCGATACTAATGGGGGCCAATACCAATTCGGCCCTCCATCGGCCCTCGTCCGATATACAAGTCTCTCGGCCGAGGCCGAGAGATATATTTCGTAGCCTCATTCGATACCAAGCCGTTTATGAATTTTTTGAATTCCATAAAATAAAATAAAAAAATTACGAAATGTTTGAATTCCATAAAATAAAATAAAATAAAATTATAAGTGTTTGAATTCCATAAAAATAAAATATATAGTACAAGTGTTTCGAGTCATTGGGAGCTAGAACCAAAATCTCCGTAATAGCACTGCTCGAAACATTTCCAAGCCATCCACTCCCGATAGACTCTGATGTTTGATTTCATATTACCCCATTTAGGAGTAGGAAATCTAGTTATGAGCCGCTCAATTGCCATACACGTATATGGACAACAACTATTCGAATCCTCTTGCTTGAACTGCTCCTTTTGCGGCATCAAGACCAACTCAGGAATCCGCATTCCCGGATGCGGCAGATTGTACTTGTTCATCGTCCAGTAATTAGTAACCTAACCAAAAACATTAAAAATAATTAGTAGCCTAACCAAAAGGCCATAAAATATTAAAATACGTACATCTAGCAAGCAGCCGATCAGTTTGCGGAGTGGTCGCAAATTCTATTTTCTCAACTCAAATATCTTCCGGTCTCCACGGCCGTTCACTGAGTCATATAGCTCCAACTTCCATGACTCGATACACAATCTGACTGTCACCCAATGGGAGGCGGCCAACACCGGGAAAATTACCTATTAATTAATTCAAATTAGTAAAAAATAATAAAATTCAAAAACCCACAGCATAGAAAAGAGAAATTAGTATAACTTACGAATTTAGCATCGAACCACGGAATCCTCGCGACGCCAAATCCCGTATCGGCTCCAAAAATGGCATCCATTAAACCCTGTGCAGGGATCCATTCATTATAGTTCATCTCGTACCGTTCATGGAACTCGTTATCGGGTCCAAATAATTTCGAAGTCCAAGCTGTGGCTAAAGACGTCTGTGATAAAATATACACATTAGCAGGAGCATTAAAAACGAACACATTATTTCTTAATATATATATATATATATATATATATATATATATATATATATATATATATATATATATACTTACGAACACTGACGAAGCCACTATGACGGTATAGCGTGCATCGGGTGTAGACAACACATCACGGTTTGGCTCTTGAAGCCTCTGCCGGAGGTAGCATATGTACAAATCAAGCATTGCGTGGCCTATGTCGTAGTGTGTATCCAAAAGGTTCTTGAAAAAGCCGTGCGAGAGCTCATGCTGCGAAACCGTCACATTGGCAGAAATTTCCAATTTCATGAAATTCTCAAAATTTCTTCTCAATGCGTCCGCGGGATCAAACATTTGTGGAGCTCCAGTAGGACTGAGTCGTCAGCTCACTATGGGCTGCAAATAACATGTATTAAAATAATATCCTCAAATATATAACTTTAAATCATGTTTGTACCTCAGTGCTTTGTACAATTTGCTGCTTCGGCGGTTGGCGATCATACAGTCGTTGTACATGCTGCGTATCAAATAAGTCCATGACGACCGAATCATGTTGCTGCATTTTGGAAAAAAACTCATGGTCAAATGAAAAAAAGCAAATTTTAATTTGAATAGTTATGGTACATGTACAGGTGGTGGGGACCGTGGAGCCGTATAAGGGAGTGGCTCACAACGTTTCGGGACCCAGACATCTCTTTCCTCGTACATGCTATGCCGCCCCTGATCATAGCCCGAGTAGCCCTTCTAGCAGCTACAGCCCAGGGATTTGCATCGACACTCGTCTTATCTTCCACATCTGCCCGTGGTTGTTCGACATCTTCATTCCAATTGGGCCACCGATGTACAGTGACAAACCTCCCCCGTGGTGGCTCACATGGTGCAGATGACTCCTCGGACGACTCATTCATAATTTGCTCCACGTCCCATGTAGCACTGGATCCTATCCCTTTACCCTTACCGTTGCCCTTGCCGGCTCCGAAGACATGTTTTAACAACTTCCCCACTTTTTTGAAGAACAGATCCTCGTTCTCCTTCCAGCGCTTGTCCACTTTTTCTAACAACTCAGTGTCGCGCTGATGGAACCGTTCATCTATGGACCGGATCATTCCGTCATAAGTGGGCAAAGTCCAATCTTCTTCCCTCCGAGGCCCAAATGACTGACCCTCCACCGGTGCACGTTCTTCTTCAATTTTTTCTTCTGTGTTGCCGGTGGAGGATCCCGTACACTACCCTTTTCATCAACTCGTCTCGGCTGTACGGGGGTCGGTCTAGGAAAAGATACACCGATCGGATTCTCTCCAATCACCCGTCTCCAGTATTCCGATAGCTGCTCCTCGGGAGTGGGCGTAAGAGTCTCATGGGGCGGTGTCTCCATCTGTTCGAAAAGTTTAAAAAATAGGTTATAATACGTTCCGTATCTGTTCATAAATATTTAAAATGTTACTTACCGGCAAGGCAAAGAAAGTAATCCATTCCGTATCTGGTGGCGTGACAAATACCCATTTGACACATCGGGGCATACCACCGTCATTCATAAGGCGTACACACAGACGTGCCAAATTTGGTATTGCCTCATATGCCCAGATCTACAATACGATTAAAGATCAGTACAAGTATAAAATATAAAATTAAAAAAAATAAAATTATAAAATAAAAATTTGTACCTGAAGAGCCCAAACTGGCCCATAAATATTATACTTCGATTTTACTGCATCGAGTCACTTCGGTGCAAAGCTCATGTAGTGCAGGAGGGCATTGTACGTGTATGATCCCCATGAAAAATCGTTCCACGTGTCTAGATCATCAGCAAGAACCCACGTCCAGGTCTCGACCTTCTTCGTGTCGGCAGGTGCGAAGAAAAAACACATCAGGGCCAACACATTGGCCACCTTCAAATAATCGTCTTCTGAGAGGTCGCTAAGCTTGTCATTTTTCCATAAATTTAGCAGCTCGCCTCCTATTACTGGATTCCCGTTTGAGAGTCTCATGTATACTCCAGACTCTACAGGGGCACGAGCTGCCGTCATATCGAAAGTAGAAGCCCCGAAAAATAAGCCAGTTACGAGTGCATACTCGTACTGCGAAAATCTAATCTCCCGTCCGGATATGTGAAAACGGGCCTCCCCGGGTGGTGCCTGCACCTCATAGCACATGAGCTGATGCAAAGCTATGATCGAACTCTTGCCCTTCCTCCAACTCAACAAATGTCCGAATTATCCGTCTCTAAAGCAACGGACTAGGTAACTACCCCCCCCCGCCTAGCAAGAGTGCTTTTTAATAGTTCGGGTAGACCATCTCTCCAATATGTCGTGATTTTTGTGGTCTTTTGTCTAACCGGTAGTCGGATATAAGCGGGCTGCAAGATTTACAAAAAAACGAATTAATTATCCAAACCGAATAAATAAGGGCCAAACGAGGGCCTATGGAAGGGCCGAACGAGGGCCGATGGAAGGGCCGAACGAGGGCCGATGGAGGGCCGATTTCTCTAAGGCGCCACCGGGTCCGAAGCCTCCAAGGCCGGCCCGGGGCCGAAGCTCTCACGGCCGCCCGGGGCCGAATGCTCTAAGGCCGCCGGGGCCGAAGGCTATAAGGCCAGCTGGGGCCGACGGCCTATTGAACAGAGTTCGGCCGAGGCAGGGCCAATGGAGTGTATCTCCATCGGCCCTCCCATCGACCCCAGTTTCATAAATTTCCAGTAAATTAACACTCGAATCCTCTCCAAATTCTCAACAATTTCATCAAAAATTGGACATTTCAATGTGAACCCAACCCAATTTCAACATAAATTTCGTCTATCAATCAAATTTAATCACAATTCATGGCATAAATCGACAATTCAAAAAAGGCACTTCTACATTTTAACATGAATTCGCATAGATCGACAATTTAATTCACTCAACGTCGTTTCTAACATGAATTTGCATAGTTTCTAACATGGAAGGGCCAAGGAATCGGAATTACGAACCTCAATTTCGCCGGAAGACATGGCGTTTCAAAGGGGATTGGCGGCGACTGTTTTCGGCGGCGGCGTTTCGGGCCGATGAGCGGCGAACGGCGGCGAAGAGCGGCGGACTACGGTGGCCGGCGATTATGTTGGAGAAAATGGGTGAAATTTCGTCGATTATTGCAAATGAATGTTATTTTCGGCCAACGGTTATTTTTATTCGGCCCTCATTTACTGCGACTCAGGGCCGATGGAATGGCCGATGGGAGGGCCGATGGGTATCGACCCTCGTTTAATAAACAATTTAATTATTTTCGGCCCTTCGGTAAATTTTGGGCCGTTACATGTAACGGCTTGTGAAGAATCAGGGCCGATGGCTCGGCCGAATAGGGGCCGATGTCCATCGGCCCTCATTTTTTTACGTTTATTTTTAAAAATTAATAAAAAAAAAGGTTAATTATTTACGATTATTATTTTCGGAGGGCCGATGTCTCGGCTGAAGGGGGCCGATAACCATCGGCCCTTCAATTATTTATGTTTTCTCAGTAGGGCCGATAGGTCGGCCTAAAGATGGCCGATCTCGATCGGCCCTCAGTACATTTGAAATCGGCCACCATCGGCCCTCAGAATTGTCCATCGGCCCCCCATCGGCCCTTCTGACAGCTTGCGCCCACAAGAAGACAAAATGGCTAGATTTGTGTTTTTTTATAGTTGAAGGCCAATTTTTATTTTTTTTTGGATTTGGCCACCAGTACATATTTCCACTAAATTTATCCGTAATTAATAGTTCGCGAGTTGTTTTAATATTCTAAATCGATGAATTGGGTGAGATTTAGAATTTGAAGTGCGGATTTGATGATTACTATAGGGTGACCGAAATCTTAATTTATTTACCATACATATAAAGAATGAATAGTCATTTTGGTGCTTGAATTTTTAAATTTTTTGAGTTTTGGTGTCTAAATTTCTAAAATTGTAAATTTAGTGCCTAAACTTAAGAAATACATGTAGTTTTGATGTCTTTTATTATACTAGTGATTAAATAATATTAATGGTAATTTAAAGAAGGGTAAAATTATAAGATTATGTGATTTTTTTTATAATATAGTTTTATTTTAATAATTAAAATGATTTTAAACTATTAAAATAATAGGTTATAATAATTTAATAGTTTATGTTAATTTAATTTACTAGATTAATAATTTAAGTTTGTATTTTCAACGTTTAGCTTATTTTGATTTATGTTTAATTTTTATAATAATATTTTTTATGTTACACAAATATTACAATGCTAAAATGAGGTCTAAAAATTATGTTTTTATAAAAATTGAACCATATACATAAATAATTTGTTCTTAGTAAAAAAAATTGTATTATAAAAATTTTAACGATATTAAATTTTTAATTCTTGAGAATATTCAATTACTAATTGTATTTAAAAAAAAGAATATTAGGTGTTTTTATGATTTTATCCTTCTCCAAATCATCATTGATGTTATTTAATTTTTAAATCAATAGAAGACACCAAAGTAACAAGTATTTCTTAAGTTTGGGAACTAAATTTACAATTTTTAAAGTAAAGGCACCAAAACTAAAAAATGTAGAAAGTTTAGACACCAAAACTATAATTCACTCTCCATATAAAAACATAACACCTGCTCTACTGTTCCTATAAACAGTATCTACTATTATGAATTACCGAAAATGCCCTTACCCCGTACAACAAATTTCCCTTTATAACTGTCATTTGGTAATTTCTCAGCCGCCATGTTGGGAGGACCTAGCCAAGTCGTTTCTCCAGCGCCTCCGCCGCCACGAACCACAACTCAACAGCTTCCTCTACGTATCCTCGGACGACACCGTTTTGAAGCAGGCCGAGGAGCTGGATAACAAGATTAGGAACAATGAGGAGGTGGAGCCCCTAGCTGGGGTTTTGGTCGGCATTAAGGATAATATTTGCACGTGCGATATGCCGTCGACTGCGGGGTCTAGGATTCTGGAGAATTACCGGCCGCCGTTCGATGCCACGTCGGTGAGGAAGCTGAGAGAGAGCGGAGCGATTGTTGTTGGGAAGACGAATTTGGATGAGTTCGGCATGTGGAGTGCAACAGAAGGCTCTACATATCAAGTTAGTTTATATTAATCTTTCTATTTTGATTTTGTCTTCAATTTTGATGCGTTATTAGTGGACAATAGTTAATTCTTTGAATTGGCGTTTCCCCCAATTTTTAGGGTTCACATTGCTATTCCATTTTCATTATTATTTACTGCAACTCATGTATTTTTTTCATGTGCTAGCTGTTATAAGTAATTACCAATGTTGGAAAAGTTGAATAAAGTATGTTGATCAGTAGATAAATTAGTTTAGAAATGACTACGACGAGTACCATAGCTTTGTCCATGGTAGATTGCCTTATGAGAATTTGAAACCAGACCCTGTTCTCAGAAGCCTTTTGTCTAGCTTGCCCCTCCGAAAAGTTGTAAGTGTGTTTTACATTCTTCCTGTGCTTTCAATTTCTAAACATAAACCATTTTAATGGCATACTAAAAAATTTCATTGGATTTCTGATCTTCACAAATGCTGATAAGGTACACGCAATTAAAGCTCTGAAGAAACTTGGTCTGGAAGATTGTTTTGAAGGGATCATGTGTTTTGAGACACTTAATCCCACTCACAAGAGCACTGCTTCTGATGATGAGGATGATGCTGAGTTTCTTGGATCAAAACGATCTTCTACTGCTTCAAATGGGATTTTCGACATCATTGGACATTTTGCTAAGTCTGATGCAGATACGTCTGGCCTTCCAAAAACACCAATTGTCTGCAAACCATCCGAATCTGCCATTGAAAAGGCCCTTAGAATTGCCAACATTGATCCTCATGAACAGTAAGTGTAACAAGTTGTTACCACTTAACTTACTTTCACTTAACTCTGTTTTTCCTTACTAATCATTCTTCATCTATTGTGCAGCTATTCTTCGAGGACAGTGTCCGAAACATTCTGTCAGGCAAACGCGTAGGACTCGACACTGTACTGGTAAATTCTGTGAAAAATGCTAACAACACATTTGTGAAAAACTTGTCCCTTTTATAAACCACAGCTAAAGAATAAATCTTGGATGCAGGTTGGCAAATCACAGAGGGTGAAAGGAGCAGATTACGCACTCGAAAGCATTCATAACCTCAGGGAAGCAATACCAGAGCTCTGGGAAGGTGACAAGATTACAAATGGAACCTACTCTGGTTCAGGGGTTACAGTAGAAACTTCTGTGACAGCTTAATTAGGCCTGGGGGTTTTATTGTCATTTTCATAGCAAGGGGGAAGCCATGCCATGTTTCATGGGATATTCTTCTTCTCATCTGTCCACTTCAATCAACCTCTGTAAATGTTGTCATCAGTTTATATAAAAATCATTATTTGTAATAATAAATGAGTGATATCTCTTTTTCTCATGTTTCAATCTCGTATTTATGTATTTCATAATACGCCACGTGAAAATGCATGTATCAGTTTGTTACGAAATTTGGTTATGATTGAAGTCATTATTGGGATTCAATGATTTGGTTGTGGCTAGCTGCCCACATTTTACTTTGCCACAAAGAGGAAGCGACGTAATCGACAGGATGAGTAACAAACTAGCTAGGATTACTTCATGTCAAACCAGCAGCCGAGTTTAGTGATTAAATTTAAATGATTAGTTGTGCCTTTTGCCATAATCTTCTGAAAGAATAATCTATTTAATGATTTCGTGCCTTAGTCTTGTTGCCATGATTAGTGAAAATCCTTGCATCCTTCGGGTTTCGAGGCAAGGTCAAACACTTTAAGTTTTGCCTCCTCCAAGTTCAACGCCTGTATAACAAGAAAAATTGAAGCAAAACCATGGCAAGTAAGAGAAAAAAGGGGGCTATCGAGTGATCACCTGAATACAGACTTCGGCAACATCAGCTCTAGCAATAGTCTTCGTTTCTTTCTTAAGAAGCTCATCATCCGTTCCTACTAATAGCTCTCTCAGGCCACCTTCTTTATCTTGCAAACGCGCCGGTCAAGCTACGTCCCCACCACGCCAACGTAACGACGTCGTCACAACAGTTCTGCAAGGATACCGTTATGACGATCTGGCATTACCATGGAGGGTGCTAGGTAGGGAGAGTCGTCGATTCGAATTATAGGATTTTTGGGATCGACGATTTGAGAGTAATTGATGGTTCAACATTTCATGATTCTCGTGTGACTAATCCTCAAGCTACTGTTACGATGCTTGGCATGCATATATATATATATATATATATATATATATTATATAATCTTTAAATGTCATGCATGCATGAAAATTAATACTCCTTCCGTTCCAATACTAATGTCCCTTTACTTTTGGGAAAGAAATAAAATGTGGTGTAAATGTATAAAATGATACGGTCACTTATTTAGATTTATTAAGTTCTAACAACTTGGTCTACTAACAAGACTGTTAAATTATTTGATATGGGAGAGGATGTTAAGGATGGGCCACTAGAATTGTTCATTCATGGTGGTCATACAAGCAAGGTTTCATACTTCTCAAGGAACCCGTATGAGGATTGGGTGGTTGCTAGAAAATTATATATATGTATTATAATATGTGCAATGTGCAGGAGTTTGGTTTTAAATCTCATGCATTTAATTTTAAATTTTAAGAATGGTCAAAAAAATAAATCAACATAATAGCATTTGCAATCGTTCCAATTTATATCTATGCTATAAACAAATAACGAAAATGTAAAACACTAAAACCTCGATTACTAAGACGCATACATTACCTTATTGCTAACTATGATAAATTTATAAATATCATTAATTTAAAAAAAAAAAAAACTGTATCTGTTCAGAACACAAATAGTAGTATTTTAAAAATAGTTTTGTAAAAAACAGAGAAACGTTAATCTTTCTTTTTTGCTATTTTATAAGAAAGAAATCGCTCTAATACTCTATTTATATACTACTCGTGTTTTATATATATAAAAAAAAGGTAATTAATGACACGTGGAGAATGGGATGCTTCTAGAAGTACACAATTATGTGTCTTTGACCCGTGAAACCTCCTGGAGGGTTAATTAAATTTCTTCGAAGACTAAAACAATTGTGCTGTGCATGCATCGCGGTCTCACTTGTCACATACAAAGAAATGGTTATATAATATTCCCTCCTATTCATAAAAAGTCAAATAATTTCTTCGTAAAAAAAAAATATTATTAATAAATTAAAAGTTAAACAATTTCTATCACATAATACAAATTTCTTAATCTCAGTTAAACCATAAAAAGTAGACAAAGGGAGTAGTAAAGATTCAAATAGTTATTGGCCGAAAAATTAAATAACTATGAAACTATATTATTTTCTTACTATTATCTAATACTCTCTCCGTCATATTATTAATGTCCCCTTTGCCTTTTTTGATTGTTCCATTATTTATGTTACATACCAAATAAGGAAATAAATGAGTGAACCATAATCAATTTAAGCAAGTGGATCTCACCCCTTTATACTTTTACACTACAACTTTACACATTTATCTCCATTATCTTAATTACCGTACCCAGTCCCAATGGGATATAAATAATGGGACGGAGGAAGTATGATGTTGTAGCCCAGCCTGGCCAGCTACTTTTACGCTAGATTGAAAAGTGAGAAAAAATAAAGATTCTCAAAGTAGGAAAATACAATCAAATTACTCAAAAAAAAGAGAGGGTGTGTATTTACATTTACTTAATACAGTGTGTTCTTTGCATTGGCATTAATGCAAGTATGCAACTACACTACTTTGTAGCCTTTGATGTATGAATATAAATAGGTCAAGCAATGGAGAAACGAGCCATGAATAAGGAAAATAAAATAAATCATCATGAGTTGGCAATTTTTGCAATTATTTAACAGATTTTCCTGATCCAATAATTCCTAAAATATTTCTGCACCAGCTACTAGCCTACTATTCTAAACTGGTAACTTCCGCTGTCCAGTTATATATATAGTATATTGCAATCAGAAATAGGAATAATCTAAAGCTCTAAAGATGGGTTTATGCAATCAAAGAATAGCAGTTAACAAGGATCAGTGGGGGCTTGGTATGATTCAGTCCTATTCTTCCTCGATTCAAGATCATCAAGATAGTTCTGATATATGTAAGAAGCAAAGCCCCAGAAGGCCAACAGCATCGCGATTATCTTCACCCCGTTCATCTTGTCGTGGAAGACGACCAGAGAGGCAATAGGAGTGACTGCCAACGAAAGGGTGCTGATAACATTGGAGAAGAGAGAAGACACCACAAATATCAAACCAACCACACCAACAGAACAGATTTGCCATGCCACAGCTGTCCAGACCAGTGTCATTATGTAAGAAACCTTCCCACTCGTAAAACTATTCATTTCGCCACTTATACTCTTCCACTCTCCACTTGCAAAAAGACCTGCAATGGTGATTAATGTAGCCACAATTGACGTATAAATCTGCATTTCAAGAACAACGGAGAAAGTTTCCTTCTTCAGAACCTTTTCGAATGTCAGCTGCATCACAGACAGCAGAAGGGAGTAAAGCGCAGAAGCTGCAAGGGTAGTAAGAACTCCAATAATATAGTCTCCCCGAGAGACACCTGAAGGTTTATCCGAATCATCATTGGTAGCAAGAAGCGCAGAATATAATGAGAGAATTACCACTGAATTCATTATCAATGCAGTAAACTTCTGTCGATTGATGAAGAAGGAGAAAACTGCATTAAATGCTAACTGTGTAGCACAAATGAGAGAATAAGTAGAAGCGGATAGGTATAGTAGTCCGATCGAATACAGCATGTTATCTCCGGCAATAATGACCCCAACAACGATATAGATTATGGACAAAAGACGAATAGAAGGTGCTGCTGATAAACTAGGAGACTCATCGGAGGAACGAAGGAAGAAGTATGGGATGAGAAGGAGAGGAAAAGCAGCTGTTTGGACAAGAGTAGCCATCCATTTACTGTTCCCGCCCTTATCATAATAAAACCTTCCCAAAAGCACAGCAACAGCTTGACCAACAATAAGAAATAATATGTTTAAAATAACCAAAATCCACCAGTGTGAGAGCTTCAGCTTGAGAAGCGGTTGATGGTAACCATCTTTTCCCATCATTGGAACTTCATTATCTGATATAACAGATCCAAAAGTGAATACACCATAGAGAATACTTGGTAAGAAATCTTGCTGAAGTTAATACGAAATATAATCGATATTGTTGACATAATAGGTATGATAAATATCCAGTAGCAGAACTTCGCAAGATTGATCAAATGAACTTCCACATCATCTCCGAATTGCTTCAGTACAATTACTTACCCTATTAGAACTTCAAAACCATAAAGACAGCCAAGAAAATATCAGAGCAAACCATAAAGATGAAATCGTTCAACATTTCACAATATACGATATTTTATATTTTTGCATTTTTTCAATGTCTAATTCCCTGTTACCAAATCCACATGTCTTATGGACACAAGGACCCACACCTATAAGCAAAACCTGATTCCATGAAATACACAATGCGTTGGTGCAGCTGCAACAGATAATTGCTAGCTGAACACGACGTAATAGTCACAGGTGCAGAAAACATTCCATATATAGAAAATATCAATAGTTAGGATTCGTTAAAACATTAGATTCCACTCAGGTGCTTCCCGTATCGGGTACTAATTTTGGAATAAAAACTTGAACTCCGTCACAAGGGAGTATGATCAACTCTCCAATTGCGAACTCCATACAATTGCCTCTCTTGAATAATTTAGTCAATCACAAATATCTCCCTACACAACTACATGATATTTCTTAGACCAATATAACTGATAAACTAGGAAGGCATTGCAATCTCTGATTATGGGAGAATCAAGATAGAGTGCAATCTCATGGACATGTTATCTAACCCATTGGAGCACAAATTACAAGTCGCCTCAGAAAATAAAAATAAGAAAAAGGACAGTATATACACAAGTCAATGTATGGATTGCCTCCAAGCATAGAAATGACACCTTTCCTTATAACTATATGATGTGAACTGTTGCAGCATAAAATACAATGTTTACCTTATTCATCAAATCTCTTTCAAAGATCTATTAATCGAACTCTCACACATCCATAGGTCAACAATTGAGCTGGTGCATATTCTATCTTGTTGGAGTAAGCCAAAAAAATTTATGAGACATACAAATTATCACTCTTGTTAGCAAAAAAGAACTTATCATTCTTAGAGTGTTACATATATAGGAATATAGACTGATGAGTGATGTCCCCTTTACAAGACCGAAAAAAAAAAGATAAGAGAAGTAAGTGATGAACCTGCCATGGCTGAACGGAAACCTTGCTGGAGAAAATTGACGAAAAAAAAATCGATAATTATTGCGGCAAATCAACGATGTCGAAGAAAGTTGTCGAACAGTGATGCCAAATATCTGGAGGGATTTGCAATTGATTTCGTTGGGGACTCTTGCAACATGAACCAATTGGCACACCAATTTCGAATAAAATTGGAGTCGCGCCTCTTTCACTATCAAACAGTAGTGTAGGACGCCATTAACATCACAAGTAGTTTCTCACTTTTTTGGGTTGTGATTTATGATTTGCGATAGGCGGCCGAGGAGGATTGTCCTTTTTTCGCTTTTACCCTTTTCGAATCATATTAATTGACTTCCATCAGATTATAAAGTACAGGAACTCTAATTTTTATATATCCAACAATTCATGCATTTAATTTAGAGGAGACGGAGATGCATATTTTTAACATCATTTTATAGTTTTTGTTAAATCTAAAAAGTAATTTCACTCTAATTCATAAATTCAAATTCACCATAAAAAAGAATATTTCTAATATATTTCATTTCATATTATTTTTACAATAATATATATATATTTCTCAATATTACACATTAGATCCACAATAATTTCAATTAGCAATTATATATGTAATATCATTATCGTAGTGTTTATCTATTATCGGGTATGTATTCATAATATTTTTCTATTATTGTGATTGTTTTTAATGTAATATTATATTTTCTATTCTTGGTATAATTGTATTCTATAAATACCATAATTAATTTTTATAATTATTACACATAATTAATAGGTTAAAAATATCGGTCCATTTTTTATAATTAACAACATGACCTATTGTTTAATAATCATTGCCATATAATTTTTTTCTATGTAATCGTTTAATTAATTTTCCCATCAGAATGTATATTTTGATTTTTCAACAAAATATTTGACTTGAGAGTAATTTTGCATAATTGAAAAAGTTAATGATGTTGTAAACAGTAGACACCATTTATGAAGTAGGAGGAGAGAGAAAATGGTAAATCCTCATTTTAGTGTTGAAAATAGAGTTGGATTGATGATGATTTTTCTACTCCAAATACCATTATAGTGTGAGTTGGAGATGCTTTTTTACCCTCCTTTTGGTCAAAGTTTTATATGTGCACGAATAACTTTTTTAATTATTTTCACTAGCAACCATTATCCAAAATGCACATTAGACAAATTCGACTCTTGAACAAATTTTGTTATACTAGCATTTACTCTTTCCGTCTTAGTAATAATCCCTCTGTCCCGCTATTTTTGTCCTACTTGTCTAATTGGGTTGTCCCGCTATTTCTGTCATCTTTCCTAAAATAGTAAAAATTACTTTTAAACATAAAATGAAGTGGGTCCTTACTCACTACTCAACCCCCACATTCTTATACTCTCTCTCTTCAAAAATCTATATCTCACTCGATTATGTTCCGCTCCGAACTCAGAAAATTATGATTTTTATCTTTTTGAAAACTTTAGATTATTTCTTCAAATACAATATTAAAAAAATATAAAAAATAAAAATCGATTGTCTTTCACTAACCTTGCAAAAATTTGAATAATTCTCATTTCTTTCCACCAACCACTCATCGAAAACTGTGTCATTTTCTTTATACAATTAAAACTCATAAAATACACACTAAATTAAAATTTCTTAATCTCCGTGCCGAAGTCAACTGAGACGTTTTTAGCGGGACGGAGGGAGTACTGTTTTATTTCTTTTTGTCATAGAAATTAATAAGCTTGATTTTTGTACATAAAAATTAATATTGGTCCACTTGATATTTAGGAAAAAAATATAATTATTTTCTTTTCTTTTTTAAAAAAATAAGACAATATTATTAAGACGGTTCAATAAAAAATACAACATAGTATTATTGAGCATATGATTTTAATGTTTTGGTTTCTCTGTCCAATAAAATAATTAACATAATTTGATTTCTTGTGTCGATCAGGTATATAATGACTGAAGTCAATGGTTTGGTTTGAAAACCTAGTAAAATGCATGCAATATCTCATCTTAATTCACCAAACACAGATATTGAATTAACGAAACAATAATGAGCCTTATATAATACGCGTGCTATTTTTTTTTTTTTTATTTTTTTTTATGGAACCTGCAGCTGCTACTTTCGATGCGCACTAGAATGATAAACCACGCTTCTTGTGCAGTAGCCTGCAAATCACACAGGAGGTTCAACCACCCTTTGGGGTGGTCCCGGGCCACCCACCTTATGCATCTGTGTTTTTAGGAGTCCAGTACCGGGAATAGGGTCCGTCCGCCCGCCCATTTCTACAAACTTATTCAATCCAAATTTTTAGTAAAATACTCAATTATTTCTTTCCAAATCCGCAATCCACAATCAAACTTAATTTTTACTACCATTCACAACCTAATTTCAATTTTCCTTTTTTATGCTAAACGTCAACCTCTCAATGGCCGAATAAAAATCAACAGTAGAAGACCTAGGGGTTAGCAGATCCACCAGCGTCACAAAAAAAAATATGATTTTTTAATTTTTTTAAATTCTGCAAAATTTTCGTTTGGTCAAGATCTGGATCAGAATGAATTGTTTGGGGGCGAGTATGGGGGAAGAATGCAGATCAAGGGTAAGAGAGAGAAGGGCAACGTTTGAAGAAATGTCAGATGAGGTAAGGAAGTTGTTGAAGCAGATGAAGGAAGAAGTGAGAGGTTTGTTGGAGGATGATATTGTTGAGGAAAAGGAGGAGGAGGTCATTCATATCAGTAGCCATTCTCACGAGGAAGACGACGTCACCGGCGAGGAAGTGGGACAGTGGAGTTCCGTTGAACAAGTCATGCGGGATGTTGTCAACAAAGTGGCGTGGCGCAAAAGGGAAAAGGAAAACCAAGTCAAAGTGGCTTTTAGTTGTTGCTTTTAGTTATCCAGTCAAGATTGTTATTTTTTTTGGTTTTTCGGATGACGAGGGTAAACTAATTATATTGTTAGATTAGTGGTGTGGCAGTTAAATTCTTGAGACTATAAATAGTCTAGTGTGTGGAATGAAATGATCACCAAAGTTTTTATTCCCAGATGTATGTCATGTGCATCCTCTATAAGCATGTTTTACAACCACTATTTACAAATCTTCCAAACCCATCCCGTAAGTTTCTTGTTTTACAGCCACTATTTACAAATCTTCCGACATGTTACACACTTCGTTTTGCCAAGATAGGTAAAAAGAAGAAACTTACTGGAGCCTCTTCGCCAAATAAGAAACTAATTGAGCCTTCGCTGTCGTAACCAGATCGCAAAGCCGAACTGAACTGGTAATAGTTTTTCTATAAAAGAGTATAGGAATACAATTGAATTCTAGATTTACTTATTTGAAGTGCAGTTGTATGTACCACAAAAGTATTGACACAACAAAAAAGTAATTAATTAATATCAACTAAACTATTGAGAATAATTTATTGATACAACCAAAAAATAATTAATTAATAAAATAAGCTTCAAATAAAGAAGATGAAATTACTAATATAATTGGTTTTTCCCAAATAAAACTCTCCATCTGCAAGACTCACAAAACTCATAC
Source organism: Lavandula angustifolia (assembly GCA_028984105.1). NCBI lineage: Eukaryota > Viridiplantae > Streptophyta > Magnoliopsida > Lamiales > Lamiaceae > Lavandula > Lavandula angustifolia. The sequence goes on from CM054822.1 coordinate 18,452,098, forward strand.
TGAAACGAGCATTAGCAAGATGAGAAAATAAGGTAGAATTGCAAGAAGACAGTACGGTAGAGTTGTAGGATGAGAATTGAGAAACAGAAAATAGTGAAAAACAATGACAATCTACTGTATCCTACGGCTTAAAATACTCTCCACAAACACGAAGAAAATTCAATACTGGAAAGGAAGTAAGCTCTCTAAAGATGCATATTCCGTCCAACAAAAAATATGATAGGCACAAAGCAATAATCAAGTTCATGCTCATCAGCAAGCACACCCTCCTGATTGCTGCTGTGACTGAGACGCACCTGCGTTGCCAGACTTGAGGTTCACGTCGACCATCTCGTCTTGCTTAGTTGACGATAGAGTCTCCATCCCGGGCAATGCTGCAGCGATCTTTCTGAACAGTGCCTGTTGTTAGATTGCATGTAAAGCTCATCATCAGAATTTACAATACTTGAACAGCAGCCATAACATTTTGGTTTTAGTTGAGAACTGAGGTAAATTGAGGATGTGAAACATTTAAAAACGAAGATTAAGCAGATTGAGTTGCATCACAAACAGTAATATGAGTACCTTTATATTGAAGCCAGCCTTCGCACTTGTTTCAATGAACATGACATTAAATTCGCGAGCTTTAGCCTCTGCCTCCTCTATCGAGACTTGCCTGTTATAGTTATATCAAAAACGGAAGAATTAGAGATGGATATGATTACTTAATATAGTAGTGCTGACTCTAATCCATATATAATTTAAGTTCTTAAGCACTAACAAAGTGTAGATTAACAATATTTTAAACTAAACACACACTAGATTTAAGTCATCAAAGCTAGAAAATGGAAAAGTTTTGGGCATTTTATGATATAGATATGACATGCTACAACCACTTTCAGGGGAGTTCATGAGCCAATCGGTGTTCTTTAGTGAATATCATATTTGATCTACATTCCAGAGTCCCTGTCCGTTTTCCCTGCTTTCAAACATTTCCAACCACCACCCCTTGTTTCTTAAAATAACAGCTCCGGCAAGTACTAATAATTTGTATCTGATGCATTTTATGAACATAAGACAAAGCAACTTTCAGATATGATTATATGAATTGAAACATAATTTTATAAGAAAAACTCTAGGGTTCCAGGGGCAAATCTACAACATCATATTTAAAACTGTGTAATTCCACCCAGCGATTACAAATTAAATCTTATACCTAATCTACCTAATTAACACAATTGGTTAAACATTTAGCAACTTTTTATCTACTTCATTATAAAAGAGAATGCTCGGAAATGGATCCTTATATGGATGTGATCAGATTAAAGATAAAATTGACAAAACAATAAAAATTAGAAGAATTTTGAATGCTGCTGAGGGTCCACATAAATAGAGGGAAAGGTATGAAGAATATCAGGAATATTCGGTTTTATTTGGGAGTTTTGCTGAAGGGATGGCAAAATGTGAGAATTTTGTGGATATGTGGAATTTAAATGCATATATAAACAAATGAACCAAATATGACATGTACCTCTTATCCACCAGATCGGTTTTGTTGCCAACTAGAACAATTATAACATCACTTCCTCTCTCAGTACGAACCTCCTCGATCCACTTTGCTGTGTTAAGAAAGGATTGTCGACCTAAGGGCCAGTGAAACGACATCAGTACTAGAAAATGAGGAATGAGGAATATTTTGATTTATAAGTCAGCAGGAAGCACAAGGAGCAAACCTAATTTCCGCTATGAATTTAAAAGTACAGTTGGAACCAATTAGAAATCTTTCAATCAAGTTAAAATTACTAAAAGTACATTAAAAGATGTTGTGTCATACTTGCAACATCATATACTATGACTGCAACAGATGAGTCCCTTATATAGCTTGGTATGAGACTTCTAAATCTTTCTTGTCCTGCAGTATCCCTAAACATGACGAGATTAGAAGATTATTCCTCTACGAGAAGAAAGAAACAGATCAGAATAGAATAATTGTTAATCAAAGACAAGCAAATGCGGAAAACTAGACTGAGTCACAGGTTTGTGCTAGCCAGGAGTAAAGACTCACTAAAATTTTTTACTATTACAGTTGAAAGATCACGCCAATATGATCAGTTGCAGGATAGGCATGCTTTTTTTTTTTTCTTAAGTTGGTTAAAGCGGATTAGATCACAAGATTTCAAAGCTAATAGTGTAGATTTTGCAGCATATTATTTCAACAAGAATGCAAAGAAGAAATCCGTGGAAGGAGGCATTCATGGAGTCTTTCCTGACAAGAAACAAATCTTACCACAGCTGCAAACGTACAGTTCTATCTTCAAGATACATTGTCTTTGAGAGAAAATCAATACCAATAGTAGCCTGAACAGAAAATCAACAGTAAAAGAGTAGAGATGAGAAATTTATTTAGACTAACCTCAGCTCTAAGGCAAAAATAGCAAGATGGAGACAAATAGACTAGCAACTAAACAAAGTATCCCATGTAACAAATACAATACCCACCTATCCAGACAATAATTCAGTAGCAAACCCTGGATTAGATAACCATATGATGGAAATCCTCAAAAGACTTACCAAATTAGGCCAAATTGCAAATGCAGCCCTCTAGAGGTACACTCCATTGTAGGATTGAAGCTAACGATAATAATTTACATAACCTATTTCCCATTAGTCTAGTGCTGCTTATTTCAAGTCAAGTGGAACAACTGGTTTTAACTTTTTTATAATCTTGGCTGATTGACGTCCAAAAAACATGATATAGATAGCCCAATAACACCTGGTACATGGTTATCAGAAACTTCAATTGTCCAACTCATTGAATCGCCCAAAAGAAAACTAGTTAGATTAATGAATTCGAAGAATAACTTCGAGCGAGTCAATTGACTGAGATGTATCAAAATTGACAAAAACAACATCAAGGCGAATCAAAATAAAAACAATAGTCTCCGATCAAGTACGTTATAATTGCGAACATCGATTAACATCAGATCACTTAAGCATACAAAATTCTGCAGGCGCAGCAACGGATCAATGAAAGCTTAAGAAATATCTCTATTCAAAATATCAAAATGATTCACCAGACCAAATAAACTGCTTTCCAAGTACCGATTAGTGACATTAGGGATCAGATCCGTACTTTTAGCACAATTCTTGTCAACATAAAACGAAACTCAAAATCGTTAAAACGTAAACTTCACTAAGATATGGTTCTGCACCTGATAAGTGTTATCGAATTTGTCGTACATAAACCGAGTGATAATACTCGTTTTGCCGACCGATTGATCTCCGAGAAACACTAACTTATACTTCGCGAGAGCCGAAACTGGAGCCATCAGTCAAAATAGGTCAATCGTAGCGCAGACAAGCAAGATCAGGCCTTCGGAGTCGGAATCAACTACTTTTTCCCGACGGAGGAAGTCGCCGATCTCGCACGAAAATATTGGGATTTTGCTGAGATACCAATGAGGTGAATCTAGATTTGCGCGTTTGTATTTTCGAAACAATAGGAGTCGTCTCCGTGTTTCAGCGCGTGAAGTTATGTGAAGTGGACGACAATGCGCGTGTGCTAAAATTCAAAGATGACAGATAAGGTGAAAAACGGCTCTAAATGTATATTTTAACAATTTAAAAAGTATTTAATTGTTCTTTTAAATTAGGACAATTTTTGGGTAATTTTTCATGTTTTACTATCATTCGTCGTGACAGGCTCCACAAAATTACTTCCAGTGGAATTCGAACCCAGGACCTATCGGACTAAGCACTTTCATCCACTTTGCCATCTCTTATTTCTTAATTAAAATATACTCCCTCCGTCCCACAATTCTTGTTCCAAAATTTTTCGATATAGTTTTTAAGGAGAGTTGTTGTGTATAAAGATATGGACTTGTGTATAAAGATGTGAGTAAATTGTTTGTAATAATTTATTATTTTTTAAAATGGAGCAATAATTGTGGGACAATTCAAAAAGTAAAATAAAACAATAATTATGGGATAAAGGGGATATTATTTAGAATTAGATGCAATAGTTATAATATTCAAATAAAGACCTATTATTTCTATTTGATTTCTTTTTTATAGAGAGATTAAGAAATTTTATTTTAGGTGTTTACTTTATGCGTTTTAATTGTAATAGGAAATAGACATAATTTTCGAGTAATGGTTGTAAGATAGTATACAATGTGGGTACTAAGAAGGGACTTTTTTTATTTTAAGAGTTTATTTATTTATTGAAATATGATATAAATAATAGATTATTCAAATAAAAAAATTAGATATAAATAATAAGACTGTGAGGAAGGGAATATATAGTTAGCTTTGTTATATAAGGCATTAACAAGAATAAAGTTCTTATTTGTTTTCATATTTATTGTGTCAAGTAGTCATTTTTTACTATCAAAGGAATTTTTAATATTTTGCGCGTTATGTATATATTTTAAGAACTAAAAAAAACAACTTTTATTGAAGTTTTTTTGGTTTACCAGAGATAAATATTACGATAGCAGTTTGAACATTAATGATATATTGCAGGTTAATAAAAGTTATCGTGATGATGAAACGACTAATACACTTAAGCATTAACTAACAACTTTTAGAATTTGACCATAAATCAGGGGGCAAAGTGTTAATAATCGCAAATTTTTACCAACAGAAAAACCATCGCAGTGGACTGCACCACAACTGACTCACGTAAAGCAGATGATATTTTTCTCTCTCCTAAACTCATCTCTTTAATTTCCTTCCGTAGTCTCAGGCGGAGCACACGGCGGTCTCCCTATCTGCTCCACCGCGCAATTGCTTGTAAGAATATGATGTTATACGTTTATGCATGGTGTTTTTGTTCTCAAAAGTTTATGCTCTACTACTGCACCTGAGAACGAACTTAAACTTCCTTCAATTTCATATTTATCTTTCTTCGTATTGTATTTCAAGTATGGAAGATGGGAATGGATCGTACGGAAATTCCATATTTCAAAAACTGGATCGATAAACGAAGATCTAGATTATCTCGGATTTATTAGCTTTTAATTTCCGCGAAAGATCGCGATAGTTACTGTAAAACTTCGTCGATTCATTTAATGCTACAGAATACAGAGAACGCTACCGTATCGTCCTTGTTTTTCTTTTATGTCATTAGACTTCAAAGGTTACTGAAAAAACAAATGAATATTTAAGGTTTACGTGATCGGTGATCGTCGTGTTTCTGCAGTTTCTTTTGTCATTTTTCATTTTTTTTGTATGTTTTGGCTGTTTTATATAACTAGATTTCGTTATTGGAGATTAAGATATACAATTACTAGATCTGGATGGAATGTGACTTGACAATACTTTCTCATTCAAGATTCAACTATAGGACAGTACGATACACTTAGAATTGTATACTGTTATAGTGGTCTATGTTGAGTTGGGCAGTAGCTAAAGCAGTTACGACTGCAAGATGAACTCATTTGATAATTCAAGAGAAGGATAATATCCGTTCAGGAGATATGTAACCAAGTTACACAGTTCGTGTATTATGTTTCTGAATGTTTTTTCGTCTTTCAGCGAATACAAAATTGGATATCACTCTTCCGATTGAACTTCGAGACAATGGTTTCTTTTGAGTCCAGTGATTTGAGGAGTAAGAACTTAATAAGTATTGCTTTATATTTAGTAGTGCCATTTATGAGTTTTGCTGTTTAGCTCTGTTCATTTTTTTCAGAGGAGCACCTGAATTTTAGAAGTCTGAGTTGTGTATATGTCTGGCTGGTATTTTGCCATCATTTCCTTCATCACTGGTCAACTGTTTGTATATGCCAATGTTATATATTATGTTTTATTCTAACTTAGCTTGGCCGATTTGTTAGGTAGGAATTGCACACGTCTCATATGGAGTATAAAATTTTGAAATACCAAAAAAAATAGAAGTAGCAATGTAAAAGGGATCAGAGGCAGAATGTGTTAGATATATAAGATAGGGAGCCCTAACTTAACCTAAAACCATGGTTGTAAGTCAAGGGTTGACTCTCTCTTATATACCCTTCCACACTTTCATGTGGAAGCAATGTGGGTGGCAGGTTCCACATCCGTGGTGGCAACCCTTGGGCCCACACATCAGGTAACCCCTTCCCGCAACGTATGATCCATCAGTTTTCCCACAGACGACGCCAATTGTTAGATATATAAGATAGGGAACCCTAACTTAACCTAAAACCATGGTTGTAAGTCAAGGGTTTGACTCTCTCTTATATAACCTTCCACACTTTCATGTGGAAGCGATGTGGGATGTCGTAATAGAATGTACACTAGCTTTAGTATTATAATTCAGTGTCATAGTTACTTGATAGAATGAGCTTGATTAACATTTCAAAAAGAATTGCAGGATAACAAGGCATCTTTATTTTTCAGCATCTTTTTGTTCATCCAGCATGCATGGTTGACTAATATGTAGAGGGCAGTCCATAAGCTAAGCACTTTATTGGATTATTTGGAGTTATAGAATCTATTGCTCATTTTAAGTAGAACACCAGCACCATTTTAAGTAGTCATACACATGTCTGTACTTCTATAATTTTGTTTTGTTGTGACACAAATTAGTACCAGTTAGGCTAGGAGATAAAACAAATTTAGATGCTAACTAACTAAATGCCCCTCACAGACTGCTCAGTTAGTTCTGCTGCTCATTTTATTCTTCTGCTCAGTTAGTTCTGCCGCTCATTAGTATCTGGTTGTTTCTAACTGCTTAATACACATGCAGAGATTGGGCTAGGATTGGCAACATTCGGCTTTATATTCACATGTGTTGGAGTGGTTCTTTACTTCAATAAGGGTTTTGTTGCTATTGGAAATGTACATAACCTAAACCTGCCCATTCCTTCTCTGTTGCATCCACATTACTACTTTAATGGAGTACTCACTTTTTCTTATATCTGGTAGATCCTTCTTCTTTTGGGAGTTATCTTGACTGCTGGATCAAACTTCCTTCCCTTCTTCTTGAAGCCTAAGAACTATAAGGTACTAAACTCCTCTGCATGTATGGTCACAATCCATTCTTATAATGCCATTGCTGCATCCACAACTCTACAGGGTTCTGTTCCCCTCTTTGTTGGTTTCTTCTTTGTAATCATGGGATGGCCTATCACTGGATTGCTCTTGGAGACTTGTGGTTTCATATTCCTTTTGAGGTAGAGAGCTAATTTCTGCAAAAACTATTTACTTCTCCTTCTGGTTGCTGAGTATATTTATCTTCTTACATGCAGGGAAATCTGGCCTACCATAACAAGTTTCTTGCTGAAGTTGCCAATTCTTGGTACATTGCTGTGTCAATCACTTGGGTCCACGGTAAGATATTAAACTACATAATCACTCTCTAAAATCTGTTATTGTTTCCACTACACTATCACTTTCTAGATCATGTAATACTTGGTGATGAGGAAACTGCTATGTTGCTTGAGCAGATAGAACATGAATTTTTGATCAAGAACCTAACAACAGTATCACATAGATGATTGTTGTTTAAATGACGTTACAATGTCAACTCAGTGAGATTACAATAGCCTAGATTACATTTATGCTGTCTAATTGTTTCCACATCGCTATCAGATGTCTGCATAGAACAGCTTCTGAAGTCATTGCAATGATATTGCTTTTTGCACTTTGAAACTTCTGCCATGTAAAGCTAATATCTTCAAATTTGTTTTTTTTTTCTCTTGGGCTTCTCTCTTGCAGTATTTTACTCGTCCACGAGCCAGGCGATGTCCCGTATGAGATTCGTCTCGATCACTGGAGACTATGGGTTAGTCTGTTTACCACCCAGATGTCATCTGAACTCTCTTGTTTTCTACACTAGAAGAGAATTTACCACTGCAACAAGCAATAGATCTTATGCTGCCTGATGGAAGGCTTTCAAGCCTTTAAACAGTATTATATTGAATTCTGTTGATGAATTTAGACTATTAGTATATCTAGTTCTTTACTCTTTCTTTCAAACTGAATTTGATACTGAGTAGGTGTTTTTGGCTAACTTGTATATGCAAATGCTTCCATCAGATAGATACAAGAATCTTGATTTCCTTGATAGATAAGAAAAAGTATAAAAAGTCTCTTGAGTGCATGCATTCTCATTCCATAATATTTTTTGATAATGTGCTCAATGTATTTATTATTCATAGATAACTAACAGTTTACTGTTAGTTACTTCAAATTATTGATTGATAATCCTTAATTTATTATTATTAATTTTAACTATTGTGGTTTAACTACTAGATCCCATTGTTGGAAAACATTTGGTTGTCCGTAAATGAATTACTTGTTTGAATTCATTGGCTTTTCGAATTTATATGTTAAAATTTAAGACTTGATTTCTAGCTATTACTCATTCCTCAAGTTGGTGTAGTTGGTATTTCCACTTTTGCGTAAATGGTCGATCTTGTGTAAGGTCTTGGGTTCGATTCCCGTTAGGGACGATTTGTAATAAACATTTCCTTTAAAAAAAAAAAAGTTGGTTTCTTTAACTTAGTATATAAAACTTCTCCATATATCCATACATGCCACGTGTATCGATGAAAATCAACAATCAACATAATACTTCAAGAAAAATACTCCAAAGTCATAACAAACTGCAGATTATTGCATATAAAATTGTAAAGCCTGTGTAATGGTAAGAATGAGTATTACAACTCCTCCTCTTCCTCACCACCACTACTATCTCCAAACATTGTAGCCATTTTCATAGCCAACTTAGCAGCCATTTCCCTCCTCTGGAAATCAGGCATCAACCTCAAACCATTTCTCATGTTACCAATCTCAGCCATTATCATTTCCAAATCCTCAAACTCATAAGGTTTGTCCTCATCAACATCTAACCTTGGCTCTGCTTCAGGTGTCACAGTTGCTTCTTCACAGTCAAGCTCTTCGGGCAATCCAGAGGCTGATGTCGAAAACTGATTCTCTTCACCGATGCTTTTCACTTTGCTCTCTGTACCCGAAGTTTCAAGATCATTTTCCATTACCCCTCCACTTCCTGAGGTAGAAACAGGACCATCAGCAGACTTCCATCCCACGTCGTCCCATGGTTCTGCTGAACCCGAAGATAATCTTTCATAATCCAGTTCATAATCAGATTCTTCGTCTGACAACTCTGCACAAAGTTTGAAGAGAGTAAGCAATTTCATAGTCCCATGGACATGAATAACACACTAGGACCAAACCTAACAAATTAGTATGCCAACCTTCTTGCTCGGGTAACAAAGGCTCGTTTATCGTATCACCAGACTTCAACAACATTCCAGGCCACATATGAGCTGATAAAGCTCCATAAAGTCTCTCAAGACCCTGTGAATCACCATCCACAGAGAGACCTGTAATGCAATGAGATTTAACTGTGAAATATGATTCTAGACAACTCTTTAGTTTAGGCATGGTGCACTTCAATAGGAAAAGCATCTTAAAACGATGTAATCTTAATCTCTAGAACTGATTATAAGAAAACAAATACAATGCTAATCACTGCTATTGTATCGTAACCATCCAGTTACACGAAAAGAAAAGGGAAAATAGTAGGGAAAAAGGGTAAACCGTCGGAACAAAGTTTCACATAAAACAAGCAAGAATGATAAAATTCTTTTCACGAGATACAGAAGTCTTACATCGGTCAAAGTCAGCATTCGATGCACAAGCTTCAACATATTCAATGTTATGTTCGAGACACCATTCTATGCATGATTTCTTAAATTCCAAAGACGGCTCTTCATCTCCCAACAAACTACTTCCTTCAGTTTCAGATATACCGTACTCTGAGAAGTCCGTATGATTATTGACAGAGGATTCTGCAAGCTTCAGTAAGCATCTCTTGTACTCCAAGTGTGCTGGATGGCCGGGAAGTAGGTCCACCTTGTTACCAATGCATAGCAGTATATCCAAATTCTGAATGTCGGTGTGTTTCACCCATTCCTTAAGAGCAACTAGAGATGAGAGCTGCAAATCACAAAAAAGAAGATAATAAAATAGATTCTCCAGTATAAAACCCATCAGTTAACAAATATACTACACAACAAAATAAAATTGGACAAATGGATTAGGCTTACATCAGTGGTGTCGAACACCATAACCAGAGCAACTACCCGGTCCACACTTGGAAAGCTTGCGATTGGTAGATCATCAGAAAGATGTGCTGTCCACACTGCAACATCTGCGGTATAATACTTCGTGTTGATTGTCCACCTAAAAACGAAACCACATTCAGATTGATACTTGAACGCTTAAGCTTAACAACTATCAAGAACCAAAAGAGTGTGGAAATTAGTGTTTACTTCTGAACTTACCCATGGACAGATAACTCAGACGATGCATCGGAGGCATCCTCAAAATCCACCTTAAGCAATCCTGCATCCATAGAAGAAACTCATTAGCATACATCACGAGTACTGCACCAAATTAACAACTCTGAAATAGAGAGAAAATACTAAGAACTGGGAATCTGAATTAGAGACATTCTTAACCAAATAAGTTCTCCAAAGCGAAGTATTCTACAATTCTTTTTTTTTTTTTTTTAAAGTTCATAACGGAGTTTCGATCAAAATCAATCCAAATACATCAGACGAAATCAAGAAGCAATGATTGTTACTTGCGTCATCGTCATCAAGAGATGCATACACTCGATCTTACTGCAATGTTTTCTGAATTCTCTCGGGCAAAAACACACCATACCTTAATTGCCAACAAGATATCTTCAATCACTACACTATTTTACAAAACAAAAATAGCCCTCAATTCTAATCACTCATATTATACTCCCTGTAGCTTCCAAAAACCCTAGAAATAAATCTACGAGAAATATAACTTGAAATCCTTGAATTTACAGATAAAGAATCCAAAGATGCTTACTTGAGAGTAGGGTCCGTTTGCCGACGTTAGGGGATCCAACTACAAAGATCGCGGGTCGCGTCTCCAGTGATTCTCGATCCATTTTTCCCAATTGGTTGCTCAACTTGATTTGGCTGATAAAGGGCTACTTTTAGGTAATAAACAAAATTAATTATATTACAAAGATATTTTAGGAAAAGCGGCTGATCGGGCTTAAACCGGTGAGCTAAACCGGACTGCCCGCTTCGTAATTGTGGGTAGACCCTTTTCATAATCTTTTGGATAACAAGGAAACCAAGGCTTAATAATAAGTATGGAGTATGTCAACATATGGTTAGTTTAGGGTTATTCATTTATTCTGTGTTTTTTGTGGAGTAGAGCATAAGAGTAGAGTTTTTTTTTAATACGTATTTTGATAACGATTATGAATTATCCTCCTCATTCAAAAATAAATAAATAAATAATTATGCTCTTCTATAATAATTTGCAAATCATAGAACGGATAATTTGTCTTAATGAAGTTAGGTTTATGAAAGAGTGCAATTTTAGTTAAGGTATGAAAGAGTGCAATTTTAGCTCACACTCGCATAATGGGTACGATTTTCATCGTCTAGAGCACGGGGCGAGGTTTACCCAATTCACATTCCGATAACAGTTTGTAGATTAGAGCACAAAATCAGAATTTACTCAGTACGTATTTCGATAGCAGATTGCATAGCTAAATTATAGAAGCATATTTTATCCAATACGCACTTCGGTAACGGTTGCAGGTTACGTTTGTCATAAATAAATAAATAAATCAATGTAGACAAGCTGGGGCCCACCATGGAGAGCTTTTGTGAGTAACCAATCCCCAACATCACTCCACTCATTCTTCAACTTTTCCTCCTTCAAAGATAAAAACTATTCCCCATTTTCTTCGTTCCCATTTAATATAGCCGGCAATGCTCTTTATACAGTCAGAAAGAAGCCCAACTTTCTGAACCCATCCCTCTTTCATTTGCCGACATGAAGGCCAAGAAGTCTCATTGCAGCTTTCAGTTGAATCTTCTCTGTTACGTTCTTCTACATATAGCTTCTATTTGCTCCAACAATCATGGTAATCTTGCCTCTCTGCCATTGTTATTTTCTCTTGAAAATCTTTTCTTTTGATAATTTGGTTATTTGTTGTCTTGTGGTACGAAATTGTTCTGAAATCTCGTTTGATTAGAAAAATATGTTGGAGTATATGATTTGGGTGAATGCCAGACTTCTGTCCCAATTTCTTGGTATAACATTTGGAATCTCATACTGGACTTGTCATAACTCATGTATATACATGAAGATTATAGGCTAAAAATCACACATTCTGTTTTAGAGTGGTAATGTTGGTGAATTGATGAAGGGTTTCTACTTTTACATACCAATAAAACGTTTCTCAAATGTATAATCTTAACTCTGCAGCTCAGTTTGTATTGGTTAGTCATATTATATAGGATAATGCAATCATTTGGCTTAAATTCAGTATTATCAACTGATGATTAATTGAGCCACAAATTTCTCCTTATTCAAGAATCATACACTTTGACTATAAAGTAATCTTATCTTGAAAACCAGTGACCTAATTTGTATCCCCCCTCACCTTATTACCAGTCAGCAAAATGTTGAAGCTTCTCTAACTGTTTTTGATCAATCTTGTAGGCAATGCTGCCAATGAAATCCTTTACATGATCAACGACAACCGAACGGCACAGAAGCTTCCCAAGCTAAGCAGCAATGGAGGATGACTTCACCCAAGTCTTTGCTCCCAACTATATCCGGCCTCATCTTGGCCTGCCACCACAACCCACACTCTGCATTTGCTGAGGCGGGAGTGGGCGTAGTTGAGAGGCCTAAAAAAGGGCCTTACATTTGGTGTGTTTTGTTCAGCAATAGGTAGAGGAATACAGCAGAAGAGTGGGTGTTAGTTACAGTGGGACTAGCTTGCCTTGCAGTTGCAGTGGTGGATACAAGATTTCTGCTGCTTTGCTTTATTACAACATCTTCATAATTTCCACTTTTGTGTTGCTATTTTGAAACTCCCACCTTCATTTCACAATGGATTTTGAAGATCAACATTCATTTTTCTACACTAATTTTCTCGCTTCCTTTAAATTATAAACAAAATTACCCATTCATTTATTATAAAAAAAAAAACTATTTACAAACTACCCAAGATTATTTAGTCAATTTCAAGACTGTTTTTATCTTTTATAATGTTCAGCACGTTTTTTTATGATAATTTTTAATTAAAAATGTGTTGATCGGTACACATTTTTGTATTCTTGAAATTGATTTGGGTATGGACACAAAACACCCTATTGTTAAAGTCATGTCGAATTTGCCACATAGGATTAAAAGCATGATTTGTTCATCAAGCAAATTCTAATTTTCTTATTGGGCCTGGAGAATTGCCCAAGCCCACAAGCGAATGATTTGTTGGGCCGTCGCCTGCCTTCAAGTCCCTTACCTTCCCACCTCCTCTCTCTACTATTCACTTCCGTGGGCTCTATCTGTACTCACTCTCTCCTGGCGTTTGGAGGTATTTCCTCTTTCTACCTTTTCCCTAACAATTCTCCTAGTCAATTGCAGAAGTCGACGGGTTTCTGTTGGCGACGCTTCTCTCTCTCGAGTCCATAATTTATTTGGTTGTCAGAATGTGATTTTTCCAATGTTCAGTGCATACATACAACACAATATTTAAGTTTAAGTTGGGAAAGTGTTTTATGCTTTAAAGCCTTCTTCTGTAATGTATATGAGGGTTCATTTCTGTTAGCAATTAACCATGCTTTGGCAGATTTTGAACTTTAATTACTGATTTTGTTGATTTCGCATTATTAGGGATCGGCAGAAAGGGATAAGCTCTTCAGCCAATTGTGTTTTTGAACAAGTTCAAGTTTGGAAAGTGTTTTTATGCTTCTAAGCCTGCTTTTGTAGTTATGTGATCTATGTGACGGTTCTTCTCTCTTTTTTGGTTAAAACTTTTCTGATGTTTTCTCTTTTCTTGAATCTATATTGCAAATCAGATGCTGTTTTACTTCTTTTATTCTCTGGTCAAAAAATGCAATCAAATAGATTGGGACCTGATTTAAGTAGAATTGTCGAAGTGCATCTTGTAATCGATTTTTACTGTTATGCAGTATAAAACACAGCAAAACCCTATAGTGGCCAGATTCCCAAATTCAATTGAAGAACCATTTCTTCCATTCTAGCGCCTAATAATGTACCGGACAGAAGATATTAGTGAAGAATCGGAGCGCACAGCTTTCCGGAAAGCCGAAAAGAAATACAAAATCTATTATGATAACACCAAAAAGTATGATTTGTTTGATGCTGGTCTTAATTTGTGTTTTAGTTCAGTTGGCTATTGCTAATGTTGATTTTTATTCTTTTTCTTTTTGTTTTTCAATCATTTAGAAAAAAGATACCGAGACCTGTGGATTTATCGGAGGTTGTAGACTTCAAGTCAGTGTTAGATGAATATAATTGCAAGGGCAAACTTAAGGATGGAGTTTCAATACTAACTAGTGATTTTGATCGACCCATTTTCTGCTTGGATAGTCGACCGGGTATGCGAGCATTTGGGTTATTGAAGATTATCTGTTTGTGTTATTCTTAAATAAATGTTCTGGTGGAATTAAATGTAGTTTCAAATATAGGTTTTTATTTTATTCCTGGTGCCTTAAGTATGGAAGAGCAATGCCAATGGATAAGGGAGAGTTTGACGAGCTTTCCTCAACCACCAAATCGAACAAACCATAATGCGTTGTACGGCCCTATAGAGGACTTGTTTGTTTCAGCTAAGGAGGGGAAGGTGTTAGTAGAAGAAGAGAGACTTCTAGATGATGCTTGTTCTGAGATGAATGTTGCGCAGAGTAATGTATGTACTCCACGGTGCAAGTTTGTCCAGGAACTGGGTGGATTGCATGGTAAAGACCCGTGCAAATCAGTATCTGCTTCTGTTTTGTTGCGTAAATTACGATGGAGTACCCTTGGCTTGCAGTTTGACTGGTCTAAGGTCTTGCTAGAATCCTTTTTTTATAGTGTTCAATTGATTGTTGTTGAGGTACACTGTCTCGGTCATCTACATGCTAGAATCCTCTTTTTGATAGTGTTAAATTTATTATAATTTGGTTGCGAGTCTGTCTCAGTCATTCTTCATGCTCCTATGTTTGCTTACTAAATGCGTGCTATTTTAATCAGTCACCTCGCTTGGAATATGATATGGGACAGGCTCAGCTTGGTCTTAAGTGCTTGGATTACGTGTTTATGACTAGTATTATTATGCACCTTACGTGTGGTATATATATGTTATGCTCGCTGTCGCTGTGTGTTTTGCTGGTCCATTGCTTTAGGCTACATAACTCTAAGAGATGGTACTCATTTTGCAGTTTCCATCCTCTGTACAAGGATTTGGTTGTGTGCATTTTATACTGCTTATGATCTACGTCCAAGTGTCATTAATTAATTTTGGTTTACATCTCTAATTGTATTGTCAAGTATAGAGAACACTTGGTAGTATTATATTTTATATTTCTTCAGAAATCATATTTTAAGCATCAATAATGATTAACTTATTAATTTAAGTTACCCCGATCCTCAAAGTCTACAGATTTATTGCCGGCTAATGATTAATGACTGCACTAAGTGCTGTTCTTAGTTTCCTTTTTATTGTCAAATACACTTTGCAGTTTCTAGTGCCGGATGTTTTGTTATTCTTAAGAATTCTATTTCCTTGAGTTGGAACTCATGAGGCAACTTCTGCTTTTGTGTAGCGGAACTATAACATTTCCCTACCTCACAAGAAGATTCCCGACGCACTATGCCAGTTGGCTAAAAAGATGGCAGCACCCGCCATGCTGTGTGGTGATGAATTCCAACCTGAAGCTGCTATTGTGAACTATTTTGGGTTAGGTATTGCTTATACTTTAGTTTTGATCGCTCAACTTCTGTTTGCATTCATTGTGATTGATATATCTGTTTCTTTCGAACTTTTTAACTCATATAGTTGTTCAGTTCCTTGTCCTCTCTCTTTCTCTCTCTCTCTCACACACACACTCGCTCATACACATGCGTAAATGGGATCTTATCATGGATGAAGTAGTAAGTGTAGTGATGGTGCCTTCTTTCAGGTGATATGCTTGGTGGGCACCTCGACGACATGGAAAAAGACTGGAGTAAACCTATTGTTAGCATGAGGTATCTTCCTAGCACATATGTGGCCTATTGGCATTTTCTTTTCTTCGTGTCCTGCTATAGCATGTACCTAAGGTTCTAGCTCATGTTGTTATTAGTTTGGGTTGCAAAGCTATTTTCCTTCTTGGAGGAAAAGTAAGGGAAGACTCCCCAATTGCAATGTTCCTTCGGAGTGGTGATGTCATACTTATGGCTGGAGAAGCTAGGGAATGCTTTCATGGTAATACTATTTCCCATTCTCAATCTTATTTTTTCCGAGTATATGTATTCTTTCTCTATACTAACTTTTCATTAATCACTTGTTATTGGGAAATAAACACATTAATTTCGGCATTGCTTGGATGCTCACTTTCTACAAGCTTGTCCAGTTGATTTATTTGTATAAATAATGTATTTATATACTTTCACTTTCAAATGTATTAACAATAGCAGCCTGCAGTTCTGACTTTATACATCTCTTGTTTTATCTAGAAAATGAAGAAGATTTTTTGTTAATTTCTTGTCAATGCATCTAAATTCACATTAGGTTATATGTATTTAGATGTTCTTTTTCTTTCAACTTGATCATTCGAATTGAATTAAATTTTGTGTGTTTGACATCAGGTGTTCCTCGGATATTTACTGATGCAGAAAATGGTGAGATATCCCATCTTGAAACCCAGTTCGCGCACGAAGACGATCGTTCTTACTTGGACTACATCAAGACTTCAAGAATCAACATCAATATCAGACAAGTTTTCTGAATGTTTTGTTTGCATGAATCAGGAAAGGAATTTCGTGTACAACATGGTTCTGTTTGCTTCATATTTTTATAACCTCAGCCATCATTCCTTTGAGAACTGAACTTTTATTCTTATTACTTTTCATGGTTTTCTGGTAATGCGAGTAAAAATTGCATAATTAGCTATATTTTATATCCATTGTGTTTATTTAATTTTCTTCTTTTCCTGCAAAAGCCGTTACAATTGTTTTTCATTCGTTATTCTCCCAAAAAAAAAAAAAAGGTCCGCGAGATGATCTTCATTGGTGTAAGAAAATAAAGTTTGGTGGGCGAATTGGGGCTTTCATTTTGGCAGCACTATAGAGAGAGAAAGAGAGCGAGGGGGCAGATGATGCGTGTTGGACAAGTGAATTAGTACTAACTAACTAATCTACTTTTACTACTATATTTAGACATTAGTTTTCGTAAAGCTCTTTCTTTTTTCCAATTATGGATCAACAACATCATATCATATACGCCTGTTTCTCTTCTGTTCCCTTACAATATAAATATTTTTTCCATGAATTAAAATTGAAAAAAAAAAAAGCTGGTTCCCGGCCCTAAGACGATACAGTAGGGAATACAGTACATATTCTACATCTAGTGTTTGTACTCATCATTCTCTCTCTATCATCAATTCTAACAAGTTATTTTGTTGTCAATTTCCATGTCTACAATAATGGGATATAAAGAAATGTGCAGGAAAATGTCATTACATAGAGAGGGAGTGAGAGAACATGACAACAGATCCATGTTTGTAGGGTTTTATAATTAATATAAATTAATTAAGACAAGTTAAGGGATGGGACCGCAGTTTAGATGACCTAACAAACAAAACGAGGATTAACGTGCATGTTAATGGAAGATAGTTGGTAGAGAATGGAATGTTGAACTTATAAACTATCCACAATAATCAATCCATCACAACATTAACGTTATCATTCTAGCTCTTTTTTCATATCCCAAATGTCAAAGGAGATTCTATTTGTTTCTCTCTCTCAACACCACACATGTATTGCTTTAAATTGTAGGTAACTTTTGGATAGTTCAGTTTAATCATACTCGAGTCTAAACACAACGTATTATTCGTATAACATTGACTTTAGATCTAAATATGAGTAAGGTCCGACTGATTGCCCGTCACATTGACTTCCATAATTTTACTAAACAATGTCATAAAGAATATTACATCCGTCCAGTCCGACTTGTCTTGTTTCTTTTCGGCACGGAGATTAAGATGAGTGAGTGGTAGTGTATAGATGAGTGGTTGATTGTGTGTAGAATAGTAGGTCCCATAAGTAAAAAAATGGAATTTGTGTAGTAATTATTTTTTTTCAAGAAACAAGACAACTCAAGTGGGACATCCAAAAAAGAAAACAAGAAAAGTCAAGCGTAGGTTGATAAGGGTGTGAGACCTTTACATAAATTAATAATTTAGAATTGATTTGTGAGTTAAATGTGTGAGACCCATTTAATAAATTAAATATTATTGAGTTGATTTGAGTTGCTAAAGGTGTGAGACATACTTCATTTTTTAGAAACTGGATAAGTTCGATAGGACAGCCAGAAAAGGAATAATGGACAAGTTCGATTGGATGGAGGGAGTAACACTACCTCCTACTTTTAAATAAAAATACTCTCGGACTAGCTAGGTATAGTATTAAGACCCCGTTTGGAAAAAACAGCTTAAATAAGTGCTTATAACATAAATGCTTATGTGATAAACACTTAAATTGAATAAATTATTGCGTTTGTATATATAAATATATATTTATATATAAGCACTTAATTAAAGAAAAAATAAAATATAGTTTAAAAAATAGTTGTTAGTGAGATTTGATATGAGGATTTTCTATAAGTTGTTTTTGACTTATTTTTATAAGCTATTCCTACCGAGTTATGAAAATAAGTCAAAAACAACTTATTTTTTAGAATAAGTTGTTTTCATAAACTCTCTCAAACACGTGTATAACGCTTATTTTTTAGAATAAACTGCTGATAAGCTCTTCCAAACGTGGCCTAAATTTGAAAATAGCGCAAGAGATTTTTTTTATGAAATATTATATTAAATATATTTTCAGCGAATATATTCATTTTCTACTACAATAAATACAAGTAAAAGAATTGTATTTGCCCTCCCAATCATCTAAGCGTGAATTTTAACAAAATAAGGATTTCTGCGCGGAAAAACGTGAATTACGAAATTAACCTCAAGTGTTCGAAGAATTTACATTTCATATCCCTGAGAGCCACCGGAACAACTCGCTGATTTCCTCTCCCACGCGGTTCGCCTCCAGATCGTCGGCGAGAGGGTCACTCCGCCGGCTGCTGCCGGAGAAGAATCTTCCAGAGCTTCTAAACGACATCGTGCGAGACGACATTGAAACCGACGCTATCCTGTCCATGTAATCCCTCAGCCAATTCCGGCCGCTTGATACTCCCGCTGCGAGAGCCTCACCCGGTGGCTCCGGTATCGGAATCGAGACCGACGACTCCTTTTCAGCCGAATTGCAGTCGGAAGATCCTCTCCGATGAGCGATGGACCCCACCGAAACCTCGTATCCGTTTTCATCCACAATATACTCGAAGGAGCCTATTGAGTACGACCTCTGATCTCCCTCCGCCGCCTCCGGAGCGCCGCCGCCTCGGCGTCGGCTGATGCTTCCGATCTCGATTCGGAAACTATCGCTGTTACCATTAACGTTTTGAGAACTGCCGTTACCAATGCCGCGGTCCGGATTGGGTTGGATTTTATCGAGTACTTCGCAGTCGGAGGCGATTACGGAGGACCGGCAGAGCGGGCACGTCTGATTGGACACGATCCACGTGTCGATGCAGGAGGCGTGGAACGCGTGGCAGCAGATAGGCAGCAGGCGGAGTTGATCGTGCGGCTCGAACTTCGACAAACACACGGCGCAGTCGCCGCCGGCGAGGTTTCCGGTCACCGAACGGAATGTGAAGAGCGGGAGAGAATCGAGCAAAGCAGTAGGCGCCGCGTGGCACTGCAGCTGGTCGGAAGAGTCGCGCCGCAGAACCACGTCGTCGTCGGCCGAGTAGGTGCGGTGGAGGCGCTTGGATAGGAGGCGGAGGAGGAGATAAATGGAGGCGGAGATAATAACGGCGGAGGAGATGATGATAATAACAATGACAATGGACGTCGAGGAGACGTTGGAAGACGAAGACGACGTGTCGGCGTAGGGTGGAGGTAGTTGTGGCATCCGCGTGATGACGGCGGAGCCGCCGTCGAATACGGCCGTGGGCGGCGACAGCGCAGATGAAATCGACATTGCGGGATAGAATTAAAGAGAGAGAGAGAAAAGGAAAGTTCGTTATATGGAATTGAAGTGGGAAAATAATTGGATTAGGGCATGTCTAGAGAGAGAAAGGGAGATGGCGATGGAGGTGGAAGTATTTATTAGACGATTAAGAGAGAGGAGGTGGAACCGGTGAAGTTGAGGAGCAGATAAATGAGGGGAGGGCTCACTTGAATAAATTCTTTAAGAGACTTTGGGTTTGGTTTGTGTATAGTTAAACCTCGATAAAGTAATGTTCGATAAAATAATAATCTTGTTAAGATAATAATTTCTTTCGGTCCCGATATGGATCAATGCACTAAAATAATATTCGATAAAGTAATAATTTCGTTAAATAAATATTTTTTCTCGATTCCAAGATTATTAATTTATTGAGGTTTACCTGTATTTGATTTTGTTAATGTGCAATTAATGTTGCATCTCTAATTCACCTTCATATTGGTTAGGTAGTGATGCAAGTAGATTCTTCTTTTCAAATTTTAATATTGTAAGAGAATTTAAATCAATGTATTCATAAAAATATTGTGAAATTCGACTTATAACATTTACTTATAAAATAGTATTCATTTTGCGTTTGTCTCATCATTTATATTTGGACCTTCCCTCAGTATCTGCAAGAAAATTGACTCTTACTCGTCATTAATACGAGTACCAAATCAGGTGGTTGAAGCATCTTATAAACTCACTTCCTATATATGCGAAATGGAGGGACGAGATCGGTTCTCGTATCTCTTTTAAGATTTAGATCTCATAATATTCATTCCAATATATATATATATATATATATATATATATATTCAAAAATATAACTAGATCGACCATTAGGTTATTATGACAGAGCTAATGTCTACTTCTATTTTTATGTATGACGTTTACTCTTTTGCACACTAATTAATAAATGATTAAAAGAGATGAATCATCAAATCTATTCAACAAGAAAATAAAGATAAATTATCAAATGAATAAAAGTAAATAAAATAAAATAATATAAAACATCATAAGTATTGTAAAATATTAAAAACATAAAACTGTCTTACAATAAAAATAAAAATAGGAGGGCAACTAGGATGTAATTGCGCATAAATTTCACCTAATTTGCATTTATGGGTACAAAAAGTGATACATTAAATTATCCACACCGGTAAATTAAATGACTATAGTGCTCGAAAATTTCCATTTAAAAGTTAACTGTGTCTGTGTGTTTACAATTGCAATGCGCGCAAATACTTGTCATATCTGAACTCGACAGGTGTTTTATCCTCGTGTATATTAATTAATGTAAATTTACGGCTATTATAATTTTCATAAAGCTCACAATGACTTATTCCATATAATTATTTTTACATTAAATCCGTAATGGATAATCGCTTCAAAAAAATATTAGGAATACATGTACCCTATAATGGGCGGACTTCAAAAGTTCTATAAAGTGAATCCACAATTTTGGGTACGAAACGGCAGAATGTAGTCCTGGTGCAGCATTTAATTGGAAAGATAAGTAAATTATTTCGTGTAAATAAGTGCACATCCTGGCCAAGGTAGCGCTCTCTCTCTCTCTACCATTTAATTGGAAAGATAAGTAAATTATTTCGTGTAAATAAGTGCACATCCTGGCCAAGGTAGCTCTCTCTCTCTCTCTCTCTCCATATATATATAATATAATAACACGCTCTTGTCCCCATGGGATGGCCTAGCGGTCGAGGTGGGTGGCTCGGGACCGATAGGTCCTGGGTTCAATTCTCACCAATACCGCTAGGTGTTGCTTGTCACCCTGTCACATTAAGGGTGGTTGAACCCTCCTGTGTGATTTGCAGACTACTGCACAAGGAGCGTGGTTTACCCAGTGCGTACCGAAGGTAGCAGCTGCGGGTTCCATGAATCAAAAAAAAAAAAAAAATAAAAAAAATAATAATAATAATAATAACACGCTCTCTAATCACCTCCTCAATTATGTATGAATAATTATACTCATAATTTACAGCAACATGTATGTTATCAATTATTATATCTAATATCCTGTATTAGTGTAATCATTATGATTCAAGATTCATTCATACAATCCGTTGAGAAAAAGATCACATGTCTAAGTTGATATAGCTCTAATATTTGTTTCAATAGGCCTTTATACAATTCCAATATCAAGAAATTTGATTTAAAAATATTTGTTGAATTCAATTTCATTGTGAATTTTATTTAATATAACTGCTACCTGAATAATATCTTTTTGTTATATGCTAATGTTGTCGGAACAAACATAAGCACGCACACTGCCTATGTAATGATGTTGCTTCCGTCACAAGCTTAGCGTGCTACCCAACCTGCACAACCACACCATTCTTTGTTAAATCAAATAAAAAAGAAAAAATAATAAAATATATTGTCACACTTCTCGTCCGGATCCTCAGTCTCACTTTCTTGTGTCCCACTCACATTTTAACTGTAAGCACCTAGGTGCTTACGAATATGCCAAAAATTCAAATCGTAAGCAGCTAGTTGCTTACTAAGAATGGGCCACGGAGTGGAACACAAAAAGTGGGACATAAGATTCTGTGGTGTTCTAGATATAACCAATCCACATCAATATCTTCGCACTTTATTTTCAGAAAAATATTTATTATCATTAATAATTATTTTACATGAGTTGTTATTGATTAGTACATCTCTCTTATTTATTTTTCACTGTATACGTCCAGTCGCATGCATAATAAAGATTTTTACCGTGGTTTACTTGAATTTCACTCTTGGTAATAAAATTATTTAGTTGTTCCTTTTGAATGAAATAGCTATTGACGTGTTTATTTTATAGTGGAAGATCACTAATTTAAAATTAAAAATTATGAAATTTACATTAGTCATGACACTTCACTTTGCACATGCTTAAATGGGCAGAAATTCAGGAAAACTGTGGTAGAATAAATGCTGATGCATGAAATCTTAGGTGTCTGACTTTTCTTGAATTTAATCTGTTAAATTGTGGACCCTTTTTGTGACAATCATTTTCGATAAATTTGATGAGTCTTCCTATTCCGTTTCTCAGTGAATTAATTGCCCCCATAAATAAAGAACATGCAATAGTAGTACATAAAAATGGAAATGAGTGTATTCTATTCTCACTAATTATTACTCCCTCTGTCCCAAATATATATGTCCACTTTCCTTTTTCGCCTGTCCCAAATTTATATGTCTATTAGCAATTTTTTTTGTATCTAACTAAATCTTTCACCAACTTTAATAGATCTAATTAATATGATAATATAGAAAAAGACTATTTTATCCAACTTTTATAATAACAAACACAATTATAACATTAACTTTTTAGTAATTTACTTTAATTTACTCAAATTTCAATACCAAGATTTATGTAACTTTCATATCATTAATTTTTTTCTTAATCTATGTGAAAAAGCAAATGAGCATATAAAATAGGGACGGAGGGAGTATAAAAATACATGTACGTTATTTCACTAATAATTAATATTTATAATATTGCCAGGTTAAAAGGGTGTTTGGAGTAGCTTATTTTTATTGATAAGTATTAAAAATTGCTAATTTGAGAATCTGCAGACGTTTGGAATGAAGTGTTAAAAGCTATTGAAAGTGGAGAAAATAGTATTTGGAAATGTTGCTCATAACAGTAACTTATTTTCACTTTTTAAATGAAATAACAATCTTACCCATAATATTATTACATAATTATAATTTATAATAAATAAATAAAATTGATAAGTTGTTACTATTTTATGTTAATTTTTTTCTTTATAATTGTCATCTCAATATTATAAAATACAAATTTAATTTATATTAAAACATCATAATTGCTCATTAACTATGGAATTAAATTAAATTTATGGAGAGTTTTTTGGGAATAAAATAATTTTTTAAAGGATAAATTTGTCAAATAAATTTCATAAGTTGTAAGCTAGAGTGGGGCAACTTAAGCAGATTCTCTAAAATATGGAAAGAAATAGAGAAGCTTTAACAGAAAGCTATAATCTCTAACACTAAAAGTATAATTTTAGCTATAAATGCTTAGCATAAGTTGTTCCAAACACCCTAAGTATTTAAAAATAAATAATCTTCATATATTATTAACTACAAGATACGACTTTTAGTTTCGTACTTGAAAATTCACCCTAAATCTGAACGTATAAAAATAGTGTTCGCAAATGTTCTCATAAATATGAAAATGGTGTAACCATATAGCAATACAATGAGTTTCATTTTTCTCTTTACATGTTTGATTTTGAAACGAGTTGCAATTATTAAATTAGTAATAATGACTAATTATAGTCTATTGAATTTTGTTTATTCATATATTAGTATTTGTTAGGTATATATAGTTTATTATAACTTAGAAAAAATAAATTGAGTTTGAACTCCTTGTGAATTTATTTTTTCAATGATTCGTGCATAGATTGGAATTGAATTTGGATCATAACTCAATATTTGGAATTTTGTTAATTTTGGATAAAATCCCACAGGCAATAAGATTTGTAAATTTCAAGTTCTTAGATAAATATGACTTTAAACTCTTAATTAAGATTATACCTAATTTAAGGAGATGGATCACATGAGTAAGAGTTTTGATGAGAATTAAAACCCAATTTCATCCATCAATTTATATAGTTGGTTTAACGAATATCATTCATTAGTTAATTAATGAGTTTTTTAAATGGCAGAATGTAAAAAGGTTAATGGTGTAATTTTTGTTTTACGTAACTTCTAAAAAATCATGTGATTCTGGTAGAAGGTATTTATGAATAAGGCAAATTTCTTAATATTTAATTTATTATTAATTAACATATTAATTAATATGGATAAATAGCAACAAACATATTAATTTATATAACTTTTCATAAATTGTGTACTTTTTTATAGTAAGCCGCCCGATTAAATGTGGATATTAATATTATTAGGAATTCGTTTACATGTATTAAAACGATTTTAAATCACGATTTTTACATAGGCTTTTTACGTGTATTGCATTATCATTCATTTCATAGTATTTATCTATACATAGTGCGTATATTCAGATAACCCTATTTTTTATATTTCTCATTCAACATAGGTGTTTTAACGATGAATAATTTAAGTAACATTGATGCATATTATCGTTTTCTTATACGCATATAGAGGAAATGAAATCTGTTATGTTTCATTCCTCAAAATTACTGATTTATTATGCACCAAACAATTTGTTAATTGATAGGCCCAAGCACATTGTGTGCCCAGGCCCATCTGAGAAATGCTGCAGGCCCACTCTCTTGTTCAGCCCGTGTCTTGGCCCATCTGAGTGAAACGGCCCGCGCGGTTTACGCTGAACCGTTTTCGCTTACTGTGCTGAACCGTTACAAAAACCTAGCTATATAATGTTGATCTTTTGTACTGTTCAGTAGCGCATCTTCTTAAACAATCTTCTACGTCCTCTCTCTTTGTACTCTTGAATCTATCTTTCTCTTCAGTGGGTTAGTGAGTGATTCTGTGAATGTTGTGAGGATTCTGTATTTGTTTCTCGATTGGCCTGTAGGCGCCTTGTGTAGGTGTAGTGTGGTGGGTGTATTCGAGCGATCTGAGCCTGTAAACCCTAGATCTATTTATATATTTGTTATAGTGTTTTGTTACAGTTTCAGATCTTCGATCCAACAAGTGGTATCAGAGCTTCTTTGGTTGAAAAGTAGTTCGATTCCTCATCTAAAGACTGCCTAGGTTGCGAAAGGGCAGTTCTACGAACTGTAACCCTAGATCTAGCGCAGTCGACGCTACAGGTAATATGAGGTTCAAAACTCCGAACCTCGCACTGGTAAATTGGTTTAACCTCTTGTATTTTTCAATTCTTAGAAACTGCCAATTGGTGCAGATAGGTTTGGGACTTGTTTTCTGGTAGATCTGCCATCTGGTGCAGTTAGGGTTTCTGTGTGAAACTTGTTTACTGTGCTTCTGTGGTGCTTTCATTCTTACGCTGCTATTGATTTATTCCTTGATCTCTTTGAGTGTTTTGCTCTCTGATCTGAATAGATCAATTTTCGAAACCTTATTATACGGTTCTTTCTTCCTGTGTATTGTTTGGAATCTTATACAGTAAGCTTGGTGACCCCCTGCGCCCAGGACAAGAGCATGCGATTGCGAGTTGGGAAATCCCATAGCAATAAATTACTGTAAGATATAAGACCCAAAGGGGTTAGTATCTTCATTCTATCATTTGATATGGCTTTTGTTTCCTCCAGTGGTATTGCCACTTTCAATGGTAAGTCTGATTTCAATTTGTGGAAGAAAAGGATGACTGATGTGTTGGTTGAAAAACGTGTCTCTGCTCCAATTACTGAATCATTTGAGTCTGATTTAACTAAAAAGGAAAAAACTGAAATGAATGATCTTGCTCTATCTGCTATTACTCTGAATTTAACTGATTCTGTGCTTAGGAAAGTGGAACATCTTGAGTCTGCTAAAGAGGTGTGGGATAGACTTAATGAATTGTATACTGAAACTTCCCTCCCCTCTAAGATGTATTTGCTTAAGAGCTTCTTTAAATTTAGATTAGATATGACCAAGGACATAGATGAGAACTTAGATGAGTTTAACAAGCTCCTGCAGTTAATTAAGCAAACTGGTGACACTAGCATTGACAACTATGCTCCCATTGCCTTACTGAATTTTATTCCTGAAACTTATAATGATGTACAGTCAGCCATTAAATATGGAAGGGATAAAATTGACCTTGAGACTGTAGTTAGTGCTTTAAAGAGTAAGGAAATGGATCTAAAATTCAGTAGAGAAGTTAGGGTAAATGAACAGGGTACCTCTTACCATGTTAGGGGTAGAACTAGTGATAGAAACATTTTTTCTTCTAGTTCTGAGAAAGGGGTAAAGAAACATAATCATAAGCCTAGATCTAAGTCTAGGACCAAGGGTAGAAAGTGTTTTAATTGTGGGGAATATGGTCATTATCAAAAAGAGTGTCCTGCAACTAGGAAAGGAAAGCATCATAGTGAACATAAGAGTGTTTCTAATGCTATTCTAGGTGATGATTCTGAACAGAATGTACTTTGGGAAATATTTCATGGTTTCTGAACCTCAAAATTTCTCCTCTGTGAATTATGTGAACTCTGTGCAAGTTAATGAATGGCTTATGGATTCAGAAGTGCATATCATGTTTCTCCTTTTAAAGAATGCTTTTCAAACTTAAAACTTGGTGACTTTGGTTATGTTATTGTTGCTAATAAAGACAAGTGTGTTGTTTTGGGTATAGGTGACATTTGTCTGCAATTTAAATCTGGTTTTCAGTATACTATGAAGAATGTAAGATTTGTCCCTACAGTTGCTTGCAATTTATTATCTTTTACTGCCTTGGAAAATGATGGTTTTGGGGGTAGTTGGGGAAATGGTTGGATGAAGGTTAAAAAGGGGTCTTTAGTGGTTTTCAAATCCAAAAGGACTAATAACCTGTATCCTTTCACTGCTGCACCTGTGTTTCCTGCTTCTAATGTGAATACTGCTTTCTCTGACAAAACTATTTTGTGGCATTTAAGACTTGGGCATGCTAGTTCTAAGAACTTGACTTCTATGAGAAAATCTGGAATGTTTGGTAATGATAAAGTATCTGTTATGCCATTCTGTGATTCTTGTGTGATAGGGAAGCAACATAAAGTTTCTTTTCCTACCACTGCTCTGCCTGATAAAACTATAGCTTCTGAAATACTTGAATATATTCATGCTGATGTGTGGGGTCCCTCCAGTACTCCTACCCATAGTGGCTGTAGGTATTATCTTTCTATCATTGATGATTTTTCAAGAAAAACTTGGTTGTTTTTTTTAAAGCAAAAATCTGAAGTTTTTCAAATGTTCTGTGACTGAAAAATGAAGGTAGAAAACCAAACTGGGAAGAAAATTAAAGTCCTTAGGACTGATAATGGCTTAGAGTTCTGTAATTATCCTTTTGATAACCTTTGTGTCAAATCTGGTATTAGAAGACACAAAACAGTTCCTTATAACCCACAGCAAAATGGGGTAGTGGAAAGGATGAATAGAACCCTCTTAGAAAAGGTGAGATGTATGCTAGAACATGCAGGTTTGTCTAAAACTTGTTGGGGTATAGCTGCTCTAACAGCAACATACCTAATCAATAGGCTACCCTCTAGCTACCTTAAAGGGCAATGCCCTGAATTTGTCTTCTCTGGAAAAGCTCCAGACTTGTCTCACCTCAGAGTCTTTGGGTGTTCTGCCTTTGTTCATCAAAAGGGGGATAAACTGGAACCTAGGTCTAAGAAGTGTCTTCCTAGGGTATCTAGAAGGGGTTAAGGGTTATAGATTATGGGATAGAAGTCAACCAAGATTTAAGGTAATTATTAGCAGGGATGTGATCTTTAATGAGTCTAAATTTCCCTGTCTACCTCCTCCTCTTCCTACTACTTCTACTGATACTGCTCCTTTCAAGGTGGAGCTTAATCCCAGTCCCACTTTTACTGAACCTTTAAGCCCTAATGGTGATTCTCTTTTATCTGAAGATTCTGTGTCTGAATCAAATACTGAACATTCTACCTCCAGTAATGTTTCTTCTGTCTCTGATATTGTGTCTGATGACTCTATTTCTGACCCTAATCTGTCTGAATCTGTTCATAGTGATTATGTCCTATCCAGAGATAGAACAAGAAGAGTTCCTCATGCTAATACTAAGTATGATGATTATATTATGCATGCTTTGTCAGTGTGTGATTTATTAGATAATGAACCTATTTGCTATACTGATGCTTTGAAATCCCCCTCTGCTCCTAAGTGGTTAGCTGCTATGCAATCTGAAATTAATTCCTTACATGTAAATAAAACATGGGTGCTTGTACCTAAACCTGCTTCTTGTTCTCTTGTTGATTGTAAGTGGTTGTTTAAGGTTAAGACAGAACCTTCTTCTGTTAGGTACAAAGCTAGGTTAGTTGCTAAGGGGTTTACTCAAAAAGAGGGGGTAGACTACTCAGAAATCTTTGCTCCTGTTGTTAAACTGACTACTGTGCGCATTATGCTTGCTTTGGTTGCTCACTTTAACTGGGAATTGAAACAAATGGATGTTACCACTGTTTTTCTTCATGGGGACTTAGACAATTTTTTATGAAACAGCCTGAGGGTTTTGTTGATTCTTCCAAACCTAATCATGTGTGTCTGTTAAAAAAGGCTTTATATGGTTTGAAATAGTCCCCTAGACAGTGGAATAAAAAGTTTGATCAATGCATGCTGTTTTTGAATTTTTCCAGAAGCTCTTTTGATCATTGTCTCTATTATACTTCCTCTGCTTCTATTCCTATTTACCTACTAATTTATGTGGATGATATGTTGATTGTCAGTCCTTGCATTAAATCCATTAAACATGTTCAAAAATGTTTAAGTGAGAATTTTGAAATGAAGGATTTAGGAGATGCAAAAAGAATTCTAGGCATGCATATTTTTAGAGACAGAAAAATAGGAACACTTACTCTGAATCAGATTTCTTATGTGGATAAGATTTTGAGTAAATTCTCCATGTCTGCTGCAAAACCTGTGAATATACCTAGGGGTGGGCGCGGGACGGGTACCCGCGCGCTGCGGGTACCCGTTTGCGAATACCCGCGCCTGCGGGTAATTGATTTTAATACCCATTCTCGTTCCCGCATAGAGCGGGTACCCGCATGCGGGTACCCGCGCCGATACGGTACGGGTACGGGTTTACCCGCAAATATTACCACCTATTTATAATATATTTAAATTCATAAATAAAAATTAAAAAATACCAATAAATGAAATTTTAAAAACATAAATTAAAATTAAAAAATACCAATATATTTAAACCACTAAATAGGACTATAGGAGTAGATAATCTGTTTTATAAACTATGTTCCAATAGTGTTTCACCATAAATTATAATTATAAAACCGACCATATGATTATCAACTATGAAACCATAGATTCTTATAATTAAAATTACCGTGGAAAACTGTTTAGTCACACTCTAGTGCTAGCACAAAACATGCAAACGGGTACCCGCGCCGTCCCGTGCCCACCTCTACGCAAGAGGACCTCATGTAAAAAAAAATTATATATTAATGCGGGTACCCGTTCGGGAACGGGTATCTAAGAATAAAACCCGTTCCCGTTCCCGACCCGCTTGATTTTTTGCGGGTACCCACGTAAACGGGTACTCGTACCCATTTTTCCCGACCCGAACGGGATGGGTACGGGCGCGGGAACCCGAATTGTTTGCCCACCCCTAAATGTACCTCTTGCATCTCATACTATTTTAAGTAAGGATCAGTCTCCCAAGAATGATTCTGAAATGTCTGAAATGCATAAGGTTCCTTATGCAAATGCTATTGGATCTGTGATGTACCTTATGGTATGTACTAGGCCTGATATAGCATATGATGTGAGTTGTTTGAGCAGATATATGTCTAATCCTGGTTTATTACATTGGAATTCTTTGAAATGGTTGTTTAGATACTTGAAAGCTACTAAGTAGTTAGGAATCTGTTTTTCTAAACAGACTGATGGTACTAAACTCATAGGTTATGTAGATTCCAATTATGCTAATGATAGAGACAATAGGAAATCTGTCACTTCATATGTGTTTACCTTCTGTGGTTCATGCATAAGTTGGAAATCACAACTCCAACACATTGTTGCCTTGTCTACAACTGAAGCTGAATATGTTGCAGCAGCTGAAGCCTTGAAAGAGGTTGTTTGGTTAAAAAGTTTACTTTCTGAACTCCATTTCCTGCATAAAGATGTGATCATATATTCTGATAGCCAATCTGCAATTCAGTTAACCAAAAATCCTGTGTTTCATGAAAGAACCAAGCATATAGATGTTAGGTATCACTACATTAGAGACTTAGTGGAAAAAGGTGAGATTATGATTGATAAAGTTCACTCTGATTTTAATCCGGCAGATATGGGCACAAAATGCTTAAGTTCTGAAAGACTTGTCTTAAGATACTCAAAATTGGTTAAGTTAATGGTTTGTATCTACCTCTCCTGTTTTGTCTGTATTTTTTCTTTTTCTGCTGCAGGTTATGAAGATATATAATGGAGAGGGGGGTGATGATGACACCAAATTGCCGATTACACACCTTCCCTTTGTACAAGGGCACACCACCGCTTGGCCTAAGGTGGAGTTTGTTAACTGATAGGCCCAAGCACATTGTGTGCCCAGGCCCATCTGAGAAACGCTGCAGGCCCACTCTCTTGTTCAGCCCGTGTCTTGGCCCATCTGAGTGAAACGGCCCGCGCGGTTTACGCTGAACCGTTTCCGCTTACTGTGCTGAACCGTTACAAAAACCTAGCTATATAATGTTGATCTTTTGTACTGTTCAGTAGCGCAGCTTCTAAAACAATCTTCTACGTCCTCTCTCTCTGTACTCTTGAATCTATCTTTCTCTTCAGTGGGTTAGTGAGTGATTCTGTGTATGTTGTGAGGATTCTGTATTTGTTTCTCGATTGGCCTGTAGGCGCCTTGTGTAGGTGTAGTGTGGTGGGTGTATTCGAGCGGTCTGAGCCTGTAAACGCTAGATCTATTTATATATTTGTTATAGTGTTTTGTTACAGTTTCAGATCTTCGATCCAACACAATTAAAGTAATGCACAAATATAAACTAATTTATGCATAACTATAACATTCAAGCAGACTGACTATGCATAAAAAATGCATATTAATACATCACATGTTACGAAATTATGCATGTCAAAAGTAATAGTTTTGATTTGTTTTAACATGATTTTCGTTTATAATTGTGAACGATAGAAACAAAGTTAACATCTAAATAACAGTCTTTACAAGAACTTAGAGCAGAAGCTCAAAATGTGATTGTGAGTTTGTGGGAGAGAGAAAAGGGATTTTGTTGTGTTTGTTATACAACTTCACTTAATTACCCGTAAAACATTGAAGATATATTAATAATTGCATTAAAAGAATCTTTAATAGTAAAACCAATCATGTCCGTTCAATGAGTAAGATGTACGGGTAGATCGATTCCTATAATCTAAATTCGTTACTATATAGGATTTATGAAGATATTTGCAAACTAGATAAGTGACGGTGCATAATTGAGATTGAACACTAGATCAATCACTTGCGTAAAAGTGGAAATATCAATTACACTATATATTGCCGGTTTTTACTTCATTCATTCGTGCCATTTTGCATCTTCTGTTTATACTCGTTCCGGATAGTTTGAAGAGTTTACTGTTAACTAACTCTATTCATAAGACTTTTATTAGATTAGATCTCTTCTTTCTGTGATGTAATCCATCCGTTACGCATATTGATGTATTGGTTTGAAGTGATTCCAATTTTTGGTATTTAATTAGAAAAGAATTAATTTCATCACTATACTATTTTTATGTCCCACAACTAAGTTCTTGTGCAATTTTGGATGTGAAAAACAAAGTTTTCTAATCCTAATTATTAACTCGATAAAGTTATCGAGTTAATACAATGGTTGAACTTCAAGTTACTAAACTAATTATCTCATCCAAATAAAAAATTATTAACTCGATAAAATTCAAAATACACTTACGAGATCATATAGCCATGTTCCGCCGTGGCACTGTCCGCCTACTTCCTCACCGCCGCCTCTTTTCAACTTCCGACCTATTCGACGCAGCCTGGAGGACTCCACTGGCCTTCAGGCAGCCGCGGCCATCCACCCATTCCGCGGCGGCCATGCCGGCGAAGCTCACCTGCAACTTGATTTCGCGCTACTCGTCGCAGTTCTCGAATAAGCAGGTCACTTAATTCGCTTTAATTACCTTGTAATTCCTTATGGATTCTTCTTCTTCGTTTAACGTTTAAATTTCTTGGAATTTAATTTGTTTGAATAATTCTCATTTTTCCAATTCGTTGTATTACCTTTGAGTTCAGAATCTGATTGACTCTTATTTTGATTTGGTTGTTCTGCGATGCTATTCTATATAATTCAATTAGTTGAAAACAGCTATCTATATGAAAAAGCCCTAATCGCATGAAATTGTAATGCTGCAGTTGGAACTGCAATATATGGTGTTTCAGAAGTTATTTAGTGTGATTTTACAGATGATCAATGTCCTTCATCCACAATCAAGACTTCACTCGAAAATGTCGGCCACCATCCATTTATCTCTGTAGCCATTTTCACTCTTACATAAATTCATTGTAATTAATCAGTTTTAGACTGAGGGATCCCGACCCCCTATTTCTACCTACTGTCACTTAAATGGCCACTTCAACTACCACTTAGTATCCGTTAAATGCCGGTCATAGTCTTTAGCTTTGTTATTCTTGGATTTACTTACTACTTTTATGTATGTTAAGTAGCAGTCTTGTGCTGATGTTTATTTATTAGAATGGATTGCTTAGATGTTTGCATAGATTCTGTAGGATCTATCGACTGTGAAAGTGGTGAAAATATTGCTTTAGTGATTTTATAATCAGTGTTGTGTACAATGAAAAACGCACGGTTGGGATAGAATTGAAACTGTTACTCTTTGCTAAATCTTTCAGTTCAGAGTTAACCTGATAATATCTGTAATTTAGTATTAATGGCTGAAGTACCTGTCATTCTTCTGTTATTCAATTTTTAGGAGTGGTAGTATTGCTATGAAGTTTGTGAGTTGCTGATGCAGAGCGACATGTGGGGCGGCCGGGGGAAGAAGAAGAAAATGGCGCAACATCGGATAAGAGGTTTACAAGATATTACGTAAGGCGATCACGAAGGGCGGAAGAAGCGGCAACGTGAGGGAGACGTGCATGCACATGCATGCGTCCGGATTGGAGTATAATTTTAGTCAGTTTCGTTTTTAGATTAGGGTTGTTTCCTATTTCTTTTCGTATTACCTTTTATATTACTTTTATAATTAGGATTTGTTTCCTATTAGGTTTCTTTCATATTGTGGGTATCCATCCTATATATATGGGGTGAGAACCTTAGTATGGGCAGGCTTTTGGAACTGGATTTTATGGGCAAGACTTTGTCTTGAAGACGGCGAGAACTTGCAGTTTTCGTGGACCTAATTCAAATTAGGGTTTTAATATTATTTCGTTGCTATTCCGTTCGATCTACTCTTATCATTAATCAATATCTCTTGTTGTCTCACGGTGAAGATCGAAGGCACCAATTCGGAGGAAGAATCACGGATTAGGGTTTCGCCGAGAGAAACCTAATCACCAAAGCGCTCGTGTGAAAATTCGGTTTTCACCAACTGGTCCGACCTGCCGGATCTAACGGTGCATGGTTGAAACGAGAGCCAGTCACAATACTTCGAAAGCTATGGACGGACGGGTAACTTCATTGGAAGAAAAGCTAGAGTTGTTATCAACAACGTCAGCAAGAACTATAGAGACGCTCGCCTTAATGCAGGCACAACTGGACACGTTAGTGGCACGAAAT
This sequence comes from Lavandula angustifolia, assembly GCA_028984105.1. Lineage (NCBI taxonomy): Eukaryota > Viridiplantae > Streptophyta > Magnoliopsida > Lamiales > Lamiaceae > Lavandula > Lavandula angustifolia. The sequence goes on from CM054822.1 coordinate 18,486,582, forward strand.
AATCATCGTCCCGAAGAACCAGAATTAGGGCGCAATTTACCACCGCCATTGCCCATTTTTAACGGGGATGATCCTCTTGGGTGGATATCTCGCGTAAACCACCATTTCGAGTTGTATGGCAGCACCGCGGCACAGAGACGTCAGCTGTTAGGGGTGGCGATGGAAGGCCCGGCTCTTAATTGGTATGGATGGTATACTGCGGAAGCACCGGAGTATTCGTGGATGGCGTTTTCCAAGGCTCTGGCGGAAAGATTTGATGAAAGTTGCGAAGGAAGTGCATTCGCGAAATTAGCGGCCTTGAAGCAAACCGACACGGTATCTGAATATATTGATCAATTCACGCACTTGGCTAATCAAGTACAAACTGTGCCAAAAGAAAACATACTTAGCCTGTTCATTATGGGATTGAAGGATCAAATTCGTGATCAGGTATGGTTTATCGAGCCTGCCGATTTTCGACGGCCATTAAATTGGCTAGGAAGGCCGAAATCACGGTTCGCAATCAAATGCGACCTTACAATAGTAGCAAGGAATCTTGGACACCGCGAAAACCGGCGCTACAGTACGCACGGCCTACTCCCCAGACGCCCCCAACACTACCGTTGGCCTTGCCGGCTCCTCCGGTCAGGGAGAATAATTCACGTGCTGGCGTAACTCGAGCTCCGTATCGACGCATGACGGAGAATGAACGCGAAGACTTGAGGAGCAAGGGATTGTGCTTTAAATGTAAATTACCGTACCATCCGGTTAATCACGTATGCGCGGTCAAAAATTTGCGGATCTTAATAGTAGACGAGGACGATACCGAGCAATTGGAATTGGAAGAAGTCGTATTGACGGAGAGTGGCGAATTTGAGGTACTACCCGCCGCCAATGGAGGAAGTTCACGAGGAGCAGATAAGGGCGTGTTAACGGCTCTATCAGCCTTTGGCTTGTCAGGGGCGGAAACACTTCGACTCATCGGGTTTACTCCACGGGAGAGAAGTCACAATTCTAGTCGATAGTGGCGCTTCCCACAATTTTTTATCAAATAGTTGGCTAAGGAATTAGGGTTACAGTCGGATAAAAGTAGGGTTTTTCCGGTTCGGTTGGGCGATGGCCATCGTGTGTTTTCCGAAGGTGTTTGCTCGAATGTGGCGATAAAGTTTGAGCCTGGAACGGTCAAGGTGGATTGTCACATATTCCCTCTTAGTGGCGTGGATATAATTCTCGGCGTAGCTTGGTTACGAACACTTGGAGAATTGCGAGTGAATTATGACAAGTTATATATTATGTTTGAATTGGATGGCCGCATGGTGCAACTTAGAGGTGATGGATCCAGTCTACGAGCCCCGGCCTCGCTAAAAGCCTTACAGCAGTGGGAGGATATTGAGATGGCGGCGTGGATCGTGGAGTTGGGGACAAGTTGGGTTGTCACGGGAGAATCGGCGGATCAATCAGCACAAACCCTGATCGACTCGGTTGTGTCACGGTTTCCTGAGATATTTGCGGATCCAAGCGGGCTTCCACCGGAACGAGGAGTAGAACACATTATTCCCCTTAAACCGAATGTAGGTGCGGTGGTTGTTCGACCATATAGGTATAACCATGTGCAGAAGGATGAGATGGAACGGCTAGTTTCGGATATGCTATCGGCAGGTATCGTACGACCAAGCTATAGCCCTTTTTCAAGCCCGGTTTTGCTCGTTAAGAAGAAAGATGGGAGTTGGCGGTTCTGTGTTGACTATAGGGAACTTAACAAAGCCACTATACCAGATAAATATCCGATTCCAATTATCCAAGAGCTCCTCGACGAGTTGGCAGGAGCTAAGGTATTTTCAAAAATTGATTTACGGGCAGGATATCACCAAATTCGGATGAAGGAATCCGACGTATCAAAAACAGCATTCCGTACGCATAATGGCCATTATGAGTTTTTAGTGATGCCGTTCGGATTGACAAACGCACCAGCCACTTTCCAAGCGGCAATGAATGAATTGTTTCGACCGTGGCTACGAAAGGGAGTATTGGTTTTTTTTGGTGATATTTTGGTTTATAGTTCTTCCTGGCAGGAACACTTAGAGCATCTCACTACTGTTTTGGAGACTCTACGCAGACATGACTTCTACGCAAATCGGAAAAAGTGCATTTTTGGCGCGACTAAAGTAGACTATCTTGGACACTTGATTTCCGGCGACGGAGTGGCCATGGATCCGGAAAAGGTGCGTGCGGTGGTAGAGTGGCCTAGTCCTTCATCGGTCAAGGCCGTACGCGGTTTTCTCGGTTTGACGGGATATTACCGAAGATTTATTCGGAACTACGGAGTGATGGCTAAACCGCTCACCAGCTTATTACAAAAGGAAGCGATGGCGGTTCGTTTTAGTTGGAGCAACGAAGGCGAGGCGGCGTTTCAAGAGCTAAAAAGGGCGATAATTTTACGCTCCGGTGTTAATGTTACCCGACTTTTCTAAATTATTCGTCATTGAATGTGATGCATCTAATTCAGGAATTGGAGCTGTCTTGATGCAGGACAAACATCCGATAGCGTATTACAGCAAGGGTTTTCGTGCAGAAAGTAAGTTCACATCGGCGTACGAAAAAGAATTAATGAGCTTGGTCATGGCTATCCAACATTGGCGACCTTACTTAATCGGCCGGCGATTTTTGGTACGTAGTGATCATCACAGCCTCAAACATCTGCTTAGTCAAAAAGTCGCGACACCGGCTCAACAAGTTTGGGTGGCAAAGTTGTTAGGATATGATTTTATAATTGAATATAAAGCGGGTAAAGAGAACCGGGCGGCCGATGCCCTTTCACGACGATTTGGAAGATGCGACCGTGCAGGAGGGTTCATACTTAGCATTAAGTATGCCAATTTGGAATAATTTACCGGAGATCATTCAAGAACAAACCCAGGATGAGGGTTTAAAAGCAATAATCGAAGGGGTTACAAAGGATCCCTCATCGCAGCCGGCTTTCACTGTCGTAGATGGCCGATTATTCCACAAGGGGCGCATAGTGTTAACAAAAAATTCACGTTGGATACCACTCTTGTTACATGAGTTTCATGATACTCCAATGGGGGGCCATGCGGGAGTCTTACGAACCTATCGTCGGATCGCGGCAAGTGTATATTGGAAGGGTATGTTTGCTACGGTACGTGAATATGTGGCAAAATGTATGACGTGTCAAAAGGCGAAATATGAGGCACAATCCCCGGCCGGGTTGTTGCAACCATTGCCGATTCCGACCCGAGTATGGGAAGATATATCCATGGATTTTATCACAAGTCTTCCACGCTCCATGGGCTATTCGTGTATATTAGTAGTAGTGGATCGACTATCCAAATACGGCCATTTCATTCCCTTGCGAAATCCTATAACTGCGAAGAAGGTTGCGGTTCAATTTGTAGATTACGTGGTCAAGTTACATGGGATACCCGGCACGATAGTAAGCGATCGTGATCCCTTATTTGTTAGTGTTTTTTGGAGTGAATTATTTAAATCACGGGGCACAAAGTTGAAATTCAAGACGGCGTACCATCCAGGAGACCGACGGACGACGGAGGAGGTGCTAAATCGAATTTTGGAGACGTATTTGCGATGTTTCTCATCTGAACATCCCAAAAAGTGGGCAGGGTGGTTATCATGGACCGAGTATTGGTATAACACTTCGTACCAAACAGCGGCACGCATGACGCCGTTCGAGGCGGTCTACGGTCAGCCGCCGCCGAGCTTACTACGGCACTTGCCGGGAAGAGTGCCGTGTTGCGGCCGTCTCCGATGTCATCGCAATCCCGCGACAAAATCCTTCGCCAATTGCGTGGGAATTTAGAAAGTGCTCAACACAGAATGCGGGACCAAGCCAATCGACATCGACGAGAAGTAGAGTATGAAGTTGGCGATCATGTGTTTCTTAAAGTTCGACCGCATCGCCAAACTTTGGTAATGCCGCAAAATTATTCCAAATTAGCAGCTAAGTTTTTTGGCCCGTTTGAAATTATTCGCCGAGTTGGGGCGGTGGCATATGAATTGAAGTTACCACCAGGAAGCCGAATTCATCCGGTATTCCACGTAAGTCAATTAAAGCGTGTCATCGGGGATCATGCAGTGGAACGCACATTGCCTCCGTCTTTGGATTTAGAAATTGGAAATATTTTCGATCCGGAACGGATATTGCGCGTCCGCGAGAAGCTCACTTCACATGGGAAAAAGCGTGAGGTATTAGTTTTGTGGAAGAATCGAAGCGAAGAAGAAGCATCTTGGGTGGAAGTCGGAGAGTTTCAAAACCAATTTTCGGATTTCCGCCTTGAGGACAAGGGCGTTTTTGAGGGGGAGGGAGTTGATGTAGAGCGACATGTGGGGCGGCCGGAGGAAGAAGAAGAAAATGGCGCAACATCGGATAAGAGGTTTACAAGATATTACGTAAGGCGATCACGAAGGGCGGAAGAAGCGGCAACGTGAGGGAGACGTGCATGCACATGCATGCGTCCGGATTGGAGTATAATTTTAGTCAGTTTCGTTTTTAGATTAGGGTTGTTTCCTATTTCTTTTCGTATTACCTTTTATATTACTTTTATAATTAGGATTTGTTTCCTATTAGGTTTCTTTCATATTGTGGGTATCCATCCTATATATATGGGGTGAGAACCTTAGTATGGGCAGGCTTTTGGAACTAGATTTTATGGGCAAGACTTTGTCTTGAAGACGGCGAGAACTTGCAGTTTTCGTGGACCTAATTCAAATTAGGGTTTTAATATTATTTCGTTGCTATTCCGTTCGATCTACTCTTATCATTAATCAATATCTCTTGTTGTCTCACGGTGAAGATCAAAGGCACCAATTCGGAGGAAGAATCACGGATTAGGGTTTCGCCGAGAGAAACCTAATCACCAAAGCGCTCGTGTGAAAATTCGGTTTTCACCAGTTGCAAAGGGGCATGCGGTTTATTTCTACCACACTTGTAACAGAGTATAGATCAGATGGTTTTGATTTGCTATTAATACTTCTTTGTCGCAAGGTGGATGCTACATATGAAATAGTGGTTACAAATTGCAGTGTGGTATTTGAAGTTAATATGTCTTCTTATCAACCATTGGATTATTAGACTTCGCTAGAGGATGTGATTAAACTTCGGGGTTATGCAAAACTTTAAGCAATCACAAATCCTCTTTTCCAACTTCTGCATTTTCTTGATTTGAGGGAAAACTGAAATATCTTTTGGCCGTGTTTGTACCACGATGATATGTTTTCCCACCTTGTTCTGCCTTTAGCAGTTGCTCGTTTCAGGTGGACATGGTAATCGCACCTTGCTTGACTGGGCAGATGGGTATTCCACCCGAATAGTAGCAGCTTTCAGAATATTGGATAGTGGAACTTTCAAATTTTCTTATTTTCTTGTATGTTTGTGTTCTATATATGTTTGAGATTAGAGCTAACTTAGATTGTAAAACCAAATGTCTGTCTGTATATTCTGCCCGAATATGTATTTAAATGACATCATGTATATACACATTGTTTGTAGTTGCGAGGTAGCTCAATTGAACTCATCATTCCGCTACTTTCACCTTTGAATGATTCGCCCATCTGAATTTTAAATGGCATCACTTCATTAGTTCATTATTCTTGAAAAGAAGATGTTGCCTACTAGAAAAGTAAAACCAAATTAAGAGAAAGTGGGTAAACCTATCATTTTCTTGCCTGCGTAAGACTTTATTTTACATTTTTTTCTTATCGTCAACCAACCCGGCCGGTATAAAGGAAAAAGGAACAGAGAGAAGGAAGTAAAATTGAAGACAACTGGCACTGCTAGTTGATTCGAGAAACTGGTTAATGGGTTTCTTTTTCAAGCTGCCTAAAACTTCTTTTCCTCTTCATAGGTCGAGGAAATGAAAAGTAGAGCACTTAAAATTGATAGGGGGTTAAACGTAAATATGTCCATCAATTTTATCTTCAATAGTAAAAATGTATTTAGTGCAATAATACCATTGAAATTTTAATTTAAGAGCAAATATACTTTTGAAGTTTAAAGTTAGGAGCAAAATTAATTTGGTTGGCACAAATTGAATTTTTATATTCTATTTTTCCACGTTTTGCATTATTTATTGGGAAGCGTCTTATTAATTAGAATAAAAAAGATAAGTGTGTTATAGTACTAAATAATACTACAAAAGTAAAACTCAATCTTTATATTCAAAAGAAATAAGACGCTTCCAGGGTATTATTAAATTGAAGAAATCTCGAATTTTATTTGGACTAATAATGATGATGTAGAAAGAAAGAAGAAAATAAATTCAATAGAAAGATGTTGGACATTTTTTTTATTTTTTTAAAAAGTAGTTGGATAGTTGAGTTTAAATAACTACACAATTTGAAGGATATTATTGAAATAAATGCATTTTTTATTTATACATTAAAATATAATCTTGAGAGATTAGTACTTTTATCTTATTAAAAGTGGCTCGTTTTTTTTCTTAGAATCGTCCCATCAAAAGTGACTTATTTAAGAAAAGAAAAGATTGTGTGAATAAATATAAAAAAAATCAAATAATGTACCACAAAACACATATTTCTTAATGCACCTGCCAAAAAAATTTGAATTGTTTTAACGGGATGGAGGCATTATTTTTTTTTCTCAAACTTTCTTATTAATTTTAAATGTCAATGGTACTTTTGTACTAACATATAAAGTAAGGACATTGTTGACATCAAAAATAGAGTTGGACTTCAAGATCACTTTGTATGAGCCTATCACCTAATGTTAGCCTAGGGTGGTTAGCTCCTCATGTATTATTTACAGATTAGAGCACATGAACAAGGTTTATCCAGTACACACTTTGGTAGCTGTCGCGGGTTACACTCGTCATAAAAAATAAAAATAAAAAAGTTGGACTTATTGACACCTTATTGCAAATGAGGTGGTCTATTGTGCACCTCGTTGCACCTGCAATCGGGTCAAAAGAGCATCCAATTTCATGCACATTTACCCAACCCAAGATCCATATATATATTTATAGAGATAGACAAAACCCCGATTTTTCACCAGATTCACTTCTCCCCTATGCATCGCCTCTTTTTCTCTCCATCCCAACACAAAAACAGATCTCTCTCTCTCTCGTCAATCATTCGTTCACCCATCGTGCTGCCGTGATTGCTCTGCCTCCATTCATCCATTGCCGCCGCCAAGTCGCCGACAACTCCGCAAGCTTGTACAGTTTCGGCGTTCTTAACAATAGGAGATTTATACGTTGTTGGATCGAACTGAAATTTTAACTGGCGTTAGAAAACACATTATGCATTCTGACTGAATGAATTGTATTTCTAACGGTTAGATTTTGAGTTATAATTTTCAGGATTTTGCTGCTAGTTTTGTGGGCATTTTACGTTTTTGTTTTTCAGTTTGTGATTATAGTGCCTTGATAGTTGTTGTTAAGGGCTAAATTGTACTCCCTTCGTCCCAATAAACATGACTTGTTTTCCTTTTTTGGTTGTCTCATTAAAGTTGGTTTGTTCGCTTCCCAACATAAAATAGCACTCTAAAATAATCTAGTGGAGCCCATAACCTTACGCTATTTTACACTCAACAAACAATTTTCTTAATAATCGTGCCGAAACCAAACAAGCCATGTTTATTGGGACGAAGGGAGTACTATTTACTTACTTTGAAGGAAATGTATCATATTTTACTTGCTCAACTGTACTATTTACTTTGTTATACCAGATTTGGTTAGACTTAAGAGTCTCATGGTTTTTACCTCTTCACATTGTGGAGGTTTTCCCACTTAAATTTCAGTGTTCTCGATGTTCATATTGCTTATTGTGTTTCTTTATTACATCACTTTGGTATTGGTTTATGCTCCTAATGTATATGCAAGTTGAGCCTATAATTTTGATTTCTGATGTATACATATTTTCTATTATTTTCATGACGCTTTTGTTTTTAATAAATGCCACTTTTTCTCAAAACAATTGATACTAAATAAATAATATTTTTGTTCAAAATAAATGACACATTTGTTAAACAAATGACACTTTTGTTCACAACACTTAACACTTCTTTCCTAAATAAATGTCACTTTTACGAAAAATAATTGATCTTTGATAAATGTTTTGTTAAAAATAAATGACACATTTGTCCACAACAAATGATACTTTTGTTCACAATAATTAACACTTATTTCTTAAAGAAATGACTCTTTTACGAAAAATAATTGATACTTGATAAATGACATTTTTGTTAAAAACAAATGACACGTTTATATTATTCGAACCTTAGGACACTTTTTCCTAAATATATGAAACTTTTATTAAAAATAACTGATACTTTACAAATGACACTTTTGTTCTAAATAAATGACACTTATGTTCAAAACAAATGACATTTTTGTGAATGATGGTAAGATTACATTCAAAATGAAAGTGATACATTTTTTTCAAACAAATGATACTCGACAAATGACACTTTTATTCATAACAAACGATACTATTTTTCAGAACAAATGACACGTCTGTCCTTAGTAAAAATTGGGAAAAAATAAAATAAAAATAAATAAAAAAGGTTAAATTTTTTAAAAACAATAAAAAATTAAATTAAAAAATTAAAAAACCACATAGTACTTTTAGCAAATAACAAAATGAAAAAGTAAAATAAAAAACGTTAAAAAATGAAAAAATAATAATAAAAAAGTGCACAGTGGTTTTGGTAAGAAAAAAAAGAAAAAGAAATGGGAAATATGGCTAGGTGAGCCTGAATCCAAAAAGTGTTGGTTGAGTAGAAGAATATCTTATCATTAGGCTAGGAGTCATTAATGTAATAATGTTAGTAAAGAACATATATATTATATCTTGACAATCGGGGGAGTACTGGAGTGCGGGCCGAGTAATTAGATCTTTTAAAATTTGGGTGCAAATGCACCGTGTGCACGCAAGTTTTTGTGTTGATCGGACCTATCAATTATTTATTGAACGATGATATAATTGATAAAGTGATATTTGTCATTCTATATATGGTGCCGATGACAGTAACATATACGGTAAGTCGGTAGTAATATGAATTTTATTTGTGTTTTCTTGAGTTTTATTATTTCAGGAATTTCCTATGTGGCTTAATTTTAAACCATAAGGTTCATAATTTAAGTTGTGGACCTAATCTAGGATAGAAAAATCCGTAATGATATCGATGGCAATTAACAAACATTTTAGAAGAACATAAATCACCACTGCAAAAAATCTGGAATTTGATGACATAATACGCATAGATATCAGTTTATTACTTTACTATGACTCATTTCCAGCTACTTTAAGATCATAATCAAAACATACAACAATATTTCTTGTCACACATAAATATCTCCTTTAAAATTTTGGATTTTTTTTACCCATTAATTTAACCCAAAGATTTTTGCTTAGCACATGTCAACATCCTTTTCTCCTTGGTGACGAAGAGTTGTGGAATTACACTCGCACTCTTACCCAATAATTTTTTTTGGATGATGCGGGTAACCCGCAGCCGCTACCGAAGTGCGCACTGGGTAACCCCGCTCTTGTGCAATAGCCTGCAAATCACATAGGAGAGTTCAATCACCCTAGGCTATCTTGTGCAATAGCCTGCAAACCACACAGGAGAGTTAACCATTTTTTTTGGATGACGAGGGTAACCCGCAGCCGCTATCGAAGTGCGCACTGGGTAAACTCCGCTCTTGTGCAATAGCCTGCGAACTACACAGGAGAGTTCAACCACCCTAGGCTATCTTGTGCAATAGCTTGCAAACAACACAGGAGAGTTCAACCACCATAGGCTAACCATAAGTGACAGACAACACATAGAAGTTCTAGTGAGATTTGAACCCACGACCTATCGATCCCGGGCCACCCGCCTTCACCGCTACGCCATCCCAAAGGGACACTCTTACCCAATATTACTCCATTCAAATGTTACATATTGTCTCCTCTATTTTGCAATTTCAAAATTCATTCCTTTCTTTCTCAATCCGGACACAATTAAAATGTCAACTCGACTTATAATAATATATTGTAATTGATTCTCTAGATTGTGTTTTCAGGAAAAAAAAAAGTTAAAATGAAGTTATAAAATAAAATAATTTGCAGTAGGCAAATTGACAAATTTGGTCTCCAATGTTTGCCACTTTGGATGAATTGGTCCCTAATCTTTTTTTTTTAGTTTATTGGTCCCAATGTTTACTAATTTGGATAAATTGATCATTCTGTCAAATTTTAAGTTAGTTAAGTGTTAATTATAGGGATATTTATGGAATAAAAGTTTCAGGGACCAATTCATCCAATTTTTAAATAAAAATTTAATTTTTTAATTTTTTTTAAATTATGATTTTTTTTCGAAAAAAAATTAATTTTTTAAATAATTTTTTATTTTAAAAATTACTTTTTTTCAACTAATTTTTTTTCTTTTTTTTTCAAATAATTTTTTTGGTAAACGAAAAAAATTAATTAATAATAATTTTAGGGAACAATTCATCTAAATAATTTTTTGAATTAACTTTTTTTCAAATTTTTTTTATTTAAATAAAAATTAAGTAAATTTAGATTAACTAATAATTTTGCATTTCACGGTGAAGGAGGGGAGCGGATCAACACAACGGTTGGGGAATGTGTTATGTTCTTCGAGGAAAAGAGCAGCTGGACGACTAGGAGCGGGTTGTCCAGCTGCTCCTCTCCTCGAAGAACATAACACATTCCGACGTGGGTTGGAGCCCTCGATACGGAGTTGGGCTCCAGGTCTGGTAATCTTGTTGTGTAAGATTTTGGGGAATGTGGGACCCGGGTTGAAGTGGCGGGTGGGGCTCAATCCGACGCAGCTCCAAGAATGATGATGCAAGTTAAAGTTTTTTCTTTTTTACTTTTTAGAATCTCATTCGTTGCTTCTCTTTTTCAATCTTTTCTTTTTTCAAAACATATTTATATATAATGAGGGCGGATTTAGTCAGTATTTTTATAGTTTTTTTTTTAATATTTAGAATGTATGTTTCTACTTTTTTTCTTTCACTTAAAATAATTAAAAAAACTTATTAGAATGTTTTCAAAATTATTTTCTCTAAAATTAAGTTACTTTTTTCTTAATTATAGATCTCATAAAAAGTGTTTTGTTTTCCTTTTTGGATTGTCTTTGACTCCATGTCATGTTTTTAAAAAAAAAATAAAGAATGTATGGACCAAAATTAACAATCATGTCATGTTTTTATATTATTTCATAAAATTATATATTTCGTTCATTTCATTAAATTAAAGACCGACAATTATAAATTCTGAATTTTACTCTTGAACTCTAAATGGAGGACCCATCTTGATATAATAATATATGCTAACGAGTTTACTTGGTTATTATTATTATTATAATTCTGCCTCAATATTTTTGTATTTATTTATCACACATAATAAATTTACCATACATATAAAATCATACACCTGCTGCACTGTTCCAATCTACAGTACTTGTTATTGTGAATACCCAAAGATGCCCCTGTCTTGTACTAATAAGCTTTTCCTTACGCAGCCTATTCTGGTAATTGTACAGCCCAATCGCAATTGTATGAGCTGACAAACCCCAAAATTGAAAATTGATTTCTTTAATATAGTATATATATAATCAATAAAGTTAATAGTATAGTTTATATTTTATGTAATATTGGAGCTGAGGTCATGGCCTCCCTTTCCCTATAAAATACGACTTCCTCACATTATGTTTCTTCCCCTACACTCGCTATTTCCTCAACCTCATTATTGCATCAAACCACAAACTCCCACCGCCGCCGGCGCCGCCGCGGCCGCGCGTTACCACCGAAGAGATGAGCTCAGCCGCATGTTATTACAGTAGTGGATGTGTAGATGATTACCAATCCCATTTTCTTGATTCTTGCTTCCTTTGCCGCAGATCACTCAGCCACAACAAAGACATCTTCATGTACAGGTGATTAATTAACCTCTTCTGCCTTGTTAATTAGTAACTTATAATAATTAATATATGTTGTGAATATTAATGAATGATTTCTTGAATTTTGTTGAGATTGAATAATTTTATTTAATTTGCAGAGGGGACACACCTTTCTGTAGTCAAGAGTGCAGACAAGAACAGATAGAGATGGACGAGGCCATGGAGAAAAGATGGAAACTAACTTCTTCAGTCAGAAAAACCTCGGATTCCACGAAAAAGTCTGACACCAAGAAAGTTGTACGGACCGGCACGGTAGCTGTGGCTTGATGATACATACAAACATTATCTTATCTATGTTGTAAAAAAAGAGAACATTAGTTTGAATACTAACTACTACTCCTCAGTTCCCACATAAAATTGCAAGAACTTGAGTTTGATCTGCAAGAACAAATCTTCATTGCTGCATAATTTTCAGATTTGGGCATGAAAACATCTCATTCTCTTTCATACTTTTAATTTTGTCCTAATCAATCACATCACAATTAATTTGAATTTTACTTTGTTATAAAACGCCTGCAAGAACTTAATTACTTAATTTCCTTTCTGAAGCTTCCAAGCTTAAATCGAAATATATGCCCGCAGCTATAATCAAATGCTTTATCTTTCACGAAAGCCTTGCAAATAATTTCGATTTATTTTTATCATATTAATTAAAATAGATAATCCGTGACAAAATATTTATATTATTAGTGACATACTAATATAATAAATAGTACGAATCATATACTTCTCTATAAGTAATTATCGAATCAATATACTATTTATATTCTCTAGAGAAATGCAAACATCGAAATTTCCCACTATTCAATCATAACAGATCCATCTTTTTATACTCTTAGACATAATCGGGCCCAAAGAGCAGTTTCGTGGGCCAGCCCAATAAGTGAATTTGCTTTTTTCTTATTATTGAAAAAACCATTTCTGCTAATTCTGGGGGGACCCACCAAAGCATGAGAATTCAATCTTCGATATAAAGATGAAAATGGAGCTGGCAATTCAGAAACTGCAGAAAAATGAGTAATTGGAGTTTGTATTAAATGTAGTACTCCATAAATTGTTGTATCTCAAGCATAATATCATCCATGATTCTTGCATTAATTTGTCTTGAATTCTTCCCAATAGCCATATGGAGGATGTCAGCTTTCCTCGGACTTACACTCACTTCCTCTCTACTTTTTGTGCTGCTTCACTGCTTCTGGTCAGCATACCTCTTAAAAATAGTGAGAGAGAGAGAGAGAGAGAGAGAGAGAAACAGTCTTTGAAAGCATAAACTGAGAAAAGGGCAGGGGTGAAACGATTTTAAAAGATTCATATTATCCTCTCGATAAACGACAAATATTTCCAATTGTGGAAGGTCTTTTAATGGTGTAGAAATTCCAAATTCAACTCGGAAAGTTGTCAGGTAAAGTTTCGGAGGTTGCTGCTGCAGACAAAATTTTAAATCTCCTACCTCAATTTCTTCTTTCCTGATTAAACTTTAGAAATTAGTACTCCCCCCCGTTTTCCTTGTGTGTAAGTATTTATAAAGTTGGTTAGTATTTTTATAAATATATATTTTTTTATTTTTTTTTATCTTTCTCTTTTGGAATTAATTAGTATTGAGGAATAAATATTACTAATGATTTTCACCCCCTCGTTAATTTGTTCACAATGAACAAGTAATATTATTAGTAGTCAGACTTAACATATTCTTCAGTCATTTCAAAATTCATTTATTTTCTATACATTAGTGATAATTAATGAACTCTATTTTCTTTCTAAATTAAATTAGTGGTTAATTTTGGGGGACAGAAAAAAGTTGCTATTCTGATGTAATTTCGACTTCATTGGGGCAATTGTACTAAGAATTCAGAACCCCTGTCCCTCTCTATCCAAAATTAAATCTTAGCCTTTGTATATATTTATTGGAATATGGGTTAATTTTTTGCTTATTCAGATATGCTAGACAGCAGTCAACTTCATCACTGCTGCTTTTTTCTTTCTATACTCGTAGCAACGTTGTCTTGTAATCTTAACGAATAAATGCAAATCTTCTTTAATCCTTCCATTGTCTGTACTTTTCTCTCTCTCTCTCTCTCAAACACACACTAATTCACTCCATGCATGTATGTACATGTGCATTACATGTATAATGCATATATGTGTATTATACATCTGCTACTACACACTCTCTCTCTCATTCTAAAATAAACAACCCCTCTTGCAAACCCTAAGAGAGAGAGAGAGAGAGAGAGAGAAGAGAGAGAGAGAGAGAGAGAGTCGTTTTCCGGATTCAATTGTAACCGAAATCCTAAAAAATCATTCATAGAAAAAAGAAAAATTCTTATTCTCCTCCCTCTCGCGACTTCATCACATCGCCCTAAATCAGAAAGAGACATATCATCCAATTCAATTATCTGGAGACGACTCTCGCGACCTCGCCCTCAGCCTTCTCGCTCTCCCGTCTCCTCGCCGCTGCATCTCAACAGTCGAGGTGAATGTACAGCTCTATCTTTTTAGCTTTAGCAGTTTTGATTTTTGATTTTTAATTTTTATTATGAGTTTATCTGCCATGATAATGCTAACTGAAATCATTAATTTGTATGCTCTGTATTTTAAAACCAAAAAAAACAAAAAAAAAGGCAATATACTAACTATTTGCAGATTCAAGAGTATTATTATTCACGTGCTACTGCGTGTTTTTCCATGTGACTATTACATTATGATTTAAATTTTACCTTTTATACTCCAAGAAACTTTTTTCTTCCTCGGACGTAAATAGTAGGTTTGTTCATCATACGCCATAAAATCAAAATTCCAGAAAAATCATTTTTATAAATTTATATTGTCACAATTTAATGATATTACTAAAATGACTGGATTATACGAGTATATATACAGTTGAAAATAATTTAAATAGCATCGAGTGTTTAATAATGCTGACGCATTCTAATAGGATATAAATTAAATTCGATCTCGTCTATTCGTATGCAAAACAATTCAGAGGAAACAAGTTAATTAAATTGTAGTGAGAGGTTACAATAATTTATTTAAAATTGGAATTTCGTAAATATTTCATTTCGTAAGAAATTAAAATAAAGTGTTGATTGAATTAATATTTGATTCTGACAAACAGATTTATCCTTCGGACAAGCACCTGAAGACGGCGATAATTGAGGAGACGAGTCTGCTTCTGCTCTTCAACTTGGCAAAAAAATGGTATGCTTCGTATCCGATTCAATTTTTTGAAAAAATAAATAATAATAAATCAGAAAAAAAATTATGTTGAAAATGTAGTGAAAATTGTGATGTAGTTTGCGTTTGGTTATTTTAATGGAAGCGTAAAAAACTGATCTTTGTTTAATGGAGTTATGGATTGTGATGCGAGATTAAGTTTTGATAGTGGTGAATTAATACTGTTGTAGTACTGTGTAGAACTTTTTTGGGGATTATCATAGAATATTGAGTTTAGTGTTTGACTTGTTTGCGATTAAATTATTAGTTTCTTCTATAAAATAGTACTATAGCAGTATGTGTATCTTGGATGTTTCTCTCTCTTTTTCTACTGGATGTCAAAGTTTATTATTTAAAAATTAGAAAAGAAATTCTGTTGAAAGGGAGGGACTACCAAGGAGACTCGATGAGTTCTACATGTATTCGAAATTTCTCACCAATTAGCTCGAGAATCTATAATTAGCGCCAATTCAGTAGTTGAGGATTATCGCTTGAGATTATTTGAAAATTCAAAACTCATGTATATTTGGAATTTGAAGGATTGAGACTTTAATTGAATGATTCTGGAGCTCGACCTGCACCTTTTGAATGCAGTAATTTGTGTTTTTTTTTTTTTTTTTTTGTTTCTTTGATTGTTCGGAATGAAAGCGAATTCTGAGGGCTGTAATGTTTCGAGTGGGAGGGTTACATCGGCGGGAAGGTATTTGAATCTGGGATATATATGCCGCAATATGCAACTCTGTATCACAAAAATTGTTCAATTGTGTAGATTGGCCATTTTAGTACAAGACTTGTTTAAGTTGATTTTGTGATTTAGAGTGATTTGCAGTCGAATAATTATGACGAAGCTTCAAAGTCATTCTACTCTGGTGTTTCTGGGAGAACACGAGCCAGAAAAGACGCCTACAAGACCATTAGAGAGAGGACTTATTACACCTCTCAGCTTGCAAGCCATAGAGAGCACAAGAGGAGGAAACAAAATGTTGGTTGCCCGATAAAGAGTTCTGGTACCTTCACAATGCAATATCATAAATTTCTACTGCAAATATTTGTTTGTTTTCATTGTGCTAGCTTGTTATTGGTTGCATCTTTACTTCTACGAAGTTGTTCTTCGATTGAATCATATTCGCTTCTGCATTCTTTGTTATGTTGAGATCGCTTTTCTCACTATTGGAGTTAAATGAGTTATCATTTTTGCAAATAGGAAACGAGGCATTTTTGGCTCATTGGTGTGGTGGCTCCATGTAGAACATAATAAGTTGTCCTATGTTACTTATGTACAATATCTTCACTTGCTCTTTCGCTGGTCTTACTTGATTATTCGGGATATATATGATATGAATATAAGGCTTCTGGCTTCTGTCATTCCTTTACGTGAAAATCACAAACAGATGAAGTAGTATTCCAATAGTGAAGTAAATTGCTTATCATGTTTCACAATCCTCCTCCAAATTTATAAATATATACTAGATCTATGACTTTTAATAGTGCATTTTCGTGTGTCCGTGTCCAGGGAACAAGAGTATTAAGGAAACTATGATAGAGAGAATTGATGAGTCTGAGCTCACAAAAAAGCACATCTCGAGTCCACGTGCATGGAACAAGAGTGCGAAGGAGAGAATCGATAACTCTGAGTTCAAAGGAAAGAATATGTGGTCTGCATCACATAATAAGGAGCCTATGATCGAGAGAATTGATGAGTCCGAGCTCACAAAAAAGCACATCTTGAGTCCACGTGCATGGAACAAGAGTGTGAAGGGTAGAGTTGATGAATCTGAGTTCACAAGAAAGAATATGTGCTCTGCATCACGGATAAGGCGTCCACCAATACAAGGATTAAAAAAAGGTTTTTATGCAGTCAGTCCCCGGATATTACATATATATGCTTAACCCTATTTCTAAGTTTGCTATTATCAACATTTAACTAGTTGCATAAAAAAAACATTTGACTAGATGCATGGAAATGATTTAGCATGGTATTCTTCATCATTGGAATATTAAATGGTTATAATAGTATTCCTCCCAGTATAAATAGATGCTGAGTTTTCTTCCATCTTCATTCCATCACCTGGCAGATACATTAAGAACGTAAATGGTATGGTCAGTTAAAAGTGCACATTCACAGTAGAAACTTAACGTAAATGGTCTGTCGTGTTTTCATTTGTCTTGTTACTTTAGTCTTGGGACCTATATAGATAAATGGGATCTGTACAGTTGCATAGGTTCCTTGTACTGTAACCACTCATCATAAATTAGCACTAGATAACAGATTGGTATCAGTTTTGTATTGTATGGTTACAAATATGTACATTATCTTTCCTAGTTGGGATATGCCTTGCATATGTTGGATCCCCATACCTCAAAAAGATTATTTTAACATGGAACTAGCCATCAGGAGCTGCATCGCATTTCGATCAAATCATCATTTCTGGAAATGCTTCTTTGTGCTTCCTTCAGCGTATATTTATCCTTACTGCATTTTCACTCTGGTTAGTCCTATATCTTGATTTTCATTTCAACCTTGAGGGAAAGAGAGAAGTTTGCCATTTTTTCTTTTGTCAAATAGCAAATCAAAAGTGCATCTATATTGTTGCATCCATTCAATACTAGATTTTCTATAATTTTTAAGTCTAAGCAGGTTATGAGAATGAAGACTCGGGAATTCAGATAATCGATAAAGACTACATGAGTTATAATTCATGTTCCATGTCAAAGATACGGTCGTCCATGAAAGAAAAGTCAAATGCAAGTTCTTATGCTGCCACTCCTAGAAAGTCTGAGGATGCTTGCCATGGTTCTGATCGTGCTTGGCCTCATGAATCGACAACATTTATCCATCTAGGTAATTCTGAGTTTTTCTTGAACTATTACTTGATCTTACAACTATTCAGTTTCTAGCATAACATATGGCCCACTTAAATTAGTTAGTATGGCAATACACCCACCAATGAAAAGCTATCACTTTTTGCATCATGACTCACATATTGCTCAAGTGACATTAGAATCTGAAAGTTTCAGCCTGTACTAATTTATAATACAAAATCTTGTATTAATGTCTTAAACCGTGGAAGTAAGCTTCATTAGATGTTTGGTATAAATTGCAAAAGTTCATGATAGAGTTCAACCAACTCAACCTTTATGTTTCTCATTTAGGTTCTTTTTTTTTTTTTTTTTTAATGTACAGAGAGTGACAGTGACGATTCTGAGGTCAAGGGAATTGATGAAGCTAGATTCAGGAATCAGAAAGCAAAATTAGAGTCAAAGATTCAGCAGTCAGCAGAGCAAATCCTTTGTATTTCCTGTTGTAGCAAGAGTTTTGATGGGGCAAAGAAAAAGAAATCCTTTTCCGACCATTCTGTAACCTTCACTGCCAAAGCTAATGGCACTGTTTCTGATATATTGGCAAACAACACAAGTACAAGAAAAGGTGATAAATTTGTATTTTTTTTCTGTTATCTTTTTATTAGTACTGCAAGTCTTACACCGAGTTGAGTTAGGTAGGCTTGAGCTTGATCTTGACTCGAAGTAGAACATACAAAAAAAATATAAGATCTTGCCTTTCCCATTCGTTCAAATTATAAGATGCTTTTGATGCACACAAGGTGACCTCAATGAAGAAGTAAACAATGTCTTTTTTCTGAAAAATGTTTTGCACCCTTGCAACTCATGTTGACGATTTTCTTATCTTTCCATGTATTTCTTCAGGGAAGAACAATAAACCTCTGAGTTTCATAGATATCAAAGGTAAAGGTATTGCTGATTGTGAGTTGAAAAATGGAAAATCGAGTACTACCTCAAAGAGAGGGGCCTTCAGTCGGCGAGGATATTCTGCAGTCAGCTCTAGGAAGAATTCTGACATTGTGAAAGAGGTATGCTTTGATAATTATTGCGTATCATCTTCTGAGGATGCCGACGGAGATTCTCATAAGGAGCAAGCTGACGGGAGAAGACAGTTAACAGAAAAAGGTACTGATACATTTCTTGCTTTTCCTGAAGCTACTATTTGAATCTTAAAGTAACATTTAAGGTTTGGATTAAATAATAAGTGGATTTTGATTTCAAAAAATTGATTGATGGATGCATGATAAGTTTTACATCAAATTCCTCAATTGCCATCCTATCGTGATTAATCTCAGCCTAAACAAAATTAAGAGGTTCAAATTTCCTATGATTTCATTTCAAGAAACTAGCTTTTGACTAATTACAATATGGTTTTTAACTGAAGATCTCAAGTCATAATCCAAGATTTAAGTTGCTAACGAAGGGGTTAAAAAGCTTGAGAACATGTACACTTTACATCACGAGAGCCTCAAATTCAAACAAAAGGACTGTCATCATGTCTATTTGGTACTTTAAAAGAGCTGTTGTTACACCTTCTATTGACTTAGTAGATGATCCCTAAAAATTTCAATTGTTTTTACTAGCAAGCAGCGATGAAGATATGGATCTTAAAGAACTCGGAATTGAGAGAATTGATGAATCTGAGTTTAGGAAGAGAAGACATTCTGACACGGCGATAGGGCCCTCAACCTCTCAAGAACCAACTAAAGGACATTCTACTTCGAATCCTGCAAATAATGTTAAAAGAGTGAGCAGAAATTGCGTTGGTGATGAAGTGGATAGCAGCAGCTCGAGTGAATTCCTCGACTCTTCAAGCAGCGAGTCCGATGGTAATGATGTTATTTCCCTGCAGCATGAGGATGTCAGCTCATGTAGGGCAAAACATGAGAAGGGTCCTGGTGTTGCAAGTCGGACTCGGTCAAAGATCGGGAATATTAAAAAGCCGAAAGATGTTGGCAATGTTTCATCGAGCTCTTCAATTGATTCAGACTCATCACCTACTCATAGTTCTAATGATGAAAATTTCGAAGTGGAGAGCTCTGATGATGGAATAGAGGTGGTGGACTCTAATATTAAGTTGTCTGATGTCCACAACATATCAATGAAGATTTCAGCAGATACTAGAGATTGCAGTAAAGATGAAAGTGGTGCTGAACAAAGTAAAGATTCAACCCATGAGCAGCCTTCTCCTATAAATCAGAAATTCACTTCTTGGAAGAGACAACCGAGCAATGATGCCTCAAGTAAAACAGAAGAAGACAAACCACAGAAAAAATGCAAAGTTTTAGATAGTGATACTCTGGAAAAAGCTGAAGCTACCTGTTCAGAACGTGTTCATGCTCATGAAATGAAGGCGCCGGTAGCAAGGAAGAAAGCATCTTCAGAATGCAATGACTTATTTAACATGCTTGCAGATGTTGTTCTGGAAAGGAGGGAATTGCCTGAAAACAAGGAAATTCATGAAGAATCCAAGCAGCCATCAACATATCAAATTCAAGATCCTCTTCCGCTGAAGTTCAGGTTTGAGGACGAGGTACCACCACCGGTCGAAAAAACAGAGTCTGAAAAAGAAATTGAAGAACTGTTTTCTGAACTAGACCGGGGATTGGAGGAACTGCGATCATTTGACTGCCCCGAGGTTAGTCCAGCATGAAAGTTAGCTTTCGGGTTTCTAAATGTTGCATGCTTGGTTTTCTTAACATGTTGCGCATACGTTGATGATATATATAGATAAATATACGTATTTATTAGAACTGTTTTTCATTGAATGAAAAGTATCATGTTAATTTTTTTTTCTCCTACACAAATTTGTTTTGTTGATTTCCAGAACTCTTGACTATATTAAAGATTACAATAAGTTTTCCTGAATATGGCCTAGAGAGTCTTTCCAAGGGAAGAAGATTTTGGTTGCTGTTTATGATTTTACAGTCATTTAGCAACAACTTAGTACGAATTGTTAAATGTGGAGTTATAGTTGGAGCCACTCTAGATTATAGTATGTTTAGTTTATCCTAATGGGAATGGGGGATGAATTTAACCCCAACGCTGTCACTCTCACGTGAGTGAACATCTCTAGATATATTTAACAAGTGGATGCATACATAATATGTTTTACTGTGAAGTCGAGGGGTATTGAGATAAACTGAATTGAGAAAATAATATACTGCATTACTTAACTTTGTTTCCATGGGATGTAGGTTGTTTTGGAAGTTGGAAACTCTCCTGCTGAAGAAACTCAACATGCAAGATGTTCCAGAGGAAAACATGAACTGGTTTTGCGAGATGACGAAGGGTTAATATGTATGTTCTGCCGCCATGTGGAACTTGGTCCAAAAGACATATTGCCTGAATGGGTTAGTATAAAGGATCACGATCTCTCTCATATGCATTGATACTCAATTAATCTTTTAAAGATAAATCTTCCTCAACTGAACTTGCATTTTATTTCTCATAATTGATTATATTTATGCTGTCAAGATTCATTCTATTTAACTTCCCCTTTCGCCTTATGTAGGTTGAAAGAACTTTCCAGGGATCAGAAAGAAAAAGATATCATGAAATGGAAGAGCCTTTGGAGTTTGATGAACTAAATCTTCATCGTTCAAACTATGAAGTTGCTGATTTTGGCAGTAGTGGTACCGTTTGGAGCATCAAACCTGGCGTACGAGGAAGTATGTATGAGCATCAGCGAGAAGGTTTTGAATTTCTTTGGAAAAACCTTGCAGGAAGCATCAATCTGGATGAACTGAAGAGCACTGATCCAGGTGAAGTGGGTGGTTGCATCATTTCTCATGCTCCAGGGACAGGGAAGACCCGTTTGACCATAGTTTTCCTCGAGACTTATCTAAAGATGTTCCCAAACTGTCGGCCGATGATCATTAGCCCAGCCAGTATGCTCCTCACTTGGGAGGAAGAGTTCAAAAAGTGGGATTTTGAGTTTACCTTTATTAACCTGAGCAATCTTGAGTTTTCTGCGAAGGAGAAGGTTGCTGCCGAGACTCTCAATCAGGCCAAGAGCCGAGACAGCAAAACTCTTCGCATGATCAAAATATCTTCCTGGAGTAAGAAGAGGAGCATTCTTGGAATCAGTTACAGTTTGTTTGAGAAGTTAACCGGGGAGAGAATCAAGAAGGCAGAGACTCCTGATAATAGTCTCAACAAATTCAGGAAAATACTTCTTGAAAAGCCTGGACTGGTTGTTCTTGATGAAGGGCACACTCCTCGGAATCAAAGGAGCAGCATTTGGAATGTCCTCCTTAAACTTCAGACGGGTAAGCGGATAATCCTCTCCGGAACTCCTTTCCAGAATAACTTTGGTGAACTCTTCAACACCTTGCGCATAGTCAGACCAGCAGTTGCTGATGTGATTGCCAAACAGAAGACATTTGCTGACATGGTGTCAACAAGGAGAAGGCCTTTGAGGGGGGAATCTTCTATGGTTTCACAAGTTGTCGACGCTGCTGCTGTGGAGAAGCTAAAGATCTGCATGCTGCCCTTTGTTCATGTACACAAAGGTTACATCCTTCAGCAGAGTCTACCTGGTCTGAGAGATTGTGTTGTCCTCCTCAAACCCCCATCTCTGCAGAAGAGCTTAATCGAGAGAATAGAAGGGTCGAACAACTTCAAGTTTGAGCACGACGTTGCTTTGATATCAGTTCACCCCTTTCTCTTCAAACACTGTGAGTCAAGAGAAGCTAAGCGGATTGGAGTCGACATGGTTGCAGTTGAGGCATCTAAGCTCAATCCCCAGGAAGGTGTCAAAACAAAGTTTCTCGTGGAGCTAATTCGTCTCAGCATGGCAGCTAAAGAGAAAATACTTGTATTCAGCCAGTACATTCAGCCTCTTCATCTCATAAAGGATCAGTGCAAAGAAGTCTTCCAATGGGTTGAAGGAAGGCAGATTCTTCAGATGCAAGGAAATGTAGATCTTAAACAGCGCCAGCTTCTGATAAACAAATTCAATGATCCTCAGAGTGAATCCAAGGTTATGCTTGCATCAACAAAGTGCTGCTCGGAAGGCATAAGCTTGATTGGGGCTTCAAGGGTTGTTTTGGTGGATGTTGTTTGGAATCCCTCTGTTGAGAGACAAGCGATAAGTCGCGCTTATAGGATCGGGCAGAAGAAGTTCGTCTATACGTACCATTTGATGACTGCTGGGACAACTGAGGCTGATAAGTACTGCAGGCAAGCTGAGAAGGAGCGTTTGTCTGAGCTGGTATTCTCTTCTTCAAATGAAAGCAGCCAACAGAAGCACCCCTCTTCGGGTATCGAGGATAGGATTCTCGAGGTGATGGTTCGACATCAGAGCTTGAAAGGGATGTTTGAGAAGATCATCAACCAGCCAAAGGATATTGACCTCATTCAAACATTTGGTCTTACTTCTTGAAGGTAACCTTGACTTGTTGGAATGTTGATTTTACGAAACAAGAAATGAATCTCTTCTATCAGATACAATGAGCATCTCTCTGTCCTCCAACTGTACTTGTCTATTCTAAATGATACAATTTCGGGGGTGGTTGCACTCGCATGTCCGCTTGTATCTGCATCTACATCACTACGTATTAGTATGTCATATCCATTTAAATGGAGGCACAGTATCTATTAATGATAAGAATATGAGGGCTCCCAGTATCTTACCTCACATTTCTGCCTCGCTGAGGATGGCAATGGCACGTGGGTCGTGGCGAAAATAATATGCTGATGACTGATGACTTTTAGACTATTAAAATCTTAGGTAAATCCTCTGTTTTGTTTAATTTTCATGTAAAGGTTTTTTGATCTGAAGCTGATAGAAAAATTAAAAGTCCAAGTAGAAACTCACTCTCGATTGTGTTAAAAACAAGAATAAAAAGAACTGATTCTAAATCCATGTTCGACCCTTTTAACCAAAATTATAAATTAAAACACGAAGTTGATCAAAATTATCAAATTCGAGATGGTTTATAGCACACATGATTATAAAACACAATTTTAAAGTCAATGATTCTTGCTTCCTTTATGTGATGAGAAATTCAGTAATTCTTAAGACAAAAACTGTATGCTCAATTAAATCTTTCATAAATTGAGATCGGAAACAATGCTAAGACAGAAGAACGATAAATTCCTACCAGCCAGAATTAAATGTATAAACTTGCAGCCACTGGGATGGTGACCTACAAACAAGAAAATGAATTTCATCTACCAGATAACAATGAGCATCTCTATCCTCTACATTTACTTGTCTATTCTAAATGATTTATTAGAACCAGCAGGCCTGAAGTCTCCTAACCGTAGAAAATCTGCGTCAAAAGTCACTTTATTGGAGTTATCACAGAATTGACTGACATAAAGAAGATTATGTTGAAGTCCTTCAACATAAGATACCCTAGGAACTATTGCAGTTCCTATTTTCAATGTGTCGTATCCCCTTGTGTAGCCTTTGGAGTTGTCACCGAACTCAATTCTGGCTCCATCTTGCTGAACATAGTCGGTCAGTAGGCTCTTCTGGTGTGTCATATGTCTTGAGCATCCATTGTCGACAATCCAAGAGTCCTGTAGCACTTGCAAAACAAAAATAGATTTAGGTACCGTTGGGTTCAGCTTGGGTCCTTAATGGTTAGATTTTAGGATCCAAACTTGTCTGACAGCCCTGGTGGCTTCATGCTTCTTCTTTCTCTTGTTGTCAGTAGTCTGCTCCACTGAACTTGGAGTAGCTGACTTCTTAGACTTTTGTGGTTCAACTTTCTTCTTCTTCTGAACCTTAGGGCTTTTGACTCTTGGCTCATAGTAGTACGATCCGTACTGAGCTGGATGAGTCAGTAGTTGGTGGTCATACTGTTCAACCCACCTGACCTTCTTGGTTATGATCACAATTTCAGAAAGGGATATGACATTCTCAAGAATGATTTTAGCAAAAATACGGCCAAGGAACTCCGCTGCTCTGGGGGCATCATTGACTGCATCCTCCAAGACTGTAGGACAATATCAAACCTGCCCAAATGACAATGAACGAAATACAGTGAAAACGGGATTTATTATATTTGTCGATAGATCTCTAGTAATTATAAGGTGGACCTCTAACATACCCTTCAATGAGTTGATCTTCACTTATCATCCTATCTTGAGGTTTTGTAAGGTTAATAAGAAGCTTTGTCAATAGATCCCTCTATATGTCTTTCCTCTCAAAAGAATCAGAAACCCATATGGAGATCATAGATGGATAGAAACTGGGGGAATTCAAATCCTTGATGCACAAAGTTACTTCCTTCTCATCTCTTGCACTGCAAAAAAACAATAAGATTTTCAGGTTGATACAGACAAGAGAGTGTTATTTTCTAACTTATAACATAATCAATGAATGAAATTGACAGATCCAAATCAGTTTTCTAGATCACAAAGAAAAAAAAGGACACTGTAAACCTTGACAAAACACACCAACAGGTGTATCTATGGAGCTTCAATAATGAGTTCATATTCTTGAAAATCAAATAGAGGGAATGCGTGTGAGCTTGATAGATGCACATTAATAGGTGTAAACCTCAATACTTATTACTAAAGTGGTCAACAGTTTATATACAACTAGTTTAGCAAAAATGGAAAATGGGTGCACCATCAGGTCACTTGTAGCAAGTTCTCATATGGAGGGGAGAAAAAAGAAATATAGAGCTTCTAGTTACGAAAAATTATCGTGGACGCAACAATAAATTCTCAAAGGATGAGTAATAACCATGAAGGTAAAACACGCTTCTTGAATAAAACAAGTTTTTCTTGTCTATATAAGTTCTAGAAGACATAGGAATAAAGAACCATTTCCTACTTTACTTTGCTGATCGAACTCTGTCCCCAACATTACCCAGTTGCTTGCTCTAATCATTTTGATTAATAAGCAGTTGCATTCCTAGACACAAGAACGGACCTCATAGACACAAGGCAGAAAAATTAAAAAATAGACTAAAGATAAATGATAGATTTTGTTATTAGATTAATAGCAAGCTTACAAAATACTCACAACTAAGGCTTCCAGGATTACAAAGACTAAACAGCAACAGTCATATCCAAATAATGGATTAGATTTTATTCTTGAAATAATTCGGTACAATTAGGTCTAGTCATTTTAACCCCATTGGTAAATTTAAAGCGCTTTAGTTCTTAAGAAAAAGTCAAACTATGCAAAGACTGAAAGGGCACACGCCTAGAGTAAGGTTCGAGGAGCACCCAGGTCCCCACTTTTAGGCTGATAAGCCACCAAGGTTCGAGCCTGGTACACCTTGCCCCTTAGGCGGGTTACTTTGATAAGAATTCCATGAGCACATATAAATCTGATATGTAATTTCCTGTTGCCAATAAATTGCTCATGTGTTGCGGGTAGTACTCAAACTATAAAACTGAAGGATTCACAATAATACCTGTAGAATTCTTTTATTGCAGCCAATGACTTCTCACGCATTTTCTCTTCTGACCACACCTTATCTGAAGACACATCACACGCACTACTAGGTGGCTGACCTCGAGGAGAAACAGATGTAGGCACATATCCATCAGAAGCGTGATCTGTATTCCGATCTCTTTGTCCCTGAGGATGCGACTGATCAAAAGTTGGAGCGCAACAAACCTGTCTGGCCTTTTCCTTGGAATAAAATCTTCTGTTTGGCCATAAGCTGCTCTTTCAGGCATGTGACCGTATTAGGGATGGCAAAAGGATCCGGACCCAACCTGGACCCGCACGCAATGGGGCGGGTATTACCCGTTCCGTACGAGTGTGGGGCGGTTCCGGACCCGATCCGTACCGGGTCCAAGGCGGTTCCGGTTCCTGCCGCGAACCCGCCCCCCCCGCCCCCCACGTATAGACCCGCCCCACCCGCCCCGTAACCAATTAAAATTTAGAAGTGTAAAAATATTGTTTGTGAGATTCGAACCCGCGTCAATAATTTCTTTACATGGACTTATGACATTTAAGCTAATGTTCACATTTGTTAATATTTTACATGCATAGTTATATATAAGAATATGACATACTAAAATAAAATATAAAAAAAATTAATACATCTAACAAAAAATTAGTTTATAAAATATAAATATTAATTTTCTAGATTTCAATATACTCTATTCAAATTGTAATTACGGACATGTATTTCGAAAATGAACCTAGCTCGACTGAGAGTTCTCTGAACCTGTTCTCAACAAGCGGCTTGGTCAGTATGCCTGCTCTTTGCCTATCAGTATGAATTTTCCCCATCATGATATCCTTCTTCTCGACATGGTCTCGGATGAAGTGGTGTCGGATGTCCACGTACTTGCATCTCGTATGAAGAACTGGATTTTGAGTTATTGCAATTGCACTGGTGAAGTCACAGTATATGGACACTTCATCTTGAGTGATACCATAATCACGCAGTTGTTGTCGAAGCCAGAGGATTTGGGCACAACAACTTCCGGTAGCCATATACTCAGCTTCAGTAGTAGACGTTGCTACTGAATGTTGTTTATTTGAAAACCATGATATCAGCTTACTGCCTAAGAACTGACACGTTCCTGAAGTTAACTTTCAATCTATCCTGCATCCTGCATAATCAGCATGCTGATAAATCCAGTTAGAGCAAGATTATCATCAGCAGGATGCCATAACCCAACGCTAGGTGTTCCCTTCAAGTATCTCAGAATCTTCTTTGCTGAGTCCAGATGACTTCGCTTGGGATTCGCTTGAAATCTTGCAAATACACCTACAACATAAGTTATGTCAGGTCTGCTTGCTGTTAAATATAATAAAGAACCAATAATAGCTCTATAATCAGTAGAGTTAATAGAAGCTCCCTCTTTATCTAGATCGTTTTTAAAATATGTATTCATGTGGATCTTGACCGGCTTGCTTGAGTCGCAACCAAATCTTTTCAGGAGGTCTCGAGTGTACTTGGTTTGGCTGATGAATATTCCTTCAGGTGATTGTTTTACTTGAAAACCGAGGAAGTAATTCATCTCTCCCATCATAGACATCTCGAACTTCTCCTTCATCATTTTCTCGAATTGTTGACATATAGTCACGTTCCTGCACCCGAAAATGATGTCGTCCACGTAAATCTGCACTAGTAGAATGTCATCGCCTGACTTAATGTTGAACAGAGTGCGATCTACTGTCCCCTTCTGAAAACCTTTCTAAAGAAGAAAAGTTTGATAGGGTATCATACCAAGCCCTGGGTGCTTATTTTAACTCATATAGAGCTTTTCTGAGTCTATACACCTGATGTCCCTGCTGAAAGTCGGGCGGTTGTTCCACATAGACTTCTTCCTTCAGTACATCGTTCAGAAACGCTGACTTAACATCCATCTGATATACTTTGAATCTTTGATGTGTTGCATAGGCCAGGAATAGACGAATGGCTTCCAATCTGGCGACTGGAGCGAAAGTTTCATCAAAATCTATTCCCTTTGCTTGACAGTATCCCTTGCAAACAAGTCGAGCTTTGTTTCTTACTATGACGTTGTTTTCATCTCGCTTGTTCTTGAAGACCCACTTGGTACCTATTGGGCAGTCCTATGACTCTTTAGTCCCTAGCAAGCTTGTTCATTGCCTTGAAATTCAGGTGACTGAGCCTCTTATGCCACAACCATCCTGTTTTATCACTAGATTTCGTCTGGGCAAGTAAGCAAACCTCAGGTTCGGGGGTGTTCCGGTTAGCAACGTAGATGTTCTTCTTTCGCGAACCTGATAACACTGTTTTCCCTGTAGATTTATCAATAACATCACAGAAACCAGCGTCAAAGGTAAGTCTGTTAAGATTATCACAGAATTGACTGACAGAAAGGAGATTGTGTTGAAGTCTTTCAACATATGTTACTCTTGGAACTGAAGCAGTCCCAATGTTTAGTGTTCCATATCCTCTTGTATAGCCTTTTGAGTTGTCACCAAACTCAATTATGGGACCATCTTCTTGTATGTAATTGATCAGCAAGCTCTTTTGATAGGTCATGTGTCTCGAGCAGCTGATGTCCATGATCTAAGGGTCCTTATGCACCTGCAAAACAGAAACAATTTTAGGTACCATTTGGTTCAATTTGGGTCCTTAAGCATTAGTCGATGGTTTCGCGACCCAAATCTGTCTGGCGACCTTGGGGGTCTCAGACACTTTCTTCTTCTGAACCTTGTCAGTTTTCTTCTCCGCTGAACTCGGAGATACTGACTTTCTGGCAGCTTTGGGTTCATAAGTTTTCTTCTTCTGAGGTTTTGTGCTCTTTATGACCCTGGGCTCATAATAGTACGAACCGTATTGTGCCGGATGCTCATACAGTGGTTCGACATACTGCTCTGCCAATCTGACCTTCTTAGTTCCCCCTGAATTTGATCGTGGTGTTCTGGGGCTAGAACTCTTGGTCAGTTGCTTATTGCTCGGCTGAGGTGCAATAACCTTCTGTTTGTTTTTCTCCTGAGTTACGGGTTCAGAAGTTTGAACTTTTCCTCTGACGAACCTATCAGCCAACATTTCTGAGCCTTTTGAGGTGGAGGTTGAAGCTTCATATGTATAGCCGAGTCCTTCCTTCATGACGACTGGCCTTTGTGCTCTAAGCATGCTCTCCAACTTCTCCTTGGCTCCCAGGTATTGTTCAGTCATTAGTCCTTGCCAAACTTCACCACTTTTTCTGAGTGATTCATAATCCTTTTCAACTTCTGCGAGCTTCTGACTGAGCTTGGCTATCTTAGTATCTTTCTCAGAATTGTCCTTAGTCAGAACTGATATTTGAGTTTCTTGAAGCTGAGACTTAGTCATAAGAGATTCAATCTCGTCCTTCAGTCTCGCAACAATATTCTCTGAATCAGTAGAGACTTGACAATCAGAAGAAAGTCTCTGATTGTCAGCCATGTTCCAGTTCCTGAACTGTTCTACTGAACTCTCTACTCAACTGAATCTGCTCCTCTAGTAGGTCGTCATATGCTTATATCATGTCTAGAGGTTCACCTGTAGCTGAGCAAGTGTCGTGTGTGCTCTGTGAAGAGGAGGTTATAATTAGTTTAGAACTTACGTCAGCCTCTTCTCCAGCCATCAGGCAATACTCAGTTGATGTTTCCGGATCGATTTTCCGACTTCAACAACAAAAAATGTAGCTTCATCTTCATAAGAATATATAAAAGTATCTTCCTCTATTGAGTCATCGGATAGCTCTCCGGGAATGTAGGCATGCCTCCTTCGAGCAATTTTTTCTCTTCTGGCCTGCCGTTCAACTCGTTGGGCAGCTGAGAGCTCATGACATTTGTATTGGAAATGTCCTTCCTTTTTGCAGTTGTAGCATACAGTAGCTCTGCCACCTTTTCCAATTGAGTTGTTGGATGGACTAGCAGCAGGTTATGTGTTCCTGCAATCAGGAGAAGGTTTAGATTCTTCCCTTTTGTGATTATCTTTCTTACCTGAGGGAGAATCTCGATGATATTTCTTTAGCTTTCTGAGTCTCTCCTTCTACCTTTGATATTTGAGAGCCATAAGCGCAAGACGCTCAGTAGCAGGGGTCTCTATGGATTTTGCTTCTGATGCAGCTACTGTCTTGCTAGCAGAACCGAGGTTGGCTCCTGAAGTGCTGACTATTGCTTTGAAAGCATAGTCAATCTGAGTGTCAGCTGGAGCGCTAACGCACCATTGGGGTAGACTATGCTCGAACTCCTCAGTCTTTAGTTCTGAAAAGATAACATCAGGAGTTAAAGCATTAAGATCAGAACGTCGTAAATAAGTAGCAAAATGAAGCCATTTCAGTCGAGGTAACGCTCTTAAGATCTTGGTGTTCATCTCCTTGTTCGTGAACGTTCTCCCCAGCCCATTGATCACATTGATCTGGTTGGTGAATCTGATGCTAAGCTCGTCAATGGTTTCACTGGGCTCCATAGCAAAGTTGTTGAACTTTTGAAGCTCTAGCTCGAGCTTGTTTTCCTTGATCTGCGGGGTTCCTTGGCTCAGTACAGCTAGGGTGTCCCAAAGTTCCTTTGTTGTCTTACAATCTTGCACTCTCCCGAGATGAGAATCACTAAGTGTTGTCAGGATTGCGTTCCGTGCCACTCGGTCAAGATTGTGCAGTTTCTTCTCTTCCGGCGTAAAGACAGATTTATCTTTGGCAACCTTTGCACCAGTTTGTGCTCCTACACCTCTCACAGCGGCATATTGTACACTGTCAATCATGGGGATGATAGGTCCTGTCTCAAGGACGTCTGTCATGCTGTCGTGCAGCTATGTAAGGTGCGCCTCCATTCTCACACACCATTGCCATACCGTATAGTTCTCCACCGAGAACATAGGCACCATCCTAATACTTGACATATCAGACATTTTGGGTAAGAGTATAAGGATGTATGAAGAGATGCTTGTGCAGTGAAAACATTTTCAGGATCTGTTCGAGTAGACCAGTAGGTTTTTCAAAAACGATGATCAGGAGAACACCGCTCTGATACCAATTGTTGGTCCGGAGACGAGTATCAGGTGTAGAGGGGGGGGGGGGTGAATATACCTGATTGCAAGTTTTGCCTCAAACGCGAAGGTCAGCCGAGCTGAGATATGCAATTGAATGAACAGTGTCAAATAAGAACCTTCTGATCGCGGGTCAGAGTGTATCAACTACTGAGTCTGTTCTACTGACTTGAGTCAGTATAGAGAATTCAGTAGATGAATTTCAGTGCGAATAAGTATGGGGCCCGTAGGACTTCGTCTCTTTTGAAAACGTGTTTTCGCAAACCAAAATTATTTTGGCTGGTGCACTTTTTAATACGTTTTATGCAAATGATGAGTTTGTAAAAGGGTTTGAGCACAATGCAATAAAACAATAAATAACACAAGCAATTTTAACGTGGTTCGGATACGCAAGATCCTACGTCCACGGTCCTGCAGAACAGGAGTTCTTGTTGATTAATCTGAGCAAGCCTCAGCAAGGAAACTGTACGCTAGACAGACCCTTCTAAGTTATAGTCCTTAGCGACTTTTACAAATCAAACCGAAGTTTGAAGGGGAGGGATGTTCTCCAACAATGAAGGAGTTCTTACAATAAGAACAATTCACAGAAAAGTGAACTCATTCGAATGTTCTAAGCTATAGATATAACAATGGAGCTTAGATAGAGAAGATGGAACTAAAGAATCTCTAGAGAGAAGAACTAAGGATTTTCAACTACGCAAGTTCTTCGCTGGATTGACTTTAATGCGCTAGAGAGTTGTATGCAATGAGCTTGTATTCCCTTGATGTCCCGTGCGTTGAGCTTGGATACTCTTATCTATTTATAGTCGTGACCCAGGCATGTATCCGTTGGAGAGGACGATGCCACGTGTCACAAACTTCCAAGGAAAATGGCCATATAATTTCGAAGACGCGCCGCAGAGTGGTTGGCTTCTGTACATGAGAGCAGCTTTAATGTCAGAACAGGTAAGGCTTTGGTTATTTCTCATTGGCCGAGGTTTGTGGTAGGTGAGACTTGTCAGACATCAGGCTTCCATCTGAGTTGACTCTCTCTGAACCTCGTATACTGAATAAACTTTGCTGACATTCGAATGATAATAGTCGGGTAGTTGTTTCCTTGTCGGACTTGCAACTGAGTTGCATGCGCTCAGTAGATCTGGACCGATCATACTGATTTCTTCATCTGAGTTTACTGATAAAGATCTTCTACTGAGGATAGACAGCTGGTGACTCTGAAGATACTAAGCTCTTCATAATTCAGTAGATAAAGAATCGTACTGAGTCTTCAACTGAGGTCTGCTGAAAGAATTATTCTACTGAGAACAGTCAACGGGAGGACCTGAAGACACGAGCTCTACAAACTGATGACTTGGGGTTCTGGAATTTAACTTCTCTACTGAAGTTCAGACCAACAACACCCCTTACAGGACTTAAACAAAATAATCAATAATGATAAGAACGAGTCTAGCCTATTAGATCATCATAATTCAAACACACATCGAGTTCAGGACAAGTTTTGGGATCTTCAATTCAATAGCGATGAATTTCAACATCACCATAATTTCCCCCAATAATGAATATTACAATGTCCTAAGTACATGAACTACTGACGTCAGTTCTAAGTACCCCCTAGAAATGATCTAAACGACCACTGACTCATATCCCTACAAAGAGTGAGCTCACATAAATCTGTTTTTTCAAACATAACGCTGAGATTACTAATTTTCCCTTTGTGCAGTTAATTCGTGAAGAAAGTGCATCGATTTTTTTTTTTTTTATGAACTTGCGATCTCGGTCCTGAGATCGCTGGATCAAATGGCCACGATTTGTTCCTAATTCCTACAACAAGAGACGTTCTCATTTGAACTCCTCCCTATAACAATATAATATAATATATGAAAGAGAAATAGAGTCGTAGAGAATAAGAGATAACTTATTAAATATTATCAATGATTCAATGTTGAAAATAAAAAAGTAAAAGTTGAACTTTTTATTCAAATTTTAAAGAAGAATATTTGATTTATTATAATTTACAATCTTATTTATAAATTATGATTGAAAAATATTATTTATTATGTTTATATTATGTTACAAAAATCAAAATATAAGTCCTAAGTTGAATTTTAATTTTTAAATATGTCAAGCATTTGTGGCTTGTGAGTTGTGTCTTGTGATTTACGAAGAAAGTCAAGAAATATAGGTTTAGGAAGTTAGGAACTTAGGATTAGGAAATCAGGAATTAGGATTCATGAGTAATTTAGTAATTGTGTGGTTTTGAATTTTGATTTTTTTTAATTTAATATATTTTCG
This sequence comes from Lavandula angustifolia, assembly GCA_028984105.1. Lineage (NCBI taxonomy): Eukaryota > Viridiplantae > Streptophyta > Magnoliopsida > Lamiales > Lamiaceae > Lavandula > Lavandula angustifolia. Next base: position 18,520,287 of record CM054822.1, read on the forward strand.
TGATCTATGAATTATATATCTATATTTGATATATTTTTGCTTTTTAATTTTTACTTCAAAAGTTGGACGTGTGCACGATTCTATTTCTCAACGTAAGTTATGTAACATATTACATATATTTGAGTTTAATATTAAAAAGTAAGACTAATAATTAATAAACTAATTTACTCTATGTCTCTATCTATAAAATTATTTAAAAATAATTAATAAGAATTTAATGTAGCATATTGGTTAATATTTAATAACTTTGCAAAATAGGAATTTGTTTGTGGGAAGGACTTGTGTTTGAAACCAGGGAGAGTAATTTTTCATTTTTTTTAAAGAAATAATTATGCGGGATTTGTGGTATTACCGAATGCCATTCTCGAAATACCGCATCAAATCTCAAAATATGATTGGTTTTGGGATGGGATTACTGACATTTCCGAGATCAGAATCCCGAAACTCAGTATTAATATTACCGATCCCGTCCCGATCGACATCCTAACTCCTTAAGGTTGGTTTATGTTTGATATGCACCTTACCATTTACATTAGAAAATATTTACCAGAATCCAATCTGGAGCGGGCCAATGAAAAGGTCCGTATTGAGCACAAACTGAAGCCGGATGATTACATTAACAATGCAAAGGCCCGTTAAAAAGCCCCAAAATTAATAAAAAAAGTGAGAAAAAAATTACACGTCGCATCATAAAAAAATCAAGGTACAAAATGAGGAAGAGCTCAAAAGTGATCCTTCCTTCGATTGGTAAACAACCAAACCAAATCAAACTGAAATGCAAAAAGGCAGTGGCAAACAACGAAGAAAGAAAGAAGAGGAGAGACAAAATATAAGGAAAAGGTCAATTCATCAAACAATATCGTAAGATTGACTTCCCATTTGACTATGAATTCTATAACTCAAACATGACTTCATTTTATTCACTTCTATTTTCATAATTACTAATCTTTTCCCAAACAATTAAACTAATACTCCCACTAATCACCGTTCTAAACTTCTTAATCCATATTCCTCACATTAGTATATAATATAAGTAAATCATGATTAGCCTTCACCCTCACAAGCACAAGGAATTAATTAACCAACACAAAAACATCTGTCATTTCAGTATGGAAAACCATCGACTCGCATTAGCTGTCAAAACGGCCGCCGCCGCCGTCGAAGAGAAGTTAGAGAGCCAGCAGTACTGCGCTATATGCCTCAACGACATATGCGGCGGCGACGGTTACCGGAAGCTGCCGGAGTGCGGCCACAGCTTCCATTCTAAGTGCATTGATGTCTGGCTTCGTTCGCACTCCACGTGCCCGCTCTGCAGAGCTCAACTCGCTCAGATTATCTCACTGGATCCAAATCATTACGATTGGAATGATTTCATGTCCAGCATTGTGGTATGTGGTATTGATTCAGGATTTTCTGCAAAAAATGTGCAATCCTCTAGACGAGGAGCTCTCGTCAATGTTGTGTGCGAACATTAGCTGCAGTCGTTAGATGATCCTTCTTCATTCAATTAATTGCTTCTTGTTGTTCTTCTTTGATTTTCTCCTTAATTAGTCAGGTTGATTTTCTTAATTTGTTGAAGTATGTATTTAGGTTCAATTTATTCAGAACGAATCGATTTGTGTCCGAAACGAACTGATTGGATTTCAAAATTATAACGTGAATTTTGATATGTACTAGTGCTTGTTGATGAGAATTGAGATGAATTTTGATAAGTAATAGTGCTTGTTGATGATAATTGAGAAGTAAGGTTCAGCAGTTCCACTATCCACCATACAACTGAAGCAGAGGCTTTCATTTGTCATAGAAGATAGATATAGTTATTAATAGGCATTTCAAGTCTTCTCTAGACGTAATATTGATTCAAGATTGTCTAATTTCTGATCTCTGAATGCCGTTCAGTTGAGCTTAGATTCCGTGAGGGGCCGGAATCCATGCTCAAGGCTGGCATTCCAGATCTTCTCAATATTGAAAATTACGTTTCCGCACTCATGCACATTCCACTCTTCAGCAGCATGAAGTAGTCCTGCTATGCGCCACGCGCTCATCACTCTTCTCGGCAGCCAGTTCTGTACTCATCAGCAATAAGGAGGTTAGGCTTAGGGACTTATCCAAGAAGTTGGAGATAGACAGAGGGAGTGTTAGTTTCTGTGATTACCTCACAAGAGTCGATATTCTCGAGATGCTTTGGAGCCACCATTGCTGGTGTAGTGTTGTATAAGCAGTCTTTACGCGTTTTCTTTGGAGGAAACTGAGAGAATGGAATGAAGGTTGTTCCTTTTGATGCTTTAAGCTGATCAGTTTCGCTTAGTCCATCTCCCACCAACCATGTCTGCAGAACCATCTTTGTATCAGTATGAAGGAAATTGTTATTCAAGAATGTCAAAAGGTGGAGAGTTGGCTAGCCTTGGGAAGGCTCTGTTTTGATAGAACCAAATTGTTTGCAGCCTCGCCACTTAGCTTTGCTTTGAGCTTCTTGTAGTCGTCCTCATTCAGTGTGAAGACCTATTGGAAGTTAAAAGAATCCACATGAGTAAAGGGGAAAAGATTGAAGTGTGATGGACTAGTAGCTACTAGCTATGCCTAATCATACCTGGATTCCACCAAGGCATAAGGCACGGGAGACAGCATAAGCAACCTTTGTTACATTGCCTCGAAGAACAACTTGGGATGTTCCTTTTGGAATGCTATTCAGCACAATGGCAACCGCTAAACTACTCCCATCTACCAACTTCACTTTTAGTTCAGGGTGTCTTCTCAAGAATAGTTCACCGTTCTTGTTCACTCCCTCTTCCTGAAACACAGCGCAAACACTATTAATTAGTACTCTGTTGAGACTTGGAGGAAGAATATTGTGTTTTTTGAGCTTGGACTTGCCTGATTCAATAGTCCCAGGCTCAAAACCTTAACACCCTTGTCATCAGCTTCAAGTATTGCCTCCTCAATCAAGCTGTTGATGCACTCTCTCTGCCAGTGCATGAAGTACTGCAAACATGATCAATAAAGTAAGATATTGTATTTTTATACCTGCTGCATGAATCTTGATCTGGTTCTAGTAATTCTTACTTGAATGCTGTACTTAGGAACAGCCCAAGTTTGCATTTTTAGGTGTTTGAAGATGTTTCTCTCAACAATGAACGTACGCCCGTACATCCAAGTCATCAACATGGACCATATTGTCACAGGCCACATTAGCCACAAATACCACTTGGATTTGTGAGGTTCAGCGGCAAAGTGTGCAAATCCTAACCGAAGGTGGTATATGGATTCAGGCGTCGTTAGATGAGTAAGGTGCATCACATCAGGTACGTCCTCCTTCCTCACTAGTGAACTTTCATACAATGCATCAGAAGACTTGTCCACTGTGTTATAGATATAGTCGTAGAATGGCATGAAAAGTGAATAATTTGTCCTGAATTGTGTGTGATGCAGTGAGTGGTACCTGCATCATCAATAATCCTTTTTAGATGGCATCAATCTTGATATTTTCTATGATCAATTATACCAACTCCCGTAATAGGTAAATCTTGAAATATCTTAGGCTCAAAACATGAATTATTTATTAACTTTAACTTGGCAGTTCAGTTTGAAACAGGAAAGCCAACAGTTGAGTTTGGTCTGTCACATTTTTCCAGCCTAGTTATTAATATTGATAGAGACATGCCATTGACAGGCATTAAGTATGTCGATCTCAAGTTTAATTTGTCAACCAAAAGATTAGTAGGGATGGCCAAAAATGGGGACTAATGGGTGGTGGGGGACTCAAATCCATCACCCACCCTCACTTAATAATTTACTATAGGATAGTAAACACACACTTTTTAGCTTTTGCATCACGAGACTGCACTTAGATTTGAATATGAGAAAGCTTAAACTTGGTTGTAAGAAGATACTTACGAAGGCGTGTAGATGAGGTATTTGAGGGGAGGAAAGATGGAGAAGAGGCGTTTAGGAATGTGCTCGAAGTTGCAGTGTCCCATGTTGTTCATGAAATCTATGTAGGTGATGTAACCTACAAATGAGGCCATTGAAGCAGTCCCTGTAATTATAGTTGTCAGCAACGGTATAGAGAAGAGAGTGAAGTAGGCTATGTGCTCCCCGAATGGATGGATCACCGCTGCAACATACCCAAAAAACATATGTTAGATTACATCTGTTTGTAGAGATGATTTCTTACAATTCAATAAGGGGCTAAAACGTATCCAGTGGAGTCAAATTTTCGTTCTAAAGCCGGAATAAATGGAAGGATGCTAAATGTAGGTTATAGATTACGAACTCAGACACTCCCTAAAATAATAGAGCACCAAATCCATTGAGCCAATGATTTTTCTTGCATTTCTTATTAAAAAAAAAAAAAAGACGTATTCATCAAATTAGGATGCAAAAAAAGGAACTAAATGGTACGAAGAATACAAAAAAGGGATTAAATTAGGCAAGAAAAAAAAAAACAAGACAATTAGTAAGTCAGATTGATTTCAAATTTATGACCTCTGAATATGTAAACTCCACTATACCAACGTCCTCTGTTTAACTCTTTCACACGAAACAGATAGTTGCTAAAGATGTATAGATTCTTACATGTAATGGGTTCGGTGACGATGGAGGAGTGGTGGTGGGAGTGGTAGCGGGAGTAGAGGAAGTGGTGGTGCAACGCCCTATGCAGCCAGTAGTAGAGGAACTCCACCGGACCGGCGTGAAGTAGAATTGTCCATATCACGCCGTCCGTCCTCCACACCGGTAAGTGATGAGACTCCTTGAGGTAAGCATGTCCAATGTAGAACAATATCCCATTAAACATTATCTGATCATCCCTACAAAAAAGAAAAAATAAATAAATCATGTTCACATTCACATTCTATCCAACACCTTACTAATAGCGCTTACTTGGTATTCCAACTTCTGCATAATTCGATTTAATAATAATACTAATAATATTGTACCCCAACACCTTCTCTCATAACACTTACCAGTTTTTCTCTCTATCGACTTGCTCAAACTCGATATTCTTTTCGACGATCCGGTTAGTCCCTTTGGCTGTTCGGTAGCGGGAGAACGAAATCCACAGCTGGTTGTGCAACGCTCTCATCAGCAAGAAAGGGAAAACGAGCATAAGCCCGATATCCCTTTCCCCGCTATCGTTCGGCATGTACGACCGTATAACCCATGGAACAATTACAACATACTACAACACGAAAATCTACTGTTAAGGATTGATTTTTTATGAATAAATTCTTGTCCCCTGTTCGAAAAACACGCATACCTTGTAGTCTCCGAGCCACGTCCAGGGCCACTCAGTGAGAATCCCCGGTCTCGACGCCATTCTTGTTTATGTCCTCCCTTGCTAACTCGCTGGACTTGATTTATACCGAGTGGAGCGCCAAACTCATGACGAGTCATAATGGCATCTCATTCATGCTGCCTATAACTACCATACACGTGTTGCCCTCTCTTTTGAGGCTCAATTAAAACGACCTTTTTACGTATTTACTCGTTGGAGGCCCCCAACATAAATCGAGTGACGATCCTTTGGTTGCAAACTCAGTCACGTAAACTGAGCTGCCTTTTGGAAGATAACAGCTAACATTAGATGTCCTTAATTGAGCATGGCTTTTCGTTGGTGCATTTATTAGTTTCAACTGCCCAATGAGTTCAGTAATTGAGAGTAAATACTCGATTTCTATTTTCTGAACAACAAAATTTGAGCCCAGAGTGATCTGCTCCCTGTACCTCCAATCCGCGCTAAAATTGCCCTCCTGGCCAATACGGAACTGTTTGCTTTTTCTAGCTCGTGGGGCAGCTTCACTAGTCTCTCTGGCTAAATTTCCAAAACCACCCCGAAAGTTTGAATTCTATCTCATGATTTTACGGTCAATTTAGGGGCGGATACAGAATTTACGAAGTTGGTGGAAATTTTGAAAATTCGATAGAGAAAGGAGCGAAGTGTAGAGTTTGGGATCCGTCATTGGATGAAACCTATAGGCGTTGCTAAGGTGCAAAATAAGTAAATCCATTAATGTGTAATAACATACAAATCACAATAGACTAGGCATGCGTGACCAGTTTTAGTTGACAGTTTGCTAATTAGATTCAAACATTCAAAATGTTGAATACAAGCTGCTATTACAATTTAAACCGGTAAGTCGAAAAATGAAAACAAACAGAATGTAAAAATAAAAACATCGTCCAGTCGGGTAGTGCTCTCGGTTCTGGCGTATCGCCCCCAAAAATTAAACGACGAACGTCTCGAAGATTGCAGCACCGCAAGATCGTCGAGCTCCGACGAACTGGACAAGAGCGAAGACAAAAGCCGCTGGACAACTAGAGCTAAGATGTAAGTGATCTTGATGCAAGTGTGTTGAAATGCAAATGAAGACTGCCTATTCATAGGCATCTTCCGCCCAGGTGAAAGGTTGTTGGTGTCAATTAAAGCAGGTGGACGTGGGGAAGGAAAGTGGAGAGGTGGAGACTTCCCAACAGTCTCAGAGACTTTCAAATAGAGAAAATCTGGTGCGGCAGGAGCACTGCACCACAAGTTGGGTCATACCAACAAGTACGAGTTGGGTCAGTCCACAAGTAACCCACCAAAGCCCAATGCCAAAGCCCAATTGCCAATGCCCAACGGACAAATCCACGGACAACCCAAAGGATCAATTGTCAAGATCAGCCGGGGCTGGGCACGAGCGTTGTGCGGCGAGGCGCGCCGCGCCGTGTGACGCGGTCGGCGAAAAGGCTCGCGCGCATGAGCATGTGTGGCCCAAGCCCACCACATGTCACTTTGTTATCTTCTACAAAGTGGTAAATAATTAAATACCACTAAAAACATTGCTCATTAATCAATGGGGGACATTGATTAATGTAATAAATCTCCAAAACCTCGAATAAAGTAAGTTTCTCCACTTTAGGTAACATATTAGTTTTGTCCCCCAAACTTTGAGTCACTATTTCTCACTCACCGAAAATCGGAATCGAGAAGTTAAGCACACTATAATTATCTACTCGAAACGTAGATCGACATCATATATCTCAATTCATAAATCGGATATATATCGAGGCTCGAAAAGACGATTAAACGGGCTGAATTTTGCCCAAGTCAAATTAGCATTTAATGCTAACTAAATTTCCATAATAACAATATATATATTTAAGGATTTTCCAACAATCCCTCACATGAGTGGAAATAGCCAAATGCATGCATGCAGACACACAACTCTATCCTCAAGAGACAATAAAGCATCAGGATAGGTGACTTGTGACCTTGAACCTTCCTTAGTCAGTGTTATCGAGCATACCGACGGACTAGTGGACACGTGGTCTTGAACTATTCCTTCATGGTGTATACTAAGACAATAACACTAACACTATAAAGTCTCAACCTCGTTCATTCTCACGTTTGTGTCCTTTACAGGCCATGGACAACCTCTTTGGATTCATAAGTGTTATATAGAAGCGACCCTCACTTCTCACTTGCATAGGTGATTCTTACTCGAGTATTCTGTCATACTCCACCTTCTCAAGGCATCCAAGAATCATTAAAAGTCAAAGACTTAACCTCACCACTTGACATGTCACCAACCCTCTCGAACTCTTTTAGGGAATAGACTATTTGAGTGTGGTATCAACAGACTCATATAGCTTAGTTTTCTCATTGAACCAAGTTCATGGGATCTCCAATCTACAATGTTGGGTTTCCACTATAATCGTCTTTAAATTGTCGATTTAACTCTCATTCCCTCTACGAGCTTATACATTTGATCTCGATTCAAACTCTTAGTAAACGGATCCGCTAGGTTATCTATAGACTTGACATAGTCTACAGAGATAACCCCACTCGTGATCAAATGTCTTACGCTATTATGGCAACGACGAAAATGTCTCGCCTTACCATTATGCAACCCACTCTTGGCCCTACCAATAGCCGCTTGGCTATCACAGTGAATCATCACAGATGGCACGGGTTTCGTCCAACATGAAATATCTTCAAGAAAATTACATAGTCATTTGGCCTCCTCACCGGCCTTATCCAAAGCAATAAATTCAGATTCCATGGTGGATCGGACTATGCACGTTTGTTTTGTGGATCTCCACGACACATCTCCTCCCCCTGTAGTGAACACATAACCACTAGTAGACAACGAATCTCTAGTGTCGGATATTCAATTCGCATCACAGTACCCTTCAAGTACTGGGCGATGTTTAGAGTAGTGCAGCCCAAAATTAAAAGTGTATCTCAAATACCCCAGAACTCTTACAAGAGATTTTCAATGCTCTCTACTCGGATTACTAGTATAGCGACTCAGTTTGTTCACAGTACAAGCTAGATCGGGCCTCGTACAATTCGTGATGTACATAAGACAACCAATGACTCTAGCATAATCCTCTTGAGCAACAGAATCACCCATATTCTTGCTCAAGTGAACATTAACTTTTAGAGGAGTCTTTGTCGGCGCACTATCAAAAGCATTAAATCTCTTAAGCACCTTCTTAATATAATGAGATTGAGACAAAACAATTCCTTTGGGAGTTCTTTGAATATTCACTCCAAGAATAACGTCAGCAACTCCTATATCTTTCACATCGAAAGTTCTCTTAAGCATACGCTTAGTGTTACTTATGACTTGAATGTTTTGTTCCATAATTAGCATGTCATCTACATAAAGACAAACAATTACAAACCCATTCTTCGTGTTCTCTATGTAAACACACTTGTCATATTCATTTATCTTAAAACCATTCGACAACATAGCCTCGTCCAATTTCAAATGCCATTGTAATGGTGCTTGTTTCAACACATATAGGGATTTCACCAACTTACATACCTTTCGCTCTTGGCCCAGTACTACAAACCCTTTCAGGTTGCTCCATATAAATTTCCTCTTCTAAATCTCCATTTAGAAAGGTGGTTTTCACGTCCATTTGGTGAATCTCAAGATTGTGCAAAGCAGCAATCGCGAGAAGCACACGGATAAACGTAATCCTCGTTACAGGTGAATAAGTATCGAAGAAATCATATCCTTCAATTTGCTTAAAGCCTTTAACCACTAAACGAGCTTTATATTTATCAATTGACCCATCTGCCTTATACTTTCTTTTTAGGATCCATTTACATCCTAAGGGCTTGCAACCTTCGGGTCAGTCAGCTAAGACCTAAGTGTGATTTTGCATGATGTAATCAATTTCACTTTGGACGGCTTCTTGCCAAAGTGGGTCATCGGGTCTAGGAAGAGCTTCTTTTATAGACCGCGGTTCTTCATCCAAAAGAAAAAAACTACATAATCAGGACCAAAGTCCTTAGCAACCCTTGCTCTAGTGCTATGTCTTGGTTCTAAAGTTTCAAGATCGGCAGCTCGCCTTTTACGCATAGCAGGTTCTACCCCACATTTCCAGAACTACTAGCAACTTCTCTTGCTTCACCACTAGAGCTCGACTCAACTTTATCATCCTTTTACATGGATAGATATGTTCAAAGAATATAGCATTCCTTGACTCAAAAGTAGTTCCAACATTCATATCGGGCACGACCGACTTATGAATGACAAACCGATATGTACTACTATTCAATGCATATCATATAATGATACAATCGATAGTCTTAGGTCCGATTGCAACTTGCGTAGGCAAAGACACTTCTACCTTAGCCAAACACCCCCACACTTTGAGGTATTTATAGAAAGGTTTACTTCCTTTCCACAACTCGTAAGGAGTAACATCCCTACCTTTTAGAGGTATTTTGTTTAATAAGTAGTTAGCCGTCAAAACGGCTTCCCCCACATGTTCTGGGGCAGTCCAGAACTTATTAACAAAGCGTTCATCATCTCCTTTAAAGTTCGGTTCTTCCTTTCAGCAACACCATTTGATTGAGGCGAATAGGGGGCAGTGGTTTGATGAATAATACCACTTTTCTTACACAACTCTTCAAATGGAGCTACATACTCCCCACCTCTATCACTTCGTACCATCTTGATTTTACAATCAAGTTGGTTTTCAGCTTCAGCTTTAAAGTTAATAAAAGCTTCAATCGTCTCATCTTTACTCCTTAACAGATAAAGAGTACAATACTGAGTGCAGTCATCAATAAAAGTAATAAAATACCTTTTCCCACCTCTAGTTTGCACAAACTTTAAATCACACACGTCAGTGTGAATGAGTTCTAGAGGCTTTGTGTTCCTTTCTACATAATGAAATGACAGCTTAGCCAATTTTGCTTCAACAGAAACTTCACACTTGATTTTCTTAAACTCATTTACTTTAAGTAGATCGAGATTAACTAATTTTTTTATCGCATTTAGATTGACATGTCCTAATCTACAATGCCATAAATCGGAACACTCAATCAAGTAGGAGGAAGCAGGTTCATTTTCATTATTCTTGCCCTCAATGGGCTATTGGCAAATCGCCATTGCACTTAATTTGAAAAGGCCCTCAGACATGTAGCCTTTTCCTAGGAACATACCAAATTTTGACAAAATAAATATGTCAAACTCAAAGACTAGTCTAAAACATCTCTTGACTAGTACAGAGCCGGACACTAGATTCTTTCGGATATTAGGGACATGCAACCCCTCTCCAAGAGTAAGGTTATTACCGGAGCTCAACCTTAGCACCATAGTACCATAGCCAACTACCTCGGATGAGGCTTGATTTCCTATATTAAGCTTCCTCCCTTGGCAACTCTTGTACTTGGTGAAGCGGCTACGATCACCACAAACATGTGTCGTGGCAGCGGTATCAATATACCACTTCCCTTCATTCTCCACGACATTTGCTTCTTCAGTGACGACGGCCGCAAGGTCGGCTTCAGTGAGGTCTATCTCCAACATGTTGGCTTGACGGGCCTTCTTCTTTTTCGGCTTACGGCAGTCCTTGGACATGTGGCCGGATTTGCCACAATTGTTGCAATCCCCTTCAAACTTGCGGGCTTGCACCTTACCCTTCTATTTGGGGTTGCTGTTTGGACGCCCTCTCTTGACAGTGTTGGAGTTTCCACCTTTCTCTGCGAGACTCTTGGTTCCACGGGTGCTTTGCCCTTCCCATCTCAAGTCCTCATATCGGTCTCGATGCGGAGCTTGACAACAAGGTCTTCAAGCGTCATTTCTTTTCGCTTGTGCTTCAAGTAACCCTTGAAGTCCTTCCAGCTCGGGGGAGTTTCTCTACCACGGCTGCCACAATGAAAGCATCGGGTAAAAGCATCCCTTCGGCGTGGACGTCATGGACAATGAGTTGGAACTCTTTACATTTCCTTTCAAGTGCCTCCCAAATAGCCTTGGAGGTCTTTACATTTGCATACACACTATATAGACTATCATCTAATCCACTAAGCAGAAAATTTTTACAAAAATAATCCGAAGTAAGCCAATTTTCGTAGGCTATGCGGACTTCTACATTCTCCTCGTTTTCACTTGGAGGGGCGGGTGCGTTCTCCATCAGCACAGTCGTGAACCCTAATGTTGTCAAGTAGAACAACATCTTTTGTTGCCATGTTTTGAAGTCGGCTCCACCAAACTTCATCAGCTTCTCGGCAGCGGGCAACACTCTAGACGAGTGCAGAGGTGTCGTCCGGGTCGGTTCGAGCCCCCAACCACCCCAAGGTGGTTCACATTCCCAAAAGGGACATTCGTCTGCAAGGCAGAAGACATTGCATTAAAGTTAAATGCCGAGTTAGTGGCATTAGCACGGTTAAGTGCGATTCTTGCATCGGTGGCAGCATTGTTAGTGGCGGTGGCAGCGTCGGATAGGGCAGCAGATGAGGAAGACATTTTTTCAGTTTGCAGTTGAGTTTGTTTTCCAGCAGCTTAGCTAATATTTCGTCTTGCGATTGTTGAACACTAGTTGTTATTACAATGTAAACCGGTAAGTCGGAAAATGAAAACAAACAGAATGTAAAAATGAAAACTTTGTCAAGTCGAGGAGTCCTCTCTCCGCAAGACGAAATATGCCCTGGTAGTGCTCTCGATTCTAGAGTATCACCCCCAAAGATGAAACGACGACCGTCTCGAAGATTGCAGCACCGCAAGATCATCGAGCTCCGGCGAACTGGATAAGAGCGAGGACAGAAGCTGTTGGACAATTAGAGCTAAGATGCAAGTGATCTTGATGCAGGTGTGTTGAAATGCAAATGAAGACTGACGTGGGGAAGGAAAGTGGAGAGGTGGAGACTTCCCAACAGTCTTATTCCAGAGACTTCCAAATAGAGAAAATTTGGTGCAAGTCCAAGTCCAAGTCCACGGACCGGAACCGTGATAGTGAAAATCTGGTGCAAGTCCAAGTCCAAGTCCAAGTCCACGGACAGGAACCGGGCACGGGCGCGGTGCGGCGCGGCGCGCCGCGTGTGAGGTGGTCGACGACTTCCAAATAGAGAAAATCTAGTGCAAGTCCAAGTCCAAGTCCACGGACCGGAACCGCGATAGAGAAAATCTGGTGCAAGTCCAAATCCAAGTCCACGGACAGGAACCGGGCACGGGCGCGGTGTGGCGCGGCACGCCGCGTGTGAGGCGGTCGGCGAAAAGGCTCGAGCGCATAAGCATGTGTGGCCCAAGCCCACCACATGTCACTTAGTTATCTTCTACAAAGTGGTAAAGAATTAAATACCACTAAAGACATTGTTCATTAATCAATGTGGGACATTATTTTTTTGGGAGGGAAGTGTGCTATATGTATTTATTAATCAAAAGTTGGTGTTGCCCTATCTATTGAAGCGATTAGGTTGTCCTTTTTTAATATTTATATCAATTCAAGTATTATTTTACCGAACTCGTATTTACTTCGAAAATGATATTCACAATTAACAAATATATCGACATTATTGTTTAGAGGGTAAGAAGGGAGTGCACCCTGTTATGTACTAAGGTAGGTGGTTTTCATGGTGAAAAGTTACATTTACTATTGTACTCATCTGTATGTAGTGATGAAATTCATGAGTAGATCATATAAGAATTATTAGGAACCAATCTAACTCATTGATTTATAGGAATTGAAGGCCAAACATCATTACGGGTTTAAAATTGTGTTATACCTATTCCTTTTGTAATTTATGTATAAATATACTTTGTCTTCCTGCTCTGCACTTATTCGATATGCATAAAACCGTATATATATATATATATATATATATATATATATATATATATATATATATATATATTATAAGAAATATGCATAAAATACAAGGAATATGCAGAGCGAGATTCCCCAAATTCATATCTGACCGTCGATTATCTGAATTAATGAAAGAAATTAATTCTTAGTTCTTATTTAAGACTTATTTTATATTTAAATTGCACCCATCACGCGTATGTAAAATTTTGTATTTTTTTTTTTGAATCGCTAGTTATACACCACTAACTATAGTATATAAGGTTGACATGATACACAATTAGCTGTTAACTAATTTTAAGTTGTATGTGAAATTACTAAAAAGAATTGTAAAATTAATATACTTTGGTGAAATTAATGTTAAATTTATGTAAACAATGTTGTCGGTGAAAAATAATTAATGTACTAAGTACGTGTATGGATCAAGTGCAAATGTTCTAGAAAATAATATAAATAAAAGATAGCAGTTGGTACAATTTTTAATACATGTATGACACACCACTTACCTAGACATCTATCTGGTCTTGTCCGATATTACTGGAATTTTTCTTTAACATAATAAATACAACATATGTTGCTGGGCAATGCTTGGGTCCTCGTATCCTAAGTATCTATCCTATACGGATTATTTAATTTTTTGAATGATTTTTTATAATTATAATCTAATTAGGGTTTTTCTACTATAACAACAAGTTTTCTGCTCAGTGGATGCTTTAAATAAATAATCGTGAAAGTAGAAAATGTTATTTGATTACTTGATCTGATCCCGGGAAGGATACGGTAGAGACCTTCGTGTTATCGGTTTCATAATTAATGATGGAGAAGAACAAATGTCTTAAAAATGGCAGAATATATTTGTTGTCTTACTAGGTAATGAAATAACAAGCAGTCGTTGTTGATCCAGTCCACTAGATTGCAATTTGCAACCATGATAAAGTTTTTGCTGCTTTCACGTCAGAGATCTCTTTCCATACACCTATATCCATATACCTATCTTCTTTCTTAAATTTCCAACCTACCGATTAGATAGGAAATCAACCAATTAGTTATATGCGACCCGGTTTCATAAATTAATTTAATTAAGGATTTATAAGGTATTTGGATAGCTTATAGAGGTTAGCTTATAGCTAAAAATTATAAGAGGTGAGTTTTGAATAAGAAACTTATAGAGCTGCTTCTCTATTTGATGTCTCAAGATATAGGCTCCGTTTCGAAAAACTTATCAGCAGCTTATTCTAAAAAATAAACACTTATACGAGCTTATAAAAATGGTTTATTTTTAAAAATAAGTTGTTTATGACTTATTTCATAAATTGTAGGAATAGCTTATGAAAATAAACCAAAAACATTTTATAGAAATAGATCTTCATATCAAATACTTTATAAGGAAATTGGTTACTATCTCACATCGGAGAAATAATGAGTTTTTTCATTAATTTTTCTTATAAATAGATAGGTTCCCTCATTATTTAAGATGTACATCTAAGAATTAGTCTTTGGACCAAAGAACATAATCTAGAGGCCCGAATTTGTATTCTCTTCTTTTATAGTGAATTTTCTCTCATCTGTACGTGAACCTAGGTCTATTGATCGAACCACGTAAATTCTTGTGTTCTTATTTATTTTTTCGTATTTCGTTTACTCATATTTTATAACAAGTGGTATCAGAGCCAAGGTTTGGCTCGTGTGACTTGATGACAACAAAGATTGTGGTTGTGAAATTTGAAGGCTTTTGAAGGAAGTGGAGCGTGTTTGAGGAGGAACCATCTTGTAGTGAGGTTTTCACTTTATTGGGGTACAGTTTTGCAAGGAATCCTGCGGCTGTTCGAGCAGTGCTTCGACTTAGTGGTATTCTGATATGGACAAGCCCATTGAGTCTTTTGTGGAGACGGTGGAGCAGGATCGTCATTTGTTTGAGATTGAAGTTTCCGTCGATGTGAATATTTGTTACATTGGATTGAATATTGAAGTTTTCGCCACGGTAGAGATTATTATGTTTGTGTTTCAAATCCAATTTGAGAGATATCCCACATCGGAATATTAATGAATTGTTATCATTCTTGTTAGGTTTACCTAATTATTTAGGTGTGCTTATACGCATCATAGCCCACATGTTATGGGATTAGTTAGTTGGACTAATTATCCATATTTTTGTGAGTATGTGTTTTTGGGCCTAGGACCATATTCCGGAGGTCCATTTTGTAATCTCCTCTTTATTAGTCGATTCTTTCTCCGCCGCCCGTGGAAGTAGGTATGTCGACCGAACCACATTAAATTCTCACATTTTGGAGAGCCGGAAGATCCTAACACCCTCTAACAACAATATTTTAAACACTAGTTTCTTTTTTTCTAATTAAGTGCTTATATATAAATGTATTCAAATGCAGACACCTTATTCAATTTAAGCAGTTATGTCATAAGCACTTATTAAGCTGCTGGAAGGCAGCTTTCACCATCAACTTATATCTACTAATAATTTTCGGACAAGTATGTCCTTTATAATTTTTTGTAAACGCGAAATTACCTTCTGCCCTAAAATTAAAACCATATATTCCCTCTGTCCTATTCATATTGTCTTGCATATATATTTGGTTGTCCAACTGATACCATCTCCTTTCCAAAATAAAATAAAATAACACAACAAATCACAAAAAGTCATGTGTGCCCGCCTCATTTACACACTAAAGTCAAATTTCTTTAACTATGTACCGAAAACATATAGGATGAATGGGACAGAGGGAGTATGATTTACGAATAAATGAGCACACATATTTTATATTATCTAAAATACATGTTTTTAATAAGATATACTCCTTCCGTCCCATTATACTGTCCAATATTCATTTTCGAGTTGTCCCATCTCATTTGTCTAGTTTTAAAATAAGCAAATGAGTCTCACGGATTTACCAACTCAAATTAAATCTAAACAATTAAATAATTATATGAGTCTCACACATTTACCATAGAAATCAATTTTAAACAATTAATCAATTATATGGGTCTCACACTTTTATTATACAAAATCAGCCCGCCAAAATAATCACACCGAAAAAAGTGGACAAGAGAGATAGGACGGTAGAAGTACTATATTATTATACTTTTCTCATATTATACTATATACATATTATAAATATGATATATATTTATATATAATGACAATATATAATATTTACAATAATATGAGGGTTAAAATAGACTTTATATTTAAAAAGTGAATGTTTCAGACTTTCAACACTTTCCTCAAACACTATTTTATCTGCTTTCAGCAGCTTTCAACACTTTCTTGCAAACAATTATCAATAAGTTTCAGTTACTCCAATAAATTGTTTATAGTAAAAGGATTTATTGTATAAGAACTTATTGTTGGTCAGAGACAAGATTTTAGGTGTTTGGTGGGGGGTTAATACACCTGAGTTCAAATTTCAAACTCAAACACGGAAGTTGGTGTGACACTGAGAGTTGCTCATTGAATCTGAGATTCAATTCGTCAGTTAAGCTTCCTCATTGCGTTGGCAGAGTGGTACTTTCTATTGAGTTGTTCACTGACTAAAGTCAATTTACGAATAGTTCAGTATAAGTAGCAGGAATGTGTAGGCCCGAGTTTTATAGTCTAATTTACAAATACGTTGTTTACTGAAAATTGTTCAGGTTTATGCTTGTGCGTATCGTACGGTTTTACTGAAATCCAACACTTGTATGATTATATGAAAACAATTCAATGCAGATGGTCAGTTAAGCAATAAATAAAATAGTAAAGAATGCAACTATTTATAGTGGTTTGGATATGCAAGATCTTATGTCCACTTTATTGTTTCCAGGAGATACTTTTATTTTATACCGAACAAGTTCAATCCGTCTATGCACGAGATAAATCGCGACTTAGTTATAGTCCTAACTCCTAAGGGACTTTACAAGATTCAAACACGTATGGTTTGAGTTATTTCCAACTTGAAGGAATTCTTAATAAAAAATTTCAATGAAGGAACTCCTTCGAATATAAGCATATGATTTGTCTTGGTTACATTAGGGAAATAGAGAGGGAACTAATTCACTGTGGAGTGAAGAACTAAATGGTATTCAAATGTGCTCAAAGTTCTCCGTTGTGTATGTCTTGAATGAGCTAGAGTATATATGTTTGATTGTTTGTGTTCCCGGTGTCTTCCAGGCAATGAAGAATTTTTCTATTTATAGTCGTGGTTGGCGAATAGATCCGTTGGAGGATGACATACTCACTGTAGCTTGGCGACTAGCAAACGGTCTTTTGTTTGAATTCACTATAGAGATTCTCTCGCTTTTTAGTGATTCAGAGCTTTACTGCAGCTTTATGTCATAACGGGTGCAATGCTGATAGTTTCTCATTAGTCGAGGTGTGTCTGGTATGTGAGGCTTGTTTAAACTCCAAGACTGATACTGGGGGGGGAGAGAAAGAGGAATACACTTAATGCCTAACTTTGCTTTTTTAGATCAGAGGCTGACTGATAGTGAGTCAGTCGGATAACAAATGCGGAAATATGATAGGCCCTTGAGAAAGTATGATTTTCAATGCAACAGTAAATTTGATGATAATGATATGAACAATAAGCTGACGAATATAACAGTGAGGTGATAGATTTTTATAGTGGTTCGGATTCACAAGATCCTACGTCCACTCTTCTGCTTTCTCAATAGGAATTCACTAAGGTACTCGTAGACTGACGAGTGCAGATCAACACATACAAACTATCTATCAAACTATTGATCTAACAATCAAACAATCTATTAGCTTTGTTCTAGCTATCTAGAAAGGGTGGGTGTCTTTGGGGTTTGTTCAACAATAAGAGTTTTAAACACTCTCAACTCTAAGCTTATGATAAGCTATGAATACTTGAAGTATGAACAACAGATAGAATTTCTTGCAATAGAACATGAAGGGAAAGGTAGAGCGCTGGTTCTTTTGCTTGAGAGTAAACTTGAGTTTCTTGAAATTCCGTCCCTCAGAGTGAGAGATCTTCTGCTATTTATAGTCAAGCTAAGGGATAGAGCCGTTGAACATGATTGATCTTCCATTGGTTCTGTGTTGACAACAGTCTCATGCATTGAATGCATGGACACGTGTCGCGCTTCGTTTGGTCCTGCGAATTTTGTACTAGGTACTATTCTGTCCCCTTTTGACCAAGGTTGATATTGCGGCCTGAGATTAGTCAATGTTGATTCTAGTGTTGTCGTCTGCTCCGTTGACCATCATCTTTGAATAGCGCACCTTGTACCTTGTATTGTCTTCACATTTGAATCTTTAATGCGGTCTGGTAAAGACTTCCGATCTGAAGATCGGCGCAGCCTAAAAGGTGTTAGCTTCAAAAGCATGACTCAGGAGATATAACGGGCTGATCAATCTAACAACTTAGTCTGAAGACAAATGTTCAGCCTGACTATACAGAAACAAGCTGAAACAACCTATCAAATGCATCAGACTGATTCAATGATCAAATAGAGGTTTGTGATCATTCAAAACTTATATTATTTCCCAACATCTGATAAGATACCTCGTACACTTTACTGAGCTGATAGATCTACTGACATTCATTCGTCTTTAGTTAGTGGGACTGTTGCTATCTGACTTCACAGCTCACATTTAGTAGGTTACCAATATTGAGCATAACCATACTGAGTCTTCATATCGGCAATCTCCAGACGCTGCTGAGCAGGTCTTTTAGTGAGTCCGAGCAACAACCAAAAACTAACAAAAATAGTCTACTGAGCTTTCTAACATATTGAGCTCAAATAAACTAAAATTACATTATATAAGTCATCAATCATCTAGAATTTTCTAATTATACTAGTCGTATATTCATCACCCAACACTTATTATATAAATTATTAAATTTAAAAGGTTAGTTTGCTTTTGGACGCACCTGTTTCCATTGATCCACCGAACTTGCCAACTAACATCTCTCTCTTATGATAAAACGGTTGGGGAAATAAACAATATCTAATTCCGCAAGGCTCATACAAATAATGACATTTTATTACATTCAAACTAATAAAAGATCTCTCCTATGATGAAACGGTTGGCGAAATAAACACATTTAATTCTACAAAGCTCATACAAATAATTATACTTTATTACATCAAACTAATAAAAGCATTAACAATTATAAAATCAACTCTCCCTGAAAAATCTCTATCTACCACCTAGATAGATTAGGTATGATAGATTCCAATATATCAACCAAATTATCCATCAATTTAGAATTTGTAATCAATCATTTGTTTCTGAAATTCATAGTGGGTTGTTTAGTTAGTATACTTCTTACTATATTTGTTTTTACAAAGTTGAGAAAAATGAATTAACAAAAGTAAAGATTCTTTGTAAATAATAATAATATTAATAATATAATAATAATAATATAATATATTATTATTATTATTTTGATATGGTTGGGGATTACATAATTTTAAGCATAAAAAATATTTCAATTGATAATTTTAACTTGGAGCAACTTGATTTTGCAAATAGTACTAAAAAACTAACAGTAAAAGATAATTTTTTTTTTCCCGAAGGTATGTAGAGTGACAAGTATGATCTCTGACTCTGCTATACAAATTGGGCAGGATTGTCATATTCTGAGGCAGAGCATTAAAGGGACGGTGAAACAGTTGTACATTAACATGTGGTTTTGTGTACCTCATACTGGCGACTTCTACCTAGTCAATTATTATTATTACATAATAATATGATATGAAGATATAAAAAACAAAATTTATTACTCCCTTCGACCCGCCTGACTTATCTTGTTTCCTTTCAGAACGGAGATTAAGATGAGCGATTAATTATATGTAAAGATGTATGTTCCACAAAACAAAAGTGAAAGTTTGTCTATAAACTATTTTCCATTTTATGAAACATGATAAGTCAAATGAATAACACGGAAAGGAAAATATGACAAGTCAAACATTAGAACCGTACTATCTTAATTTCTACCACCTCTTGCTGAATTAATTTCCCGCTACTCCTGTCGGTCCGGGTTTGGTTTGAATTTTGCACTTCACTCCCTACTTATTATACTGATGACATATCACTACGCATAAGTTAGGGTCTCGATATATTTGGTTCTTTTTAAAATTTTAACTCATGATCTTTTAAGTTACTAAATAAATCATCACTCTATTATGACATTCTGGTGACAGAACTTTTGTTGTTGTTTAGATCATACATGCATCAATTTTAAAGGTTCAATTTTGTTTTATTACAATATATTTTCTCCATTACAGTTTCTCTTTCTCTCACCTCCAAAAAAAGCTGATCCCTCTCTCTCTCTCTGTCATCCCTTAATACTTGGAACAATTCTCGATCAAACAAGTAGGATGAGATGATTTTATAAATAAGTATTTTTGCATGTATTATAATTGCGGTGTACTCCCTCCGTCCCGTTATTTGTGGCTCAATTGGTTTCGGCACGGGAATTAAGAGAGTAAATGATAAAGAATGAGAGAGAGTGTAGATGATAAAGTATGAGAGAGAAGATGAGTAAGATAATGAGAGAGTATGAGAGCATCCACATTCCTCCCATCCATCCATCAGATTCTCTCTCCGCCACGTCAGCTTTTTTTTAAACACTCAACCACATTCCTTCATCCATCCATATAATTTTTTTTTACTATTTTGGGTCCCACTATTTTAATTTTTTCAAACATTATATTTTAATAACAACAACAAATATATAATAATATTTATTGTTACTCTTCGAATAAATAAATAATTATAAAAAATCTTAATTAATTTCAATAAATTAAAATAAATACTAAGAAAGGGAAAAAAAATTAATTTAAAAACTTGGCATAACATGGAAAATTAAACAATACAACAGTTAAAATAAAAATTACGAACTAGTACATAATATTGTTGTTGTAGACTTAAGGTCATGATTGCAACTCTGCCATAACTTCTTTGCATTCTATGTCATGAAAATAACGTTGTTCATGTGTCATGTTGCTTGTATCGCGTTGGATGATTTCAAATAGCTTGGATCGCCTCTCTCTCTTCTTCTGTATCTTCTCCTCTTTAGTTCGTTCTCTTTGCAACTCAATCTCGGCTCGGCGCAATTCAATCTCGGTTTTTTTGATGCACTTCAACTCAGCTATACTCTTGATAACTTTGGCTTGCATCTGCTTTAGATCATTGTGGTCATCGTCTTGATTGTGACTTGCATATGATTTTTTCTTCGCCTTTCTCTTTGTAGCCTTTTGTCCGATTGGACGTGTTTCTTCATTTAAATCAAAATCAAAACTTACGTTATGCGTGGAAGATGTGTTGCTCGCCCCCGATTCAGAGGTCCTTGACTTCTTCGTTGCAATATCAGCATAGTCAGACTGGGATCGAAAGGCTGGATGATCTTTCATGATTTCCCACACGTGATCATGTGCAAAACACGAGCCCTTTTCTTCGCGGTACTTTTCCAGTGCCATTTTGTAGACGTCTTCGCTACTTGATCCGCTTCTATACAAACTTGATATGAGATTGTAGCACTCGTTGAATTTTATTGCAAGCGCCCTAATGTAATGACAGTGAGATCTCAAGACCGCCGGCGTACGAGTAGGAAGGCTATCGGGTTTATTTTCATTGTAGTAGCTTGCAACACGATTCCAAAAGGCCGCTTCCTTTTGGCAATTACCGGTGATTGGATCTTCAGATACCGTGTACCAAGCGTTTGTTAGACGCACGTCCTCTTCTTTTTTCCAAACCAGTCTCTTATTCTTACTTGTCGCACCAGTAGTTGCTTGCTCCATAGAGCCAACTGAAATGGGTGACTCTTCCTCTTCGAATTGAGTTTCTGGAACCGATGATGGAGAACCTATTTCAACTGCTTGAGAATATCGAGACTGTTTATTTGTTGATGTCGGAGTAGAAAATCCAAACATATTAGCCGGAAAATTGGGAATATTTGTTGGATTTTGAGTGAAATATGGATAATTACCCGGCATCCCATAACTCCCAAAATTTGGGGTATATGGATAATTAGGTGGAAAAAAGGCGGTGGATGGTTGAATTGAGGATACGAAAAATTTGGAGGAACTTGAGAATTTGGAGGAATTTGAGAATTTGGAGGGATTTGAGAATTCGGAGTTAATTCATCATCATCCAAATTGTAATAATTCGGCATATTGAAATTGCTATTTTTATCCATTGAAGATAAAAATACACTAAAACTTTGGAGGGATTTCAGAATTTTGAGGGTGTAAAAGGATGATATAAAGAGATAATAAGGTTTTTTTGTGTGGTTTCATTGTTGTAACTTATTTGCATATATATAGAAATGTGGTGGATGCAGCTTCAACGGATATAAAAAAGAGCAGCGGCTATAAACGCCTATTTTTTAACGGCCGGAAAATCACCCGCATATATAATCTTTTATCTCCCCAATCTCTCCCCTCCCTCCCCTGCCGCTCTCTCCCCTCCGCCAGCTCCTCTATCCTCTCCCCTCCGCCAGCTCCTCTCTCCCCTCCGCCAGCTCCTCTCTCCCACTCCACGAGCTCCTCTCTCCCCCTCCGTGACCTCCTCCTGCCTCCTGCCTCCTGCCTCCTGCCTCCCCGCGTCGCCGCTGCCTACGCTCCACCGCTGCCGCTGTCAATCATCAACCTTGCAGATGCCGGATTCGGGGTTAATCTTAAGATCCCCTTTTTGGCCACGCCTATTTTGTATGAATCGTTTGTATCAATTTTTTTTTGTATGAATCGTTTGTATCAATTTTTTTTGTATGAATTAATTTTTTGGTATGAATCGTTTGTATCAATTTTTTGTATCGATTTTGGGCAAATCAATTTTTTTTGTATGAATCGTTTGTATCAATTTTTTTTTTGTATGAATCGTTTGGGCAAAAAATTGAATCGTTTGTTTGGTGGAAAAAATTGGGTAAAATACTACTCTGCTTTGTTGCAGTTCATGTTCATGTACATTTTTTAAATTTGCAAGCTTCTCTTTCAATTGAAGAAAGATTTTTTCAATTGAATGGTATGAGAATTTGGAGGAAATTTGCCGACAATAATTTGTTGTAGGTCCCACACGTACACACTCTCTCCTCGTCCAAGGCTTTAAACGTTGAAATTTCTCTCTCCATCTAAACTGCTTCTGCAACGCGTTAACCCATCCATCCATAATTATGGATGGGAAATTTGTTTGCAGTGTGGATGTTCTGAGAGAAAGATGATAAAGTAGGAGAGAGAATGTAATAAAGTAGGAGAGAGAAGATGATAGAGTATGAGTAATTTTTTTATCAAATTAGAAAAGTGGGCACAAATAATGGGACACCCATTTCGGGAAAGTGAACCATAAATAGCGGGACGGATGGAGTACTTATTAAATAGCCACTTGAAAAAGTAAAAGTACGAAATAATTACTTCGATAATAGTATTTATATAAAAATACTACTACTTCATCTATCCTTTTGACTGTTTGTTTTTTGGGAGTTCAAAAAACAATCATTTACCAAAAGGCAGTCGTAGGTCATAAGTTACAATCGATCATAAAATCATGATTATATTTCATAATTTACGGTTAATCCTAACACAGTAATTAAGATTCCAAAAATGGCGGCCTTAAAATGACAATCATAGATCATAAGTCATAATCAAGTGCCGAACATTACAAAAATAGAAATGGGTCTACATAGTTTTTCAACACTTTTGCGAGTAAACTCGATAGTTTATCCTAACTTACTTATACAGTGAATAATTTAATAAGAGAGGTTATATTTACATTTTATCAAAAATAGCTGAGCTATATATAAAACTTGCATTACAAATTGAGGGGTCGATCTCCATGTGACAGAAGGTCATATCACGTAAGTATGTATGATAAAAATGTCGTATGTTTCCATTAAGCATAACCGCGTTGCTAGCCGGCAGGAAAGCAAAGACATTATGAGACTTCCATGTGACGGGAAGGAGGTGCATTAAGATGGATTGAATTTGTCACATTCACATACATCAGCTTAGCTTAAAAATAGTTGAGTTTGGAGGAGGAGGTCCACTATTTATTATTTATAGCTTTATTCACTCGGAATATCCAAGAAAATATCTCACCTAATTTTAGGTGGAGGATGACCACCCTAATTAATATTTTCAATATTAAATACACACAACATTTATTATTCTTATTATCTATTTTTGTATAGCCCCCCCAAAATTCAATCTGGGACTAAAATGGCCCTACTTCCAGCCGTCCCTTAGGGATTTTTTTTTTAATTATCTACTAGGACTAATTACTACGATTTTTTCATATTTCATGTTTTAATGAATTTTTGTAATTTGCAAGAGGTGCCGTGAAATCCATCCCTCCATTCAAATGTGGTGAAATACACACATCGAACTCCCTCATAATTAAATACAATTTATCTTAATATCTTTATATTATCTTAATATATGTACTTATATGTTTAATGATTTTTTTCTACACAACCCAAAAATCAAACGAAATAATAAGTAGCGGACAATGTGCAACGAAACATGAAGGTGAATTGCACCTTTTTAAAAGAATTGCACTTATTGAAAAGACATGGAGTTAAATTCCATTTAGTTCATTTTAGTTAAAATAGTACTCCTTCCGTCTCATTAGTAGTGTCTTATTTCCCTTTTTGAACTGTCCCACTAGTAATGTTTTATTTCTAAAATAGTTTAAAATATACTGACAAGAATCAATTATCCAAAAAGTCAAAGAATACACCTTATAAAATACTACTCCCTCCGTCCCGCTATTCTCGTCCTCTTTTTCGTTTTTAATCCATTATTACCGTCTTCTTTCTAAAATAGTAAAAATTACTTTTAAATATAAAATGAAGTGGTCCCATCTTACTCACTATCAACCCCCACATTCTTATACTCTCTCTTTAAAAATCTATCTCCCTTCCCTTTTCTATCTTTCCCTTTTTTTCGAACTCATAAAATTATGATTTTTATCTTTTTGAAAACTTTAGATTATTTATTCAAATACAATATAAAAAAATATAAAAAATAAAAATTGATTGCCTTTTACTAGCCTTGCAAAATTTTGGATAATATCTCATTTCTTTCCCTTAACATCCTCGTATGTCTTTTTTTTATACAATTAAAACTTATAAAATATACACTAAACTAAAATTTTTTAATCTCCAGTCAATGGGAAAGGACGGAGGGAGTATTTTTTTAGTATTCGTCGAAAAGAAATGAGATTGTACAAATGGAAGTGAGGATTAATTTTCTTTCTAATTAGAGACATGGTTTTGGGAAGGACAAAAAGCGTGTTCCTTCATAAACGGCGGGAAAAACTTGTATTGTGACGACTTTGTTATTCCCCTCCCACTCTGAAAAACCAGCTCAACTATAGTGGTCTCTCATCTTTTTCCCGCCATTTTAACCCTAAAAAGATCGGAAGCCGACATCTTCGCCGGATCCAGGTATTGCGTCCGAATGACGCTTGTATTTGAACTCACATATCCGTTCTGTTTTCTTATTCTGTTTGAATCAATTTGCAATCCGAGTTGAGTTGTTCTTCGGTAATACCTGATTGAGTCCGGTGAAATTATTTCTCCCAGTAGAGATTTATGAATCTAGTTTAGAGGGCTGCAAACTAATGGAAAAATCATGCCAAAGCTATAGAGGGTGTTGCTGAAACCCCTGCTTCCATGGTTCTTTCCATCCGCTGATGCAATTAATTTGTTTTACATACGTTTAGCTCGTTGTCGAATTTTTTCTTATTTCATCACGAGTAGGAGACCTGTAGTTATCTACTAATGTTATGCTCACTCAAATTTTGCTCGAAGAATTAACATGCATTTTTTTATTTTTTAGTTTTATGTATATCCTTTATTTAATATATCTCAGAAGATATTATCCGCCTTTATTTATATTCTGCTGAAATCTAGTATATAATTCAGATGAAAAGATGATTTTATTTAAAAATAAGCCTCCACTAGCCTTAGAAGTTGCATTGTTAAAAGTTGTAAGTAGTTATTTAGTATTTTTTTTTACCTCAAGATTCGAGATTTCGAGCCATAAAGGAAGTAGTTCAATGATCACGTTCTTCACGGTGATGCCAATACCTACTTTGTGCAATAGATAAAATCAAGAGCAATGTCAAAATACAGCATATGCATTTTCCTGGGACATTTGAATGTTTTAAGCCATGATACTGGTTAATATCATGATATTATGCCTCAGGCTCAGTCATTGATTGTAGTTCTGACAACAAAAAGGTCGTATGATCTGGGTGTAGCTTACTGGATCATAGATTGAAAAGTAGCTATTTCACTAATATAATTGCCCTGCACATGATGAATATAATAAAGTGAAAAGATTAAGTACTATCTCAATTGGATTACTGTTTTAGTGTATGAATAAGTTGCTTTCAATTTTGATTCTATCACTACTCCCACTTATTCATTTAAAAAGATGTAGATACTGTGGAAGTTAAGTTAGCGACTTGCCTTGAATGAGTCTAATGTTCTGCAATGTAGGAGCTCTACTTGGCAGTGTTAGTAGAATTGTCGTTTTTTTTTTGTTTCCCTTATGGTAGCTCTGTATCAGTTATCATTTCTCAATCTACTTCTTCCTGGTAGGCTGTTGTAGTTTGGAGAGGGCGTAAGGGAAGAGTGAAGTCTTGTTGACAATTAAACTTCGGTATTGTAAAGTAAAGGAGAGTGTGGTATGGATATATTGCATCCGCAAACTACATGCTCTGCTAGTGCAGAAGCCGTGTTAAGCCTTCAGCCCAGCTCTTCAGTTTCTATCAATTATCACTCTCAGTTTGGCCCTCATGATGACCTTATGCTTTTTGAACTTGAGAACAAGCTCCTGCCTGAAATCCTGCAACAAAGGTGTGTTTGCAAAACTTGAAACTCTATGATACTTGCTCAGAAATATGTGCCTATCAAGTCCTTAATTAAAACTCTATGATATACTCCTTATCTTATTCAATGTTACAGAGTAACTTTAAGAGGACAGCCTGATGAAGATGCAGTTCTTTGCACTGCATCCAAGACGTATGCTGTTAAATTTGTCGGTACATCCAACTCCGTATTTCTCATACCTCCCTCAGATGAAGTCTCCAGATCATGTAATAACAAGGATGCCGACAACATGGTGGTTGCTTCCGTCCTCAAAGTTGCACCAGGTTGCATGGAACTTGTTGAGATAGCACCTAAATTAGATGAACTTAAATCACTCCTCTCCCAAAATCCCTACAGTTTCAGTGAAGCCTCAGAGATGGACACAGCAGAGAAGGAGAAGACAAGGATAGGTCTATACAGGTGGCAAGATCTGGTTGACAGGATACAGGCGAGTGATGAGGAGTTGAAGCTGGGTCTGCAATCCCTTTCGGCAGTAGAAATTGATGGATACTGGCGGATATTGGATGACAACTATATGAACTCAATTCTAAACATGCTTCTGCAGGACTTGGTGTTGAATGACTGGTCCGTTAATGCACTCAACGAAGATGAAGTTCTGGGTGTGCTAGAAATAGATGGATTTCCTAGAAATGTTGCTAAGCATTGCTTGGAAGTCTATTGCAGTAAGGCAGACGAGGGTGTAGGCGTAAGCTGTGTGTGGAAATTAGATGAGAGACGCGTCTGTGTATGCTTAGCAAGAGAAATTCTGAAAGAAGGGAAGATGAAACTTGAAATCTTTATGGAGAAGTGGGGTAGGAAGGTTCCTTATGGGATGAATGCTAGTTTTGAGATGTTGGCAGGCGAAGTTCTAACGGAAAAGCTAGGAATAGAGACATGGGTGTACTCCTTCAGTGTGTCGTCTCTCCCCTCGACTCCAGCAGAGCGGTTTTCTTTGCTGTTTCAGCAGCGGCCAAAGTGGGAGGGGAAGGATCTGGAGCCGTACATCCGGTAAGATACATACTCTGTTTATGTTTGCATTACATGCTCATTTGCTCTTTTACCTCTTTCTCTCTCTCTGATCAGCTAATAGTTGATGTGATTGTCATTATAGGGATCTAAAAGTGCCAGGACTTACTTCAGAAGCTTTACTCCTCAAATACACTCGAAGATCTCAGCCAACTGCAGAGGCAGAGCCTATTTTCAGTGCGAGATAGAAGAATTGTAGTGATATTTTTACTCATGTTTTCACGTAGAAGTAGGAGGCTTGGATCAAGATCTGATTAATACTCTCTCCGTCCCATTGGAAGCGTCTTGTTTTCCATTTTGGGCGTCCCATTGGAAGCGTCTTGTTTCTAAAAAAGACAAGAATATGTAGACAATATTTAACTATCCAAAAGTCAAACAATATACACCACACATATATCATTTTCTTAACATCCGTGCCCATTGGAAACAAGGCGCTTCCAATGGGACGGAGGGAGTATAATTTACTGAATTATTTGGTCAATTGAAGACTAGTAAGATACATCACTATTGATATTTCATTAAGTTCCTTTTCTAATAGCAGAAACATAGCAAAGTTGATTTGTGTAAAATTAGAACACCCAAAACATAAAAAGATGGATGGCTGAAATTGCACGGCAGTGTAATTACACTTCAATTACGAGACTGATTGTTTTGTAGAAACATTACAAATTGAACTGACATATACAGAAATAAATTCCATCCTATAGCAACCTAACATCAGGTACCTAAATAGATTTGCACAACAGGACTACACTCATATGGGATTGTTGGAATACGCTTGAGCGTCGCAAAAATGCAATGACAAGACATGTGAATGTCTCAGTCAATTCCCGAACTCGAGAAAGGTTCGAAAGCACCCTGGTATTTAGAGCATAGAGAAAAACATAAAATGAAGCAGAGTTAGATAACTTATGTGCACACGCTTCTGCAATACCATCTTTGACATCAGAATACTAAAAGGGTAATAAAATTGACTGAGAAAACTACTTACAGCACAATCATCATGCACGCGCCATATAGTTTCGCCTAATAGGTTTGCCATGGATAAGATTGTAAGCTGAGGAAAATAGTTTTGCTCTGCAACTGGAATGGTGTTCGTAATGATGACCTCTTGGAAGAGCCCGCTTGATAATCTTTCTATAGCTGGAGGACTGCACAAGTATTCCCAAAAAATAGAACACACAGCTTTGTCGTATTTTTGATTCAAGAAGATGAGATTTAACGAGCTGCTCAGCTTTATCCCAAACAGAATAGAACATCATTAAAGTCGACGTGCAGGATTGATGTTACATATCAAGGCAAATACCATCACAGAATTAATGCTGGAATTTTGATGGAGGAGCAGTATTGTTAATGAGCACTAACCTTGGAATCTAATATCTTATCCAAACTCAATAACACCTTTGCTAAAAGAGGGTTCCATGCTTTTAGTTAGAAACAAGAGTTCGATAGATGTTAGCTCCTAGAAAAACAGTCTAAAGTATGGATTGGGCCTAGTACCTGAATACAGCATGGGTGGAGCAAGCATAAACTTCCCTAGCCCCTTCTTGATGTAACAGAGCGGCTCCTTTTGCAATAGTTCCTGCATGACATTTTGCATGAGTTCTCTTTCCAACTACAATCATATAAAAAATAGGACTGTATAATCTCAAGGACAACGGATACAGGCGCAAACTAGCCCAGCAAACGAAGCTGAGCCTGGAAACCACAAAACTCATTGTCAAGATAATTTCAGCAAGAGAAGACTATATCTGCTTGATCTTGAGACCAGACAGAAAATGCAAAATAAAATTATGATGTTACTTTTTGAAAGATAGCTTCAGCTGAAAACATCCAACTAAAAGAGAATAAGGATCAGTTTATGAAAAAAATTGCAAAACACTAACCAGCAGTATCAATCATGTCATCCACCATCACTGCAACTTTTCCCCGAACATCACCAATCAAATTCATCACCTGAATATTCGAAAAAGTCGATAAAATTATTCAAGCTTCGTTTATAGGAGCTCAGAAACACCTCAAAAGTTGTGCCAACCTGATTTATGACCTAGTTATATTCCAAACCTTTCTAGCCAATGTAAATAGTAAATGTAATTAAATACACAACTAGATGAGTGCATTAACGAAAAATACATAGTTCTAAAAGGAATTCACCTCAGCAACATTGTGCCCATGACGTCTTTTATCCACAATGGCTAGAGGAGCATCAGATAACTTTTTTGCAAAGGCTCTAGCTCTAGCAACTCCACCAACATCAGGTGAGACCACAACCAAATCTTCAGAACATATTCTCTTACTGGCAAGATAATCAAGTACGACTGACTGCAAAAATAGGACTTGGCAATGAATAACCCCAATAAACTAATGTAGAGTAACAACACAAAAGTAACCCATTGTATATATATTGTACAAAAATAGATTCCCCCAAAGATCCCGAAGATAGCCTCATGATCAACTGTGGGTGGTCTCTCAGAATCTTCTTTAACAAACTTCTAATTCTCCAGGCAAACAGTTGGCTCAGTGCTCAAGTCATAAGGAATAAACATCACTTTTTCAGTTTCTTTACCTGGCCATACACATGATCCACTGGAATATCAAAATAACCGATGGACTGTCCAGAATGGAGGTCACATGCTAAAACTCGATCTGCGCCTGCTTCAGTAATCAAATTTGCTACAAGTTTGGCTGCAATTGATTCACGTCCTTGAGTCTGAAGTGGAAATATACTTTCATAAAATAACCAAATAGGTGCAACAAAAGAATTACACAGGCTACCACATAAGCAAAGCAGTAGGCACTAGGCACCAATAAAATTTCAAGATATGCCATCTGAATCAAGCATAAATTGCAACTTCCTGAGGTTAGATATTGAGAAGTGTAAATCTGAATACGTAAAATTTACTAAATCAATACCATCAGAGATAGAAAGCTGAATGATGCATCAAGATGGTGCACTACATGCGATAATTGAGGTACATATTCCCATTTTAAGATTCCACATGTGATCGTTAAGGCCAATTGCAATGTGACAGAATCACCAACTCAATACAATCTACTTAGATGAAAAGCTCCAACATAAGAAAATTCCCTTAAAGGTCTACAAAGAAACTGCTAATGAACCTTACCTTTCGATCAGCACGTGCATATCCAAAATAAGGGATAACAGTAGTAATATTTTTGGCTGATGCTCGACGGCAAGCATCAATCATTATCAAGAGCTCCATGAGATTTTCATTTGCTGGAGGACATGTAGGTTGTACAAGATACACATCACACCCTCGAACACTCTCTTGTAACTGAACATATATTTCTCCATCAGCAAAACGCTTAATATTAATCCTCCCAAGATCCAGACCCATATAACAAGCAATTTCCTGCATCAGAAAATTACATAAATAGCCATCCTACACAGAAAAGGAAGGGTCAAAAATATAAATCTGGGAGAAATATGCATCACACGTTTCATCGCAAGGAATCAAACACGAAAATATGCAATCAAAACTTCTCCAAAAGTTTGAGAGAAATAATGCCACCACTAAAAGTTACAGAAGTAGTAAAATTTCGACTAGACGGAATCTGTACATTATGGCTTATCAAGTAGGGCATAGCCTTTGAATCAAATAACTTTTCACTCCAAGTACGCAGAAGGTCGCAAAAATGAACAAATAGGAAACGAAGCTGAGACCTGAGATAGAGAAGGATTAGCAGTGCCGGAGAAAATGCGGAGCCGCGTATCGCTTTTCGGAACCGGAATTTTGTTCAACAACTGATTGGGGGTGGTCGAGAAGCGGGGAAGCGCCGCTTCCCGACCGTTAGAATCGTGGCTGACGGTCACCGGTCTCCCATTGTCCTTGTAATTCAATGAATCCGACAAATTGCTGCACTGCTGCAAAAACAACACCACCGTAACTCAAAACAAAACGATGATTTACATAAAGCCATCGAGCAACTTTACTATACACAAGCATGATTTTGCAGGAACCGAAACTGACAATTTGAAGTGAGGTTTTAGAAGTGAATTGTGGCGACCCCAGAAAGCTGATCCCGGACAAGCCTAGAGAAGACATTTTCGCCGATTTGTGGGTGAGCGAAATTAGGGTTTTATGTTTTTAAAGTTGCCGTAATTTTTTCAAAAAAATATCCAGTTTGATTGCCAGTTTGCCTGCCTCAATTTGATTCTGCTCAATAAAATATTTTATCTATGCCATTTTACTACTTCGGTTAAGATCAATTTATCCACATAAGCTTGACATTTCTCAATTTATAAGGTAATAGTTTCTTTTTTCTATTTTATTAGTTAAATTCATTAATATGAAAACCAAAAATATTAATTAATAATAATAATGAAGCCCTATTTATGATTCATTTTCTTAATTGAAACGTCTAATGTAAATGACTTATTTTAAAAAGGCA
Organism: Lavandula angustifolia; assembly: GCA_028984105.1. Taxonomy (NCBI): domain Eukaryota; kingdom Viridiplantae; phylum Streptophyta; class Magnoliopsida; order Lamiales; family Lamiaceae; genus Lavandula; species Lavandula angustifolia. The sequence continues at coordinate 18,552,650 of CM054822.1, forward strand.
AAAATTGTGATTGAGGAAATACTAGCATAATTATTTTAAAAAAATAATACTAATTATAAAAATATACATTTATAAAATGGTGGAATATTAGCTTCTAAATACATGAAGTTTAGTCAAAATTTGAAAATTTACACACGACCTTTAAAACGCGCCTCAAAATAAACACTTTTCAATTTCGTTAAAAATTGCATATCGGTGAAAATTCCAGAGAAATTTAATATGACATGGCAGACGATATGGCATTTACTGCTTACTTGGCAGAGAGATTTTTTTCAAATAAGAATTTCTATAGTTATTGTCACTTGTATATATACATGAGATTTGAGTTTCATTTAACTTTACACGTGACTTTCAAACTTTAATAAACATATATTTTAGATTTTATTAATATTTAGTACTAGTATTTAATAGAGAGTATGAATAGAAGAACTAAATACTCATATTGAACCAAATAATTTGAATATTAGTAACAAATCGAATACGGATCAAGTTTAATATTCCAATAATATCTAATATGAATAGAATATAATGATATAATTCGATTCATTTCGCTTACAACCCTACACTAAATGATGAATATTAGAAAAATATTTTAGATCTTATCTTATAATTCTAACTCATCTTAATTAATCATATATTCACAATCTCTTTTATATTTTGTTAAAATTCAATAGTGCAAAATTAGATTAAACTCTAACTTTAAGTATTTTCAGGTGACAAAAATAACATAATTTCATACTTGAAAAAATCGCTCTTCTAACCAAGCAGTAAGATGCCACATCGTCTGCCCCGTCATCGATAGTGTCGGAGTTTTTCACCGGTTTCCCTAAAATGGCTATAAAAGCTTGTATATTTATCCGAAAGGGTTAATTTTGCATTTCTATGGAAGTATACATCAAAGATAGATGAAAACTTAAACAATGAAACAAGCCCACACCGGTAACGGGAGTAATATCCGAAGTTACCTGTAATAACACTGCTCCTTAAATGGATGACATTAACTTTTTATTCGATCACAAGATTCATATTTAAATTATGGGGTGATACAGAATTTTCCAAGATGGATACTGGAATTATTATGTCTCCATGCCCGAATCAGCCAGCATGGCTAGTCCAAAACAAAATTATACTCAAACCATGCTTATTGTCTCCCAACCGAAACATAAATTAAAACTCCCGCAAACTCTTAAAAAATCTTTAAAACACAAACATGATGCAACTTCTTCGCATTTGTGTTCACTGTACAGCTCTTGCAACTTAGTCACAAACATATGGCGCAGGTAAGAATGGAAATGGAGCGACTGAGGCATACGCTACCGGAGGTCGTGATGGAGCGCCAACAAGAGCATGTATTCTGTTTTTCCTGGGCTTAGGAGGTTCGATCAGCTCTGCATCTGAGGAAGATGAGAGAATCGCTAATCGATCTGGATTCTCCACGGGCAGAGATAGCTCGTTATCAGAACGGCGGTGAAGTAGGAGGCCACCCATGAATACAGGAAGATAGAGTAGGCTAGCATGGAACATCCTCCGCGCATTTTTTGTAGTACGGTTTAACAAGAACATTGCTGCACTGGAGCTGATTGCGAGAGCGAGGAGTGTTGACTCGATACAGAACCACTCTGAAGTGATACCCACTGAAAATAGCCACCATTGAAATTATATAAGATGCAGTCTTGTAGATTCAACAAAATCCACTACCACCTAATAAACTACTCAATGGAAACAAATGTATGCAAAATTTATTCTGTGGCTGCCATTTCATAAGAAGAACAAACTAATTTGATAGGCCACTAGTTTCTAACTTTCTAGAGGAGATAATCCTAATCAACTGAGTGGATAATGAAACTAATTACTTACTTTGTCGGGTTTTTAATTATTATATTGGGTAATTAATTGATAGTAATAACTTGATGAGGAGCAGTATGAATTGGAACTAAATAGAGAAAAAGTATCAGAAGGAACTTATGCAATAACCAAGTCAACCAATAAGAACTTACTATCATATGCCAGATAACCCAGCGGAAGCAGATAAAGACAGTTCCTCAGAGCAACCATGGCTGTCCTGTAACCACTAGGATCGGCAAGCGAAAACATCTTGAACCTAATATGGAAAAAGAGAAGGAATGACTTTAAAGGATTAAACTTCAGATATACAAATGACCATAGACTCAGGTTTATCATAAGTCTTAGTGCCAGTGTTGGAGAAACAGAAAAGATACATAACCCATTTTGGCAGTGTGAGTATATCAACAGATCATTATTCTTTGTAATGAACTATAACCATGGCGACGTCAACTTTTGTAAATGGTTCGTATGACATGATAAAAAAAAAGGTACCAATGAGGTCATCCAAAGAAAGCCTCAATACACAATGGTTTATGATACACAAGGATTTTACTGGGAGTTAATTCATACGGTTAAACCTCGATAAAGTAATAACCTTGGGACCGAGAAAAAATATTCATTTAACGAGGTTATTACTTTATCGAACATTATTTTAGTGCATTGACCCATATCGGGACCGAAATAAATTATCTCCGTCCAAGCACAAATATTTTTTTAATTTAAAGAAAAAAAGAATAAAAAAAAAAAAAAAAAAAAAAAAAAAAAAAAAAAAAAAAAAAAATTTTTACATTGCCCAAAGAATTCGGGTATTATCTTAGCGAGATTATTACTTTATCGAGGTTTAACTGTATGTTTCCACATAACTTTTACAATACATCATCAGTAATTTGTTTATTATTAAAAGTAGGCAGTTTTCGACCACGTACCCTCCATCAGCATAATCTTTGCGGCATAAGTATGCAAGGGCCATAAAATGAGGTAATTGCCAAAAATACAGTGCAGCTGGAAGTATCATCGAATTAAGTGAAATATTTCCTGAAGCTGCAGCCCATCTGTGATACAGAAAAAGATAACTATCAGATGTTTTATTAAATGATAATTTGCACATTATTGTGCCACAGAGTTCATGGCTTGAAGAGTTGAGAACACCATAACTGAAGGCAGCCTGAATAGCAACCTTTCGGTTATGGAGAATAATGTCTGAAACGTAAAAAAATATTGAAAAGCATGTCGTTTGGTGAAGAAGACAAAGATTATAAATATGGTTGCTTTAAAGAATACGTAGCTCACATGCAACCATGTTTTTAATTGAATTCGACTAACTAATGGTCTTTCATCAAAGCTCAACAACAGCACCTAAACCAAACTATTCTATACAGTTGCAGCAGGGTTGATACTCAAATTCCTACTCTCCTTTTAACAACTTAGACTTTCTTCCACAGACATCATATTTAGTCAACATAACCAATCTGGTCTCCTTTATGCAATTCACTTGCAGCTAAAACCAATAGAAGTTATTGCCTATCATCTGGAGATGGCAAAGGTACAAAGATTATTTTGTGGTCCGGAGCCTTAATAAAGAACTCGACATTTTGTTTGCCTTAAAAGTAATTATTATAAGGTCTCTCTATTAGTTTATTATGTTCCTGAAATATGTATTTTTGAACACTATAAGGGGCCGTTTGGTTGACAGAAAGGAATGGAATCGGAATTAGGAATCAAACTCGGGGGAATGGAATGAAAGGAATGATTCCTGAAAAACCTGTTTGGTTTGCTAAGGAATGAACTTGATATCATTTTCTGTTTGGTTTAACGAAAGGAATGGAATTAATTTGGTTTAACGAACAGGCAGACTATGAATCGAGTAAACATCAGTAAATCAGTAAATCAGCAAAAATCAGCAAATCAGGTTAAGCTACAATCAGCAAAAAAATCCATAAAATCCATAAAATCAGCCAAAATCAGTAAAAAAATCCAGAAAATCACAAAATCCGCAAAAATCAGAAAAAATCCAGAAAATTTCTCCTTGCTCATGTACAGATCCGTTAAGCTCCTCCCCACCGTCGGATGTGAAGCCGACGCCGCCACCATCTACGCCGCTCTCGAGAGGAACATCTTCGCAACTCATGATTCCGCCTTCGCATATCAATCCACCGGCTGTGAGGATAATTCAGAAGCTTCAATTGCAGGAATCCGAATTGAAATTGGTCGGAATCCAGAAAATCAGCAAAAATCCTGAAAATTTTTGGAGGAAATTTGGTTCGGCTGACGGCGGCGAACACGGGCGGCGAACGGCGAACACGGGCTGACGGCGAACACGGGCTCGGCTGAGGGCGAATAGGGGCTGACGGCGAACACGGGCTCTGCTGACGGCGGCGACACGGGCGCGGCGGCGATGGGCGGTGGTGGAGGTGGTGGGAGAGAAGATAAAAGAAAGTGATGAGGGAGGAGACCGAGAGACTTTGATTCCTCAGGAATCAAATCTCAAACCCCCCAAATTTGGGGGTTTCAGAAAGTGGCAATTGGGAGGGATGGGGAGGGGAATGAGGTTTCATTCCTCTTCGATTTTTTACGAACCAAACATCCGAAATGGAATCATACCTTTACTTTGATTCCTGATTCCATTCCCGGGTACTAACCAAACGGGGCCTAACTTTTTCAGTTTTTAAGCTATCAAGATATCCATACGATTTTGTAAAGCAAAAGCCTTGTAAACAGCAAAACGCAGCAATGCCAATCAATCTTACAACTGTCAATAAGAACCCTTAATAAATAACCCAATTAATATACAGACATATATCGGGTGTATGAGTCCATCTTTGATAAGATACAACTATATAAAGTGCACCCTCACTAAAAATGTCATTTGTCAAAGCAGCACACAAATTTTGCTGTAATATTTAGTATTTACTCACAAAACAAGCTGAGTGATAGTTCTTGGGAAGAAAAGACCAGGTATTGTTTGTAGATAATTTCAATAGAAACCATAAAAAATAGTTATGATCAAAGCATAGATTAGATTTTTTTTCTACATGCAGCAAATTCTCTGTAATAACATGCAGGTGAGGTGCAGCTAGGTGCCTTGAAAGTTGAACCTTACCCAAGGAGAGGCGGGATCGCACCAACTATAGCCCCAACCCAGGTATTTACTGGATGTATCTGCTTTAGCGGGGTATAAACAAATGCATAGAGGACAAGATTGGAAGCTGCAAGGCCTGCTGCCAGCATATTAGCCTGCAAAAACCTTGGCGCGAATCTCAGTTCTCCATGCCAGTTATATTTGCACGACATAAAAAAACCACAAAATATCACAAGATAATTATTAAAAGAAACTATGACTACCTGGCTAGCCAGTAGAGTAGTGCCTGCCAGACCCATAGAAGACGCCCACATAACTGCATGAGGTAGGGTAATACGCCCAGATGGTAGCGGTCTTCCTTTAGTTCTATTCATTTTTGCATCATTTTTAACCTCAAAAATCTGCAGACAAAAAAAGTAACAAAATAAGGTTTTTAGCAAAAAAGGGTGAAAATTGAGCAGGTTGCAATGCCACATGACATCTGTTGGTCAAATAATATTTCATCATCATGACATATTCACTTGGAGGACTTTACAGGAAAAATAGTATTCCATGTTATCTAAGCCCTTATGTCTGCGACTGCGAGCATCGAATTCATTGCGTTATTTACCCCTCCTGAAGACTGCACACCTTGCATACTCTCATTAATCGTGATTAAACAAAAGAACATGGTGAAGCATTTTTAGCGACATCATCAGCCTCAGATAATCCGTAAAAGAGATTAAAGTTGTGCTACAAATTTTAAAAAATAACTATTTCACAATTTGTTTAGGCTCCCTGCAAAGTTCTCATTGTTCACTTCCTCGTTTCAGTTTCTGTTCTCAGATGAACCCCCACCGGATGCATCAATGGCAAGTTAACAAAATATTTCAATTATAGAGGCTTACCATGTCAAATTAGGCATGTGCAATTTGATAATGATAAGGCGCATCTATTCTAAATCATTAAACTGTAAGCTTACAGTTAAAACATAATTAGACCAGACCTGGTTTAAGGAGTTAGCCGAAGCTGCAACCATCATGGTGCCCGCGCACGTACAGCAAAGGCCAAGGTAATCAACTGAACTACCACTCCCAAGAATATATCCAGTTCCAGAGGTGGCCACGACTAGCATACTGAAGATAAACATTAAGAGAATGAGATCAATGCAGTCCAAATCCAAATATAGTAGTTATGAATTCATTCTCTCCCTCCTCTCTTCAATTTATGGTCGAAAGTACCACGGACTAACCCAGTTAATAAAACTACCAACAAATATAGGACTCTAAAAAACATATTCGCAATTACAATAAAAATCTGCAAACGACGTGCAGATTGAAAATTTTAAATTCCATCAACAACAAAGGCGTAAACGAACAACTGTTATCGATTATATTCAAAATCGATACAGTAGAACTTATACGCATAGAAAACATGATAAATAAACAAAATTGATAACCTTAAGCGAGCTTTGGAAAGCTCCCAATAGCATCTCCCATAGTGTCTAACGAAGTCCGCTACATCCTTAGTCTTGAACGCCGCCGTGGATGCCACCACCGGCGAGTCAACAGCGATAGCGGACGCTGCACCCGGGCCGATAAACCGAGATTCGGGCCGGGATTGGGCCCAATTGACGGGATCTACGGCCGACGTAGACTCGGGACTGGTGGAATTGGATCGAGCGGGGGGGCCATGGCGGTAAGACTTGGGGGAGCTGCGAAGGAGGATAAACGGAGAAGGGGTGGAGTTGAGGTGAGCGAGCTTGGATGAGAGACTCAGTGAGTTTCTTCTCCACATGGCATGGCAGGGAAGCGAGGGCACCGAGTCGATCCAGTGAAATCGGAGAAGACTAATCTGGTGAGCAGGGAAGAACGATAAGCTTGAGGGCGGGTAACGGAAAACGAGCCCAGAGTTTACGTCCTTTCGGAAATAACAACAATACCCGGTTAATTAGGCCCGTTATCAAAAAAATTAAACTAGAAAATATAAACGTGCAAACATATAAATACCTAAAAAGATCTATATATTAGGCGCTGATTTTTAATACTTTATTTATTAAAAAAAATTAGCTATAAAATTTATTATATTCAAGATGATAGTTGTATAACATTACTATTTTTTTGTGGATTGGATTGAATTTATATTTCATCTAAGCAAAAGAGGGAAATTTCTACCTTAGACCAGGTCTAATAGACCTTGTGGTATGGAGCAATGTCACATCACATTTTGAATTTTATAAGTGTTTCTTGTTTTAAAAAACAAATGAGGTGGCATCATTTTACACCACAAGGTCTACAACTTAAGTTGTAGACCCGATCTAGGGTAGAATTTTCCGCAAAAGAGGCGGAATTCCCTGCGCCTGGTTGTAACTGCAATCGAGTCGCACGGATCCAATTAGAGATTCAATTTCCGACTTTGAATTATTATATATATAAAAAAAACCTATCTTATTTCATCTCTCCAGCAAGTTTCGCTCTCTCAAACTCTCAGTCTCTCTCTCCGAAAACTCTCATCTTTGAAGTTAAAATAGGTCCCGCTCTCTCCACCTTTCAGGTCGAGTATGAAGCCATCTCTAATGCCGAAGCTCATACTCTCTGTTGGGTGATGATTCAATCCTCAGCATGATCATACTTGTGGGAAATGATTCTATCTTCTATCTTGAATCACGCTCGGTAGCCTCGTGCTCGACCGTTGAGAAGATTTGAAGATCCCAAAACCCTATCCGATTGGTGAACCATTCCTTTGTATTCGTATTTGTCTCTCGAGGTTTCGGACTCGGCAAACACTCGCTCTGGTCAAGGCGCTCGTAGCTCATCGGCCTCGGCACCGGTGTAGAAGACTCAATGAATACTTGGACTCAAGCAGAGCAAGATATGCGAGAGAGTCGGTTGAACCGAACTCAGCAGAGTAGTTCACCTGGACTCGAGCCGATTTTCGGTAGACCCTTCTCACTGTCTATCTACCGAATACAAAATCGGACTCAGGATCGGCCGACGATCTTCGAACCGTCCGAATCTTTTGATAAGCTATCGGTGTTGTCAAGTACGAGGAAGAGAGAAGTCAACTTCGGTTGCCTCGAAGTTTGTTCCGTCTCAACCACCACATCCACCTCGACAAATGACAAGCATACACGTGTCGTCTCACCTACTAAAGCTACGATCAACATATTTCCGTAAAAGGTGGGAAAGTACACCGTTACCTACACAAAAGAGCCGTTTGCTACCACAAAAGAGGGAAAAAGAAGAAGAACGTCTCCAACGGATCTATTCTTCTCTCCACTCTATAAATAGAGGGATCATTCAAGATTTGAAGCACACACTAACACGAAGCAAGAAACGCGACGAGCATTCAAACGAGCGAAATTAATCGACTAAGTCTTCCGCAAGAATCAACCGAGTTATCTCCGGCGAAAGACTACATACACTCAAAAGGAACCAAGCCGAACCGACATAAGCTTCTAGTATCCAAGCGACCGACACGAACCTATAGCTAAACCCTCGACTGTTCGTCGCTCTAGATAGCTACATTCTCGTTCCTTATCCCTCTAACCCTAAGCTCACTTGTTATATCCATAGCTTAGACGAAGGAGTTCACATTTGAACCCAATCCTTATTGTATAAGGACTCCTTCATTGTTGGAGAAGTTTGTCAAACACTTAAAGTTTGATAGAATTGTAACTGGGACTTGCTCAGTATAATCCCTAAGCCACGGCTTTGTCCGTAGTACAAGCCGACCGAGACTAACTCGGTATAATAAATAGCCTCCCGATCTATCGGGACAAGTGGACGTAGGATTGTTGATATCCGAACCACTTTAAAAATATACGTGTCGTTTACTTCATGTTTCATTGGTTTCTTGTGCATACCGAACATCATATTTAAAATCGATTTAACCGTCTCGGTATTCGAACTTCTTATCTACCGAACCGAGACTTGCATAAAACGTTTTCCTCATTAAAACCGATTTGGGCCTACACAATTCCGCACACCGAACTCTCACCGATCGATACCGAATTCGACCTAGTCGGTTAGCGGATCTCGGCGAGTCGGTACTCTTTTTAGCCTTTAACACGATTCGAAACGGTTATGCGGTCCTTTGAACTATTTCGATGACGGCACCTTCCCCGAATAGGACTGTTCGTGTTCGAAAGTTGAGAAATTTGGATTCGAGTGTATTCACCCCCCCTCTACACCCGAACTCAATCACGGGACCAACAATTGGCATCGAAGCGAGGAGTTCTTTGACTCTTGTTATCTTTGAGACCGGTCCGTTCGAACGGATCCGAGGGAAAGCATTTTTCACCGCATATCACTCTATATTCATATCATTATTCTTCATGGCTGATATGTCGGGTATAAGGATGGTACCTATGTTCTCGGTGGAGAACTACGGAGTATGGCGAGTCGGGATGGAAGCTCATCCGACATCCCTCCATTGACGATGATGTGAAGTGCTTGAAGATGGACCTATCGTTCCTATGATTGATAGTGTCGTGACTCGGGACCAAGCTCAAGGAGGAGGAATGGTGGACCGGGAAGAAGATCCCCAAAGATCGAAATCTCTTCACTCCCGAAGAGAAGAAGCTTCACAATCTAGACCGAGTCGCCGAGAATGCTATACTAACCACCCTTAGTGATTCTTATCTTGGCAGGGGTTCGGGAATGCAAGACTCGCTAAAGAACTCGGGATGCTCTTGCGCTACCGAGTCGAGGGACTCGGAAGATTAAAGCCAACAAATTAGCGCCGGAACTCCAAAAGCCGGAAAGCTTGTCTCTCATGCCCCGGGGACAAAATCGAAGATCTAAACGTCGATTTACCAATCGATGAATTCTATCAATGGGTGGGAAAGACATTCGAAGAATCGAGAGATGAATCGAAGATTCGAGGGGCACCGCGGCGGACACCGGACACCTTTTGCCACTTTATTGCGACATTCGATTTAGATGTTGTGTCTCCCGACCATATCTTTTCGTAATTACGGGCGAGAGGAGTATGAGTTCGACGGACCTCAAAGAAAGCCGAGAGCGAAGGCGATACGAAGATTGACCATGCTTTCAAAGCTACGGTCAGCACAAAGATCTCCCGCTACGAGCAAGACGACGAGTAAGACCGAGCCTTCACTCACGACCTACAAGAAGGAAGTCTAGCTCGGAAGTACGCACGTTGCTCGCAGTGAAGTATCGAAGGAGAAAGAAAGGCGTAGAAAACCCGACCAAAGCATACCGAGATACAAAAGGTAAGTCGAATATACACCTAAACGCGCTCCCGATACTCAATCTTTCGAATGCGTAAAGAAAGATGACTCAAGCACCCTTAAGGGATAGTGCAACCAAAGAAGAAAAAGTCATCACTTGCTACAACTGCGCAAGAAGCCGGGACATTATCGGTATGATTGTCCCGAGCTCGATAGTCTCGAACGCGCAGCACGCAAGGCAAGGAGAGAGAAATTCACCCGAAAAGACAATCCTACATAGCCGGCGAAATCTCAGACAACTCAGAAGAGATCGACTCCTTTATGGATTCATCTGACGATGAAGCAGCTTTCATGGCCTTAGAGCATGAAGCGGATGAATCAACCGAAATGTGCATGATGGCGGGCGAAGAGGATGAGGTAAATTCTCATGAACCGGTCAACTCCTTTTCACACTCGCACACACGACACTATTTCAGGTGCAGATGGGAATTTGGACATCTCGACCGCATATGAAGATCTACTAGATGAACAAATTCAGATGAGTCTGCAGCTCAGTAAGACTCTTCAGGAGTTGGATACCCTGAAAGTGGAGAATCAGAGACTTTCTCATGAGAGTCGGTTGTTCTCGAGGCCGAAGGACTTGTGTTGAGACTCGGTGGAGGAGATAAACTCTCACGATGGCCAAGTCTCAGCATCAAGAAGATCGGATTTCGGCCTTGACCAATGACTTGACTCGGTAAAGATACTCGAACCGAGTCTATCGAAGCAAGACTCGTCGGGACTTCGGACCGAGCACGACGCACTGAAGAAAAGTGATGATGTCTGGAGGAACCTGATGACTGAGAGGTATATGGGCGCAGAGAAGAAATTGGAGGCTATGCTAGCAAGCAATAAGCCAAAGCACTGCAAGGAAGGACTTGGATTCGGCCCAGGAGCTTCCTCATCCGCCCCCAAGACACTCAGTAGTACGGCTTGCCGATAGATTTGTTCGAGGGGAGACTATCAACGCAGATATACTTTGAACCCCCTAGCAAAAAACAAACGAGAAGATGAAAGCACCTCATCCCACACATCAGCATTTCGACAAGAAGATCAATGCCAAGAAACCCCGGTTCGGTCAAGGGGGAACCAAAGCAAATCAAACTTGGCAGATCAGTATGGACCTCCGAAGTTGACGCATCCTGCTCAGTATGGATTATATTACTATGAACCTGTAGTCCGAAGAGGCTCCAAAGGTCAGAAGAAAAAGAAAGCCACACAGAAGGCAAAGGTCAGCAGCCCACCAACTCAGAAGATCAGGACTCCTGAACCTCAGAAGCCTCAGAAGTCAGCTGTGACCAGTCCAGTGGTCAGATATGTTGACTCCAGTGGAAAGAAAATGTCTGAAACCACCAGGGTTGTTAGACAGATTTGGGTTACTAAAACTAACATCTAAGGACCCAAAATCAAAAATAAAGGGTACCTGAATATAATTCGTTTTGCGGAGTGCGAAAAGACCCATGGTATGTGGACAGGCGGATGCTCAAGACACATGACATACCAAAGGAGTCTATCAAGAATTATATCACCGAAGAAGGACCCGAGACTGAGTTCGGAGACAATGCAAAAGGCTATACCGAGAGGATATGGAACACTCGGCATTGGAAGCGCCAACGTTCCAAGAGTATCATATGTTGAAGGACTTCAAGCATAATCTTCTCTCTCGTTAGTCAATTTTGTGATAACTCAAATAGAGTGATATTTGACGCCGGTTTTACGTGATGTTATTGATAAATCCACAGGGAAAACGGTGTTATCGGGTTGCGCAGAAAAGAACATATATGTGGCCGACCGGAACTCAACTGAACTCGAAGCTTGCTTATTGGCGAAGAATGACAACCGCACGGGGTGGCTATGGCACGTAAGACTCGAGCCATCTCAACTTTAAGACGCTCAACAAGCTTGCAAGAGACACTCTAGCAAGGGGGACCGCCGAATGAAGTATTCAAAGAAAGACACTCGGTGTGAAGCATGTCCGAAGGGAAAGCAAACAAGGAATCAAAATCCTCCGGTTCCATCGCCTTCCTGCGATGGAATCCTTCACTGCTACATATGGATTTGTTCGGTCCAGTCTCCCCAGTGACGATCGAGGCGGAAAATATGCATTAGTGGTCATAGATGACTACTCGCGCTACACATGGGTCATATTCATTGCCAACAAGTCGACGTCAAAACAGAGTTACCAACGCTTCGAAAAAGCTCGGTGTCGAGAAGAACACCAAGATCGAGAAAAATACGTTCGGCAGAGGAACCGAGTTCCTTAATTCCATGGTAAAGGAGTTTCGCAAAGCGAAGGAATAGAGCATGAGACTTTCACCGCACGCACACCTCGGCAGAATGGAGTTGCTCGAACGAAAGAACGAGAACTCTAAAAGAGGCGGCTAGGACTCTACTCGCAGACTCGGGACTCCCAACCAAATTCGGGCGTAAGCAACGGATACGCATGTTATACTCGGAATAGATCTCTACCGACAAAGCGAAAGATAAGCGGACACCATATGAACTATGGAACGGCGGGAAGCCCTCTCTATCTTATTTCCATATTTTTGGTTGTTCATGCTTTATTCACAATAATGGGAAAGACCAAATGAAGACTTTTGATAGCAAGTCGGATCGGGGAGTATTCTTAGGATACTCTCGGGTCAGCAAAGCTTTGAGTATTCAACTATCGGACTCTTTGCGTGGAGGAAAGCCCTCATGTTGTTTTTACCGAGTTTGCTATCGAAGACAGGAGCAATAACTCAAATTCGAATCCGAGGACATCGTAAGCGCTACAGGATCTAAGCTTAAAAGACAAATGCAAAAGATCCGGCTATGTTGGGATGATGATTCGGACGAAGAAACCGAAGACAAATCTATCGAATCTCAACCCGCCGAGCAAGTAGGCTGAAGCAGATTGATTCTCCCGAACGGAATCAATCCCGGGTAACTCAGGTCGATGAAGAAACCGTTGAGGTAACCGAGACCAACACTACCGAGAGCAACACCTCGGTGGGGAACGTCTAGTAATGTTCCCGAGCTGAATGCCCCGAACCCGGTGACTCGAGTAGACCATACTCTTGTTCTTGAATTACTTCAATCTCGGAATAGTACAACCGAAATGCCTAACTCACCTACTATCCGTGTTGAACAAGTTTCGGATGAAGAGTTGAAACATCGTAGATCGTGGCTCGATGCTCACACCGCCGATTTAATCATTGGAGATCCTTCAAAGCAAATGTCAAGACAAGATCCAGATTCTGCCAAGGAGAAAGCGCATTATTTTCCCCGCTTCTTGTCTATCGAAGAGCCTCGAGACCATTGAGGATGCATGAAAGATGCTTGACCGGATCACCGCTATGCGGGAGGAGCTGAATCGGTTCACGAGAAACGAAGTATGGGAGCTTGCGAGACAGACCCGGCATCAACATGTTATTGGAACTAAATGGGTCTTCAAAAACAAGTGAGATGAAAACAACGTTATAGTAAGGAACAAAGCAAGACTCGTGGCTAAAGGCTACCTTGTCAGCCGAAGGGATAGATTTCGATGAGACGTTCGCTCCGGTTGCAAGATTGGAGGCAATCGGACTATTCCGGGCCTACGCAACACATCAACGATTCGAGTTTATCAAATGGATGTGAAGTCTCTGCGTTCTCGAACGGCGTCTTTGAAAGAAGAAGTCTATGTGGAACAACCGCCCGGCTTTCAACGAGGGACATCAAGTATATAGACTCGTAAAGGCTCTATACGGGTTAAAACAAGCACCCGGGGCTTGGTACGATACCCCTATCTCGAGTTTCTTCTTCAGAAAGGTTTTCAAAAAGGAACGTAGACCGCACTCTATTCCAGCATTCGACTGGAAGAAGACTTATTACTTGTGCAGATCTACGTGGATGACATTATATTCGGATCAAAGAATGTCATCATGTGTCAGCAATTTGAAAAGATGATGAAGGATAAGTTCGAGATGTCGATGATGGGTGAAATGAACTACTTCCTTGGTTTTCAAGTCAAGCAATCTGAAAAGGGAACGTTCATCAACCAAGGCAAATATACTCGAGACCTCATCAAAAGATTCGGTACGCACATCCGGCAAATCAATCAAGATCCCGATGAACACGAATATGAAGATAGATCTTGATAAAGAGGGAGTATCGATAGACCAAACTGAATACCGTGCTATAATTGGTTCTTTATTATATCTAACAGCTACTCGTCCTGACATAACTTATGTTGTAGGTGTCTGTGCTCGATTTCAGGCGAATCCCAAGCAGAGTCATATGGACTCAGCAAAGAAGATTCTCCGCTATCTACGAGGAACATCTGACATGGGTTTGTGGTATCCAGCTGATGATAATATTGAACTAACTGGGTTATTCTCGATGCCGATACGCGGATGTAGAATAGACCGAAAATCAACTTCGAGGAACATGTCGGTTCCTTGGTAGCAAGCCGATCTCATGGTTTTCAAAGAAACAAGACTCGGTGGCCACGTCGACTACCGGAAGCCGAATACATGGCTGCTTCGGAAGTTGTTGCGCCCGCATCCTTTGGCCGAGACAAAGAATGAGAGACTATGACGTCATTCGGGAATGAAGTGCCGATTTTCTGCGGCATACCGGTGCTATTGCAATCACTCGAACCCCGTACTTCACACGAGATGCAAACACGTGGACATCGGACATCACTTCATTCGTGACCATGTCGAGAAAAAGGATATCGGGATGGAGAAGATCCATACTGACAAGCAACGGGCTGATATACTGACCAAGCCTCTAGCTGAATCCAGATTCAGAGAACTTTCAGTAGAGCTAGGTCTGTTGGACCCTACTGATCCCAGTCAGTAAGAGGTTTTAGGAGAGAGACATTTCAAGTAGAGGGGGAATGTTCACTCTCGGTGCGATACATTCAAGTACGTAGAGACGTAAACCATCTACACGAGGTATCGGTGACTACTATGTTCGGTGACGGGTTTGCGTATCTCTACTCGGTAGTAATTTAATACAACAGTACTTTGCATTTATGACAAAGATTCAGCATGACATTAATATCTTTTGGTTTGTCTTTATTATTAACGGCTCACATTTAATGCACGACATTCCATGTATAAGTTTGTTGAACTCTGCACGCATTTAATGCATGTCTTTTCACAGTTACTACTTAGGCTATTTTACAACTGGCTTTGACTTAGGCGACTTTTGTGATCATTGCCTATTTTATAACTTCTAATCTTAACCGTCCATATCATAAAGCATGTTTAAATTCAGCCTTCGATCGAAAACCGTTCATCTTCCTATTCGATATATATATTCGATCATATCTTTGAAACCGCCATTAGCATACTTCATAACTTTCAAATTTCGAAAAATCCGAGATCTGCATACGCAATCCTTACTTGCAACTTCATTCTCAATCTTATCTCGAATTTTATCTATTGGTATGCTTATATCTGTTAATGTATTTATTATATTTTTCAGTATCGCATTGTAAAGCACTGTTCTATCCAAGAAACGGTACTGATTCATTTCTTGTAACAGGCACTATGGCTGGTCTATCTGTCAGTTCTCCCAACAAGATAGAGGAAATCCTCAGCAAGGGCCGTATCTGGTGCGAACCAGTCATGGAGTTCGACGCGTGCGAGCTCGAGTACATGGACGAAATCTTCACATATCTGAGGAAATCCGGACTTGAGGAGTTTCTATCGAGGAAGCCGACCTTCTTCCTTCCTCGACAAGTGGCGGAACTATATCTGAACTCCGACTCAGTTGGAGGAGACATTCTGGTGAGGTTCGCTGTTAACACCATTGACGACGCATCGAGGATACTGAAGCAGATGTCTATTAAACAAGCGCTGAAGAAGAGCTTCAACCTCCCGTCACGAAGGTGTCGGCACCTTGGGGTACAAATGACGACGCTGTCGACACATACCTCTCCGTTTTCTGTGGCAAGCCCACAACCTTCGAGCAGCATTTCCGAAGAATGCCATGCTACCGCAGTTCGGAGCACTCGGCGTACATCGTCACTCGGTGTTGACGAGCCAGCCGGCTCTTTCGATCGAGTCTCCCGACCCAAGATCCATATGATGATGGCGATTTATGATCTGCGTGAAAGTCAATTGGACCGACTTCTTTGTTCACGAATATATGGCTCGGGCAAACCAAGTTCGACAAAGCTACGCGAACACCGACCGCAAAAGGAAAGCTTCTCTACGGACTTAAATTGTCGGTCATGATCGAGGATTTCGCAAGGCCGAGCAGATCACATATGCCGACAAGGAATATTTTAATGTGAAGAAAATCCGCTTTCACAACAAGTCCGCGGCCCCGCAATGATTGGTTCGGGGCCGGCCGCAGGCTTCGGCCATCTAAGCCTCAAGCGACTCCTAAGAAAAGGACACCTCCGGCAAAATCACCTAAGGCACCAGCCAAGAGGCCGAGGAAGGCCATACCGGATACACCTGGCCGAACCGGAGACTACTATCAAGTGGCTACCTTGAACCAACTCCTATTCGAGCCACTACGGTTGGTAGATGAGTCTTCCTCATCCGAGAAGACCAAGTCGGTGGAGAAAGCCGTCTCCACCGAGGAACAAGTTCAAGAGGAACAGGGAGAGGCTACGAAGCCCAAAGCGAAGAAGTCCAACGTCCTGGATAGCCCTCTCTCGTGCCTCCGCTCGCGCAGCCTACCACCTGCCGACCCACGAGATCGACTTCGTTGATATCGAGTCGATTCTGCGTCTGCGAAGAGACTCTCGGGATGGGAAGGCGCAGTCATTGTCTCTAGAGCTTCCCGAGAGATCATCCAGTTCATTCCCGAGCTTGCCGACCATTCGGATTTGCTCGTCCTAGACAAGTCGGCAAGGCTCCATATGATCCTACGCTTTCGGGAGTGGCCTCGGCCTTCAACGCCTTGTTCTACACTACTCCCGTCGCCAGCCTACACTTGGAAGAACCGAGATTGCGTGAGGAGATAGGCTATTCGAGCCCGAGAACCTCAATACGATGGAGAATCTAAGGGCAGCCATGCTTGCAATCATTGTTGATCGACACCAAGCACTGGCCCGTCGCCCTCGGATGGGTTCGACCACGACGGTCGGGACCCACCCGATTCGAGGCTCGGAAAGCCCGATGAGGGACATCCACGGGACAAGGATACCCATACTGCGAAGAAGCGGCACCACTCGGTATCCTTGGGCTCGAGAAGCCTTCGGCCGGTGTCTCGTCCTCGCAGAGCCTCGCTCGGCTCGCTCAAGTCGACATACGAGGCGGCGCCCGGCCCATCTCGCCAAGAGATCCCGTTCGGTTGCCAAAGCTCTAACCGCACAAGGAGTTAAAAATCGGGAATTGGCGAAGGCGATCCACAAGGTGTGGGAGAAGTCTGCATTGGCCACCAACTCACGAGCCTGTGGGTGAAATCTAGCATCTCTACATCGGCTACCCCGATGTCTCCGCTCTCATATCTCAGGCATTGGCCCAGCAGCAATAGCGGTTTCGGACTCGGCTAAGGACAATTCGAGAGGGACGAGGCCAAGCTCCTTGAACAATTTCGTAACGCCTTGTCCGCTCAATCCGAGTCTTTCACCGAGCAAGCCCGAGCCACGAGAGAGCAGATTAGACCTCATTCAACTGGTCGTGGAGGACAAGATCGGTGAGAAACTAGCTGAAACGAAGTCGAAGCCGTTCTCTCTCATACAACATACAAGGACGCACTCATATTCGAGAGGAACGAGCTACATCTAGCATTGGAGAAAGTGCATAATTTGGACGACTTGTCCACCGCTTATCGAAGCTAGAGAAGAAGGTACTCATCCCAACCCCTGTGCATCTTGATGATGCCAAAAAGGGGGGAAGGAAAGAAGAAGGGTACCGAGAAAGAAAGTGAAGGAAGTGAAGGAAAGAAAAAGAGTACCGAGAAGCCGACTCCCACTAAACCTTCTAGACTACCGAAGGGGGACACTACTCGAAGGAAAGAAGGGGACCGAGAAGAAGAAATCTATTGCCGACATTAGCAAAACTCGGCCTCGAAAAAACTCGGACTCGAGACTCCGGGTAAGGCCTGGGGTGTTTCGAGCTGCGAAGCACAATGAAACCGGCCCAAGTGGCTCGAGACCCCAAGCAGACTACTCATGCAACCCGGACTCCCAAAGACATTATTAAGGAGGTTCTTGAGTACGCCGAACAAAGCGGTGGAGGACTCGGAAGAAGAAGAGGCTCCTCTTCCACCACCAGTTCAAGAAGGCAAGGACAAACAAAAGCTTAAAATTCCAACCCCTCCAAAGAAAGCGATTAAGGTACATATCTCTGGCGAGGAGGAAGCCCAAATAGCTGCGGATGAGAGGCCGGCGGGAGAAATTGCAGAGGCCGAAGCGGCTAACAAGCCAAAGTCTAAGCTCGCTAAAGGAAAGACTAAAGCCCCATCCAGGAGGAGGAAAGAAAACCGCTAGATGCGCCTCCGAGAAAGCTCATCATAACGGATGAAGAGGATAGAGAAAAGGAAAAGGAGCAGCGAGCAGAAGAGTACCGAAAGGCGGGGTACGTCCAAATCTAGATCTAGTACCCTGGCCGAATCGAAGAAGCCCCTCAAGCAAGCCACCGATACACAAGGAGATGAAATCGAAGCCATATTTGATCCGATGGACGAGATATCTATACGAGGCGAGGAGGCAAGACGGATTCAGCCGCAGAGACAGAATTTGGAAGGCGGACCTTGAAGCTCGATGAAAAGGATCGAAGAGGAGGCCAGGCCGAAAGTGCCCTCTAAAGCGATATTCCATACGAGATACGTGAAATTCGGGAAGCCGCCTAACTCGAAATTTCAAAGATGGCCAAGAACGAGATGAATGGATACCGGCTCACTCAATCAAAGATGGGAAAATGCGAAAATTGAGTTCATCAAGAGGAACTATTTCGGAGGTTCCGGTCCAACGAGACAAGGATTGAAGCTTACATGGAATGGATGTTCACTACTGAACCTGAACTCTACCCATACCTCGACAAAGCCATATCTGAAGGTATAGAAGTCAGTGTTCCGGGACCCAGAATCATACCTCCACCGAGAAGACAGGATGACTCAGTACACTTTGGTACGATTGAAGCTGAAGTGAAGCATGCAGCAGCGAAGAAAGAACTTGCTGAAGATGAGCCTGCTGATTTTGCAGAATTTCTGAAGCTAAGGAAGATCACATACAGGATGTATGGAGTGCCGCTCCCTGAAGATCAGACTCAAGAGTTCATGGACAGAATCAAGAAGTTCAGTGGCCCTCCTCCTTAGATCTTTAGCTCATTCTCTTAGCTTAGCAAGATTGTATACTGAATTTCTCTTATATTTATACAATCTGCTTTTGGCTCTGACAACTACTTGTTGTCTATACAGCCGTGTTTGTTTTATGCTTTAACACTCAGAATCACTGAAGTGATTGCTGGCTCACACTCTCTTTATTACATGTCAGCTGATTGCTTTGATAGATTCTGCTAGCCTGTTTTGTTTGCAATGGGGGAAATTGTTCTGTTTACCCTGTTTGCTTTATAGTCTAGAACTGATGGAACATCTCCACTGATCCTACTTGTAATATTTGTAAGGAGTTTTTGTTTCTATCTGTTTAGTGTTAGCATAGATGATAGGTTTTGGCATCATCAAATAGGGGGAAATTGTTGGGTGATGATTCAATCCTCAGCATGATCATACTTGTGGGAAATGATTCTATCTTCTATACTGAATCACGCTCAGTAGCCTCGTGCTCGACCGTTGAGAAGATTTGAAGATCCCAAAAACCCTATCTGATTGGTGAACCATTCCTTTGTATTCGTATTTGTCTCTGAGGTTTCGGCACTCGGCAAACACTCTGCTACGGTCAAGGCGCTCGGCAGCTCATCGCCTCGGCACCGGTGTAGAAGACTCGGTGAATCTTTGGACTCAGCAGAGCAAGATATGCGAGAGAGTCGGTGAACCGAACTCGGCGAGAGTAATTCATTGGACTCGAGCTGATTTTCGGTAGACCCTTCTCATTGCCTATCTACCGAATACAAAATCGGACTCAAGGATCGGGCCGACGTCTTCGAACTGTCTGAATCTTTTGATAAGCTATCAGTGTTGTCAAGTACGAGGAAGAGAGAAGTCAACTTCAGTTGCCTCGAAGTTTGTTCTGTCTCAACCACCACATCCACCTCGACAAATGACAAGCATACACGTGTCGTCTCACCTACTAAAGCTACGGCCAACATATTTCCGTAAAAGGTGGGAAAGTACACACGTTACCTACACAAAAGAGCCGTTTGCTACCACAAAAGAGGGAAAAAGAAGAAGAACGTCTCCAACGGATCTATTCTTCTCTCCACTCTATAAATAGAGGGATCATTTAAGATTTGAAGCACACACTAACACGAAGCAAGAAACGCACAGAGCATTCAAACGAGCGAAATTAACGACTAAGTCTTCCGCAAGAATCAACCGAGTTATCTCCGTGAAAGACTACATACATGACTCAAAAGGAACCAAGCTGAACCGACATAAGCTTCTAGTATCCAAGCGGCCGACACGAACCTATAGCTAAACCCTCACTGTTCGTTGCTCTAGATAGCTACATTCTCGTTCCTTATCCCTCTAACCCTAAGCTCACTTGTTATATCCATAGCTTAGACGAAGGAGTTCACATTTGAACCCAATCCTTATTGTATAAGGACTCCTTCATTGTTGGAGAAGTTTGTCAAACACTTAAAGTTTGATAGAATTGTAAACCGGGACTTGCTCAAGTATAATCCCCAAGCCACGGCTTTGTCCAGTGTACAAGCTGGCTGAGACTAACTCAGTATAATAAATAGCCTCCTGATCTATCGGGACAGTGGACGTAGGATTGTTGATATCCGAACCACTTTAAAAATATCTGTGTCGTTTACTTCATGTTTCATTGGTTTCTTGTGCATACTCGAACATCATATTTAAAATCGATTTAACCGTCTCGGTATTCGAACTTCTTATCTACCGAACCGAGACTTGCATAAAACGTTTTCCTCATTAAAACCGATTTGGGCCTACACAATTCCGCACACCGAACTCTCACCGATCGATACCGAATTCGACCTAGTCGGTTAGCGGATCTCGGTGAGTCAGTACTCTTTTAGCCTTTAACACGATTCAGAACAGTTGTCTGGTCTGCTGAACTATTTCAGTACGGCACCTTCCTGAATAGGACTGTTCGTGTTCGAAAGTTGAGAAATTTGGATTCGAGTGTATTCACCCCCCCCTCTACACCCGAACTCACTCACGGGACCAACACTCTCTCTCTCTCTCTGTCTCGCCTCTCTCTCCTACAAATCTTAGGAATTCGTCTTGATCGAATTTTTCCAGCATTCAACTGCGATCTCCTGCAAAATAACAACGGCGGATGTTGTTCGGCCGAAGAAAATCTTCCGTCGAGTTCGTCGTCAACCGAGGAATTGGAGAATATTCCACCAGCTTCGTACTATAGTATGCGTTTGGTACAAGGAATGATCTCCCCATCTGTATATAATAAAATCTGTTGGTAAAGTGTTGTTTTGCTTCTACTTGTTAGGTTGGTTTGATGTAGATTTTGAGTAATGCTTATATCGTACATTTAGAGCAAAGCTTTTTGAAATCAGGATAAATGGTTAACATTACATAGTTTATCTAGATTCATTAATTATTTTAGGTAGATTTTGTTGATTAAATCATTGAACTTTTGGTTTCATATGATTATTGAATTAAAGTGATAATTTTGTTCCAAAGCAAATGATCATCTAAAAATGACACTTTTCTTCATACACAAATGACACTTTTGTTCAATGCAAATGACACTTCTGTAAGTGATGGTAGAAGACGTTGAAAATAAAATTAACATTTTTGTTCACAATAAATGACACGTCAACTCTTAAAAAAACATTGAAAATAATAATAATAATAATAATAAGGGGCAGGTAATTGGATTATGAATTGAATCATTTTTTACTCGATTGTACCTACAATTTGATGCATATAAGTTTTTGTGTAAGTAAAAAAAACAATTTAATAAATTTCAATCATACATAATAACTTGGAAACAACCATAAAAATGCAATCGCCACTCGGTCGACGTTTTCTGGTTAAATTTTTATATAGAATAATTTTTGGTACACTATAGAAGTGTAGAGGAATTTTTGGGTACTATTAATCATTTTTTCTAAATATTTGGATAATTTCAGTAGTTCTGAATATATAAGGGAAGAATGAGAATTAAGTATCAACCTAGTCCTTAATTTTATTTATTTTACTGTATATTTGAGTCTAAATCCTAATATATATATATATATATATATATATATATATACAAAAAATCTATAATTTTACATTATACATAATCCTCATATGTTTTTATGTAGAAGAGCAAAAGTGTAAAATTATATATTTTTTACATAAAATATATAAAAATTATGCATAAAATATATAAATTTACAATTCTCATGTTAAATATAGGTATTTACCATATCCACACCCTATATATCAATTGGTGTAAAATGGTTTTGAAAGCTTAAAGATAATGCAGAACAGATGTTGACATCACTATCAGTCTATTATTTACACATTTCTCTCCATCCGAACCAGCAGAATCTCATCGTCCAATCTCGAGCATTACACTGAATTCAATTTTGACAACACTGGATTCCTTCCTTAGAAACAAACTAATTGCGCCAGCTATTTAGCTTCTTGGCTTCGAGGGCAGCTCCATCGTTGAGCATGTCTTGAGCATCTGTCTCCATCCCAAGCTTCGAAAACGCAAGCGCATGCATGTACAACGCCATCGG
Organism: Lavandula angustifolia; assembly: GCA_028984105.1. Taxonomy (NCBI): domain Eukaryota; kingdom Viridiplantae; phylum Streptophyta; class Magnoliopsida; order Lamiales; family Lamiaceae; genus Lavandula; species Lavandula angustifolia. The sequence goes on from CM054822.1 coordinate 18,575,559, forward strand.
CCACTCCGGCAAGCAAACCTGCGCTTGCATCGCATCCCTCAGTGCCAACTCCGGCTGCTCGATCATCACGTCTTAAGTTTAGAACAAATGATAGCAGCTAAAGAGACTGTTCAGCTACTTGACATATAACATGGAATACCATACGCGATACTTGCAAAATACACTAGCCAAATAACCAACAAAGACGGTAAAATTGATAAGTAACATGAATAATGATGTTAGACCCCGTTTGGGAGAACTTATCAACAACTTATGTGCGTTTATGCTAAAATATAAATAGCTTATAAGCCCGCCATAAGCTTATTTTGACTTATTTTCATAAACTGATAGTAACAACTAACGCATATCTTATAGTGAGATCCTCTCGTCAGATCCTAACTCCTTGTTTTTCAAACTACATTTATTTTGTACAAGTTATTCTAAACGCATGCATCCAAACACAAATAACTAATTAAGTTTAAGTGCTTATAGTACAAGCTCTTATATGGTAAGCGTTTATAACATAAACGTTCATTTAAGTTGTTCTCCCAAACGAGGTATTAAAGATGAGCATTTGCAGTGTCAAACCCTGATAAGGTACTTACCTTGGAGAGGTGTTCAATTGCACCCTAGAAATCCTTGTCTCTGAATGCTATATCGCCAGATTTCTTTGTATTGATCATATCTTGCACTTGTTGTGTCCATTCTTGGAATGAAAGCTTCACCAAGTAAAATATGAAGTGAGGAAACACGAAGAGAAAACCCACGTCGAAAATGCAGCTTAAACCATGAGGAATGGCACTCTAATGATGACTTGCATTTCTATGCTCAAAGTTGGAAAATCGACTCACCTCATTTTCAGCACCCTCTTCGTCTTTATAGCCGGTCTTGAGCAGAATATCATGTACAGCAGTGAGATCCATTCTTGAACAAGCCTTTCCGAGAGGAGAAAGCAACGTAGGCACAACAACGGGGTTGCTTTTTGTTAGACTCATCAGCGCATGCGATGCAACCTAGAAAAAAAGGGATAACAATTTCATGAGATACAAATCCATATTTCGAGTGATGTAGTGGAGCTTTAACAGAAAATGTCAACTTTACCTCTTTCTTCTGAAGGGGTGTTACAGCAGTGAATAAAAACTTAACATCAAGCCTATCTTTCGCTTCGTACTGGAGACACTTAGATGCAAGTTCGACCAGTGCTGTATCATCTTCGTTAGCATATTGTCCTTCCAAAGATGAGTCCATCAGCAATAAAACATTTTTTCCTCTTATCAAATACAAGGCCTGGAAAAATTAATACACTTCTTAAGGCCAAAATTGTATACATGCATAGCAAAATATATATGATGTCAATTTCATCTCGAATCATAGGAAAAATTAGGTCAATGAACTCCTTCAATACTGAGATAAGAAAAAACGAGGTACGAATACATCATACATGGCTAGGTGGGATATGCTTTCCACCAAGAGGTCAAGAAGAACAGTTCCATAACTATATATCACACTCTCCGAAATAAACCTGCCTGAAGAAATTAAAAACAGAAAAAGGAATGTGTCATTATCAAACTGATAGAAATTATGAGCATCTAGAGAATTTTTTACCATGTTACTAACAGAAACATATAATGCTTCTAGAATTGATTTTTCTTAATAAAATGGATTTCATAACTATCCTGTGATGACAACTTAAATGATATGCTGCATAGATATATCTAAGTTGAAAGCAAAGCATAAGATTCAATTGATGACTATTTTAAGATGACACGGATCAGGAATCCGTTCATCAAGATCTGTTGCTTTGCTCAGCTACAAGTTATTTAAAATCCCAGACGCTTATATCTTCAAAATAGTCAGATTAGAGGAATCTACAATCACTTTAGTCATCTTTTTGGATGGGGATCACGCCGTAAACCTTGTAACTGAAATTTGAAGAAAGCCAATTTCCTAGCACTTTTCAACTCAAGGCATGCTAAAAAAGGTCAAGGTCTGTAATAACTAATGTACTCTTAGAATGCCAATCAAATGATAAATCTGAAGAGTGAGATAAAAATTGCTCTACAGTAAATTCAACTATACCAAATCCCTGGAAACACAATTTAAACTTGGAATGGATGAAGAAGACAAATTACCAGAAACCTGAGAAATATTTCAACAGAAAAAAGTACTAAAGCAGTTGCAAATGATATCACAAAGGAGCAAGGATATAAAAACCGGTACGCAAAAACTCAGGGGGTATATAGGCTAGATTGGTGCTATAGCTCTTCCCGTCCCTGCTGTTCTTCATCAAACCAAAACTAGATAACCTGGGGTCACCTTCCTGGATCAGCTCGACTTTGTTCAATCAGAACAACAAGGAAAACTCTATTCAAGGTAGGTACTATCTCATTTGAATTGATGCATCACAAGTGGAGACACTGAGGTGTATCTTTTCTGATATAGCTTCAAGTTTATTTTGATGATTTAAGCCTTAAAAGAAATTATATCTTTCGTTTGCTCAAGTACCTCGTCAAAAAGGATTCTGTAAGCATTTAAATCGTGATAAATCTTTCGATTTTCTTGCATCCAAGTGGTCTAGAGCTTGTGCAATATGGTATGCAACTCTCACGCGCATTGCCCATGGCAGAGGTTTTTTATCCCCTGCACATAAAGGAGGTATACACTCAATTGAATAGACAGCAAAAGATGGATAAACGTGTCGAGATCTATATCTTCATAAACAAAAGGAAGATAGACACTGTCACGTTTAATCAAGTAGTTTATATGTGGCATCAATAAGCTGCAGGATTGAATTTTCACTGATAAACTGATTATCCTTTATATTGAATACCAGAGAAAATATAACTGGGGCAAAAGGGCAAAATGAAAATAACCATACAGTGAAAAAGATGCTTTGAGAGTGTATCATTGGGCATGTATTCAGCGACTAATAGGCGTTCATCTCCTTCAGCACAACATCCCATCAAATTCACCAATCTTGTGTGTCTAACTTTACCAACTCCAGCAGCTTCAGCCTGCAAATTTATTGCATAACTCACACTACTAAAAATGCTAAACACAGAGAACTGGTTAACCATAGAGAAACGAAAATCTCACCATAAACTGCTTTGCATCCGGCCATGACTGCTTTGAGTTGATGGCAACTAGCCAGTTACTTCGGAGCTTACCCCTATACACAACATTAGGAGCTTTCTCACCACTCTCCGAAACTATAAATTCGCTGCTAAAACAATTTGTAGCAGGACGCAGTTCATCAAGCTCAAATTCCTTGAATGCAGGAGCTTGCTCTGGATCTAATCGGTCCCCATTCGCTTCATCAGAATCCAATCATCATTTAAAAAAATATCCAAGAAATCACACGAGCAATATGTAAATAGCAACAGCAAGCAGTAATTAAACATTAATGGTTGTAGTTCAAGACTGCAACGAGGAACTGTTTTCCACTCCAAAGCTCCAGTTTTGATGCTTAAACTAAGATTTAAGATAAATTAAATCCAAAAGGGCAAAGAAACAAGTAAGAAACCCTAAGGCATTTGCTCGAGAACGGAATAAATAGGATCAACTGGCAACAAACCCTAAATAGCATAGCAATCAAATAGGAGTCTATCCAAATAAAACAACCAAGGCATTTGAAAATTGGCCAAGTAAGGATGAATAATCCAACAATAGACACATCATAGGTCTCATTGCCTAAGGTCTAAAATTGAAAATGCTATCTCCACTATTCAGTAAATAAGCAAGCATAATGCATAAACTCTCATAACTTAATCCTTCCACTTTTGGCGTTTGACACTGATTATCATTGCAGAGAGAGAGAGAGAGAGAGAGAGAGAGAGAGAGAGAGGATGTACCGCGGGATCTGGCTTAGAGTCGGATTGTGAAGGTGGCTGATCAAGAGAGTGGAGATTGAGAGTTTTGGACTGCAAACAGCCAATCTTAAGCGTGCTATCATCCAAGTAGGGGTGTAACGGTTCGGTTCGGTTCGATTTTTTACGTATTTTAGGAATCGAATCAAACACATAGAAACGGTTCGGTTTGGTTCGGTTCGATGTGTTTTTAAATATCGAAATCGAACCGAATTGAACCGCTTATAAATGGTTTGGTTCGGTTCGGTTTATCGGTTCATCTTTTTATTTTTTTATTTATTTTTTAAATACTAAATAATGCAAGAATAATAGTTTATAGGATGTCACTCGTTCCGAACTCATAAGTATAGAGTTGTTACTCATTTCTCTTCCTTTGTATAGATTAGAATTGATCTTAACTTAAATCTAATATCTAAATCCAACAATATTCTCATATAAGAAAGATAAATATTAAATAAAAAAAATTAAAAAATAGAATATTGGTTCGATTCGGTTCGAATCGTTCAAAAATTCTTGAAACCGCGAACCGAACCGAATGTAAACGGTTCCTACAAAAATAAACCGAACCAAACCGCGAAACCGAACCGAACCACATTTTTCGGTTTGGTTCGGTTCGGTTTGATCGGTTTCGCGGTTCGGAGCGGAACCACTTACACCCCTACATCCAAGTCCAACCAACCGCTCTATTTTGTAACGAGGGAATGTAACTCTATATATTTCAAACTTGAAAAATACAAAAACATACATGATGTATCATAATTATAAAAATATATTAAAAAAGCTACTTAACTTTTACTATGTGTGTTGGTCCGGAGACGATAGTCAGGTGTAGAGGGGGGGGGGGGTGAATACACCTGATCACAGTTTCTTTTTCTCAAACACGAAGGACAGCTGAGCTGTATGTTGCAACTGATGAACATTGCCAAATAGTAACCTTCGATCGCGGGTCAGAAGTGTGCCAACTACTGAGCTCTTCTACTGACTTTTGTCAGTACTTGAAACTCAGTCGGAGACATTGTGCGGATAAGAGTGTGGGGTCCGGAGATTCGTCTCAGTTTGAAAACGTGATTTTCACAAATCAAGTAATTTTTGGCTAGTGCGCTTTGAGAATACGTTTTATGCAAAGATATGATTTCGTAACGGTTTGTATGCAATGCAATGCAATAAAACGAAAAATAACACAAGCAATTTTTAACGTGGTTCGGATACGCAAGATCCTACGTCCACGGTCTGCCGAACAGGAGTTCTTGTTGATTTATCTGAGCAAGTCTCAGCAAGGAATCTGTGCACTGGACATACCCTTCTAAGTTATACTCCCTCCGTCCCATTATTCTTGTCCAATTTGCTTTTTGCACGGTTTTTAAGGAGAGTTGTTAGTTGTGTGTAGATTGGTATAAAGTTGTGGGTCCCACAAAAAAGTTGTGTGTAATAATTTACTAAAAAAGGAAAGTGGACAAGAATTGTGGGACGTCCCGAAAAGGAATAAGGGACAAGAATTATGGGACGGAGGGAGTAGTCCTTAGCAACTTTATAAATCAAACCGAAGTTTGAAAGGGAGGGGATAATCTCCAACTAGGAAGGAGTTCTTACAGTAAGAACAATCACTAAAAGTGAACTCCTTCGAATTTCTAAGCTATAAATTTGGCAATGAGCTTAGCTAGAGAAGAGGGATCTAAAGAACTCTGCAGAGAAGAACTAATGATATTCTATTGGGCAAGTTCTTATTTGGATTGATCTTGAATGCGCTAGAGTTGTTCGAAAGCTCGAGCGTTTTTCCCTTGATATCCCGTGCGTAAAGCTCGGATTTCTTCTCTATTTATAGTTGTGACCTAGGCATATGTCCGTTGGAGACAACGATGCCACGTGTCACAAGCTTCCAAAGAAAACGGCCATAAATTCGAATTGTTGCAGCAGAGTTATTGGACATTGTACATGAGAGCAGCTTTAGTTGGTCAGTGCAGATAAAGCGTTGTCGGTTTCTCATTGGTCGAGGTTTGTGGTAGGTGAGATTGTGTCAGATATCGGAGTTGACTCTCTCTAATCCTCGTATGTCTTCTGTTGACTTTCGAAATGACTTTAGCGGCTGAATCGTTTTCTGTCGGATACAGTAGACTTTAAGCAGTCTCTGTCTTCTTCGTCGAGTCGGCCGACAAGAGATATTCTCTTGAGTATGGTCGGTGATGGCGTGAAGGTGCGAGCTTGCATAGAGTTCTTCTGCGATGTACGTCACCGATGAGATGTCTTCTGCGAGGCGAAGATCGGCGATGACTTAAGAACACAAGCAATTACACGATGACGTGGGGTTTTGGAAGGTAACTTCGACGGAACATCAATCCAACATTTTACCCCGTATGTAACTTAGACACAAAGATAAATACATAAAAAACGATCGCCTATACATCATCTAGTCCTATCAAGACACTACACTACACGATATCGCTGGGTTTTGGGATCTTCAATTCCATAGTACTACTATGATTTCCCCCAATATTATTTTAACCACTAACAGCTGAATACCATCTACTGACTTATAACCCAACAATTTTCCCCTAATTGATGATGTCAAAACCTCTATAAAATATAAAGAAAGAATATTAAACTACTGACATAGATAGACTTGATAAGCCGAATCGAGTTAGCACTTAAGAGTTCAAAGCGGTGAGAGATAGGCAAAACACGGAGAAAACGGTTATGTGAGTGTGTGTCAGATCACTTCAGTGATCAGTTGTGATAACGAAAACACAACCAAGGGCCGTAAGACAATGAGTAATTGTCTGGCTAGAAATAGGAACTGATATATATGGACATGAAGATTACAAGGTTCCTATCTCTATTACAAAAGAAATGATAAGAAGATCATTGCTGACGTCTGAATCTCTTGGTTCTGCTCCTGAAATCTGCAGACCTATCAGCTGGAGGTTCCAAACCATAGTATTTATAAATCCTTGCTCGCAAAGTCTGGATTTCCTCGAGATCAGCAGGTAGATCAGAACTATGGTCATGATGATAAGCAGCTGCCTCGATCTCATCTTCTATCTCCTTCGTGCATAGCACGCCACGAGTAGTCCTCGGAGGAGGGATGCGTCCGAATCTTCGGAGCTCACGAAGGGTATCTTCTCTCTTTCCATTATCAGTTGAAGCTGATTTCTGAGCTGGACATTGTATTGATGAAGGAACTTATCGAATAGCTGATCAACTGGTATCCCAGATGGATAGAAACCCCACACATAGTATCCCTTGATAAATTCCTCATTAAGTTCCTCCCATTGCTCATTCAGCTCTGCTGGCACCCATCTGTTATACTGAAAAACCATTTACAAAATCATTCAACTGAGTTTCAGTAACAAATTTAACTCGATCGCACTAATCTCATCGAAACAACTTTCATAAACAAACGTTTTCAAACCAAACTAAATTGGACCTACACTTTCCGCACGCTACTGAACTCTGCTAAACGCGTCTGAATTCTGACATAAGTCAGCTAGCAGAGCTCAGCATCTTCAGTCACTCTATCCACGCGATCTAAAACAGCTTGTCTGGTCTACTGAATTCATTCAATAGACAATCTCCTTTAATCGGACTGTTCGCGTTCTAGTTTGAGAAAAATGTTTTCAGATGTATTTACCCCCCTCTACACCTGAACGTTTGACTCGGGACCAACATATCGAATTTGGAATAAAATGCGCAAAAAAAATTCGTAAGTCGTTTATAAATTAACAATTACGTAATAATAAATTAGCAATTATGTAAATTAGCAATTACGTAATAATTACGTAATTAGAATTTTTCTATTTATTATGTATAAATTATTAATATGTACATTTTATGTATGTAAATAGATATTTAAGAAATATTAAATATAAGTGAAAGAATTAATTACCTGAAGATCTAAAAGATTCAAAAATATTAAATAGATTACATGCATGTTATGTAAAAGTAAACGCTGCTGCATGCATTTTACGTAAATAATTTAAAGAATTAATTGCCTTAAATAGTAAACAAATGTTCCTTCTTGTCTGCACACTGCTGCATGTAATTGCCTTAGATTGCATGCATTTTACGTAAGTAATTGAAAGAATTAATTGCCTTGGATTGCATGCATGTTATGTAAAGAGAGAGAGATACAAAAGTTTAAATAATAGAAGAGAGAGACACGGAAATTGATGCTTATATGTCCAACTCATCACACCCATTCACTTTTACTTGCAAAATGCAAGAGAATAGAGAGAACTGATGGTTGTAGTAGTAGGAGACTAGGGTGTATATACATTTTTGCATTTTGGGAAAAATATGTACATTTTTGTATTTGTGGGTGTTTGATGTGAACATTCTTGCACATCCCCTTTGTAAATGTGGTTCGAGAGAGGGGGGGGGGGGGGTGTAAGTCGTATGATATGAGCGTCAAAACTGCAAGTGGCAGGGTAGTAATAACCGGTGTAGCTATTGAAGGAGGATGCACAGCTCCTGTTGTTTGGCCCTGGAAAACAATAGAATTGAGGGTCCGGAGGAGAATCGGCCATTGAATCTTGTGTATTATTTTCATATTTGCAGGATATGTGTGCTTCTGCACATTATGCGTGAAAAAGTATACCTTCTTCTTTGAGGGGAAAATGTCGGATAGATTAATGAATTATAATGTTGGAACTTGAAGATAAATTTTTATCTTGAAATGATTTGATCCTAAAGTCTAATCTTAAACTTGCGAGATATGGTAATAATGGATAAGAAATGTCTTGGTCCGTGCCCGCAACTTTAACCCTCATTTGCAGTTTCAAAATAATATTCGGTAAAATAATATTCTCGTTAAACGAATATCTGTTCATTTTAAAAATAAAACTTTATTGAGGTTTGATTGTATAAAAGCATTGTGAATTTAAATAATTACAAAATAATTCAGTTTTGTAGGCCCAAATTGAGAGTAGCACAATTAAATCAACTTCTAGACCCAATTTAAAGGCCCAATACTAGTTGATTAAGCATTCATTCTAATCTGGCCCACACTAAATAATTCCCTACCGATAATCTTGGTAAAATAGAGCAGCCAATCACGCGCAAGGAAGATGGCTTTTCTTTCAATCTTTAGTACTATGTCTAATGAATTAGGTTCTACTTGTTTACAATGTAGTTCCGACTTGGTTTAAAATCATAGGGAATTTTTGAATAAAAGAACACAATCAAAAGTGTGATTTAATTCAAGTTAAATCCTGAATAACAAGGTCTTGAGGATAAAGAGTTGCTCCATAGATGTTGCTTAATACTCTCTCCGTCCCCTTAGTTGTCTCTTGTATTTTTTCCGGTGTCCTGTTAGAAACGTCTTGTTTCTAACAAGAGCAGAGAATTTGTGGGCCCAATGTAAATCAAACAACATACACCATACAATATTATTTTCTTAATCTCCGTGCTAAAAAGAAACTCGACGCTACTAATTAATGGGACGGAAGAAGTACATCTTTAGAGCTTTTCATATCTTTTTCAGGATTTTCGAGTCAAGAGTAGCAGAAGCTGCAGTTAGAACTTGATTAATGTCAGCCAAAGACTAGGACAATCAAACTTGTAATTAATCTTAATCAAATTAGAATGATATATAGTTGAGTAGTACTAGAGATCAACAACAGTCACAAGGTGACTTGAATGGCATTGTCAAAAATGAAAAACCATCTTCAGAATTTGCAGTACATATATGGACCAGCAACATTTCCATCAACATTTTATAGACTTGTTCTTGATAACATGGTACAGAACTCAAAGGTGTGGAAATTAAAAAGCTGCACATGTAGGGTTTTAGTGTTTCTGAGTCTCAAGACAATATCAAGCACAACAACAGCATGTTCCCTACCATACCCGTAGATGTGAAGTTAACCCGACTCGTGTCGTTTGACTCGGTTCGACAAAGTACATCAAATACATAATACGCCCGTGAGCTTCGTTATGCGTTACATCTTCTATTCTCGTATGCGTACTTGGTATGTAGAATGGGACTATATAGTCTAGTTATAAAATGTGTGTCCATTTTTGTTGATGGCTTGCTTTATAAAAGTGTGGATGGAGTAGGCCTGCAAGACTTTTGAGTAGTGGCCGGCCATGCAGTTAATTTAGAATGAGAGGTTGGAGGAAACGACAACAGTTTCCTTATCTAGAATTGGTGAAGCAAGAAAAAAATATTAAATAGATAGATAGCTTGATCACCCTTCTACTTAACCTTCTTTTTTTTTTAATTTCTTATGAGAGAAATTCGCGGCTATTCGGATTGTTTTTTTAGATATTTCATATGTATCTTTCCTATTCGGAAAATTTCATTAGGGATCATATTTTATCTTGTTACTGTGAACGAAGAATATATATAACATAGCATTTACTCATTGGGTGGTGGAATTTGAGCACTATTTGCCAACTTAATTCCTAATACAAGCGGAAATTGTTATTTCATTCGGATGGATACAAGAATCCAAATTTCTCTTTCAGAATGACTTCGTCAACCGTGAATTCAACCAGTACCTCAATACATTGAGCCAGATCAGATATTTGGACAGTGAATTCAATTTTTATTTTTGGTTTTTCAGATTTATAAAAATGTATTCTAGTTAGGTCATGTCGAACCGGATCGAAATCAGTAGTAAATGAAAAGAAAAGATCAGCAAAGAAAATACAGAAACTAAAAATAAAAACGGCAAATAAAGAAATGGGTCTAAAGAAAAACGAACATAGAAAAATGATAACTGAACATCAAACCAACAATTATAACATATCAGCACAACAGATCAATTAGACCATGTTTTGAAATTTGTTTTGAATGTAATATTAGATTGTATTTTCTTTGTTAGAAACATGAAATTGAATAATGTTAATTATATTTGTCCAATGAAATTTTGTAGAGTTCAAATTCTACTTTTTTTTACATGACTTATTTGTCCAATGCAAAAACTTTAAAATATGATGATTTAATTTGCAAATTCTTTTCATACTAAAAACGACGTCGTTTTGGGATGACCACGTGGACGTCCATGTCAGCATCCGGTGGCCGAAAAAAATTGGGAGTCGGAGTGTTGGGATAAGGATTCAGCAGATAAATTGATAGATTTGATAGATCCCAAAACCCTAGCTGAATATTGTACCTTCGCATCTGTAATAGCTTAGTCGAGTTCAGTTGTTAGAACTCAGTAGGCTAGAGTTCAGTAGCTGCAGGATTCAGTAGAAGACCTCGCACTCAGCTGATGGACTCAGGATCGAAGAAGTCAGTTGGAGTACAGTCAACCACCAACTGAATCTGCACAAGAATTCGTGCCCATGCACTGAATGCTCAGAAGAACGTCAGTAGGAAAGTCACTTCAGTTGAAGGTCCGAGGATTCAGAGGAAGTCAACCCTGATGTTTGACAAGTCTCACCTAGGCTAGACCTCCCTCCAACGGATCTATTCACCATCGACGACTATAAATAAGAGAAGTCTTCATGCAGAGACAACACCGGGAACCCAAGCTATCTACGCACAAACTCTTAACACTCTCAACGAAGAATCCAGTGAAGAACTAGCGTCCATTGAAGAACCCTTTTAGTTCACTGCTTAGAGTTTTATTTGTTCCCCTTCTCTTATCTAAGCGAGCTTCATTGTAATATCTTTAGCTTAGAAACCTCGAGGAAGTCCACATCTTGTGAAACTATTCTTATTTGTAAGAACTTTCTCTTAGTTGGAGTAGACTCAAACTCTTAAAGTTTGAAACCCTTGTAAAAGTCACTACGACTATAAGTAGAGAATCTGTCCAGCGCACAGATCACTGAGAACTTGCTCAGTATAAGCTTCAAGTTTTGTGTCTGTCTAGTGAACAGACTGAGACTTGCTCAGTATAAATATAACAAGTATCCTGCTTTGGTCAGGACAGTGGATTTAGGACCCAGTATGTCCGAACCACTTTAAAAATTGCTGTGTTGATTTACTGTTTTCTCTAAATGTTCATACTGCATTCTAAACTATACTTCATAAAACTCAGCATAAAATCGGTGTTTTCTGACCGAGACTTTTGATTGGGCCTACACTTCCACACACACACACACTCTGATACTGAACGACTGTTCGACTGACTAAAGTCAGTTGGGCTGAACTCACTAGAAGTTTCTCTTGCCCACGCGATCTGAAGCATATTTGGCTGTCTGACTCAGTCAGTAGCAAACTCAGCTAGAGCTGACTTCGCGTTTGAGAACGAAATTTGTATTCAGGTGTATTCCCCCCCCCCCCCTCTACACCTGAACAACGTCTCAGGACCAAGAATTGGTATCATAGCACAGTGTTCTTAACTGATCATTGTTCTCTGAAACTGGTCTATCTCGAACAAAGATCCTAGAAAACCCGTTTTCACTGAATCTTGCATCTCTTCATTGCATCCTATATCCTATCTTTCAATGGCAGATATCTCAGGGATTAGGACCGTGCCAATGTTCTCAACTGAAAATTATGCGGCATGGCGCGTAAGGATGGAGGCACATTTAACTTCGCTGCACGACAGCATGACCGACGTTCTGGAGAAAGGCCCCATTGTTCCGATGGTCGACTCAGTCGAACTTGTAGTGGACGGAGCAGGAGGTGCCATAACCGGACCCAAAGTCGCGAAGGACAAAAGCCTTTTCACTCCTGAAGAGAAGAAACTGCACAACCTCGACCAAGTTGCTCGTAACGCAATACTGATGACACTCAGTGACTCTTATCTTGGAAGGATACATGACTGCAAGACGACAAAGGAGCTATGGGATGCTCTCACGATGCTGAGCCAAGGAACTCCACAGATCAAAGAGAACAAACTGGAGTTAGAGCTGCAAAAACTCGAGGCATTCGCTATGCTTCCTGGGGAGTCCATAGACGATTTCAGCGCTCGATTTACAAATCAGATCAACATCATCAACGGACTGGGGAAGATGTTCAGCAACAAGGAGACCAACACCAAAATTCTAAGGGCTCTCAGCAGGCCCAAGTGGTACTCTTTTGCTACGTGTATGAGGAGAACTGGCATGAATTCTGTTACTGCTGATTATATATTTTCAGAACTTAAAGCTGAGGAGTTCGAGTTCAACCTCCCACACACCCCCGATGCTGAAGCTGAAGTGCTAATGAATCATGCTTACAAGGCATCAGCTAGCACTCCCGGAGCAAGTCCGTCAGCAACGAGCCAGTCAGCTGGAAGCTCAGTGACCATACCTACTGCTTACAACTTGGCTGAGAAGTATGCTCTCCTCACGGTGAAATACCAGAAGGAGAAGGAAATGTTTAGACGAAAGATGAAAAAGGCTTCCAAAAAATATCAAGGTAAGAGAGATAATCATCGCACGAATAGTAAATCTAAATCTCTACATGATTGCAGAAGTACTGAAGCTACCCCCATGGAACAAAAAGAAACATCCAGAAGGGATAGCAGAACCTCAGTATGCTACAACTGCAAGAAGCCAGGACACTATCAATACGAATGTCCTGAACTCTCAACAGCTGAAAGAGCTGAAAGGCAGGCCCGACACGATAAGTTCGTGAAGAAAAGGCAAGCCTACATAGCTGGAGAGTTGTCCGATTGCTCAAGCGATGAAGAACTGTTCATGAAATCGTCTGACGACGATCCCGCATTCATGGCAATCGAGACTGAAGATCACTACAAGAAAACAGACATTTTGCGACATGTAAAAAATGTCGTAAAATCTTTTTTTTATGTCGCAAAAGCTAATTTGCGACATTTTCTACGTCATGTTGGATTTTGTCGCAAAAAGTGATGATGTAAATTTACGACATTATTTTTCTTAAATGACGCAACATATACGACACTTTATGCTTCACTTAACTAATTGTCGCATACTATTCGCCACACACTACTGGTCATTAGTTTTAGTGATGCATGTTCATTTGCGACACTTTACGTGACATTTCTTGAAATGATGCATCATAATTTACGACACTAGGTTGTGACATTGAAATAATGCGAAGCAGAATTTAATGGCTGTTGTAGCATTATATTTCAAGTGCCGCATATAATTGCGACAATAACATTTGTTACAAAAACTTATGTTAAGTGTTGCAAAATTTACAATACTTTTTGCATCGCATTATTATTTTGTCGTAAATCTTGCATCACTTCTACGACATTAATTGAAATGACATATCCTAGTTTGTGACATTATAATTAATATGATGTAGTTGTCTGGGACATGTGTGGCATCGTAGTTAAAAGTGTTGCATAGTATTCCAACATAATATATATGTTGTAAAAAAAAATTAATGTCGCAAAAATTACAATACCTTTTGCATCACATTATTATTATCTAACAAATTTTGCGTCATTGAAAGTATTTAATTAAGTGAAATTATGTTTCTATTAATAAATAACGCCACATTAATGAATTGATAAAAATCAACATAATATATATCACTCAAACAAAAGAAGTCTATCAATCATTAAAAACATATACATCAAATGTAAAGGCCTGAGATAAATTCAAAATCTAACATTAAATATATAAATATTAAATGCAACATGAAGACATTCAACTTCATTTTCTCTTTCTCGAGGTTTTCTTTTTTGCATTTTTCCTTTGTTCCTACACATATTCAACAAAATAGATTTTACTTCACATGTATAAAAAATAAATTAATTGAAAAGTACAATTGACAACAATACCTGCAGAGCTGCACCATCTAAATGTATGGTCATATTGTCCTCATCTGAGTTGTTCATCTCTTTTCTCATCTAATAAATTAGTTAAAGATAACATTATGAAAATGCTAAATTTTCAATTTACTTTGAAATGATATTCAAATTTTGATCATTTACCTCAGCAGTTCCATTTGCTTCACTCAAATTCTCCAAGTTCAAGTCCATAAATCCATGAGATGATGATCCATTATTGAGAGCTTGCATGCGTCGATAACTTGATGATCCGGTTACCTTTGCATATTATAATACAAATGATAAGTACAACATATTATTTAATATAAATGGAATTAATAATGTTGACTTACATTTAAATTATGATCCTCTAATGTGAGAAGTCGTGCTTGAAGCATCTCCATTTGTGATGAATAGTGATCTTTGAATTTCGACATTTCAGCTTCAAAGCCCTTTCGAATACTAGCCACTATGTCATCGGATTTGTCCTGCACAGCTTTATCAAATTCTTCACGAGTGGTGTAAATCACATTCTTTTCAGCAACACTACCACTGCGTAAACACCCTGGTGCTTCCTTTCCAACAATGTCTTTATAAATCTTATTATTAGCATCAATATCATCCCGTATGTTTTCAGGCAACTTTTGCTTCAACTCCTTTAAAAGAGCCTATTTACAAAACACAAAATCACAAAACTCAAGGCAATATCCTAATCATCTTAAATATCGTAAATATAGAAAACAAATATCTAAAAATAAAATCAATACACCAAGCGCAACAAAAAATCATAGCAAAAGTATACTCAAAACTTTCAAGTGACATGTATCAGTAGACTTTTCAATTTGATCGGATCAGTCAC
The DNA here is from genome assembly GCA_028984105.1 of Lavandula angustifolia. NCBI lineage: Eukaryota > Viridiplantae > Streptophyta > Magnoliopsida > Lamiales > Lamiaceae > Lavandula > Lavandula angustifolia. Next base: position 18,590,894 of record CM054822.1, read on the forward strand.
CATATAAGGGAAATATTCCAAGTACACTTGAGAGACATGGAAATTGCAGATATATAAGTGGATCCATAACAGTGTCCTTAGACAGTCAGTTTAATGAAAGACATATATCTATGGCCCTGTAGTTGTTGAAATATGTATTACACTCTTGCTTTATTATGGAGAAAGTATGATACATTAAACAATTATCAATTGATTTGGAAAGTCTATAGCATGGGCTATCCTCTCTTGTGTTACCTTCCCAAAGAAGTTCACTTGACCAAACACATGTATGCCTTTTGTTCTTTAGTTTTCTATGTGCATCATCTTAAGTAATTTATGATTCCCATCTATGTATAGTTAACAATCATGCTTTGCCCATTTCCACTTTAAACACATATAGATTTTTCACATCTGCAGTTTTTATGTTACCGCTAGTCCACTACCTATGAAAGCACAATCTGCAGAAACTGATCGTTTTCTAAGTATGCTTCGGAAAGTTCTAGCTAAAAATGTCTTGCTCATATTGATAATTTGATCTTGATTTTTAATGCACCACATGCTTTACATATACGGAAAGATTTTTTTATAAGTATCAACAACAAATGATCAGCTGAAATGCATACAGATTGAAATACTACGCATTAAGGCATTTTAGTTGATAAATACAGATTGAAATACGTACTAGTTTCTCTTCAGTGTTCTTATCAATTGGTTTTCCGCCCTTTTGTTGTCTTGTATAGACAAACAAATCTAGCTGTGATGGTTCTTTGCCATGTTCTAGATGGTACTGTCAAGGAAAAAAATATAAAGAAATCTTAATGACGCACATTATAATACATTGTAATAAACAACAAAGTTTAGGAATTGTTTGGTATATAATACCTCTTCTATAGCATTGGCCATATCCTTTCGTCCCAATCTAGGAGGAAGTTTGACATGCTTCCGACTGTTTTTGTTCCTCTTACTAAGTTTCTATAATCAACCAATAGCAAAAATAATATTTTATATAGAAATCGTTACAAGGAAATGAATGGAAATTATCTCAAACATTATAATTAAATTGTAACACTCACCCTTGCATTTTTCGAGCTCCAATGGTTCACCAAGATGCACCATTGATCCGCTTCCACCCTTTGTGGACATTTTGACAAGATCGAAACTCTTGTCATGCCTATGCGCGGTATAGTACTTTGCTTTCAATCTGTTCTTCCAATCCTTCCAAAGTTTTCCAAGTTTCTTCAGACAAATTTTTTTATAATGGTCTGACAAGTTTGTATTTTCCTACAACAAAATAGATGACTATATATAGTGAAAATACATTAACAAGTGATGACAGTACAAGGTGAAAATACACAAATAGAGAAAATAAAATTAAAATTGAGCATAATACCTTCACTTCAACCCAAACTAGATCCTTTTGTGTATTAGGGACTGCCCTCCAATCTGTATAAGAAAGCGGTAATTTGTTACCATCTTTTGCTAAGATTCCTAGTTGAGATGAAAAAAAGACTGCATTGCTTCCGATGACGTGATTGGCAGCATTTAGTTCCAACTGCATCACCTTTCCTGTACCCCATTCAAAACCCATCTTTGCAGGTCCCCTTCTAACTATAACTGTTAAGTATTTTTATAAAATAATATAATCAGAAAAATATATGAAACACAAACACAACACAATGAATAAAAAGTAAATGTGAAGTTACGGTGGTCATTAGCATCATCAGAATTATCTTGTGACTGATCAGGATCACTATCGTCCAATGAGGATAGAGGAGTGTCAGAGTTCATGAATGATGCATCTGAGTCAGAATTACAATCGATGTTATTTTGAACCTGAGTATCTTCAAGGGCGGTATCAAGCATTGATCCAATTGAACGCCGGGATTTCTTATGTACTGGTGCCATGAGTAGCTACAAAAATCAATTATATTACAACATAGTCATCATAGAGCTCCATTACATATTAAACTAAAACATGCACACACATTAATATTAATAGATGAACTTGCTTCAATAGATGAAGGTAAAATTCTTACTTTTAGGATGATTCAATGAAGAAGGCAAAAGAGCTTGAGGACTTTTTAGAATCAAAACTTTTACGATGGAAAAGAAAAGAACATAGACACAAATAATTCATAGATTCTTAAGTTGGAACCATATAAGTATGCAGCAAATTTAATGCTATATGTAAAAGAAACTTTTACATATAAGTAGGCAGCAAAGTTGGAACCATATAAGGATGCAGCAAAACTTTTAATGATTCAATGAAGAAGGCAAATTTAATGAAGGTAAAATTCTTACTTTTAGGATGATTCATTGAAGAACACTCGATTTCAACTAAACACACAAAAGAAAGCAATTCATAAGCCTCGGTCTATGTAAACCGCAAGTTGGGGCAAACATTACACAAAAATGGACATACCAACAATACTATAAAATGTACAAGATGTGGAAAACAATGAAGGACGAGTACGAAAACACAAGTCGAATACAGTAACTATTTTAGCCTCGCAACACTCTTAAACACACTACCTATATACAAATACACACACCACCAATTGAAAACAGGATTTATAACACAAAAGGTACAAAACAATGATAGTATTAATAGTATCTATAACTAAGGTCTTCAGCTTTCATCTGCTGAAGAGCATTATTGTATATGGCTATGTTTCGCAAACTGTATACAACTTCATTCTTTTCGAAAACAAGACATCATTTCAGTTCTTGCCTATTGTGTATCATCAAGTATTTCGCGTAGTCCTTTGCTTCTACCTACCTTTATATGTGTATATCTTGCTTTATCTATCAGGAGGAATATAAGGGGCCAATACTTTAGCGGGATGTATTGTGCTATTTTGACAGTGAAGAAAGAACCATTTCTCCCTCTCATATTTTCTCAGCTATTGATAATATATTCTTAACCATCATGAAATTTTTGCTCTATCTTTCAAATCTGAACTTGTATCGCCTAGTATCCTTCGGATATTTGGAGAAGAAATTGATGAACTCCCTTTGGCTGCAACTCATGTAGGTCATCAGGGAAAGGTATTTTATCTCACTCATCATAAGTTATTTACATTCTTTATTCTCTTATCTGTTTATCTTTTCGACTATCCTAAAAAACCTATAAACTACCAATCCATTTTTTTCGTGCAATATTTTTCTGCTCTCGTGTTGATAACATTCTTTAGCGTTTTACTCATGAAATTAAATGTCTTTGCAGGGATACTTCCAATGACTCTATTCATGCATCGAGAAGTTGCTTGCGTTTTTTTAAGTCAAAAAGTTTGTTCTCCCAGCAACAGATGACACTAAATCTATTTGGAAAGAAAAGTTTGGTTTCAACAAGTTTTTAAAATTTTGAATTTTAAAAACTCTATGCAATCAGTTGATCATTCTTTTCATTATTAATTTTGTAAATTTTCAATGATATTAAGATAATGAAACTATACCAATCCAAATTATCAATTGTCAATAAAGTATATTAATATATCGGGCAAAATTATAATTCCGCGCAAGCGCGGATTTAACTTTTGCTAGTAATAAGATTAATTTTTGCTTCCTTTATTGTTTTTAAATTTATAAAGATGATCGAAAATAGATTATTGGGTAGCATTCCTTATTCACGAACAATGTAGACGTTAAACCATATATCAATACCAAGTCATAAAGTGCATGACATAAAATAACACAAATTGTGTCACTTATGTGAAATATGGTGTTTAAATATGACGATTATTAAAGTGTCACAAATAAACCGTTGGAATTTTGATACACAAAAAATGAGGGTCGCATTTGTATCACTAAACTACGACACGCATTTAGGAGCCGCATAATTGACGTAAACATACGGCACAAGTGCAACACTGTTCAAATTATGTGATATAATTATGACATTTTAAGGAGGTGTCACAAATAGATTGTCATAATTTGGAGACATTGAAATGAGCTTCTCGTCCATGTCACTATAATACAACATACTATTTCGATGCCACACAATTGACGTAAATAAACAATATTTTTTTCAACATTATTATATACATGTGGTATATTTATGACTATTAATTGAGGTGTCGCAAATACAATGTCTCAATTTTGTGACATAAACATGAGTGTTGCATATGTGTCACTAAACTACGACATAGATTTTAGGTAACGCACAAGTGAAGTAAATATACGACACAAGAAGCATAAATGTCGTAACTTTACCACACATACATTTACTGTCGCACGAGTGTATGTCGCAATAGGTCTGTTTTCTTGTAGTGTTGAACCGTGTCTAATGGCCGGAGAAGAGGCTGAGGTAAATTCTGAACCCACTATATGCCCCTCTTAACCTTGCACACACGACACAAGCTCTGCTGCAGGAGAACCACTGGATGTGGTTCTTGCATACGAAGATTTGCACGAAGAGCAAATCCAGATGAGCCAGAAGTTCAGCTAGACAATTCAGGAGATGGACATCCTGAAAGCTGAGAATCAGAGATTTTCAAAGAGAAGTCAGGACTCTACTAAGTCTGAAGGACTTGTTCTGAGACTGAAGGAAGAGATTAACTCTCTGATGACTAAGTATCAAGACCAAGAAGCACAGATCTCAGTGCTGACTAAAGACATCTCTGAGAAAGAGACTGTAATTGCTAATCTCAAGGAAACTCTCGCACATGCCAAATCTGAATATGAAGCTCTAAGGAAGAGTGATGAGGTGTGGAGAACCTTGATGACAGAGCAATACATTGGAGCAAAGGAGAAGTTGGAGAAGCTACTACGAGCATAGAGACCACATGCCACCAAAAAAGGACTTGGTTACATATGTGAAGCCTCCACTTCAGGACAGAAGAGCTCCAACAAGCTGACTGATAGGTTTGTCCAGGGGATAACTCAACATGCAGAATTTACATCCCCTCAGAAAAAAGAATAAGCAGAAGATTCAAGAACCTCAGTCTAGCAACAGGAAAGTGACCTATGGTTCTAGCCCCAAGACACCTAGAGCAAAGTCAGGGGGAACCAAGAAAGTCAGGTGGGCTGAACAGTATGGCCACCAACTACTGACTCACCTAGCTTAGTATGGATCGTACTACTATGAGCCAAGAGTCAAAAGCCCTAAGGTTCAGAAGAAGAAGAAAGCTGAACCACGAAAGTCTAATAAGTCAGCTACCCCAAGTTCAGTGGAGCAGACTACTGACAACAAGGGAAAGATGAAGTCTGAAGCCACCACGGCTGTCAGACAAGTTTGGATCCTAAAATCTAACCATTAATGACCCAAGCTGAACCCAATGGGTACCTAAATCTATTTTGGTTTTGCATGTGAAATAGGACCTTTGGATTGTCGACAGTAGATGCTCAAGACACATTAGAAGAGCCTATTGACTGACTATGTTCAGCAAGATGGAGCCAAAATTGAGTTCGGTGACAACTCCAAAAGCTACACAAGGGGATACGACACATTGAAAATAGGAACTACAATAGTTCCTAAGGTATCTTATGTTGAAGGACTTCAACATAATCTCCTTTCTGTCAGTCAATTCTGTGACAACTCCAATAAAGTGACTTTTGATGCAGATTTTTGTGATGTTCTTGATAAATCTACAGGAAAAACTGTGTTATCAGGGTCACGGTGAAGGAACATATATTATGCTGAATGGAATACCACCGAACCTAAAGCTTGCCTGCTAGCACATACGAGGTCAGATGACACAACAACATGGCTGTGGCATAGACGATTGAGTCATCTGAACTTCAAAACAATGAACAAGTTAGCTCGTGATGCTAAAGTCAAAGGACTTCCCAGCGAGGTATTCAAGAGACGTAAAAACTCTGAATCATGTCTGAAGGGGAAGCAAAGAAAGTCAAGTAACCCTCCCATTCCGTCACCTTCCACTGATGGAATCCTTCAGCTGCTACTCATGGATTTATTTGGGCCAGTCAATCCAGTGACGATCAGAGGAAAGAAATATGCTCTTGTAGTCGTTGATGACTATTTAAGATATACTTGGGTGATATTTATCGCCAACAAGTCTGACGTCAAATTTGAATTGCCGAAACTACTAAAGCGGCTAAGCATCGAAAAAGATATCAAGATTCAAAGAATACTTTCAGATCGTGGAACTGAGTTTCTAAACTTAATGGTATGACACTTCTGTGAGGTTGAAGGCATTGAACACGAAACCTCAGCGGCACGTACGCCTCAGCAGAACGGACTTGCTGAAAGAAAGAACAGAACCCTTAAACAAGCAGGAATGACGTTACTCGCAAACTCGAGTCTTCCATTGAAGTTCCGGGGCGGAAGCTACCGACACCGCTCGCTACACTCGGAACTTGGTCTCCTACCGACTCGAGATGCACATGAAGACACCTTATGAGCTATGGAAAAGGAGAATTCCATCTATTTCACATTTTCATATCTTTGGATGTCCTTGCTTTGTTCACAATAATGGAAATGACCAGTTAAAGGTCTTTGAAAGTAAGTCAGACCAAGGAGTCTTCTTAGGATACTCCAGGGTCAGCAAAACTTTCAGGGTCTTTAACTACCGGACCCTTTGCGTGGATGAAAGCCCCCATGTCATATTTGATGAGTTTATTTCTGAGTACATGAAGTCATACTCTCAGCCGGAAGCTGAAGAGATCAGAAGCAAGCTACATGATCTAAGCTTAAAAGATAACACTGAAAAGATCCAACATTGTTGGGATAATGATTCAGATAGCAAAACTCAGAATCCAACAAGCAATGTAGCTGAGAAGATTGATTCTAACAAACAGAATCAATCCCAGGTAATTTTGGTCGATGAGGAAACCGATATGGTAACTGAGACCTCTACTGAGAATGCAACTCAGGGGGAACTACTAATGTTCCTGAGCTAAATGCCCTTGAACTTGTTGACTCAGTAGACCCAACCCTTGTTACTGAATTACTTTAGACATAGAACAGTACTACTAAAATTCCTAATACACCTACTTTTTGTGTTGAAACTATTCCAGATGAAGTAACAAGACGTCGTCGCTCGTGGTTAGATGCTCACTCTTCAGATCTTATCATTGGAGATCCTTCAGCTAGTGTCAAGACACGATCCAAATTCTGTCAAGGAGAAAGTGCCTTGTACTCATACTTCTTGTCGACTGAAGAACCTCAGACAATAAGGATGCACTGAATAATGCTGACTGGATCACCGCCATGCAAGAAGAGCTGAATCAATTCACGCGAAACGACGTATGAGAGCTTGTTGACAGACCTAAACACCAACACGTGATAGGAATGAAGTGGGTCTTCAAGAACAAGCACGATGAAAACAACATCATCGTCAGGAACAAAGCTCGACTCGTTGCCAAAGGATATTGTCAATTAGAGGGAATAGATTTTGACGAAACATTCGCCCCAGTCGTAAGATTGGAAGCTATTCGTCTATTCCTAGCTTATGCAACACATCAACAGTTCACAGTCTATCAGATGGATGTGAAGTCAGCTTTCCTGAATGACGTGCTAAAGGAAGAAGTCGACGTTGAACAACCGTCCGATTTTCAGCAAGGACATCAGGTTTATAGACTTAAGAAAGCTTTGTATGGGTTCAAACAAGCACCGATGGCTTGGTACAATACCCTCTCAGACTTTCTACTTCAGAAAGGTTTTCAGAAAGGAACAGTGGATCACACCCTATTCAGTATCAAGTCAGGCGAAGACATCTTACTGGTTCAGATCTACGTGGACGACATCATCTTTGGATCAAGAAACCTGAGTATGTGTCAGAAATTCGAGCAGATGATGAAAGAGAAATTTGAAATGTCAATGATGGGAGAGATGAATTATTTTCTTGGACTTCAAGTCAAACAATCAAAGAAGGGAATATTCATTAATCAAGCGAAATATACAAGCGATCTCATCAAGAAGTTCGGCTGCGAATCTAGCAAGTCTGTCAAGATACCCATGAACACTAATCTCAAGATTGATCTTGACAAAGAGGGAGTATCTGTTAACTCAACTGACTATCGTGCTATTATTGGTTCTTTACTTTATCTTACAACAAGCAGGCCTGATATAACCTATGTTGTAGGTGTAAGCGCGAGATTTCAGGCGAATCCCAAGAAGAGTCATATCGATTCAGCGCAGAGAATTATTCGTTACCTGAAGGGAACACCTAATGTTGGATTATGGTATCCATCTGATGATAACCTTGAACTAACTGGTTATTCTGATGCTGACTATGTAGGTTGCCGAATCGATAGAAAATCAACCTCAGGAACTTGTCAGTTCCTCGGTAGCAAGCTCATATCGTGGTTCTCAAAGAAACAACATTCAGTATCAACATCTACTACTGAAGCTGAATATATGGCTGCCGGAAGCTGTTGCGCACAGATACTGTGGCTTCGACAACAACTGAGAGATTACGACATCCATCAAGATGAAGTGTCGATCTATTGTGACAGTACCAGTGCTATTGCAATCACTCATAATCCAGTTTTACATACAAGGTGCAAGCACGTGGACATTCGTCATCACTTCATTAGAGATCATATCGAGAAAAAGGATATCAAAATGGAGAAGATCCACACTGATAAGCAAAGAGCTGATATCCTGACCAAACCTCTAGCTGAGACAAGATTCAACGATCTATCAGTAGAACTAGGTCTTTTGGATCCAACTGATATTCAGTAAATGATCTAGGAAGTACTGAGTAAGGGGGAACCTATATTCAGTACAGCTGAATACTCAGCTTCCTCAAACGTGGTATCAGCTGACTACGATGTTCAACTGACAGGTTATGAGTATTAAATTTAGCTTTTGGTGATTCAGCATGTCATAGCATTTATTTCCCGCCTTTAATGTTCATCGTATTGCATTAAGTATGTCGTTTTCATTAACACAGGACATTCCGTAAAACTGATTGCGGCGCATTAAATGCATATCATTTCACCTTACCACTTAGACGATAGAGATAAGTAGGTGAGATTATAGGCGACACAGTAATCATAACCTATTATAACATTCAATCTGAGCCGCTCACTGATTAAAACATGATTAATCTCAACCGCATGCTTAAAAACCGCCTCAGATTCAAATCTGAATATATATACGTTCTTAACTCTAAATTGTATCACTTTTATCCGCCATTAACGAAGAAATTGTGCACTGCATTTGCTATCTACCTTGCATCAGACATCTACTGCATTTTCTGCACTTTATCTTCGGTAAGAACTTCTTACAACTGAATCTGTCAATACCTCTCTATTTTCGAGTACTAATAGTTCTTCTTAGAGATTTCAGTTACACAATGACACTTCTCGTACCAATCACAGACGTTACAATCCCTGAGGACTAGAGGATATTCTCTATGGGAAGAGGGTATTATTCGAGCCCGTTCTGTCTGTCAGAACCTGCGGGGTGGAGTGCATGACGTCGGTCTTCGATGCTCTCGAGAGGCCAGGCCTTCTGCCGATTCTTTCCCGTGCTCCGCGTCACCTCCTTCCGCGTCAGGTAGTGAAGTTCTTCCTGAACTTCCGCCAAGATGGTGATTCGAATGACATCTACAATGTCATTGCGAAGCGTGAGGTCCGTATCAGTCAGTGGGAGGATAGGGCCTCGTAGATAGACGTCTCCAGACGTCTCCGTATCAGCTTCGGTCTGGAAGACGAAGGGGCACCAATCGCAGGGTACAAGGAATCGAAGATTGATAAGTACCTCTGCAAGTTCAGCGGTCAGGCGGACTGCGTTTCAAGGCAGCGTTTCCCAGAAATCAGTTGCTGCTTGAATACAGGGGGTTGGCGTACGTGGTCAACCATATTCTTACTAGCTCAGCAGGATCGTACGACCAACTGTCCCGAATCCGCGTCCAGATTATGATGGCAATAGTCGATGCAGCGCCCATCAACTGGAACGCATTCTTCAGAGCTGAGTTCAAGGCTCAGTCGCAGAAGTTCATATATGCTGAAGAAGGGATGAAGCTCATTCCTAAGAAAAAGCTCTTTTATGGGACAAATGTGTCTATTATGATCGAAGAAGACCTCCCAAACACGGTTTCTCTCGCTAATGCCTTCTACTTCGACTCCAAGCTGATGAAGTTCATCACTTCAGCTTCAGCCGAGAAGCCCATCGGGAAGGAACCTTCAGCTAAGTGTCCCTTGGAGATCTCTCAGGACCCCCTTCTCACTCAGGCGAAGAGACCGAAGATACTAAAGAAGCCTACTTCAGTCGTCCCACCTCCCTCACCTAACTCTGTTGAGGACTCAGGGTCGGAGCAGCATGATGTGACCCTGAGAGAGAAGGCGAAGACGGTTCTCTTAGAGGAAACTCAGCCAGAAATTCCAGCTGAAGCTCAGATTGCTGAGGTTTCCTCCGTTCCGATCTCAGTGCTCAATGCGCGATTGAAGGCGACAGACGAGGTCGCAACTAAGATTCCGGTGATCAGTTCTCACCCTGATCTAGTGGACATAGCAATCCGCGCTCGTATTCAGATGCGCATCAGATTCCTGGAGTGGGATTTGCTAGAGGAGACAATCAAAATCAGGTCTCTGTCCACTCTGCTAGAGGAAGAGCAGAAGTTAAAAGAGGAGATAAGCTATGAGGAGCCTTCCGATATTGCTTCTCTGGAGGATCTGAGAGCAGTCATGCAGATGATGCTCAGTGATAGGGTTCAAGGAGCTGAGCCCTCTTCCACTCAGTCTCCTCCTTCTCCCCACCATCTCCTCCTCATGACGATACATCTAAGAATGCAGACCAGGGAGGATCTGCTGAAGGCCAAACTCCCAAGAATGATCAATAACCCCCACCTTCCTCATCTGGCCAGATCATTCAGACTCCTTCTTCAACTCAGCAAAAGTAGATACTAAAACATTGTTACCATGCTGTTGAGATCAAATAATTGTCAATGGAGTCAATAAATAAGGTGATCAAGCGTCAGGCGCACAAAAATCGGAACCTTGCCGATGATGTGAACCAGAAGTGGAGCAGGTTCACGGAGGCACAGAATAAGACGCTGACCAACCTTACGCATGAAGTGCAGAGGATCAGTACGCCAAGTTCTATTGATACTGGAGAGATCCTTGCAAAGGCACTTGCAGCGCAAAAGACCGACCTAACTGCTCAGTTCTAATCCATACTACAGTCGCAGGCCAAATCTTTCTCTGAGGAAGTGGCGACTGTAACAGGTCAAGTCCAAAAGGCAGTGGAGGAATGATATGCTTTCACAGCTGACAGTTTGTCTAAGGCACTGACTCAGCAGCATACATCCTGCCAAGAAGTTGAAAAGAATGCATCAGCTGCCATTCAGGACTACCTCACCAGGTTTGACAAGTCCAAAGATGCTCTACTCAAAGCCATAAATAGAGAGCATGAGAAAAGGTAGAAGTCCTACAAGGATGCAAAGAATCGACATAGCCACTTGGGATGACTACTATCAAAGACTCAATGAATGCATTAACTAAGAAGGTCACAATCCTGGTAACCCTCCTTGATGATGCCAAAAAGGGGGAAGGATCTAGATCAACTCAACTTTGATCTATCCTTAAAGCTGAAGATCAGCAGGGCAGACCTAGCTCAACAGCTGCACAGGTGATAGTGTCAGCTGAAGGAGCAACTGAATCAGCTGTAGCTGAGGTGGCTACGTACTTGGAGAATCTGCCGGTTGAGAGCTCGCCACCTCCAGCTCCTGAGAAAGCTGATAAGGGTAAGGGCAAGGCTCCTGCTGACCCTAGCCCACCCAAGGCAAAGAAGCTAAAGTTCAAATTTCGCGAGGAGCAGATAGCCTACAACGAGAATCTCGCGAGAGAACTAGCTGAGGAAGAAGTAAAGAACAAGCCAGCTGCTAAGAAGAAAGGGGTTCAAATCCGTTCTCCTACGCCTTCACGCACACGGACGACGACCCCCAAGAAATCCAGATCAGCAGTAGCAGCCGCTAGAGCTCAGCAATCCATAGCTCAACAATCCAAACAGTCCAAGTCTGATAAGCAGGGCACATTAGGTTCCAAATCCAAATCAAGATCGCCTGCTGACTCAAAGGAACCACATGTACCTTCCACGGTCCCTTCCAAAGAACAAGAGCAAGAGATGAAGGAGATATGAGACGCGTGCGAAAGGGCATTGGATAGAACAACCGAGGCAAGGCAGCTCAGAGAGGCGAGAGAGAGGATCCGCCTAGCTGACCTTGAGGCCCTCAAGCTAAGGACTGAAAAAGAAGCAAGGGAGAGGGTGTCAGTCAAAGATAGAAGCATTCCCACCTCTTCCCATTTCTTCAGGAGTAGAGAGCCACTCAGTGAAGTGAAGAGAGTCGTTTACAAGAGAACTGACGACTGGGTGCCTCTCAAGCTCAATCAGCAGTGGGAGAAGCTGAAGGAGGCGAGTGGCTGCGCGTCCAGCATACTCCGGCCAAGTGGCTTGTGCCGTTTGGTTCGTCTTGTCACGAGCTACGCGTCGATGTGTTGTATGGGGTCATACGACGTCGGATGCGACCAGAATCGACGTCGAAAGTTGGCTGCTCAACTTAGTTTTTTCCAGGAATTCTTTTAAATTTCAGAGAATTGATCGATTAATCTCGGCCAGAATCCCTTACACGGTGGCCTTGAGTGTTCAAACATCATTTCTCCTATTCCAATTGATTGAATCGTGGTACGGAAACACGCAATTTTGAGCAGTGGAGCTCGCCGACGACGGGATGTATTTTTCGCTTGAATCCCGTCGCGTTGGTGGCAGATCTGGGAAAATGAAAGTTTCCCAGATAACCTTACAACACGGAGAGGCGGTAGGGACGCGGTAGACAGCAGCGAAAAGGCAGAAACTCGCGGCGGCGCACGGGCTGCTGTCAGCACACGCGGTCGCGCGCTGTTGCTTCTCCAGTGCCGAACAATAGGCCTACTGGCGGCGAAGGACGGCGGTTCCAGGTTTGATGTGTACGGACGACCACCATCACATCAATGGCCGACCAAGAACAAGCCGTTAGCGGCGGCGGCGGTTTATTCTTGAAGAACCAGGGCTGACATCAGCCCTAGGCTGTTGACGTCAGCCCTACGCGCTGACATGTCAGACACGTGGTAGATATCCTGACGACGTGGCGATGATGCAGCAGATCCAAATTCGAAGATTTTTCAAGATTTTGAAGAGCTGCATTTTGATCGGGCTATGTAATGATAGATTTTTATTTTTATCTGTGTTTAAGCCCGATAATAATGTTTTATTTCCTATTTGCGCATTTATTTATTATTATTCTTTAGCATGCAATTATGTGTTTAATTGTGCTTAGAAAAGCATGTGAATATGATTTAATTCGGTTCAAAGCATGTTTTATTATGTGCGCTTATAAATTGCATGCTTTAGGATTTATGTGGTTTAGCATGAATCGCAACAAACCTTTTGAATAAAAAGACTAAGCAAGTTTTAAAATTAAATGTTCAATTAGATTCCATTAAATTGGATATTAAACACTTAATCAGACCTCCATTTACTTGGATTCTACCCAAAAGTAGTAAGATTATGTTAGTAAACGTCCACCTGCGTGGCTTGCTGGCATCTTTGAGCTACAAGTTTTGTAAGATGAGTTTTCCAGAACAATATTTGATTATTATTGAGTAGTGGGAGCGAAATCGTAAACGTCTATGTGCCTAGTAAACACGAGTACTCTAGATGATAATAGTTAAATAGGATGGCTAATTAGATCAAATTGAATGCGGCATGGTTCTTGTAAGTATGTCAATTTCGAGAATTTGATTCTAATTTGGTCAAATTAATGGTCATTGCTTATATATCACCGCAGGTACAATGCACTTCCCTCAAAGTCCCTTCCTGCGTATTTAATAGTGACATGGTCCAGAATATCGAACTATTAATTCCGTTCGTCTTAAGAACCTAGGCGTGGATTGGAATTAAAGAGCTATGTAAATAGCTTGGTTTAGGGTTACGCTAGTAAACGTCCACCTGCGCGGCTTATGAGTGGAATTCCTAGAGTTGTTCGAGGTTTTTAATATCATTGTTTTTACAAAAGGTTAAAATGATTATTAATTACGAATTATGTGCAAATATTAGTTTTTACATGCTTTTATATTTTAAAATTTTCAAATATGTCTATTCAGAAATTTCATGAGTTCCTAATTAGTCTCATCAACCAAACACTGACGGGTTTAATTAATTTCACAGAATGGAAGAGAAATCTTACCCTCTCAATAAATGCTCTGCAAATGTCCTAATAGAACTTTTGTTTTAGAACTGCTATGACCAAGAAAGAGTTTACTCTGAGTAAGTTACTTAAGGCTTTGGTAGCGGTCAAAGAGGTTATAGGAAGGGCAAGATAACTCAAGTCTTGAATATCCATAGTAGCTCAAGGAATCATCCTAAAAGCGAAAACCAGAGCAGAAAGGGTGGTTAATTCAAGAAGGGTAGTGGAAGTAAGAAGACGGTCCTTACCGGCGGCATGCGAATGCCAAAGGAGAAAGGAAGATTCTTCAATTATGGTAAGAAGGGACACTAAAAGAATTGTTATACAGATGTCAAGACAAAATAGAAAGAGACACAAGTCGCTCTAGTAACTGAAAATGTTCTGGTATCCTCTTCTACCCACGAATGGGTAGTGGATTTGGGGGCAACTGATCATGTTTGTTACACCTTGCAAGGTTTCTTGCAGAAAAGGCAATTGAGCGATGGCGAGGTGGTAGTCTCAATGGGCAATGGATCGAGAGTTCCTGCAATTTTCATTGGAGATATACATCTATCTTTTGATAGTTCTGTTTTAGTACTTAAAGATGTTTTATATGTGTCTGAGTTTAGGCGAAACATAATTTCTGTTTCAAAACTCTACACCATAGATGATTATAAATCAAGTTTTGATAGTAAAGTTTCTATCATGAAAGATGATGTTTTATCTGTAGTGGGACATTAAACGGATCTTTATATACTATTTCTTCTAAATCGCGTAATTCTGTTAATGTTGCTAGCTTCCTCATCATCAAATTCCAAGAAGAGAAAAGAATCTTCTAAGGTAAATCAAACTTATCTATATCATCTACGACTAGGTCACATCAATCTGAATATGATTCAAAGGTTGGTGAAATATGGATCATTGGAGTCTCTCCAAGTGGAACCATTTCCAGCCTGCGAATCCTGCTTGGAAGGAAAGATGGTGACTATGACTTTTAAGGCAAAAGGTTATAGAGCCATAGAGTACTCAGTTTGATTCATTCTGACTTGTGTGGACCTATGTCTACACAAGCTCATGGAGGTATGAGTACGATTACTCGAGGTATGGATATGTTTACCTTCTTTGCCACAAGTCGGTTGCTTCGAAACTTTTATGGAATTCAAGGCAGAAGTGGAGAAGAAGTTAGGTAAAGAAATCAAAACACTGCGATCTGATCGTGGAGGGGAATACCTGTCCAACGAGTTCAAGGATTACTTGACAGAACGTGGGATTACATCCCAGCTGACAATACCGGGCACACCTCAGTAGAATGGTGTGTCAAAGAGAAGGAACCGAACTCTCTTAGAGATGGTTCGGTCGATGATGAGTTATGCAACTTTGCCGATTTCCTTTTGGGGATATGCACTACAGACTGTGGCATATTTACTGAACCGTGTGCCATCTAAGTCTGTTAACACGACTCCGGTCGAGCTGTGGAGCGGGCATAAGCCTAATATGCACCACATAAAGATTTGGGGGTGTCCTGCTTATGTGCTGAATAAGTAGGCCGACAAGTAGGAGCCACGTTCAGAGGTTATGCTGTTTATAGGGTATCCGAAGGAAATGAAGGGTTCTTACTATTATGATCCTAAGGAACAGAAGATCGTTGTTAGCATCAACGCTCGATTCTTAGAGGAGGATTATGTTAGTAATCATAAGTCTCGAGTCGAGATCATCCTAAAGGAATTACATGGTGATCGAGATCCACTCACAGAGCCAGTTGTACAAGATAGAGCTCCACGAGCAACTGCACAATCTGTTAACACAGCGCCTGATTCTCTTCGACGTAGTGGGAGGGTGATATGTACACCTGATCGGTATATGTTCAATGGGGAGACGTCTGATCATCTCCCGACAGATGAACAAGATATCGTGGATCCCTGGACTTACAACGAAGCAATGAGAGATATAGATGCAGATTCATGGCGAGTCGCCATGGACTCGAAACTTGAGTCCGTAACTGATATGGATATTACGAGATCACAGAACTACCTGAGGGCTGCAAGGCCATTGGTAGTAAGTGGGTATACAAGAGAAAGAGAGGACTGAATGGAGAGATCATGGCATTTAAGGCCAGACTAGTGGCAAAGTTACCCAGAAACAAGGTATTGATTATGAGGAAACCTTCTCGCCTGTAGCAATAATCAAGCCCATTCGGATTCTCCTTGCAATAGAAGCTCATATGAACCTGGAGATCTAGCAAATGGATGTCAAGACCGCATTCCTAAACGGTCGCCTTGAAAAAGGTAGAGACATTTACATGAAACAGCCAGAAGGTTATGTGAAGGAGGGCGAAGAGCATCTATTTTGGAAGCTTAAGAAGTCTATTTATGGACTTAAGCAAGCTTCCCGGTTATGGCACCAGCATTTTGACGAGGTAGTCAAATCATATGGTTTTGTATCCTGTCCTAACGAGGTGTGTGTGTACCTTATCGGTGTTAACAGATCAATTGTGTTTCTTGCACTTTACGTAGACGACATCCTTCTCATTGACAACAATGTTGAAGTGTTATCAGACGTAAAGACGTGGTTATCCGAGCATTTTCAAATGATAGACTTAGGTGAAGCTGCTTCTATCCTTGGGATCAGGGTTAACCGAGATCGCCAAAAAAGGATGTTAAGCTTGTCACAAGCATCCTACATTGACACTGTTATTGCTCGTTTTAGCATGCAAAATGCCAAGAGATGTTCAGTACCTTCAGACATGGCATTTTTCTATCCAAGAATCAGTGCCCAAAAACGTCTGAAGAGATAGAAAGCATGAGGCTAGTACCATATTCTTCCGATATCGGTAGCCTCATGTATGCAATGCTTTGTACGAGACCAGATATCTCATATGTTGTAGGCATGGTCTCAAGATATCAGTCTAACCCTGGACAAGCGCACTGGACTGCGGTCAAAATATTCTCAAGTACCTTAAACGGACTAGAGATTATATAATTGTTTACCAGTCAGACAGTCTAGTGTCTTTGGGTTATATAGACTCGAATTTTCAGGCTGACAGAGACTAGAATAAGTCTACATCGGGTTATGTGTTTACCTCGGGAGGTGGAGCCATCTCGTGGAGGAGTGCAAAGCAGAAATGCATTGCAGACTCAACCATGGAAGCAGAGTATGTGGCTGCTTCAGAAGCTTCGAAAGAGGTAATTTGGCTCAAGAATTTCCCCCTAGATCTTGATATTGTTCCAAATTTGCCTAAGACTGTCACAGTTTATTGTGATAATGCGGGTGCAGTGAATTCTAAGGAACCCAGATCCCACAAGGCGTCTAAACACATATATAGAAAGTACAACATCATATGAGAATTCGTAAATTGAGGAGACGACTTTTACCAACAACACATGCACCACAAAACAATCTATTGCAAATAGCTGGAGATGAAATATGTAATTATTTCAAAACAGTTGCGAAAACAACATTATTGGGGTGACCTAATCACTGATGCCACAAATCAACATCACTACTAGTTTGAGAAAAAAACACGAGTGAGAATCCGGCCTTGACTGGCTCTTTTAACCAGTTTCTCCATTGATTCGTTTCATAGCTCGGAAGTGTTTGAGATTTATTTGCTGACCTCGAGAGAGAGGGATGGAGCTCCAGCTGATATAATCCATCTTTAAGCGAACCCTCGCTCCAACAGAGTTTGATGGGTAACCTTGTCCTTAACAAGACAATATGTATGATGAAATTGAATATAAACCCCATTATCATGTATAAACTTAGAAACACCAAGTAGATTTTTGCAAATATTGGGGACATGTAATATATGATCCAAAAGAAATTTTCTAGTCTGCGCATCATTTGTTAAAGTAGAAAAACTAACATGATGAATAGAAAGAGGTGCTCCATTACCTGCAACCAAATTGTCTAAGCCTTGAGTAGAACTTTACATATTTCCCATATCAGTAGGACATGAGTAGATGCGCCGCTGTCCAAATACCACTCAGAACTAGAAACTTGTGCAGAGGAATCAACAAAAGATACATTGGTAGATGGATTAACATGAGTAGGTCCATAATGAGGAGGAACTGGAGGAGCTATTAAAAGTTTTAGAGTGACTCAGTTGCACCATGACCGAGTTAGCTTGATAACCACCACCAGAACTGCGAGTAGAATCTGGGCCGGAATAGCTAAGATCAAAACGCTGAAAGCATTTGAGGACATCATGGCCGGATTTACTGCAAAATTGACAAACCTACTTATTCCCTTGATTGGAATAACCTGGTCGACCGCCTCTGTGAGCACGAGAATGTGGTAGTCTTGCAGCACGAAAGTTTTGTTGTCGTTCACGACCACGACTTGAAGTATTTCCAGAAGGAGATCCACCATCGAAATGACTAGAGTAAGCAAGATTAGCATGAAAAGAGGATGACTGATTTAGAGCAAATTGATTTTATATTAGCATGAAAAGAGGATGACTGATTTAGAGCAAATTGATTTTATAGCTGAACCTCATGGGTTTGAAGTTGATTTTGAACTTCATTCAATGTTAAAGTTCCAGATTAAGAGGAGAGATGAACGCAAATGGATTCATACTCAGGTCCAAGACCACCAAGAACAAATGTAATTAACCCAGACTCAAGAATCGGTTGACTAATGCTGAACAATTCATCTAAGATGGCACGAAACTTCATAATATAATCATCAATGGTTAAATCGCCTTTTTTTATGGTTTGTAACTGAAATCGCAAGGTCATAGCTTTAGTCTTAAAGTGGGAGTGGAATAATACCTCAAACTCTTTCCATAACTGTGCAGCGGTTGAACAACGACCGATGTAGCCTATCATCTATGAAGAAACGGATGAAAGTAACTATCCAAAGAGAAATTGATTGCGCCTAAGCCAATTTAGGTAGGCGGGATTTGGAGAAGCCTTCTGCGAATTGGGATCAGTAAGAGTTGGAGCAGGAGATTTTGGATCTAAGAGATTTCATCAAAACCATATGTTGTCACCGTGGCTAAAAACCTGTGTTTTCTAGAAAGTGTAGTTAGTTTTACCGAGTTTGATACTCGGGGAATGAATATTCGAAAGATTAACAGTATAAGTATCGGAAGACATACTTGAAAGAAGTGCCGACAAGGAGGAAAGAATACGATAGGTAATATAAATAAATTCTAAACCCTAATGGCTGCTGATACCATATTAAAGTAGTAAAGGATTGTATATTCTTTATTGGTGAAAACATATATATATAGAGAGTGGATCATGTGAGAACCCTCCCTATTTGTGAGAACTAGGAACTAATCTTGGCCTTAGATTTCATTAATTTAATGGTCCAAATATTTTCAGAGATATTTTTAAATATAACTTTAGTTTGTTTATTTAATGAAGGGTAAAATTATAATTTTATATTTATGAATAGGGAGAGTTCTCACAGACCCATTGTATAAAAGAGAGAAAGAGAGAAACGTGAATAGTTGAGGAAAAATGAGGGAGAGAGAAAAATAAGGGAAACGGTTTTAAATGTGAAAAACGGTTCATGCATCCATGAAATAAGGAATGATTTTAATTAATGTTAATGACAAAATTACACATGAGCCAATAACCGCATAGTAATTGCCGAATGGTGTAAATTACCATAAATTCATAATTACAAAATTATAATTTTACCCTTCATTAAATAAACAAACTAAAGTTATATTTAAAAATATCTGAAAACAAAATTTAAATCTAGACCATTAAATTAATGAAATTTAAGGTCATGATTAGTTCCTAGTTCTCACAAATAGGGAGGGTTCTCACAAGATCCACACCCTATATATATAAAGGAGAAGTGACTAATGACGTGGTTAGCCCTATTACAAAATTACACGTCAGCATACTTAATATAGATAATTACAATTCTAACATCTAATAATAACGGGAATCGAACATTAGATCATGTTTAAATTAACCATTTAGGAGAAGTGAGAATACCAATTACACTATATGTTGCCGGTAATCAGTAGATAAGCGGCGGATGGTGGGCATGACCACTTAGTTTATTTTACCGTAAAAGATTATGTGATATAATGCTAAAAAATCCATGCAAACCTATTATTTTATGATCTAACCAAATAACTAATATTGATGAAGTATGGCATAATCTTTGTATATCTAAAGTACTATGAATTACATAGGTCGCAGGATTAACATAGGCTTTTTTCTTTTCAAAATTGTTATTTTATTTACTTATATTTAGATATTTTTTTGTTTTTTTATTATTATATTTAGATACTTTGACAAAGCTAAATCTAATACTTAAGCTGCTTTTATTGACTTTTTAATTTCAAATTGTATTAGCTATTTACTCATATGTAAACACGTGATAAATCTCTGGTACAAGTTCATGCACAACATTTAGTAAACACGATTTTATGAACGTAATCAATAAACTGATTAGTAATTATATCTGAGATGCTTGAAGTATGATTGTGTAAATATTAAATCGAACATAATGAGAATTGAATATCAAATCAACTCTAATTAACTACTTACATAAAAATGGAAATACTAACTAGACTACATGTTGTATAATTCAAATTAAAGAAGCAAACTGATTCTTATGCATGTTAGTTGATATTCCTTGATCCGGGATAGAGTAAAATCTGATATTTCAAGAGAGGAAATGAAATGTGTATTTTTATTTTTATTTTTTATTAGATAAATTTGCACAAGAAAATCAGCATTACACATGATCAGGGTTGGGGGCACCCATCCGCGCGCCATCCCGGCATCCATCAATGCCCTTGAACTAGAATCAGGGGCGGACCCACCCTATAGTAATTTTAGAATTTTTTTTAAGAATTTAAGTTAAAATTATTAATTTAGCCCAAGGTATTTCTTCCGATTTATGTTCAGCCCAAGGTATTTTATTGGGCTGGATCCGCCCCTGACTAGAATACAATCATAAAGATGGTATCGATGTGATTAATCATAATCTAGAGAAGATAAAATTCTGAATCCGATTCTTAAAAACATGCCTATGAATCTAAGTATAAATGCTTTTAATCGAGAAATATATGTTTATACCATGCAATTGAATGAATGCACATTTTTGCCATATCAAAACAATATATTTTTCAATAAGTTAGATTGAAATTGTTGAGTATATTCCCGTTCCTGTTTTAGTTCGAAAGATGAAAAAATGTATTTTCCACTTGATCTTGTCGAGTAATTTGAGGGGAATCATATGCATTGTTGACACTCGAACGAAATTCCATTTTTATTAAGGATTTCTCTCATTGGAAATCCACATTTCGGGCAACACATAAAGTACTTTATTAAATTAATGACCCAATTTTCTGTATATTTATTTACAGGAAACGACAGAGCTTCCACGAGTCCGCATCTCTCTTTTTGATTCTCTTCTCTTGCTGAAGGTAAACGTACCTAAACCGATTGCGTGTTGGCCACCTAGATGGGTTATGTAATACTCTTGCCGTCTTAATATTTTTTTCCACTATACTATATTAATTAGACTGTCCAAAAACTTTTGTCCACTTTTCTCTTTTGATAAATTATTATACATAATTTTTTTATAGAACTCTAACTTTACACACAACTAACAATTCTTCTTAAAAACTATACCACCGTCAATATGAACCAGAATTTGGGATGGAGGGAGTAGTACTAGTGTGTGATAAAATGATATATATGGTGATTTGATGCGATTTTAAAAGAAAACTAAAAAACCACAATTCACATGTAAAGATTATGTCTTTATGAGTTGTTTTTTGTTATTTTCATAAATTGATAGGAATAACTAATGAAAATAATCATTTAAAATAAGTTGTTTTCATAAGCTCTTTCAAACGCGAACATAAATACTTATTTTTTTAAATAAGGTGCCGATAAGCTCTCCAACGGAGCCTATATATATTATTCACTTTGGACTCTGGAGTCTCGGTCCCTCCCTCATCCACCTCTCTATAAATAAATAGACATGGGAAATGGAGTAGGTCGTGTGCTTGAGTTTTGTTTTTCCTCTCTCTCTCTAGATTTGTGAATTAAAAATGGGAATGGAATTAGTGTTGGGGTATTTTATAGGTGTTTTGATGTTAATATGGGTGATTAGGAATAATGTGAATTGGTGGTTGTATGAGAAGAAGCTGGGTAACCAACGGTATGAACTGCCGCCAGGTGACATGGGCTGGCCAATCCTTGGCAACATGCCCTCTTTCCTCAAAGCTTTCAAGTCTTCTAACCCTGAATCTTTCCTTGACGACTTAGTCAAAAGGTTCTCTCTCTCTCTCTCTCTCTCTCTCTCTCTCTCTCTCTCTCTCTCTCTCATATTTGTCCATGCAAATCTGCTGAACTATCTTTTGATCATCTTGGCTCAGTTTCCACCATTATTGATGCATGTTATCTACTTCTCCAATACATTTCTAAATGGAAGTGACTCGGATTCTACTTGACAAGGAATAATCTCAAAGGCATGGAATCCGGCCACAGTTTTTTTCACTATACAACTTTTGAAATAATAATAAAAAAATGGAAGTTGTTAATTATTTGGATTGTAATTATCTAAAAATACGTCTCGATCAAAGTGGCTAAACCCTACATAATACTATGAGTTTTATATGTAGAGCTGACATTTTCCTCTGTATTGACGCCATCGGCCAACGTGTAGTTTGAAAGAGAAATTGCATACTTGTTCAGAAATAATAACCCCAATTTGCATCTATTACAATAGAATACTGTTGTATCTGCTACAATGGTTTACTTTATTCTAGTTTAAAATGATTTAATATATCAGCAATTATATATGTAACATATAATGTGACCTTTCAAATTTATATCCTATATTATCATCAAGTAGGTCGGTTTCTTGGACTGATTCTTGTTACCATGTGGTATCCAGTTCCATTTTTGTTCTTCCCTCCATCATTTGTCGGTAGCGAGCAGCATTATCTGGGACCATTTTATTTGGTTTATAGAATTTCGCGTGTTTGATTATTACTAATGCATGCTACGCATATTATAAATTGAATTATTAATCAAGATCATGATGCTTTCTCAAACAAAGATGACTCTTTTGGTGTGACGAGGATAATCTGAATCCTTAACTGCTTGATTACGCAGGTTCGGGTCGACGGGTCTGTACAAGGTGCACATGTTTGGCAACCCTAGTATACTCGTGACGACTCCAGAAGCATGTCGAAAGGTGTTGACAGACGACAAAGCATTCAAGCCGGGGTGGCCTTCTTCCACAATCAATCTCATGGGAAGGAAGTCATTCGTCGGAATTTCCGACGAAGAGCACAAGTGGATCCGCAAGTTAACCGCTGCCCCCATCAACGGCTTCGACGCACTAACCATGTACTCCAAATACATCGAAGAGAATGTCACAACGGCTCTCGACAAATGGGCAAAATTGGGACAGATTGAGTTCCTAACTGAGCTCCGAAAGCTCACGTTCAAGATCATCATGCACATTTTCCTCAGCTCCGAGGGCGAGCATGTCCAGGAGGCATTGGAGCGAGAGTACACTCAGCTCAATTGTGGAGTCAGAGCTATGGCGTTCAATATACCGGGTTTTGCTTACTACAAAGCTCTTAAGGTTTGTACTTTCTTGTTACACGGTTTCCTTGAACTTGAAAAGGGAGCTTAGGTTTTGATTTCTCTGTTACATTTTCAGGCTCGGAAGAATCTTGTGGGTATACTGCAAAGGATAGTGAGTAAGAGGAGGGTGAATCAGTCGACTATGAGGAGGGATATGCTGGATGCTCTATTGGACGTTGAAGATGACAAGGGTAGAAAGCTGGATGATGAATACATCATTGATATTTTGATTATGTACCTGAATGCAGGGCATGAATCTTCTGGGCATACCACAATGTGGGCAGCCGTTTTCTTACAGCAGAATCCAGACATGTTCAGAAGAGCAAAGGTACTAGGTTTGAGTAGTATAATTACAAGTGATGAAACAGTGGTGATTAATGAATGAACGAATGAATGAAAAAAGTGTGTGGTTGGATGAGTTTCAGGCCGAGCAAGAGGAGATTGTAAGAAACAGACCATCTGGGCAGAAAGGTTTGACACTCAGAGAAATAAGGAAGATGGATTATCTTGATAAGGTATACCTGGTAGCATCTTCACTGCCTAGCTTCTCATCTTCAGCACTCTGTCAACATGCATGTTTACTACACGTGCAGGTCATTGATGAAACACTTCGTATAATAACCTTCTCACTTACCGTCTTTAGAGAGGCAAAGAAAGATGTCAATATCGGTGGTAGGTGTTAGTTATTTTTCTTATGGCTTTCCACAAGAGAGAGAGATATATAGAAGCAAACAAGTTATGAAGCCAAGGTGTGTTTTCCTTTTTCCTTTCAGGCTACACCATTCCAAAAGGATGGAAGGCGTTGGTCTGGTTTAGGAGCGTTCACCTCAACCCTGAAACATGGCCCGAGCCAAAGAAGTTTAATCCTTCAAGATGGGAAGTGAGTTTAAGACCTGCCTCCCTTTTCACCTTCTCATCCATTTACTAATGAGACCAATTCTATCATGTCCGGTCTGCAGGGTTTTATACCAAAACTAGGAAATTTCCTTCCTTTTGGGGCTGGAAGCAGATTGTGCCCAGGAAATGATCTGGCCAAGCTTGAAATATCTATCTTCCTACACTATTTTCTTCTCAACTATGAGTAAGCTATATACAATACTTCATTCATTTCATTTTTGCTGTTTGACATCTAACTAGGATCTTCATATATTTTACTCGGGTTCTGAAAGATGAAACTGACATTGTTAACAGGCTTGAACTCCACAATCCTAACAGTCCGGTGATGTACCTACCGCATACTAGGCATAAAGACAACTGCCTAGGAAGGATCAGAAGGGTGTCTGCTTAAAGTTCCAAGAAGAGTGAATTGTAGTTCTAATCTTGCACTACATTTTATCTGATTAAATCTGTGCCACTCTGTCTCTATGGTTGAAATGCATCTACTATATTTGCTAGAACAAGAATGTAACGATCATTGGACTAAAAAATAAATGATATCCAGACTGAAATCTTCATATTACATTAAAGATATCCGGAGCAAATTCTTACCCAGGTGAGAGATTTGTGCTCCCACTTCAACCATGATGAAGCATTTTCTCAATCGAACTGGCTATTTCTTCACCTTCAATAGACATAAACCACGCCATGAAGAAATCAAGACAAATTCGGTAATGTAGCTGTCAGTCAGAAGGACTCAACATTAGTCTAAGAGAACAAACACTGTTAATAACCAATAATAACAACCAAGAAGAGGTTTTCATCACACAGAATGTTCAAATATGAACCGGGAGTACTTTTGCTTCTTGACATTGGTTCGGGTAAATTCAGGAGCTTGGCCCGTACACATTAAAGCTCTCTTCAATATTGACATGGCGGTATGGGCAGCAACCTCCCGCCATTGTGATATTCTCCGAGTAGCAAGGAGAACACAGAACTTGATGTGTGCAAGGCAGAAGGAGGACAGATACTTCATTCCGCGAGCACAACAGACATATCCAGTGTCTAATGGTTTCTTCAGAGGATGCAACTAGAGCAGCTGATCCTAATAATAATGATTCAGCATCATCACACCAGAAAGCGGCATCCTCCAGAAACGTCTCTGGCATTTGAGTAGACAAGCGGGGACGAGACAGATCACTTTCAAGTCTTTGAGTATCATCCTTACCCAGCTGACTGTCAGTATCTACTTTCTGATGCAGTTTTAACAAATGAGATTTTGAGTTGGCCTTCCGAATCTCCAGATTTTTCTTTTCCTCAGCTAGAAGGTTACACATTTGCTCTTTTTCTGTGGTTTCCCTCCTCCATTGCATCTGCAATAACAAGCCAAAGAGGGGAAAAAAGTTCAGATTTCTCACGACATGCACAGGAGTCCATCAAGCATTATTTGATCAACATGTATAGTTCCATCAAAGCACCACTTATTCGATCATACATATAAACTACTTGAGACAAGCAACTGATCTAGCACCATTCCAAAGTTTAGCCATTTCTGCTTATAACTGACCACCATAATTAAAACCCATAAAGAAGTTGCTGAAAGCTGTAGACAAAATGATGGCCTTCGCCATATACATAGTCCACAAACTTCTCACAGTATCTAAGATCGAAGAATTCAGAATCCAACATTAAGTTAGCTATGCCAAAGTATCTGGCAGCAAACAATGTCCGAGTTTATTGATAACAAGCTAAGCTAACGAAATGATACTTTAGTTACTAGCTGTTCAATACATTGCCTACAAGTCACCAATTAGGTCATCTTTGTTAGTATCATGTCTACCAAGACGCCTAAAACATCAGAGCATTGTTGTACATAGACATATGCACAATAGACATTATTTCAAATGTCTAACCCAGAGCAGTACTGCTTCAGTGTGTGCAACTAGTATTCATTGTGAGCGAAATTTCATATTCAACCAAATGCCTCAATAAGGAAATGATGACACATAAAGATTAAATCATATAGAACACAAAACATCCATAAGTCACTCATAACTATGTAATATACATCTATTATGCGCAACTGCCAGTTTTTATAAGCTGTGCTTTTAAAACCAATGTACCAAAATAAATAACTCTGTCATCAATATAAAACATATTTGCATAATTCTTCCTCAACTATCCAATTGACATGTTTCCACGTTAGTAAGTTACGCACATCAAAATCTGGAAGTAAATTCCAGAAAAGTAAACCACATTTTTTAAAATTAAGATGTTCCTAAGTAAAACCATCAAACAACAAGCCAAGTTAAACATCCATTCAGAAAACAAAAAGATAATTACACACAAAAAACCTATATTTATTGTATGGACATTCAAGAATGCAGAAAGGCTTTCTTTAATTATTACTCCACCATGAGCATCAACTTAACGGTGAAACATAATACACACACAGAAGCATGTAATTGGATTAGCAACAACATACTTGTGACTCACATTGAAGTAAAAAAAAAAAAGTAAAAATATGATAAAATATAAAACAGAGGTCACAAACTCTTCAAGAAGGTTGTGTATAACCATTGCACATTAAAATGACCATTGCACAATTAAATGACCATTGCACATTAAAATCAAGATGCTTTTGTGTATAACCATCAGAGCAACAAGCTAAGCCAAAAATCCATTCAGAAAACAATAAGATAATTACACACAAAAAACCTATGTTTATTGGATGGATATTCAAGAATGCACAATGACTTTCTTTTAAATCAGTACTCTCTTTCTTTTTAATCAGTACTCCCCATGGACATCAACATTTATGCATGCAAACAAGCATGTAATTGCATTAGCAACAAGACAGTTGTTAATCGCATTGTAGAAAAAAATGAAGAAAATCAAAAAATATGATAAAACATAAAAATGTCCAAGGTGACAAACTTCTTCAAGGAGGTTGTGCTAAAACTAAATTAACCTTGCACATGATATTACTGGAATGCAACTTAAAAATCTCAGATTAGAATAACAACTAATATCCTGTGTATAAGAGTGACTGAGGCCATAAAAAAAATGTTTGGCAGCAACTGCTTATTCTCACTTTACCTCTCATCTTTAAATTTGATCCATTATTCTTAAACTGGTATCATAAACTATATTTCCAACTTCTTTTAGGCAAAAGAATCTGAAAATGTAAATAAAATTATTTTACTCTAGCTATATGGTCATTCCATTGAATTATCTTTTTCATCAAATAATACTTAATCCTCAAAAAGCTAAAAAAGAAAAGCAAGAACTTTTAAACCTCAAAACAAAAAATGTCATCATTTTGTTCCACAAAACAAAATGACATAATTATCACCAAATTTTCTTCTGTCTATCTTTATCTCTCAATACATTCCAAATTAACCAACTTGTTGTGTGCCATTGGCAGCTCCACATTCTGTTAGCTACCTTCCCCCCCCACAACACACACACTCACACTCTTATCGAACCCTTCTGCTAATTCTTCTACAAACTCTACCCATCCCGTTATAGATGCTTGTCGCTGGCGAAGGAAATTGTGTTTCGAGCCAAGACTATGTACAAAATCTTAAAACTTGACTCTCAATGTCCTTAAATTTATACTATTACTTCCGAATCCATTTTGGGCATCTTCATTTTCTATCAGGCTTCTGCTTTAGGAAACAATGACAATGTATATATAGATGAAACCTCTATAAGATTTAGCATAAAATAACTATAGAATATAATAGGAAATTTAGAAATTGTGAAACGAATGAGGACTTCTCCATGGACAATATTAGACAATGGCATGTGAAAAATGGCTTGCTAAATTCAAGGGCCTCCATCAAAGATAGCAATGGCAGATTATGAAGAAAGTTGTAGAAGGAACCTAAAGTTAAATATATAATTTATAATACTCACTCCGTCCCACCGAACTTGTCATGTTTTTTTTTTGGCTCGGTTATTTAGGAAAGTTGGTGTAGGTTAGTAAAGGTGTGGAACCCATATAATTAATTAATTGTTTGAAATTGGTTTGTGAAGTAGAGGCGTGGGACCATTCAATTAATTAATGTTTTTGAGTTGATTTGAATTGATAAATGTGTTGGACCTACTTCCTTATTTAGAAACAAGATAAATTCGGTAGGACAGCCCAAAAAGGAGTACTCCCTCCATCCCACTCCAATTGTCCAGTATTCTTTTTCGGGCTGTCTCACTCCAATTGTCCACTTTCTTTTTTTAGTAAAACAATAGTCTATATAAATTAGTGGGCAACACCACTTTATTACTCTTCTACACACAACCACCAACTTACTTAATCTTCGTGCCGAAAAGAAATTGGACAATTAGAGTTGAACGGAGGGAGTACAAGACAAGTTCGGTGGGACTGGGGGAGTACAAATTTTCAGTTCAAGCAACATTAATTTTGATTGTTATGCAAGGATTGTGGCACCAACCTTGGTCGAGAAGAATGCATGTATGGTTATGCCCGAGTACATAGATTCCATATATAGGAGAAAGGCATAGGGAAGATTATAAGGTTATATCAAAATATACTAATTTTCAGATTTGGTTTAGATGCCGTGATTTAGTTTCTGTGGAAAGGAAATCGATAAGCGACGTCGTTTAGTTTTAGGTTGTTGACATGAAAACAACCTATATTTTTATTGGCCCGACATGCAGGCAAATCTTCATCCAAAACGTAAACGATGTCGTTTAGATTTTGGAAAGAAATTAACATGGTTAGTTGTATATGGTGGATAACAAGCAATCTGCATAAAATGAGGGTAAACATTAACCACAAGCTTTATTGTGATTTGAGTTGTAACGGGTGAAAGATCGTAATTTTTTTTTTTTTTTTTGCCAAAGTTGAAAGATATACTTTTGAAGCTAAAAAAATCTCTAGAAATAATAATTATTTTGGCCCAACTAGGCTTAAAAAGTTTTAAGGTCAACCAATGGAGGAAAATGAACAATTTCATCATCATTGCAAGGTGAGCATTGCGTTCACATATTTAGCATGACGAGAAGACTTGTTTGCCTACAAGAATCATGATTATGATTAATTGATTATCAAGTTAAAAAGATTGCACATCGTACTTTCAATTGACCAAAAGTCTCTAATCTTAAAAGCAATAAATTTTTAATTATGGAAAAATTATCATATAATGATATCCATCAAATAGACGAAGAACGTGGTAGGAAGGGAAACGAAAGAATGGGTGATGTGGCAAGTGAGTCAAGAGAGTTGAAGGGCGTGCATGAGTTCTACGTGCTAGCATGCATAGGATTCAGGGGATCTACGGTTTATTCTTTTTCAATGTTATGTTTGTATTTACATGTTTCCATAATAATTGTTTTCCTTTATGGTTGGTTTCCTTTCGTAATAGATGTCCAATATAATTAGGATGCTAGGTATCGAAAGGAATAACCGGCACCCTAAGGTAGCTGCATAGTTAGGTTTGTAAGTTCTCAATTTAAAGAGCTGAGAGGCATGAATAAAAACAAGCAATTCAATTATCGAAACTAATAGTTTCAAAGAGATATCACTCTGTCTTAATGTTGAGCCACGAAGTGCCGATTCTCTCATTAATCGAGTCATTCACATCCCCATAAGGCGATCCACATTTAAGCCTATGCCCATATCGTTACACCTTTCGTGGGGGTCAGACTTACTCGACAATGAATTTTTCTATCTTAGGGCCGTTATAGTTACGACCGCCGTTCATTGGAGTTTCGGTCGCCGGCTCCCCCCGTCATCAGTCACCAACTTCCTTGACCTTCCACATAACATATAACTTATGGGAACTTTTAAATATATTGCACTTATGCATGGTTTACAACAAACTTTCTGTTTTCACAATATTAGCAATGATGATTAGTGAAAGTTTGGTCAATATATTAGCATTGCCACCTGAGTTATCACTATCTGTTATTAATTAACAATTACCAAAACTTAAGACGCCTCGCTAATCTCTAAACTTTGCCTTACATATTTTTTCAATAACAGGTAGCTGCATATTATTTTTTTGTCTACCATTTGGTAAAGTGAATGGTCACTAGAATGATACCTTTTGCGCTTAAAGTCTTGCATAAATTATCAAATTTTTTCACTGTCATGATTTGCATCATATAGAAAAGGAAAGAGTGTGCTAAAAGGAAAAACCAACAAACAAAAGTATATCTGGCAGATAGAAGAATTAATGATTGGCTTGATCCTAGGGGGATCATGGAGGGACAGTGTGTTTGGTTATGCAATAGCATTAGGTTTAATTTGAGGAATAAGATTGAGCAAGAATAACTGTAGTAGACTTATAGCTGGAAAGGCTTTTCTGTATTACGGATATCTCTCCTAGATTTTCTTCACGCATCTTGTCATTTAATTTTTAATATGTTACAACTCATTTTTAATACCTTTAAACCAATCTTCACTTTTCTGAAAATTTCACTTTTCCTCTCCACCTTCATATAAGTGCATATGGATGGAGGCAGAGAGAGAGATCTCAGCTGGTCATACTATCTCTAGTTCTAAAAGAACAATAACAATAACCACAAGAAAATTATATCTAAAGTATTATAAAAAAGTCGAGGAACATTTGCTTCAGTCTGGAACTTACAATGATGATTTTCTATAGTACAGTTAGGACTCATACCAGCACAGAAGATAGATACAACCAGAATCATAAAATTATAAGCACCATTTTGAAGTTGAGCAACAATCTCATACTTCATCTCTCGAACAAAAGGTTCAAAGAATGTCAGAGTCCCTTAGCTTACAGCCGAGCAACAATGGAGGTTAATTTGACTTACTATTATAGTAAGTTCAAAGAGGAAGCCACACAAATTCACAAATTAAGGAGGAAAAGATGAAATTTCGAGTTTTAAGAACCCAGTGAACAAAACTGGAGTCAATCATTTTTTTTCTTTCAGCCCAGATATGGGAGAGAACAGAAAGATTCTCAAGTTATTGGTTCTCCACAGCTGTTTAAGGTAGGGTGGAGAAAGGAAATTCGTTACAAGGGGGGCATTTCCCCTACAATGTTTTAGTACCTCCGTGTTTGTTTAGCATCACTATTTTATTCCAAGTATATTGATATACGTAACAACTCACTGTTTCTGCAATACTGTACTTCAATGACATTACACCATATTGGAATTTTGAGACATTAAGTACACAATAAGGCATAACATGGACCTAGAAAGAATACTATATCACATTGCATCACATATGGGGAAGAACTGGTTGGATATCTTAAACTATGAATCTTATTTTATTAAACGAGTAAAATATGTACTCCCTCCATCCCATTATTAATGTCTCAGTTGCCTTTTATGGCTGCCCCATTATTTATGTCTCATTTCTAAAATGGACACAAACTATTGGACCACAATTAATCTAAACAAATAGACTCTACCGTTTTATACTTTTACACCACCACCACTTTACACCTTTACACATACAGTCTTAATCTCCGTGCTGAATCCCAAAGCAACATAAATAATGGGACTGAGTCACGGAGGGAGTATGTTAGAGAAGATCTCCAGCAGTAAAATGTTTACCATAAAACAGAAGGAATGAAAACGCCCAAAGGAGGAAAAGGTTAACTCATAGAGATAAGTACTAATATAATTTAGAGTAATGACAAACCTCAACTTGAAAAACTGCTCTCTCAGCTTGGCGCAACTCCATTTCCAGCTATAGTGCCCTCTGCTTCTCTTCTTCATACTGGGATTGGAAAATGCAAGTTTGCTTCTCAACATCCGCAAGTTTTCTCATGCATCTTCTTTCCTTGTGCATCACTTCTTCAAAATCTTTCTCATAGTCATATTCATCTAATTTAGTTGCTTTAATGTCCACTCTCATTGGGGCATTATTTCTCTCCAACCTTTTCACAGTGTCAGACTGTTAAGAATGGGATCAGCCGGGATGCTGATCGAATATGTTAATTATGTTTGTTTGCTTTGTTGACTATTTTATTAGTGTAGTGGTATCATTATTGTTTTGCTTTGTAATTATGTTGTCTAGTCCTGCGTGGTACTTTATCATGATATTATCTAGTGTCATGCGTGGCACTTTATGTTGGTATTTAAGTCCCGTTTGAGGGCATTAGGAGGAGCTGAAAAATTGGTGTAGAAACTATTTTGGCTCTGGAGAGTTGCCCTACTCTCGAAAGGGGCTCGACTCTGTTCGTCGATCTATCTTCTATTTTCTGTCTTTGGTTATCTTCTGAGTTTTTATGGATATCGTTTCTGGGTAAATTCCGTCGTTACGGTAAGGTATCGTAACACAGACATAAATATTTTTTCCGCATTTACTTTTCGGAGACCATGTTCTGTTTCCATTAGCATCAGTATGCATGTTTTTTGAGCAAATATAATCTCCTATTTGTTTAGCTCCAGTGTCGAACTCTTCCAACTTTAGCATCTTTAGCTCCAAAGCAAATCTTTGCTTAACCTTTTTGCTGAATCTCTCTCTTTCTTTTTAGCCATTCCTTTTACTCTTTAACCTTTTCATGCAGCTCTTGTTGTGATGTGGACTTACATCCCACATCGGTTCCACACGCAAAGTGTGGAGGGTATATAAGTGGGAATCAATCCTTCCCTCATAACCTGGGTTTTGAGGGAAGTTAGGCCTCTTGCTTGTATGCCTACAAGCAAGAGGCCTAACTTCCCTCAAATGTTTGCATACAAGCAAGAGGCCTAACTTCCCTCAAAACCCAGGTTATGAGGGAAGGATTGACTCCCATTTATATACCCTCCACACTTTGCGTGTGGAACCGATGTGGGATGTAAGTCCACATCACAACAATACATCCCTCTTTCGAACCGGATGACTACGGACGGCACACACCGGATGGTTCCGATCCTCGGGACAAGCCGGCCGAGACCTTACCCGATGATTTCAATCCCCTTCGCGGGGCCCACCGAGATAGCCTCCTTCTTAGCTCTCCACGGGCCCACCCGGCGGCCCGCTTCCCCCGCAGCCCTCCGGATCCGGTAGGTCGGACCAATTGTTGGCATACAAGCAAGAGACCTAACTTTCCTAAAAACCCAGGTTATGAGGGAAGGATTGACTCCCGCTTATATACTCTCCACACTTTGCGTGTGGAACCGATGTGGGATGTAAGTCCACATCACAACAGCTCTCTTGTTTCTTTAACCAAATCAACAATCAGAGTTGTTTTTGGTTCATCAGAAATGCTCTCCAGACATCCTATAAGGCATTTTAGGAAAAGTCAGTTAAGGATTGGAGAAAGTCAGAACTCACTATGTTAGGAACTTCTGTTGGTTTTCCAGTCACACATGGAAAAGCTTGTAGCCTAATTAGAGGATCCTCGATTTTCCTCTTAATAAAAGCTCTGACAATAGGGCTGCTCATCCTTAGATGAGATAGCAGTGAAGGTGTGAGATTGACTCTTTCCAGTAAGCCAACCTTCTTGGATGATGAACCAAACTGTATTCCATGTGGAGTTTTACCCGCAGAAGATGGATCAGTGGCACCAGTATCCTCATTTCTACTGAGACTACTAGTATCAAATAATCCAGAATACCAAATGCTACTCTTATCCGTACTTCGTTGCTGAGAAATTGTGTTGGTTGATGGAATAAAACCCCAGTACTTGACTAAAAGGTCCCACACAGCACGACGTCTTGTGTTCCATCACAGATTCAACCATGGTTTCGAATGTAAATTTATATAACTCATCCAAGTCCGTGAAACCTTCTGTTCTTGGCTCAGCCTTTTTCTCAATGTAGGCAATTGTATTTTGGCAAGTGTTGAAAATATCCAATTGACCATGAATAAACCCAGCATGTAAAATCGCCTTTTCTACTTCTGCCCTACTGTATTCTGATTTCAACAGCTTATCTTCGACTTTAGTATATAACAACTCGAGCTTTAAATAAAAAAAATTGCTCCAGTTCATTTAAAGTATAGTTGGACTTACTTGCTGATAATGCAAGATTTAGTACTGCCTCAGGATTCAAGTCACTGGGATTTCTTGGTCCATCAGTACTATGAATGTTTGAAGATTGTGATACTTCAGTATTTGTGCTGGATGTTCCAGGCTTGCTACAATTAAGCTTTCCTTTTCTGGAAGAGTTTTTGCCCCCTTTTGCCATGACAACCTGAAATGGACATAACAACAAATTAAAACCATAAGCACTTACAACTTACAAGATACAAGCGAAGGCATTTAAAAACATACTCATATCAACGCTTTTAAATTAGTAACAGATTATGCATAAAGATGGAAGTTTTTAAACAATCTATGAAATTATAGACAAATACTGATGTATTGACTGAATGCTTCTGCTGTTGAGCACATATACCTATATACTTGAAAAATTGAAGCCTGCGACTAACAAAAAACCTGTACGTAATAGGAAGTCCACTGTTCTAAAGCCAAACATGAAACCCTTGTTGAGAAACGGTATACAAATTGTCATAGTAATCTGCAAAGCTTTTCAATTATGAGAAATACCCCATAATTTCTCTCCAAAGACCCCTCATTCAATCATAAGGATAATTGACTTGCGTGAGATGAGTACAATAGCTTCTGCTGAACAAACTACTAATTCAATCTTCCAAGAAGTACAATCCAGATGATAGTAACAGCATGATAGTAAACAAGGGGATGATTACACCATCAACACTTAATTTATAACCATGATAAGAAAATTTATAATCTTCTACTGGCATAATGGTTAAGTGCCTAGGGTGTTATGTTACCTTAAGGGCTGCTAACTGGAAATGTATATTACCCAAATCACCTTCCAAAGTGTTCTTCTCAGAGCTAGACAACTGAAGGAAAATGATATAATTTTGAAATAGTATCAATGAATCGTTTGAACATAATAAAAGCTGCAAAATATGGAAAAAATTACAAATGTCAAACACCCTACTCATGAAGCCACCGGAGGAATGACATTCAACAAGAAGTTACCAGAGAACTAGACTAGCATTCAATAAGTTACAAAAAGAACTATCTCAGCAACAGTCAACTTATACATGACAAATTAAGCAACTAGTAATGTGAAGAAGGGAACTCCCAGCCCCAATTAAAAGTTTGTTTTGCATCCTTATCTTGGTACTCTAAAAAAGTGTATGCCTACAGCTCACAATGTCAGCCACAAAATTTAATATGAGAATGTAGATTGCACTGCACGGACATGTGATACGATATGATACAGATACGTGACCCAACATTTTCTTAAAAAACTTTGGAGACAACACGGCTGATGATATACATAAAAATAAAAATATATAACCAATACAATTGGAGTGTCGTCCAACACGGCTGATGACAACACGGCTGATGATATACATAAAAACTTTGTATATTTTTACTAGAATTAGATGCCATGTGTAATGAAATTGTATTAAACACGACAATTGGAGTGTCGTCCAAAACGATATTTGAGGTCTTTCGAAGTGTTTGCGTAACATAGATGAGGATTGTCCAAGTTGATGAAAAAGTACTGCTATGAGTACACATAAAACCGAGGTACAATGACATACAAGATCTCAAGACGCACTCTTGCACTATAATTTAGGTTGTTATTTTAAAGAAGGGGTTAGTAGAAAGCCACACCATCACAACATTCTAATTCTTCCAATTAAAAAAAGATTTAATCTGGAGAACTCCAATTCCAATAATAGACCTATTGTAATTATGGTAAAACTATAAAAGCATAAAGGAAATGCTATATTGTTGTGCCTATTTTTGATTTGAATGACAACTAATATATTATTTATTATCAAACATTTTATTTAACATAAAAGAACACAGATTTACTATAAAAATAATCATTTAAGATTATAGCATGAATAATTTGTCCCTCTCCTTCTAACCCTACAAGAGAGAGAGAGAGAATCAGTCTTTTTAAAATACCAAGCACTTTTATCTATTTTCACCCCCTTGACTGACTAAGCAAACCCGATCCACATCATCGAATTAGTTAACTAACACACTCTTATCGGATAATAAACAAATAAAAGCCGCATAAAACGAAAGATTATGACGGCACGCCAAACTATCAGAATAAGAATCCACCAGCCACGTAATATGACGGGAATGTGAAAGCCTAAATTGAATCGGTCGAAACCAAGACAACGTATAAAGCACAGAAAACGAAAATTACCGTTAAATCGAACTCAAGCAAGTGAAGAAATGTGCATTACGGAGGGAAATAAGGGTTCCTCAACCCCGGGAAAATTCGCAGCGTCGGCGAACGTCGCCGGCGATGAATCAGTCATCAAAACTATTCGTATCCACATAATACACCCGGAAGTTGGGATTAATCGCAACGGATTGTACATAGTGTGTAAATTGGTGAAACAGAAAACGGCACGGACGAATACAGTACTCAAATACTATATGCAGAGACGTAAATTGACAAAACATGTAAACAGACATAATTGACTGAAGCTAAATCAGAGATAAACTCAGTAGAACTTCCATAATTTAATACTCGATAATATTCAGTCTCTATTCGGGTTAGTATAAAAAATTATCAAATTTGATAAGATAATAAGATAATAATTTTTAGAAAATTTCAATGTAAAAAAATATCCCGTTAATATCATAAATTAATAATCATTTAAAATTGTCAATAACACTAAGACAATTTTATGAAATAACATTAAATCTAATTAAATCTCATAATTAACCTTTCTCTAATTGCATAAAAAAATTCAAGTGTTGTTTTCTCGAACTACACATAAACTTGTGAAGAATCCTAGACGCAATAAGTGTTTCATGCGCGTAATTGGTTCCGAATGAATTGTGTTATCTTCGGTTTTTAGTGTTGACTGTCAATGATATTAACTACTATAAGATTGTACTTACTTTTTAAGTGAGTAAATTCATTATTTCTTACTCCATCCGTCCCAAAATTCTTGTTCAATTTACTTTTTGCACAGTTTTTAAGGAGAGTTGTTAGGTTTGTGTAGATTGGTATAAAGTTTTGGGTCCCACAAAAAAGTTGTGTGTAATAATTTACTAAAAAAAGAAAGTGGACAAGAATTTTGGGACAACCTAAAATGGAATAGCGGACAAGAATTTTGGGACGGAGGGAGTAATAAATTAATACTCACTTCGTCCCGTTATTCTTATTTTAGTAATGTTCGGCACGGAGTTTAAAAAGGTAAGTGGTGTATGTTAAAGTAGGTGGAAAATGTATTAAAGTGGTGGGAGTCCACTTTTTAATTGATTGTGGTCCACAAATTATTTTTCTTTTTGGACAAAGATAAGAATAGCAGGATGGTTAAA
Organism: Lavandula angustifolia; assembly: GCA_028984105.1. Classification (NCBI taxonomy): domain Eukaryota; kingdom Viridiplantae; phylum Streptophyta; class Magnoliopsida; order Lamiales; family Lamiaceae; genus Lavandula; species Lavandula angustifolia. Next base: position 18,628,712 of record CM054822.1, read on the forward strand.
AAAGGAAATTAAGACAAGAATAGCGGGACGTAGGGAGTCTAATTCGTTTTTTCTAGATAGTAATTAGTAAAATAACATTAAATATCTCGATTCCATTGAAGTTTGAAAATATTATCTGAATTATTAATTTATAAATAAATTAATTTAGAGAGGTTTATCAGTAGTTAGATATTCCGAAATTATGAAATTAGAGTATATTTAGAAACTACTGAGCCCAAAATATCAAACTAAATCAGTTTTTGATCCATCGTAATTTTGGGCCCATAGAATGAAGATAGTGGACCTTCATAAACAAGCTTTCAGGAAATTGAATAAATAGGAATAGAAACTATTCGACTCAATATTTGAATATCTGTATTTGTTTGGATATTTATTAAATTAAATTCATATCCAAATTGCATAATCTAAATTTATATCAATTCGGTTTTTTTTTTGGTTATTTTACGAAAATGGTATTTGAATATTTGGTTCAAACTCGATAGTCTTCAATTTGAAATTATATTTAAGAATTAAATTCATTAAAAGATTGAAAAGTATATTACCAATAGTTTTATTTTTAAATTTATATTTAACTGAATATTTACTATTGTCGATAGGGTATCGATCGGTTCGAGATCGGTATAACCGATACCGACAACCGGTTAAACTTTTCCAATATCCCACAGTTTGCCTCCTGAAACCAATATTGCACATATGTTCAGTTAGCCGAATTCGGCATTTCGATTAATTCCAAAATCACCCAAAAATTTTTGATCCCTTCATAAAAAATTTAAAAATATTCTCAACTTCATCAAATACCTATGAAATTATTTCAGCAGCAAACGTCAATTATTTCACTACACGAACTTGTGTATAGAATTATAGATAGGAACAATATAATGCAGTAAAAAAAAAGAACTTTAAATATAGTCACTTACAATATGTGCATAAGTTTTACACCATCAGTTTTTAAAAGTTATGTTTTATATCCAATTCAGAATTTATTGAATTTTATATGTATCGTGGGATCCTCATTTTGATAATTTTTGAACTTACTTAGTCTTTTTTATATAAAACGAGGACCCACACGACCTCTTCAAACTTCGTGAAAAAAATCGTCAATCGCGCAAATATAATCGCTAGACGACTTAATAAAATGATATCACTATGCGATAGATTTATTGCGCAGCGAGAAGAATGTAGCGATTATATTAGACGACATGTCACGCCCCAATTCCCGAGGGAAGGCACATATGCCGGAACGTGACCCGGGAGGAGTGAAAGAAATGGAAAAGAAAGGGGGAAGAACTTGAAGAGTGATAGAAACTTGTACTCTCTTGATCATATTTATAACAGTTTCTATTGCTTGCCAGACAATTACTCATTGTCTCATGGCTTTTGTTTGTGTTTTTCACAACTGATCACTAAGTGATCTGACACACACTCACATAACCGTTTCTCTGATTTTGCCTATCTCTCGCCTACTGACTTGATGTTTAACTGATCACCTTGATTGTATTTTCAGATATATTAGGGGGATATTATTGTCAGTAGATTAGCTTTCCTTTCCTTATTGTTTTATAGTAGAGGTTTTGGCATCATCAATTAGGGGGAAATTGTTGGGTTATGAGTCAGTAGATGGTACTCAGTTGTCTAGTGGTTAAAAGAATATTGGGAGAAATCATAGTAGTACTATGGAATTGAAGATCCCAAAACCCGGTGATATCGTAGATATAGTGTGTCGATAGGATTAGATGATGTATAGGTTAGACTTATTTTGTTTTGATTATCTTTTTGTCTAAGTCCTGTACGGGGTAAACTGTTGGACTGATCTTCTGACGAAGTTACTCTCCAGAACCCCACGTCATAAAAGTAAGAGCTTACGTGCTTCAGCCAGCAGTTGATCTTCACCTCAGTAGGAGACATCCCATCAGCTGATAAGATATCAGTAGAAGAACATAATGCAAAGCTCAGTACCTTCGCAGTCATCACTGACCCACTGTAGCCTTATCGGCTTGTCGACCGACTCGACCGAAGAAGACAGAGACTGTCTTGAAGTCCATCGTATCCGACGTAAAAGCGACCCGATCGTAAACATCTTTTCGAAGTTCAGCAGAAGATCATACGAGGATGTGGAATAGTCAACTCTATCTCTGACACATTCTCACCTACCATAAACCTCGACCAATGAGACGCCGACAACGCTTTGACCTGCTCTGACCAACTAAAGCTGCTCTCATGTACAGTATTAACTGCCCTGCTGCAACAATTCGAATTTATGGCCGTTTTCTTTGGAAGCTTGTGACACGTGGTATCGTCTTCTCCAACGAACATATGCCTGCTCACAACTATAAATAGAGAAGAAATCCGAGCTCCACGCACGGGATTCACAAGGGAAAAAGCTCAAGCTCAAGAACACTCTAGCGAACTCAACAGATTATACAGCGAAGAACTTGCTTTCATAGAATATTTGTAGTTCTTCTCTCTAGAGTATTTAGATCCCTTTTCTTCTCTAGACTAAGCTCATTGCCAGATTTATAGCTTAGATTTCGAAGGAGTTCACTTTTAGTGAATTGTTCTTATTGTAAGAACTCCTTGTTAGTTGGAGATTATCCCATCCCTTTCGAACTTAGGTTTGAATTGTAAAGTCGCTAAGGACTATAACTTAGAAGGATCTCGTCCAGGCACGAGATACCTTCCCCGAGACTTGCTCGGAATAATCAACAAGTTCTCCCCGCCTAGTCGGGGACCGTGGACGTAGGATCTTGTGTATCCGAACCACGTTATATCGCTTGTGTTATTTACTGTTTTATTGCATATCATACAAACCGCTCAAAATCATATGTTCGCATAAAACGTATTTTAAAAGCGCACAGCCAAAAGAATTTATCTTGCGAAAACACGTTTTCAACTGAGACGAATCTCCGGGCACCCACACTTATCCGCACAACGTCTCCGAGGCGAGTTTCAACGACCGACTTAGGTCGGTAGGGAGAGCTCGATGGCCGACACACTCTGACCCCGTGATCGAAGGTTACTATTTGGCACTGTTCATCAGTTGCACCAAACAGCTCAGCTGTCCTTCGGTTTGAGAAAAAGAAACTGTGATCAGGTGTATTCACCCCCCCTCTACACCTAACTATCGTCTCCGGACCAACAATTGGTATCAGAGCCTCAGTTGTTCTTCTGATCGCCGGTTCTGTACTACTGGTCCTCTCGAACAGATCCTTGAAAACGTTTTCACTGCACAAGCATCTCTTCATTCATCCTTATACTCGTTCACATAATGTCTGACATGTTAGGTATTCGGATGGTGCCAATGTTCTCGATAGAGAACTTCACGGTATGGCGCGTGAGAATGGAGGCACACCTCACATCGCTGCACGACAGCATGACGGACGTCCTTGAGACAGGACCCATCATTCCCATGATTGACAGCGTTCGTTCCCATCGCCGCGGGAGGTGTAGAAGCACAGACTGGTGCTAAGATCCCTAAAGAAAAATCAGCCTTCACGCCTGAAGAGAAAAAGCTGCACAACCTCGACCGAGTTGCGCGAAATGCTATACTGACTACGCTCAGTGACTCTCATCTCGGGAGGGTGCAAGACTGCAAGACGGCGAAAGAACTCTGGGATGCTCTGGCTGTACTGAGCCAAGGAACCCCGCAGATCAAAGAGAACAAGCTTGAACTAGAGCTTCAGAAGTTCGACGCCTTTACAATGGAGCCCAGTGAAACCATTGACGAGCCGAGTGTCGATTCACAAACCAAGTCATGTGATCAACGGGCTAGGGAAGATGTTCACCAACAAGGAGATGAACACCAAGATCCTGAGAGCGCTACCTCGACAGAAGTGGCTTCCTTTTGCTACTTATTTACGTCGCTCTGATCTTAATGCTCTAACTCCTGATGTTATATTTTCAGAACTAAAAACGGAGGAATTTGAGCATAGTCTACCCCAAAGGTGTTCCAGTGCTCCAGCTGACACACAGATCGACCATGCCTTCAAGGCAACAGCCAGCAAGACTGGACCCAAACCAGTTTCCTCAAGCAAGGCAGTGGCCACAATCGAAGCAAAGTCTTCCGAGACTTCAGGCACTGACCAGCTAGCTTTGATGGCTCTCAAATATCAAAGAGAAAAAGAGAGAGTCAGAAAGCTGAGGAAATACCACCGAGATTCTCCCTCAGGTAAGAAAGAATATCCAAAAAGGGAAGAATCTAAACCTTCTACTGAATGCAGGAATGTAGAGCCTGCTGCTAGTCCATCCAAAGACTCAACCGGAAAAAGCTGCAGAACATCCACCTGCTACAACTGTAAGAAGGAGGGACACTACCAGTATGACTGTCCCGAACTCTCAGCTGCTCAACGAGCAGAACGACAGGCCAGAAGAGAAAAAATTGCCAGAAGGAGGCAGGCCTACATAGCCGGAGAGATATCCGACAACTCAATTAAGGAGGATACATTCATGTATTCCTCTGAGGACGAAGCTGCATTTGTAGCAGTTGAGGTCGGAGAAACAGCTTCTCGAAGGAACAATGAATCACGCCCGATGGCCGAGAAGATGCTGAGGTAACTTCCAAGCTTAATATAACCTCATCTTCACACATCACACACGACACGTGCTCGGTTACAGATGACCCTCTGGACGTAGTACAAGCCTACGACGATCTGCTAGAGGAGCAGATTCAGCTGAGCAGAGAGTTCAGCAAAACGATTCAGGAACTTGAACAGGTAAAGGCTGAGAATCAGAGACTTTCTTCTGATTGTCAGGTCTCTACTGAGTCAGAGAATCTAGTTGCAAGACTCAAGGAAGAGATTGAATCTCTTATGACTAAGTCTTAGCTTCAAGAGACTCAGATCTCAGTTCTGACTAAGGACAATTCTGAGAAAGAGACCGAAATAGCCCAACTCGGCCGAAGCTCACGGACGTGCAAAAAAAATTATGACTCACTTAGGAGGAGTGACAAGGTCCGGCGAGGACCGATGACCGAACAAGCACTCTAGGAGCTAAGGAGAAGCCGGAAAGTATGCTTAGAGCGCAACGGCCAACAAGCTCCTGAAAGAAGGTCTTGGCTATACTCACGAAGCTTCTACCTCAAAAAGCTCAGAAGCGCTGGCTGATAGGTTCGTCAGAGGAAAGGTGCAAACTGCTGACATCACTCCTCAGGCGAAGAATAAGCAGAAAATCGTGGCACCTCAGCCGAGCAGCAAAAAGCAACTGACCAAAGGTTCCAGCCCCAGGACATCGCGATCAAACTCAGGGGGAACCAAGAAGGTCAGATGGGCAGAACAGTACAAAGAACTACTATACGAGCACCCGGCTCAGTACGGTTCGTACTACTATGAGCCCAGGGTCAGGAGGAGCACGAAAACCTGGAAGAAGAAAGCTCCCGAACCCAAAATCATCGGAAAGTCGGTATCTCTCGAGTCCTCGTGGAGAAGAAAACCGACAAGGTTCGAAGAAGAAGTCTCGGGACTTCTAAGGTTCCTAAGCAGATTTGGGTTCCGAAATCACCCACTAACATGTAAGGACCCAACCGAACCAAAGGGTACCTAAAAATGCTTCGTTTTGCAGGTGCATAAGGACCCCTGGATAGTGGACAACGGCTGCTCGAGACATATGACATACCAGAAGAGCCTGCTGACCAACTACATACAAGAAGATGGTCCCGCACTGAGTTCGGTGACAACTCAAAAGGCTACACAAGGGGATATGGAACGCCGAACATTGGGACCGCTTCGGCCTAAGAGTAACATATGTTGAAGGACTTCAACATAATCTCCTTCTCGTCAGCAAATTCTCGTGACAATCTTAACAGAGTAATCTTTGACACTGGTTTCTGTGATATTGTTGATAAATCTACAGGGAAAACAGTGTTATCAGGTTCGCGGAGGAAGAATATATACGTTGCAAACTGGAATACCGCAGAACCTAAGGCTTGCTTACTCGCACAGATGAAATCTAGTGACAAGTCAGGATGGCTATTGAAGGAATAATAGGTTTATAGTAAGGCTACCTTCCTCCTGGTGTGTTGTCGCGGCTCCGATTGTTGCTCCTGTGTCAGATCTTCTGATCTGTATCCCGACCTTTTTCTTCCTCTGGGTGGTCAGAGATCTGAAGAAAATAAATTTATAACTCTCTCTGTCCCTCACGTTAATCTCGAAAATTAAGAATGAAATTGTATGAGTTTCTGAACAGAATACTAATATATATAGGCTTCAAAAACCTATATACTATTAATATATTTGTAGCCCATTAATTTAATTATATTCCAATGGGCTTCTATAAAATCAGCCCATAATATAATTAATTAATTTATTGGGCAACTAATATTTATCAATTAATTGGCCTAGCCAATTAATTCCAGATAAATAACATTATTAAATAATGTAAAAATACATTAATCCATTAATAATGAATTCCGAGAGATAATAAATTACTAGGCAACTAATTGGGCCAGATCAGGGATCCAATACAAGAAATAAAGCTGGGCCTCCAATTAATTAATTATCCATGCTCAGCCCAGAGCAAAATTAATTAATTAACACATATTCATTCCACTAGAGAATCCGTGTTGACTTACCCCTTTATCCCAATTTGAGCAAGGGCTTGTATTTTAGACTTAATCGATCTCCGTATTTAAGATAGAAATATTCGTTAATTAATTAAGCTCACTGACTGCTTAAATTAATTAACATCTTATATTCCTGAGTAGTACCACTCGACCTTATTAACACACCTGAACTTAATCAACCGGCCGGGTTTAGTGTGCTAATCCTTTCGAGTTTCTCAGGGGATATTATCAACCCATTTTACTAGGATACGGATGCAAGATACAGACAACCAGCCTGAGCCACAAATAACTACTAACACCCAAGATACGTAGATCCCGCCGCTCATTTGACGTTCACCATAGTAGGTCAAAGTGATAGATAGTCAAATGCACTCAACGAAGTCTTACCAAGCTTAAGATCGGCTAAGTCACCGAGATCTTGGTTCTCCACTAAGGTCGGTTAGGAGAACACATCTCACCGTGATCCTTCAATACACCACCTTAAGTGTACCAAGAAAAGACAAGCAGCCTAAGACAAGCCACTTCTTATCTAAATCTGCAGCTTAAACCGACAACTTCATCCTTAAGTTGTCTCATTCGTGTTAACTGTTTATATCTTGTCAGTTCAACCAATTTGTGTTGTCTTCTGTGATACCCGACACACCACACAAATCTAACTTTTATACAAGATAAAGGATAACATGTGCAAATATACATATTTATCAGATAGGAGAATAAAACAGTGGTAAGGACAAAAACACATTGTATACAAGCATAAAAGTGCTTCCAGTATACAAAATCCCAACAATTCTCCCACTTATACTAAAGTAAACTTTTAGTATACAATGTGTCTATATCTCAGCTATCTAGGTACAAACTAGTACCCAGCTATATCTTAACTATCTATCCTATCTATCACGACATCTTCTCCCACTTATACAAAAGTTTCTGTAGTCCTAAGTGGGGAATCTCTACCATCCCAAAGCCACGAACATGCTTCTCGTAAGCCGGGAGTGGTAAGCTCTTCGTGAAAGGATTAGCTAGGTTGACTTTAGTTCCAATTTTGTCAATCACCAGGTCACCTCGATTTACGAATACTCGTATAATATGGTACTTCCTGTCTATGTGTTTAGATGCCTTGTGAGATCTAGGTTCCTTAGAATTTGTCACTGCACCCGCATTATCACAATAAATCGTGATCGCCTTAGGCAAATTCTGAACAATATAAAGATCTTGGAGGAAATTCTTGAGCCAAACCGCCTCTTTCGAAGCTTCCGGAGCGCCCACATACTGCTTCCATGGTTGAGTCCGCAATGCATTTTCGCTTTGCACTCCTCCATGAAACGGCTCCACCTCCCAAGGTAAACACATAACCCGAGGTAGACTTCTTCTCGTCCGATCGGTCACCCGGAAATCCGATTTCCCGTATAACCCAAAGACACTAGATCGTCGATCGGTAAACAAGCCTATAATCTCTAGTCCGTTTAAGGTACTTGAGAATATACTTGACCCACGATCCCAGATTCCTTTCCGTGGTTAGGACCGATATCTTGAGACCATGCCTACGGCATATGAGATATCTGCTCTTGTACAAAGCATCGCATACATGAGGCTACCGGCAATGAAGCATATGGTACTTGCCTCATATTTTCTATCTCTTCAGGGCGTTTGTGGCACCGATTCTTGGATAGAAAAATGCCATGTCCGAAAGGTACTAAACCTCTCTTGGCTTTTGCATGCTAAAACGAGCAATAACAGTGTCAATGTAGGACACTTGTGACAAGCTTAACATCCTTGATCCCAAGGATGCAAGCAGCTTCACCTAAGTCCTTCATTTGAAACTGCTCGGATAACCACATCTTTACGTCTGATAACACTTCAACATTATTGCTAATGCGAAGGATGTCATCTACGTAAAATGCAAGAAACACCACTGATCCGTTAACACAAATACACACACCTCGTTAGGGACGGGATACAAATCCATAGGATTTGACTACTTCGCCGAAAAACGCTTGGTGCCATAACCGGAAATCTTGCTTAAGTCCATGAATAGACTTCTTAAGCTTCCAAATTAGATGCTCTCGCCCTCCTTCACATAACCATCTGGCTGTTTCATGTAGATGTCCCTACCTTTTTCAAGGTGACCGTTTAGGAATGCGGTTTTGACATACATTTGCCAGATATCTAGGTTCATGTGAGCTGATATGGCAAGGAGAATTAGAATGGACTTGATCATTGCTACAGGCGAGAAGGTGTCTTCATAATTGATACCTTCTTTCTGGGTAAAACCCTTCGCCACTAGCCTGGCCTTAAACGCCATGATCTCTTCATTCAGTGCTCTCTCTTTCTCTTGTATACTCACTTACTACCAATAGCATTGCAGCCCTCAGGTAGTTCAGTGATCTCGTATACATCCATATCGTTATGGACTCAAATTTCGAGTCCATGGTGCATCTACATCTCCCATTCGCTTCGTTGTAAGTCCAGGGGATCCACGGTATCTTGTTCATCCGCAGGGAGATAATCAAACGTCTCCCCCGGTGAACATACCGATCAGGTGTAAATATCACCCTCCCACTACGTCGAACAGTGTTAGGAGCCGTGTTAACGCATTGTGCGGTTACTCGTGGAGTACTATCTTGCACTACTTGGCCGATCAAGTGGAACTCGACCACCTTGTAATTCTTCAAGGATGATGTCGACTCGAGATTTATGGTTACTAGTGTAATCCTCTTCTAAGAACCGAGCGTTAGGGCTAACAACGATCTTCTCGTTCTTTAGGATCATAAAAGTATCCACTCTTCATTTTCTTCGGATGCCCTATGAACAACATCACTTCGAACGTGATTCCAATTTGTCGGCCCGCCTATTCAACGACATAAGCGGGGATAACCCCAAATCCTTAAGTGGTGCATACTTGGGTTTGTGCCCGCTCCACAACTCGAAAGGGATCTTTTGTACCGACTTGGAAGACACACGATTCATCAAGTATGTTGCGTCTCTAGGGCATATCCCCAAAAGAAAACTAGCAAAGTTGCATAACTCATCATCGACCGAACCATCTCTAAGAGACTTCGGTTCCTTCTCTCTCGACACACCATTCCCGCCGAGGCGTGCCGGTGCTTTGTCACCGGGATGTAATCCCACATTCTCGTCAAGTAGTCCTTGAACTCGTTGGATAGGTATTTCCCACCACGATTAGATCGCAGTGTTTTGATTTCTTTACCTAACTTCCTCTCCACTTTTGCCTTGAATTCCTTAAAGGTTTCAAAGCAATCCGACTTGTGGTGAAGAAGGTAAACATATCCATACCTCGAGTAATCGTCAGTAAATGTGACGAAGTACTCATACCCTCCACGAGCTTGTGTAGACATAGACCCACACAAGTCAGAATGTATCAAACTTAATACTTCTGTGGCTCTATAACCCTTTGCCTTGAAAGGCCTAGTCATCATCTTTCCTTCCAAACAGGTTTCGCAAGTTGGAAATGGTTCAATCTTGGAGAGACTCCACTGATCCATATTCCACCAACCTCTGAGTCCTGTTAAGATTGATGTGACCTAGTATTAAGTGCTACAGATAAGCTTGGTTTACCTTAGAAGACGCTTTCCTCTTCTTAGGATTTGATGATGAGGAAGCAATATTAACAGAATTACGCGGTTTACAAGTAATAGTATATAAAGATCCGTTTAATGGTCCACCACAGATAAAATCATCGTCTTTCATGATAGAAACTTCACTATCAAAACTTGATTTATAACCATCCATGGTGCAGAGTTTTGAAACATAAATAATGTTTCGCCTAAACTCAGGCACATATTAAACATCTTTAAGTACTAAAACAGAACTATCAAAAGATAGATGTAAATCTCCAATGACAATTGCAGGAACTTTCGATCCATTGCCCATTGAGACTACCACCTCGCCATTGCTCAATTGCCTTTTCTGCAAGAAACCTTGCAAGGTGTAACAAACATGATCAGTTGCCTCGAATCCACTACCCATTCGTGGGTAGAAGAGGAAACCAGAACAGTTTCAGTTACAAGAGCGACTCGCGTCTCTTTCTATTTTTGCCTTGACATCTGGATAATAACTCTTCCAGTGTCCTTTCTTACCATAATTGAAGAACCTTCCTTTCTTCTTTGGCATTCGCATGCCGCCGATAAGGACCGTCTTCTTACTCCCATCGCTCTTCTTGAATTGTCCACCCTTTCTCGCTCTTTTTCTCGGTTTCCGCCTTTCGGAGGATTCCTTGAACTACTAGGGATATTCAAGACTTGAGCACTCTTGCCCTTTCCTATAACTTCTTTGACCGCTACCAAAGATTTGAGTGACATACTCATAGTAAACTCGTTCTTAGACATAGCGGTCCTTAAACAAAAGTTTTTATAGGACCTTTGCGAGCTTTTATTGGGAGCGGTAAGATATCTCTTCCACTTTGTAAAATTATTTAAAAAAATTGTTAAACCCATTAGGGTTTGATTGGTGAGATTGTTTAGGAACTTGAAAAATTTCGAACAGACATATCTGAAAAAATATAATTTTAAAACATGTATGAATTAATATTTGCATATAATTCGTAATTAACTATCATTGTAACCTTTTGAAAAACAATGATGTTAAAAACCTCGAACGACTCTAAGAATTCCATTAGCAAGCCACGCAGTGGACGTTTACTAGCGTAACCCTAAACCAAGCTATTTACCTAGCTCTTTAATTTCAATCCACGTCTAGGTTCTTGAGACGAATGAAATTAATAGTTCGATATCTCGGACCATGTCACTATTAAAACGCGGGAAGGGACTTCGAGGGAAGTGAATTGTACCTGCGGTGACATCTAAGCATTGACCATTAATTTGACCAAATAGAATCAAATTCTTGAAATTGACATACTTACTCGAACCATGCCGCATTCAATTTGATCTAATTAGCCATCCTATTTAATTATTATCTTCTAGAGTACTCGTGTTTACTAGGCACGCAAGCCACGTAGGTGGACGTTTACGGTTCGCTCCCACTACTCAATAATAATCAAATATTGTTTTGGAAAACTCATCTCACAAAACTGGTAGCTCAAAAATGCAAGCAAGCCACGCAGGTGGACATTTACTTACATAATCTTACTACTTTCGTGTAGAGTCCAATTAATGGAGGTCCGATTAAGTGTTTAAAATCCAAATTAATGGAATCTAATTAAACATTTAATTTTAAAGTTGCTTAGTCTTTTTGTTCAAAAGGTTTGTAACGAATCATGCAATCACACATAATTCCTAAAGCATGCAATTTCTAAACGCACATAATAAAACGTGCTCGCGAAAAATAAAACATGCTTTAATAAAGACATAAATCCTATTTACATGCTTTTCTAAGCGCAATTAATCATACAATTGCATGCTAAAGCATAATTAAAAATAAATACGCAAATAGGAAATATAAAATCGTTATCGGGCTTTAAAAACACGTAATTCCTAACTATTACATATCCCGATCATGATACGGCATCTTCGAATCTGAAAACCGCTTGGAAAACCGTCGTCGCCACGTCATCGGGGTCCGCCACGTGGCGCACACGTGGATGCCGACTCGATTAGGGGCCGACGTGGGCTCGCCACGCCGCCGCGCCGTCTTCCTCACGCAAACCGCCGCCGCCGCCGTCTTCATCCCGGCCGGTTCCCCGGCCGGCCGCCTACACCAGAGGGTCGCCGCATCATGGAGATGCCGGAACCGGCCTCCCCACGCCGAAACGCCGCCGGAAACGGCGCGAATCGATGGCTGCGCGCGCGCGCGCGCGACTACCGCAGCGCACGCCGCCGCGCCTTTCCCGAGCGTCTTCGGCCCTCCCGCACCGTCTCCAGCCCCGCCCGACGTCCCCGGGACGTCGGATCTCGTGAAGAACGGACGCTTGGAGCCACCGCCGCGTCGCGTGCAGCGCGATAAATCGCGCCTCCGCCGCCGCGCGTTCGCCGCCCAAATTCGACCTTTCCGAGCCGCGATTCGATCAATTGAAAGAGGGGAAATGATGTTGGAACACTCACGACCACCGGGTAACGGATTCCGGCCGAGATTAGTTCCTCAATTTCCCGAATTTCAAACGATTCGCCGGAACGAATTCATGGTGAGCAGCGAACTTCAGACGTCGATTACGATCGCATCCGGGATCGGATGATCCCTTGCAACCTATCGACGCGAAGCTCGTAAGACGAGGATTCCATCGGTTCAAGCCGATTGTCGAACCGACATCGGATGCGCCGGGAATCTCCGCCGCAAGATGCGGCGGAACCCTAGATAAACTAGGGTTTTTCGCTGCGAAAAACTGATTTTCGTCGTCTCGTTTTTTGTGCCACCCGGACCAATTACAGTACAATTAAAATACAATCACATAGCATATTGATCCTATCAACTACTCGTGGATTTTCTCACGAGAAAAACGTTACAACGGGGTCAAAACAGTGGCTCGCAGGCCGCCCCAAACACGAAATAAGCCCGATAACGACGAAATAAAAAACTAATTAAACAACAATCAGAGCCTAAACCAGGCTCTGATATCAATTGAAGGAATAAGATTGTTTATAGTAAGGCTACCTTCCTCCTGGTGTGTTGTCGCGGCTCCGATTGTTGCTCCTGTGTCAGATCTTCTGATCTGTATCCCGGCCTTTTTCTTCCTCTGGGTGTTCAGAGATCTGAAGAAAATAAATTTATAACTCTCTCCGTCCCTCACGTTAATCTCGAAAATTAAGAATGAAATTGTATGAGTTTCTGAACAGAATACTAATATATATAGGCTTCAAAAACCTATATATTATTAATATATTTGTAGCCCATTAATTTAATTATATTCCAATGGGCTTCTATAAAATCAGCCCATAATATAATTAATTAATTTATTGGGCTACTAATATTTATCAATTAATTGGCTCAGCCAATTAATTCCAGATAAATAACATTATTAAATAATGTAAAAATACATTAATCCATTAATAATGAATTCTGAGAGATAATAAATTACTAGGCAACTAATTGGGCCAGATCAGGGATCCAATACAAGAAATAAAGCTGGACCTCCAATTAATTAATTATCCATGCTCAGCCCAGAGCAAAATTAATTAATTAACACAGATTCATTCCACTAGAGAATCAGTGCTGACTTACCCCTAATACCAATTTGAGCAAGGGCTTGTATTTTAGACTTAATCGATTTCCGTATTTAAGATAGAAATATCCGTTAATTAATTAAGCTCACTGACTGCTTAAATTAATTAACATCTTATATTCCTGAGTAGTACCACTCGACCTTATTAACACACCTGAACTTAATCAACCGGCCGGGTTTAGTGTGCTAATCCTTTCGAGTTTCTTAGGGGATATTATCAACCCATTTTACTAGGATACGGATGCAAGATACAGACAACCAGCCTGAGCCACAAATAACTACTAACACCCAAGATACGTAGATCCCGCCGCTCATTTGACGTTCACCATAGTAGGTCAAAGTGATAGATAGCCAAATGCACTCGATGAAGTCTTACCAAGCTTAAGATCGGCTAAGTCACCGAGATCTTGGTTCTCCACTAAGGTCGGTTAGAAGAACACATCTCACCGTGATCCTTCAATACACCACCTTAAGTGTACCAAGAAAGACAAGCAAGCCTAAGACAAGCCACTTCTTATCTAAACCTGCAGCTTAAACCGACAACTTCATCCTTAAGTTATCGAGCCGTGTTAACTTGTTTTAATCTTGTCAGTTCAACCAATTTGTGTTGTCTTCTGTGATACCCGACACACCACACAAATCTAACTTTTATACAAGATAAAGGATAACATGTGCAAATATACATATTTATCAGATAGGAGAATAAAACAGTGGTAAGGACAAAAACACATTGTATACAAGTATAAAAGTGCTTCCAGTATACAAAATCCCAACAGCTATGGCACAAGAGACTCAGCCACTTGAACTTCAAGACTATGAACAAGCTCGCCAAGAACTCTAAAGTCAGAGGACTGCCCAACGAATCGTTCATCAAAGACAGAAATTGTGAAGCATGCTTGAAGGGAAAGCAGACAAAGAAAAGCAATCCACCCATTCCTTCACCTTCCACTGATGGAATCCTTCAGCTGCTCCACATGGACTTATTCGGGCCAGTCTCCCCAGTGACTATAAGAGGCAAGAAGTATGCCCTCGTCGTTATTGACGACTACTCGAGATATACTTGGGTCATCTTCATCGCCAACAAATCTGATGTTCAAACCGAGCTACCCAATCTACTGAAGAAACTCAGTGTGGAAAAGGACATCAAGATTCAAATAATTCGCTCAGACAGAGGAACATAATTTCTCAACTCAGTAGTTAAGGAGTACTGCGATAAAGAGGGAATTCAGCACGAGACATCAGCTGTTCGCACCCCTTAGCAGAACGGACTTGCTGAACGCAAAAACAGAACACTCAAAAAAGCAACAAGAATGCTCCTAGCAGACTCTGGACTACCCTCAAAGTTCACGGGCCGATGCTACCGACACCGCCCCGCTATACTCGAATCGCTCACTACTTACACAGCAACACATGAAGACACCATACGAATTATGGAAAGGGAGAATTCCTTCTATTTCTCATTTTCATATTTTTGGTTGTCCTTGCTTTATTCACAATAATGGAAAAGATTAGCTGAAGGTCTTTGATAGCAAATCTGATCAAGGAGTATTCTTAGGATACTCTCGAGTCAGTAAAGCCTTCAGAGTCTTTAACTATCGAACCCTTTGCGTGGAGGAAAGCCCTCATGTTATTTTTGATGAGTTTGTTACTGAGAACAGGAAAAATACAGAGACAAACACTGAAGATGTCAGCAGCAAGCTACAGGATCTCGGACTGACTGATAAAGCTGAAAAGATCCAGCATTGTTGGGATGATGAGTCAGACGATGAGGAGATTCAGACTCAGCCAACAAGCGATGTAGCTGACCTAGTTGATTCTTCTGAACAGAATCAACAACAGGTAACAATGGTCGATGAGGAAGCCCCAGTGGTAACTGAGACCTCTATTAAGAATATAAACTTAGGGGGAACGATTAATGTTCCTGAGCTAAATGCCCCTGAACCTGGAAACTCAGTAGATCCTAACCTTCTTACTGAACTACTGCAAAGCTCGACTAGTTGCCAAGGGATACAGTCAAGCAGAAGGAATCGACTTTGATGAAACTTTCGCTCCAGTTGCAAGATTGGAAGCCATTCGTCTTTTCCTAGCCTATGCAACGCATCAAGGATTCAAAGTATATCAGATGAATGTGAAGTCAGCTTTTCTGAACGGCGTACTGAAGGAAGAAGTCTATGTGGACAACCGCCCGGCTTTCAGCAGGGACATCAGGTGTACAGACTTCGGAAAGCTCTGTATGGGTTAAAATAAGCACCCAGGGCTTGGTACGATACCCTATCAGACTTTCTACTTGTAAAGGTTTTCGAAGGGGACGGAGATCGCACCCTGTTCAACATAGAGTCAGGAGATGACATCCTACTGGTGCAAATCTACGTGGACGACATCATTTTTGGCTGCAGAAACGAGACCATATGCCAGCAGTTCGAGAAGATGATGAAAGAGAAATTCGAGATGTCCATGATGGGAGAGACGAATTATTTCCTTGGATTTCAAGTGAAGCAATCACCTGAAGGAATCTTCATCAATCAAGCCAAATACACTCGCGATCTTCTCTAAAGATTCGGCTGCGACTCTAGCAAGCCAGTCAAGATCCCCATGATCACAAATTTTAAAATCGATCTAGACAAAGAGGGAGCTTCTGTTAACTCTACTGATTATAGAGCTATTATTGGTTCTCTATTATATTTAACAGCTAGCCGATCTGACATAACTTATGCTGTAGGTGTATATGCAAGATTTCAAGCGGATCCTAAGCGAAGTCATCTAGACTCAGCAAAGAAGATTCTGCGCTATCTAAGAGGAACACCTGACGCTGGGTTATGGTATCCTGCTGACGATAATCTCATACTGACAGGTTATTCTGATGCTGATTATGCAGGATGCAGGATAGATCGAAAATCAACTTCCGGAACGTGTCAGTTCCTAGGCAGCAAGCTGATATCTTAGTTTTCAAAGAAACAACATTCAGTAGCAACGTCCACTAGTGAAGCTGAGTATATGGCTGCTGGAAGTTGTTGTGCCTAGATCCTTTGGCTTCGACAACAACTGAGAGACTATGGTATAAGTCTGGATGAAGTGCCCATCTACTGTGACTCCACAAGTGCTATTGCAATCACTCAGAATCCAGTTCTCCATACGAGATGCAAGCATGTGGATATTCGACACCACTTCATCAGAGACCATGTCGAGAAGAAGGATATCAGAATGGAGAAAATCCATACTGACAAGCAAAGGGCGGACATACTGACCAAACCACTAGCTGAGAACAGATTCAGAGAACTATCAATTGAGCTAGGTCTACTGGATCCTACTGAATCATATCAGTAGAAGACAACTACTGAAAAGTGCCATCAATTGGAATCAAGTGTAGGAACCAGTATGACAGGTCAGATGATCAGTACAGTGATTCAGTCGGGAGAATCATACTGTACACAATAAGGGGGAATGTGGTCATCAGCACGTCAACCATCCTCCTTAAGCTTAACGGTAACCAGCTGATCGTAAAAGTTCAGCTGAAGAAGTTTGCGTAGTATTTTTTTTACTTAAACTTTTTCAGAAGCATGCTCGCATTTATCAGTCGCTTGCACTCAGTAGTTAATGAGCATTTATTTCCCGCCATTAATCTTTAAGGATGAGTCAGTAGGAAACCGTTCTTATTTAAAGTAACTCGTCTTTAATGCTGCCTGCAGCGCATTTAATGCATGTCTTCTCACTTACCTTTATTACGCATCATCCTACGTGGGTCTATGGTAGAGGCGGCTAAGTAATCATTCCTTTTATAACATTTAATCTGAGCCGTCGATAAAAATGATAGATTAAAACCCAGCCGTCCGATCTAAACGGCTAATCACGCATATCTTACAAAATCTTTCATCTTCTACCATTTCCTCACTTTTCGCCATTTCCGAACTTAGAGCTCTTTTTCTGCGAATTCAGTTTTCTCCTCAAATCTTAAAACTGCTTTGCATCTGCGTATTTCAAGCTCTATACCCTTCGGTAATGTATTAAATCGTGCTTAAAACTCATACTAACTAATTCTATTTTCAAGTGCTAACGAGTTTTGTTGCAGATATTCATGGCGACTATACAGACCCCCGCAAATATCGAAGAGATCATTACCTCACGCATTCAATTCGAACCCACCATGGCCTTCCGGCAAGTGGATATTCCTTATATGGAGGAGGTTTTTGATGCTCTGGAAGAATCGGGCCTAGACGCTCTTGTTACAAAGCAACCGAGAGCCTATCTTCCCAGGCAAGTAGCAGAGGTCTACTACAACTGGAGGACCTTAGAGACAGGAGCAGAAATCTCCAGTTTCGCTTTCATGAAGGAGGTCGATTCTCTCTCATGGGATGCCAGTGTTCATGAGTTCAACATTTGAGATGCTCTCGAACTGGCCTTTGATCTGACAGACGAAGGAATTTCTCCGATTGGATATAAGGAGAAGGAGATTAATTCTTATGTTCAGAAGTTCTGCGGTAGGAAGGACATAGTCTTCAAGACCGCTCTGCCGAAAAATCTGTTATTGCCAAGATACCGGACACTCACATACATAGTTTCTCATATTCTCACGAGCTCAGCCGGTTCGTATGATCAGCTTTCGAAGCCACGAATTCAGCTGATGATGATTATTGACGATGGAGTCCGAGTCAATTGGACTGACTACTACTTAGCCGAGCTGAGGGCTCAGGCTCAAAAGTTCACAGTTCTACCCACTGGAGAAAGGAAGCTCGCCAGTGTGGGCAAACTGTTATATGGGACGAAGATGTCCATCATGATCGAGCAGAGAGTCTCGAGGAGCTCACCTTTTGCTGACTCCAGGTACTTCGATAGCAAGCTCATCAAGTTCAAAACTAGAGCCGCTACTGAGAAGTCAGTCGGACGAGGGCCACCTGAGCCGAAGAGGGTCGTATTAGACCTGCCCCCTCGCGCTGACCCGCCGAAAAGGAAGAGGCTGACAAAGACTGGACCTTCTGAGGTCCCAGTGGAACAAGCCAAACCAACCTCTCCCCCGCCTCCTCAGGAAGAACAAATTCTTGACTCGGACACCGGTATTGAGGGTGCCACGTTGAAGGACAAAGTCTAAGTCATCAGTTATGAGGAAACTCAGTCGGACATTCCGGTACCGACTGAGGAGACATCCTCTGAGTGGACTACCTTCCACTCCACTCGTCTCCGTGCTACAGTTGAAGTCCATGATCAGATTCTAGAAATCGCTGAGCACTCAGACCTAGTGAGGATAGCCATAAGGGCTAGGATACAGATGCTACTGACATTCCTAAGTTGGGACATTCTCGAGGACATGATCAAATCTCAGTCAGCTCTATCCCTACTCGCCGAAGAGCAAGATTTGCAGTCAGCCATTGGTTTTGGGGAACCAGGTGACCTTGCCTACTTTGAGGACCTGAGGGCTGCGATGCTATACCTTCTCAGTCTGCACACCTCAGTTCCTGGCGACAGCCCTTCGCCTCCATCTCATCCTGACAACGATGATGACAAGGATGATGATGAGATGGATCAGGCACCACCCAAGGATGCAGAATTGGGAGGCTCTGTTGAGGGTTCTACTCCCCGCGAAAAGGGCCAATCACCACTACCTGCTACATCTGGTGAAGCCCAGGCTGCCTCGAAGCCGAGTCGAGCGCAGCAACTCACGTCATCTGAGCAGAGGCTCGGAACTAGTTCTTATCAGATACAACCTATAGGTTCCGTGTCCTCGAAGTCGGTCAACAGAGCTATTAGACGCCAAGGCGAAAAGAACCGTCTTCTCTCGAAAGACGTTCACATTAAGTGGGCTCAATACACAAAAGCTCAGACAAAGAGTATCAACCGACTTGCAGATGGGGTCGAAAAAGTCTCTAAAGCTCCTACTCAACAGATCAATATTTAGGAGGCTATCGAGGCGGCCCTTACAGCTCAGAAGGCTGACCTAGCCGCTCAAAGTCAACAGCTCCTGATCGCTCAACAAAATTCATTCTCTGAGCAACTGACGAAGAGCTTAGCGGCGGTCCAAGCCACCATGGATGAAAGAAATAAAGTGGCCACCACCAGTCTCCAATCAGCCATCAATCAACAGGCTGCGGCACTTAAACTCATCAAGAAGGAGATCACAGACTCCCATGATCAATCTCTGCTGAAACTCCGACAGGAGTCAGCCGCACAACTCAGATTATTCAGAGAAGATCAGGAGCACGACTAGGATAAATACTGTGATCTGGTCAAGGACTTCGAAGCCACTGCCACTCAAATCAAAGACCTCGTCTACAACTTGGAGAAAGACGTTAAAGCCATCCGCACTCACCTCTCCCAGGCTGATGATGCCAAAAAGGGGGAAGGAGAAGTTAAGATTGAAGATCTTGAGGCGGAACATGCTGAGGTCCAGAAGAGCCCAGAAGTCCAAGAAATTAATAAGGGGGAAGGTACTTCTAATAAGGGGGAAGGTACTTCTACTCAAGGGGAAGGAACCAACATTGTACCTCAAGCAGAAGGTTCAGCCACCCAGGCTGGACCCAGTTCAGCTGTGCTCCTCTTGGAGTATGCCCCACTCCCCCAATCGACTGTGACTGAGCCAGCACCTATCTCATCCACTCAGCACATCGAGGAAATTGCTCAATTCCTTGATGAACAAGAAGAAGAAGAAGAGCCACAAAGAATCGCCACAAAGAAAGGCCCGGGAAGGAGATTACTACTGAAGCCACTCCATCTTCCCCGACGCCTAAATTCAAAACCAAGCGGAGCAGGAAGCCTATGATCTGAGAGTTGCTCAACAGCTTCAAGACAAGCTGGATCATGAGCATCAGATGGAAGAGGCAAAGAAAGGCAAGAAGCCTAAGAAATTGATGGGCAAAATTGCCAAAGGCAAGGCTAAGCAGCTAGTGGACGAACAGAAAAAGAAAGCTCAGGAGGAGCTATCCAAAGCCCCCACCACTGCAGTCCAGCCGACAGCTCAGGGTCAATACACGCCTTATCTTACATCCAAGCAGGAGGCTGAGGACAAAGCCACCTGGGAGGCGACGCTGAAGGGACTAAGTCTCCGGAGAGGAGATGCAAGGACAGCGGCCCTCAGAGAGAAGAAGAGATTAGCTGACTTGGCTAAAATGATTAGCCCTATCTCGAAGCCGCCGCTGATCCAAGGAAGCAGATTCCACGGGGTTCCAAGTTCAGGAGGGCACCTTATATCAAGAAGGACCCTATCCCTCATGTGGACAAGTGGGTGCCAGCCGAGCTTAATGAGCAGTGGGAGGAACTTAAAGAAGATTTTATCAAGGGATACTATGTGTGGGGTATCTATCCTACTGACAGACCAGCTGACCAACTCTTTGATGAGCTTATTTGCCGATTTGATATGGAACTCAGAGATCAGCTTCGTCAGATCATGGAAAGAGAGAAGATACCTTTCAAAGCTCCAGCGTTCAGAAGAATCCCTCCTCCCCGGACTACTCGCGGCGTGATGTACACAAAACAGATTGAGAGAGAAGTCGAAGAAGCTGCTTATCACCTCAGCCTGAACTTTGACCATCCTGCTGATCACGAGGAAATCCAGGTCCTGAGAGCCAGAATCTACAAGTATTATTACCTGGACCCTCCGGCTGATAAGTCTGAAGACTTCAAGAAACGTACTCAGAGATTCAGACGTCAGCGGTGATCTTGCTTTCCTTGTCTTCCTTTTGTAAGAGTGATAGAAACTTGTACTCTCTTGATCATATTTATAACAGTTTCTATTGCTTGCTAGACAATTACTCATTGTCTCATGGCTTTTGTTTGTGTTTTTCACAACTGATCACTAAGTGATCTGACACACACTCACATAACCGTTTCTCTGATTTTGCCTATCTCTCGCCTACTGACTTGATGTTTAACTGATCACCTTGATTGTATTTTCAGATATATTAGGGGGATATTATTGTCAGTAGATTAGTTTTCCTTTCCTTATTGTTTTATAGTAGAGGTTTTGGCATCATCAATTAGGGGGAAATTGTTGGGTTATGAGTCAGTCGATGGTACTCAGCTGTCTCGTGGTTAAAAGAATATTGGGGGGAATCATAGTAGTACTATGGAATTGAAGATCCCAAAACCCAGCTGATATCAGTAGTATAGTGTGTCGATAGGATTAGATGATGTATAGGTTAGACTTATTTTGTTTTGATTATCTTTTTGTCTAAGTCCTGTACGGGGTAAACTGTTGGACTGATCTTCTGACGAAGTTACTCTCCAGAACCCCACGTCATAAAAGTAAGAGCTTACGTTCTTCAGCCAGCAGCTGATCTTCACCTCAGTAGGAGACATCCCATCAGCTGATAAGATATCAGCAGAAGAACATAATGCAAAGCTCAGTACCTTCGCAGTCATCAGCTGACCCACCAGAGCCTTATCAGCTTGTCAGCCGACTCAGCCGAAGAAGACAGAGACTGTCTTGAGTCTACTGTATCCGACAGAAAGCGACCCAGTCGTAAACATCTTTTCGAAGTTCAGCAGAAGATCATACGAGGATGTGGAATAGTCAACTCTATCTCTGACACATTCTCACCTACCACAAACCTCGACCAATGAGACGCCGACAACGCTTTGACCTGCTCTGACCAACTAAAGCTGCTCTCATGTACAGTATTAACTGCCCTGCTGCAACAATTCGAATTTATGGCCGTTTTCTTTGGAAGCTTGTGAAACGTGGCATCGTCTTCTCCAACGGACATATGCCTGCTCACAACTATAAATAGAGAAGAAATCCGAGCTCCACGCACGGGATTCACAAGGGAAAAAGCTCAAGCTCAAGAACACTCTAGCGAACTCAACAGATTATACAGCGAAGAACTTGCTTTCATAGAATATTTGTAGTTCTTCTCTCTAGAGTATTTAGATCCCTTTTCTTCTCTAGACTAAGCTCATTGCCAGATTTATAGCTTAGATTTCGAAGAAGTTCACTTTTAGTGAATTGTTCTTATTATAAGAACTCCTTCTTAGTTGGAGATTATCCCCTCCCTTTCGAACTTAGGTTTGAATTGTAAAGTCGCTAAGGACTATAACTTAGAAGGATCTGTCCAGTGCACAGATACCTTGCTGAGACTTGCTCAGAATAATCAACAAGTTCTCCTGCCTAGTCAGGACCGTGGAAGTAGGATCTTGCGTATCCGAACCACGTTATATCGCTTGTGTTATTTACTGTTTTATTGCATATCATACAAACCGCTCAAAATCATATGTTTGCATAAAACGTATTTTAAAAGCGCACAACCAAAAGAATTTATCTTGCGAAAACACGTTTTCAACTGAGACGAATCTCCGGGCACCCACACTTATCCGCACAACGTCTCCGACTGAGTTTCAACGACTGACTTAGGTCAGTAGGAGAGCTCAGTAGCTGACACACTCTGACCCCGTGATCGAAGGTTACTATTTGGCACTGTTCATCAGTTGCACCAAACAGCTCAGCTGTCCTTCGGTTTGATAAAAAGAAACTATGATCAGGTGTATTCACCCCCCCTCTACACCTGACTATCGTCTCCGGACTAACACTTCCTTTTCGCAACTATTGGTGCATTTTACAACTTTTCCTCTTCGTTAGACTTAGGGAATCACATTCACCTGAATAACCTCATACCCTTCATTAGATTTGGGAAAATAAATTCTCGCAAGACTAACTTCGTGACGTTTGGTGCACACTAACCCTGGCTACGTCTAGCTGATGATTCAATCGTTTTGTCTCTTATTGGCAAAACCAATTTCATTCACGTAGATGCACTTATCCAATAGCGAGTAAAACATTTTCATGAACATTCATAACTTCATTCCGCATAAATATCGAAGCTTAATAACTCAAATATATATTTCTTAAATAAAATATAACCCACCTTGTTATGGTATTGTACTAACTTGCTTTAGTCCGCAAGGTGCTATGTCGTTTCTTTAGTAGGGCCTACAATAGGAACCCTAGATTTAGTTGTAATTTAAACTCGTATCCCTCAGTAATCCTAATAAATTTTGAATTCTAATTCACAACCTTTGAGTTTCGAAAGGTTTTTATTTTTTCTGTATAAGAATTTATAATTTATCAAGTACAACACTAGCTATTAAAATGCTTAAGGCAATGAATTTTGTTATCCTTTTAGTATTCTTCGAATCATGAACAACTAATTACATCACATGAGAAAACATGCTTCACCTAATAATTTATTAGCGTTTCATGCGTACACAACTATTCAATATAGTTAAATAAATGTACAACATAGTATTACATTTCCTGATACACTACAAAATCTTAATCCCTCTTGCATGATATAAATGTTTTTCTTTATGGCTAACTTTCTAACTAATTAAACATTTTATTTCAAAGACTATGAGTTAAGAACGCACTTATTCCCCTTGCTTAGTATTTTAATTCCCTTTTATAGTAGAAACTTATACACATAACATCAGACATAATTATAAAGGAGAGAAGTGTACCTTCTCTTTGATTTTCCAAAGGTCTACCTTATCGAAAATGGCATACGAAGTTATGAAGGATATTCAGCTGGTTAGCTACTATTTGTAGACACAAAATCATGTAGGTTTCGTGAGTCATTAACTATAGCCTGCATGGTATTAAGCTATACATTCTCTATGTAAAGCCACGTGGAAAGGTAAGTTACATAAAATCTACTTGACTTGACTCCCTTCTAGATACACTAGAAGACTAATTAATTAAATATATATAGCATCTCAACACTATCTTACGTAGCTAAGTAAGTTTACTACCATTACTTTTTTTTTTCTCATTTAAGTTTATGGTATAAATTTATGGATTGAAACCATACACGTATGTACACTAATGCTGATAAGTTGTGTGACCACAACCCATATATACTAATTTAGTACTAAATTTATACCTATTTCATTTATGATATTTTATCTTAGTCAAGTTTATAACATACCAATATTGCAGAACTAAGTATATATATTTAACAATCTAATGGTATCTCAATTCTATAAAAAATCCTTATTTAAGGTGGCTATAAGCTTAACTTTGAAAACTTAAATTTTGTTTTGTTGGAATTAAAGAATTTTCCCCGAGATGTGAATATCCTAATTCTAATAGATCAAATAATCTTTTTTAAACATTTTTAGGAAAACTAGGATATCGCACGACAAGAATGTGGCAATTATATTAGACGAAAAGAAACATAGAGATTATATATTAGATGATAGATATGGGCAGTTACAATAAAAAAATACAAACAAAATTTTTTTTAAAGAAAAACGCACTAACAATCTGCCCAATCCTTCCCCAACACACAAACAATTGAGATGATTAAAAAGGTGGCTTGGATGACATGCATGCTTCCCTAACTCTCAAAGACGGCTTTCCCCTTTGGATCCCGAGCAACGTCCGTGTAAACCTAACCCCACGTCCTAGCTTCAGTGACCACTATAGGCCTAGAATGATATCCACTCCTTCTAGGAGAAAGTGGGAGAAGGTCCTCCACGATCATTTTGCCCCCAATCTCCATGAAAACCTGCTCACAAATGCCTTGGCTATTTACGTGCTCGCCATTGCTCATGTAAATGTGGTATGGGGCTGTCTTCTGAGTGGAAAGGCGTAGCCCGACCACCAAGTTTGCCGAAATGAAAATTCGGCTTATGGATGATTCAATGAGAACCAAGATTGGGATTCCTGCAAGTGAGAGGCTGCATAGTGTTCTTGAATGTGGATCTTACCAAGAGGTGCTGATCAGCAGGATTCCAGTTAGTTTTATGGAAATATGATCACAAATATCCATAAGAGGTTGCTGCATAGTGTTCGCCGTGAGAGGGTGTTGCATGGGTGCCGTGAGAGGCGGCTTCATGGATATTAGCTGATCAACTCGATCTGCCAAGGCTCGCACCTCTTGCTTCACAGACAAAAGCTCATCATGAATGAGACCAACAACACTCTCAAGCTCTTGAATACGGTTGAAAGACATCTTGGTGGTGTGTGGTGGTGTGTGTGATTGAAAGTGAATGAGGGAGGGGGATTTTACAGGGAAAGAAAGTGGAGGTGTGTTTAATGCATGTTAAACAAATCTAGATAAAATCCAGTTGGTCGAAGTGAACAAATTCGGAACAACAAAACCTCATGATTGAAAATCTTACTAATTGTTCAACATTAAATGAATTTGATGTAATGAGGAGCATTGTTTCAACTCTCACCCATTTATACTTAATCCATTGAACATTAGCGTAATCAGATCACCTAGTTGCCTATACCCCCAAGTCGCCTGAATTGCGTAGCGGTATATATACCAAAGTCACCACTATCGCCAAATCGCCTATATCGCCAATATTGCAAGTATCGCCTATATCCCCAAGTCGCCTATATCGCCTACTCGCCAATATCGCCTATATCACCAAGTCGCCTAGTTGCCTATGGTCCAAGTTGCCCATACCCCCAAGTCGCCTAGTCGCCTAGTTGCCTAGGCTATTCTAAACCCTTGTAGTCGCTTAGTCATAACCCTATCTAGCCCTTAAGCCTTTAAACTTACCAATGATTAAAACTTTTATTAAAAAAACATGAATTTTATGTGATCATACACTTAGATTTAACTTTAGTCATCTAAAACGTCTAATTAGTAATTTACCAATCATGTATTTAGAGTATATTGAAAGATCTCTCAAGTTTGAAAGTTCTCTCAAGTTTGAAAGCTAAAGTAGATACTTAAATTTCGATTGATTTTTTTGATATATTAAATTGCCCAAATCAATTCATAATGAACATATATTAATTATACAATGCTATTTAAATTTTATAGCACTTTATTATCTAAATTAAACAAATATAATTTAATCGTGTAGACAATTAGATTTCAATAATTAATCAATGAATATGTTAAATTGCGGTGAACAAATTCATAATGAAATATTAATTACATTGGTTTTTAAATTTTATATTTAATATATTCATTAATTTTTAATTTTTAAATTAGATGTTTTATCATCAAAATTAAACGACTATAATATAATTGTATATAATATCATCAACTTTAGGCGGAACTAGAACTAATCGTATAGCGACGCATTTTATTCTTCAACCAATATAAATAATTTTTATATATGCAATTTGTTCTTAAATTGAGAAACAAATTTACTATAGAATATAATAATGAAAATCTTCATATAATAAAAAATAAATTAAAATTAAATAAAATTAAATTTACGATCACATAGGCACCGACTCAATACTTTTTTTTTAATAATATACACAATTGGATCATTTATATTTTTGAAAAGCATTTGAATCAAATCGTCTTCGCAATTCACAGGAACTCTAATTCTTCTACCATCTTCTGTGCTTGTTAGATAAAACAAATCATAGTAAGTAATTGAATGATTGCTTTTCAGGTTCCAGTGAATATCTTGTATTAACTGATGAATGTTGAAATTAGCCGATGTATAGAATAACAATTTATCAACCTACATACTTAGATCTGTTCCACTGACAACTATGTTGAAGAATAATACGCTGACACCTTATCTAATAAAATAAAATTATTTCTTAACATTAGTCATAATAGAAATATACAGTATAGTTGCATTCGTCAATCATGAACAATCAAGATTTAAAAAAATCAAAACGCATATTTAAAATTATATTTTAATTGCATAAAGAAAAATGAACTCAGATAAATAAAATAGTTACTGAATCTATGTATTCGTTGTACCGTAAAAACTGGAAATTTTGGAAGAGTTCTTGAATAATTTCGAAGGAATTTTATCTCAAATAGGAGAAATACATAAACTTATATTATACAACTTATTCATACATTTAATTTACCGCTGAGAGGTAGGTGAACTTAATTAGTGGACAAGATGACTAGCTGATCACTAACACATCAATTTATTGAGTTGGCAGTCGTGCGACCCACCACCCAATATTGAAAGAGTTTTTCTTTAACCATGTACTTGGCAACATGCATAATCTTTAATAAATTAAAGAAAGTAGGTACAAAACTTATACTTTTAAAATGGTGGATATAAAACTTATGTATATATTTGAAGTGGGTATTCTTATATATTACCACTAAAAAAACTCTCATAATTGGCAGAACACAATCGAACTTGTATAAGGGACTACGGCTGGCAGCTGCGGTGTGGCGCCGTGCGCTGGGGTGCGTGGCACCACGACAGTTCGGGATTTCTGGATGTAAGGTCATCTCCAACGGGCACACCCATTTCTAATCTCATTTTGCAGTATCTGTCACATCTCACACTAATCTCACTCCAACCCACAACTCCAAATTTAACCTCAAAAATAATATTCACCATATATTCATTTTCACACTACTTTTTATACTTTTACATAATATCTATACATTTCTCAATATTACACATTAGCCCCACAATAATTTCAAGCAATAATTATATATGAAATATTTATTATAAAAATAAATAAAAAAATAATCAACAAATAAAAATAACTAAATTACTCGTGCATTAATTATAAGAAAATTACACAACTTGATAAAAGAAATTACAATAAAAAAGATAGATCCGTGCATATTCTTTAGTAGCAAATGAAGATTCAATCCTCGGAATTGGTATACTGCGCCCACAAATGAGCTACTAAAGCATTTCGAAGTTCATAATGACCTTTTTGATCTCTTATATTATTGTAGCGACGAACATAATCATTCATTGAACTTCGTTCATTTGACGAAAGATTAATAATTGGTTGTGGAGTAGTCTCTGTTTCGTCTTCAATTGGAGCATTAATGTCACGTTCATCTTCCACGATCATGTTGTGTAGAATTATATTGCAGATATTATATCCTTTAGCACTTCTTTCCTCCAATAACGTGTCGACCGCGCTACAATTGCGAATCGCTGCTTTAGAACTCCGAATGCACGTTCTACATCTTTTTTGCAGGCTTCTTGTTTATTTGCAAAAAGCTTATGAGGCGGAGTGCGAGGTCGATGAATCGTTTGCACAATGGTACTCCATTTAGGATATATACCACAGTTAAATAATACCCCATATTATATTCTTTTCCTTGAAGTACATAATGAGCAGGGGGAGCAATACCTTCAGCGAGATTATCAAAAAGATGAGAAGAATCTAACACGTTGATGTCATTGTTTGTTCCTGGCATACCAAAATACGCATGCCATATCCAAAGATCATAATATGCTACAGCTTCGAGAATAAGCGTAGGAGTTCCACTACGACCTGCATGTGAACCGGCCAACGTGGTAGGACAATTTTGCCACTTCCAATGCATGCAATCTAAACTGCCTAACATTCCTGAAAATCCACGTTTTCTAGCAATATAGAGAAGTCTAGCAATATCATTAGCATTTGGTGTCCTCAAATATTGATCAGAAAATATCTCTATAATTGCGCGACAAAACTTTTTCATGCTTTCAATTGCAGTGGACTCACCAATTATGACATATTCATATGTAGCATCTGCTGCTCCACCATATGCTAATATACGACATGCTGCTGTTACTTTTTGTAAGGGTGATAAGCCATGTCTTCCTCTATTATCTGCTCGTTGCTTGAAGTATTGATCATGTTCAGTTACCGCCTCAACAATGCGAAGGAACAACGAACGGGACATTCGATATCTCCTACGAAACATGGCCTCATTGTACACTGGATTATTAGCGAAATAATCAGCATACAATCTAACATCCGCAGCTTCTCGGTCACGGTTGACGGTAATATGACCTGGAACCGAACCGCCATGTCTTGGATGTTGATATTGCTCATGCATGTAGTGAGCCATCAACATGTTGTTGTTATTGATAAGATTAAACATAGCTTGTTGTTGGCTTACTAATGCTGCTATTGTTTCTTCATTATCTGGGGAAGATGATGAAGAAGAGACTTGATTGAAATTCATTTTGAGAGAAGAAATTGAGAAGACAAGAAGTAGGTGGAATTATAGAGAAGTATTGATCATGTTGCACTATATATAGTTGAGATTTTTGTGGAGTGAGTGTGAGGGATATGTTAAATAAATTAGTGTCGTCAAATCATATTAATTGATGGTGTAAGAGGGTAAGAAATATGTGGAGAAGTAAAAGTTGTATAGTCAAATCATCTAATGGATAGTGGATTCGTGGAAGAAATGTGTGTAGGGGTAAAAGTAGTGTCAAATCATATTAATTGATGGTGTAAGAGGGTAAGAAAAATGTGGAGAAGTAAAAGTTGTATAGTCAAATCATCTAATGGATAGTGGATTTGTGTAAGAAATGTGTGTAAGGGTAAAAATAGTGTAGTCAAATCATATTAATTTATGATATAAGATGGTAAGAAATATGTGGAGAAGTAAAAGTTGTATAGGCAAATCTTCTAATGGATAGTGAATTTGTGCAAAAAATGTGTATAGGGGTAAAAGTAGTGTCGTCAAATCATATTAATTGATGGTGTAAGAGGGTAAGAAATATGTGGAGAAGTAAAAGTTGTATAGTCAAATCATAAAATTGATGGTGGATTTGTGTAAGTGATGTGTTGAGAAGTAAATAAAGTTGTATAGTCAAATCACATAATGGATAATGGATTTGTGTAAAAAATGTATATAAATAGAGATGTGTGGATTGTTGTATTCATTCATAAACTTAAAACATTTGAGAGCTTCTAACAATACTATTTGAAAATGTCTATTCGTGCTTCAGACTATTCTGAGTCCGATGATGTCCTCTTATGCTAAGTGTATATGGCAATTTCTCAAGATCCAATAGTAGGAGTGTATCAATCATCCGATCGTTTGTGGTCTCGTACAGAAGAGAGTTACAACAACTCAAAAGCACCTAATTCAGATCAACGCTCAGACAGATCTCTGCAAGCTAGAATGCATACCATTGGGAAAGCCATCAAGAAATTCCACGGGTGCGTACAAGCTATTGAAAGGAGGAATCAAAATGGTGCTTCACATGAAGATATTGTGAGTATTATTATTTTCATTTAAAAAAAATAACAATTTTAATAAATTAATTATTAATATATGTGTATTTTTTTTATAACTATTTGCAGATGACACAAGCCAAACTGTTGTACTCGCAAAATGAAAAGAGTAAATCGGGGTGGAAATTCGATCACACGTGGAACATTATGAAGGATTTTGAAAAATTTCAAGATGGTGAAAAGAGCTTTTCTTCTGAATCTGATAATCCGACTTCTGATTCACCACAAAGTTTCTCTTCGGTTCCTTTGAACTTAGATGATGATAATCAGGGTATTGATTTTGATGGTTCTCCATCTTCCCGCCCTATTGGGGTGAAGAAAGCCAAATTCGAAACTGAGGAAAGATGAGTCTTCATCAATGTTCATTACCATGTTCAAAGAAGAAAGTAAAAAAGCTAGGGAGATTATGGATGCAACAAATGCAAAAATTGGTCAACTTTACGATCTTAAAGCAATGAAGGAAGAAAACAAAATTCTCGCTACAAACTTGGAGACCATAACAGACCCACGATATCATGCACATGTTCGAGCTCAACAAGAACATATGTATGCAAAAAGAGCTCAACAATCTGGTCAAGGAGATCCTTCTGCAACTGATTCATTTGCTCCTTATTTTTCTAACTTGGGAGGAACAAATTCCGATTTACCTCCTTATTATTAGATTATTACATTATGGTAGTATCGTATCTTTTCTAATATTATTGTCGTAAGATTTCCTTTTATCGGTTTTGTACTCCATTTCCTAGTAGTTTATATTATTATGGTTATTTTTAATGCAATATCATTGTTTTGGCCATATTCTTTATTATTCATACACTCTTATTATTAAAAGGGGCTCAAAATATTTAAAATGGACTTAAATTCAAAGTATTTATTTTTAAAATGGGCTTAAAAAATTTAAAACCCTTCATCTTTCCCTACTCCCCTTCCATGGCTGTTGAAATTGAAAACCTCTTTTCTCGTCTATCTTCCATCTCTTGTTAGCAACAATTGATGCGGGAGAAACCATGTTCCTATTGCCACCTCGTAAATTTCTGTTGAGCCCATCTTCGAAGAGTGGCAGAATGGGTTTCAAGAATTTTCTGCTTTCCTAACTATTTACGCTTGCATACATTCGCTCCACGATTGTTCTTCATCGCCAAGAACACTTTACTTTGACGCCTACAGTCGGAAAAACTCGAGACTTTTTGCTTCACCGAAGCACTTGCGTCAAAGTGACCAGAGGAGCTCTGGCTATAATTATACGCCCTATTCCGCCATGCATGTTCCCAAACCGAGTGAGGTAATTTTGTCTCTGAATTGAGGGGATATGGAATTGAAAATATCAAAGAAGTTGATGACTATTTTGCAATTTTACCATCTCCAGGTAGAATTGCCGATTGCTACAGTGAATCACCATTTTTGTAGTAGGAAGAGAGAGAAAATTGTTTTTTCACCATTTTGCAGATGACTTTGCAGTTCGGTTGTGGGACGAATTTTTACTGCATACACCATTATGCAGCCGGTTAGAGATGACCTAAGTCAGGAGAGAACTGGGGCTCTGGGGCTGCAGTGTGTGTGAGAAGTCGGGATTGATTGGTTTTGGGAGGTGAGAAAAAACCCAAATTACCCAATCCCTATATAAATTGATTTCCATTTTTAAATTTTTCGTATATCGTTATATCGTTATAACCAATGCCGTATCCCGCTTGAATTGCAAAGATCAATACCGCATACCATACACTTTAAAGCTCTGTTCAATCTTGATATGGCAGTATGGGCAGCGACCTCCAGCCATTTCGAAAATCTCCGAGTAGCAAGGAGAACACAGGACTTGATGTGTGCAAGGCAGGAGGAGGACAGATACTTCATTCCGCGAGCACATCATGCAGATCCAGTGTCGAATGGTTTCTTCAGAGGATGCAACTAGAGCAGCCGATCCTAACAGCGACGATTCAACATCATCACACCAGAAAGCGGCATCTTCCAGAAACGTCTCTGGCATTTGAGTAGACAAGCAGAGACGAGACAGATCACTTTCAAGTCTTTGAATATCATCCTTTCCGAGCTGACTGTCAGTATCTACTTTCTGCTGCAGTTTTAACAAATGAGATTTTGAGTTGGCCTTCCGAATCTCCAGATTTTTCTTTTCCTCAGCTAGAAGGTTACGCATTTGCTCTTTTTCTGTGGTTTCCCTCCTCCATTGCATCTGCAATAACAAGCCAAAGAGGGGAAACAAGTTCAGATTTCTCACGACATGCACAGGAGTCCATCAAGCATTATTTGATCAACATGTATAGTTCCATCAAAGCACCACTTATTCGATCATATACATATAAACTACTTGAGACAAGCAACTGATCTAGCGCCATTCCAAAGTTTAGCCATTTCTGCTTATAACTGACCACCCTAATTAAAACCCATAAAGAAGTTGCTGAAAGCTGTAGACAAAATGATGGCCTTCGCCATATACATAGTCCACAAGCTTCTCACAGTATCTAAGACCGAAGAATTCAGAATCCAACATTAAGTTATCTATGCCAAAGTATCTGGAGCAAACAATGTCGAGTATATTAAACAAGTAACTAACGAAATGTACTTTGTTACTAGCTGTTCAATACGTTGCCTACAAGTCACCAATTGTCATCTTTGTTGTATCATGTTACCAAGCCCTAAACATCAGTTTTTTAATATGCACAATAGACTTTATTTCAAATATCTAACCCTGAGCAGTACTGCTTCAGTGTGTGCAACTAGTATTCATTGTGAGCTTTCATATTCAACCAAATGCCTCAATAAGGAAATGATGACACAAAGATTAAATCATATAGAACACAAAACATCCATAAGTCACTCATAAATATGTAATATACATCTATTATGGGCAACTGCCAGTTTTTATAAGCTGTTCTTTTAAAACCAATGTACCAAAATAAATAACTCTGTCATCAAATATAAAACATAATTGCACAATTCTTCCTCAACTATCCAATTAACATGTTTCCACGTTAGTAAGTTACAGACATAAAAATCTGGAAGTAAATCCCAAAATAGTAAACCACATTTATTCTAAGTAAAGATGTTCCTATGTAAAACCGTTAAACAGACAAGCCAAGCCAAGCCAAACATCCATTCAGAAAACAAAAAGATAATTACGCACAAAAAAACCTATGTTTATTCAAGAATGCACAAAGGATTTTTTAAATTATTACTCCACCATGAGCTTCAACATGACAGTGCAACATAAAACGCACACACACAAGCATGTAATCGCATTAGCAACAACATAGTTGTAACTCGCGTAGAAGTAAAAATTAAAGAAAGTAAAAAATATGATACAACATAAAACAGAGACTATCCAATGTCACAAACTTGTTCAAGGAGGTTGTGCTAAATTAAATGACCCTTGCACATTAAAAATAAGACACACAAAAAACCATTCAGAGAACAATAAGATAATTACACACAAAAAACCTATGTTTATAGTATGGATATTCAAGAATGCATAGTGGCTTTCTTTTTAATCAGTACTCCCCATGGACATCAACATTTATGCATGCAAACAAGCATGTCATTGCGTTAGCAACATGACAGTTGTTAATCACATTGTAGCAAAAAATGAAGAAAATCAAAAAATATGATGCAACATAAAACTGTCCAAGGTGACAAACTTCTTCAAGGAGGTTGTGCTAAGCTAAATGACCCTTGCATATGATGTCCTTAAACTTATAATATTACTTCCGAATCCATTTAGACATCCTCATTTTCTATCAGGCTTCTGCTTTAGGAAACAATGACAATGCATGTATAGATGAAACCACTATAAGATTTAGCATGAAATAACTATAGAATATAATAGGAAATTTAGAGATTGCGAAATGAATGAGGACTTCTCCATGGACAATATTAGACAATGGCCTGTGAAAAATGTCTTGCTAAATGCAAGGGCCTCCATCAAAGATGGCAATGGCATATAACGACGGAAGTTGTACAAGGACCCCTAGTTAAATCTATAATTTTTTATAATACAAATTTTCAGTCAGTTCAAGCAGCATTAGTTTGGATCGTTATGTGAGGATTGTGGCACTAACCTTATTCGAGAACAATACGTGTCTGTTTATGCAGGAGGATATAGATTACATACCTAGGAGAAAGGCAGAGGGAAGATCATCACATTATATGAAAATATACTAATTTTCATATTTGGCTTAGACAGCGTGATTTAATTTTGTTGGAAGGAAATCGATAAACGACGTCGTTTAGGATTAGGTTGTAGACATAATAACAACCGATATTCTTATTGGCCTGACATGCAGGCAAATCTCCATCCAAAACGTAAACGACGTCGTTTAGATTTTGGAAAGAAATTAACAACATGGTTAGTTGTATATGGTTGATAACAAGCAATCTACATTGATTGCAAGGATAACATGTGAGTAAACATTTACCACAAGCTTTATTGTGATTTGAGTTGGAACAGTTGCAAGATCGTATTTTTTCTTTTTTGCCAAAGTTGAAAGATATACTTTTGAAGCTGAAACAAAAAAACTCTAGAAATAAAAAATTTGTGGCCCAACCAGGCTTAAAAAGTTTTAAAGGTCAGCCAATGGAGGAAAATGAACAATTTCATCATCATTGCACCGTGAGCATTGCGTTCACGTATTTAGCATGACGAGAAGACTTGTTTGCCCACAAGAATCATGACTATGATTATCAAGTTAAAAAGACTGCTCATCGTACTTGTAATTGACCTAAAGTTTCTAATTTTAGAAGCAATAAATCTTTAGTTAGGATGACGTGGAAAAATTATCATGTAATGCTATGGATCCAATAGATGAAGAACGTGGTAGGAAGGGAAACAAAATAATGGTTGATGTGGCATGGATACAAAGTGGCGCAGAAGCGACACAGGAAAATTGAAGGGACGTGCATGAGTTCTACGTGATAACATGCATAGGATTCAGGGGATCTAGGGATTATTATTTTTCAATGATATGTTTTCCGTATTTACATGTTTCCTCAATAATTGTTTTCCTTCATGGTTTGATTACTTTCATAATGGATGTCCGACATAATTAAGATTCTAGGTATCCGAAGGACTAACCGGCACCCTAGGGTAGCTGTGGAGTTAGATTTGAAAGTTCTCAATTTAAGGAGCCGAGAGGCATGAATAAAAGAAAGCAATTCTGCATTGATTGCAAGGATAACATGAGGGTAAACATTAACCACAAAATTTATTGTGATTTGAGTTGCAACGGTTGAAAGATGGTACTTTTTCTTTTAGGACAAAGTTAAAAAAGATTGCTCATCATACTTTTAATTGACCCAAATTTTCTATTTTTAGAAGCAATAAATCTTTAATTAAGATGGAAAAATTATCATATAATGATATTGATCCAATAGACGAAGAACGTGGTAGGAAGGGAAACAGAAGAATGGTTGATGTGGCATGGATAGAAAGTGGCGGCGGAAGCTGACACAAGAGAGTTAAAGGGGTATGCATTAGGGGTGTGCGCGGGCGGGTTCGGGTGGGTTCGAGCATAAAAATTAACTGATCTACACATAGGCGGTTTTATGAATTTACAAACCGTGGCGGTTTCATTTTTTTCCAAACCGTTGCGGGTCGGGTGGGGCGGTTTGCGGACGGTTGCGGGCGGTTTTGCGGATCAAATAATTAGATATCCTAACTACTTAATTATTTATTATCCTATACGACATTGACGAATTTTGTAAGTTGATTTAGTTAGAAGGAAAAAAACCTACTACGACAATTATTTGTTTTAAACATGAAGTAGGAGACAACACTTTGGTATACCACAAAAAAAAATCCAAAAAAATCTATACAATGTATATAACTTCAAATGAAATGAGTATGATAGTATATTTTAAGATTTCCTTACTCATTACACATTTTATATGAATATTTTTAATTATCCCTTTTTCTTTCTTTTTTTTTTTTTTGTTCATCGTATCTAAGACTAATATTAGAAAAGAAAAAAATTAGGGTAGGCGGGCGGTCGTTAAACCGCCACCCGGCACCACCCATAACCGCGACTCACTTGTTTAAGGTTTAATTTTAAATAGAAATTAACCGCGGTTAAATTTTGAGAAAAATTAACCGACGGTTTATGGTTTAAACCAATGTTCAAGCGGGCGGAGCGGTTGGACGGTTTTTTATGCACACCCCTAGTATGCATGAGTTCTACGTGCTAGCATGCGTAGGATTTAGGGGATCTGGGGCTTATTATTTTTCAATGATGTGTTTTCCGTATTTACATGTTTCCGCAATAATTGTTTTCCTTCATGGTTTGTTTCCTTTCATAATGGATGTCCAACATAATTAAGATCCTAGGTATCTGAAGGAATAATCGGCACCATAGGGTAGCTGTGTAGTTAGGTTTGTAAATTCTCAATTTAAGGAGCCGAGAGGCATGAATAAAAGGAAGCAATTCAATTATCGAAACGTATAGTTTCAAAGAGATATCTCTCTCTTAATGTTGAGCCACGAGGTGTCGACTCTGTCATTAATCGAGTCATTCATGTCCCCATAAGGTGATCCACATTAAAGCCTATGCCCAGAACGTTACGCCTTTCTTGCGGGTCGGAACTTACCCGCAACGAATTTTGCTACCTTAGGACCATTATAGTTACGGCCGCTGATCACTGGGGCTTTGGTCGCTGGCTCCCCTGTCATCAGGTCATCAACTTCCTTGACCTTCTGTATAAATTATGGGAACTTTTGGAAATATTGCAGTTATGCATTCACCGGAATGCAATATTCAAGGCGTAAAAGAAGAGATGAAGTTACCGAGAACGAAGTGACAAAAAAGGAGGATGAAGTTACCGAGGATGAAATGACAAGGAAGGAGGTTCAAAATGAAGTTACCGAGAATAATGAAGATATCAGGAATGATCGGCCGCTGATTATGGAAGATCCACCAAGCCAAAAGGAAGACAGTTAATGCACCATGGGTGCTTAAGAATTTCAGCAGGTGTTAGCTAATTATGTAACAGGTAGTAATGCTTTTGTAGTAATTGTATTTGCCAATGTTTTAGAACATTGTACGCAAAGTCCCTATAAGGACAATATCTTTTGATGAATGAAAAACCAGTTGGAATTATAGAAGAAAAACATATTCACAACTTCTCTACTCTTCCTCTATAACTATCACAATAGGGAAACACAATCATTCTTCCTCTTCGACTTCATCTCACCCTCAAAGGCCCTTTACTCGTAGTCACGGTACTAGCACGCATCAGTTTACAACAAAGTTTATGATTTTACAATATTATCACTGCTGATTAGTGAAAGTTCAGTCACTATATTAGCATTGCCATTGAGTTATCACTATGTGATATTAATTTGCAATCACAAAAACTTAGACACCTCGCTAATCTCTAAAACTTTGCCTTAGATATGTTAGCGAAGATCTCCAGCAGTAAAATGTTTACCATAAAAGGGAACGAATAGAAACGCCCAAAGGAGGAAAAAGTTAACTCATAGAGATAAGTACTGATATAATCCAGTTAATGACAAACCTCAACTTGAAAAACTTCTCTCTCAGCTTGGTGCAGCTCCATTTCCAGCTGCACTGCCCTCTTCTGCTCTTCTTCAAACTGGGATTGGAAAATGCAAGTCTGCTTCTCAACATCAGTAAGTTTTCTCATGCATCTTCTTTCCCTGTGCATCACTTCTTCGAACTCTTTCTCATACTCATATTCATCTAATTTTGATGCTTCAATGTCCACTCTCATTTGGGCATTAATTCTCTCCAACCTTTTCACTGTGTCAGAGATAAATATTTTTTCTGCATTTACTTTTCGGAGACCATGTTCTGTCTCCATGAGCATCAGTATGCATGTTTTTTGAGCAAATATTATCTCCTGTTTGTTTAGTTCCAGGTCGAACTCTTCCATCTTTAGCATTTTTAGCTCCAGCAAATCTTTGCTTAATCTTTTTGCTGAATCTATCACTTTCTTTTTAGCCCATTCCTTTTGCTCTTTAACCTTTTCATGTAGCTCTCTTGTGGCTTTAACCAAATCAACAATCAGAGTTGTTTTTGGTTCATCAGAGTTGCTCTCCAGACATCCTATGAGACATTTTCCATAGGAAAACTCAGTTAAGGATCTGAGAAAGTCAGAACTCACTATGTTAGGAACTTCTGTTGGTTTTCCAGTCACGAATGGAAAAGCTTGTAGCCTAATTAGAGGATCCTCGATTTTCCTCTTAATAAAAGCTCTGACAATAGGGCAATTCATCCTTAGATGAGATAGCAGTGAAGGTGTGAGATTGACTCTTTCCAGTAAGCCAACCTTCTTGGATGATGAACCAAACTGTATTCCATGTGGAGTTTTATCAGCAGACGAGGGATCAGCGGCACTAGTATCCTCATTTCTACTGAGACTACTAGTGTCAAATGATCCAGAATACCAAATACTACTCTTATCCGTACTTCGTTGCTGAGAAATTGTGTCGGTTGATGGAATAAAACCCCAGTTCTTGACTAAAAGGTCCCATACAGCAGCACGCCTTGTGTTCTTTTTAATTTCCATCACAGATTCAACCATGGTTTCGAATGTAAATCTATATAACTCAACCAAGTCCGTGAAACCTTCTGTTCTTGGCTCCGCTTTTTTCTCAATGTAGGCAATTGCATTTTGGCAAGTGTTGTTGAAAATATCCAATTGACCATGAATAAACCCAGCATGTAAAATCGCTTTTTCTACTTCTGCCCTACTATATTCTAATTTCAACAGCTTATCTTCGATTTTAGAATATAACAACTCAAGCTTTAAATAAAGAAATTGCTCCAGTTCATTTAAAGTATAGCTGGACTCACTTGCTGACAATGCAAGATTTAGTTCTGCCTCAGAATTCAAGTCACTGGGATTTCTTGGTCCATCAGCATGAATGTTTGAAGATTGTGATACTTCAGTCTTTGTGCTGGATGTTTCAGGCTTGCTACAATTAAGCTTTCCTTTTCTGGAAGAGGTTTTACCCCCTTTTGCCATGACAACCTGTAATGGACATAACTGCAAATTAGAACCATAAGCACTTACCAGATACAAGCGAAGGCATTTATAAGCATAGATTCATGTCACACTTTTAAATTAGTAAAAGATTATGCTTTTAGATGGAGTTTTAAAACAATTTATAAAATTTTAGACAAATGCTGTTGACTGAAGGCTTCTGCTGTTGAGCACATATACATATACACATGAAAAATTAATTGTAAAGCCTGCGAGTAACAATAAACCTCTATGTAATAGAAAGTCCACTGTCATAAAGCCAAATATGAAACCCTTTTTGCGAAACGGTATACAAATTGTCTTAGTAATCTACAAAGCTTTTCAATTACGAGAGAAGCCCCATAAATTTCTCACCACAGAACCCACATTCTATCATAAGGATAATTGATGTGGAGCAATTGCAAGAATCAGAGACTCGAGACGAGGACGAAGGGGATGGAAGGTTCACGCGTTTTTACGTGAGACGGAATCAAAGACGTGAAGAGAATTGAGGATTGCATGAAGTGCATGGATCTGGAGAAGGTGGCGTATGCATGAAGTCGTAATAATAGTTGCATGCTATTTTAAGTTATTTATTATTAGGGTTTGTTTTCCTTATTTCTATTGTGGGGATATCTATCCTATATAAAGGATAAGACCTCTTTTATTTAGGGAGATTATGGATTTGGTAATTGGACAGCAAGACGAATGTCTTGATCTGGGCGAGAACGATTTCGTTTTCGAGGACCTATTTATTATTAGGGTTTATCGTATCTTCTTTTCCTTTGATCGGCGATTGTTTCTCTTTTGAATTACGATTGTGTGATTGTGAACTGGGCGTATATAATTGCGACAGCACCGTAACTCTCGATTGTATTATCGGGATTGAACAACGAGATTGCACGCGTTAGGGTTTGGGAAGAGCTGTTAATCTCAAATCCGAATTCGCTATCTACCAATAATTGACTGGCGTAAGATGAGTATACAACAGCTTCTGCTGACTAAGCTACTGTGCACGATGACTAATTCAATCTTCCAATAAGTAACCAAGAAGAAAAATCCAGAGGATAGTAACAGCAAGATAATAAACGAGGGAATGATTACACCATCAACACTTATTTATTACCATGATAACAAAATTTGTAATCTTTTACTGGCAGAATGGTGAAGTGCCTAGGGTGGTTATGTTAACTTAAGGGCTGCTAACTGGAAATATGTATTACCCAAATCACCTTCCAAAGTGTTCTCCTCAGAGCTAAACAACTGAAGGAAAAAGGATATAATTATGAAATAATATGAATGTATCATTGAACAGAATAAACGCTGCAAATCAATAATGTCAAGCACCCTACTCATGAAGCCACCAGAGGACTGACATTCAACAAGAAGTTACCACAGAACTAGACCAGCATTCAATAAGTAACAAAAAGAACTATCTCAGCAACAGACAACTTATACAGCATGACAACATTAAGCAACTAGTAATGTGAAGAATGGAACTCCCGCCCGAATTAAAAGATTCTTTTGCATCCTTATCTTGGTCCTCTAAAATAGAGTATGCCTACAGCTAACAAAGTTAGCCACAAAATTTAATATGAGAATGTAGATTGCACTGACACGGGACATAAGATACACTATGACACAGGCACGTGACACAACATTTTCTGAAAAACTTTGGAGACAACAGAGGCAGATGATATGCATAAAAATATATAACCATGTGTAAAACATACTAATTTTGTATATTTTTACTAGAATTAGATGCCATGTGTAATGAAATGTATTGAACGCATCAATTGGAGTGCCCTGTTTAGTCGTGTCATGTCGGAGTGTCGTTCGACAAGATATTTGAGGTTTTTCGAAGTGTCTGTGCAACATAGATGAGAACTGTCCAAGTTGACATAAAAGTACTGTAATGAGTACACATAAAACCGAGGTACAATGACATACAAGAACTCAAGAAGCACTCTTGCACTAAAATTTAGGTTTTTTACAGAAGCGGTTAGTAGAAAGCCAGACCATCATAACATTCTAATTCCTCCAATTACACAAAGATTTGAACCTGAAGAACACCAATACCAATAATAGACCCATTTTTATTATGCTAAAAGTATGAAAGCATAGAGGAAATGATAAATTGTACCTATTTTTAGTTGAATGGCAACTAATGTATTTTTTATTATTAAACAGATTTTTTAACACTAAAAAAAACTCGAATAATATTTTACTATTTCATTTAACATTATAACATGAATAATTTGTCCTCTCCAGAGACAGAGACATACAGACAGACACACACACACACACACACACACACACACACACACACACACAGAGAGAGAGAGAGAGAGAGAGAGGAGCAGCAGCAGCAGCAGCAATTCTGAGCTAATGTACATGCTAAAAGAATGAGAATTAAGAGAAAATACAGTTCATCTGAAACAAATTGCATAACCTAATTAATTACCAAACTTTCCCAAATTCTGATGATGCTGTTTTCAGCCGCTGCTCCAACTGAAGAAATGGCACAAAGGAGCAAGAAACCACAAGAAAGACTCAGGGTTTTTTCTTCTATATGAAAGGCTGAGATTGTTTCAAAATAAGATGAGGTAAAATTTAATGCGCATTGCGTGTCTGATAATAGATATTGAGAATCTTCATTAAATTAGTGAATCAGCAACACCTAATGCTTGACTGGTAGACTAGATGCACACACCTGGCCAACATGCCTAGTCTGAATGGTTTGAGGGCAATAAAATTTGGATACTGGTTTCATTTTAGTGAAATTCGAAAATTAGAATGGTGAGCGGCAAAATTGAATAAGCACCAACATTTCAAGGTCCAAGGAAATTAAAGCAAGAAAATACCAAATGAAAAATATATTTAAAAAAAAACCTTAAAAAGTTTGTGCATACTCATGCAATAATGATTTGCCCAGGTGGCATTTAATAAATGAAATATTCTGAAATGGTTTTAAGGTAAATAATCATAAATTACAATTGCCTACAAAATAATTCCTTTTTTGGTTTGCCAATCCAAGAAGATATTACATATAATGTACTTTATTGCGATTTAACCACAATTTCAACATTGTTGAAATTTCCTTAACATGTAAATGCGATGAACATTTCTACTTAAGCAAGAAGTCAGAGAGTTATGAAAAAAAACGGCATCTTAGGTTCTCAATGAGAAATGAAAAGCTTACAAGAAATATTAGAAAAGGAACAGAGTTAACTAACCAGCATTTATTGTCTGGCATAGCACTCAGGTAAAATATTATGCAATTCTGAGCTAACATCTGCATAACTAGAGGTACCTGCATGGCTACATTTGGTAGTACTTGTGAGATGATATACAGTTGAAACTCTATAATTATACTCGATAAATTAATAACCATTCTAATATAATAATATGTATCATTCCAGCTGAGTGCTGTGGAATAAACAGATTAATTCAATTATTGTCTTTTTAGTAAAAAAAAAACTCCGTAGTTTTGAAATTCTAAATTTAGAAGATCAAGGAGA
Source organism: Lavandula angustifolia (assembly GCA_028984105.1). NCBI lineage: Eukaryota > Viridiplantae > Streptophyta > Magnoliopsida > Lamiales > Lamiaceae > Lavandula > Lavandula angustifolia. Next base: position 18,671,821 of record CM054822.1, read on the forward strand.
CATAACTAACCTCTTTCACATTAGCTGACCAAGTGATAGAGTGATATCGTCTTCACCAATCTCCTTCTCCTTCTGAAGTTTTTCACTGCCTAGCCTCCAACCTTTCCTAACCCTTTGAAAGGCTTATCCAGAAAGTTTCAAACTCACCAGTCACCTCTGATCTGACACAAGTTATCTAATTCCTTGAGCCACAGCAATAACTAGAAGTTTTGATTTAGAGCAACGAACCACTGTTTGCACAACTCAAGTCCATCAGAGTCTTCCCAATAAGGCCCTCTTAGTGTTTTGTAGGTGGAAAATGATAAATCTGGGTTGATTGTGTTCTCTATGGGTGAACCAGAGAAGACCAGAGAAAAGGCATAGAGAGTATAATAGTAAGCAATCACAGAACATCTTTTCTCTTTATAGCAAATGACTGGAAACTTATACAAAACACATTGTGAATGCATTGCTTCCACTACTTCTCAGCTGACAGAATTTCTGATGCCTCCAATGGGTTGATTGATAATACAAAGTCAATCTTAATATCTTCAGCGAAGCTGCTTATCTTCAGTCTATAATTAAACTCAATATATACTACTCTGGTCAGTTCCACATTGCTATCCTAGCTTCACCACTGAGTAATAATAACAATGCAAATATTTTGGTTATGCCAACTCATCAAGAAAAAACAAGAGTCAAGAGCAAATATGGTCAGTTGGTTCAACAAATTCAACTGTCCATTCTGAACTAGAAGTGTATTAAATAGTTTTCTTGTTTTCCAGAAATGATGTGCATTTATCCCGAAGAACCAACCCCCCCCCCCCCCCCCCCCCCAACCCACCCACCACGCACACACCAAAAGGCAAAGGTTCCAAGAATCCTGATTAATTCCATTAGAAAATATAATTGAAGATGCAATAGATAAGTTCATTCAAGAGTTCAAGAGTGGAGGGGCATAAATTTAACACATCACCAAGTCGTGTTACAAGTCTGAAAATATGATATCCAAGAGACGAGTAAAATTAACTTTTACCAAGCACTTTTATCTTTTTTTCGCCCCCTTGACTGACCAGGAAAATCCGATCCCCTTATCGAATTAGTTAACTAACACGTTCTCTTACCGAATCAATCAACAAATAAAAGCCGCCTAAAACGAAGGATTATGACGTCACGCCAAACTATCAGAATAAGAATCCACCCATAATGAAACACGTTAACAGCCTAATCAATAATAATATGACGGGAATATGAAAGCCTAAATTGAATTGGTCGAAACCAAGACACTGTATAAAGCACAAAACGAAAATTACCGTTAAAATCGAACCAAACAAGTGAAGAAAGGTGCCATTACGGAGGATATAGGGTTTCTCAACCCGGGGAAAATTCGCAGCGTCGGCGATAGTCGCCGGCGATGAATCAGCCATCAGAACTCTTCGTATCCGCATAATACATCCAGAAGTTGGGATTAATCCCAACGGATTACACATAGTGTGTAAATTGGTGAAATAGAAAAACGGCACGGGCGAATACAGTAGGCAAAATCTACTATGCATAGACGTAAACTGACTAACATGAAACGACAGAACTGAATGAAGTTAAATCAGCATTTCTAGTCATAGCAAATATCTTAATTGGGAAACAAATAATTCCACTATAAAAAAAAAAACATAATCTAACCAAATTGATTCTTTTTTAACTTTTATTACATCTCACCAATCACTGGAGCTGATATTATACGAAATTTGTTGGCCAACAGTATTTTTTTCGTTTGAAAAGAATAGGCGGACGATTGGGGCCAATGGAAAAATTCTGCCCAAAATAATAACATACAGTGTTTTCACTCGTCTCAGCCATCGTAGCCTGCAGCCGTCCATCGGCCTTCCATAGGGCGAGAGAAAAAATAAGAATGAGCAATTTCATCAGCCGAACCATTTTTTAACGAAAATAGCCCCTGGAATTATTGCAGCAGTTTAATTTTGAATTATTTGGACATTAGAACCCCCCCCCCTTATGTTTTTGCCAAAGCATAGGTCCATCTGACAAATTTAATGGATCTTGTCACATTAGACAAGAAAAACAGGCAAATGATTGGTAAATATCTCAAAAGTGAGATGGCTAGATATGTGTTTTGTTATAAAAAATAATTACAATTGTCTTTATTATATCAATGTCTCAAAAGTAAACCTATATGAATATGACTAGATATGTGTTTTGTTATAATAATTAACTACAATTATCTTTGTTATATCGATTTTGTCTAACATGGTGTATTTCCACAAATCAGAGATACCATAGATAGATCTACCCGGTCGTACTTTTCTTGAATAAATTATGAATAAAATATATTATGAATAAACTACTCAACCTAAAGGCCCTTAAAGGCTCAAACTAACTCAGTCTTCGACAAGTCTGTGAGTTTGGCCCTAAGCCCAAATAAGGAATATAATGGGTCTTTGTATAATATCCCGAATTTATTTTTTATGTTGGTGCTTAAGAAGTTTTTTTAGGCTTATGGTTAAATTAAGGATGAATTATATGCAGTAAAATATATATAAAGTTTGAAATTTGAAAGGGGGGCGTTTAGCCAATTTTGAGTACATATTGTACAAAGTGGAAGTTGCGTAATTATTATATACACGATGTAATTATTACATATACATGATGTATTTGCGACACACATAAGTTTATATATGAGATTAGATGCCTACATAATGATGCTTCTACTACTGCTAGAGAGGAGGTATTGTATGAACTCCTTGATTACATGTAGCTCTATTGGATGAAGTCCTTGATTATATGTCCACACTCCACCTCATGACGCTCGGTAGGAGAGAAGAGAGAGGAAGAGATTACAGACAGTAATAAGTAGTGGCATGTGTAAACCATCTACTCTAATCCTTAAAAAATTGAGTCCTATCAACATCATCTTACTCTTCGATTTAATATTTGCATATTAATATTATATTATTATTTAAGTAAACATCAAATTAGATTTATTGTTGGGTATCGATTCCATCTTCAGTGAGTCTTTAACTTGGTTCAGATTACTTGAGCAGGCTCCTATCCACACCACTTGAGGCTCAGAAGGACGAGGACCATACGAGTCTAATAACTCCAGTTAATTTCTCTCACACTCTGATCTATCTTCTCACAGAGAGAAAGACAAGATAGAAGAAGACAGATAGAACCCTAGTTGGGCACACATTCACTCCACAGTACACACATAGACTGCATATTTATACACAGGTCTGGTAAGTGTATTAGGAAAGTATGAGTGGGCTGCCAAAGAACTCATGGGCCAATCTTCTTGTGGACTTGGACCTATAAGAATTAACAGTCTCCATCTTAGGCCCAAGTGTGGTGTGTCCCCACAAAAAAGTTGAAAAGATGCTTGCAGGAATTACATCATCATTGCCAAAAGACATTGGTCACGAACCATACATCTACAGCTGAACCTTCACACCTGGACAGGAACACAAAAAATCAGTAGAACACAGATAGAAAAAAAAGTATAACAAAATACATCTCAATAGCAAAGCTAGGAAGACACAAAGATTAACCAAGATTGATATTAAGGATTTTAATGCATATTAGAGTTTCTCTATACTCAGACATTTGGTTCCCATATCAGCAGGATTGAGATCAATATGGATCTTATCAAGTTTGACAATCCCTATATCAACTATATCCCTAATAAAGTGGAACCTAACATCTATATGTTTGGTCCGATTATGGAATACAGGGTTCTTGAAAAGTTGAATGGCAGATTGACTATCAAAAAATAGGGTCACATCATTATTAAGATAATCAATTTCAAATAACAGACCCTTAAGCCAAATGACTTCCTTTATAACTTCAGTTGCTGCTATATACTCAGACTCAGTAGTAGACAGAGCACATATGCAAGATCCACAAAGAATAAACACATAGGAAGTACTAGACTTTCTATTGTTCCTATCATTAGCATAATTGGAATCAACATAACCAACAAGTTTGACACCATCAGGACACTTAGAAAACTTTAAACCAACATGAGCAGTAGATTCAAGTATCTGAGTAACCACTTTAAAGCATTCCAATGAGGCATACCTGAATTTGACATATACCTGCTCAAGCAACTCACTGCATATGTAATATCAGGCCTAGTACTAATCATCAGGTACATAACAGACCCAATAGCATTAGAATAAGACACCTTTTCATGGCATCAATTTCAGAGTCAATCTCGGGCGACTGATCCTTACTTAACACAAAATAAGAGGCAAGAGGAACATTCACAGATTTTGCAGCAAACATGGAAAATTTACTTAAAATCTTTTCAACATATGAAATCTGATTCAGAACAAGAGTAAAATTTTTCCAATCTATTTCTATGTTCATTCTAAGAATTTTCTTGGCATCCCCTAAGTCTTTCATTTCAAAGTTTTTACTTAGACATTTCTTCACATGCTTGATAGATTTCAGATAAGGGCCAGTGATAAGCATATCATCCATATATATGAGCAAATAAACAGGAACATAGGAGACTTCTTGTACTAAAGAGTGATCAAAAGAGTTGTTGGTCCCGAGATAAACGTTCAGGTGTAGAGGGGGGGGGAAATACACCTGAAAACTTTCTCAACTTAAAACGCGAACAGTTCTATTCAGGAGAGTGCCTTGTTGAACAAGTTCAGTAGACCAAGTATGTTGTTCTGGATCGCGTGGACAGAGTGACTGACTATATTGAGGCCTGCTAGCTGATTGATGTCAGAATTCAGTACCGTTCAGTAAGAGTTCAGTAGGCCAGATTCAATTGAGTTAGAAAACGTTTTTATTAAAACTGTTTTAGTAGGTTAGTGCATTCAGTTAAGCTTTGCTGAAACTCTGTTGAATGATTTGTAAAGCGGTTTTCAGTATGAACAGTAATCAATGCAACGGTAAAAATAGAACACAACGATTTTAAAGTGGTTCGGATATCAACAATCCTACGTCCACTGTCCCGAAAAGATCAGGAAGCTATTTTATTATACTGAGTTAGTCTCAGTCGGTTTGTGCACTGGACAAACACTGGTCTTGAGGATTATACTGAGCAAGTCTAAGTTTACAAGTATCAAACTGAAATGTTTGACAAACTCTCCAACTATGAAGGAATTCTTAACAAGTAAGAACAGTTCAGGGATGAACTCCTTCGGTCTAAGCTATGGATATGTTCAATGGAGCTTAGGTTAGAGGGAAGGGAACAAGAAGGTGGCTTCTAGAGTGACGAACAATGAGGAATAAACTCTCTGGGTTCGTGTTCAATCACTTGGATACTAGAGGCTATTGATTCTAATTCAGCTTGGTTCCCTTGAGCAAGTATGTCGCCTTTCGCTTGAAGTGTTTCTCTGAAATTCTTGCGGAAAGCTTAAGTCTGTAAGTGTTTGCTCGTAATCGCTCGTATGTGTTCTTGTGTGTTCTAGGTGAGCTTCTTCGATTTGATCTTCCCTCTATTTATAGAGGTGAGCCATGGAAAGATCCGTTGGAGACGTCGATCCATGTGTCACTCTCTTTTGGGTAGCTAATGGCTCTTTTAAGGAATCTTGCAGAGTCTTTTTCCTCCATTTCTGGAAATAGGTTGACTTGCAGCTTTAATCAGAACTTTGACAGTTGGCTGCTCGTCTTTGGTCGAGGTGTAGAAAGTAGTTGAGACACACAGACTTCTAGGCAGATCTGAAACTGACTTCTCTGAATACTTCGTATGACTCTATTGATTTAACATATAAGATCATCTGACAGTTAATGAGACTGTCAGGTCGTTGCTGAGTCTGACCTGGGTTCAGTAGTAGTAGTATACTCATGCTGAGTCCAACTCTACTGAAGGTCAACCCTGAGTTCAGTGAACTGCTTCTGCTGAGTCTAGTTCTACTAACTCCTTTCAGTATGCTGCTCCTGCTGAGTCCAGCACTACTAAGTATGAATACCTCTCAGTATGTTGCTCCTGCTGAGTCCAACACTACTGAGTCTTCACTCCATGGTACTGAGGCGGATAGTCTACTGAAAGGTCAGCAGACAGAACTCTGTGCCTAAACCATGTAGAAGGAATGTCTACTGAGTCTGAAACTCTCAGAGACAAAGGCATTACTATTACAACTCAATGGTTCACCAATCAAATTAGGGTTTTGGGATCATTCAAATCTTCTGAATGCTGTACTACTGAATCATCTCCCAACAAGAGCTTCTTTTAAAGTTCAAAGATTGCATGTATTGATCAAACCTAATGTTCCACTGCCTAGGAGACTGTTTCAATCTATATAGAGCCTTTTTTTAGAAGACACACATGATTAGCTATGTTAGGATCTACAAATCCTCAGGTTGCTTCATATATATGTTCTTGTCTAAAGTACCATGAAAAAATGCACCAATCACATCCATTTTCTTTAATTCCCAGTTAAAATGAGCAATTAAAGCAAGCATGATTCTCACAATGGTAAACTTTACAACATGAGCAAAGATTTCATTGTAGTCTACCCCCTCCTTTTGAGTAAATCCCATAGCCACAAGTCTGGCTTTAAACCTAACCGATTTAACCTCTTGCTTAACCTTAAACAACCACTTACGGTCCACAACAGAATAATTTTCAGGTTTAGGGACAAGAGTCCAAGTTTCGTTAGCATGTATGGAGTTCATTTCAGACTTTATAGCAATTACCACTTATCAGAATTCATAGAATTGATGGCATCAGAATAAGAAGTGGGTTCATTATCCAAAGAATTATAAACACTGAAAGCATACATAGACATCACATAATCATCAAATTTGGGTGGAGGTCTAATGTTCCTTCCAGATCTATCCCTAGCGAGTTCATAATCATGTAAGGAAGAATCATCATCAGGCACATTCTCACCAATTAAATTATCAACATGCATTTCAGACTCAGATTCATGCTCATCAGTAGATTCAATATAGTTTCAGAGTCATTCACTATTTCATAGTCAGTTTCAGGTTCAGACACATGCACATTTTCAGATTCAGAATCAACAACAGAATCATGCATAGAATGAGCCAAAGGCTCTACCTCAGACTGAATTTCAGAAACAAACTCATTCTCAGGAGGAATAGAAGAGGAAGACAAGCAAGGAAAATCAGATTCATTAAAGACTACATCTCTACTGACTATGACTTTAAAACCAGGCTGACTTTTGTCCCACAACCTATACTCCTTCACACCCTCAGGATATCTAAGAAACACACATTTCTTACCCCTAGGATAAAGTTTATCCCCCTTTTGGTGCACAAAGTTAGCACAACCGAACACACGCAGGTTGGACAAGTCAAGGGGTTTACCATGTAAATAGACACATGACACTTCTCATCTAGGTGGGTAGAGGATAACCTATTAATTAGATAAGCAGCAGCAAGAGCAATGATACCCCATAAAGTTTTGGACAGACCAGCTAACTCAAGCATACACCTAACCTTGTCTAGAATAGTTCTATTCATTCTCTCAACAACCCCATTCTGCTGGGGTGTGTAAGGCGAAATCTTATGTCTCTTAATCCCATACTTAGCACAAAGAGCATTAAAAGAGTCATTACAAATTTCAAGGCTATTGTCAGTTCTTAAAACTTTAATTTTCTTTCCAGTTTGCTTCTCAACAAGATTTTTCCAAGTAGTAAACATTTCAAACACTTCAGATTTGCGTTTTAGAAGAAACAACTAAGTTTTTCTGGAAAAATCATCAATTAGAGACAAGTAATATCTGCATCCACTATGGGTAGGAGTACTAGATCGACCCCACACATCAACATGAATATACTCAAGGATATCAGAAGAGCCAGATTAGTCAGTGGAATCAGACATAGAAAAAATAAACTTTATGTTGTTTACTAGCAACACAAGAATCACAGAAAGACACAAAAGACAATTTATCCTTGCCAAAACACCCGTCTTTTGCAATATTTCAAGATTTTTAGAACTAGCATGACCTAAATTGTTTTGCCATAGAACAATTTTATCATCAAAAGTAGCATTAACAATACTAATATCATGGAAAGGAACAACACTAAAGGATACAAGTTATTTGTCCTTTTGGACTTAAAGACAACCATAGATCTCTTCTTAACTTTCATCCAACCATTACCCCAACTTCCCCTAAAACCATCATTCTCAAAGGCAGTGAAAGAAAATAGATTACAAACCACATCAGAAACATGTCTGACATCTTTCATGGTATAAATAAAATCAAATTCAAATTTAGACATATATCACCAATTCCCATAACAACACACTTATGTTTATCAGCAACCATAACATAACCAAAATCACCAGTTTTGAATTTTGAAAAACAACTTTTGAAGGGTGAAACATGATATGCGCTGCCAAAATCCATAAGTCATTCATTCACATAATCAAAATTCACCAAATTCACAGAAGACATGTTATGAGGTTCAGTCACCATAAAGTACTTCTCAAGAATGTTGGGGTTAGTATCATATCCTAAAACAACATTAGAAGCAGAAACATTGTTCTGATCAGTACCCTGCTTACCCTTCTTAGAAGCGGGGCAGTCCTTTTGAAAATGGTCATATTCACCACAGTTATAGCATTTTCTATCCTTAGGCCTAGACTTAGACCTCCCTTTCTGACCCTTTTTCTTACCCCCAGGTTAAGAGCCTTTCCTATCAGAAGTCCTACCTCTAACATGAAAGGCAGTACCCTGTACAGAGTGTCTACCCCCTCCATTAAACTTAAGATCTAATTCATTACTTTTAAGAGCAGGGATCATAGTATTAAGATCAATTTTGTCTCTACCATACTTAATAGCAGATTGAACATCACTATAAGAGTTGGGAATGTAGTTTAACCGGGCAATAGGAGCATAGTTATCTATACTATCGTCTCTAGTTTGTTTAATGAGTTGAAGCAACTTATTAAATTAATCAAGGTTCTCATCAACATCCTTAGATATATCTAACTTGAACCTAAAGAAACTCTGTAACAGATACATTTTTTAGGGCAAGGAGGTTTCTACATATAACTCATTTAACTAATCCCATGTTTCTTTAGCAAATGAAAGACGTTCAACTTTCCTAAGCACAAAATCAGATAAGTTCAGAGTAATAGCAGATAAAGCAAGATCATTTATATCATTTTTCTTTTTCTCAGTTGCATCAGCTTCATAAGAATGATTTATAGCACATGAAACATGTTTTTCAACCAAAATGGCTTTCATTCTATATTTCCAGAGATTTAAATCCGGCTTACTATTGAATGGTGCTATGCCACTGGAAGACGTTATAGCTGCACACACAATGCACGATTATTAACACAAGTAAAGAGTCTAGTCCAGAGTCACGGATGAGGAATTACCCAGTTCACAATCGCAGACTCAAGTTCTGGGCCCAGGGGGTTACCTCAGTCTTTTGGACAGAGAAGAAATCACAAACAGACCAACCGTTGTTGAGACTTTTCAACACAGCTGTTGGAATTTTGTATACTGGAAGCAAACCTTTTGCTTATATACAATATATTTTTCTTTCATTGTTCATTCTCCTATCTGATTTAATATATTTGCACATATAGTCCTTTATCTTGTATAAAATTTAGATTGTGTAGTGTGTCGGGTATCACTGAAGACTACACAATTGGTTGAACTGATAAGATATAAACAATTATCACAACTGAGACAACTTAAGGGTAAGTTGTCGCACTACAAGAAAAATGGCCTTCAACAACGCTTAATAGACAACGTTTTTTATGAATAACCGTTGTCATATCTTAAGAAAACGTTGTCGTAAATAAAAACGTTGTCGTAAGTCAAAAAGTGCGCTCATAGACAACGATTTTTTTTGCGCCGTTGTCGTTTACCTGTTGTGAAAAGACCAAAAGTGCGCTCATAGACAACAGTCTATATAACCGTTGTCTTTATTTGTTGTCTTAGTTAAAAACGCGCTCATAGACAACGGTTTTAATAACCGTTGTTGTTTCGTCGTTGTTGTATTTAACTTTCTAATATTTTGACAACGGTTTTGCCTACTGTTGTCGTTTCTCCGATGTTGTAGTCAATTTTAACAACGCATTTGCTTTCCGTTGTTGTTTCTCTATTGTTGTATTCAATTTTTAAATATTTTGACAACGGTTCGACTAGTGTTGTCCGATCTCCGTTGTCGTTAACTGATTTACTTAACTATTAATTTATACTTAGTGATCACTAGATTCTTCCAATAAAGTAATTAAGAACTAAAGCTTTTAGATTAATGATAACATTGTTGTGATTAAATAACTCATTATCCAAAAGAGGATAACTCATACTACAATTTATTTCAATTGAAATTAATAAAATCCAAATGAGCCATCCCCTTCCGTCATGCTCATCATCTATTTCTTTTTTTTTTAATTAGTGAATTTATTCATTTTCTTCATTAATTACCAGAATTATTATTCGTACGTAGTTTAATATCTAGTTTTGGCAAATTTGTATCATTTCTTATATTTGAAGAATAGTGTACAACGGCGTTTGTGATTATATTATTGTAAACCTCAATGCAATAGTACATTAATACTTAATTAATTAAAAATTAAATTAATTATTACTTAATTAATTATTAAACTACGTACTTAATCTAAATTGCTTAGGGTTTTTTTTTCTTTTTCAAAACTGTCCATCGCTGCAGCTTCGATTTCCCTCGTCTCCCTCCTCTCAACTCATCGCCCAACTCCACCTCCCTCCTCCTGAACTCCATCTCCGGCGAGAATTCACCGGCCATCGCAAATACTACAGGTACGAACTCTCTTCTTCGTCTCTCCCTCCCCTCTCAAAAGCAATTCAACTTTGTATGTTATCTCTGCCATTTTTTGTGCGTGATTTCATATTTGTACATTCTTATACACGTGTTTGTCGACGAATTAATTGACAATTCCGTTCATGTTCACCTTCGTGATCTGCTGATCTAATTAATTGATTAGATCTCCCCTTGTTTACTCCATATCTTATGGTTTTATTACTTGCTAATAGAATGGATTTCAAGTTGAATTTCTTTCCTTCACTTTTGCAAGTGATTAAGTATAAGTAATCGTGTAGTTGAAAAACCAGTAATATTCGCATTAATTATATCATAGGATGTAGTTGAATCGGTACGGTCTTGCGTTGGACTGCTTCAAGAAAGCAAATCTTGATCCACAAGCCAATGAGAATTCTGATATAGTTAATGGGTTTTTAAGTAAATGCAAAAAACTCGAGTCTTTATCAAGAAGTGGAGCGTTTGATGTTTCTGATTGGATTATGAATGGGTTTAAGGGAAAATTCCCGAGTTGGGTGAGTATGTTGGTGCAGTTGAAATCAAGAAATCTGGGATTAGTGGGCGTGGGTTATCAGCAATTTGATTTCAAATCTATCTGCAGGTGAAGATGAGGGCTTTCTTGAAGTTCCCAACATCTCGATCGATTGGTATGGTTTTATTATAACCAAGAAAATCAATCAATTATATTTTGCTTATAAATTTTCTCACACACACATGTAAGAATATTATTGATTTTCATCGCCCTTCAAAAGATCTTAATGTCGTAGTTGGAATGATGAAATGCAACTTTTCTTGAAAAATCAAAGAAAGTATAATTAGAGTGAAAGGTAAAAATTAGAGTGGAAAATAGGAGAGAGATTCTATTTTGCTTGCTGAGTTAATATTAACTACCATAGCAGAAAGAAGTGAAATTCATACATAACATAACAAAAGCCATAACAAGATAAATTCACATTAATTATTATTCGCATTAATTCTATTAATTATATCTGTGTGAATTAATTATTTATTACTCTCTTTTTTCATTATTATTTTCTTATTCCTATATATTTTCTCAATCTGATTGATCTTGTTGACATCTTTACTTGCAGTTGAGGATTTAAATTTGTATGTTGTAGAATCATTAAAAGGTGTTGGCTATATTGCAATTGGCAAACATCTTTGTGAGCCGGCAACAGGTAATTAATTATTTTTTTCATAAATACTTTATATATGTAATGCAATTGTGCTTTTCTAGATAAACTTGCAAGTTGTTCAATCATTTTTGTTAAAATTAATTGTTCTACTAATTTAGTTGTTACACTTGCTGTGAGAGTGATTGGGAACATTAATTAGTATTAAATCGAAAACAGAATTGTTCAATTATCTGAATTTATGAATCTTTTTTTTCTAGAATTGAATCCGTTACATATCTATCAAAAATATTGGTAACATTAGGGTTTCTTAAAGTTTTTTTTACTTTTCAATATATTAGGCAACAAACATTTTAATACTTTGATACTTAATATTTTTTATATGGGTTATTCTTAACCGAAGCCATTAGTAATTGTTAGAACAATAAGGATTTAGTTCATCCGATCTGTGAAAGCATATTTATTATACATTGTAAGAACAAATTAACTTACATAAAACACATTCTAGGACACCTTGAACTTTGAAAACAATTCATAAACTGGTAACAGGGGGAATATGACATACATCTTGAATTGTACATGATTGAGTCTTATGTTTAATGATCCATACACATCTCAAATATCTCGTTGGTTTAGGATCGTGATGGACAAATCATGGATGTCAAAGGATAGGTTATCAGAGGAATATAAGAGTGGAGTAGAGTCTTTCATGCAATTTGCTATGCAAAATAAACCTAATGATGAAATTATGTCATGTCCGTGCTCAGCTTGTGGAAATCTAAAGAGCAAAAAGGTTAACCTTGTAAGGATGCATTTATTACGAAATGGTATGGATTTAACAGACACTACATGGTTATGGCATGGCGAAAAATCTTCATCTAGTTATTCAATGGATCATTCAGATCATGTACCAGAACCTGTTTCAGAAGACCCAATTGATATGGTACATGCTGCATATGATGAATCTGAAAATTCAAGTGAATTCATACAACTACTTGAGGATGCAGAAAAACCATTATATCCCGGATGTGAAAAATTAACCAAATTATCTGCCATTGTGAAGTTGTATAACTTGAAAGCCAAACATAGTTGGAGTGATAGCAGTTTCACCGACCTTCTTACTCTCTTAGGAGATATGTTGCCTCCCTTGAATGAATTGCCTCCTACCACATATTCTGTAAAGAAATGTCTAGTTTCTTTGGGTATGGAATACGAGAAAATCCATGCATGCCCAAATGAATGTATCCTGTATAGAAAGGAGTACAAGGACTATTCTAATTGTCCAACTTGTGGTGAATCGAGATGGAAACAAGGCAGGAAGTCTAGTCTGAAAAATAAAATTCCTGGAAAAGTCTTATGGTACATCCCACCTATTCCGAGATTCCAAAGAATGTTTAGAAATAAGGACACATCAAAGGACTTAACATGGCATGCTGATTAAAGAATCAAAGATGGTTTTCTACGTCATCCAGCTGATTCACCCTCTTGGAGGATAGTTGACCATAAGTGGCCGGATTTTGCAGCTGAATCGAGAAATCTCAGATTTGCTTTATCAACCGATGGCATCAATCTGCATAGTCTCATGACCTCTAAACATAGCTGTTGGCCAGTTTTATTGGTCACTTATAATCTTCCACCGTGGTTGTGTTTTAAACGGAAATTTGTTATGCTTACCTTATTGATTTCTGGTCCGAAGCAGCCAGGGAATGATATTGATGTCTACTTAGCACCTCTTATTGAAGACTTAGTACATTTATGGTCAGTAGGTGTGTCATCATACGATGCTTATCGGAATGAAAGCATCTTACTCAAAGCCGTCTTACTTTGGACAATAAATGATTTTCCAGCTTATGGAAATTTATCAGGGTGCAAGGTGAAAGGATATCATGCATGTCCTATCTGTGGTGAAGACACTTATGCAAAAAGGTTGAAGCACATCAAGAAGATGTCATTCACAGGTCATAGAAGGTTTCTTCATAGTACTCATCCTTATAGAAGACAGAAAAAAGCATTTGACGGGACACAAGAATTTGCGACTGCCCCAAGACCATTGAGTGGCAATGATGTTTTGAAGAGAGTTGCTACCATAAATTGTAGTTGGGGAAAGTTGGGTAAAAAAAATGAGGTAGGAGATAAAGCAATTTGGAAGAAGAAGTCAATTTTTTTTGAACTCGAATATTGGGAACACCTACATGTTCGACATATACTTGATGTGATGCACATAGAAAAAAATATATGTGAAAGTCTCATTGGTACATTACTCGATATCCCAGGAAAAACAAAGGATGGGGTAGCATCAAGAAAAGATATTGTTGAGATGAGTATAAGGACTCAATTGGCACCAGTTATCGGGGAAAAGAGAACTTACTTGCCACCTGCATGCTATACCTTAAGTAGGACTGAAAGACGGGAAGTTTGTGAATGTTTGTCGAGTGTGAAAGTTCCAACATGTTACTCATCAAATGTAAAACAGCTTGTGTCACTTAAGGATTTGAAACTTGTCGGCCTTAAGTCTCACGACTGTTATACGTTGATGCAACAATTACTTCCGGTGGCAATCCGCGGAGTCTTACCAAATAATGTAAGATGTGCTATAACGCGATTGTGTTTCTTCTTTAATGTGATTTGCAGCAAAGTGATAGATCTGTCGAAGTTAGATGAGATTCAACGGGAAATTGTAACGACATTATGTTTGCTAGAGAAATACTTTCCTTCGTCGTTTTTTGATATCATGGTCCATTTAACTGTTCACCTGGTACGAGAGGTTAAATTATGTGGTCCAGTATGGTACAGATGGATGTATCCATTTGAAAGGTATATGCGAGTATTAAAAGGTTATGTTAGAAATCGAAATCGACCAGCAGGGTGTATTGCTGAGCGTTATATTGCTGAAGAGGCAGTAGAGTTTTGCTCAGACTACTTATCAAACGTGCAAACTTGTGGTGTCCCACATATGAAAAACCACAATAAACTCTCAAAGCCTTTATCAAGAGCAATAGGGGATTCCATTGTAGAGAAGGAGTTGACACAAGCACACCGTTACATATTGGCAAATGATGTCGAGATTGATCCTTATATCCAGTAATCTACCCAACTCATATTATTTCTTCAAATTGTTACCTCTGTTTAGTACTAATACATTGGCTGCTTCATTATTAGAGAGCACATGACCTACTTGAAGTCAAACTGGCGGACAAAGGCTAAGTCCCCAAAATGGTTACAAGATCAGCATCATAAATTATTTACAAATTGGTTGCGTGATCGAGTATGTTCAATATTTATTATTTCATACTAATTATTTTAAAATTGTAAGTCAAGTATATATCTACAATTTCAATTCTAATTTCAACATGTCGTGGGCACTAGGTTGCAGCTGATACTAACGTATCTGAAAGGTTGAAGTGGATTGCAAAGGGACCTAACAATCATGTGTTGAAGTATCAAAGTTATTTAATTAATGGAGTTACTTTCTATACAAAAGACCGTGATGACGTACGAACTGTTCAAAATTCAGGAGTAAGTTTAGTTGCAACGACCATGCAACTTGCTAGTGCGAAGGATAAAAACCCCGTTGTCTCTGACATGGTCTATTACGGTGTTATTTAGGAGATATGGGAACTTGATTACCAAAAGTTCCAAACTCCAATGTTCAAATGTAAATGGGTAGAAAACAATAGTGGCCTGAGAGTGGATGATCTTGGGTTCACTTTAGTAAACCTCAATACAAAAGGATATCAAACAGATCCTTTCATTCTGGCAAATCAAGCAAAACAAGTTTTCTATGTTGAAGATCCTATGGATAAAGAATGGTCTGTTGTTCTTGCGACACCAAGTAGAGAGTATTTTGAACACATAAGTGATAGAGAACTTAAAGAGACTGTGATCCACCACCCTTGTTTTTCTAAGGAGTTGCCCAAACAGTATGACGATTCAAATGATGATAATGAACCACCCTATGTTCGAGAAGAATGTGATGGG
The DNA here is from genome assembly GCA_028984105.1 of Lavandula angustifolia. Classification (NCBI taxonomy): domain Eukaryota; kingdom Viridiplantae; phylum Streptophyta; class Magnoliopsida; order Lamiales; family Lamiaceae; genus Lavandula; species Lavandula angustifolia. The sequence continues at coordinate 18,687,671 of CM054822.1, forward strand.
ACGTGGATTGATATATGCTAACATATAAAATGTGAGTGGACTTATTTAAATAATTTTTGTCATACTGTCGTAGAGTTTTATATTGTAGTTTGTATTATTATCTAATTTTAAACAAATCAAATTAATGACGACAAAGAGAAAACTAGTTTGTATTCTTATCTAAATTTATATTGTAGTTTGTATTCTTATCTTGTTTATATTGTAGTTTAATTTGTATTCTTTTCAGGACATTAATGGCGACAAAGAGAAAACTAGTGGCGAAAAAAGTAGTAGTAGACTCCACTGATGCTAATGAGAAAGTGCAAGTGGAACAAAAACGTAAAGAGAGTTTAGTAGATGAGAATGATGGTATGGATTGTGAAATGTTGGCATCGGCTTCAAAGAGCTCCCAATCTACAAGATCTAAAAGAGGGAAAACCCAAATGCATTGTCTAGCTACGGAAAGAGTTCAAGGTATTAAGAAAGATGTTCAATTTAATGATTTGGGACAACCTTTTGGGCATGCTGCTACTCAAATGCAAAGTTACATCGGTGTTCTGGCTAGAGAAAAGGTGAGCATCACTTATGATTCTTGGAAAAAAGTTCCGACAGATGTGAAGGACATGATTTGGGATTCTGTTAATGTAAGTACTTATATGTCTTTTCTTGTCTTTAATATTCTTGTTTGTTATTATTATTATTATTATTTATCATTGTGGAATGTGTTTACATTTGTAGTTATCTTTCAACGTGCATCAAAATTGGAAGAGAGGATGTCTCAGCTCTGCAAATGACAAGTGGCGGCAGTTTAAGACCTTTCTCACTAACTATGTTTATGATAGGATAGATGGACCTGAATTGCATACTCCACCTGATGATTATCCGGGCATTACACCATCTGATTGGAGTGCTTTCGTTATCAGTCGTTTGTTTGAAAAATTCAAGGTATCCTAATTTTTAGTTTTATGTAACACTGAAATTATTACTTTTGATTTTTTTTAATTTATATATCTTTTGTTTATTAAATATTTTTGTAAAACTAAATTCTCTAGAAACTTAGTGAGAAACAAAAATACCGAAGAGCTCAATACATGCATCCTTATCGTTTGTCTCGGAAAGGATATGCAAAATTTGTCAATGAAAATGTAAGTCACTTTCATGTTAATATTAATATTTTTTAATAATATTCTCTTTATACACTTATATTAATAATTACATACATGCAGCCAACTTTATTGGGTGATGACCCTGAAGCCAATCAGGCTACTCTATGGATGGAAGGGAGGAAAAATAAAGCCGGAAAATACGAAGGAGATGAGCTGCAAGGTGTTGCTACTAAGATTGTAAGTTAGCCTAATCTTAAAACTATGTAAATTATTATTTATTTTGTACTTATATTGGCGTAACAAATATAGGGTGAGTATATTTCGAAGAAGAAGGCAGGTACATTGAATATGCAAGAAAAGAAAGGCACAATCCTAGAAGATGTACTCGATGTTCCCGAACACAATGGGCGTTTGAGAGGTTTTGGTGGCCATGTCACGAAGACTTTATTCTACAAGTGTGCTATAGGAAAAAGACCATATTCAGAACTGAGTCATGAGCAACAACAAAAGTTCCTAGAGCAAGAGGCACGCATTGCCAGACTAGAAGTAATAGTATACAAAAGTGGTGCACGTGATGTTTATATCGAGGAGAAGGGCAGTTGCTCGGTGCATTGTTTAAATGATAATGATGATGTGGTTAAGCTAGAAGACGATGATGTGAATATAGTTGACAGTAATTCACTCGACCAGGTGGTTGTTTATTTAATTGTCTTTTTGTTTTCATATTATAATATTTGGTTATGATTTCTTGCATTTACAATTGTCTCACAGGGTAAACATGTGGCCTTAAGCTTGGAGTCCGGGACTAATGTTGGCTATGGCATCATTGTGAGAAGGCTTGATGAACCTCAAAACTGCATGTGTGTCTCCATTGATCAAATAGTGGATGAAAATGCTCTTCTGCCCATTCCAACAAGCGACTACAAAAGCATAGGTGATGCAGTGGGATCTCACGTTACATTTTTCCTTGTCTCTACGTAGTGATCATTGGATTCTTACTGTGATCGACCCTTATAAGGAAGAGGTTGGTTTGTTGGATTCTCTATACAGAAGAAATTGCCATAATGAATGGAAGCAAGTCGTTGAAATGTAATTTTTACTTTTCTATTTATTTTGTTTTTGTTTATTACTATGTTTTCAGTGATATTTACATTTAAGCTTGTTTGTCATCTATGTCAAGGGCCTTTATGATGTTTAATGCCGAGATGAAAAGAAGAGGGAAAAAGTCGCCGGATTGGTCTCTAATTGAGGTATGTCATCTGACATGAATATGAATTCATGATAATCTAATAGTCAATTGGAATTATTTTAAATTTAGGTTCCCAGACAACCAGATTGCTACCAGTGCGGTTTTTATGTGATGGCATATATGAGAGAAAATAGTTGAATCAGATTGCGATGGGACGATTGATTCGCTTAAATTGCTGGTAGTTAGTTGTCTATTAATATATTTTTATTTAAGCTTACTGAAAATAAGTGGTAGTTACATAGTTGTCTATTAATTATGTGCTTTGTTTTTTAACAGTTCGAAAGGAAAAAATATTCGTTGAAGGACATTGAGCTAGTCCAGAAAGAGTGGGCAGAACGAGTAATAGAACATATAACTTAGTTAAAGGTAATTGATATAAATAAATATTTTATTAGTATGTCTGTGTGTATTATATGTTGTTTCCTATCGTTATAAAATTATGATTGACTTGCAGCTTCAAGTATTATCTTTCATGTAATTGAGGACAATTGCTTTAGAGCAAGCTTCTTTATGGTGTATGCCGTTATTTATTGGATTGACATTTTCGTATGTTCTGTTGATTTTTAATATGTTATAATTCTACGAGCGTAGCTATACTTAAGAGAGTTGTGCATTTTCTTGGATCTATGATTTTTAGAATTAGTATAATATTTGTATCATATGTTTCCTATGAATGATTATATTCTACTTGTGTGCAGTTTCACAGGATTCGACATTTATGGTTGTGGTAACCCGAATTGATTTAAGAAGCAATTGGAAGTGTACAGACCAACAAGTAATTCTTTTGAATCAGTCATTGAAGTCTCCGTCTATGTTTTTTTTTGTTGGTGCATACACATTGAAACCTTGTTCAGGATTTTGTACATACTTCCTAAAACAATAGTTTGTTAATTTCTAGTTTGGTTTTTGTAGCACTTTTTCTGGACACGGATGTAATTTTATTTTTTAGAATATTTATGAATTAAAACCGTTGTGTTTAATATTTATTACAACGTTTAAAAACGTTGACTTTACTTAATAAGTGTTGTCGTAAGTTTATATGACAACGGTAATCAACTACAGTGTAATACATTAAAACCGTTGATATAGATCTAAAACTGTTGTTGTTAGTATGTATAACAACAGCTAGAAAACGTTGTGTATTTAAATAAGCGTTGTCGTAAGCGTATACAACAAGAGTTATTCACCGTTGTCTATGTATCTAAAGCTTTGTTGTAGGTAGTTACGACAACGGTTAATAACTGTTGTCTATGAGCGCCTATCTACGACAACGGGACCTTCCGCAACAGTTGAGAATGCTCATAGACAACGGTTAAAAACTGTTGTTGTAAGTTGGTACGACAACGGTTAATAACCGTTGTCTATGAGCGCCTATCTACGACAACGGGACCTTCCGCAACAGTTGAGAATGCTCATAGACAACGGTTAAAAACCGTTGTTGTAAGTTGGTACGACAACGGTTAATAACCGTTGTCTATGAGCGCCTATCTACGACAACGGGACCTTCCGCAACAGTTGAGAATGCCCATAGACAACGGTTAAAAACCGTTGTTGTAAGTTGGTACGACAACGGTTAATAACCGTTGTCTATGAGCGCCTATCTACGACAACGGGACATTCCACAACAGTGAAAATTTACAACGACAACGGTTAATAACCGTTGTTTATGGGCTTTTTTGTAGTAGTGTCGGTTTAACCTACAGTTTAGATAAGAAGTGACTTGTCTTGGCTGCTTGTCTATACTGGTAAACTTAAATTGGTGTATTCATGGATCACAGTGAGATGTGTTCTCCTGACTGACCTTAGTGAAGAACCTACATCTCGGTAACTTAGTTGATCTTAAGCTTGATAAAACTTCAATTGAGTGCATTTGATTGGCTAGCACTTTGACCTATTATGGTGAACGTCATCACGGTGGAATCTGCATATCTTGGGTGTTAGTAGTTATTTGTGGCTCAGGCTGGTTGTCTGTATCTTGCAATTGTATCCCTATTAAATGGGTTGATAATATCCCCTGAGGAACTCGTAAGGATTAGCACACTAAACCCGATCGATTGATTAAGTTCTGGTGTGTTAATAAGATCGAGTGGTAGTACTCAGGAATATAAAAGATGTTAATTAATTTAAGCTCTCAGTGAGCTTAATTAGAGTGAGCTTAATTAATTAACGGATATTTAATTCTTAAAAATACGGAGATCAATTAAGTCTAAAATACAAGCTCATGCTCCAGTTGGGATAAAGAGGTAAGTCAACATGGATTCTCTAGTGGAATGAATCTGTGTTTATTAATTAATTTTGATCTGGGCTGAGCAAAGATAATTAATTAATTTGAGGCCCAACTTTATTTCTTGTATTGGATCTCTGGTCTGGCCCAATTAGCTGCCCTATATTTATTATGCTCTTTCGGGAATTATTAGTAACAGATTAATGAATTTATACATTATTTAATAATTTAAAAAATATTTATCTAGAATTAATTAGATGGGTCAATTAATTGATAAATATGTTGCCCAATTATTATTAATTATATTATGTGATGATATTAATTTATTGGAAGCCCATTAGCAATATAATTACTAATGAGTCACAATTATAATATAGCATTTTTATACATTATATTATATATAGAGATACATGTTTATGAATTATGATTACGCCATTATTCACGTTCAGAACGTGTCTTACACGAGAGTGAAAATAAATCTTTTTCTCTAAGTTTTATGTCCGCATGGAAGAGAGAAAGGCATGGGACACAGATCAGAAGGTCTGAAACGGGAGCGATAATCAAAGCAGCGACAACATACATGGAGGAAAGGTATAATTTTTTCTCCATATTCCTTCATGCATGATAAAACATAATAGTTGAGAGAGAAGCGAGCATATCTAAAAGAAAAACAGAGATATAAGCGGAAGCAAAAGAAGAACACCGAATAAAGAAACACAAGATACAGACAAATTAGCACATAGAACCCTAAAAATCTACCAGCACGAAAGTCCCAAGCCTACACTGCACCAGTTGGCAGTATTCTGGAAATTGAAAAGCAAGAGGATCAACCGCTTTACTAGAGCGAAGTTTGGAGACTTAAATCCCGTATTACCTATGTTGAAGAGCCTCTAGGGTTTAGACGCTAGGAACCCACCCTAACAGACTCAACGTAGAGTTTAATCGGTACAAGGCGTACCTTAGCAGATCAGTCAGCGAGAGCGATGGAGCCGCAACCGTGGCTCTGATACCACTGTTGGGTATCAACTCCGTTTTCAGCGAGTCTTTGACTTGGCTCAAATTACCTAAGCAGACTCCTATTATTGTTAATCTTATAGGCCTAAGCCCACAAGAAGATTAGCCCATGAGTTCTTTAGTAGCCCAACCCACTCATACTTTCCTGATACACTTACTAGACCTACGTATAAATATGCGGTGTATGTATGTATTGTGGAGTGTGTGTGTGCGCAGTTAGGGTTCTATCTCTCTTCTTCTATCTCGTCTTTCTCTCTCTGAGAAGTAAGATCAGAGTGTAAGAGAAACAGTGGCGGATCTACAGCCGGGTCAGGTGGGTCGATTGACCCCCCGGCTGCTGGAGTTTTTTCGTAGTAGGATTATCGACCTCCATCACTCAAACTCGAATAATTGCAGTCTGCAAATATGCTTCCGTGCTTCCAGCGTGATGGAGAAGATGATGTAAATACTTGGGCTCTTATATTTTAAATTATTGGGCTTTAAGGCTTTAAAAAAATTGTTGGGCTTAGTATAAAAAAATTGGGCTCCAATTCTTTATACCCAATTGTTAAATATTAGATGCAATACATATGTACAAAAGTTAAAATTGAATTTTGAATAAAAAAATAAAATCCTTCACCGTTTCCCACTCCCACCCACAATCAAACCCCACCCCAATACCACCATGTCCACCACCAAGAAGACAAACAGAGAGAAGCAGCCAACGGCCAACCTGAACCAAAAATAGTCTTCAAATTCTCGTTGCCACCAAGAACCGCCAGCACTGCCCAACAACAAGTATTTCCTTATCTTCCTTTTTTTAGCTTGAGAAATGGTCAAACTTGGAGTTGCTTATGTGCATAGCATGCCTTGATCCTAGAGATTTATTTCAGAATTTTGATAGTGAGAAGTTATTACGTCTTGCCGAGTTATACTCAGAAGATTTTATTGGCACCGACATACATCAGTTAAGAATACAATTGAATCGATACATTTTCAATGTGAAGAATAGTGATGTTTTCTCGTACCTTCATGATATTGGAGAACTTGGAAAGAAGATGGTTGAGATGGGGTATCATGTCATATATGATTTGGTCTATCGTCTTCTTGAATTGGCTTTGATCTTACCCGTTGCAACAGCCACAGTTGAAAGATCGTTCTCTGCAATGAAGTTTGTTAAGACTGATTTGCGTAATAAGATGGGTGATGACTTTCTCACGGATTTATTAGTATGCTTCATCGAAAAAGGAGTATTTGCAAGCACCGAGAATGAAGCTATTTTGCAACGCTTTCAAGATATGGGAACCCGGAGGTTGCAATTACCACCTATATCGAAAAAGTAGTTGTTACATTATTAGTAACAATTTGAATGACTTTGTTGATAGAATTTACATTTTTGTATTTACTACTTTGATTTTATGATATTTAAGTACTTCTATACTTCGACCCCCCAACCCTAAAGTTCTGGTTCCGCCACTGAAGAGAAATTAGCTGGAGTTACTAGACTTGTGTGGTTCTCGTCCTTGTGAGCCTCAAGTAGCGTGGATAGGAATCTGCTCAGGTCAAATACTCGCTAAAGACGGAGTCGATACCCAATATATATATATATAAAATTCGGTTTTTCTGCATTATTTTATATTAATAGTATTCGAATGTGGTTTGAAGTCTATAGTCTTCGATTTGAAATTATTTAATTAAGGATTAAACTAATAATAAATTTGAAAAAGTTTGTTATATATACCCAATATATATATATATATATATATATATATATATAATTCGGTTTTTCTGCATTATTTTATATTAATAGTATTCGAATGTGGTTTGAAGTCTATAGTCTTCGATTTGAAATTATTTAATTAAGGATTAAACTAATAATAAATTTGAAAAAGTTTGTTATATATATATAAAAATATATATATATATATATATATATATAATTCGGTTTTTCTGCATTATTTTATATTAATAGTATTCGAATGTGGTTTGAAGTCTATAGTCTTCGATTTGAAATTATTTAATTAAGGATTAAACTTATAATAAATTTGAAAAAGTTTGTTATATATATATATATATATATATATTAAAATATTATATTATATTAATATTCCATTGAATATTTCTAATTATTGAATCGAATTAATTATTTTAAATATTAATCAAATAAAATATATATTCAAATTCAAAAATTAAAATTATAAATATAAATACGAATGTTAAAATTCCAATGTGAAAACGTATCGAATGAAAAATAATCCCTCAGTCATGTTAGAAATGATGCGTTTCTCTTGGGCACGAGAAATGAAATATCCCGATCAACAAAACTTGATCATGGCATAATTTTATCATTTTTTAAAACTTGTCATTTGTAAGGTTATAATGAAATATCTCGATCAACAAAACGTGTCACTTCTAACTGGCCGGAGGAGTATAATTTGATTTTTCCCTATGGGATAGAGAGGGGTGCGGATCTTCTATCCCACTATATGTCCCACTACATGTCCCACTCTGAAGGTTGTATCAATAACCTCATACGGAGTCACTGGTGTGGAACATATAATGGGACATAGAGTGGGATAGAAGATCCCCAACAGAGAGAGTATATATAGCTGACTTTTGGGAGTTAACAAGTTCTGAGTAAATTCATTAATTTATAAACAACCTTTGAGTAAATTGTGGGGCATTCCTAAACTTCAAAAGTCCTAATGATGATCTAAGATCCATGATTTAAATAAGCAACGACAAATATAAACATAGAACAAGTTTGAAATTTCTGATTATTAATTTATATCGATGTGATGGTCAAATCCACCCAGTGATTATTTAAATCTCAGTCAAAATATAATTTAAAATTTACGAGAGAAATGGGCATCGTGTCCGACTGTCCTCCATGTGAGACTAACACAGGGTCTGATCATGGCAAAAATATTTTAAACTATAATGCAGATAAAAGTCTGTCAGTGACACAGATATTGTTTTAACAAATCAGGTATTTGCAAAGAATATGTAAATACTAAATTTTTAGGTTTTTTTTTCTGTGTATGAAAATAATTATATAAAATAAGGTACCAAAAATTTCTTGTCTTAATAATATCTCAGTTAAACCTACATAGTTTTTATAAAAATAATGGGTAAAATGATTAATTGAATTGTTTTTTAAACTATATAGTTTTATATTAAAACTACGTACTGTTGATTGTGACATGAGATTTTTGGGACGATAGATCTCAACACATAAAATAAGCACAAGATGTATATTAAGTTATAAATTTCTTATCTAACTTCATCTTAAAGTCATCAACATGTAAATAAATTTTAAACTAATTGAACAACCAATATGCCTTCATTCTGAAACACCTTATTGTTTTGGTCCTTCCAAACGAGTTAGATTGTAGTTGCTCATATTCTCTACCACAGAATTTGAACGTTGCTATGTCGCAAGTTCTAAAAGGAAAAAACGAGCCTGTTGGATAGAGGTGGAGAACACTCCGAAAATGGATTCATACCTGATACAGAATAAATTATACACCCCCATCTCATTAAACATATATTCATTTTCGAGCTGTCTCAATATTGTTATTTTGTTTTTAAAAAAGAAAATAATTTATGGACCGCAATCACTTAAAATAGTGGATCTCACTCACCACCTTAATACATCTCTGCCCACTTTTTTTAATATCTGTGCCGAAATCAAACAAAATCATAAAATAATAAAATAACTCAAAAAGTATAAGATCACCAAATAATGAAATAACTCAAAAAGTAAGATATAAGTCTTATATTCATAATTGATAAATTGAGCCACATTCATATTCTCCTTAAAAGTCCTTGTAAGAGGATAATAATGAGTTGTAACACAACTCCTCATGTTTGGGCCTGTTCAAATACTATGATAAATTGAGCCACATTTCCCTTAAAAAACTTTATAAGAGAAATAGATATCAAAAGTTATATAATGGAATCAAAATATTCACCAAGTAAATATGGGACATAATAATAGACTCTAACACTAACAATCAAATATCACTTGCTTGATGGGGGCAAGAATTTATCCAAAGTACGCAAATATGCAATCGAAGAATGCTATATTAAGTTGACTAAATTAAACTTATTATGATCTTGAAATATGCCAGTATTCGATCTTAGCTCCTGTTCATAAAATATATATCGGTCAAAATTTGCGATTGAAAGACTTCCTACAAATATATAATATTCAAAATATACTTGAATTTTGCATATTTATTTAGATATATAGCTATTTACTGCATTATTTCCGTATGTAACATTATATTATTATATCATGTATGTGCTCACGCATTTGCATTTATTATAAAAAAGAAAAGGGATAAGTGTTTACATCTAAATAAACTTAAATAAAAGTTGTCACATCTAAATTTCTCAATGTTGATCACCGCAAAGCTTGTATATCTGTTAAATTTTATTATTTTCATGTTAGTTTGATGTTGAATATTCTTATAGAGAAATATTCAACTTGGAATATGGGCATAAAATCAAGTCAACTACTATCGTTAGTATTAGCTTAACAATTTAAATTTGATAATAGAGAGAGAGAGAGAGGCAGCTCAACAGCTAGATAAGTTATATCTAAATCTATCGTGCGAAAGAAATCGCATTCCTCGCCGCTGTTATGTAATCAAATCTCGACTTCCCTTTTTCATTAATTGACGATTAATTAAATACAAATTGCGGTGGGAAAAGATATAAATATGAAATACAGTTCACAAATTTATGACAATTATACATGTACAAACCTAATTACTTTATTTCTTTAATTATGCGTATTGAGAGTTGGGATTCTCTCTCCATCTCTAATTATGGAGATTTATTAAATCGATTTAAAGCCGTTGAATTTTGCAGGAGTAGGCTGTATATGTTTGAACCTTACACGACAATTGTTTTAGGATTAATGTTCATCATAAAAATAAAATAATTGGCAAAATGGTTAGTATGAATTTCGGATAAAAAGTTGTTACAATAGGTTTGATTTTAAAACGAGTCAAATATTAAACTAGGTACTCGAGTAAGATTCTGTGATGACTGAAGTTTTTACTAATCAACTTATGTACAAAAACAAATACTTATCATGTTTTAATATTTATCATGTTTATAGTTTTCCAATTAAAATATATCATTATTAGGAGGTTTCGATACGGTATACTGAACTTTTTTTTTCCATACTGCATACTATTTTGAAAAATTTTGGTATGAAAAAAATCATATCGTTATCATACTGTTACTTTCGCTATACCGACTTTCAGTATACCATACTTTTGATATGAGTTTTTTTCTATATCGTTACCGTACCTTTTCAATACACAGTACTGAACTTCGGTTTACTGAAAATTTAAGGGAAACCGAAAGTGTCACGATATATCGAAGTGTGATGGTATACCGGAAATAATATTTTTTAAAAGATATATGATGTATTAAATTCGATATGTGGTATATACTTATATCGATGTAGATACCTACTATTCGGTTAACGAAATCTTCGGTACGTAAAACTTCGGTACAACAGTATACTGTGGTATGGAAAAATCAATACCGTTATCTTACCGAAAATTTATGATATAACAAAAAAATTAATATTTTTAATATTTTTTCAATACACTATTTGCAATATACCTATTTTTCGAAATATTTACCTGGCCCTAATCTTTATAGGGGATTCAAAGTTTGTTTGATTAATACTCGTACCAATTAAAAAAAAGGCCTAATATTATTGAAATGAAATTGCGGGTTTTTCTCATTGTAAAAAATTACTTAAAAAATATTCCAATTACATTGCATTTACCAAGGAAATTAAGGGGGGATGAATAAAATTAAGAGTCGAAAAGAAATTCAAAATTATCTTACTAACTCAGATCCCACAGTTTCATTGTCCCTTCCATGTCTACACGGTAGATAAGTTTTGACTCTGCTATCTTCTTTCTTTAGACTTCCACAAATCTCTGCACATACTTTTCTCAACTCTCGCTATATACATTGTCAATGCTCTACAAAAAAACTCTTGAATACCGCAACCAAAACAAAGACCTCTTCCGATTTTGAACTTCAATACTCGAAAATGGACTCAGTTCCTGATCAAAATCCTTCATCGGATTGCCCTCACGATTTCCGGTGCCCGATTTCAATGGAGGTAATGAAAGATCCGGTCACGATCTCCACCGGCGTCACGTACGAGAGGAAAAACATCGAGAAATGGTTTGGCGCTTATAAGAAGACCACCTGTCCTGCTACAATGCAATGCATCGAGAGTTTTGAAATAACTCCGAATCACACGCTCAAGCGATTAATCGAGTCGTGGATTGGCCGGACGGAGCGGAGTGTTTGTCCTCCGCATCCGCCGTCGGTCAAGCACGACGAACTCGCTGCGGCTCTCGGCGCGATTGATTCGACGCCGTTTAAAGTGAGTTGTCTGAGGAAATTGAGGTCGATTGTGGAGGGAGGAGATGAAGTGAAGGAGGATTTTAGGAGATTAGGCGGAGTTGAGGAGTTGGTGAGGATAATGGAGCAGGTTTTGGGGGAGAATTCCGATTTCGCGGCGTTTAGGGCTTGCGAGGAGGCCTTGGGGATTCTGCAATTAATTGCTATTTGTGATGATGATGATCAGATTGTGCAGCTCTTGATGAGCCCTAATTGCATGAAATCGATCGCGATTGTTCTCCAGAGAGGCAGCGCAGATGCCAGATTCTGCGCGATTTCGACGTTTGAGAAGATGGCGAAAGCTGATTATCAATGGAATTACGCAGCGCAGGATCAAGGAATTGATTTCTTCAAATCGTTGTTCGAGATCGTGTCGGATGAGATCTGCAGCAAGCCGAGTTCCTGCGCTTTGAAGCTTCTGGTGCAAATCATGGACGCGTCGAAGAAATCGAGGTTGAAAGCAATTGAAGCCGGCGCGATCTGCACGCTGGTGGAGCTTCTGCCGGAATCGAGCAGATCGAAAAGCGAGAAGATCATGCAATTGATCAAACTGCTGTGTGAATGCGCGGAGGGGAGGTTGGCATTTACCGAGCACGGACTGGGGATCGCGGCGGTTTCGAAGAAGATGCTGAACGTATCGAGCGGCGCCACCAAGATTGGGGTGAAGATAATGTGGCTGCTGTCGAGTTTTCACTCGATGGAGAAGGTGTTGGAGGAGATGGTGGTGTGCGGAGTGGTGAAGAAGCTGGTGGCGATACTGCAGGTCGGCGGCGGACAGTCGACGACCAAGGTTAGGGCGGTGAAGATATTGAAGATGCACGGCCGCGCTTGGCGGCGCTACCCTTGCTTCCCGAGCGACGTTAGGGATTAATTGGGGTTGGGGGATGATGATACCCGCTGAAGGGAGGACGAAAATGGAAATTAAAAAAAGAAAGAAATATAGAAATTGGTAACATATTTTTATTATGAAATATACAGAATTCTTTGTTTCAATTAAAATTTTGATTTTTTTTTGTGGAATTGTACAAATCTACACAATTTAACTATTACAACTACAAAACTACCCATTTCCTTAAAAACTATCTAGCAAATACCCAATTTGTCTAAAATACCCTCATTTTTTCAAATTTTTCATTTGAAACTTGTCAGGTCGGATAAATGCACTGAATTTAATGCATAGTGTCGATCGGTCGGCACAAATTGTGAAAGTGCCGATCGATAGGACCGGAAAAAAAATTGTGCCCAATCGATCGGCACACATTGTGTATGTGCCGATCGATCGGCACGATGTAAAAAAAAGTTAAATATTTGTGCCCTATCGGTCGGCACACTATATGGTCCGACTGATAGGGCCGAAATCACATAATACATCATCTTCCCCACCACCATCGGTCCCCATTCCTGCGCCTACAATCGGACCAAAATTTTCTCGATCGGCACGGAAGGTCGGCACGCTCATCGGCACACCATCGGACAGCAAATCTTCGTCCAACCGGTCGGACACAATGGAAGATGTTAGTATTTATCTTGAAATCTTAGTTTGTAAATTAGTTTTTAGATCTTCAAATTAATGTAGGATTGCATGTTTAAAGTGGTTTTTTATGGAATATATATGTTGGGTTTAGTGAGTATAACATAGATCTGGTTGGATTGGGTGAAAATTGGTCAAAATGAGGTAGAAATCGCCGGCAATCGGCGCGCCATTGTTGTCGGCGCTGAGCTTTCAGTGCCGGCCGGTCTGAACCAGTGCCCGATCGGTCGGCATTTTTTTTTTTTTTTTTTAATCAGCGTTTTTTTTAAAATTCATGTTATTTAATAAATATTATAACAAATATTGTAATAATTATAATTTATTAAATATTAATTGTAATATATAGGTCCATTTTAAACGGTTAGCACTACGAGACGTTTCCCCGAGGATCACAACATATTATAAGCATGCTTTAGGGACATTGATTAGAGAGAAATTATCTAGTCAGGGTGGTATGGATCTAGTCCGTCGGTTTACTTGTGGTCAGTTCGGGAGCATAGTGGGTTGGCCTGATGGTAAGAATGCTTTGCGGACTCTTCATCAGCTAATATGCTATGAGGTTTCGGTACGACCTTCGGAGGTTTGGTTTAATTATGTTGGTCAGAACATCCGTTTCTCTCATCCGGAGTTCGCATTGGTCACTGGGCTGATGTTCGGCGAGTGTAGTTTCGACATGGCAACATCTTATCAGCCTACTCAGTCTGGGATCTATGGCAGGTTCAATAGTGGGAGACCGATTGAAGCAAAGGAATTGTTAAGCTGGTTTTGTACATATCAGCCCGGTGACATTTCAGATGATGACTTGATTAAGTTGTCGAATATTTTGGCTCTTTTCTTCTGGTTCTATGCTCCTGCAGAGTTTAAGAAGATTGATACATGGATATGAGTATTGGCTGATGATATCAACCAATGGAATGTGTTCCCATGGGGTGCTTTTACCTACGAGGCCATGTTGCACTACCTCAGTTACATACCAAATTCCCTTGACCTCGTAGGATCAAAGTATAATCTATACGGGCCGATTTGGGCACTACATGTATAGTATTTGTTCACAACTTAATTATTACCAATTTATTAATTTTTATTAGTTTAAATAACTCGATATATTTATGTTGTAATATAGGTGTGGGCATATGAGGCCATTCCTAGTTTTGGAGCTCGTTGTGCGACCCGTCTACATCCCGATGTTTTGCCTCGTTATATACGGTGGTCGTTTACTGACGCCGATGCGACCCATCTACATCCCGATGCGACCCGTCTACATCCCGATGCTTCCATGTTGCTGTATAATATTTCGTCATCGGTATTTGGACGAGTGATTGGAAGAAGCATTGACATAAGTTGGTTGACGCCGCCCTCTCGTCGGATCCATGCAGCAAAGTCACCAAGCGAATAATTGATCAATGCTTCAGGAATACCTTCATCTTCATCCTCAGAGGAAGTGTCGAGATAAGCTTCTTCATCTTCATCTGTTTAGACATGGGTCTCCTCTTCCTGACCACTTCCACCGGGGTTGCTTCGACTCCCACCTGGGTTGCTTCCACTGTCGGGCCCTTCAAACTGGTTATCACCTCCGAATTGATACGACTCAACGAATGTTGAGTTTCGAGCTTCACGATTTACTACGCCGGTATTATTGGGGTGCACCAAATATACTGCAGGCTCTACGTCTAGAAGACAAATACGTTGTAGATCAAGATCACTCCCGATAACAGCCTTGATCGTTCTATGACTTTTACGAGACTCTGCAGTATAATAGATGTGGTAGTCGGGCGGAAGTGAATATGCATTGAGAGCGTATTGAATATATTGTTGTAGTACTGCAAGACAAATATTGTTTGCCGGAATCCAAACCATTGTCTCTTGGCCGCCAACATATTTCGATTCACTATCGAAAACTCCGTTAAAATTGACAACAAATTGTTTCCAATCATTCTCCATATTTTTTTCTTGCTTTGGTGGTGGAAATGAAGGACGATGGTAGCAATAGAGAAGTGATGAGAAAAATGAAGAGGTGATGAGAAAAATGAAGAAGTGATGAGACGAATTCTAATGAATTTATTGACGAGATACTGTGCCTTATCGGTCAAACTGTGGAATTTATTCACGTGAAAGTGTGCCCTATCGGTCGGACACATGATAGGGCACACTGCAAAAGGTGATAGGGCACCTGCAAAAAGGTGATAGGGCACTTGCATGTATTTATTCATGACACAGTGTGCCTTATCGGTCGGACACGTGAGAGGGCACACTGAAAAAGGTGATAGGGCACTGACACATTTATATTCTCAATAAAGTGTGCCCAATCGGTCGGACCGTTCTCGGGATGTGTCCGACCGATCGGACAAATCTGATGACATTATTGGGCAACTGCCCTATCGGCATTGTGCCGACCGGTCGGACCGTTTCTCGGACGTGTTCGACCGGTCGGACCGTTGCAATGGAGATGTGATCGGACACTTGATAGGGATGTGTCCGATCATGATCGGACAGTGTCCGATCGGTCGGACCATGGTCGGACCCTCCGATCGGACCTAGATCGGACCCTTTGCTCGGACAACGATATTTTCGAGATACTTATTTTTTTAACAAAAATCAATCATTTATTGCACGGAAAATTATGAAAACAGTTCACAATCGTTGAAAAGAGATTGAATTTATTACAAAAGTAGGGTATTTTAGTAATGTGGGGTATATAATGTAGTTATATATAAGAGTTGGGTAGATTTGTGTTTGACTTTATCTATTTGGGTATAACACTAAAGGACTCTTTTTTTTTTAACATGTGATTGTATAGGTGATTAGGTTCTTGATTTCCTAGAGAGAGAAAAAAATTAATGGGCAATTCCTTGATTCTGTGAGTCATTCTTAATTTTAATAAATGTTTCTGCAGAACTACATTTGGAAAAGGACGAATGCCTTTTTGAATTAACTATCTACAATATATATATATATATATATATATATATATATATATATATATATATATTAGTTGATAAATATATTAAATAGAGTAAATAAGTTCATAAAATCACGAACATACTCGAGGGAACACAGCTCAGCTCCCCTATGTGATGGCGAGCGCGGGACAAATTTCTCACTTTTAAGTAATTATACAAAAGCAAAACTCAAGCTCCAAAATCTAAGCTCTAAAATATGACTTCGATTGAATTAATCATTTAAAAGAACTATTAATGGAGATGTGTTTGTAGTTCATCATTCATTCATGAATTTTATTTAAATGTACAAGGAAAACCTTTTAAATTACACATTACCGAAAATTTAAAAATAATAAAACTGATTCAAATACGCATTTAATGCTCCAATCGCCCTTTTGGATGTCAGTTGCCAATTTCCTTTCTTTCATTATAAATACAGACTCTAATGCTTTCAAGTTTCAAACGCCTATTGGACGGTAGTTGCCAATTGAATCCATAGTAAATACTCCATCCGTCCCAATCCCAATGTAAACGACACATTTCCCTTATAAGGTCGTTTCATTAAAAACGATGCGTTTCCTAAAATGGTAAAGTATATGAATTATATTTCACTACTAAAAAGTTAAATAATTTATTCCACATAACACTACTTTCTTATTCTCGCGTCTAAAAGAAACGTGTGGTGTCTAATGGAACGGAGGGAGTATAAAAAATACTTATAAGTTTGAAGAAAATATAATAAAATATTTTTTATGTAATTATAATTTATATGCGTTATTTCAGTTGTAATTTCTTACTCCTCTTACCTAATCAAAGTTTTTATTGTTTTAATTTTAGTCTCCAGTTTTACATATAGCTATACATCTTTTGATGTCATTGCAAGAAAAATCTGTTATCATATTGACGATATCAGTACATAAACAATTTATATAAAAGCAAATTATGTCTAAGTTTCATATACTGACAAAACTAATACTCTCTTCGTCCCATAGAAAGCGTCTTGTTTTTCTTTTCGAGCCGTCCATAGAAAGTGTCTTGTTTTTTAAAAAGGCAAACAATATGTGGACCAAAATTAACAAGTCAAAAAGTCAAACAATATACACCACATAATCCCATTTTCTTAATCTCCGTGCCTCATAGAAATGAGACACTTTCTATGGAACGAATAGAGAGTATATTGCAATAAAAAAATCAGAATTACTCATCCATCGATTCTATCATAGAGCTACAGGTTATGATACAAATACAAGGTTTATTCAATGTCAATTTAAATATTCAATGATACATAAACAATCTTCATCCATAGAGAGCTTAGAAAAAGTCGAAATGACCTAATGATATTGTTGATGTATTGAAACGTCAATTTAAATCAATTTGACACATTCAACATTAAAGACATTCACTTAAATTATATGAAATTTATAATTTAAATTTTCAAGCTTATTCGTTAACAAAATATAAATTCAAACTTTATTCGTGTATGAATAAACTTTTATCAAGTCGAGATCCGGATATACAACACAGAAATAGCCAGTCTCATTTGTAACCTTAATGAAAGACAACGTCCTACTTTTCCATTAAAAAAAAGCTGCTCGTCAACATTTTGCTCCCAACAACGATTCCCTTTGACCGCTTTCACCCTTTTACGGTTTTACCTGCCCCTCCTTAGTCCTTGCAAAATCCCAATGCTTACGACCTTGGTGCATGGATAATAAGGGATATATAATACGGAAACAAGATATAATATTTTCATAAATATTTAGGATACAACATGCGGTTATTGGATACGAGGAGTGTAGAATTAATCAATTTTATATTTTCATTAGAATTAAGTGCACGTATACAAAACATACATATTGAACACGGCAATTAGAGTAACAAGTCATTTCAAAATGTCCAACACGATACATTTAGGGGGGCGTTTGGTACATGGGTTTACAATCCTACTATAGGAATGAGAGAGGAATGTTACCCATATAATACACTTGGTATGTGAGTTTCGACACCCTACTATAAATTTCATACCTGAATATGAATGAATTTTCTCATACCCATGATCTACTTGGGTTTGAGTTTCCCAACCCATATGGATATCAAAAATAATTTTTTTATACATTATTTTTTAATAATAAAATTAATTTTATAATACTTAGTTAAAATAAAATAATTAGTTAAGAAAATAATTATATTAAATAAAACATAAAATTTGTCAAATAATAAACATTATTATTTAAAAATATTTAAACAAAATTTATAAAAATGTTTTTAATTTAATAAAAAAGTAAATACACTAATATCATAAAAATATATAATAACATAATAATATTAAATAAAACTTATTTTGACAAATAATAAACATTATTATTTAAAATATTTTAACATAATTTATAAAAATGTTTTTAATTTTTATTAAAATAAATATTCAATAATCAGGTAAAAATATGTAGAAAGTATCTTTACAATTATGTTTTAAAATATTATATTATTTTTTTTTTGTAAATAATCAAAATAAAGATAATGTAACTTTTATTAAAATATTTCTGTATTAAATTTCACAAAATAAAAAACATGACTCATCTCATTATTATTTATTACATTAGAATATTCACAAAATTATTATACAATTTGGAGAAGTGCTAAGCAGAAATGCATTGCGGACTCAACCATGGAATCAGAGTATGTGGCTGCTTCAGAAGCTTCGAAAGAGGCAGTTTGGCTCAAGAATTTCCTGATGGATCTTGATATTATTCTGAATTTGCCTAAGACTATCACAATTTATTGTGATAACTCGGGTGCTGTGGCAAATTCAAAAGAACCTAGATCTCACAAGGCGTCTAAACACATAGGTAGAAAGTACCACATTATACGAGAATTTGCAAATCGAGGAGACATGGTGTTTGATAAAATTGGGACTGAAGATAACCTAGCTGATACTTTCACGAAGAGCTTACCACTCTCGGCTTACGAGAAGCATGTTCGTGGTTTATGAGTGGTAGAGATGCCCCCCACTTAGGACTACAGAAACTTTTGTATAAGTGGAAGAAGATGCAGTGATAGATATGTTGGGATTTTGTATACTGTAAGCAAATTTTATGCTTGTATACAATGTGTTTTGTCCCTACCACTATTTTATTCTCCTATCTGATAAATATATATTTTGCACATGTTATCATTTATCTTGTATAAAAGTTAGATTTGTGTAGTGTGTCGGGTATCACAGAAGACTACACAAATTGGTTCAACTGACAAGATATAAACAGTTATCACAACTGAGACAACTTAAGGATAAGTTATCGGTTTAAGCTGCAGTTTTGATAAGAAGTGGCTTGTCTTGGCTGCTTGTCTTTACTGGTACTCTTAAGGTGGTGTATTGATGGATCACAGTGAGATTTGTTCTCCTGACTGACCTTAGTGGAGAACCAAGATCTCGGTGACTTAGCTGTTCTTAAGCTTGATAAGACATCAGCTGAGCACATTTGGCTATCAATCACTTTGACCTACTATTGTGAACGTTATCGCGACCGGATCTACGTATCTTGGGTGTTAGTAGTTATTTGTGGCTCAGGCTGGTTGTCTATATCTTAAAACCGTATCCTAGTAAAATGGGTTGATAATATCCCATGAGGAACTCGTAAGGATTAGCACACTAAACCCGGCCGGTTGATTAAGTTCAGGTATGTTAATGAGGTCGAGTGGTACCACTCAGGAATATAATAAGATGTTAATTAATTTAAGCTGTCAGTGAGCTTAATTAATTAATGGATATTTCTATCTTAAATACGAGGATCAATTAAGTCTAAAATACAAGCCCTTGCTCAATTTGGGATAAATGGGTAAGTCAGCACGGATTCTCTAGTGGAATGAATATGCGTTTATTTATTAATTTTGCTCTGGGCTGAGCATAGATAATTAATTAATTTGAGGTCGTGCTTTATTTCTTGCATTAGACCCCTGATCTAACCCAATTAGTTGTCTAGTTATTTATTGTCTCTCATAAATCATTATTAATAGATTAATATATTTTACATTATTTAATAATGTTATTTATTTAGAATTAATTGGTTGGGTCAATTAATTGATAAATATTAGTAGCCCAATAGATTAATTAATTATATTATGGGCTAATTATGTAGAAGCCCATTAGGAATATAATTAAGTTAATGGGAAACAAATATTAATATTATATTGACTTGTGAAGCCTATATATATTACTATTCTGTTTATAATCAGAACACACAAATTCATATACTCAAACACGTTATACACGTTTGAGAGTGAGAGACATAAATCTTAATTTTTTTCAGTTCTCTGACCACCGAGAGGAAGAAAAAGGTCGGGACACAGATCAGAAGATCTGAAACACGAGCAACAATCAGAGTTGCAACAACATACGCGGAGGAAGGTACAATCCTTCCTCTCTTTATTTCTTCAATTAGTCAGTGGGCTTTTCAGTTGGGCTTTGGTAGTTGGGCTTGGTGGGCTACTTGTGGGCTGACCTAGCTCGTGGTGCAGTGAACCTTCTGCACCAGAGTATTTCCTTTTTTGAACTCTCTGGAAGAGGCTGTAGAGATCTCTCCACCTCTCCACTTCCCTCCCCACTACGCCACTACTTGGCTGTGTTTACTGCTCCAACAATTAATCACCTGGGTGGATTCAGCCTATAAATACGCCAGTTTGCAAAGCATTTCAACACACCTCTCATCAGAGTCTCTCTCTGCATCTTCACTCTAGTTGCTTAAGTTATCCAGCTTCTGTCCTCGCTTTTGTCCAGTTCGTCGGAGCTCGACGATCTAGCCGTGCTGCAATCTTTGAGACAAATGTCGTTTCATCTTTGGAGATGATACGCATGTACTGAGAGCACTATAGGGCGTATTTTGTCTTGCGGATAGAGGGTTCCTCGACTTGATGTCTGTTTTCAATTCTGTTTCATTATCTTGTTCTACTTACTGTTTCAGTTTGTAATAGCAGCTTTGTATTCAACATGTCCTAATTTTAGCGTGATTAAAGGGTTGAATCTCTATTATTTTTCCACATTGATTTGATATTAGTTGTATCGCTTAAGATCTTTCAAGAAAATGAGTAAACTCAATAATGCTATAGAGAAGGCAAATAACAAGAGTGGATTATTCCCAAAAGAGTTGATATATAATAATATAGTATTCTATCTAATAAAATCAACAACTGTTGCCTGAAATTTCACATGATATAATGTGTGTGTATAATACTACGATTGCGTGAAGTATGATATAACGTGGCAAATCTTAATGATTATCTAAACAAGTTAACAAATATTGGTCAAGTATGACATACTACTCTGTGTGTATAACATAATAGCTAGCTGGTGTGTGTACATAATAATGGTAGAGGCTTGGAACTCGTGAATTAAATAATGCGTGAATGAGGTGTGCCGAATAAAAGAGCTAGCTCTAATAATTCACTGAAATAAATATTTATAGTAATCTCTCCCTCCCTTTCATTTGCCTCTATGTTTATAGATAGAACTTGGGATTGGAGCAAGCTGTGTGCTTGAGTTTAGTTGTTCCTTTCTCTCTTCTCTCTACAGAAACTTGGGGTTAAGGATGGGAATAACGGAGTTTTTCGTAGGTGGTTTGATGTTGATATGGGTGGTAAGGATTTTGAATTGGTTGGTATTAGGTATCAACTTCGTCTATGGCGTTGAAGGCAAGTCTTCAGTATGGCTCAGACACCCTGGTTATCAAGGTTCCTTTCACACCACAGATTAACTCAGCAGACTGTCGGCCTAGAGCCCTTGGCGGCACTCACATATAGTTTCTATACACACTCAGTCAACTACCTCACAGAGAGAGATGAAGAGATAGAGCAGTAGAGAAACCCTCGACTATGCACACACCTCACCCAAACACATAGTTGCCTCTATTTATAACTAGGGCAACAACAATGTAAGGTAAGAAAGCTATTGGGTTGGGCCTCCAAAAGCTAATAGGCCAGACAGTCTTTTGGGCTGGGCCTAATAGACTTAACAATTTTCACCTTAAGTCCAGTAGTGGTGTGTCTTGTAACTAAGGAGGATGACCCACATGTTGTCATCATCGCCAATTTGCCAGCCTTTCCATATACTTCATTGCATGAATCATGCACAACAAAGAAGAGAAGAAATAAGGAACAAACAAGTGGAGAGAACAAGATAACTGGTACATGTCACCAAAGAGAGAGACCTGCAAAGTAAATTAACCTAGGTCGAAATTTAGAATCTTTAGACATGTAGTCAGTTTCTCCACACTAAGACATTTTGTTCCCATATCAGCAAGATTCAAATCAGTATGAATTTTTCAAGTTTAACTATGCCCTTTTCAACAACATCCCTAATAAAATGGAACCTAACATCTATATGTTTGGTTTTGTCATGAAAAAAAGGGTTTTTACACAGTTGAATAGCAGACTGACTATCTGAGAACATGGTCATATCTTTACAGAGGTAATCAATTTCAGACAAAAGACTCTTAAGCCATATTGCTTCTTTCAAAGCTTCAATTGTAGCTACATACTCAGACTCAGTAGTGGAGAAACAATATGTTGTAACTGAGACTTCCAACTTATACAAGACCCACATAGAGTAAACACATCAGAGGTAGTAGATATCCTATTGTCCCTATCATTTGTATAATTAGAATCCACATATCCAGCAAGTTTGGTACCATCAGAACACTTAGAAAACCTCAAGCCAACATGCATAGTAGATTTCATGTATCTAAGAAGCCATTTAAGAGCATTCGAGTGAGACATACCTGGATTTGACATGTATCTACTCAAACAACTTACAACATAGGCAATGTCAGACCTAGTGCCGATCATCAAATACATAAAAAATCCAATAGCATTGGAATAAGGTACCTTCTTCATATCATCAATTTCAGAATCAGTCTTTGGGGACTGCTCCTTACTTAAAACAAAGTGAGAAGCCAAAGAAACATTCACAGACTTGGCAGCAGACATAGAAAATTTACTCAAAATCTTTTCAATGTATGAAATCTGATTTAAGCACAAAGTAAAATTCTTTCTATCTCTCTCAATGTTCATGCCAAGAATCTTCTTAGCTTCACCAAGATCTTTCATTTCAAAATTTTCACTTAAGCACTTCTGCACATGCTTGATAGTGTTAAGACAAGGACCAACAATCAACATACCACCCACATAAATAAGCAAATACACAGGAACAGAGGAGGTGTCTTTGAAGAAAAGACACTGACCAAAAGAACTTCTCTTGAATTTTAAGGACTGCATGCATTGATCAAATCTAATGTTCCATTGCCTAGGGGATTGTTTTAAACCATACATAGCCTTTTTTAGCAGCCACACATGATTAGGATTAAAAGAATCAACAAAACCCTCTGGTTGTCTCATATAAATATTCTTGTCTAAGTCACCATGAAGGAAAGCAGTAGTCACATCCATCTGTTTTAGTTCCCAATTAAAGTGAGCAACTAAAGCAAGCATGATACGCACAATAGTAAATTTCACAACAGGAGCAAAGATTTCATTATAATATACCCCTCCTTTTGAGTAAATCTTTTAGCAACTAATCTAGCTTTAAACCTCACAGACTTCACTTTTGACCTTAAATAACCACTTACAGTCCACAACAGAACAATTTTTAGGTTTAGGTATAAGAGTCCAAGTCTTATTAGCATGAAGTGAGTTCATTTCAAATTGCATAGCAGCTAACCATTTATCAGAATTAACAGAATTAATAGCCTTAGAATAAGAAGTAGGTTCACAATCCAAAGCATCATAAACACTGAATGGATACATAGACATCACAAAGTCATCAAGTTTAGAAGGTGGCTTAGTAGTTCTTCTAGTTCTATCCCTTGCAAGTTCATATTCATGCAATCAAGGATCAGAGAGAGACACATTATCACCAGTCAAATTATCTGAATGCATATTAGGTTCAGAGTCAGGTTCAATATCAGATTCAGGCACAAATTCAGACACAGTTTCAGATAGAGTGTCAGATGCAGAAACATAATCAGATTTTGTACAATCAACCTCAGGTACATGAACAGGTGGGAGCTCCACCTCAAACTGAGAACAGTTTGTAGAAGGAGACACAAAATTAGGCAAGCATGGAAAATCAGACTCATTAAACACCACATCCCTACGGATTAAGACTTTAAAACTAGGCTGACTTCTATCCCATAATCTATACCCCTTTACCCCCTCAATATAACCTAAGAAGACACACTTCTTAGAACTAGGGTCAAGTTTGTCCCCTTTTTGATGCACAAAAGCAGAACAACCAAAAACACGAAGGTGAGACAAATCTAGGGGTTTACTAGTGAACACAGACTCAGGACACTGTCCTTGCAGGTGGGTAGAGGGAGTTCTATTTATGAAATAAGTAGCAGTAAGGGCAGTAATACCCCAGAAATCTTTAGACAACCCAACAGAAGTAAGCATACATCTAATTTTATCTAGCATGGTCCTATTCATCCTCTCCACTACCCCATTATGTTGAGGAGAATAAGGGACTGTTCTATATCT
The DNA here is from genome assembly GCA_028984105.1 of Lavandula angustifolia. Classification (NCBI taxonomy): domain Eukaryota; kingdom Viridiplantae; phylum Streptophyta; class Magnoliopsida; order Lamiales; family Lamiaceae; genus Lavandula; species Lavandula angustifolia. Next base: position 18,712,662 of record CM054822.1, read on the forward strand.
TTTTATCCCAGATTTTGCGCACAAAATATCAAGTAAGGAATTATAGAACTCAAGACCATTATCAGTTCTAAGAGCCTTAATTTTCTTTCCAGTTTGAGTCTCAACTTGAATTTTCTAGGTAACAAACATATCAAACACTTCAGATTTATGTTTTAGCAGAAACAATCAAGTTTTTCTGGAAAAAATATCAACTAAAGACAAGTAAAATCTACATCCACTATGAGTAGGAGTGTTGGAAGGACCCCACACATCATCATGTATATACTCAACGATATCAGAAGAAACACTCTTAGCATGAGAATTAGTTTTAGGAAAAGAAACTGTGTTGTTTACCAGTTATACAAGTATCACAGAACGACATGCTAGATAACTTATCATGTCCAAACACACCAGATTTCTTCAGAATTTCAAGATACTTAGAACTAGCATGTCCTAATCTTTGATGCCACAACACAATTTTATCAGAAGAAGTAGCATGCACCTTGCTCATAGTAGCCATAGGAGTAGCATTAAAAGGATACAAGTAATTAGTTCTCTTAGAGTTAAACACAACCAAGGAACCCTTTTTAACTTTCATCCACCCATCACCCCAACTGCCCCTAAAACCATCATTTTCAACAGCAGTAAATGACAACAAGTTACATACCACATTAGACACATATCTAACATCCTTCATAGTGTACTCAAAACCAAATTCAAACTTCAAACATTTATCTCCCATACCCAAAACAACACATTTATATTTGTTTGCAACTATAACATATCCAAAATCACCACTTTTGAATTTTGAGAAACAACTTTTAAAAGGAGAAACATGGTAAGCACTGCCAAAATCCATAAGCCACTCATTAACAAGTTCAAAGTTCACCACATTCACAAAAGTCATATTATGTGGTTTAGTAACCATAAAATATTTCTCAAGAATATTAGGATTTGTGTCATCACCTAAGACAACATTAGAGGCACTCTGTTGTGTGTTACTTTGCTTACCCTTTTTAGGAGTTGGACACTCTTTCTGATAATGACCATATTCCCCACAACTATAGCACTTTCTACCCTTATTTCTAGACTTAGATCTACCCTTCTGAGCCTTTTTATTTCCCCTACATAGTCAAAGTGTTAATGATTATGAGATCTATCAGTGGTTCTACCTCTTACATGGAAGGTCGTACCATTTTCAGAATTCGTACCCCCTCCATTGAATTTTAAATCTATTTCCTTATTTTTAAGGGCTGAAATCACAGTTTATAGATCAACATTGTATCTACCATATTTAATAGCAGATTGTACATCACTATAGGATTCAGGAATGACATTTAAAAGAACAATGGGGGCATAATTATCAATACTCTAATCTCCAGTTTGTTTAATTTGTTGCAAGAACTTATTAAACTCATCTATGTTTTCATCTATATCCTTAGACATATCAAGTTTAAATCTAAAGAAGGTTTGTAATAGATACATCTGAGAGGGAAAAGAGGTTTCAACATACAACTCAGTCAATTTGTCCCAAGTTTCTTTAGCAGAGGTAAAATGCTCAAATTTCCTAAGCACAGAATCAGACAAATTCAGGGTAATGGCAGACAATGCAAGTTCATTCATTTCATTCTTTTTCTTTTCAGTTTCCTTTTCATCATAAAAGTGATTTATGGCACAAGAAACACGTTTTTCCACCAAGATGGCTTTCATTCTCTGTTTCCAGAGATTGAAATCCGACTTACCATCAAAAAGAGCTGTGCCGCTAGAGGAGGCCATAACAGCACAAACAAGTGCAAGAATTATTAACCACAAGAGGCTAATAACAAGTCCAGTAAATAATGGACAAGGGATTACCCAGTTCACAGTCGCAGAGTTTAACTCTAGGCGCAGGGGATTACCTCAGTCCATTGGACAAACATATAGCAACCTTTGTAAGATGGTTCAACATAAACGAACATATTATAGCGAAAGAGACAAATCCAATCAGAGAAGTAAGCGGAAGCAGAGAAACAATCACGAAGATGGTGAACACAAAAGAACTTCAAGCAGATTAGCAAATGAAACCCTAGTTCTACCAGTAGGTCCCAACCCTAGAATTGCACCTGTTGGCAGTATAACTAGAAATTGAAAGAACAGAGAGGTTCCTCGCCAATTTACCTGAGCGGGGTTCGGAGACTTGAACGTCGTCTTACTTGATGATGGATCTGCAAATCTGGATAGCTACGGAGCCACAACCTCGCTCTGATACCACTGGTCGGAATCAGCTTTGTCTATGGCGTCGAAGGCAAGTCTCAATATGGCTCAGACACCCTGGTTATCAGGGTTCCTTTCACACCATAGATGAACCCAACAGACTGTCGGCCTAGAGAGCTTGGTGGCACTCACATACAGTTTCTATACACACTTAGTCAACTACCTCACAGAGAGAGAGATGAAGAGATACAATAGTAGAGAAACCCTCGACTGCACAGACACCTCACCCAAACACATAGTTGCCTCTATTTATAACTAGGGCAACAACAATGTAAGGTAATAAAGCTATTGGGTTAGGCCTCCAAAAGCTAACAGGTCGGACAATCTTTTGGGTTGGGCCTAATAGACTTAACAGTTGGTATGTGTGATGAAGCTAGGTAGCCAACGGTATCAACTGCCACCAGGTGACTTGGGTTGGCCACTCATTGGCAACATGCGCTCTTACCTCAAAGCTTTTGAATCTCGCAACCCTAAATCTTTCTCCGACTACTTAGTCACAAGGTCTGGTCTCTCACATATAATAATATTCTATAGAGCAATAATCTAGCTACCTTCCTATAGTGAAAATGTTGAAATCCTTATATATTCTCTCGTCACATAATTCTTGTCTTAGTTTACTTTTTCAGGGTGTTGTCTCACTATTCTTATCTTTGTTCGAAAAAGAATAAATCTAAACTGTGGACTCCACTACTTTAACACACTTCCTTCCATTTTAATACATCTTCACCCACTTTTTTAAATTTCGAGTCAAACTCAGTTAAGACAAGAATATTGAGACAAAAGGAGTATGAGTACTACATAAACTCAAAATGATATGGGATACTTATAAACAACTGTTTGTGACAATATATACTTTTTTTTTGTTGATGGTGTGTTAGTAAATGTTTTTTAAGCATTTATCACTTTTTGACTGCACAACAATTTTTAGTGTTTGTAAAAATCCGGTTTCGTTGGCTTCTTTAAACTTAAGCAAACAATCTGTTTAAATTTATAAGCATTAATTGAGATGCTCTTCGTACTTAAAGCATCATAATTTTCAGAACTACATAACTATTTGTTTTTTAATATTAATACAAAAAACCACCTACTTCTGATTAAAAGTAATATTTTCCTAACCATAAACAAAAACATATAAGAAATGCTTATAATAAGTTTTTTTTAATTTGTTTATCTGTTTTTTGATAGCATAAACAGTTGTATAGTGTACGTAAAACTTGCTTTATGCAGTAACTTTTCTAAAATTAAGCAACTGGACTACTTAAGCATCGATCTATTTTGAGATACTTTTATGCTTTAAGCACCATAATTGTTGGATTTATTCAAAATATCTACTTTTTTATATTAATCTTCAAAACCCCTATTTTTGATTAAAAGTCATTATTTTCAACTTTAAGCAAAAATAAATAAAAAATCTTACAATAAGCCTTGCAAACACCCCTTAGTACTCTTTTAACTTGTGTGTTTGTTCATAGCGGCACAATCACTTTCTTCACTGAAATGATACACTACTTGCTGCTCTGTTTGATTATCTAAGAAAACATCCATTATCCATTTTGTTCTTATTATGAATTTCCTCAATCTGATTTTCAAATCTACAACAATTCCTTATCTTCCTCCCAATTATTTTTAATTATTATTATTTACAAGTTCCATATAATATATGTTAATTATTTTTAATAAATTATTATTTCCTTTATGCTATACTTTACTAACATCCTTTAATATTTTTTTCTCCAATCACGAGGACACATCCCTGTATATAGTTTCTACTATATATCAATAAGTTTTCTTTTGTTCTTTTGCCTTCCTCCAAACTCCAAAGTCCAGTCAATGCAAATAATCACAATTCACATGCAGGTTTGGGGCCAGAGGGATATACAATGTGCACTTGCATGGCTGTCCTAGCATAATCGTGACCACACCAGAAGCATGTCGAAAGGTGTTGATGGATGAAGGATTCAAGCAGGAGTGGCCCATTTCCACAATCAACCTTATGGGGAAGAACACAAGTGGCAGCGCAAGTTAACCGCCACCCCTATCAATGGAACCGAATCACTCTCTGTGTACATGAAATACATTGAAGAAAACGTCGTCACCGCTCTCGACGAATGGGCAGACATGGGACAGATCGAGTTCTTAACCGAGATGTGAAGCCTCGCATTGAAGATAATCATGCACGTCTTCGTGAGCTCTATTAGAGCCCATTATTATGTCCCACATCAACTTGGTGAATATCCTGACTCCTCTATATAAGCTTGGATATCTATTCTCCTTATAAGGCCTTTTAAGGGGTATGTGGCCTAATTTATCAAGCTCCGAGGGCGAGCATGTTCGGGAGGCCTTGGAGAAAGAGTATGATCAACTCAAGCACACTGTTTTTTTTCCTTAACTACTACTTTTTTTTTGTTTTTTTCTTAACTATTAAATACTACTTTTTTTTTGTTTTTTTCTTAACTACTACTTTTTTTTCTAAACAACTACTTTTTTTTTTTGCCTTAACTATTAACTACTACTTTTTTTTTGTGTTTTTCTTAACTACTACTTTTACTTTTTTTTTTAACCGTTTAAATGTTTTCAGAACTGTTTTTTTTTAACTACTATTTTTTTTTCTTAACTATTAAATACTACTTTTTTTTTTGTTTTTTCCTTAACTACTACTCCCTCCGTCCCACTCATCTTGACGCGTTTCTTTTCGGCACGGGAATTAAAAAAGTGGATGATAAAGTATGAGAGATGGATAAAGTAAGAGAGAGAAGATAAATGAGTTTGTGAGAGTAAATGATAAAATATGAGAGAGAAATGATAAAGTAATAAGATAAATAAATGAAAAAGTAAGAGAGAGAAATAAAAAAGTAAGAAATAATTTAATAATATTTTTTAAAGTTATTTCCTTTTAAGGAAACATGTCATTTTAAGTGGGACGTCCGGAAAAGAAAAACGTGTCAAGATGAGTGAGACGGAGGGAGTACTTTTTTTTTTTCTTAACTACTACTTTTTTTTTTCTTAATTATTAACTACTACTTTTTTTTTAACTACTACTTTTACTTTTTTTTTGTTTTTAACCGTTTAAATGTTTACAGAACTGTTTAAGCAGTCAAACTGCTTAAAGTTAGAAGTTTTTTTCCATAACTACTACTTTTTTTTTGGTTTTTTTCTTAACTATTAAATACTACTTTCACTACAAGAAATTCACCGTACACCGACGGAAACTTCCGTCGGTAAACCCCTTAATTCCGTCGGTAAAAAAGTTACCGACGGAATACCGACGGAAGAAATGCGTCGGGTCAGGCTTTGTCGGTAAATATTACCGACGGAATATTCCGTCGGCAATTTTTACCGACGGAATGCCGACGGAAAATAACCGTCGGAAGTTTGTCCCCGAATATTCTGTCGAGGAGGAAATTTTTAAATAAATTTTTTGTTTTTTTACCGACGGATTATTCCGTCGGTAAATTTAAAATATTTTTTTAAATAATTTATTTGTTTTTTTACCGACGGAAGTTTCCGTCGGTACAGTTAAAATAAATTTTCAAATAAATTTTACGATTTTTTTACCGACGGAATTTTCCGTTGGTAAATTTTAAATAAATTTGTAATTTTTTTATGTTTATTTACCGACGGAAATATCCGTCGGTAAAACGTCGGTAGAATTTTTTTTTTTAAAATAAATTTTTTTGTTTTTTGTACCAAGTTATCGACAACCTGCAATTTTTAACCAACCAACACATCATATACAATTAACCAACCAAGACATCACATATAACGATTCAAATCAACTCAAAAAGCAAACCGAAATATAAATATATAAATCCTAAAATCAAAATATTCAGTATATATACATAAACCATAAATAAATCAATCATAAAGAGGTGGGGGGAGGGGGCGATCGGCGCGTGCCGTCCAGGAGAGGCGTCGTCGGCTAGAGGAGCCCATCATCTCCATAAGGCTGGGTCATCTCGCGCATTCATAAATGCGACACTGCTCCTCAAGGCTCCTCCTAGCTGCCGACTCCTCCTCCGGTCGGCGCATGATCTCGGCATTACTGCGGGATGGCCCCGGTGAGGAAGTAGAAGAGCGGTGGTGGCGTTGATGTAGCCGCTCCCTTCCTCGCCGAAACCGTAGAGCCGCTTCTTATCCGGACCCCCTCCAACCGCAGATAAATCGCGTTTTTATCCGCGTTGGGGCCTTCTTCGGCAAGCAATCCGCTCCACCTCCGCCTATTACAATATTAAATAGAAATTAGTCAAACTCAAAATTCTAGAATAATAATCTATATATTGTAATTGTGTGCTTACATGAAGTCTCGCGGCCTTCATGTTGGAGAAGTCTCCACCTTTGTAATGGAGACTTTGGAAAGTGTCAAAGGCGGTGGACTCTAATGAGCATCCCTCTCGAGAAGCCTATTCATAACATGCATAAACATCTCTACAAGCACGAAGCAAGTCATAGAAGTAGTCAACAATAACATCGTTGGTCCGGGAGACGAAAAGTCGGGTGTAGAGGGGGGGTGAATACACACGAGCTCGTTTCTTTTTCTCGGTGAAGGTCGTGAGGCGATGTTTGCAAGCCGATGAACGAGTGCCAAGTAAGCCTTCGATCACTGGGGTCAAAGTGAGTCGGCTTCGAGCTCTTCAGCCGGCGATGTCGGTATTACGAAACTCGGTCGGAGGCGTAGTGCGGATAAGTGTTAGGCCGGAGTCGTCTCTTTTGAAAACGCGTTTTTGCAAGTTAAATCTTTTGGTGTGCACTTTATAAAAATACGTTTTATGCAAACTTATGATTTTCAAGTCAGTTGAATGCTATGCAATAAAACAGTAAATGAACACAAGCGATTTAACATGGTTCGGATACGCAAGATCCTACGTCCACGGTCCTGAACAAGGCAGGAGAACTTGTTGATTATTCTGAGCAAGCCTCAGCAGGGATATTGTGCACTGGACAGTTCCCTCTAAGTTATAGTCCTTAGCGACTTTACAATCCAAACCTAAGTTTAGAAGGGAGGGAATATTCTCCAACTGAGAAGGAGTTCTTACAACAAGAACAATTCACTAAATGTGAACTCCTTCGGATCTAAGTTATGAATCTAGCAATGAGCTTAGTCTAGAGAAGAAAGGGATCAAAGTGCTCTAGAGAGATGAACTACAAGAAGTGTTCTATGAAAACTAGTTCGTCTCTGGATAAGCTTGAAGGTTCTAGAGCGTTGTGAGCTTGAATGATTTCCCTTGATTTCGCGTATATTCCTCTTTTTGAAATCTTCAAATCCTTCTCTATTTATAGTTGTGAGTTGTGGCATATGTCCGTTGGAGACGACGATGCCACGTGTCACAAGCGTCCAAAGAAAACGGCCACTATTCAACTTTGTTGCAGCAGGGCAGTTAATGCACTGTTCATGAGAGCAAACTTTTTGTGTAGAGTAGGTAAGCGTTGTCGGCTTCTCATTGGTCGAGGTTTGTAGTTGGTGAGTGTCAGAGTTGACCGTTCAAACTACCTCGTATGTCTTCTGCTGAACATTTGAAGGGACTTTAAGTGCTAGGTCGCTTTCTGTCGGATACAGTACTCGAAAGTCTATCTTCTTCGGCTGAGTCGTCTGACTGATAAAGTGAGCTTCTGATAGTCAGTTGGTCGATCTGCGAAGGTATCTTGCTGACCTTGGTTCTTCTACCGATGACCATCGGCTTGTAGAGAATGCTTCCTGCGAGGTCCGGTCACTGATGCGGGATCTTCAACCGAGTTTGATATCGGTGGCGACGAAGAATGCAAGCGATTACACTGATGACGTGGGGTTCTGAAAAGTATCTTCAGCAGAAGATCAGTTCAACAACTACCCCGTACAGGACTTAGACAAAATAATAAGCATTACATCAAGTCTAACCTATACATCAGCTAATCCTATCGACACACTAATCTACTGATATCAGCTCGGTTTTGGGATCTTCAATTCCATAGTACTACTATGATTTCCCCCAATTTCTTTTAACCCTAGAACAGCTGAGTATCAATCTACCGACTCATATCCAACAATTTCCCCCTAATTGATGATGCCAAAACCTCTATACTCTAACATCTATTAAAGATATCTTGTCCCACCGACAACAATTTCCCCCCCCTTAAAGCATCGAGGAAAAGCGATAAGAGTAAATGAACTTCAGCGGTGAGAGAAAGGCAAGATCGAGAAACCGATGTGAGTGTGTGTCGGATCACTTGGTGATCGGTAGTGAAAACATGACACTAAAAAGCTTAAAGACAATGGGCGATTGTCTAGCAAGCGATAGGAACTCTTATAGATAGATCGTCAAAGTACAGGTTCCTATGCTATTACAAAGAATTATCAAAAACAAAGAGGAGAAATCACTGCGGTCGTCTGAAGCTCTGAGTCTTCTTCTTGAAATCCGCCGAGCGATCATTGGAGGGTCCGAGCAAGTAAAATTTATAAATTCTTTTGCGCAAAACCCGGATTTCCTCTTGATCTTCTCGGTCTATGCGGATGTAACTCATGCCGATAGGCGTGCATTCGATTTCTTCTTCGATAGACTTTGTGATGATAATGCCTTTAGCGATCATGGGAGGAGGATATCTTCGAATGCGAGGTGCTTTCACGGGAATGTTCGGTTCTTTCATGATAGGCAGCAACCGTTCTCCGAGTTCGGAAAAACTTCATTAAAACACTCTTCGAACAGTTGATCAGCCGGAATGTCTTTCGGATAGAAGCCCCATACATACAGATTTTTAACAAACATTTCTTTGAGAGTCTCCCATTGATCATTCAGATCAGCAGGTACCTATTTGTCCTCATGAGGTGCAGGAATCAACTTCATACGAGGAGTTCTGATAGTAGTCCTCCTGTTCCTCGATCCTCTGGGTATCTATTTTCTCGGATCGGCCGGCTTATCGGATAGGCTTTTCATTCTTGCCAGGTCAGCCATCCTTTTCTTCTCACGGAGAGCGGCTGCTCTAGTGTCTCCTCATCTGAGACTCAGTCCTTGCAGCGTCACCTCACAGGTCGCTTGATCTTCTGCTATCTGCTCAGGTGTAAGAGTAGATATGGGAATACTCTGAGCAGTAGCTTTGATTTCAGTCGGAAGAGCCTTAGCAAAATCTTCTTGGGCTTTCTTCTTTTTCTCTTGATTGTATTAATGACCTTTCTCTTTCCTTTGCCCTGACGGCTTTGCCCTTAGGCTTTTTTTTTGCTCAGTGGCTCCTCTAGGCGACGCTCCTGGTCCGGCTTGTCTTGCGGCTCTTGGGCTATTACGAGGTCGAATGCCTCTTGCTCCGCTTTTGATTTAAACTTCTTGACCGGGGAGGAAGGAGTAGTGGATTCGATAGCGATTTCCTTCCCCGACCTCTGCGGCCGCTGTTGAGACTCTTCTTCTTCGGTGGCTCTTCAAGGAATTGAGCGATTTCGTCTATGTGCGCGCTGAAGAGGAGATGGGGGGTGGCTTGTAGTGGGAAATCAAGGAGAAGGACCTCGGTAGATGTACCTTTACGAGTAGATGGTCCCGCCTCCGGAGCTGTTCCCCCGAATCTCTGCCGGTGAGGGCTCTGGCTGGCGAGGAGGGTCCGCCTCCCCGAGCCTGTCCCTCAAGGATCCGGACGTCGGTTGTATCCGTATCGGGTTCATCTTTTACAATATCTTCCCCCTTTTTGGCATCGGCAATATTTGCCGGGGAGGTGCGGATAGCTTTTACGTCCTGCTCCAGTTGTGCACGAGAATCTTTGATGCGGGTAAGCTGTGTCATCAAAATCATCGACCAAGTTGCGGTAGTTTTCCCGGTCTTTCTCCCGATCGGCTCTAGATTTCTTCAAGCGAGCGGCGACTCCTGACGGAGTTTCGGCAGAGCTTGATCATTTGATTCTGTCATTTCTTTACGAATGGCTTTTAAGGCCTCACTGTTGCTTGATGGTCGTTTGAAGAGAAATGGTTTCTATCTTGTTTCTCTCATCTATGAAGCTTTGAAGCTGTTTTCATGGCTCGAGTCACCTGCTCAGAAAGTTTTATCTTTGAGCGGCAAGCGGTGACGACAGTCTTTGTTAAATCGGCCTTTTGAGCACTTAGGGCCTGCTCAACTATCTCCTTGAAATCTGGTGAGAAGCCTCTTTAGGAGTTGAGATGTCGGCCAACTTACTTAGAGCTTCGTTACGAGCCTTGGTGTACTTCTCCCATTTGAAATGAACATCTTTGGCTAGGAGTCGATTTTTCTCACCTTGGCGTTTGATAGCCTGTTGACGAACGTGAGGACACGGAACCGATGGGTTGTATCGATAAGAGCTGGTTCCGAGCCTCTGCTCGGAGAACGAGATCAATCGCTCCCCTACCCGTACTCCGGAGCGGTTGTAGCCTCACCCGATGTGACTATGGGTGGTGTTGGGCTCTTCTCTTGGGGAGTTTGTCCCTCTGCAGATTCTCCACTGGTGCGCTTCCTTGGGTTTGCCATCCATCTCCTCATCTTGATCATCATTATCACCTTTATCGGAAGGTGGAGATGGGGGCGGAGCTGTTTCAGTCGGAGCTCTCAAGCTCGGTAAATAGAGCATTGCGGGTCTCAAATCTTCGAAGGATGCCACATCAGTGGCTCTCCGGAATCCAATCTTGGCTTGGAGCTCTTGCTCCTCTGTCGCGCAGCTCATCCGGTGACCTCTGGGATTTGGCAAAGTCAATAAGAATGTCCCAAATGCGAGAAACCTTAAGAGCATCGAGCTCTTGTCCTTACTTGCTATTTCAACCGGATCTGCGTGCTCGGCAATTTCCGGTATCTCTTGCTTGAATCTCGAGCTGCAGCACCGTGATCGAGTGGTGTCGGTTGTTGTCCACTCAGCAGTAGGTTCGGGTGACGGTTCCCTCTTGTCAGACTCTGTTTCCTCAGAGCTGATCACTTGGACCTTGTCCTTGATCGTCGCTCCCTCGATTCCGATATCGAATCGAGTAGTTGCTCCTCTTGAGTAGAAGGAGGAGGCGGCTCAATAATGGTAAGTGGCCGAGCCAGCTGTGACCTCAGCAGGTCGAGTCTTAACCAACCTCCTCTTCTTTGGCACTTGGATAGATGGGGGCGGAGCGAGGACGCAGACTCTCTTAGGCTCGGGCGGCCCCTTGCCCATGGATTTCTCGGCTCCGGCCTTCGTGCGGAATTTGATAGATTTCTTGTCAAAGTACTTGGAGTCCTCAAAGGCTGAGTTCTCAACAGCTGAGTTCCTCTGAACTATGCATTCTATCAGAACAGACATCTTTGTTCCGAATAGAAGTTTACCCACACTGGCTATCCTCCTCTCGCCGGTGGGTAATGTGGTGAACTTCGAGCACTGTGCCTTCATCTCGAGTAGTATAATACTCGGCCCAGTTCACTTCAACCCCATCGTCTATTGCCATCATCAGCTGAATCCTAGGTTTGGACAGTTGATCATATGATCCAGCTGAACTTGTCAGAATGTGCGATACCACGTAAGCTAGACCTTTGTACTGAGGTAGCAACATATTCCTCGGTAAAGCTGTTTTGAACGCCACATCCTTGCGTCCACAGAATTTCTGCACATATGCGTTGATCTCCTTCTCCTTGTATCCAATCGGAGAAATGCCGGAGTTGGGAAGATCGAATGAAAGAGCTAGAGCATCTTGAATATCGAAGGTAAGAACAGTGACTCCCACTCATCTTGATCGACTTCCTTCGATAAGAGAAGGACGATTCCTCTCCTCCCGACGCTAGAGATTTCCGGTTGAAATAAACTTCGGCGACATTGCCGAGGGAGATAAGCACGGGGTGCTTCAAACCAAGCATCTCCAACCCCGAACGCTCCAAAGCGTCAAACACGGGTTCAAGGAAAGAGATCTCCACTTGGCGGAAGGCCAAAGTAGGTTCAAACGAGAATCCCGGAGGCTACAATCTCCTCAATGTTGTCTCGGAGTTTGAACGTTCGCCATTGAAATCGCAAAACAACATATTAGCACTTGAAAATAGAGTAAGTTAGTAGTTGCTAGTAGACATCGATACATTACCGTGTATAAGAGCTTTAAGAGATGCGAAAGCAAAGTTGTTTAAGAGATTTGGTTAAGAAAACAAAGTTGCGAGATAAGCTCTTGAGAAAATGAAGAATGGCGAAAAATGAGGAGTTGATAGAAGATGAAAGATTTTGTATATTAAGTTTGATCTTCGGTTTGAATCGCACGGTTCAAATTTAATCTTTCAAAATCAAGGGGCGGCTAAGATTAAATGTTATAAAGGAATGATTACAATAGCCGCCAAAAATATAGATATACGTAATAAAGCTAATGGAGAAGACATGCATTAAATGCGCGACGGAGAGCATTAATTACGCGAGCGAGGAGTCCTTGCGACCTTTCCTCAAACCTTAAACATAATAAATGGTAAGGAATAAATGCTCCTTAGCAACCGAATGTAAGCGACCGATGCATTAAATGCGGCATGCTTCGAACAAATTAAGTAACGATACTACGCAAACCTCTTGTTTGAACTTATCGGTGGTTACCATCATTTATCGGGAGGATGGTTGTGCTGATGACCATGTTCCTCCTTGCTGTATGCAGTGTGCATCTCCCAACCGAGTCACTGTACTAAGTTTTCGACTTTGTCGTGCCGATTCCATACCGATACCAATTGTTGCTAAGTATATCATTATCGGTAGTACGCTTCTCCCGACTTGTCTCAGTAGGATCTAGCGGGACCTAGCTCAACCGATAGTTCTCTCGAACTTTGTTCTCGGCTAGTGGCTTGGTCGGTATGTGCGCCCTTTGCTTATCGGTATGAATTTTCTCCATTCGATGTCCTTCTTCTCGACATGGTCTCCGATGAAGTGATATCGAATATCCACGTGCTTGCATCTCGTATGCGGAACCGGGTTACGAGTTATAGCTATTGCCTTTGGTGGAGTCACGGTAGATGGGCACTTCATCACGAGTTATACCATAATCTCTCAATTGTTGTCGAAGCCAAAGGATGCGGGCACAACAACTTCCTGCAGCCATGTACTCGGCTTCGGTAGTGGACGTAGCTGCGAGTCTTGTTTCTTTGAAAACCACGATATCGGCTTGCTTGCTAAGGAACCGACATGTTCCGGAAGTTGATTTTCGATCTATCCCGCATCCTGCATAATCGGCATCGAGAATAACTCGTCGGTATTAGATTATCATCGGTAGGATACCATAACCCGGCACAGGTGTTCCTCTTAGATATCGCAGAATCTTCTTCGCCGAGTCTAGATGACTTCGCTTGGGATTCGCTGAAATCTTGCGCATACACCTACAACATAAGTTATGTCGGGTCGGCTAGCTGTTAAATAAAGTAAAGAACCAATAATAGCTCTATAATCGGTAGAGTTAACGAAGCTCCCTCTTTGTCTAGATCGATTTTAAAGTTCGTGTTCATGGGGATCTTGGTGGTTTCTTTGGAATCACGGCCGAATCTTTTGAGAAGATCTCGAGTGTATTTGGCTTGATTGATGAAGATTCCTTCGCTGATTGTTTTACTTGAAATCCAAGGAAATAATTCATCTCTCCCATTATGGACATCTCAAATTTCTCCTTCATCATCTTCTCGAACTGCCGACATATGACTTCGTTTTGCGGCCGAAAATGATGTCGTCCACGTAGATTTGCACCGGTAGAATGTCATCTTCCGACTTTATGCTTTGAATAGGGTACGATCTCTTGTCCCCTTTTGAAAACCTTTTCGAAGTAGAAAGTCGATAGGGTATCATACCAAGCCACGGGTGCTTGTTTTAACCCATCTGAGCTTTCCTAAGTCTCGTACACCGATGTCCCTCGCTGAAAGCCGGGCGGTTGTTCCACGTAGACTTCTTCCTTCGGCACGTCGTTCGTAAAAGCTGACTTCACATCCATCGATATACCTTAAATCCACGATATGTTGCATAAGCTAGGAAAAGACGAATGGCTTCCAATCCGGCGACCGGAGCAAATGTTTCATCAAAGTCAATTCCTCTCGCCTGATTGTATCCTTTAGCAACTAGTCGAGCTTTATTTCGACAATGACGTTGTTTTCATCTCGCTTGTTCTTGAAGACCCACTTAGTTCCAATCACGTGCTGATGTCAGGTGCGTCGACAAGCTCCCAAACTTCATTTTCGACGAACTGGTTCGGCTCTTCTTGCATAGCAATGACCCGGTCGGCATCTTTAAGTGCATCCTCTATCGATCGAGGTTCTTACGTAGACGAGAAAACAAGAGTAAAGTGAGCTTTCTCCTTGACTTAATCTTGATCTTGTCCTTATAGTTCTTGATGGATCTCCAATGATAAGATCTCGAAGAATGAGCATCGAGCCACGAACGCCCGAGTCGGGCTTCTTCTTTTGATACTACTTACGCACGGTCGGTAGGTGTATTAGGCATTTCGAGTAATCTTGTTTTGTGACTGTAGTAATTCAGTAAGAAGGTTAGGATCTACCGAGTTTCCGGGTTCGGGGGCATTTAGCTCGGGAACATTAATCGTTCCCCACGAGTTTATATTCTCGGTAGAGGTCTCGGTTACCACGGGGGGCTTCCTCATCGACCGAAGTTACCTGTTGTTGATTACGTTCGATAGAATCAACTAGGTTAGCTACATTGCTTGTTGGTTGAGTCCGAATTTCTTCATCTTCGACTCATCATCCCAACAATCTTTGGATCTTTTCGACTTTGTCATTTAGTTCGAGATCCTATAGCTTGCTGCGACATCCTCGGTGTTTGACTTTGTATCTTTCTGTTCTCGGTAACAAATTCATCAAAAACAACATGAGGGCTTTCCTCCACGCAAAGAGTTCGATAGTTAAAAACTCAAGAAGGCTTTATCGACTCGGGAGTATCCTAAGAATACTCCTTGATCAAATTTGCTATCAAAGACCTTCAACTGATCTTTCCCATTGTTGTGGATAAAGCAAGGACAAAGAAAACATGAAAATGAGAAATAGAAGGAATTCTCCCTTTCCACGGTTCGTAAGGCGTCTTCATGTGTTCTTTGTGTCGGTAGTGAGCGATTCGAGTGTAACAAGGGCGGTGTCGGTAGCATCGGCCCAAAACGTTGAGGGTAGTCCGAGACTGCGAGGAGCGTTCTTGCTTCGCTTCTTTGAGTGTTCTGTTCTTACGTTCAGCAAGTCCGTTCTGCCGAGGGGTGCGCGCTGATGTCTCGTGCTTGAATTCCCTCTTTATCGCAATATGTCTTAACTACGAGTTTAGAAACTCTGTTCCTCCGTACGAGCGTATCTTCTTAATCTTGATGTTCTTTTCCACACCGAGTTTCTTCGATAGATTAGGTAACTCGGTCGAACATCGATTTGTTGGCGATGAAGATGACCCAAGTATATCTCGAGTAGTCGTCTATGACGACGAGGGCATACTTCTTACCTCTTATAGTCCACTGGAGAGCGGCCCGAATAAGTCCATGTGAAGCGGTGAAGGATTCCATCGGTGGAAGGTGACGGAATAGGTGGATTGCTACTCTTTGTTTGCTTTCCCTTCGGGCACGCTTCACAATTTCGTCTTTGATAAACGATTTGTTGGGCAGTCCCTCGACTTTAGAGTTCTTGACAAGCTTGTTCATGGTCTTGAAGTTCGGGTGGCCTGAGTCTCTTGTGCCATAGCCCCACTGACTTGTCACCCGATTTAGTACGTGCGAGCAAGCAAGCCTCGGGTTCTCGCGGTATTCCGGTTTGCAACATAGATGTTCTTCCTCCGCGAACCCGATAACACCTGTTTTCCCCGTAGATTTGTCAACAATATCACGAAACCGGCGTCAAAGATTACTCTGTTAAGATTATCACGTAATTGATCGGCGAAAGGAGATTATGTTGAAGTCCTTCAACATATGTTACTCTTGGAACCGTGGCGGTCCCAATGTTCGGCGTTCCGTATCCCCCTTGTGTAGCCTTTGGAATTGTCACCGAATTCATTGCGGGACCATCTTCTTGTACGTAGTTGGTCGGCGAGCTCTTACGGTAAGTCATGTGTCTCGAGCGGCCGCGCGTCCACTATCCACGGGTCCTTATGCACCCGCAAAAACGAGGCATTTTTAGGTACCCTTTGGTTCGGTTGGGTCCTTACGGGTTAGTGGGTGATTTCGGAACCCGGATCTGTCTCGGGACCTTAGAAGTTTCGAGACTTCTTCTTCGAACCTTATCGCCTTTCTTCTCCAAAGGACTTGGAGATACCGACTTTCTGCTGATAATTTTGGGTTCGGGCGCTTTCTTCTTCGAGTCTTAGCGCTTCTCCCGACCACGGGCTCATAGTAGTACGAGCCGTCCCGAGCCGGGTGCTCATACGATGGCTCCTTGTACTGTTACGCCCATCCGACCTTCTTGATTCCCCACGAATTTGATCGCGGTGTCCTGGGGCTGGAACCTTTGGTCGTTGCTTGTTGCTACTCGGCCGAGGTGTAATCATTTTTCGTTTGTTTTTCGCCCGAGGTGTGGTGTCGGCGGCTTGCACCTTTCCTCGACGAACCTATCGGCCCGGGGTTCTTCGAGCTTTTGGAGGTAGAAGCTTCGTGGGTATAGCCAAGGCCTTCTTTCACAGAAGTTGACCGTTGTGCTCTAAGCATGCTTTCAAGCTTCTCCTTCGCTCCCATGTATTGTTCAGTCATCAAACCTCTCCAGACTTCGTCACTCCTTCTGAGTGAGTCATAGTCATTCTGCACGTCTGTGAGCTTCGACCGAGCTTGGCTATTTCGGTCTCTTTCTCGAATTGTCCTTGGTCGAGCGAGATCTCGAGTCTCTTGAAGCTGAGACTTAGTTATAAGAGATTCAATCTCTTTCTTGAGTCTTGCAACTAGATCTACTGACTCAGTAGAGACCTGACAATCAGAAGAAAGTCTCTGATTCTCAGCCTTTACCTGTTCAAGTTCCCTGGATGGTTACGTTGAACTCTCTCGCTCACCGAATCTGTTCCTTTAGCAGATCGTCGTAGGCTTGTACCACATCTAGAGGATCATCTCGTGACCGAGCACGTGTCTTGTGTCTTTGTGTGAAGAAGAGGTAATAATGAATTTAGAATTTACCTCGGCCTCTTCTCCGGCCATCGAGAAGGTATTCGGCCGACTCATCGGAACCGTCTTTGCGACCTCAACCTGCGACGAATGCGGCTTCGTCTTCGGGAAGAATACATGAATGTATCCTCCTCAATTGAGTTGTCGGATATCTCTCCGGCTATATAGGCTCGCCGTCTCTCGACGAATTTCTTTCTCCTGGCTGCCGTTCGCTCTTTGAGCGCCGAGAGTTCGGGACAATCGTGCGATAGTGTCCCTCCCTTCTTGCAGTTGTAGCGAGATAGATGTTCTGCTTGCTCTTACCAGTGAGTCTTTAGACGGACCGGCAGAACTCCGATTTCCTGCATTCGGTAGAAGGATTAGATTCTTCTTTCTTATGATAGTCTTTCTTACCCGAGGAAGAATCTCGGTTGTATTTCCTCGGCTTTCGACTCTCTCCTTTTCCCTCTCGATATTTGAGAGCCATCGGTGCTAGCCGGTCGGGGCACGAAGTCTCGGAAGACTTTGCTACCGATGTGGCCACGGCTTTGCTTGAGGAAATAGGCTTGGCTCCCGTATTGCCGATTGTTGCCTTGAAGGCGTGGTCGAACCGTGTGTCACCTGGAGCGCTTAAGCACTTTTGGGGTAGGCTATGCTCGAATTCCTCCGATTTTAATTCGAAAATATAACATCGGGAGTTAGAGCATTTAGATCGGAGCGACGTAAATAAGTAGCAAATGGAAGCCACTTACGTCGGGGCAACGCTCTCAAGATCTTGGTGTTCATCTCCTTGTTGGTGAACTACCTCCCCGGCCCATTGATAACATTGACTTGATTGGTGAATCGACACTCGGCTCGTCAATGGTTTCGATGAGCTCCATTGCAAAGGCGTCGAACTTCCGAAGCTCTAGCTCGAGCTTGTTTTCTTTGATCTCGAGGGGTTCCATGGCTCAGTACAGCCAAGGCGTCCCATAGCTCTTTCGTCGTTTTGCAATCTTGTACCCTTCCGAGATGTGAGTCACTGAGCGTAGTCAGTATGGCATTACGTGCAACTCGGTCAAGGTTGTGCAACTTCTTTTCTTCAGGCGTGAAGGCAGATTTGTCTTTGGGAACCTTAGCACCCGGTTTGTGCTCCCACGCCTCCCCGACGAAGCAAATACTATGCTGTCGATCATAGGAATAATCGGTCCTGACTCTAGGACATCTGACATGCTGTCGTGGAGTGACGTTAGGTGTGCCTCCATACGTACGCGCCATACCGTGTAGTTCTCTATTGAGAACATCGGTACCATCCTAATACCTGACATATCAGACATTGTAAGAGTAAGAGTATAAGGATGCTGAAAAGATGCTTATGCAGTGAAAATGGTTTTCAGGATCAGTTCGAGAGGACCAGTATTTCAGAACCGGCGATCAGTTGAACACCGTGTGCTCTGATACCAATTGTTGGTCCGGAGACGAAAAGTCAGGTGTAGAGGGGGGGTGAATACACACGAGCTCGTTTCTTTTTCTCGGTGAAGGTCGGTGAAGCCGATGTTTGCAATCGATGAACGGTGCCAAGTAAGCCTTCGATCACTGGGGTCAAAGTGAGTCAGCTTCTGAGCTCTTCTACTGACTGATGTCAGTATTACGAAACTCAGTCGGAGACTGTAGTGCGGATAAGTGTTAGGCCCGGAGTCGTCTCTTTTGAAAACGCGTTTTTACAAGTTAAATCTTTTGGCTGTGCACTTTATAAAATACGTTTTATGCAAACTTATGATTTTCAAGTCAGTTGAATGCTATGCAATAAAACAGTAAATGAACACAAGCGATTTAACGTGGTTCGGATACGCAAGATCCTACGTCCACGGTCCTGAACAAGGCAGGAGAACTTGTTGATTATTCTGAGCAAGCCTCAGCAGGGATACTGTGCACTAGACAGTTCCCTCTAAGTTATAGTCCTTAGCGACTTTACAATCCAAACCTAAGTTTAGAAGGGAGGGAATATTCTCCAACTGAGAAGGAGTTCTTACAACAAGAACAATTCACTAAATGTGAACTCCTTCGGATCTAAGCTATGAATCTAGCAATGAGCTTAGTCTAGAGAAGAAAGGGATCAAAGTGCTCTAGAGAGATGAACTACAAGAAGTGTTCTATGAAAACTAGTTCGTCTCTGGATAAGCTTGAAGGTTCTAGAGCGTTGTGAGCTTGAATGATTTCCCTTGATTTCGCGTATATTCCTCTTTTTGAAATCTTCAAATCCTTCTCTATTTATAGTTGTGAGTTGTGGCATATGTCCGTTGGAGACGACGATGCCACGTGTCACAAGCGTCCAAAGAAAACGGCCACTATTCAACTTTGTTGCGAAGCGGGCGGTTAATGCGACCGTTCATGAGAGCAACTTTCTTGTGTAGAGTAGGTAAGCGTTGTCGGCTTCTCATTGGTCGAGGTTTGTAGTTGGTGAGTGTCGAGTTGACCGTTCAAACTACCTCGTATGTCTTCGCCGAACATTTGAAGGGACTTTAAGTGCTAGGTCGCTTTTACGTCGGATACGGTACTCGAAAGTCTGTCTTCTTCGGCCGAGTCGTCGACCGATAAAGTGAGCTTCGATAGTCGGTTGGTCGATCGCGAAGGTATACTGCTGCACCGGTTCTTCTACCGATGACCATCGGCTTGTAGAGAATGCTTCTGCGAGGTCCGGTCAGTGATGCGGGATCTTCAACCGAGTATGATATCACCGCGACGAAGAATGCAAGCGATTACACCGATGACGTGGGGTTCGAAAAGTATCTTCGCCAGAAGATCGGTTCAACAACTACCCCGCACAGGACTTAGACAAAATAATAAGCATTACATCAAGTCTAACCTATACATCAGCTAATCCTATCGACACACTAATCTACTGATATCAGCTCGGTTTTGGGATCTTCAATTCCATAGTACTACTATGATTTCCCCCAATTTCTTTTAACCCTAGATCAGCTGAGTATCAATCTACTGACTCATATCCAACAACATCTCTACAATCACAACAATAACATCTCTACAAGCACAACAATAACATCTCTACAAGCACAGAAGCAAGTCACAGAAGTAGTCAACAATAACATCTCTACAATCACAACATCTCTACAATAACATCTCTACAATCACAAGAAGCACAGAAGTAGTCAACAAGAACATCTCTACAAGGCTGAAAAATGAGCTACAATAACACGAAAGAAACCTCCATAAGAGACGATATTGAAGGAATGAGAGAAACTAACCAAGGAGACGGCGGCGGCGGCGGCGGCGCGAGGAAGTGGGGCGGAGGCGTTCAACGGCGGCGGCGGCGCGGCGCGAAGCAAAGCGCGGCGGCGCGCGAAACGGCAGCAGCGGGCGGAGGCGCGACGAAGAAGAAGACACTGCTTACGTCCCGCGCCGAATTAATTTAGGTTACGCCGACGGATTTACCAACGGATAATTCCGTCGGTAAATTTATAATGACTACCGACGGATTTTTCCGTCGTGTAATCGTCGGTAAAATAAATTAATTTTTTTAATAAATTTAAATAAATTTACCGACGGACTATTCCGTCGGTAAATATATTTTAGTTTATTAAAAACTAAATAAATAATAAGTTAACATTACCGACGGAATAATCCGTCGGTAAATTTATATATTTTAATTAATTAAAACTAAATAACTAATGATATACCCTTACCGACGGATTATTCCGTCGGTAATATATATATTTAATTTATTAAATAGTAAATAAATAATGATATACCGTTAACGACGGAATATTCCGTCGGGAATATGACGACGGAAATTATCCGTCGGTATTCCGTCGGTAAATTGAGCATCCCAATTTCCGTCGGTAATCCGTCGGTAAGACGACCCGTGTTTTTCATCCGTCGGTAATTCCGTCGGTAAATAGCATAAATTTTGTAGTGTTTTTTGTGTTTTTTCTTAACTACTACTTCTACTTTTTTTTGTTTTTAACCGTTTAAATGTTTGCAGAACTGTTTAAACAGTCAAAATGCTTAAAGCAAGAAGTATCAATTGAGATATTTTTTGTGCTGAAAACACAGGAATTTCCAAATATACCAAAAATACATATTGATTAGTATTGACACCAAAATCCCCCTATTTTCGCTTACAAGATTCTCTTTTCGATTTTAAGAGAAAGCAAACACGAAGGGCTACATTAAGTATTTGCAAACACCACCTTAATTACTCTATAAGGGAGCTAAGCTGTTGTGAAGCAGATCAAAGCCGAAGAAAGAAATCTGTTATGTTATTTTATTATATGGGCCTTAGTTAGGATTAATTAATTGGGCCTTAGTTGGTTATGTCTTAAGAGTTTAATTATCATAGGGTTGAGAGCTACCGCAAATATATGTAGGTGACTAGTCGTATTTGAATCATCGGTTATTTTTGTTTAGGGTTTCCTTCGGGAAAAAGGGGCAAGATCAGCCGCTCTTGTTTAGGGCATGATTCATTCCTGTATTTTTTGGATTTTCTATTGGACCTCTTCATTCCATCGAACTAGTTTCTATCAATTGGTGCAGTGAGCGTGGATTTCAGGAGTTCGATGGTAGAAACACAATCTCGCACTATGGAGGTTCGCGTTACAATGGTGGAAGATCGCTTGGTAAAAATTGAGGAGAAATTGGGGTTGATTGTTGAAGAGCAAACGTTGATGAGGAGTGGTCTTGACAGGCTGGAATTAAAGATGGAAGAACTATTCAAGGCGATGCAATTTCGTTTTTCGATCGATGAGACTCCAGCAAGACGCGAGAACCATGTAGTCGCAATTTCTGATTTATTGAGGTTCGAGCCGCCCCTTCCTTCAAGGGGAGTTGCGGGTGCAATGGGAGTGGAAGGCATACAGTCTGAAATTCAACCAATTGAAAGTATCCAAAAATTGCATAAGGAAGAAATTGTGGAGGAGGAGTGTGATTTTATTGTCTCTAGAGCAAGTATTACTCTTCTTGTCGATTCCTTAGATATGCAACTGAGGAAGGAAGATTGGGAAGGTAAGCAAAGCATGGGAGAATATGGAAAAGATTCAATCCCTACCCAAAGTATCAAGTCAAGTGTCGGTTATCTTGATTGTACCCTCGAAATTAAACCACTGGCTGGCATACTAAATATCCTTGTAAAGGTAACGTATGAGAGGCAGGGTGGGTACAAGCTTAAGCCACCATGGCCATGGATTGCAACAACCACATCACCACTAAAGTTCTCTCTGATTGAAAATCTTGAGGTAGGCTCAACTATTGTCTTCTTGTACTGCAAATGTTTGGAATTAGATTCTGCAAGAAAGGTGTTTGATGAATTGTCTGAGTGGGGTAGGACTTATTCTGTTGTAATCAGATGGTTGATTCACAATCATAGTTCTCTAAATGCTATGTGTTATGTGATTGAGAAGAAATGGGAAGCCCCGACTTCAGATTTTCGTAGAGTTGCAGCGGCAAGGAATGTTGGGTGGACTGTAGTAAGGGAAGTATATGAAAATCAGCGGAGTCATGAAAGGGGTCTTGGACTTTTCAAGTTGATAGAAAATATAATTACTCGGAGAGATAAATACGAATTTTCTCGTTGTTCTAACAACGTGGTTGAGTACAATGTCATTACAAAGACTGGGATAGAGCCCACAGCCGCACTATGCGAAGTGGTAGGAGCAATGGAGGACACTAGGGAGATAGAGGAGCCTCAAAGTATAGCAGGAGGGATGTCATGCAGCTTGGAGGGTGACTCAAAGGACTACTTAAAATTGACCCTGCTGCAAGAGATGCATGTGACAGTGGGCTCAGTGAACCGGGGATTAAAATTGCAATTAGCGCAGAGCTGGCTTTCTGTTGTGCCCTTCACCATCCGTTTTGCGTTTATGCTTCGTGGTTATTGCTTTTCCTTTGCGTTCATCGTCCTCTTCGTGGAAGAATTGCAGCTTCAGGCCTTGGGGACAAGGCCATTTTGAAGGGGGAGGAAATTGTTGTGAAGCAGATCAAGGCCGAAGAAAGAAATCTGTTATGTTATTTTATTGTATGGGACTTAGTTAGGATTAATTAATTGGGCCTTAGTTGGTTATGTCTTAAGAGTTTAATTATCATAGGGTTGAGAGCTACCGCAAATATAAGTATGTGACTAGTCGTATTTAGAATCATCGGTTATTTTTGTTTAGGGTTTCCTTTGGGAAAAAAAGGGGCAAGAGCAGCCGATCTTGTTTAGGGCATGATTCATTCCTGTATTTTTGTATTATCTATTGGACCTCTTCATTCCATCGAACTAGTTTCTATCATAAGCTGAGCTTAGATTTATGTGTTATATAAATTTTGTAGGCACGGAAGAATCTTGTGGGTATATTTCAAAGGATAGTGAATAAGAGGAGGGAGAATCCAACCATCGTTGCGGACAATGACATGGTGGATGCTCTGTTGGAAGCTGGAGATGAGAATGGAAGAAAGTTGGATGATGAATCTATCACTGATATTTTGATTATGTACCTTAATACATGACATGAATCGTCGGGGCACGCGATTATGTGGGCAGCCCTTTTCCTGCAAAAGAACCCAGGCGTATTAAAGAGAGCTATATAGGGTACCTACATAGATACTTGGTTAATTAATTTACCAAGATGTGATGAATGAATGAATAACTAATGCATGGTTGGATGAGATATATGCCAGGCTGAGCAAGAGGAGTTTGTAAGAAACAGACCAGCAGGATAGAAAGGTTTGACACTCAAAGAAATAAGAAAAATGGACTATCTTAATAAGTTATACATACACTCGGCCAAGAAAGATGTGAATGTCTCTGGTATGCAAAACTTGTTAATGCATCAAGTAGTTTAATTAGTTTGGATTACTTGATGCAAGCTGTGTTCTCTGCTCAGGCTACACCATTCCGAAAGGATGGAAAGTTTTGTTATGGTTCAGGTGCATCAGTCGCGACCCTAAAACATGGTCGGAACCACACAAGTATGATCCTTCAAGATGGGATGTGCATAATTTTAGCTAGCTAGCAAGGCTACGCCACTCTCTCTTTCGCTTACTATATCAAATCTAAATACATCTGTCTGGTCCACAGGATTTCAAACAAAAAGCAGGAGTTTTCCTCCTTCAAATGGCTTTTTTCCTTCACTATTTTCTTCTCAACTATGAGTGCAGCTATCTATGACTAATACTACTTGTTTATGGTCATTATCATATATTTAGTTATGTTCGGGTTCTCTAAATACATTGTTAACAGGCTGGAGATCAACGATCCTGACTGTCCGGTGATGATCTTACAATTGGCTAGGCCTAGAGACAAACTGCCTAGGAAGAATCAGAAGGGTGTCTGCTGATAGTTCCATCACCAGTTTATTCTAGTAATGTAGTTACAATCTTGAATCAATGGGAAAGGAAAACAATTATAATGCTTAATTGATGCTCGTAATTTTGCTTAGGTTGAATATAAGATATAAATTTCTTCATATTTTAAATAGGGAATGCGATTTTTTTAATAACGACCTGGTCATGACTCAGCTTCCATTTTCGATCATGAATGGCCTCCATACAACTAGTGGTACATCAACTGTTAATGGGCCCAAATGACAGGCCTAATATAGTCGGTTGAAGTCCATTTAAGCTGATACCCGTTGCTTACTAGCATATAATTTGTAATTTCCATTTATTTCTAATTTAGCTCATTAAAAAATTAAGAAAAAGGAAATTATATTACGTGGATATAGCAATACGCGTAATACTATTTCTATTATGAAGTAATGAAATACTATATTTTTATTTACTTATAGAAATGATTATCATCTAATGTGCCAAATATACATACATAAATTAGATTTTAATAATGATGAAAGTTTATTGTGTTTGTAATCTTTTCAAAATTTAATTAGGCTTTCATCTTGTACCCAATTATTGTGACTACGTTTTCTATTATGTATTTTAAAAACGTTACGAGTTACGACAGACAAAAGCTTATCATAGCGACATCTAATTAAAGCTTCATCGTCTATTTATTTGTATATATCTTGTTTGTCCTAATTTTTAACCAAGTTACATAAACAAAAAACTTATTATAACGAGATCTAATTAAAGTCATATTTGTAAATATTAGCATCGTCGGTTACTATATTAATATTCCAGCGTTTAATTATACTCTGTTATCGAAAATATTCATAATGTAAGCATGTAGGTAATACATATCAAACATAATATTGAAATCAAGAACAATATTCTCTTAAGATGACATAGCGGTGAAGATGGTTTAGCCCGTGGCCGAAAGGTCATAAAGGCTAGACTATAATAGTGATTTTTATTCAACGCGCACTTCGATGAACCCTCGTCATCCAAAAAAATAAAATCATGAAACAAGAGGATTAATAAAATTTGTCCAACCGCAGATGAATTGTATAAACAAACCACATTATGGAATTACAAAGATTAGGGCTTGATTAATAGATTAATCTTACAATAATATTTTATTTTATTCAAATTAAACTCCTAATTTCCCTGCTGATTAGAATCAGAATCATTGAAAATGTACGGATACGGCAGCACCATCCCGGGGTCCCACCCAAGCCCGCCACCCTCCAAATCTCCGGCGCCGCCGCCCGGACTCTGCACCAAGTTCCACGGAA
The DNA here is from genome assembly GCA_028984105.1 of Lavandula angustifolia. Lineage (NCBI taxonomy): Eukaryota > Viridiplantae > Streptophyta > Magnoliopsida > Lamiales > Lamiaceae > Lavandula > Lavandula angustifolia. The sequence goes on from CM054822.1 coordinate 18,738,456, forward strand.
AACTCTCCATACCATCTTCTTCAATCGGCTGCGCCACCTCATCCACCGGCGGAGGAGGCACAACCACTTCCGGCGGCGGAGCAGGCTGACCGCGGCCACCCTTCACCGACTCCATCCTCGACTTAATATCCCTAAGCGTCTGATTCACCACCGATGCCATCTCCGCCGCGTCGGCGAGGTTGAACTCGTCGAGGCTGGCGGCGCCGCTGATGCAGCGGTGCATGAAGTACTCGAGCTCGCGGTACTTGTTCTCCTTCTGGAGGCGACGCAGCTGCTCCGCTGCCTTCTTGATCCGCTGCCTTGTGAACGTCTCCTGGTTGACCATCTTCCGGCTCTGGTCCATCTCCGAGAGCTTCCGGAAGCGTGCGAGGATGGCCTGCGCGCCGAGCACCGACGGCCACACCTCCGGCTCGGCGTCGTACGGACTGTAGATGATCGCGCACGCCTCCACGCCGCAGAGCGTGCTCAGCTCGCTCACCTTCTTGATCAGCCCCTTCTTCCTCTTCTTGTACGAAGCTTTCCTCTCTGCATCGTTACTTATGTAGGCTAGGGTTACTTTCTTTCTCGTCATTTTTTTTGAAGTGTTTTTTCCTTTTTCCCCAAGAATGGATTTCTTGAGATTTTTAGAGATGGGGTTAGGAGTAAAAATATTCATAAATATATACATGGAGATGAGGTGGGATTAATTAATTTGATATGAAGAATTTGAATTTGTATTAGCAAGGTCTTAGTTGTTCGAATTTTGAATTAACGTTGTCTACATAGTGTGGATTTTGAAATAAATGCATACGCCTCTACGTGTTTTATGTGGATAACAACATTTAATTTGATGATGTTTAAAAGATACGTGTGTAGAATCTTTAGGCAAATACGTACAAATATGATGTGTCGTCGACCGTGCGATGTATGAAAATATTTATCGGTTAGTTCTTCATTATTTTTTGTCGACGTGCAATGTATGGAAATATTTATCGGGTAGTTCTTTATGATTTCTTGTCGACGTGCAATGTACGAAAATATTTCCTCAGATAGCTCTTTATTATTTTGTGTCGTTATGCGATGTGTGAAGACATTTATCGAGTAGTTCTTTATTATTTATTTTTTCGTACGTAATATTATTAGTTTCCGAAATTGCATAAATTATTCACTAGTAACACGTCTAACTCTCGATAAAATTGTTACTTAATTTTGTATATCGGAGACCAAATTGTTGATGTTACGTTGTTACATTACAGATCAGCGGTATCTTAGCGATGAATCATTTTAATAATGAACTTTATTACTACAAATCATCGATGCATTACATTTTATTGAATTTCCTGGATTCTAATTAACATGAAATCGGCTATTTTCCAAGAAGTTGTTAAATATTCAATTGTTATTTTTGTAGTAAAATACATGTCATTTCCCGATAAAGAGGTAATTAGTATTTTCGTAAGGTAAAAAGGCGGGAATATAATATGTTCAATTTGTAAACAAATCACAGATATGTTGGGTGGTGCATGTTTTAATTAATTTTCATATCGATGTGATATTTAGGAATTTATAATATGATAAATTTCCATACCGTTATTTTAACTATGATATATGGTATGAGAAAAAAAATAAAAATTATATTATATGTCTGAAAAAGTATGCATGCCTCGTGTTATGTACTTATGTTTGCAATTGTAAACACACAAAAATACTTTAAATCGAAACTTTATTATCCTTATTCCTACGTGATTTATCTATTATTTTTATCCTTATTATTGGATATCTCGAAGTATCCCAATATTTTAGCTTATTATTTGGAGTTTTCCTTCTCCATCTAGAGTTACCTTACGGGATATTCCTCTAATTTAAGAATAAATTAGGCCTTGCTTAGGTTGATTATTTTTCCATATTAGCCTTTATAATCTATGTATATATTTACCTCTGGACATAAGGAATTGAAACACACACAGAAGTTTACATGGTATCAGAGCAGGTTAGGGATATTATCTTCACAAAACCCTAGTCCTAATTCTACATTAGATCTTCTGTGATGGCAAAGAATGATGATGGGAAGACCGATGAAGTAACCGTCGCTGGCGAGTCAACGGTAACAACAGTAGATCACATGTCGCCATATTATCTTTTGGCGTCCGACTATGTATGTGAATGATGTGCTTAATGACACCAACTATGCAGAGTGGTCGCAAGAGATACATAACTTTCTCTATGCGAAGAATAAAGACGGCTTCATTGACGGATCTCTTAATATGCCGAAGGATGGGTCTATTGTGATTTTGTATACTGGAAGCAAATTTTATGCTTGTATACAATGTGTTTTGTCCCTACCACTATTTTATTCTCCTATCTGATAAATAAATATATTTGCACATGTTATCCTTTATCTTGTATAAAAGTTAGATTTGTGTGGTGTGTCGGGTATCACAGAAGACAACACAAATTGGTTGAACTCGACAAGATATAAACAGTTATCACAATGAGACAACTTCGTGGATAAGTTGTCGGTTTAAGCTGCAGTTTAGATAAGAAGTGGCTTGTCTTAGCTGCTTGTCTTTATTGGTACACTGAAGGTGGTGTATTGATGGATCACAGTGAGATGTGTTCTCCTAACTGACCTTAGTGGAGAACCAAGATCTCGGTGACTTAGCTGGTCTTAAGCTTGGTAAGATTTCAGCTGAGTGCATTTGACTATCTATCACTTTGACCTACTATGGTGAACGTCATCGCGACCGCATCTACGTATCTTGGGTGTTAGTAGTTATTTGTGGCTCAGGCTGGTTGTCTGTATCTTGCAACCGGATCCTAGTAAAATGGGTTGATAATATCCCCTGAGGAACTCGAAAGGATTAGCACACTAAACCCGACCGGTTGATTAAGTTCAGGTGTGTTAATAAGGTCGAGTGGTACTACTCAGGAATATAAGATGTTAATTAATTTAAGTTGTCAGTCAGCTTAATTAATTAACGGATATTTGTATCTTAAATACGGAGATCGATTAAATCTAAAATACAAGCCCTTGCTCAATTTGGGATAAAGGGGTAAGTCAAAGACGGATTCTCTAGTGGAATGAATATGTGTTTATTAATTAATTTTGCTACGGATCGAGCATAGATAATTAATTAATTTGGGGCCCAGCTTTATTTCTTGTATTAGATCCTTGATCTGACCCAATTAGTTGCCTAGTTATTTATTGTCTCTCAGAAATCATTATTAATGGATTAATGTATTTTTACGTTATTTAATAATGTTATTTATCTGGAATTAATTATTTGACCAATCAATTGATAAATATTAGTAGCCCAGTAGATTAATTAATTATATTATGGGCTAATTATGTGGAAGCCCATTAGAAATCTAATTAAATTAATGAACTACAAATATATTAATATTATATTGGCTTTTGAAGCCTATATATATTAGTATTCTGTTCAGAAACAGAAGACACACATTCACAAATTTACACACGCCGTGCGTGAGTGAAGGAGAGACATAAATCTTATTTTCACTAGTTCTCCGACCACCCGGAGGGAGAAAAGGCCGGGACACGGATCATAAGATCTGACACACGAGCAACAATCAGAGCTGCAACAACATACGAAGGACGAAGGTAATCGTTCCTAACCTTATATTTCCTTCAATTAGTATCAGAGCCTGGTTTAGGCTCTGATTGTTGTTGTTTGCAGCATGATTATGGTTTATTTTCGTCGTTATCGGGTTAATTTTCGTGTTTGGGGCGGCCTGCGAACTACTGTTTTAACCCCGTTGTAACGTTTTTCTCGTGAGAAAATCCACGAGTAGTTGATAGGACCAATATGTTACGTAATTGTACTATTTTTGTACTGTATTTTGGTCCGTGTTGCACGAAAATCAAGGCGCGACGGCACAAGAGGACGGAAAAAGGCGAAATACTAGAAACTGGCAGAACACGACCGTCGCCTTGAGGAGGCGCATGCGGGGCGTGTCGACTCATATTTCCAATCCGTTCGGATAGTTTTGTTCGTTTTTTCGTTAGCTTCGTCTAGATAGGTAACACGATCCATTCTGATTTCTGGTTTGTCCGAAATAGCATCGGAAAGGAGAAGTGGTCGTGCTGTCCAGAAATCCCCAATTCGGACGAAAACCCTAATTCGGTTAGGGTTCCTTCGCATCTTGCGGCGGCGATTCCTGGCGGGTCCGAGGTCCGATTTTTGATCGACTTGAACCGCTGGATTCCTCGTCACACAAGCTTCGTGTTGATACGTCGTACGGGATCATCCGATCCCGAATGCAACCGGAATCGACGTCTAAAGTTCGCTGCTAATAACGAATTTTTCCGGCGAATCGTTTCAAAATTGAGGGAAATTGATGGACGATTTCGGCCGGAATCCATTCATGGTGGCCTAAAATCGTCCAAGGATCATTACCCATGAATCAATTGAACGAATCGCGGATCGGAAAGATATAATTTCGCAACGACGGAGCCGGCGACGACGGGTTGCGGGACTCGCTGAAATCCCGTCGTTGTGGCTGAAATTGGCCACCGTTATTCACAGCCCAGACATCTTTGAGACGTCTGGAAGGGTCGGGGACGACGGAGGAGACGGCGGGAGGCGGCGGCTGCCGCGCGCAGCGGCGACAGTACGAAACGCGCGGGCCGCGCGTGGTCCCAGCCGGTTTTTCGGCGACATGGCTGGCCGGCGAGGGGCGTCTAGGCTGCGGACGACTCCCTCTGTGGACGGCGGGCTGCGGCGGCGCCAGATGGGGCGGCGGCGGCGATTTCTTGATGAAGAAGACGATGCTGACGTGGCGCGCCATGTCAGCCCTTTAGTGACCAGGCGTCCACGTGTCTGCCACGTGGCAGACCCCTGATGACGTGGCGATGCAGTTTTCGATGTAGTTTTCTAATTCGAAGATTTTGAAGATCGAAGAGCTGTATTTTGATCGGGCTATGTAATAGTTAGGAATTACGTATTTTAAAGCCCGATAACGACGTTTTAAATTTCCTATTTGCGTATTTATTTTTTATTATGCTTTAGCATGCGATTATATGATTAATTGCGCTTAGAAAAGCATGAAAATAGGATTTACATCGTATTAAAGCATGTTTTATTTTTTGCGAGCACGTTTTATTACGTGCGCTTAGAAATTGCATGCTTTAGGAATTATGTGGATATGTATGATTCGTAACAAACCTTTTGAATAGAAAGACTAAGCAATTTTAAATTAAATGTTTAATTATATTCCATTAATTTGGATATTAAACACTTAATCGGACCTCCATTAATTGGACTCTACACGAAAGTAGTAAGATTATGTGAGTAAACGTCCACCTGCGTGGCTTGCTTGCATTTTTGAGCTACCGGTTTTGTGAGATGAGTTTTCCAAAACAATATTTGATTATTATTGAGTAGTGGGAGTGAAGCCGTAAACGTCCACCTGCGTCGCTTGCGTGCCTAGTAAACACAAGTACTCTAGAAGATATTAATTAAATAGGATGGCTAATTAGATCAAATTGAATGCGGCATGGTTCGAGTAAGTATCTCAATTTCGAGAATTTGATTCTATTTTGGTCAAATTAATGGTCATTGGTGAGATGTCACCGCAGGTACAATTCACTTCCCTCGAAGTCCCTTCACGCGTTTTAATAGTGACATGGTCCAGAATATCGAACTATTAATTCCATTCGTCTTAAGAACCTAGACGTGGATTGGAATTAAAGAGCTAGGTAAATAGCTTGGTTTAGGGTTACGCTAGTAAACGTCCACCTGCGTGGCTTGCTAGTGGAATTCCTAGAGCTGTTCGAGGTTTTTAATATCATTGTTTTTACAAAAGGTTACAATGATTATTAATTATGAATTATGTGCAAATATTAATTTCATACATGCTTTTAAATTACATGTTTCAGATATGTCTGTTCGAATATTTATTTTTCGAGTTCCTAAACAGTCTCACCAACCCAACCCTAATGGGTTTAACAATTTTAAATAATTTCATAGAGTGGAAGATATATCTTACCTCTCCCAATAAATGCTCTGCAAAGGTCCTATAAGAACTTCTGTTTTAGGACCGCTATGTCTAAGAACGAGTTTACTATGAGTATGTTACTCAAATCTTTAGTAGCGATCAAAGAGGTTATAGGAAAGGGCAAGAGTGCTCAAGTCTTGAATATCCCCAGTAGTTCAAGGAATCCTACGAAAGGCGGAAATCAGAAAAAGAGCAGAAAGGGTGGTCAATTCAAGAAGAGCAGTGGGACTACGAAGATGGTCCTTATCGGTGGCAAGGGATATGCCAAAGAAGAAAGGAAGGTTCTTCAAGAGTGGTAAGAAAGGACACTGAAATAATTATAATCCAGATGTCAAGGCAAAATAGAAAGAGACGCGAGTCGCTCTTGTAACTGAAACTGTTCTCGTTTCCTCTTCTACCCACGTGTGGGTAGTGGATTCGGGGGCAACTGATCATGTTTGTTACACCTTGCAAGGTTTCTTGCAGAAAAGGCAATTGAGCAATGACGAGGTGGTAGTCTCAATGGGCAATGGACCAAAAGTTCCTGCAATTGCCAATGGAGATTTAAATCTATCTTTTGATAGTTCTGTTTTAGTATTTAAAGAAGTTTAATATGTGCCTGAGTTTAGGCGAAACATTATTTCTGTTTCAAAACTCTGCACCATGGATGGTTATAAATCAAGTTTTGATAGTGAAGTTTCTATCATGAAAGACGATGATTTTATCTGTGGTGGACCATTAAACGGATCTTTATATACTATTACTTGTAAACCGCGTAGTTCTGTTAATATTACTTCATCATCATCAAATCCTAAGAAGAGGAAAGAGTCTTCTAAGGTAAACCAAACTTATATGTGGCACTTAAGAGTAGGTCACATCAATCTTAATAGGACTCAAAGGTTGGTGGAATATGGATCATTGGAGTCTCTCTAAGTTGAACCATTTCCAACTTGCGAAACTCGTTTGGAAGGAAAGATGATGACTAGGATTTTGAAGGCAAAGCGTTATAAAGCCACAGAAGTATTAAGTTTGATACAGTCTGACTTGTGTGGGTCTATGTCTACACAAGCTCGTGGAGGGTATGAGTAATTCGTTACATTTACTGATGATTACTCGAGGTATGGATATGTTTACCTTCTTCGCCACAAGTTGGATTGCTTTGAAACCTTTAAGGAATTCAAGGCAGAAGTGGAGAAGAAGCTCGGTAAAGAAATCAAAACACTACGATCTGATCATGGTAAGGAATACGTATCCAACGAGTTCAAGGACTACTTGACAGAATGTGGGATTACATTCCAGCTGACAGCACCGGGCACGCCTCAGCAGAATGGTGTGTTAGAAAGAAGGAACCGAAGTCTCTTAGAGATGGTTCGGTCGATGATGAGTTATGCAACTTTGCCAGTTTCCTTTTGGGGATATGCCCTAGAGACTGCAGCATACTTGCTGAACCGTGTGCCTTCCAAGTCAGTACAAAAGATCCCTTTCGAGTTGTGGAGCGGGCACAAACCCATTATGCACCACTTAAGGATTTGTGGTTATCCTGCTTATGTGCTAAATAGGCAGGCCGACAAATTGGAATCACGTTCAGAAGTGATGTTGTTCATTGGGTATCCGAAGGAAACGAAGGGTGGATACTTTTATGATCCTAAAGAACAGAAGATCGTTGTTAGCCCTAACGCTCAGTTCTTAGAAGAGGATTACATTAGTAATCATAAATCTCAAGTCGACATCATCGTTGAGGAATTACAAGGTGGTCGAGTTTCACTTGAACAGCCAGTTGTGCAAGATAGTACTCCACGAGTAACTGCACAATCTGTTAATACAGCGCCTGACACTGTTCGACGTAGTGGGAGGGTGATATTTACACATGATCGGTATATGTTCACTAGGGAGACGTTTGATCATCTCCCGACAGATGAACAAGATACCATGGATCCCTGGACTTACAACGAAGCAGTGGGAGATGTAGATGCAGATTCCTAGCGAATCGTCATGGACTCAGAATTTAAGTCCATAATTGATATGGATGTATACGAGATCACTGAACTACCTGAGGGCTGCAAGGCTATTGGTAGTAAGTGTGTATACAAGAGAAAGAGAGAGGACCGCATGGAGAGATCATGGCGTTTAAGGCCAGGCTAGTGGCGAAGGGTTTTACCCAGAAAGAAGGTATAGATTACGAAGAGACCTTCTCGCCTGTAGCAATGATCAAATCTATTCGGATTCTCCTTGCCATAGCAGCTCACATGAACCTAGAGATCTGGCAAATGTATGTCAAAACCGCATTCCTAAACGGTCACCTTGAAAAAGGTAGGGGCATCTACATGAAAAAGGCCAGATGGTCTGTTCATGGACTTAAGAAAACTTTCCGGTTATAGCACCAACGTTTTCGACGAGGTAGTCAAATCCTAACGAGGTGTGTGTACCGTATTTATGTTAACGGATCAGTGGTGTTTCTTGCATTTTACGTAGATGACATCCTTCTCATTGGCAACAATGTTGAAGTGTTATCAAACGTAAAGACGTGGTTATCCGAGTAGTTTCAAATGAAGGACTTAGGTGAAGCTGCTTACATCCTTGGGATCAAAGTTACCCGAGATCGCCAGAAAAGGATGTTAAGCTTGTCACAAGTGTCCTACATTGACACTGTTATTGCTCGTTTTAGCATGAAAAAAGCCAAGAGAGGTTCAGTACCTTTCAGACATGGTATTTTTCTATCCAAGAATCAGTGCCCTAAAACGCCTGAAGAGATAGAAAGTATGAGGCTAGTACCATATGCTTCCGTTGTCGGTAGCCTCATGTATGCGATGCTTTGTACGAGACCAGATATCTCATATGTTGTAGGCATGGTCTCAAGATATCAGTCTAACCCTGGAAAGGAACACTGGATTGCGGTCAAGCATATTCTCAAGTACCTTAAATGGACTACATATTATAAGCTTGTTTACCAGTCAACAGCCTAGTGTCTTTGGGTTATACACAATCGGATTTCCAGGCAGACAGAGACAAGAAGAAGTGTACCTCGGATTATGTGTTTACCTTGGGAGGTGGAGCCATTTCATGGAGGAGTGCAAAGCACAAATGCATTGCGGACTCAACCATGGAAGCAGAGTATGTGGCTGCTTCAGAAGCTTCAAAAGAGGCAGTTTGGCTCAATAATTTCCTCTTGGATCTTGATATTGTTCAGAATTTGCCTAAGGCGATCACGATTTATTGTGATAATGCGGGTGTAGTGACAAATTCTAAGGAACCTAGATCTCACAAGGCGTCTAAACACATAGACAGGAAGTACCACATTATACAAGTATTCATAAATCGAGGTGACGTGGTGATTGACAAAATTGGAACTGAAGTCAACCTAGCTAATCCTTTCACAAAGAGCTTATCACTCCCAGCTTACGAGAAGCATGTTCGTGGCTTAGGAGTGGTAGAGATGCCCCCCCACTTAGGACTACAGAAACTTTTGTATAAGTGGGAGAAGATGCAGTGATAGATAGGATAGATTGCTGAGATATAGCTGAGTACTAGTTTGTACCTAAATAGCCGAGATATAGCTAAGTACTAGTTTGTACCTAGAACTGACACATTGTATACTAAAAGTTTACTTTAGTATAAATGGGAGAATTGTTGGGATTTTGTATACTGGAAGCAAATTTTATGCTTGTATACAATGTGTTTTGTCCCTACCACTATTTTATTCTCCTATCTGATAAATAAATATATTTGCACATGTTATCATTTATCTTGTATAAAAGTTAGACTTGTGTGGTGTGTCGGGTATCACAGAAGACAACACAAATTGGTTGAACTGACAAGATATAAACAGTTATCACAGCTGAGACAACTTCAGGATAATAAGCTGCAGTTTAGATAAGAAGTGGCTTGTCTTAGCTGCTTGTCTTTACTGGTACACTGAAGGTGGTGTATTGATGGATCACAGTGAGATGTGTTCTCCTAACTCACCTTAGTGGAGAACCAAGATCTCGGTGACTTAGCTGGTCTTAAGCTTGGTAAGACTTCAGCTGAGTGCATTTGACTATCTATCACTTTGACCTACTATGGTGAACGTCATCGCGACCGGATCTACGTATCTTGGGTGTTAGTGTTATTTGTGGCTCAGGCTGGTTGTCTGTATCTTGCAACCGTATCCTAGTAAAATGAGTTGATAATATCCCCTGAGGAACTCGAAAGAATTAGCACACTAAACCTGACCGGTTGATTAAGTTCAGGTGTGTTAATATGGTCGAGTGGTACTACTCAGGAATATAATAAGATGTTAATTAATTTAAGCTGTCGGTGAGCTTAATTAATTAGCGGATATTTCTATCTTAAATACGGAGATCGATTAAGTCTAAAATACAAGACCTTGCTCAATTTGGGATAAAGGGGTAAGTCAGCACGGATTCTCTAGTGGAATGAATATGTGTTTATTAATTAATTTTGCTCTGGGCTGAGCATAGATAATTAATTAATTTGAGGCTCAGCTTTATTTCTTGTATTAGATCCCTGATCTGGCCCAATTAGTTACCTAGTTATTTATTGTCTCTCAGAAATCATTATTAATGGATTAATGTATTTTTACGTTATTTAATAATGTTATTTATCTGGAATTAATTGGCTGGGCCAATTAATTGATAAATATTAGTAGCCCAGTGGATTAATTAATTATATTATGAGCTAATTATGTGGAAGCCCAATAGAAATATAATTAAATTAATGAGCTACAAATATATTAATATTATATTGGCTTTTGAAGCCTATATATATTAGTATTCTGTTCAGAAACAAAAGACACACATTCACAAATTTACACACTCCGTGCGTGAGTGAAGGAGAGACATAAATCTTATTTTCTACAGTTCTCTGACCACCCAGAGGGAGAAAAAGGCCGGGACACAGATTAGAAGATCTGACACACGAGCAACAATCAGAGCTGCAACAACATACGAAGGAGGAAGGTAATCGTTCCTAACCTTATATTTCCTTCAGGGTCGCCCGACCAAATTTTATGGAAGCGGTGTGACGTTATGGTACGAGGATGGCTCACCGCTGACATGGAGAAAGATATTCGCACTAGTGTGCGCTATGCCGTTAGCTCGACACAAATATGGAGAGACCTTCGAGATCATTTTGGGCATCAAAGTGCACCTCGTTGCTATGAACTAAAGCAGATCTTGGCTTCTACACGCCAAGAGGGATCCTCGGTTTCATCCTATTACACTAAGCTTCGAGGTGTATGGGATGAAATGACTTTGGTAAGTTCTCTTTCGTTTCTGTTCTTGTGGTGCGTGCAAGAAAAATGTCGAGGCTCGTGAGAGTGATCAAGTGTACGAATTTCTTATGGGATTAGATGGTGACTTTAATGTCCTAAGTACCCAAATTCTAGCTACTACACCTACGCCTAAGTTAGGAGTTGCATACCATTTGGTTTCCGAAGATGAAAGGCAAAGGAACATATCAGGTTCGCGCAAAGTCAGCCAAGAGGCCGCTGCTTTTGGAGTAAAGGCGCAACATACTAGATTTGAGAGCGCTGGACAGTCTCAAAAAAGTCGACCTGCTCATGACTCCAACAAGCATAGAGATCGACGTGATCGTGAACACGTGAAGTGCAAGCATTGTGGGAAGACAGGTCATGAGAAAGAAATGTGTTTTGAACTAATCGGATATCTAGATTGGTTCAAAGAGTTGCGACAGAAGCAGCCTAATGGAAGACAAAGGAGATCCAATCCACGGGCAGCAACTGTGGATGCCACGAAGAGTCCTATTCCCTGCCTTAGAAACGAACAATATGGCGAATGATGAAGTATTTTGCTAGTGGAGGACCTTCAGCGAATGTGGTTGGTAAGGGTGATGTTACCAGGCCTTGGGTGATAGACTCCGGGGCTAAGGATTGTATTACTTGTGATAAACATGTTTTAATTGATGAGAAGCAGACAAAAGATGAATTACCTATCAAAATCCCCAATGGAGCAAGCATACATGTGTGTGGTGTTGGTACTGTGAAATTTACTAATGATCTCACCATTAATGGAGTCCTGCATATACCGGATTTCAAGTGTAATCTATTATCAGTGAGCAAGATGACTAAAGACATTTCTTGCGCGATGACATTCTTTCCGGATTTTTGTTTTATGCAAAACTTACACTCGAGGAGCCTGATTGACGTGGGTAAAGAGCGCGGTGGTTTATACTACTTGGAGCCGGTGGGAGAAAATAGAGCGGTGATGACGGTCTCCGAAGATTATGATATTTGACATAAGAGGTTAGGTCATGCTTCCAAAGATCGACTTAGAAGTACTGAATTTTTGAATAAAGCTAGTTTTGATGGTTTGGTCTGTGACTCATATATTCATGCAAAACTAAGTAGACTGCCGTTTTCTGAAAGTTCTATTAAATCAAATTATAATTTTGATTTGATACACTGCGATGTATGGGGTGGTTACAAAGTTGCTTCTCATAGTGGGGCTCATTATTTCTTGACAATTGTCGATGATTTTAGTCGCAGTACTTGGGTGTCTTTGCTTAAACATAAATCTGAAGTGGGTGACCGTTTGATTAGTTATTACAATATGGTTCTTACACAATTTGAACACTGGGTCCGAGTTTAAATCTCGTCGTATGATGGATTTTTATGCTGAAAAGGGAATTATGTTAGAGACTTCTTGTGTTGAGACACCACAACAAAATGGAGTTGTGGAACGTAAGCATATGGATATTTTGGATATGGCAAGAGCTTTGCGTCTTCAAGCGAATTTACCGATACAATTTTGGGGTGAGTATGTCTTAACTGCTGCGTATTTGATTAACCGATTTCCTACGAAAGCACTCCAAAATCGGACTTCTTATGAAGTTCTACTTGGGAAAAAGGCTGATTATGAACATCTCAAAGTATTTGGGTGTTTGATTTATGCAAAGGATAAAGGAAGAGGAGATAAGTTTGGTGAACGTGGACGGGCTTGCGTGTTCGTTAGTTATTCCTATGGTCAAAAGGGTTACCGAGTTTATGACCTCAAAGCCCATCGGATTTTTGAAGGAAAATTGAGGGTTAGGAATGATACATTCCTCCTTCGTATGTTGTCGCGGCTCTGATCGTTGCCCGTGTGTTAGATCTTCTGATGTGTGTCCCGGCCTTTTTCTCCCTCTAGGTGGTCAGAGAACTGGAGAAAATAAGATTTATGTCTCTCCCACAAACTCACGCATGCGTGTATGTATTTGTATGTATGTGTTCTGTTTCTGAACAGAATACTAATATATATAGGCTTCAAAAACCAATATAATATTAATATATTTGTAGCTCATTAATTTAATTATATTTCTAATGGACTTCCAGATAAATAGCCCATAAAATAATTAATTAATTTACTGGGCTACTATAACATTATTAAAAAATGTAAAAAATATATTAATCCATTAATAATGATTTCTGAGAGACAATAAATAACTAGGCAACTAATTGGGCCAGATCAGGGATCTAATACAAGAAATAAAGTCGGGCCTCAAATTAATTAATTATCTATGCTCAGCCCAGAGCAAAATTAATTAATAAACACAGATTCATTCCACTAGAGAATCCGTGTTGACTTACCCCTTTATCTAAATTCAGCAAGGGCTTGTATTTTAGACTTAATCGATCTCCGTATTTAAGATAGAAATATCCATTAATTAATTGAGCTCACTGACAGCTTAAATGAATTAACATCTTATATTCCTGAGTAGTACCACTCGACCTTATTAACACACCTGAACTTAATCAACCGGCCGGGTTTAGTGTGCTAATCCTTTCGAGTTCCTCAGGGGATGTTATAAACCCATTTTACTAGGACACGAATGTAAGATACAGACAACCAGCCTGAGCCACAAATAACTACTAATACCCAAGATACGTAGATCCGGTCGCGATGATGTTCACCATAGTAGGTCAAAGTGATAGATAGTCAAATGCACTCAGCTGAAGTCTTACCAAGCTTAAGACCAGCTAAGTCACCGAGATCTTAGTTCTCCACTAAGGTCAGTTAGGAGAACACATCTCACTGTGATCCGTCAATACACCACCTTCAGTGTACCAGTAAAGTCAAGCAGCTAAGACAAGCCACTTCTTATCTAAACTGCAGCTTAAACCGACAACTTATCCTGAAGTTGTCTCAGCTGTGATACCCGACACACTACACAAATCTAACATTTATACAAAATAAAGGATAACATGTGCAAATATATTTATTTATCAGATAGGAGAATAAAATAGTGTAGGGACAAAACACATTATATACAAGCATAAAATATGCTTCCAGTATACAAAATCCCAACAATCTCCCACTTATACTAAAGTAAACTTTTAGTATACAATGTATCAGTTCTAGGTACAAACTAGTACTCAGCTATATCTCCGCTATCTAGGTACAAACTAGTACTCAACTATATCTCAGCTATCTATCCTATCTATCACTGCATCTTCTCCCACTTATACAAAAGTTTCTGTAGTCCTAAGTGGGGGGCATCTCTACCACTCCTAAGCCACGAACATGCTTCTCGTAAGCCGGGAGTGATAAGCTCTTTGTGAAAGGATTAGCTAGGTTGACTTCAGTTCCAATTTTGTCAATCACCATGTTACCTCGATTTACGAATACTCGTATAATGTGGTACTTCCTGTCTATGTGTTTAGACGCCTTGTAAGATCTAGGTTCCTTAGAATTTGTTACTGCACCCGCATTATCACAATAAATCGTGATCGTCTTAGGCAAATTCTGAACACTATCAAGATCCAGGAGGAAATTCTTGAGCCAAACTGCCTCTTTCGAAGCTTCTGAAGCAGCCACATACTCCGCTTCCATGGTTGAGTCCGCAATGCATTTCTGCTTTGCACTCCTCCATGAAATGGCTCCACCTCCCAAGGTAAACACATAACCCGAGGTAGACTTTTTCTCGTCTCTGTCAGCCTGGAAATCCGATTATGTATAACCCAAAGACACTAGACTGTCTGACTGGTAAACAAGCCTATAATCTCTAGTTCGTTTAAGGTACTTGAGAATATGCTTGACTGCAGCCCAGTATTCCTTTCCAGGGTTAGACTAATATCTTGAGACCATACCTACAACATATGAGATATCTGCTCTCGTATAAAGCATCGCATATATAGGCTACCGACAGCGGAAGCATATGGTACTAGCCTCATACTTTCTATCTCTTCAGGCGTTTTAGGGCACTGATTCTTGGATAGAAAAATGTCATGTCTAAAAGGTACTGAACCTCTCTTGGCTTTTGCATGCTAAAACGAGCAATAACAGTGTCAATGTAGGACACTTGTGACAAGCTTAACATCATTTTCTGGTTATCTCGGATAACCTTGATCCCAAGGATGTAAGCAGCTTCACCTAAGTCCTTCATTTGAAACTGCTCGAATAACCACGTCTTTATGTCTGATAACACTTCAACATTGTTGCCAATGAGAAGGATGTCATCTAAGTAAAATGCAAGAAACACCACTGATCCATTAACACAAATACGGTACACACACCTCGTTAGGACAGGATACAAATCCATAGGATTTGACTACCTCGTCGAAAACGCTGGTGCCATAATCGGAAATCTTGCTTAAGTCCATGAATAGACTTCTTAAGCTTCCAAACTAGATGCTCTTCGCCCTCCTTCACATAACCATCTGGCTGTTTCATGTAGATGTCCCTACCTTTTTTCAATGTGACCGTTTAGGAATGCGGTTTTGACATACATTTGCAAGATCTCTAGGTTCATGTGAGCTGCTATGGCAAGGAGAATCCGAATGGACTTGATCATTGCTACAGGCGAGAAGGTCTCTTGGTAATCGATACCTTCTTTCTGGGGAAAACCCTTCGCCACTAGTCTGGCCTTAAACGCCATGATCTCTCCATTCGGTCCTCTCTCTTTCTCTTGTATACCCACTTACTACCAATAGCGTTGCAGCCCTCAGGTAGTTCAGTGATATCGTATACATCCATATCAATTATGGACTTAAATTCTGAGTCCATGACGATTCGCTAGGAATCTGCATCTGCATCTACATCTCCCTCTACTTCGTTGTAAGTTCGGGGATCTACGGTATCTTGTTCATCTGCCGGGTGATGATCAAACGTCTCCCCAGTGAACATATACTAATCAGGTGTAAATATCACCCTCCCACTACGTCGAACAGTATCAGGCGTTGTGTTAACAGATTGTGCAGTTACTCGTGGAGTACTATCTTACACAACTAGCTGTTCAAGTGGAACTCGACCACCTTGTAATTCCTCAAGGATGATGTCGACTTGAGATTTATGGTTACTAATGTAATCCTCTTCTAAGAACCGAGCGTTAGGGCTAACAACGACCTTCTGTTCTTTAAGATCATAAAAGTATCCACCCTTCATTTCCTTCGGATACCGTATGAACAACATCACTTCTGAATGTGATTCCAATTTGTCGGCCTGCCTATTTAGCACATAGCAGGATAACCCCAAATCCTTAAGTGGTGCATACTGGGTTTGTTCCCGCTCCACAACTCAAAAGGGATCTTTTGTTCCGACTTGGAATGCACACGGTTCAGCAAGTATGTTGCAGTCTCTAAGGCATAGGTCGCGATGACGTTCACCCATAGGTCCTGAGCAAAATAACTTATGATGCTGAACGTTATTTGGTCCAAAAGGCTCAGGCATAGGTCGCGATAACTACTAACACCCAAAATAACTTATGATACGGACAACTAGCCTTTTGGACCAAATAACGTTCAGCAAGTATGATACAGACAACTAGCCTGAGCCACAAATAACTACTAACACCCAAGATACGTAGATCCGGTCGCGATGACGTTCACCGTAGTAGGTCAAAGTGATAGATAGCCAAATGCACTCAGTTGAAGTCTTACCAAGCTTAAGACCAGCTAAGTCACCGAGATCTTGGTTCTCCACTAAGGTCAGTTAGGAGAACACATCTCACTGTGATCTGTCAATACACCACCTTCAGTGTACCAGTAAAGACAAGCAGCTAAGACAAACCACTTCTTATCTAAACTGCAGCTTAAACCGACAACTTATCCTGAAGTTGTCTCAGCTGTGATTACTGTTTATATCTTGTCAGTTCAACCAATTTGTGTCGTCTTCTGTGATACCCGCCACACTACACAAATCTAACTTTTATACAAGATAAATGATAACATGTGTAAATATATTTATTTATCAGATAGGAGAATAAAATAGTGGTAGGGACAAAACACAATGTATATAAGCATAAAATTTGCTTCCAGTATACAAAATTCCAACAATTTTCACTTGAGGAGATGTGATTTTTGTCGAGAGTAATTATCCTTTTACCATTAATTCTCTAAATTCGACTCCTGAATCCCAAGATGAGTCAACTCCCATGATTCCGTCAACAAATGTCAACTTACCACTTATGGGTGTCACACTTGGTGACGAAGCCGTTGACGTGGAAGTCCATGAATCTCCCACTAATGAATCTCATGATCACAACACAAGTATTTCTGATACCCTATCTAGCGAGGATGATGCCTCTCATGCAAATCATAATATTAGTTCAGAAATTCAGTCACGCCGTAGCACGCGACAACATACTCAACCAAAACATTTACAAGATTTTCATGTTGATCTACCCGACTCCATAGACCATGCGCGACCCGCGTCAATCCCCAGCACCTCGACGCTACATCCCTTATCCTTATTTGTCTCTTATGATAAATTCTCTCCTTCTCACAAGACATATTTGGCGGCCATCATGGCTCATGATGAACCCATATATTTTCATCAAGTCGTGAAGGACTCGAATTGGTGAGACGCTATGCAGCGAGAGATCAATGCTTTGGAACAAAATGGTACATGGACCTTGGAGGATTTACCTCCTGGTAAGCACGCTATTGATTCCAAATAGGTGTACAAGATTAAGTATAAACCAGATAGTAGCATTGAACGCTATAAGACGCGTTTAGTTGCCAAAGGTTATACACAAATCGAAGGGGTGGATTTTCACGATACTTTTGCTCCGGTTGCCAAGTTGGTAACCGTTCGAAGTTTGCTTGTTGTTGCTGTCAAGCGGCACTGGATTATTCATCAACTTAACGTCAACAACGCATTTTTACATGGTGATTTATTGGAAGAGGTATACATGCGTGTTCCTCAAGGTTTTGCCAAGACAGGGAGTAATAAAGTTTGTCGTCTCCACAAATCCCTCTACGGACTTCGACAAGCTTCAAGAAATTGGTATCACGTTCACACAAGCTTTGAGCACTATTGGATTTATTCAATCAAAAGCGGATCACTCCCTCTTCATATACCAACGAGACACGACATATGTCGATGCCCTCATATATGTTGATGATGTCATTATAGTTGGCAACAATATGGAGCATATTACTTCCGTCAAAGCCTACTTAGACAAGTGTTTTAGTATCAAGGACTTGGGACCCTTGAAGTATTTTCTGTGTATCGAGGTTGCGCACACTTCGGATGGTATTGTTTTGAGTCAACGCAAATATACCCTTGATATCCTTGATGAGAGTGGTTTGCAGGGTTGTCGTCCCAGCAAATTTCCTATGGAATAGAATATCCGACTTGGTCTTGATATTGATCGGCCTCGCGTTGACTCCGCACAATATCGTCGCCTTGTTGGAAGGTTACTTTACCTTCAACTTACACGTCCAGATATAACATTTGTTGTTAACATATTGAGCCAATTTATGTCCGATCCTCGTGATACACACATGGAAGTCGCAGTTCGTATTCTACACTATCTCAAAACCTCGCCTGGCCAAGGAATCTTTCTTCCACATGATGGCGGCTTTGACCTCACTGCCATGTGTGATGTAGATTGGGGAGGCTGCTCCGTCACCCGTCGCTCCAGTACCAGCTTTGTTATTTTTCTCAATGGCGCACCTATCTCATGGCGCACGAAGAAACAATCTATTGTGTCTCGCTCCACAGCAGAAGCTGAATACCGTTCTATGGCGGCTATCGTAAGTGAGATTCTTTGGATACGTTGGTTGTTGAAAGATCTTATGGTGTGCCAATCTCGTCCCACACCGTTATTCCTACGTGATTTATCTATTATTTTTATCCTTATTATTGGATATCTCGAAGTATCCTAATATTTTAGCTTATTATTTTGAGTTTTCCTTCTCCATCTAGAGTTACCTTACGAGATATTCCTCTAATTTTTATCCTTATTATTGGATATCTCGAAGTATCCTAATATTTTAGCTTATTATTTTGAGTTTTCCTTCTCCATCTAGAGTTACCTTACGGAATATTCCTCTAATTTAGGAATAAATTAAGCCTTGATTAGGTTGATTATTTTTCGTTATTAGCCGTTATAATCTATGTATATATTTACCTCTGGACATAATGAATAGAAACACACACAGAAGTTTACACTTATTTACTTTACTATCTCTTAATTTGTCCATATTCACTTGTTATTGCATATCTATTACTAGAAAACTACATTCTCGTGATTGAGTTTGTGGACTAATAAACAAACACACACACACACACGATCCCTTAATTAAATCAATTCCCCAGAAAGTTCCTCGTAATATATAAAGCAAGACGACTAGTGACAACTGCTAATTCAATAATTTTAACAATTCAATTATACAAGCGAAAGGATCTCTATGCTAATTTTGCAAGTCCTTCAAAGCCTAATATTAAGAGCAAGTTGTCGATAGCGCGACTACGAGCTTACTTATTTTATAACAATTGTTAATTAATTAGTCTATTTCAGTTTATACAAATTATTTCAGGAAAATACAAGACTAATGGCTAGGTTTTAACTTCTAAATAATAAGTAATAAGGCAAACTTAAATTACACTAACATAGAACACGGCACGCAAGGGCAGACCCACCCTATGAGTTAGGTGTATAACAAAAATAAAAAATAAAACAGTAGTAAATCTTTTCAAAATTTTAGTGGTATCAATATTTTTGTTAGTTTTATCCTTTGTAAAAATGCTACAACGCATGCCTAGCCCCAGGTGTTATGGAAGTCTCGATCTGCTCCTGACGACACATTTGTTATTTGTTATATATATTAACTTAAAAATGAAAATAACAAATTCTAAATAAGTAAACAACAATGAAATCTCAATGTACTAGACATAAATATAGTTAAGTGATAAAATCTATTTAGTTATAAGATTAATATATATACTCAGCAAAATTAATATAAATAATACTATTATTAGTAAACCAACTATAATATGAATTGAACAATAAACCAACTATTTATACAGAAGTGAAAATATCAATTAAGCTATATGTTGTTGGTTTATAAAAAATATAAGAGTCAACATAGAAAAACAACAAATGGTGGGGTTAACATATTCAACTCTCGGACATATCAATAAAAATATCGTTTCCGATACAATACATTGAAATTTTTGGAGTGTCCGTTCTTCTTTGTATACACACCTGTGCAATATTATTATGTATACCTTATCCTGAAGTATATTTTAAGATCATCGATTTAATTAGCATAAGATTCCGCGCAAATAAACAATCTTTTATGTCACAAGTTGTAATAAAGAAAGGGTCATACAGCCTCAAAGTCTAAACCTCAAATTATTTCTAAAACTCAACAAATTTTTAAATAAAAAACGTATTTTTTCTGTTTTTTTTTTATTGTTGCCATATTTGAAACACAATCGGCTAAGTACATCAGAGAAACACCAAAAAAAACAGTAGTTATGACCTAAATTAATTTACAAGATAATTGTGGAAAATGTTTGTTGAAATCGTGATGATATTCTGACCTTATTAGAACTGCGGCCGGCCGGTGGTGTTTCCGGTCCATGCACAGTCCATTCCGAGATTGCCATTCCCATTAATATTCAGCGGCGAATTCAAGAAAGGCAGCCCCATAGATTGATAGGGAAACTGATTCCCTCCAGCACCTAGCGGCTGAGACGCCGGCGGCTGCATCTGCTCCTCCTCCTCATCTAGCGGCAGCCTCTCATACGCCACGTTAGTAAACGACGCCGCGATGATGATAACCGGACCAGAAGCAATCAACGCGCCCACTACATTCCCTCCGACGACCTGCCCCTGCCCGCCGGCCAAGTATATCATGAGGCTGGTGGCTCCCGGCGGAGCCGGCGGAGGCAGGAAAGAACCCGACAGAGAAAGGATCTCGAACCGGCCTTGGAGCGTGGCCACGCTCCTCGCCGCGGCCGGCTGCCGTAGGCTGACGTTGTTGACGGTGCCGGTGCCGGTCAGCACGCAAATCCCTCGCTGACGCCTCCGCGCGTAGGTCTCAACCGCCTCGAAGATGTCGCAGCCGCTGCCCACCTCTAGTATGTGGGCCCGGAGCGTGTTGGCGCTCTCGCGCGTGATGATCACCGGCGGCTTGGGCTTGTTCTTGGAGCCGGCGGGGCGGCCGCGAGGCCTGCGCGCCGACATGTTGCCGGAGTTGGAGTTATCAGTGTTGTCGCCGGAAAAGTTGTTAGGGTTGGATTCATCTTCGGAAGCGGCGGGGCGGTGGAGGTGGACAGGAGAAACGAAGTGGGAAGCGGATCCTAAATCCAAACCAGCCATACATACAAAAATGGAAGAACAGGAAACCACAAAAAATATTATTTGGGTCGAATTAATAAAAACAGTTTAAAAATGGGATGAATTATTTATAAGCTTAAATAATGAAATAAAGCAAATTCAAACCCTAGAACGAATAGAGAAACATGAGGGAGAAAGGAAAGGTTGAGAGAGAGAGAGAGAGAGAGAGACGCATCTGAAAGCTTAATTTAAACCATTTAAGAATTACTCCCTCCGTCCCATTATTAGTAGCCCCTTTCTTTTCGGCACGGAAATTAAGAGAATATGTAATAAAGTTATGAGAGATGAGTAGATAATAAAGTAGAAGAGAGAAATGAGTATAATAATGAGAGAGTATGAGAGAGAAAATGATAAAGTAGGAGAGAGAAATAAATATAATAATAAAGTAGATGATAAAGTAGGAGAGATAAGATGATAAAGTAAGAAAGAGAGTGGTAATTTTTTACCAATTTAGGACGTCGCCACTAATAGCGGGACATCCGAATTAGGAAAGGTGGCCATTAATAATGGGACAGAGGGAGTATATAATATGTCATGTTCATGACTTCAATTAAATAATGAGTGTGAACTGTGAAGTTTAATTTCTTTGTATGTGAATGTGTTTTCTTTTAATATTACAGATAACTATATCATTTGCTGACTAAATATATATTTGTCCAAATTATAGAAAAGAGAAATACACTTAACTTGCGATTATGATTTCTGTCCTCCCCGACCACATATGATACTACCATTTAACTTTTCAACTCAACTTATCACTAAACGAGGAAATCTTTATTATTATATTATATATATGGGTTGGTGTAATGGAGAACATAGTATTAGAGTGAAAAGTAAGAACACTCTTAGAGTCGTTAGATCGATTCAATTGAGTCAATCTAAGGATTATAGTGTAAAGTTGGTAGTAGGTGACCCGTTTTCGCGAGAATACACTTGCTATTGAATTGTGATGCACTTAAGGGTAAAATTGTATTTTTGCATTCTAATTTAGTTTGAAATGAAAGAGTATTAGTGAAAGAATTCATTTGTCCTGAACTTGTCCCTTCTGGTTTCGCCGCTTCTACGAAGAACTCGTTCCATTTTCATCTAGGGTTTCAAGATTGAAGCAAAAACTCGATTACGTTTCATCAAGCGAGGTTCATTTGCGATTACATGTAAGAAAAATGAGTATTGTAAATCTAGGATCTCACTTCTTGGTTTATAGATTCAAGGTTAGGGCAAGGAGATTGAACATATGGTGGCGAACAAGCGGGATGAAATCCCTTTTGGTTGAAATCCCGAAAGGATCGATTATACTTCCGTAATTCATGGTTCATATATCTTCGATCTCACTTCTTGAGTATAACGCAGGAACATATGGTGCCGAACACGCAGGATGAAATCCCCGAAGAAATCGACGGGGAAGATGTATGTGGAAAAGGTTGGTGTTTTCGTAGTTGGGTGTTGATTTTCGGACTTTTCGTTGTTTCTTTATTGTCGAAAATTGTATCTTTGTAGTTCATATCCTGGTGATTTGGTTGGTTAGTTCGAAAATTGTATGTTTCTTGTTGAATTGGTTCGATTGTTTCTTGGCTATGAACTAGGGCTGGTCGAAATTGGAGAACCAACTTGGTCGATCTAACAAATTGGGTCGAAAATTGTATGTTTCTTGGGTATGAACTAGTGTTCTTCGAAAATGGGTTGTTTAGAAATTGGATTGCTAATGATACACTCTAGGGTTCTTTAGATCAATTATGATAGATGATACACTTAAAGTAGAAAAGTAATTCACTTAATTATGTAAGTATTGTGTTGTTTAGGAACTAAGGTTTTTTACTGATATAACACTACCAGAAATTTGCTTATTAGTGACGGATTTTTCTGCCACTATCCACAAATATTCCGTCACTATTTCTCTTCAGTGACGGATTGTGTCCGTCAAAATAATTTCGTCACTAAATATTTGGTGACGGAATATAGCTTCCGTCATCGGTTGGTGACGGACATAACGACGGAAAATCCATTATCACGGTCACGTTGTCCCTTGCGTCCCACATCTAGGGGTGACGGATTTAGTCCGTTACCCTTTAGTGACGGAATGTCCATCACTATTTTGTTTAGTCGTATCGGAGAAAAACTGATTATGTTGTGACGGAATATTCGTCACCATTTTGTTACGGGTAGTTTCCATCACCATTCCGTTACCAATTTACTATTATTTTTACTTTTTTCGGTCACTATTCCATCACTCTTTTTTAGAATTATTAGTTGAATATATTTTGTTTTCTAGTTCCCCAATTTCATAAAAGCACAAAACACAATATTCAACAAAACCAATGAGACAATACACATCTGAAAGCAATTTACGTACCAATAATATCAATTTTTAGTGGATGTGAAGATAATAGTTGAAGTTTTCTAAACAACAAAGTTAAATATAAAAATTTGCATGTGCTTATAATGCTAATGTATCAAAAAATACGTAATAATCAACCATGGGAGGAGGAGGTGCCATCCTCTCGTCTATGTTGGTTCGCAATCAGCTGTTGGAGTGCCTCTAATTTCTTTTCAAACACCTCATCCATTGCACGTTGTTCAACATTATCATTCTCTATTTGTGCACTCAACTCATCCACTCTAGTCATCAGCTCTAACTCTCAGGCTGTCGGACCTATCACAATCTAATATAAGTATTTTTGAGAAAATGTAAAAAAAGAAATCAATATTCATTAAGATCCAACTGACATGTATTACTCCTCGAAGATCCGTTGTCCTGCAATAGGCTTTTTGCAAGGCCACCAAGTCCAAATATTCGTTGTTTCTTATCGAGCCCACATCCACACACCTCTACATAAATCTGACTCCTATGGGCATCTTCTTCTCGTTGTGTGGCAATCTCATCAACTTGAGACTTCATAAATAAAGAATGCATACGTAATTAATAATTACAATACGTTAGCAATAATTTAGTTACATTGTACAAGCAGTACTTACAAAAACACTTGCAGCCTTTTGGGTCATATATTCAGTATCCTTAGACACATAAAGGCTTCTAGTAACATCATATAGCAAATACTCCACAGGTACTCCCCTTTCGTCGGCCTATTTATATTATAAAACATTTTACATATTCAAATAATATTACTAAATTTAGACTTTAAATACTAACCAGCTCCTGCGCGCGTATGTCAGCGGATTTAGATCCTCCCCTATGCTTGTTGATTCCAGTACCTGACCCTTGGGGCTCTGACATCCTACACCTCCGTGTAATCTCAGACTTCTGAATATTCTTTGGGGCTCTATTCACGACATATTATTAAATAATTCTTGTACCCATTTACGACATATCCAGGATATGTCTTAATCTCGGATAAAGGTCCTTGTGCAAGAGCACGAACATATTCGTTCGATTCTTTGCAATTAGGAGAATTGACCTACACATATAATTCATATATACTGTCAGGTATTATTATACAAGCTAAACTGGTATGATCTAAGAGACTGAAAAGATCCTACATATGTTTTGAACCATCTTGCAAAGTCATTTGAGATCTTTGCATCTAAAGCAACATCTGATATATTTGGATATTCAGATCATAACCTTTCTATAAACAAGCTTCAAAATTTACAATAAAAGATTAGAAATGAAATTGTAAAATTAAAGGCCAAATTATTAAACCCCGGAAACTCACCTTTGATATTTTTCTATAACCTCGTCACAGTTGAGGAGGACATATAAATGTGCAGCATTGTACTCTTTTTCGAGTAGATACCTCTTCGATATCGAGCCAATAGTACGACCATTTGGTTTGAATATTTCTAGTCTATCTGGATCCTCCTCATCCCCTACCAATTCAGGTTCAGCTTCGCAGTTACGTAGCATAGTCGTCCTCCTCGTGCTCACATGATCCTCAAAATAATAGGAATAAAACGTGGATGCTTCTTCCACTAGGTACCCATTGCTAATGGATCCTTCGACTTGTGCCTTATTTTTTACATAATTCTTCAACTTTCGTAAATACCTACAAGATATTTTATTTAAAACAATATTTGTAAGCACCTAATTAACATATGTATCTAATACAATTCAACTTGAAATACCTTTCAAATGGGTACATCCATCGATATTGTACGGGTCCAGCAAGACGAGCTTCATCAGCTAAATGTACTGGTAGATGCTCCATTGAGTCAAAGAAACTCGGTGGGAAGATGCGCTCTAGTTTGTAGAGAGTAAGTGGTATATTCTCATTCAACTGTTCAGCTACCTCTGTTTTTAAGTTTAGCGAAGTCAAGTCTCGAAAAAATAAACTTAACTCTGTGATTGCCTTCCAAACAGGAACTGGGAGAAGCTCGCGAAAAGCAACAGGTAGAAGGCGCTGCATGCAGGGACGGAGCCAGAAACTTCGGTTAGGGGGGTCCAACTAATTATACGTTTATAGATGTCATTTATAGTAGTGAATTTCTAAGTTATTTTCCATTTTAATTAGAAAAATAAAGAAGAAAAAAGAAATGAGTTGTAGGGAATTGAACTCGAGCCAACCAAATCTTTAAGAAGAAGTTTTACCACTATACCAAAATACATATCATTAAACATATGTATATACTATATATCTTTAACTAGGGGGGCCCACTGCCACCCCTACCTCCGTCCCTGGCTGCATGGACACATGACAATCGTGGCTTTTCATTCCAAACATTTTTAACTTCCTCATGTCAACATATCTACCCATATTCGAGACATAATCATATGGAAACCTAAGACCCTTCACCCATTCACACAACTCCTTCTTCTCTTTACTATCGAGCATGTAACGTGCTTTTGGATAGTTTCAATCCGTTGGATTACGCTTCTTCAACTCTGGTCTGTAACAGTACAAATTAAGTTATTCTCTAGACTTAGGTGTATCTTTTGTCTTCCCCGTGACATTGAGCACAATATTAAACACATTATCAAACACGATCTTTTCAATGTGCATGACATCCAAATTATGACGAATCAACAAAAATTTCCAATATGGAAGATCCCAAAATATGCTTTTTTTCTTCCAACCTGTGTCGGGATTGGAGGCATATTTGTTTGTATCATCATAGTCTTCTGTCACTTTCACAATACCCAATTCCTCAATCTCTCTAAGTATCTCTTCTCCTGATCTCATATCTGATGCAGCATCAGTAATCATCTTGTTCCTCCTAAATGCCCTCTTATTTCTTCGAAATTGGTGATCAGGTGGCAAGAGCTTTCTATGATTGACAAACCATGAATGTTTACCACTATTCTCCAACCTAATGAGTCAGTTCGTTCCATGCAATGTGGACAAGCTAGCCTCCTAGTTGTACTCCACCCCGACAGCATAGCATAAGTTGGAAAGTCACTAATGGTCCATAACAAGGTTGCTCGTATCTGAAAGTTTTGCTTAAGTGACACATCAAATGTATTAACACAAACTTCCCACAATTCGATCAATTCCTCAATCAAAGGCTGTAGAAATACATCCAACTTGTCTTTCGGGTTGCGTCGCCCCGGCACTAAGATTGTGAGGAACATGAACTTCTCCTTCATACACATACCGGGTGGTATATTATATGGTGTGACAATAACCGGCCACGAGGAGTATTGACTTCCTGATTGTCCAAATGGTTGGAAACCATCTGTTGAAAGGCCTAGTCTGACGTTACGATTCTCTAAAGCAAAATCAGGAAAAACCGAGTTAAGATGCTTCCACGCTGGAGAGTCTGCAGGATGACGCATAACTCCAGCATCAACTGAAGAAGCATGCCAACACATATCTTCTGCCGTAGCGTTAAATGCCTATAATCGTTGTAGTCACGGAATGAGGGGAAAATAAGTCATCTTCTTAGCTGCTATTTGTTTACTATAATATGCTTCTAGTACATATTCAATACACTTGCAGCAAAAAAGTGTTACACTCACAGATTTAATACACTTACTCTTCAGTTTTAACACACTGCATGGAAAACCCATACACTCGGCACAGAACGTGTAGTGAATTAAGGAGGATGTTGGACTGTTGTTTATTATCCATTAATGTTTGTTTTACTATTGTTTTATTTTGATAGGCTTGATACAAATGAAATTTCAAAGACAAAGGTTAAGAAGATGAGCAAGAACTGTCAAATTAGTGTTATTCACATGAAGTGGGGAGATAGAAACAACATTGCAGATTTTGGCATCTATTGCATGCGCCACATGGAAACATTCATGGGGGATGCATCTTCATCATGGAAGAGCGGATGTCACGTCCATTGAACAAGCAAATGAATGTGCTACAAGTAAGGTACGGCACAACAATACTTACCTATGAAGCAAATCAGATACAGACTCAGCTTGTCAGGAAGGCAAACGCTTTTTATTTGGGCATAGCAGCAACATGGATGTTAGATGTCGATAGTATGCTTCTAAAAGACTGGTATGTAGTTAAAATTGTTGGGAGTAAGGGTTAATATATACTAGTTTTGATTTTTTTCAAATAGTGATGCAGGGTGCTGACTTCTTTAGACACATATAGTGTACTTAATTATTTTGGTTATTTATGAAACTACATTGATGCTGCATATTGTGAACTTAATTATTTTGATTATTTGAGAGTACTTTAATGTATGATACACTCAAGAGTACAAAAATCATTCACTTAGATAGAAAATTTGATACACTCCGTTTACTTTAATGTATGATACACTCGACAGTGCAAACATCATCCACTCAGATTGTAAAAGTGATACACTCAATCAAGTCCATAAATTACTGCAGTTTCAACAAATATCCATCCAGGTACAAATCGAACAGGAAATTAGTCTTACAATACAAGTTCATCAATTAAACTATAAGTCACTCATCTTCTAGACTTGACGCACATCGTGGTTAGTCATTTGCTTGCACTTACTACACCTCCTCTTCGTTTTGGTTGCCTTGAAATAAGCAGACTCTCTCCTAGACTTTAGTCGACTCCCACTGCCTTGAGATAAGCTGATACACTAGAAACATCATCAACAAATGCACTTTGATCTAACCTGACATGTTACCGATTGCAAAGAACATATCTATGTATGATAATATAATCCTTCCCCGTGCGACGGGTGCCTAAACGTACATCAAAGTCACAATAACCAACATATACCTTATAAAATTAACTCTATCATCCAAACATGGGAATTTTAGACAAATTGAAGGTTTTAGTTCATCAGGGCATGCATTTGTACTTCGATAGTCCTATCTTCCAAGAAATCAGAAGTACTACTACAAGCTGCATAACAATAGTGTAAAATAAATTCACACAACATTGCCAATATGAAGTGTATCATAAAAGAACATCAAGTGAACCATAAATGAACAAGTGAATCACGTCTGATACAAACATAGCTATACAGCAAAATGAAAAGGAGAATCTAAATTTACCTTATTAACACTACCAGCACCAGCAAGAAATCACCAGCGTAGTTTCGATAGTCATATCTTCTAAGAAATCAGAAGTACTACTACAAACTGCATAACAATAAATTGTTTTGAAACACATCTGCTAGTATGAAGTGTATCATAAAAAAATAAATGTAATATAAATGAACAGCAAGTGAATCACGCTGAATACAAACAGAACTAAAAAGAAAGATGCAAAGGAGAAATCTAAATTCTCCTAATTAAATCTACCAACACCAGCGAGGTGTATCAAAATACAGATAAAAGTGAATTCACTGAAGAACATACAGTTAATCACACGATCTTGATGCACACGCATACCAAAACCCAATTGATAAAATGATTTGATCTTGAACAATAAGTATGTTGGTCCGAAGACGAGAGTCAGGTGTAGAGGGGGGGGTGAATACACCTGAGTACTGCTCTTTTTCTCAAACCGAAGGACAGCTGAGCTGTTTGGTGCAACTGATAAACAGTGCC
The DNA here is from genome assembly GCA_028984105.1 of Lavandula angustifolia. NCBI lineage: Eukaryota > Viridiplantae > Streptophyta > Magnoliopsida > Lamiales > Lamiaceae > Lavandula > Lavandula angustifolia. Next base: position 18,767,890 of record CM054822.1, read on the forward strand.
AGATAATAACCTTCGATCGCGGGTCAGAGAGTAAGTCAACTACTGAGCTCTCCTACTGACTTTAGTCAGTCGTTGAAGCTCAATCAAAAACCTTAGTGCGGAATAGTGTGGGGTCTGGAGATTCGTCTCAGTTTGAAAACGTGATTTTCAAAAGTCAAGTAGTTTTGGCTAGTGCGCTTTTAAGAATACGTTTTATGCAAGATATGATTTTGTAATCAGTTTGTATGCAATGCAATAAAACAGTAAACAACACAAGTAATTTTTAACGTGGTTCGGATACGCAAGATCATACGTCCATGGTCCTGCTAAACAGGAGGTCTTGTTGATTTATCTGAGCAAGCCTCAGCAAGGAATCTGTGCACTGGACAGACCCTTCTAAGTTATAGTCCTTAGTGACTTTACAAATCAAACCGAGGTTTGAAGGGGAGGGGAATTTCTCCAACTAGAAGGAGTTCTTACAATAAGAACACTCACTAAAAGTGAACTCCTTCGAATTTCTAAGCTATAGATATGACGATGAGCTTAGCTAGAGAAGAGGGATCTAAAGAACTCTAGAGAGAAGAACTAAGAATATTCTATGAAGCAAGTTCTTCGCTGGATTATCTCTTGAATGTGCTAGAGTTGTTTTGAAAGCTTGAGCGTTTTATCCCTTGATTTCCCGTGCGTGGAGCTCGGATTTTCTTCTCTATTTATAGTTGTGACCTAGGCATTTGCCCGTTGGAGAGGACGATGCCACGTGTCACAAGCTTCCAAGGAAAACGGCCATAAATTCGAAATGTTGCAGCAGAGTTGTTGATCACAGTACATGAGGGCAGCTTTAGTTGGTCAGAGCAGATAATGCGTTGACGGCTTCTCATTGGTCGAGGTTTGTGGTAGGTGAGATGTGTCAGACATCGGAGTTGACTCTCACTTATCCTCGTATGGTATTCTGCTGACTTTCGATTGACTTGAATAGCTGGGTCGTTTCCTGTCGGATACAGTAGACTTGAAAGTCTTTGTCTTCTTCGACTGAGTCAGCTGATAAGATCTTCTACTGAGTGTAGTCAGCTGTTGACTCCGAAGGTACTGAGCTTTTGCATACGGTTCTTGTACTGATGTCTGTCAGCTGATAGAGTATCTTCTACTGATGCGAAGATCACCTGATGACTTAAGAACGCAAGCTCTTACACTGATGACGTGGGGTTCTGGAAAGTAACTTCCTACTGAAGATCAGTCCAACATTTTTCCCGGTATAGGACATAGACACGAAAGATGGAAAAATAAAACAGTCTAGCCTATTACATCATCTAATTATATCGACACTACACTACTGATATCAGCTGGGTTTTGGGATCTTCAATTCCATAGTACTACTACGATTTCCTCCAATATTATTTTAACCCAATGAACTACTGAGTATCATCTACTGACTCATAACCCAACAAAGTACAACAAAAATACTACATTCATAAATTGAACAAACAGGAAACGGAAACAATCCACGTTTCTACGTGAAGAATTCGCACTTACCCATTAAATTTAGATAAACTTCAAAAATGGTTTGCAAAGGATATGAATTCTGAAGCAAAAATTGAAGCAGTTAGGTCAACGATGAAGTTATATTCGAATTCAACTTCCAATTATGACCCCATTGATGAAATCTACAAGCTGAATTAATGAAGCTTGAAGAAAGGGAGGATGAGAGAGAACGACTCATTTGAAGAAAGGGATTGAGAGTGATTGAAATGTTATAAGATTTTTTGATATCAATAATGCCCTTAATGAAATAAAGAAAGGGAAAATTAAATTAAATGATCAACATAATCCTAACCATCCATCTCCAAATCTAAAGGCTATAAAACGTTCTCACTTCTTACACTAAGCTAGGTGTTCTCATTTGAACCAAAACCTATATATGTGTGTGTGTGTGTGTGTGTGTGTGTGTGTGTGTTGGGATGAGATTCAGTATGATAAGATTTGAAGATCTCAAAACCCCTAGATGAATGATGAGCCTTCGATAATGTAATAACTTAGTTGAGTTCAGCATGTTAGGAACTCAGTAGGCTAGAGTTCAGTAGCTGATGCATTCAATAAAAGATCTGCCACTTAGCCGAAGGAACTCAGTATCGAAGAAGTCAGTTGGATAAGTTATAACCAACTGAATCTACAAAGGAATTCAAGCCACGAATTCTCAGAAGCATGAGAATGGAAGTATGAGACAATTCAGTTAAAGGTCCAAGGATTCAGAGGAAGTCAACTCATCGTACACTTGGAGTTTGAACAAGTCTCACCTACTCTCATAACCTCGACCAATGAGGAGCCGCCAGCACTCTACCTCTCTGCTATAAAGTTGCTCCTTGACTGAAAAAGAGGAAATCTCTACATTGATATTCAAAATCGATATGGTTGTTTTCCTTCTTTTATTTGACACGTGTCTAGACTCCCTCCAACGGATCTATTCATGAATTGAAGACTATAAATAGAGAAGAGCCTTCATGCAGAAAGACCAACACATGGAACCAAGCATTCAAGCGAACATACTCTAGCAAACTCAAAGCCAAACACAACGAAGAACTTGCTTATTTGAAAGATCATCTTAGTTATTCTCTCTAGAGATTCTTTAATTCCCCTTCTCTAACCTAAATGTGCTTATTCTAATATCATTAATTATGTCTACGATTATAAGTAGATATCTGTCCAGCGTACAGATTAACTGAGACTTGCTCATTATAAGCAAACAAGAACGTATATATCTAGCGAACAGATCGATTGAGACTTGCTCAGTATAAGCTAATCAAGAACTCGTGCTTTATTCAGGACAGTGGACGTAGGATCATGTGTATCCGAACCACTTTAAAAATTATTTGTGTTGATTTATTGTTGCATTGATAACTGTTCACATTACATAAAACTGACTTTAAATCAAACAGCATAAAACGGGTTTTCAACTGAGACGAATATATTTTGGGCCTACACTTCCGCACACAATTTCTGATACTGAACTACTGTTCACTGACATAAGTCAATAGATTGTACTCAGTAGAGGAACTCTCTGCCCACGCGATCCAGAAAGTTTATTTGGTCAACTGACTAGTTCAGTAGCAACATTCAGCTAAGCTGACTTTCGCATTCTGAGTAAGAATTTGTCTTCAGGTGTATTTACCCTCCCCCCAACCCAACCTGAGGCTCGTCTCTGGACAACAACATTTATAAGTCTATATCTATATATGCAGCTAATAACATCTAATGATCAATCCTCTTCTAATTATTGATTCAATTTTATTTTTTAAAAGACAAGAGATACATGCAGCTGCTACTTGAAGCATAAACTCTATAAACTTCGCTCTCGTGTAATAGCCTTCAAACCATACATACATGCAATTCAGCCTAGACACTACCATAACATTAGTGATCTAGTAAAAAAGATCATTCTCATTACAATATGCACTTGATTTAACGCTTTAATTATGATTGTGTGCTAATACTCAAATGTTTGATTGTGTTCAGTACCTTTACCCAAATAAAGCTGGGATTATAATATGATTAGGAACACTATGATGTGAAAGGTTCGAAAAAAAAAGTAGCATTGCCTTTTTATTCTTTGATCTTTTTCAGGTTTATCTTTTAGTGAGGTTAACGAACTGAAAATTATCAAATTATTTTAACTGATATTATTCTCTTTTACCCAATTTCATATAATAAAATTCAAATTTACCCAATTCTTATATTTACTACACAAAATACCCAATTTTACCTACACTATCCCTAACTTTATGACAAAGTCAAAAAGTCGAGCGGGATTTGATAGGTAGAGCGGGATTTCCCGAGCGGGATTTTCCGAGCGGGATGGAGCGGGACGTGAGCGGGATTTGAGTTGGACATGAGCGGGATTTGAGTGCGTGAGCGGGATTTGAGTTGTACGTGAGCGGGATTTAAGTGCGTGAGCGGGATTTGAGCTGGGCTTGAGCGGGATTTGAGCTGGGCGTGAGCGGGATTTGAGCGGGACGCGAGCGGGATTCCGTGTTCTATTTTAGATATCCGATTTCAATCATTAACGCAGTCTGACAAGTAGGGGTTTTTAAGTAAAATTGAGTATTTTGTATAGCAAATATAAGGATTGGGTAAATTTGAGTTTTGTAATATCGATTTGGGTATTTAAGAAATTACCCCTTATTTTAATGTCGTCGGAACTAATTTACATCGAGGCCCTATGTTTTCTGATTTCATTAAAGGTAGAAGAGAAATCAATTGGTTTTTAATTGAAATGACATTTTTTTTCCAACTCTGTCATTGCATATTTATGCTAAATAATTGATACATATCAATATTAGGGTTAGCGTCAAATGTTAACTACTCAAGGACTGTCAGAAGAGGTCACTACACCAACCCTAGGCGCGATGTCTCTTTGGCGGCTGAGCAGCTGGTGTTGAAGTTCATTCTTTGTTTCACATTAATTCTTAATTATATTCTTATTATATTCTTAATATAAAATTGGATGATACTCTCCCTTATATTTAGGTCTTTTAATGCGACTCACCCAAATTTACAGGATAAATATGGTTTGAGGATTACATGCACTTTTATTTGGTATTATTCAGAAACATTATAGACAATTACAAGGTCGCCTAATTTATAACATTTCTTTTTTCAATTTCAAAATGATTATTAGAAGTCGGTCAAAACAAATCTTTAACTTGTTAAATTCAAGTCAAAATAAACTCCTACATTATTGTAACAAACAATAGCACTATAATTCTGCACTAACATAGCCCATCTCCACAATGGAAACATAAATTCGTCAATTTTCATTGCGGCGACTTTTAAAAAAAAAATTATTTCTAATGTTACTTTAATTAAATAAATTATCGTTATACTTATACATGTGACTAACTAGAAATTGTGTTTTGCCATTTAATAGGAGCTTAAAAGTTAAAAACATGGATGAGAATATTTCATAGCAAAAATCATCATCTCTCTCTTGAAATGTTTGAATCGCACTAACGACTGCATATGGAATTTATCACACACAATTAGTTCTATACGTTTCATCTTCCAACATGTTTTTCAGAGTTGATTTTATAACGATTGTAGTTTCAGTCTGTGAAAGAAAATGTCTAATTATTCTCTCAAGCGTGGATTGTCTCAATATATGTGCTAACTTATCGTCTTGCATCATAATTGAACATTATTTAACAACTTTTTTGATAATCTCAAACCCAAGTCACCATCCACCAATAGGAGCTCGTCTACGGACTCAAATAAAGGTATTAACTCCTCCCTATTCCCGTACTTTAAATCCGAGGTCCCACCATGTTTCTAACCTAAATATGGGGCATAAAATTCTCTAATACGTTATAGTTATGCTAAGTATACCTGTGGGTGCACGAACCAAACAAAAATAGTTAGAAATAGAGAAATCTTCAAATGTATTTGAAAATTGTAAAAATTGGATCTCTGACATGATTTTGGAATACCCTGTATTGGCCAGTGATTATATTTAAAGTTGTTCACACGATAAAAAAAAAAAAAAAAAAAAAAAAAAAAAAAGTGGTGCATCCATAATACCACATTGGGTGAGTTTAACATAACTCTTTGGACTGATTAGGGCAGATTGGCCCACTTAGATTTATTGGTCATACCAACTTTTATGCTGATTTTAAGCAAGTCCAAGGTTTTGTCAATTGATGGCAATTATATCAACCAGCTAGATGTGGACTTTGATTCTCTCTCACTATAATTATTAATCATTCAACTTTGATATTTAACCCCATCCACTCAATACTTATTTTAAATTTAGACTTTTAGTGTCACTAGGTGGTAGACATAATTAATTAGTACTGGGTTCCGAGGTTGAACATGAAGTGAGAGGTTTAGAATGCATAGCCATAAACTATTCTCAAAATTAAAAATTGCCAATGATTTTAAAAATATATAATTATAGAGTACATTTATATATAATACATAAATGCATGTGTGTATGTGTGTGGTTTTGTTTGTCAATTGGTTAGTTTGGTTGAAACGCCTAGATTTAATTCCAATCATTTGATCGATGAGCAAGTACACTCAACTTTTGATTAGAAAAAATAGCGTATCTTATTTCCAAATATTGGAATAGTTTATGGAAGTCGCACTATAATTTTTTTATGGAGTGGGTTATTGGTTAGTTGCACCGACTCCGCTACAGCCTTGCACAGCCCAATTTTATTTTCATACGTCAAAGTAACAACTAATCCATTATTTGGGGGTTAAAATAGGAACAATACTTATGGGAAATATGACCATTTTTCATCCTTTAGATCATGAAAATTGATAGTTCAGATTTGTTTTGGTATTTTTTTTCCGAAAACAGTGAAGTAATAAAATTTTACACAAAGGGCATATGTGTAAAATTATTTTACTAAAATAATCATAATCTACCTTAGACCATTCATATTGGTTTTTCACTTTCACTGATTTTCTTCCTCGGCTCTCATTAGCAGTTCCACAATCCATCTCTATAACTCCACCGAAACCATCCGCCAGAATTCACCCATAACTCATCCCTTCAGCTAGAACCCACCAAGAATTTACAACTTTAATTAGGAAGTGTTTTTATTGCGGCGAAAAGCATTGATTTTCCACAAGATTCGAATTGGAATGTTTTAGTTGACGAATGGATTAATTTTTTCTGAATCTGATTACATTCTATTGGGTAATATTTTCTAGATTTGTTCTTGTCTATAATCCGATTTTTCCGAATTTGATTTCTCTAAATTGTTTGAGGGATGGTCTTAAATTGTCTATTGAATTACTGTAATTGCATAGATCTTGCTATATTTTTTGGGCCTTTTCTAAGAGTAATTTTCAATAATATTCTTTTCTAGTTGTTAAAATCTGCACGTTTTGGTTCGTAAAACTACACCTTTCTCTGATTTTTTTTCGTCTATCAAGAACAAACTATTACTATGAAATTTAGTATAAATTATAGGTTATAATGTGTTTCCAAAAAGTTATACAACTACATGATTTTGTGGTTTTTTGTTTAGTATTAAGTGAAGTATGCACAGTTGTTCCTTTTTATGCACGTTTTTGTGGGGTTTTTTTTTTCAATATTACACTATTTTGCAAAGTTATGATTGATATGCATAGTTAAGCAATTTTTTTGTGTGCATTATATGTTAGTATTAATTAATTGCACAATTATGTCATTTTTTATCGCAGGTTTTTTCCTTTTTTTTTTTTTTTGCACTACTTCACAACTGCTATGATTTGTGCAATTTTTGGATATAGACTTAGTGTTACTATCTTCTAGATTGAATGGTTGCGCAATTGAGAAATAAATAATTTTTATGTATAAATAATTTTGTTAAATGAGAAGGAGACGATCCAGTAATTCCAATTTCCCTCAGGTAAACATAGTTCGGACAAAGAAATTCTAGCGAAACTACAAAGATCGGCGATTCCCAATTTCATTCAAGTAAATCTGTTCAAGTGCAAATTTATTTTGGCTTGAAATTACAATTAATTGTATTTTAGTGCACGTGTTTTGATATTAATCTACACTATTACACCTTTTCTTTAATTAGTTCAGTTTGTTTGTGTAATATTGAAGTTATGCACAATTAATTCAATTTTAAAGCACATTTTTGGTATTAATATGCAATGTTATATTGTTTCCTTTAATAGTTTAGTTTTTGTGTAGTATTAAAATTGTGCACAATTAATACAATTTTACTGCACGTTTTTTGGTATCAATCTGCAAGTTTTTGGTTATCATAAGTGTCAATCTCGAAATTAATACAAAATGAATGAAAAAAAAAGATGAAAAAAACTTCAATAAAGTTGACGATATTAAAAGAAGGAAAAAGCTTCAATGGAAAATCGAAACTGAAGATGGGGACTATGAATCACGGCAACAACATAGGTAGGAGATGAAAAATTATACTCCCTCTGTCCCGTATGAAACATCCTATTTCTTTTCGGCGCGGTAATTTATCTGGTGGACTTTTGTATGTTAGGAGAGAGAGTGATGTGAGATAATTTTGTGAGATAATTATACTCCCTCTGTCCCGTATGAAACATCCTACAAAAAAATGACTTTTGTGAGATAAATTTTTTTTTTAAGAAATAGGACATTTGTGTGGGACAACCTAAAATAGAATATAAGACTTTTCATGTTGGACGGAGGGAGTAATATTTAATGCAAAGTTACAAAAATAACATTAGTGCAAACTTTTATAATTAAATGTGCAATTCGGGATTTTAAGTGAAAAATAAATTTGAATCATCCATTTGCTCAATCCAACGGTGAAAGAATATTCCTAGTTCTCATATGATCTCTCATTTCCATTCTTTTAACAAAATTTAACCCACATACGATCCAATAAAGATATATCAGTTAGCAAATCCCTTAATATCTCTCTTATAAAATGCTCACCTCTTCCCACTATTATTGTCTCGTTACTTTTAAGCACGTAGATTAAAAAAGTTGGTATGCGTGATTAAAATGATGGAGTTCATTTGTTTAAATTACTTTTATCCATTGGTTAGTATTTATTTTTGGAATGAAACAAAAACAATAGAATACAACCCAGAATAACTAACCATTATTATCTGGATATTTCACCAAAAGAATTATATTTTATTTACTACAGTTGTCACATCTCACTTATCTACTTTCTTTTCAGCACAATTATTTAAGAGGGTTGATTATATATAATAAAAGTTTGGGACTCATATAATTAATTAATTAATTATTTAGAATTGATTGTGTGATAAAAGTGTTGAACTCATATAATTATTTAATTGTTTATAGTTAATTTGATTTGGTAAATGTGTGGAACATATTTTATTATTTGGAAATTGAACATGTGAAATGACACGGTTCGAAAAGGAATATTGAACAAGTGTAATGAAATGGATGGACTATAACATTTGGTCAAATACTTAGCAGAGATTCTGATAAAGATTAAAAAGTACAATTATGATAAAACATCTTTTGTATTTTTAGGCCTAATATCCTTTAGTAAGCCCAATTAGATAAAACAAAGAGCCCAATACCTGAGTAATGATTAAAATTAATATGTTTTAATCGACTATGTCCAAAAAAATAAAATAAAGATATCTAAAACACGCAAAAATAAATAAACATAATCTTGTATATTTTTTAATGTTAATATATTATTATGTGATAAAAAAAACTAAAAGTAATTAAATCTTTTACTCTCTCCATCTCATAAATAATGTCCCTCTTTCCTTTTCGGGACGTCCCACAAATAATGTCGCATTTCGAAAAGTAGCAAATTATTGCACACAACAAACCACTCTTTTTTAAAAGCCTACCAACTTTACTCACAATTAACCACTCTCCTTAAATCCCATGCCGAAAAAATAAAGGACATTATCTGTGGGACGGAGGGAATATATGAATAAAAAATATTTGTGGATAAAAAGGGATAAATTTTACTGAGTCACCGAATTATATTTTATTTATAAAGAATGTTTTCTCATACTACAAAATATAAAACGATTTTGCGCACAAACGGACGACAAAGTACAAACTAGTTTATATTTGGAGTCATACCTTATTTTTAGTAGAGTGAATAGCAATTTTGGTGTTTAACTTTCAATTTTTTTGAGTTTTGGTGTCTTTATTTCAAAAATTGTATATTTGGTGCCTAAACTTAAGAAACACTAGCAATTTTAATGTCATTTATTAATTTAATGATTAAATAATATTAATGATGATTTAAAAAAGGGTAATATTGTAATATCATGTGAATTTTTTTTTAAATATTTTTAATAATTATAATGATTTTAAATTATTAAAATAATAGGTTATGATAATTAAATAGTTTATGTTAATTTTTATTTAATAGTTTAATAAATTATATTTTATTTTCAATGTTTAAAATAACTTAATAGTTTATGTTAATTGATATTTAATTTTTGTAGATAATACTATTTTTTATGTTAAACAAATATTACAATTCTAAAATGAGGCCTAAAAATCATGTCTTTATATAAAGTGAGCCATATACATAATTTTTCTTAGTACAAAAATTCTATTATTTTTAAAGATTTTTAGTTTTTAATATTTAAGAATATTTAATTACTAATTATATTTTAAAGAAAATATTGTACGTGATTTTACGATTTTACCCTTCTCTAAATCATCATTGATGTTATTTAATTATTAAATTAATAGAAGACGCCAAAGTAGCAAAGATTTGGGAGCCAAATTTGCAGAGTTTAAAGTAAAAGTACCAAAATTAAGAAAAGTTGAAAGTTTAAACACCTAAAAGACAATTTTCTCTTTTTTTGTATTAACTGGAAAGTTTCCTTCGAGAAAACATTAATTACCATTAGTGATGAATATTATTGTAGATATCTCATATATAAATTCCACAGATACATGATATTAATATGCAAATTATATTATACTCGGAATTTTCTATTTATAGATTTAATGCAGTAAGTTTTGCCTTTCAATTCTATTCCGACCCTATCAGGAATTGTGTTCAATTGCTTGCAGCCCAATCAATAAATTGTTATAAATATATAAACAAACATGCGTAATCTTTCCCACAACCATCGACAAATTCCTATCAATTTGAGAGAGCGAGAGAGTAGGGAGAGTGCAGGCGCATGGATTCCATGGACTCGGTGCAGTCTGCGGTTACTTGTGACTATGTGTGTAATCCAAAATCCGACTTGTTTTCCATGAAAAGGAGAATCAAACGCCTTGTGGAAAAGGCCGACGGTACCAACGTAGAGCTCATCGCCGACCAAATCATGAACGAGGATCTCGTCGCCGGAAAAGGCTTCTTCTGCCAAACTGTAATCAAATCGCAATTCGTATCTCCAGAATCGAACGACGTCTACGCCGCACTCGTCGCGATGATAAACCCTAACTTCCCCGAAGTCGGTTACCTGCTGGTGAAGAGAGCCGTACTGCAGTTCAAAGCGGCGCACGATAGCGGGAACAGGAAACGGATGCGGACGTCGTCGCAATTTCTGGCGCAGCTGGTGAACCGGAGAGTTGTCTGCGAGCATCTCGCCGAGACCGTCTTGATGTATCTGTTGGCGAGTCCGAGTTCGGATAATGTTAGGATTGCCGTGAATTTCTGCAGCGAATGCGGCGCGTTGTTGGCGGAATTGCTGCCACGTCAGCTGACAGAGATTATTGGGGAATTCCGACGTTTGTTGATAGAATGTGCGGTGGAGAAACGCGTGCGGGTGTCGATTAGGAGGGTTATCGCGGAGGCGAAGAGATGGGAGTTTGAGTGGGATTTTGTTGATGATGAAGATCAAGTTACTCATGATGTGTCTCTGCTGCAGGATATTGATTCCGAGAGCAGTATTGATGATTTGCAGCTAGAATTTGGGGATGTTTCTGAGGATGATGAGGTTTCTTCGAGGGCACCACCACATTAGATTTGCAACAATTTGTTCATACAATTCTTTAATTCTTTTAGCAGCTTTTAGAGAACCAAGTCTTGAGGGAGAATTGTTTGAGTCCTAACATAGAAGCTTCAATTGTAAGTTACCTTGTGTAATTTTCTAGAGATTACATACGTGTCCACCTATATTATATATTGCTTGAGTCATCATAGATGCATCATTACAACATAAAACTTCATCAACTACACTACTGCAATGGAAGAAGTTACTCTTTAATCCTACCTGTGGGAAAACAAACCAATGCAACCTTAGACCAAGACAAGTAGAAGGGAAACAATCCATGCTTAATGTAACTCAAGAATTTACATATATATGTAGGCAAAGACAATAAGGAAACATAATATTTCACATTATGGCATGAATTTGATCAACAAAATCACCAGTAATCACCACAAGAACACATACCATCTACACAATGATGAAATCTGCTGCGATCCCTCATAACTATCTTCCTTCATGTGATCTCCGATACGAGCTTAACCACAGCATGAAAATCCGGACAAATGCGGAAATTCTTGAAAATCTTGATAGTAGTCCCTGGTTTTGTGCTAATAAGTGCAAATGCAAGTGCAAGCTTCTCACTATGAACTTCAAGAGACCTCTCCTTCTCAGCCTCTGCAATGTTATGCAAAAATTCTACGGTATGTGAGGCGTACCCACGAGCCCTAAGCAACTCATTCATCTATTCCAGCATTGCATAAATTTCTTTGCTTTTCGGATGTTTCATATCACCAGCAAGAAACTCATGCACTTTATTGTTCACTTCAACCGAGCTACATCCTCGCTCCTTCTGAACCCCGTTTTGTTTCATCACAGCCCATATTCTTGCCACACCGTCCCAGTTTCCTGCTACAGCATGTATATTGGAGAGAAGAACATATGTTCCTGAGTTAGCAAGACCAGATCCTAAAAGGAATTGCACTATTTCTTCTCCTAAAGCAATGTTTTTATGAAGCATACATGCATCTAGCAGTGTTCCCCCTAAGACAGAGTCAGTATCTATACTCATACTCTTCACAAGCTTATACGCTTCTTCTAAGTGTCCAGCTCGACCGAGAAGATTCACCATGCACCCGTAGTGCTCAATCTTCGGATGAATACCATACTCATCTTTTATTGCATTGAAAATCGCCCAGCCTTCGGATATTAATCCAGAATGTGCACAAGCACTTAGAATGCCAATGAAGGTTATGTCGGTAGGATGGAGTCCTACTTGAGACATTTTCTTGAAGAGCTTCATAGCCTCTTGGGTGAATCCATGAATTGCATATCCTCCAATCATTGCATTGTAAGCCAATGCATCCTTGTCTTTTATCCAATCAAACACCTTCCTGGCATCCTCAAAACTTCCGCATTTACTGTACATATCGATCAAAGCAGTCCCTACTTGACGATTAGAAGTAGCTTTATACCCAAGGTAGGAATGGATCCACTGACCGGATTCGAGTGCACCTGCTTGACCACAGGCAGAAAGAACTGCCACCATAGTAGCTTCATTAGGCCTCATCTTAGCCTTCATCATCAGTCTATAGAGAAACAAGGCCTATTCGGCCTCCCGTGCGTAACCATCAATCATCACATTCCAACTCACCACATCCCTCTCTTCCATTCAATCAAATAATGCTCTTGCCTCATCAACATTCCCATTTCTTGCATATCCGGTTATCATAGCAGTGAAAGTGACCAAGTTTCTCTCAACCATAGAGTCAAAAAGTGTACGAGCCAAGTCAATATGCCCGCCTCTTGCATACATGTTAACAAGAGCGGTTCTGACTTAAGTATCCGAGTGAAGCCCAAATTTGTGACAGTGGCAATGGAGTGCTTTTCCAGCTTGTACTGTACAAGCTTTGAGGATACTAGACAGAGTGAAGGCATTAGGTTCTATTTTTCAGTTAGCATCCGTACATAAAAATCAAGAGCTTTGTTCGTGGAGGTTGTTTATGGCATGGCCACGGATTACTTAAGTGTAAGAGAAAACATCAGGATTCTGGTTGAGGTTAAAAAGTGCGACGGAGTATTTAACATTTCCTAGCAAAGAGTACGAATGCTGCAGCTTGAAATTTATGCCCGGACTGCACTCAAAGCCATGGCGGATAAGGAGATGTTTGATGCTTTTGCTCTGATCAACAAGCAAGGCTAGTTTCTCAGGTTCTGGATAAGGGTAGTCCTTGTTATTGGCGGCTATATGTGTTGGCTGAGCCACAAGTGAAGAAATTGAGGTCATAACTTACTACACCATATTCAGAAGTTGAACAACAGTAAACTGTGTTAACAAAAATGTGATGCTTGAATTGATACCTAAAACCAAGACAAAATGAAAGGTATATTAGTTAAAAGTAAAGAACGAATTCAGTGATGTAGTTCAAAAGTAGATTTACTGATATATATAGCATCAAAAAGTTAATTAGGAAGATAGTAAGATAAAGCTTTGAAAAGTATCATCAATTCCATGCATAACTAATCAACAATCACTAGCTATAAATGTGCTTACGCGGGGAGACAACATTGTATTCACGCACTGCTCCTATAGATTTCATGAAACGAGTCAGGCATTTCATCGAACACCTACGTTCGAGATAGTAAAACTCAGATTCCGCATCAGAGGTATATTGTTTCAGCAACATCGCAAGGCCTCTTATCCCCTCACAATACTGAAGCAAACTAACACCACAGACAAACCGAATCACTACTATTTCTTACGAAAATTAAATAGGCAATCGAAAAAAATAAATTAGCAACGCCTTGTAAGAAAACCATATCAATGGAGATACAAACTTTCGCATAATCAAAATACTTATCAGCATTAAATTCACAAGAACTTTACCACGAGATAAGCCCAATTTGATACAAGAAATTGTCTATAAGAAGGCTAAAAGTGGAATAATCATTCTGGATGATTTAGGCCAATTCTGTTGTAGGAAGAACTGTGTAGTTTCCAAGAATCTTTAGCTCAGAAGAAGGCAACTGGTAGTGATTGATTCAAGTCAGCTATGGATAGGAAACGAGTTTAATGGCGGAAGATTATTGGTTTTGGTTTTTCTTAAGACACATGGAAATAAATTACCCCTTCTATCTATGGGGAATAGAGATTACAAAATTTATAAAAAGTGTCGTCTTTCTATAGGGCATGGAGATTACAAAACTTATATTGTATTGTGTATATTATTTAATTTTTAATTTGTTAATTTTGATGTACATATTCTTTGTTTTTTAGAAACAAGACACTTTCTATGGAACAATCTAAAAAGAAAAACAAAACACTTTTATATGACGGAGGGAGTATGTAAATTGTCTACTCCCGCCGCAACATTTTTACCGTTATAAAATTAAACTTATTATTTACAAACAAAATTGATTTTTCTTACTTCTTTCTTTCTTTTTTTTTTAATCTTTTCTTGCAAAGGTAGTTATGGGAATGATGAACATATTTTGCAATCCAGTTGTCCAAGGTAGAATCAATTTATTCAAATATCTTTCTTCATTGTCCAAGGTAGAATCAATTTATTCAAAATATTTTTCTTCATTAGAATTTCAAGCGCTATTTCATACTCCCTCCCTCTTGTAGAATGCACACGGTTATTAAGAATCGTTGAAAGTTGTGTAACGTAGTGCGTTCTTGTTTGTAATAATTTATCATTTTTGAAAAGAGGACATATTCTATGAGACGCATCCATAAAGAAAATAAGACACGTACTATGAGACGAATGTTTCATAACAGAGCAAAACAAACCAGCATTTTATTGGGCAACTTGTTCTACAAGTGGCTTCTTATTAAATATTACAGAAAATGATTTCTCTCATACAGATGCAGATGCAGATGCAGCTTGTTTGAGATGGGCTTCGCGAGTGGCCATAAATTTCTCAATCATTTTGTCCCGAGGCGGCCACTGATGAGTCAAATTCGTATTATGTAAATTATGTCTGTTTTGGCGCCCTATTTTTGCGCCACTTGGGTAGTTGGAACGTATTTTTTGTGCTGTCTTATAGATTTTAGTGCTGATGTGGCAATGACGAGATGTTAAGATGACAGAAGCGATTTAGGGGTTAAAAGATTGATTTTTGGACGAAATTGTAGAGAATGAAGGTGGAGGATATGGAAAAAGATGATATGGAAAGAATTGGATATGATATATCTAATAAATATATTTCCATATTGGATATAAAAACCTACTTCTAGAAGGAAAAGATGAGACATATATAAGGAGAAAAGACGGGCGGAAATCAAATCTGGACATCCTTTTTACAAACGCACGCCACCATTCTAAGAGGGAGAGAAGGAGCAGCAGAGAGAGAGAGAGAGAGAGAGAGAGATTAACACCGTTCATCTTAGTTCAGATTTGAAGAAACAAACATGATTTTCAATTCCGTTGCTTAGCTTAGTTTGGAGATTTCGACTTTACTTTACCGTTTGGATGATTTGGATTCTTCGTAGTGGTATTTTCTGATCGTTTATTTTTAATTTCAGTTTCATTCGTGTTCTAATTTAGTTCGTAGAATTGTTATAATTTTCGTGCATTTAATTTCTGAATTTCAGCATGTATTGCATTCTACCCAGTTTTGTCGTCTGCCTGGCCAGTCGGACCAGTATGCATAGCTAAAATTTAAGGGGCCGGAGGGATGTGAAGCACACACTTTAATGAATTCGTGAGACTTAGGCTTTAATAATTAATCACTTAGGTTCCAAATTAATCTTGGTTAATTAATTGGATTAGATAATTTAGGCTTGATCACCCTAGATTAGTTTAATCCATAGCTAATTTAGTAATTTCATTGTTTCACGTGGAATTAAGCTAAATAAGTAGCACAATTGTTCTAAGAACAATATGATTAATTTGGTAGGGGACTATTAGATGTCCACCTTACGAGTAGGCTCCAAAATCGAGTTCCCGTAGTTCTTAAAGGTGATTAGGTGTTAAATCTATTGATTGCCCACCAACATAGGATGCATCTAATTTAGATAAGTAGTCATTTCAGTGCCCACCATGACGACTATCGAATAATTAAGGGGGAATAAGAGATATATCAGTTTAATTACGGTGTTCTACAACTGATTGATTTATAGGAATTCATCAATCTTTAGTGTCGATGATCGATTATGTGTAAATCATCTTGCTGGACCCATTTCTTTGCATATGTGTAATCCGTATTTATTTTCAGTTGTTTAATTTCTTGCTTTAGTTTAGAAAACTCCAAAAATTGCGTGGTCGCTAACGAACCTCATAGATTAATAGAAATTTAATGTTAAAATATTCATTCCCTGTGTTCGATACCTGTTTGCTATATCAATCTAAGTTCTAGTATTTTGCAGGATTTATTTGGTAAAAACAACGATCACCAACCACCACTCTTTGATTACCGGATCTTCATAGAAGTTGTTCATCCAAGCTGTTACCAGTGGGAATTTCTCTTCATCCACTAATTTCATATCAATTATCTCCCCCAGGATGCTGATCAAGTTGGCCATCATTCCTAATGCAATGTCAACGTAACCAATCCTCTCTCCTCCGAAGAATCTCTTCCCTTTTAGCAGTTCTTCCAAGAACTTCAAGTTCTCTTTAAATGGACCAGTTGCTTCTACTCGCTCTCTTCCTTCAGAGACGAAGACACTCCACAATGATTACAAAACCTACCTTCCCATTAGATCATTTTAAAGAGACCAAAAATTTAAGGAAAAAATATCATTTTTGATTCATTAACTTGGTTACGGTTTGACTTTGATCCATTATATTGATCAAACTCAATTTTAATATGCCCGAGCATTTTATAAATTAGTTCTAATTTTAATCCTATTAATGCATGTTCATATGTTTTGGAATTTAAAAATAAAAATAATATCTTAATTTTTTATTGAAAACAATTATAATATCAAGTCCAATTTTAATAATTTTTTTATTTTTTATTTTTCAATGCCAAATAATTATACGCCCAAAAAGGATTGAAAATGAACAAATTAGAATAATTTTGTGAAACTTGGGTTAAAACTCAATTTGACAATGTAATAGACCGAAGTCAAATTGAGGAAATTTAAAAAACCATAAATAAAATAAAATTGATCAATAGAGGTAGAAGGAAGTATTTGTACCTTATCATCTCCGAACTTTGCCCAGAACCGACCCTTTCATAAGGATGTTGAGGAAGGAGAGGAGGCTGCGGCCACACCTCATCTATGTATTCAAGAATCACGAGGGACTTGCAAATGGGGTTTCCATTATGCAGCAGAACAGGTACTTTGTTGTGAATGAGATTGTACTCTAGAAGTGACGCACTCTTGTTTTTTAGATCTTCAAACACCGTCTCGTACTCTAACCCTTTGATCTTCAATGCGAATACGGCATTCAAAGCAAACCGACTCGACCATGTTCTGAACAGCTTCAACTCTTCGGCCATTTTTTCTTTCTACTAGAAATTTATTGCTGATTGTGACATATTATAGACAATAATTCTATTGTGATTATATGAATTTTCCACTTCAATCCGTCATCTCTTTCGTCAGTATCTAGATGACGGTTTGTATTTGACCTCTACTAGTCTTGTTGA
Source organism: Lavandula angustifolia (assembly GCA_028984105.1). NCBI lineage: Eukaryota > Viridiplantae > Streptophyta > Magnoliopsida > Lamiales > Lamiaceae > Lavandula > Lavandula angustifolia. Next base: position 18,785,848 of record CM054822.1, read on the forward strand.
CCATTTCAGCTTGTCAATTTTTGGTACTAAGTAAATATTTTAGGGGGTAAACTGTTTACTCGATCTTGTTGATAGTTTATCAAAACTTGAGGTTTCATGTATTCTCCTCTTGTTGACTTTCTTTGGCTACATATACGGAAAATACAGTTTCTTGTCTTACCAAGAAAAATTGATTGTATAAATATAATAAACTGTTCTTTATGCAACCAATCCTCTGATGTGGTATAAAAATCTGTTCTTTATTAATATGCTCCATACATACTTGATTGTGCGCTCAATTCTTGAATCTGTTGTCACTACCTTACTAGAAGCATAATTCTTTAATTAATATCATTTGATTGACTTATTAAATGAAGACCATAATTAGGGTACCTCCAATGGGAGGTTTGAAAATATTAGAAAGTTGGGTTTGAATTTATTCAACATTGGAGTGGGTTTGAATATGCTGAGGTGGCAGAGCCAACTCTTTATTTAAAGAGTTGGCTTTCTCGTTTTGAAAACATCCGTGGCGCGTGGCGCGTGCAACCACGCTGTTTCGTAATTGGTGCGTGAGTTGCACGCGCCCATGTGAGCTATAAAGATAGCCGACAGCTATTTAATTTCTCGATGCAAGTACTGTATATGACAGACATTATTTATTAATTGGATGAAAATTGAACGTTGAGCAAGACATGGCATCAGACATTATTTATTCAACGTAATAAATTGCAGCATTTACGTAAATTGAACGTTGAGCAAGACATGGCATCAAACATTATTATATTCAACGTACAAGCATATTTCTTCACCATTATTAACGTACAAACACACTACAAGAATATACTGATTTCCCGACGGATTTATCGACGGAATAATTTTCGGGTCGTCTTTTAGCGACGGATTTCCGACGGATTTAGTGTGCAGGTTTAACGACGGATTTCCCGACGGATTATCCGTCAACAAATTTGCCTACGAAAAATATCCGTCGAGAATTCTAATTTTTTATTTTTTTTGAAATTAGAAATGATTGCCGACAGATTTCCCTACGTATTTTTTATTTAATTTCTTAACGACGGACTTATTCCGTCGGCTTTTTTTAAGTTATAGACCAGAATTTACATCCTCACTCCAAACAAACAATAATCTACGCTTGAGAGAAATTATGCCCCAAGTCACAAACCTCCTCCGCTCCCTCTCCAGCTATCCTTCCGGCGCCGATTTTCCTGCCTCAATTCTTCCGGTAAATCAGAACCCCATATCCCATTCGTGATTATCCCAGAAGTGATTATCACAGGGGCCGGTAATCAAGTTTGCTTATGAACTGAGGCTTGAAATTAATTGGGGCTTTGTAGTTTTCAGAGGCTTTACATCGGGAAAGGATTTGAAGAAGTTGCTTTCAGTATGTATGATTTTTTCGTTGTTCCATTCTTATTTTGTTTTTCTAAATCGATAGTGGTTGTTGGCTTGTGGGTTCTGTCGGTCGAGTAAGATTTGGTTTCTTCTTTTTGCAATTTTTCTTCTTCAGTTCGTTGAATTTACAATGGTGATTGTCAATTTTAACTTCCCTACTGCTCACCAATTCTCCAAAATGGGTCTTGTTTTAACCCTAATACTGTGAAGGATAACTGCAATTATGCTGTGAACAACTATTACCAGAGGAAGGGCAAATACCGTGGGAGCTCAATTCCGCTCGCAACCTGAGAATCTGTATACGAATTGGCAGGTTCGTCTACTTAATTTTTTTTTAAATCTCCGAATATGATCAAATTAAACCGCAACCTAAGAATTTGTATACGAATTGGAGAATGGATTCCAATAGGCTTTGTGTTTGCTTGAATAAATGGATGTATTTTATCAAGTGAGATGTGTTCTGTTGTGCTCGCGAGCTGTATTGTAAAATCATCTTGTTTAGATTTTGATCCACTTCTGTGTTTGGCTGAAGGAAAGAACGGGTGTATTGTGATAGTAAAAAATTCAATTTGTAAATCTGGAGCCCGTTTCCTTTTCATTTGTTTTATGTTTGATTGCTATCTATAATGACTGGTGTAGATACTTAGAACATTAGTCATGTTGATGAGATTATGCGAATGCTTTTGGAAATATGGGGTATTGGGAAATCAGTTTGTTTGTTGATAACTATATTTTTTTAATGCTACTTTGTTTCTGACTGTAGGTGTAGCTTCTGGATGTGTCTACCCTTCAAGTCCTGGGTAATTTCTGTTCATAACTTATGATTCAGCAGGTGCTAGCTCAGCAGGTACCGAGGAGGCTTTTCAAAAGCAGTACCGAGGAGGCTTTTCAAAAGCATGGCTGCTATAGAGGCTGATCGACGCAGTACCGAGGAGGCTTTTCAAAAGCAGCTACAAGACCAAGCTCTCTTAATTCAGCAGGTGCTAGCTCAGCAGGTGAAGAGCAGTCGACGAGATGACGACAACTATACTTCTCGTTCATGATCACTTAGACTTATGTTTATGTTGGTGTTTGAAAGTACACTTAGACGTAGTTGTTGGTTCGGAACTGATAACAAAGTATTAATATTGGTGTTTAAATATTGTTCTTCGTATTTTAATTGGTGTTTTGAAGTTGTTGATTGTTTGGAATTGGTGTTTAATTGATACTGGTGTTACAGGTTTAGGAAAATGAAAAAAATGGAGCTACTGCCGATTGAAATTTTTGCATTTTGCCGACGGGTTTCCCGACGGAAAAAATAAATAAATTGGTAAAAAATTATAAGTTCCCGACGGATTTGCCGACGGAATTAGCTACCATTACCGACGGATTTACCGACGGAATTCGTTCCGTCGGCATTCTGTCGTCAAAGGGACACCGACGTTTTTGACGACGTACCGTTGTCGACGGCAATTCCGTCGGCAATTCCGTCGGCAAATAACAACAGACAAGAAAATCCGTCGGCAAATATTTACCGACGCCCAGGAGCAGACGGAATTTTTCCGTCGGCATTCCGTCGGAACTTTAATTTGCCGACGGATTTTTATACTTTCCCGACGAAATTTTCCGTCGGGAATTCGGCAGATTCTTGTAGTGACAAAATTCTTCACGTTATTAACGTTATAAATTGTAACGTTACAAATTGGAACATTAGATATTATAACGGTAAAAAAAAATCTCTATATATACTTAGTTGAATGTAAAAAATCATATCACACATTTCCAATTTTTACATTCCAAAAAATTTAAGAGCTCAATACTCTCTCTCTCTAGAAATGGCCGAAAATTCCAGTTCTCAAAATTCGGATTCTCAAAAATCTCACTCGTCCCATAGTCCCAACCCACAAAACTATCAACAATTTTCTCAATATCCACAATTTTCACCACTTACACCACATTCTCAATTTCCACCACAATATCATCAATTTTCACAATATGGAATGCCACCGAATTCCGGAAGCTCTTTTTTTGGTTCGCAACAAGTACCATTTTAATATTCGGGTTCTCAATTTCCACAATATTCTTCACAAGCAGGGGTAGAACATACTAGCCTTGTCGATGAAGATGAAGATGATCATGTCTAGGAAATTACTCCACCCCCTAAAAAGGGTAGGACGTTTTGGTCACATGATGAGGAGACATGTGTAGCTAAATCTTGGTGCACCGTGAGCACCGATGCAAGAGTTGGCAATCAACAAAAAATGAAGGTATTTTGGGAAAAAGTGGCGGCATATTACAATGATCATAGGCCGACCGGTACTACTAACCGGCTACCCGAAGCTGTAAAATCGTCTTATTATCGTGTCATTCCTGATGTAAATTTGTTTTCGCAATGGTATAATAATTTCTTTAATCATCGAGCAAGTGGGCAAAGCGACGAAGACGTCTTAGAGGCTGTGCAAGCTAAGTGGCGCAGCCAGCACTCGAACAAAGAGTTCAAGTACCTCCATGTATGGAAGGTAATGGCATTGGCAGAAAAAATGGAACCCTGAAGCAATGGCTAGTAGTGCTCGCAAGAAGTCAAAAACATCCGACTCGGGTAGTCACACCTCTAGCGATGCACAATCAACTCGAACACGTCCAATAGGACAGCAGAAGGCTAAAGTCAAAGCCAAAGCACATGCAGGTCAGGTTGATCCAGTCAGATGGGATCAATTACAAGAAATACACAACGAGAAGATGAAACAAAAGAATGTGGAAATTGAGCAAAAAAACAAGGAAATGCAGCAAAAAGATATGGAGCTTCAACTACGAGAATGAGATTATTGCAACCAGGATACAAGTAACTTCAATGATGCAATGCTTTTCAACTTTGCCAAAATGTCGAATGAGATCAAATAAAGACACGGGTGGTTGTAATCTAGACATGGATGACTGTCTACTCTTTAATTTATTTTTCTTGCTCATGTTATGTTTTTCAATGAAGGCTCTATGCGATGCCATCTCGTTGTAATAGCTTAGGGAACAACTATTGTTATTTTTCTTTTATCTATGAAAACTTTCTATTTGCAATTCGAATTGTTTATACCGCCTTGATATTATTTTTCAAAGAACAATAAAATGTGGTCAAACAAAATGAAAGTAATGTTGCAGTAGCATTATTTTGCTGCAATTTGTCATCTCATTGCAGTAGCATTATTGCAACACCAGATTGACATATGGGCAAGTGGTTGTAGCATTATTGTTCCAAGTTGGGCAAGTGGACTCTCATTATTATTCATGGAGCATTGACACCATTATTGGCAAGTTGATCATAAATGTATCAACAGTGATAGCATGCTCCATTATTGACACCACCATGCTGTCTTAAATGGAGGAATGATAGGCTATATATTTAAAGGTAATGTGTGCGGAAAAAAGATATTACAAACACTTTAGCAAAAATGTCTAATCTTCCGAGTGAGGATGAATATAGACAAATATGGAGAGATCTGATTATAGACTCGGCGGAAGATGAATTTGATAGAGAGATGATTACCCTTGCTGATGCAGAAGAGAACGCTGGATCATCCCGCAGAAGAAGAGGTTCACGTCGAAGATATGTGGATCGAGAGCGCGAAAGCGGTCATGATCGTCTTGTTCGTGATTATTTCGCTGATGTTCCAATATTTGGCGAACATTTATTTCGTCGTCATTTTCGGATGCATCGACAGTTATTCCTACACATTGTCGATGCATTGAGCAACCACTCAACCTATTTCCAATAGAGACAAGACGCATGTGGTCGGAATGGGCTATCACCCCTTCAGAAATGTACTGCAGCTATCCGTCAACTGGCGTATGCGGCTCCTGGTGATTCACTCGATGAATACATGCGAATGGGCGAGAGTACAGCCTTGGAATGTCTCCATAAATTTTACCATGGCATTGTCGATGTTTTTGGTCCTCGATATTTGAGGATGCCAACTAACGAAGATATTCAACGGTTGCTTCAGATGCATGAAGAAAGACATGGCTTCCCCGGCATGTTGGGGAGCCTCGCCTGTATGCATTGGACATGGAGGAATTGTCCAGTCGCATGGAAAAGCATGTTTACAAGAGGCGATCACGGTGTTCCCACAATATTTTTAGAAGCAGTGGCATCTCAAGACTTGTGGATATGGCATGTTTTTTCGGTGTTGCGGGATCTAGTAATGATATCAACGTTATTCATGGATCACCATTATTTAATTCTGTTCTATATGGATTCGCACCAGAAGTTCGTTTTACGGTGAACGGAACGACGTATGACAAAGGGTATTATTTGACAGACGGAATATATCCGGAATGGACTTCATTCGTCAAGAGTTTTCCGGTACCCCAAGATGATAAAAGAAAAAAGTTCAAAGAGAGACAAGAATCTGCAAGAAAGGATGTAGAACGAGCGTTCGGAGTTCTTCAATCCCATTGGGCCATAATTAGAGGTCCTGCAAGATCTTATTTCAAAGAAGATTTGACCGCAATAATTTATGCGTGCATTATTATGCACAACATGATCATTGAGAATGAAGGGACGGAAGCAGCGGTTACTTGGTCTGATGAAGATACACCTCCTCCGCCCGACATAACCATGGGTTCAAATAATGGATATGCAGATTATATTCGAAATTATGATAATTTGACTGATAAGGCAGCTCATTTTTGCCTTCAAGCAGACTTGACGGAGCATATTTGGCAGCAATACGCATCAATGTAGTTTCTTTATGTATTTTGTCATATTTAATTGTGTTTTTTAGTTTCATTTATGTAATTTCTTGTTAACCATGTTTTTTTAAATTTAATTATATAATTTCGGTTTTTAAAATTAATTATAATTAAATATTATATGAATTAAAAAAACATTTTAATTATTATTGTTATTATTTATTAATAATATGATTGAATAAAAAATAGTGAGTATAATATATATATATATATATATATATAGATAGATATAAATATATTGATAAATAGTTTTATGTGTATATAATAGTGGGACCCATAAAAAAGTTGAGTTGATAGGTTTATGATTGGAGTGAAAAATGTTAAAAAGTTGGTAGGTTTGAAAAGTTGACGTGGCGAGTAAAAAGTTGGAGATGTGGGTTTAGGGTTGAAGGCACCCTTAGGCATTTACTTTCTTAAAGTTCTTTGTGATTTGATTATATAATTGCAATTATTTTAAAGCTAGAATGTCCACTTGTGGATTTATTGTGTCTTCTTTTCCTATACACCATCTGTACCTAATTTTATATTTAGTTGATAACCTTTTACAAAAATATTCATCTCTTCTGTTTGTGGACAGACAAGAGTAACGCACACTGGTTTCTCTATCATATGGAAGGTGCAATGAGTTATTTATCTAATATTTTATAGTCTCTTCTCAACCTAAACTAATCCAATTATTGTAATAAATAAACCCTTTTAATAAAGAAGTGTGCTCCTCAATACACCTGCTCATGGGCTATTGAAGTTAACAAATTTCAAGGCAAGCCACATGCCATCGCTTGAATTACTCCCAAGTTTCAATAGAAAAATGGCATTGTCTTTGTTCTGTCACAATCTAAGGTGGGGGCTGCCCATCTCTCTCTCTCTTTCTCTCTCATCAATTTTCTTGTACTGGGATGTTAATGAGCTCAACCAATGTAAGAGAAAACATCAGGATTCTGGGTGAGGTTAAAAAGTGCTGGAGCTTGAAATTTATGCCCGGACTGCACTCAAAGCCATGGCGGGATAATGAGTGCATGGATATGTTTAAGATGTTTGATGCTTTTGCTCTGATCAATAACGCATATTCAGAAGTTGAACAACACAGTCAAGAGCTTGATCAGGTGCCTCAGAGAAGTGTAAATTATGTCGTCAACAAAAATGTGATGCTTGAATTGATACCTACAACCAAGACAAAATGAAAGAGAAATTATAAAACATATATAGTTGCACGTAAAGAACGAATTCAGTGATATGCATAGCATCAAAAGTTAATTAGGAAGATAACAAGATAAAGCTTTGAAAGTCTCATCAATTCCATGCATAATTAATCAACTATCACTAGCTATAAATGTGCTTACGCGGGGAGACAACATTGCATTCACCCACTGCTCCTAGAGATTTCTTGAAACGAGTCCGGCATTTCATCGAACACCTACGTTCGAGATAGTAAAACTCTGATTCCTCATCAGAAGTATATTGTTTCAGCAACATCGCAAAGCTTTCTTATCCCCTCACGAAAGTGAAGCAAACTAACACCACCGACAAACGGAATCACTGCCTCTTTTTCACGAAAGTATGAACAAGTCTTGTAAGAACCCGCGAAATTCAGGATCAATCACTTCATACAAAACCCAGTTTAGAAAAGCATATAATCAATGCCGATACAACCTTTCCGCATAATCAAAATGGTTAGCAGGATTAAACTTTACCGCGGAATAAGCCCAATTTGCAGCAAGAAATTGTTGGTAAGAAGGATAGGAAACTTGAGAGGAGTTTAATGGGTGAAGATTATTAATTCCTTTTTTTTTAAGAGACATAGAATTAAATTATGTAAATCGTCTGCGCCCACCACATCAGTTTTTACCTTTAACCATTTAAACTTAACTGATAATTTACGAACAAAATTGATTTTTCTTACCTTTTTTTTTTTTTTTCTTGCGAAGCTAGTTTTGGAATGATAAAACATATTTCCTACAGTAGAATAAATTTATGTAAATTAAAGAGGGGAATGTTAAAACTATACATTTCCAACTCCAAAAACGTAGAAATAAAAAAAATAATCCACGATATATTGTTATTTGAGGCGAATAGGGCTTGAACCCTAGACCTGCTAAAATTTCTCAAGCTATGAAACTATTGTACCATCACACATTCTCATAAATTTAATTACCTATTTATCTATATAAAAAAATGTGTTTATAACGTGAAGCTGCCCCAACTGCTAGAATTCATGAAGGCAAAAATTGTACTGATTCTTTCCACTTCAAGTTTATCCACTTCAACTTCACCACCTCTCTCCCTCCCTCCCTCCCTCTGCGCTGAAGCCTATATCATAGATTTATCCTTATCTCTTTCTCCTCAATTATCTATCAAAACCACAATCTTAATTACTTTTGCAGGTTGAAAGAATATATTCCCTACTACTTTGACCCTCCTCTTCTTAGCACGAGTTTTGTGGTTTAGGGTTTCTCACTATTTTCATGTTATATTGCATGGTGGACGAAAATGAGGAGATTTTATTGATTTATAGCAGAGTTGATTGCTTCCTTGGTTCTTTTTTAGGCGAAAATGACTATAACATGCAACCACAAAAATCTCTCTCGTATCTCATTTGAAGATTTTGCCCTCCCCTATTATTTGTCGATCTCTCCCTTTCTCTCTCTCCCTCTATTTCAAAAATTGAAATGAATATCTATATGAAATGTTGATAGGAAATTATGATAAAATATTGAAAAGGTAGAAAATAAATTAATAACCGAGAATAATGATATATATTCCTCTAGATCTTATATAACTTATGTTCGATAAATATGCAAGTAATTAAGGCGAAAATCATTCATATATTATAAATTATTGTACCACAATTTTAAAAATTCAAGCTTGTACCACATTTTTTAAAATGACTCTGATAAATATGCAAGTAATTAACGGATTATTAGAAGAAACCACATTTTATACCTAAGTTCCTCTCCACTTAGTTCTCCCAAAAATCTAGATATTTCAAACAAACTCCCAAAAGTAAAAGTAAGACTAAAAAGGAGTCAAAATTATTTTTTTGCAATCACAAGTCTCTTGCGTCAGTATCTGGATGACGGTTTGCATTTGGCCTTCACTAGTCTTGGCAAAGTTGGTTAAGGTGGTTGGCCCGGGATCGATAGGTCCTGGGTTTGAATCCCACTGGTTATGGAGCCTGTCACTTATGGTTAGCCTAGGGTGGTTGAACTCTCTTGTGTGGTTTGCGGGCCATCGCACAAGGTGGGGTTTACCCTAATGCAAGGTACCGGGCGTAATTGGGTTTCACGTATAAAAAAAAAATAAAAATAAAAATTAAGTGTTCTTTATGCAACCTATCCTCTGATATGTTATAAAAAACTGTTCTTTATTAATGTGCTCCATCCATACTTGATTCTGTGATCAATGAATCTGCTGTCACCACCTTACTAGAAGCATAATTCTTTAGGTTAATATCATTCGATTGACTTATTAAATGAAGACCATAATTAGGCCTTTACTTTCATGAAGTCTTTGTCATTACATAGTTGCAATTAGTTTACAGCTAGTATTTCAAGTTTTGTCAACTTTTCAATGATGGGATTTACTGTGTCTTCTTTCCTACACGCATCATCTGTACCTAATTCTGTCATTAGTTGATAACTTTTTACAAAAACATTCATCTCCTCTGTTTGTAGACAGACAAAGAAACCACTTTGAGTAAAATACACTGGTTTCTCTACCTATGGAAGGTGCAATGAATTCTTTATTCATAATTGCGTATAATATTTTGTAGTCTCTTCTCAACCTAAACTAATCCAATTATTGTACTAAATAAACCCTTTTAATAAAGAAGTGTGCTCCTCAATATACCTGCTCTCATGGACTTGTGAAGTTAACAAATTTCAAAGCAAGCCACATGCCACCGCTTGAATTACTCCTAAGTTTTAATAGGAAAAAGGCGTTAAGGTGGGGGCTGCCCATCTCTCTCTCTTTCTCTCTCATCAACTTTTTTGTACTGGGATGTTAATGAGCTCAACCGATGTATCTTCTTTGGTCAACAAACCATTAATGCTAAACAAAGGGCAGCTTCTGAAGTTAGGTAGGTATATTTTTTTTTTTTTTTTTTTTTTTTTTTTTTTTTGACGAGGAACCCGCAGCTGCTACTTTTGGTGCGCACAGGGTAAATCTCGCTCCTGTGTAATAGCCTGCAAACCACACAGAAGAGTTAAACCACCCTTAATGTGACAGGGTGACAGACTCACACATAGCGTGTCCAGTGAGAATTGAACCCATGACCTATCGGTCCCGGGCCACCCACCTTCACCGCTATGTCATCCCAAGGGGACGCAGGTAGGTATATTGCTTCCGAATATGTTGCTTTCAGTTATACTGCTATTCGTGTCCCCATAAAGAAAGGCTTTTTAAAGTAAAGCCAGTATGGTGAGAGAAAAGTAGATGTGGACCATCATCTACCTTAAACTACAGTTACTACAGACCTTGAATTGTGTTTGTGCTGTCTATTTTGCAAGGATTTTAGTGTAATTAAGTACTTTTGTTTGTAACCAAATTGTTGAAAAGTATTGATTCTTGATATGATATTGGAAAAAAAAAAAGGAATTTCTTGAAAAAAAGAAAGAAGAGAGAAAATAATAGATATCAACTTCCACTTTCACATTTCAAATTCTCCTTTTACTTTATAGTTTCCTTCCCTTCAAAGGCCTCTCTTGAGCTCACACTAGCTTCTCTCTCTCTCTCTCTCTCATCCTATATACTTCTCAAAGCTATGCATAGATTGCTGAGAATCTAAGCAAACTGTGTACAGTTCTTGGGAATGGGCTCGGTTGGGAATCAAAATCCTTGGGCTTATGACAATTATAGGGATTGTTCTCAAGGGATTTGCAGCATATACTGCCCTCAATTCTGCTACTTGATCGTCCCACCTCCCCCTCAATCATATGATGATTCTGGGACCCAATTCTCGCCTCTTATAATCGCCATCATCGCTGTCTTGGCTGCTGCTTTCCTCCTAGTCAGCTACTACACAATCTTCACTAGGTACTGCAGGAGGAGGAGTGATCAAATCACAGCCTTGGAAAGTGATGAGTTGTCTGATCAGTCTCAGTTTCAGGCTGGTCATGATGGATTGGATGAGGCTTTGATTAAAACCATAACAGTCTGCAAGTATAGGAAGGGGGATGGATTGATTGAAGGGACTGACTGTGCTGTTTGTTTGAGTGAGTTTCAGGACAATGAGTCACTGAGGCTTCTGCCTAAGTGCAGCCATGCTTTTCACCTCCCTTGTATCGACATGTGGCTCAAGTCTCAGTCGAACTGCCCGTTGTGTCGGGCCAATGTCGTGGTTGTGGCTGCTCCGGAGACATCATCGGCTTTGAGTGTGAATGGTTGTGAGTTTCGGAGGGCGGATGACTTGGTTTTGGTGGTGGATGATCAGGAAATTAGTTCTAATCAAGAAATGGTTGTTGTTGGTGGTGAAGAAGATGGGAATGAAGTTGATGGGTTTAGAAGATCAGTTTCTTTAGGTACATTTTCTCACCAGCTCTTGATCTCTGATATCTTGAAATTTGAAGACATCGATGAATATATACAAGTCGAAAACGAGCAGCTTTGGAGGGGGGTTGGCTCCTCAAAGGGAGTTGGTTTTGGATTGCTGAGAAGTCCTCTTGCTATGAAGAAGGATTCATGTTCAGAGCAAATGATAAAGGCAAGAATTCTATAATCTCCAACTGATTAGTATGTCACTCAACTAGGAAGAAATTGTCTACAAAGATGAGGTTAGTCTTAGTTTAGATGTCTGAGGTTTTGATGTTAGAACTAAGACATTTATGATTTATTTACTTCCATGTCATTTGATGTAAAAACACAATAGATCCAACATCCTTTGAGAATTTGAGAACTGTTTATTTATCTCTATAGCAATGTTCTATAAGACTATAACCTTGTTGCTATGTTAAATTATTCAGATTCATCTTTGATTGTATTATTATATAATCTTTTTCTGTTACAAGAATGTGGTGAAATATGTGTTTGCCTTCACAAGTATGCACATGGGTTGAATGATGGATTGCACCTAACTCAAGTTGCCCACCTGCCTCACCATTACTTATCAAATCATTACTTCTTTCTGTCCACATCTGGAAGTTGACTTTGTAAAATCATGAGTAATCTTGGCTGGAAATTTGCTGCACAAGTCTTTATAACATATTAACATGCATTTGTTAGAACTTCATATACTAAAAGAATGTTCTTACATATCATACTTGTACTATATTATATTATATATCAATAAACAAATCAAGAATCATACATTTTCGTAAAGTCCAAATGGAATAGAACAACTTGAGTTGTTTCAATCCTACTTTTCAACTCTCCACCTCTTTCCAATCCACTCTATATCATCCATAACATTACTAAAAAAAACATCAAACACAAACACAAAAACATGTCTGAAAACAACACCGCAGCTTGCCCCATCAAGACAGTTGTAATTCTAGTCCAAGAAAATCGATCATTCGACCACACACTAGGATGGATGAAGTCAATCAACCCCGAAATCAACGGTGTCACAGGGCAAGAATCGAACCCTCTCTCCACCTTCGATCTCAGCTCAAACCGCATATTCTTCGGCCACCAGTCTGGCAACGTAGAGCCTGATCCGGGCCACTCCTTCGAGGCCACATACGAGCAAATCTATGGTGTCCCATGGAGAGAGGGATCCAACAACCTAGCTCCAACAATGGAAGGGTTTGCTCAGCAGGCGGAGACAATACAGAAGGGGATGGCTAATGTAGTGATGAACGGCTTTAAACCGGAGCAGCTGCCGGTTTACAAAGAGCTGATATCAGAGTATGCAGTTTGTGATAGATGGTTTTCCTCTGCTCCCACTTTGACACAGCCTAATAGGCTGTTTATACACTCTGCTACATCGTACGGTGCAACGGCCAACGACACGAAGATGCTCATAGAAGGCTATCCGCAGAAGACTATCTTTGAGTCTATGGAGGAGGGAGGCTTCTCGTTTGGGATTTACTACCAATACCCTCCTTCAACACTCTTCTACAGGTATATCCAAATTCATCATTCATCACTAACTTTAGCTTTTTCCATGTCCCATTTGATTTCTTTCGATTTTAGATTGGTTTTCTTTATGTTTTTCTCATATATAAATTAATTAGTTTATATTCAACTTTTAGAATATTTGACCATTTGGTTTGAAAAAGACATGGATAAGCCTTGCTCCATTAGCAAGTGATTATATATAAATATATAATGAAGCTATGGTTTTCATGTTTCTTAGGCCTTTATGATTTCAAGGATTAAAGAATTGGTAGCTGTCATCATTATCAGTGCAATGTGATTAACATCTTTAATTCTATTTGATTAGGTGAGGGATTAGTTAGATCTCTGATGTATGGAGAACCCCACCACTTCCTGTCCTAATATAATCTAATGTAATTAAATAATAATCCAAACTGTTTTTCAATGGGCAAAAGCCATCAACCATGGCTATGTGAGGGCTTCTACTTTTCTTCTCTTTCTTATTACAAACAAAACTACTCTCACGAGACTGCAAAGTTAGACATTTCCTAACAATTAAGTTGAAGAACAGGAATTTGAGAAAATTGAAGTACATTAGAAACTTCCACCAGTTTGATCTGAGCTTCAAAAGGCACTGCAAGGATGGGAAGCTTCCAAACTACACGGTGATAGAGCAAAGATACTTCGAGACAAAACTGATACCGGGTAACGATGATCATCCGCCTCATGACGTGGCAGAAGGGCAGAAGTTCATCAAGGAAGTTTATGAAGCGTTGAGATCAAGTCCACAATGGAATGAAATATTGTTCGTGATTATATATGATGAACATGGCGGGTTTTATGATCACGTGCCGACGCCTGCGACCGGGGTCCCTAGTCCAGATAATCTTGTTGGGCCTGAGCCTTATAAGTTCAAATTTGATCGCCTTGGCGTTAGAGTTCCTGCAATCTTGATCTCGCCATGGATTGAACCCGGAACAGGTATTAACTTGAAACCTTTTTTTCTTGGGAAAAAGGCAAAGAAATATAGTATTAATACGGCTCGTAAGAATAACTTATTTTCTTAAAAAATTATTGTACGAAAACTTTTTTGTCAAAATGTACCTTACAAATACACCTTGATTTTTCAAAAAATATTTCAGGAAACTCTCCCGTTAAGTTAACTGCGGTAGGAGTTTTCGTGCTAGTTTTTTATGAACACGATTTTATTTTTTTTCTAAAAAATAAGAACATATATTACGGATTTTTCTTGAATAGATATTTTTGCCCTTATATTGGAATTTAGCTAGTTATGTAAATAAAGGGTTAAAAAATAACTTTATTAAAGAAACAACGAAAGAGAGGGTTGAGATGCACATATTTCCCTTGAATTTGACGGAATAAATCTTAGTGCAACAATAATTTAAGAACCCGAGTAGTTTCATTTTCACCTTAACAATTAGCCTTTTTCATTTTTCTTTTTTTACGCATTTTCCCTCTTTTTTCTATTATATATAATTTGAGTTCATTTACATTATATTAACATTTGCTGTAAAAAACCCAGTGCTGCATGGACCCTCTGGACCATATCCCACATCGGAATATGAGCACTCCTCCATCCCAGCGACTGTGAAGAAGATTTTTAATCTGAAAAACTTCTTAACTAAACGCGACGCTTGGGCTGGCACATTCGACTGTGTCATTAACAGAACTACTCCAAGATCAGACTGCCTCGGTACGAAATTATTCATCATCCCACATAGCTCTCTCTCTCTCTCTCTCTCTCTCTCTCTCTGACATTCGCTTTGCAATTGCAGCTACCTTATCGGAGCCAGCGAAAATGAGGGAAACCGAGGCGAACGAAGAGGCGAAGCTGACGGAGTTTCAAGAAGAACTGGTGCAGATGTGTGCAGTTTTGAAGGGCGATCACACAAAAGATGTGTTCCCACACAAGATCGTGAGCGACATGAAGGTGGTCGAGGCGGTTGATTACATGGGCGGCGCGTTTAAGAAGTTCTTGGATGATTGTGATAGTGCTGTCAAAAGTGGTGCTGACGGCGACCATATTGTCTGTCTCGCCCCTCATCACCCGCAAAAGCCTGTTTCCAAATCGTTTGCCGGAAAAGTGTTCTCGTGCTTGGCTTGTGGCCGTGGCCAAGCTGTTCAGTGAGCATTCACCTCTTCATCAATTTATGTTGGTCCCCCCTTTATTGTATTTTTTTAATAAGTGCGATTTGTTTGACTTGTGAAAATCTTCAACTACTTGTGTAATAAATAAAATATTATTATTATTATAAAGTTGCCAATGCCATATGTACTTTTTTGACGTCGTGACGTTAGCACTACTTGAATTTGTGAACTATTATTTCCATCTCATTCTAATTATTCAGATTGTATTTGGTATGAGATTAAAAAAATTGTTAGGTGTAGCTTAAGTAGTGTAAAATAGTAAGATTCACTAGATTATAAGAAGTTATTATTTCATGTTGAGAAAAAAAAAGGATAAGTGAAGGACAAGTGAAGTTAGACCGTGAAAAAAGAAAATGTGGACAATTGAAATGAGACCAATAAAGTAGTTTTCTCTCTATACAAATTGTTATGTAGTTATGTTAGATTATTCAAATGCATCTTTGATCATATTGTGTACTCCCTCTGTTCCATTATAAGTGGTTCAATTTCTTATTTGGAACGTTCCAGTATAAGTGGCTCATTCCCAAAAAAATAAAGAATGTGTGGACAAAATTTAATCACTAAAAAATCAAACAATATACACTACAAACCACGACTTTCTTAATTCTCGTGCAAAAAGAAGTGAGCCACTTATAATGAATTGGGAGGGAGCATTAGTTTTCTTGCTTCAGACATTCTGTGACAAAGCATGAATCATATCAAAGAAAAAATCTTGGCTGGAAATTTGCTTTCTTTACAATATGAATTTCTTGGAAATTCATTCTACTTTATAAGAATAGTCTTACGTGATTTATTGTTGTTGTATCATTAATAAATAATTGAAGAATCACATGCTTTTCAACAAGACCAAAAGGAATAGCTTGCCAGGACCTGATCGCGACGGAGAAGAAATCGACAACGAGGGGAAGTCAGTTTTGTTGGGTAGATCGGCCTTATACTACTTTTATCCCCTACCACCCCAAACATCTTAATATTTAATTACTTTCTCACTCCTTCATATACTACCAATTTTAATCCAATCCAACCACCTCCACTTTTATCTTTTATCCCTGACCACCCCAAACACCCAAACACTCAATTATAAAATTATATATTTTAATTATTTTATATTTCGTAATTATAATATTATTCTTTTTAATAATAATAATTATCTAAATTAATAGAACAAAATGTAAAAGTCATAAAAATTAATATTAATAAAACACACAACAATAATTGAAAGCGAAAAGCGAAATTAAGAAGCTTGGGGGAGTGTTTTGAGCATTTTTGAGCATTCCAACTCTGTGTGAATTGTTACAAGATTTTTGAGCATTTTCAAAGGAGCTTGGGGGAGTGTTTTGAGAGGTTTGCTGATATTCGGAGTGGATAGGATTAGGTGGGAATTGAGAATTCATACCAAAATCTTGTGTGAATTCGTCGGAGTTTTGAAAATTTTCGAAGCTAGGATAATAGCCTTGCGAGTAAGGGAAATTTTGAGAATTGTAGTTGTTTGGATCCATGGCTAGAATGCAGAAATTTTGTAGAATGATAACAAAATGAGAGAAATTGTAGGATTTGAGTGTGTGAAAAAATATGGCAAAATTAGTCTCTATTTATAGAGAAAAAAAAATACGCATTTTGGTATAATTTTTTATTTTTTTTATGAAAGTATATAAAAGATATACCCGATTTTATCCGTTGCACAAAATAAATATAGTCAACCAATGAGAAAGCGCCACATGGCGCTATCTCATTGGATGAACTTGTGGTCGGTTAGTGTTTGCCGACAACACTTTGGCCAAACAGGTTGGCCGTCCCTTTTTATCTTTAATCCATTTAATATTTTTTTTAATTCCTCATGTTCGACCAACCCTGTGGAATTTCCTACGGATAAAGACAGTCTTGGGGCCAAGTCAGTTTGCATGAGGACGTACGATGCAATAGGCCTACGTCACTCATAAGCTCACCGGAGTAATAGCAGGCAGTTTGATGTCCCATCTTTGGCCAGTCACTCTCATAAATGTAAGAGAGTGATCGTCTACTAAAAGGTGACGCATTAAAAATGAAGATATTCCTCTTTTGTTTAAAACTAAATCTATGATTCGCAAAGATTAACTCTAAATCACCCCTCCTTGATGAGGGCGACGATAAGCGATTAATGCAAGATTTCATCGGTCTATGTAATGAGCTATCAGAGGACCTCTTCACCATCTCACTCTCGACTACTATCTCGAAGGATCACGATGTTACTGTTGAAATATTAGGCCCAGCCCAATAACCTTGTGCGGCCTGCTTGCTTCTGTGCGGCCCAGCCCATCTCTTTGGTCCAATTGAGTGATGTTGCCCTATGTATAAATAGCGCAGCAACGTCGACTCCTTGCCCTAGCTTGAATGTGCGCAGCCGAGGTGTTCTACATTGTTTCTTCTCCATTCTCTCTGTGAGGCTGAGTGTGAGGCTGAGTGTGAGTGAAAAATATAATCGATTATCTATTTACATATTTCGAATAACTTAAGCACCGCTGTAGTAATCCTCTCTTTTACAAACTCCACCGTTATCAGTGGTTCTTAAGCCCCCATGTGTCACCGTGTGGAACTTGTATCCGTTAACAATATAACCGGGATAAGTCATGGCCTTCAATAAAGGCCCTTGTGCAAGAGACCGAATGTATTCGTTTGGTTCGTTGGAGTAAGAAGAATTCACCTATACACAGTTGTACATTGTTTTGATGGTGTCAGCTAGGATTATAGAAGTTATACTTGTACATATTTGTATTTGTTTACTTACATAATATTTGAGCCAATCTGAAAAATCATCTTGAAGTTTAGTCTGCATTTGAGCATCTGAGATATAGGGATATTCGGCTCGCACGAAGTCATCAAACATGCTTCATATTATAGAACAATTGTGTTAGTTCGTAAAATAGCATTTTAAATGTTTCTTATAGTTTTGGATAACTCACGTTTGATATTTTACTATAACCTCTTCACAATTAAGGAGGACGTATAGATGTGCAGCTTTGTACTCTTTAAGATCAAGGTATCTCTGAACACCCTTTCCAATAGGACGTCCGTGACTTCTGAATATATTAAGCTTATGAGGATTATCGTCATCCTCTGCCACTTGCTCTTCCTCGCAATTACGTGGCATCGTCCTAGTCCTCGTGCTCACATAATCCTCAAAGTAGTAGGAACAAAAATTAGATGCTTCTTCAATTAGGTAAGCATTTTTAATTGATCCTTCAACCTGGGCCTTGTTTTTCACAAAATTTTTCAACTTTCTAAAGTACCTACAAAGTTGTTGTCACAAATTAATAAGATCAAAACATAAGAGTAGATGATCAAGTATCATATGGAACTTAGAGTACCTCTCAAATGGGTACATCCATCGATATTGTACAGGCCTGGCAATCAAGGCCTCATCGGGTAAATGGACAGGTAGATGCTCCATCGAGTCGAAGAAGCTCAGTGGGAAGATGCGCTCTAGCTTACACAAAGTAACAGGAATATTCTTCTTCAGTGTACGAAGAGCCTCTTTTTTTATGTTTCGGCTAGTCAAGTCTCTAAAGAACAAACTCAATTCTGTGAGCGCCTTCCACACATTAATCGGAAGAAGTTCACGAAAGGCAACGGGAAGGAGTCATTGCATGAACACGTGACAGTCGTGACTCTTCATTCCAAACATTTTCAGCTTTCTCATGTCCACACACCTACCCATATTCGATACATAACCATCTGGAAATCTAAGATTTTTCACCCATTCAAATAACTTCATCTTCTCCTCGTTGTCAAGTGTGTAACAAGCTTTTGGATATATTTTTGTCCCAATCCTACGGCCCTCAAGAGGCTTCAATTCTGGTCTTGAACAATACTGATTCAACTCTTCTCTTGACTTGGGTGTGTCTTTGCTTTTACCCGTCACATTTAGCACGGTGTTGAAGATGTTATCAAACACATTCTTCTCAATGTGCATCACATCCAAATTGTGTCGAATCAATAGGAACTTCCAATACGGAAGATCCCAAAATATACTCCTTTTCTTCTAACCTGTCGGAGCATGTTTGGAGACATATGCATTAGTGCCATCATAGTCCTCTGTTACTTTAATAAAACCAAACTCATCTATCTCAGTTAGGAGCTCTTCTCCTGATCTTATACGTGGTGTTGCATCGTTAATCACCGTATTTTTTCTGAAAGCCTTTTTATTTCTACGGAATGGGTGATCACGTGGCAAAAACTTTCTGTGATTGTCAAACCACGACTGTTTACCACTCTTCTCTAGATAGAATGAATCAGAGTCATCCATGCAGTGTGGACAAGCTAATCTTCCAGCTGTACTCCACCCGGACAACATAGAGTATGCCGGAAAGTCACTAATGGTCCACATCAGTACTGCTCGCATCTGAAAGTTCTGCTTTGTTGACACATCAAATGTATTCAAACCTTCCTCCCACAATTCTATTAACTCTGCAATCAAAGGCTGTAGAAAAACGTCTATTTGGTCTTTTGGATTGCGCTTGCCGGGCATTAAAACTGTGAGGAACATGAATTGTTCCTTCATACACAACCAAGGAGGTAGATTGTATGGTGTAACAATAACCGGCCATGATGAATATTGACTTCCTGATTGTCCAAATGGTTGGAAACCGTCTGTAGAAAGGCCCAATCTTACATTCCGAGTCTCGGAGGCAAACTCTGGAAATACAGTGTCCAAGTGCTTCCATGCCTCAGAGTCCGCAGGATGATGCATAACTCCATCATCGTCTCTAGATGAATGATGCCAGCGCATATCTTGTGCAGTAGTTGTAGATGCATACAACCGCTGCAACCGAGGAGCCAATGGAAAGTAGTGCATCTTTGATGCGGCTACTTGTTTACTACCACTGGCGCGAGATCCCTCTATGTTTTACTTGTACCTCGATGTATTGCAAAATTTGCAACTGTCCAATAGGCTATCACCTCGCCAGTAGATCATACATGAATTAGGACAACAGTCGATTGTATCCACAGGCAAGCCCATGCCTCGTAATAATCTTTTCGTATCGTGGAAGTTATTTGGAACTAAGTTGCCTTGAGGATGACTCATCTGCAACATCTTACACAAGTGATTGTAGCCCCTCTGTGACAATTGGTATTCTGTCTTAAAGGACATCAGCTTCACCACGAACGACAATTGCGTTTCATTCGGACAACCAAGCCACAACTCAGTATCTGCAGCTTTCAACATGTCATAAAGATTTTGTGCTTCCTTATTCGGCTCTTCTTCTTGGTCCTCATCAACATTAAAACAACCTCGAGCATGGTCCATCACCATTGTGTGGTATGTACTATAAACGCCTTCATCGTAATCTATGGATGTATTTTCGTCCATGTTCGTCGGTGCTGAGGTTTCTCCATGAAAATGCCAAACATGGTAGTCACGAACGAACCCGTTCTTAGTAATGTGATACCTTACTTCATACGCCATTAGAAACGCCATATTCTTACAAGTTCTACAAGGACACCGAATTTTATCCCCATCCATATACGCCCGCTGACTACTTGCAAACTCCATGAAAGTTTCAAGACCAGCAAGAAATTCAGGTGTATAACTACGATCTGGAAAGTACCTCATATACATCCAATTACGACTCATTTTTCAAATCCTAATTCACAACATAAGTGTTAATTTCAATTGCATTCTATTGCTTCAACAGGAAATTAAGTTGTTGATTATTATTAGGTAAGCAAAATCACAAGCATCTTTATTAAGGAATTGAGAAAATGTAAATCATTTTGCACAATAAAGATTTATTCAAATTCATACCTGAATTTCAACGATTCGTTTTATTTTAGCTTATTAACCACCCTCAGCCAATGGAAGCACAACAACCAAGATTTAATCTTAGAAATTGTACCTGAGATAACAATATAGATATTAGTCCAGAAATGTAAGTAACCTTATCCTCCTTTCATATTGTTCAGACAATGTATAACATTTGGAAGAACTAATCTGATAAATTGATTCTTTCTTTGGTGTCCCGCAATCATTAAATTGAATTCTTGCAACCACACAAAATGAATCTGGCTTGGAAACGCAGCACCATACATAAAGGAATAAGCTCACATCATCACAATAAATCCCATGTGGCTGCATTCACATTTGTCCCAACAAGATAAGAGACTATAAAGAACTAAAGGGGGCACTAAGGCTAATCCATCATTGCGCAAATTCAACCACTTGTAGTCATCAATTTCAGCAAACATAAATCAAACAATTTCAGCAAACACTTACAAATTGTTGGAGATGAAAAATTGAGCAAAATGACAGTCTATGTAGATATGCATATCCATGTCTCAACACATATAATATAACTACTCGTATTGCAGCATAATCACAACCCTCAAACCCCAACATGAACATTCTGGAAAAGCAATAGAAATCTTGAATGTTTGAACAAGCAAAGAAGTTTGCTTACGTTGCTTTGGGGGTCAGCATATTCTTGAGTGCAGGCTGGTCAGAGAGTAAAAATCAGTGTAGTAAGAAAAAGGCCTTCCCCTCCTTAAATGCTTCCTACCACCTGCAAAACTGCAGCAGTTTTCACAAGCTAAGAGCCAGAAAATAGGATAAGAAATAAGCACGGAAATAATGCAACTGACTGGAAAATATCATTTCATCAGGGGCAGTTTTGGCAACCTACTAGATCCTCCATTGCAGCCGAGATTAATGGTGCCATGTGTGGAAAAAAATAATCCTCTTGTGGTGAAGAATAAAAATAATGCAGATGATGAAACAAGTCAGAAGTGTCGATTTTTTAAATTTCATAAATTTTTATAAGCAGAGTTTTTTTACCCCCTTTTCCAGAAAAAAAAAAGATAAAAGAAAAGGAAGTATCCACCTATCAAACTTGGTTATTTGATGTTGTGGCTTGCTGTGATTGGTTGAACTTCAGTCTAAGGCAAAAAATGGCAATGAGAATGCATGCTGATATATTACTTGGCATTCTGATAAGAAAAAACATAGGAACATGGACATAGATTTCTTCTAATGATGGAACAAATCTCACCTACCAACACAGCTGCTGCTATACTAGATTAACTCTTCCCATGAAGGTGAGGATGGGCTTGAAAAAGGAGACATGTAGCACTATTAAGGCTCTACTTCCCTTATATTTTTCTCCACCGCCTTAGAAACAGAGCACCAACAGTGCTACATGGGAGATGATTCTAGAAATCAATTCCTTTTGGTTATCATTTTGTTGGGGAAATATATTATAAATCTCTTTTTTTTCTTTTTTATTATATGTGATTAATCAACAAAGAAAGTAGATCATATATGAAGAATTGGAAGATTTCATATTGTTCAGACAATGTATAACATTTGGAAGAACTTACACCAGTGCAATCCTATACCCCAAGTCATAAAAATATTGAGATTGGCTTCTTAAATCTACATGAGTAGCATCAGGCGCTATTTCTTCCCGTGTTTTGGAATTGCAAGGAACAAAACATGAAAAGAAGATAAAGTTCTTCAGAAATTAAACAACATTATATAGAAGAAAATATACTTATCCCAAGTCGAAGTCTACATGGCAGCATGAAGTCGAAGATGCAGAAAGAAGCCTTTGAAATGCAGAGATAAACAATCGAATTATTATCCATATGAGATAAACAATTATGCTACTATATCCAATAAGTCCATTGATATTGTCAATAGCTTAGGAACTGCATCCACTTGGTGAATGTCTGTTGATACATGCAGGCACTTGCAAGCACTCTTTGTATGCAACAATCAATCTATGTATACAAATAACCGGCCAATCACAATTTGTTGATATACTTAACTCAGACACTTCCCAGAATCACACTGATAACCTAATTCTAGAAAAAAAACTGATGAGCTCGCAGCGATGTCCTTTCCTTCGGCCGCGGCGTGAGGTAGAGAAAGTGAAGCATAATGGAAGGAAGGAAGGGGATCTTGCTCGCCGAAAGAGTTCTACTGTCGAGAGTTTACACCGTCGCCGAAAATCGATTGAAACGAGAGGGAAGATTTTGACGAAGAAGAGGGAGAAGAGAAAAGTTAGGGCAAATGATTTGAAATCTGCAAGCCCGTTCATAATTAAATTTCTACTGCGGACTCACGACCGAAATATTCGGTCTCCAAAAAATTAAATATAAAAAAATAAATATATGTAATACAGCGACTGAAAAAATCGATCGGCATATTTTCGAGTCAAATTCGGTCTCTATTCCGTCTCCAAGAAAAATACTAGATTAAAAATAATTAAAAAATAATTATAGAGATGGAATATATTCAGTCGCTAGTTATTCGGTCGGTATTTCCGTCTCTAATCGGTCGTTATAAGTTAACATTGAATTCGGTCGGAAGTCTGTCTCCAAATGACGACCCGTATTTTAATTGGTCGCCAATTCCGTCGAGAATTAACAAGATTTTTGTAGTGTTAAAACATAAATCTGAAGTTTTTGAGATGTTTGTTTCTTGGAAAAAGTTAGTTGAAAACCAAACTGGTAAAAAGATTAAAGTTCTTAGAACTGACAATGGGCTTGAATATTGCAATGCTTCTTTGAATGCTCTATGTGCAAA
The DNA here is from genome assembly GCA_028984105.1 of Lavandula angustifolia. Lineage (NCBI taxonomy): Eukaryota > Viridiplantae > Streptophyta > Magnoliopsida > Lamiales > Lamiaceae > Lavandula > Lavandula angustifolia. The sequence goes on from CM054822.1 coordinate 18,809,720, forward strand.
ATCTGGAATAAAAAGACATAGGAATGTACCTTATACTCCTCAGCAAAATGGAGTTGCTAAGAGAATGAATATGACCATTTTGAATAAGGTCAGATGTATGCTTGGGTCTGCAGGTCTATCTAAGACTTTCTGGGGTATTACTGCCCTTGCTGCAACTTATTTAATTAACATACTGCCTTCTACACATCTAAATGGTAAGTGTCCTGAGTCTGTTTTTTCTGGTAAGCCCCTAGATTTGTCAATTCTTCGTGTGTTTGGTTGTGCTGCCTTTGTGCATCAAAAAGGTGATAAATTTGATCCTAAAGGTAAGAAATGTGTCTTTCTTGGATATCCTGAGGGGGTTAAAGGGTATAGATTGTGGGATAGAAGTCAACCTGGTTTTAAAATCATTATCAGTAGAGATGTGATATTTAATGAACTTGATTTCCCTTGTTTACCTTCTCATGTTTCTCCTGTGAATGATTCTGCTTCTGGTGATGAGTTTAAGGTGGAGCATCAGGCTCAGTCTATGTCTGATTCTGTGATTTCTGAGTCTATCAATGTGTCTGAGTCTGACTCTAAAACTGTTTCTGAACATGATAATGATTCTGAAATTGATCCTGATCATGAACCTGATGTGAATGCTGATATGCTAAATGGTGATAATGTGTCTGGAAGTGATTCCTCCCTATCTGATTATGAGCTTGCTAGGGATAGATCTACGAGGAACATTAGAACTCCACCAAAGTTTGATGACTATGTGATGTCAATGTATGCTTTCAGTGTTTATGATTCTTTGGATTCTAAACCTACATCCTATTATGATGCTATCAAATCTGTGAATGTTGATCAGTGGTTAAATGTTATGAAGTCTGAGATGAATTCTCTGCATGCTATTCAAACCTGGACTCTTGTACCTAAACCCGATAACTGTTCTGTTGTGGACTGTAAGTGGTTATTTAAGGTCAAACAAGAAGTTAAGTCTATTAGGTTTAAGGCTAGACTTGTAGCAAAGGGTTTTACTCAAAATGAGGGGGTATATTATACTGAAATCTTTGCCCTGTTGTAAAATTTACCACTGTGAGAATTATGCTTGCTCTTGTTGCTCATTTTACCTGGGAATTAAAGCAAATGGATGTAACTACTGCTTTCTTGCATGGTGATCTAGATAAGACCATTTATATGAAGCAGCCTGAGGGATTTGTTGCTCCAGGTAAGGAAAACCATGTGTGCCTTCTTAAAAAGGCCTTATATGGACTGAAACAATCCCTTAGACATTGGAACATCAAGTTTGATCAATGTATGCAATCTCTCAGCTTTAAAAGAAGTGCTTTTGATCACTGCCTTTACTTTAAGGAGTCTTCTTCTGTTCCTGTCTACTTGCTTCTATATGTTGATGATATGCTCATCTCTGGTCCTTGTCTGAAAACTATAAAGCATGTTCAAAAATGTCTTTGTGATAATTTTGAAATGAAAGATTTAGGGGATGCTAAGAGGATTTTGGGTATGAACATAGAAAGAGATAGGAAGAATTGTACACTTGTGTTAAATCAGATTTCATATGTTGAAAAGATTTTGAGTAAATTCTCCATGTCTGTTGCCAAGTCTGTGAATGTACCACTTGCCTCTCATTTTGTCATGTGTAAGGATCAGTCTCCTAAATCTGTTTCTGACATTGATGCTATGAAGAAGGTGCCTTATTCCAATGTCATTTGCTCTGTTATGTACTTGATGATTAGCACTAGGCCTGATATTTCATATGTTGTTAGTTGCTTAAGTAGGTACATGTCTAATCCTGGTATGGATCACTGGAATGCTCTTAAATGGCTGCTTAGACATTAGAAAGCTACTATGCATGTTGGTTTGAGATTTTCTAAGTGTGCTGCTGATACCAAACTTGTTGGTTATGTGGACTCTAATTATGCAAATGATAGGGACAATAGGAAATCAACCACTTCTTATGTGTTTACCTTATGTGGTTCTTGCATTAGTTGGAAGTCACAGCTTCAGTCTATTATTGCCTTATCTACTACTGAGTCAGAATATGTGGCTGCAACTAAAGCTTTAAAAGAAGTCATCTGGCTTAAAGGTCTGTTGTCTGAAATTGGTTATTTGTGTCAAGATTTAACCCTATTTTCATATAGTCAATCTGCCATTCAACTTTGTAAAAACCCTGTTTTTTATGATAGAACAAAACATATTGATGTTAGGTTCCATTCATTAGGGATATAGTTGATAAGGGCATTGTTAAGTTGGAAAAAATTCACACAGATTTGAACCCTGCTGACATGGGAACTAAATGTTTGAGTGCAGAAAAAACGGAACACATGTCTGAAGATTCTGAATCTTAATCTTGGTTAATCTGTGTGGTTGTGACTTAAAAAAATTGTTTAGATGTTTTTCTGTCTTTGTTTCCTTCTTCTCTTACCTCTGTCCTTGTTCTTTGCTTGTGTGCTTCTGTTTTTCTTTGTTTTCTGTTTGCAGGTTTCTATGGAGTGAGGTATGTGAGTCTGTCCCTTGGCGATGATGACACTTATTCATTTAGGTATCTTTCATGGTTTATCCATGGCACACCACTATTGGGCCTAAGGTAGAGATTGTTGAAATATTAGGCCCAACCCAATAACCCTGTGCGGCCTGCTTGCTTCTGTGCGGCCCAGCCCATCTCTTTGGTCCAGTTGAGTGATGTTGCCCTATGTATAAATAGCGCAGCAACGTCGACTCCTTTCCCTAGCTTGAATGTGTGCAGCCGAGGTGTTCTACACTATTTCTTCTCCATTCTCTCTGTGAGGCGGAGTGTGAGTGTGTAGTAACTTGTATAGGCTTGCTATCAGGCTCGTTTGGCCAACTGTGTTGTTGGGTTATAGTGGTGTGTGAGAACCCAATCTTTCTTAGGGTGTCTGAGCCATTGTAATACGAGATCTTTTGTATTTGTATGTTGTAAATCGACGGATCAATTCCAAATAGTTACAACTTGGCACCATATCGAGGTTGACGCAACAATGACAAACCAATGGTTGGAAAAGCTGGACAACGCAGTGGGTCTCATGCAAGACGAATTCATGGGCAAGAGGCGGGAACTACACATCCTCACAAACGCACAACTCACAGCAACTCAGCAAGGTGAAACCCTAAAGCACGAAACGAAGGAGCTCGCATGTAAGGTAGAAAGTGCTCCACGAGATAAGCGCAACACCGGCGGTCGAGGGAGATCGAGACCTACGGAGACGCACCGATGAGCATCGACGAACCGCTACCCAAACCCACGGTCAAGTACTCGGAGGTAATGCTATTCCATTTTTCGAACAATAAGGTTGCTTCAGATATGCTTTAGAAAAATACCAATTTTAACTACATGGAGGAGCTAGTCGACCTCAAACAAATCAGATATACACGCAAATAGATAGAGAAGTTCGTGGCATCGTTCGACCTACTCGAAGGGAATAGTGCGAAGATTAAACTAGCAGTATTTCTAAACGGGCTAAGCCCTACGTTCGGACCTGACAATCAGACAGTTGGAACAAGCAATATAGGCAGGCATAGTCATAGACAACATGCGTAACAAGATATACAACTCCATACCACCTATAACTTCAAAAACAATAGTAGGGTCCTGGGCTTCGAACTCCACAAAGCGGTCCGCATGGTGATATAAGGACTAGCGTTGAAGAAGATTTCCTACCAGTAAAGCTACGAATGGCGGATGCAATCTTGGGCCTCACATGGCTCCAGAAGTGGGGGAAGGAAGGCTTTCTTCCTTTCAGCCGAAAAGACTAGCCCAAGCTCCCCATTCAGTGTGACAACACCGCCCTTGGGGACACAACGGGGAACACCCCGCCAATTCGGGGAAGATCTATCCCACCAACTGGCCATCAAGCGCAGAGGCTGCCTGCGAAGCCTAAAATGGAAATACAGAGGAACCCCAACAACCTCTACTTTTTACGTAGGCTCGAGTCTACAGCCGGAGGCAACTGTGGAATGGAACTTCTTCCAATGCTGCACATCCAACAAAACACACAACGAAACCAACAAAGGGGCCATGGCCAAGAAGAATCAAGACGAACAAACCCTCAAGCCATTATCAAGAAACCCCTCAGGGACGAGGTGGAAGTAAAGGAGGCAGGAATGTTGGGACCTGATAGCGACTGAGAAAAAACTGGCAACGAGGGGAGAGGGAAGGAGAAGGTGTGGGAGTAAGGCAGCGAAGAAGAGGGTCGAGTCATTGGACTGAAAAAGAATAATTATTATATTAGGATATGTAGATTATTAAGTGTGTTACGCTGCTACAAGATGGGCCTTAGTAGTAGTGTGGGTCTCGGGCCAGGAAATGTATTTTGTTGGGTAGATCACATGCTACTCCATTAGGGCAAGTCAGTTTGCATGAGGACGACGCAGTAGGTGTGTGTCAATCGTAAGCTCGCCGGAGTAATAGCGAGTAGTTTGATGTCCCATTCTTGTCTGCTCAGTCTCATAAATGTAATAGGGATGGTCATCTATTAAAAGGTGCCGCATTAACAATGAAGATATGTCTCTTTTGTCTAAAACTAAATATAAGATTTGCAATTATTAACTTTAAATCGTCTCCCCGATGAGGGCGGTAATAAGCGATTAATGCACGATTCCACCAGTCTATTTAATAAACTACTGGAGGACCTCACCATCTCACTCTCGACTACTATCTCAAAGGATCACAATGTTATATAGCTCAATATACTTTCTTCTCTATCATACACAACATACTGAAGAAACACCTAACAGAAACAGAAAAACATGCCCAGGAACACTACAGATTGCCCTATCAAGACAGTTGTGATTCTACTCCAGGAAAACCAATCATTCGACCATACACTAGGATGGATAAAGTCCATCAACCTTAAAATTGAGGGTGTCACGGGGAGAGAATTGAACCCTCTCTCCACCTCCAACCCAACCTCAAACTGCATATTCTTCGCCCACTAGTCTACCTACGTAGTGCTTGATCCGCACTACTCTTTTGAGGCATCATACGAGCAAATCTACGGCTTTCCATGGAGCCAAGATTCAACTAACTCCAACAAACTATCTCCAACAATGGAATGCTTTGCTCGTTAGGCGGGGCATCCGAGGGGTTTTTTGTTTTAAACGCTTTTAATAAAAATTATTAATTTTTTTTTTTTCTCGCCCTTTCCACGCATCTTAATAGGTTGTTTTCTTTACACTCTTTTTTTCTCTTTTTTTACACTCTTTACCCTCCTTTTTTTGCAATGGCTAACGACATGAAGATGCTTATAGAAGGATATCCACAGAAGACTATATTTGAGTCTATGGAGGAGGGAGGCTTCTCATTTTTTTTATTTTTTTTTTTTTTTTTTGGGATTTGTTGGTTGGAAAAGAAAAATTGGGTTTTAGGGGGGAAAAAAATGATTTTTTTTTTTTTTTTTTTTTAAAGGAAGAGGAGAGGGAGGCAACCCCCCACCGCCCCCCCCCCCCCCCCCCCCCCCCCCCCCCCCCCCCCCCCCCCCCCCCCCCCCCCCCCCCCTCTCTATCACCTCCCCTGTTTCCCAACCATCACCACACTGCCAGTAAGCCTTTTTCACTTGGGTACAAAGTTCTTCCCCCGCCCCCCCCCCACCTAGCTCTACCTACGGCCCTTTCTTTTTTTTTCCTTTCTTTCTGGGCTTTTTTTTGTTTTTATTTTTTGTCCTTTTTTTTTCTCTTTTGAAAACCGCTTTTTGCAAGTTAAATCTTTTAGTTTTGTTTTTTGCACTTTATAAAATACGTTTTATGCAAACTTATGATTTTCAAGTCGGTTAATTTTTAACACAAAAAATTTTTTTTGAGGCATCATACGAGCAAATCCTACGGCCCCCCCTTTTCACATGGAGCCAAGATTCTCAACTAAGCTTCCAACAAGAACTATCTCACAACAATGTGAATGCTTTGCTTCCAAGCTAGAATCGGCAAGGAGCTTAGTCCGAGAAGAAAGGGGGTTGTTGATGCTACAGAAGTGTTCTATGAAAACTAGTGCTTTAGATCCAGGAGCTTTGAACTTAATATGATTTTTTCCTTCAGTTTGTGATCGATGTCTTTCATCCACTTCTGCTCCAGCTTACACGCATCTTAATAGGTTGTTCATACACTCTGCTACATCCCTCGGTGCAATGGCTAACGACATGAAGATGCTTATAGAAGGTATATCCCACGGTTCTTCTACGACCATCGCTTGTAGAGATTTTTTTTTGGATCTTCACGAGTTTGATATCGGAGAAGAATGCTAGTATTTCACGATATGGGGTTGAGGAGGGAGGCTTCCTCATTTGGGATTTATTATCGGTACCTCTCCTACTATTCCCCTTTTTTCCCCACTTCCCTCTCTCCCTCCTATCTCTCTTCTACAAGTAAATAAATACATACTCATACTCTAGATGCATTCTTTCCAGTATGATGTTAGTATTTGATCTTGAAGAAGACGGGGATAAACTTTGCTCCATTAGGCTAAGTTTCATCTTTTGGTTGCTTTAAGAATTCAAGAATTAAAGAGTGACCACTCTCGTCATTATCAACATATTTAATCCTATTTTATTATGTGAAGGATTAGTTAGATCTAATGTATGGGAAAAGCCCATCACTTGCTATCCAAATCTAATACTCATTTCGTCCCACTAGATTTGTTCCATTTCTTTTCGACATGGTTAGCATGAAAAGTTGTTAATTGTGTATAAATGAGTAGGAGTCCCACGAAGAAGGGCGGGGGGAGGTTAAGTTATTAATCCTTTCATTTCACTTCAATTGTTCATTTTGTGATCATCATGAAACTGGGTCCGTGCAGGATAAGTTAGAACTGACCATCGCACAAAGACTGACTGAAATGGAAACTCATGGGATGAGTGATGTCGAAGTCAAAGAGGTTTTCCTAGCCGCATATACCTAGTCAGAGGTTAAACTTATTAGTAGTGTGCTTGGATTGCCCAAAGACCAAATCCCAGAAATGCCCCCCACCGTCCATAATCCAATCACCTGTCAAGGAGACTGTCTTGGATCTTTATGATCAACCAGGAACTGCAAGATTTAAGTAGTTAAACCCTCAGCTTAAAAGAGATAAAGATGGAGTAGTAAGGAAAGTGGACATACGGCCAAACAATGGTAAGGAAGAAGGGAGATGTCAGCCTCAAAAGTTGAAAAACCTCGGATGGGGATTAACAATGATGTTTTGTGGCATGAAGGCCTTGAGAAACGATTGGAAGTGGAATGCATCAGTCTTTTCCATCCCCCCTCTATGTTACTTCAAGAGGATGTCTAGCCATAGACGTTAAAGAAAGGCGCTTCACGGAGGCAACCCTTGATTCCTTTCTCGTACTGTTTTTATTCTCCTTAGTTATTTTCTGTCCTTTTGTCTTGTCTATCTCCTCGTCTATTTTGTTTAATGCAGACTTGAATTTTTTGAGATGAAAGTTGTCCAGGGGGGTCACTATGATGTTTTGCAAAGTTGGAGGACTGACTTATAACTGGAACTCAGACAGAGTTATCCATCCTCTAGACAACTAATGACCAGTTATCAGCACAACGGAAGGATCTGTATTATGAACTGAAAATTCCGCAAGCTTCTTGTAACCTGCAAATCCCGCCACAGTGCGGCTAAGCGAGGATGTTGGTGATGTCTTTGCAACTCCTTCTTTGATTTTATGTTCTTTCTTTTCTTTTCTCTGTGCTTGTTTTTGTTTGTCTGTGATGCTGTGTTGTTGCCCCTCCTACCTTAGCTCTTTGTTTGCTTGAGGGCAAGCAAAGCTCTAAAGTGTGTGGAGGGTGTTTAAGTTGTTTTGTGTCTACTCCCCCTCCTCCCTTGGCTCTATCTACTTGAGGACAAGCAAGATTCCAAAGTGTGAGAAGGTTGTTTATTTTCTTTTGTTCTGTCTTTTATTTTGAGTCAGTCTCCTTCCGCTTCTTTGATTCTTTATTTGCTTGAGGGCAAGCAAAGCTCTAAGGTATGAGGAGATTTTAGGTTTGTCTTGCTAAGTTTGCCTACTTGTTAGTGTTTTAGTTGACTGTTTAATCAAACAGAATAAAATCGGTAATAAGGTTACTAGCATTCTCAACATGGGTAGCTTAATTAATCTGGTTCCTTAGATCTTAATACTTCTTAATAATTGACATAGTCATTGCTAAACAAGGTAGGTTAATTGTTAAGATAGGGAGATTGGTTCATGCTCAACATTCCATCACCATAATAAGCAGAAGGAGTGGATGTGTCTGTGCTCAACACGCCATCCTAACCAGGTAGCTCTAGAAAACTAATTAATCTTTTGTCAAGGATCGGAGATGAATTGGTGTGGATTTGTCTTGGTCGGGTCCCTTTATTATCTGTTTTTCAATATTTGTCAAATTTATATTCCTTTTATGTTTCTGCATAGTTTTAATACAAACTCAAAACTAATGGTGGTTGCTAATCAAACCCCTTTTGGTCTTTAGACAGAGTAAGAAAAGTGTTTATAAATTTATTTGTGTGGTACAACGACGGACCACTAAATTGGCGTCGTTGTCGGGGAATGGCGTTTTAGATTTGCTTTTACCTTTTTCTACTGAACTTTTTATTTTTGCTTTACCATAGTGTCCCGTCCAAGTGAGTGGTTTTGTCAACCCTAATTTCTGGTTCGATCTCGAAATAGAGAAGACTACCAGGAGACTCAGGAAGGAAACATGGTTGCGCAAGCAACAAACTGAACTGGTGTCGCAATGTGAACGAACTGTGCATACAGAGATTGCGAGTGACGCTGGTATTGAGGCCAACTCCCCAGAAAATCGAAATATTCTATATGACCGGCCAAAGGACCAATCTGAGACAGAAGAGTCTGATTCTGAATCAAGGATAGAATCTGAACTAATCATGGAAGAAGAAGATCCACAGGTCCTCGAGGTCAATAAACACACTGCTAGAAAACGGAAGAATCATATGCAGATTGCTGCTTATGGTGAAAACCTGTAGAACTCAAGGCAGTGGTGTTGAATGCCCTGCCCAAGTTTTATGGAAAGACAAATGAGAATCCCTTCTCCTTTTTTAACGAATTCGAGAAGATATGTAGGCTCCAAAAGAGAACTGACCAGCAAAAGATAACTAACCAGCAAACTGAAGATGAAGTGAAGCTAGATGCATTCGCTTATGCACTAAGTGGCCGAGCTAACACGTGGTGCTCAAATCTGCGCACAGATTCCATTGCTAATTGGACACAGGTGGAGACCACCTTTCTGGAGTACTATTTCCCAACTACGAAGACAATATCAAGCATGGCTATGATGAGCCTTTGAGTGAGTACTGGGAACGCTTCAACTAGTGGAAGATTGTCCCACCAGAAAGGCAAATGGAAAAAACCAAGCTTGTGTAAGGACTATGACAATCCATAACATTGATCCTTGTGTTTCAGTTTGAAGTTTCATGTAATAGTCGAGGTTGTTAATTTCAAAGCTAGAAGGAATGTCCTCTGGATATTTGCCCATTTTATAAGTAAACGAATCTTACTATTGTATGCGATCGCAATATCTTAGTTTTTATTATGCAATTGCATATTATCTAAACAGGGCAAAATTACAGCGATGTGCATAGCACGGTTAATGGTTGTGCTAGTAATGTCTTAAGTTCGAATTCCTAGAATCATCTCCAACTGTTTCCCCCTATTTTACAGTAACTCTATCGCTATTTTAAAGCAGAAATAATATTTCATTTTCAATCATTCTACCTTATTTTAAGGTAGGAAAAGAATATTCTTCTTTATTACTTTTAAGACTATATTAAAACACATTTAAAATGCAATTATTAGTATATTACTATGTGTATTTTAAATTTATATTATTTTTAGTTAATTTATATTTTTCATTTAGTATTACTTATTTTATGTAAGTTTATTCCATTTTAGTTTTTCTATAAGTCCTTCATCCCACCATTATTATCTCACTTTTCTATTAAAGGTGTCTCACCATTCTTGTCTCATTTTCTAAAATAGTAAATTATTGTAAATATTTTATTTGAGGCCCTACATCTTTATACACAACTAACAGCTCTCATAAAATATCTCGCCCAAAAGAAATGAGACAAGAATATTGCGACGGATGAAGCATAATTTGATTATCTAATTTTGTAATTTATCTATCTTTATTTTATAAATTCTTTAAATAGAGAACAAAGTTAAATCATAAATTAGCATTAATAAAGAAAAATATTAACAAATACTCCCTCCGTCCCATTATTTATGTCCCATTGGGACTGGGCACGGTAATTAAGATAGTGGAGGTAAAAGTGTAAAGTTGTGGTTTAAAAGTATAAAGGGGTGGGGTCCACTTGCTTAGATTGATTGTGGTTCACTCATTTATTTCCTTATTTGATATGGGACATAAATAATGGGACAATCAAAAAATGCAAGTGAGACATTAATAATGGGACGGAGGGAGTAACAAATAACAATTTTGTTAAAAAAATCAAGAATAAATAAATTAGTAGGACAAGACGGTGCTTCCCCACATGTAATGGAGCACTGTAGCTTGCCCTATTTCTAGGTTCCCGTAGGCCCAGCTGGGCATTGACTTGGCTTTTTTTTCCGTTGTGATTCTAATGTCCTAACTTGGAGCACTTTGGAGATACTCTAAAAGAGTATCTAAATCGAATATGCCATATATAATTGGTTTAATGGATGCAATTTTTTGGTCTATAGAGATTTATTTGTTGTATACCTCAAATAGCAATTATGAATTTTTATAATAATAATAATAATAATAAAATAGTTTTATGTGAAAATGTAACATAGTTGACCTTATAATAACGTAGTACGTACTTTACCCATCAGTAGGGGTGAAAACGGGTCGAATACGGACGGATAGTGCTCTTCCCATATTTTATCCTATATTTTTTTCTGGAATTCGGAGTCGAATACGAGAAGGCCGGATACGAATAGGGATTCGGAATGTTCGGGATTCGAATACAAGGCGAATATATAACGAATTCGGATCGAATTCAAATAATAATAATCGGATAATATGATTCATAAATAACCATCTATTTGTGATTGTAACACATGAAAAAATCACGTATACAATATTTAATAGAAATTTTAATGCAAACTATAGTTAAAATATTACCCATTATGAATAACATAATTTTTAGGATCAAGAAAGTATGAAAAAAATCAAAAATTCAACATAAAATACCTAACAATAACCATAGATGCACTTAATATTTTTTTAATATCTTTTTTTAATCTTAGCTTATTATTATATTAAAAAATTAATTATTAAATAATCCGAAAAATATCCGAATTCATAATTTGGGAAATATCCGAATTCATAATCCAGGAAATATCCGATTAAATACGGGAAATATCGGATACGGGCGAATAATGTGAAATTCGAATCCGTATCCGATTTAGGCTATCCGAATTCGAACCCGTATCCGACCGGATAATAGATTTGCTCCCCGAATTTGATTCCGATCGGATTCGGCTCCGAATCGAGCGGATAATATCCGATCCGTTTTCACCCCTACCCATCAATATCGTCAGCTTGAGTTTCGCTGGGCTGAAAGCAATCTTATTTATGTATTTTAGGTCTGGGTAGCATGATACTCAATTTAGATCCAAAATTAAATTAAAAAAATTCAGAAGTGTATAAATCTATGCAATTGACTAACTTAATACAGATATGACCTAATAAAATACATACAGTTTTCCAATTGTGTCGTACAAGAAAGCATTGATTGGGTAGTCGGCACGTATTATAATCACCAGCTATCAAAGTCTTACACACGCTTAGCATATGCTTCTACGATCCTTATCTAAATCAATATCAACATGGGATATGTTGCTTCTACATAATTTAAAATTCCGAAAACGAAATTCAAATCTTGTCAGTACATGAAGATTAGATTTACAAACTATTATATAATTATTGGCTTAACGTTCGCCATAACAAATAATTTGTAAATACCAACTCTATGGTTTAATTTATCTATCTTGGGTATAAAGTTCTTCTATGAAAAAATAAATTGGCGGAAATGACGTTCGTGTTTAAGAACATTGAATCAAAATAAACACTGAACCAAGAAATTAGTGCAGTGATAATTATCACATGAATTTTGTACAATAGAGAGAGAAACTAAAATTAGTTAAAACATTATATGAATAACTTTTTCCCTTAAAAAACCACTAATTAAATTAAAGTGTGCTTCTTTCAGATCGCCACGTGGAAAAGTTGTTTACCGACATATGCGTGTTCTTCTGAGTCAAACCTTATTTTTGGAATATTGCTATAATTTTCTTGACGTGTCCCACTTACAAAATTAATAATTATCAACCAGATAAGGAATCATAACAAGATTATATTCGATTCACGTTGCAATTTCGCTTGCATAATTAACATAACACTTAAAATATTCTCTCATCATTGATCGTGCCTATCAATTTCTCACAACCCCACCCTATGTAGTAATAATACTCCATCCGTTCCATTTTATTAATTCATTTTTCTTTTTTTGGTCGTTCCATTTCATTAGTTCATTTTCTTTTTTTAACTTAAAATAATATTCTAATATATTCAAGTGGACCCCACTACTTTATCTATTTTACACCCAACAAACAACTTTCTTAATCTCCGTGCCGAAAAGAAAGTGGACTAATGGAGTGGAACGGAGGGAGTATAAATTAACAAACTTCCCAACAACCAAACCTCATCTACAAAAGAGAGAGAAAGTTAAGAGAGAGAGAGAGAGGGAAGATCAAAATCCGAAACGATGAGTACTTCAGAAATCTCAAACTCTTCCCCAATTAAGACAATAGTAGTATTAGTCCAAGAAAATCGCTCCTTCGATCACATGCTAGGATGGATGAAAACCCTAAATCCAGAAATCAACGGCGTCACCGGATCCGAATCAAACCCACTATCCACCTCCGACCCGGACTCGAACCGGATCCTCTTCGGCGACGCGTCACTCTACGTTGACTCGGATCCGGGCCACTCGATCCAAGATATCTACGAGCAAGTATTCGGCGCCGAATGGAGCCCCGACGCGAGACTGGAGCCCACCATGCAAGGCTTTGCTCAGAACGCGGAGAGGAAGGACAGTGGGTTGTCGGATACGGTCATGAACGGGTTCAAACCCGACGCCGTGCCCGTGTACAAGGAGCTCGTGTCGGAGTTCGCCGTGTGCGACCGGTGGTTCGCGTCGGTGCCGTCGTCGACGCAGCCGAACAGGCTGTTTGTACACTCCGCCACGTCGTACGGCGCCACCAGCAGCAGCGACACGATGCAGATGATCGCGGGATACCCGCAGAAGACCATTTTTGAATCATTACATGACGAGGATTATACCTTTGGCATTTATTATCAGTATCCTCCATCCACATTGTTCTATAGGTAATACAAACTAATCAACCATTTATATAGAAAAAAAGTAAAAAAAACATTTGTGTTCATTTGAAATTACTCAAATTACTCTGTGTTTGTTCGTATTTTTGTATAATATTGAACGAAGATTCGAGGCGTATTTTTTAAAGGTGTGTGATATTCGATTATTTCAATTTGTTACTTTTAAAATATTGCCCTTCCACAGTGTCACTTTTTAGTAATTTTAATTTCTGATTTGTAGAGATTATATTCTTAATTGTCATTATTATCTTCGTGGTAGAGTTTATATTGATTATTACATGTCAATTATTGTAATCTCAATTGTAATCAGAATCTCTTTTAGTTGGATACACGAATTGAGTTTTGTCTCGAATATTTCTTTGGTTGGTTTTGTTATTCTACAATTGGTTTATTTTCTTCACTTTAGATATTTTACTTCGTTGTTAAATTCAACATTTCTTTGAATAAAATAATTACATGATAGTTTGACAATATTTTCAGGTGAAAATAGCTACTTTTTCCCTTTTTTGCAATCAATTATATTTGGTCCCATTTTTCAAAAATATAATTAATCTTGATTTTCTCCACAGGAATCTACGACAACTGAAATACATATTCAATTTCCACCAATTTGATTTATCTTTCAAGAGGCATTGCGAGGAGGGAAAGTTACCAAATTATGTGGTGGTGGAACAACGATTTTGGGACTTGAAAATATTACCGGGAAACGACGATCATCCCTCTCATGATGTGTCCGAAGGCCAGAAATTTGTGAAGGAAGTTTACGAAGCATTAAGGTCTAGTCCTCAATGGAATGAAATGCTATTTATTATCGTTTATGACGAACATGGTGGTTTCTACGACCATGTTCCGACTCCGGTCACCGGAATCCCCAGTCCCGACGGAATAGTGGGTCCGGAGCCTTATAACTTCCAGTTTGACCGGCTGGGGGTTAGGGTTCCGGCCATCTTCATATCTCCATGGATTGAGAAAGGCACCGGTAAATATCCCAAAATCTTTTTAATGTTTTGTATTAAAAGCCTTAAAATTGGAGACTTTAGTAAACAATAGTGGCCCCACTTAATTTCAATCAACACTAGTGGGTCCCACTTACTTTTATGCTGAAATTTGGAGAATGATGTGACATTAGGTGTATGTAATTTAGTGAATTTGAGTTTTTTTTTTAAATGTTTTGTATGATTGAGGTTAGTTTCATTGTTTTGTTATAGTTGTGGATAATTTAAATTTCCACCAACTAATCATTCCCATTACATAAAAAAATATATATATATATATATTTGAACGAACTAATTATTAATTAATATTTGATGATGTGTTGTGCAGTTATGCATGGACCTTCTGGGCCATATCCAACGTCGGAATTCGAACACTCCTCTATACCTGCGACAGTTAAAAAGATTTTCAATCTCAAAGATTTTCTAACTAAACGTGATGAATGGGCTGGCACGTTTGACTCAGTCCTTAACAGAGCCACCCCCAGAAGCGATTGTCCAGGTAAACTCCTAATTCTATAATTCTAACATGGATTACGTGCAAAAATATCGTCAAACTTTATGATAAAAATTGAAAATATATTTAATATATGTTTATATGCAAAAAATATCAGTGAATCATGTAGTAAAGAATACAAATACTCTTAATATATGTTTTAAGTGAATTTGTTAGTTTATTATTGGAGTGCTGCACCTTAAACTTCGCGTTAAGGATATTTTTGCACTTCGCGGTAATGCTAACGGAATCCACAATGTTGGCATTGATAGAAACTCTGGGAGAGCCAGCAAAACTGCGCGATGCGGAGGCGAAGGACGACGCGAAACTGTGCGATCTGCAGGAGGATCTGGTGCGGCTGGCTGCAGTTCTTTGCGGCGATTGTAGGAAAGAGGACTTTCCGGACAAACTAGTGGAGGGAATGACGGTGGCTGCCGGAGCCGACTACGTGAAGACGGCGTTTGACAAGTTCTTGAATGAGTGTGAGAAGGCTAGGCAAGATGGGGCAGATGGATCCACCATTTGTATACCCGAAACGACGGCGTCTACTTCGGTTGATGCCAAGTCTAACTCCAAAACGTTTGCTTCCAAATTGTTTTCTTGTATTCTTTGTGGTGGAGATTGATTTCAGTGTTTAATTTGTTCGATTCATAATTGATTGTCATTTCAATAAGAGCTGTTTACTTTGTTCGATTAATTTGTATTGTATATGTAGTTACTTCCTCAATCCCGATAATATCTTATTTCTTTTGAGTGTAATGGTGTTAGTCCACTTAATTTTTTTGTGATTCTTAGTGTTATCCTATTTCATTATAAAAATAAGATAATATTATTGGAGAATACAACAACTTATTATTGGAGAAGAGGGAGTATAAAATAGGATAGTAGTCATGAAAATTAAACATGGGGTAATTGTGGGTATGGATTCTTTTCAAAATTTGTGATTAATTGCTGAATCCCAAACAAAAATTTGGAAACCAACCCAATTTTCAATTTTGTGAATCTGAATAGACAAGGCCCAATTTTGTGAAACTAGCCCAATTTTCAATTTTGTTAACATATTTGGACCCAGTCAATAGGATAAGCAATTTGGGCCTATTGTGTAACTTCATATTTTATTACCCAAAATAAGGAAAAAACCAAACGCGGTTTACAAGATATTACACAAAATCATGGTTTGCTAGGGGTGTAAGTGGTTCCGGTCCGAACCGCGAAACCGATGGAACCGAACCGAACCAAATCAAACCGAAAAATGTGGTTCGGTTCGGTTTCGTGGTTCGGTTTGGTTTATATTTCTCGAAACCGTTTACAATTGGTTCGGTTCACGGTTCCAAAGGTATAGAAACCGCTCAAACCGAACCGAACCAACGGAATCGAATGAAATATAAAGATTTTTTGTTAATACTACCTACTACTTACTTACTAGGTTAGATAGTATACTAATATGTGATTACTAGAGGTATAGTAGGTAACTGATACAAATGTAAATATGTAATTAAAAAAATTAAAAAAGAGATGTTAATACTACTATTACACTAGGGCAGTAGGGCACGCCGCACAACTGAGTCCTGACTACACCACTCTCCTGTCTTCTCAATTCCCATTTCCATCTTCTTTCTCATTTCTCAATTCATTCTTAATACTATTTTCACTTTTTCTACCAAAACGTAAAAGTTGAACAACAAGTCCGCCATCCGTAGGAATTTTTTCTGAGAGTTCTTAGTTCATCCGTTTACGTGGAGTCATGAAGTTGTTTCATTTTGCTACTGCCTATGTGGATTGTGGAGTCATGAATTTGTTTCCCCTAGTTGGAGATTAACTATTGTAGTTATGTTAAGTATATTTATATTTTGGAGCCGTAGTTGGAGATTAACTTTTGTAGTTATGTTTAGTATATTTATATTTTGTTAAAATTCTGGAGTTGTCGTGCTTGGATTTCATTCACGTTAAGCATGTATGAAATATTGTGGTTCAAAAAAAATTCATCCCTTAAGATTTGTCATAAAAGTGTCTCATTTTAAAAAGGTAAAAATATGTGACAATAACCCACTCAAACACAAACCACAAACACCATTTTCTTAATAACGTGGCTACTAATGGACGAATTTAAGATTTGAAAAAGGTAGAACCGATGAACCAAACCAAACCGAACCATTTCTAAGCGGTTCGGTTCGGTTCCAAAAGTAAAGTACATCTTAAACCGAACCGAACCGAACCACTTTCATATGTTCGGTTCGATTCCTAAATTGTACTAAAAACCGAACCTAACCGAACCGTTACACCCCTAGTTTGCATGGTGGATTTCTCTCGTTAAGTGTAAAACTACGACAATAGCAACGACATGGGAAATGTCATATTTCACTAGTTTCGTAAAAAGACAGTTGATAAGGTTTTTCGTGTCTATATGGTTTCGAGCAAATTCGACCATACCTGTTGTTTCCATTTTAGGCAAATAGAAATTTAGGTAAAAATGGTGGGATCAATGGATTACCTTAAAAAAAAAAAAAAGAATATAAGTGTAAGCAAATATTAGGAAACTTTTGTTTATTATTCCTACACTTTTTACTTTTAACTATTGTTGGGATATAATACCGGAACCAACAACTATGATTGTACATATGTAGATTGTTATTAGAGTTGTAAGAGTTTTCGAACGGGTTCATCCCAGCTCAGCCCAACGAACCAACCTCATTTTTTGAATCGGACCATAAATGGATCAGCCTGTTGAAAACATAATAAATTATCACAAACACTTTATTTGAGGTCTCACATCGTTAACACACAACTAATAACTCTCTTAAATTACCGCGCTCAAAAGAAACGAGACAAGAATTATGGTACGCAGAGAGTATATATCTTTATTTTCATATATTATTTTATAAATATACAAGAAAAGAGTTTTTATATAGTCGGATCAGCTCACGTCTCTTGAGAGATCTTGTTTTTGCATAGCAGAACTACATTTAACACCTACAAAATTATTTTAGTAAAAAACACAAATTAGTCGACAGTCCAAAATAACTCCGAAGTCCATTGATCTTTTCAACCCAAAATCCAATTAGCCTGAACCTTTTAGATCCAATTTTGTGGATGAGTGGAGCTCCAAAATTTGAGCTCAACTCTAACTACATATGAAATGAGTCATTTCGGCTCAATTTATATCGCTCTAACTACATAGGGAATGAGTTGGCCATCAAACCTAACCATTTCGACTCAATTTTAACAGCTCTAATTGTTAAAATATACTCCCTCCGTCCCATTATTAATGTCCCACTTGACTTTTTTGGTTGTCCCATTATTTATGTCTCATACCAAATAAGGAAATAAATGAGTGGACCACAATCAATCTAAGCAAGTGGACCCCACCCCTTTATACTTTTACACCACAACTTTACACCTTTACCTCCACTATCTTAATAATCGTGTCCAGTCCCAATGGGACATTAATAATGGGACGGAGGGAGTAATTTTTTTTCCAATGATTTTATTTTTTACCTTACCATTCTATTCATTTTGGTTTGTAAGGAGAATTGAAAGGTTGCTATCAGTCGTAAAAGTTTGTGCACAAAACAATTTGATCAACTAGTATGGTTGCACTTTCATGGATTCATCATTGTGGTCCTTGGATTTCGTTTTCCGTTTTCTCGTATTTTCAACCGAAGCTCTGCGCTGTCAGACGTGTAATAATCAACAGGTGAGCATTTCTTACATTAATTTACACAATCATTTCCAAGTTTTCTTTTCTTCAATTCTGATCACTTTCATCTCTGTTTAGGCGTACTCAGCATTTAAAATGTATACACAAAATAGAAATTTACTAAATTTTGGCGAAACCCAAACAACGAAAAAGGACCGATCAATTTCCTGTCCACTGTCAAATTGATGTAATTTCAAAACTTCAATAAAAATTAAAAATTTGAATAAATAATTGGTAGGTTTTTGTTTTGTTTTGGGTAAGGTGCAAGGCAGGTTATCTGTAGTGTGGGCTCCACATCCTCCTCACCATCCTCATCTCTCTATACTCTATACGTATCGTATATATTCTCATCTCCCCAACTCTAGTGGCTCCAATCATGCATGATTACAATATTCAAATAAATAAATGATTCCACGTTATTATTATATGGCACAGACCAACTGCTCTTTTTTTCTTTATGAGGCACGGTTTGATTTTATAGGCCCCACTTAAGCTGACCTCTTTCTAATTGGGCCAAACCGCACCGGTTTTCCTATTATTTTAATTTCTTTGATAGTTTGCCATGTGAAAAATTTGAATTTTATTCATATTTTGAAGTCGAGTTCGTAATAGATTATTAGTCTAATAATACAACTTTTATTTTTCATATATAATTTATAAATTAATGAACATGAACAAATTTTATTCATATGAATAGCAGTTGCACTTTTTCTTAGTCACATTAAATTCAATGAACTCCTAAGTTTGATGTTCCAATTGGATTATCATGCACTCCGACCTGTGGGGTGAGTATGATTGTTTCTTAGTTTTTTAAATGGATTTGTGGGTCATAGTGCTTCCACTAACTCTTCTTCACTAAGCAATTCTTTTTAAGAGTATGATTACGAGTCGACGAGCTAATGTTTTTATGTAACGTGGAAAATTTACGTTGGAAGTTTACAATTTTCGATTCTACTACGCATCGAGGTATTTGAAGTCTTTGATTAGGATGAAACGATTAATTAATTCCTAACTTTAGATTTTGTCAATACCAATTGTCATGATCTTAGTGATATAGTTGGTATTCTCCGTCCCCTTATTTGTACCTAATTTCTTTTCCTTACGAGAATTAACAAAGTAGTATTATTATGTAGTGTAGATCGTTTGTCTTTTTGTAGTTAAATTTGGTCTATACAATCTTTGCCTTTTTTAGAATGCAAATTGGCAAAAAAAATACTCAAACTTCACGTTTTTGCGAATTTTGTCCTCAAACTTTTTTTTTCTTTGACCTTCAACTCTTTATTTTTGCGATTTTAGTCCTACCGTTAGATTTTCCGTCAATTTAATCGTTAAAAATTGAAAGGGCAAAATTAGAATTTTTATATATATGGACCAAAATTGCAAATGAAGAATGATTTGTGACCTATTTAGCAAAATAAAACGTTTAAGGACTGATTTCATAAATTTTAGACAAATAAGCTAATTGTTTTGTCTCGACGAGATTTTGCATTAAATTTTCGATTTTTCATATAACTTTATTGCTTCATATCATCAAATATAAGCTAACGAAAACTTCATACCAATATAAACAACATTTAATTCGAAATGTAAAAAATATATTGTGAATTAACCATTAAAAAACAAAGTTATTATCGCCCAAAATTTTTACTTCAAAATAATCATTTATAGCATAATATTTACTTCAAAATAATTAGAATACGAGGAAAATACGCATCAACTCGTAATTTACGATGAATAATATGTTATAAATAACACTTAATTCATAATTTGTGATGAATAATAGAATATGAGGAAAATATGTATCAGTTCGTAATTTACAGAAAATATTAGTTTTATTTGAAATACTATAATAAGCCAAAAAACTACTGCAAACAAGGTTAGTCTCGTATTCATATTCTCTGCATAGAACTGCCATGACGAATCCCCAACACCTGCCATTGAAGGTCGTAACCATAACTTACGTCCGCTACCAGCGCGGCGATCAGCTCGGCCATTTCCTCGTCTGGATCTCCCTCGTCCCCGTCTTCATCAGCTTCGGCGGATTCGTCTCCCACTTCCTCTTCCTCCGCGAGCTCCAGGGCATGTTCTTCGCCGTCGGCCTCCTCATCTCGCAATTCGTCAGCGAGCTCATCAATTGCAGATTCGCAATTCTCCTCGCATTCTAGTTATTTTGAAGTAAATATTATGCACTAGATAGTTAGTTAGAAGTAAAATTTTTGGGTGATAATAACTTTGTATTTTAATGGTTAATTCACAGTATGTATTTTACATTTTGAATTAAATGTTGTTTATATTGGTACGAAGTCTTCGTTAGCTTATATTTGATACGAAACAATAAAGTTATATTAGAAATCGAAAATTTAATGCAAAATCTCGTCGATACGAATCAACTAGTTTATTTGTCTAAAATTTGTGAAATCAGTCCTTAAACTGTTTTATTTTGCTAAATAGGTCATAAATCATTCTTCATTTGCAATTTTGGTTCATGTAAATAAAAATTCCGATTTTGCTCTTTCAATTTTTCATTTTAATAAAAATTGAATTAACAGTTAAATTGACGGAAAATCTAACGGCAGGACTAAAATCGCAAAAACAAGGAGTTTAGGGTCAAAAAAAAAAAAGTTTGAGGATAAAATTTGCAAAAACGTGAAGTTTGAGGACTATTTTTGTCAATTTGCCTTTTTAGAATGAGTCACTTTTAATGGAACAACTCAAAGAGGAAAAAAAGCAACTTTTAACATAAGGGAGTGAGTTATTTAGCATTTTTCAAGCATTGATACATTTTGTTTTGATAATATATACAAGTTAGGACTCCGCTAACTCTCCATCCATAATATGTACTGATTTCAGTAAAAGGAAAAAAGAAAATCAAGAATCCTTATGCCGTGAAGTACCAAAATTCCCTTATTTCCCTCTTTCCCCCACCTTTAATTCAATTATTTCTTCCTTTTCTTCAAATATTTTTTGTGGATACACAACCCTAAGCAAAGAATGATGCGCCCCCAATTGTTGGTATGCATTCGCAATTTAAAAGTTTCAAGAAACTAAAAATTAGCTAAAAACGGCGGAGAAAGTGACCAGCCAACTAGCAGATTCCTCAACAAGGGTTGGCCTACATATTTCCAGACAAATCCAACTACACAACACAACTAATTTTATTTTTATTGCAATACTCATCCACTCAAAAATTAGTTTACTTATTTGTAACGTTTAGGATAATTATTATTACTATTTATTATCATATGATTCGGCCCCATCTTTTGTTCGCCTAATAAATCTTAACCGAAATGATTAAATTGGGTAAATAAAGAAGAAGACAATCATTGATTTGATTGGTTTATTTAATGTATATCTTGATCACCATTTAATCTATGGCTCAGTTGTTTAGCTGGTGCAACAAACATCAACATCTCTGTTTTTATTATCAAGTGACAACAAGACATTGCTTAAGAGATACGGTTCATCTAATCTTGTGTTTTGTTTTATAACGATGGTGACCGCAATTAATGGTATTGAAAAAAATCGTCTATTCCACTCGTCTTTTTTATGCACTTGTAATTACAGTTTATTTGTTCAGTATCCCAAGTATAACTAATCTATTAGTAGTATTATTTAGTTTCATCAAATTACCATCTATGATCAAGTCCGACCTACCTGATATTATTCAATTTAGTATAAGTATGTAAGTCTATCGATCAACATAATTTCGACATGACTGTAATTCGCTACAATTGGTTAGTATTTGATTAACCCTCTTATATATAGATGGATCATTTTTTTTTCAGACCTGCCTAGTCACCACCCTAACCGCGGCAATTAGCCTGGTAAACTTCATTTTTATAGCATTCTTTTAACTTTATTCAAATAAAGTTCAATTTATATAGAAAAGAAAATGACAAATGGAAAAACTAAAAATTAAGAGTTTTTCAAATGAAAAAAACTATCAACATGAGGTCATAATTTCTAATTTCAAAACTAAATTATCACAATTGTGCAAGTGATCATTTGTCTCATCGTATAAGTAAATACATATTTATCATATTTTTGAAGTCGAATAGGTAGAGAACAATAATATTATGGCAAGTTGGCAACTCATGCACACTTCTGCGGAACAACTGTCGTTGAGCTAATGAAATTAATATAATTTTCTTAATTAATTAAAATGTGGCAAAGTCATTATACTTAAATTATTATATAGGCCTTTATCATGCTTGAGCAATTTTCTGGTGAAAAGGGATTTAAATTATTTTATTTACAATGAATATATAGTGTGTTGCAACATAAACCTTAAAACTTAACAAGTTGCATGGACTGACAGGATTTAGCCACGTGGACAGCTAGTTATCTCATACAACATTACAATTTATTTTGTTTAAAAAGTCAACTTTGATTAATTAGGACAGAAAACCTTAACATATTGAAGTGAAATAAATATATATAAATGTTGATTTAGATGGCCAAACCATAGGCTAATTTCCAACAGCGCTTTTAATTGCTGTTTTAATAGTATTTCTGAATTAGTAATTACTTTTCCCTTTCTTCCTTTTTGACTTTAGTGCGGGGGGGTTGTGATTATCTTTCCGTCCCTTTTTTACATTTGTTTTTTACATAGATTAAGAAAAAATTTAATGATACGAAGTTAGTAAATGTTGGTATTATTTGAGTAAGTTAAAGTAAATTACTAAAAAGTTAATATCTATTGCTGTTTGTTATTATAAGAGTTGGAATTTTTTTTTCACTTTAATTATATTGAAGTTGTTGAAAATATAATACAAAAATATTTTATATAGTATTATTTCTTATTTCATGTTCCAATAATAAGATTGTAACACATGTATTTTAATTTTAATTATTATATATATCTTAGTTTGAATTTGTTTAATCTTAGGGGAATAATTGTTTTAGGTAAAAAGGATTACATATCAGAATGTCATTTGTGGAATATGGAATGAGAGACAAAAAAATGAAATAGAAAATCTTGAGTGATATTATAGCCAAATTACTCTATAATTTTTTTTTAAACTAGAGATGGAAATAAAACCCGTTGTTATGTAGCGATGGAAACACGTTGCATTAATAATCGTTAAAATTATTGACGGAATATATAATCATCCTCAAAAAATTATTTAAACCAATAAATTGCCTTTCATATGAGGCAAGATATTAAATGAGATTATTTTAATATGTATCAGTAAAAATGTTACTATAATTTGAGTTTTATTCTATATATTTCCATGCATTAATTTCCATTGAAGACTTATTTAGGCTTGTGGCTGTATATACAAGTCTTCAGCTTCATATCTAATTGTTTTACTTTTGGTCGCACATCACAAGATTATTAATTGCAATTTACAAGCTGAAATTCTGCAAAATAATAATTTATATATGTAATCTTAGTATAAGAAAGATTATCCCATGTCATTAAGAGAGATTTTTCAATATAATATAAATATTTTGCATGGATTTTAAATACGAAGGTATAGAAGAGAATCTGGGTATTGAATAATTGAACAGAGTCTTTCACAGTGTCTTTCCGTTTCCGTAAATGCCCTCGATTGTAACTAGACTTTTTCTTGTGTCCACTGATTAAATAATTGATCATCTAGCCAGCTCAGCCTCCATTCTCTCTCCTCCTCCTCCCTCTCTCTCATCTCATAGACATATATATTCAAATCGGAGTATCAGACAATCTGCAGAAAACAAAAGAGTTGTATTAGTAGACAGTATAATAATATGGATAAGCTCAAATATTTCTTTCTTCTTCTTGTATTATGTGTATCAAGTTCTGCAGCCTTCAACGTATCCACCATCCCCTTCAGCCAAGGCTTCAGCCATCTCTTCGGCGAACCCAATATCATCCACTCCGGCGACGATCACTCCGTTCAACTCCATCTCAATCAATACACAGGCATGTATAGATTTATTTATGATGATCATAATTCATAAAACTATATATATGATTAATTTATTAATTCAATATGAATATTATCTGATCATGCTTATATATATGTATGTATAGGGTCCGGTTTCCGATCATCGGACCTCTACAACCATGGCTTCTTCAGTGCTAAAATCAAGCTGCCGTCGGATTACACGGCGGGCATCGTCGTCGCCTTTTACGTACGTAATAATTTGATTTGATTTCAAATTTGATTTTGTCAATCGTAATTAATTAATGATGATCATATATGTATAATTGGCCGTATTAATATTCATTGTTGCAGACTACAAATGGGGATGTATTCCGCAAGACGCACGACGAATTGGACTTCGAGTTCTTGGGTAATATAAGAGGGAAAGCATGGAGGTTTCAGACAAATATGTATGGGAATGGAAGCACAAATAGAGGGAGAGAAGAGAGATACTATCTCTGGTTTGACCCTTCGAAGGAGTTCCATAGATACAGCATTCTATGGACTACCAACACTATTATGTGAGTTTCTCTCTCTATATATCTTTATATCTCTTCAATTCTTGGATGCTTCCCTTTTTCAATATTCAACTCTCAGTTGCGGCTACAACTGAAATTTGACCATTTCAAAATTAAATAGATTGCTTCATCAACAATACAAGCACTTTATCTAGAAACTTTATTCATAAGCATAATTAGGCGGCCCATATATTATTTTTATTTCATATCTATTTATGATTATTATATTAATACATCGTATGTAGCATGGTATTCATTGAATATATGCCGTGTAATGATAAATTATGAAGCATATATAGCACCCATACTTTTCAAAGTTCACATGTTTAAATACAGGAGACTAGGATAAGGATCATGAAAAAAATAAATAGGGTATGAGTCACATGCAAAGTCACAAGATTTAAAGGGGAAATTATGAAAAGTTGGATTTTTATGAAATTTTGAAAAAGAAAAAAGTATTTTCGTTGATTATCGTATTACAGTTAGGAAATTGAATATCTTGTGAACATAGATGATAGTGTTGTCCTTTTCAAGCTTAGCACCATTAGCTGGTAAGAAGATCATAATTATCATGGACCAAATCCTATACTTTCTTTTTGCTTAGCTTAATCAATGAAAGTAAGCACTACAGTTAAAGGTATACTTAATCAAATTCCATTTTGTGACTTTTAATCTTAGGCCCATCTATATGTCTTGATTAATAAATTTTCGGAAAAAACTCTATGTCACCAATTTATATCTTTATGTGCTACAATCATAATTTGAATTATATATCAGTCATTTAAGGAGCGTGACATATAGATGCACATAGTGGAATATAAAAACATTTTCGATAGAGTTTAGGGTATAATTTAATTTTCTTGATTTTCTCAGATTTTACATTGATGATGTTCCGATCCGAGAGATGGTGAGAAATGACGAAATGGGGGCTGATTTTCCATCAAAGCCTATGGGATTATACGCTACAATATGGGATGCTTCAGATTGGGCAACCTCCGGTGGCAAGTACAGAGCAAATTACAAATATGCCCCTTTCGTCGCCGAGTTCACCGACCTTGTCCTCCACGGATGCGCCGCGGATCCATTGGAAGAGGTGGTGGCCGCCGGATGTGCCACGAGAGATGATCAGCTTGCCGGAGCTGAGTTTGCTAAGATTACGCCTAGACAAAGGTTGGCCATGAGAAATTTTAGGTCAAAATACATATACTATTCGTATTGTTATGACACAGTACGTTACCCGGTGCCACCACCGGAGTGCGTCGTTGATCCGGCAATGAGGCAGCGGTTTAAGGAGACAGGGCGGCCGAAGTTTGAACGCCGCCACCGGAAGTTCAAGCAAAGGGGCCAAGTTATGGGTGAGAGAAACTATGGGAATCAAGAGAATGAGTGAGAAGTGTAGGGGTATATATGTCATTGCAACGTAAAGTATAGGCGAATTCTTTTTTCATTATTTTGGGGATTTTTATTTTGGGATTGGATACGAATAAATAATAAATTTATGGAGTGGAGTGAGGAATTCTTTAGCTTGGCCCATCTTGTGATATACAATAAATGGGATTATGTAATACTTTTAGTTCTTGAGATAATGATATTTAATTTAAGTTTGTGTGCTACGTAAACTGCACCTTGTATAACGGCTATGAGTTTATTAATAACACTAAGATGGAGTAATCTGATCTCTTAAGTACAAAGTATTTTGCATGTAAAGTGGGCTTTATTTATTGGGCCTACATTGGGCTTTATCTCAATTGGGCTAGCAGGCCCAATACAATTTCCATCGGCTAGGGCCGAATTAAATTTCCATACATCAATATAAAGTTTTCCTAAGAAACATCAGAGATGTCCTCCTTTGGAATGTCCGCAACCATGACGTTACAGCCAACGTCGGCACGGTGGCGCTCCACCGCCTCCAGCGGCGAGTACCCAGTGACGTTAGAGCTCTTGCAGACGCCCCCTACCATGTCATGTTGTTGATATACGGTAATCTAAATACCAGACTCAGTAGATTAATCTGGGTGAGATATTGAGATCAATTAAATCTGGTTTTATGTGATTTTGAGGCATTGTGGAATCAGTTCTTCATATTATTTGAGTCGTAGTGTGGTTATTGGTCAAGATCTAGTTACAAATCGGGCGGCCATTGGTTAGAATGGTTTTGAATTTTGATGATGTACCTTTCAATCTTGGGGAAGTAGTTACTCCTATTAGATCTGTGAGAGTTCTTTTATGTCTAAAATTTTCAGATAACAATCATGCCATTTTACTTTGTTATGCATTCTAGGTCAAAACGTTACGTCAACTTGTTTCTACACAGAACTTTGAGCTTCGTACAGCATCTGGTTACAGAGAAATGTTATTCGTTAGAACTTGAAGTGTATATATATTGCTATATGATAGAGGAGATAAACCGGACTGCATAATAAGTTTTACATAATAAGCATACTTGTAAAACATATTGTTTTGCAACATATACTAAGGTACTAGTATCTTTATTCTGTACTGCAAGGTAATGATTCGAAAACACACATCGAATCTTTACTTGTGAACTTGAAAAAATTTCCCCGGAGATGATATAAGACAACCATGTAACCTCTTAGATTTTGATCTGATCAAGCCACCAAATGCTTTACCGCAAGCCCTTGTACCAACTCATGAATCTTGCTATAAACTCTGCATGGAATAAAGATAGTTGCAATGCATCACAGTGATGCCTAATCATCAAACAGTTGGACTTTCATATGAGAGAGAAAATTAAAAATGCATGAAGTAGTAAGGCTTGAGCCTTGACCAATGGAGAGTAGAAATGATTGTTAATTACTCTTAGCAAATTAATCAAAATAATTGACTGTGTTGTTTGCATCTAAATGGATGCTTGTCTTATGGAGCACTTACCTTCAATCCTCATGAATTTTTGGACATTCTTTCTCTGATCATTTTCTCTTTCCCCCAGCTCTTCTTCGGGATGAGCATAGGGCAAATACTTCTTGCCAGCATGATTTTTCTGTGAATAAGAAGAGTTAGTATTTTATTCGAGGAGTGTTGTTACAATGGTTCTAGAGGAAGACCCAAAGAAGAGGCTGATCTGTAAAGGTGTATACTTGATATTGATATTCATCATATAGGTGATCAAATTGTGGCTGTAACTGCTCAGGCAAAATTTTCTTTAGTTCTTCCTTCAGAGTCTGCATAATAATAGAATTTTATTGATGGACTATAATATTGATAATAAACATAAAATCAGATTGTTCTTACTTGAAAAATGAATTCTGGGGCTACATTATGCTCTATAAGATTTTGAAGCTCTCCTCGTATGTGGTAAAGCCTATGATGAAGCAGGTGGATTCATATTGTCAGATTGATTATCCTCGAGCTGTATGAATGTGTGGTATGTGCATAGTATGTAACTTACTGCTTTGGGCTTTGCTCTTCTATGACATTGTTAGCAATACTGGCTATTTTATCTTCCCACCCTGTTTTGATATCTTGATCTTCTTTTAAAGAAGCACAGCAGCCACTTAATTGCACATGCAACATACAGAAAGAAATTGTTACTAGTAAATCATCAAACTTTGATATCATGTCTCTGGTTTAGATAGAGTTGTGTTGACTTTGAATAACATACTTGGCGTGCCAAGTAGCTTCAAATGAGCGTATAGCTTGTCTTAAGTTATTCTGCGAGTTGCTTGCAACCTTATATGCCAATGGATGAGGCAACTGTATTCCTTCTTTTTCTGCTACGAATCCCAAAACTCTAATAATCTGTGAAAGCCGAGTAATTGCAAATACGAAAGAGAAATCTGAAGTAAGTTAAAAAGTTATATGGATGAATGAGTTTCAGATTTGAAAGTATTCGGCTGCTACCTCTTCTATAGAAGGTTCATTGAGTTGAACATATCTGCAAAGTGGCATTATATGCTGGAGCTTCTTAGCATTTTTGCAGCAGAAGATTACCTTGTTACACCCTTTAAACTTCTCTAGCATCCACTTGATATATGAAAGGGCATCAGTTGATAGCTTGTCCGCGTCATGCAAAACAATAGCTGCATGAGTAGCATATCATGATATGTCTATATTATGGAAATAGATAACTCCTTAGAATTTAAAAACATATCTAAATACCTCTGCAGTTTTGTTGATTGCATTGGAAAGTTGTACCCGACAATATCTGACTTTTCTCCTTGATAAGCTCAACAATGACATGCTTCTCATAACCTTTAAGTTCATTAAGGTTGACCTCGACATGCTGTTTGGATACCATGAGATTTACACGGATACTGCTCACTGCTTCTCCCTGTGATCAGTATTGTGATATTGAAGTCAATGGTCTAATTGTAATAAGCAATATTCCTTCTGTTCTGACTCTTATCTCGGTTGAGCAATTAGGTCCACCGATAAACCCTTAGATACATATATAGTACATAAACAGCTTTTTTAATTTTTGGTCGGTCAATTTATCTATCTTCCTGTTATTATTGATACACATCGAAAATAAACTTATATTTCCTTGTTTGGCATAATAGTGATGTATGCTCAATTTGCTGAAACAGTGATACTGAAACTCCTGAATAATGGGGCACGGAGTTGGTTGAATAGTTCGACTATGCAGTATGAATTTACCTTCAAGAGAAATTCTTTGCTTTCTTCTTCTGCCTGTGGATACAAAAACGTAGAAGATCAATGTACAAGCATAAATTCATAAGAATATGCCTTGGAGTCTTTAAGCTAAAATGATAACCTCTGTGATTTTTTAATCTAATTACTTTCAGATGATTTCTACTAGAGTGTCAAATTAGCACATGTATCCTTCTGTATACTGTGTGTATCAGTGTTATGTAGTTTCTCTGTTTCAGGTATCTAACATATAAATGAGAGAGCAAGTGTACCTTTACTCTGTCTTCCCCAAATGCCTCCCTAAGAAAAGCCCAAATCATGGTTCTCTTTCCCACCCCCGGGTTGCCTTCAAATATGAAGTGGCCACATTCTTGTGATGTATCCTGCCAACCCCTCACAATCTCTTGTAGCCAAAGGGCCTTTTCCCTATTGCAAAGAAACTCCCGCAACCAAGAAGGCCTATATCTATCCCCCCATATGTATTTTCTTTCTGTTTCTTCCTTGTGTCCCTCCTTGTTCTCATGTGTATCTCCTCCAGAAGCAGGAGGCACCTGAGGTGGTGATGCTTGCTCAGTTGGTGGTGGAGGTGGTGTATCTAAGGGTGGCGTGGGTGGTGGGGAGAGCGATGCTTGTGCGGTTGGTGTGGTTATCTGTGGCAGTGGATATGCCAATGATTCTGGAGGTGTTATCTGCGGTAGTGGATATGGTAATGAAGCTGGCGGTGATGCAATCGGTGGCGATAATGGCAGCATAGATGGCGGTCCAGAATCTCTCTCCCTCAATGGCTTCTTCTCAGTTGGTGAAATGAAGGTATCCTCCTCTATCTTTGTGGATTGAATAGTGACTCTTTTCTTCACAGAAACTGAATCATTTTTCATTGTCTTGGTCTTGATCTTCGTCAAGACTACAGTCTCAGTGACTCTCGACGACGAAGAGGAGGATGAAGTCGTCAACCGGTTATCAAGGGAGCTCTTCGTCCA
This sequence comes from Lavandula angustifolia, assembly GCA_028984105.1. Taxonomy (NCBI): domain Eukaryota; kingdom Viridiplantae; phylum Streptophyta; class Magnoliopsida; order Lamiales; family Lamiaceae; genus Lavandula; species Lavandula angustifolia. Next base: position 18,840,285 of record CM054822.1, read on the forward strand.
CGTAGAAAACGACGACGAAGAGCTCTTGTCATCCTTCTTGGAAGCGAAGCAAGACCCTCCCCACTCCTGCACCTTCACAACGAAGCTCGACTTGGACGAACCAGCAGTGACGTAGCTCGTGGCATGGCTCTCTCTCCCGGGGCTCGAACACGTGTGTTTCTCTCTCTTGATCACGAGTGAGAAGTCTGTTAGTCCCTTGTAGTAAGGGCTGCTGCTGCTGTACCTTGCTTCTATGACTGCATTCCTTCGGTTGAACTCGCGGAGACCCTCTTCAGTTAGGTCCGAGTTCTTGTTTTTGCCGGTGATGAGAGCGCCGAGCTTCTTAGGCCAGGTGGTTAGAGGCGAGCCAGCCGAGCGGGACGTTACGACGGACTTGCTCGAACGCGGGGGTGATTGGGGGCTGGTGATATCTGGGGCTGATTTTGAGTGTGGGAGCGCAGGACTCGGCATTGGAGAGGTGGGAATGGAAAGGGTTGTGGTTCTGTTTTGAGTAAGTTTTGTATCATGTTGTGGAGAAATGAGAATGTCCGTCTTTGGTTGTATTAAAAATTGTTGGCGTTTATAAAACCGAGGTTTTGGTTGGAATTAATTCGATGAATCCTATGTTTGTAGTGCTTGTTTGACTCAAAAACTATGTGCAATTGGAAGCTGTTACCATTGAATTTTGAGGGGTTCGTTTAGTAGTTATATACTCTGAGATGTGATGATTAAATTCTAGATTTTAACTTATAAGGATCGGCAACATTATATTCAAGTAAATAGACAGAATGGGGAAATCTCCATCAACATCGTCAGAGGTGATGTCAGATTACTAGGATACAATAAAATTCGTACTGAACTATGCTTTTCTCTCTCTCTCTCTCTGGCTCCCTCGCTCTTTCTCACCACGCTAAGGGATCGAATCAGATTTTTGTAAGGCTCAATGTGATGATATCATATGAAATCTGGGAATATTTTCTAGTGACAACATAAAATAGTGAATTGGCAAGGATTTGGAGATAGAAGCCAATTAAAAATAGTGTAGAGAATTTAGGATGGTGCTATATTTTGTTGACATATTTTAATACATGTGTTATCAAATAAGGAAGCTAGCTGTTGGGATGAAGGAAGCAAAAGGTTGTCAGAGTTATTAAAAACTTTACTACTCATTCCATTCCATTATTCTAGTGTCATTTTTTTATACGAAGATAAGAAAATTGATATTTTGTGATGCATATTATTTGATTTTCTATTTTTGTTTTTATATTCTTGCCTCTTTTAGAAGAAAAAAAATGAAATAAGAGTGTTAATAATGACCCGGGGAGAGTAGTAACTTAGAGAGAATCAAGTGAATTTCTATATTTATTCAAATATATTATAGCTTACTTTGTATCTCCGCATCACACAAATGGCATGTATATACAATAATAAAAAGTACAAACCATTCAATTGCAATTTCCGCATCCTAATCGTGCAATGTTGTACATTCAAATTTGATATATAGATTCTGCCTTCCATTTCAAATTATATCATTCAGTATTCTGGTTTCAGTTCGTAGATAAAATAGTGATGGTTAGACTTAGAATTGGTCCCCAAGAAACCGGGCAATTATTTTTTTACTAGATTAAGTCAGTTTCGTGAAAAATAAAGCAATATTCTATAATTATAACACAATGATATTACTCTAATAAAATAAATAAAAAGTGGATGGACTTTATTGTTCAACAATTATACATCCATTTTATGTTGGGTGAGGATCCTCTTCGATTTCTTATATTCCATTTCATATTTCACTTATAGAATGATGACACATTTTTTTTTAATAATTCTTTTTTAGATGATGAGGGTAATCCACAGTCGCTACTAAAATGCATACTGAGTAAACCCCGCTCCTACAAGAGGATTCAACCACCCTAGGTTAATCATAGTTCATACATAGCGGTTTTAGTGGGTTTTGAACCCATGACCTTTCGACCTAGGACATGTGTTCTTAAAATCGGCCCCGGGTTGACCTGGTGTGACATCATAAATATATGATTAAATTATATAAATACATAGGTATTTTAATAATATTAATAAATATTAAAAATGACTTACAAATATATAAAACAAATATAAGCATATTTACAACTTCCAACCGATGACGATCTTAGTGGGTTTTGAACCCATGACCTTTCGACCTAAGACCTGTGTTCTTAAAATCGGCCCCGGGTTGACCTGGTGTGACATCATAAATATATGATTAAATTATATAAATACATAGGTATTTTAATAATATTAATAAATATTAAAAATGACTTACAAATATATAAAACAAATATAAGCATATTTACAACTTCCAACCGATGTGGGATGAGTGTAAGTAGTTAGATAGAAAAAAAGTTGATGAAAAAGAAGGAGAAACTATCCCACATCGAATAGAGAAGAAAACCAAACAGAAAATTAACCTATAAATTCCTCCCTCCCTGTTTTAACAACCTGTCAACAGTTGGTAATAATTAGTTTACCAAGATTAACATAAATGCAGTTTAAATTTATTAAACATTTCTCATTTTTGAGAAATTTTGGTAATGTAGTTTAAAACATTTATGAAAATAGGGCTTTGCTTTCGGTTACTATACTAATTGAAACCGAACATGGATCGGTTATCGGCAAACCGAAAAACCGATCGGTTTTGGTTTTTTGAAATCGAACCGATTTGCAACCCTATTTTTTTCAATTTTTTTTTACATTCAAATCGAGTTGACCCGGTTCACGGGTATCGGTTCAACCGGTCGAGCCGACCGGGTCGCACCGGGTCGTTAGCCAAAACGAGTCAGCACGTAACCCGGCCCGGATTTTTGATCGGGTCCGGGTTAAACCGGTTGAACCGGCCGGTCCGGACCGAGTTTCAAAACACAGCCTAAGGCTACCGACCTTAACTGTTATGCCATCTTAAAATGACTTTTTTTAATAATTATATACTTTATATTGGGTGAGGAAGCTCTGCTTGTTATTGCAGAATTTAGATTCTTAAGTATTGAGATTATCCTCCTAGATTAAGTTCTTAACTACTGTCACATACCCGCATTATAGTTGTGCTAAAGTTTTATCTCGTGATAATTGGGTTCTATCAAGTCTTGATATTCTCATAAATTAAGAAAGTAGGTGTAAAAGTATAAAGATTTCATTTGTTTAGATTGATTGTGGTCCACACATTTATTTCCTTATTTAGTATAAAACATAAATGGAATAATCGAAAAAGACATTTGAGACATTAATAATGACATAGAGGAAATATAACATATTACTCCATCAGCCCCACTCCATTAATTCACTTAAGAAAATTATTTGTTGTGTATAAACTAAGATAAAGTAGTAGAGTCTAGAATATTATCAATTGAAACAATAATTGAATAAGTCAAATGACAACTTATATTGCTGTCAATTTCGTTTATATGCTTCCTCCAATTCCAAATAAAACCTAAAACTAAAAGGATCAAATATCAACCAAAATATCATTTCTTTAATAAGAAAATTGAAGATCTTTTCGTAGTTTTGATCGCTAAGATCTCACGTGGAGTAGATCCGAAGCGTAAATTTACACCAAGGAAGCCAAATATATCCTCCTCCCTTATACTTTTCCAACGACTTTGGATTGCCGGTAACTACCCTCCACCTCCAGATCCATGGGACAAATTCTTGAAAAGTTACAAGGTATTAATCTTCTTCAAAATTCAACCCACTATCTTTATTTTGTTTGTAGATTCAAACAAAAATAGTTGGCCGTTCGAATGATAAGAGTATCATCATGTGCGTGAGAAAGAGAAATATGTAGATATTCAATTCTGATTTTTTGTTATGGAGGAAATATCTCTTGTGGGAGCTCAACCTCTTGCAGACTTTTTTTGTCCCTATATCTTGGTGGAGTCTATTGGAGCAGCCTCTTTTGCACATAAAATTCCTCGTATTTGAATATTTATTGGTCAAGATTTCAGTCTCTTCTGAAGCCTAAATGGATGAAATATGCCTATGTTACTACATGGTGACTATGTTTGTTCAGTTTAACTAAGCTGATTCGTTATGCCTAATTTGTCATGTGTAGTTAAAAGAATGATGCTTAGCAGGTGTTATGGCCAGTCCTCTGTTGAATTACTTGTGATTTTAAGGAAACTATCTGCTACTACTATTTCCTCGGCAGTGTGAAAAAAAAATAGGATAAATAGGCACCTATTGCATAATATTAGCTCGGTCTATGAGATTTTGTGGAAATAAAAACTCTTTCCATGATTCAAGACATCCTCTGTTCATTTCCAAGAGATAATGCAACGGCTATTTTTGGGATGACAAGTTTTATGGATTATATTCGAATTGTTGTTATGACTTATACATCATCATTACTTCATTGGCTGAAATATTCTTTGACCCTTAGGTTGGACTAAATTTGTAATGCAACATTAGGTTGCAATGAAGTGCTTTAGTTGCACTAGCCTGGTGTAAGTGATTTGCTTTCATTGACTTGTTTCTTTCTGATTCATTATGTAAAGGTTTATATAGCGTATTAAGTTTCAATTTCCTAAACTCAGTTGCATTGATGGATCATTCCATTACTTTCATCTTCTGTAGGAAAAGAGTGGAAAGAGAGACAGATACACCACATCAGCGACAAGGTTTTTGATCGTGTCAAGAATGACAATGGAAGTGCTTTGACATTTGAAGAACTCTATATCGCCGTACTGCTAGTATACAAGTGAGAAGCTCCACCTCCATGTGTTCCATATCCATGTAATTTGTTTTGATATCTCTATCCTTGCAGTGATATTAACAAGCGTTTGCCCGGTCCTCATTTTGATCCCCCAACAAAGGAGGAAGTTCTCCAACTGATGCAGGTAAGCGATTCAGTTTCCAATCACATCCCTAAGATAAATGGCACATGTTATGCATGCAACTGATTAGCTTTGTGCAGGAGAGTGATATCAATCTTGATGGTGAACTGAATCGCCAAGAATTTGTGAAGTTCATCCGGACCATAACAAAAGATGCATTCATAACAGTGAGTCAGGGATTGATCATCACTCTGGCCGTTGCTCCAACGGTGGCAATGCTGACAAAGAGGACAACTGAGAACGTCCCGGGTGTTGGGAAGGTGGTGGAGAAGATACCCACTTCAATTTATGCATCGCTTGTGACCCTTGCGGTCGTTGCATTTCAACAAGGCGTGGAGAGGGCATAAATACTTCAATTCATTCTACTTGTGAAAATTGCTGCTTGTCATTGCATGTTTCTACAGATAGCTTGCTACTTGATAAAACAGCACAGGATTTTAAGGTGGCATGTAAGTATGATGTTTTTAAGAGTTGTGAGATGAACTTTTTCAATTACAAGAATAATGTGGATCCCAGTTTACCCCCTTCATTCATTTATTTGTTACTCATCCTGTTGCAATTTGGTCTCAACTCGTAAACGTAATAAAAATGGTGAAATCCAGGAGAAGAAAGTTCATATATTGCCAAATTGAATGAAGAATCATCTCATCTTCACTATCTCTATTAATAAGTAGAGACTACAACTGGCTGCAACTAGACATTGATGTTTTTCCCTCTCTTAATCTAAACACCACACCAGAGAGTAGAGGCCATTAGAAGTTTGGACTTAGATTTGCTGATATGAAGATCAACTCAGCTTTTACTGCATCCAGTTTTTCTGCCCAATAATTAACAGAATAAATCCTATACAAACAAAGATTATTATACTACAACAACAGCTCAATGGTGTAGTGTATTTTACTTTGTTCAGATGAAGGGTTGTCTGGAAATATATATTGCCATGTTTTTCATAGATAGCCTGCACACACCCAAAACATATTACACCTTGAAGATCTTCAAGTTTCAAAATCATCAAAACAAGAAATATGGAGTAAAGTTGTCGAGTCCCCATCTAGTCTCTAACAAAATACTCTACATTTTTCTCAAAAAGAGAAGAAAATAAAATATCTATGCTGCTATCAAATAAGCAAATGTTTTGAATATGTGAATAAGGATCTCAGGAATCAAAGCAACATGATAGTTCATGGCTGAAAAAAACTTATGCATAAAGTCATGCCATTGATGATGAGGAAAAAACAGGTATGAAACATGTGAAGAGCAGCGGGGAAGAAAATGTTAAAATGAAGAAAAAAAGGCATACGCAACGCAGCCGAGGCCGAGAGGAAGAAATACTACCGAGCTCCGCTAAAGCAACCTCGTGAGTTTTCACCTGTCACTTCCATCATCATGAGTTTTTCATCAAATTCAAGATGAAAAGTACCGGAAAATTGAATTGAAAAAACACCTGTACACGAAGATCGTCGGAGGAGGAGGAAGGCATGGTGATTCTGATTATGGATCAAGCAGAGCGATAATAAGAGGACTAGTAGGGTTTATAAGAATTTGGGATTTATCCCCAAATTTATGTTGAAATGAGCCAATTTTATTGCCAATATATTTTTGACATTCATCTTTATATTTTATTGCCAATATAAAGACTAACTAAGATAATACGGTAAATAGCCTCCAAGTCCCAACTAGCCCAATATACGTATATGTATATATATAGAAGAAGAAGAAGAAGAAGAAAAAAGCCAAATTGAGTAATTGGAGAAAACATAGAAGAAGAGGCGCTCTGCGCTTAGACTGAATTGCGGTTGCGGTTTTCTCTCGCCTCGTAAGCTTCTACACGTTGAAGGATCCTCTAATGCCATCTAAGCTTTCTCCAAGAGATGCCCTGCCATTCAACCCCACAAACATTGAATCATTTACTAGTAAGATAACCAAACACATCATCATACTCATAGATTAAATACATTTGTGAGTTACAAGGTAAAGAGTATGGTATAACTACTTCTTGTCATTTCTTTCATTGCAGATATAAACAGACTATGCTCCTTATAGAGTTCATTTCATATGGCAAAGCTTTCTTCATACACCTGCTTACCATTTTGATAATCGTCTTTCACATTAAGCCTGGTGAATACTCTCCAAAGAAAAAGTTAATCTAACTACAACAGACCAAGATCATACAAAATCTCACTATAAAGGCACTTCCTTGAGGAAATTCTAAGACAGAAGAATGCAAGGAAGATTAAGTCCAGATAATATGTTCGTATTATTATTATTATCTCCAATCACCTGATAACAGTAGAGTAGATTCGGAGCTAGGATCAGATGCTCATCCTTTCAAATGAGAGAAAGGTATAGCAAAACTAGCAAGCTTTAACAAGTATACACCACGGTCCAACGTCTGCGTAACAGTCGTTTTTCTTATGTCGAACCTCGGCGTCCTGTCCAAAAGGTGAATTAGCCGATAAAGAAGAAGGAATTTTATCAATTCTTCATAAAATTGCAAGAGATTAAAGAAAGGAAATAATTACTACTCACAGAAATCGGGGCTCGAGACTTGGCAAGAACAAGATGGGAATGCAGTAAAAACACAGCCCAAATTATCATCATAAATCTTTTCCCACAATTCTTGGAGCCCCACATCTCCTAATCTTCTTCTTCAATCTCAGAGGGGATTTCCGATTACCTGATTTCAACTGAAAGCGCAGGTAACAATTCGCGCCTTCTAATCTTGATTTCCAAATAATGAATGAATAATAAAACGGAAATACTTTTATTTCACATTTTCATAATGACTTGTATATATATATATTTTTTTATTCATGGAACTCGCAGCCGCTACCTTCGGTGCGAGGGTTTAACCACCCTTAAAGGGTGACAGACAAATCACATAGCGGTCTTGGTGGGAATTGAACCCGGGACCTATCGGTCGCGGATCACTCATCTTAACCGCTACGTCATCTCATGGGGACTAATAATTTGTATATTACACTCTATTTTAGGGGACGACACATACAGTCAGCATAGTTAATTTTGAAATGTTAAAATATCTATTGATTTGATATAGAATGGAATATAATTATCCGACACAAAAGTCCATCTAATAATAACATAATTCGATTTCACTAGCTTTTGGTAGATAACACAAAAGTATATTAATTTTTTATTTTTGTTGTATTTTTTTAATAAAATATAAAAATAGAAAATGAAAAATGTATTGGAAAAACACAGTAAAAAAAACCATTCATATAAGAAAGGGATAACTCTATTTCTAGCCGATTTGAAAAACTACATATGAATTTTAGCTACCCGTGAAAAAAAACTAGTTATCTAGCCACTTTTAACATATCGTCTGACAACTAATTAAATCGTCATTGTTGTCGCCATTGTCTGTCTTATCAAAAACTTTTATTTAATCGACATGTTTATCGCCTACCACAAAATCGTCTACCACATATTATTTAATAACTTGTAAAATTATTTAAAATCATTTTATCTAAACAAAACTAAATTATTTTATTATAGATTATAAATCATAATGAAGGTAGAAGATTAAATTTTAAATCATCTTATCCAATAAACATGAAGTTTATCCATAAAAGAGTTAAAAAAAATAACCGGTAGTTAATAGTTATAGATATTTATAATAGGTTGTAAATAAATAAATAACTTGTTCCAATCTTAGGAGTTTTATCCGGCGAAGATTTATTATTTCCGCCCAAATCGTCTCTCTATCTCAAATCGCCTCCCAAATCGCCTCCCTATCTCCAAATCGGCTCTCTATCTCCAAATCGCTTCTTTATCTCCAAATCGCCTCCCAAATCGCCTCTTCTTCTCCCTCTCATCTCTCGCCTCTCGCTCTCGTCTCTTCCTCTCACTCTCACTCTCATCTCTTCCTCTCGCCTTTCCCTCTCCAATCGCCTCTCCCTCGCTTGTCACCTCTCCTCGTCTCTCGTCTTTCGTCTGTCGACTCTCCGTATCCTCATCACCCTCCCTCTCGCCTCTCCCTCTCCTCATCACCTCTCCCTCTCGACATCGGGTCTCCCTCTCGAAATCGTCTCTCCCACCTCCCCAAATTGGTGCCGAACTTCAAGCAAAATTCGTCCAAAAACTTGAAGTCATCTGCAAGCCCTAAATCATAGTAAAGATATGAATCCTGCTTATCAGGTACACAATCTAGACTTTTATTTAAAAAAATTATATGCGTTACATGCCTGCATGTGTGAGATTGATTGAAAATTCCTGAGCATTTTGATTGAAGTTTGAAATGTAAGTTTGTAAACTGTTTTTTTTAAAATTGTAGAGTGAATGGAATTGGAAGAGACAATATTTACAAGGGTTTAAAGAGACTATATGACTCTTTGTTGTGGATGTTGATAGAAGATCCAGCCGACGAGGAGAAATATATGAAAAGAGATCGAGAGTTGGTTTGTCTTCTGAGACTCCTACCCCGAGCACTTGATAATCGCCAGCAGTAGCAAAGGCGGAATATAATTAAAGTTAATCGCCTGGCGGTAGCGGATAATCGGCTAGCGATAGCGAAGGCGGAAGTTAATAGTCAATTGTCTGGCGGAACCTAAACCCAGAACCCTTATTTGGAGTTTGAACGGTAAACTCTTATTTGGGGTTTGAACCGTAAACTACCCTAAACTATATATTAACTAAATTATATAGTATATTTTAAATGAAAAATATAATTTGATTATAATAATATGAATTATAACATATATAATCTTAAAACATGATTTATTGAAACATAATTCCATAATAAAACCTGTTTTCCAAAAAGTGTACTCAAGTTACATGAGTACTTCAATTGTTGAGTGATCCACCATTGAGATTGAGTGATCTAAAATGTAATGATTCATAATATTTACAGGAATGCAAAATATTTATATTTAACATAAGGTTGGATGTAAAAAAACAACATAATAATATAATTTAATTTAAAACTAATGTTGTCTTAATATATAAAGTAATCGTCTGGCGGTATTTGATAATCGCCTAGCGGTAGCGGTAACATGTTTGCGCCCAGTGATAATCTATTATCACCAGACGATAATGTCATACATAAAATAGTTTCATTAACATTATATAAAAAGTCTAAGAGCCAAAATTCATAGGACACTTCCTTACTGTATGACCAATCTGATGATAGTTGCTACATTTTCTTGGTGCTCGTGGTCTACACAAATTTGTATCCGTATTTTGTGGAAATGTATTAAGGTCTACGTCTGTTATTAAAGAAATACATGCATTACCATATAGAAAATAAAAAAGTGAACTTTAATTCAATTTTGATACATACTTTCAGGCGAAATATTTGCAGTACATGTTGCCCTATTATGACCATCTTCAATGTCATGACATCTAGTGCACTTTTGTCGGCGCCTATTAGAACTTTCAACTGCAGATCGAACTCGACTCATCCTTGGCCTACCAGCCTGACGATTAATTACAGGAGCATATACCATGAAGGCAGATACCTCAGGAGGTACAATCCAATGATTTGGATGTGGCATTGGCATGATTGTCGACAAATAAGTTTGCACTAGACTATTTGTTTTGTAGTATGACGCAACAAATCAATTACGGATCGACCAGCAAAGTTGTTGACCAAATTAATTATTATCTATACATCATCAAATAATGACACATTCGATAATTATACAACTATATAATTACTTACCGGATAGCTGCTGCAGCGTGACGACACGGGATCAAATCAAAGTTGAACTTTCGGCAATCACATGTACACTGATGTAGGTCGACCATGTAACACATTCTCTCTTCCTCCACCCGGTACACATCTGGGGTGGCACCACGGACGGTCAAATGGCGTCCACATTGTACAGACTCGACCAACTTGGTCATGGCCCACTCAGTCAATACATGTTGTCTCGAATTTGCCTCCACACGATGTTTATCGAACCACGTTTCCACTATATGCCTATAAATCTCAAGTAATGAGCATATGGGGAGTCGTCATGCCCACAATAATCGAGCATTCAAGCACTCTGCTGCATTGGATGTCATAAAATTAAAACGACGGGTAGTGCATTGCGAACGCGACCATCGGTGAACTCCAATACTCAAAAGCTTGCTATATGCACCATCTTTGCTCATAGCTTCTAAAAGAGACATCTTCTTCTGAAATTCATCATCGCGGTAACAATAGGCAGCTTCCTTCATAACAACCTCAACTTGTTGTCCATAAGCAATCATATTCTTCGATAGATGTAAAAAGCACAATCCATGTGTAGCCTCCGGAAAAACCACACCTTCTGTATATAAACAGCATAAAATATTAAATTTTTTTGAAATATGAATATGATAACGTACCGGATCCATCTTCTGTATGATGCAACTAATAGGACTATGAGTTCTTAAATTTTTGGCTGAAATTTTGTAGTATATTTGTTATAAAGAAAATGAGATTCATGTCAATTTTCCTATATGAGAAGCACGAAAGCAGCTAGTGAAGTAGTTGTTGTAAAATAAATGAAAGTTAATAAGTTTTTACTTTTTGTCAGAAAAAAACAGTTTTTTTAAGATGGGTAGTTGTAAGTGACGATTGGGAGAGCCGATCTGGGAGGAGCAAACAAAAAATTTACACGGAGAGAGTTTATTTTTTTCATTTCTTTGATATTTTTAATAATTTTTATCCTAGTTCTGTATTGAGCATAATAAAAATTATAACTTAGAAACAAAGACTTTCTAATTTAAATAATTAAAATATATATTAAGTTACATAAAAATATATTAAAGTATATTGTTATGCATTTTATGGGATAGGCGATGGTCATAGTAATTTAATAATACGGGCTAGGCGAAAGACGATGGTAATGACGATTAAATAAATCAGCTATTAAATAAATAACTATTAAATAATTGAGCTAGACGATTCGCAATGGCGATGACAATGACGATTAAATAATTATGGGCTAGACGACGTGTAATGACGATAACAATGATGATTAAATAATTGTGGACCCTACTCATTAAAATTGTCAAAAGTGGCTAGATAACTAATTTTTTCACGGATAGCTAAAATTCATATATATTTTATCAAAACGGCATTTTTGGCTAATAACCTATAAGAAACATAAACAACACCTGCGGTTTCCGAGGCATTATTCTTGAAAGTTGAATCTGTACTCCCATCTTTCTCATCTTCCCCTGGTTGTCTGAAACCGGCAACCCTTTCAGACAAAGGAAAGGCAAATCCGCCATTGTCGACAGAGAAAGAGGAAGATAGAGATCCAAGATGAGGTAATTAGAGAAGATTCTCATCGCTGCACTAATAACACCAGCATAATCATCAAAGCATCACCAAACAAACAACACATATAACGCACGCATCCACATCAAATCCAAAAGCACCAAGAGAGAGAGAGAGAGAGAGAAAAAAGAGGCGTAGAAGAATATTGTCGAGATCGATCAATGGAAAACGAAAAGGAAGGAGACGTGAGGGTGCCGATAGTCTTCACGGTTTTCTTCCTCTGCGTGACGGCCGGCGGCATCTTCCTCATATTATACGTCTTCGCTCCCAGCGTATCGAAGCCGTGGTACCCGTCCGCCGCCCTCTTCCTCGTCGGCGCCCCCTGGCTGTTCTGGCTCCTCACCTTTCTCTACACCGTCATCAAGCGCTGCTGCACCGCCGCCCGCCCCGCCGCCGTAGACCACCAGATCTCGAGGCACGCTTCCACCAGCAACGGCATGGAACCCGAATTGCCGTTAACCAACTCCGTCTGAATTTTAGATGGTTTTTGGTAATTGGGTGATTTGTTCTTAATTTTGTGAGTTTTTCTCATCATGGCTTGGCCTTGTGAATTGTGATGGTGTTATCTGTCAAGTTTGATTGTGACACACTTCCCCCCCCCAAGAATAAAGTGGGCCCCAGAGATGATTTGTTGCAGCGTAGGGGGTGTTGTTATTACACTTGTATACAGAACTTATCTTCATGCAACAAATATGAAGCAAGTCTTGATACATGAGTAATGAATATTCTTTGTTTTTTTTTTTCCGAAAAAGTTATAGGACCAAAATATGACACGGTCATATTAGAGGGTAAAATTATCTTGGTCTCACTTTCATCTAATGTGTATTATTGAATGAATCATGCCAAGAAAGCTAAATGCTAAAAAAAGAGTCACGAGTAGAACAACGTTCATATTAATATTCAGAATCTTGTGTTTAGATAAAGCATCAAAACTTTGTTGATAGGAATTTGTTGTGTGAATGAAAATAGTGTGCAAGAGTACAAGAATTAGTTATATATATAGTCCAAGAATCTGTACCTGAATCATCAATACCCAGATCAAATGGATTCGGATGAGAGCAGAAGTGAGTTAACTCACCATCTATCCTCAAAAAGGTTCGTCATGTAATATCACTATGACTTCAATCAATCTTTCTATTTCAGTTTTTCCTTTGTGATTTTAGTTTCTGCACTTTTTCTGCAAGAGAAGATTATTAGGGAAAGTTGCAGTAATAACCGGAGGCGCCAGGGGTATCGGAGGAGCCACAGCTAAAGCCTTGGCCGAAAACGGAGCCTACGTAGTCATCGGCGACATACTAGACGAGCTAGGATCAAAGGTAGCCGACTCAGTCGGAGGGCGTTACCTGCACTGCGACGTATCAGTGGAGCAAGACGTGGAGCGGCTCATCCACCTGGCCATCGAATGGAAGGGGCGTCTGGACATCATGTTCAACAACGCTGGAATAGGCGGTCAAGAATGCAGCATCACCACCCTCAAAATGGACCAGTTGATGGCCCTGTTAGCCGTCAACCTCAACGGCGTCGTACACGGGATCAAGCACGCCGCACGTGCCATGATCGAGACGAAAAGTTCAGGATCAATAATATGTGCATCAAGTTCGGCAGCTATAATGGGAGGGCTTGCTTCCCATGGCTACACCTTGTCGAAAGAGGCCATCCTTGGAGTGGCGAGGAGTAGTGCCTGTGAGCTGGGAGTGCACGGGATTCGTGTGAACTGCGTTTCGCCACATGGCGTGCCCTCGGAGATGCTGGTGAGTGCGTACAGGAAGTTCCTTGGGAAGCAGAATCTGCAGGCGGAAGATGTTGGGGAGATAGTTGGGGAGAAGGGGAGTCTGTTGAAGGGCAGGGGAGGGAGCATGGAGGATGTTGCGAGTGCTGTCGTGTTTCTAGGGAGCGACGAAGCGGGATTTATAACTGGTCATAATCTTGTGATAGATGGAGGTTACACTTCTGGTAGTAAAGAAATGAGTTTCATATACCAGGTAGTAGAAAGGGAAAAGAAGAGAGAGAGATTTGAATTGTATGAATCCTATCATCATAAAACGGTTCCGCCATCTCAATCCAGCTGCTTCAGAAGAGAATAGACACACTATCATGATCTATCAGTAAATGAAGAAGAGATTTCATGGAATATGACAAAAGAAAACTGCAAAATGTAACATGGTATCTGAGCCATCTTTCTTCTTACTATGGTTGAAATTGCTGAAAAGCAGACTTCATCTGAAATTGTTGAAAAACAAAATGTATGGATCCTAATCCCAACCAACGTCTAAGTTCAGTTCTTTTTGAACGAGCATAACTATTTATCTTGGCAAGAGCTATTACTTTAGCTCCTGGGAGCAGACCCATACTTAGTTCCATTATAGATGAAAAGAAAATCCCTACTGTGAAGACCAGTTAGTAATGTCCCGGCAATTCTATGAAGCCTAAACTTGCTCAGAATCTGTATTTAATCTATGGACATATGTTAAGGATATGTATGGGGATATGAACAATGCTGCAACGATATTTCAACTAAAAAAGGAGCTTGTTGATAAACATCAAGGCAGTCGACAGGAAATCAAGAAGATAAAGTTTTCAAGCTGCTTGCGTGTCTGGATCAGAATATGAAGATATAAATAGTCGTCTCTTGATGACTCTGAATCGCCTATCATGTAAGTTGACTGTCACACTATCCAGAGAGAAGAAACATGGAGAACAATCGCGAACACGAGAATGACAACTTCAGATGCTGGCTCGAGTGATGGCGGTTCAACTGCTAGAGTTTTTTTGTCCAGAGGCCTGGGAGAAGACCTAATTTGAAATGCTCTCACTGCGTTAGATTGGTTGTCATGGAATTGGACACACTCAAGACCGGTGAAGACGGAAAATTCATCAAGAAACCTCCAAATATTCTCAAGGGCAATGTTGTGGATATGAGTCTGTTGAACATCATAAATGAATTTGCGAATTTTCTCAAGTTGAAACAAAGTGGAGGAGTGGAGCCTCCAGAGCTCTTCTTGGCAAGTTTGTTAAATTTCTTGCAGAAAAAAAAAATGGCAGCAGCTGAATCTCAAGGTATTAAAAATGCACTCTCTACGACTTTGGAAATGAGTAATTCTACTAATAAATCATCTAACCTACTAGAATTTCAGAAGTTTTACACACATACTACTCATGTTTCTATTGTTAACAGTACCAAAGTGATTGTTATATATAGAAAATAGAAGAAATTGCAAGACCTCTTCTCTTCTTCTTGTCTCTTACTTTCCTTTCAAACTGCTCTGCTATCTTCTTCTTAATTGTATTGCCAATTCTTTTCTCTCAAAGTTATTTTTCAGGATTGTGTTGGTGCGTCCTACTAGATTGATGAAGGTGTTCTCGCCTTTACTACATCTCTGCAAGTGTAAATCTATTTAGTCTTTTATCTCATCTTCCTCCACCTCTAGCTCCAGCTCAGGCTGCACCTCCCATTCCAACTGTTCAAGAGCTTTGCTGATGAAGATTACACATATTATGTATGATTTCTCAAGAACCATTTTCATTTATCTTATGAAATCAAAAAATGATGTTGCTGCACACTTTCAGAAATTATACCATCTTGTCAAAAATCTTTTTGGTGCTTAAATTATAATTTAAGAACTGATAATGACACCAAATTCACTTCTAAAGTCATGAACTCCACAACAAAATGGGGTTTCTGAAAGAAAAAATATGAATATTCTAGAAAAAAACAAGTTCCTCATCCTCCCCGCTTAAAGGTTGATAATCAATCTACCACTGAACCTAAGTACACTTCAAAATAGAGAAAACAAAGTCTTTACTTGAAATTTGGGTCGCTTACAAATGATCCTATTTATGCTATTTATAGCCTCAACTATTGGGATGGACGACTGAGATGTATTCGATCTAAAAATCTGTATCAAGAGATCCAACATGTCTATAATATTCTACAACTATCTATACGCCTCCGAAAGGAAAAACCTTGAAGCCAACCCAAGCCTAGCTTCTAGAAAAACTCGATCCACTTGGCCTAACTCTCCGCAGCATGTCCAAATACTAATGCAACGAGGCCAAAAAGCAAGACTAATGAGGCAAGAAGAATACAATGAGCATCAAAACTAACTGAGCAGTCTGTGAGGGGCATTTAGTTAGCTTCTAAATTTGTTTTATTTCCCAGCCAATTTGTATCACAAGTCGCAGCAAAACAAAATATTTCCTCCGTTCCGCTTAACTTGTCTTGATTCTTAAAATGGAAAATAATTACTACACAAATTCTCATTTTTTCTTTGAGAGGTCTATCTCTTTCCACACAACCACCCACTCATCTTAATCTTCGTGCCGAAAAGAAACAAGATAAGTCGAACGGTACAGAGGGAGTAATATAGTACAGGCATGTGTATAAGAGTATACTTAATTAAAACGAGAAGTAGATTCTGTAACTCCAAACAATCCAATCAGAAACATAATATACGAACTACATAACTGCTGTAGCTCTGCCCAACTCAACATAGACCACTATAACAGTATACAATTCTAAGTGTATCCTCATACTGTCCTATTCCCATGGGATGACGTAGCGGTGAAGGTGAGTGACCCGTAAATATTCATATATATCTTCAGTTACCTTGAAGTCACGTGATTCACTTGTAAATATTCATATATATCTTCACTTACCTTGAAGTAAGTCAGGTGACTATCTAAATAGTGATAACTGAAAATCAACTACTCCTTCCTCAAGGAAAGGTAAAAACCCGATAAATCTAAATTGTGATAACTGAAAATCAACTACTTCGAGCTCAAGGAAAGGTAGCGGCTGCCTACATGATAATCTTCATATATATCTCCAGTTACCTTAAGTCACGTGACTATCTAAATGATGATTCACCCGTAAATATTCATATATATCTTCAGTTACCTTGAAGTCGCGTGATTCACTCGTAAATATTCATATATATCTTCAGTAACCTTGAAGTCACGTGACTGCGGACACGATGATCCACCCGTAAATATTCATATATATCTTCAGTTACCTTGAAGTCACGTGACATAAAAACCCGATAAATCTAAATTGTCATAACTGAAAATCATCTACTTCGAGCTCAAGGAAAGGTAGCGGTTGCGGACACGATGATTCACCGTAAATATTAATATATATCTTCAGTTACCTTGACGTCACGTGACATAAAACTGCAAAATATAACATTGAGTCTTAGCACATGATCAATTAAAATAAAAACCCGATAAATCTCCGATCCGGCTGTGGACACGATGATTTACCGATCTCATAAACCGTAAATATTCTTATATATCTTTAGTTACCTTGAAGTCACGTGACATAAAACTGCAAAATATAACATTGAGTCTTAAAACATGATCAATTAAAATAAAAACCCGATAAATCTAAATTGTGATAACCGAAAATCAACTACTTCGAGCTCAAGCTACAAATTAAGATCTAAGAAATTCTGCCAACTTAAACGGTTTATTTCTCAAAATCAAGCGATGGGGAGACTGAGTCTGCATAATTTCTTTGAAAGTCACATTTAGTCGATACTTCAGAAAACGAAAGCAAATGTGATTTCTATATATTGCTGAAGAATTCTACCGAAGAAATTTCGTATCTGCTCTCGTCGAAATCGCAACTCTGTAGCTTTAGAAGAAGAAAATCAAACGGAAGTGAAAAGGGAAGGAGAATGAGTTAATAAAGCGTGAAATGGCAAGCCGTTCGTATAACAGACTACTTGGAACTGATTATATCTACAAAACTGCTAAGTATTAAAAGACAGATACTACAGGAAAAAGTAATTGACAATTTTGAAATATCACAAAAAGGATACTGTATAATAGACTGAAATTATAAATATCCATTGGGTAAATTATCGTGAAATACCATTGTAATTAATGATACTTAATAGTATAAATGAATGAAAAATGGTGGAAATGGTTAAAAATCAATTATTAGGCAATTAAAGCAATTAACCGCTCGGTTAACCGAATAACCAAATTGACCCGAAGTCCTTTAGGGGCCGTTTGGTTCGCGAAGGGAAACGGAAAGGAATCAAGAAAGGAAAAGGAAAGGCAAGGCTTAGAATGATTACCTATATGGCCTCCTGTTTGGTTCGATTGTAGAAAGGGAATCGATTCCCCATGTTTCCCTTTGTGGGTGTTTGGTTCAAATAGGGGAATGATTTTTTTTTTCAATGTAATTTATACTTCAATATTATAATATATACAAACTTAGATATATGCAAAATCCAACAATCATCCAAAATTAACATATCAAAATAATAGCATCCAAAGTTAACATCATCCAAAATTAAAAATTAACATCATCCAAAGTTAACATCATCCAACAATCATCCAAAGGAGATGGAATGACTTCCATCATCATCATCTCCCAAATTAATGTGAGGTTCAACTTCTTTCTCCTTTTCCATATTCCGAACAGCATCCTCAAACCCCTCTGCAGTTCCGAACAGCATCCTCAAACCCCTCTGCAGACTTTCCGGTTGCATAGTCTTTTCCATAGATCTCCATCATAACATTCAAGTGAGGAAAAGACACTCCATACAAATTTCTGCAAGCAGTGTGAACCTACGAACATAAGAAGATATGAGTATATAAAAAAAGAAAATTTTAGTGAATGAAGAATGACTATAATTTTTACCTCACAATATTCATCATAAACCGACCTCTCCACAGATATCATATGTCTTTCATCATCCCATTTGAACCCACTTGTTCCCAACATCTGAAGAATGGCTCTAAATTTGCTTGCAAGAGTTTTCAATCGAGAATCAATGTGGGGTGAAGCTTTCAACCCACATCCCTCGGAATTGCCTTTTCTAGTTTCCCCTCTATGAAGCATATAACCATTTCTAAACCCATTGTCACATTTCCAATGCGGATCAAGGGATAACTCATGCAATGCTCCTATTAGGACTTTGTCTTCATCAATAGTCCAATATCGCTTAAACCTACCCCTTCCTTGGCTAACATTCGAACTCATTTGCAAAATTGAAAGAGATCATGTCAAACCAAAATTCCAAAATGCTAAGCAATTACACAAAAAAAATGAACCTTTCGTGCAACCAATTAACTAACCTATTGAACCAATTCTTAAGCAATTACTTTCGTGCCTATCGAAAATCACATGGTTTGAACACCTATTAACATCACATGCGAACCCATTACATGGTTTGACATCAAAATTCTTGTCTTGCCTATCAAAATTATTGATCTGCCTTTACGTGCGTAACCAATTTAACATCACATGGTTTGAACACCTATCGAAAATCCTAAGCAATTACACAAATCGAAAATCTCCTACACAAACTGAAAATCCTAAGCAATTACACAATTATCGAGAAATAATTTCACAAAATCCCCAAAATGCAAAACCCTACCTCCCCCCCCCTGCGCCTCGATTGACCGACCGGTGGTGAAGCGGCGTCGGCGAGCATGCGACGTAGGGAGACGGAGGGAGAGGCGAGAGAGAAGGGGGACGGAGGGCGCGACGACCGAGAGAGGGAGACGGCAACCGAGAGAAGGGGGACGGAGGGAGACGGCGACTGAGAGAGGGAGACGGAGGCGAGAGAGAAGGGGGACGGAGGGAGACGGCGAATGAGAGAGGGAGACGGAGCGAGACGGAGGGAAAGGGGAGAGAAGGGGAGAGAAGGTTGAGCGGCAGTTTTTTTTTTTTTAGGAGTGAAGGGGAGAGAAGGGGGAAAGGGAAAAGAAATCCCAAGGGGGAGGCGGGGAATCATTTTTGCTTTGACTAGGGTTTTCGATTCCCCAAAGTGGGGGAATCAATTTTCGAAAAAAATCGAACCAAACACTATCTAACGGAGTCAACTCTCCTGTTTCCCTTTCCGTTTCCTGATTCCTCCCAACCAAACGGCCCCTTAAAGGAGAATTCAACTGAACCAAAAACCCAAAAAAGTAGTTCGATTTTTTTTTTAAAATTATTTTCTCGATTAACCATTTGATTAACCGAGCAAACCGAAAATATTATTCTAAATAAAAAATTAGTATTATCCTTTAATAATAAACATTCAATTTTTCTATGATTTTATATATTTTATTATTTGTGTATGGCTGAAAATGAACCAGAAATTGGTCTGCTAACTTTTTCTTTCGGACTTTCTCTTCTTGAATCATTTCAAGAGAAGAGAATAAGGTTGTACGGACGGCATCTCATAAAAACCTCTCATTTCTTTTGGCCACGAAATTTAAGACAATTTGCTAATGTGTATTCATTGAATGTAATAGTGTCTTCTCTAAAAACTTGCCAAAATAGGAAACACGACACTTTATATGGACGCCCAAAAGAGAATACGAGACACTTTTTATGGGACGAAGGAGTAGTATTTTGATGGTATTTTTGATACGTTAGTTCCAGCAAGAATTTGAAACAAGTCTTTATATAGTAATGTTCTTGGTTTCACGTAATGAGTATAGTTAAATGCCTTAATTCAGTGAATCATGCCAATAAAGCTTTCAACTAAATGGGGGTAAAAATAGGAATTCGGAATCTTGTCTAAAATGAAGCAGCAAGGTTTGGTGTGTGAATGAGAACATGAGTGTCAAAGTTGAGAGTTAACAGGATGCAGTTTTCCAGTAGAGGAAGAAAGGTATTAAAGTGGAAAGCGAGAATATCATTGATTTTGTTGGAGATCGTTGAAGTAGGGATGCCTCAGTGCATCAGAAGCAGTAATCCTTCTATGTGGCTGGAAGCACAGCAGTTTCTGCCAAATTCAAGTTCGATACCAGTTAACAAGACTGAAATTATGAAACTGCAAGCTTCATAATAATTAGGGTGAAGAAACTTACTTCAAGAAGGTCTAGTCCAACCGGATCAAAGTCTCCCATGAGAAGTGACAGAGGATATAAGTGAACGGGCGACTGCAGTTTGCCACAAGAATAAGAACAGAAACAAGTACAAAGTCTTGAAAAATCTATTCCCATAAGCTACTGGACATTATATTAGGATGTTATTCAAGTCTACATGTGAGTTGGCTTGCTAAATACCTGATTGTTTTCACTGATTTTGGCATAAGCTTGTGCTACACCTGCCCAGTCTTCCTCTTTCGGCACACCATAAACCCTTCAAAAGAGGAAGGCCGAATTAGATTCAGAAAAAAGATTATTGATTATAAGTAGCGGGATAAGTTTTACCAGATCATCTTCTGCATGACTTCATAAAACTCAGCTCCAGTGAACGGATGCTTCCCTTTCACCAACACAGTAAATATACAACCCACAGCCCATATATCAACTGTACTACTGTCCTGCTCAGGCATATCTAGCAGCTGCTCAGGTGCTCTGAAGCTAAAACCTGTTACCTACACACCGACAAGAATTCAGTATATCAAATAAGAATCAAAAGGGAATGATTGTAGTGATGCTATGAGCCTATGAACATACAGAGGTAGAATTCTCGGGAGCATCGTGAGGTCCGGTATGGCCAAAATCAGCAATCTTGATTGTTTTGGTGTGGAGATCCAACAGCAGATTCTCCGGTTTCAGATCTCGATGTATAATGTTCTTTGAGTGAATGTAGGAGACACCTTGAAGTATTTGGAATAGAAGGCTCTACAACAATGAAATTGTACAATTCATCCTCATGCATATGCCAACTAAAAAGGCAGGGGAAGTTATACAACAGCAGATATGAAATTACCCACTTTTCTAAAATATGGATCAAGGGATTGAACATTGTTGATAAACGCTTCAAGATCACCGTCAAGGCACTCATAAACAAGTTTGGCACCATCCCCTTCATAGATATCATCAAAGAACCTGCTTAGAAAAATCAATGTCAATGAATTGATTATTTTACTCCAATCTTCCATTTGAAAGTAATTACAGAACTTGACCTGACAACGTTTGGATGGTCCAACATCTTTAGCACAGAAATCTCCCTCAAGATTGCGACTGAAAATCCATCATCTTTAGAATTGCATCGAAAGTGCTTAATAGCAACAGTTGAATTGGTTTTGGTATCAATGCACTTATAGATCTCTACGTTGATACCCATTCCAATCAGCTCAGGATCTTTGAACTGGAGATCAACCAGAATACAGAAAACTCAAGAAATCGAAGATAAGCAACATTATCGAAGCAGTTTTACGAGAATACTGAATACTAACCCTTTTATCACCCTGGAAACCCGGTCCTGCTTTAGAACTCGGTCCTGCCATGATAACGCAGCTGCTTCACAAGAGAATACACACAGTATCAGTAAATGAAGAAGATATTTCTTCGAAAACGAATTGAGTGCCAAGAGATTCCGTGACCTAATTTGAGTTCCTAACGTGAAACACGGCAGATTTCTCAAAATTAGGCCAGAGCAAACTAAACATACTCAAACTCAATATACGCGAATGTGATTTCTACAACTCGCAGAAGAATTCAATATTCATGCTGAAAATGTGATCTAGTAGCGAACCTTGAAGAAATTCGAGTTCCTAACGTGAAACACCGCAGATTTCTCAGAATTAGGCGAGGGCAAACTAAACACGCACAATTTCGTGAAAATCACATATACGAGAATGTGATTTCTACAGAAGAATTCAATATTCATGCGCAAATATGATATAATAGCGAACCTCGAAGAAATTCGAGCTCCTAACGTGAAACACCACAGATTTCTCAGAATTAGGCGAATGCAAACTAAATACGCACAATTTCGTGAAAATTACGTATACGCGAATCTGATTTGTACAAATCGAAGAAGAATTCAATATGTATGCACAAATGTGATGAGTAGCGAACCTCGAAGAAGTATCGTCTCTTCTCTCGTCGAAGTTGCAACTCTGAAATCTGCAGAAGAAAATCAAACTAAGTTGAAAAGGGAGGGAAAATCAGTTATAGAAAGTGAAGGCGCAAGCGGTTCGTATCAACAGACTGCTTGGTGGGTAGCCAATACGAATTTGACACTTGTCAAATATTCCTTACTGAGCAAGTACGTACACTGTATATGTCTAAGGAAACCGTGAAATAGATTTTTCATAGTGAGTTAATTAGGATCAAATCTAAAGTTATCAATTATTGATTAGAAAATTATATAAAAAATACGCGACAATTCTGATAATATCACAAACTTAAAAAAGTACTATGTACAAATATTTCTTGTTTATTTACATTTCGTCATTGTTCTAGTTGATTATATTTCACCCCGTTATCTAGATCAATATTTTCATTTTTGTGTTTATAAAAAATGACAAATCTATTTCATAAATTACATTAAAGTACTCACATGTTACTCATTATTGATACTAATATTCACATGTATAACCTAAACCTGTACAAATAATACAAAAATGGAAGATAATGATTAGTCTAGTTATTTTGTCTCTTTTACCGCCAATTTACATGAGAGTTACCTTCATTCAATGCATGTTTAGGGGTGGATTCACTACTAATTGTGATTCCATACCGTTAAACCCCGATGAAGTAATGTTCGATAAAGTACTAATAACATCGCTTAAATAATAATTTTTTTCGATCCCAACTTCGACCAGTGTACTAAAATAATAATTTCGCTACATGCATAGTAATAAAAAAAATACGGTCCCAATAAAAATAAAAAGTATTAAATCTTGATTTAAGAAAATATATACAAACAATTAAATACTGCAGTAGTACAATAATCATTTCTTATGAATATATACTTTCATAGTTATTGTTTTGTCTTCTCACTTAAAACCAAAATTATCAATCTTAACTAGGGGTGTAAGTGGTTCCGCTCCGAACCACGAAACTGATCAAACCGAACCAAACCGAAAAATATGGTTCGGTTCGGCTTCGCGGTTTGGTTCGGTTTATTTTCTTACGAACCGTTTACATTCGGTTCGGTTCGCGGTTTCAAGAATTTTTGAACGGTTCGAACCGAACCGAACCGAACCGAACCAATATCTTATTTTTTAATTTTTTAATTTAATATTTGTCTTTCTTATATGAGAATGTTATTGGATTTAGATATTAGATTTAAGTTAATATCAATTCTAATCTATACAAAGAAAGAGAAATGAGTAACAACTCTATACTTATGAGTTTGGAACGAGTGACATCCTATAAACTATTATTCTTGCATTATTTAGGACTAAAAAAATAAATAAATAAATAAAAAGGTGAACCGGTAAACCGAACCGAACCAAACCATTTATAAGCGGTTCGGTTCGGTTCGATTTTGATATTTAAAAACACATCGAACCGAACCGAACCGAACCATTTCTATGTGTTTGGTTCGGTTCCTAAAATGCATAAGAAATCGAACCGAACCAAACCGTTACACCCCTAATCTTAACTTTCTGCAAAGTATGGATTTCTGAATATTTTGCTCGTATTGTATCAAATAATTATTTAGAGTGGGTATTACTTGAAATAAACCTTTTACTGACACAATTGGAATAAATGTATTATCATCTCATTTAGGGCCATCTTCTTCATTATCATTACCATTCATAAGTGTTTCAATAATTTCTTCATTCATCAGTAATTTCATAGTTGCGTAGTTCTCGATAGCTAAAAGATCTTTAACATCCATAGCATTTATTTAGTGTAAATTAGAGATGACATTGTCTAATGTTTGAGATCTTTATCTAATTCAAGGACTTTAGTTTCGTTAGATCATGATCTGTTGGACGAATCTTGCATTGTCAAAATACTTATAAGATAATTTTAATATAAACAAAAATAAACTTTTCATTTTTTTATGTATATGAGCTTTGTTCTTTTGTAAAACTATTGAGTTATTCTGAAATTGAATAATTGGACCATTTTATAATGAGTCCATATTCAATGTACATTTTTAACATAATTTATTGAAGCAAATACTAAATTTTTTTATTGTTTAATGTTTACATAAACTGAGTTATTGAAAAAATTAAGTTGAAGACACATTTAACTTGTTTTATATCGTAATTTCATTAAATGAATAATTTATTCCGATTCCAAACATATTACTTTAAAGAAGTTTAATTATAATTTTTTTACGGATACCAAATATTTACAAAGTAGAAATGGTTAACAAGTCACCCACTTGAGGTGCGGTGACTAATAGGTAAGAGGCTAAATGCAAACCCTCATCCAGATGCTAACGCAAGGTATGACGAATTGAAAAGGAAAATGCATATTAAACACTCATTTTTTATTCTGAAAATATAATATTGTAGAATAACTGTCTATAATATGATCGACCAATGACCATTCATAAGCAGGAATCTCCAGTGGAAAAGAAAATGACAGAAGAACTGAAGCTGTTCAGATCATGGTCAAGCCTGTATGCTTTGAGGGCCGTACAGGCATTGCAGATCAAAGGGTTGGACTACGATGCAGTATTTGAAGATCTTAAAAACAAGAGTGCTTCACTCCAAGAATACAATCCCATACACCAGAAAGTACCTGTTCTGCTGCACAACGGAAAGCCCATTTGCGAGTCCCTCGTGATTCTTGAATACATCGATGAGGTGTGGAAGCAGCCTCCTCTCCTTCCTCAAGATCCTTACGACAGAGCCATGGCTCGGTTTTGGGCAAAGTTTGGAGATGATAAGGTACAACACCCCCTTATTGTACATCATATTTGATCAAAGTTTTGTCTCTTTGAAATGATCCTCATGGGAAATTAAAGCAGGTTCTGCCATCAATGTGGAGAGTCTTGATCTCTCAAGGAAGAGAGCAAGAGGAAGCGATTGGTCCATTTGCTGAGAATTTGAAGTTGTTTGAAGATCAGCTAAAAGGGAAGATATTCTTCGGAGGAGAGAGGATTGGTTACCTTGATCTTGCATTAGGGTGGATGGCCAACTTGATCAGCATTGTGGGAGAGGTAAGTGATCTGAAATTAGCAGATGCAGAGAAATTCCCAGTGTTAACAGCATGGATGAAGAACTTCTATGATGATCCAGTAATCAAAGAGTTCTGGCCTTCTCGAGATGAGATGATTGAGAAGTTTAAGGCCATTCGTGAAACCCGACTCAAACAAGCTGCATGAGAGAGTGTTCATTTCATAAGCACTGTAATCTTGAATAAGAAGCCACTTGCAGATGAAGTGGCTCATCACAAGCCCAATAAATCTCCGGTTTGGTTTGTTCTGTAAATATGTTATTCCTCATTACTGGTGTTAATAGCAGTAGAGAAACAAGTAAAGTGATGCAAAAATGCATGTATGCAAACTCATGAGGACAAAAGGATAGAATCCAAATATCATAAAGACGAATAATTGTCCAGCAGCCGGCTGATGATATCTGATTAACATCCTTTGAAAAAGTATTCGGCAATAAACAAAAAAGACAATCAAAATCATCTGACTTACACAGTTGATGCACATAGGAAATGCCGAAGGAGACAGAGTGTATATAAATACCATTAATCAGCATGAACACCACGTCATAGAGAAATGGCAGAAGAATTAAAGCTGTTCAGGACGTGGTCAAGTCCTTTTGCTTTGAGGGTAGTGCAAGCGCTGAGTATCAAAGGCTTGGAGTATGAAACGGTACTGGAGGATTTGAAGGCAAAGAGTGATTCACTCCTGGAGTACAATCCTATATACAAGAAGGTACCTGCTCTCCTGCATAACGGAAGGCCAGTTTGTGAGTCCCTCGTGATTCTTGAATACATCGATGAGGTGTGGAAGCAATCTCCCCTCCTTCCCCAAGATCCTCACGACAAAGCCATGGCTCGTTTCTGGGCAAAGTTTGGAGATGAGAAGGTATAAAGATTCCTTTACCCTAAGATTAAAATTTTCTATCAAGTACTCAATAAATTGGTGGTGCATAATCTTACCTGTACTTAATGAAAACCAGATTATGCCATCAATATGGAGTGTCTTCGTCTCTCAAGGGAACGGGCAAGAGGAAGCTATTGCTCAAGCAGTGGTGAATCTGAAGTTCCTAGAAGAGCAGCTAAAAGGGAAGAAATTCTTTGGAGGTGAGGCCATTGATTATCTTGATCTTGCATTAGGGTGGATAGGTAACTTGATCAGCATACTGGAAGAGATAATTGACCTGAAATTAGTAGATACAGAGAAATTCCCACTATTATCAGCATGGATCAAAAACTTCTCAGATGATCCAGTGATAAAAGAGTCCTGGCCACCTCGAGACAAGATGGTTGAGAAATTTAAGGCCATGCTCGAACCGTATCACAAACAAGCTGCGTAAAACAGAACTTATGTTACAAGATATTATGAGTTTCACTTGAAAATAGATATTGTTCCCTGTCAAATAATGATCCAGATAAGAAACTCTTGTAGGTGAAGTGGCAAATGAAATGGCCAAGCAACTTCATTTTGTTTTGACTTTCTTCATTTGGTGCGTAATGGCAGTAGAAAACTTATGAAACTGAATTTCATGGTGAAACTATATTTTAACAACAAACAGAAGTGTTTGTAACAAGAAAAATGGAAAAACAACATGATAATCAAGAAGTCCACTATCTTCCAATGTTACTCATAGAACTTTAAAATATGTGTCAAGTATACTTAGTGGAAATACATGATGATATTAATGGTGAGAAAGAACTACTTAAATTACCTTCAGAAAGGCTGCATAATGACCAGGCCAATTCTAATTATCTGCACAGTCAAAGATATGTGATTCGAGTGAGTCGTGCTCAATTAGAAATCAAGAGTTTGATTTGAAGAGCATAGAGAAAGAGATAACTATATTATACCGTATGACAGGCGTCGCACATAGGCATTCAGATAATAGCATCTTGTAATCGAAATGAGCTCAAAATCGAGCCTTCTGCAGAGGAAGAGGAGGCATTCACCAATGATCCCTGCAGCTACAAGTTCCCTCCTTAAATAGATGAAACCGGTTGGCATCTCTGACTAGTATTTCCCTATTCATGAATTTTGAGATGTACTTTGTGACAGTGTGGCAATGTCCACAAACCCGTAAATTCTTCATTACCAGCAAAGGGGTACCAGGTTTTGTACGCAACAAGCCAAATGCTATAGCAATCCTTTCACTGTGTCCACAAAGCATGCTCAACTTCTCATCCTCCTCCACATCATGCAACACAAACTTGAGATCAGCAGCATATCCTTCCTTAGCCATCAAACCAGAAACGACATCCAACAATTCAATTACTTCTTTCTGTTGGTTAAAGAATCGATCACCAGCTCTAAAATAGAATACCTTGTTTTGGATCTCCAGCCAACTACAACCAGGGTCTTTCTCGAGTCCGTTAGCTTTTAAAGATTTCATTCTTACTTGTTCCCACCTTCCCAAGGCAGCATATACATTTGAAACCAAAATATGATATCCTGGATCGGTAGTATTTAACTGAAGAACGTGTCCCGCGACACGTTCTGCAATATTTACATCCCCATTTGCTCGGCAGGCACTAAGCAGCGCTCCCCATATACTTGCATCAGGCTTCAATGGCATTGAAGCAATGAACTCCTCAGCTTCAGATAAACGGCCAGATGTGATAGAAGATCAACTACGCAAGCATAATGTTCTATCCTAGGCACAATAATGTAATCTTTCTTCATTTGCTCAAAGCAAGCCCGCCCTTCTTGCACCAATCCAGAATGGCTACATGCATATATGATAGCAACAAAGACAAAATGATCAGAAACTATACCAGCTGCCTTCATGTGCTCAAAAGCTTCAAGAGCTTTTCTTCCTTCACCATACATCCCATATGATGAAATAATTGCCGTCCATGAAACTAAGTCTCGCTCTTTCATTTTCTCGAATACCATTATTGAATCCCGTAAGCCCCCAGTATTGGAGTACATCTCAATCAGAGCATTCCCAATTGGGACATTGGAAGCAAAGCCAAATTTGAAGATGCAGCCGTGCATCTCTTTCCCTTTTCACTTGGCCATGAGATAAGAGCACAAAGGCAATTAACTTAGAAAAGTACGTACATCTGGAAGTATCCCCTCTATTCTCATCCTGTTTAGCATTCTAAAACCAAGAATACTGTTCTCAGAATGGCTCCACGAAGCAATTATTGAGTTCCACGTTACTGTATCTCGAAACTTCATATTCTCAAACTGTTTATAAGAATCCTCCAATCTCCCACATTTGGCATACTCGTGATCGCTGTTTACACCAAATAATCCTGCAAGAATTGCTAGAACTAAAATTAGTATAGCAACAGGTATCGAACACAGGGAACGGAGTATTTTAAACCTAAAAATCCTATCAATCAAGGTTTGGTTAGCAACCACGCAAGTTTGGAGAATTTTCTATAACCTAAGAATAATGAAAGCAAGCAAGAATTAAACACGAAATTGACTAATGCAAATAAAGCGGGTCCACAAGAAGATGATACCACACTACACTCACAATTGATCACCGACACTAATAATTAATTAATCCACTTAAATCAATTGGTTGTAGGATACCGTAGTTAAACTGACATACCCCCTATTCCCCCTTAATTATTCAGTAATCGCCATGGTGGGCATTGAAATGACTACTTCTCTAAATTAGGTGCAACCTACGTTGGTGGGCAATCAATAGATTTAATACCTAATCAGCTTTAAGAACTAAGGAAACCCAATTTAGGAGCCTACTCGTATGGTGGACATCTAATAGTCTCCTACCAAATTAATCCAATTGTCCTAAGAACAATTTGCTACTTATTTAGCCTAATCCCACGAGAAACGATGGAAGTACCAAATTAGCTATGAATTAAATTAAGTAGGGTGATCAAGCCTAGATTAATTAATCCAATTAATTAAACCTAGATTAATTCAACCTAAGTGATTAATTTTAAGCCCTAGTCTCACGAAATTAAAGTGGTGTGTGTTTCACATCTCGCCGGCCCCTAAAAAAAGTCTTAGCTACGCATATCGGCCGGACTAGCCGCATGCAACCATTTCTTGGACGAACACAAAACATGCTAAAATTCAATAAAGAATTATGCACGAAAATTCTAACTAATTATCAGAAATAAGAATATCAAGTAATACGAAATATGGTTCTAAAATTATCAAATCATAAATTAAAAACTTCAGATCAATCCTCAGGAAAATAAATACGGAGACAATTCAAATTCGGAATGCAAAACGAAAGTGATAACATGTTGTTTCTTCCAAATCAACCTACAATTCATGAATTTAAAGCAAGAAATACGAACTTAAAAGTGATAAACCTTCGATCGGACTTCCTCAACTTCCGGCGATGCTTGATCAGATGATTCACGGCGTCGGCTTCTCGGATCTCCTCTCTCGGTGATTGGTGATGGATGAATTGGTGTAAAACTGATGATGATGAATTGGCAGAGTGGCTTTGGTGGTTTTCGTTGATGAAGGCTACGGGAATGAATAAAAGAGATGAATGAGATGATGTAAAAGGATGATGAATTGGCAGAGTGGCTTCGGTGGTTCTTGGCCTTGGATAGTGAAGGAATGGAGATGGAAAAGAAATGAAATGAGATGATCCTTCTTCCTCCCTCAAGGTGTGTTTATATAGCCTCGTTCATTCCTTATTGGTGCAAATCAATCATTAAGAGACTTAATGATGAAATCCCTTAATCTTCTCTCTTTAATTGATATGTGAATCAAATTAAAGATTGATTCCTCTATTTCATTCCTCATTTCCTTTTCGGCGCAAATCAAGATTGATTTCTTCCTTTGTTTGTCTCCTTCCTTATCGGTGCAAATCAAGATTGATTTCTTCCTTTTCGAGCATATATTCCTTAAATCTCTCAACTGCCACCTCGACGCCTCGTCAAATGCCACATCATCAACAAGCACTGCAAAACAAACACCAAAACAAATCCAAACGCCACAAAATATGCCAAAATACACGAAATTTGGATAGTACAAAATAGACCTATCACATACACATCAACAAGAACATTGCCCACAATTTTAGTGGAATCAAACCCTTGTTTTATTAGATCACAATGGAGTTCCTCAGTGAAATATAAGTCTGTTAGTTCAGCACTCAGAGAAAGAAGTGTAACATATGTGACAAAATCTGGTTGAAAATGTACCTTCCGCTGTCCTTAAATGACTTTTGCCCAATTCAATGAATGTAGTTCTTTTGTCAATCGTCACTCTAGACTTATCTTTATCCGAACTGCTTTTTATGTGTTTATACATATCACCTTTTGAGTGAATCTCGAACTGAAGATCTTATAATTCAATTTTTGAATTATTATGTATTATCTTTTAATCATGAATTCTCGATTAATTTACCCGTATTGTACCACACCGGTCACATGCCCTTTCCCAAAAATCGGGCTGTGACACAAGCTATTACCTAGCTCTTTAATCCACGCCTATGTTCTTAAGATGAATGTAATTAATAGTTCGATCATGTTACTATTAAATTAAAATGCGGGAAGGGACTTCGAGGGAAGTGAATTGTACCCGCGGTAACATCTAAACATTGACCATTAATTTGATCAAAATAGAATCAAATTCTCGAAATTGATATAGTTACGATAACCATACCGCATTCAATCTGATCTAATTAGCCATCCTATTTAATTATTATCTTCTAGAGTACTCGTGTTTACTAGGTACGCAAGCCACGCAGGTGCACGTTTACGACTTCACTCCCACTGCTTAATAATAATTAAATATTATTTTGAAAAATTTATCTTACAAAACTTGTAGCTCAAAGATGCATGCAAGCCACAGAGGTGGACGTTTACTAACATGATCTTATTATTTTTGTATAGAGTCCAATTAAATGGAGGTGCGATTAAATGTTTAATATCCAATCGATAGAATCTAATTAAAAATTCAATTTTTAATTTTTGCTTAGTTTTTTTATTCAAAAGGTTTGCAAGATCATGCATAAACACATAATTCATAAAGCATGCAATTTCTAAGCGCACAAAATAAAATGTGCTCGCGGAAATTAAACATGCTTTAAAACGATATAAATCATATTTTCATTTTTTTAAGCGCAATTAAACAGATAATTATATGTTAAATCATAATAATAAATAAATGCGAAAATATAAATTTAAAACGTCGTTAACATGCTAAAAACACTAATAATTCATATCTATTACATAGCCCGAACAAATACAGCTCTTCGACATCTTCAAAAATTTTCGAGTCTGGACCTGTCTGCATCATTGTTATGTCATCAGGGTGTCTACCAAGTGTCAGATACGTGGCAGACACGTCAGCAACCACCTCAGCATCTAGGGCTGACGTCAACAAACCAAGGGTTGGCGTCAGCACCTTCTCCCTCACGCACCAGATTGCGTCACTGCCATTTTCTCCTCTGTCGGCCTCCTATCATCATCATCTGAACCACCCGACTGCCTGGAGTCTATAGATGAAGCCGCCAGAGCCTAGGGCATCGTGGAATGCCGTCGCGACCTTGACGCTCGTCCTCCACCTTTTTCCGACCTCACTCTCGCCTCTAGATGTCACGCCGACGTTCGGGCGGCTGCACCCCAACCACTATCGGCGCCGCCGCGATGCAAAACCTCAAGGATTCGAACCCGTCGCCGGTGAGCCATTCTGCTGCAAAATTCATTCCCTTCCGACCCTTTATTCGTTTAATTGATACATGGGGAACGTTCATTGGACGATTTTCGGCCACCATGAATGGATTCCGACCGAAATCTTCCATCAATTTCCCTCAATTTTTGAATTTGTCACCGAAAAAACATGAATTAGAGCAGCAAACTTCAGAGATCGATTCTGGTTGCATCCAAGGTCAGATGACCCCATACAACTACTGACAGTTCAAGTTGTTTCCAGATTGGACGTCAGACGCGCCGGCAATTGCCCCCGCCAAGATGCGGCGGAACCTAGCCAAACTAGAGTTTTCGACCAGATTTGGGAATTTCGCCGCAGCCTCATTTTTCGTGCTTGTTGAACCAAATTATCGTATAATTACACGAAATTGAAACACATTGTCCCTATAGTCTACTCGTGGATTTTTTCACAAGAAAAAATGGTACAAGGGGGTCAAAACTAAGGGTGTTTGGTACGGTATACCGTAACATTTTTCCATACCGTTTACCGTACCGAAAATGTTCGGTATGAGAAAATGCATACCGTTATCGTACTGATAACTTCGGTATACCGTAGTTCGGTATATCGAAAGTTCGGTATAAGCAATCTCCATACCGTTGCCATATCGCTCTTTCGGTATACCGTACCGTACTTCGGTATACCGAAAGCTTCGGTACCAAAATACTAGTGTTTCCAGATCCAGATCTAGTGTTTGAACATAAAGCATTTGGAAGAGTCGGTAAATCATTTGAACGGAAAGCATTTGAACGATAAATCTTTTATGAAAGCAGCAAGCTCATCAAATACTAGTGTTTCCAGATCCAGACAATATATTTGATTTGCCTAATTGCAATGTCACATAAGGGCGTCGTCACATACGGTGGCGTGCGAGCAATAAGCGGCGGGCAGTGGCGGCGGGTGGCGGGTGACGAATGTGAGGCGTGGAAGGAGGGATGGGAGGGATCACCGCAGTGGGAGTGTTGTTGAGGGGAGGGATAAAAACGTATCTGAAGTTTCGCAAATTAGGAATTTAGCTCTTTAGGATTTTTTGTTATTTTAATATATTATCATAATTATTTATTTAGGAGTATAATATTATAATATAAGATAAATTTATATTTTCTTTTTTCTTAAATATTTTTCAATATATATTCTAATTAATAATTACTTAAGATAAATGATCCATCAAACTTTTTTTATTTTTTGTTAAACGAATAAGACGCTAAAAAATAATAACAATTACGATTTTAATTTACTTCATTTAATAACATTATTTAATATTTGATACAAATGAAAAGTTCTATTCTACTTCATTAATATTTAGAAACTAATAAATAGAATATATATCGAGAAAATATAGAAAAAAATTAAGAATATTGTTTTGCCCAAAATGGAATATTTGATTTACATTTGTCTTTGATGTTTCTTTTCTTGATTGAATTTGTATTTCATTTGGAAAATGTAAATCATAAAGTAATTTTCACAATAATCAATATAAAGTAACACTTATTAATATAACTAAAATATTTGATTTGTATTTGCATTTGATTTTTCTTTTCTTGATTAAATTAGTGTTTCACTTGTAACAATGATAAGATAATACAATAAATATTCTCTCAACCATAGATATTTGATTTATAGTGATTAGTGAATGTTAAGTTGTATGATATTATCATCATATGGACATTTAATGAATTAATTTATGTTTCCTAAAAATCAGAAAAACTAAGAAAAAGTTAAATATTTAATCAAAATATGAACCATAAGAGGATATAAAATTTATACAAAATAATAGAGAACAAAAAAATATAAATTTATTCAATAAATAAACTTAGATTATTTTTTCAGTCCACTTCAAGTATCATTTAGCAATTCAAATAATTGGTATGTATTAGTTAGGTAATTTAAATTTTTTTGAATTCATTTCATGATTTAATAAATAAATAATGCGAATTTTGCTAAATAAAGTTATGTCATTTAAGTGGTACGTACGGACTACGGTTAATTTATTAGACAAACATGAATCTATAAATGTATAATATAACATTAAGATTGGTATAATGGATAGTTCAGTATACATCGATATGGTTCGGTATGAATCGGTATAGTTCGGTTCGAATAGGTATAGTTTGGTATATCGAATACGGTATACACCGACGTTTGGTATGAATCGATTGTTTCGATATACAGTATATACCGCGGTATATCGGTATACGGTATATACCGAGATTCAGTATGAATCGGTTTACTTCGGTATACCGTATTTACCGCAGTATATCGGTACACGGTATGTAATGAGGTTCGGTATGAATCGGTATGTTCGGTATACCGTTGCATACCGGTATGCAACGGGATACCGCGGTATGAGAAATTTCATACCGTCGCCGTACCGAAAAACTTCGGTACGGTATCATACCGTACCGAAAATCACGATATACCAAATTTTCGGTATTTTTGGCATTTTTTCGATACGGTATGTGCGATATATCAATTTTTCGGTATATCGTAACACCCCTAGTCAAAATAGTGGCTCGCAGGCCGCCACAAATACAAAAATACCTGATAACGACGACTAATCATGCTCCTATGAAAGCAAAAATCAGAGCATAACGAGTGAAGAAATTCATTCCTTCCTCCACGTATGTTGTTGCAGCTTTGATTATTGCTCGAGTTTGGAGCTTTTGGACTGTGTCTCGGCTCTTTCTCTCCTCCATGTGGACAGATTTGAGAGGAATATTTTTTAATTTGTTCTCTCTCTCCAAAACACATTTGTGAATTTTTGAATGACGTGAATATAAAAATCTGAATGTGTGTATACTTATAATATAATATAAATAAACATTATATTATAATTGTGGCATAATAGTAAATATATTGCTAATGGACTTCCAATAAATTAATATCAGCCCATAATATAATTAATAATAACTGGACCACCTATTTATCAATTAATTGGCACAACCAATTAATTCCAGATAAATAATTTCCATATTATTAAATAATACTCCCTCCGTCCCATTGGAAGCGTCTTGTTTTCCATTTTGGGCGTCCCATTGGAAGCGTCTTGTTTTTAAAAAAGGCAAGAATATGTGGACAAGATTTAACTATTCAAAAGTCAAACAATATATACCACACATTATCATTTTCTTAGCATCCGTGCCCATTGAAAACAAGACGCTTCCAATGGGACGGAGGGAGTATATAAATATATTAATCTAATAATAATTCCCGAGAGAGCAGAATAAATATTAGACAACTAATTGGGTCAGGGATCCAATACAAGAAATAAAGTCGGACCTCAATTTAATTATTTATCTATGCTCAGCCCAAAACAAAATTAATTAATACACGCAGAATCATTGCACTAGAGAATATGTGTTGACTTACCATTTTATCCCAAGTTGAGCATGGACTTGTACTTAAGACTTAATTTATCTCTATATTTAAGAAATAAATATCCATTAATTAAGCTCACTAACAACTTAATTTAATTAACATTTTATTATATTCCTGAGTAGTACCACTCGACCTTATTAATACACATGAACTTAATCAACTGGCCGGGTTTAGTGTGTTAATCCTTACGAGTTCCTAAGGGGATATTATCAACTCAATTAATAGGTTATACAGATGCAATATACATATAAGTAACCTGAGCTATAAATAACTACTATCACCCAAGATACGTAGATCCAGTCACGATGACATTCACCATAGTAAGTTAAAGTGATAGATAGCTAAATGCACTCAGCTGAAATCTTATCAAGCTGAAGGCCAAATTAAGTGACCGAGATCTTTGGTTCGCCACTAAGGTCAGTTAGGAAAACATATCTCAATGTGATCCATCAATACACCACCTTCAGTGTACCAGTATAGACAAGCAGCTAAGACAAATCACTTCTTATCTAAACTGCAGCTTAAACCGACAATTTGTCCTTAAGTTGTCTCAGCTGTGATAACTATTTATATCTTGTTAGTTTGACCAATTGTGTAGTCTTCTGCGATCTACAACACAGTACCCAATCTAACTTTGATACAAAATAAATGATAACATGTGCAAATATATACAAATCAGATAAGAGAATAAAACAGTAGAAAGGAAAAACACAGTGTATACAAGCATAAAATTTTCTTTCAGTATACAAAATTTCAACAGTTATCCATTGAAATGTTTTTATGCGCGTTCGATTAAGTTTAATGCTCTTGTATTAGTCGATCGAGGTTATTGTTTTGACTTAACACGTCAATTCAAGGATTGTGTACACCCCCGTTAGTCGTACAGTGGTTTGATCTCCACTGTGTGCTAATTCTATGGTTACAATAAGGATTATCTGGAGAAAGGTCCGGTATCCGATTTTTAAAAGAGTACTCTGAGTAATGGTTCGAGACTCAAATGAAAAGGCTCTGATGTGGATTCGTTCCGGGATCACAAGAATAACTATTGAACGCTGCAAGCACGCGCAAATGAATAAAATGATAAATATTTTGTATGCTTAGGAGTTCTTTTCGTTTTAAAAGCTCCTAAGTTATACTTTATGCTTTGGATAACTGCAAGTTTTATAAAAATATTTTATTAAATGCTAGCCCATTGGGTACACTAGTACTCAGCCCAAAATTCTTTCAAAAATCTTTTTCACGTGCTGACGGGCGGAGCCGAGGCGAGGGTGATTGTTCGATTAATTGATTTCCACAATGCTTAATTGTTAATTTGTCCATTTCGGGAAATGAAGTTTTTGTTGATCGTCACTTTAGATTTATTTTTCTTGTTATTTGAACTATACTATTTCCATGTGTCAGACACTTATTATATTTTAGAGGAATATCGGCATTGAAAATTTATTAAACTTATTTCGTGAATAAATTTGTATTATCCCTTAATTATCAATCATTTCTTTTTCTTAAATTTCTAAGTATTTAACCTCACCTCTGTCATATGCCTCTTCCGAAAATCTGATTGTGACAACCATATTCCATGTACTTATCTTATTGTGTATCTAGTACTCCATCCGTCTCATTTAAAGCGATACATTTTCCTTTTCAGGGTGTCCCATATGAATCTACGCATTTCCTAAAAAGGAAACAACTTACCGAAAAAATTACAAATTATCTCTCACTATATCATCTCTCTTTCTTACTTTATCATTTATCTTTAAGATCTTTAGCTCTTCCCCACCGTATAAATCTTCTTGTCCAAATTATGAGGACTATTATATGGCCTACCAATCATATAATTTTATGTGTATTTTTAAAATGAAACAAAAAAATATAATAATAACTACATGGCACGTTGGTGGCCATATAATATAGTCATCCTCTTGATTTTGGGCAAGAAGATCCATGTTCTCAGCTAATTTAATTCTTTGAGTAGAATAGTCATACTATTTTTCAATAGTGAAATCCACTTTATTAAAATCAACAACTAATTTATAGCTCATTTAGAAATTCAATTGCTACTACAATCAGTGGGCTTGAAAGAAAGCGTCTTCTTCTCCAAATCATACCCTATCAGGAAATTCATCTGTGCCAAATTCCCATATATTGCCGGAATCGAAAAATTCGACGGCGCAAAAGCCAGGCACAACGATTTACTACTCGTCCTCGTAAACGTGTTGTAAGGTTTCAACTTCACATCACCCCCTTTGAAATGCATCGTGATTTCTGGAATCTTCTTATCCGCATCGGCCGCTGCAGCGTAGCACAACCTTAATATCCGACGCGGATCGGCGATTTGCCTCAAACTCACCTGCCGCTTCAACGCCGCTTCCACTTGCCGGTACATCCCGCCGGGAAGGATCGTCAACGTCGTCCCCGAATCTATGATTATATTTCCTGCTTCCACTTTCTCGGAGGACTCCGATGAAATTGAATAATCCAATTCGAGTTTTTGATTTCCGACGCTGATTCCGACCAACGTAAGATAGTAGAAGGTTCGCGATAATCTAGTCGCGATCGGCGTTGTTACAACTCCGGCGCCGGAGACAACCGCCTCGTCGCCGAAGTGGATTTTACTAGGCTTCATCTTCTTCCCGGTGAACAGATCTGCCGCGAGGCAGTAGGAGAATTTCCCCCCAAATTGTGGCCCTAATTGTTTTACCAACGACACCTTCCCGCCGCCGAGGCCGACGATTCCGGAAGTGGTGGGGCTAAAAGTGCCTTGATTCATGTGGCCGCATCCAATCACAACTTGCGCCGTCGTATTCGCGCCTAGCGTGATCTTCTCCGTCGCAACGTCGCCCCTGCTGAAGGATCCGTCGCCGTATCTAGCCGAGTAGCTGCAAGTGCGGTTGGTTCCTTGGCAGGATGTGGAGGTGAGGGATAAGCATATTTTGGAGCGGCAAGGAACTGGTTTGTAGGTTTTGGAGCGATTGGCGACGAAGAGCGGCGCTCTTTGTTTGTAGCAGCGGCGGCAGGGCTCGCACTGCACCCAGGTGAGGTCGCTGCCGGTGTCGGCGACGGCGAGGTATTCGACTTTTGGGGTGCCGAGGGCGATCCTCATGAGATAATCCCCTTTGTCGGAGATGACGTCAGCAGAGGCTGCAGATTGGTATTGGCCGATTAGGGTTTTGGCGCGGTTGAATGACCTTTGCAGCGCGGCTTCTACTTGCTGGAAGGGTGAAATGGAGGGAGACTGGAAGGAGTCTCTGTGAATGAGATCAGTGCTGAAACCGGCTGCTTCACTTGCTCGGAAGGATTTAGAGACGAGAATGACAAAGATTATGGTTACTGCACAACTCCTATGGAAGTTCATTGTTCTATCCATGATTTTGTTAATTTATGGTAAAAGGAACAAGTTTATATAAATCTTGTTAATTCTTGTAATTATATGGACGAACGAGATATAACGTAATGGATTTAGGGTTTTTTGCATCAATGACAATTGTTGGATTTTTATATCACCATCATTGAATTTTCCTAGAAAATAGAAAAAGAGGCATAGCTTTAAAAGTAGGTTAGATAATTGTAGAGACATGCGGTTAATGAACTATGCCATGATTTTACAAGGTACGTTCAACCTTATGACCTACCTCCAGAACTGTATTAGAAGAGAAAGTTACGATTTTGGTGCCTATACTTCCACTTTTTTTTATTTTTGGTGTCCATTCTTTAAAAATTGCAATTTTGGTGCTCATACTTCATAAATTATTTCTGTTTTGATGTCTCACAATTTATCATTTATTTTCAACAAATTAAATACACATTCTTATAATAATATTATTATCAAAATAGTTTAATAATTATATATATAGCTATAACTTTTAGACCTCATTTTAACATTGTAATATTTGTGCAACATTAAAAAAATTATTTACAAAAGTTAAAAAAATTAAAATAAATTATTACGTTATTTTAAACATTGAAAATAAAACATAAATAATTGACTATTAAATAAAATTAACATAAAGTATTAAATTATCATAACCTATTATTTTAATAGTTTAAAATCATTATTATTATAAAAAAGTATTTTTTAAATTTTTTTACATAATCTTACAATTTTACCTTTGTTTAAATCAATATAATATTATTTAATTATTAAAATAATAAAAGACACCAAAATTGCTAGTGTTTTTTAAGTTTAGGCACCAAATATACAACTTTTGAAGTAAGGACACCAAAACTCAAAAATTTTGAAAGTTTAGACACCAAAATGGTTAATTACTCATATTAGAATAATATAAAGCTCCAATTTTCAAAACTTATCTAGGGATGTTACTTCATACTTAATATGCATATCTTAAATCTTTCAAAACATTTTCATGAAAAAGAATCATTGCAAAACTCAATTTATTTTCATACTCAGCGGAAGTTTTAAATAAAAATATACCAAGTCTAACATTTCAAAAAAAAAAATAACAAAAAGTTCATAAACAAAAGCAAAAGTTTAAATACGATAAGTCCTCCTCGTTACCATCACTACCAACACCTCTACACATCGGCTGAACCATTTTCTGGAAAATGTTAAAATGATAGGAATGAGTACGACTACTCAGTGGGAAATGCATTTATCCAGATTATAAACGATATCGAATTTAAACATGATAACATAGACATTGTAACATAGCATGGTTGATCCGAAGATCCATAGACATAGCAGCCCGTAGGCTTGACCCGAAGGTCCCTCGTTGATATAGGTCCGTCGACCTTATATCCCTCTTTCATAGTTTCATTGATCTTGTACTATAGTCACATGAAAAACTCAAGTAAAGGATATGATAATGATAAACATAAAAAGATTCCCCACCTTAATCTTGACTTGAAGAAAATAATGGATATCAATGTTTAAGTCATGCGCGCCGATCCTATATATTGAAATTTATCTTAATGACTATACATGAAATGTCATGAATGCATTTATAATTCAAATCATTCATAAATACACATAGATCAAAATAATCAAACAAATATATATTATACATAATCCACTTATTAATATGCAACTTTAATGGTTTCATCTAGTAATAAAATTAGGTATATAAACATACTCTTATTTCTATTGATAATTCATTCTTGCGTCGAGTAATTGGGCAATTCAAGAAATAAATTAATAAAATCATAAAATTTTTATCCTAAAAATTATAGACCTCTAACATAATACATATTTCATCACAATAAAACTTATCATAATTAAGAATTCATATAATTGTAACATGAAACATTTTGTTTTTCAATCTACTTGCATAATGACAAAAGACTCTGACACATCAAGAAACAAATTAACAAATAAATAGTAAATGTATCTTAAAAATTTTATATTTTTAACATGAATGACCTAACATATATTATATCCTATTAAAATTCAGTATGGTCGAAAACAACATAAAGAAAATACGAAAATCAAATTTTCTATCAAGCTCATGAACATGCTGTCAAAAACTGGCAGATTACGAATAACAATTTTTTATAAATACTTAACATGCTGTCAAACATAATAGAGTATACTAGACATACCTAGGAAGATGATAATAAATTTTCACGACAATATGACGACGGTAAGATGTGTAAATAATTTTTGAAACAGTTCGCAGATATGCTAGCAGATTTTCAAACAATTTATGGGATACTATATTATGAGCGAATGTGTATTTGTAGGCCTAGAAATCATTATCTAAAGATTCCTAATTATATAAGTTATCAAATATATTTTATTTATAATTATTTTCGTACTTATATAATTTATATAGAATTTAGTCTATCACTTAAGATTCAATCATAGATAAATTAGGATATGGATAAACACAATTAGATTTTATCCTAAAAACATGTATATCACAAATATAATATCTATTTTATTCATAAAACATAATTTCAAATTATCTCCTAATAACTTAATACACTTTAAAATATTATATCATTTTATGAATCCTAGTAGGCTTCAAATATCCAAAATAAATAAATATTATTCTTGTCTCGTAATTCTAACATTATTTCTATTTCAACAATAAACAATATAATCATAATATGATATAAATAAACACATTCAAAGTTCAAAATAAATTTACATAACAAAAATGATTTAACTAAAAATAACATAGATGCTTTAATTTTAATTTTAATTTTAATTTCTAAGGCGCGACTTACAGAACTAAAACACTTGATAACATGCATGAATAGATATGCAATGCATTTTATATCGAAAATTTTGGGGCGTTACAATTTTCACCTACAATTTGAATTTTCAAGTGCATGAGTATTTATAGTTGAATCTATATATATAATATTTATATGTATAGATATATCTATATATATATATATATATATATACACGTGACGAGCCCTCGACACTGTAGGTAGGGGCGGAGATAGGGTCGAGTGTCGGTTGGCATCCGCCAACGACAATTTTTGAATTTTTCTATTATGTATTGATTCTAGAGGTAATTATAAATTATTTGTTGGTTTCGTCACTCATTTTTTATTTATATTTCGTATCCTGATTCAGTCACTCCGTACCGCGAGGATATGTGTCATAACTCATATTATAGCTTAGGTAATTTGCTTTGTAAGTCTAAATGATATCAGTTACAGGTTAGGGCCTAAGGGTTGGAGATAATCCAATTATATTAACCTATACAGTTCGAATTGTATAAAAATCACGATAGTTTACTAGAGATAAAGGTATTTTGAAATATTTTTTATCTATAATTGAGTAAATAAGTATATATATGGTCAGTTTGGTACTTTGGTTGCGTGCGTGTGGAGCAAACTTGCTTAATCTGGTTATATCTTGACCGTCGGATGGAAATTCTTGGATAGCCTAAACGCCGCAGAATTTGAGAGGGAAATTGGGTATTGAGAAGTGTTGGGCTTAGGTGGGTCAGGCCCATTTGGCTTAATTGACCCACCAACCAACAAATATAATATTCCCTCCGTCCTATCCGACTTGGCTTCTTTCCTCTTTTTCATTATCCCACTTGACTTGATCACTAACTAAAATAATACTTTAATAAATTCTAATAGGTCCCACCACTTTATACCATTTTACACACAATTACCCACTATTCTTAATAATCGTGCCCAAACCTATTAAGCCAAGTCGGGCGGGACGGAGGGAGTATAAAGGATTATTTTGGTATTGGTTTAAGGATTGATTGGTTTCAATATTCATCGGCCGCGCCCGCGACGTGAGGCTTCGAAGGAGAAAAAAAACGTTTCTCTCTTGGTCAAACTCTCTGTCTTGTCAAACGGCGTCCACATGTTTTGTCTTCGCGGCTG
This sequence comes from Lavandula angustifolia, assembly GCA_028984105.1. Taxonomy (NCBI): domain Eukaryota; kingdom Viridiplantae; phylum Streptophyta; class Magnoliopsida; order Lamiales; family Lamiaceae; genus Lavandula; species Lavandula angustifolia. The sequence goes on from CM054822.1 coordinate 18,883,549, forward strand.
TAGATTTTGATTGAAGTCTTTGATTTCTTGTTCGTGTGTTCGTCTGGTGATTTCTATTCATTTACCTGTTAAATTTGAGATTTTTAATTGGTAACGTATTTTCAATTCTATAGATTGTAGGTTGAATATACTTGTGGTATTTTTGTTGGTAGATTAATTGGTGCTTATATCGTCCGGAGTCACCGGATTGATTTGTGTAATTATTTATCATCATAGTGGAGTTATTTTGTCTGAACTGAGTCCCGTGATTTTTTCAAATTGGATTTTTTACGTAAAAATTCTTAGGATTCTTGTGCATTTAATTTCGATAAATTATTATTATTATTTGTGAGTTGGTTCATCTTATTTTAATTGCTGACTTGGAAAATTGGATTGTTTCCATACCAAGAAGCAGTTATAGACAAAAATCCAAGAATATTCAATCAGAGAGAGCCATGAATTCTCTTATCAACTTCTTCACCTTCTCTCTCTTCCTTGGAGCGCTAGCTGCACCGCCGTCTCCAGACACTCCACTACTTTCCGGCCCGTCCCTCTCCTCCCCCACCCTTCCTCCACCCTTCTCGCCGCCGACACCCTCCGCAGCCGAGGCTACTCCATCTTCGCCCCCCTCCTCATTTCCATCACCTCCACCACCAACTTCTCCGGCACTCTTTTTGCTCCACCAGACTCTGCTTTCTCCTTCGCCTATACCAAGCTTCGCAACCACCGCCCACCTCCGCGACCCTCAGTCCCCGTCCTCCTCTACCACACGCTCTCAAACCACACCCTAATTCTCACTTGCCCGTCTCTCTCCGCCCGCGACGACGGCGATGAGCTTCGCACTTTTTACAACAACTTCTGCCTCTATGTATTCAAGACCTCCTTCGCGAGAGAAGTCTCGAGTCGCCGTTGAATAGCCCAATCTTCGCCTTCAAGATCCGCCAGCCAGATCTCTACGTGGACGATCATCTCACCATCCACGGCATCGACGGCGTACTGAATCCGTTGTTCGGAACGAGATGCTCCGTCGCGTACAGCCATCCGACGGCCGACGCCGTTCCTCTTCAGGTGAATCGGGTGTGTTCTCGACTATGCGATAAGGGGTCTGCGGCGGAAGGGATTCCAAGTGGTGGCGGCCGCCATGAGCATTCGGAGATCGGAGCTATTGCCGTTGACGTCCGTTACTGTGATAGCGGTTTCCGACGAGCACTTGTTTATGACGCCCGGCTGTTTCCACTACGACTTCCGTCACCACGTCTCCCGAAACTACAGCGTTACACAGATCTGGAAAAGATGACGGCGGCGCCGACTCAGTTCTCCACTTTGGCTCCGAACAAGACGGTCGTCGTTGTGTCGAACGACAGCGCCGTTAGTGTGGACGGAATTCCAGTGGACATGAGGGAGATTTATCATAACCGCTGGATTGTTGTGATTTCCGCGCGTTACGTTGTCGTTAGATGGCGTGGCCGGTTCTCGACCGAATCCACCCACCGCCGACGACCCGATTCATTCTCCGGCCCCTGTTCCCGGCGTTTCTACCAACGTCAAATCGAATGGAGTTCCTTCTCCAGCTCCGATTTACAGATATACTGCTCAAGGCAAATCACATGGAGTTCCTTCTCCGGCTCCGATCTAAGGCAACTCACTGAGAGTTCCGTCGCCGTCGCCCGCGTACACTGAGGAATCCGGAAACGGCAATCCATCCTTATCTCCGGACGCCGCAATTGACTCCGATTGGGTCGGGACTCCATCGCCTGCTGCGGATTTCGATGAAGATGATAATGCTCCGAGCAACAAAAGCCCCGCCAGCAGTCCATCTCCGGCTCCGGAGATTGAGGATGCGGAGAATCCAGAAAGTTTTCCGGTGAGCGCTCCGGCAAGAGATGAGGTCGATGCTTCCCGATGGGATCCAGACGTCGTGATATCTAAAGGCATTGAAGGATGGGATCTGCTGTTTCCCGATGGACACCTAAGGCAACTATGGGACGCGGAAGATGACGTGGAGAGATACCAGCCGTCCGATGCTCATGGTCATGATCTGAAGATTTGACTCAATCCGCCAAGGTCAAAATTGATGAGCATGTGAATATGATCTTATGGCCCAAATCCGATGGACCACTTGGTGTCACGCGTGCATTGATGGACTATGTTACCATTTAAAAAATATTTGAGTTATAAAAAGGTGATTCATCAATACACGCGTGGCGCCGCGTGATTGACACCAAGTGGTCCACCGGATTTGGGCCAAATGATCTCTTACCTGTGAATATTGCTGATGATGTATTCTTCTACATCTGATTCTCGCCAAGTGGCATTTCATTTTTTAAATTTTGTTCGTATGGATAATTCAGATATTTGTACCCACCAATATATAGAAATTTCTGCCAATTTTTTTATTACCAATTTTAATCATCAAATTTTGAACAACAAAATATTTATATTTGGATGATAACCGCTTTTTAACGGTAATTAACCGCCTCATCTCTCTCCCGCTTAATCCTTATATTAGAAATAGAATTCTTCTCTTCTCTACACACCAAACAACACATATATCCATCCACCGCGGCGCTTGGGCCAACACCAGTGCTTAAGCCACCAATGGCAGACTCAACCGCCGTCTTGACATTTGAGGACCCTTTTCAAGGAGTCTCAACAACCGAAACCAACGTTCAGGTGAATCCTCTTCTTTGCCCCTCCAAACTTACACTAGATGAAGGCCACAATTCTTTAAACTTTGAAGATGATCAACTGGGCCACGAAATAGACGATCTCTTCAACACAGAGGATCTTTTATCGGACCCTCTTCTATGGCAAGTCTGCAATGGCCCTGAAGATTTGACCGGCAATCCTCAGGCAGTCGCCGAAGATCATTCCATGGCGATTTCAGCGTTGCCGGATCCTCCTCAGCAAAGTTGCGCTTGTTGCCAAGTACTTCGAGAGATTACGCATACTAATGGTGATTAATTTTGAGTTAACTTGCAAGTAATTAGTAAAAACAAATGGTACGTGATCATGATGTATAATCTTATGTTGTAGGTATGAAGGTGAAGAGGCTCGAGATTCATGGAGTGTTTGGGGTAATCACTCACGCACTTCTTGGAGTATATGATTATGCCTCATCTTTTCATACCCAAGATTCTCAGATGTTTGAGTGAGTTATTACTTCTTTCTGAATATGTGGAAGTTTATTGCAAAACTGAACTCTTAATCTGACATTGTTGACTGATGATAGTTTTCACAAGGAGAGCATGCAGACGGTGAAGAACTTCTTGATTCAATACTATGAGGTTTGTAGACAAGAGGGTTATAGTCCGTTGCAAGATCCCCTCTCAACCTTCTATGAAACCCTTAGCGTTGGATTCAACGAACCCGATAATAAGAATGATTTTCCACCAGAAAATACAGGTAAGTAGTATTGCAATCCTGCTTGCATTTTGGAGTTCATTAGATCAATCAAACATAATCCAAGGAATGTGCAATGCAGGTGATCACCAACATCATCAGTCTGAAACGTCTAATCGAATGGGAGATGGAAGCTATCAAGCAGGATTGAGGAAGATCCCACTTGCCATGCAGGTTGTTAGTTAAATTTTGAAGTGTTGTAAAATTTTGGTCATTCTTGTTTGAAGTGGTGTAAAATTTGATGTTTGCAGAGAGAGAGGACAAGAAACTTGGGGCTGAAGGACTTTGTGGATTACTTTGATCTTCCGATAGGAGATGCTGCTCGGAGATTGAATGTATGCCCAACAGTAATGAAGAAGATATGCAGAAAGCATGGTGTTTTGAGGTGGCCTTATAGAAAGGTTTCTCTCTCTCTCTCTCTCTCTCTCTCTCTCTCTTGGCACTTTTGCGGTTACTAATCATTGTACTGATTACTGCAGATAAAAAGCATAGAGAGAAAGATATCCAAGTCACAGAAGATGGTAGAAGAAAGTGCAGATGAGGACAGAATGAAGGCTTTACAAGATATAGAAAAGTATAAGCACCAATTAACCACTATATATGCAGAATTCACAAAATAGCTTATTTTTCATTCTTTTGGGTAGGATGCTGATTGTAAATCTTCATTACTTCATACTGTAATTACACTATTCTTCAACTGATAATATACAAAACCATACAGGAAGAATATGTTCTAGTATCATGATTCACCCAAATTCATGAAAATGGGAATGAAATGATGACAGCAGATATAAGTAGAACAGCAGCATTATATGTCAGCAGCATGAAGACATACACAGTGATTCTTCGTTGCATCGATCACTTCCATCTTTTCATGAACTTATGCTTCCCAAACATGCCATGCTTCCATCGTTTGCCATACTTCCCGTGCTTAAACTTCCCATGGTGGCCGAAGAAACCGCCGTGATGATGATATGCACCATGTCCATGGGCCAAGTGGTGAGCACCGTATGCAGCTGCGGCCGCAGCTGCACCACCTGCTAGTATTCCTCCCATACCATGGCCTGCAATGTTTGTTCATTATTCACCACTAATTTATAGATCAACACATCAACAGAACGCCTTAAAACCATTACAAGATCCACTTTATCAAAGCGACAAGCTCGGATAAAGCAATCTTGGTTTGACCATAAAACCTTGTTTCTCCAGTCATCCTTTTACTCTTAAAGCAGATCTCAAATTAAGGTATCAGTCACAACCCTCAACATAGAGATACCTGAATAAGATGCCCCGGGATACCCGTGTGGAGGATATCCATGCGGAGGGTAACCATAGCCTGCAGGTGGATACCCTGATGGAGGGTATCCATGAGGTGGAGGATACCCGGCAGGGGGGTACCCGGCTGGTGGATATCCATAGCCATGAGGAGGATATGGTGCAGAAGGGTAAGCTCCATAATGAGGGTAATGCCCTGCTCCGGAAGCATACATTGCAAGATTAGAGAACAGCCCTTTGTCCTGTTCGTCGTGACCGTCGTGTTTGTTCTTTCCACCTCCCATCTTTCTTAACGTGGATCAAACCAGACTGACTTCACGATTTACAGAATCATTCAGAAGAAGTTGTAAGCAAAAAAGCTAATTCTTTTATCACTGTAGTGAGATACAAACATGACACACCATGCTTTAACATATGATGCTAGCAATTAATTGAATTTCACTTTGCAAGAGGATGAAATAATCAGACGAAGTACAATTTGGCTACTTGATGCCAATTAAACTCCAACTCCAACAGAAGAATAATAGTTTGACGGATTATATAACACAATCACATCCAAAAGTACATGTAATTTTAGGAATGAAGAAACAAAAACAGAAGAAAAGAATCCTCAACTAATCCACGATCAAAACCTAAATCCTTCTCCCTTCGTTCCTCAACATGAAAAGTGACAAAAATTGGAGGTTCGTCTCAACCCATCCATGATGATGAATGAGCAAATTAGAAAACACTTTTTAAAACCATCCCATCAAATAAACAAGAATTCAAGCGCCATCCTAACCAAATAAACAACTTCGGAAACTACAGATGATTATGAAACCGTAACTAAAAACGAATTAAGGGCAGAATCAATCAATTTGTATTAACAGTTTTTTTTTTACCTTAGCAGAAAAGCCCTACCCTTTTCTTTTTTTTTTTTTTTTTGATACGTGGACCCCCCGCCACGTCTTGGAGAACACAATGAAAACCTATGCCCACACTTTCCAAGCCCCTACCCTTTTCTTTTCTTTATTCCTTTGGGTTTTCCGCTCTTTAATTGAATTGAACAATAAATATTATGAGCACTTAGAACAACTCTCCTGATGAATCATATGATAACCTGCCGCACGCAACATATATAATTATTATATATTATCTTTTTATTTTTTATTTTTATTATTATTATTTTTTTTGTTAACGAGGAACCCGCAGCCGCTACCTTTGATGTGCACTGCAAACCACACAGAAAAGTTAAACAACCCTTAATGTGACAGGGTGATAGGCTCACACATAGCGTGTCTAGTGGGAATTAAACCACCCTTATATGATTCATCTTTTGTTACGCATTTCTACTACGCGTGTATTACTATTTACTACATCCGTCCCGCTATTTTCGACATATTTTATTTCGGCATGAAAATTAAGAAAGTAGATGATTAAGAATGAGATATGGGTAGATGATAAAGTAAGAGAGAGAAAATGAATGAGAGTAGATGATAAAGTAAGAGAGAAGATGAAAAAGTAAGAAAAAGTAGGAGAGATAAGATGATAAAGTATGAGAGGGATGATAGTTATTTTCAAATTAGGAAGTGTGTCAGAAATAGTGGGACCTCTATTTCGGAAAAGTGTGCCAGAAATAGCGGGACGGAGGTAGTATTAGATTAGATGAATTCTATTAGTCGCATAAAGTGTTCCCAAAATTTTATTTTATTTGTATGATACTTGTTCTTATCCTCTACGTTTACGTTTAACCTTTTGTTTTTATACATTAAATAAAAACAGAAATTCTTTTAATGCAATTTACAATGATTTACACGTCTCTTTCCCAAAATCAATATTTGATTTCTTTAAAAACAGAAGTTTCAAAACCTCCCCATAGGTTAAATCCGCCAAAATATTGATCAAATAGTGTGTCCTTGCGTGTGTGTGTGTGTGAGAGAGAGAGAGAGAGAGAGGCGAATAAGCAGCCAAAATAGCAGGAAAATTTGACATTAAAACTTCCTACTCTTTACATTGTCTAAACTAGAAATATAAACTGAAAGTTCCCAAAAAAGCAAGGCGTGCCTGCTCAGAAGCTTCTACGCAGTCTTCACAAAATGGGAAGAGAGCAGCTTACCGATTTCAACTTTCAAGAAACCCTACTTTCGCCTTTCCTTGGAAGAGTTTCTTCAGCTTCTATCTCCCTCTTCTCCGATGGGTTCTGCAGGGTAAAATAGGCCAAAGCAATGTATAAGTCCACTAAACAACATGAATTCTGATTGAGCGTGAAGCTCAAATTAGAAATTAAAGGAAAACAAGGCAAAAGTGGATATTAAACAGGTCAACAAGAATCTTCATATTGAAAGAATGGAGCTATATATATCAACAGAAATCAGAAAATGCAGAAATATTAAGGTTGAAATTTCAAAAAGAAAAAGCTCAACAAGGCTTAACTATTCCGAGATGAAACAAAATCTAAAGGAGACATCCATCTTCAAAGAAACAGCAAATATATCAATCTGTTATCTGTAACCCGACTCACTTTCATGAGCACAAATTTAAACTGTATCAAATACTTAATCCTGATTACAAAAAGAGCTGCTGGAACAGACATGTTCGAGTCTTATGTATTGGAGAAACAACTCTTCTCAGTCCTACAGTTCATTTGATTAGAAATAGAAGTTGATCCAATAAAGCATCAGGATTCAGTCAAAGCACTCCTTAAGTTTTGAATGCAATAAAATAAATTGTGAGCATGCAGCGAAGACAGAGATCTTGTTACATCACGGACTTAAAAACCAGAAAAGATTGATTTTTTATTACTAAAATATTTCCAAACATTTTTCCAACGTTATGACCTACATATTATCAATAGCAATGTGTTGGGACAGTTCACAACTTATGACGAAATTCCTTTACACAGGACTGAAAAGAAAAAGGTTTCAGACCCTAAAATTTCAATCAATCTAATCGCTAAAACTTAAATAAAGACATTTGATATTGATTAAAAAGATGCATCCTTGACAATGGCAAAATGCCAAGTGAAGCATTTGCTAGCGAAACATGATAGTTTCGTATATTCCACCTCAAAAGAGAGTGGAGTAGGGATTTCATATATATATATATATATAGAGAGAGAGAGAGAGAGGGAGTGCATCATGTGAGAACCTGCATTTAACGTGAGAACTGCGAAACATGCATAATCCTTATATAATTTATGCATAATCGTTATATATTTTATGCAAAAAATATATAATTTTACATTATACATATTTTTATGTAGAAGAGCAAAAGTGTAAAATTACAGATTTTTTGCATAAAATATATAACGATTATGCATAAATTATATAAGAATTATGCGTTCGCAGTTCTAACTTAAGTGTGGGTTCTCACCAGATCAACACCCCATATATATATATATATATATATGAATTGGATCATTTGAGAACACATGCCTAATGAGAGAAATGAAAACAAATCTGTGCCCTTTATTTTCAAGATTTGTGGTTCAGATTTAGTGTTGACTCATCATTTTTTTAAGGAAAAAAATTGTCATTAAGGGTAATTTCATACTTTCTCCCTTATGTTTCAACTATGAAGAACACCTAAGGTATTTCTCTCTCTTATGTTGGGCGACGGAAATACAGTCTCAATTAGATAGCCATCCGCACTCAATTAGACAATATTTGTTGAATCATTTGCATTCGTCGATTCGCATTGGTTCAAACATTGTCAGATTGGTGCATCGATTCACTGTCGTCGATCCTTCATTTTCATCCCTTTTGGATTTCACAACTCTCATTTCAAAAGGATATGAGTAATTTCTACTTTCAATAATCCTACTGTAATTCATTTTTTAATTGGGATTTTTATACTTTTCTAGTGATTGTGAGCAATGGAGAAAGTTTCTCATCGGTCATGGTGTCGGAATTGTTTTGAGAGTCTTGGCGATGTGGCGGGCGACAACTATGAGCTTCTCCTTACTGTTTTCTGCCATTGTAGTACTGGGTTGAATCTCAAGTCCCTGATTTTCATGCACTAATCAGATCTGGAAACCCAAAAACTCAACATTCACTGCTTCTGCATTCAAATACTGCAAATGTGCATAATATTTACACCGTGTGTGCATAAATATTGTAATGTGTTGCTTTTTAATTTTCATGGTAGTCGACGATTTAATTTTTGAAAATGTGCTAGGATTTTGATATGTTGTTCTGAGCACATTGTTAGATTTGAATTTATGTTGGCAAGCTTTTGATTGTGGGTTGACTTATTAATTTGTGCTTTTCTTTTTTTATTAGTCGAGAGTCATGTTTCCGGGAAGGCGAACTAACCGAGCATTTCTCGAATACGTAATTGTGATCAACCTTAACTCGAGATGAATAGGGATGCCTCTTCACTGTTGTTGGATTACTCGTTTTAAAATTGATGTTAGACTCGTTATTGTTGAATATAGATCTATTTGACTTTAATAGCAATAGCTTTTTCATACGTGCATAACTTCTGGCCATCGTGTGCATACGTTTTATTGTAAATGTGCATAATATTATCGATTGATTCTTTGCTTTATAAACTCTATATTGATATTTACAGTGTTATATTATTAATATAATAAACAATTCAATTGAATTTTCGCCACAATTCTATATACAACTATAATTAATATGGAAAAAGTGCATCCTAATATAGAAAAATGTGCGTAAACAAGAGACTGTCGGTGCATAATTCGGAACCCAAAATACTTAAGAACAAATGTGCATAATAATTTAGTCAAGTTCCATAGAAGTCCCCCCTGATTTCCTAAGAATTCAATTCCCACACACTTACAAAAAAATGACAGATCACTAGACGACTAGCAAGTTCAAACCAACGTAGACTTTATTTCTACCATCTATCTAGCAAAGCCTTTTCCACATTAGTATTGTTTGCCTTCACCACCTTATCATAGTACTGTTTTGCACGTTGCACTATATCCAACTGATTCAGGCCTATGTAATTATTTGCTTCTTTGAGTTTTTTGTTAGCCCACGTCTCCAAGCCTTGGAGTTTTTTCCCGTGAATGTTTTCGCCCCGGGAAAACTCCATATATTCTCTCTACACAATTACATAAATATTGTTAGTAGCGAAGCAAAGCTGCTCCTTTCCTCTTGCCACCCACTGCAACTTTCTATATACCACAACAATAAAATAAAATGCACTTTTAATAACCATTTGCAGACAATTAAGGAAGGATGTGTATAATCGTTAACCTTAATTTGCAGTTAAATCCAAACTGTAAATGTGCATAATCTATATGTGCATAGATAAATTTGTAAATGTGCATACTCAAACTCCACAGTATGCATACTCTGATTTTACAGCTTACAATATAACATTCAAAGCCTCACAGAAACTAAGCATGTGCATACTAGTATTCATATTTGCGCAGAACACAGTCAAGAATTGATTAATTGAGACCCTACAAATTCGATTAACATAAATTTGTGTATAATCCAACCACGAAATTGAAACCCTATAGATTTGTATCCTTACACGAAATCGAAACCCTATACATTTTGTAGATAGCAATGCCTATTTTAAAATCCAAACATTTGTTTCTCATGTAACTATTCAGACTCAAATTGCTATATGTGCATATTCAAATTGATTAGTGTGCATAATCAGATTTCACATTTTGCAAAGGATTTTAAGAAATTGAAATCTTCTAATCAATCCAAGCATCAAAATTCAAGGGAAAGAATTGAAATCGTCTAATCAATCCAAGCATCAAAATCGTCTAGAAACTCATACGCGAGATAATTCATTACCCACAACATGTATTCCAAAATTAAGCATTAATTCGAAACGTATACTCTAATTCCTAATAAATTATTGCATGTTCAAAACCTTAGAAAATGTAAATCCGGAAATCTATGCACATCTATACAAATAATTATTGAATACGAAAGTTTGAATTTTATGTGGTTTTTCGAATTATCTTCAAAATCGAATGCTTCTACTTGAAAGAGATGATAATGGGCTTGTCGAATTACCTTCTAATTAACCTGTCGAGCTCAGCTGAATGGATGCGTCGAGTCGAAGCTCATTGTTGATTCGCACCCAGATAAGAGTTTCGAAGTCGCACCGGCATCCATTCAAAAGTGTTAATTGATTCTCGCTCCGAATGCAGAAGTTGACGGAAAGGGGTGAATTTCGTCTGAAATTTGAATAGGGGAAATTGGGCGAAATCTTGAATTGAATCCGCCTATATTCTTGAGCAAAAGTTATGCACATTTTTCCATTCCTACTTTACCCTTCAGTAGGCGGCCCCAATCATTAAAAAACATAAAGAAACTAAATTTTCAAATAATCTACACCATCCATTGCTCTTGATCAATGGTTCAAGATGGTTCTTATTTCTCTGTATAGAGGTGTTCTTCATAGAACCCTCTCATATATATATATATATATATTAGAGGGGACTTATATGGGGAACACCCCCCTTATAGAGAGAAATAAGAACTCACTAAGACCATTGATTAAGAGGGAAGGATGATTGAGACCACTTCATAAAATCATTTCCTTTTACATTATTTTTCGCACATTTTGGCCTCATTAAGGGCATAACTGGAAAAAAATGCAAAATATTGTAGAAAGAGAATTGGGGAGCGGGAGTTGATATTTTAGATCTAGGGCTTTTGTTCTTCTCTTCATCTTCTCCCAAAATCACCGTTGGTCGATTCGCAATCCACAACCGAGGCGACGTGATGCTAGGCTAGGCAGTGGTTCGAAAATACTACAGTTTTGGAAGCAAGGGGACACCCCTGTAACCGGCATCGACTTTGGAGTCTCTTTGTAGTCACGGCGAAGAGCAAATACCATGTAAGATCAATTATATCCTTGTGTTTGGTTTCGAAACTGAATGTGAAAGATTATTGTTGTTCTTAGAATGTAATTTTCGAATTAAGAAAGTGGGTATAGAAGTTCTTTGTTGAAAATCAATTCTAAGGTTTAAACTCAAACTAGAATGTGCGTAAATGGGGTATAAATTTTGAATTAATTGTTGATTAATTTTGGAATAGATGTTGTGGGTAATGAATTGTCTTGCCTTTCGGTTTCTAGAGTTCATTTATTTGCCTTGAATTTTGATTCTTGGATGGACCGGAAGATTTCAATTTCTGAATTTGTGGTTCACGCACTTAAAATTTGTGTGCACATTTAGACTAAAGTTTATGCATATATATGTTTAGTTATCTGCATATTATTCGTGGAATGAGTTTTTGCTGTAATTGAGGTATCGATTTCATTACTTGTGTAGTTCATTATATGGATTTGGTAGATTTGGGACTTCAAGTTTGGGTATTTTGATTTGAGACTGAATTTGGTTGAGATTGGGTGTGGATTTCATTTATTATCTTCATGTGCTTTCAAAGCTTCATATGATGAAACATATACGGGTTGTGGTTGTTGGCGCAACTTATCTAACTCATTTGCTCTATGTTTTATTTGTTGAACATCACTTCTGTAGTTCTATATAAGAGCATGATAATAAGTAGTACATAAGATTGTGATGAATTTATAGTTAAATACATGAAATGTTATTATAATATGTCTGCACTTTTTTTTAATTGTATGCACATTTTGACAAAACCATATTATGCACTTGAGATATTTGTTTTTGTTTATATTTGACTGGAACTTGCACTTGACTATTACTTTTTGTCGTCCCAAAATGCGAGGAAGGCGAAGATTAGTATCATCACCGTGGGAGACATGGAAAATGTCAGTGCTTTGAAGGAAGTGGTAAAGGAAAAAAAAAAGCTTTTTGTGGAAGAATTGGACTTCATTGATGATGTGCTAAATAAATAATTTTCAAGTAAATTCCAAACTACTCGAAGTTTTAATATCTCTATGGTATGATGATTAGAAAGCTTGCAATGATACATTCTGAATTTGATCATTGATGCACATTATTGCAATTTTATATGCACACGGATGCACATTTTGATAAAAGTATTTAAGTAAAATTTGAGAATAGACTAACGATTTCTCCATGCAATAAAAACAAGATATCAAAATCTCAGCACCTCCTTAAAAATTTAATTACCGTCTACCACAAATAGAAAAACTCGAAAACATTTAGAGTATTTTGTATGCACACATAGTGAGTGTCTTATGGACATTTACAGTATTTGAATGAACACACAATGAATATTGAGAGTTTAATTTCAAACATATTTTCGTAGAAGATCTGAAACGTTATCAACACTAGGAAATGACTTATCCACGAAATCGAAGCACTCGGTGACAAAATCTTTCTAATCTATGACCTCAAACCGAAAAATGAATTCGATCACATCAATATATTTGATTAAGTACGGTTTTTGTGTAGTGTTTTTATATGCACATTTTTGTATCATTGTATGCAAATCAATATATTTGATTAAGCATGGTCATTGTGCAATATCTTTATATGCACATTTCTATATCTTAGTATGCACATTTTGTTTGAACATATATAGAACGTAGATATGAGTGGCAAGAGAAATGCAGTCATGTTCATGGGCGAAGACAAAGGTGATGGAGATGTGATTTGACTAATAAATCAAAGAAGCAACTTAGAGTTCTGAGGGTACGATACCTGATAATAATTATTACGTGGAGTGTGAACCAATTGAGGCGGGATACAATTCAAAACACCGAAGAATACTATGAGAAATTTGTTCGGCAAACATTATTGATATGGCCAAGACTTTATTAGGATTGAACTTTAGGTAATATGAAATTCCAAATTATAGGAAAAAACATGTTTTATTTGGTTTTGATGAAGGGTACATGGTTTGTTAATTAATTGTTTGTTGTATGCACATTTGTAAGGAAATACATGCACACAGTGAAATGTATATATGCACATACTTAATAAACGATGACAATTACTATAAAATAAAATGACAACAATAACAACTCCATAGATTTCAATATTCTGTCATAAAAGAGTACTTCAACGTATGCACATAATGCAGAAATTCAGTGCACGTATGCACAAGGTTGTCCAAAGTTCAACAATAAGAGCAAAATACATAAACCAATAAATCATTCATTTAAAAACAGTAAGAAAAATGCGGCTTTTTTCATCTTCAATGGCGGGTTGGTCGCAATTACGAGCGTCATAGTTGGTCAATTGCTTGCATTTGCTGCATTTTCTTTTCGGTTTATTTGCTTTTGCGCACAACAGCTTGCACATTCTCGCCTAATACAAAAATCAGAACAAGAATCAAATTATGCAACAAATATATAAACTTATAAGATCAATTGTGCACCAACTTGAACAACACGAAATAATTTAGCTTAAATATCAAGAAATGTCCATAAATATGCATTCATTGTAGAAAAACCCTAAATCGAATCAATTGAACAAAATCACATAAACCCATAGTTCCTTAACATTCGATATGTGTGCAGTGTTCAACCAAAAAATTGATGAAGATTGTAGAGTTCAACCAAAAAAAAAGTGCTTAAACACAACACCTTAGAATTGAAAACCAAATGCACTAATTTCGCTCAAATTCAACAAATAATACAAATTCGAAAATGTGCATAACAACAACATGAACAAAGCGAGTTTGAAAAACCATCAAATAGTTGAAATTGAGCAACAAAACTAAAACCCATCTATTTTTTGTTTTGTAGATCAATTAACGAGCAAATTAGAGGCTAATCTACAAATTATTAAGCTGAAATATACATCCTTACAATAAAAACGCAATTACACAAAAGAAAGAAAGCACTAATTTCAGGTTATAGATTTAGAGGAAGAAATCTTCAATTCACTTTCTAGCTGGGCGATGAACACGGATTCAGATAATTGAAAGCATAGCGAATTCGAACTCGAAGTGGATCTTGATTCAGAATTTGGGGTGAGGAAAGCACACAAAAATCGAGCGACAATGGGAAGAATTGGGTTGGATAGTCTCTCATTGGCAACCTCTTCATTAAAATCTATTTTTTGAACATAAAGGGCAAAATGACGAAATTGCCCTTAATGACCCTTTTTTCTTATCAAATCTCATAAAATGAACTTAAGATCTAATCCACACATCTCGAAATTGAAGGGTCGGATGTTGTTCTTATTTCTCTCAATAAGACTTTGTTATCAAATTATCCCTCTCCTATATATATATATATATGAAATGGATCATATGAGATCCAAATCTTAAAAGAGATACGAGAACCGATCTCGTCCCTCCATTTCGCAAATCTAAGGCTCTCATTTTATCCCCAAAGGGCATTTAAATTTAAATAAAAAAAAAGGAATAAATAGCCTCATTAAGGGCAAATATGTAATCTTCTCTTTTCTTTTTCCCTAGATGTGTTTTTCGTCTGTTTGTGGGTCGTTTATTTCTCACTCCGCATTTTTGGTCTTCAATACTCACGAGCACTGCCGAAAGTTTGTCTTCAAATCGAACACTCGAAAGTCGATTATTTATCGTGGGTTTCGAAGTTCTATGTTTCTTGAGTGATTTAAGCTCGTTTTCCTTGTCGATTTATCCCGATTATTGCCGATTTTGAAGATTGATTTCTGCACATTTTTCGATTTTTTACAGATTTTGCTGCGAAGGTAAGAATTACTTATGGTTTTCGAAAAATTGTAGTTCAATATTTGTGGAATGCTTTGTTGGGTTCAAATTCTTGAAGCTCGATGTCATTTCAGATTTTTTTCGTAGAGATTTTTCGATTTATAGGGTAGTAGTCGTTTTTCCAAGTGATTAGGGTTTCTCTTCTTTATTTATGAGATGTATGTATCGATTAAGTATTGTTTTTATGTTGTAGATTCACTATTATAATTTTTGCATACGTAAGTACAATGTTCATGCATATGTATTTGTTAGTTTATGCTGATATTGTGTAATATTCATGCATGCAGTTTGTTGAATGGGTTGAACCGTTACGATCGGTGTGTCTCTTGAATCCGATGAATCCATTTACATTCCTGATTGTCCAGACGAATTGAAACCATATGTTGGACGGAAATTTGTTCTCTTGATGAGGCTGAAATTTTCTATAGAGACTACGGAGGGTTGTGCGGTTTCAATATCCGTAAGTGGTCGATAAAACGTCATGGGGATGGGTCTATTATGCGTAGATATTTAGTGTGCAGTAGAGAAGGGGAGAAATTCATGGATGTTGATAATGTTAATTCGAAGAAAACAAAGCGAAGGTGTAATTCAAAACGGTTATCTTGCTTTGCACGAGTTGTATTTAAATCCCACCCCGAAGGTTTTGTTGTTGATTTATTTCACGAGGCACTCACACATCCTTTGTTATTATCAACTCACAAGCAATTCATGAGATACAATCGGACCATGACTTCCGTTCACAAGAATTTCGTCCTTAGTTGTGCGCGTTCTAATGTTGGTCTTGTTAGGTCATATAGAATGTTTAGTGAGTTGGTTGGTAGTTATGAGAACATCGGTTGTGATGGAGTAGATTTTAAAAATTTTCACCGTGATCTTCGTATATGCGTTGAGGGTGCGGATGCACAAATGATGTTGGATAAAATGAAGTAAGCTCGTGATAGGAACCCGGATTTCTTTTACGAATATTTTACGGACGGAGGGGACAAATTGAAGCTTGTATTTTTGGCTGATGATATATGTATTGGCAATTACAAAATTTTTGGAGATTCGTTGTCAATGGATGCAACTTATTCAACCAATAGGTACGTGTTTTTGCTATGTAGCTGATAGGAGTTAGTATGGTTTTTCAAATTCATATTGTTCGCATTGATAGTTTTATGCATACGAAATGTATTATTTATGCACATTATACATATCTTTTATGCACGTAATCATACACATGCATATTATATAGAAAATTCTTTTACTGATTTCATGCTCATGACTCCTTTCATTAATGCTTATACAGAATAGATTTTATGCAAACTAAGGAATTTCAATTTCTATGACTTTTATGCAGCTACGACATGATTTTTGTTCCTTTCATCGGCCTCGACAACCACGGCAAGTGTATTACGTTTGCAGCGGGTTTGTTGTCCTCAGAGACAGTGGAGTCATATTCTTGGTTACTTAACACATTCAAGACTTGCATGGGCGGTTGTCCGAAGTTACTAATAACCGATCAGGATCCTTCCGTGAAGATTGCAATGGAGAATGTTATACCCGAAACCCGTCATCGCTTTTGTATGTGGCACATCATGCTTAAAGTTCCGGATAAGATTTCGATCTCATTAAGAAAAAACGCCGATTTAATGACATTGTGTGGAATAGCGACCTGCAACCGGAGGAGTTCAATGCGAAGTGGAAATCAGTTTTATTGGATTTTGATTTGGTTGGTCATGATTGGCTTGATGGGATGTTTGACCTACGCCATTATTGGATTCCTGCTTATTTCCGAGACTCCCAATGTCTGGATTGTTTCGCACAACATCCATGTCCGAGAGCAAGAATCATTTTTTCCGGACTTACTTAAAATCGAAGGCCAATTTGCTGATGTTTTATTTGTTGTTCGAGAGTGCAATAAATGCTCAACGACACTCATTGGAAAAACTTAACGCAGCGGATGATGGTAGTTTACCAATTTTAGTAACAACGTTGCCTTTGGAGCGAAGTTTGGCTGCAGTGTATTCAAACACTATGTTCTGTAAGGTGCAGGGTGAATGGGTTGAGGCTGTGAACGTGTGTTCTATTAAAAAAATAACCGATAGTGGTTTCGTGAAGATGATTGAAATTGATGATAATACAGTTGGTGTTTTCGACGTTACGTTTAATGTTGTTGATTTGAGGGTTTCATGCACATGCAGGAAGATGGAGATGCACGGTTTGTTGTGCAGACACATTTTGAAGGTGTTCAAGAATTCCAATATCAGTTGTGTTCTAGATTCTTGTGTCCTTTCTCGTTGGGGTAGAAATGTGTCTTTCAAACGTTTTGATAAGTCTTCTGAAGTTGGGAATGTCGACTATTCTGCTGCAGATGCCACTAAGAAGTTGTTGGACGTAGTATTCAAATGTGCGGCTTTGGTTGCCGGCAACCCTGCACATATGAACGAACTACTGTCTGATTTTGATGATTTGGTCAACAAATATCAGATTGATGATGAAGGCGGTTCAGGTAGTAAGGTTAATCAAAACACGTTTGAAAGTTTTTATGGCTCACATATCCCTCAAGATGTCGAGGTTCTACCACCAGATCAAGTAAAAACCAAGGGATCGGGCAGTAGACTACAGTCTAGGAAGGAGGCGACATTGCGTGCTAAGTTGAAGCCTCAGAGGATGTGTCGGAAATGCAACCAAATGGGACATCACGATTCAAGAAACTGCCCTAACGTTAAGGATGTAGAAGATTGCTGTTAAATTTTTATGCATAACTTAGTAGAGACCTATGCACTGAACCATTTCTATTATTTGGACTAATTTGTATTAACTGAATCGCTTTACTTTATGTTATGTTATTTTCATGCATACCACCGTTAGTTTTTATGCTTGTGTTTTATGATTTTCATGCATATATATTATACCTCTCAAGTTCAACCTTTATGGTACTGATTATGTTCAAGGTTTTATATATCATGCATACCGTATTGATGTTTCATGCATTTCTTTTGTGACTTCATGCATATCTATATATGTTAAGGTTTTATATTTCATGCATATCGTACTTTATTTTCATGCTTATGTTATGTATTTTTTTTGCATATCCATTTTTTTCCTACAAGATTGTTTATATATCTGCATAGTCCCCATTTTTTTGGCATAAAAAAAAAGTTATAAATGCATAACTTAGAATACTTTAATATACCAAAAGAAGTTTTCCACTACATTTCTTCCACTACTTAATCCTTAAAAACATAAAGACCATCCGAAGTACTAAGTTTTTCCTACGAAATTATCCAAACCAAAGAGTCACACAACCCAATATTCTAACTATCAATCATTTCACATTCTTTAGAATCAAGTTCATTCTCATATGCATGTCCAACCGCCTCTAGTTCAACCGTCTCCTTCATTTTGTTATCATCGAAATTAACTATGCTCAAACAATACCGCATCCTCAAAAGCTTTATCTGCTTCACACCTTTCCTTAGAAATCCCGTGTCCCAGTTGATTAAATCACCCTTGAACGTCTCCATGTGTCTCATCAAATAAACTCCTGCAAGAAATCAATCATATTTATCAAGTAGTATTCTCGCAAAAATATTTATGCTTACCATTCTCTAAATTTATGCACACTGTGATATTATTTTATGCTTATTAAATAATACCTGAATCCATAACTTTCGATCTGTTCCCCCACAGTGGAATGATCATTTCTGGCTCACATTTCTCTACCATCTTTGCACGGCTTGTGCATTTCATCTCCGTCAGGTATTGAGACAACAGATATGTCTAAGAATGAAAAAAATATAGCGGAATTCAACTATTATTCAGACACTCTGCAATTTCATTATGAAGATAAAATAAAATTCTATGTAACTCAAGATTTTGCTCACCAAATCATTGGGTATGTTTCCATACTTCACTTTCATATCAATGCTTTTGTAATCAGTGGTATTGTCAATTATGAAAGTCCGCTTCATCCTCAAATCAAAACATGTCATGAAGTAGCAGCCTTCATTCTCAACCGGAAAACATACTACATAAGAAGCAAATAATTTCCAATTAGCCAACATGACCCAAAATAAAAACAGTTGAATTCCTATAATTTCAGTTACCAGTTGAATCTTATTCAGATTAGCAACTTTATGTGTTGTCAGCGTCGTAGCCATTCCTAGATTGAAAATTTCCTGCTTCTTAAACGAATCAATGTCTTTCTCGGGACAAACCACTGTGCCGCTCTGTGTATATTAAACATTGTTAATGCATAAATCCTCATCTACATAGTTCATTTAAAGTCTCTTATCTTATTGAATTATATGTACCCTCAATGGAGCAAACAGCCGTAGCGGTGATTCATCAGACTTCACTTGCTCCCTTTCGTTTAGAATGGCACCCCATGCATCAATTATAAGATTGTCAATCCAGTTGCTTTACTTCAAGCCCCGCAACTTTTAGGCATAAATCTTAAATTCTTTCCAATCAAACAGCAGACTAGCAACATAAATAGTTCAACATAAGTCATTTGTATCTATCAAACAAGAATAATTTATATAATATGATCCATGAATAACCATACAAATTATCATCGGCTACAAAAAGGTTGAACCAACAAACTGTAATCTCCGTTTTTGTTAAATTTTTTGATGCGTCCATGTAACGCAAAATGTACGGTGATTTCTTCGCCTTTGCACTCTTCATTGAAGATTTATTCCGGCAAGGCATTCGGCTTGTAACCTAGAAATTGAAATTCATTAGCATAGTACTGAAATATTTTGTCAATTTAAATATGATAATTTAGTAAGCATAATATATATATTGTACCGCCGCCTTCGAACTCCCTTCACCCTTATTTTCTACCTCTTCTTCCTCGTTCTCAGAGCCCCCCTTAAAGTGTTTTGTAATTCCAAGTTAAATACAATGAATTCGGTGTGCAAAAATATTCAACTACATATGCAATAACTACTTTTATATAATACATGATAGGGGTTATTAAAAAGGAAAACGAAATAATTTTTTTTGTGCTTATACAATAAATAATTTATGCATACACAGTAGAAAGTTTATACATACCTAAGAAACAGATTTTACAGTAAACAGCCATGCAACAGTATCACCAACTATGTATTCATCATGTCATTTCGTGCTTATGCAATGCATAATTTATGCACACATAGAAAACAAATTATGCATACATTCGAAATACAATTTGCAGCAAAACCAAACTTACGGTCCTGTCTGTATCACAAACTAGGTATTCAACATGAAAATTCATGCTAATGCAATACATAATTTATGCATACCAACCATACAGTTTATGCATAACTAGAAAAAACATTTTCCATAAGGTCAAAATAACCAGCCATGCTACTGTATCACCAACTATGTAGGAAACACATCTTTTCGTGCCTACTATTTACATTAATTATGCTTACACAGAATAAAATTTATGCAAACCGTTCCATACAGATTATCCAGAAGAACAAACTAACCTATCCTGCACCTTGATCACCAACTCTGTCTTCAACATGAACTCCTTCAATTCCTGCAAACTCAACCCCTTCACTGGTATGATCTCCCACAGTCATCTATACCAAGAAAAAATTAATTAACAAGGAAAAAACACAACATCACTTACTCATATATTTAGATAAGTTTAAGTACTAATTACCTCTTCCTCCGTATTAACGTGCTCTTCTTTATGGCTTTCCTCTTTGTCCAATTTACCGTGCTCTTCATTTAAGCTAACTACAACTTCCGCTATAGCATCAATGGCCCTAGCCAATTCTTCCACACCTTGATCCGGGATAAGGTCCGAACCATGACACACCACATTGGCTTCTTTCGAAATTTCGTGACTGTCAGTGGATATGTTCTTGCCAGTGGTAGGAGGCTCAACCTTCTCTTCGTTCAAATTTCCCTACAACAAGCAAAATAAAACGTTAATGTGAGTTCATAAAATAATTTTCTAACCCAAAATAACATCATTTTGACCTTATCAAGTTGTGTGGGCCGGAATAGTTGTGTCATCCCCAAACTAAAGCTCGGTAATTCATCCATGTAATTCTTCACCATAAGCCTCGTCGTGTCAATAGCAAACATGGCTTCCTTCACTTCTTCAAAATTCCAGAAATCAACATCAATCTCTTCTACATGGTCCTCAACCAATGAAACAGATTCTGATACACCGGAAGCAATGATCTTCGAAGCCGCATCAACCGTTTTCTTAAATGAATTGTTGTTAAACAATTCAGACGGTGCATCCTCAATCAGCTTCATGAGTTTCACCATTTGCCCTGAAACTGCTTCGGCTTGTTTCATTATTAAGGACGAATACTTCAAGGATGGTTCTTGTAAAGTAGAAGGACCTGCCCTGTCGCTACTACCCCCAGGTACAACTGTTACATTCATTCGATTTTCTTCTTCTAAGCTCGCAATTGCAACGGGTTCCAATATGCGACCCTCTCCAAATCCACCATTCTCCAACTTCATTTGTTGCCTCTTTCTCAATTGCACCCGATCCCAATTTCTTATTAAAGGTAGCTGCCTCCCCATTTGTTCATTGAACATCATCACACGATCCACGTAAAATATCTGCATACAGTTTTATTTGCATAAAATAATAAACAAATTAGCACAAACTTGCTTCATGATTTGCATTAAAGTATTAAGTCTGCAATGACATAAACAATGACTTAAAAATTCTGCTTACATTTTTATTTGCATAAAAGTAAAGTCATTAGCACAAACTTTATTCAGGATATGCATAAAAAATGACTAATAAACAATGACTTTACAAAATGCACACAGTGTTATTTACATAAAATTATTAACTCATTAGCATAATCTTTATTAATGATAAGCATAAACAAAGACATAAAAATTACCAGAAGAAATAGTGACAGCCCAAAAAAGGGTTTTGTTTTATTCTCCTTCCACGTCCCCGTGTATCAATCGAGCAACGGATAACCAACTCGCACCAGTTCCATTGCCGAGCATCGCTTTCTTCTTCCAATGGATCGGAAAAGAATGGGTAAAGGTACCCATTGGAGCTTGTTTGGATAAGGGAGCTCGCAAGCAACACTAGAAAATCCATCCTAAAAATTTTCCCCGCTCTCTCATCTCCGAGCAATGCCGCGGTTACATGATTTACCGAGATCTTATGACAACTATCCACAAGTCCCTTACTTGTGAATTGTCCTACCCATTCATCAACAACATCACTACGATCATTGAATTTTT
This sequence comes from Lavandula angustifolia, assembly GCA_028984105.1. Classification (NCBI taxonomy): domain Eukaryota; kingdom Viridiplantae; phylum Streptophyta; class Magnoliopsida; order Lamiales; family Lamiaceae; genus Lavandula; species Lavandula angustifolia. The sequence goes on from CM054822.1 coordinate 18,905,994, forward strand.
TCTTACGTATTACTAGACCCCCCAGGGAACCCAAAAGCCCGATAAACATCCATCTCATTCACGTCTATTCTCCTTCCCTCCGATATTACAAGTTGTGATCTCTTAGGGTCGTAATTCTCAACTAACCAATAACACATTTTATTTGGTAGTCTACTAACATCTATCCCCAAAATACCACCAAAACCCATTGTCCTTACCATAGCCAACCTGTCCTTCGTTCATTTTGCTTATTGCCTCCATGAGGGAATGCGGACAACATCGGCTTGTCAATTGATTAACATCGTCCTCCCTCTTCGCAAGTTCTTCTTTGTTTGTCTGGCGACCGTCCTCAACATGTTTAGCCGTTTTCCTTTTGCCCTTTTGTTGTTGGTCATGAACATCCACTATCTTCTTACCTTTTGATTTTGCAGACAGCTTGGTTTTCTCATCCACTTTATTCTTCTTCGTCATTTCATTCGCTTTGATGTCTTTCACCTTCTCCTTCCCTTTATTCAACAAAATTATTAAAGGAACATCCTCTTCCGTCTGTGTTGTTCTCTTCCTCTTTCCTTTACCTCTCGATCCGCCTGCTTTTTTACAATATTCACTTAGTATGGATGCAGTTTTTTCACTGATTTTATGCATTGAACGTTCATGAATTTATTGCATAGCGGTTTTAAATTTATCCATACCACAAACATATTAAGCTTTTATGAAAAAAAAAATTATGCACATGATTACCGGATTTTATGCAAACCATGATATTTTTTTATGCTGACCATTCATAAATTTTGAAGCACAGACAACAAGTATTATATGTAGCAAACGAATTTTATTTTATGGTACCGAAATCATATGTTCATGCTAATATAGCTCTACTATAATGCTGATGCTCAATAATCATATAATTTCTTTTCCAGGCATATCAAGACTCAATTACAACCACAGAAGACACAAAATTTATGCTCATATTTCATTGCAATAATGCTCCAAAACAATTAGAATATGAAAATATTTCACCTACGAATGCCTAAAATTACTAACCTGCGTCCATGTGCAGAACCGTTGCAATTGAAATGCAAAAATCAATATTGGAGGCCTGAAATCAATAAACAAAGCATTTGCCAAACAAACCAACCTAAATCAACAAACCAATAACATTCACATGAGCATGAATTTCACAACGAAAACAAGCAAAGAACAGGATAAAAACATTATATGAGCATCAATTACACCATTCAAAAACAAAAAATCTATAATCTGTTAAGGTTAAATGGGGGTTTAGGGTTTCAGAATTGGTTCATTTGTTTCGGTTTCCTTTAAATACCAAATTCGTACCCTTCCATATTCACCAATCGCATCGATTTCCATACGGTTTCATTCACATAAACAATCATATCTCTAAAAACAAAATAATCCATGGGTTACCTAAATTAAGAAACGAAAACATTAAACATACCTGAAAATTCGTCGATTCGAGGGAATTCTACTCTTATTCTGCGAATTGTTAGTCGATTTCTGGACCAAGACACGAAAACAATCTCTTTCGACTATTATGCGCCCTTCTAGCAACGTACTCTGTCACGAACGACGAATCTCGATTCTGGAAGAACTTTGTAGCACTCGAAAGTTTGGGAGTAGTGGCTATTCTCGATTATGGATGGAAGTTTTCAGAAAAAAGGGGGAGATGAAAGAATGAAACCGCCGTTTTCTGATTTCGAAATGTTTTGAAAGGGGGAGAATGAAACAATGAATTCTAGCGCCCAAATCCTATACTATTTCTATGCCCAAAACACCATTTTCAGCATTTTTTTTAAAGAAAGAAAGGGTTGATATTGGCCATTAGATTAGGACCGATCGACGCTTAGGATCGGTTCTCATATCTCTTTTGAGTGTTGGATCTCCCTAGATCCACACCATATATATATATATATATATATGTATAAGAATTACAAGTAAAGAGGAAATTACATGGAGATACAACAGAATATGATATTTATATATATGGTCCCCACAAAATTAAAAACGAAGGTGCTTAACTATCTCCTATAAAACCTACGCCAATTTGAACTTCATGATTAAGTGATTCATAAAAAAGAAAAATAACATCTCACTTATAGGGAACCGTCTCATTTCTCCATCATCATGTAGCATTTATCCTAAACTTAAAGCCCACAAAAACAATGGAACTTAAACAAACAACACAACTTGTCTCATGTTCAGGGACCTGAGTGGATAAGTAGTTGACGAGAAACTAGTTCCATTCGACTTATCAAACAAACATCAACATGAATGAAACAAGCAAATGTTAAAAAGATGTCAAACCACTGCAGATTTTTAACAGTTCCACTAATCAAGTAAATTAATCAACCCCAATCACAATCACAAAAATGGAGAAGCACATTGCATGTATATACTCTATTAATCAAATATATGCACATTTCTCCTTTTCAATCATTAGTTAAAACAAATAATAATTTTCATCAACGGCCACTAAAAGAGGGAGGGGGGAGCAACAAAGAAATTTAAGAAAATCAAATAAAACTCTAATCAGAGCTTGACATTCTCACATTCATTTCCCGCACCCATAAGAAACGGAAAAAAAAAATAAAAGATAGAGAAAATTAAGAGCATCTCCAAAGGAGGCTCTTATGTGGCGTTAAACGGCAAACTGCCGTGGGGAACTTCTCTAATCGTCACCGGTAATGGACGGCATCCTAGCGCTCTGCAAATTCAACACGGTATTAGTACAATGTTAACGATAGTGGTACTGTTACATTATATATATTTTTTTCTTTTTAATTAGTTAATTTAGATTAGTTTTACGGATGATTGTTATATTTAGTTAATTGTATATTTAATGAAATGTAATTTATATTTTAATTTATTTTAGATTTATTAATTATTGTTATATCGAAATAAAAATATAATAATGTAAGAACATAAAACTTAAAACAAGTTGTTACATAAATTAAACAGTAATATTAAAATTACACTAGCATAAAAATACGATAACACTAAATTAAGGAAAGCAATCTAGTAAGCTCCAAACTTGCTATCCGAGCCTCTAAAGTCGCTTCCGGATCTTCCGACGTCACTTCCAGATCCTCCAAGATTTGAAAAATCACCTCTAAGGCTTGACTGTACTTGTCTTTTGATAATTATTTTTTCTTGTTCATTCTTAAAGTAATTTCTCCGAATAGGACCAGAAATGTTGTCGGTGTCTATCATTAAAATTTTTATCTGATTTCCACATTTGAAAAGCAAGAGCTCTATTTTTTGCTTCAGTAGTTTTGTTCTTTGCTTCAATCTTTTGCATTTGTAATAGCAAAAGATTCTCTCTTCTTGTGGATGAGTTCTCCATTAATTCTCTAATTATCTTATTTCTTTGTTCGATTGTTTTCAAAACACCCGACATATCTTCATGATTTTTCCTTTATTTTTTCTAACACCATCTAGACGTTGTGATGGTCCAAAACCACTGCCACTACCATCACTTAAATTGATATTAAAGGAGGAAGGTAGGGATGGCAATTTTACGGGTCGGGGCCGGGTATCACTGGACCCGGACCCGCCCCGTCCCTTAAAAAAACGGACCGGAACCGCCCGTGGACCCGCACGGGTCCAGTTTTTAGGACCCGGCCCGGACCCGTGCGGGGCGGGTAGACCCGTCCCGGACCCGTGTAGACCCGCAAATATTTTAGGTATTAATAAATTTAAAATTATGTTTCCACAAGGATTCGAACCCGGGTTATCCGAAAATTTAAAAATACTCTTGACCACTAGACCAACAACTTATTTGTTAAATTTAGATAAACATAAAATATATATAATGTTAAACTATTATTTTATTAATTTTAATTTAAAACATAAATAAAAATATAGTAACTTTAATCAAATATAATGATTGTAGTAAGCATGACTAATATTTCATGTGGAAAATAAAAATAAACCACAAAAATAAAATCATCTTTGAAATATATTTTGTAACTTTTATTCATCATATTTCTTTAATTTTTTTAAATATACTTTCATATGTTATGATTCTTATTAAAATATTAATGAAAAAAAAACTTATGAATTGCAGTTCATGAATAATAAGACTGTAGTTTTTGATTTGTTATAAAAAAACTCAATTGTAAATTTGTAATTTTTCATTAGTCATAAAGAATTTTAAATTGTGAATTTATAATTTTTCATAAGTTCATTAGTTCATGAATACTTATTTTTAATGTAGATAATGTTAATCTCATTTTCGAAATACATTTTCTTAATTAGAAATTAGAAATTTAAATATAATATTGAAATCTAGAAAGTTAATATTTATTGTATTTTTATTAGATGTATTTTTACTTGTTATAAAAAGTTTTTAATTGTAATTGTTCATTAATCATAATTGTATTTATACATATAATCCATTTCAATTAAAGAATAGAAAATTAAAAATTAAAAATAATTTTAAATTTAAATTTTGAAAATAAAAATATTAATTTCATTTTCGAAATACATGCCCGTAATTACAATTTGAATATAGTATATTGAAATCTAGAAAATTAATATTTATATTTTATAAGTTAATTTTTGTTAGGTGTATTAATTTTTTTTAATTTTAGTATATCATATTCTTATATATAACTATATATATATATATATATATATATATATATGAAAAATATTAACAAAGGTGAATATTAGCTCAAACGGTATAAGTGCATGTAAAGAATTTATTGATGGGGGTTCGAATCTCACTAGTAACATTTTTACACTTCTAAATTATAATTTATTACAGGGCGGGTCCGGAGCGGGTCCGGGGACGGGTCCGGACGGGGCGGGTCTACACGGGGCGGGGCGGGTCGGGGCCGGAACCGGAACCGCCCGGACCCGGCACGGGTCGGGTCCGGAACCGCCCCACGCTCGTACGGGGCGGGTATTACCCGGTTCTACGCGTACGGGTCCAAGTCGGGTCGAACGGTTCCGGGTCCTTTTGCCATCCCTAGAGGAAGGCAACCCATCAAGTGAGATAGGAGATTTCGGTGGAGTGTCTGATCAGAAAGAAGACCTTTGTTTTTGAAAGCTTTGTGGATTGCAATCAAACTTTGCAACATCTTTCATAATAGGCCACACATGCTCGAACTTAAATCTTTCTGGAAATTTATCATCGTCTGTCATCATTTGTTTTGCACGAGTAAGCTGCATAATTAATAAAACGTGTTACACTTAGTAAAAGAAATAAAAAACATCAAACCAAATAAATGACTCGTCCTTACAATATCATGTTCAGAAGCTCCGCTTGGATTGAGAGCTTCCATATACTATATACAGTATTTGAAAATTTTAACAGAACTCGTAATCAATTGCATGCGAGTTTCAAGTGATATAGAGCTTCGGTCAGCCATATTTGAAGAAGGTTTTCTGAGTTATAGAGCTCCGTAATACGAATTCATAATTGAGTTGATTTTTGGTATATTCTCATTACTGGATCTTGGGATATTTCTAAGGAACAACGACAAAGATGTTTATCTTCATCAGTTGTGTATCTTCATCAGTTGTGTAATTGAGATTTCGAGACGAAGCCATGTGTTTTTAAAGAGAATAATTGAGATGGAAAAGAGTGTTGTGTGTGTTAAAATTATGTGTTGGAAAGATCTCATATATATAGAGGGAATGATTATTTAGATAGGATGTGGGTTGGATGGTGCAGATTTGAAGGAAATCTGAATGGATGGTGATGATTTGTTCGCTCGATTTAGAAGTTGAAAGATGGCGGATAGGTGTCTGCAAAGTATCTCCATTAATTTGATTGTGAATAGATGTCTGCAAAAAGTTGATGGATGATAGGTCTCTACAAAGTTTATACAAAGCCTGTACAAAAACACGGGGGTCGTGTTTCAGATTCCAAGACGAAAATCTTATTAGATCTCTTATGGGCCTAGGGATAAGTGCATTGCAGGAATCGGGGCAATTAATGATATTATGGGGCTGAGGGCAAATGAATTGCAGAATGGGAACAATTAATGTGGTTGTGGGGCTGAGGGCAAGTGCATTATAGGGATGGGGGCAATTGAATTGCAGGATGGGGACAATTAATGTGGTTATGAGGCTGGGGGCAAGTGCATTGTAGGGATGTGGGCAATTAATGTGGTAACGGGAGTGAGATCAAGTGCATTGCAGGGATGACAACACAATTATCATATCTATTTTAGATGTTACATTCTTCATATCTAAAGCATTGATCTATTCAGCCCACTTACTAGCATAGCATGACTACATTTTCTTCTTCTAGCTCGAGTTCATCTGATGAGCTTGAACATTTCATCAATGAATGCGATGATGAGCATTAAATCATGGGTCAACATATTTTGAATAATAATCTTATCGTAGCAAATATTATCGAATCTCAAGCTGCAAGACGCCACGGAAGCTCAGTTCCTGGTCACAAGGTGATCCACCGTAATCGAGAAGGAGCAGCTCATCGTCTATTCAATGACTATTTTTCTAAAAATCCAACATTCAATGAAGGGATGTTTCGTAGATGTTTTCGAATGTCTCGGAGTTTATACCTTCGAATTGTTGATGATGTCAAGAATTATAGTAGTTGGTTCGAGCGACGCCGAGATTGCATCAGAATATGGGGATTGTCTATGCTGCAAAAAATAATTGATGCCTTTTAGATATTGGCGTATGAGATCCCTGCAGATGCTACTTATTAGTACATCAATATCGGTGAGTCCACTGCAATTAAATGTGTCAAGAAATTTTGTCGTTCCATTGTGGAAATATATTCAGATCAGTATCTAAGATCTCCTACTGCTAGTGATGTTGCTAGACTATTTTATATTTGTCAACAACGTGGCTTTCCAGGAATGATAGGTAGTCTAGATTGTATGCATTCGAAGTGGAAAAATTGGCCTACTAGTTGGGCAGACTCATACGCAGGTCGTAGTGGATCTCCACCAATAATTCTTGAAGTCGTCGCTGATTACGATCTTTGGATATGACATGCATTTTGTGGTATGCCAAGATTCAATAATGATATCAATGTGTTGGAAGATCTTCTCTTTTAAGGAACCTGGATAGAGGTATACTCCACCCGCACATTATGTTATATAAGGCAAAGAGTATAATGTGGGGTATTATTTAGCTGATGGAATATATCCAAAGTGATCCACATTTGTGCAAACTTTTCAAGAACTGTGTACTGCAAAAAAGAAGCATTTTGTAAAGCAACAAGAATCGTGTAGGAAAGACGTGGAACAAACATTTGGAGTTCTTCAAAGCCGATTTGCAATTGTTGCAAATTCAGTCAGATATTGGAAGACGAAACATTTGGATCATATAATGAAAGCATGTATTATAATGCGCAATATGATTATTGAGAATGAACGAGATTTGTCTGCACCAATTGAAGATGCAAGAGAAGTGTCAACTCCGGATATTGAAATGATATCAACTGAAAATATCATTTATCAATCTTATTTTAAACGTTATAAGAAAATGAAAGACAAAACGACACATCTTGCTCTTCGTGATGCATTGATTGATCATATGTGGAAGGATTATTCAAATTCAAAAAATTATAATATGTAATGTTAGTTTTTCTATTATATCATGCAATTTTTGAATTCGTGCTTTAAAAGTGTTATGTATTAATAATTTTATTATTGTTGAAATAAATTAATTATTTTACAATTATTTAAATATATTTTAATAATTTAATTTTTATTTAAAAATATTTTTTAGTAATATTAATTATAAAAATAAATATATTTAAATATATACTCCTCCGTCCCAAAATTCTTATCCGCTATTCCATTTTGGGTTGTCCCAAAATTCTTGTCCACTTTCTTTTTTGAGTAAATTATTACACACAACTTTTTTGTGGGATCCACAACTTTATACCAATCTACACACAACTAACAACTCTCCTTAAAAACCGTGCAAAAAGCAAATTGGACAAAATTTTTGGAACGAAGGGAGTATAATATTAGATAATTAATAAGATATATTGATTTAATAATAATAAATATTAAAATAAAATATTCTATTTTAAAGTTAAATATAGAGTTCACTTGTTAAATATGAATTCAAAAAAACTATACATTCAACTATTTGGAGTTTGGAGGGAAATGGTCTTAAAGAGAAATATCTGGCAACAATACCCATAGATTATTGAGTTTTATGTGCGCCCGGATTTTCTCAACAGCTTCAACCCAAGAAATTTCCGACTCACCCACAAAATCCTGGAGGGCGAGTGATATTGGCTTCGCCTTCATTATCCCAGACTCTGATGTCTTCCTTTTCGTAGGTGTCTTCGGTGTTTTGGCAAGAGCAACGGCGGGCTTGGGAGTGGAAGCCGCGGCGGCGAGCAGAGCCTAGATCCCCGGAGTTAACCAGACGCAGTCGACATTGCTAGGTTTTGGACTCTGAAAAATTTACGGGGTTATGTTTTAAAATTGAAATGAACACCGATGAGAGAGAGAAGAGAGTCTCACGCAGGGTTTTCTTTCCGTTTTTATTTACTCGATTTTTTTGAAATATTTCATCAACTTTGTCGCTCTATTAGAAGCCCAAACCACTTGGACAGTAAGGCCCAATTAGACGCTACACAAATAGGCCCAATAAAGCCCACAAGTCAACAAACTAGAGACGGTGGAGGCAGATTGTTGTTGTCTACCTCTCAACCTCACTCCTCTTGCAATCGCCATTCTTCTTATCTTTTTTGTTATCTATTTCTGCCATTCACTCCACCCCTCTCTCTCTCCCCTCTCTCACTAAAATACCTACAGTTATTTCAGTGAACCTCTCTAGTTTCTTTGCATCAAGTCTCTGAAAATATCCCTCCTTCAAGCAAGTGTTTTACTCCATTGACTCATCACATCAGCAGTACAAACCTTTTGTTGGAGTAGAAGTTGCAGAATTGCACCAGTAAGAATGTTTGGAAGTGTGGATATATATTTATCTATGTGCCTATAGGAGAAAGATGTCGTGCCTGTTGCCGCAATTCAAGTGCTCGCCGGATACTTTCGCAGTTAAATTCAAGTCTCAGAGTCATTCTTCTAGCCACTTGCGTTAGTTTCTCTCTATCTCTCTGTATTTCTGGTTTTTACGTATGATTGAGGTGTGTTTATTGATTTTGAGATTAGAATTTGTGGTTTTCTGGAATTGTAGAGTTATTGATAATGCTGCCTTCATTATGTGTGTTTATGGTGAGAAATTGAATAGGTCTATTTTATTTGGTATGTGATTTTGGTATTTCTCGGATTGATAACAGTTTGCATTCTTTTAGCCATCTCTGCTGTCACTTTTTTGTATTCTACATACAAGTTTACAGCATCCCACTTATGAAAGTTGTGGAGAATTTGCTGAACCTTCTTAGAGAGAGAGCCTTGATATGAGAATTCATTTATGTTTTCTATTTATATAATTGGTGATGGACATTGTAAGTCTCTCTTATCTGTGATATGTGGAAATGGAATAATTTATTTTTGTATCTGGTTCCTCTAATCATTTCTTGGATATGATTTAAAAAAAAGGGGCATAATCTTAAAGGTTTTTTACATCGATTTCAAGTAAGATCTCATAAGATGTAGAAGCTCAAAAACTTTAATAAGCGAAGCCAAAAACAGTCTATATATTACTTGCGGTGATATCATATGCAAGAACACAAAAATTCTTAGGGCATCCCACAATTTTATGCTGTTCTTTAACCTCGAGCTTATAGAACTGTGGACTTATTTTGGTAATGCGGTTTTTTGCAGCAAAGAATAGAGAGGCTAATAATCTCAGGACGCAATGTATCTTATCTGTCGCACCAGTGTCGTCAGCCGCGACATCTGCAGTGCTGGAGTTGGAGAAGCTTCAGCTATCATCAGTAGAACATTTTCCTAATTCAGTCGCTGCTGATAGATCATGGAGAACTTCAACAGCTTCAATGCTCGAATTGGAGAAAATACCTTCTTTGGACACTCCTATTCCTTCTGTTGCAGAGAGATCATTGAAATACGTTGGAGCAGTTGGCCCCCCTACTGAGGTAGGACAAAAATCATTCTGTACAATTCAGACGGTGATAATACTTAATTTTTGTTGATAGTTACAAGAACTACTTTGAAACAAGAGATTCTTAGCAAGTTGTCTTGAGTTTTAGTTGTAGGAAAAATACTGATTCTTTGATTACTTAAAATAGTTGATAGCACTAGTTAGCTACTTCTATCATCGCTAACTTTATTTAGAATATAGATACACCTTGGAGCAGATTTGGATAAGGCAACTCTTCTTACAAGTGAAGAAACTGTCATCACTGCTGCTGCATCTGAAGCACTTGCTCTAGCTAAGGAAGCAGTCAAGGTAGCAAAGGATGCAGCCATGATGATCAGCCATCTGAAACTCACCAAGTCCAGTAGTACTACCACGGGAGTCGTTTCTGAAATAGATACTCTAATGTTTGAGAAGAGTCAGCTTACCCATCTTATAGAAAGAGTTTCCGGGGAGGCTAAAGTTGCTGAAATTGGGTTAGGGGAAAATTATCATCCCCTTGTAGAATCTGATGATGTGGAACCTAGTGCTGAGGAACTAGAGTTCCTTGAGGCACAACTCTGCGAGAGTGTAGCTGTTAGGTCAAAGCGTCAGACTGAACGAAAAGCCCGGCGAAGTAGAGCAGCAGAAAAGGCAGCATCCAACGTTGTGTCCGTGAAATCTGGTTCTTCAAGCAGGAAAAAGCGCTCTCCCATACAGGAAGTAGACTATTCTGACCCCTTACGCTACATAAGAGGGACTACAAGTTCTTCTAGGCTACTTACTTCTTCCGAAGAACATATGTTGTCAGAAGGGATCCAGGTAACTTTAGAAAAGTTCAGTTCCCTATTTGTTGTTTTTCTATTCTTACATTCATTTGTTTACTTTGATCAGTCACCTAGAAATTATTGACCGTGTAGTAACATTGCCATTGGTAAATCATTTATTGACTGTGCAATCCTTGTTCTGTCTTTAGAAACACATCAAATACTGCGCTGTGTGGTTTCAAATTATGTTTCTGATAAATCTTCAGTATTGTAGTTCCTTTTCCACCCTTTCTCTAGCCTTCTTCTTGGAGCCATGGAGTTCTTATTGTCATGAACTGAATGCTTGTTCTTATTTTATAAATAGATACATCAGTTTTTGAGTCAATTGAAGTTGTATCTCCTTCATTTAAGGGTTATCATCTGTATGTTGTCATGTCCACCTCTTATTTATTTTTCCTGGTAAATTCGCGACTCATTGGCATCTAGACAAATTGTGAGATTCTGCTTGATGATTAGGATAGTATATGTTTGATCTCCTAGCAAAGTCTGGCAACTTACCACCTTATCTGGTATGTGGGTTCTTGACTGGCAGTAGCTATTAGTCAAAGTTATAGCAAAAACCAAGAACCATAGAGATCCTTTTCTTGTCTTAAAAGCTGTTTGAACTTCAGTTAGACCTTGATAAGTGATGAAGTCTCATTTGAGCTAAATTTAACTTGCAGAAGAGTGTGTATTCCTTTAGATAAACTATTCAGCACTATAAGATCCAGATTCTTTCAACTTTAAAAGAAAACCCTAACTTAGTTATCATTGGTAATTGTGAATGAAGGTCCTACTGAAGCTGGAAAAACTTCAGGAAGAGCTTACTCAACGTTTTGACAGTCCGCCTACTATTACCCAATGGGCTGCAGCGGCTGGTGTTGATCAGAAAACCTTGAGGAAGCAACTGAATTACGGTATTATATGCAAAGATAAAATGATTAAGAGCAACATACGGCTAGTTATTTCTATTGCCAAAAATTACCAGGGAGCTGGGATGAACCTTCAAGATTTAGTCCAGGTATTCATTATTTTGTGACCTCGGATTATCAAACCTAAAGTTATAACATAATTGCATTCATAAGACCCATCTTCCTAATTGTTCTTATTGGTACATCCTCAGGAAGGATGTCGTGGACTTGTGAGAGGTGCAGAGAAATTTGACGCGTCAAAAGGTTTCAAATTCTCCACCTATGCTCATTGGTGGATAAAGCAAGCAGTGAGGAAAGCACTTTCTGACCAGTCCAGAACAATTAGACTACCTGTAAGAGTTCTGCTACACATCATTTTACTTCTTAATTTACTTCTTCAATATGGGGAGGCTAATGAGATCTTAATTTGCATCCTCAGTTTCACATGGTTGAGGCTACATATAGAGTGAAGGAGGCAAGAAAGCAACTCTTCAGTGAAAACGGAAGAGCTCCTAACGACGAAGAAGTTGCTGAAGCGACGGGTCTCTCCATGAAGCGGCTCACTGCTGTCATGTTAACCCCCAAAGCTCCAAGATCCCTCGACCAGAAAATCGGAATCAACCTAGACCTCAAACCCTCGGTATGTCCGAAAAAAAACACATAAATTTCCACATCTGCATTGCCTACTATCCCCTCCTCACATTTCCTTTTCGCTTTCTGCAGGAAGTGATTTCAGACCCAGAAGCAGAAACATCAGAGGAGCTACTCATCAAGCAGTTCATGAGGCAAGACTTGGCTAAGGTTCTAGACAGCCTCAACCCAAGAGAAAAGCAAGTCGTGTCATGGAGGTTCGGGCTGGAGGATGGGAGAATGAAGACGTTGCAAGAGATAGGGGAGCTCATGGGAGTGAGCAGGGAGAGGATCAGACAGATAGAGTCGTCTGCGTTCCGTAAGTTGAAGAACAAGAAGAGAACGAAACACCTGCAGCAGTATGTAATGGCTTAAAGACTCCAATACAACATAGTCCAGTAGAAGAGAAGAATCACCTTCATTCTTGAGGCACAAGGGTTCGTCTTAGAGTAATATCTACGCATTTTTCTCATTTTGCTCCACCACTGCGGCCCTCTCTTTCTTTTCTACATTATATCATGGCAAGAATAGTTCTCATGATTTGTGAATACGACTTTTTTGTATTGCAGTTCATTCTGTTGTTTGCTTATGAAAGAATAAACTTTAAATTGTTCATGCATAGTTCTCATTGATATAAATTATTTGACAGTGGGCCTTAACTGGGCCGTGTTGTCTTGGGCCTCGGCCCATGACAATATATTCAATATATTTTTATTTGTTTTTTGATGATTTAATAGGATATGTTTTCTGTATTTAGGATATATGATCTCATGTCCCCAAAATATGTTTAATTGGTATTCCGAGTAAAAATATACTAGCATTTTGGATCCAAAATTATGAGAAGGGATACAGTCAGCAATTTTAGGATGTTGGGAATAGGTGATCCGATTTCACTTGACACACCAAAAGGTCCAAACCGTATGAAGTTCAGTTGCTTGATTCAGACAAACAAAGAATTTAATGACACGATCAAATTTTGAAAAAAACTGCTAATTAATTACATATAATTTGTGGTGAAACAGTATCCAGTTATGATTAATATATCATCGTCAATCAAATTAATAATGGACCTACTTTTATATAAGTGGAAGAACCACTAATTAACAATCTGGTGCAAAAAGGGGGTTGAATTAGGGTAATTATTCCTCATCATTCTTCAATCAATATTGGTAAAAGGTCATCTCCATTTTTTATTAAAACAATATTATATTATTTTTTAGTGCCAAACAACCAAACAATTCAAAGTTTCTGTCACAATTGTCAACCCCACTAATTCAAATCATACCAAATATCACTATTTTTTTCATGGGTTACAGCCTGTTACCTAACTTAGAGTTCATATGCACCATGATGTGGTGGATAGTATTAACCATATATATTCATGCCCGCAAAGATAGTCACATACTAAGAGGGTGTAGATTTAAACACACATTTTTATCGAGAAGCGAATTTTTCTCGTAGTAAAAATAGGCTCAAATGAAGCATCTCCACATAACTTAGTTTTGTCAATTTGTAACACAACACAACATTAATTGTGATTGTATTCCAATATTTAATACAAGAAAACACATTGTGGGACTGTATTAATTTGCTTCCCATGTTCTCCTTTTCTAATTGGCGCAACATAATCCCCAACAAATGGAAATTCAAATCTTTCCACAAGCATAATTTTTTAAAAGTTTCTTGATATTTTTATTTATTAAATATGACACTTAATATACGTAATTGCATATTTTATTTTTCCTAATTCATATTACTCGATCAATTCATGATTGGAGACAGCATGGTCCAATGAAGACATTGACTATCTCATGTCAACTTTTAAAAATACATTTACCTTTCCTTTAACACAAGAAAATCACCCCATAACAAGTCTATTCACTTTGATTTAATTATTGGAGATGTTAATTCAACGGTGATGAAGAATGAGGATCATAGTACCACAAATGCGCGCCACATCACCCGATTCTTCCCTCTAAAATCACAATTCATAACGACAGCTCCACAGCTAGAGTGGGGGAAAGCTCAGACACAAACGACGCAAACAGTTGAAAAAAAAAAAAAAAGAAGTGGCAATAAAACGACGACGCCCCATCACCCCAATTCCTCTCTTTCACCATTCTACCCCTAGCACGAGTTCAACAGCAGAGCACTAGCGTCGGTAGGCGGCAGCAAACCCACTCTTGGATTTTTGCCAACTCAAAAATTATATTTTAAAAATAATGGTATAAAGCAGAAGCCCTTCTGCTTCTTTGTTTTTTTGAAGCTGGGAAAGTGTTAGCCACTTGATAAGGACCACCACCAAAAGGGGATAATAATAATAAGAATAATAGGCAGACATTCTCATTCTCAAACCTTTGAGCATTCAAATTTTCAAAAAAGTGAAAAAAGAATTCATGGTTGGAGTGAATTCCGAGTGATAACTGCTTTCTGAAGTTGAATTCTTGAAAAAGTTTTGATCTTTACGAGTTTTGGCGATGGATGTGAAGGTGAAATTGGTTTTTTGGTTTCTTTTTATGTTCATGGTGGTGGGTTTTGGGGCCGCTGGGCGCCGGAATCTTGAAGTTAAGCGCCACCTCAGCCGTCTGAACAAGCCTCCTCTCAAGACCATCAAGGTATTAAAAATATAATCTTGCATGTCTAATTTGTGTGTGTGGAAATGTTATATATCTATGAGAAGCTGACAAGATAATGTATTGTTGTGTGGCAAAAAGTAGAGCCCAGATGGTGATATCATAGACTGTATCCACATCTCTCACCAACCAGCTTTTGATCATCCTCATCTCAAAAACCACACAATTCAGGTTATAAATATCTTCTGATTATGTTGATTTTCAATCTTTTTCATGTTATCTTTTGTTTTAAGTAGTTTTCTTGAATTGACCAGATGATGCCTAGTTACCATCCAGAGGGGCTATTCAGAGATGGAAAGAGAGTAGCCAAGAAGGAAACTGAGCCAAAGCCCATAACTCAGCTGTGGCACATGAATGGAGTTGGATGCCCAAAAGGAACAATTCCAGTCAGAAGAACAAGGAAAGATGACATTTTTAGAGCAAGTTCTATCAAGTCATTTGGGAAGAAGAAACACAAAACCATTCCTAGACCTACTTCTGCTGCCCCTGAACCTGATCTTGTTAACCAAAATGGGCATCAGGTATTGGAATTCATGCTTTCAGTCTCAAATTTGAATGCTTTTTATGTAAAAAGGGCAGTAGCTAAAGGTTGCTTTCTTGCTACAATTGCTTTTCAAAAAATTCAAAATTGTGATTTTTGTCGTAATGTTGGAGTTCTTAGCATGCCATAGCATATGTTGAAGGGGGTCAATATTATGGAGCAAAGGCTACAATAAATGTATGGGATCCAAAAATTCAGCAGCCAAATGAGTTCAGTTTGTCCCAGCTTTGGATTCTTGGAGGTTCTTTTGCCTCAGATCTAAACAGCATTGAGGCTGGCTGGCAGGTAAAATCTTGCACATTATAATTCATCTCATAACTTTAAGAACGATCTTTTTGACTAACTTTTGGTAATTTGGGGGGAAAACCAGGTTAGCCCAGATTTATATGGAGATAACAACACAAGACTCTTCACCTACTGGACTGTAAGTCATCAACATTCACAGCAAGAATTGATCTTTTGTGTGTGTGTGTGTGTGTACAGCTAGCATACACATGATTTGAACTTATATTGTTGTAACATTTGAAAATTCAAATGGCAGAGCGATGCTTATCAAGCCACTGGCTGCTACAACTTGCTCTGCTCAGGCTTTATTCAAATCAACAATCAAATAGCAATGGGGGCCAGCATCTACCCCCTTTCGAGCTATCGAAATTCACAGTATGATATCAGCATACTTGTCTGGAAGGTACATTAATCTTCTAAAAAACATGGTCCCTCCTTGCACCTATGATTAACAGTTTCCAGATGATGCCTTACAATGGCTGTTAGTGAATAATATATACTATGCAAAAGAACAGAAATAAGAGTTTGGTTCAGATTTTGGATATATTATATACTACATGGAATCTCTGACAATTATTGCATGATTACATGCTTTTCTCTGTTTTCTTCTCTTGTATATATTTCATCAATTGAGGCTGGCACACATTTCTTGAAAATGCTGGTCGTAGGTAAAAGAATAGAGCAAGATTTGTCATTTTCTATTTGTTGACACTCTGTGTGACAAAATTCTTCTTCATAGGAAAAGGAGGAGAATAAAATAATACGTAATAATAATAATAATAATAATAATAAACAATCTTTCCATTCTGTCATGACATTTTTGTGATTCTTTTAGGACCCAAAAGAGGGAAACTGGTGGATGCAATTTGGGAACGACAACGTGCTCGGTTACTGGCCAGCATTTCTGTTTTCGTACTTAACGGACAGTGCAAGTATGATAGAATGGGGAGGAGAAGTGGTGAACTCTGAGTCAGATAGGCAGCACACCACCACACAGATGGGGAGTGGCCATTTCCCTGAAGAGGGGTTTAGTAAGTCAAGTTATATAAGGAATATACAGATTGTAGACGATACGAACAACTTGAGAGCTCCCGATGATATAGACACGTTCACGGAGCAGTCGAGCTGCTATGATGTTCAGCTTGGTAAGAGTGGGGGAGTGGGGGAATTACTTCTACTATGGGGGGGCCCGGGAGAAACCCAAACTGCCCATGATCAGTTGAGGAAGAAAAAGAAAAGAAAAGAAAAGTAGTCATATAATGCCATGAAGAAGACCCAAATGGGATCATTCTTTTAGTGTTGGTTTTCCTTCTTGTGAAACCTTGTGTTAGGGTTTTGTTGTGTTGTCTTCCCACAATAGAAAATAAGCTTATTTGGGGGGAGCATAATAAGCTTATTTCTGCATGTGAATTATTCATTTGTGTATCTATGTTAGAAGCTCTTCTTTATCTTGAATCCATGCATCTAGTGGTGGTGTAAGTTTCTTACATGCTGAGTTCTTACCTATTTAAGTCCAAAATCTAGTCTCTCTAAAAGACAAGTAATCAAAGAGTTAACTTGCAAATACTACCTCTTAATGGATACAAAAGTACGTATTTCGTAGGAGAGAAATTTACAGTCTCTAACAAAGTTTGTTCATGTGTAACAGACTACAGTGGTGGGTGCGGCCGTTATTCTTGTGCATAATCTCGAATTTTCTATGTTTTCTTTAAAAAAAACATTATTTTGTCCTCGTAAGTTGTATATTTCACCCCTCTCTCCTGAAACTATATATATTCCGCCCTTATACTTCTTAATTTTAGATTTCACATAAAATATACAAATTCATAGCATGTGATGTGGGAAGTCATGAATGAAAATTAGAATACCTTTTTTGGTCGAACAAAAAGGAAGACTTTAATTAACATGACGAGGGAAAAGTGGAGAAAAAGCGACCATAAAAATGATGATTTGAAGCAACTCAACTACTTTCTAACTAACAAACTGTTATAACTATAAATTGAATTCAATTAATGATGCTAATGCGTGGCAATGATATTGTAACAGATTCGCTTGTCATTGAAGTAGTTCTTTTACTAGTTATTGTGGCTATCAATCTCGATCAAAATAGATACAGTTAAACCTCAATAAGGTAATGTTCGATAAAGTAATAACCTTGTTGAGATAATACTTTCTTCTAATCCCGACTGGGATTAATAGACTAAAATAATGTTGGATAAAGTTATAACCTCGTTAAACGAATATTTTTTTCCGATCTCAATGTTTTTACTTTAATGTGGTTTAACTGTATATTCTTTCTCTCTTTTTTGCATATTATTTTTGTGAGTATTATGTTGTTCAAACATTAAGGTTTGTATAAAGTAACATTAACATCACTTTTTTAATTATTTACATTCATAACATCCTCATTTTTGAATTGGCTAAGCGATGTCATTTTAATATCACATTGGTAACTTTGTCAAAGAAGTTGTGAGTATTTAATTGCAAAGTAATGTAATTACAAAGTTTTAAAAGTTAGGTCAAAAAACACAAATTGATGTGATTTATGATAATTGACCTTGTATTAAGAAATCTTGGTGCTCCATCATCAAGGTGGCATAGCCCCCAAATGGTACGATTGAGTCGATATTATTTGAAAACTTATTATTTTATCTATCATAAACAATAGATTTTCACCCTAAAATTTGAAAAAATCTCCCTCATTTTTTATCTAAATATGTCATTCACCATTTGCACATAAAAAGGACAAGCGTTTAGTGGACAAAGCAAGATGAATATCACATATCCTTGTCTTGTTGTCTGATTAATCATGTTAATAATTGTTGATCCGGAGACGAGTATCAGGTGTAGAGGGGGGGGGGGGGGGGTGAATACACCTGATTGCAAGTTTTTCCTCAAACGCGAAGGTCAACTAAGTACTGAGTTTTGCTACTGAATGGATTCGATGCAGAGATAAGCTTTCGATCGCGGGGCGAGTGATTCGAAGAGGAATTCCTTCTACTGACTGAGGTCAGTATGAGAAGTTCGATCCCGGAATATTCGCTGGATAAGTGTGGGGCCCGGTTTAACTTCGTCTCTTTAAAAACATTTTATGCAAACCAAAACCATTTTGGCTGATGCACTTTTCTAGTGAGTTGTAACACCCCGAAATTTTACCTAAAAATAAATAAATAAATAAATAAAATGCATTTGCATTTCATGCATAATATCACGAGTTTAGTTCTGTAAGTCGCGCCTTAGAAAAATGAAAATAAAAATTAAAACATCTATGTTATTTTTCATTAAATTATTTTTGTTATGTAAATTTATTTTGAATTTCCTGAACCTACTAGGATTAATGAAAGAATATAATAATTTATATTATATAAGTTATTAGGAGATAATTTAAAATTTTATTTTGTGAATAAAATAGATATTATATTAGTGTTATATATGTTTTAGGATAAATCTATTTGTGCCTATCCATATCCTAATTTATCTAAGATTGAATCTCTTACATGGTAAGTGATAGAATAAATTATATATAAAATATATATGGACGAAAATAATCATGGATAAAATATATTTGATACATTATTTGATTAGGGATGTTTGGATAATGATTTTTAGGCTTATAAATACCCCTTAGTCGCTCATAATATAGCATCCTATAAAATTTTCGAAAATCTATCAGCATATCTGCGAACTGTTTCAAGAATTATTTCCATATCTTCCCGTCGTCATATCGTGGTGAAGTTTTAGACGAAGCTTCCTATGTATGTATTTTAGATCTCTGTAAATATTTGTAATTTTTAGACAAGTCTATATATTTTTAATAAATATTTACTTTTACACTGCCGAAAAACCATGCATCCGGGATAGGGTTTAGCAAAATATTTATATCTCACTCCAAAAAACTGATTTTGACTTGATTCTTTTTCCTAAATACTCCACACACGTTGGGGTTTGTAAAAATATTTATTTCGTATTTTTAACTTATTTGTATGAAAACAGTTTAATACAAATTTCCGGGTAGTTTGTTGGAGCATGCATTTTCGTATTCGGATTTTGGTTGAAACGTTCTATGTTTTTCAGAAGTCATCCCTTATCCAAAAAAGGTGCATTTTTGATATGATATCCCTATGTATGGTCCCTAGATGTTTGTTTAATATTAGAATTTTTAAACTATTTAGTCCCTGAAGCTTATAGTTAAGGTAAGTATGTCAGAAATCGCATCTGTCGATGCAGTAGGTACTATTTTGGTTATAATTCTTAGAGGACTTATTATTTTTATATGAAACCAAATTTGGAATGATTTAGACTCATTAAAGAATCTATATATAGAAAGTTAGAATTTATGGAATGAATTCATGTTCTGTGGAACTCTTTTAAAATAGGTATTCTGCACGAGTTAAAATAGAACATAGAAACCTAGTATATAGATATGATATTGTTTGCAACCTAATAACTATAAGGTATCGTTGTATATGTCATGTTATAAGCTTAATACTAGAATAAGTCGTTAGAACTCGGAGTTATTTAGAAACGAGAAGTAGAAGTAAGTATCGATATACTTATTTGCATCCCATGTACAAAACGATTAATTGTTTCATGCATATCTGATGAGTCCAAATTCGTACTATGCAAATTCTATATATTTTGGCGATATTTTGGCGGTTGGATTGTTTTTTGGTGTTTGTTTTACAGTTTCTTATGATGATGTGGCGTTGATGTGGCGGTGCGAATTAAAGGAAATATTTGCTTAATCCGGAAGAAATTAAGAGGGAAATTAAGTGTGGAAAGAAATTAATATAATTTACTTTATATTATATCTTTCCATACTTAGAAGACCTAATTGGAGTAGAAAAAGGAGGAGCATATATATATATGATGAAAGGGGCGCCGCACTACATACGCACGGGATTCAAAATCTCGATCCCTTACTCACGCCAATATACGGAAACCATCTTCATCTTCATTTCAACACCGATTCATTGTCATCATTCATCATCATCTTACCGTCAAAGGAGAGGAGTTATTATTATATTATAATTCTTATCATCATCTCATTCACGCAGCAAACGAGGAGAAGCATTCATTATTTTAATCATCGCCGTTCGAAATCATTCTGGAACCGAAGAGAGATCCGAAGCCGAAAGAATTTCGAGACCAAAGGTTTAATTCAGATTTTTAGATTCCGAATTTCAGTTTTATGACATTGATTGTAGTTTAGATTTGGGAGAAACAACATGTTCCCGCTTCCCTTTTACATTCCCGTATTTGGATTGCTTCCGCTTAATTTTCATGTTGGATTGATTTGAAGACTTTAATTTATGATTTCCTAATTTCTGGGGTTTAATTTCGTACTATTTAGTGTTCTGATTATTTGTTATTGTTTGAATTTTCGTGCATAATTATTTCATGATTTTCAGCATGTTTTGTGTTCTGTCCAGTAAACCGGTTGTCTGGCCAGTCCGGCCGATATGAGTAGCTAAGTCTTTTAAGGTGCCGGCGAGATGTGAAACACACACCACCATATTTTCGTGAGACTAGGGCTTAAAATTAATCACTTAGGTTCTGAATTAATCTAGGTTTAATTAATTGGATTAATTAATTTGGGCTTGATCATCCTAGGTTAGTATAATTCATAGCTAATTTAGTACTTCCATCGTTTCTCGTGGGATTAGCCTAAATAAGTAGCGAATTGTCTTAGGGCAGTTAGATTAATTTGGTAGGAGACTATTAGATGCCCACCATACGAGTAGGCTCCTAAATTGGGTTCCCTTAGTTCTTAAAGCTGATTAGATGTTAAATCTATTGATTGCCCACCAACGTAGGTTGCATCTAATTTAGAGAAGTAGTCGTTTCAATGTCTACCATGACGATTATCGAATAATTAAGGGGGAATAGGGGATATGTCAGTTTAATTACGGTGTCCTACAACTAATTGATTTAAGTGGATTAATTAATTAATAGTGTCACTGATCGATTGTGAGTGTGTGTGAATCATCTTGCTGGACCCGTTTTATTTGCATAAGTCTATTTCGTGTTTAATTCCTGCTATTTACTTTCTTTTGTTTTAGGTTAGAAAAATTCCCAAAACTTGCGTGGTTGCTAACCAAACCCTGATTGATAGGAAATTTAGGTCTAAAATACTCTGTTCCCTGTGTTCGATACCTGTTGCTATACTAATTCTAGTTCTAGCAATTTTGCAGGATTATTTGGTGTAAACAGCGATCACCAATATCACGACATTAAGATTTGAATTTTTCATGTTAGGATTGGCGCGCAGGACTTAATCCATTGATATCCTCGTTATTCATTCAAAGTCAAGTTAAGGTGGGGAATGATACTGTTTATCTTTATTATATGTTGTGCTCGATATTTCATATGATTTTGACAGACATGAAAGGATGGGATCGAAATCGGATCCTTAATGAAAGTCAAGGGTCGAAATCGGACCCTAGGTTCGAAATCGGATCCTCAATGAAAGTCAAGGGTCGAAATCGGACCCTAGGTTCGAAATCGGATCCTCTATGAAAAAGTTCATGTGGTCTGTGTGATCAAAGTAAAAGTTCATGTGGTCTGTGTGGCCAAATTACAAGTGCAAGTGGTCTGTGTGGCCGAGTATTTTTTTTCCATGATCTAATTTTCCATGTCTTATCGGTGTGATATATAATTTTGGTAAATGTGTACATCTCCCACTGAGTAGTCGTACTCACCCCTTTATATTTTCACTTTTTCAGATCATGGTCCGGCAGATGCTTGAAGTGGCGGATGGTGATGGTCACTCATGAAGGGATTTTAGAAACTCTTTTATCGCATTTATTTATTTTATCATGATCTATGCATTTATTTCTATTTATTTCTGTAAAACTAGTAGATGCTCATGTTTTTAATTCAAGACTTTGCGCTGTTATGAAATGCACTAAAACCTTATTATTATTATTATTATTATTATTATTATTATTATTATTATTATTATTATTATTATTATTATTATTATTATTATTATTATTATTATTATTATTTATAAATCTATTATTTTTTTGAAAATTAAATTGAGATGATTAAATTTTATTCACGAGGTGACGTCCCCTAAAAAGTATATGACAATTGGGGCGTTACATCAGTCTTATTGAAAGTATGATTTTGTAAACAGTTTGAGCACAATGCAATAAAACAGTAGACGTCACAAGCAATTTTTAACGTTGTTCGGATACGCAAGATCCTACATCCACGGTCCTGCTGAACAGGAGGTCTTGTTGATTTATCTGAGCAAACCTCAACAAGGAATCTATGCACTGGACAAACCCTTCTAAGTTATAGTCCTTTGCGACTTTACAAATTCAAACCGAAGTTTGAAGGATGATCTCCAACTATGAAGGAGTTCTTACAGTAAGAACAATTCACTAAAAGTGAACTCCGTCAAAAGTTATAAGCTTAAGATATTACAATGAATGCTTAGATAGAGAAGGGAACTAGAGGATCTCTAGAGAGAAGAACTAAACAAAGATGATCTTTAAAGAGCAAGTTCTTCGTTGTATTTGGCTTTGAATTCGCTAGAGATTTGAGCTTTGATTTCTTTGGTTCCTGGTGTTGTATGTCTGCTTGGAGACTCTTCTCTATTTATAATTGTGACCCAGACATAGATCCGTTTGAGAGAACGATGCCACATGTCACAAAACTCCAAGGAAAACGGCCATATATTTTTGAAATGTCGTTGCAGAGTGGTTGACGTTCTGTACATGAGAGCAGCTTCTGTGTCAGAGCAGGTAAACTTTGCTTGCTTCTCATTGGTCGAGGTATTCGGCAGTAGGTGAGACTTGTCAGACATCAGTCTTCTACCTGAGTTGACTCTCTGAACCTCGTATACTGAATGTTCTCTGCTGGCATTCGACTGATAAAAGTCAGGCAGTCGATTTTCCTCGTACGGTCTGCAATTGAGTCGCAGCCTATCAGTAGATCAAAGTTGATCGTACTGAGTCTTCTTTCTGAGTCTGCTGAAGAGGATCTTCTGCTGAGTGCTGTCAGCTACTAACTTGAAGACAATCAACGGAGCTCTTCACTCAATCAGTAGATCAAGGATCGCACTCGAGTCTTCTTCCAAAGTTTGTTGAAGAGAATCTTCGTTGAGTGATGTCGCCACTCGACTCGAAGACTACCGAGCTCTACTAAACCGATGACTTGGGGTTCTAGAACGTTAACTTCTCACCTGGAAGTTCGACCCAACAATATACTCCCTTATAAGATTTAGACAAACTAAATCTTGTGAAAATCAAGACAAGTCTAGCCTATTACATCATAGTGATTCCACACACACAGGGGTCAGGACGGGGTTTTGGGATCTTCAATTCTCTAACAATACAATTCAATATCCTTACAATTTCCCCCATAAACATTATACAATAGTGTCCCTATTGTTCACGTAAAATTCCGACTCATATCCCTACACATCTATTGAGTCGAGCTCTATGTACCCCTAAGCAATGATCTACTAGACCACTAACGCATATCCCTACAATAATTTCAAAAATTAAACGCATGTAGAAAATTAAGTGGGCCCACATACAGACATATTGATAGTATAAATTTTCAATGTAAGGTGTGAATGATTGAATCATTTGATATCATTTCTATACAAATTCAACTTGAAATCATCGGTTACTGATTCTTGACTATATTTGCCAAAGCTTCCTAGTTAATACTTAATAGCATAGTGTATATTTGCCGACCAACAAACCCAGAAAATCTCAACCCCATATATTAGTTTACGCATTTAATTCCCTTCATCGATGATAACTAAATAACCTGCCAAAAAATCGATGTTAATCATATAATCTGATCTCTAATCATTTTTTGATTTACAATGTGGTCATGGTCGTTTTTAGAATGTAACTTTTAAAAATGTTCGCTTTTCACGTATGATTTACACACATCGTCAGGTAACAATAATCAAATGATTGAAAAGAGACACGTGACCATACTCTCAGTTGTAGAACCAAAGACAGACGATTGTTCAATTAAAGGACCATAAACGTACGTGATAGGCACTCACGTTATAGGACAAAAAAGGGACATAAACTCCGGGCGTTTGCATGAGCTTATTTTAAATGTTTATCTACTTTTTGACCACGTAAGCGAATTTTTAGTGTCTGCAAAATGTGTTTTCTTCGACAACTTCTCTAAAATTAAGCAGCTAAACTGCATCTTTAAGCATCAATTGAGATACTTTTGGTTCTTTTTAATATTGGTACCAAAACAATCTACTTTCGCTTGCAATAATTTTTGCAACTTTAAGTAAAAACAAATAAAAAGCTTTTATAATAAATACCTATTTGGTAACTATTTCTATGTGTAGTTGATTTAGGGTTCAATCCCTTCCCCATTCCTATTAGAATAGATTTAAAAAATAAAAATAAATTACGAAAACAAAAACAGTATGGATCATACCTAATGCAAACTATTTCTTCATAGCATGTAACTTATTATATAGAAATGAAATTGACTAATTACGCATATAGAGGTAGAAAAAGACCGAATCTTATCAAAATATTTCATTTTTGTTAAAAGAGAATTGTCCAAATTAGGAAATGAGAAGCAAGAAAACATAATGGAATCCTTGATTGCAGTAAAAAAAATAGTGAAACAGAGGCGTATGTGATCCAGATCCATGAGTGGTATTACAATCTTATTCATTCCTTGATGGATAATGAATGTGCTCTTATCATCTTAACTAATTCAAAACTTAATTAGATCCCTCAAGTATATATTCCTCTGGTTCTTGAATTACAAGAAGAAGCTGCCACTTATATTAAGGCTTGTATGGAGCAAACACGACCACCGAGTTGTGCCCACCAAACCCAAATGAGTTAGAAATGGCTGCAAACATTCAGATTACACTGTTAACATCTACTTGATATATGACTATAATTTCAGGTATTGGAAAATACTCCCTCCGTCCCATTAGTAGTGTTTGGTTTCTTTGTCGTTTATAGAAACAAGACATTACTAATGGGATGGAGGGAATATGTTAGGCCAAGATCTTATCTACATGCAAGGATAAGATGACATACCAACGTTAACATCATGCTGTTTCTTTACATTTGGGACGGTGTCGATTGTCACATCCGCTTCCAAGTCCTGCACACGACGCCATCATCATCATCATCGTCGTCGTAGGATTAATATAAAAAAACTCGAAAAATATATGGTGGTGATGTTGTTGTTTACATGTTGGTTGATTGTTGGATGTAGCCATCCGGTGTTGATTGCTTTAATGGTTGCTATTGCTTCGAGTCCACCGGCTGCTCCAAGGCCGTGCCCGGTCATCGACTGATTGGGCAGATGAGATGAATCTCAGTAAGGTTGAAAAGTGATGAGATTTAGAGTGCAATGTGTTTTAATTTTACCTTGGTGCCATTCATCTTGATCTCTGATGTATCTTTGAAAACCTTCTTGATGGCATTAACCTCGGCTAAATCCCCAGCAAGTGTTGATGTTGCATGAGCGTTGATGTAGTTAACCTAAATCCATCACAAATTTAGAAAAAAAAAAAAATAAAAGAAAATTAAGAATATGATAAACATACACACCTCTTCAGGGGCCACCCCTGCATCCTCCAAACTCTTGATGATGCAGGACGAAACTCCTAGTCCATCGGAACGAGGATCGGTCATGTGATGAGCATCGCAGGTGACGGCGCCTCCCAAGTACTCAGCAATGATATTAGCTCCTCTCTTCAAGGCATGTTCCAAGCTCTCCATTACAAGTACACCGGCACCTTCACCGATCACAAAGCCATCGCGGTTCTTGTCCCATGGCCTCGACGCCTGCTCAGGCTCGCTATTCCTCTGAGACAAGGCTCTGCAGGCTATGAAGCCTCCCACTCCAGTAGGAGTCACGGCAGCTTCAGTCCCACCAGCCACCATGATATCAGCATCACCCCTTCTGATGTGATTTGCTGCTGATGAGAAGCAGTAGTTTGCTGTTGCGCAAGCGGTTGAAATCGAGTAGTTGGGTCCCATGAGGCCGGTGTCTATGGCCAGCAGTGCAGATCCCATGTTTGTGATTGAATAGGGGATGAAGAATGGAGTTATTTTCTTGTATCCCTTCTGTACTAGAGCTTCCACTCCACTGCTGAAAGCTGTAATGCCTCCCATGCCCGACCCCACCAGCACGCCTATCCTCGTCTTGTCCATCTGCAGAGCAAATATCGATATAAGTTTCAAAGAAAATGCAACAAGAAGATTATTGAAAAGGGTTGCTTACAGTGTCGAGCACTTGTTTGCCAAGGCTGGCATCATCAAGTGCCCTTCTTCCAGCAACCAAGCAGTATCTCCAGCAGTCATCCAGACGCCGATCATTTTTCCCATCGATGTATCCCTTTGAAGAGAAATCACGTATCTGGCCCGCGAACCTCACGGAGTACTCCGAAGCATCAAATCTGTCAATAGGAGTGATCCCACTTACTCCATCTAGGAGTTTGTTGTAGAATGTGTCAATGTCGCTTCCAAAAACTGAAACAAGACCCATCCCAGTTATAACAATCCTCTTCTTAGGATCTGTTTCCCTCTTCGGAGCTGAGACAGTGGGACCACCCATTGCCTTGATTCTTTTGCATTTCACTGTCATCATCAGTTATGTTAATTGAATACTCCATTGAATGAAACACCAAAAAAGATGAGATTTACCAGAAGCGGTGACCAATCTCTTAGCCTCAAACTGCATTGGTTGGACTGCTTTGAGGCCACTGTATTGAAACAACGAGGCCGCATTTCTTGCTGATGTTTCTTTGCTCTTGTTGAATATCAAGCCAGAGGAAGATGATGCACAAGCACAAGCCATTTTGCAACCCAGGAATCTAACACTATCTCCCTCTCTCAACAATGTTTATGGTTGCTTAGTTATATAACAAGGGGGGAAGGCAATTACAAAAAGATGAAACTGAAAAAACAAGAACTTGATGGAGTTAACGAAGAGAGTTTTTCTTGTTTTGTGTTGGAGTTAACAAAGAGAGTTTTTATTGTTTACTTATAAATAGTAAGGGTATATTTAGTCTATATAATAGGACTCCCTATTTAGTCTAGCTTACAAGTGCAACCCATACAAAACGGAAGGTTGATAAAATCCGGTGTGTTCGTCTTGATTTGAGTGATGTTAGTGAGAATAATGGTTTGATCTGGGGGGATTTCAAATGGGATTAGTGTGTTTAGTTCAAGGCCAAGAAACATAGGAGTTGAAGGCTTGAAGCTATGGGGGTTCTTCTCTATCTTTTTTTTTTTATTTGAGGAACCCGCAGCCGCTACCTTCGGTGCGCTCTGGGTCAGCCGCTACCTTCGGTGCGCTCTGGGTAAACCTCAACTTCTTGTACACAGGAGATTAAACCACCCTCAGGTGACAGGCTCACACGCACGGCTTCGGTGAGGATTGAACCCATGACCCGTCTGGCCCGGAAAACCTCACCTCAACCACTCGCCATCCCCTCTACGTAGCGGGACGGGGTTCTTCTCTATCTTTTTTTTTTTTTTTTTTTGATTTGAGGACCCGCGGCACCCGCTACCTTCTGCGCCTTGTAAACCTCAACTCCTGTGCAAGATGCCGCAAACCACACGCGAGATTAAAGGGGTTCTTCTCTATCTTGAATCCATGCATGGTGGTGGTGGTGTAAGTTTGTTACATGAAGATGAAGGAAACATGCATCTCATCTATTTTAGTCCAAAATCTAGTCTCTCTCAAAACAAGCAAACAAAGAGTTGCAACTTGCAAATTCTACCCCTTAGACTACGAATATTGGTGTATAGAAAAGCTAGTCGGCCGGGATGTTCGTATTTGATCAACAATAAAAATTCAAAAAAATAATAAAAAAAATACGAAGAACATATACTGAATTGGGAGGCCACATTCTCTCCAGCCTTGTAGCAGGACGAACGTTCTCTCAGTTATTGGGACGGTGACAGGTGTTGCCATTCCATTAGTTGTAGAATATTAATTATGTGTTAATTTAAAATATGTTATATCCTTTAATATATACTAGTATTTAAAAAAAAGTAACAATCATGATTTTTCATCATGTATAAATGAGAAAATATCGATTTTGGTCATTTAATGTGGTTTTTGTCCGATTTTAGTCCTCTAATGTAGCAGTGTTCGATTTTTGGTCATATAACTTTATAAAGTGTCCAATTTTTGTCTTCTAATGTGATAGTGACCGATTTTGGTCGGATAACTTTATAACGTATTAGATTTTGGTCTTATAACTTTACAAAGTGTTTGATTTTGGTCATTCCATAGAAAATATCGATCATAAAAAGGCACGTGAATTTTACACTTCATCGAAGAAAAAATATTATTTCTTTTCCATAAATTATACTTCCTCCATCTCACTTGATTTGTTTTGTTTATTTTCGGCACCGGATATTAAGCATTGAGCTGGTTGGTTATGATAGAGAGATAGACCCCACAAATTAAAAAAAAAAAAATGAGAGTTTGTGTATTTATTGTTTTCCATTTTAGGAAACATTACTGATCAAGTGAAACAACCAAAAAAAAAAAACAAGACAAATCAAGCATGAGAGGTAGAAATATATTTCACCACCCCTCGTCTCAATATTTCTTAATTTTGGATCCGTCATCAAATGGGCATGCATAGCATGTGGGAAGCAAAGAATGAAAAGTAGAATGCTTTTTTGGATGGAACAAAAAGGAAAACTTGAATCAACTTACAAAGGAAAATTGGGGAAAAAGCGATCATGATCCATTACTTAAAAGCAAACATATCAAACTCACAACTACTTTGTAACTATAAATTGAATTGAATTCAAGGAGTGTACATGAAATTGCATCAGATTCGGTTGTCATTGGAGTAGCTCTTTTCCTAGTTATCGCAATGGAAATAGGTATATTCTTCTCTCTTCTTTTACATATTATCTTTGTGAGTTCAAACATTAAGGTTCGTATTAATTAACATTACAACATCACTTTTTAATTTACAATTAATAACATCCCCATTTTTGGATTGTCATTTTAGTATCACATTGGTAAACTTTGTCTAAGAAGTCATGAGTATTTAATTGCAAAATAAGCAAAGTATAATGTAATTGCAACGTTTTACACAATTCATATGATTTACGACAATTAACCTTTTATTCAAGAATCTGAATGTCCCATCAACCATTAGGAGTAGCCCCAAATAATATGATTGAGTCAATATTTTTGAAAATTTATTATTTTATCTGCTAAACAATAGATTTTCACTCTCAAATTTGAAAATTTTCCCACACTTTTAATCGAGATCTACCATTCACCATTTGCACATAAAAGGACAAGCGTTTAGCGGACAAAACAAGCCGAATATCACATATCCTTGTCTACTTGTCCGATTAATCATGTCAATAATCTCAACGCATGTAGAAAATTAAGTGGGCCCACCTACAGACTGATTGGTATAAATTTTCAATGTAAGGTGTGAATGATTGAATAATTTGATATCATTTTCTATATAAATTCAACTGTTACGGATTCTTGACTAAATTTTCCCAGCTTCCTAGTTAGTTACACTTACATTATAGGATAAAAAAAAGGACAGAAATTAAAAATGTATTTGCAAGAGCTTATTTTAAATATTTATCTACTTTTTGATGTCTAAATAATTTTTTAGTATTTTTAAATTGTGTTTTCTTCTCTTATTTTTCTAAAACTAAGTAGCTTTAACTCCATAAATCTCTAAGTATTAATTAAGATACTTTTAATAATTAAAGTACCAAAATTTCTGATACCAAAAAAATATGTATTTTTTAATATTAATATTAAAAAACTTCTACTCTTACTTAAAACAAACTTTTTCATCTTAAAAAATAAACAAGTAAGAAATTTTATAATAAGCATTTACAAAAATACCCGGTAAAATCAAAATTTTGTGAAACAATGGAACCTTTTTAGCATCTTAAAAAATCCGCTAGTGATTCTCAATCGTGCAGCCCATGTTCACATGCGACGTATATATATTTTGTATATATATACATGTCTGTGTGTGGTTTGAAACAATGTAAAGACAAAAATCCTCTTCTTTAAGCATCGGAAACTCAGCTGATCGGAGGTTGTAACTTTTAAGTAACATTGCACGAAAAAGTGATGTTGCTTGAGCTTTGTTTTTTGTATTGTTTCTTATACTGAGATACACGTCTCGTCTTCTTCTTCCTCCTCCTCCCTCCCGTGGTCCTAAACATTATCCGAAAAATCGCGGAGGCCAATTGCAAGAAATGGGTAATGGGCCGAATCTCTTCCGCAAGATTTGCCGTGTCTTCAAGAAAAAGAAGAAGGGCCCTCTCCCCATCGACAAATCATTCTCTCTCCCATCTGCATTGCCATCTTGGCCTGCAGGTTTTATCCGTATGTCTAGACTTGCGGCGTTTCAACGTTTTTTCCTCTGTTTTCTCATGTTTGTTGGTTCAGGTGAAGGCTTCGCCGCCGGAGTTATCGATCTGGGAGGCTTGCAAGTTAGTCAAGTTTCAACCTTTAACAAAGTTTGGGCCGTAAAAGAAGGCGGCCCAGATAATCTCGGCGCTACTTTCTTCGAACCTTCTTCAATTCCAAATGGGTTTTTCATGCTCGGTAGCAACAGCCAACCTAATAATAAGCCCCTCTCCGGTTGGGTTCTTGTCGCCGCCGCCGCCGCGGGGGCGTTGAAGCCCCCTATTGATTATACTCTTGTGTGGAGTAGTGAGAATTTGAAAATCAAGCAAGATGGGGTGGGGTATATATGGCTTCCAATTGCTCCAAATGGATATAAATCCATTGGACTTGTTGTTACAAACAACCCTACAAAACCAAACCCTGATAAAATCCGATGTGTTCGTCTTGATTTCACTGATGTTAGTGAGAATACCGGTTTGATTTGGGGGATTTCAAATGGGATTAGTGTGTTTAGTTCGAGGCCAAGAAACAGAGGAGTTGAGGCTATGGGGGTTCTTAGTGGGACATTTGTAGCTTCTAGCAATGGATCTGATTTGGGATTGGCTTGTTTGAAGAATAGTGGTGGGAAATTAAATGCAATGCCTAACGAAGAACAAGTCAAGGCTTTGATGAAGACTTACTCTCCTAAGATATATTTCCACCCGGATGAAGTGTACTTCCCTTCCTCAGTGGCATGGTTTTTTGATAATGGAGCACTTTTGTACACTAAAGGGCAAGAGTCGAATCCGGTTCGGATAGACTCGAACGGGTCAAATCTTCCTCAAGGTGGGAGTAATGATGGTGGGTATTGGATTGATCTTCCTCAAGATAATGGAGGGAAGGAGAGAGTGAAGAAAGGTGATTTATCACAAGCAGTTGCATATCTTCATGTTAAGCCTATGTTTGGTGGGACTTTTACTGATTTGGCAATATGGGTTTTCTACCCTTTTAACGGAGCTGCAAGGGCTAAAGTTGAATTCTTGAATGTTTCATTAGGGAAGATTGGAGAACATGTTGGAGATTGGGAGCATGTCACGTTGAGAATAAGCAACTACAATGGGGAGTTGAAGAGTGTGTATTTTGCTCAGCATAGTGGTGGGGAATGGGTGGATGCTTCTGAACTCGAGTTCGAAGGGGGGAATAATCCGGTGTGGTACGCCTCATTGCACGGGCACGCGGCCTACCCGAAGGCCGGGCTGGTGCTGCAGGGGAACGGCAGCATTGGCATAAGGAATGATAGTGGGAAGAGCAAGTTTATGATGGATGTGCGAGAGAAGTTTGCGGTGGTGGAGGCGGAGTATTTGGCGGCGGAGGGGCCGCCGTGGCTGGACTATGAGAGGGAGTGGGGACCGAAGATTAGTTATAGCGTGGATGATGAGATCAAGAAGGTTGAGAAGGTGTTGCCTGGGCCGTTGAAGAAGGCGTTTGAGAAGGCTGTGAAAGGGTTGCCTAATGAGGTGCTTGGGGAAGAAGGGCCGACTGGACCTAAGGGGAAGGACAGTTGGCTTGGTGATGAAAGATCTTGATTCTCTGCTATTGTACGTGTGGATGTAGTCGCGTAATATAAGATTACTGCGGCGTTATTTACGAAATATATATGTTACACGTGGAAACTAAACACGATGTGAAATAAAAAATCCCGTATTGGTGATATGAGGTTTGATATGTATTTATTTGTATTCTCTGTTTATTTATTGCATTTTATGCCATGGAAGTAGCCATATGTGCACCTTAATGAAATATTCTCTCCGTTCCATTAATAATAACACTTTTTCTTTTTCGAATTGTATCATTTCCCCTTTCCAAAAAAAATAAAAAATTACATTCTTTTATATTTTATTATTTTCTCATTTACTTTATTATTCACTCTCTCATTATTTCACTCATCTTCTTACTTTATCAACTATTCTATTTTTTTCTTAATTTCTGTACCGAAAAATCAAAGGATCATTATAAATGAGATGGAGGAATTACTAATTTACTACTCTCTCCGTCTCATTATTAATGTCTCACTTGCCTTTTTTGATTGTCTCATTATTTATGTCTCATACCAAATAAGGAAATAAATGAGTGGACCACAATCAATCTAAGCAAGTGGACCCCACCCCTTTATACTTTTACACCACTACTTTACACCTTTATATCCACTATCTTAATTACCGTGCTCAATCCCAATGGAACATAAATAAGACCCCCTCCGTCCCACTAAACTTGTCTTACTTTCCATTTTCGGTTGTCCCACTAAACTTGTCTTCATCTAAAAAAAGAAAAGAACTAGTGGACCACAATCAATTAAAAGAGTGGACTCCACCACTTTAACACATTTCCACCCACCTTAATACACATCCCCCACTTTCTTAAAATCCGTGCCGGAATCCACTAAGACCCCCACTTTCTTAAAATCCGTGCATTCTATTCAAGATGTCGTGTAAAACGAACATGTGATCTTTCGTTGCAAAAGTCCAATTGAGTTGACAAAGTAGGTTTCCCACCTGGATTGAGGTCAATTCAGAAGTTGGTCGGTTCGGAGTTGTTGATTGGGTTGTTGATTGAGTTGTTGATATATTGCATTATTACACTTGTGACAGTGGGCAGGACGAATTAAATAGTGATATGTCATAAATTTGGCCATGCAAAATGCATGTGCAGTTGTGAGGTCGTAACTGAAATAACACTTCTTATAATTCGATCTTTTTCCAAAATAGAATATTTACGTATATAACATCCTATAAGAAATAAATAAGAGAGTCCATGAAAATTTCTTAACTTATACTCCCTCTATCCCATTGAATGTATCTTTCTTTATTGGAGTGTTCCATAAAAATATGTTATGTTTTCATAGATAATAAATTATTAGAAACACTTTATTTATGAGACTCATCACTCTATTCAATTTCACATACAATTTTCAAATTCTACTAAATATGTATCGAAAAGAAATAACACACAAGTATATGAGACCAAAAAAGTAATATATAATTTACAATTTCGCACTTATTGAGTTTCTAAATATTTATAATAACAGTCTATATTAGAAGATGACCATGGCAATCCACCATTATGATTTACAAAAGAGAGGATGATATTTGGAATTAGGAAGAGAGAGGGATGGAGTATAGAATTTTATGAGAAAATAAAATTAAAAAAATTAAAATTTTCCAAAAAAGAAAAAAGGGCTTCGGCACAATTCGAGGAGGGCGGCGGCACCCCGTTGTATCCACAAAGATTTATGTGTCACAATAATATCTTTCTCATTGATGTCACACTTTATAAGGTGTTGACATGTGTCATATGGGCCCACCATAATTGATTTCGATTTGATTATTTAATTAAAATGTATTTCACATGTCAAATGATTTGTGAAGGCGACATATAATGGAAAGATAATCGCGTGTGACACCAAAATCTATTCGCGTTGTATCAAAACCCTAAAAATGAGGTGATGATCAACAAAAACAATAGTAGTAATGGTAAACCTAATATATCAAATAATAGAATTCCTTGTTTTTTTAATGTTTATTTTGTCCCCATATGCATAGTTTACTCTATCGCGACCAAAGGTAGCAACTATTTGTTCCTCAATATTAAAAAACACCCAATGAGAAAAAAATCTTGTTTTTTGCTATTTTATTTTTAAAGGTAATTTGAATAAATAGTCTCCAATGTTTCATTAGTTTGGATGAGTTGGCCCCAATCTTAATCTTTTTTTTAATTTATTGGTTCTAAATTTTTGCTAGGTTTGGATAAATTGATCATTCTATTAAATTTTAAGTTAATCAACCGTTAGTCATAGGGTATTTACGGAATAAAAGTTTTAGAGACCAATTCATGCAATTTTTAAAGTGTTAATAGTCACTGCTAGCCAAATACAAAAATCGAAAAGCAAATGTAGCATTTCCTTAAATAAAAACACATATCTAGTCATTTTTGTTTTGCCAGAGCGCAGGGGGCCGATGGAGGGCCGACTTTATAGTCGTAGAGGCCGATGGGGGCCGATGTACCCTATCTTGTGTCATTTTTTTCGTAGGCCGATCGAGATCGGCCATATTTAAGGCCGACCCATCAACCCTAACAAAAGAACTCGAAATAATTGAAGGGGTGATCGTCATCGGCCCTCCTTCAGCCGAGAAATCATTTTGGGCCCTACAAAAATATTTTTTTTTGTAACGGCCCCAATCGCTTCGGCCGTTAGAGAGAATACAAATTGAGGGCCGAATGAGAGAAAAAAAAACATAATTAACTAAGCGGCCGATGTCCATCGGCCCCTAAGCCCTTAAAAAGCCGTTACATGTAACGGCCCGAAATTTACCGTAGTGGCCAAAAAGAATTAAACCGCAGATTAGACGAGGGCCGATACCCATCGGCCCCGCCATCGGCTCCGAGTCGCAATTATTGGTGGTCGAAAGAAAATAACCGTTGGCCGAATTGACTCCATTCTTTCACCAAGCAACCAGAATTTTACCATTTCACTCCCACACCATCGCCGCCGACCGGACACCGCCGAACACCCGCCGAACGTCGCCGCAGATCTTGTTTTGAGCCATGTCTTCCGAGCGAAATTCAGGTACCCATTTCCGATTCTTTATCTGATTTTCATTGATTTGTCTTGTTTTTCGGTTGAATTCCTGTTAGAAGCCACGATGACTGAATTAAATTGCCGATCTATTCGTTTTCTATTTCCGATTGGGTGTATATTGAATTGCCGATCTATGCGAATTGTGATTGAATTTCATTTATTTATGTTGAAATTGGGTTGGGTGTATATTGAAATGTCGAATTTATGATGAAATTGATGTGAATTGCGAGAGGATTCGAGCGTTCATTGTGTTGAATATGTTTACAATCGGGGCTGATGGAGGGCCGAAGGAGAATATACTCCATCGGCCCTGCCTTGGCCGAATTGTGTTGAATAGGCCATCGGCCTCGAGGCCTTAGGGCTTTCGACCCTTCCATCGGCCCTCCCTTTGGCCCTGATTTATGCCCTTATTAAGTCGTCTTAACTAATTAATTCGTTTTTTTGTACAACTTGTAGCCCGATTATATCCGACTACCGGTTAGAGAAAAGACCACAAAAGTCACCACATATTGGAAAGATAGTCTACCCGAACCGATAAAGAACACTTTTGTGAGACTGGGGTAGTGACTTAGTCCGGCGTATTGAGAGACCGGTCGGCTTGGCCATTTCTCGAGCGGAGGAAGGGAAAAAGTTCTATCTTGGCTTTGCAGTCGCCTCATGTGCTATAAGGTGCAGCCACCGGCCGGGGAGGTTCATTTTCACATATCCGAACGGGAGCTTAGATTTTCGCAAATGACGAGTATGCACTCATACACGGATTATTTTTCGACGGTTCTTCTTTCGATCCGAAGGCGGCTCGCCGCGCCCCGCCAGAGTCCGGAGTATACATGAGACTCACGAGATAGGAAACCAAGAATAGGAGGCAATCCGCTTAATTTATGGAAAAATGATAAGCTCGGTGACCTCTTCGAAGACGATTATTTGAAGTGGCCAATGTATTGGCACTGATGTGTTTTTTCTTCGCACCTGCCGACATAAAGAAGGTTGAGACGTGGATGTGGGTTCTTGCTGACGATTTAGACGCATGGAACGATTTTCCATGGGGATCATACACGTACAATGCCCTCCTCCACTACATGAGCTTTGCACCAAAGCGATTCGATTTAGTAAAATCGAAATATAATATGTATGGGCCAGTTTGGGCCCTTCAGTACGAATTGATATTTAATTATTTCAATTTATTATAATTTTTATAATTTATACTTGTAATCGATCTTTAATTGTATTGTAGATCTCGGGGCATATGAGGCGATACTGATTTGGCCCGACCGTGTGTACGCCTTGATGAATGACGAGGTATGCCCCGATGTCCGAAATGAGTATTTGTCACGCCA
Source organism: Lavandula angustifolia (assembly GCA_028984105.1). Classification (NCBI taxonomy): domain Eukaryota; kingdom Viridiplantae; phylum Streptophyta; class Magnoliopsida; order Lamiales; family Lamiaceae; genus Lavandula; species Lavandula angustifolia. Next base: position 18,943,132 of record CM054822.1, read on the forward strand.
CCGAATACGTAATGGATCAGCTTTCTTCGCATCGCGGTAAATAACATTTTAAATATTTATTAAAATATTTACAAGTAACAGTAAATGTATTATAACTTGTTTTTTAAACTTTTGGAATGTATGCGCACACCTCCCCCATGAGACTCTTACGCCTACTCCCGAGGAGCAAATATCTAATACCGGACAAGTGGTGATTAGAGAGAATCCGATCGGTGTATCTTTTCCCGTGCCGACCCCCGTACAGCCGAGACGAAGTTGATGAAGAGGGCAGGTACGGCTCCCGGCGCCGGCAGCATGTAAGAAAAAAATCGAAGAAGAAACGTGCATCGGCGGAGGGGCGAGTCATCCGGACATCCTGGGATGAAGATTTCACTCGCCCACGTACGAACGAATGATCCGCACTATAGATGAACGGTTCAACCAAAGCGAGAATGAATTGTTAGCCAAAGTGGATATGCGGTGCAAGGAGAACGAGGATCGCTTCTTCAAAAAAAAGTAGGGAAGTTGCTGAAAAATGTCTTCTGAGTCCGGCAAGGGCAAGGATAAAGGCATAGGATCCACTTCCACGAGTCGCGGTCCAATGGGGACATAGAGTACAGTAGTCATCGATCGGATGAGGAAACATCCGCATCACGTGACCCACCGCGGGGAGGATGGTCACCGTACATGAGTGGCCCGGGCTTGGAATCAAGATACCGGACAGCCACAAGAAGACGTGGAAGACACGACGACCGCCGATGCATCCTCGGGATGTGGCCGCTCGAATGGCTAATCGTGCTATGATCGTGGGCGCTATAAAGCATGTACGAGGAGAAAGATGTTTGGGTCCTCGACGTCTGGGAGCCACTCCCTTATTCTCGTTTCACGATCCCCACCGCATGTACATGTATCTTAATTTTGTCTAGTTAATTATTCAAATTGATATTATGTTTTTATTTCATTTGACCATCCGTGTTTGTCCTAAATGCAAGCAACATGAGCCTGGCCGCCCTTTCAACTTATTTGATACAAGTATGTACAACGCCTCGTATGAAAGGCAACCGCGCGGAAAGCGTAGAATTGTACAAAGCACCGAGGTACAAACATGATTTGAAGTTATATATTTTAGTAATTTTTTTTAATACATGTTATTTGCAGCATATAGTGAGCCCCTGATACAATCCTATCGGAGCTCCACACATGTTTGATCCCGCTGACGCTTTGAGGAGGAATTTTGAGAATTTCATGCTCACCTGGTGTTTCGCCAATGTCACAGCTTCAAGAGCATGTAGCCGTCGCACGGATTTTTCAAAAACATTTTGAATACAAAGTACGACATGGGCCGCACAATGATTGATATGTACGTATGCTACCTCCTAGAGGCTTCAAGACAAAGATCATGACGTGTTGTCTACACCGATTCATGTTATACCATCATAGCGGCTTCGACGCTTTCGTAAGTATAGTTATTTTAATTTATTTTTTTAAACTATAATGTGTTTATTTTTTTTTTAACTATAATGTGTTTTTTTTTACAGACGGCTTTAGCCGACGCTTGACTTCAAAAGTATATGAACCCGATAACGAGTTCCATGAACGGCTCGATATGAACTATAATGAATGGATCCCTAATCCGGGTTTGATCGAGGTCGTGTTTGGAGCGGATCGGGGATTTGGCGTCACGAAGACGCCATGGTTCGATGCGAAATTCGTAAGTTATACTATTTTGTCATTTCGAGTTCATCACTTAAAATTATTTGTTAAGTACTAATTTGAATAAATTATAGGTCATTTTCCGTGTTGGCCGCCTCCCCATTGGGTCGCAATCAGATTGTGTATCGAGACTTGGACATTGGAGCTCTATGACTCACTAACGGGCGTGGAGACCAAAGAAATATTTGAGTTGAGAAAACAAAATTCGAGGCCCCTCCGCAAACCGGATCGGACGTTTGCTAGATGTACGTGTTTTAAAATCTTACGGGTTTTGGGTTTTATTGTCATTTTAAAAAAAAATCATTTTTTTAATAGGCTTCTAATTACCGGACGATGAACAAGTACAATCGACGCATCCAGAACGCGGAGTCCCCGGGCCGGATTGATGCCGTAAGAGGAGCAAGTTCAAACAAGAGGATTCGAACAGCTTGTGTTCCATATACATGTATGGCAATCGAGCGGCTAATCACGGGATGGCCTACACCGAAATGGGGTAATATGAAAACAAACATCAGAGTATATCGGGAGTGGATGGCCTGGAAATGTTTCGAGCAATGTTACTTCGGAGATGTAGATTCTAGCTAAAAAATTAGCCTATTTGTTGTTTAGAATTGTAATGTTTTATTTTGAAATTTTGAATTTTTGAAGTAATGTTACATCTCGTAATTTTGAATTTTTTAAGCAATGGTTCGAGAGAATTTTTGAAGCAATGTTTTATTTTTTTTCTTGGACGAGGGTCGATGGAGGGCCGATAGGCTAAGCCCTCCATCGACCTCGGCCCTTTCAACATACTCATGCATCTCTCGGCCCGCCGAGAGAAGTCCCTCGCCCCGAAGGGAAAGGGCTTTATCGAGTTTAAGTGGCCGATTGAGGGCCGATAGTCGAAACCCCCATCGGCCCTAAAGGGTATCACTCAAAGCCGATGGAGAGCCGATGGCTTAACCCCCCATCGGCCCGGGCGGTATCGGCTCGGCCCATTTTTTGCCATTTTTTCAATTTTCGAGCTAGTAAATCAAATTAAAATAAAAGTTGTCATAATTAACATGGATGGCAGATAATGAGTAAAAACAACGGATTAGTTAAAAAAAATACGCTTCAATCGTTATTTATCATTCCGCATACGGGCATCTCCGCCTCGTGTGACATTCTTCTCCACAATTACCACATTTTTCCGACGGCGCATTCCGTATGTACTAGCTTTTGCACCTAAGGACGACTACTGCTTTCTGACGTCCGGCTTTGCCGCATAATCATCGGTGGAAGAACAACAATATCCTCTATTTCCGTGGGACACCCCCACTAATTTAGAGGAGGCAATGGATTAACCACACCGGCATATATCTCCTTCCACATTGTCTGTCGTATAATAATCATTAATATGATTGTATGCATTTTCCCCGGCGATGATACAAAATGGCGACAACGCGACTACACGGCAACAAAGTTGATTCGCCGCACCCCGCATTCACACATTTTGTCTTGAAGATTGACCCTCCACCGTTGCTCACCTTCGTCGACCTTGTATTTGTCAGTAGTCACCTACGTAACCGTAAACCTCCGAGCCAAATCAATTTCGTTCCGCATCCACGCCTCATAAGCCTCTGACAACGGATTATTTCCGGAACTTGCTTTTACTCGTCGTGTATCGAACCACGACTCTATCATATGGCGGATTACCTCGAGCATAGCAAGAATCGAAGTTGTCTAGCCTCCAACAAGCGAGAATTTATTGACTCGGCAGCATTTGATATCGTAAGATCGCAACGACGGCCTTACCGAAGAGTCCGGACCACTTCTCTGATCCGATTTCCATCAACTTTTCGTAAATACCCGATTTTCCCCGACGGATAGCATTCATGGCCTCATGAAACTATGTCGACCGATAAGCATAAGCTGCTCGATAGAACGACCGGATGACCCAATCACCGTGTCTCGCAAGCTTATTCGAGAGATGGTAGTAACAAAGTCCCGTGTTGTGCGTCTGGAAAGACCACTCTTACCGCATTCGCTATGCTTTTATGTTGGTCTGAAACAATCACTAAACTGTCATCCGTTGGAAATGCGGCTCTCAGTCGCATCATAAACCACGTCCACGAAACATCATTTTCAATCGGACCTACACCAAAAACGAGTGGGAATATTTGCTCGTTCGCATCAAAAGTAGCAGTGACGAATAATATTCTCTTATTTCTCCCTTTCAAATGTGTCCCGCCACTACAATAACCTTCCGAAGGTTGGCTAACCAAGGGGCACGCGACACACCAAGCGCCATAAATAAATGTCGGAAACGACCATCCTCATCAACATCAAGATCCGTATAAGTGCCCGGATTTGTTTGCTGAAGGAATCAACATGTCCACCGTAAATCATCGAAATAGCTTCATTGTGCGCTCGGAGGGCCACCCTGTAGGTTGCTTGTATTCCAAACTTATCCAATAGATCCGCCTGAATATCAGTCGGTTTCATTAACTTGCTCTGACGGCGCATTCTATGAGCAATATAAGCTGCTACAGCCTTCGAACGCACACTTCTTTCGCCAAGTCACGATAAATCAATTGTGCAATTGTGGTCGGCAATCCATTTTGTCACCTCCCAACATTTTTCACCTCTACAAAGATGCCCGAGCCGGAACGGACAATCAACACATCTTCTCGCACAAATATTCCAAACGGGAACCACTCGAACATTGCACTCGAAATCCGCACCATTTTCCAAATAGAATAGAGCGACAACAAGATAAAGTTCGTCTTTCGAGTTGAACATCAATCCTTCATGCAAAGTTCCGTCTACGAGTTATTCGGGTTTCGCGCCACTAACGAATCGAATACATCGAGTGGGAACAACATGAAGTATCCAAGCTTGCTTGCGGCTTCGTGTTGTCGTATGCGCCTCGTCCATCGTTGGAGGACGATTTATCGGAACGAGCAAAGACATAAGTTAACTCACGCCACCTTCTCTCCGAATCCATGCAAAGAAAATCTTGTAACGAACAATTAATCAAGGCGGGAGGAATATCTTCATCCTCATCATCATTGAGTCCAAATTCGCCTCACGGCTCCGAACCGTCTCCACATGAACATTCCTTTGTGGAGCTCGAACACCAGCATTACTTCCGCTTCCTTGCCCTATAAACCAATTAGGACCTCTAAAATTATAAATATCTACGTCGATAGAGCACAACCTCATAAGATCAATATCATGACCCATAATGGCCTTCACCATCCCGTCTGGTCGGTTCGTCGGGAAGCAAAGCAAAGATAGTAAATGAAGTAGTTGAACGGAAGGGAATAAGCACTGAGCCACCGATCAATGCTTTGTCGAAGATATTCGAGTGAAATATTGTATTAAGCAATGTAAATCATGAACTCATGGCTACCGACATAATTCGACTCATCATCGAATTCGCCATTCAATTTCACAATAATCGATCGAAAATCGGCCATCTTTTTCACAATAAGAGTGGAAGTGAAATTGAAGATTTTTATCTGTGAATGATCCAATTGCCATCCTCATTCTTATAAGGAAATTTTATGTAAAATTTCACGTGATCCAATTGCCAATAAATTCGTGTACAAAGTACATCATCGGCCCACCATCGGCCCTACGAAAATCGAGGTCGAATTGTCATTTCAATACACAAAGCTGAATTGAAATTGCACCACCAATAGGCCCACCATCGGCCCCGCCCTCGGCCTCTCATCGGCCCTCAATTTCGTGCATGTGAATATCAAATCCGACTAGTCAATTCAACAAAGCAAAAGGTGCACCTTCCATAGGCCCACAACTGCACCTTCCATCGGCCGATGGAGGGTCAATGGACACCCCCATTCGGCCCTCCATCGGCCCTGAGAGCCATAAATAATTCAACAAGCCGGGGCGATGGGGGTTGTTAGGCATTTATTCTCTCTTCCTACTTAGTGGTCGATGGACACCCACCATCGCCCCCTTCGGCCTTGAATTTCTAGTCAACATGCAAGTGGCTCTGGCCGATTGGGGGGGGGTCGGCCATTTTCTCTCGGCCGATGGAGGGCCGATAGACACACACCTTCGGCCGTCCATCGGCCCCTCGCGCTTCAACGAAAAAAAAAAGTTGACGGGACAAATCCCTTCCACAAAAAGACAAAATGGCTATATTTGTGTTTTGTTTCAAGTTGAAGGCTAGTTTTGTATTTGTTTTCTACTATCCGCTACCGTCGCAAAAGCCTCATTTTTAAATTAAATTTTATCTTTTTTCAAATATTTTTTTAAATTATAATTCATATAAAATTTTCTCGTAATGAACAAAATTAATTTAATTAATCTAAATTTAGTTAATTTTTTATTTAAATTAAATTTTTTAAGTATAAAATTGAAAAAAGTTAATTAAATTTTTTTTTGAAAAAAAAATCATTTAAAAAGGTTAAAAATTAATTTAAAAATTGAATGAATGGGTCCCTAAAACTATTATTAGTTAATTTAGATTTAATTTATTTTTTTTAACAAAAAATTTATTTAAGAAATAATTAATTAGTTTTTTTGAAAAAAAATATAATTTAAGAAAAGTGTTTTTTTTATAAAATTTAAATTTTAATTTTAAATTGGACGAATTGGTCCCTGGAAACTTTTATTATGTAAATACCCCTATGACTAACAATTGACTAACTTAAAATTTAACGTAATGACCGATTTTTCCAAACTAGCAAATATTGAGGACCAATAAACTAAAAAAAATTAGGGACCAATTCATCCAAACTAGCAAAAATTATGAACAATTTGTGTCAATTTGCCTTTTTGAAAGAAAATTGTTATACTACATATCATAGTATTACCTCCGTTTTGTTTAAAGCGACGTGTTTCTTTTCGGCGTGAGAATTAAGAAAGTGGATGATAAAGTATAAATGACTGGTAAATGATAAAATAAAAGAGGGAAGATGAATAAGATTGTGAGAGAATAAATGATAAAGTAAGAAAGATAAATGTTAAATTAGGAGGGAGAAATGAAAAAATAGCAGATAAAAAAAAAATAAGAATAATGTATTAATATTTTTTAAATTTTTTTTTAAGTAAACATGTTACTTTAAATGGGACGCCCGTAAAAGTTAAAACTCGTCACAAAGGGAGTACGTTACATTGCACATCTGATTCATCATTAATTACGTAATAACAGTAAAGATTCTTATCAAACCAAACCAGATTGCCATGATTAATTAAAAGTGGTTTTTTTCTTTTTCCATAACAATGTACGCAATTTATAACCAATAATCCTTTTTTTAATTATACACTATATGGTTAGATAATAAGTGTAATTGTGAATCATATATTGTCAATTTGTCATCATGCATGCACTAAAAGCTGAGTTTTACATGCATTAAAGTTTAAAAAACCCGTCAAATACACACAACAATATACCCCGAATCAAATGGAGTAGCCAAGTTTATCATATTTATGGCTTGTTCTAGTTACAGATCTAATCCAAGTGTCATAAATCCCATATTAGTATATTATAAAACTATCTCCAACAGATTAACAAATCCTAAGAAAGGGAGGTAATTAATATATGTTATAGATCTCTTCTTTCGATTGTCGCGAGAATTTGATTGTTATGCATTACAGTATAGAATTCAAGTGTCTAGCCTGCAAATTTTGATGCTCTCTGAGAGAGGATTAATGGAGGGAGAAGGTGGTGCACCTCGTTCACATCGTGTATTTTCTTAGTCGAAATGGTCGTATCGAACATCCTCATCTACTTCGCGTCCATCATCTCTCTATACTTAATGTTTTATACACGGTGGTGGGTTTAAAACGTGTGAAATTGTGTGGTGCAGATGTAAAGAGATGTTTGGCAGAATTGCGTGGGAAGGAAGTACCAGAATCATTTTCTTGGTCCTACAAGAGGTATTTATGTATATTATTCATATTCATAATATTAATTATCCAATTTCTTGATTCATTTTGTTGGGCAGGAGATACAATAACTAGACTGGGTATGTGTGGCAAGATTTGCTAGACGATGATCTCATCACTCCCATTTCCGACAATGAATATGTGCTCAAAGGATCAACATTCATTTCCTCCAACGACATTAAAGGTAATAGCAAACTGTTGTATAAGTCTCCAAATTAATTCTTAATGTTCATGTCTGAACACAGAGGAGAAAGCTGGTGAGCAACAAGAGCAGAAAGCATCAATCCATGCCTCAACAAAATCGGCTTCTGAAATCGAAGAAGAATCACCTTCTTTCGGTCCAGAAGCATCCACAGTTATGGATGATTCTGGAAGGAGTTTGGGGACAGCCAAACAAGAAAGGCCAATCTGCAAGGTGCCTTCTTACTCGACATTCTTGAGCAAGAAAAGGAGTAAGAAAGTAGGCATTTATGAGAATCCGGACAAGTGCAGAAAGAGCAAGAACAGTTCTAAAACCGCATCAAAGAAGTTGAAGAATCTGATCAGATGTACGAACAACTCCGCCGTTGCGCAGATGAAGCAGCAGAACAAGCCCTTGTGTTGGAGTGAGGAGGAGAATGTTAACTCGGCTGCGTTATGCAGAGGGGATAGATTAAGAGGGTCTCAGAGGGTATTTGGGCGTCCAGCTTGGTCTCAACAACAGTTTACCAGAAGGTATTTTTTCAGCTTTACTCGACGAAATCTACGCATTTCATGACTGAAATCTGTTTTTCTTCAATTCTGAGAGGAAAAGTTTTGATGGGATTGAGGATTTATCCAGGAATAAGACGAAATCTGCTTACAAGCCAGTTAACAAGCCCACTTGCTCGTACGCTGAAAGCTTTGTCGAAACGCATTGCAGACGCTGCTGCCGGAAAAGGCACGACCAGAGTGTGACACATAAGATTACAAATTATTAGATGAAGAAACTTTTTTCTACATAGTAAAAGATCATAGGTAGAGAGGGGCAGCTTTCTAACTACTGAGATGTAAAGCTAATGGGGTGAACGTTCTTGGTTGAAATTACGATCAACAGGACAAAATGGTCCAGGAAAAAAAGTCGTTGGAAAAAGAAACAAAAGACAATTATAAGTAGAAAAGGGGGAAAACACATTAAAAAAATTACAGAACATGATGATACACAGAAGCATCCCTTTCCCAACTTCCCCAACTCTAGATAGATCCTAAGATAGGTTAGAACATAACTTTAAGACAAGGAACCTCATCTTACATGCCTCTTCCCCACTTGTACCACCTTCGAGAAGGCCGATTAACTTTTGATTTAAACCTCAGGCAACGACCAAGCAAGCACCCAGGGACTGAAACATCATGCAGTTGAAAGATTTTTGCAAGTGTCCACACTACAAGAAATAGTCCGGTGTCCTCCGAGTTACATCAGGTTCCCCTCTCCTTGGAGCTGGTTCGAACTACAGTCAGGAAAACGGCGACGAAAATCGTCTATTAAACCACTATAGACATTAAACTAGAGAGTATTCTAGAGTTTTTTGCAGAAAATCACAGGCAACGATAAAGAGTGGAAGAAAACTCGAAGAGGTTAGAGGCAAAACCTGGATGAAATTATGCTCCCTGCAATCATCAACTTCCAAAATGGATGCCATGTTTCCACAGCGATAACAATAATTTGGTGCACTAAAAATAGTGACAACCTTTTGTTCCTGTTGAAGAAATCAAAATATACTATGAAAATCCATTTCCTCAAGATAATATAGAAAGAAAACGTCTTAAAATACAGATTTGGATAGTTACAAACTTACGTGGGCCCAGTTATATCCTTCCATGACTAGTTGGTGAGCTCTAGCAATTAGCTTTAAATTGTTGCTGTGGTTGAATTGCTCGGAAATATCCTGGAGAACAATGAGGCATAATAGAATGCAGACTTAGTAAATCAAGGAAGGATAAATACCAGAACCTTCATCAGAAAGATAAATACCTGCCCGAAAGTGTATCCGGCACCACGGGGAGATATTCCCCAACCACAACGATCATCGGGATCAGACCACAAAAGATCGCACATAGGACCTTCGTGTGGAACTTCTTGAACACGATCAAAGTTTCTAATATTATCAAGGGGTTTCGATAGACGGGGACAATCCACCATGGAGACAAAATATTTCTGATTCAACCTACATGAAGATTGACTATCTCAGGTCTGGTGTAATCATGTTCAATAAACCAAACACCTAAAACAATTGAGTCCCATAAAAACAGGGAGCTAAAAATATAAATTGCAATCAATTATGCTTAAACTCTATGGTTCTACCAAAATGTTGGTAGGACTGTTAGATAAGATTTCTTGATCCACTGATGCCAAACAGAATAACAAAAGTAAACTACATAATTAACTGCTGGCGCACTTCATACATGTCAGTCCGAAAAGAACAATAATAAGAAAGAAAGTTGTCTGAAGTACGAACCAATGCGGTCAGGGGAAAATAGTCAAACAGGTCGGTGAATATCTTCCAAACATTAGCATTTCCATATCTATAACCAAAGAGACATTTTCAAGGCATTAGCATTCAAGAAGGACGGTTAGCGAAACATTGTATATCAGTCAAAATAGACGACTCAGGATCAGGCATTGTAAAAAGGACGCTTCTCATTTTGAAGATAAATTACTTGGAAGACATTCTTGTGAGCATGCATGGACAAAGATAACTTACAGAAAACTCGACCCCTAATGCATCTACTCCACCAATTTTTCACATGGAAGCATAACTAAAGTCATCTGAAACTACTAGCTCCAAGGTTCCAACAAGTAACATTCTGTTGCATGCAATATTATATGCGGATATGTTGATAGACAAGAATCTCCTTACTATATACTAGAATATCAAAATTATGGAAATCCATAAATTTTGTGCACTTATATTTATTGACAAGGATCTTTGACAAACTGTGATAAGGAAGTTTCCCTTGTCAACAACAATAGGTCAGTCTTACAGTCTTAGCCTTTCCAGGTTTCTCAAGAAGATGATATAAGCAAAAGATTCAAAATATTAAAACAGCTGCAGGTAACAGGTGAAGGGCCACAAAAAGTCACTTGCGCAGACATTCATCATAAAAACCATACACTTGAGTAATCTGCAAGAAAAAGGAAAACTAGTTCAAGTAACAGCACATGAAAAACAATCAAACATATTAGTTAGAAGAACAGTTACATTCAGCAATTAGCAAGTAGCCAAAGAAAAGAACAACAGTAGAATTACGTCTTGAGTACCTTAGAGGACAAATTAAGTTAAATAAAGCTACGAAAACAAAAGAAGCAATGATTTAAACACACAAATCACGTGACGAGAGGGGCAGGATAAACAAGAGAAGCAATAATTTATACACACAAATCATGTGACGATAGTAAAATGATCAATACTGGATCCTAGATCTATAGCATTAGCTCCACAGAAAGGTCGGGCTGTCAGCAAGCTCAAATTAGGTCCAAGTATGGTTATAACAAATGTTAGCCCCAATGCCACGCCAAAAATAATCTTTTGATGTCGTAATCTCAGTTACAACATTAAAAAAATCTGAAATCAATTGTTAAAAGTTAGATGCAGCCAAACAAAAGCGATGGGAACATTCAAAATCAGCTGGATGTACAAGAGAAATGAATACAATGTGAAAAGATTAAAATGCATAAAGGACTGACTAATATGCATTATTTAAGTACAAATGAGGTTGATATGTCAATTATGACTAATAATACCTCACACTATTAACAAGTTTTTAAAAAGAAAAACAGATTACACATTGTCAATGTATTAAAGAAGGAACAGGAATCAACCAATAAAATAAAAAAATACCTGTCTGCTTTCATGGTTTCCTCTTAAAATAGTGATACGTTGAGGATAGCGCACTTTCAGAGCCACAAGTAGCTGCAGCAAATGAGACCGTAAGCACCTATAATAATGGTGCTTTAACAAAGCATTTGAATATGTACCACACAAGAATGGGTTAAGATAAACATGATGAGAAAAAGGGATAAACATGAAGAAGAGTGTCTTGTAGAAGTATTAAGAAAAAAACTCCTAAAAACATGTTCACAACCATCACCTCAAATCCAAACGCAATAAAATACGAGGGATCAGGCTTGTTCTTACAGTTACAGTTTCTACTGAATAATAGCCACGATCAACATAATCTCCCATGAAAAGATAGTTGGTGTCTGGACACTGTCCAAATGAAGATGAAACTACATTAGAAACTAGTAAAGAACTAAACTAACCAATATATTTCAACCAGGATTGAGAAAGCATAAGACATACTGAAAGTACAAGTACAAGCAAACATTACAGAAAGGGAAAAACAATTCTAGCCTGCCAAGTGAAACATGGAAAACAGTAGAAGCTGTAGTCTACCCATCCTTCACTAACGCCCCCAAGTCCCCCAAGTGGGAGAGGGACCACACCTGAAGAGTATCATTTAATCCCAAGTTCCCAACTTTATGCTGCTAGGAGCATGATTAGAAACAAAAGCATGTAGGAGCATGATTAGAAACAAAAGCATGTATATCCAAAATATTCTCTCATTAAATGGCTCATGTCAAAGATTAATTTTAGGTTGAGTGATTCAGTAAACATTGGACATCATTCTTTGGCTTCAACTTTGATGACATTAAATAAAAAAAGGAGTCAATTCTAGGCAGTTAAAACCTACTTGCAAGTAAATAACTTGAACCATTATCATGATAACTTGACAGTAGGCAATGCAAATATGCAATACCTTCCCCCAATGCGAAAGAGTTCAGCAAGATCATGAAATTGCCCGGGGATATCACCACAAATTGTCACGGGGCTTTTTACTGGCTGCAGCAAAGAAAGCAATATTGAATCCTGAATTAGAAATCTTTAAATATATCCCAACATTAATAAAATTAAATTAGGTATAACTGAGCCACCTCACAGAAGGACAGATATACATTACTATGAACGAATTCACTTATACTGAGATAGAAAATGTCGGGCATACAGAGACAGAACAATGCAAGAAACCATTTGTCCCGAGTAAAACAATTTAGATAGAGAAAGCTCAGAATACAATTAAAACGTATGTAAATGTTATGCTAAATTGCTAAATATGCATATCAAAGCTAAGAGAACAGGAAGAAAAAAAGGAGAAAAAAAAAACTCTATACCTGAACATTACTTTCCTCCATTAGTATCTCCTTAGCCTTCTCACATAAGGCCCTAACCTGAATTCAGCAGATGACCACCACTCAATAAAAACTTCCCATTTTATATGCAGGATCAAGGCAATTCCAAATTTAAAAACAGAACACAGATCAAATATAAAGGAGAGATCAGACAACAAAGGTCAATCCATCAGTAATAATGAGAACCACATCATGAAAATTTGAAAATAAGCTACAGATAATGAAGAATGCTATCAAGATTAAAACCTCCAGTCTCTCACATATCCCCATCCTACCTGAAAGTATCTAACCAGGCTCCGAATTTGCTAATCAACCAAACAAGTCCCCAAGATTCACTCAGGAAATTGGAAATCTCACTCATTATTCCACCCAAATAGTATTATCATTTTTCCCCCAAAAGAACTTATATTATCCTCTCGACCAGTTAAATATTACTTCTCTCGCTCCAATTTCTGATTATGAAAATAGCGAATCAGATTTTCCAATAATATGGTAAGTTACGGATACTCGATTGCACCAGTCATTTTCCGAGAATTTCCACGATTATCCAAGAAAACCTAGAGGAATGTTAAGTGATTTAAGAAAATAAAGAATAAAAATCGCATCTCTAAACCCATCAAATTCACCCGTCTGTACAAATCTACAGATCCGTAAAATTACAATCCAAAGAAAATGTAAACAAGAAATCAACAGAACTTCTAAAAAGTGAAAAAGTAAGTGAAACAAACATCAGGCTCTGATAACGGCTTGCACTCCATGAGCTGAACAATCTGCTCGTCCAGATTCCCATGTGTACTCTCCGCCACCAGATCCGGGCTCATCTTGCTTTTCTCACTGCCTAGTTTCAGATCCACAGGTTTTCAGCAGCGCCGCCGCCTCCCACCACCAAGAATTGGCACCTCGGAAATATACACTTCACCTAGGGCAAAACTTGGGGAACTAAAAAATGTTAAAAAGAAAGAAAAGCAGGATTGTCGTGAATCTAGAGAGAGGAAGAAGTAGAGTGGAGGAGAGAGAACTCGCGAAGAGTGCGAGCGGATGAAGATGGTGGAAACCGAGGGAGATGGATAATCAGAAATCGTCGATCTACTGTTTATTTTAATTGATTCAGGTGCTGAATTTTGTTAGTTTTTTTAATCTCTTCCTTAGTTGCATTTAACTTACCATAAATAAATAGCCATTGCAGTATATAAAATTTTTATCACCATTATTTTATTTCACATATGATACATTTTAGTGTCAAGCATTCGATCTGAAGGGTTCGAATATGGAGACGTGATTAAAAATTTTAATTAACTCGCTACAAATAATTTTCAACTAGATCCCACTTCCACTTTATACATCATTTTTTGGATAAGAGAGATTAGACTTTAATTGTTAGGCCATGTAACATTGTCTCCTGAAGTTTTATATGGCCCGTGAACTTGTGTAGAATGTACAAATATTTTAAAAATCTCAACTAATGATATTTAATATTCCGACACAACATACTTCCACACAAATCCGATGCTCAAAAAAAGTGCTCATTTCGTTCAATTTGAAGTGACCAATTTTTGTTAGGACGCCATATTTAAAGTGATGCTTTCGAGAAAATTTAATTAACTTTCAAAAAAAATATTATTATCTCATATTTTATCATTTCTCATCTACTCTACTCTCTCAATATTTCATTCTATCTTCTCTTCTTACTAAATCATTTACGATCTCGCACGCTTTATTTTTTACTTTTTAATTTCAAGGACGAAAAGAAATTGGTCCAGGAAGTACTAACACCATATATCTGGCACATTGACTCATTTAATTAAAGAAAGTTAAATTGGACAATATAATCTCCAAATTATGAATTTTACCAAAATCAAACAAAAAACTCATTTCAATTAAAACTAATATAAAAACCTAAATTTAAATTAACAACTAAATTATGAAAATTTATTTCAATTTTCAATAATATTCAATATATAATAATATATATTTAATAGAATATATATACTTATTGTGATGTTTTTTATCAATGACTCCGAATTTATCTCTAATTTATTTTTTTAAGATATTAGGTCTCCAAAACAAAGATTAGATGGATTTCTAAATACACATTTTGGATTAAAAAAAACACAGGTATATATATTTGATTTTCAAATTTATATGCTCGGAATAATATGTGTCACCTAACTATATAAAAGATAAATTCGTGATTATTGTCCCTAAATATTCTGTAATTAACTCAATTGGTCCTCAAACTATTTATGTTAGATGTATCTCGGTTCTTAAAAAATCAAAATGTCGTTTTATTTTTAATTAAACATTCTTTAACAAAAAAAAATTGATAAAATTAGTCCTCAACTTTATACAATTGGACCGGCAAAAATTTATTTTGAAAATAATCTTATTCTCCATCGATCCTATGTAGTCGTCTCTTTTTGGACGCAAGAAAGTAAATTGAGCGAAATTTGTATCATAGGTACAGATATTTGTTTGACTTTTGGGTTGTTAATTTTTGTACACACAAATTCTTTATTTTTTTGGAAATACGACACTTTCTATGGGACATCCAAAAAATAAAAAATAAAGATACTTCTATCGGATCTTAGAAGTATTATTTTATTTTATTTTATTCAAAATATTATTCGACTAATTGTTGACCGACAAAAATGTTGATCTAATGACCAGTTCAATCAAATATTAATAGTTTGTGGACCTAATAGCTAAAATAAATTGACCAATCTGACCAAAGCTTCATCTAGTTTGAGAACTAACTATACTCTCCAATTTGCCTAAAAAATAAGTTGCATTGACATTTTTGGCACAAAATAATTACATGATTGAATAAGTCAATAAACCAACCATCATTTATTAGCAATTTTGTTTATTTTCACGTTAGAAAAATAAGAGCACCATTATGTACAATTTGGATTTTTGTATTGATCTCACGTGTATATTAATTAAATTTATAATATATAACAAAGCAATACAACACAAACTTACGTATCATTTCGGTACCTTAACCTTATTTTCACTTTCAAAACGTATAACAATTACAAGGCCTATGCAGTCATCTAATTGGTGGAGTAACAATCTCATAACTAACCGGTAGAAATAAGAGAGAGATTCAAGATCTGACACCGAGTGTTTTTGAAAGCTCCTTCATGAGTAGCCTCTCTTTCAGAGTCCCTTCCTTTTCCAAATGCCATTTCTTTGATACTGCCTCGACGGAAATTTCTACCCTGCACTGCGCCTACTGAATCCTTACAAAGAATGCGTCACATCACATTTCAATTTTATTAAGATTTTTTATTTTAAAAAACAAATAAGGCGGCATCATTTACACCACAGCCTACAACTTAAGTCAGACCCTGGCCTGAGCAGACATTTTCCCCGCCTCGACCTAAAATCACCCAAACATATAAGCAAAATTAGCAAGAAAAGAATTTAAGCCATAAAAATCCATCCTTCCCTTTATTCCGTATGTCATCGCTCTGTTAATAAAGGAAACAGAAATCCACACCTGATGTTAATAAGAGCAGTAACACACTTTCAGGGAAAAAAATCAAAATGGCAGCTTCAAGAAACGTCTGATTTTAGCCCAATTTTCAAAAAACCAGACTTATCTTTTCGATTTTGGCCCGGCGGCGTGTGGTGAGTGTATCTCATGCGCTCGATTTTTAACAAAAATTGATATTGAAGAATCGTCATTGGGGATCTAAGAAATTGAAAAACCCCTTCTCTTACATCCTCTACAATTGGTTTGTAATCAATGAAATTGGTAATCGGGAGCTTGATTTTGTGAGAGGGGCGAAGAATAATTCATTTAGAAATTAACAAAATTTTCCAAAAGTATAGATTGGTAGAGCTGCTGAGATTGTTCGGCTACAATTGTTATCGGTCTTGCTGGGCATTCAGGTAAGTTTATCTTTTTGTCTGACTAGTCTACTTATATGATGGTCTAACGCCTCCATTTATAGCAATCTCTGAGGTTTAACACTACGAGCCCGTTTGGTTTCGCAGATTCTGACCAGGAAAGTTACCTGGTCACATGTTTGGTTTGTTTTAAGGAAGAATCCTTAAAACATGGAAAATAGATAGATTTTTCTAGATTCTTTTTCCCCCACCAAAACTTAAGCAATTAATCTTTTCATGTACGGGATTTTAATATATCTTCACGATCGATTCCTTTTAAGATCAAAACTCAGATTTTATCACATATTACTCACGACATTATCTATTCTTTTGAAGAACTCACCATCGCCAAAATTGATAAATGATCTCACCCTTCCCCTTTCCCTTATATCATCGTCCAGGGGAAGCCTCGAGTTTTGGTTCTCTACATTGATGTTGATCAATAGTAATTGTGGAGTTGGTTTATTGCTCGAGAGATTTGGAGCGACTCCTTTTCAATTTATTTTGTATTCACTTGTTCTCTATTTCTTTATTGATCTAGTTCGGATATTTAAAAAAATGGGAAGATCACTAATTCTTCCATTGGTGACATGATTCAAATAAATGATTTGGGACCTGATACCCGAAGAGATAAGACCTCCCGTGGTTTCTCGAGTGCCATCCGCATAGAGGAATAGATTCGAATCATTTTCAACGAGTTCATAAGAAGTCATCCAATTTCTATCATCATGTCCCAATCAATTTGTTTTGCAATCTTAATATATCGCCTGGGAAATCATAAAAAATAGATATGTGTTAATATTTATCTAAGCTTCTTGGTTTCTTGTAGATCTGCAATTTTATCGATTGTTTCTTCTTTAATGATAATTTGAATATTGCTTAAGTTTTGGATAGTTTCCTGATATTTACCAAATACAAGACAAGTAATCTATTTTTCTCCTAATCATGTTCCACATAATTACATTACAAAATAACTTTACATTCCTAAATTATTTTCCCAAAAATCATATTCCACTAATCATTTTCTCTCGGGAATATTACATTCCGGACAACCAAACAAAGCCATACATACATTAAATGGATGTGTAGATTTAGAACATACACGTGTGTCTCTGTTTTCGCACCCGCATTGAGTAGCTAATAAATCTTACCATCCAAGGAAACACGGTGCATGCTAGACCACCATCACGAAGAACTATATCATGATCCAACTTGAAGCTGTAAATAGATCCAAGGCTAAAAAAGCAGGATTAACTGTATGGGGGAGTAATTGGAGAATGAAGAAAAAAAACAAAGATGGAGTAGTATATGGTGTTTTCTAGTCAGATTTTAGACTAGTATGATTTTGTTTGACTAACTGCATAACACTTTATTCTATCTTGCCAATAAGCTAAAAAAGATGTATGTTGTGATGATAGGAAGATGTTTATTTAGATCGTTTTCAAGACTCAAATGTACCATTTATTTTTATTTCACCTCATTAAACTGTTGGTTATTGCTTTCTTTTATATTGAGGCGGTTGAAAAAATAGTCAAGACCAGTTATGATGCATAGAAATATTGCATACAAGTATTTTTGTAAATAATCGTAATTTTAATTGTCAATACTCTAAATTTTGGTGCTTGCCGACTTAAAACAAAAAAGTAGTAAATAGATTAATAAAATCACATCTTAGAGGTACCGAAGGATATTATAATTTATAATTCAGAATTTTGATCAAAATAAATTTAATATAAAGATATTTATAACATTATTAATTTTATGAACCATGATAAAATTGGAACATTTTTTCAATTTAATGGGTTAAACTTATATTTGGTTAACATAACGGATTAAATATGGTATAAATGTCAACATGATGGACTAAAATTAATGATTCACAACATAACAAACCAAAATTGATTTCAACCAATATAAAAGGCTAAAAATAAAATTCTTAATATTATACACGTTTTTTTAAATCAATGTGTGTTTACACGCGCCCCGACGGGTCAAGATAGAAACAAGCTACTACATTTCTAAAATTTGACCAAAATCTGGACGCTTTGACAAGCCGGAGAACTAAAATTGTGTTAAATTCACTTAAAAAACACAAAAGTAACCAAACTTATATCACTAAGTAGCCAATTTGTCCAAAATGCCCCTACTTTATTACTTGAATTAATTTGATTCCACAAATGCAAATGCCTACGGCCCGTGTCCCCCCTCGACACACCACAAGCACGCCTTCGCCACGTACACACCACAAGCACCGTCATCGAGTGCCTAAGGAATAGGGCGTGCCGGCCGTGGTGTGTGCCGAGGGGGGATACGGGCCACAAGCACCGAGTGCCTAAGGAATACGGTAGTGCCTCTCGGTGTACCTACGTGCCGAGGGCGCCGCCCACTGGGTGCCGAGGGTAGTGCCTATGAGTGCCTAAGGAATAACACAAACAAGCATGTGGTGCGCCTCGCGCGTCGAGTGGCAAAAGCGCCTATGGTGTGGTTAGGTGATACGGGCCATATGCACCGTGTTGGTCCCGAGATTAAACGTTCAGTGTAGGGGTGAATACACCGAAAATAATTTCTCAACTTAAACGCGAACAAATTCCTTTCGGGAAGAGAGTGCCGTATCGAACAAGTTCGAGAGGACCAAATAAGTTGTTATGAATCGCATGCCGAGTGAGAATCGACTTCACCAGGCCTCGCTAGCTAACTAAAGTCAAAATTCGCACCGCTCACCAAAAGTTCGGCAGTGCGGAAATGTGTAGCCCAAATTCGGCTGAAGTTAGAAAACGTTTTTAAGAAAAACAAGCCAAAGATATTAGTGCGACGATTAAGCTTTACCGAAACTCGCTGAATGATTTTAGAAATATTTTCAGGATGAACAAGTAATCAATGCAACAAGAAAAAACACGTAACACAAGCAATTTTAAAGTGGTTCGGATCCAACAATCCTACGCCCACCCGCCCCAAAAAGTTCGAGAGGCTATTTTATAATACCGAGTTAGTCTCGCCCGGCCTTGTGCAACCGGACAAACACCGGTCTTGAGATTTATATCGAGCAAGTCTCGGCTTTACAAGATATCAAACTAAAGTGTTTCGACAAACTCTCCAACTATGAAGGAGCCCTTTACAATAAGTGATCGGGCCGTATACGAACTCATTCGTCTAAGCTATGGATAAGATCTCAATGAGCTTAGGTTAGAGGGATAGTGGAACGAGAAAGTGGCTTCTAGAGCGACGAACGGTTAAGTATAGATTCGGGGTTCGTATTCGCCGCTTGGATACTAGAGGCTTTATGATCCGGTTCAGCCCTGGTTCCCTACGAGCAAGTATGTCGCCTTTGCCTGGAGATTACTCTATGAAGTTCTTACTAAAGCTTAAGTCGTTGAAGTTGCTCGTGAATGCTCTTGTGTTCTTTGGTTTCTGGGTTTCGCGGGTGAGCTTCAATTTGAAATCTTCCCTCTATTTATAGAGCAGTAGACACGGATGGATCCGCTGGAGACGACGATCCATGTGGTCTCTCTTTTCGGGGTAGTTAACGGCTCTTTCAAAGTATGGTGGCGGCGAGTCCTTTCCCTCCATTTCTGGAAAGTTGTTGACTTGCGCCTTTAATCGAAAGTAGACAAACACCACTCGTCATTGGTCGAGGCCGAAGAAAGTAGGTGAGACAAAACAGACTTCAAGCGTGGATCCGAAAGCCGACTCTCTATACCTCGTACGACTCGCCGATTCGACTTAATATATCCCCGACAAAACCATAAGATTGTCGAGCCGTTGCCGAGTTCGATCTATATTCCGCAGCATACTCCCCGCTCGAGCCGCCCCCTACCGAAGATCAACTACGAGTTCAATGAATTACCCCGAGTTCGGGCCTCTACCGACTCCTTTCAAGCATACCGCCGTGGCCGAGTCCAAGATATCGAGTCTCTTCTTCCGCGGTACCGAGGCCGATAACCCGCCGAGCGCCCCAACCAAAATGAAGAGTGTCTACCGAGTCCGAAACTCTCGTGAGACAGGACAACAAATTACAACGGAATGGTTCATCACCAAAGTAGGCTTTTGGATCTTCAAATCTTCGCAGGACTATGCTACTAAGTTATCTACCGAATCATCTCCCAACACAATCGTATTTATGAAATCATATTAATTTAGACAAAAAGTAAGTGCATTTTGGAAAATTTGGTTACTTTGTGAATATTGAGTTTAAAGTTTGGCTATTTTTGTGTTTTTTAATTCGAGATTGGCGAATGTAGCAAAAGCCTCAATAAAATTGAGATAAAAACAATATAAAGGACCAAACTAGAAAGTCAGTAAATATAATGTGACTAATTTTAATCTTTTTCCACACTTTCACCCACACATTCTTAATCTTCGTACAAAAAAAAGCCAACAATAACGGAAGGAAGGACAAAATAATACTCACTTCGGCCCCATTGAGGAACGCCTTGTATTCGTTAATGGGGGATGTCTCATTATAAATCTCTTGTTTCTAAAAAAATCAAATAATGTGTATATAAAAAATTAACTACCCAAAAGTCAATTAATATACACCACAAAAACATTATTTTTTTAATCCCCGCACCTAAAAACACAAAACGTTACTAATGGAATGGAGAGCACATTTTAAGAATTTTGATTTATTCCTAATTCTATAGAAAGATTCAAAACCGCAATTCTATCGATAATTCTCCAACCTCACTTATCTGCCTCTCCCACGTGTTGCAACTTTTTTTGTTTTGTACGCATAGATCCGGTGACATTGTAACCGTCGAGGCGTCGACTTGAACGCACAATTGCGACTGAGCCCAAAGTAAAGTGTGCTTAATAGTACTCAAATTGTTGGTTATATAACTTATTTTTTTAGTTTTTCTTAAATCAAATATATCAATTTCACTACCTTTTATATCTTTTTTATGCTTTTCGCTTCTATACTTTATATTTTATAACATCAATTGGATGTTGAGACATATAGTAAGCTTATAAATGCATAATTTGTTATATCCATGTGTAGTTTTTAAACTTTATTACCGTTTTACTTATTTTTCATTTTCGATTTCATTTTACTTTGGGTGATGTGTTTTGAGTTTTTATATATAGTAGTCTATATATGGAGTTATTTGCCAAAAATAACGCTTTCCAAAAAAAATAATTTCCAAAATAATACTCTTTCGAAAATAATTACCAAACTAACATTTTTTTGTCACCTATACAATTACTTACTAAATGAATATCTACACGAGAACGTCCCCTGGGATGGCATAGCGGGAAGGCGAAGGTGGTCCGACCGACAGGCCACGGGTTCAACTCCCACCGAACACGCCATGCATGAGCCCGTCACCCCGTCACATTAAGTATGGTTTCACTCTTCTGTATGGTTTGCGTTATCGTACGTGAGTGTGGTCGTAAACAAATCAAATAGTTTTGATTCGATTCGGTAAGATTCGTATTCGATTTTGATATTCGTATTCGAAATTTTGAGATTCGAATTCGATTACAAATATTCGATTCGATTCTTTTACTAATCAAATACAAATACAAAATTGTAATATTCGATTCGATATTCGTAAATATTCAATTAAATATAAATTAAATATACAATAATTATTTGTATATACAATATACTTTTATAAACTTATTATAATTTTAATTTAAAATATTTATGTAAAGAGCCTAAATCAAGATTTAATAATTCATCCCAATTTTTTTAATATATTTTTTTCTTCTAAATATCAATTAAATCCTAATTTCTTAATATCATTTTTTTTTTTATTTTGGGATCCAAAACCCTACTCATTCATTCCTTCTTCTCCCGCTCACCACCACTCACACGTCACCACCACCAAGAAAAATCGAGCAGCCGCTCTCTCAACAGTCCCCCGCCGGCCGCCGCCACCGCTCCCCCACGCCGCCGCCCCTCATCTCTGTTCCCTTCTCCCGTTCACCTCCGACAATAGAACGCCCGCTACTCGCTGCCGCTCTCAGCAGGCCACCGGCGCCGCCGCTTCCTACTCCCTGCAGCCGCCGCTTCCTCATGCCACTGCCACAACAACCGCCCCTCACGCCATTGTCACCTCTTAAATTACCTGTTGCTGCTCCCAAGTCAATTGGTAAGTGGTTTTAATTCTTCAATTCTTGAATTGATTTCAATTGGTTATAGGCTTTGCCTAAGAAAATCCGATTCGAATAGTTTCGAGTCGAATAGTACCGAATACGAATCGGATAGTCGAATCGAATAGTCAAATAATCGAATAGTTGCTATTTAAAAACAAATGAATTGAATATTCGAACCGAATCGAATAATCCGAATATCATTATCAAATCGAATACGAATAAGGTTTAATATTCGAATACA
The DNA here is from genome assembly GCA_028984105.1 of Lavandula angustifolia. NCBI lineage: Eukaryota > Viridiplantae > Streptophyta > Magnoliopsida > Lamiales > Lamiaceae > Lavandula > Lavandula angustifolia. The sequence goes on from CM054822.1 coordinate 18,966,144, forward strand.
AAACCAAATACGAATACGAATATTCGAATATCGAATCGAATACGAATCAAATAGAGTGATATTTGCTTCGATTCGGCTCGTTTACAACCCTACACAGAGCGGGTCTAACTACGCGCGCACCAAAGCGTAATGCTGGGCCATGCCTCGTCAAAAAAAAAAAAAAAAAAAAAAAATCTACACATAGAATACTTTTTGTTTATTACATTTACTTAATTACAAAGCAAGATAGTTTATTGCAATAAAATCACAATTTCAAATAAAAATGATAAATATATTTGTTAGTTTTTTATTTAATTTGTATGTGTGTCGTCTTTCTAAATAAAAAAATTATTTATTTGTTAAATTTTATATTTAATTTTAAATAAAAAAAGATAAATTTTTTTATATTAAAATACGGAACTCTTTTTATGATTTTTATTATTTTAATTACGGAACAAGTAAAATCAAAAAATATTATTGCAATTAGGTTGTAAAGAATATTTTTCCGGTATATTTTTTTTAAATAAAAATAATAAAAATTATTTTTTATTTGCTTTGTTATTAAATATTTTTTTTGTATTTTTGAAATAAAATAAAAATAATTTATTTTCTATGTAGATATTTATTTGGTAAATAAGTGTATAGTTAGGAAAAAGATTGTTAGTTTGAGAATCATTTTTGAAAGAATGTTATTTTAAGAATTTTTTTTTTTGAGAATATTATTTTAGCAATTGATTCCTATATATTGTGTCCGGCCGTCTGCGTGTCCCGTAAAAATCTAAATCCCGTGCCAATATTGAATTTTTGTGATACTTTAAATAAAAAAAATACAAAAAAGTTTGCTCTTATTTAAAAGAGGGAATCGCAAAGTAGTAGCCACACAAGTAGAAATCGAAATACATTTATAACCACCACTAAAACAAAACACAAATATAACCATTTTCTCTTTATACGGCGCAGGTCGATGGGGGGCCGATAAGGGGAGTCCATCGGCCCCGAGGAAAAAAGCCGAACTCCTCCCCACTCGGCCGAGCCACTTAACTTGATTTGATGAAATTATCTCGCTTGAGGGCCGAAGGAAGGCCGAAGGGGTAGTGTCCGTCTCTCCCAACCGCCATCTGGCCGAGAGGAAAAGGCCGAACATCCCATAGGCCGACCTACGCTGTGATGGCCGAGGTAGGGCCGAACGTGGGTATCCATCGTCCCTCTATCCCTTCATTCGACACGGATTCGACACCTACACATGTAAGGTTTTTCCCGCAAACGTGCGCAGGCCGGATGGAGGGCCGATCGAAGGTACGTGGGAGGTGCGCTTCAACTCCAGCCTTTATCTCGATGAAATGACTAGTTGGATACGATGGGGCCACATGCACGTTAATGAGGGCCGACGGTGGGCCTATGGTGAAATGACTACTCGACTTCGATTATCACGTGAAAATTTATTGAAAATTTTCTTATAAGACGTAGAATGGCCGATTTGGTGAATCAACGAAAAATTTCTCATTTCACTTCCACTCTTCTCAATTCTTCACATAAACTCTGGCAGTAAACGGGCCGATTTTCAATCAATTATTGTGAAATCGACGGCCACCCGATGCGTAGTCAAATTATGTCAGTGGTAAATGAGTTCATAGTTTACATTTCTTCAAACAATATTTCTCTCGAATATCTTCGACAAAGCATCGACGCGGCTCGCTGCTTATTCCCTTCCGTTCAACTACTTCATTTACTATATCAGCCGCGTTTCCCGCCGTTTTCAACCGGTAGGAGCGATGGAAGGTCATTCGGGTCACGATACCGATCTTATGCGATGTGCTCTATCAACATGTAGTTCGGTCAAGTGTTTGTTGTGTATCCCGAAGTGCAAAAATCCTCACTTGGTGTCCCGAACAAAATGTACCACTTCCCAAGATAATTCTAATTTCTGGGGTCCTAATCGCTTACAGGGCAAGGAAGTAGAAGTAATGACGGGCATGACGGCTCCCCAAAGGAATGTTCTTGTGGAGACTGGATCTGGGATGATGAGGCGATTCTGACTCATCATCCTGGAGATGATGATGATGAGGATGAAGATATTCCTTCTCGCCTTAGATTAATTGCTCGTTACAAGATTTTGCCGCGAGTGCTCTGAGGGAAGTGGCGTAAGTCAACTTATGTTTTGCTAGTTCCAGCCAATCGCTTCTCGAACAAACGACGAGACCGTATACGACAAACACGTAAGCATCAAGCAACCGGGGCTACTTCCTATTTGCTCCTCGACGTATCCGATTCCGCAGCTGCGCGGAATCCTGAATACCGTTGTGGACTAAGTTTAGCAAGATTGATGTTCACCGAAATACGAACTTTATGTCAAGTCAAGTCGCTCTATTCCATTTAGAAAATGGTGCGGATTTCATGAGTGCAACGTTCGAGTGCTTCCCGCTTTGGAATATTTGTGCGTAAGCAGTTGCTGATTGTCCATTCAGCTAATGGCATACCGTGGAGGTCCGACGTTGCGGGAGGTTAGTAAACGGGTTGCAAAAACCACAAAATCGTACAACCGATTTATCCTAAGGCTCGCGAACGAGATGTGAGGTCGAAGGTTATGTGGAGCCGCTTATATAGCCCGCAAAATGCCCCGTCAAAAGCAAGTTAATGAAACCGATCGATATTCAAAGCCGACTGCATTGGATAAATTGGGAATACAAGCAACGCACGGGTGGCTTCTCTCGAGCGCACAACGCAGTCTATTTCGATGATTTACTGCGGATATGCCGATTCGTTCTCAAAGAACCGCTCTAAATATCTACATTTGTTGGAACAAACAAATTCGGGAACTTATACATGGATCTTGATGTTGGAGAGGATGGTCGCTTTCCGACATTTATTTACGGGCGCTTGAGCGATTGCGAGCCCTCGTTAACCAACATCCGAAGATTATCAGAGCGACTGGCACTCCATTTGAAAGGGAGAAACAAGTGGAATATTATTCGCCGCAACTACTTTTGATGCGAACGAGCAAATATTCCCACTCGCTGGGTGTAGGTCCCATTGAAAATGATGTTTCACGGACGTGGCTTATGTATGCGACCGAGAGCCGTATTTCCAACGGACGACAGCTTAGTGATTGCTTTTTACTAACATAAGAGCATAGCGAATGTAAGAGTGTGGTTCTTCCCGCACGCACAACACTAATTTGTTACTACTATCTATCGAATAAGCTTGCGAGGCACGGCGGGAGCGGGTAATCCTGGCCGTTCTATCGAGCAGCTTTTATGCTTATCTGCCGATAGAGTTCCACGACGCCACGAACGCCATCCGTTAGGGGAAACCTGGTATTTACAAAAAGTTGATGGAAATCGGATCGGAGAAGTGGTCCAAACTTTTCGCAAAGGTCGCCGTTGCACTACCGACATCGAATGCCGCCGAATCAATAAATTCCTCGACTGCTGGAGGCTAGATGTACTTCCAATTCCTCGCTAGTGCTCGAGGCAATCCGTCATATGATACAGCCTGCGGTTCCGATCAACAATGAGTAAAAGCAATTTTAAACAATCCGCTGAGCGGGGCTAAGGAGTTGAGGATACTGAACGAAGTCGAAGCCGGGCATGCGAGGTTTACTACGCAGTGTGACTTAATAAATACAAGGTCGACGAAGGCTAACCGACAAGGGAGGGTGAAATCTTGGAAGACCGAAACGTGTGAATGTGGTGTCTAGCAAATCGACCTATCGACGTAGTCATGTTGTTGCCGTTTTGTATCATCGGCTGGGAGAATTTGTATAATCATATTAATGATTATTATACGACCCGCGACGTGGAAAGAAATATACGCCGGTGTAGTTAATCCGTTACCTCCTGAATGAGCGGGGAGTCCCACCGGAAAATGGGAGGACATTTTTGTTCTTCCACCAATGATTATGCTTCAAGCCGACGTCCGAGAAATAGCCGCGTCGACCTTCCTGAGCTGAAACCGAAGACATCGTGGAACTCGTCGTCAAAAAAAAAATGTGGTAATTATGGAGATGAAGGTCCACAAGGCGGAGATGCCTCAATGCAGAACAAAAATAACGAGTGAAGCGGCCTTGTTCTCTGCTTTTCCAATACTCGGACTGCTTTTAATTTTTTTACATCGGGGATTATTTTAACATTTTCTTATGGGTACCCTATCCTTTTAAATTATAAGGTGTTTTATCTACTGCATACGATTGAATAAAAGGAGAGCTGTCGCCTCGCCTCTAATGATAGAATGGCTGATGCGCCGGGTTGGCCGCCCTCGGCCGAGAGGAACCGTGGGATAGAAGGCCTGGGCCGAGAGGTCATGTTGCTCCGCCCCGGCCGAGAGTGAACGGAGAGGACGTTAATCGACGGTCGTCTCGACCCTCGGCAGAGGGGGGGCTCGCCTACCGAGAGGACGCGCTGCCTCTACCCCAAGGGCAACGAGGGCAACGGGATTCGTGGGCCGAGGGCCGAGAGGATGCCAAGTCCGGCCCTCGGCCGAGAGGAATGGATAGAAGTGGTCGAGCGCAGCTCTCTCGGCCCTCAGCCCACGAATCGTCGGCCCTCGCCGCTCTTTGGGCGAGAGGATGAAATGTGGCATTTGGCCCCTCACCGAGATGAAATGGGGCCGAGGCCGCTGGAATATTAGCCCTCCATCGGCCCTCGTCCGAGAAGAATAAAAAAGTTCAATATAACGTATAACCGTCTATTTTGGAAAAATTTCGTAAAACCCAAAAAGATACAAATACATCGTTCTAATACGAAATTTTCGAAATTACAAAATACATTTAATCGTCGAATCGCCGGTTTCGTAGTAGCATCGTTTCCGAAGCATTTCTACGCCATCCACTCCGATATCTTTCTAATGTTGATTCTCCTCGGCTACCCCACTGGGGTGTAGGTATCCACCGACGAGTCTTCAATCGCTACAACGTAAACGGGCCACACCGTTAGAATCCGGATGCTTGAACTCGTTCTCAACCAAGGCATCAAGACGAACCGGGACTCCGCCAGCCTCGGATGCGTCAAGTTGGAACTTATTTGTCATCCAATAACTAGAAGCCTATTGAAAGAAATTAAGTATTTCTATACTTACATCTACCATTTAAAATTAAGTATTTCGCATACTTACATCTAGCAATCGTCCGGTCTAGCTTCTGAGCGGCCTTAGATTTTGTTTTCTCACTTCAAATATTTGAGCGTCAGGCCTTTTTGTTTAGGCGAGTCATACACCTCCAATGTCCAAGACTCGATACACAAAGCGGAACAAAGCCTCTCCAACGCGGAGGCGCCAACACCAGTAAAAAATGACCTATTCGAAAGCATACAAATTAGTAAAAAAATAACAAATATTAGCACTTAAGTATTTTGCGGAACCACGGCATCCGTGAACCGCCACCCGATCCGCTCCAAACACGCGCCTGGAAGAAAACCCGTGCACAGGTGATCCAACCTTCTCATAGTCTGTATCTCGAAGCACTCATTAAAATCGCCATCTGGGACTACATAGATTTTTGTATTCCAAGTTACCCGCGAGCGCAATGGGGTTGAAAAACAAACACATTATTTGAAAATCATAATAGTAAAATAAAAACATTGAAAAAAGTACACTTACAAAAACCGGACGGCCTACTACGACCGAGATAGCAGTAAATCGGGAGTAGCCAACACGTCATGGCCTTGCATACCCTGCTCTCAACGAAGGTAGGACATGTACAAATCACCCCTCCGCCCGCCCCATGTTGGACTTAACGTTGAGGATGCTGTTGAAAAATCATGCGAGAGCTCATGTCAGCGACACGAATCTTTAAACGTCGTTGTTCATGAACCTCAAAATTTCGCTTAATACGTCACCATATCTACCATGTACGGAGCTCCGTATGACTGCCTCGTGGAGTCACTTGGTGGATGTAATATGCAAATAGGATGTATTAATAAAATAATTAAATATAAATCTTTACATCAAGTTTGTACCTCATGCTCTTCTTCACTGCTCCGAGTTTGACTTTCATACATTCACGCACATCCTCCATATCAAAAACCGGAAACGATAAATCAAGTTGTTACAGATGCATGACAAACACGCATAAAGAAATGTAAAAATATACTCATCAATCGCCAAATACCGTGACAGCGGCTCAACTCGAGGAAGTGGCTCCCCAACGCCTAGTGGGACCCAACATCTCTCTCCTCGCATACGATGTGTCTACCGAACAACCTCCGGTACAACCATTCGAAAGCCGCCGCATCCTGATTTCCAGACGCTGCCTGCATTCCTCGTTGCTGCTGTAGTCAAGATGGTATTCAACTGATTAGTGGTTAAAATAATATTTGGGAAATCATAGTAGTACTATGGAATTGAAGATCCTAAAACCCAAATTTTGATATCAAGATTGTAGTGTCGATAGGATTACCGCCAGAGCGCGACTCGTAGTCGTTTATCTTTGGGTTCAAGTCCCGTACTGCAAACCGTTGACCGATCTTTGACGGCTACTTTCCGTAACCCCACGTCACCGGGCAATCGCTGCATTCTTCCGACTTCACCGTATCCGACCTCGCAGGGAGATACTCCCATCACTGATAGTTATCAAGGTAAGAACATAATGCAAAGCTCGCACTCTTCAGTCATCACCACCCACCAAAGTCTTATCACCGCTGGGACGCATCACCAAGAAGACAGACTGCTCAGCTCATCGTATCCGACGTAAATGACCTGGGCCTATAAGTCATTTCTCAAGTTCAAGATCATACGAGGATGCGGACTAGTCAATCCCCAATCTCGACACATTCTCACCTACCACAAACCTCG